>CM062818.1:412102232-414622042 GCA_031772625.1 Pinus tabuliformis | reverse complement strand
TTTATAATTCAAAGCTAATATAACTATTTTAATTTTATATTATAATACTTAATATTAACATTAACTATTTAAAAACATTATTTTATTTATTACTAAACTACTATTTTGGAAATTAATTTATTTTTACATAAACTTTTAATTTAATTATTCATTAATATATTTACTTCATTTATTTATTAATTCTAACATTTGTCCCTTACATTTTATTTTAATATTAATAACCATTTTTTTTTTAAATTAATTAAAATAATAAAATGAATAAAAAATTATATATATTAATATTAATTGACCCTTTATCTGAGTCAATCTAGCCGTTACCCTGTCAATTCTAGCTGTTGGTTGTTAACCGTTAAGTCATGGAATTCTCTGCCCTATCTATTTAATGTGCTTAGTGAGATCTGCTCATTCAACTTGTCCTGACGATGAACCACACTGGCTGGTTCGAAACGCATCGAAAAAAGTTTTTCTATGTGATTTTCGCCGAAGATTCCTCAACAAATTGATATGGATCACAGAAGTCTCAATCAATAACTTATATTTATTTAAAATATAGTCAACTATTATCTATTTTTAATTACTCGATTAGTTTATGTTTATAGTATATTAACTCACTTATTTTAATATATATTTATAAAATTGTCTATTTAGGTTAAGAAGTAAATTAATAACCGAATTAAGTGATTTGATTAAAAATAAATAAATAAATAAATATTTTGGTCTAACTAGCCGTTTCCTGGTCAAATCTAACCGTTACCTGGATATTCTGCCCGATCTAACAAAAGCTTTTCTATGTGATTTTTACCGAAAATTTCTCAACAAATTAATATGGATCACACAAGTCTCAATTCAATAATATAATAAGCTTGAGAGAAAAGACAAATCGAACTTTAAATTTTAATTTATGGTATAATCATGCTCTATGGAGATAGATTATATATGTTCTACTCTTTCTGTTCACATAGAAACTTATTTACGATGAAATTATTATTTTGTCATTAATCCATAACGAACATTGTTTTACAGACAAATAACTAATAAGAAGTTTTATAGAAAGGACAAATCTAACTTTAAATTTAATTGATCGTCCTGCTAAATTTGTTGATGGTTAATTGAGATGACTTTTTATTAAATTAAAATAAAGTAATCAAATTGTTTTTTTCATTTATTTTATTAAATTATATTTTTTTATTTTCCTAATTTATAATATCACTACTTTTTTTTTAAATATTTTATAATAAACATTTCAACAAATTTAGTAAATTTATTTATTTAATATTTTTTTATTAAATAAAAAAATTTATATTTGTCATTTGCATATTAACTTTCTTCCGATATCACGTAACCATCCCCATCTGTTTGGAAACAGTTTGGTGGGCCCTTTCTTGTGTGGTATTATACAAAAGACTTGATTGTCAGTGTTGCAATTTCCCTTGAACTAATACCCAACTATACAGTTCACCAAATAATACAATATAACTAAACAGAATTACTCATCACTGTGCATCATCAAAGTCCATGCATGTGACACTGTGTATCATCAAAGTCCATGCATCTGACATGAAAGGAAACTATGACCAGTCAAGATAGGAATCATTTTTCCCATAGTATTTGGATAGATGCTACCGCAATATCTGGAACACTAAAATTTCACCCGGATTTTACTCATTTTGGCTACCGCGAATTGATTGAAATTTATTTTTGTGAATGATGTTGTAACGGTGACTTGATTTGACAAGAATATTATTGTGACTTTATTCCACAAGCTGAATCTACCATATCTCTAAGGATTTCATGTGGTAAGTAATACGTCAGAGGGCCCTGGTAAGAGCACAACAAAACGAATTGCATATTTCAAAAAGATATATTCAATGTAGTCACTTTGAGCAGGGTTAATATGTTTTTTCGTAGGTGGGAAAATTTATTATAATTTAATTATTAATTAATTGGGAGATTATTTTTAGTTTTAGTTGTTATTCGCAGATGTAAGTTAATTATTGCTATTCAAGGAAAATCATGCCACTTAAAATTATTTGTATGTGGTTTGTACGGGGCAGGGTTTCACTCGTGATACATCCAAAGCTTGGGTCGGTAACATATTTTCTTTTGTGTGTGAGAAAGACCAACTCTTAACCAAACAAAAACAATTTTAAAACATACTCCAACACACACATAAATTTTTATTAATATATAATATATACAATTTCTAAATTTCAAAATACAATAGAAATAACCTAAGTAATAAAGTTTGACTTTTTTTATTAAATTTATCATATTTTCAAACTATTTTAAAATTATAATTAAAAATAATAATAATATTGTTTTTCAAAAACTAATACATATTTCACAAAGTTAACTACATTCCTTGGACCCAATGTTTAATAAACACCTGGTATTAAACGTTATTGCACTTAAACTGTACCAAATACTTGAATGTAAACGTAGAAGTGGGAGAGGATCGTCTTAAGAGCAACCACCAAATGCATTTGCATTCTCATGCCCTACTCGAATGTGAGGGATTTTGACAATGCTTGTTGGTTCATAGTTACAAGAAATATATGGGCTCAACTAGAATGTTTTGAGTTCATAGTTACAAGAAATAGTGGAAATTTTGTAACAACGGTTGTGGAGTTTGAGGAAGGTGTTGAGTCTTGGTAGCATTAACCCTGGAATGCCCTACACCTGTAGCCCTCGTAGTAAAATTCGCAGAAAAGTTTTGCATCTCTTTATGGCAATATATCCAGATTACAATCACGGCAAGTTCTTTGTTACTGAACTGGGGTGTTAGTGGAAAATTTTTAAATTTTTAAAATTCTATTACAAAGCCTCTCAAATAAAACATCATCTAATAACGAAATTTTATTTACCACTTATTAGTGGTAACGATCTAATTTACTCTTGGATTTCCTTAAATTTATTAATAAAAAAAATTGAAAGTGATATTTCACACACTTTTCTTCCATTTTAGATTACCTAGGATGAAAATGAGATATCTAGGTATAAAGATTTTTGCTCCTCGGCTCTCTTAAAATAATCGAAGTTCAATAATATTATGCAAAATAATAAAAGCAAATATTCTGACAACAATTTAAAAGAAAACTTATGAAGAGCAATTTAGTAAGCTTAATAACAAAGAATTGAAATGGTGTTTAGCCTATTACAGAAGGGAAACAAAAAAATCAAAGAGAATCGAAGACCATACCAGAGTGCAAAGGTTCACATGTCTTGGCTTCGACCCTCGACAAAAGATGGTACAGAATGGCTGTGATTCAGCATATGGTCAATGTTGAGGGATCCGTAAGTCGAGTTGTCATTATGTTTGTGAGATCTAACACTGGTACTCAAATCCATACTCCCCAGCAACATGAAGGGCTCAAATTGGCCCTGGCCCCCGGCCGCGCCACCACCGGGCGGTGGGAGGGCCGTGGGTCGATTCCGGCCCTCACGCCGCCCGGTGGTGGCGCGGCCGGGGCCGTTATTTTTTTTTAATTATTTTTTAAATAAAACAATATTACATATGCATTAAAAAATTTAATATATTTTTAAAAAATAATTTTAATAAATAAAAAATAAAAAATGTTTAATAATATTCATTAAAAAATTTAATATGTTTTTAAAAAATAATTTTAATAAATAAAAAATAAAAAATGTTTAATAATATTTTTTAAATTTTTTTAATAAACGTAATTTATAAATTCTTTTTGATATATTAATTTAAAAAAAAAATTAATAATTTTTTAAATTTTAAACTAAAAAATTAATTTCTTTAAATTTGTTTTGAGAATTTTTTTTTTTTATGATTTATATTTGGAAATAAATAACTAATTGTTTAAAAACAAAAGTTATAAAAAAATTAAAATTTATTTTTTATTAAAATATTTTAATAGATTTTTTTATTAATTTTGTTTTTATTAATTTTTTTTAATAAATTAAAATTTAATAATTTTTATTACCACCGTTTAATGAATTTTTTCTTTCAAATTAAAAAAAAAAATTACGTTTAAAAAAAAATTATCTTTAATTTTTTTTGTTTGTTTTTAAATAAATAATGAAAATTTAATAAAAAAAATTATTTATTTATTTATTCTTAAATCAAAAAGATTTTTTTGTAAGTTGAAAATATTTTTTTATTTTTTTAATTGGAAAATACCTATATTTTTTAAATTTCGATATTTTTTTTAGTTTTTTTTTTTAATAATTTGAGCTTATTTTTCTCTTTTTAATTTTTTCTAAATGTTTTAATATTAATTTTACTAGTTTTTATTTTATTTATTTTTTTTTAATTTTCTATTTTTGTTTAATCTAATTTGTTTTTTTTTTTTTTTTTTTTTTTTTTTTTTTGTTAAATGATTTTTTTTTAATTTTAATTTTTTTTTTTTTTGTTAATGTTTTTTTTTTTATTTTTCTATTGTTACCTACTTAATTTTATAGTTTTTTAAATGTGCTTTTTCTTCTTTTCCCAAATTTTTTTATGGTTTACATATTTGTTTTTTTTCCCCAATTTTTTTGAAATATGTTTTTTTTTACTATTTATTTGTTTATAATTTGTAATTTTTTTCTAGTTATTTAATTCTTATTTTTTATAGGTTAATTTTGTTTTGTTTTTTTTTTTTTTTACATTTTACATTTTTATGATTCATTTTATTTTTGATGTTTGATTTTTTTTGTTTTGTGTTTTTTATTTTATGTTTTGTTTTTAGTATATATTTTTATTTATGTTTTGTTATTTTTAATTTTTACTTTTTTGTTTTGTCTTTTTCCATTGTTTTAATTTTAATTTTAATTTTAATTTTTTGAAATTTTAATGTTTTTGGGGTATAAAATAATTTATACTTGAAATTTCACTAATGAGTTTAGGCTTCTGTGATCCATATTATGTTAGAGAAAGATTTCGGCGAAAATCACATGGAAAATCATTTGTCGACGCGTTTCGAACCAACTAGTGTGGTTCATCGTCAGGACAAGTTGAAATTTCACCCTTGAAAAAAAAATTGTTATCCCAGCATCAACACTTTTCGTTTTGAGGGTGTTTTTTGCACAAAATTTACCATTGAGAAAAAAAAAATGTTATTCGAACATCAACACTTGGTGTTTTTTGGACAATTTTTGCACCAAAAATTGGATTTCACCGTCATTTTTAAAACATGTTGAAAATTTGGCTTGGAAAAAAAAAGGTGTTATTCCAGCATCAACACTTTTCGTTTTTAGCACTGTTTTTTATGTTTTTTCGGGGTTTTTTGGCCAGAGTTCCCGTTTTGAGTTTATAGTTCTCGTTTCAAAGTTTACATTGTTCCAAGAGGGAGTCAACCCAAAATAGGCTCTGATACCATATTAGGAATAGAAAGAAGAGAAAATTTACACACAATACAAATCACTCTCATATTTTTATTGATCACAAAAATCACAGATATATAGGATACAAATTACTGACTTCGACAAATCTAGATCCTAAGAAAGTGGATCTATGATTGGGACATGCCACAAAAACAACTCATACATATGGGAAACAACGACATCTAAAATAACACCTCGGAATACTCACTGACAACATGTAATACACATGGAACACATACATGGAAACTTTACTTCCAACATAACTCTCAGGCATATATAATTTTGTCTGAGATTGGACCGTTGGACTTGTGCGAACCAAACCTCTACACATAGTTGTTGGACCACACCCTCCGGACTATCTTAACTTTGTTCCTCATCAGAGCTTTTCCTGAGATATGCTGTGTAAGATGTGTTTTGTATTAGGGCTATGCCTAAATAGTTTGAAAAGACATTTCTAATTAAATTGCGAATTTTGAGAATATTCTTGAAATGAGATAAAATAATTAATCCTCTTAATCTTATTAATAAAATTTTGAAATATTTTTAAAAAATAAAATATTTAAAAAAATGTAATTGAAATAAATTTAAGGCTTTTAAAATTCCTCACTCATCATTTAAGTAAACATAAATCTACGTTCTCCACCAACTCTCTCAATTCTACTTTCAAAGATTCTTTACTTCAAATTTTATATCCACTCATTCTTTGTTGTCAATATTGTTGAAGTCTTCTAATAAGAGGATTGTAAAAAATATTGTTGTTCTTTACATTAAGAAGTATTTTTCCATAACTAAAAAACTAAATATGTCGGAGATGTACATTTTTATTTTTATTTTTTTCAAGTAAATACTTCATGCTACATGCATGTAATTTAAATAACATAAACTTATATTAATTTTATTAAAAATAAATAAAATAATTTTATAACTTTAAAATAAAATTATCTAAATATATAAAATTAAATAAAATTGACATTGTTATAATCAATTAAAATATGCAAGTAAGAAATAAAATGCTTATAACTATCGCTCCGTATTAGGTATAAAATACTAATATTTAAATCCTAAAACAATTCAACAGAAAAGCACATCATGTGATGTGTATTATTCGAACCATTATGATCAATACATAAATAACCAATGTTTAACTTGAACGTTTGATTAACATGATTTTTTGAATCGTTACAATTTTAAATATTTAAACTTATTTTCAAAAATTATTTAATTATAAATCGAATTAAAGAATCGCTTCTTCAATAATTGACTTCATAAATGCAAATTAATTTGCACAATCTCAAAAGACCACTATCAAACGAGAAAAAAATGAAAAATCTAATATAATATGAACAAATTAATTATATAACTCGTATATATAAATCAACAAAAGTTATATAACATTATCAAAATAGTTAAAAGAACTGATCTAATATAAATAACTTATATACTTCATATATAAATCAACAAATTGTATAATATTATTAAAATAATTTATCAACCACACTTATATAACTTTATTAAAATAATTAAAAAATCTAATTTAATATAGGAAAATTAATTATAATAAAATCAACAAAATTTATACACATTATCAAAATAAATAGCCACTAATAGCGTAGTTAGGATTATATGCAGATACATACATTTGCAGAACTTAGGGTTTGAATCGTGTCTGAGGTTGTGACTATTGATTCAGCTTATATAGCACCCCCATTAGGGGCGGAGGTGGCCTCGCATTCAAAAATGTGGTTTCCAATCACTCTACTCAGCAGTTACTACATAGATCTAATAACAATGCTGAAAACCAACCTATTAACACATTTGCAACCGTAGGCTCTAGAAAGCAGCACCCTCAAATTTGTGTCTGAAACCCACAGGAAAAATAACACAATCAGTTGGCCCCTATCTCCTACAGGCTCAAGAAGCTCCTCTCTCGGACCCCCCCCCCCCCCCCCCCCCCCCCACATACAAAAGATTGGGTGCAATAGTTGAGCATATGAAGGAGCATGCAATTGTCTATAAGTTTGTTGCACCTTGGCCCTCGGAGTGGTTTCTCATTAACTGGATAAGGAAAAACTAGACAGTCAAGGGAGACATGGAACTCAACCTAGGATCTAGAGGCTTTTTTACTGTAATCTTCAACAACATTGAAGATCAGGATCACATCTTCCAAGGAGGACCATATTTTATGAATTTGGTAGGTCTCTTCATGAAACCCTTGCTTCCTAGATTCAATCTAGAGAAGGAGGACTTATCCTTCCTACCATTTTGGATCGGGCTATACTCCCTTCCCCATCAATACTAGGATATATAAATCCTAGGTCACATTGTTAATAAAATAATGCAATCTTTTATGATGTCGGATGTCACGAAAAAAGGGTGATATACCTCATACACCTGATTATGCATGTACCTTGATATCTCCAAACCTTTACCGACAAGTATTCTTTTAAGATTTGAAGACAATATTTGGGAGACCGATAGATTACGAGCATATCCCTTTATGTTGTCGCCATTAGCATGCATATGGCCATCCAATTAGGGATTTCCCTACAAAACCACCTTGTTGACGATGCTAAAAATCCATCAATCGAGGGGGTCTCCCCGATGAAGATTCCCAATTAGACTTCAAAATGTTTTTTGTTGGAGCCCTTTTGGAAATAAGGCCTGAATGCCATATGTTCTTAGAGATTCTCCTTGGCTCTGATGCTTAGCACAAGATAGTAATGTACATGTAATTTCGCATGAACTAGTGAGTATGCCTTGTGGAATTTTCAATTGTAGATTGTATCAAGGTTCTTCTACTGGAGGGGAAATAAAAATAAGACTTTAAAACATTAGTAATATTACTGATCTAATAAAACCAAATGAGCATATATATGAATGAACCATTGATCAACTAGTGAAATAGTTTACATAGAAGCAATGATTGTTAAAACACATACAATAAACCTTCAAAAAGATAAGCACCAAAGCCACTGAAATAGTTCAATTTCCTTAGTATAGAAGAAAACAACATATATCACAAACATTCAAAGAGTAGTCTTACAACATTTACAACATACGCATGAAAGTGTGCTCGCTCAACGAGCTTCGAGTATTAAGCAAAAATTTCAAGATACGACAGTGCAATGAAAACCACAAACTCCAATAGTGGAGCATTAGAGCAACCACTTTCTCCTCAAAAAGAATTGTCTTCCTCTCTAATTCCCGGTAGGAGGAGCCAAGGCGGAAAAGTCCTTTGCATTAACTATGAGGGGGTATATATAAAAAATGGGGTGACTCTTCACCTCCCTTGTGACCCTTGGACTACTCTTATGAATCTTTGACATTCATATGACCTTTTGACTCCTTCATCACTTTTCAAATTCTATAGATTGTTGAGAAATGAAAATAAGAAATTCCAGTTTAATTTGTCCTTAAATTAAACTGAGAATTAAAATTGAATTCTATTCTCATAGAAACTTGTAAATAGTTAATTAAGTTTAATTAACCTAATTAACTTAGGAATTTCAAGTTGGAAGTATTTCTGAAGTCATGTATATGTTATCCCGAAGTTTTAGGGGTCTAGTATGAGTTTAAATTGAGTTGGAAATTAGATCACTCAGTTTATAGAGTTAAGTTCAGTTAAATTAGTTCTAAATTGTTTTTGGAACTAATAGAGGACTAACAGTCAATTGGTGCGCTAATGTATCCACTAGTGCTACTCCAGTTAACTAAAGATTCCCTCATGACAAACTCATGCATGTAAGTTCAGAGAAAGGCCGAGTTGAGACTAGAGTGCAGGGACAATGTACTATCCGTGGTATTATTTAATGGAGTGTAAATATCATGCATGCATCAGAGATTGATCCTATGTTTGGATTGTTTATTTTTGGAAGCATTAATTCCCTTTAATATGGGCTATTCATCCTAGGAATAACACAAGAGATTAGAGGCTTGGAGAGGTGAAGAACTGGCTAAGTGTTAGGCAAGTGCTAGCTTATGAGCTGAGAGAGTTGAGCATACTTGTGCGGAATTTCTCTAGTGAGAACAAGCTTTGTATATTCACTCATATTTATGATATATGCAATAAAAATAGCGGGGTTTTGAGCAGTGGGTTTCCCCAGATACATCTTGTGTTATGTGCCATTAATTTGTCTTCTTCTTGTTCATATTCTTTTCATCGATCTATTGGCTTCCGTTGGTTGAAAGTAGAAGTAGATTCTTGTTTTTTCTTTAGTACATTGCATGAGCTTGTGAATCTATAGGAGTTTCTACATGAATGACTCTTGGAATTCCACTTTACATTACATCTCTCATATATTGAAAATTACATAATTATATTGATGTGGAAAATGATGACTCACATAGCATTTTGACGTGACACCTTAACAAGAGATGACATGACATTGATGACATGGAATGAATGATGATATGGCAATGTCATGTCATTCTTTCTACTACTATCTTTTTGTCTCCTTGAAATATGGTGCATGTTCTTATTCTTCCTCCTCCATAAGGCTTGCAGGTAAGGATTCTCCACTGTGATCTTGATCTTCAACTGTTGTCGTGATTTCGTGTCCTTTCATATTCCCGCTCAATGATCAACTTGTATTTGTAGTTGCATGGGTGTCTTCTAGCATGATCTCCTTATTCTTCTCCTTCATCATCATCATTTCATGACATCATGTAATACCTGCGCTAGAATCTACTCATAATAGGATGACATTAGTCTGAAAACTCCTAGTTTATCATGCCTTAGGAAAATCATAGACTGAGCTAGAACTAAGTGTTGGACTATTAGGCTAGCTATAGGATTGCGCAGTTTCACAACTCAAGAGTTTAGGTTCCATGACTGAGGCTAGAGATAACACAATGTGTAGTTTAATAAAACCAAGACAAAGTTACTGGGGCTCAAGAAGGCAGGCTTGAGACTTAAGGCTTGACATTGTCCACTAGGAAGTTCTAGAGGGAAAGAGGCCTAGGGATTGCATAGTTGCATAGCTAAAGGAGTTAGGCTAGAAGTTTAAGGCTTGAGAGGGTGTAGCGTGTAGAAGGATCTCACTGAGAGGCTTATATGTGTAGTTTTGGAGCTCAAAGGTTAGGTTTGAGCTTTAAGACTATGCAGTACACAATCTTGGGAGGCAAGAACTATGCATTATATAGTTCTAAGAGGCAATATCTAAGCTTGAGGGTTGAGACTGCACAGTGCATAGTTCAGGAAGACTAAGTTAGTTTAGGTTACTCACGTATGGAATTTTTTGGATTTGACTAAGTGTGGGATCGGTAAGATCAAAGTGAACAAGAACAAAACCTGAGCATGATCACACACTTAGAATAGTCAATGACATAACATTGATCACTTAGAAGACAAGCACAACATGATCCCCTCAATGTGACACCAATACAAAAACTTCCTCCAAGTGCGACACTTGAGGTACACTTTACGATGACCATGATGACACTTGTGCGACAATGCATGAAACTTTGGGAATGAGTGTAATACATGTATAGATGATAAATAAGACTCATTAAATTTACCCCTTGAGAAAAACCATAATTCTGCTTATGATGTGTGACACTTTCCATTCCCAAAAGATGACACTGGCAATAGTAAGTGTTAGAGGTCATTTTGCTGCATCTAGTCCATAGGCCTACAAACAAGATCAATCACCATCTGTGAACACCTTGTCATCATCCCTAAAAAAATACCTAATATTGACTTTTCCAAATCCCTGAGTTTCTGGATCTAACTACTTCATTTGAGTGCCTTTAAGGCCAAGCACAACTTTCCCTTTTAGGGACCTACATTTGATAGCATGTTGCTTCTTTCTACACCAGCGGTGATCAACAATAGGTTGTCCCTTGTTGGGGGTGGACCGATTCTAGAAATTCAGGAAGACTAGAAAGAATCACGAAGATTCCTCTTCCAGAAGCTTCCCGAAGTTGTTTCAACCATTTACCTTAGATAAGAACTTCGAATCCTATATGATACTACCTTGGGGATTTGTTGGGCAGTGGATCCCCCGCCTAACGGTTTTGGGGCTTAAAGCCCACATGTTTGGGCATTGTATTGTAAAAGCTCCGTGAAGTGCACAGAGTGCGAATTGTAATGGGTCAAGTCTAAGGGTAGTCTGCCCTAAAATATTATAAATTAATCTAGAATGTGTCGGCCTACCCATGGTCCGCGGACCATGGGAATGTATAAATAAGAGCAAGGCTCTAAGTGTAAAAGGCAGTTTTTGGGGTAATAGAAAAATTAATATGGGTTTCTGAAAGTGATAGTAGATATGAGTCTGTAAGTCCACAGTTTTGTGTGGGGACCCCTACAGCTGAGTGCATAGGGCAGGAAGTGGATTGTAATAGGATAAATTCATTAATAAAGATAAGTTGATTTTGAAATATCGTGTATCTATTCTAGATTTTGGTTTATGCATCTGTTCATGATTTATGATTACACACTTGTCTGTTTATGTTAAATGATAACTGAAAGAACCGTGCCTTTTCAAGTAACAACAGATCTATAATAATATTAAGCATAGAAAAGGGTAAATTGCATTCGCGCTTGACAAAGGTAGTTTCTCCGAGAAGACAACTACACGAAAACAATGCAGTGCGTAGGATCGCTCTGCATGAACCCAGACCACATCAAGACATCCCTAGGGTGTGGAAACCTAGTTCCAACACCCTCCCATATTACCTTGGGTGAGACTTCAGTCCGCGCTCCGCAGACTGTTGCCAAAAGGGCCTTTAATGTCAGGATTTGTTTGGCTAAACATTTCTGATTCTGGGTCAGGCCCCATTAAGCCAACAAATGGTTTCGTTGTCAGGACCTGGATCTGCCTAAGGGATGTCTGATGTCAGAATGTTGTAACCCTATGAAGAAAGAACTTGAAGATTGGTTGGATCAAAAGCTGCATGAGTTCGTAATACAGGAGAACAAAACTCCACAAATATCCGAGAGAAGGTGGGTGGATCGCTTCATATATACAGAAATCCACGAGGTATTCTTCGCGACATTCTCTTCAGAATTATATGATTGGATCGCGAGGCTAGCAGACAGCTAGGGAAGGTGAAAGCTTTATCAGCTGATAGTGTGGACTCCGGAGTTAGTGCGTAGGCTAGAGGTGTCTGAAGATAATGTCGCATGGGCCATAGATCATTGGCTAGATCGGATAATAGGAGGGTTTATCACTGAATTTGTGATAGATACAACTGTCAGCTACAATGAAGCAGAAAGACCTTTTCTCAAAGGACCGCGAGGTAAGTACATCAAGTCTTTGAATACCTGGATTAAGATGCTATTATGTGAGAAACAGGTGATTCACATACATTAATGAGTGGAAAAACGCGAAGCGGAAGTGTTACACAGTAATTTGTCACCATTGGTCACCGTCCCTGTCACCCCTATTCCCGTACATTGGAGGACGCATTTTGGGACCTGTGAGCAGTGACATAACCTGAAAACACTTGCATTATGTTCCCCTGAGTATGTACTTCATGTTCCCTGAAGACACCTTCTACAAAATATCCCTGAAAAGTGCCCTTTTTTCCATTGGCGCGGGTCCACAGTGTCTTACCCGCGCCAATCACTGAGATCCTCAAAAGGGGGTGCAACCATTGGCGCTCTATCTTAGAACAACACCCACGCCAACCAAGTTTGGTAATGATTTTTGACAAACGCGCACCCATATGTTTTTTCCCTTCAGATCACGAAGTCTTTTGAGGATAAAATCCATTTGATAGAGGTCGAGAGTCATCATCTATCCTTGACATCTATCCGCAGCGGCTTTTCGGAGATAATGTCAATCCACATTGGGTGTCCTGGTGCATTGTATCTTCCTCCCTTCTCCATCTATAAAAGTCTGTCCTCATGCATTAGACAAGCTAGTTTTTGAGTAATGCTAGTTGTGATTATGCTTGTCTTGAGTGATAGTAAGAGTCTTGAAGCATAGGGAGGTTATGCTGCCGGAAGTCTGAGAGAGAGAAGGTCCATTGCAAGATATACATAGCTGCTCGCCCAGCCAGAGGAGAGGTTCAACGTCAGAACCTTGGTTGTATCTTTCTCTGTTGATTATTCATTAATAAACGACTACTGTTATGGTTCCAATCTCATTGTTCATCATGATAATGTTTGGTTTATTTCCTTTCTGACTGAAATATAGTTGTATTTTAGTGGATTTTACGATTGTATTCGCTTCGTTCTTTGCATGTGCAGGTATCCATACGCGGGGATTGCAAGGATTGTGACCTGCCAGAGCAAGGGAACGGGAGTATCAACTCTTCTTCGACAGTAGCGTTGGACTCCAGGTTGGTTCTCGTAATCCACTTTCAGTATGCAACTAGGAACTTGCATAGTAGCGTGATTTGATTGTTGCTAGACCCATTTTGGGCTAGTGGGATCGCCTCTGTCCGCAGAGGGGATTTACCTCTCCAACAATTTGGCGACTCCACTGGGGAGGAGCTATTTGTTGTTTGATTCATAAACCTTGGACGGAGTCTGAAGCACGGCCAGGCAGCCTTTGAAACGCTATTGCTTTGCATTAGCGGAGTAGATCAATGCCACTTCAGTCGATCTCCGGTTTGGTTTATGAACCGAACGGCTTGGAGTTTGTCTTGCATGTTAGTTTTCTCTTGCCTGCTTGTATAACTGAGCTTTCTGGGTCAGCTTTGAAGTTGTTTTCTGCTCTTAGACCTGTCTGAGTACTGTTGACCAGACCCCGGGCTGTTGTATTTTTTTTTTTTTTTTGGGTCAGCAAACGCGGTTGGCGCGTTTTTTCCTCTGACATTCGCGCCAGTTGGCACAGGTTGCACCACAGCAACTCGCGCCAATTAGCGCAGGTTGCACCACAGCAACTCGCGCCAATTCCTTGATAGTGCAAGTTGCAGGTTGATAGTCGCGCCAGTCCTGTGAACTTTGCCAGCATGTTTGTTGGAAGCTCTTTAAACTCAGATTTTTATCTTTGTATATCTTTTACAGCTTCTGGGAGTGTGTTGGACCTCTGTTTGACTGGTTGTTACTTTTATCCTTCAGTTGTTTGCTTATTTCTATCGGTTTTGTATCCTAGCCTTAGATTACCTAGTGGCTTTGCATGTCGAGCCTTCTGTGGGAAGTTTTGATTTGATTATCCAGTCAATTTTTTTGGTTGTTTTCCACACCCGTCTAGTAGTTGTTTAAGTTTGTTATTCTGTGCTTCGGGCAATTCACTTCTAGCTTGTTTGGTTTTTGCTTGACTTCATTTGAACTTAGATCACATGGTTCATTGAAGGTCAGTGTGCTTTTCCTTGTTTTAACGGTTCATTTTTGTGTTTCAGATTTGGTTCTCTTTGCATTGAGTGAATTTTGTTTGTTCATTCTTGTTAATATCTCTTGAGATTTGTTTAAATGCATCATGCCATTTTAAAAGAAAAAAAACAAAAGATCTTTTTGCATTATATTAGTTAGCATTTATTGTTATTTGTTGCTTTTAAAAAGAAAAGAAAAGAGAAAGTTTTATTTCTTGTTATTAGCTGCATTAGGATCTTTGTTGCTTGTTTATCGTTCATTTTGTTTGTTTGAAAATCTCAACTCTTCTGTAGTTAGAATTCATTGAACGAAATGATATAATTTTGGCATATAGTTTGCATTTAGGAAGTTTTGAGAGATCACATACGGTAGGACCAAAAAATTGAAACTTAATTGAAGATCAACTGTAAAATAAATTGAATGAACCTAACAACGCATTGGAACCTAACGCACATATTCTAGAGGTCTAGGCTAGAGACGTGTTCCGGCGTCGTAAAACCTGGTAACTATTGCCTCACTGATGGTTGGGTGATTCCTCCTAAGAGACAAAAAGTACCAGTACGGACTGAGCTCCCACGTACCATCGCGTATAAAAGGGAGACCCCACTAGGCTATCATCCTTTATCCATAGGAAGCCGAGTCTGCCGCCTTACAAGCCGTAATGCACTGAACACAGCATTCGGGAAGATTGACTGCAGTACGGGAAGTCCTTGGTTTTCATCTGATTGCCGAGGTGTATAAGCAGTTTTACGGATTGTTTGGTAAACCTTTTGCCTAGAATCTCCAGAGTAGTCACTTTTGATCCTTTTCGGACTCCTTAAAAGAAAAGGTGCCAGTGAGCGTCTTGTCACTTCGTGCTCATTAAACATTCGAAGGAGACTAGAGTCATCTTTTTGTCCTTTTCTCGACTCTTAAAATATGAAAAGGTCAAGTTGTGTCTTTGCGTCCTAAAATTTATTCGGCCACGATAACATTTACCTGATTAGATATTGTTTGCGTTAGTTTGAGTAGGGATTTTGTCTCGGTAGATTCCCTAGGTTTTGTGAAGTTTCATCCTGGAGGAATTACCAATTTCGTCTTCCGAGATACAACCAATTAGTTCTTACGAGACTTACGAGTTTCATTGGAACCCTGTTTGGGAACCTTTTGAGGATAGTGTCCCTTTTTGGGACTATACTTCTCCTCATGTGTCAGTCCCAACTTCTTCCTCTGACATGGAAGACTTGTCCCCTACTACGACCGACGAGTCCGTTGTGACGAGCGGTGAAATTCCCACCGCAACGGGCCCTACACCTATCAGTAGTACTCCTACTACTAGCGACCTACCACCAGGGTATAAAGCATTGAGGGATACTATGCCCTATGGAACTCCTTTCACAGGTTCTATCTGGTCACCACACACTTTTCCCACCACGGAGCCTTTTACTCCGCAAAGTCGCAGTGTGTCTGTTACCTCAATCACAACCGCTCCAGCGGTATGTGCAGCCTCTTTGACTCCTATTTTTAGTCATCCTTCGGCTTCTTTATTCGGAGTCTTTGATCCTATGTCAAATGTCCCAACAGAGGGGCCATACGAGCACTATTTGTCGTCTCAACCGATTGTTGAGGTATCAGTTCCATTGTCAATTAACTGGGGTTCCACCTCTTTTCATGGTGGCCAAGTGTCGTCTGCCCAATCTCCCAGACAACCTCCTCAAGACCAACAAGGGCAGTCCTTCCATGGAAACCCTTTTGCTTCTTGTGGTCCGTTTTTCTCTTCTTATGTTCAACCTTCTGGTAACTCAGGTCAATCTTCTATTCAACAAGCTCAACCTGGTATCCAGCAAGGTTACCCTACTGGACAAATTGGTCAATCATCTGTTAACCCAAACCAACCCAATGTCCAGTATGGTCCGATATCTGGACAAGATGTCCAACCACTTGGTCAGCTCGCCGTCCAGTATAGTCAACCTTCTGGGCAAGTTGGTCAGCCTCAAATCCAATCAGGCCAACCAACTACCCAGCCCACTCAGCCATCTGGTCCGGTGGGACAACCTTCAGTTGGGCAACAACAACTCCTTTCCTAGCAGGTACAATCTTCTGGGCAGGGAGGTCAACCTCAATATCAACAAGGTTATCCTTCCGGCCAGATAGCCCAACCAACAGGACATCCTCCTGGCACTGCTCAACCTGGTTTTCTCCCCCAGGCTGGACCCCAGACCCCATCCGGTTTTCAAATGCAAGCTGGAGTTCAATCTCAACAGACCTATCAAACTCAGCCTATTTCTCAAACTCAGTTTGGAGTCCAGCCACCTTATGGTCACCAGCAACCTCAAGGGCAACCGTTGTTTGCCCCGTACCAAAATTACCAACAACTGCAGACAAATCCTTATCAGACTTACTCGCAACCATATGGTGCTTCTGCAGGACCGTTTGGTAATCCACGGACCGCTGGGGGGCAGAACCCAAGTCCCTATGGACCAAATCCTATGGGGCCAAATCTGTCCGGACCAAGCCTTTGGGGGCAACCGCCACCTGGTTGGAACCCTGGTGCTCCATCTCAACAGCAGCCCCAGATGTCCTTTAATCCTCAATTACCTTTCTTAGCAACTTTAGAATTACCGGATGTGTCTAAATTGACTAATGATCCTATTCTTCATAACCCATATTGGCCTCCGGTTCCAACGAAAATTCTCGGTGAGTCCAAAATTCGATGGTAAAGCTAATGAAGATCCACAAGCCCATGTTATGACTTATCACCTTTGGTGCTCATCCAATTCGTGGCTTGACGATTCAATTCGGCTTCGCCTCTTTCAGCGGACTCTCACTGGCTCTGCAGCTAAGTGTATATTGAGCTCAATCGCGGTTCCTTTCAAGATTTTAACTCCTTGGCTATGGCATTTCTCATGCATTTTCAGTTACCCATTCGATATGAAACAGGTACACACCTCCTCACATCCTTAAGACAAACGACGGCTACGCATATCTCTGATCACATCCATGAATGGAGACGGTGTAGACGTATGATTAAATTTTGGATTCCCGACAAGCTTCTTACCGATTGGTTCACGACTTCGTTCGTTCCTCCAATAGCTCGGGACATTGCCATGGGGGCATGTGTCACTGAAGAGAAAGCTATCGCGCGTGCTCAGTACCTTGACTTGGTTTACTCCCAGTCAGGTACACTGTATGATTATCTGCCTGATGCCCCAAGACCAGGAACATCTAAAGCCCCGCCAACACCAACTGTTGATAGTATTATTGGTTTGGTTAGTTCATCCTCAAAAAAGAATCCCGCGAACCCTGGGAAGCAAAAATCGACTGCTTCGAATGAACAGCCTTCCCAGGTAGCACCCATTCCGAATGTTACTTCCGAGGTTAATGCCGTCCAATCCACCACGGCAGACAAAGCCTCGAAAGGAAAGAAGAAAGGGAAAGCGAAGAATAAGCCAGATCAACCTAAGCAGGAAGCTCCTAAACCTTCGACCGAGGACGGTGCCAAACACAAACCCAAGTATCCTTGTCTTATCTGTGATGAGGATCACTATACCAAGGACTGCCCGAAGCGGTCCGAAGTTATTCGTTTGTTGAAAGGCGCTCCCGGGACTCCTGCGGTGCTTAAAGAACCCTTTCCCACACAACAAGCTCAAAAAACTCAGATGGTGGCTGACCCTTCTCAGCCTCCCTCTTCCTTCGGTTCTCAAGTGTTTATGGCTGGAACGATACCTATCAATATCAGTACTCAAACAAAAGATTATCCGCCATCTACCAGGAAGGAGCCTGAGATACCCTCTAGTGCTCCTCCGTTTAGTTCGGGTCCTCTCCACATTGAGAGACCTACAACTGAGACGCCTCTTCGACCCCCTCCAAAAGGAGTACTCCGGAAATCTTCTTACAACCCAAATGCTTGTGCTGCACAGCACTACAATATCGTTGAGGACTTAGCGCAGACTCCGTCGGCTATGTCCGCTTTAGAAGTTCTCCAGAGCTGCCCTTCTCAGAGGAAGTCCTTGCTATCCGCTATTGGTGGCATAGACCTGGCAGATTCGGATTTAATTACTTTTGACTTAGAACACCATACCCAGAGACTGCCTCCTCAAATTGCTTTCCTTATACAGGTTATCATTGATTCCAAAACAATTCATCGAACAGTCATTGATGAAGGTGCTTCTACTTGCATCATGTTTGTTGCCTGTTGGAAAGCCATTGGATCCCCGACGCTGAGCCAGTCTCCCACAACCTTGGAAGCCTTCGATGGAAGAGCCTCTTGTCCTTATGGAATACTCCAACGTTTACCCATCACTTTGGAAGGGAAGACGGTCGAAATGGAAGTTGAAGTCGTTGACGCTACTCTTACCTACAACCTCCTTCTCGGACGTAGCTAGATCTACGCAATGAAAGCTGTTGCTTCATCACTGTTTCGTATCATCTGTTTCCCTCATCAAGGGAAGATTTTTACCGTAGACCAGCTATCCAACGTTTCTGTCATTATATTCTGTTGCGAACCACTACTGTGATCTCTGACTGCAACCCCATGACGTATATATTGTCACGCGAGTTGCTGGGGGGCAAGTACTCAAAGTGGATTGTTATCCTCCAAGAGTTTGACTTGGAATTTACCACTGCCAAGTCTAAGAAATCCCTTGTGTTTGCTGAGTTAATTTGCTCTTTGCCATCTTCTTCCCCGACATCTCACGTCGAGGATCAAATTCCAGATGAGTCCTTATTCCTCATTAGCACCCTCGATCCATGGTACAGAGATATAATTATATATCTGCAGACGTCCTCATTTCGTCCGGGCGTGTCTAAATATGCTCGGCGAAGGATTCGTCATCAATCTTAACCATACCGTATCATTGGAGATACATTATATCGTCTCGGCACCGATTCTGTTCTCCGCCATTGTCTTACTCTTGAGGAGGCTGAGCGGGTCTTGAATGACTGCCACTCTGGTGCCTGTGGCGGTCACATGTCCGGATATGCTACTGCCCAAAAAATCCTTCGTGCTGGCTACTTTTGGCCCTCTATCTTTAAGGATTGCATCCTTGCCATCCGCTCTTGTCATGAGTGCCAGATATACCAGCGGAAGATGTGAGCGCCTCCTGCTCCGTTGCACCCTGTTGTCGCCGTTGGCCCTATTGCCAAATGGGGCATCGATTATATGACCTGTAACCCTCACTCGGCCGGGGGGCATGGGTTTATTATCGTTGCCGTCGATTACTTTACTAAATGGGCTGAGGCGATGCCTACATTAACTGAAGACGATCACACAGCGGCGCAATTTTTATTTAATCATGTTATTTCGCGATTCGGCATCCCTCAAGCCATCATTACTGATCACGGGAAGCATTTCCGTAATCATATGATGTCGGAATTAACAACCCAGCTAGGCTTGCAGCACGATAGTTTAGATCCATACTACCCTCAGTCCAATGGCCAAGTTGAAGCGATCAATAAGATCTTGGTTACGATGCTTCAACGTACCGTTAGCATGCATAAGTCTAACTGGCATTTGATGTTGTTCCCTGCCTTGTGGGCCTACCGAACCTTGGTGAAGGATGCCACTGGTTTCACTCCATTTCAACTAGTTTATGGACTAGAGGCTACCCTTCCAATTGAATGTGAAATCCCTTCATTAAAATTAGCTGTCGAGCTTCTTCCCAACACCACTCCATTAGAAGAACGTCTTCTTTATTTAGAGCGGCTAGATGAGACTCGTCGCCTGGCCTCTTTGGCCATCGAAACACAAAAGAAGCGAGTCAAGACTCACTTTGATCAGACCGTACGTCCACGTTCTTTTGTTGAGGGAGATTTAGTCCTACTCTACGATCAGGCAAAGGATAAGCTAGGAGCAGGAAAGCTCGAGTCTATGTGGCTAGGCCCTTACATTGTCAAGAAAGTTCTGCAGAAAGGGGCCTACGAGTTGATTGATTATGAAGGAAACCCTCTTGGGAAGCCCCGAAATGGGCTTTACCTAAAAAAGTACTATGCGTGATGCTGGTACATTTTATTTTGTACATACATGTACTCTAGCAAGTGTGTTGTCTGTGTGTGTGTGTCAGTTTTCAAAGGCGTAACTGCCACTTATTGTGTTTTTTCGCTTCATGTGCAGATGTCTGATGCACCTTATGTTGGTTTCGCTGATGGTGCCTGCCGCAGTACTCGCAACTTGTCTTCTGCAGCGTGGGTGATCTACGACCATCATAACGAGCTGATAGATTGTCAGGGTGTGTGTTTGGGTCGTACTACTAACAATGTCGTCGAATACTGTGCTGTAATCGAGCTACTTGCTGAAGCAATTAATCTCGGCATTCGTGCATTGGTAGTGAACCTGGACTCTCAACTTGTCGTCCACCAGCTCAATGGGCAATATTCCGTCAGAGACCATCACATTTTAAGGTTGTATTTACGTGTGAGATTGTTAGAAAGGAACTTTGATTTTATCACATATCAACATATTCCACGACAATTAAACAAATTATCTGATGCATTGGCCAATCATGTATTAGATAGACATTTGCGTAATTTGTAACTAAAACATTATACAAGCAAGCACATGAAAAACACAACAATGAACCATAGGCATATGTATATATATACATGTGTGTCGTAATGTTTGCGCCATGCGCATTACATAATCCAAAAATAATACATGTCCAAAACTCATATAGCCACTGACAACATGTCTCTCAAAAACGTGCAAAAATGAAACCTAGGCGTCTAATCACGGTGGTGCTCATGATAGCATGTCACCGCTCGCACCAAACGTCTCAACAGACGATGGACGCGAGTAGATACTCCCACTGTGTGCCTCTGGTATGCTCTAGGCACGTCTGCCAATCTGGCATAATCTGGAATCCCTCGAGTGAGTGCCTCAAGGTTCTGTACTAGATCGTCACCCGCATCGCCCTCTGCCTGAGGGTCGACTGCAGGTTGTGCTCTCCGTGCGTTATGAGGCAAGTCAGTTGGTCGCTCTGCACCAACATCTGCATACATATATATAGCTATTGTCAGAGACAGGCATGTATTGTAAAAAAAAAAAAAACTTAAATACGTAAAAACATCAAAAACACAAAGAGTTCTTACCTAGCTCCTCGTCCCAGTCCTCTCCTGCAGGCAATGGGAGATCTGGATCTCCAGTAAAATCCATGCCCGCATAGGGCCAGTCCTCGATGACGATCATCTGGTGACGGAGCCAGATAAAGAACTCGGGCCTCCAGGCCATCTGCTAGTCCCCTCCTCCTTTGGGCATGAGTTCTGCCCATCGATTCAATCTCGGCTCCCGTGGCATTGGATCTGCCACTATACCCCCTTGTACCCGGAATATCGGCAGTCGCTCCAGGAAGAACGATACCACGATAGATCTGTATCCGAACTGTTTGTTCCCATCACGCTTACACTTGGTAAGCTGCCTTTTGATGTTTGTCGTCACTACCGTGGCCCAATCGAACAGTGTAGGTTGGAGACACTCAGTTGCCAGCAGCAAATGATTTTTGCTGGCCTCGTGGGGCACCTGTACCCCAGCTGTCCGGGTGATAGTGAACAAAATCACTCATAGCACCAGGTCGGGAACCGTGATAATATCTACTTTGGCACTGTTTGATCCAAACTGTGCCCCAGGACAAACTCTTTCCATCACCTCTCCCATCTTCTCCCCGGGAGGCCTGCTACCAGTCAAGATGGGCCGTGCACCTCGCCACGATAGACCAGTGATAAAGTAGACATCGGAAACATCTAACTCCAATGTCTGGTCTTTCAGGTGAAATACCTGATCCTCCGCATCCCAAGCATCCACGATAAATCGCAGCAACTCAGGTTGTGCACGTAAGTATGAGGTAAGGAAGAACGTTTTCAAGCCACAGTCTCTCAGAGCATCCATGCATGCATCATCCTCCATTGCCATGGCATCCACGACATCATGATCTCTTTCTCTCCATTCTATAGCCATTCTGACGAATCCCTGCAACCACAAAGTCGAAATTTCCATCATTAGATCATTGGTGAAATTAAATCTGAGGATAATTTGCAATTTCAACGGTCAAATGTGTGGGAAACTTAGGTCGCGCGGTTGGCGCGACTGTTTCTAAAACAGTCGCGCCAAGGTTGCGACCCCTTTGGGTAGAAAACCCCATTGGCGCGATCCCGAGCGGGAAACTCGCGCCAATGGCGCAACCCTATGAAATTGCAAATCCTCTTGCAGAGGACTAATCTATGGATGAAAAACTGAAAGAATGGAATGAAAACAAAGCTAAGGATGAGGCCTCTTACCTTCTTCAGACGGCGGCTCGAATGATCTCCTGGATTGATCGCAATCAGCAGTTGAAATTTGCACCCAAAACCCTCCAATGGTAAATTCACAAGGTAAAAAGTGAAAAGTAAATTTATTTTTTACCATTTCACTATTTATAGCATTTTTTGACCTAAAAATACATTAGAAATGATATTTTTTGAGTATTTTTGGAATCTATATATGTCAAAGTGGGTTTTACGTTATTTTTGTATGATGACAGGGATTGGTGCAACTCAAGCAAACGAAATGAGCTCCTTTTTCTACTTTTTCAGGCTCAGTAAAACATGTGAAAAGGTTATTTTTAAGGTCGGCTTTTAGCTCTTTTCTTACCATTTAAAGATTGCCGAGTTACTCCTCTTGACTCGTTAAACGTAAATAAGGGGCGGTCGTTTTAAGTTCTTTTTGTCGACCGTTAAAACATAAAAAGACTACCGGGTTTTTTTCGCTTAGAACTCGTTAATGGTTACGAAACGACGTGGTTTTGATCACTTTTTTACTTTTTCAGGTCGAAATCACTATTTATGAAAAGTACTCCTCGATCATAATGGTCGGGCGGTTCTTTCGAGCATTGTTTTATAATTTTTCGGGCTCGAGAGACATAACTTTACGAAAAAGGGCACCCCTGGAGTTTCCTTTTCTGCTGTCTTTTCAAACTCTCTAAACATGAAAATACGCCGAGTTCTTCCTTTGTCAGACTCGTTAAAACCTGATGACATCAGATTTTGTCAAGATGACGCACTACAAGCATATGCTATCCCCATCAAGCTTGTTAAAAATAATTGGGGTACTCGCCAGAAATGGGGGGGAAAAATAGGAACCATAACAATCGTCGTGTCGGCAGTATGTCGCTCTTGAACATGGCACTTCTCTGCTTTCGTGTTTGGGTGGGGATATCTCATCTCATTTTTCCACTTGCCTCTGTGGATTTGGGTAATCCTGTTTGACCGCTCATCTGCTCATTGCCTTGTCACCATGACCTATGATACATTGATGTCAAATACTGCCAATTCCACTATCGTGCCGCCGATATGTTCAAGAGAAGTTGACCTCTGCAAAGAAACAACCTCCCTCTGATAGCTCGCACAATCTTGATTCACAACATTATCTCTCTGTCTCGTATCGATGATGTGGGAAACATTATGGCCCACCTTCAATTAAGGTCACTTCCTGTCGACTTCAGCTCATTATCCAGGAAGTTGGTCTAGAGACTCCCTTCCGGTGCCTTGGAGCCTGCATGCCTCAATGGCAGGTTCTTCGTGTTCGATGAGAGGTTTTCATCATTGGCCTCCAATCGAATGATTCTACGGGTGTTTGACGTCAGATCACTAATTCGCATGCTGTAGATTGTACCTATAGTACCTTGAGGGCCATTGTCATTATTGGTGGTACCTCTCGCGTCTGTTAACAGTTTCCAATATTGACTGGTAATCAGACGATGTTCATGCATGTTCGACTTCAGCTCATATATTCGCATGCTTGAACTTGTACTTTTGTTCGGGTCGAGATGGAGCGCAAGACCCTGGATTGTGTCTGTTGTAATCCAGGCGTGATTCTTGATACATGACTCATTCATTGGATGGCTGCGACCATCCCTGAGTCGATTCATTGATCCTAACCAGATGGCTGCGTCCATACTATGGATCTAGATTATTATGTACTCTCTTATGGATGGCTGCGACCATACCACGTACATCATGTATTTGAGCTATCAGTTGTATCTCTCAATGCAGATTCTCGGCGGCAGCTACATGTATTCTTGTAAAGCATTTCACCCCTCTCTCTCTCTCGGGCCTCATGCTTTAGGGGGCATCTGTTACATAGTAATTTGTCACCATTGGTCACCGTCCCTGTCACCCCTGTTCCCGTACATTGGAGGACACATTTTGGGACCCGTGAGCAATGACATAACCTGAAAACACTTGCATTATGTTCCCCTGAGTATGTACTTCATGTTCCCTGAAGACACCTTCTACAAATATCCCTGAAAAGTGCCCTTTTTTCCATTGCTGCGGGTCCACAGTGTCTTACCCGCGCCAATCACTGAGATACTCAAAAGGGGGTGCGACCATTGGCGCTCTGTCTTAGAACAACACCTGCGCCAACCAAGTTTGGTAATGATTTTTGACAAACGCGCACCCATATGTTTTTTCCCTTCAGATCACAAAGACTTTTGAGGATAAAATCCATTTGATAGAGGTCGAGAGTCATCATCTATCCTTGACATCTGTCCGCAATGGCTTTTCGGAGATAATGTCAATCCACATTGGGTGTCCTGGTGCATTGTATATTCCTCCCTTCTCCATCTATAAAAGTCTGTCCTCATGCATTAGACAAGCTAGTTTTTGAGTAATGCTAGTTGTGATTATGCTTGTCTTGAGTGATAGTAAGAGTCTTGAAGCATAGGGAGGTTATGTTGCCGGAAGTCTGAGAGAGAGAAGGTCCATTGCAAGATATACATAGCTGCTCGCCCAACCAGAGGAGAGGTTCAACGTCAGAACCTTGGTTGTATCTTTCTTTGTTGATTATTCATTAATAAACGACTACTGTTATGGTTCCAATCTCATTGTTCATCATGATAATGTTTGGTTTATTTCCTTTCTGACTAAAATATAGTTGTATTTTAGTGGATTTTACGCTTGTATTCGCTTTGTTCTTTGCATGTGCAGGTATCCATACGCGGGGATCGCAAGGATTGTGACCTGCCGGAGCAAGGGAACGGGAGTATCAACTCTTCTTCGATAGTAGCATTGGACTCCAGGTTGGTTCTCGTAATCCACTTTCAGTATGCAACTAGGAACTTGCATAGTAGCGTGATTTGATTGTTGCTAGACCCATTTTGGGCTAGTGGGATCGCCTCTGTCCGCAGAGGGGATTTACCTCTCCAACAAGAAGGGTTTACAAAGGGATTGAAGGGTTAGGAAACAATCCTTTAATTTCACTGCCGCGAGCAAGTGAGGAAGATCACACTTGGGGGTTTCTCTAAGGAGTGCGGTCAGTTTGATCGGGCAGTGCATTCCACAATTATCATCTCTGCTAATGCCACCACTCCCATCACCTTCGTCACCTCCAACTTCGCCTTCCCCACCAACCAACACCATAAGCACGCAAGGTCAGGGGAGCCACATGTAGTTCGAAAAGTGGGGAATCATGCTATGCGCACCAGATGAGAAATGCGATTGACAGCACAAATTGGCGAATATGAGATGGATCAAGTAATCTTAGACATGGGTTCGGATGGGAACATATTACCAAAGCAGACTTGGGAACACATGGGCAGGCACACAGTACAGTGGTCTCTTATTCAATTATGGATGGTGAACCAACAAAAGATCTCGCCCATGCGAAGATTGATAGGAGTAACAGTGGATATTGACAGTGCAAGCACGCAGACAGATTTTGAGGTAATAGAGATTGTAGATGACAGTAACCCTTACCTCGCATTACTAGGAATATACTGGGCAATGGATATGAATGGAATCATCAACTTAAAGAAGCGAAAAATGATTTTCGAGAAAAAGTCCCTACGTGTGATAGTTCCGTTGGATCTCGTCGAAGGAAAGAGTTACACAGAACCCATGCACACTGATGGAAGCGATGAAGAGTTAGATTGTATCTACAAAATAACTGTGTGAAACCAAGAGTGGCTAAATCTAACTACAGATGGAAGGGTCCTGTGGGAGTGCGCAGAATCCTGCCTTTCGGAGTCTGACAAAGAAGATGAGCGATGGCACAATTGGTTGAGTGAAGTGACGATGCTAAATTGTAATATGATGACCAAATCACTGTGCTGCATAATCGCCCAGGCTCGAGACCTACCAACATATGGTGGAATGATAGCGGTGGATGAATTCTTGAGCAAGTTTGAGAGTGCAGTACCAGAGCACCAGAGGTTTGATGCATTAAAGTGGGTGCTATGCGCAACACTTGTGCATTGGTGGGGAACACATGAAGGAAATTTTGAAAACTAGTGTGATTGCAGAAGGATGATGCAGCTAAGGTTTGGGAAGTCGGAGCTATGCTTAACTGAGAAATATGATGGACATGATAACCCACACATAAACCTCACAAAATGGACCAAAGCCTATGGCAAAGAACCCCAGCCTGAATGGGTACACTTATTTTATCATACCCTGGATGTCATCCCAAGAAACTGGTATACTAAGATAGAACTTTGACATGGTATGGGCGAATGGGATATTTTACACAAAGGGTTTTTATTAACGTTCTTATTTGAAGACTAATGGATGGATATTGTTGACGATGTGCTGCAAATTGTGAAAGTCACCATCCTCAAAATACCACAGGAACCAGAAAAAATAGTTCAACCAGAATGGTCACATCAGTTAAGCCACGCCCTAGAATGTTACCTCATGCAAGTGGAGGATGATGATGATGACCCCTTAAATATTAACATTTCGAAATCAAAAGGGAGTCGTGAAATTTGAGGACTGTCGATCGAGGACCTCGACGTCACCGCGCCACTTAAAATGAGACAGGTGAACATTGGTACAGATGAGGAGCCGAAGTATGTGACCCTTGGGGACTATTGGGATGATGCCATGGTGGATAAGGTCATCGAGTTACTTCGTGAATATCAAGACTTATTCCCGACCAAAATAACAAAGCTAAAAGGGATCTTCCGCGAGCTAGGGATAATGAAGATAACTCTAAAACGGAAAGCGAAGCCAGTTAAGAAGCATCCTTATCATTTGAATCTGAAGTATAAGGAAAAAGTTTGTGAAGAATTGGACAAAATTCTTACAAGAGGAATTATTGAACCTGTGGAAGAGTCTGACTGGGTGAGTCCTATGATATTTTAGGAGAAAAAACAGAAGGGAAAAATTCAAATCTGCATGGACCTCCGAAAACTGAATGATGCCTGCATTCACGACCCATTTTTAACACCTTTTACAGATGAAGTCCTGGAGAATGTTGGTGTACAGGAAGCATACTCATTTATGGATGGGTTCTCGGGGTACCATCAGATCAAGATCGCGTTGGAAGATAGGAGCAAGACCACCTTTGTGACCGAATGGGGATGTTTTTAGTACACTATTATGCCCTTTGGGTTGAAGAACACGCAAGCAATATTTTCGCGTGTAGTAGTGGCCATGTTCAAGGAATTCATTCATAAGTTTTTGGAGGTTTATTTTGACGATTGGACTGTATTTCGGCTAGTCAAGAAACATGTAGTGAGCTTACGGTTGATGCTGGATACGTGTCGATGACACCAGATTGCACTGAATCTTAAAAAGTGTACATTCCTCGTCCCTTTTGGAAATTTGCTCAGCCATGTAGTCTGTAGACAAGGCCTGATGGTGGACCCTGTGAAGATTGCCGTCATACTCAACCTGTAAGTGCCGCGCAGTGTCAAACAACTCTGTACCACATTGGGACACACTGGCTACTATCAAAAGTTTATTAAGGGCTATGCACAAATCACGACACCAATGGAACAATTGTTGAAAAAGGATGCTACATATTGTTGGAATGATGACTTTAAGAAAATTCTGGAGATTTTAAAGGAAAAGATGGCATCTGCCCCCATTTTGGTTTTCCCAAAATGGGACATTGAATTTCATGTACATGTTGATGCGTCGTGTATCGCACTAAGCATTGTACTCACGTAGGAAGGAGTGGAAGGCATTGATTACCCGATCACATTCTCAAGTCGACAATTGTCTAAAGTAGAAAATAACTACTCCACTATTGAGCATGAGGGCTTGGCGATGGAATATGCGCTCCAGAAATACCACCACTATCTACTCGGTGGGCACTTTAAAATGTATACCAATCACTCCATGTTGAAATACCTGGTGAACAAGCCTGTGTTGGGGGGGCGCATTTGTAGATGGTTGTTACTATTTCAAGAATATGATTTTGAGGTCATCACAGGATGCCTAAATGCAGGCCTAGATCACCTGTCCCGAATTGAGAACGGTGAGGAGCCAACAAATTTGGAGGAAGGACTACCTGATGCACAACTCTATGTAGTGCGCGTCACGGATGGCCACTTCGAGGATATAATCCACTTCTTAACCATAGGGATCACACTGCAAGGATATTCAGTTCAGCAGAAGAAATAATTGGTGGTACGCGTGACAGATTTTACTGTTATCGCAGGGCACCTCTACAAAATGGGAAATGATGAAATATTACGAAGATATGTACCTGAATTTGAACGAGGATAGATCCTTGTAGAAGCACATGGGGGGGTTGTAGGAGGACATTATGCGGGACGGGCGACAACACAGAAGATTCTTCGTGCCAGACTATGGTGGCCAACCCTACATCAAGACTCAAAAGTGTATTGTCGAGCCTGTGACGTATGTCAATGGACTGGGAAACCATCGTGAAGGGATGAGATGCCACTCAATCCACAGATGATGTTGCAGCCATTCGAAAAATGGGCCATAGACTTTGTGGGGCCTATCACCCCTCAAGGGAAGACGGGTGCACGCTATATCATCACTGTGACAGAGTATTTAACTAGATGGGCAGAAGCACAGTCAGTTAAGGACTACATGACTGCTATAGCTGCAAAATTTTTATTTGACAATGTCTTGACGTGGTTTGGATGCCTGAAAATTCTAATGAGTGACTGCGGAACACACTTCCTAAATGAAACTATCAGCGCACTTACTAAAGAATTCCAGGTGTATCATCAGCAAAGCACACTGTACCATCCGCAAGCGAATGGGACCATAGAAGCATTCAACAAGATTATGGAGAATATGTTGACCAAAGTATGTAACACGTAGCAAACCAATTGGGATTTACGCATACTTGCCATGTTATGGGCATATAGAACCACATGCAAAAAATTGACAGGGTAGACATTGTTTAGGTTAGTCTACAACACGGAAGCCGTTATACCAATGGAATACATTGTACCCAGTTTGCAGATAGCAGCGATGACAGGCATGGCCAATCGTAAAGCCTTGGAAGAGAGGCTCACGCAACTGGAAGAACTAGAGGAAGAACGATTTCTGGCAGGCTTCCATCAGCAGGTACAGAAACAGCGTGAGAAAGCTTGGCACGATCGCCACATCAAGTTGTGCACGTTCAAAGTCAACGATTTGGTATTACTGTGTGATAGCAAGTTTGAGAAATTCCCTAGAAAACTCTGCATGCATTGGTTGGGACCATATGTAGTCAAAGAGGTCACAGATGGTGGCGCAATCCAACTTGGTAAGCTTAATGGACAACCCTTCCCAGGAAAAGTAAATGGCAGTCGACTGGAGTTCTACACAAGTGGGCCGGCTGCCTGACCAACTGACTGAAGTATAGTCTCAACACTTCAAGCAGTTGAAAGAAGGTGTGGGACAATAAATGATTCTGCAGGAAAGCTGCATGGAAATAGGGTTCCGCGTAAGAAGCGTTTATTATAGGAATCGCGGTTGCACATAAAGGGTTGCGCTGCTAGAGAAAGGCGGGAAAGTGACCATTGAGGTCATTGCTCATGACAAGATGGTCAATATGAGGCAACAAGGAGCGGACGACAAGCATTTAAGACATGAAGTCAGTTTGGATTTGAAACAGCCTCCAGTCCATATCACATTAATGAACCCGAACAGGAGGGAACAATCAAATTTGAATATTGGTCGGCTTATAAATCATAGCTGGTTTCCCACCGATCAAACCATGGCACTATGAGACTTAAGTTATTGAGTTACCTGATAGATATGGACCCATCATACTTCGATGCTTTGCAAGACCTTTGGGACTGCGTAATGCCAATGGCTGAAGTCATTGAGCCGAGCCCAATGCCAGTGGTAAGAGGCATACCATAAATTCCTAGACAGATAGTAGGACTAGTCTAGATATCACCATGAAACCTATGGGCAGGTAAGCGATCTATGAAAGATAAGGGCAGATGGTGAATCTTGGCATAAAAGACAGAAGGCCATGGACAAGTGTAATGAAACTTGAAGATTGGGACCTCACGGACAGCAATATCTCACTTGCAAAAATGCAACACAAGCTGCAGCAAATATTAAGTATACGGGACCAGAGATTGAAAACTTGCTGCACTTGCACAAAGAGTTCATGGCTTTGGCAACTCAGCTAGAGCTAAAATCCTATGAGGAGCCACTTTGTGTTAACCGAGCAGAGTAGAATGAACATCATTGGTTAGGAAAATTAGTAGGGGCAATGGAGCAGGAGCTTGAAGAAGTGTTGCAAGAATCAAGGATGGAACAACGAAGCGCAATATGTCACTCACAAGAATGGTGAACCGTGAAGCCTTGGCAGAGTGTCTTTCTGCACCGACAAGTGACTCGAGACGAGTCAAGATGATTGTGTTAGGCTCCTGTTGGGTAGTGGATCCCCCGCATGACGGTTTTAGGGCTTAAAGCCCACATGTTTGGGTATTGTATTGTAAAAGCTTCACGAAGTGCGCAGAGCACGAATTGTAATGGGTCAAATCTAAGGGTAGTCTGCCCTAAAATATTATAAATTAATATAGAATGTGTCGTCCTTCCCATGGTCCACGGGCCATTGGAATGTATAAATAAGAGTAAGGCTCTAAGTGTAAAAGGCAGTTTTTGGGGTAATAGAGAAAGTAATATGGGTGTTTGAAAGTGATAGTAGATCTGAGTCTATAAGTACAAGTTTCAGGTTGTAATAGGAGATAGAGGTTGTGTGCATGGAGACCTGGTAGAGTCTGTAGCTATGTGCGTGGACCCCTGTAGCTAAGTGCATAGGGCAGGAAGTGGATTGTAACCGGATAAAGTTATTAATAAAGATAAGTTGGTTTTGAAATATCGTGTATCTGTTCTAGATTCTGGTTTATGCATATGTTCATGATTTATGATTACGCGCTTGTCTATTTATGTTAAATGATAACTGAAAGAATTGTGCCTTCACAAGTAAAAATAGATCTATAATAATACTAAGGACAGAAAAGGGTAAATTGCATTCGTGCTCGACTAAGGTAGTTTCTTTGAGAATACAACTACATGAAAGCAACGCAGCGCGTAAGATCGCTTCGCGCAAACCCAGACCACATCAAGACATCCCTAGGGTGCTGGTTCCAGCACCCTCCCATACTACCTCGGGTGAGACTTCAGTCGGCGCTCTACAGACTATTGCCGAATGGGTAGGTAGTGTCAAGATTTGTTTGGCTAAACATTTCTGAACCTGGGTCAAGCCCCATTAAGCCAACAAGATTTCACCTCTTATCCCTTCAGCTCATCTTCCCCTCTTAAGTGGATCTCAAACATAGATTGGTAAATAAATAATAATTCCTAAACTACCATCCCTCTCTTATAAATTCAAAACCATCTATAGCATCAGGGTTGGCCTTCAGAGACTAATCATACCCTCATGTTTCTACCTTGAATCTAAGAGAGACATCATCTTCATGCATTAGGGTGACATTGAGGTGCGCTTTATTACAAGGAAGGACAATTGAACTTTGGGAGATCTCTACATGATCAAATACTATTCTTAATTGTAAAATCTCTCCTATTCATAGTAATACAAAGAGTACGTTGCTTTCCTATATGTGTTATGTTATGTTTACATTCAGATATTTCAATGTTTTGTTGATCCATTGAATAGAGTAATTGGATAATTCTACATAGATGTTGTAGATCTTTGGCTTGTGTTGATTGTACGTGTAGATTCTAATTATATCAATCAGAGCTATGATTGGAGCTTACAATCCAAGAGGAGAGAAGAGCTTGTGAAAAATTCCAAGTAATCCTTTGTCCATTCCTCAATTTCTCTAAGGGGAACGCTTTGTTCTTTTCCTTTTGTTGTTCTAGATTAGTCCACTAGGTCTAGGGAAGATACTTTTGTCTACAGTCATAAATTCCGCATAAAAAATTGGCAACTCCACTAGGGATCATTTAATTCCCTTAGTAGTTTCCTTGTCCATAGTATTTGTTTTACCTCTTGAACAAACATTTATTGCCTCACTCAATATGAATTAACCCTAGGAAGACCTTTCATTGACCTTCATTAGAATTTTTGTCTTGGAACTTGGCCTTACCTTGATCAGTGCTCCCCTCATCTAGAGATATAATGTTGTAGTGCTCTCCAACCTTCTTCTCACTTGTGCTACAGAGCACTGGTTCCCTTTCAACACCTGCAGTGACCCCTGTTTCATGCAGAAAATTGCCTTTTTGTGATTTTTGTTCTGGTTATATTTGTTTCAGCTAGTCCTCCTTATGTCCCTAAGTATGTTTTGGTCTCTCAGAAGCCTTCATATTGTTTTTCTTTTGTTTTGAGTGCCTTTGATAAGAACTTGTTTATATTTTCCTTTGTTCTTGTCAATTAGGTCATTAGAAAATTGATTTCTTGATGGTTGATTTCTTGAAAGGATTGGTGTTTTAGTCATCATTCTGAATAGTTTATTTTATCATTAATTAGGGAAGAATCTTAGTTTTCATCTAAAAGTTAAGTAGATTTGAAAATAAAATTCTTATGCATCTTGCATTGCATGCAGGGTTTTGTGTGTGAATTGGAATTGGAACAATTGCATTAGAGGAGTTGATTTAACTTATTTGTTGCATCTTGTATGATGCATACTTTTTTTCTCTTCCCTCCCATACATAGATTTTCATTGAAAGAAATGTTTCATTTCATCATGCTAGATAGTATCTTTAAGATATTCAGGTAAAATTCGTTGTGAGCCTTGAAAAATGAAACTTAATTCAAGATAAAATTTAAATTTTATCTAATCAATCTTAAGGAGAATTTGAAACATTAACACAAACATCTAGAGGTCTAGGCTAGAGATGTGTTCTGATGTCTATAAACATAAGAGTTGTCATTTTTTTCCATTATTGCATTCCAGGGGTGATATCTCGTTCCACATACGTAAGTGTATCAGACCATTCTCCACATACCTCCGTGTATATTGGATGGAACTCCACACATGAAACGTATATGGAAATGCTCTCATTGTACAATTACGCATTAGACAAAACTAACATGAAATGCACTTCCACGTACTGTCAAGTGTATTTTGGAAGTTCACCATAGGTTGCCATGCTCACCATAGGTAATTGAGTCAACTGCCTTGTATATTGTGATACAATGAATATAGAATTCAAGGATATTTCCTACCTGTACATAAATCCTTGGTTCTCTAAGGTTGTATATTGCAGTTCACAGTTTCTTGGTAAACCTTTATGCCTAGATTATCCTCTTTTATTTTTTTTATTTTTAATTGTTAAAAGTTATTAATCCAATGTGGAAGAACAACATGCTAAGGCTATGTCATTCATGTAGAATGAAAAATAAGCCTCCTCTTCCACCTGAGACAACTCCTGGCTATTGTTAGTAGCATAAAAATACATAAACTACTGTAACTAGTGTAACTAGTGTTTCAAGAGCTACTACTTCTAGTCCTCCGCTTGAAATTGATCCACCAGAATCATATTTTCGTATGAGTATTGAACCCAATATTATTTTTCCATTGGCTGGTGAAGCTGACATAGTTGAAACCGAAGCACCTAAAGTCTCATTACCTAAGGTTATTGAACCTGACTATACTGAGTTAGAGACAATAAAACCTGAGGTTATACAACCTGAGGCACCTAAGTTATCTACACCTATTACTTCAGGACCTTCCTCTTCTCTTCCTTTGTCTCAAACATAACAACAACCTATCTATCTTGGACCTAATGATGAACCACTTCCACCAGGTCTTGTGAGTATCAAAGATACTCCATAGGAAGAGCCTCAACCCTGATCTCTTATTCAAGTAGGGGCTCATTTTTATTAAGCCCATCCTTTTCCTTCTCCTCATACTCCATCACAAACTCATTTCTCTAACTTGTTTCCTTTCAACTCACCTTTGAGTTTCCCTCAACAACCCTCTTTCGGATAGTTAACCATGACTGAGTTTGGTATGGTTTGTTAGTCTGTATATACTACCATGACTGAGAAAACCCATTAAAAACTTCATTCATGTTTGTAACATCACCAGAGGCACATTTGTATGGTGGTCCTTCCATCTCAACTGGATACCAATCTTTGTCTGGTACCTTTTCTGGCATAACATCCAGTCCATGGACCTCACCCATGTCATCTATATCTAGAATATCGTTTGGAACTTATTTGATGAGTGCTACACAATATTATCCTCTTCCTCCATCTACTCCTATGGCTCAACAACAGATTAGTCATCATGTTAGTAGATATGGGCACCTACAACAGCCCAATCCACCTCCTATCGGGAACCCTTCTCTTGGGGGGTAGTTTCCTTTGTGTAACTTTCCTCTTTCAGAAGGGGGGGAACCTGTTGTAGGGAAATTTCCATCTCCTCATGTTAGTTCTCATTCTCATATGATTCCTCTACATTTATGAATAACTGCTAGTTTTTGGAAACCTACCCTACTTGTACAACTTGGTTTGGTTGTGGCTTCATATTTAATTTCTCAACTTGTTCCACCTACATCTCACATTCCTATTCAAAAACCTATATCTCAACATATTCAAGATAAAATGAATGTAATCCAACCTTTACATACTACATATTTCACTTAATCTATTCCATCAGTATATGGCACTTCACAATCCCTATATACTGAACCTTTTCAATGTAACTTACAATCAAAACCACTTGGTCAGGCTATTCCTCAAATTCAAGTGGGTTATAATGTATATGATACGGCATAGGAACAACCTAACCAGCCTTTTGTTGGGATGATGAAAAATCCCACAGGGAAATAGTATCAACCATATCAAGGTATCCCTCAAATGCCTTATGGTCAGAAAATCCAAATCCAACTGTTGCAACCTTTACAAGGTTATCGTTGCACTGGGAAGAAAGGTTATATGTATTCTGGTTATCAAAATCCTCCATATCCTAGAACACATATACCCATTACTTAGGCCATCCCATCTTACCTAGGGTATCCTCCACCGGACCTCAACATGTAGTTACCATTCATAGAAACTATTGAGTTTCTAGATTTGACCAGGCTCACTAATGATCCCATTGCTCATTCTCCTTGGTGGCTGGTTATTCCCACAAAATTTCCTGGTGATATAGCTAGATTCAATGGAAATCATCGAGAGGACCCATGCATGCATCTGATGACTTATCATTTATGGCGTTCTTTGAACTCTCTCAATGATGATTCTATTATTTTACATCTTTTCAAACGTACACTCACAGGTATGAAAAAAATGGCATATTGAACTACTAATAGATTCGTTTGATAATTTCAGCGCCTTTGCCACCACATTCCTAACAAATTTCTAGTTACTAATCTAATATGAGAAAGGAACTGAAATTTTAACCAATTTCAAAAAAGAAACGAAAAGGTAAAAATAAGAAAGATTATCCTCAACAATGAGGAAGTAAGAAGAAAGGAAAAGGTAAAAATAAGAAAGATAATCCTTCGCAAGATAAACAAAACAATCAATATTCTGAAGAAAAGTGGAAACCTAGTTATCCATGTTTGATTTGTAATGGGGAGTATTTCACTCATGATTTTCCACATTGGGTGGAATTGAATCCGTTCTGTTAGAGCCTAAATCTGCCTTAGGCTGAAGGAAGGCAAAATTTAGGGTAACCACAAACCACGCTCAGCCTCGTAGCTAGCCCTACAAGGACGGGAGAGGGCTCTCTCCGGGTCAAGCTCAGTGAAAAATGGATGAACAGGGTCTGAGAGTGACTTAAAATGGATACTGATTTTAGGCTAGGTAAATAATATGAAAGGAGTATTTTTATGAATGACTGAGTTTTATGGGATGTGTGGGACCAAGGAACAGCATGAGCAGAGAATTTAACTCAAAGACGCAGATTACTTCATGAGGCAAGACAGGTTGAAAGTCTAGCAATTAAATTTGAAATAACATGAAATGGAGAGACTGTTTAAGAGGGTGAAAAGGGCATAAATACATAAATCCTTTTCAACAAAAGAAAACATAGAATGTGAAAACTTTCCTAAGGCAGAGTAGTAAAACTAAATTCTACCTTTTCTTACTTAGAAGCTTTCACTGGAAATGAATGTGAATGGACTATGAAACATAATGAAATACATATGAAACAAAAAGAAAATACATTTGCTAAACTCACGCCACAGGAATCTCATGAACTAGAGCTGCAATCTTTCATTAATTCTCTGTCAAAATGTATAGTGAGTGACTGGGTTTCTCTCCCACAGTTTCCCAAAAATTCCAACCCTTTACAAATGACTTTCAATAAAATAAATAAGCTCAGAAGTGGGAAATCAAATCGATGAAGATAGGGAGTCGTTTAATCATCATTAATGAACTAAAGCTGAAGAGCCAATCGTTTGCCAGCGTTACAATTTCCACCCAAACGACCAATGGAGAGGTTTGGGGACTCAAAACTGGCCCAAATTTCTTGGCCATGCACCATTAGTCATGATTTTTCATGCCAAATCCAATGATGTAAACGTTTTCCAATTTGGAGCTCCCTATCAAAATCACGCGCCACGTGCACGGCACAAAGGGAAGTGGTGCGGCGCATTGGGCTTGAGGCAGGCGCATAGAGCCTGTGTATAGCGCTTTTTACAAGAGACTTTTGGAGGCCTTCATCGTGTCCAAATTGGGCGCAGGATAGCTCGTTGGAAATTTCTTTGAGTCTACTTTCCAACCCAACTTGAATTTTTCAATTTGGAGTTCATTTTCCCTGTCAAAAATCAAATCTCCCAAGACTGGTCAAAATGTGTCAAATGAGGCTGCCTCAAGGCAGAGTGCTGTTGTAGTCAACTTTTGAAGTTGTTCCTCAACTCAAAAATGAGCTCATGATAAATCATTGGAAATATCTTTATATCTAGTTATGACTTTACTCATCAATCAAGTCATTTGGCTAACCAATCTAGGAAAAAACTTGATTTTCCCAAGGTCACTTTAGAGGCGCATCAATTCTCCTGAGGCAATTGTATTTTTGATATTTATATAAAACCATGACACCTGTGTAAAAAGTGAAGGAGGTTTCTCTTCCTTGGCCTATTTTTGACAAAAACCTCTCTCAGTTTTCCAAAATTCATCTTTTCTTGCTCAGAAACATCATTTGAGTGAATTATTAAACCTTCCTCTAGCTTACAAGTATTATTGAAGCACTTTGAGAACAACAATTTGCAAACCCTAGACCTAATAACTCTTTGCTGACCAAGAGATTAGAACAGAACTGTAAATGACCTTTAAAATTATTTCACAAATAGACCTAAACGAGCAGGATAAGGCATGAGGGGAAATGACTGACAAGACCCTTCCGTCAGATTATGGCATGCCCCTAGCGGAATGCAGCTAAGTGAATGGAGCGAGACTCCTAAAAATGAAATGCAGAAAGAGTTTTGATCTTTGACGGAGGACTGACAATACCGACTCTAACACATTCCTTAAATCATCCACTACACCTGTTGTGTTGAAAGATCGGTTTCCGAATCAGGGGACCAATATGGTTGCTATAGATCTCACTTCCTATAACTCAATTCTGATGCTTTCCTTCGCTAGGATGAAAAATTATGTTATGGTTGCCACCCTAAGTAAAGAATACAGTAACGTGAATCCCTCGAATGGCCAGACTACTAATCAACCTACCAATTCCACTACATATCCATCGTATCCTACTCCAATTTCCATACCTATTGGATTGATGATTAAACCTCCCAAAGTCATTATCCATAAATATGATTTCAACCCTTGTGCAAGAACCCCTCATAATGACAAACATAGTCAAGGATCTCATTGAATCTCCTTCATCTATGTCCACTCTGGAGGTGTTGAAAAATTGTCTCACCCAAAAGAAGGCTTTGCTTTCTACAATTGGATGTTTTGATCCTTCATCTTCCAACCAAATAGTTTTTAACAATGAGAATCATACACCTCGACTTCCAACTAAATTAGCTTTCATGATATAGGTTATCATTCATGGTAAGAATATCCATTGTTCCATTGTGGATGAGGGAGCCTCAACATGTATTATCTCTGTCTTGTTGGAAGGCCACTAGTTCTCCCCAATTAAGTCAGTCACCAACTACTCTAAAGGTGTTTGGTGGGAGAAGCTACAAATCTTGTGGAATTTTGAATTCGCTTCAAGTAGAATTAGGCTTCAATACCATATCAATAGAAGTCGAATTTATCGACCAACCGCTAGATTACAATCTTCTACTAGGTTGTATGTGGGTTTTTGCCATGGCAGCATTTGTTTCAACATATTTAAGAAGGATTTCTTTTCCTCACAAAAGCGGTATAGTATCCATTGATTATCTCACTTCCATTGCCACTGATTCTTAAGTTAATAGAAATGTCCCTCTTGTGGGGAAATCCCCTCACTCGTATCAACATGTCGGTGTTGGATTTCTTAAGGATTCCTCTCTCATGGTAACCTTTTCACTTCCTCCAACTTCAGTTTCTAAGAAATCTACTTCGGTTGCCTATATTAATATGATATCTTCTTGCACTACTCTAGCTGATCCTTGGATAGTACTAGATGAATCCAATATCGAAAACTTTGGTGACCGTATGCCACTCAGTCCCATTGAGCTCAACTATGAAGCCATTTACTTGGTTTGTGTGCTTATTCTGATCCCTCCTCTTTGATCAATTGGGTTGATCATTCCTTAGATTATGGCACATCCTTTGATCCTTTCTCTCATATGTTTTCTACCGATGAGAGCATCATGGAGATCATGATGCCAGATGATGCACCGTGGGAAGATCATCATCATCATTCCTCCTTTCTAGATTCCTATGATGATAATCCTAGTGAACTATATTGATCCAATATCATCGAGTTGTATATGAATTATGTATCCATTCATGATGTTGATTATGAGAATAACTTTCTAAATATTGAAGAGCTTATCCCTCTTGATATTTCAATCAAACCGAAATTGTTAAAAATCTGCATATTGGTGAAGTTTTCTCTCTTAATGAGATCAAGACCTATAAATCCCTATTCCAAGATTTTAGAGATGTTTTCCCCTAGTCTTATGAAGAGATCCCAGGTATCAATCCAAACATAATTGTGGATGAAATTAAGACATATCCTGATGGTAAATTAGTTCAGTAGTTCCTCCATCCAGTCCATCCCAAGAAGGCTTCTGCTATTAAACATGAAGTTGAGAAACTTCTATGCATTGGTTTCATCTACCCGACACCTCTAACTGATTGGGTGCCAAACATTGTTCCTGTCATGAAGAAAGAATGAATAATTCATTTGTGTGTCAATTATCGATACATTAATCATGATTTTCTTAAGTACAATTATTCCACCTCGTTCATCGACCAAATAGTTGATGATTGTGCGTACTATGAGATATTTATTGATGGTTTCTTTAGCTATAATCAGATCAACATTCTCCCAGCGAACCAACATAAGATTGCGTTTATTTTTACTTGGGGAAAATTTGCGTATCGAAAGCACCCTTTCGAATTAAATAATGTTGGGGCTACATTTCAGAGGGCAATGAATTATGCAATACATGACATCAAACATATTATGCAACCATATTTGGACGATTTTCCTTCTCACTCGAAACATCAGGCGATCACCAACCGATGCATCTTAGGGCCATATTTTTATTATGTAGACATTGCAACATTCGATTCAATCCACACAAGTGTGTGTTTTATGTAAGCTCCAGAAGACTTGGTTTTTTCGTATCAAAACATGGAATTCATATTAACCCATTAAAATTATAGGCGATCGTCGATCTTCCTACTCCTTGTTCCCTCCTTTAGATTCAATGACTCCAAGGGAAGGCTAAATTTCTTTAGATCTTCATTCTCAACTATGCCAAACGGACCAAAGTATTTTCTCACTTGTTGAAGAAAGGGGTTCCCTTCCATTGGGATGACACTGCTAAAAAGGAATTCGATGCCTTGAAAGATGTTTTGATTTGGGCATACTTGTTATATCCCCCATATTACCAACACGATTACTTCCTATACCTCGTTGCTATATTTACTACCATTGATATGGTATTGGCCCAAGAAGACGATGTAGTGACTGAAAATCATATTTATTACTTGATTCAGAACTTAAATGATACCAAAATAAAGTATACTCATGTCGAAAAGTTAGACTTAGCGGTTGTTCAAGACATCCAAAGGTTTGACCATTATATCTTGCTCTGCAAAACTAAGGTTGTTTCTGATTGCAACTCCATGACGTATATCTTGTCATGGCAATTGTTGGGGGCAAATTACTCTAAGTAGATTGTCATCCTACAAGATTTCGATTTGGAGTTTATAAAATCCAAATTGAAGAAATCCTTAGTTTTTTTGAGTTAATTTGCAACCTTCCCACTGCTGAAATTGAAACAACATTTTGGTGATCTTATATTCCATATGATTCATTTTTCTTGATCACATTATTTGACCCATGGTATGGATATATTATCATATATCTCTAGATCCATACTTTCCATTCTTATACCTCTCACTCTGAGAAGCAACATATCCGATATCAAGCCAAAAATTATATTGTAATCGACGACACCCTTTATTGTCATGGTATCGATACAAATTTTCAAAGGTGCCTCACATATGAGGAGGAAGAGAAAGTGTTGAATGAATGCCATTTTGGGGCATGTGCTGGCCATTTTTCTGGTTAGGTCACCACATAGAAGATCATGCGTGATGGTTACTTTTGGCATACAATATTTCACAACTGCGTCCTTGTCATCCATAAGTGTCATGCTTTCTAGATATACGATCGTAAGACCCAAGATCCACCCAATCCTTTACATCATGTTATCGCCATTGGTCATTTTGTAAAATGGGGCATTGATTTCATGACATGTAACCCTCACTCCATCGGGGGGCATCACTATATCATTGTAGTGGTTGATTATTTTACCAAGTCGGTCGAGGTGATGCCTACATACAATAACACTAGAAAAACAATTTTTATATTTTTCTTCAACCATGTCATTGCATCGTTTGGTGTTCCACATGCTATAATTGTGGACCATGGAAAATATTTTCACAATCACCTGATGTCCAAACTGATTGCCAAGTTGGGAATCTCCAATGAGAGTTCCACTCCCTACTACCCTAAGGTGAATGGCAAAGTTGAGGCAATCAATAAAGTTCTAAAAATAATGCTTCAACATAAGATACGGGTCTACAAATTAGACTGGAATCTGATCCTTTATGTGATCTTATGGGTGTATCGAACCTCCATTAGGACTACTACCGGGTTCACACCATTCCAATTGGTCTATTGTCTAGAAGTAATCCTTTCAATTGAATGTGAAATTTCATCTCTCAAACTTACTATCGAACTCCTCCTTGCCACTTCTACTGAAGAGGAACGTTTGTTCCATTTGATACTCTTAGATGAAACCCGACATAATGCCACTATGGCTAATGAAGCCCATAAGAAATGTATCAAGGCACAATATTACAAGAGTGTCAAGCTCCGTGCCTTCTCGGAAGGAGAGCTTGCCTTATTATATGATCAAGTTTGATAAATTAGGATCGGGGATGTTTGAGCCAATGTGGCTAGGTCCATAAATTTTCAAATGTGTTCTTGCTAAAGGGGCCTATGAGATTGTTGATTTTGATGGAGTTCCATTGGCAAAACCTAGAAATGGGTTGTACCTTAAGAAATACTTTTCTTGCGTTTTTGCATAGTGCACTATGTACATGTTGTATATATGTGTGTTGAGTGTGCTTGCAGTGTGTTCCCTTCAGAGTTTCCTACAGTTTCTATTAATCTTGTTTACATTTGGTTTGTAGATGTCGACATCCCTCGAACCATATGTTGGTTATGTTGATGGCGCTAGTCATAGTACTCAAAACATTTCTTCCATAGCATGGGTTATATATGCTTAGAATGGAAATTTGGTGAGTTTACAAGGGATTTTTATCGGTCGCTCTACAAATAACATCACTAAGCATAGAAAAGTGATCGAACTATTATTTGATGATATTTCCTATGGTATTTTTGTATAGTTATCAAACTCAAATCACAACTTGTAGTACTAGAGTTGACTAATGTATATCTAGTTAGGAGTCCAACTATGCGTCGTATGTTCTTTAGAGTTCCCCTTTTAGAAAGATACTTTGATTTCATCCAATATCAACACATTTCTAGAAATCTAAATACATTGACAGATGCATTGGCTAATCATGTTTTAGATAGAAATTTGTGACACATGTAAATTAAATTCAATACACATCACATACATTGAAAGAGATAATAGAACCATAAGAAACACTGAAGATATATATATATATATATATCAAAGTTTAGTTTTACAAAAATTTGTGCCTGAGACACATATGGCCACACCACCTATCATATTGATACATGTAGTCAAATATGGCTATAAGCCTCCCAGTATACTAATCATAACACTCATGATAGCACGCCACTATGAAAGCCATCGTACAAGTAGCTGGTTGATACGGTCAGGCACGCCTATAGAATGTCACTGCAGTATCATAGGAAGTTGGTCGAACATAGTCTCAGTTATGTCATAGTTCAATCCCTCCATGTGACGCTCAACCTCTGCAAGGGTCTCAATCACATTGAGATCATGTAGTACCTCTTATCCTACTACAACAACATGTACTGTTGTCAGTTCCTATTGCGGGTCTCTTGCACAATGAAGATAAGAAGAACCCATAGGTTGAATGGGTCCAATATTTTCATGCATAAATCAATAGTTTAGTCTTGGATACATAAAAAATCACAAAAAATTGTAAAACTTAAAATCCAAAAAAGATCAAAATGTTTCTTGTTCTACTAATGGCACCCCATCACTCACCATCAGGAAGCATGAGCTCCATCTCTCTATCGAATTCCATCCTCTCATATGAATAGTCCTCTATCATAATGAGTTTCATGCGCAACCATCTGAGGAAGACTGGCGTGAAACTCATCAAATTTAGACCTGCATGTCTTGACATGAGATCCACCCACCTCTTCATCCATTGGACTCTCATATTTTCAGGGTCAAGTGAGATAGATTGTGGCCTAAGCAATGGAATATTCTCAAAGGAAAAAGAAATCAAGATCGAACCATAGCCAAAGTTCTTCAACCATCCATCCTTTTCCTTAATCAACTTCTCCTTCATGTTTCTAGTACTCCTTCATTCCCGTTGAATATTGCACTACCAAAAGTAGAGTCACACTACCAGCCAACCTGGAAATGATAAATATGATCGTCCTCAGAGGTAATCATACCACATCATTGATCTTGATCTTCCCATCCTTCGTCAGTTGAGATCTTACTCTAGAGTGTGCATTAATGTAATCCTTAACTATCTCTCCACCACTCCTCAAACCAGATAAAGAGATGGGGACACCTCTCCTTGATAGACAAGTCAAGAAGTATATATCTTCCACCTGTATCTTAATAATATGTGCACCAAGTATAAATTCATGTGCCTAAACATCCCATGGTTGAACAAGAACCTCAACAATTCCATCTGTTATCTTATACTAGGAAGCCATAAAAATTTCAAGAGCCCTCAATATCTCGAAGCTTGGATAGTGGTAGGGTCATTATCTGTAGTTAGATATTGTTCCTCATGTTCTCTTTCTCTCCATATTAAATCCATTTTGTTTCGGTAGAAACCTGAAACATCAAAAGAAGGATCATTAGGACAAAAAGCTTGAAAAAAACTAGAGAAATTTTGAGAGAAACAAGAAAAATCTATTTGGGAATTGATGCAACCACCTAAGGGAAGATAGGGCATTGCAGCTCCCTCCTTAGTGTATTTTCTTCCTGTTCATTTCCCCTTTCAACTTGATGGGGGTCCACTAGACCTAAGGTGAGAAATTAGAGCCCTAGGGCCCTCAAAACTGATAAACTTGCATGAAATGACAAAATGGATGCATGAAAATAAACAAGAAGGTTATAGCTCCTACTTGGACTTGACGGTGATTGAAATTGTCCACTGGATTGGTTGCAATCAACTATGAAAGATTGGAGAAAAAGCACATAGAACTCACTCACCAAGAGGTAAAATGTGGATTGGTAAAAAAGAATTACCTTTTTTCTATTTTATGGTCATTTTCATCATTATTTTATTAATGTTTTATGTTTTCACCTAAATGTGATTCAATTTTATCATAAAACAAGTATTTTTAATCCTTTGGTGGTGTTCTAGGTAAGTTGACAATTGTTTAACAAATTTAGTGATCTCTGAATTGAAACATGTCATTTTGACTAGAGAGCACACTTTTATCACTTTTTTGGGCTTTATAAATTCTGTTATTGTGCTCATATACTTATTTCCCAACTCATGAATAACAATAATGGTGGCATGAATGACTTTCAATGGTTTCACATTTCCCCTCAATTTCTTTTGTGTATCATGTAAAGATAACTACTTTATGCAAGGTGACAAACTCCTTATAAAGATTCCTTATAGTGTCTCCCAATGCTTGGATGTCACCATATATAGCTTCTTTTATTTCTCTTTGGAAAGTATGTTCCAAAGATAACTTATGATTCTCTGCTTGGAGTTGTTCTATTTCTTGCTTCACATCTTCCATATTATTTTCCATTAGTTTTTTTTCTTCCATTAGGAATTCTATATTTTATTTTGAATTAGATTCAAAGGCTAAGTTAGCTACAACAATTGTCTAAGGATTCCTTCTAGTGTTAGTGATGATCACCCTTTCCATGTGAATGAAAGAAATATGTGCCAGATCATTGGGAAATTGTTTATTTCTTTCCTACATAATTCTATTCTCAAGTTCATTAAAGGTGAAGCTCAAGATACCCATGATTGATTCCTCATCCAGAGGAGATATTTCTTCCTCATCACCTGGGGTCTTCCCATATGTAGGGGAGGGGGATGTTGGTGTGTTGGGAATCAGGTCAGCCTGTTGGTTATGCTCCCCTTGTTCTATTTATATGTGATGGGCTACTATCTACTCCTTTATCTCTTTAACAAGCTCTTGATATTGCCTTTGGTTCATTTCTTCTTCTTCAAATTGTTTCCACCTTTCTTCTTCTACCTGATTCAATCTAGCTTCTTCTTCCCCCTTTTTTCTTATCTCTTCTAACTCTTACATTTCCTCTTGCTCCTTCCTTTGCTTCTCTTCCTTCTATATCTTCTCTTCTTCGTGTTTTCTCTCCAATTCCCAGTTCTTCCTTTTCCTTTATGCTGCCAAAACCACCTTTAGAATAGTTGGATCTGCCTTGAATTTGCGCTTTTCAACTCTGCTGGATTATGGGAAATCTTCCTCTTATGATAATCACCGGGGAGAGTTCTTATGGATTCTTTTCTTCCTAAGTAACAACTTGTTCTGGAATTTCATTGGAAGGGCCTTCCCAATCACATGGTACACATGACCAATAGGCATTATAGTGATTCTTCATATTTTCTTCCTCTGGCCTAGCATAGGTCCCATACGGCAAGAGAAAGTGTAACTAGATGCGATGGTTATTCGAAACTCCTCTGGGATCATGCTGATGATAGTATATTGTATTGAATCTAAAGTATTCCAATTATTTCTCTTCCATTTCTCTGGCCTTCAAGTTCTTAATCTTGTAAGATCCAACTTGCAAGGGAAGAGAAGGCCATGGTGCTTTCTTCTTCCTTTGCAGCACTGTTGAAAAACCTATGATAGCATGATATGTGATATCTTTCATGACTACATTATTAGTGGCATACCTCAGTAAGAGATGATATGGTTTCTAGTAGCTGAACACTCTGAGGTATGTGCCATTTATTGAGGTGAACCAATATGCAACTTCTGATACTGCACTAACTACCTCACGAGACATACAAACCTTGAATAAATGATCACCCAACTTTTCAAGGACTCCCTTGTAGCTACATTTGGTCAAAAACTTGCAATAGATAGAGATAGGAGTGCCTTTGGAAGTACATTTCCAATCCATGTGAGGGAAAGCATTATGAGAACATATATAGTCTAGTAGCAAGGAAGACATGTAGAATTGTTGTTGCTTCCCTTTTGGGTTATTTTTTGCCTTATTCACATTGATCTTAAATTACTAAGACACAAGATCAAAACATTTTAATATATCCTCATGAGAGACAATTTGATATGGAATGTAAACCCATCCTCCTAGGAAGGATTCAATATTCTTTTGTCGCAAATTCCACAAAATAATACTATCAAGTATTGAAAAAATATTCTTAGTGAAATGATCTTATAAATGTTTTTCTATGTCTAGCGAAATTTTCACAGTTCCTTTAGCCACATCTTGACCACATCCTTAGTATTCATATATCATGTTTCTGTATAGAAATAAGAGTCCATATGTTGTCTAGGCTTAGGCAAGTGATAGATAAATTGGATGTTGTTTGGGTGGTAGGAGGCAAGATACTACCCACTAGTGATGTTCAATGACATGCTCTTGGTGTTTAATCCTTGCAGGATCCATTTGATGACATCCGCACAAGGTAATACTGGAAATTTTCAAGCAACCCTATGGAGTCGTGATCGTTGGATGTTGATATAAACCTATCTATCTTCCAGATCTACTTTAAATTTTGTGGTTGTGAATGCATCCTTAATAATATTCCATGTGATATTTGAGTCTTTTTCAATTTACAATTGTGTATCAGGTAGAATGGGAACTAACGATGAAGGACATTCAACCACTTCATTGGTACTACTTTTTGCAGCCTCTCTTGATTTTGATCCATTGGGAGGCATGATGTTTTCTACTGCTAAAATTAAGTATGCTCAAAACCTACAGTACTTCTGGCAAGAGATGCACTCATAGAAAAAACAAGCTAGCTCTAGACAAATTAGCTCGTCAATCAATTAAAAGGTATCCACAAAGTGCTTAGGAGAGAGATTGCATAATTATGGGCTGGAAGAGGGAGGGATGGGCTCTGGGATTGCATAATGCACAATGAGAGAGGAGGATTACACAATATTAGTTATGAGAGGGATAGCTTAAGGATTGAATTAGATAAAATTTTACATCCAGAATGGACCTCCTAAGGAATATTATAAAATAATAATAGAAATAATAAAACAATATTAGATTAGCTCATCAAGGTTTGGAGGGAAAAAATAAAAAACTGCTTTTTCAACTAGTATTTTCAACTTATCTCCCTATGATTTTAATCAATTTTTCATTGGGAGCACTAGTTGGATGCATAATTTAATTTTTCATCCAAGGAGTACCCATGTTACATACTTTCAATGGGCCTTACTACATGAAAAATGTGAAATACATTAAAAAACATGATTACAATCATGTTTTTCATGTATTTCACATTTTTAGTGTAGTAGGGTCCATCAAAATATGCAACATGGGTACTCCTTGGATGAAAGATTAAATTGTGTATCCAACGAGTGCTCTCACTTGAAATTTGAGTAAAATTGTAGGGAGATCAGTTGAAAATATGAGTTGAAAAAGTTTTTTTTTTAATCTTTTAATCTTTTTAACTTTTTACTCCAAAAATGGTGAATCATTCCCAATGGTTGGAATCATCATATTGAATCCTATTGGTTCTTTTAAACTTGATTTTTTTTGTACATTTTTGTTTTGAGGCCCATTTTATACCTCAAAATTTCTCTAATGAGACTGCAAAATGCGCACTCTCAGCTGGCAGAAGAGAGAGAGAATTGTGCATTGCATAGCCTTAGTAGCTACACTAGGCCACTGAGGAAAGGGAATACATAATGCATAGATGGATGAGGTTAGTGGTTGTGCATTGTGTAGTTGCAACTATAAAGGAGTGAGCTTGAGGCTTAGTATTCCATAATGCACAGTGGGAGAGGCCAACAAGCTTTAATGATGCAACGGTTTAGCCCAGGAAAGAGGTAAGTTTTAGATATGAAGTTGAGGAAGAAGTAAGTGTAGTTTCACCTTAGGATAATTTAGATCAATTACTAACATTGACTAGAAAATATTATGCAAAGGGAAGAACATGCATGCACAAAAGACCCAAAAGCAGTAACTTCCCATATGAAAAATAGCTTGGGAGGGATGTGACACTTTTAAAAACTGAATGGAAGACTAAAATAATACTTGTATAAGGAAAAATAGCAAAAATTCTAGTAACTACAAGAATAAATGGGCAAAGAAGCACTTGCAAACACAAAAACGATAAAAGTGATTAAAAAACAGTAAAAAGTGACACTTTAAAAACTTACCCAGAAAAGCGTTGTGTTATGGGAATAATACACCCTAGGGTATGGGTTGAGCACCCCAATAAACCAAAGGGCATACACCAACAAGAAGCAAGCAAACAAGCAATCCTAATGCTTAAACTACTAAAGCAGAAAGAAGACATACTACTTGAAGGTCCTACGTTTGAGGTCGTTCCTGTACGGTCCAAACCCTCTACTTCCTCCAATGCTTCAAAACCTACAACTCATTCAAGAAAAGCATATATACTAGCAGTAGTTCAAAGCATGTTCAAGATATAGATGTTAGATCATATAAGCATATAAATATAAAACATGAAATCATACATCATTAGATTATAACATGAATTAAAGCATTAAGATCATAACATCAGGAACAAGACAAAGCTTCTTTATTGATGACTGTAAAAGAATGTGGAAGAATACAACATGACTCATCCACTGCTCCAAGCGAAACCTTCCTTCGGATCGGTGCAGACCAAGCCTCAACAATCATCTTTCAAATGCGTACACATGGATGCCATATCAAGGGGATGGAAATCTCTATGAGGAAACAAGGGTTTCTTATAGCTGGGAGTGCAGGAGGCACAGGGATAAATTAGACTTGATCAGGGACCAATTGGATATAATATCAATATCATATATTTCTCTGCCCTTAGGCCTTCCCCATGAGGTGTATTTATATGACCTCAAAACAGTATTTTTAGTTTGGATACAGTTAGGCCACAGGCTCCTGTAGGTAGGCTTCTAGTGTAACCTATAAATCCCGTCCAAAAAATAGGGATTTTATATGTTTTTAATATTTGAAATCATATACGTGGGTTGGGTGTAGTTGGACATGCATGTGCACCTATTTTTGGAATGGCTGCGTCGCATATGAAATTTAAAATAATGGTTTTAATAATTGGACCAAGTCTGAAGGGAAAGGGCTTCCGAAGGCCATGACTGAGAGCATCAAGTATATAAGGGTGATAAATGATGCTATAATAGATGCCCAAGGGAAAATTTTAAGAACCCCCCTAAATTTATAAATATAATAAATGGGCGAATCTCCATGGTATATAGGAAAAATGGAAGGCGATTTTATCAATAATATAATATGTATATATAATTTTTTGGCGAATCTCTCACTAGGCATGGCGAATATTTTACTCAATTATAAAATCTTGTAAGATGTTGGTGAGTCTTTCACTAAATAATAAAACTTTGTAAAGTCCTAGTGAATCTTAGCATAGGCTACATGCTGGTTTAATTCCCCCATTTAAATAGGCTACATTCCAGGCGAATACCATGGGTCAATACCATGTGCCATTTTGGTGAATACCATGGGTCAATACCATGTGCCATTTTTATTTTTATTAGAATATTTTACTCAATTATAAAATCTTGTAAGATCTTGGCTAGTCTTTCACTAAATAATAAAACTTTGTAAAGTCCTAGTGAATCTTAGCATAGGCTACATGCTGGTTTAATTCCCCCATTTAAATAGGCTACATTTCAGGTGAATACCATGGGTCAATACCATGTTCCATTTTGGTGAATACCATGGGTCAATACCATGTGCCATTTTTATTTTTATTAATTCTAATATTAGGGTTAATAATGGTTTTTTGCATGGTATTAATAACAATCTAGTCCATGGTATTTGTCCCATAGTATTTTGGCCATAGGTTTCACCTAAATATAACCCATTTTTTGAGTGTTCTTAAATATAAGGTGACTTATGGAGTAAATATAAAAAAAATGTTTTATTTGTTTACCATACCTCTCGTTTATTTATATTTTTATTAATTTACCATACCTCTTTTACAAATATGGTATTTGGCCCATAGGATTCACTTAAATAAAACCTCTTTCTTGAGCCTTCATAAATAGAATGAGGGTTATGGACTAAATATAAAAAGAGGTTTCATTTATTTACGATACGTCTAGTTTATTTATATTTTTATTTATTTACCATACCTTTTGAGTAAGTATAAAAAGACGTTTTATTTATTTACCATACCTCCACTTTACTTATATTTTTATTTGTTTACACCCTTACATGTATATAAGGTGACTTATGGAGTAAATATAAAAAAAAAATTATTTATTTACCATACCTCTCATTTATTTATATTTTTATTAATTTACCATACCTCTTTTATAAATATGGTATTTGGCCCATAGGATTCACTTAAATAAAACCTATTCTTGAAAATGGGCGAATGGATTCACTTAAATAAAACCTATTCTTGAAAATGGGCGAATGGAAGGTTGTAAGTCCTAATTTCAAGGGCTAAATTTACCTTTTTTACCCTCTCCCTTAAAATAAGGTGGGCTATTTGAGGTGATTTGTAAAAATGTACTATGATACAAAATATTCGCCCACTAAAAATTTAAAACCCCTTAATTTCGCCAAAGGGCGAACATTCGCCCCTAAAATTATCCTTGAGATGCCCCCTAATATATGAGGTTAGAAGGGGTACATGATGGCTGAAATGTATTAAGTGTATAGAAAGAATCATGCGAGGACTTGGGAGGAGATCACAAGATTCCACCCAGCCAAACCAGTGGAAGAGATTAGAAAGAAAGCTCATGTCTGAGGTGGGCATACCCATGCTTAGAGATAATAAAGCATGTCTGCATATCAAGTGTAGAGCGGATCCAATATGTATACAAGTATAAATAAAACTAAGAAATACATAATGGATCATCTGATCATAGCCACAAAAGTACATATCAAAGCCATGCCACAATATTACATATAAAACAACTGATCAATGACGCTGAAGCAGATATCTTATCATTAATGTCACATAACTGATCCTCAAAGTACCAAGTCATAAAGTGGAATAATGGTACTGCATGCAACTCAGGTGCCAACATATAAGATGTTGTTGTGATGAACTGCAACATTAAAGGTGGATGGTGTCATTGGAAGAAAATTGGAGGAATTGACAACTGAATCAAGAAATGTTGATGCAACCCGAGGTATTCAATGACCGTTGTTGGGCCATTAATACGTCATTATTATTATCACTTTTTAATGCTTATTCCACCCATTTCTACCATTCTTCATCACATTATTTGTCATAATTTATCATATAATTCTATTTTACGAAGATTTATGCTCTTATGTAAAAATATTATTTCTTCTCCTTTATTTCTAATAAATTGATGATTATGCATGATTTTATCAATGATAGTTTTAATAAATCAGTTCCAACATTATTCACCATTTTTAGCCTCTAAGATAATTTCCAAGTTGAAGATTTGATCATTAAAAGTGCCAACTCAGAAATTCACTGGAATAAGAAGTGACAATTTTGCGGTTGCGATTCTGAGCAAATGAAACAAAATCTGGAAAATATGGAACATGGGTTTTGTCCAGAATGGACCCAATTAATTTCTTCAATGAACGATTTGCCCAAATTCGACTTGTATTGAGAGAAACGTAAGGTTCTTTGAGCACGATTTTCTCAGATTTGTTGTTGCGGCTGTCCTCCAAATCTCAGCTGCAAAGCCAAATTTGCCTTGTTCTTGTTGATCAATTGGTTATAAGCAAACCAATTTTGTAATAGAAATCATGTTGTACTTATCTTTATTGTAAATGCTCTCTGATCTCTCTTTATTTAAATCGGAACAGAGATCAGAGAGGGGGATGATTTCAGATGGAAAAATAATGACTAAGAGAATGGAGAATTGAGGACTTAGAATTAGACATTTAGAATTAAGAATTCATGAGAGGATAGGAGGAAGAAAGGATTGTTTCATGCTATAAGTCTCAAAGCTTCAGCTATTGTAATAATTTTACCATTTAATGATTAATACCTGATTCAGGAGTTGTTGTTCATTCTTTTCATTCTGAAGTAACCTAGCGGCATCCGCTGGCGGCTAAGGGCCCAGCCTCTGGTGGAGTACGCTACTGCTGCTGTATATTATCTTTTTGGTTTATGCGTGGTTTGTATTATCAGCTTGAATCGGTAATCTGGTGTGTTTTGCTATCTTATATTGCAGCTCTGTTATATTTCATATATCGTTCTCTGCAACAAGGAAGTCGTAATGTGCATTCTAATCTTATAACGTATTGCTATTCCTTTAAAGTCATTAATGTAACATTGTTGTTCTCTACATAATGCTATTGCCGTTTAATTGCAGAGTAATCAAGCTGTAACCTTCTTAAGCTGGTATTAATGTATTTGTCTATGGTTTATACTTCATACAATTGCTGTTCAATTGACATTGTGGTTCCATTATGAATCGTAATCGTTACCCTTTCTAACTAGGATTAATACTTGCGGTATCAGACTCAGATTACTGTTTTTCTTAATATCTCTGTATGTTGTGTGTATTATTTATTTTAGCACCGTAGGCTATTCCATATTTCATTCATAATTAGTTGCCATTCTATTTGCATTTGCTGTCCGATTTCTTCTTAGAGTAAAAGATTGCTATCTGATTTCTGTAGGACATAATTGTTGCATTTACTCATATTTTTTTTATTTTTGTACAAATAATGATCTAATCAGTTTGAATTTGAATGTGTTATATTGCAATATCGGATTTTGGGTGAGTACTTTGCGTAGTGGAACCCACATAGGATTTTAGTGGTGCTTGGAGTGTATAGTTTGTATGTTTTTCAGGCCCATTTCATAGGGCTCATTCACATGTGATACATACTTTGTATGTTTTCATACATGGACAATTTATGGATGTACATGAACATTATTTCAGTTTATAGATGTTTATTATTTGATTTTATGGATGCTCATGTAACATTTGTAGTTTGCATATATTTTCATATGGACAGTTTATTGATACATTCATTATTTTAGTTTATGGATTTTTATTAATCTATTTATGGATGTTTATTAAATTTTGAAATTTATGATTCTGTTAATTATTCGCTAGTTTTAAAAAAAATCTATATTGTATAACTTTTATTAAAAAAATATAACAATTTTGATTTCTAGTTTCATAGGCTAAGAAAATAAGTACGATCTTAAGTTATGATGCAAGTCATTTTGATACTTAAAATGAACTAAAATATATGATGTTTGAATTAAAAAACAAAAATATGATTGAAATAAGTTTTAAATTCAATTTTAAAAGATGTTTGGTAAACAACAAATAAGTTTTATTCAATTTTATTTCTTTTGAGATCATCGACAAGAGCTTAGTCATAACATGATATTTAAGGATATGTATTGGAATTTAATATAACAATTTAAACAATTAATGATATATGTTTCGATAATTTTATATATAATTAAATATGAACTTTCCTAAATTTACTTGCCTATCTCAAGGTTCAATTAAAAAATACAAATGAAATTAAAATAAGTTTTATTCAATTTTATATCTTTTGAATTTTTCTACAAGAGCTTAGTCATAACATGATATGAGTACAATATTGCTATGATGCAAGTCACTTTGATACTTAAAATGAGCTAAAATATATCATGTATCAAATTAAATTTGAGTATGGAAAAAATTACAAATATGCTTCATATTGGCTTGTATAAAGTGTCTTTTAGTGCAATCAACATGTATGTTATTACAATAATTTTAAAAATAGATTATTTGAATTCTAAAGTTATCCATATTATAATTTAAAAAATCTATAAATGTGAAATTTTGCAAACCACCCATCTACCATTGCATGCCTAGCTCTTTTAAGTATATTTCAATCAACTTCTTATGTCAAGGTTCAATTAAAAAACACAAATAGGATTGAAATAAAATTTATTCAATCTGAAATGATGTCTTGTAAACAACAAATAAGTTTATTCAATTTTACTTCTTTTGAGTTCATCTACAAAAGCTTAGACATAACATGATATAAGTACAATCTTACTATGATGCAAGTCACTTTGATACTTAAAATGAACTAAAATATGTCATGTATCAATTTAATATTGAGCATGGAAAGAACTACAAATATGCTTCATAGTAGCTTGTATAAAGTGTTTTTAAGTGCAATCAACATGTATGTTATTAGAATTCAATTTTAAAAATAAATTATTTGAATTATAAAGTCATTCATATTATAATAAAAAATCTATATATGGATTTTTTTGCGACCCACCCATATACCATTGAATGGTCAACGTTTTTAATTATTTCAATCAATTTCTTATGTCAAGGTTCAATTAAAAAACAAAAATAGGAATTAAATCATTTTATTCAATTTTAAAAAATGTCAAGTGTAAACAACAAATAAGGTTTATTCAATATTATTTCATTTGAGATTATCTACAAGAGCTTAGTCATAACATGATATAAGTCAATCATATTGGAATCTAATATAGCTCAAAATACAATATATGATAACATTTCTATAATTATATATAATGTTATCAACTTTCCTAAATTTACTTAGATATCCAAGTATTTCAATCAATTCCTTATGATTGAAATAAGTTTTATTCAATTTTTAAAGATGTCAAGATGTAAACTACAATTAAGTTTAATTCAATTTTATTTCTTTTGGGGTTATCTAGAAGAGCTTAGTGAGAACTATATATATATATATATATATATATATATATATATATATATATATATATATATATATATATATATATCTATATCTATATCTATATCTATATATATATATATCTATATATATATATATATATCTATATATATATATATATATATATATATACATATATATATATATATACATACATATATATATACATACATATATATATATATATATACATATACATATATATATACATATATATATACATATATATATATACATATATATATACATACATATATACATACATATATATATACATATATATATATATATATATATGAATGTTCTATTTGTTGCACTTTTTACAATCCAATATGAAACATAAAAAGGAAAACATAAATAAGAAACCCTAAACAGAAGGCAATAAAAACACTAAAGTAGAAAACCCTAATCAATGGGAAATGATGGTCATTTTGCATGCTTTATTTTCCAATTGAATAAACCCTAATCATTAGGAGGTGAGATTCCTTTCCAAATTATGGTTTCCAACTAAGAGGGAGACATGGTTCAGAGGTTCACTTATCACAAGCACCACCACTATGCAATGAAATCTAACTAGACTAGGGTTCTAAAGGCTCAAGGTACTCCGAAATCCTCTGAACATCTTCTATTTTCGGTGTGTTTTTCTTTAGATATTTGAATGATTAACGACTCAACTCTTTTATATATTTCGTTTGGGTTTTAGTGTAATTTATTGTTTGTTGATGGTAGGTGGGAGGCTAATATACTAGATGGTAAAGAAGAGGGCTAGTGGACCTATATGTCCTGTTACATGCAAGAGAACTCATGGGGTAAGGGTTTCAATGCACTTTTTTTTAGATTGTTATAGTTTCATGGTAATCTATGAGCATCAAATCTGTTTGTAGTATTTTTTGGGAATGCCATGATCTTATCTGGATAACTATATATAGATTACTCTCGTAATGAGGTTAAAATGTTGTAGAATAGAAAAAGGTCGGAGTTTTCTATGCAATGATTTGATAAAATGGTAAACCCTGAATAGTTTGGGTCTAGGGAATTTTTATAGGGTCCATCCAAACTGTTGCAGAAAAAATATGAAACATTACATTTAACAAGTTTGATATGTCGTGAGCTCTAACTTTAATGATATAATCTATAGGTGGATTGAAGATACCCATCTGATGTCGATTGAGTACAAGAGGTCAAGGCTTAGCAAGAATGGGAGAAATGTTAATAGAGCCTATGGAGGTGTTTTATTTGGTTCAGTTATCTGTGACTAGTAATGTGTTAAATATTTTCCTAATTCTTTCTGGTCATTATGTCATTTTTTTTAGTGTCAACATTACAATGTTTAGAATATCATCACTCACTTTATATCTATATATAAATATATTATCATTTATTCAGTCATTTTTAATCTCTTTTGAATTCGTCTCTTTTGTTAAAAAATCAATCACGGCTCAGCACCCATCCCCTTTGTTCTAGGTTGTTGTTTTAGGATTGTTAGGAGTTAGGGTTAAGATTATCCTTTTTTTCATGAAAAGTATATTTTCCTTATTGTGGTTGGAGGTTGTGAGCTAACAGACTAAATCTAATTCTTTGTCATTTTAATATTTCAGTGAAAATATTTCTATTTATATAATAGAAATGAACAAATGAGCCTTCTTTCTTTGTGGGAAATATGAGCCCTTAGAGCCAAACAATTTCACATCTAATATGAGTCAATTATTTGGTGTTCTTGCCAAATCGATATCAAATGATCTTTTGTTCCTTTCTTTCCATGGAAAAGAAGGGAAAGGTAGGGATGAAAAGATTTGAACCTGCAATATTTTGTACCCAAAACAAACACACGACCAAGTTGTGCTACTTCCATCCTAATCCTTTTTTGAACCCCTAGGGTTTGGTGTCTTAGTTTTCTTCACACTAATTGATTTGATCATACCAAAATACCCAATTCATTGGGATCTTCATATCAGTTGAGATCATTAAAAAAAAGGCAGTTAGAAAGATCTCAATTTTCTATGCAATATTTGATGCAATATAAGTCCTCTAAGAAACCAATGTTCTTTCTAGAAAAATGATCTATTTTGGATCCATTCCTATTTCAAGAGAACTTCCTTTTGTTTTCACGCCAATAATTTTTCATTTTATCCTTTGTTTCTCTTTTCACATCTTAATTTCGATCCATTTATCACTAATGTAATCACCAAAGTGAAATGTATTGCACATTCATATGAGAATATTTAGTACATCCTAACAAAATCACATATTTGGTTTGTGTATCAATTTCATCTAAACAAAGAAAATAGGTTGTCTGTAATTCGACTTAGAATGGACTTACTTCAAGACCTATGTCTCTTTCTGTCCGAGGAAGGTTGAAGAGACCATAAAAAATGATCCAACAAAATAGTCAATCAACAACCAAATAGGGAGATCAATCAACTCAATAAGATCAATTAATTTCATATAAGAAAGGTCCACTTTCCAAATCTCCATCAAATTATGATACAATAGTATGATATATTCATAACGCAATGGGTGAGGTTCACTTCTTCTTCCTTTTTTCCACTTCTTTTAAAAACTAGTAATTTCAAATTACTAGGCACCCGTAATACCTCTAATATGGTCAAAATTAACAAAGATGGAGTAAATCACAGGCACGAGTAGGTGTGGATGAAGCAAAAGCAAGAATGTCGGCTTGAGTAATGCAAACATTGGTGAGAATACAATGCCCTAAAAACCTAATGGTTCCTCCGAAAGGTTCATCCAGGGAGGGTGAGTTAGGGCCTAAGATCAGGCCGAAAGGCGTATTCGATGGACAACAGGTGAATATTCCTGTACTATTGATCGTTGGTCCCAAGGGACCGAGGAGGCTAGGTTAGTCGAAATATGGTTATCGGTTCAAGGACTCAAGGTGACCCTTTTTAGGGTAAGAAGGGGTAGAGAAAATGCCAAGAAAAAGATAGATTTTCCATGTACCAAATCAAAGATAATATTTTAAACTCCCTTATATCCATTTCTCTCTTTCCTCTAGACTCTGAGCCTCAATACTAAATACAGGACAAATCCTTTCAACTTGAGCACATGTTTTGTCTAGAACAATAGGAAAAGTGCGAATTTGGAAAAAAAAAAATCAATCGTTCTTTCAATAGCTCCAATTCGGAAGAAAACAACTTTGATCGGTGCCTTAAAAAGGGTTTTAGTTCAAACATGGATAAATTATAATTATAATATTGACATAATTAAAGTTTCAACAAATAATTTTTGAATATAATGGATAAATTATAATAGCAAATATACATAATCTAATCAATTAGTGATGAGGTATACAATTTCATTAAATTAGCAACATAATTAAAGTTTTTTCTTGAAATTTTGTTACATATTTTAGGGTTGTTGTTAAATGTTTCGTAACGAGAAGCATATTGTCATCTACATATTCTGGACTGTAAAATTTGGATAATTAAAGTTTAAATTAACATTTAGTAACAATCTCAAACATTTGTGTTAAAAAGGTGGTAATAAAGCTAATAATAAGGACCTAAATGGCTCAATCGAGGGTTTCTCAAACCCTTGATTGAGCTATTTGAATTTATAATTTAAGCACTTAATTGAACATTGTAAGCACTCTATCGGAACACCTTTTTTAAGCCTAGTGGACTTAGGACAAAATTTGTCCTTAGGTGGAGGATTTGATCATGTTAGATTCATCAAGGAATCCTCTATTCAACGATATATGAATTTGAAATTTTCAAATTCATATGATATTTTTCATCTAATTTCTTTTAAACATAATGCTTGAAATTTTTTTGAACAGTTTCAAAGAAGCCAAATAAAAAATTAATAACTTAAAATATACACAAGTGAAAAATATCAAAAAATATAAGTATCTTCCTTTAGAAGTCCAATTCAAAAGGGTACTCTTGGTTTTTCAATTTATTTAAACAATTGAAAAAAATCTAAAATATGTGTCTTCAAAATACAATTGAAATATGGGTTCCCCAACTTCTAAAAATAATAAAATATTTTACATAAAAAAATAATTTTTTAATATAAAAACCTTAATTGTGTCTATGTAGAATATATACATATATTAAAAAAATACACATTTTAGACTAAGTTACACTAAGCAAAGTGCGAAAATTTAAGAGGACAAGTATTTCAGCTAATGGAAAATTAACAAATATATATATATATATATATATATATATATATATATATATATATATATATATTAAAAAATAGACATTTTAGACTAAGTTATGCTATGCAAAGTGCGGAAATTTGAGAGGACAAGCATTTCATTTAATGGAAAATTAACATATTATATGGCACTAATATTTTTTGCAAAAATTTTAATCAGGAGAGCAACATAATTCTCGACAATTTTTCTTTTTACTTATAATCAAAATTCACAATGCTTATATAAATTTAGAGGACTTCAATTTGATAAATAGAAAAAAATTACAATTTAGTCTTCATATTTGACCCAAAAATGTAACCCATCTTCATACACTCATCAATAGATAGTATAAATTTAACTACATAAAATATTATGAAATATTTTATTAAGAACCACATATCAAAAATTAAAATTTAATTATTTTTTTTCTACCCATTAATTAAATTAATTAATTAAAAACACGAATTATGATTTTTTTTAACATATTCTAATAATAATAACATATATATATATATATATATATATATATATTTCATCATAATTTACTTACACTAATTCATGAGGAGATGATGAAGTGTAAATAATCCATTATTTTCACTTCAATACCATTACTTACTTACTTGAAGATTAATAATTAATTTTAAATAATATAAATTGTATTAATAACCTTGACTTTTATATAATATTTTTTGCATTTTTATTTTCTTATACTAGTTTTTATACTTCAAATAATTTATGTTTTTATTTATATATATTTAATAAATTTAATTTAATTTTTAATTAAAATATTTAATTATATATTTTTGTATAATTTAATTATCTTAAAATTAAATAAATTATTTTAATTATTGGACTAAAATGTATTTTATTAACGTAAAACATTTGATTTTACTAGATTAAAATATAATTAATTAATTTTAAAATTAAAACTAAATGTTTTATAACAAAACTTTCAGCCATTTAATAAATTTATTTCCCATTTTTTATGGGACATTATCACTTTACTTTCCCCCTATCACCTAGCCATCCCCTGTAACATAGAACATTGTTTGGAAACTGTATGGTGGACCCTTTCGACTTGATTATCAGTGTTGCAATTTCCCTTGAACTAATACCCAACAATACAGTTCACCAAATAACACAATATAACTAAACAGAATTACTCATCACCGTGCATCATCAAAGTCCATGGATATGACATGAAAGGACACTATGACAAGTCAAGATAGGAATCAATTTTCCCATAGTATTTGGATAGATGCTACCGCAATATCTGGAACACTAAAATTTCACCCGGATTTTACTCATTTCGGCTACCGCGAATTCATTGAAATTTATTTTTGTGAATGATGTTGCAACGGTGACTTGATTTGACAAGAATATTATTGTGACTTTATTCCACAAGCTGAATCTACCATATCTCTAAGGATTTCATGTAGTAAGTAATACGTCAGACGGCCCTGGTAAGAGCACAACAAAACCAATCACATAAACGAATTGCGGAAAGAATATTTCAAAAAGATTTATTCTACGTAGTCACTTTGGAGGGAGGGTTCGTATGTTTTGCTTTTTGTTTTTTTGTTTCCAGTGAGGGGAAAATTTATTATAATCTCGTTACTAAATTAGTGGGATATCACAATTTGTTGAGCTGAGAGGTGTATTTTACAGTGTAGTATGATTGAGTTGAGAGAAGTATTATACAACTTTGTATGATTTTGATATGTAAATATGTCATTTTCTCAAAAAAAATAAATTTAATTTTCATTAATATGGATCAAAACATTAACTTGGATCTTAAACTATATATAACTTAAATTTTTAGATTATATATAAGATTTTACTAAAATTAATTATAAAATATAACTATGTATTGTTTTATGTAATTTTAATGGATAATATATTATCCCATGCTTATCATATACCTGAGTTTGAATGGATCATAGATTTAACATCTAACATAAAATTTTACTACATTAAAATTCCAAATTAAATAAAATTTTAAACATTTTTACTATTTACTAAAGCGCTACTATTTCTTAAATCAAAAGAAAAAGGTTCTATAACTTGAATCTTTACATTATATATAACTTTTTACTAAAATTAATTATTAAAATATAACTGTATATTGTTTTATATCATTTTAATGGATAATAAATTATTTCACCCTTATCATATAAGTGAATTTGAATGGATCATAAATTTACTTTTAACAAAAAATTCACTACATTAAAATTCCAAATTAGGTGAATTTTAAACATTTTCTTTTTACAAAACCAATATTATTTCTAAAATCAAAAGAAAAAGGTTATTTGAACACAAAAAAATAGAAAATCTTGGTCCAAAATCGTTTAATATTTTTTTTATTATATATTTGTAAAATGAATCTTTAAAAAGAAAAATCATACCCTATAGATATATTAAAATCTTTAAAGACATAAATATTTCCACATCAAAGTTGTAATAGTAAAAAATATTAATTTGATGTAGTTTTATTATAAATTTTGTTACCATGCCATGTATAAAAACCATTAAATCTAATATTAATATTAAAAAATTAACATTAATATTAATATAATATTAATATATTATAATATTATTAAATTTAATAGCTTTGGATTAATACAATATTAAATTTAATATAATATATAATTTGCCATATTATAATATATATTAATATATCATGATATATATTAACTCTAGATATATGTAGAGTCAAGAACAAAAACATAGAGTGATAGAGGTGGAGAGATAGAGGGAATGGCATGAGACATGGAAATAAAATGAAGGAGAGGGGTGAGGAGAAGTGAAAAGAGAGAGAAAGAGAGTAGTGAGAGAGGGAGAGAAGGGTGAGAGAGAGAGAGAGAGGAACACAAAGATGGAGTGGGGAGAGAGGGGGAGAGAGAGAAGGAGAGAGGGAGGGAGATAGTGACAAGGTTGGAGGGCACAGAGAGAGAGAGAGGGAGGTAGGAGAGAAAGGGAGAGAGGGGAATGACTAGAGAAAGGACTTGAGAGAGAGAAGGAGAGAAGAAGGGACAAAGAGGGAGGGACAGAGAGATGGAGTTGGAGGAGGAGAGAGGGAGTGAGGAAGAAAGACATAGAGAGAGAAAAGTTGAGAGAGAGAGAGAGAGGGAGGGAGTGACAAAGGAGAGATGGAGAGAGAGTGTGTAAATTTTGGGGTGAGATAGAGAGACAAAGAAAGAGATATGGAAAGAAGGGCAGAGAGAAGGAGAGATAGAGGGAGATAGTGACAGATTTTGGGGGCGAAGAGAGAGGGGGGGGAGACAGAGGGAGGTGGGAGATAAAGGGAGAGAGAAGGAAGAGAGAGAGGATTTAGATAGAGAAGGAGAGATGGAGTTGGAGGGGTGAGAGAAGGAGGTAAAATGAAAGACATATTGAGAGAAAGGTTTAGAGAGAGAGCAGGAGTGATTAGTGAGATAGAGAGAGAGAGAGAGGAGAGCAGAAGGGAAGAGAGATAGAATGGGGAGAGAGGGAGAGAAGGGGAAGAGAGAGCGAGAGGGAGAGAAAGAGGGAAGGAGAGATAGCTAGATATGGAGAAAGAGTGTGTATCTTTTGGGGGTGATATAGAGAGACAAAGGAGAGACAAAAGGAGATAGAGATATAGACGTGAGGTGGAGAGAGGAAAGAAGAGAGAGATAGAGAGAGGGAAGGAGGGAGGCTGAGATAGATAGATATGGAGAGAGAGAGAGAGAGAGAGAGAGAGAGAGAGAGTGTTCGAGGGGTGAGATAGAGAGACAAAGAAGGAGAGATGGAAGGAGATAGATATATAGATGGAAGGGGGAGAGACATAATAAGATTTCTTGCACTAGATGCATTGATTTCAGTGTAGATGATGATTTCTAATCATATTTGATTACTTGCATAAGATGAATTGATTTCAGTGTAGATGTCGATTTCTAATTACATTTGATTTCCTCCACTAGATGCATTGGTTTCATTGTAGATGTTGATTTCTAATCCTACTTGATTGCTTTCTCGAGATGCATTGGTTTTAGTGTAGATGTTGATTTCTAATCCTATTTGATTGATTTCTCTAGATGCATTGATTTCAGTGTACATGGTGATTTCTAATCCTATTTTAGTGTACATGTTGATTTCTAATCCTATTTGATTGCTTTCTCGAGATGCATTGGTTTTAGTGTAGATGTTGATTTCTAATCCTATTTGATTGATTTCTCTAGATGCATTGATTTCAGTGTACATGGTGATTTCTAATCCTATTTCAATGTACATGGTGATTTCTAATCCTATTTGATTGCTTGCAGTACATGCATTGATTTCAATGTAGATGTTGATTTCTAATATTATTTGATTGCTTGTAGTAGATGCATTGATTTAAGTGTAGATGTTTATTTCTAATCTTATTTGATTGCTTGCATTAGGTGCATTGATTCTAGTGTAGATGTTTTTTAATCCTATTTGATTTCTTGCATTAGATGGATTAGATATTGTTAATCTTGAAGCTGATTAGATAGAGGAGGGGATGGTGAAAAATATTTATTGCACTAGATGCATTGATATTAGTATAGATGATGATTTCTAATCCTATTTGATTGCTTTCACTACATGCATTAATTTCAATGTAGGTGTTGATTTCTAATTATATCTTATTGTTTGCACTAAATGCATTGATTTCAATATAGATGTGGATTTCTAATCCTATTTGATATGCATTAATTTCAGTGTAGAGGTTGATCTCTAATATCATTTGATTGCTTGCACTAGATGCATTTATTTCATTGTAGATGTTGTTTTCTAATCTTATTTGATTGCAGATGCATTAGATGTGTTAATATTGAGGATGTAGATTATTAAAAACAACAAAATCAATATATATTTAGTATTACCTAGAGGAACACTATTATAAATTACTTAGTTGTTAAAATTTGTGATACCTAGACTTAAAATCAAATAGATATGCTAAATTGATCCTCCTGTAAAGTGAAAATTAATCTTTCACAACATGTCTCCCTTCTTCATCACCAACTAATTACTAATAGATAAGAATATATATTCAAAATTACTAATAGATAATTGCATACAACAACTTATTCAAAAGTTTAATAAGAGGAAAATAGATATTTATAAACATTCAAAATAATTCAAAATATTTTTGAAGGAGATATGATATTTGTTTGGAGAAACAAATAATGTAAAGATTTTATAAATGTGACCACTCATTAAAAAGAATTGATGCATTATTTCTTGACTTTGCAAAATAGACTATAGAAAAAAAAAAAAAAAAAAAAAAAAAAAAATCATCAAAATCTTCTTGAACGAAATAAATTATTTCAAACATTAGCAAAGAAACAAATTATTTCAAGAGTGATCTTGATGTAGTAAATTATTAAAACTACTCTTCAAGATATATTTAGCAATACTTGGAGGGGCAGTATTAAGAATTAATTAGTTGTCAGAAGTTGTGATACCTAAAATTAAATAAAATAGATGTGCAATATTAATTCTCTTGTAAACTATTGACTAGATTGTCTCCCTTCTTCATCACCAACTAATTACTAATAGATAATTATATAAACATAAAAATATAACAAAACTGTAACATACAAAAACATTACCATCCAAATCCTAACACATAAACACACAAACCACTCAAAGCATCCAAACACGAACATTACCATCCAAATCCAAATACATGAACGCACAAACCACTCAAAGCATCCAAACACATGCATATAAACCATTCAAAGCAAGAAACCTAGACTAAATTAAAGAAGAGCATAATGTGAATTTTGAGGTTTATCTCAAACATATACATAATAATGATAATCTAAAAATGTAGCATTGTTTCCCTCAACTGGACCCAGCTTAGATCCATCTAACACCGGATCTATCATGTGCCCAAAGGGATGAAATCCCTTGAGGTGCAAACATTTCCTCATGTTCTACACTCCAAAAAGAAGGCTTTCACCAGGAGGGATTTGATCCCTCTCGGTACATGATGGATCTGGTGTTAGATTGATCTAAACCGGTTGTTATCGACAAATGTACGCTAATCATTGTTATTCAAAGAAAACCATGCGACCTAAAATTACTAGCTGGTGGACTCTAAGGGGCAGACTTTCACTCCTACTAAATGCATCTAGGTCTTGAATCAAATTGTTTTCTTCTCTCCCTAAAAAACAAGTTATTAACCAAACAAAAACAATTTTAAAACATACTTCATACTAAAACAAAATACGGTTAATATATAATATTTTCAAATTATAATTAACATTAAAATATTATTTTAAAAACCAATACGTATTTCACAAAGTTAACTTCATTCCCTAGACCTAATGCTTAATAAACACCTCTTACTAAACGTTGTTGCACTTATGCTCTCCTCCCCTCTATCTTTGATCGGCTCGCGTTGAGGTTAAAGCTTGCGCTTTCGCTCCTCTTTGTTTTATATTTTTTCTACCGAAGAAATCGTGTTTGAAGAAGTCTACGCATCTCTAAGATGCTTTGAAAAGGCAGTTCTATTTAGATTGTGGATACTATGAAATAATTGCATTTCTATTTAGATTAGGGATTCTATGAAATAATTGACTATGGATTTTGTGAATTTTGGAAATATTTTTGAGGTGAGACGAAGTAATTGATCATCTCAATCTTGTCTATAAATTTTTGAAATATTTTAAAAAATTTATAATTAAGATAAATTTAAGGCTTTTGAAATTGTCGAATAATCATTTACTTAAACATAAATCTAGGTTCTTCACTAACTCTCTCTATTTTACTTGAGAAGAATATTTATTTCAAATTTTATATTCATCATTCGCTCATTCTTTATTGTTAATAGTGTTGAAATCTTTTAATAAAAAAATTTAAAAAATAATATTGTTTTTTGCATTTCAAAATATTTTTCTATAACTAAACATATTACATATCTGTATTTTTTATTATCGAACAAATATTTCATACTAAATCTATCTTAAATAAAATAATTTTATATCAATTTTATTATAAATAAATAAAATTACTAGGAAAAAATAACATTATTTACGACTTTAAACTAAAACCATCTGAATATATAAAATTAAAATAAATTCACATTAATATATTCAATCAAAATATATATGAAATAAAATAGGGAGATTGAAATCTTTTAAAAAATAAAAATAAAAACACATCATGTATATTCCAACCAATATGATCAATACATCAATAACCAATATTTAACTTAAACGTTTGATTAAGATGAATGCTTGAATTGTTACCATTTTAATTCTTTAAATTTATTTTCAAAAACTCTTTAATTATAAAACAAACTTAAAGCATCGATTGTTCAATAATTGATTTCATAAATGTAAACACAAACTCAATATAAAATAAACAAATTCTATAAATAATTTGTATATATAAATCAACAAAATATATATAATAAAAAAAATCTAATCTAATATAAACAAATTAACTATATAATTAATATATAAATCCACCAAAATCTAGATAACATTATCAAAATAATTTATCAACAAAACTTATATAAAATTATTCAAATAGTTAAAATTAATCTAATATAAACACATTAATTATAATAAAATCAACAAAATATGTACAACATTATCAAAATAATTAGCCACCGGCAGCGTAGCTAGGATTATAGGTAGATACATACGTCTGAATCATGTCTCAGTTTGTGACTATTCATTCAGCTTCCATATAAACAAAACAGTTAAAAAATTCTAATCTAAGGTATCTTCTCGGTTGGCTAAGTAGAATTATGGTTTTTCAAAACATCATGAACCAGATGTCTTTCCAGCGTATTCCTCGTTCCAGGAATGTCCAGGCTGACTCTCTCTCCAAGGAGGGTCTTGTTATGGAGCCAGGATTGTGGTCATTGACAATTATCCATGATGGATCTTCCTTTTTTATTCAGGATTTTAGTATCAAGGGAATGTGTGATGCGGGAGCATGTGACTCAGAGGGGAAAATCTTCTAAAATTATTCTAAAAATCCAAAAAAATTTACAGGCAAGGGAGTGGGGTCCTTTAGCCTGCAATTTCTATGCTTTCTTAGTTAAAAAAATAGAATAAAATCTAGCAATAAATCATGCTATTTGTAACAGAGCTTTCAAGCTTTAAATCACCTGTAAAGCATGCTTTTATTGTATTGGATAAGAACGAGAGGGTCTATCCTTAATTATAAATAAAATGGCAGCAAAGCTCTCATCAGACAGAGGAGAGGGTCGAGTGCCTTAGTTTTACTTTGGGAATTTTTGTTCTCTCGATGTCTCTAATGTAATGACTTTGTAAATTGCTTGCATAGTTTATTTTTATGACGCCTTAATATTGTTGAATGATTCTGATACTGTCTATAAATCAACGAATGTTCCTTTCCTTTCAGTCATAAATATACTGCCTTGATTCTTATTTTGCGATGGCGCATATGTCATTCTTGGTATGGCAAGAGCGCTTGTAGTTTCGTTAAGCAGCGGAGGCGTTGTTGAGAGTTCATAGCCGAAGGCGCATAACCATATTGGCCAAGACCATATCAGCATCGAAAGGGGTTATTGGATTGTATGCGATTCAATAAGCTTTCCGTTCGAGCAGAGAATTAGTGTGGTCAAGAGCGAGTTTCGGATCTGAGAATGAACCTTATTAATTGTAATTATATATCGTTGAGTCCAGTGAATAATAAGTTTGGAGCCGACATGATATAAATTGGAATTGATATATATCGCTGAGTCCACTATCGCGGAGACAATAAGGTTGTGATTTGCAACGACCAGCGAAATACGGAACCGGCGAAGTATAAACCATTGCCTATAGTTGTATTGGATCCGGAGGGAGAAGGCTATGTCGAGCGATCGTCGATTTGATTATACACCGGCGACACACAATTTAAGTGCGGAGTATATATAAAGCGATGTGGATTTGGTTATGCTTCGGCTTGTCCAACTGAAGTGCGGATATAGGTAAGCGATATATACACGTATACAGACTTAGAATAACATAGAGCGCAGAGTATATATATATATATATATATATTGCTGTCAGTCCACGATAGGCAAGTCTTTGCCATCGTAATTTCCATTATATGTTGCGCGTACATATAGATCCGTGGATATATATTGTATATGTAATCTACCAAAGAGATATCGCTTTTAAAGCCGCCTCCAAGAGGCAAGATTAATTAGCAACGCATTATATCGGGACTTGGAAATGAAACATTAGTTTAATGACTGATGCACCCAGTCCAAAGGAAAAGGAAATTGACCAAGGCATAGAGGAACTCGCTGATAGATTGAGTAAACTGACTCTAACGCCTGCACCCTCGCCATCATTAGTGGTATCAGAGCCCACAACTAACATTGAATTGAATCTCAGGAGCAGAAGAAGGATGGCTTTCAGAGTTGGAAGAGGACGAGGACGTGGTGGAAGAGGACGACCTGCTGCAAATGCTGAACTATTGGAAACAATGGAAGAGCTGCGAGCTAGAGTGGATGCTTTAACTTCAGATAGAAATATAGATGATGGAGATGTTAGTGAGCCTGAAATTGAAGATGCTGAAGAAGAGGAAGCTGTACAGGTTACTCCTGAGATGAGATTCTTTCAGTCAGTGTTAAAATCCACAGCCAGGCCATGGAACCAATTAGTACCAGTATATCAAGGAGGATTGAATCCAGAAGAATTGATCGACTGGATTAACAACATGGAGAAATTCTTCGATTACGAGGAAACAGAGGATGAGAAGAAAGTAAAGTTTGTTGTCACCAAGTTAAAAGGCCATGCAGCACTCTGGTGGGATGGTGTGCAGGCGGAAAGGAAGAGACTTGGTAAGCAGCCAATCAAGAACTGGAGCCGAATGGTAGCAAAGTTAAGAGGTAAGTTCTTGCCAAGTAATTATCAGCAAACATTGTTTAGACAAATGCAAAATCTTAGACAGAGAGCTTTAACAGTAAAAGAATATACAGAAGAGTTTTATAAAGTGAGTATAAGAGCTAGAGAAGCCCAAGACACAGATGAGAAGGTGGCTAGGTATATGAATGGCCTCAGAATGGACATTCAGGACGAAATAAGCCTGCTGTCTCCTAAAACAGTAGAGGAAGCTTATCATATAGCGCTGAAAGCGGAGGAAAAGCTCATAAGGAAGCAATCTGCCAAAGGGAGAGGGACTTTCAGAGGAAAACGAAGTCAAGGTGGTAGAGGTAGATCTACAGCACCTAGAGATGGAGCTAGCAGTAGCTCAACCCAGCATGCACCTAGAGAAGGTGATGCAAGAGGCAGAGGGAGTTTTTCCAGAGGAAAAGGAGGCAGAGGAAGAGGCAGAGAAATAAGATGTTACAGGTGTAACAAGCTGGGACACAGAGCTTTTGAGTGCCCAGAGAATGCTGACACAAAGCAGAGGAATGCAATTGTTGCTCCAGCTGAAGTAGAAGCACCAGCGGCAGTGGTAGTAGAAGAAGAAAACACACCAGAAAGAGGAGAATCTCTGGTGGTAAATAAAGTTTTACTTAAGCCAGTGAAAGAGGTGGCTGCTGAACCGCCACAAAGGAAAACTTTGTTCAGGACAGTGTGCAAAGTCCAAGGCAAATGTTGCCAGATGATCATTGATAGTGGCAGCACTGATAATTTGGTCTCTACAGAGGTAGTGGAGAAATTGAAGCTGAAGACAATGAAGCATCCAACACCTTATAAGGTGTCATGGTTACAAAAGGGACATCAACTGTTGGTAAGTGAACAGTGTGAAGTGGAATTTCAAGTGGGCAAGTACAAGGATAAAATTGTTTGTGATGTGATGCCTATGGACGTGTGTCACATATTGCTTGGGAGGCCTTGGCAATATGACAGAGGAGCCATACATGACGGGAAGCGGAACACCTACAAGTTTGGAAAAGATGGTGTTAATCATACATTGTTGCCTTTGCAAGAAGAAGATGTACCGGGACAGAAGACTGATACAAAAACTCTGTTGCTTGGAGGGAAGGAATACTTGAAGCAGATTGAAGAAAATGAGGTAAATTTTGCTGTGATTTGCAAGCCCAAGGTAATATTGACTTCTACTAAAATTTCTGAATTACCCAATGAAATTCAAGAAATGCTGGAGAATTATTGTGATATTATTGTTGATGATTTGCCTAATGAATTACTGCCAATCCGAAAAATCAGTCATCATATAGACTTGATTCCTGGAGCAAGTCTACCTAACAAAGCAGCATATAGAATGACTCCTGCAGAGAATGAAGAAGTTAAGAAACAGGTGCAAGAATTGCTTGACAAGGGGTTGATCAAGGAAAGCCTGAGTCCTTGTGCAGTGCCAACAGTGCTGAGCCCGAAGAAAGATGGAGGCTGGAGAATGTGTACGGATTCAAGAGCCATCGATAAGATTACAATCAGGTACAGATTTCCATTACCCAGAATTGAAGATTTATTGGATTGTTTATCTGGTGCAAAATATTTTTCAAAGTTAGATCTTAAGAGTGGTTATCATCAGATAAGGATAAGAGAAGGGGATGAATGGAAAACCGCTTTTAAGACCAATGAGGGATTATATGAATGGAGAGTAATGCCTTTTGGGCTGTCCAATGCACCAAGTACATTCATGAGGCTTATGAATGAAGTCCTTAAAGAATTCATTGGTAAATTTGTAATCGTATATCTGGATGATATATTAGTCTATAACAGATCCAAGGAAGAACACTTGAGGCATTTAAATTATGTTCTACAGAAGCTGCAGCAAGAAAAATTATTGTTGAATCTGAAGAAGTGTTTATTTATGAAAGAAGAGCTGGTGTACTTGGGATTTGTTATCTCAGCTGAAGGATTGAAGATGGATCCAGAAAAGATCAAAGCAATTGTGGAGTGGCCTTCACCCAAGAGTATTTTTGAGGTAAGGATTTTTCATGGTCTTGCTAGTTTTTACAGAAAATTCATTAAGAATTTTAGTAAGATTAATGCACCTATTATTGAGACCATAAAGAAAGATAAACATCCATTCAAGTGGACTGCTGAAGCAGAGAGAAATTTTCAGCTGTTGAAGAGGAAAATAACTGAAAAGCCTGTTTTGGTTCTTCCTGATTTTAACAAAACTTTTCAAGTTAAGTGTGATGCCAGCACAGAAGCAATTGGAGGAGTTTTGAGCCAAGAAGATAGACCAATAGCTTACTTCAGTGAAAAGCTAAATGAGGCAAAAAGAAAGTATTCTTCTTATGATAAAGAGTTTTATGCAGTTGTACAAGCACTAAAGAAGTGGAGGCATTATTTAATGTCGAAGGAATTTATTCTTTACTCAGATAATCATGCATTGCAGTTTATAATGCAGCAGCCAAAAATCAGCCAGAGACATGCTAAATGGGTAGAATATCTTCAAGGCTTTCATTTTGTGTTGAAACATATAACTGGATAGTCAACCAAAGTTGCAGATGCCTTAAGTAGGAAGAGTGTATTGCTACAAGAAAGTCAAATCCAAGTGTTGGGTTTTGATTTTCTTAAGGAATTATATAAAACTGATTCAGATTTTAAGGAGGCATTTGAGGCTTGTGAAAATCCTGTTTTGGCGAACAGGAGCAAGTGGCTGGATTATTTTATACAAGATGGACTGTTATTCAAGAAAAATCAGCTGTGCATACCCAGCTGTTCAATGAGAGAAAATTTAATCAAAGAGAAGCATAGTGGAGGACTTGCAGGACATTTTGGTAGAGAGAAGACCTTTGAACAACTCAACAGATTTTACTTCTGGCCGAAAATGAAATCTGAAGTAGAGAAGTATGTAAGAAATTGTAAAGTCTATCAGTATGCAAAAGGAAGGAGCCAGAACACAGGGTTGTATATTCCATTGCCAATTCCAGATAGGCCTTGGGATATGATAAGTATGGATTTTGTGCTAGGATTGCCAAAGACTCAAAGAGGCTATGATTCAATTTTTGTGGTAGTAGACAGATTTTCAAAAATGGCACACTTTATTCCATGTTATAAAACTAGTGATGCTTCTCATATTGCTAACTTGTTTTTTAAAGAAATTGTAAGGTTACATGGATTGCCCAAAAGTATTGTTTCAGACAGAGATTCAAAATTTGTTGGACATTTCTGGAGAACACTATGGAAGAAACTGGGAACTAAATTAAATTTCAGTTCTGCCTATCATCCACAGACTGATGGACAGACTGAGGTTGTGAATAGAAGTTTAGGCAATCTTTTGAGGAGCTTTACTGCAGAGCATCCAAAGCAATGGGATCAAGTGTTACCACAAGTTGAATATGCATATAATGATTCACCGAACAGGAGCACAGGACAAAGCCCATTCCATATTGTTTATGGAATGCACCCAAGGGGCATATCTGAATTAAGAAATCTGGGAAAAGAAGAAATGAGAAGTGCAGAAGGTGAAGACTTTGCTTCAAGAATGCAGGCGATACTTGAACAGGTGAAACAACAGCTACAGGACATCAACATCAAATATAAAACTAGAGCAGACATGAGGAGAAGAGAAATGAGCTTTGAAGTTAGAGACTTGGTCTTAGCACACCTCAGAAAGGAGAGATTTCCAAAGGGAGAATATAACAAATTAAAATCCAAGAAAATTGGACCATGCAGAGTATTGAGGAAATTCTCTGAAAATGCTTATGAGATTGAATTACCACCTGGTGTGGGAATATCACCAATTTTTAATGTTGCAGACCTGTACAAGTATGAGAATGAAGTTGCAGATGACACAACACAGGATCAAGAGACTCCGGAGATTGACTGGGTAAAACAGTTACCCACAGCCAAGAATTTACAGCCAGAAAGAATTCTGGACAGGAAAGTATACAAGAAGACAAGGGCACGGGAGTATTTCCAGTATCTGGTGAAATGGAAGGGACAGCCGATTACTGAAGCTACTTGGGTTACAGAAGACATTCTACAGAAATTGGGCAAATCTGTAGATGAGCTCATGGATAGGAGCCCATGAAGAATTTTGTCCTCAGGAGTCTGATGCGGGAGCATGTGACTCAGAGGGGAAAATCTTCTAAAATTATTCCAAAAATCCAAAAAAATTTACAGGCAAGGGAGTGGGGTCCTTTAGCCTGCAATTTCTATGCTTTCTTAGTTAAAAAAATAGAATAAAATCTAACAATAAATCATGCTATTTGTAACAGAGCCTTCAAGCTTTAAATCACCTGTAAAGCATGCTTTTCTTGTATTGGATAAGAATGAGAGGGTCTATCCTTAATTATAAATAAAATGGCAGTAAAGCTCTCATCAGACAGAGGAGAGGGGCGAGTGCCTTAGTTTTACTTTGGGAATTTTTGTTCTCTCGATGTCTCTAATGTAATGACTTTGTAAATTGCTTGCATAGTTTATTTTTATGACGCCTTAATATTGTTGAATGATTCTGATACTGTCTATAAATCAACGAATGTTCCTTTCCTTTCAGTCATAAATATACTGCCTTGATTCTTATTTTGCGATGGCGCATATGTCTTCTTGGTATGGTAAGGGCGCTTGTAGTTTCATTAAGCAGCGGAGGCGTTGTTGAGAGTTCATAGCTGAAGGCGCATAACCATATCGGCCAAGACCATATCAGCATCGAAAGGGGTTATTGGATTGTATGCGGTTCAATAAGCTTTCCGTCCGAGCAGAGAATTAGTGTGGTCAAGAGCGAGTTTCGGATCTGAGAATGAACCTTATTAACTATAATTATATATCGTTGAGTCCAGTGAATAATAAGTTTGGAGCCGACATGATATAAATTGGAATTGATATATATCGCTGAGTCCACTATCGCGGAGACAGCAAGGTTGTGATTTGCAACGACCAGCGAAATACGGAACCGGCGAAGTATAAACCATTGCCTATAGTTGTATCGGATCCGGAGGGAGAAGGCTATGTCGAGCGATCGCCGATTTGATTATACACCGGCGACACACAATTTAAGTGCGGAGTATATATAAAGCGATGTGGATTTGGTTATGCTTCGGCTTGTCCAACTGAAGTGCGGATATAGGTAAGCGATATATACACGTATACAGACCGAGAATAGCATAGAGCGCAGAGTATATATATATATTGCTGTCAGTCCACGATAGGCGAGTCTTTGCCATCGTAATTTCCATTATATGTTGCGCGTACATATAGATCCGTGGATATATATTGTATATGTAATCCACCAAAGAGATATCGCTTTTAAAGCCGCCTCCAAGAGCCAAGATTAATTAGTAACGCATGATATCGGGACTTGGAAATGAAACATTAGTTTAATGACTGATGCGCCCAGTCCAAAGGAAAAGGAAATTGACCAAGGCATAGAGGAACTCGCTGATAGATTGAGTAAACTGACTCTAACGCTTGCACCCTCGCCATCAATGTGACTCCTTTCTATTGCTTAGAAAGCCAGTTCATTGATCTTCAACACCATAGAAATGTGACTTATTGTGACTTATTGTGTTTTAATTCCTGTTCTCAGAATGTGTAGTAACTAAACTTTTGAATACATGTGTAGCTTTTTTGTCTCTGTTTTCCCTGAAATGGTCAAATCCGTTCCATATGTTGTGTTGGTTATGGGCAGCTCTCACTGTCCCGAAACAATGTAATGCAGATCTTTATATTATCTTAATATAAATCTATGATGATTTTTTCTGTCTGGAAAAAAAAATAAACAAATTAAATATAAAATTCAAATATAAATCAACAAAACCTACATAGCCTTATCGTAATAATTTATCATTTTATATTACAATTTGATTGATAAAATTAAAAAATATATAAAAAGAATAATGGAAATATATGAAAGTTTGTCTTTAATAATTGGAAATATGTAAAGCACTTAATTTAAGTTCAATTTATAAAAATCAAAATCAGTTGAGTTGCCTATACATACGTTGCTTTTTAATTAAAAAATATTTATTATTCAAAATTAAAATTAATATATATATATATATATATATATATATATATATATATATATATATATATATATATTTGTGTGTGTGTGTGTGGGGTGGGTATAATATATTATGAATTTTTTTAAGAAAACAAAGTTTTTAGCTATTATAAATATATATAAATAGATATAAATAATAGCTACTATTTATATATTATTTATGGGTTTATTAATAATGGTAAGTTACATTTAATTAATATAAATATAGTTAGACATAAATTGATATATAAAATAATAATGGTGTCTTATTTGTGAGATAAAATATATTTTAAGATAAAAAATATGGTTATCATTAGACTCACGTATATATATAGAGACACACATTGATAAGTGTGTCTATTTTGGAATATGGCTTTTAGAATTTTAATATAATTATCAATAATTATTGGATGGATGGTATGGATTTCCCTCAACAAAATATTATGAAATATTTTAATAGCTACTAGAGATCAAAGGTTGAGATATCTTAAACTAATTATTTTTTTCTACCTTATTAATTAAAATGATTACTTAAAAACATAAATTGTGGTTTTCTAAACATATGATTGTTGGCTAAAAGTTTTATCATGTATACGTCGAGTTCCACCACTCGTTTCCAACAAAAGTTTGCATCATAGTATAGTGCAACACTGGCATTTTCACTCCTCCACAAGGGAGAAAAGTCTCACGGGAAGCTTGCCAAACTTCTTAGATGTTAGAGAGGAGCTTATAGGGTGTCAAAATTTAGAATATTTGCATGCATTATTCATTATTTATTCGATTCCATTGGAAATGTAAACATCTTGACCCATAGTACACAAATATAGAACATAATATATACTAAAGCATTTTAATTTTTTTTAAAGAGAGATGCATAACATAACAACATCCATTCATATAACACACAAATATAACCTTGCAACATCCTTATTATATTAGATCAAGAGATGAACCATTACAAAACAAAACTACAAAATTGTGCAAGATCTACCCAAGATTACATCAAAGGAATTAGAACAAGTCTGGATTACAATAAAAATATATTTAGAGAGATTCAGATCTCATTCTAATAGCATGTTGTCCTAGCTCTTTTCCATCCCCTTATTCAGCTCGATCAATGTGGCTTTTATATATTTCCTCCTTTGTCTTGATCCCACTCACTTCATCTAATACAACTTGATCCCTTGAAAAAATCTCAGTTCTTTTATCCACTTTTGTTTTGATTCCTTCAAAATGAATACCTGGATCCTTCTTTCGTGGCTTTGACAAATTCTGAGATAATTGCTTTCTTCCTCCACTTGTCACTTTCTCTTTTTTGTTTTCGGCTTCTAACCTGTTTTTCCATTTACTTTTCCTGCTTTCACTAATTACTTTTGTGACTCTTTTTTGGCCAAAAATTGATCAAAACTACCTAAAAAATGAAGGACCTAAAAAGCCCCGACCACAACCTATTGACTCCCCCTCCAGTCAATCCTTTGTCCATGCACTTGACTCATCTTATGTTTGTGCAACTATTGTTGATTCTTTTTCTTCATGTGTTGTTGCTTCTTCTTCAAACGAAGGACCCAAATTTGGTATTGTTTTCAAAGTCTCAACCTTGAAAGAATGGTAGTCATCCATTATAGATTGTTAGGCGACAAGAAAATTAGTAGCCCATTATGTGAAATGAGTAGTAGTTTGTTATGAAACCAGCTCACAAAAATATAGAAAAGATAAATCAATGCATTAGAAATAAGCCTCTTCGAGGGGGCAACCTCCTTTACATTACACAAATGAACAATTCTTAGATGATTCAAATGATGAAACCTCCTTTCTATATATAGGAGTCTAAGGGGTCACAATATAACCAAAGCCGACCTAACAATCATAATATAAAGGCACAAAAATAATAATAGTGGGATTCTATGGGGCACAATAATAACAATATGGGGACAACAGGGGCACAACAATAACAATAAGGGATACAATGACAATAGTAATGGGGGAATCACTAGTATTATAGGGACCTAACATGCCCCTCTCCTTCAAAAAATTGTTGTCCTCAACGATTGAGTAGTTCTGGATGCTTCTGTATAAAATTATCATCCTCCAATGTGGAATCTTCAATGGGTAAGTTCTTCCACTTGATGAGATACTCTGAAATTGATAGATTTTGTAGCTGTCGAGTTCTTGTTTCTTTGACTGCTTCAAGTTCTAATATGATTTTTCCTTCCTCATCAAGTTCTGGCAATATTGTTTGAACTGGAAGCTTGTCACATATAACCTTCTTTAAGAATGAAACATGGAAAACTAGGTGCACTTACGAAGCTGCAGGAAGCTCCAATTTGTATGCCATAGTACCTATCTTTTGCAACACCTTGTACGGACCATAATACTTTGGTGATAATTTATTATCCTTCTTAGCTTGCTTGAGGGACATTTGTTTATATGGTTGTAACCCTAGGAATACCCAATCACCTACATCAAAACTTCTTTCCTTGCGATTTTGATCTGCCTGCTATTTCATTCTATTATGTGCCAAGGTGAGGTTATCCTTTAAGAGTTGGAGAACTTGTTGTTGATGCTCAATGTGATCTTCCACTGCTTCAACCTTAGAATTTTCTCATAAATATGATATGATGGATGGTGGATGATATCCATAAAGTGCCATAAATGGGGTCATTTTTGGTGCAGTATGAAAGGAAGTGTTATACCACCATTCAGCCAGAGGCAACCATTTGACCCATTGTGTCTGTTTATCAAATACAAAGCAACGAAGATATCCTTCCAAACATTTGTTTACTATCTCAGTTTGCCCATCAAATTGAGGATGATAAGATGAGCTATGAGCTAACTGAGTACCAAGACAAGAAAATAATTTTGTCCAAAAATTTCCAGTGAAAATGGGATCTTTGTCACTTACAATAATCTTTGGGTTTCCATGTAGCTTTTGAATTATTTCCATAAATGCAATATAAACTGTACTAACTTTAAATGGATGAGATAATGCACAAAAGTGTGCATACTTGGTAAGTCTGTCAACTACCACCATGATAACACTCTTTCCTTCGGACTTGGGTAAACCTGTGATAAAATCCATTGAAACCTCCTCCCAAAGTTGGCTTGGAATGGATAAAGGTTGTAATAGTCCTGGGGTCTTAATTGTTTCAACTTTTTTTTGTTAGCAAACCAAACATTCTGCCACAAACTTTTGAATATCTCATTTAAGGCCATCCCAAAAAAAATCCTTCTTAACCCTGTGGTAGGTTTTTAGAAATCTTGAGTGCCGTCTTAAGGGAGAAGTGTGTAATTCCATAAGAAATTTTTGTTTGAGTTGTGAATTCTTACATAGGTATAACCGATCCTTGTACCATAACGAATCATTTTTCCAACTAAATGTATCATATGTACTGGGATCTTGTTGTATCTTTTGAATGAGAGCCCACACTTTCTCATCATTCTTCCATTCATCCCTTGCTTCGTTTATCTAATCTGGTTGGATAATAAAAATGGTGCAAAGAAATGCTTCCACATCCTCATCCTTTCTTGAGAGTGCATCTGCCACAACATTTTGCTCCCCTTTTTTGTAGATGATTTCAAAGTCATAACCCAACATCTTTGTGACTCATTTTTGCTGCTCTTCTCAAGATAATATTTGTTCTAAAAAGTATCTAAGACTATCATCATCTGTTTTTACCTTGAAGTGTCTTCCCATTAGGTAGGGTCACCATTTCTTAAATGCATGTAGTATTCGCCAACATTTCCTTCTCATAAATAGCTTTATGTAAATACTTTCCTTTGATTGGATGAATTTCAAAAGCAATGGGTCTTTCTTCTTGCATTAAAACAACACCAATTACATTTCCTAAGGCATCACATTCCACAATAATGATTTTTGTGAAGTACGGTGTAGCTAAGATTGGTGCTTGGCACATTGCCTCTTTAAGATATTCAAAGGCCTTTCTTTCTTCTAGATTCCATGAAAATGCATCTTTATCCAATAATGTTGTTAGAGGTGCTGCTATTCTCCCATAATTCTTAACAAGTTTGCGATAATACCCTGTCAAACTGAGAAATCCTCGTAGATTCTTTATGGATGTGGGGATTTTCCATTCCTTAATGGTTTTAATTTTTCTAGGGTCTACCTAAACACCTTCATGAGATACAATATGACCCAGATATTCCACCTCTTGTACTCCAAAGAAACATTTGGAGATTTTTGTATATAATTGTTTCTCCTCCAATATTTTGAGCACCATCTCAACATGTTGGACATGATTCTTCCAAGACTTGTTGTAGATTAGTATATCATAAAAAATACTAACACAAATTTTCTAAGGAAGGGTTTGAAAATGAAATTCATCAAACCTTGAAATGTAAAAGGTGCATTAGTAAGCCCAAAAGGCATGACCAAAAATTCATAATGACCCTCATGAGTTCTAAAGGTTGTTTTTGGAATGTCTTCAGTCTTCATTCTGATTTGATGACACCCTGAACGAAGATCCAACTTGGTGAAGTAAATTGATCCATGCAATTCATCCAATAATTCATCAATGATAGGAATGGGAAATTTATCTTTAATAGTTGTAGGTTTTAACCCCGTACAGAAATTACCTGCATACGAATTCTAAAACACAGAAAATAAATAATGCGAGAGCATGACACATAAAACACATATACATGAAGATTTTCCCCTAGATCCTAAAACTGGGACTACCAGCTTGATTTTTCATTATGTTCCTTTCAATTTTATAATACATATTTATACATGCCGAAGACTCCAATACGATGGACCGAAAACCATTGCATCCAAAAAACATGTGCGAAAATCATGGACAAAACCATAGCTGGTTCCGCCCAACCTAACATAGGGTCCAAAACCAAAATTTTCCCGGGCGATGCCCCAGACCCCATAAAGCAGGATTACGAGTACCCCTCAAACCCCCTATTAACTATGTCGAAATAATATAACACAACCCATCATTCTCCCACTTGTTAGTTTCTTTCCATACGGTGCCATAAGAGAGCTTAGTCATTTTTCCAGCCTTGAAATGCCCATTGTCTCTCTACACCAAGATAACTTCTCAAAGCTCACATATTTTGTCAATGCATCTACAATATTCTTCAAAGTGTCCACCTTTACCAGCAACACCTTTTTTTCTTCTATCATATCCCTCACAAATTGATACTGAACATTAATGTGCTTTGTCTTTGAATGATATGCGGGGTTCTTTGCCAAAAAAATTGCACTTTGGCTATCACAATCTATCCTTATAGCTTCCTGTACTAACCCCATACTTGAACAAAATCTCTGCAACCAAACTTCTACCTTGCTTGCATGAGTGGCTGCCATGTATTCTGCCTCTATAATTGACAGTGCCACTACAGATTGTTTCTTACTCATCCAACTGATTGCACCTCCAAATAGGTTAAACACATACCCACTTGTAGATCTTCTCTGATCCAGATCTCCAGCCCAGTCTGCATCAACAAAGCCATGAATATCCAACACTTTATCCAATCCTGGTCTTCCTTGCTAGCACAAACCATAATCACTAGTGCCACGCAAATACCAGAAAACCCGCTTCACTGGTGTCTAGTGCTCCTTCAGTGGTTTTGACATAAACCTGCTCAATACTCCCACTGCATGTGCAATGTTTCATCTAGTATAGACTATTGCATACATCAGGCTACCGACTGCACTTGCATATGGAACACGGGACATGTACTCTTCCTCTTCTTGTGTCTTGGGACACTGTTCAGTAGATAAGCTCACACCTACAGGAATATGAACCTTCAACGATTTACTATCATGCATATTAAACCTCTACAATATTGTCTCTACATACTTCCTCTGGTTTAACCAAAGCTTCCTCTTTGCCCGATCTCTTTTAATTTCCATGCCCAAAATATAGTTTGCAGCACCAAGATCTTTCATGTCGAATTTAGAGGACAATTGGGTCTTCAAATCCTAGATAACTTCTTTGTCATTTCCAACCAGCAACATATCATCCACATACAAGACCAAATAAATAACATGGTCACCAATTAATTTAAAATACACACAGTGATCTGCTTTGCTTCTAGTGAAGCCAAGTCCCCATATAAATGTATCAAATTTTGATACCACATCCTTGGTGATTGTTTTAACCCATATAGAGACTTCTTTAACTTACATACCAGTGCTTTCTTACCCTTCACCACAAAGCCTTCAAGTTGCTTCATGTAGATCTCCTCTTCCAGATCCCCGTGAAGAAATGTTGTCTTCACATCCATATGTTCTACCTCAAAATCAAAAGCAGCAACAACAGATAAAAGTAATCTAATAGAAGTTACCTTATCAAGAAGAGAAAAGATATCACCAAAATCAATTCCCGACACCTGGGAATAACCTTTTGCTACCAACCAAGCTTTGTATTTCTCCACTTTTCCTTCTGCATTTGTCTTCTTTTTGAACACCCATTTGCTACCAATGGGTTTCCTTCCAGCTGGCAACTCCACCAGATCCCAAGCCTCATTTTTGTGCAAAGATGCCATTTCATCAACCATGGCCTCTTTCCAGAGTTAGAGTTTTCCATCCTCTGAATCCACCGCTTCCTTCATAGTTCTGGGATCATCATTAGTAACAAACAAAGCAAAATTTGAACAGAAAGCAGATGGACTATACCTTTATGGTTGCCTTATTTCTCGAACTGATCTTCTCATAGCTGGAGTTTGTGGCTCTTCATCTTCTAATTCCTCCTCTGCTGTAGAGTCTGATTCTTCCTCCTTTAGTTCAAACTCTATCTTCTCAAGTTCCTTTGGTTGGATTTCATGTTTAATAACATATTTCACCTCCCTGAACACCACATCTCGGCTGTACATAACCTTCCTTATTAGTGGGTTCCAAAGCTTATAACTCTTTAAACCATCCTTATACCCAATAAAGATGCATTTTTCAGATTTACTATCCAACTTTGTTCTTTTCTCCTTTAGAACATGTACATATGCATCACATCCAAATACCCTCAGATGTGAAAGAGAGGGTTTCTTACCAGTCCATACTTCTTGTGGAGTCTTATCCTCCAACGGTGATGAAGGTGACTTATTGACCAGGTAACATGCAATATCCACTGCGTCTGCCCAAAATTCCTGTCCTAACCCGACACCACTGAGCATGCTTTTTGCCCTTTCCATCAACGTCTTGTTCATTCTTTTTGCAACTTCATTTTGCTAAGGTGTATATGGAGTAGTCTTCTGTCGTGCTATACCACATTTCTTGCAGAATTCTTCAAATTCCTTACTGCAAAACTCTCCACCATTATCTGTCCTCAACACCTTTATCTTCTTCTCTATCTGGCTTTCCACTGGAGCCTTAAATTCTTTAAACCTATCAAAGACTTCAGATTTCTTCTTAAGGAAATATATCCATGTATTCCTTGAGAAGTCATCTATAAATGATACATAGTACACAGACTTACCAAGTGATGGAACCTTCACAGGTCCAAACACATCACTGTGCACAAGCTCTAATATATGTTTTTCCCTCTTACCACCAGAGGGGAAACTCACTCGATTCTGCTTCCTGTATACACAATTTTCACAGAAATCAAAATCCAGAGCTATTACTCATACCTTCTACCTACCTTTACCATGAAGTATTCGAAGGCCCTTCTCTCCAATATGTCCAAGCCTTTGATGCCACAGCATGGTCTTTTCTCCAGAGACCACTAGATTTTCTGCTTCACTTTCAGGAACCATGGAACTATTGCACCCATCAACAATAGTGCTACCTTGCAGCTTGTACAAAGTTCCAATCCAAACTCCCTGAATCAATACTAGTGCTCCCTGAACCATCTTGCAGGTATCCTTCTCGAATACTTTTTTTACACCTACATCATCCAGCTTACTAACATAAATCAGATTTCTGGATAATGCAGGAATATGCAGAATACTTGGAAGTGTTCTAACCCTTCCACCTTGTAGCTTCAACTTCACTTTTCCATGACCAATGATTCTAGCCTTCCTGTCATCCCCCAAGAAGACATCACCACCATTATATTTCTCATACTCATGGAACCACTCTCTATGGGGAGTGAAGTGAAAGGATGCAGCTGAGTCAATCAACCATGCCTCATGATCTACATGTGTACTTGAAGAAGCCAAGTACACATCCCCACCTTCATCTGAGGTGGTTTTTGCCTCTACATAAGGAGCCTCATCAGATCCCTTTCCTTTGTCAAGAGTTTTAGACTTACAGTCCCTTTTGAAGTGGCCTTCCCTTCTGCATTTCCAGTACACCACCTTTACACGTTTTCTTGGAGATTTAGATCTCCCTCTAGATTTAGATCTCCCACTCGATGACTTATTTTTGTTTCTATTCTGGGACCATCCTCATACAAACAAGGCATCACCATTTTGGCTCTCCATATTTTTCTATCTCATCTCCTCCGTCAACAAGGCTGAGACTATTTCATCAAACTGCAAGGCAGTTGCATTGCTACCTATTGCAATAACCAGACTATCCCACGAATCTAGTAGAGAGCACAACAAATTGATGCACTTATCTTCTTATGAAATTTTAATATCAATAGATGCTAACTAACTTACCACAGTATTAAATGCATTTAGATGCTCTGTCATCGAGTCTCCATCTTTCATCCTCAGGTTATACAGCTTTTTCCGTAGGAACAGTTTATTCACCAAAGACTTAGATTGGTACAAAGTCCCTAATTTGTCCCACAAAGCCTTTGTTGTAGCTTCCCCTAATACATTTAGCAATACTGAATCTGAGACACACAATCATATTGTGCTCTTTGCCTTCCTATCCAACTTCTTCCATTCTTCATCGGACACTCCCATTGGTTTAGTACCTAAATCTACCGCGATCCACTAATCTTTATCCACCAATAGATCCTCCATCTTGAGTTTCCACAAATCAAAACTCTGACCATTAAATTTCTCTATCTTTATCTTTCCACTGCACGCTATCTTCTTTCACCACCAGAATCGATCTCACAGATCTCCCACTGAACAGGGTCTACCACAGGCCTGAGCAAAACCCCTCAGCAACAAAGGCATCCCCTTGAAGCCAAATTTGCTTTGACACCAAATGTAGGTTTTAACCACATACATAAATTACCTGCATACGAATTCTAAAACACAGAAAATAAATAATGCGAGAGCAGAACACATATACACATAGATTTTCCCCTGGATCCCAAAACCGGGACTACCAGCTTGATTTTTCATTATGTTCCTTTCAATGTTATAATACATATTTGTACATGCCGAAGCATACAATACCATGGACCGAAAACCATTGCGTCCAAAAAACATGTACAAAAATCATGCACAAAACCATAGGTGGGTCCGCCCAACCTAACATAGGGTCCAAAACCAAAATTTTCCGGGGCTCTGCCCTGGACCCCATAAAGTGGGGTTATGGGTGCCCCTCAAACCCCCTATTAACTATGTGGAAAAAATATAACACAACCCAAAAATAGTGAGCTTGTTGAGCTCGCTATAATCTTGACACATGCACCGTGAGTTATCCTTCTTGTGAGCCAATACTATTAGAGTAGAGAAAGAACATTAACTAGGTTGAATTATACCAGCCTCTAGCATTTCTGCAACCATGCGTTCAACTTCACTCTTTTGGACATAGGGATATATGTAGTGCCTGATGTTTGGAGGAACACTTCCTGGAATCAAATTAATAGCATGATTATGATCATGAATAGGTGGGAGGCCTTTGGCAGTCTCAAATACCTTGGAATGATTTTCCAAGACTTTTTGGAGATCTGGAGAAATGGATGATTTTGATGTGGGAACATCTAGTGAACATAATTTTGCAACTATGCCTCATTTTTATTTCTTTAGAAACTCTTTCATTTCATTAGAGCTGAATGCCTTTCGCGGTTTCCCTGTGATACCCCTTAATTCAACTCCCTTTCCTTCTAAAAATAATTTCATGAAAAGTTCTTGAAAGTTAAAAGCTATTGTACCTTAGGATTGTAGCCATTGGACTCCTAGTACAACATCAACACCACCCATTGGAATGGAAAGCATTGGGCTATTCAATACATATTCTCCCATGGATAGCTTGATATTATGGCACTTTCTTGAGCGATTAATGGTTCCTCCACTTGCAACCATCACTTGAAACTCTGGTGCTGGATATAGGAATAAATTCAATTCCTTGGCTATCTTACAATGAATAAAATTATGGGTACTTCCCAAATCAATCAACACTATTACATTTTTCTTCTTGATATGTCCTTCTATCTTAATAGTTTGAGGAGTGGTAATTCTAGCCATTGCATTACAAGATATGGTCGGATTCATTTCTTCTTTTTCTAGGGTTGGTTCCTCGTGTATATCCTAGTCTTTTGATGTTTCTTGTTCCTTTTCTTCCTCCTCTTCACAATCTATGTAAAATACTTTCTTCTCAGCACACTTATGACCTTTAGTGTATTTGTTATCACAACTGTAACAAAGCCCTTTTTCTCTTTTTTCTTCCAATTGTTGTGGTGTCAACCTTGTAGGTTGTGGATGGCTAGGGGCAACAACACATCCATCTTTATGATTGTGAGTGGTAGGCTTCCTTGTTGCCATAATTTTGCTTTCCATTTTTCTTGCCAACCTGAATGTCTTCTCCAATGAATCTAGTTCTCAAAGGAGAACCTCATGTTGGATGTTATATTTTAAAGTCCCTATGAACACATCAATCCTATGCTCCTTTAGAATATCTTTTACCCTTATATTGAATTTTTGGAAGTCCTCAATGTGCTCCATCATTGAACCCTTTTGTTTGAGATTTATCAATTGGCTAAAAAAAGTGTTTTTTTTTGTATCCTCATAATGTGCTACCATTTCATCCATAAAAATATCCCAAGTAACAATTTTTTTACGAGAGCAAAGCCATCGATACCATACAAACTGATTTGGTTCCAAATATAAAGTTGCAATGCATACCTTTTGTGTGTTTTTCACATTATGGAGATCGAAAAATTGCTCCATCTGCAGTATCCATGTTCGAGGATCCTTGCCATCAAAATTCCTCATATCGATCTTTGGAACATGGTGGTTCTTCGATCCAACATTAAAATCTATGAAATCATGATTAACATTTATTTTGTTGTCATCATGAGTTTCCTTTACTACCCTTTCGCCATTAGTAATAATTTCTTGTAGAAACTTTGTCAAATTTGTCTTCAAATCTTCCACGCCTTTATTTAAATCATCCACCTTAGCTTCCACGCCATCCATCTTAGCTTCCACGTCATTCATCTTAGCTTCTACACCTTTCTTTAAACCATCCATCTTAGCTTCTACGTCTTTCTTTAAACCATCCATCTTAGCTTCTGTTACTTTTTGTGCGAGTGAAATTTATTGCACTTGGTCTCGTAATTTTGATATATCATGTTGCATTTCTTCCTCTTCTTCATGAGTCATGCTAGATATTTTAGGTTGCTTACTAGGTGTTTCCATTTTCTTTCTTCAGGGCATCAATTAACGATAATAATGCTTCACTATTCCCTTTGAATTCCTTAAAACTAATTTTTCAAACCAAGCTTATGCAAAAATTTAAATAAAACTACACACCTTTTTTCACTTTGTAGGAGCTCGATATTGAATTTGACGTATCTCTATAATTGCAGATCTCCAAGGTTTGAAATTTCTTCCTATGTTAACCCTCTAAGTAATATTTCTAACCCCACAAGTCTGATCAAGATTGGATTCTTCAATGAAGGGTTATCCCAAATCTCCCATGATGACCTGAGTATAGACCGGTTCAGTAGAGCTAAATTGTACGATGCGTCGTGGGTCACTGTTTCAACCTTAGGTTCTAAGAATGATACCAAAAAAACCTGCAATCCATCCCCTTTCTGTAACTTCTTACGAAAATGTAATCTGATCCTCAAAGCAAACGTTATGACAATTTTCCCAAGGTCACATGTTTGGAATGTAATTCAGGGGTCTGCACAAACCCTAACTTACTCAGATTATATCCCCGAAAATTTAGCGAGACAAGATCTAAAATTTGGGTCTGAGGTTCAACATGATTTTGTCTCAAATGGGCTTTTTTTTTTAGCTTCTGAAACGTCGCAGAAAAAATGTTATAGTGAAAATTCCATGATGACCTGTTTGGAGCAACGAAACCCTAGAATCCAAAGCTCTGATACCAAATGTTATGAAAGTAGCTCACAAAAATATAAAAAGATAGATAAACGCCTTATAAATAATCCTCTTTGAGGGGAAACCTCCTTTACATTACACAAATGAACAATTCTTAGATGATTCAAATGAAAAAACCTCCTTTCTATATATAGGAGTCTAAGGGGTCACAATATTACCAAAGCCGACCTAACAATCATAATGTAAAGGCACAAAAATAATATTAGTGGGATTCTATGGGGCACAATAATAACAATAAGGAATACAATGACAATAGTAATGGGGGAATCACTAGTATTATAGGGACCTAACATAGTTTCAGTTGTTTGATGGTTTGGCCATGTGTAGGTTTTAACCCCGTACAGAAATTACCTGCATACAAATTCTAAAACACAGAAAATAAAAAATGCGAGAGTATAACACATAAAACACATATACACAGAGATTTTCCCCTGGATCCCAAAACTGGGACTACCAGCTTGATTTTTCATTGGGTTCCTTTCAATGTTATAATACATATTTATACATGCCGAAGCATCCAATACCATGGACTGAAAAACCATTGCATCAAATACCATGGAACGAAAACCATCGCATCCAATACCATGGACCGAAAACCATCGCTTCCAAAAAACATGTGCGAAAATATGTGGGCTAGTCATGGAAAGAATATAACACAACCCCGGTTAACTATGTGGGCTAGTCGTGGAAAGAATATAACACAACCCAACATTCTCCCACTTGTTGTTTTCTTTCCACAGGGGGCCACAAGAGAGCTTAGTCATTTTTCCAGCCCTAAAATGCTCATTGTCCCTCTACACCAAGAGAACCTCTCAGAGCTCACATATTTTGTCAATGCATCTACAATATTCTTCAAATTGTCCACCTTTACTAGCAACACCTTTTTGTCTTCTATCATATTCCTCACAAAGTGATACTAAACATCAATGTGATTTGTCTTTGAATGATATGCAAGGTTCTTTTCCAAGAAAATTGCACTTTGGCTATCACAATCTATCCTTATAGCTCCCTGTACTAACCCCATACTTGAACACAATCTCTGTAACCAAACTGCTTCCATACTTGCATGAGTGGCTGCCATGTATTCTGCCTCTGTAGTTGATAGTGCCACTACAGATTGTTTCTTACTCATCCAATGTACTGCACCTCCAAATAGGTTAAACACATACCCAATTGTAGATCTTATCTGATCTGGATCTCCAGCCCAGTCTGCATCAACAAAGCCACGAGTATCCAACACTCTGTCCAATCCTAGTCTTCCTTGGTAGCACAAACCATAATCACTAGTGCCATGCAAATACCTGAAAACCCGCTTCACTGTTGTCCAACGCTCCTTCCCTGGTTTTCACATAAACCTGCTTAATACTCCCACTGCATGTGCAATGTCTGGTCTAGTACAGACCATTGCATACGTCAGGCTACCAACTGCACTTGCATATGGAACACGGGACATGTCCTCTTCCTCTTCTTATGTCCCGGGACACTGTTCAGCAGATAACCTCACACCTACAGGAATAGGAACCTTCACCAGTTTACTGTCCTGCATATTAAACCTCTGCAGTATTGTCTCTACATACTTCCTCTGGTTTAACCAAAGCTTCCTCTTTGCTCGATCTCTTTTAATTTCCATGCCCAAAATATAGTTTGTAGCACCAAGATCTTTCATGTCAAATTTCGAGGACAATTGGGTCTTCAAATCCTGGATAATTTCTTTGTCATTTCCAACCAGCAACATGTCATCCACATACAAGACCAGATAAGTAACACGGTCACCAATTAATTTAAAATACACACAGTGATCTGCTTTGCTTCTGGTGAAGCCAAGTCCCCGTATAAATGTATCAAATTTCCGATACCACATCCTTGGTGATTGTTTTAACCCATACAAAGTCTTCTTTAACTTTCATACCAGCTCTTTCTTACCCTTCACCCCAAAGCCTTCAGGTTGCTTCATGTAGATCTCCTCTTCCAGATCCCCATGAAGAAATGTTGTCTTCACATCCATCTATTCTACCTCAAAATCAAAAGCAGCAGCAACAGATAAAAGTAACCTAATAGAAGTTACCTTGGCAAGAGGAGAAAAAATATCACCAAAATCAATACCCGACACCTCGGAATAACCTTTTGCTACCAACCAATCTTTGTATTTCTCCACCTTTCCTTCTGCATTTTTCTTCTTCTTGAACACCCATTTGCTGCCAATGGGTTTTCTTTGGGAATAAAATTTTCCCAAGTACCAATTCCCTAGAGTTCATATCTTCCCTAAAATAGTCCACAATTTCCATATGAACTATAGTGACAGTGAAAGAGCAGTGATGACTCCTGACCATACTCTATTATTCACCATCACTGTTGAATCCATCAATGAAATATTGCAGTTGCAACTAGGAGAAACCTAACCCCCATTTCTGTTGGAGACCTGCTTGACAGATTCCCTAGAATCACCTCCATCAAACTTGCTCAATTATTCCAGACCTTCATTATGGAAGAGAAAAACATTCCAAAGGACCCTCCCCCATACATGTGGACCATATTCTCTGAACTTGGCCGAGACATTATATCAATGATATCTAGTGTTTTAGGCTATACTACCAGTGAGTATGTTGATGATATTATTATAGCCTTCATGTCCATTTACACTCCTAGACAGCCCCCTGCCATCATGTTTGATTATGCCAAATTCATTGCAGATAAAATGCATGATCAATTCATGAGAATGGAAAATGAAAGAGTATTTAAGTACTCATCAGTTTTATATCATATTTTCCTATACTATCAAGCTAATAAATTCCCATTCACACTTCAAAAGCTTGATACCAGAGGTAACCCTAGATCAGTAATCTTTTGGACCCCATTAATCCACCAATATGACTCTCCATATACTTATACAGATTTCATAGATATTTTTGTGCATCCAGTGGAAACTATGTTGTTAGGAAGTCCTCCCCCAAGGATCAGTGCAGATATTGTTGGACACCTAATCCTAAATGGGTTAGTGTGGAAGCTGAATAGACTAAGTAGTCCAAGAGACCTTGGGATGTGGAACCCAACGGTCACATGTTGTACTATAAATGTATATCTCCTGTTAATAAAAAAAATGTACTCTCATGATTTATCATTCATATTGTTCTTGCTGCCCATGTGTGTTTAACATGGTATCAGAGTAGGCGATTGCTGGTCTTGCTTCATTTTGAGCCACTTGTTTTGTGGTCTCTATATACATGTCAGTTATGTCTTTCTCCTAATCAGAGTTTATCATAATTTCTAGTTTTACTGTGTGATGTACACTGGTCTGACATGGTCTTACATTAGTATGCGTTGATACGGCTCATTACAACGCTCATGTTACTATGCGTTGATGCTGCCACAGGTCCCAGGTTTCTAGGTTTAGGCATTTTGCATACACCTTTGTAACTCCTCTGATTTGCTATTCTGGCCAAGCTTGGCAGCTCTAATGCTAACACTTCCACTCATCTGATAATTTATTCATTGACTTGAACGTTTCTGTAGTGCTTCCATCTCTACTCCTGTCGCTGCACAATACCTGCATAAAAAAAAAAAAAAAAAAAAAAAAAAAAAAAAAAAAAAACACTGCTCAACCTTTTCTACGCTCAGATTTGTAACTCCTATTCCTGCCATAAATCCCTAAAATGGACAGAGCATTCTATGATTTCTGCCTTTAATAGTCTGGTGTGTACGTTGTTGAAGTATATGTGGAAGTCGAGACTTGGTGACCCCGTGCTGGTAGTGTGGAAGTCGAGATCCCGTTTTGAAACTTGAAAGCTCGCGAAGTTTTGAACGCTGCTCCATGGTGAACGCTACTCCACAGTGAACGCTGCTCAAGTTAACACAATTTGTAGAGATATTATAATGTTGTCTCTATTTAAATTGTAACATTGTCTCTGATTTCAACTGTCAAAACATCAAAATTCTTGCTCCGGCTTATATGTAAATCAATGATGCATTTAAATTTGTTGCAATATAGTGTGTTTGGGCTCCTGTAGATGGTTGACAAACCCAGAACTAGTGATTCACATGTCAATCCACAGTGACATCTCCACTGTGATTTCGTGGTACCTTTGCATCATATGACACTACTATAGCACGATATATTATGGCTGATATAGGGCTTGTTCTAAGGGTTTTCACTGAGATACAAAGTATCTCATTCTCAATGCTGCAGATTTGGTGATTGCAAAGCCACGTTACAAAACACGGAACCAACAGTGGCCACTGGATCTTCAACTCTAGAACCCTGAGATCCCAATTTCTGCCACAACACGACCTCCTTGTCTCGAGAAACAAAGAAAAAAAAAGGCTGCTTGGGGGCAAGCTCGTCAATGACAGCAACAACAGCCAATGTGACTGCATATTTCCCCACAGTCCACCGTGATGTACTTGAATGCGTTTAAATGGTTGAAGTTGTGTATGGTCATATCTACCATCTGTTAAGATTATTTGTGTCTTGAACTGCACCTTGAAACTGGCATTGTAGCATTAGTCTTGAAAACTGTGTGAAGTTGAGTCTTGCCTTGAAGATTTGCGAGTAACAACGTATGGTCTTGCAGTTGGTGGTGTGAATACAACGTCGAATGACTGATACCATACTCATTTGGAACCAGCGTTGAATCAATTTTATACATGTTTGTTGGACACTGCTACTCCCTCGGCTCTGCTGCACCTTTTTTCAGTAATCGCCACTAGCTTCTTCCGCTCCAGCATTTGGCACCTCTTCTCCAGCATTTGGCACTTGGTTTTGGTTCAACTAACATGGTATCAGAGGGCGCAGCAGAGTATTGAGGCATCAAGGCAAGGCGATTGACAGCTTCTGCATACGCAATTGCGTTTCAGTCTTCCGGAGGCTACGTAGATCGGCTCTCCTCCACGGCAGGTTTTTAAGCGGAAGGAGGTCTCAGCCTTGAAGCTACATTGAAAATTGAAATTGAGCTTGAGATTTGCTGCAGAGAACAGGAATTTAAGGTTGCATCATGAATTTTATGTGCTGACATTGTGTGATATAAGTAGTTTGAAAATATATGGCTCTTGCTTCAAGAGGAGGTTCGGTTTGAACCCAGACGCTCCGCTGTATATTCCCGCAGCATTCCAGCAAGTCGAGGATTTCTCTCCCGAATGGTGGAACCTGGTTCAATCCTCCCCCCTCAATATTCTATAGCCAACCCATTCTTGGTGCGAAAAGTCCTACCATCGTATTCATTTTCATTGCAGGGAACATGACATGAAGCGTACTGTAAAATAATGTTTTCGAATTATAATTTTATGCACCGGATTCAAAGAACCGTGAGATCCCTTTGTCCTCTATCCCTTTGCATTCTATCTTTCGGTGCGTCATTTTAGCTAGTCCATTGAATAACTATGACGTTTTTGCTCCTCTGTTGATTATGGTCCTGACGTGAGGCACGGTGCATTTCACGGTGAGTGTTGTGTGTAATGAGTTATGGTGAGTGTTGTATAGTGCGCTTGGTGCATTGAAGATTCCTATTGCATTGAAAAGTTCAAACTCTACTTTGAAATGTTCCATGTGTGCATTGAGAAGGACTACATTGTATGGTAGGGACATTCTTGGTGTTGAATGCATATATGAAGAACTGTTTAATTATACAAGTTGGAATTGAAAACTCTGGGTAAATGCGGCAAGGAATATCGACTCCCATGGAAGAAAGCAATGGTTTCTATCATTTCTAAAGGTTTTTATCATTTCTATAGAAAGCTATAGTTTTTATACGTTGCTACAATGGTGCTCCTATGGATATAAAGGGGTGTACCAAGAATATTGCGGAGGAATATATGTTGCAGGTTGATATATTATTAAAATCAAATGTTTTAAAAGCATCTTCAAATCAAGTTCTATCAGTTTGTGTTCGAGTTGTCCTTTGTGGGCAGATTTTATCACTGTCAAAGAGTCAAATCTCCTTAATAATTGGCTGGAGGTTTTCCTGAAACTGTGAAGGAGTGCTTGAAGGATCCAAGCAAGTTTTTAGTTGTTGCTGCCCCAATTGTGGCATTGTATTTAAAACCCATTATAGTTTCTGTCTACATATATATGCATTGATTCCCTGATTCATTTGCTGCACATTTATACAAGATATTGCTGTGTACTGTAAGTGGATATTAATTTTCTACATTAAGTAATAATTGTGATCAGTTTTTAAGGTGTAAATCTGACATTGAAGAAAAATGGCCAGAATCAATGAAGTATTAGAGTTCATGAAAACTCTTATATAATCTACTGTTGATGACACATTACAAATCATCATAGGATCTCTCTCCGAAATTCAGACATGTCTACAAAATGCACAAGAAAAGATTGATTTTTTGCAGCTTGAATCACAGCTACAACAAGAAGAGCTACATCAAAATAGACATCATTCTGAACCTGTTTTTGTTCAGAACATTGAGACTGCAACCCATCAACAACAAGTCAATAATGTTACTGTTCATTCAAATAAAGCAGCAGTTGTACATGCAGATGCAGAAATTCAGTCTGCACTTCCCAAGCCCATCATCAGACCTTGGGAACAGCTTGTCCACAACAAGCACAGAACTGGTCTTGGATATTACAAGGACTTGTCCTTTCATATTCCAAACTACTCCAAGCCCATTCAGTTTCAGAGCGCTGGATTCATTCATGACAGTTCACCTGCTCCTTATGACAGTTCAGCTTCAGTTGTTCCAAACTCTGCCCCTCTTCCATAGCAACAACAACAACAACACAAATAACAGATCATGAAATGCCAACACTGTGACCGAGTTGGCCATATGAAAGATCACTGTTTTTATCTTCATCCATGTAAGCACCGTCATAAAACTAGCCATTCTTCACACAGATGCTTCAAAAACAAACGTCCTGCAAGAACAAAGATTCATCTTGGATGGATCGCTTCTTGGCAATGGGCATCAACAACCAAGAAGATATTCCAAACACATGTCAGAACTTGTTCCAGAGTATTGAACAGTCTTGTAGTTGAATTTTCTCCATCATCTCACCTTGTATCTAACAGGGGGGGAAATGATGGTCATCTACACACTTCAAAGTCACATCAAGCGAGCCTGAGCCACAACTTGCCACACCAGTTTCAGAGTTGTAGCCAGATACAAGGATTCCCCGTGAACATGCCTTCAGTTGGCAATCTGGGACACTTCCTCTAGCAGAAGACTTTAGCTTCTCGCTAGTTTCGGAAGAATTCTAGGAACAAAATTGAGAACACTTCCTCTAGCAGAAAACTCCAGCTTCTTGCCAGTTTTGGAAGAGTTCCAGGAATTGCATTAAGCATTCCAGAGTTGTTGGTCATCCTTAAACCATCACAGGTTGAGACTTCCCTTTTTAGGTTGAATTTTTCCCTTTTATGCGGGGTGAGACCTCCCTTTTATGGTTGAAGGTTTCCCTCTTCAAATCAATAGGAGCACTTCCTCTAGCAGAAGACTTCAACTTCTTGCCAGTTTTGGAAGAGTTCCGGGAACTGCACTAAGCGTTCTAGTGTTGGTGGTCATCCTTAAACCACCGCCCTTTATACCAACATTTCATAGAGCACATACAACCTAGTGCTGCCATGCATTTTTTGCACATTTTGTATTACAGCTCTCTTCTTGGACTCATACATAACCCTTCGGATTAAGGGGGGGAATGTTGGACACCTAATCCTAAATGGGTTAGTGTGGAAGCTGAATAGACTAAGTAGTCCAAGAGACCTTGGGATGTGGAACCCAACGGTCACATGTTGTACTATAAATGTATATCTCCTGTTAATAAAAAAATGTACTCTCATGATTTATCATTCATATTGTTCCTACTGCCCATGTGTGTTTAACAGATATCAGGAGGGTCCTATAGTTATCTAAACAACACAAAGTGGGAGATTGGTACTTGTACCAAAATCACACTAAAATCAGAATATATGGTTGTGAGTTAGCACCCTACAAAATACCAAGATACCTCCCCATGAGATTGTTTGCTCTGGAGTACTAAAGGAAAATAATTAATTCAAATGAGGTACATTTTGTAATGGCTAAGAAGAAATCTCAACTCAGAATAAAAGACCAGCTTGGCCCCTTTATATGCAACAGTAGAGAAGCTGGAAGAGAAGCATAAGAAATACTTCAAAGGCTCAAACTGAAACAAAGCTTTATATGGACATATGACCCCTTTGACTTTATCTGCAATAGAAGAAAAAAGAACAAATTGTGTCCTTATATCCACCACAGAATTCCTGAGATAGAACAATATGCAAATCAGCTAGAATTGGTGGAGAACTCTTTAATAGATAGATATAGCACAAAAGTTGTTGTCGATAATGTGTGATTGATCTAGAAAGGAGATTTGATGAAGATTTCTTTGTACAATTACCAGGATAATCCCAATCCCAAAGGGAAACACAGGAACACAGTGAGCAACAAGTAGAAGAAGGACCCCAAGAGCAAGAAGAATTAGAGCAACCAGACATATCAGAAGATCTGGCTTAGCCATAACACATCATGAGAACTCCTCCTATTGTACAGACTCCTCTAAAGGAGGAGAAGAATCCCAAAAGAGAGAGGGAGGAGGCCACTCCTTCTGGCAGACCTATTGCATAGAGTTATGTTAAAAGAAAAAGGTTAAATCCTTTTTCAGAACAAGAGTTCACAGAGGAAACAACTGGAACCACAGGTTCAGAAAGGGAAGAGAGCAGGCAGGCCACTCCCTCTGGAGGAACACAAGAACCTTCCCCTACACATGCTCAAATGCTTGAAAGACAACAGAGTGTGGAAGTATCCTCATTCAGGGCTCCAACTGGCCAAGACCAGGACATTGGAGAAAAGTACAAAGAGATAAAGGCCAAAAATGAGAGGCTAAAGGCTCAAAGATATGCACAATACCTTAAAATGGATCCCACTAATCAAACAAGGCTAATGTCAACCTTTGATGTGAAAGAAGATAAGATGCAAATGACTTTCATGAAGCGTACCACAAAGCAACCCAGGTCTATAGCAGATTACTTGAAAACAAATATTTAGGTGTTGGTGAAGGATATACATCCTATCGACAAAATAGAATTGCACAAACAGACTGGAGAAATGGTCTATTCCACATTGAATAGCAAAGCCATTGCAACACATCAACTACAAAACTCACTAAATAATATATCAGCGCAATTCCAACTAGAAAAGGCCTCTTGCTGGGCAGTGGATCCCCCACGTAATGGTTTTGGGGCTTAAAGCCCACAATTTTGGGTAATGGTACTGTAAAGGCTTCACGAAGTGTGCTGAGCGTGAGTTGTAATGAGTCAAGTCAAAGGTTAGTCTGCCCTAAAATATTGTAATTTAATCTAGAAGGTGTCGGCCTACCAATGGTCCGCGGACCATGGGAATGTATAAATATAGTGAGGCTCTAAGTGTAGAAGGTAGCTTTTTTGCAGATCAAAAGGGTATGGGTTTCTGAAAGTAATATTTTCTCTGAGTCTGTAAGTTCGAGTCGTGGGTTGTCGTAGTAGAAGAGGCTCTGCAGCTGTGTGCGCAGATGCCTAGTAGAGTCCACAGCTGTGTGCACAAACCCCTGCAACTATGTGCGCAGGGTAGGAAGTGGATTGTAACTAGAAAAAGCATTAACAAAGATAAGTTGGTTTTGGAATATCGCATATCTGTTGCTCTATTTTTGTTTATGCATCTATTTATAGTTTATAGTTGCGTGCATGTCTATTGATTTTGAGTGATAAAGGAAAGCATTGGGCCCACTTAATTTAATTCAAGATCCATAATACTAATAAGCACTGTAAAGGGTAAAGAAAAGTCACGCTCGTCATCCAAACCGCGCGAAGGTAGTTGCACTGAATAGGCAGCTGCACGGAAGTAGCACAGCGCATAGTACTGGTTCGCGAACTTTCCAGACTTCATCTAGACATCCCAAGGGTGCAGAGACCTGGTTCCAACACCCTCCCATACTACCTCGAGTGAGACCTCAGTCCGCAATTCACAGACTGTTGCCAAAATGGCCAGTAGTTTTGGGATTTTTTTGGCTAAAACACTTCTAAACCTGGGTCAGGCCCCAACAAGCCAACAAATGGTTCTGTTGCCAGGACCAGGATCTGCCTAAGGGATTTCTGATATCAGAACACTAGAACCCTATGAAGAAGGAAATTGAAGATTGGTTGGACCAGAAGCTTCATGAGTTCGTACAGGAAAACAAAACCCCGCAGATATCTAAGAAGAGGTGGCAGGATCACTACGTATATATGGAAATCCACGAGATCTTCTTTGCATCCTTCTCTTTAATGCTGTATGATTGGATCGCGAGGTTAGCTGATAGCCAGGGAAGGTATAAGCTCGATAAACCAATAAGTGTGGACTTCGGAGTTGGTGCGCAAGCTGGAGGCCTCAAAAGATAATATTGCGCAGGCCGTAGACCATTGGCTCGATTGGATAATAGGAGGGTTTGTCACTGAATTTGTGGTAGAAATGACTGTATCCTACAACAAAGTAGAAAGACATTTTCTCAAGGGACCGCGAGGTAAGTACATCAAATCTTTGAATACCTGGATTAAGATGTTGTTATGTGAAAAATGGGTGATGCGAATACATTAATGAGTGGAACAACGTGGAGCAGAAAGGTCTACAAAGGTATCAAAGGGTTAGGAAACAGTCCTTTAATTTCACCTCCATGAGTGAGCGAGGAAGAGCATGCTTGGGTTTCTCCGAGGAGTGCGGTTAGTTTCATAAGGCAACGCATTCCGTAGTTGCCATCCCCACTTATGCCGCCACTCACATCACCTCCTTCACCTCCATCTTCGCCCACACCACCTCCACCAAACCATCAGTTCAACATGGTGAACACGATCAAGCTGCCTGTATTCAGAGGAGTAGGGAACAAAGATCTAGATCAGTTTTGGTTCGTAGTAAGAGCAGTATGGGAAGCACACATGGTTATGGATGACAACATTGAGAAGGCGACATTTGTAAGCGCACTGTAGCATCACGCACTGACATGGTATATCAAGCACTCGAATAATCACCCAAATGTAGGAATAGTGGAGATCCAGATTATGTTGAATAGAGAATTTAGCTGGCCAAAATCAGAGATGCAGTTGATGATCAGATTTAAGGAGATTGCGATTATTCTAGGTGAAACCCCCTGGAATCTAGATCAGAGGCTGAAAAGTACAATCCGCGAGGCTAATATGACACTGACAGATGAGCAGCACCACGCGTGGTTTGTGGCATCTTTGACACCACACCTGAGGACGACGTTGTCACAACAGAAGCTCTCAACCCAGGTGGAAGCATTGGAAATGGCGATGAGGTTGCATGAAACACCGATACAAGATCCAGGGTTGCAAGTCCAAGAAATCCACGTGCAGTTATAGAACCTATGCTTGGAGATGTAGAGTTTGAAGCAAGATAGGGCACCCCGACCGGAAGCTTGCGACAAACTGTGGTGCATAAAATGTAAGGGCCAGGGTCACAATAAGGATCATTGTCCAGTATTCGCAAACTACTTGGTAGGAGGGGGACCAATGTCATTGAGACCAGAAGCAAAAGAAGGGTCAAGTACAGTGCCCACGCTTTGGTGTGCGATCTGTCAGGTGGGAGGAAAGCACACAACGAACAACTGTCACCTATTACAAAAGTATACACAAACGCCACAACAATTGTTTTGTAATTTCTGTAGATTAGTGGGCCATGATGAGCAGACATGTCGGAGCTATGAGCTAATGATGGATAGGACCCTAGCTTATCGAATGTAGACAGGAATGTGCGGCCTCGATCCAGCTGCAGTGATAGCGTGTGGGGGATTTCAAGGGTGAGGATGAGGATGGGGAGGAATGGGACCCGGAAGGGGCCGTAGACAGCTAATCTGTTATAATTGTGGAGGACCAGGGCACTATGCTTGCGATTTTACCAACCCAATGAGAATATCTTGTCCATATTGTGAGCAGTTTGATCATGAAATGGTAGATTTTTCGACGATGATCACACAAATGCGTGAGAAAGGGGTGTTACAGCCTACTCTGACTCAAAATATCCAAATGATGAGGTCTGAACCAAGTGAAGAGGACCCTAATGTGAACATGATGCTCAGAAGTGGCGCAACCATAGGATAAGATAAGGGGAAGAAGCATGAGGTAGATACGTGGGTTCACAAGGCTCCTACAAAGGAACCTAAGTTTCACTTGGAACACACAAAGGAGACGTCTATGGAAGCTAAGAAGAGCTTCACGGAGGCCTCTACTTCAGGTAGTAAGGATCAACCAGAGACAGGAATGGATCCTTCTATGCTAATTACCATTTTAGAGACATGCATGAAGCTTCTACGTGACAATGAGGTAGTTAAAGGACTACAAAAGTTGATCGCTAGGTGCACAGGGTCGGGTAAACCACGCGTAGTCTAGAAACTGGGAAGGCATGCACTACGCACCGAGAGGGAAATGACATTGATGGCTCAGATTGGCGAGTATGAAATGGATCAGGTGATCTTAGACTTGGGTTTGAATGCAAATTTGTTACCAAAGCAGACATAAGAACGCATGGGCAGGCTCATGTTACAGTGGTATCCTATTCAATTACAGATGGTGAACCAGCAAAAGATCTTTCCCATGGGAAGATTGCAAAGGGTAACAGTGGATATCGAAGGTGCGAGCACACAGACGGACTTTGAGGTAATAGAGATTGTGGATGACAATAACCCTTACTCCGTGTTGTTAGGGATAGACTAGGCCATAGATATGAATGGAGTCATCAACCTGAAGAAGTGGAAAATGATTTTCGAGAAACCGTCCTTACACGTAGTAGTTCCGCTCGATCCGACCGAAGGGGCGCGCTACATTGAACCTGTGTACGAGGGTGACAACGACGATGAGCTGGATTGCATCTATCAGATAATGGCACAAGACCAGGATCGAGTGAACCCTGTTGGCATTATGATTCAAGTGTTGTCCTTGATGGCAACTCACTCAGAGGTTGGTACAGGTGCTCAGAGGTTGGTACAGGTGATGGCAACTTAATCAGAAGACAGATCTTAGTACAGCATGCCAAGGAAGTTCATATACGCAGGTTCGTTAAGCCCAAGTCGCGTGTACACGCTAGTTGGTTTCAGAAAAAGCGCGTGTATGTGGAAAAGTACCTTTGGTCCATGGTGGTTAGTCCTTGGAAGTTGTGCCTATGATTTCGGACCATTATGTCTCGACGGGCGTGTCGATCCCTAGTTTTGAAGTTGATGGTATTGTGTTACTATGGTTTTGGCTCTTGGTATTGAGCAAGGCCTAAGGCTATATAAGGAGAAGAAGATCATTAGGCAATATCATCTTTCGACAAGGCTTGAATATCTAAGAGAGAAAGAGATCTGATATGCAGGGTTTGGGTTGCTTGATATGAGCTAAGGAGAAATCACAATCGGTGAATGGAAGACTAGATCTAAGGACAAATCGGGATCTAATGGTTTGAAATGCTCTATTATGATATGGTTGATTATGCGTATTTCTAGATCGGCATACTGTCGCAATATTATGTTCTGGATCTAACTGATGTCTGGTATAGCTGCAAGTTGAGAAAATCTATTTTTAGATCTATACGCAGGTTGGCTTAAGTAAAAACGCGTGTACACGCGGGTTTCGCTCATTGAAGTAGCGTATATCTCTTAAAGCTTGATTTTTGGGTTTGCAGTTGGATCTGACTGTTATTGCAGAGTTCTGTAGACTGCTCTGGGTTCTGGTATCTGGTGATTGACAGGGTTCAGTGGTTCAATGATTCAAAGTTTGATAATTCTAGTATTGGTTGTTTTATGCTTCATGGATCTGTTATGAAAGTTGAATGAATTGGGTTCTACAGATTGAATGTTGTGCTTCAGGAATATCCAGTCTGAAAATGTATGAAAGGTGGTACCTGAAAGAAAGAAGATTGTAGGCCAGCACCTACGTACTAGTATCTTGGCTAGTACAAGAGCAAAGGGGGTTGGAGCTCCCTTCCAAGGAAGTTTGGAGAACGAGAGAAGGTTGTAGCCTTCTGCAGGTTGTAGCCTGCGTACTGGTACAAGGCTGCACCAGTACAAAATATTGTAAACTGAAGTTTCTTATTAAAGAAAGATAGAGACGACTTGCAGCAGGTGGTTTTCACCCACATTGGGTTTCCACCTTATATCTTGGTGTTCATGTGTGTGGCTTTTGATCTGTTCTGTTATACTGCACCTGCTTACTGTTAATGTGGTGAATAATGTCCTGATGAACTTAACTGAAGAATAAGCTAACTAAATTATGAGTTTTCTTCTTATACGCTGTTTTATTTAATCACAGTAGCGTGTACACGCTGGTTCACCTAACTGAAGTAGCGTATATGTTTCTGAGCATTGAAAAGTTTGATTGATCTGATAATACTGATTCACCCCCCCCTCTCAGTATTATTTCCAACAATTGGTATCAGAGCGGGTCCTTCAGAGAAGCTTGATCGCTTGAAGGTAGATCATTCATCATGAGCAACTACGAGAAAGAAGCATCAATCAGGCCACCGATTTTTGATGGGACAAATTTCAATTATTGGAAGGTAAGAGTTACTGCATATCTTCAATCTCTTGGTACAGAAGTTTGGAACATTGTAGAAACAGGCTATGCTTTTCCTTCAGCTACTCCTACAGATCCAGCTGAGAAAAAGAAGTATGAAACAAATGCAAAAGCAGTCAGTACTCTATTAGGAAGTATATCTCAAACAGAATTCATGAAGGTCATGCACTTCAAATCAGCAAAAGAAATATGGGACAAAATGATCACTAGCTATGAAGGAGATGAACAGGTAAAGCAAGCTAAACTTCAAACTCTCAGGATTCAATATGAGACTCTCAAGATGTATAATGATGAAAGTGTGGCTAATTATTTTCTTCGGGTAGATGAGATTGTTAATTGTATGAAAAATTTGGGTGAAGAAATAAGAGAAACTATAGTAGTTCAAAAGATTCTAAGATCATTATCCCCCAAGTTTGAATCTAAAGTATCTGCAATAGAAGAAAAAGAAAATCTCCATGTTCTCACTATGTCTCAGCTACATGGAATTCTAACCGCTTATGAAATGAGAAAGGGAGGTCCATCTGACAGAAGGGAAGCTGCTTTTAAGGCATCAGGAAAAGAAGATTACTATGAAGCAAGCCATGTTCCAGAAGAAGAGGAAGAAGAATCAAATTTTGTCAGAAATCTTCAAAGGGGTTCTGGAAGGTTCAGAGGTAAGCTACCTTTCAAATGCTTTGCTTGTGGGAGAGTAGGTCATTATGCTGCAAAATGTCCTTATAAGGATAAAGGAAAAGAACCTGCTAGATGGAACAAGAAACAAAGTGCAAATAAGAAAAGCTACTACACCCATGAAGATAGTGATGGCTTATCAAACAGTGATGAAGATGAACAAGGTAATAAATATAAGCTGTTAATGGCATTTGAAGATGATGATTATGAGGATGTTGTAGATGTGGATAATCTCTATAATGAAATTACTAGACTCAAGAGAGGCATAGAAGAAAAGAATGTGATCATTGATACTTTGCAATTTCAAATTGATGAAAAGGAAAAACATCTTGAAAAACTAGAAGGTGAAATTGTTGGTCTCAGAAAAGAAATTGAGAAAACAAAAGCTATTAATCTTAAATTTGTCAAAGGATCTGAAACTTTGGATGAGATTATCAGTGTGCAGCGGTCTCCTCTAAACAAGACAGGTTTGGGCTATAATGGAGAAACCTCTCAAGCATCCACCTCAAAAAGTTATCTTGATGCAGCAAGAAGAAATGAGCAGAAGAACAATGAAGATAATCAGGTAAAGCAGGGACGAATTACAAACAGAAACTATCAGAGACAATCCTCCTTAAGGATGAACAAAAGCTACAACCAACCACAGGTAAAATCTTCTCAGTTTGGCTCAAGAATAGATGAAAATAGAAATTACAATCAGTTGGCTGGTAGATTCAATAACCGCAGAAGCTTCTTCAATGGACAATGCTTTTCTTGCCATAACTTTGGTCACAGAGCAGCTCAATGTGTTGCATATAAAACAATCATGACTAGGGAAGCTCAAAAACAAAGAAGTATGACAGGGATTACAAAAAGGACCTATAACAACTTTTCGGTTCTTGAAAATGAAGTTGAATGTTCTATTTGCAATAATTTTGGTCATAAAGACTCTGAATGCAGGAGCAGGTTTCAGGAGAAAAAGGAACAAGCCACGAGCACCAAAACATGGAGAATAAAGGAACCTCAAACAGAAAGATGTGGGATAGCATTTTATGCAGAAGGACAGGAAAATCTATGGTACATTGACAGTGGATGTTCGAAACATATGACAGGTGATAAAGAAAAACTTGAATCTTATTCTACTTTAGAAAAGGGAAAGAAAGTTTCTTTTGGAAATGATACTCCTGCAACTATAAAAGGAAAAGGTATTGCTCCTTTGAAAGAAAAGGTCAAGGCTGGAAATGTTTTATATGTTGATGGATTGAAGCATAATCTTCTAAGTTTCAGCCAGATGTGTGATCAAAAAACCGAGGTTATTTTTAGATCGAATGGATGTCTTGTTCGTGATCTTGATACAGGTAAAACAGTTCTCAAGGGCAAAAGAACTCCAAATAATCTGTACATATTTGAAGAAGGACAACAACAATGCTATCTTAGCAAGGATGAAGAGCACTGGTTATGGCATCGAAGGTTGGGACATCTAAGTTTCTCACAAATAAGGAAAGCATGCAAATATCAGGCAGTTCGGGATCTTCCAGATATCAAAATTCCAGACAACACCATATGCAAATCTTGTCAGTTTGGAAAGCAAACCAGAACTAACTTTCCAGAGAAGGAAGGATCAGCTAGCTTGCCTCTTGAGCTAGTCCATACAGATGTATGTGGTCCATTTAGGAAAAGGACACCTCGAGGAGAAGAATATCTGATATTATTCATTGATGATTTCTCAAGGTTTGTTTGGTTAGGGCTTATGAAGCACAAAGATGAAGTGTTACACAGTAATTTATCCCTACCTTCCTGTCAGTCACCCTGCTGTGTCCAGAAGTCACAATCACTAGGTGTTTGATCCCTGAACTGGCTTAAAACCCTTTTTTCCAAAGTTTTGTGCATCAAGCGTCTGTTCCTAAAATAACCGCGATGACCAGCGCCTCACAGTGTATTTCGTGCGCTGCCATCGCGGAAGAACATAACTTTTCCGCGATGACGCACAGCGCGGCTTTCCCGTGTTCTTCCGCGCTGACATGACTTGTTCAGTTATTGTTATGTGCTGACAGCGCGGCAGTCTCCATATAATCCGCGCTGATCCAGTTTGGGCGAATTTGTTCAAACAACCAGCCTTCCAGATCTCTCCAGGCTTGGTTGTTAGCTTTGTGAATATCGACTCCCTTCTATGGCATGTCTGTTCGACCCTTTGCAACAACTCCCCTTGAAGATAAGCTCATCCTTCCACCTTTTTAGGAGACTCCTTCTCCTATATAAACTTCCACCATTACCATGAGCAGCTAGTTAGAAACTAGTGGGAACTAGCTAGACTTAGCTTGGATTGTACAAAGCTTGTAGTGCTCAGATTGCTGCTATAGGTTTGGTGTGTTAGGAGTGGAAGTGATTCATTGCTTGGGGAAGTTTGTTTGTGACATTTGTGTGAGAGAGAGAGAGTTGTTTGTCTTGGGAGAACCATCCTCAAAGGTGAATGCTTGAGATACATGCTGACTGATCCCTCCTGAGAAGTTTATCGACGTCAGAACATTTGGTTGTACTCTTCTCTATTCTGATTAATAATAGATGACTGTTATTATTGTTCCATTCTCGTTTGTTTATGCAATGGATAAATGTGAATTATGTCTTTTCTGACTGGCATATAGTTACTTTTACTAGATTTCACGCTTGCGTTTGCCTTCTCTTCGTGTGTGCAGGTGTCCGTTCGCGGGGATCGCGGAGGACTGTGACCAGCCGAAGCGGAGGAGCGAAGGAGACATCTCTTCGTCCAACGACAGCGCAGGAATCCAAGTAGGTGCTCTTTACTTCTTGTTTAAGTGTAACTAGGAACATGCGTGGTAGCATTGTGTGATTGTTGCTAGACCCCTATTGGGCTAGTAGGGATCGCCTCTATCCGTAGAGGGGATTTACCTCTCCAACAATTTGGCGACTCCGCTGGGGATCAGCCTTTTTGTCTCTTGAGTCCACTTTTGTGTTTGGCTTTGATTGATCTCTTTTTGGGTTTTTGGGATTGTCTTTATTGCTTATGAACTTTCTGGGTGTTTCTGGAAAGCGTCTTTATTATTAAAAAGCTCCTGCCTTTGGTTTGGGAAGTTTTTATTTTGGCTTTCCTTGTTTTTTACTCCCAGCGCGTTTTATTTCGGAACAGTCGCGCTGACATCGCGACTCTGTTCTTTGGTTTTCCCTTCATCGCGCCTGTACGTCTAACAGCCACGCTGACCTCGTTTTCAAGGGCAGCGCGCTTTATTAGTGTTCTTCCGCGCTGACATCGCGCCCACTCTTCTTCGTGATTTTGGTCGTCGCGTCTGTGTGCCTTATATCCGCGCTGACCTCGTTTGTCCTAGGGCAGCGCGCTTTTTCCCTGACTTTCCGCGCTGACGTCGCAAAGTTGCTGAAGGCCTCCCCCTGTCAGCGCCAAGTTGCTGAAGGCTACCCGCGCTGAGCCCGAAAAACTCATTTTTGTCCAAATTGACCTCCTGAACCTCTTGCTGTGACTTTCCCTTCTTCTCCCCGCTTGTCTGATGACTTGTTTTTCACTCTCTGAACTTTGAACTGTTTGATTACGGAGCTCAACTCCATAGGGTTTCGTTTTGCTTGGTTTTGAGTTTGCAAACAACTTCCCTTCTAGCTGCTTGGTTCGTGTGTTCATCCTTACTTTTGCGATTGCTGGATTGTGTTTGGGTCTCTAATTGACTGGTTGCGACTCTGGTCCGTCGGATGTTTGCTTTTCTCTATTGATTGCGCACTCTGAACCCTAGGACATCTAGTGGCCGTGTGTGTGTCAAGCCTCCCGTGAGGATCCCTGTTTGCTTGATTGACCAGCTCGTTCTAGACTTGTTTTCGCATTTTTTCAGTGATTGTCAGAGTGTATGGGATTGTGCTTCCAAGTGGTCTTTTTCGCTTCCTCCTTGCTTGCGATCCTTGCTTGTTTTGCAGAGCTTAGATCACATAGCTCGTGCATTGCCTTGTTTCCTTTTGATTTCGAGACTTTGGTTGAGTGTTTTCGGGAACTTTGTGTGCTCTCATTAAGTAGTTTACTTGGTGTTCAAGTTCCTCCAAATTCCTTTAGGTGTTTTATGTCACTGAAAAGAAAACGAATTAGTAGCTTGCTTTAAAATTCGAAAAGGAAAAGAACATTTCATTGATTTGCATTTTCAAAAGAAAGTTTCCTTTCCTCGCTTTAGTTGCATTTAGCTGCTTGTTTGTTTGTATTCGTTTTGTTTAAAAAATTCTTTGCTCTCTCGTAGCTAGAATTCATCGAACGAAACGAAATTCTTTTACATATAGATTGCATCTAAGTAATTGTGAGCGAACATACGATAGAGCTTGAAATCGAAACTTAATCTCAAGATCAACTATAAAATGAACCAAATGAATCTAAAAACGCATTGGAACTAAACGCAAATATCTAGAGGTCTAGGTTAGAGACGTGTTCCGGCGTCTTTAAACATAGTCACTGTTGTTTCACATTGGGTTGGGTGATTCCTCCTTCCGTGACTCGATAGTGGTCTAACACGGACTGTGCTCCCACGTACCGTCGCGTATATAGGGAGACCCCACTAGGCTTTTATCCTTGATCCATAGGAAGCCGAGTCTGCCGCCTTACGATTCGCAATGCAGTGAACACAGCATTCACGAAGATTGACCACCCGTACCCTAAAAAGTATTCTGTGGTTTTGCGAAAAGTCTGGCACACCTTTTACCTAGAATTCCAGAGCAGTCACTTTTGATCCTTTTCGGACTCCCTAAATGAAAAGGTGCCTGTGAGCGTCTTGTCACTTCGTGCTCATTAAACATTCGAAGGAGACTAGAGTCATCTTTTCGTCCTTTTCTCGACTCTTGAAACATGAAAAGGTCAAGTTTGGTTCTTGTGTCTTAAAATTAATTCGGCCACGATAACATCACCTGATTAGATCTCGTGTGCGTTAGCTTGAGTAGGTTTCGTTTTCGTTTGCTATGGCAACTTTTCCGGGATTCACTAACCCAGGTTCCCCATCTGATGGGAATCCAGGACAATTCCCTCCTCTTGGGAATGTTGGTGCTCCGTATATGGCGACGTTGTCCCTACCAGGGTTAACTGTCGGGTTGCCTGTGTGGTTGTTTTCAACCTCTTTGGTCCCTACCGTATCGGCTGTTAGTCCATCAGTCTCTCCACCTGAACAACATCATGTTGATCCTAAGGTGGATCTCTCCCCTTCGACGCCTACTTCTACGTCGTCCTCTTCTACTTCGCCTGGTGAAATTCTCGATGTGAGTAACCAGGTGGCTAAGAAGAAGAAGAGGAAGACCAAGAAGAAGAAGTCCCCTCAGGGAGAGCCTACACACACAGTCCCCCTCTCAAGTCCAGCTATCCACTCCAGTACACCTGATGTCGGGTCACCTTCTGCTCCTCCGCGGAAGGTTAAGTTTCCTTGTCGATTATGCAGGGAGGACCATCTGCTTCGTGATTGCCCTGGCATTCCCAGGGTATTAGAAGTTTGGTCCCACGATCCGGCCCGCCCTTCATCGTCCACTAATGATCATGGCGATGCTACCTCATCAGTTGGGAATGGTAAGGAGGAAGGGAAGTTTCGAATCCCCTGTCGATTTTGTGAAGGCAAACATCCCCTTCACCTTTGTCCACTCATGGATAAGGCCTCTGCTGTGTTGGAAAGTCTTGCTGCTCCTCCGAATCCATTCCCCGCTAGTTATCAGCATCTTTCTACAGCTGTAGATCGCGCCCCTGTTCACAAAGAGATCGCTTCAGATTCCCCTTTTGTCCAGGCCCCTCTTCCCGAACCTGGCTGTTCCCAGCCTGTTCCAGACCCGTCGTTGGTCGGAAAGGGTGTTGATTCGAGTTCACCTCCTCTCAACCACTCTGTTTCGGAAGAGCAAAATTCTCATGTTCTTCTCGTCTCCTCAGATTCTCCTGAGCTTGATAAAGGTTCTCCTGAAACCTCTCCGGAGAATTTAGATTCGGTTCTTTCCGAGCAGGGGGGCAACCATATGGTTCCCCCACCAAGTAGTTCGGTCATCTCCTTTGATTGGAGTCGTTTGACTGCCCCTCCCCTTCCGTCCCATGTGCCTTTCTGGGTCACCGCCTATGCCTGCAATACGGCATTGCCTGGCACTGTTTTAGATGAAGGGGCATCGGTTAGTCTTATGCCTGTTACTACTTGGCGAGCTTTGGGTTCCCCATCGCTTGTGCCTGTCGCACCGCATCTCACCGCATTTGACGGAGGAACGAGTCAGCCATTAGGGATCCTTCCAAAGTTTCCTATTACTTTGGGGGGCAAAACTGTCTATATAGACGTCTCAGTTACCCAAGGTTCTTTAGACTTCAGTCTTCTCCTTGGTCGTGATTATGTGTATGCCATGGGAGCCCTTGTTTCTTCGCTTTTCCGTGTGGTCTGCTTTCCACACGACGGAAGAATCGTGACATTCGATCAATTATCGTTCGTTCGTCCACAAGCCCCTCCGGCGCACTCGTCCTTCCCTCCTGGCTTTCATCCACAAGTTGCATCTGCCTCACCGCAAATCAACTATGTGGCCACCTACCCCGTGCCCGTACCCAGTGATGACACCATCGTGCATAGTGTCCTGGGGGCATTAGGTCCTGATTTCCAAGATGTCGGCCTTCCCTCCGGAGCCACTTTCTTGGGGGCCTCCACTTCCCGTTCATTATGATGAAGTCTGGATGGAGCATAGTTCTTTTCCTATGTCAAGCTCCTTAAAAAATGAAACTGGGTTTGGTCGGAGCATAGTTCCTTTCCGGTGTCAATCTCCTTAAAAAATGAAACTAGGCTTGGCCGAGCACAGTTCCTTGTCTTGTGTCAAGCTCGCTAAAAAATGAAACACGGCGTTCCGAGGATAGTTTTGATCTTGTGGCGACCTCGTTAAAAAACGAAACAAGGTGGTCGGAGCATAGTTCTTTTCCGGTGTCAAGCTCCTTAAAAAATGAAACTAGGCTTAGTCCGAGGATAGTTCTGATCTTGTGTCGACCTCGTTAAAAAACGAAACAAGGAGCCGAGGATAGTTTTGATCTTGTGGCGACCTCGTTAAAAAACGAAACAAGGTGGTCGGAGCATAGTTCCTGATCTTGTGTCAAGCTCGTTAAAAAATGAAACAAGGGTTATGAGGATAGTTCTTTTACTGTGTCAACCTCATTAAAAAATGAACCAACTCCCTTTCCAAATCGAGTCTTTTGATTAAGATCTCGTAAAATACAAGTCGAGTCTTTCATCGATCTCGAGAGTGAACCTTCATTCCATCCACTTTGTTGAATGCAATGAAGCTTGGGGGGCATGTACCTCGATGTGCGTCATTATGCTGGGGGCATGTGCGTCATTATGCTGGGGGCATGCGAGCTTATAACAAGCATAGTTTTTCGTTTCAAGCTTGTGTAAACATGAAACCGAATCCAAGCAAAGTTCTCCATGGTTCAAGCTTGTGTAAAAATGAACCCATACCCATTTTACATCTTGTGATTGCTATCTTTATCTGCTAAATTCTGCTAGATGAGCCTTGGTTGTTTCATTCCATTGCTACCATCTCTTTGGCCGATCATATGCTCTCACTTGGTTGTTTATCCTTTCCTGAGGAACCGCAGCGATGAGTGGTTTTATTAGCTTGCCTCTTGACCATTACATGTTTTGAGTAGTTCCACCATTACCGGAACCAGTTGCTACCCTTTATACCACTCGTTCCTCTAGGACGAGTCGCCTTTAAGCTCTTTTCTGACTCGTAAAATATGAAAAGATTGCCGAGTATTTTTCCCTTTTTGACTCGTTAAAGAGAATAAAAATGGAGGTCTGCTTTCAGCTCTTTTCTGACCGTTTAAAGATGAAAAGATTGCCGAGTCCCCCTCTCGACTCGTTAAAGAAATGAGAGGCGGTCGCCTTTAAAGCTCTTTTTTCGACCGTTTAAACTAAAAAGATTGCCGGGTTTTTGTCGTTTCGCACTCGTTATTGGCTCTAAAACGACGTACTTCTGACCGCTTTTTTACTTTTTCGGGTCGAAGTCACTATTTACGAAAAGTACTCCTCGATCGTGATGGTCGGGCGGTTCTTTCGAGCATTGTTTTATACTTTTTCGGGCTCGAGAGACACAACTTTACGAAAAAGGACCCCCCTGGAGTTTTCTTTTCTGTTGTCTTTTCAGACTCTCTAAACAGGAAAAGACGCCGAGTTCTTCCTTTGTCAGACTCGTTAAAACTTAAATGACATCGGGTATTGTCAACATGACACACATCAAGCATATGTTACCCCCGTCAAGCTTGTCATCCAAAAATAATCGGGGTACCTGCCTGCAAAGGTGGGGAAAATGGAACTTTGATTACAGTCGTCTCGGCAGTACGTCACTCTTGAACATGGCACTCCGCTGTTTCGTGTCTGGGTGGGGTCATCTCATCTCGTTTTCACTAGCCCCCATGGGTTTGGGATATCCTATTTGACCTCTCATCTGTTCATTGCCGTCATCATCCTATCCGCTGCTCATTTGATGTCAAGTACTGCCAAATCCGTTACAGTGCCGTTATATGTTCAAGAGAAGTTGTCCTCTGCCACAATGCAACCTCGTTCGCTATCTCATCACAAATTATTATACCTCTGTCTCATGTCGATGATGTGGGAATCATCATGGCCCACCTTCGATCAAGGCCACTTCTCGTCGACTTCAACTCATTATCCGAGAAAGTGACTTAGAGACTCCTTCCAGGTGCCTTGGAGCCTGCATGCCTCAATGGCAGGTTCCTCGTGTTCGACGCAAGGTTTACATCATTGACCTACGATCGAATGATTCCGTGGGTGTTCGACACCAGCTCATTGATTCACGCGCCACGGATTGTACCTATAGTACCTTGAGGGCCATTGTCATTATTGGTGGTACCTCTCGCGTCTGTTAACGGTTCTCATCATTGGCCGGTAATCAGACGATGTTCATGCATGTTCGACTCCAACCCCTGTATTCACATGTGTGGACTTGTACTCTGTTCGGGTCGAGATGGAGCGCAAGACCCTGGATCCTTGCTCACTGTGGTCCAGGTTGCGATTTTGTGGATAATCATTACATGACTCATTGATGGATGGCTGCGCCCATACCTGAGTCTTCATGGATGGCTGCGACCATACCTTGTCATTATTATGGTCTCTTTAGCTGGGTGGCTGCGTCCATACCATAGACCAGTCTCGCATGTCTTTTGGATGGCTGCGCCCATGCCTAGACTGCATGTATATGATTGTCAGAGATTTTTTGGTACTTCCTGGTGGTGTTCCAGTTCGGCGTGTGTTGTAAAGCATTTCACCCCTCCCACTCTCTCGGTCTTCATGCTTTAGGGGGCATCTGTTACACAGTAATTTATCCCTGCCTTCCTGTCAGTCACCCTGCTGTGTCCAGAAGTCACAATCACTAGGTGTTTGATCCCTGAACTGGCTTAAAACCCTTTTTTCCAAAGTTTTGTGCATCAGCGCGTCTGTTCCTAAAATAACCGCGATGACCAGCGCCTCACAGTGTATTTCGTGCGCTGCCATCGCGGAAGAACATAACTTTTCCGCGATGACGCACAGCGCGGCTTTCCCGTGTTCTTCCGCGCTGACATGACTTGTTCAGTTATTGTTATGTGCTGACAGCGCGGCAGTCTCCATATAATCCGCGCTGATCCAGTTTGGGCGAATTTGTTCAAACAACCAGCCTTCCAGATCTCTCCAGGCTTGGTTGTTAGCTTTGTGAATATCGACTCCCTTCTATGGCATGTCTGTTCGACCCTTTGCAACAACTCCCCTTGAAGATAAGCTCATCCTTCCACCTTTTTAGGAGACTCCTTCTCCTATATAAACTTCCACCATTACCATGAGCAGCTAGTTAGAAACTAGTGGGAACTAGCTAGACTTAGCTTGGATTGTACAGAGCTTGTAGTGCTCAGATTGCTGCTATAGGTTTGGTGTGTTAGGAGTGGAAGTGATTCATTGCTTGGGGAAGTTTGTTTGTGACATTTGTGTGAGAGAGAGAGAGTTGTTTGTCTTGGGAGAACCATCCTCAAAGGTGAATGCTTGAGATACATGCTGACTGATCCCTCCTGAGAAGTTTATCGACGTCAGAACATTTGGTTGTACTCTTCTCTATTCTGATTAATAATAGATGACTGCTATTATTGTTCCATTCTCGTTTGTTTATGCAATGGATAAATGTGAATTATGTCTTTTCTGACTGGCATATAGTTACTTTTACTAGATTTCACGCTTGCGTTTGCCTTCTCTTCGTGTGTGCAGGTGTCCGTTCGCGGGGATCGCGGAGGACTGTGACCAGCCGAAGCGGAGGAGCGAAGGAGACATCTCTTCGTCCAACGACAGCACAGGAATCCAAGTAGGTGCTCTTTACTTCTTGTTTAAGTGTAACTAGGAACATGCGTGGCAGCATTGTGTGATTGTTGCTAGACCCCTATTGGGCTAGTAGGGATCGCCTCTATCCGTAGAGGGGATTTACCTCTCCAACATGAAGCATTCGAAAAATTCAAATCCTTCAAAGCATTAGCTGAAAATGAATCAGGACACAAAATTAAGTGCCTCAGATCTGACAGAGGTGGGGAGTTCACATCAAATGAATTTTTCGATTTCTGCGATGAACATGGGATAAGAAGAGAATTCTCTACAGCTAGAACTCCTCAGCAAAATGGGGTTGTGGAAAGAATGAACAGAACTATCCAACAAATGGCTCGTGCTATGCTCGATGAATCAGGTACTCCTGCAACCTTCTGGGGTGAAGCTGCACATGCCGCTGTTATTATTCTTAACAAAACAAATGTCCGAGTAAACAGCACTCAAACACCTCATGAGCTTTGGAGTGGTAAAACTCCTTCCGTGAAGCACTTCAAAATCTTTGGGAGCAAATGTTATATCAAAAATACTGATGAGCAACTTGGCAAACTTGAACCTAGAGCAGATGAGGGCATTCTTCTTGGTTATTCTCCACATAGCAAAGCATACAAGTGCTACAATAAAAGACTTGGCAGAATTGTTGACAGTATTGATATAGTGGTTGATGAAAAGGGATATATTCCTAGGCAAGTTCATCATGAAGACATTGAAGAAGATGAAGGTTACTCTCAAAGGCGAAATAATGAAGAAGAAGAACCTCAAGAAGAAGAAGAATCTCAAGAAGAACCAGAGGAGCAGACAAGAACGGAAGAGAAGACTCCATCCAGATATGTTCAAAAGAATCATCCAGAAACTCAGATTGTGGGGCAGAAAGAAGCAGGAGTACAAACAAGAAGGACACTTGCAGAAGCTTCAAGCTACTTGGCATTACTCTCCTCCACTGAACCACAAAATGTGAAAGAGGCATGCAAAGATGAAGGTTGGGTCAAAGCAATGGATGAAGAACTTGAGCAAATCGAAAAGAACAACACTTGGGAATTAGTTCCTAGACCAAAAGATAAGAATGTAATAGGAACAAAATGGGTCTTCAAGAATAAATTAAATGAAAATGGAGAAGTAATTAGAAACAAGGCCAGACTTGTTTGTAAAGGGTATGCACAGCAAGAAGGAATAGATTTTGAAGAGACCTTTGCTCCTGTGGCAAGACTTGAGGCCATCCGAATGTTCCTTGCTCTCTCAAGCTTTCAAAACTTCAAGGTATTTCAAATGGACGTGAAATCAGCCTTCCTGAATGGAGACTTAGAAGAGGAAGTATATATTGAGCAGCCAGATGGTTTCATTCTTGGGAATGATCCAAACCTTGTATGCAGATTGAAAAAGGCACTCTATGGACTCAAACAAGCTCCAAGGGCTTGGTACTATCGGTTGGACAAATATCTTCACCAACAAGGTTTTTCAAAAGGATCAGCAGATAGCAATCTCTATATAAAAGTTGAAAATAACAAATTGCTAATTCTTGTTGTTTATGTAGATGATATTATTTTTGGCAGCAATGAAGAGACTATGAGTCAGAACTTTGCCTTGGTTATGCAGAAAGAATTCGAAATGTCACTTCTTGGAGAATTGACATATTTTCTTGGATTGCAAATCCAACAAAATGAAGGAGGTATCTTCTTGTCTCAAACCAAATACCTCAAGCAGATCTTGAAGAAGTATGGCATGGAAGAGTCAAAGCCAGTATGTACACCCATGGTTACAGGATGCAGCCTCAGTGCAAATGATGAATCAGCAGCAGTTCACCAACCCACTTATAGATCCATGATTGGGAGTTTGCTCTATTTGACAGGTACTCGACCAGATATTACACATGCAGTAGGAATGGTTGGAAGATTTCAAGCCAACCCAAAGGAAACTCATCTTCAGGCAGTCAAAAGAATCTTCAAATATCTTCAAGGGACCCAAAACTATGGCTTATGGTATCCTAGAAATACAGATCTCACTCTTCATGCTTACACAGATGCAGATTGGGCTGGAAGTGTGGATGATAGGAAAAGCACAAGTGGTGGTGCTTTCTTCATGGGTTCCAGATTAGTATCTTGGTTCAGCAAGAAGCAGAGTTCGATTGCCTTATCTACAGCTGAAGCAGAATATGTGGCTGCAGCATCTTGTTGCACGCAACTTCTTTGGATGATGCAGACCTTGCAGGACTTTCAAATCACTTGCACTCCACCCGTCTCTATCTTATGTGATAATACAAGTGCAATCAGCATTTCAAAGAATCCAGTCATGCACTCAAAGACCAAGCACATACCAATCAAGTACCATTTTCTTCGGGAACAAGTGCTTGAGCAGAAGGTCAAGTTGGAGTATGTTCCCTCTAAGGAACAAGTTGCTGATATTCTCACAAAACCACTGCCCAGGGAAACTTTTGAATATCTCAGACAAAAGCTGGGAGTAGTTGATGCTTCATCCTGCTGTTGAAGCTTGTCTGTTCTACAGAAAAGTTGGTATACGCAAGTTACGAAAGGTATATACGCGTGTACACGCGGATTTATGCTGGGAAAGTCGCGTGTATGGTGTACGCATGTTTCAGAGAGTATATCCGCGTTCATACGCCGTTTTGTGCAGGATAAAACGCGTATATGGAGTTCTGAGCAGCAAGGGCAAACTCTGGAGTCCTGAACAGCAATGGGTATGTCAGAATTCTTCAAAGCACGATTTCAGGGGGTGTAGCAGGCACAGGTTCAGGGGGAGCAGCTTAAAAGTCCCATAAAGTTTTGTTGGCATTCAGATGTTTTGGTTGATGATTTCAGGAAAAGGAGCTCGGAAAGAAATCCTGGTTGCTGATCTAAAAAGATGTTTATCATATGCTGCTGGTGACTTTCATAAGTCTTGGTCTAGATCTGTTGTCTCCATGTCATGTTTCTCTCTTGTCATATCTCTTTTATGGTGTCAAGGTCATGTAACGGCCTATGTTGGTTTCCCCACTATGCCTGGGATGAATGATGTAATATAATTGGTTGTTTCTGATATGTCCCTTCTTGGTAGGGAATATGGATGTATGTATTGAGTCTTTTGGTGATAGGAAGGTCCCTTATGGTGTATAAGTCCTGTTGAAGAACATCTTTTGCAGATCTGGCCTACTGTCAGGGGGAGCATGAGTCAGCACAGCAAGTAGAGGTATCAGCATGTCCTTAGGGGGAGCACAGCCCTTTGCCCTTGATGTCAAAGGGGGAGAGTGACTTGGTGTGGTAGTTGCCATCAAGTCCAAAGGGGGAGATTGTTGGCATTATGATTCAAGTGTTGTCCTTGATGGCAACTCACTCAGAGGTTGGTACAGGTGCTCAGAGGTTGGTACAGGTGATGGCAACTTAATCAGAAGACAGATCTTAGTACAGCATGCCAAGGAAGTTCATATACGCAGGTTCGTTAAGCCCAAGTCGCGTGTACACGCTAGTTGGTTTCAGAAAAAGCGCGTGTATGTGGAAAAGTACCTTTGGTCCATGGTGGTTAGTCCTTGGAAGTTGTGCCTATGATTTCGGACCATTATGTCTCGACGGGCGTGTCGATCCCTAGTTTTGAAGTTGATGGTATTGTGTTACTATGGTTTTGGCTCTTGGTATTGAGCAAGGCCTAAGGCTATATAAGGAGAAGAAGATCATTAGGCAATATCATCTTTCGACAAGGCTTGAATATCTAAGAGAGAAAGAGATCTGATATGCAGGGTTTGGGTTGCTTGATATGAGCTAAGGAGAAATCACAATCGGTGAATGGAAGACTAGATCTAAGGACAAATCGGGATCTAATGGTTTGAAATGCTCTATTATGATATGGTTGATTATGCGTATTTCTAGATCTGCATACTGTCGCAATATTATGTTCTGGATCTAACTGATGTCTGGTACAGCTGCAAGTTGAGAAAATCTATTTTTAGATCTGTACGTAGGTTGGCTTAAGTAAAAACGCGTGTACACGCGGGTTTCGCTCATTGAAGTAGCGTATATCTCTTAAAGCTTGATTTTTGGGTTTGCAGTTGGATCTGACTGTTATTGCAGAGTTCTGTAGACTGCTCTGGGTTCTGGTATCTGGTGATTGACAGGGTTCAGTGGTTCAGTGATTCAAAGTTTGATAATTCTAGTATTGGTTGTTTTATGCTTCATGGATCTGTTATGAAAGTTGAATGAATTGGGTTCTACAGATTGAATGTTGTGCTTCAGGAATATCCAGTCTGAAAATGTATGAAAGGTGGTACCTGAAAGAAAGAAGATTGTAGGCCAGCACCTACGTACTAGTATCTTGGCTAGTACAAGAGCAAAGGGGGTTGGAGCTCCCTTCCAAGGAAGTTTGGAGAACGAGAGAAGGTTGTAGCCTTCTGCAGGTTGTAGCCTGCGTACTGGTACAAGGCTGCACCAGTACAAAATATTGTAAACTGAAGTTTCTTATTAAAGAAAGATAGAGACGACTTGCAGCAGGTGGTTTTCACCCACATTGGGTTTCCACCTTATATCTTGGTGTTCATGTGTGTGGCTTTTGATCTGTTCTGTTATACTGCACCTGCTTACTGTTAATGTGGTGAATAATGTCCTGATGAACTTAACTGAAGAATAAGCTAACTAAATTATGAGTTTTCTTCTTATACGCTGCTTTATTTAATCACAGTAGCGTGTACACGCTGGTTCACCTAACTGAAGTAGCGTATATGTTTCTGAGCATTGAAAAGTTTGATTGATCTGATAATACTGATTCACCCCCCCCTCTCAGTATTATTTCCAACAAACCCAAATGAAGATGGGAGAATATCATGGGAGCGTGACAGTTCCTGTACTTTGGATTCAAATGAAGAAATAGAATGTTGGCAGAACTAGTTGCACGAAGTCACAACACTGAATTGCAACATGATGATTCGATCACTACAGCACGTGACAATCGAAGCAAGGGAACTACCAACAGATGATGGGGTAACAAGAATGGATGGACCCTTAGACGAAGTTGAGGTACCGTATTAGAACGATAGTAGTGTGGTTCGCTCGAATGGGTGTTGCATGTGACACCCACACGATGGGGGCATATACGTCAAAAGAATATCAGAAATTGGCACAAATGTAGAAGATGGATGTGCTTACAATTTGGAAGACCCCAACTAAGGCAGAGAGGTGGAAAAAGGGATAATAGCTTGCAAGCACACCAGACATATACAAAACGGACTGTTCCAACACACAACAGTATTATAATAGCAAGCCCAAACAGGATGCATTGGAGGAAGAAAAGGATCGCACTACCAAGTGCAAGGGGGAGAGCATTCACCAAGGTACATGGAGTCATGAATAAGGGTCAGTGGATACAATATAAAAAAGGGAACTTGTGAACCCCAATGGTCAGTTGGGCATATACGGTGGTATGCAAGAACCTGGCTGTGAAGTCGAGTCTGAGGCTGCAGAATGGTATAAGAACTAAGGTCCTTGAAGAACCTCCGCAGGAGGCTATGGATGTAGGAATGTCGATGAAGAGAACAAGGCGCGAAGTCCGGATTGAAGAACTCATAAGACCGTGCGAAGAGGAGTATGAAGGGATTTAGGAAGCTATTCGGCAAGGGAATGCACAACTTCGCGAACTGGAAAGAAACAAGATACTACTTCTAACAAAGAATTTGATGCTGGACACATAGATTAAACAGCTGGAAAAGGGACTAAATGAGGACTTTCTGAATGAAAAACCTGGCAAGTTGCAGTCGGATACACGCAAACTTAAGGATGAATCGGAGGAGTATGACCGCAAGGTAAGTGGTCGAATGACATGGTTAAAGCAGCACCTCACTTTCGAGGGAAATCAAGAGAGTGCGCCACATCCAGCAGCACGTGTAGTAGCGACAATAAAGACCGTGTTGCAGGTTTCTCGCCAAGACGTGATAACGGTGCACCAAGGGGGTGTGACCACCTAACTAGCCAAAGAGGAGACAGTCTCAGCACCCCAGATAGTTGAAAGAGAGTGTGGGACTATAAAACAGTTTGTTAGGGAGTTGTGCGTAAATAGGGGTGCACGTAGGGTCGATACGTCACAAGGGTCACTGTCACATAGCAGGGGCCACGCTACTGTGCAGATAAACAAGAAAGTGACTGTTTGCATCATTTTTCATGACAAGATGTTCGAGTTAAGGCAAAAATGAGTGGGCGGTGGACACTTAAGACAGGAAGTCAGAACTAGATTTGAAATGATCTGCCAACCATCTAGCATTAATAAGATAGAATATGGGGGGATAGTCAAATTGAATTTCAATGGGCCTATAAATTGCAGATGGCCCTCCACCAAACAACCGTTGGCATTTTGCAAAAAAAATCGTTGCGTTATCAAGTGGGCATGAACCTAATGAATGAGGAGGTCATAAGAGCAAGTCTGTGGTTTGAAGCGTTGTCGAAGGATACACAGGAGTCCTTGATCAAAATCATGTCAACAACCAAGGGAGTCGCATAGAGTCCTATGCCACCAGTATGGGATGCACCAGAAATCCCTAAATCGCCCCAGATGCCGAAGCCTAAGAAGGACCCATAGGTAGCAGGACCGATCCGTATGTCTCTGCGAAATTCATGGTTCGGAAAACTGTCGATGGAAGAAAAGGGAAAAACAGTTAATATTGACAGCGACGATGAGGAAGAGGATCATCTGAAATTTGTTGAAGAGATGGAACCAGAGGAAGAGATGGAAGAAGACATCCAGCTAGTACGTGCTACAGAAAAACTACCCAAGTATGTCCCTCCACGGAAAGGGAGGGTAAAGGTACCTAAAGATTTGGACGTCGTTAAAAGAACATTTAATGCCCTGTCCCTCCACGAGGCGGTTCTGTTCAAAGTAGAGGCTGTGGGCCGTATTCCCACTATGAAGTTTGAAGACTGGGACCTTGTGGATAGTGAGAAGTTTCCTCATTTGGAAACTAGCGAGCTAATGGAACAAAGCACAGAAGGGGTCGTTACAACACTGTAGCCGTAGACATGGCTACGTTGGGTGGAGGAGGCTGGGCTACTCCACCTCCTATCAATTCCAAACTTTCATTGGGCCCCAATCATGATATTTGTCATCAGGCAACTGCTCTGCCTACTGCACGATGGGTACTTCTGGCTGGAAGAGCCCATTCCCATCACAACAGAGCTCATTCATAGGATTTCTCGGCTTCCCTGTGCAGGAAGGGACCCTGCGGAAATAGTTGGCACAAGTGGAGACTTGAAAATTGCGGAGACCATGAAAAATAAATATAAGTTGGAGAAAAAGTAGAGAGGGTACGTTATTAATAGTATTCAGGACAAAGGGGTCCATGTTGCTACCCATTTGTTGGTAGGAAAGGTGAAGAGAAAATGTCGGGGCAATGAGGTACCAGCAACGGTCATCGCTCTTGCTAGGCAATGCGCAGAAGGGGTACAGTTCAATTGGGCGTAGTTCCTCCATGACAAATTCTTGACAAACTGCATGGAGGCCCAAGAGTAGGGTAAGACCTTCCACTACATGTGGTTGCTCTTATCCATCCTATTGGTTACAGGTGAATTGCCTGAGGATAGTTAGTTTCCTCCCCTTGACTAGGATTGACCAGAGGCAACAAAATATGCATCGCTATGGGTGACGAAGGATGCTACAAGAATCCAAGAAGCCAAGATCTTTTTGATACTGATGGAGGCGAGCATACGACTGTGGATCAACAAGTAACCGCGCCTATCCGCCTCGGTATATGACAATGTGAAGAGTTTTGCAGACTTCAAAGTGGATATGCACCATGTGTACATCAGGGCTTCGAAGGATCTAGAGCAGAAGTGGACCATGCTCCCCTTCATCGTAATAGATGACACTATCTTCGCAATGCTCGACACATGGCCACTGGAATGGTGCGCACTTGATGTGGTGGTGCGATGAGATGGAGATTTAAAGACAGAAGGTTGCCACCAGGTTTTTAGCACAACAAAAGTGGAACGAACAGCTACCTGAGGAAGTACGGGCATCCTAGGAGGTAGCAAAGGCTACCACAGAAAAGGCATAAGTAGGAGGGGCCACTATGATAGAAGAAGAAAGAGGTCCGAATGTGACCACAGGGCTAGGGACAGATGATACGATGGAAGGTACGAACCTAGGCACCACGTTTACACACTTAAAATAGCCGCGTGCAATAGAACAAACAGGGCCGTGGAAGAAGACCAAGGTGTCCAAGTTGGGTGGGGAGCCTATCACACTGACAGAGGGTGACCTATGCGACATTGGCGATACAGTTCGCGAAGTCACCAGGGAGGCGCTTGAAGAGGCAATGACAGAGCAATAGATTATGTTGGGGGCACTTAGGATGCAACTTCAGGAACTTTAGGCATGACCCCCACAGTAGGGAATGGTAGCCACCTACGGGACTACCGGTACGTCAGCAACTGAGCAGTTGCTGCGAGCCAAAATGGCTAATACTGTCACGCTACTAGAAGGAGCACTGACAACAGACAATGTGGAGGACAGAGCTGCAGTAGGCTAGTTCAAGGGACTTGGATTAAACTTGGCTGCCCTCCCACTAGAAATATTATACTAGCTACAAGATGGAGTGATGACAGAGCTCCGCACTAGGGAAGGACGTGCAGTATAGATGCTCAGTGAACAGTGAATCAACATCGAGCAGCTAAGCCTCCAATGTGATGAAGTTGTACCACAGACTCGGCAGTTAGAGAAAATTGTCAAGGAAGCCTATCACCGCATCCCCGAGCTTGAGATTGCAACAGACTTACCAGTAGGCATACAGATCCACGAATTGGCCAGTGGATTCCACGAGGTGAAGGAGGAAGCAACGAGGATCCAGTTGGACCTCAGCTTGTAGATCACAGAGCTGAGGGTGAAGGCCCAGCCTGCTACACCATAGGAGGTCAAAGAGTAGCCGTACCATGCCATTCAAGTAGGATTGGAAGAAATAGAGCATGCCATACAGGATTGCATTGGCTTGTTAGATTAGTCACTCGTCACCCTCACTTCACAGCAAGAAGACCCAACGCTCCAATGGTTAGAGACAGAAGCGCAGGAGTTGCAGTAGGCTTACGACAATGTCTGGGGGACCGTGTAAATGGTCGCCCTTACTCAGCAGCTAGCCAAGATGAGGGAGGCCTAGGCTCTAAAGGCCCAGGTGGATGCCCCGTGTCAAAAAGAAGCAGTGCTTAAAGAACGTATTCAGCCTTGGCTTGAGGAAGCATTTACGGTCACCACCAAGATCGAGGGAAAGCTGGAACACATTGAGGGCATATATACACTTAGGCAAGGAATTGCACCTGACAACGAAACATATGAGATACGCACACAAAGGGTACAACAGATAGTGAATGAATGTGCTATGGATGTAAGTGAAGAGCAGAGATTGTTGGATGAACTTCATGCGAAGATCACCGCACCGGCCAAGTGACTCGAGACAAGTCACGATGTTTGTGTTGGGGGCCTATTGGGCAGTGGATCCCCCGCGTAACTATTTTGGGGCTTAAAGCCTGCAATGGGTAATGGTATTGTAAAGGCTCTGCGAAGTGTGCGGAGCATGAGTCATAATGAGTCAAGTCAAAGGGTAGTCCGCCCTAAAATATTGTAATTTAATCTAGAATGTGTCGGCCTACCCATGGTTCGCGGACCATGGGAATGTATAAATAGAGTGAGGCTCTAAGTGTAGAAGGTAGCTTTTGTTCAGATCAAAAGGTTATGGGTTTCTGAAAGTAATATTCGCTCTGAGTCTGTAAGTCCAAGTCGCGGGTCATCGTAGCCGAAAAGGCTCTGCAGCTATGTACGTAGAGGCCTAGTAGAATCCGTAGATGTGTGCGCGGACCCCTACAATGATGTGCGCAGGGTAGGAAGTGGATTGTAACTAGAAAAGGCATTAATAAAGATAAGTTTGTTTTAGAATGTCGCATATCTATTGCTCTGTTTCTGTTTATGCATCTGTTTACAGTTTATAATTGCACGGATGTTTATTTTTGTTGAGTGATAAAGGAAATCATTGGGCCCACTTAATTTAATTCAAGATCCATAATACTAACAAGCACTGTAAAGGGTAAAGAAGAAAAGTCGTGCTTGCCATCCGGGCCGTGCGAAGGTAGTTGCACTGAAAACATAGCTGTGCGAAAGTAGCACAATGTGTAGGACTGGTTCGTGAACCTTCTAGACTTCATCTAGACATCCCTAGGGTGCGGAAACCTGGTTCCAGCACCCTCCCATACTACCTCGAGTGAGACCTCAGTCCGAGATTCGCAGACTGTTGCGGAAAGGGCCGGTTGTTTCGGGATTTTTTTGGCTAAAACACTTCTAAACCTGGGTTAGGCCCCAATAAGCCAACACCTCTTCACAGGCCAAGGATACCAAGATAAAGTCCTTAGAGGAATTAATGATAGAGTTGGGGCATGCTCTCAAGGATGTAAAGGCTGCAGAAAGGCTAATCAAAAAGAAAAATGATGACGTAGCTGCCTTGAAAAAGTAGTTCAAAATACCTCATCTGCATCATCCACAAATTGCTGAAGTACTAGAAACCCAGAAGGAACAGAAAGAGCTTATGGACTTAGTCCTTAATCTAAATGAACAATTAAAAGAAATAGAGAAAGAGCTAGACAAATTGATTTAATCTAAACAGAGTGAGTTGGCCACCACTCCACAGACTGTCATTCCTAAAGTCTCTACAGAAGTGCCCTCTACATTGGCTTCTTCCTTAGCACCAATATTTCCACTAGCTACAGCCATTCCAGTCACAGGTACATCTATAAGTGTAGGTACATCTACAGAGAAGACAACAGAATTAGTGAAAGCCATGGAGGAAATGACTATCCAGGCTGTAGAGCTTAAAAGGCTTAAAGAAAAAGTGTCAAGCTTAGAAACTGATTGCAAGCTTGCACAAATACAACAAAAGGAAGAAGCTCGGAAGAGTCAAAGAATGGGTGAAAGGATAAAATTCCTTGAAAAGGAATTGACCTTACAAAAACCACTAGGACAAATAAAGGAAATGCTCTGGTCCAACATCATTGACTGTATCAATGATGTTTGGCCATTAATTCAAGTAATTTTTAAGCAGACTGAACTGGTGAAAGTGGCCATCAAAGCAATATAAAAGACCAAATGAGATCTGGGAGACCAGCCTGAGAAGGCCAACCAACTAATAAAATTCTTGAACAGCAAGAACAGGTATCATTTGGATGAACTGGGCATAGAATATAGGACAGAGACCATCATAGAAATCAAGAAGATTCTTACTAAAAGGAACCTTATGCTCAATCTTGAGAAGAAGTGCCAAAGCATGCAAGCTGATATTGATAGATTCATGAAAAAATTTGGAGTTTTGAGGGAAAAGGGCCTCCCCAGTCCTATGGTTATCCATGACAAGCTTATGACCCAAGAGGACTACATTGAAAGACTAAACAAGTTAGCCAAGGACAAAGCTAGTACTTCAGGGGTAAAAGCTCTGCCCACAGGAAAGGTATTGTATGACAATCTGGAAAATTTGTTCTTCCTAGAGCACGAAGTAAAGCATCTGTTCGTAAATAAACCAAATTTTGCCAAATACACTGAAGCTGACGAGATATACCAAAAGATGCTGAAGGCAAAATTACCTGAAAATGAATGGTGGGTAAAATTAACAGATTTACTATAAAGTTACTGCATTAAATCCATATGGAAGCCAGGTAAAATAGGTGAAACAGGGTCAAAGTGTAACAGGTAAAGAGTATCAGTAGGTTGAAGACATAAAGTGATTCCAGCACACAGATATCAATTAACTGAAAGAGTTGTTAGTGTCGGTATCTCCATCCCTCCATCAGCAATCAAATTTCTCTTTTTGCATGCATATTAGGTGTCTCATCTGATCAGCTGCACTCCATTAGGTCATGGATCATCTGATGGTAGTGGTTGATTATCAAAGTTCCCTGATGGTTTTTACCTATTGCCCTATTTTCATCTGTACAAGTCATCTGCTATCATTTTTATTTCATTTCATTTGCATAAGTCATTTTATGGTTTTTAGGTCTCATTAGGTCTATGGTTTTCCACCGTGGTCTTAAAAAGCTCAATAAGAGGTCAAGTTGGCACATGAGGATGTTCAATAAGTTCATAAAATCACAAATTTTACAGATGATTTGCTCCGTAAAGGGTTTTTACCTCAAAACTTTGTTTTGAGGTGAAAACAGGGCTTTTCTATTTCATGTAAAAAATTTATGTAATTTTATTGTTTTCATATGTAATAAAGAATCATCTACAACCCTTGGTAACCTTGCCAAACTCCAGCCCTCCAGCTCCTACAAAAGAAACAAAAGCATCCAAGCATCAGTTCATCAAATGACAAAAAGAGCCAAACTGCAAAAATAGGGTTTTTAAAAGCAAAGTGAAAAGGAACTTTAGAAAGTGGGTTTTTTCTAAATGAAAAATTAGAGTCCAAATGTATATAAAATGCTCCTTTGTGTTAGAAGACCTCATTTTGTGCTAAAGAGAAGAGAAAGAGAAAAAATCTCATTTGAGGAGAAACAAGTGAAAGTTGCAGCAAAATTCAAGTTTTTTTGTTGGCACGACGCACTTGGGCACTGGTGCAATGCACCTACCTGGTGCTACGCGCTGGGCATAGGATTTGTAAAGGATTTTCAATGGGCGATACGCACCTTCCAGGTGCTACACAATTGGGCGCTGGCACATTGCATCTGTCAGTTAAGTTCAAAAAATCATTCCATCGATTTTCCAAGCCTCCAAACCTTGCAAATATCATCTCTTCAAGTAAGTACACCCTTCCATCTGCCCTAGAAAGAGAGATTGTCATCTATCACAGTGTTTTGAATGGTGAAAAATAAAACCCTAGTTGCTTCAAAGTTGTCTTGCAAAACTGTCTAGGGTTTTTGTTATTTCTTGTTGTTTTCACTCCCTTGTATGATTTTCCCACATCCCATCCCCCTGCACTCAATTTCCCTAATTCCCTTCCCCTTTCCCTCTCCCATTGACACTCCCCTTACACCCTATCACCAAACCCTAAACCCTATACATATTTCCTACTATTCCCAAAACCCTAATTCCCCTTTCCTAAACCTTATCATTCGCTAAAAACCCTACTACCATCATCTAAACCCTCCTTTGCACTTATATTATTAGTCAACCTATCAAATCCCAAAAAAAAAGAAAAGAAAACAACAGCCACCTATACTTCAAGAAAATCTCTTCATACTCATCATTATACACTCCACATTTGCAATTATGGAAACAGATTCAACTTATTAAAAGGGTACAAGGAGACTATTTGTAGCTTCCAAACGAGTATTATCTCCACCTAGGGTGGAAGGGGTATCGTTTCCTTCACCAAACCATAGGAAAATGCTATCTTCACCTGGGGTGAAAGGGGCTTTGCCTTCTTCTTTAGCAATACAGGTACCAGATAAAGGGAAGCAACCATTGCATGATGAAGGGCCTTCTGAATGTCAACAGAGAGATTTTGTTTTGATTTGGGAGGAGGGTACGGATTTGATTTCCCAAAAATCAAGACTCAAGGAGGTCATTAGAGAGAAAGATGCTGACATCCATGCCTTATCACTTAACCTTGAGAGGGCTAAGTGGATTATTAACTACCTTGAGCAACAAAACAAGCAATTGGAGGATAAACAAACAATCATGGAGCTCCAAACCATAAGGGAAAACAAGCAAGCAGCCAAAAGGAGGAAAGGCAAATTGACATCCCTTGAGCAAGAAATCAATGCTGACCAGGAATCATGTTAGAGAGGGTGAACAATCACTTAGAGAAGCTACTTGAGAAAGCCAACAAGGAGAAAAATATGTTGCGCCACATGGCTTATCACTATTTGGCCCAGAACAAAATTTGTAAAACAAGGATAAGAAGCCTAAAAGCCAAATTAAGGAGAACTTTAAGGAGTAAGAAAGAGTAAGATAAGCTCAAGATCTTGGCTAAAGCTTGATTGGCCTAGAATAGCACCTAACATAGATCACTCATGCCAAATTTCAAGAAATTTGGTGAACTTTTTGGCATTTTTGAATTTTTCAGGCAAAAAACAGGTTTTTCCGACAGGTGCGTAGTGCCACCGGCGCTCGCTTTTGACAGGGACCTCTATTTGAAGAAAACTTGGCATTTTTGGATTCCTTATGAAAATTTATGCATGCTAAAAAATTACTAGGAAATTTTGACAAGTTTTGCACCTCCAAAAGGGCCATAAACACCCCAAAAATGCCCTCTCTGCCACTTTTTGGCCACATAGGAAACAGTCTTGGGAGATTTCAATTTTGGAGGGGAAAATAGACTCCCAATCAAAAAATTCAAGTTGTTCCAGAAAGTAGACTCACAGGGATTTCCAACAAGCTATCCTTCACCTGATTTGGACCTCTAGAAGCCCTCCAAAAGCATCTTAGAAAAGCGCAATGCACTGAAAAATGGCACTACGCACAAGATGAAAAAGTGCCAATTTTGCTCAAAAACTCTATTTTTCACCTAGTTTTCTTCTAGTTTGACTTTTTCTCTCTTATGGTCAAATTCATGATGTGACATGATGTAAATTGATGTAATATTATGTAAAAATGATAAAAAGTGACTTGATAAGGTAGATACATCAGTTGTAGGTGGTTTAGAGTTGAATGAATCAGTTTCCTAGGTTTTAGAGGCAAGTTGTTCCACTGCCTATTTTTGTGTTCCTAGTTTAGATATGGTTGAAACCACCCCTCTTCTCATGGATTCGACCCCTGATGGATAGCACAAGTGGTTTTGAGGTCTATATCATGTGTTTTTTCAGTCATTTGTAAAGGTCGGACTCTTGTGAATGCTTTGAACACTATTGTACATCATCTCTGCAGTTTGGCAAGGAAATAGACCAGGGTTTGTAGCATTTTGTGGGATTATTATGGCAAGGTGACTTATTATTGTTTTTCCTTCTATGATTCATGTTATCATATGTTTATGTGTGCCATTATCTCTCTCTTTTCTGCTTAACTAAATGAATCAAGTATAAAGGTGGAAATCATTGATGTTGCAGTGTTGTACCTTAGGGTTTCATTAGTTTACATGTTTTCTACTGTTCGAAGAGGACTCATGACACATTCATGCCCTCTCCAACTCCTCACCAGTCTCAAGACTCACAATTACACCTAATCTGAAGTATTAAATCATTTGCCTACCTCTCCCCACAGAAACCTCTGCAAAACTTAGTTCATTCCCCGGACCCAAAACTGCCTTTCACATTTGATCTAGCAATCCACCATAAAATTCAATCAAAATCCTTTGAGCATATGCCTAGCATAAAATTAGTCTTTATACCAGTCATATAAAGCTTTATTGGCCATATTTTCTTGAGATTGACAAGGAGAGAGCCCTCTCCCGACCTAGTAAGGCTAGCTACTATGTTAAGCATGGTTTGATATTACCCTAGAGCTGCCTTTCTCAGCTTGAGGTAGATTTAGGCCATAACAAGAGCCAAATTCAAACTACAATAGCCAGCACAATTACAATAAAAGGGACAGGAAGAAGCAGTTCTCCATCTGTCTCTATCTTCATGCTTGAAGATATTTTTGATTTCCTATAATAATTCTCAAACTGTTATGAGATATTTTGTAATATTTTTTGTATAAATATTTCACATTTCGAAGTAATTACAGTGGATTCAAAGACATTTCTATAAAAAATTCATATCAAGTTAAGGAGCTATTGTAATCAACACTGTATTGGCTTGCTAGATCATGGAATAAAGTTAAAGGCATTTCACAGGATTCTTGTGCATAGTGGAAATCCAATAAGTATTATCTCTTCATGTTTATTAATGTTTTCTCTTCATGATTATAAATATTTGCATGTGTCTCTATGAAATCTGAATGGTAAACAAGGAATGATATTTCAGAATTAGCTTTAATGCTCTCTGTCTTGACTCTTTACTTTCTCACTGTTTTCTGCTAAACTATCTTAGTCTGGGAATTCTTAATTGCTTCCTTACTTTCGTAGTTACCCCCCCTTAGGTCCATAGTAAACGATTCTTAGTTGCCATTTTCTATTGATCTCCATTTTTCTTCATCATGATCCCCGTTTAAGGATTTTTCACTGCCCTTTCACCCTGGTTAGGACTACCTCAACCATTTGAACTTGCAGATTTTCTTTTTGTTGTGCTAGCCTGCCCTGTGAACTCCTCCTTTAGTAATTGATCTGATCCAATTAAGCCACTCTTTGATTGACTCCATATCCCAATGGCTTGAAGTCTTGCTCTGTCCATCTGTTCCCAGAATTCCACCACCCAATCAAAATCAAAACCTCATGAGCACTAAGAACTAGCATAAAATCCCACCTAAAACAAAGTTAAATTATAAAGAGAGAGCCCTCTCTGGAATTAGGTTGGCTAGAACCCAAGTCTAAAAGATTAGGTTTGTGGTTACCTCAGATTATTCCTTCTTTTTATAACTTCTAGGGAAGACTTTTGAGTGATAACATAGTGGCGACCATACTAGGGACTCGATCCTCAGTCTCCTAAAACTTTAAGGAAATCATAAACTTTATCTTAAGCCCTTAAGGTCAATTTTTGTAGAAGTTTTCAAAAATTTCCATAAAAAACATTCAAAAATGTTAGAATTCTGATTACCAGGAAGATTAACAATCTCTTCAGAAATAATTTACAGGTTTAGATCTAATCTATGTGGTGGACAGTGATTAGACACACAAAAGTTAAAATCATCCACCTGGCGACTCCATTGTTCAAAGATCTAGAGCTTCAAATTTCAGAGCAATTCCACAACCAAATAATCCATATTCCAAAGCATTAATAGTGATACAGGATGACAGGGTTTGTGGAAAATCTTTCATTTCATGAAATTTTAAATGAATTCAGGGATGAGTTATCAAAATTTTAGCTTGATGAATTTTTTTAAGAGTTGTGTTTATAATTGTCAAATCAAGAAAATACTCTCATGAAGCTAAAATGTGTGTTCTTGAGTTAGTTGCTGAAAAATATGAAAATAAAATTAAAATTTTGCATTCTCAAATTCAGTCATATAATTTCCAAGATCCTAAAGAATTCTTACAAAATCTTCCTTCTCCAAACCAAGAGGAAATTGTATTGCCTTTTGATTTGCAGATTGAGGATGATTATGCTTTCAAGAGAAAGACTAGAGAAGTAGTTTCAGGGTTTAGTATTGAGGATACAATTGATCAATTAGACATTGAAGTCCTAGAAGAAACTATCATACTTTATGATTTTATTAATCCTATAGCAGATTATATGGAGGTTCTTCTCAGCTCAATTTCTTTAACATGTTTTCTCTATGAGGACCAAATACATTAGCAGTGGCCTTTATATAACACATTTTTTATTATGTGGGTACATGATCAAATTATGCTTTTGAATTTATTGAAAATCATTCAAGCAGTCCATTTGTTTCTGTAGTTGCTTTACTAGCTTCATTGGCATTTTTTTATTATTTAAGTCAGCCTGATTTTCAACAATATAGAGTAGGTAGCATTTCAGTTTGATTTAATTCAATTTTCAGTAGATTATGAAATAAGTGGAGACAGCAAGTTACCTGGTCAATAGATCACCTTCATCAGCGTTGGAGGATAAGACTCCACAAGAGGTATGGACTGGTAAGAAAACCTCTCTTTCACATCTGAGGGTATTTGGATGTGATGCATATGTACATGTTCCAAAGGAGAAATGAACCATGTTGGATAGTAAATCTGAAAAGTGCATCTTTATTGGATATAAGGATGGTTTAAAGGGTTATAAGCTTTGGAACCTAGTAACAAGGAAGGTTGTGTACAATTGAGATGTGGTGTTCAGAGAGGTAAAAGATGTTATTAAACATGAAGTCCAACCAAAGGAACCTGGGAAGACAGAGTTTGAGCTAAAGGAGGAAGAATCCAACTCTACAGCAGAGGAGGAAACAGAGGATGAAGAGCCACAAACTCCGGGTGTGAGAAGCTCAGTTCGACAAAGAAGGCACCCAAAAAGGTATAGTCCATCTGCTTTTTGTTCAAATTTTTCTTTATCTATTACTGATGATGATCCCAAAACTGTGAAGGAAGTAGTAGATTCAGAGGATGGAAAACTCTGGAAAGAGGACATGGTTGATGAAATGGAATCTTTGCACAAAAATGAGGCTTTGGATCTCGTGGAGTTGCCAGCTGGAAGGAAACCCATTGGCAGCAAATGGGTGTTCAAGAAGAAGACAGTTGGAGAAGGAAAGGTGGAGAAATACAAAGCTCAGTTGGTAGCAAAAGGTTATTCCCAGGTGCCGGGAATTGATTTTAGTGATATTTTTTCTCATGTTGCCAAGGTAACTTCTATTACATTACTTTTATTTGTTGTTGCGGCTTTTGATTTTGAGGTAGGACAGATGGATGTGAAGACAACATTTCTTCACGGGGATCAGGAAGAGAAGACCTACATGAAGCAACCTGAATGCTTTGTGGTGAAGGGTAAGAAAGAACTGATATGCAAGTTAAAGAAGTCTCTGTATGGGTTAAAATAGTGACCAAGGATGTGGTATCAGAAATTTGATACATTTATACGGGGACTTGGCTTCACCAGAAGCAAAGAAGATCACTGTGTGTATTTTAAATTAATTGGTGACCGTGTTATTTATCTGGTCTTGTTTGTGTATGATATGTTGCTGGTTGGAAATGACAAAGAAATTATCCATGATTTGAAGACCCATTTTTCCTCCAAATTTGACATGAAAGATCTTGGTGCTGCAAACTATAATTTTGGCGTGGAAACTAAAAGAGATCGAATAAAGAGGAAGCTCTGGTCAAACCAGAGGAAGTATGTCGAGACAATATTGTAGAGGTTTAATATGCAGGATAGTAAACTAGTGAAGGTTCCTATTCCTGTAGGTGTAAAGTTATCTACTGAACAGTGTCCCAAGACACAAGAAAAGGGCGATGACATGTCCCATGTTCCATAGCCAAGTGCAGTCGGTAACCTGATATATGCGATGGTCTGTATTAGACCAGACATTGCACATGCAGTGGGAGTATTGAGTAGGTTTATGTCAAAACAAGGGAAGGAGCACTATACAACAATGAAGTGGGGTTTCAGGTATTTGTGTGGAACTAGTGATTATGGTTTGTGCTACCAAGGAAGACCACAATTGGACAGAGTGTTGGGTATTCAAGGCTTTGTTGATGCAAACTGGGCTGGAGATCTAGATCAAAGAAGATCTACAAGTGGGTATGTGTTTAACCTATTTGGAGGTGCAGTCAATTGGATGAGTAAGAAACAATCTATAGTGGCACTATCAACTACAGAGGCAGAATACATGGCAGCCACTCATGCAAGCAAGGAAGTAGATTGGTTGTAGAGATTGTGTTCAAGTATGGGGTTAGTACAGGGAGATATAAGGATAGACTTTGACAGACAAAGTGCAATATTCTTGGCAAAGAACCCTGCATATCATTCAAAGACAAAGCACATTGTTGTTCAATATCACTTTGTGAGGGATATGATAGAAGACAAAAAGGTGTTGCTGGTATAGGTGGACACTTTGAAGAATACTGTAGATGCATTGACAAAATCTGTGAGCTCTGGGAAGTTCTCTTGTTGTAGAGAAACAATGGGCATTGTAGGGCTGGATAAATGATTAAGCTCTCTTGTGGCCCCTATGGAAAGAAAACAACAAGAGGGAGAATGTTGGGTTGCATTATATTCTTTCCACTACTAGCCCACATAGTTAACCGGGGGGTTAGAAGGGGGGCAAAGCCCCCCCTTCATTGCGCCGATTGCATAGCGGGGGGAGTCACAGGGGGTTTGATGGGTGTGGGCAACCCCACTCTATGGGGTCTGGGGTAGCACCCCAAAAAATTTTGGTTTTGAACCCTATATTAAGTTGGGCAGACATACCTATGATTTTGTGCATGTTTTTCGCACATGGTTTTGGACACGATGGTTTTCGGTCCATGGTTTTGGACGTGATGGTTTTAAATCCATGGTATTGGATGCTTTGGCATGTATAAATATGTATTATAACATTGAGAGGAACATAATGAAAAGTCAAGCTAGTAGTCCCGATTTTGGGATCCAGGGGAAAATCTCTATGTATATGTGTTTTATGTGTTATGCTCTCGCATTATTTATTTTCTGTTTTCTAGAATTCGTATGTAAGAAATTTCTGTATGGTGTTAAAACCTACAGTCATAGTTACTTTTCTAATTAGGCTTTGACTGTGCACTAGAGGTCAAAGCTCCATCATCCATAAAAAGTTCACTTTTCTTTCTGAATATAAAAAATAGGAAATTTCTCAGCAGTCTTTTTGACCCATGGACTTTCAGATTGTTTCTTTTCATCTTCTTTATCACTATTGGTCACAACTCCACTTCTAGTGACAATACTGGATTATGCCTTCTGTGAACTCTAAGGCTGAGAGGGTGAATACTTTGGAGTTACCTAGGGGTTATCAGGGTGGCTTCCTTGTCTTTCACTTTCAAGATCATTTAAAAGAGGACTATAAGAGGTCTCTACAAAGGTCTTTGGGCCTTGTCCACGAAATAGTTTTTGGTATCTACTCTATATCTCCTTCCACTTCATGTTACGCCAGTATCTTGCTCATATTTATTCTCTCTTCTTCCAAACATAAGTAAACTAGCAATCTGATTGCATCTGTAAAACTCCCTTTTCACACAAAGGAATCTTAATCCAAAGTTTCAAAGATTTTAAATACTTACCTCACGATCCTTTGAAGAATAGTCGTTCTAATTCATTGTAGGAAATGGACAAGTCTACGACGAACTCAGTAACGAAGCGTCCCAAGATGCTATCAAATCTAGAAATTGATAGCCCTCGAAATACTATTGTCAGTGCTCTTGAGTCGTTGTATCAATTCAGGAGTCCACACTATAGGTTCTTCACTTTTTAAACAGATCTTCCTTTTGTTCACCCTCGATATCCACTCGTACAACTTCACACGAAATGAAGCGAAGCAAATCTCATATTGATTTGTAAAAATATACTTTCATAACCAAGATTTAGATGTTAGACGAGGGTTTCTGTTTTCTTGATCCGCAAATTCTCGCTCTTTTAGGTCTATCTAGTCTTGAATCTCCTTCTTCAACGGGTACCACATCCACATATCCTTTAAATAGATCCCAGTCCCAACAACAGAACCACTTTTTGGCTTGGTTTGGTATGACCCAGGTTCAATCTATATTGTGCACCAAAAAAAACCCTCAGTGACTGGCCCTTTTGGCAATGACCTACAAGAAGATCACAGTATGACCTGAAGTGAGTATGGGATGATGCATAAACAAGTTTAAGTAGCCTTCAAGGATTATGAGATGTGGTATTATTATGTTATTTTATTCTTATTATTTATAAATCACTTCGCCGAATTAGATTAATCACTTAAAATGCCATATAAAACCATAAACCATCTTTGTACTGAAGTAAAATGCAACTGTAATAATAACTACTCTACAATAGATAATAAGAAAATATACACATCAAAATGCCAATTTACCATCGTTCACCCCAGTGTAGGTCTACATCCACAAGAATTGTTGCTTAATATAACAAATCATTGAAAATTAGATAGTTCTTGGCATGTGCACTAAGCTGCAGGATGTCTACCCACTTAGCTGCAGACTCAGGCATCTACGCACTCAGCTACAGAGCCTCACCTTGTCTACCAAATTACATATCATAATAATTTTCCCATAACACTGATTTGGATCAATTTGATTTGATCGATCAATTTATCTTCTTAATACTTTACCCTATATACACTATTACATTGTACGGTTACATCATCAAAATACCATGGTTCACATACCATGGACTCCCTAAAACAAGAAACTATGGTCTCAAAACCATTGATCCCTTACAAAAATAGTGCGCTTTTACAAAAAGGATGGGCTTCAACCCATCGAAGCCCTTACGACACCACACAGTATATTACAAATGCTCCACTGTGCGGTTCACTTCGTGCTCCATCCCACAAAATGCAAAGTCTTTTCCAAAATGTAAGCCAAGTTGGGTTGCACCCAACAGGCCCCCAACACTCACATGTGACTCATCCTAAGTCACTCAGTGGATTTGCCTCTAATATTCACTGCAATCTTATTGTAGGCATTGTTAAAATGCTGCAGAATGTTTGTGACCTGTTTCTCTTCATTGCACACTTCCTTGAACAATGCTTCTATCTTCTATCTCATGGCCTTCTCAATCACTGCCTTCTCTCTCTGTCGAAGCTCTTGAATCTTCTCATCCACTACTTGGGATAGTTGGAGAGCCTCACCCTGCCATGGCTAAGTTCTCTTTGTTAGATTCTATTCTTCCATCCTCAACTCCTATATCTTCTTCTGGAAAGGGATTTCCGTCATTGATATTTATGAGCTTCTATGATATTGGCAAGGTTCTCACAGTTTCCTGAATCTCCTCCAACTATTGTTGCTTCTACTGAATATCCTCATGTAGTTTCAGCGCATTTTGATCTTCTTGTAGTGAAATCCAAATCTATAAGCTCTCATTCAATAGCTTCCCACAATTTTCCACTATTGTGGAGATGTCGGCCATTATAGCCTTCAGGTTGGCCTCCCTCTGCTTTCACATTTCCTATGGTGTTATTGGCTATAGCTTCATATGTACCTCATTGATCTTCATCTCATATGTAAATTGTACGTCCGTGATCTTATCCTTGTATCCTTTTACTACAAGGTCGAGCTTCACGACCTTGTCCTCCACTAGTTCCTCTTCTCAGACATCAATGTCTAAAATATTGCAACATGTTTCTTTGACCACCTCCTTCAGCTTTTACTATTGCTATATTACCTAATCACTCTCTTGGATCTCCTGGTCGAGCTTTTGCTGCAGCAAAGCTCGCTCTCTCAATACCTAAATTTTTAAGTGTGAAGTGTATTGCTCACACAACTTCATCTCATCTATGATCTCTAAATGAAGCTTGTGTAATCTCTAAAGTGGTACTATTGCGATGTTCATGTTCACATACATCCACTCTTTGGCCTGATGTTGTACCTCGACAGAGTCAACTGCGGGGCTCCCGTAGAAATTAGTGCTATCCGCGCTGCAAGTGTAGCCTCTATTTGTCTTTCCCTTCCAATGTTTTTCTCTGCCTACACTGGCTAATTGACCATTTGTGCCAATATCTTCAGTTCTGCAATGCGCTCTGTGACACCTATTAGAAGTGTGGTGTAGTGATCTTCTAATTTTTTCCATGATTTTGTTGTTTCTTCCTGAATTTTGTCCCCAATCTGGTCCAAGTCCCCATTAGTGAGGACCACTAGCATTATATCCTTTGCATTGTCTTCCTTCTACTTCTTTTTGCTTCTTATGGCAACGTCGGCATGTGCCTTCCTCTTCTTTGTGGCAGCTTGGTATGTCTCTGTCTTTTTAGAATCTTTTTTCTGCTCATCACCTTCAGGAGGATCCTGGTGACCCTCGTCGTATTGCTCCTCTTGTTTTGATTCTTTCGCATCCTTATCCTTCCCACTTGCTTCCCCATGATGCGTCGTGCCCTCCTGTGATAGAGTATCCTCTATTTTTGTCTCCAATGTAGTGATCCACTCTGCGGGCCACTATTGTATCTATGCTAGGAGATCGTCTTCTATCACTAAATATGGTAGGGGATTCCATGTCTTCTTTGTGTCCCTACGAGCTTGTATGTAAATTATGTGGAAGTCACCCTTAAACTTCGCGACAGAGCTATACTGCTCATGTGTAAGTCACCCTTATGACAGAGTTATACTACACATGTGATCATTAGGTGTAAATTTGTGAACCAACACCACTCTCAAATGTTGATAAAATTTGTTTTTAATGCCCATGTCTTGAATCTAAACATGCTATGAACTAGTTGTTGTTTACAAATTGAACTACATGAACTATTTTGAATTCAAAACTAGTTCACTATATCAATTTTATGATAACGTTTTTTTATTTGTATTTGACCACATGCTTTTAAACTTTGTTTTATATCTCATACTGCATTATTGATTAAAATAAAAATCAACATTATTTCTAATGTCAATTCATCTGAGTTAAGATTTGATTTAATCGTTTAAGCGCGAACTGTCAATCTGTCCAATGATGAGAAAATTGAATTTTCTAATCTAAAATATTACAATAATATTAGCAATAAAACATTTTAGTGCGAAGTGTGAAGTTCTGCACAAAATAAAATAAAAAATAAAAAATAAATATAAATAAATAAATAATAATCTACGTACATTAAACTTCCTCTGTACAATCAAAGCTTATGTTCAATGAAATGCGGTTCTGTACATAACTTTATGTGCATTCTGCATAACTTTTACTCAATTGACTACTGATATGCATTATCTATAACTAAATTATTAACAATATTACCTGCAATAAAAGTGTTTTGTGTAAAGTTTGTGTGGTCAAAGCTATATGAAGGTGTATTTTTTGTTCTGAAATTATCGGATGACTTACATTTTACTGAATTGAGTACTAATATGCATTATTTTAAACTAAAATATTAGCTATAATATTAGTGGTTAGTGAAAAACACAGAAATCTACAAAAAGAGCACTTCCACAAGAGCCTAAACAAAAAAATATTCGAATATAAGCATCATTTACACTTTAAAGTATTAGTAATAACTTCATATACATCTCTAGATATAGCGTGTTTAGAGGTGTAGGTTTTAACCGTGTACAGAAATTACCTGCGTACGAATTCTTAAACAAAGAAAATAAACAATGCGAGAGCATAACCCATAAAACACATATGCACAGAGATTTTTCCCTAGATTCCAAAACCGGGACTACCAGCTTGATTTTTCATTATATTCCTTTCAATGTTACAATACATATTTATACATGCCGAAGCATCCAATACCATGGACCGAAAAACCATCGCGTCCAATACCATGTGCGAAAATCATGCACAAAACCATAGGTAGGTTCGCCCAACCTAATATAGGGTCCAAAAAAAATTTTCCCAGGGCGCTGCCCTGGACCCCGTAAAGGGGGGCTACCCGCCCCCCTCAAACCCCCCGGACAGGGGGGGCTGCCACTCCCCCTGTGACCCCCCCGCTGCGCAATTGGCGCAACGAAGGGGGCTACCGCCCCCCTCTAACCCCCCGTTTAACTACGTAGGTTAGTCGTGGAAAGAATATAACACAACCCAACAATCTCCCACTTGTTGTTTTCTTTCCACAGGGGGCCACAGGAGAGCTTAGTCATTTTTCCAGCCCTGAAACACCCATTGTTTCTCTACACCAAGAGAACTTCTCAGAGCTCACAGATTTTGTCAATGCATTTGCAGTATTCTTCAAAGTGTCCACCTTTACCAGCAACACCTTTTTGTCTTCTATCATATCCCTCACAAAGTGATACTGAACATCAATGTGCTTTGTCTTTGAATGATAAGCAGGGTTCTTTGCCAAGAAAATTGCACTTTGGCTGTCACAGTCTATTCTTATAGCTCCCTGTACTAACCCCATACTTGAACACAATCTTTGCAACCAAACTGCTTCCTTGCTTGCATGAGTGGCTGCCATGTATTCTGCCTCTCTAGTTGATAGTGCCACTACAGATTGTTTCTTACTCATCCAACTGACTGCACCTCCAAATAGGTTAAACACATACCCACTTGTAGATCTTCTCTGATCCAGATCTCCAGCCCAGTCTGCATCAACAAAACCATGAATATCCAACACTCTGTCCAATCCTGGTCTTCCTTGGTAGCACAAACCATAATCACTAGTGCCACGCAAATACCTGAAAACCCGCTTCACTGCTGTCGAGTGCTCCTTCCCAGGTTTTGACATAAACCTGCTCAATACTCCCACTGCATGTGCAATGTCTGGTCTAGTACAGACCATTGCATACATCAGGCTACCGACTGCACTTGCATATGGAAGACGGGACATGTCCTCTTCCTCTTCTTGTGTCTTGGGACACTGTTCAGCAGATAACCTCACACCTACAGGAATAGGAACCTTCACCGGTTTACTATCCTGCATATTAAACCTCTCCAGTATTGTCTCGACATACTTCCTCTGGTTTAACCAGAGCTTCCTCTTTGCCCGATCTCTTTTAATTTCCATGCCCAAAATATAGTTTGCAGCACCAAGATCTTTCATGTCAAATTTGGAGGACAATTGGGTCTTCAAATCCTGGATAATTTCTTTGTCATTTCCAACCAGCAACATATCATCCACATACAAGACCAGATAAATAACACGGTCACCAATTAATTTAAAATACACACAATGATCTGCTTTGCTTCTGGTGAAGCCAAGTCCCCGTATAAATGTATCAAATTTCTGATACCACATCCTTGGTGACTGTTTTAACCCATACAAAGACTTCTTTAACTTGCATACCATTTCTTTCTTACCCTTCACCGCAAAGCCTTCAGGTTGCTTCATGTAGATTTCCTCTTCCAAATCCCCGTGAAGAAATGATGTCTTCACATCCATCTGTTCTACCTCAAAATCAAAAGCAGCAACAACAGATAAAAGTAATCTAATAGAAGCTACCTTGGCAACAGGAGAAAAAATATCACCAAAATCAATTCCCGGCACCTGGGAATAACCTTTTGCTACCAACCGAGCTTTGTATTTCTCCACCTTTCCTTCTGCATTAGTCTTCTTCTTGAACACCCATTTGCTGCCAATGGGTTTCCTTCCAGCCGGCAACTCTACCAGATCCCAAGCCTCATTTTTGTGCAAAGATTCCATTTCATCAACCATGGCCTCTTTCCAGAGTTTTCCATCCTCTGAATCCACTGCTTCCTTCACAGTTCTGGGATCATCATGAGTAACAGACAAAGCAAAATTTGAACTGAAAGCAGATGGACTATACCTTTCTGGCTGCCTTCTTTCTCGACCTGATCTTCTCACAGCCGGAGTTAGTGGCTCTTCATCTTCTGATTCCTCCTCTGCTGCAGAGTCTGATTCTTCCTCCTTTGGCTCAAACTCTATCTTCTCAGGTTCCTTTGGTTGGACTTCAGATTGAATAACATCTTTTACCTCTCTGAACACCACATCTCGGCTGTACACAACCTTCCGTGTGACTGGGTTCCAAAGCTTATAACCCTTTAAACCATCCTTATACCCAATAAAGATGCACTTTTCAGATTTACTATCCAACTTGGTTCGTTTCTCCTTTGGAACATGTACATATGCATCACATCCAAATACCCTCAGATGTGAAAGAGAGGGTTTCTTACCAGTCCATACTTCTTGTGGAGTCTTATCCTCCAACGCTGATGAGGGTGATCTGTTGATCAGGTAACGTGCAATATCCACCGCCTCTGCCCAGAATTCCTGTCCTAACCTGGCACCACTGAGCATGCTTCTTGCCCTTTCCATCAACGTCTTGTTCATTCTTTCTGCGACTCCATTTTGCTGAGGTGTATATGGATTAGTCTTCTGCCGTGCTATACCACACTTCTTACAAAATTATTCAAATTCCTTGCTGCAAAATTCTCCACCATTATCTGTCCTCAGCACCTTTATCTTCTTCTTTGTCTGATTTTCCACCAGAGCCTTAAATTCTTTAAACCTGTCAAAGACTTCAGATTTCTTCTTAAGGAAATATATCCATGTATTCCTTGAGAAGTCATCTATGAATGATACATAGTACACAGACTTACCCAGTGATGGAACCTTCACAGGTCCAAACACATCACTGTGCACAAGCTCTAATATCTGTTTCGTCCTCTTACCACCAGAGGGGAAACTCACTCGATTCTGCTTCCCATACACACAATTTTCACAGAAATCAAAATCCAGAGAGCTATCATTCATACCTTCTACCATACCTTTACCATGAAGTATTCGAAGGCCCTTCTCTCCAATATGTCCAAGCCTTTGATGCCACAACATGGTCTTCTCTCCAGAGACCACTAGATTTTCTACTCCATTTTCAGGAACCATAGAACTATTGCACCCATCAACAACAGTGCTACCTTGCAGCTTGTACAGAGTTCCAATCCGAACTCCCCGCATCAATATCAGTGCTCCTCGAACCATCTTGCAGGTATCTTTCTCGAACACCGTCTTTACACCTGCATCATCCAACTTGCTTACAGAAATCAGATTTCTGGCCAATGCAGGAATATGTAGAACACCCGGAAGTGTTCTAACCCTTCCACCTTGCAACTTCAACTTTACTTTTCCCCGACCAATGATTCTAGCCTTCCTATCATCTCCTAAGAAGACATCACCACCATCGTATTTCTCATACTCGCAGAACCACTCTCTATGGGGAGTGAAGTGAAAGGATGCACCTGAGTCAATCAACCATGCCTCATGATCTACATGTGTACTTGAAGAAGCCAAGTACACATCCCCACCTTCATCTGAGGTGGTTTTCGCCTCTGCAGAAGGAGCATCATCAGATCCCTTTCCTTTATCAAGAGCTTTAGATTTACAATCCCTTCTGAAGTGCCCTTCCTTTCCGCATTTCCAGCACACCACCTTTGTAGGTTTTCCTGGAGATTTAGATCTCCCTCTAGATTTAGATCTCCCACTTGATGACTTATTTTTGTTTCTGTTCTGGGACCGTCCTCGTACAAACAAGGCATCACCATTCTGGTTGTCCATATTCTTCCGTCTCATCTCCTCCGTCAGCAAGGCTGAGACTATTTCATCAAACTGCAAAGCAATTGCATTGCTACCTATTGCAATAACCAGACTATCCCACGAATCTGGTAGAGAACACAATAGACTGATGCACTTATCTTCATCTGAAATTTTAATATCAACAGATAATAATTGACTTACCACAGTATTAAACGCATTCAGATGCTCTGTCACCGAGTCTCCATCTTTCATCCTCAGGTTATACAGCTTTTTCCGCAGGAATAGTTTATTCACCAGAGACTTAGATTGGTACAAAGTCCCTAACTTGACCCACAAAGCCTTTGCCGTAGCTTCCCCTGATACATTCAACAATACTGAATCTGAGACACACAATCGTATTGTGCTCTTTGCCTTCCGATCCAATTTCTTCCATTCTTCATCGGTCACTCCCGATGGTTTAGTACCCGGATCTACTGCGATCCACTGATCTTTATCGACCAACAGATCCTCCATCTTGAGTTTCCACAACTCAAAACTCTGACCATTGAACTTCTCAATCTCGATATTTCCACTGCTCGCCATCTTCTTTCACCACCAGAATCGATCTCGCAGATCTCCCACTGAACAGGGTCTACCACAGGCCCGAGCGAAACCCCTCAACAACAAAGGCGTCCCCTTGAAGCCAAAACAACTCTGATACCAAATGTAGGTTTTAACCCTGTACAAAAATTACTTGCATACGAATTCTTAAACAAAGAAAATAAACAATGCGAGAGCATAACCCATAAAACACATATGCACAGAGATTTTTCCCTGAATCCCAAAACCGGGACTACCAGCTTGATTTTTCATTATATTCCTTTCAATGTTACAATACATATTTATACATGCCGAAGCATCCAATACCATGGACCGAAAAACCATCGCGTCCAATACCATGTGCGAAAATCATGCACAAAACCATAGGTAGGTTTGCCCAACCTGATATAGGGTCCAAAAAAAAATTTCCCGGGGCGCTGCCCCGGACCCCGTAGAAGGGGGCTACCCGCCCCGCTCTAACCCCCCGTTTAACTACATAGGTTAGTCGTGGAAAGAATATAACACAACCCAACAAGAGGAAGTTGTGTAGATGTTGTTGGGCGGAGCAACTAGTGCAGAATAAGCATGGGTTAAGACAAAAAAGTAGATGGAATGCACACCGCACTTAATTTGTTGTAGAGATAGGGGGATATGCACTATTTATCACTAAAATATTATGAACAATATCGTATAGGCCCAATAGTTGCCTCAGTATTATTGCAAACAATAAATATACATTGTTTAATACTAAAATATTAGTAATAAAAACCTTTAGTTCAAAGTGTGATGTTCTGCACATTGAAAGCTTCCTCCATACAACAGACTTCTTATGCACTTTCACATGAATGCCTTATTTGAAACATATTTGGAGATACAAACATAAGCATAAACACCACTTAAACGATTGAATCAAATCTTAACTTAGACGAATTGACGTTAGCAATAATGTTAATTTTTATTTTAATCAATAATGCAATATGAGATATAAAGCAAAGTATAAAATCATGTGATCAAATACAAATAAAAAATGTAATCATAAAATTGATATAGTGAAGTGGTTTTGAAAGAAAAATATTTCTTGTAGTTCAATTTGTAAATAGCAACTAGTTCATAGCGTGTTTAGATTCAAGACATGGGCATTAAAAACAAATTTTCTCAACATGTGAGAGTGGTGTTGGTTCACAAATTCACACCTAATGATCACATGTGCAGTATATCGTTGTCATGTGGAAGTCACCCTTGAACAGCATTGGTTCACCAACATGTGTAAGTCCATATGATATAAAACAAAAAAACAGTTTGTTATCCTCTTCTCAAGCCGGTTTAGTGGTATATTACAAAAAGGCATGTCGCGCAGCTTCACAAACATCCGAGCCTAATGGAGGGAACTGCGAATCTTCTGGCTCTCTCCACGCAAGCATCAAAATGATCAAAATTAACCATGTGTAGTGAAACAGAGTACCTTTCTCCTAAGCCTTGTAGCAATCGCCCAAAAAATCTTGGCAAATATATGCAGCCTAGTTGTACTGAACCCCATTAGTGCACTATGCAGCTAATGAAAATACCGGTGTAGGGACTTCATTAGCCTGACACTTCCTCATTATTTTTCCAGCCAATATATGTGATGTGAAGCGAACTCCGTGGTTATTGATAGAGTTGATATCATAACCTCTCTTCCCTTTTGTCAGTCCAAACTTCTTCATGTTTTCTGCTATGGCTTTGTCTTGATCATTCCCAACAAACTCCTTTGTGGGGTTCAACCCTTGATAAGGCAGTCTTGTGATTCTCCATATTAGCATTGGGTCGATAGGGATCCTCTTCCACATCCATAGGAATCCATTGTGCACTAGCACAAGAAGTTATCTTACAAAAATTGAACTTCTTGGACTTCTATCGAAGTGCGGTACATTCAACATATTCATCAAGCCTGACTGCACCAATCTAGTTGCCCACTACTGTGGTTCTAACCTTATCACACCACTCTTAGGGTAGTGTACTTGTTTTAAGTATCTATCTAGTGCGAACTGTGGATATTTCTTTCTGTCATTGAAATAATAGTCTGCGAACTTCAGCTGTGGAATCTTCCCAAGGTTTTCTCCAGTAAATAGGACTGACTCTAGCAAATAAAGGTGTGAAGGTTTCATACTTCACGTCCTTTGACTCTTTCACTAGTTTTTCATCTGGTTTTCTTGGTGGAATATATGGTGGGAGAGGCGAGGGAAACATTATGCCATCCATTTCCATTTGGACTTGCTCTACTTATTTCTCACTATCTCTCACTTGTTTGGGCTCTTTCTGAGGCTCAACAGGTCCCTTTTCTTGTTTATTCTTCATTCTCTACTCTCTGGTCATTTTCTTTCCCAGGGATCTCCATTGTGTTGATGGTGAGGCTGGTGCGGGTGGTGATGTTGTAGCAGGGATATTAGCTGATGTTGCTTCCATAACTCCAGCTAAGCCCTTCTCACTAAATATACGAATAAATTCTTCAGGCGTAGGGACATTCATCAAAAACTTCTGCAACTTCTTTGCAATTGTAGTATTCAAACTCTGAAGACAACAAAGTGGAAAATCTGGGTGGGACACGATGTTTTAAAACATAAATGAATTTCTAATCCCATCATTAGCTCAGATTGTGTTCATTAATTGAATATCTATCGCTATATCCAGTCAATCTATCATCATAGATGCATCTTTTATGTGTATTTCAATGGAAACTTTCCTTTTTAACAGTCATATTTTTCCAGGGAACTTCGACGCATCCCATATCACAATGAAGCGACCCCTCTTACGTTGAGGTAGTGAAGTAACTTCCTACGTTTGAAGCTGTCTCTATAGCATAGTTTATAGTCTAGTGCCTAATTTCAACTGCAGGTGGCACTAAGGCTCTTCTTCCTTCTTCAAAGTGAAGATGTAGGGACAGGGTTGTTCCTGTACAGCTTCAACTTTTTGCCATTTACTCTTCCTTGAACCAATTCTCCATTTAAATTTGTTAATTGAATTTTGCATCCATCAGTAATATGCTTGATAATGTATGGGCCCAACCAATGCATCTTGAATTTTCCTAGAAATTTTACAAACCTATTGTCAAAAAGGAGAACAGGGTCTTCTACCTAGAACTCTTTTTTCTTAATATTTCTTTCATGTCAGGCCTTTTCTCTTACTTTTTGTACTTGCTGATGAAATCCTGCTATAAATATATCTTCCTCCAAAGGAAGCAACTGCGACATTCTTTCCTCCATTATATCAGGGTCTGCCATATCTATAAAAGATGCAATAATCAAGCTAGGCATGATGTACTCCATGGGCATCACAACTTCTTGCCCATGAAATAACCTAAAGGGTGACTGACCTATCAAATTTTTACATATGGTCTTATAAGCCCATAACACTACTAGAATTCAAAAGTCCCATTCTTCTCTATTCACATTGCATACCTTATTAAGTGTGTTCTCCAAAATCTTATTAAATTCTTCTATTGCTCCATTGGCCTGGGGATAATAAGGGGTACTATTTTGATGATAAACTTGGAACTCCTCACTCAATGCTTCAATAGTCTTATTTAGGAATTGTGAATCTTGGTCACCCATCAAAATCTTCAGACATCCAAATCTAGACATTATGTACTCAAAAATAAACTTCGTAGCAGTCTTTGTGTTGCAATCCCTTACTGGTTGTGATTCAGCCCATCTTTTCAAGTAATCAATCACTGTAATTATGTACCTTGCACCACTCCTCTTTCTAGGTGGGTTGATGGGTCCAACAAAACCAATGGCCCACTTATCAAAGACCTGCAATGTAACTTGTCATACCAGTAGCATCTCATATCTTATTGAAGGCTTCTCTATTATTTTACAGACACCACATGGTCGATAGTACTCCTTCTCATCTTTATGTAGTGTAGGCCAACACAATGCTGCTCTCAAAATCTTTTGCACAGTAGCTATTCTTGCATAGTGTCCACTAGCTGCGCCTTCATCAGTTTCTGCTAGAATCACCTATCTTTCATGTTCAAGAACATATCTACACAGTATCTCATCTAGTCCCATATTACATAATTGTCCTACTATTAATGAAAAGCCAGGTTCTTTAACCACTAATTCTTTATTTTGCTGCATAGTATACTCCAAAAGAGCCATTCATGTGGCCAAAAACTAAATGATATTTGCGAAATGGTCATTTGCAACTCTGATTACAAATAACTATGCATCAAGGATATTATCCTCTATGTTGGTTGGTTCTTCCCCTGTTTCTAGTCTTGAAAAATGGTCAGGTCTTGCATTCAGTCTCCCTACTTTAAAAATTTCAAATTCATATTCCTGGAATAATAGTAACCATCTGCAAATATTTCCTCCTAAGACGTCCTTATTAACCAAATACCTTAGCGTAGAATGATTTGTAAACATTTTAAAGTGTGACCCTAGCAAATAGTGTCTAAACTTCTATAAATCATATACCATGGTCAGTCCTTCCCTTTCTGTAGTGGTGTGATTATTTTCCATTTTATATAACTTTCTACTTGCAAAATATATAGGATGATCAATCTCTCCTACACCAAGTTGTGCCAGTACCACTCCCAAGGCTATACAAGAGGCGTCCACATGGACATGGAATTCCTTATTCCAATCAAGAACACTAGTATAGGTGCAGCTACCATTTTTTCTTTCAATATTTCGAGGCTTTTCTGACATCCTTCATTCCACTGAAAAGTTACATCCTTCTTCAACAATTTCTCCATAGGAGTAGTGATCTGAGCATACCCCTTGATTAATTTACTATAATACCCAGTATGTCCCAATATAGGGTGAAGTTGTCTTACTATCTTAGGTGGAGGCAAGTTCACAATGATAGCACTCTTATAAGGGTCCACCATTAGTCCTTGCTTATAGACAATATGTTCCAATAATATGTCAAACGGTACATAAAATATGCACTTATTTAGGTTCAAAGAGATCTAATATTGTCTACACGTTTCGAGCATAAGTCTTAAACTTCTAATATGTTTGCTCAACAATCCAAATATTGTCCAATCATCAAAATATACCTCTAAAAACTTGTGGATGTATTCCTTAAAACTTGCAACCACCACCCTATAAAATATAGCAGGGGCATTTTTTTATTCCAAAAGGCATTATAATGTATTGATATGAGCCCCATTTTGTAGAAAATGTGGTCTTATGTCGATCTTCAGGTGCAAGCTTAATCTGATGATAGCCTGAGATCTCCTATTATACCCTTCATCTCTGAAAACTTGGTGGGAAACAGTTAATATTCATGAAGTAACTTTGTAACTTCACTGGCTATCTCCTCATCCCAATAGTCTCCTATTATTGCAAACTTGGGTTCTTTCTCTGATCCTATGTTTACCTCCTTAGTCTTTTATGGCTTAATTATGTCTAGTATATCTAGCTCAAGTCTAGTTACTTTGCGTTATCCTTCTGATCCAAGTGGATATTGGTGGCCACCCTCCTATTCCACTTAGACCCACAACATTGTCTCTCTCATTTTTTCATTTTCCTTAATTGTAGCACAGTTTACTGTTTTTCACAGTTTTTTGGGTCATAAACTTCCAGAGTCGTTTTGAGGCCCTAAATGATGTTTTTCGGGGAAACGGATAGACCGGAAAAGTCTTATGAAAAATGTAATTTGTTCTTTTTTTGGCCTACTCTTCGAGATATTTGAAACGAGGTATTAATATATCCAAATGGAGATCGTATGCCAAAGTTACGACCCCAGGAAATTGATGTACCAATTTACCTAAACGGGGCCCACAATTTTAGTGCTTCATCTCTTAGGGTTAGATTTCTAGATGTTTATGGTTTTCCATTGTTTCTCAATAATAAATAGGCCTTAGAGCCTCATTATAACACATTTCAGAGGCATGTAGCTGCCACATCTCTTCTTAGAGATAACCTACCATCACCTGAGCTAGTCTGATTTCCATTATGTTTGTAAGCATATTTCAGTATTTGATATTAATGAAATGAAGTGTTATTTCTACTTCATCTTTGTATTTATGGTTGTATTTGTAATTTGTTTCTGTTGTTGTTTAAATTTAGATTGGTGGTATCAAAGTGGTATGCTCTTTCTCTATTTTCCTTTTCATGTCCCCAACGAGGTTAGCATATAAGGAGTTAGGGCTTGAACTTATCAAACCTTTGCAAGACCAGCCTCACAAATATCGACGACCTCCCATGGGGGAAGAAAAGAAAGACGAGGGGGTAGGAGATCCTTTCAAAATCTAGCTCAAAGAATCCCTCGAGTGACAAAGGAACGTGATGATGGATAACTTTTCCCAGATCCTTCAGCGGCTACCCAAGGGCGGCACATCTACTTCCAACAACTACTCTGGAAGTGCCACACCCTTTAAGGTACAAGTTAACTTTGAAATTCCCATATTTGAGGGTCAGATAGATGTGGATGGTGTAGATAAATGGTTAAATCTGTTAGAAGCATATTTTTCTGTTCATGATTTTTCCAGCCAGGAAAAGATTAGTTTTACTCTTCTCAAAGCCGCCCCCCACATCAAGGACTAGTGGGAAACCTATTGTGAGCAGAAGGATGAAAGTACACCCTCACTATTTTCAGTCGCAGCCACTTGAGATTCATTTCAGGATGCCATCAAGGAGCAGTGCTACTCTGTTGGGATTTATGAGGATAAATACATAAAGCAGACCACAATGCGACAGGTAAGGAACTAAGACGTGTTGGACTTTACCAATGTTTTTCACACCCTTCACACGAAGTTGGGTATCAAGGATTCTGAGAAAAATTTGGTACTTAAGTATTGCGGATTTCTACACAGGTACATCCAGGATAAGATGGAGTTCCTGGACATCTCCTCTCTTGACACGAAATACCAATATGTTGTCAAGATCGAGTAAAATCTTAAACAGAAAAAGTGAGACTTTGGATTTGTGAATCCAGAGCAAGGGAAAGGCACCCGAAAACTACAGAGCAAAGGGAAAGGCCAAGGAGGGGTGACCTAGGAGAACCCACCGAAGCCGCAAGCAAAGAACAACACCACAAAGACAAAGAAGGACATGGGAAAGTGGTGTGAGTTCCATAAGAGCTCCACTCACAACACAAGTGATTTTCAGGCCAAGCAGTCACTAGTGCCCGAGCTGAAGGCTTCTGAGTCTGATGAATGTTTTGACTCTGAGTCAGAACCCGACAAGGGGAATGAAAAGGGAATGCAGATCACTGACAATGATCCCAGTGCCACTATGGCCACCACCAAGATCCATAAGATTGAGCTTGAATATCCAAAAGAAGGGGAGCATCTATTCCACTCACAGATGTGGGTGAAGGCTTCTTCGATGTAGTTCATTGTCGATAGCAGGAGCCAAAATAACCTAATTTTAGCAGAGGTCATGAAGTGGTTGGGCCTACCGACTATATCACATCCACAATCATATACCATTGGGTGGCTTTACCAAGGACGAGATCTCCGCATTTCGCCTTCCCTACAACATCAAGCCCTTCAAATTTGTTTTTATTTCATTAAAACACATTCACAAAAACTAGATTCGATCATCCTTGTATATTTTCATTTTAAATTAGCGAAATTGAAAATGAATATGTTTTTACTACTATTGCGTGAATGGTTACATTGGAAATTTAATTACACGTAATAGTTTGTAATCTTCAATTAGCATTGAGTAGGTAGGATCATATTTTATGTTTTGAATAAGTATGCTCTCCTCCTGCGTTTTCACACGATCTCGAGGATCAAAAAGTAGAATGTTTATAAATGTTTTTAGGATTGCAATATGCTTGTCTCCATTTGCTAAAAAAATTATCCTAAATCAATAAAATATCCTAGGTTGTTTTAGGGTTAGAATAAAATTTAAATTCTTTTTAAAAAGATTTCAATTTTAAAGAAATATAAAAAAAAATTAAAAAGAAATTTAGGAATGAAATTCAGTTTGTTTTTAAATATTTTTAAAATAACATAAAAATTAAAAAAAAATCATTAAAAAAAAATTAATTTCTTTTTATTTCTTTATTCATACAAACAATGAATAAAACAATAAAGAGGTCGAATCATATATTAAAAAGCCCATGCATAAAAACAAACATACAAAATCCCATACGACATTGAACAAAACCAAAGGCCCGAAGTTATTCGCCCTAGAGAAATTTGCATTACGAGTTGCAATTAGATTTATGTTCTCGTTCTGCCTCTTTAAACCTGCAAAAAAAAAAAAACTCTGCGCTATTCAACCAAGCGGTCGAGGGGGACAATTTGAATTAAACTAAAAAAATGCGCTAGTGAAGTTGGGAAGATCCACTCTTTTGGGGAAATCATGGGCTCAATCACAGAGAAAATCTCGGGAATGAGGCGAAAATCCGGTAGAAATATCGTCATCCACCATCTATCATTTTGTTGCGGCTTATTCTGATCCAGAATTTCGATTTCTCCGGCATGAGAAATCTTCAGCTCCAAAATTCATTGAACATTCGGTGATGTAGGTGAAGTGATATGGCTATTTCACATTCTTTTATGGCGGTTTTAACTGCCCACAATTTTTATGCATCCACTAAACTTAATCAGAGAAAAATCCTCAAAATTCATGTAAAGTCGGCCTCTCGATTTCCTGTGATCTCCTGCCGATTTCACACGATTTCCTGTATCCCCATATCCCAGGCTTTAAGGCTGATGAAGAATTCGTTGGATACGTCAAGGGCTACCAAAGAATTTTTTATTTAACTTGTACTGATCACCGTGGGACTCCACGATCTCCAGCTCGGACCTATACATTGGAAGCACAAGGAGTCGTGAAGAGTAAACCCGGAAGAATAGAAGGGGAAGGAGGTATCGACAACATTGTTCCTCCTCCTCTCCTCTTCTGCATTTCTGAAACTCAAACACCTCTCCTCTGAAAACCATGGAAGGCGGGGTCGTCTTTGAAGCTATGCAAAACCCACTGGATCGCCTGAACACTGGAAAGATGGAACATGGTTGCGCCCATTACAGGAGACGATGTCGGATTTGGGCCCCTTGTTGCAATGAGATCTATGCTTGTAAGCAATGTCACAATGAATCCATGAGCCATTTAAAGGACCCCTTGTTGCGCCATGAGCTCCCAAGATACAAAGTTGAATGGGTTATTTGTTCTCTCTGTGACCCAGAAAAATGTCAAGCAAATTTGCGAAAACTGTGGTGTTAAAATGGGGGATTATTTCTATTCAACGTGCAAGTTCTTTGATGATGATATCTCAAAGCAACAATATCATTGTGATGATTGTGGCATATGCAGGGTAGGAGGACGGGATAATTTTTTTCCATTGCCAGAAATGTGGTTGTTTCTATACGGTTAGTTTGCAGAAGGGCCAACCCTGCGTAGAGAACTCAATGCGCCACAACTGTCCAATTTGTTTTGAGTATCTTTTTGATTCTTTAAAGGCAATAATTGTTCTCCGTTGTGGTCATACAATGCATGGAGAAGCTTTGGCTATAAATTTTCCTTTGCATCTCCATCATATGCCTGATGAGAGTGTGAATACAAGTAATCATCGAGATCGGCTTTTAAGAATGGTCAAAAGCTTGTCTCCAAATTTGGTAACGTTGGTGGAGCAAGAAGCCAACACTAATACTGCACCTTTCTTTCCCAGGTTCATGGAGACTTTGAGTTATTACACTGCTATGTTTGAATCTTTGGATGTAACTCTGCCAAGGGATAGCAAAGAGCGTGTCAGCGTGGAGCAGCACTGCCTAGCACGTGATATGGTGAATGTTATTGCCTGTGAAGGTGATGAAAGAGTAGAGAGGCATGAGCTTTTTGGTAAGTGGAGGTCCCGTCTGACTATGGCTGGCTTTAAATCTTACCCGCTGAGTGCACATGTTAACTCCACTATCAAGGTTGTCTTGAACTCCTATAATGAAAATTACAAAACAATTAAAAAAAATAAAAGTCAAAAAAATCAAAACAATGCAAAACATTTTTTTTAGATTTGATTTAATTATGTTTTATTTATTTCTAGTTTTTTTTTAATAACCATACAAAACAAATATTAGTTTTAAAGTTTTTAATTCAAAAAAAAAAAAAAAAAAACTAAAACAATTAAAAAAATAATGAAAACAATTAAAAAAACAAATAAAAAAATCAAAGCAATTAAAAAATATAAAAAAAAAAAAATCAATTAAACAAAATAAAACAAATTGCAAATGGACATTTCATAACAGCTGAAAACATTTTACGCTAACTTGTTTTGTTGGAGTTAGGAACTAGCGCGCAAAGGCAACAGGTAAAAAATTCATTTAATTTTATTTTGGTTGCTAAGCATTCATACTCATTCTTGCATTTTATATCTTTCAAAAATCTCTTACAGTTTTCATGCAGGATATGTACTAAGCTTTTACAGGTGTTCGATGATCCAAGTCCATGCAGATGTGATCTCTCGAGAAATCACATTCATCATTGAAAGCTTGAAGGAGTTAATTACAAATGTCATGACAATTTTCACTACAGAGAAATATTTTGTTGTCATGATTTGTTTCCCACACTTCTCCTTCAAAGCCTCATCAGTCATCCATGTTAAAGTCCATTGATTCATTGCCTTATCCATCATGACTTCATACATGTCTACTTTTTCTGAGTTGCATACATTTTTGCCTACCTTTCAATTCATCTTTTTGCCTCATGAATAAACCATCCATCTCTCTACATTGCCTTGCTTTCCTTGCCATAAAAACTGTTTGGCCATAACATCTTGTATCTATAGTACTACCAATCATTTTGTATGAACTCGCGTTGACTGATGTGGGATTCCTTAAGGCCCACCTTTCAACAAGTCTTGACCCATCGACCTCAACACCTTATCCGGGACAAAGACTAGAGTCATTATTAGTACCTTGAGGCTTGCATGCCCTAATGGCAAGTCTTCTCGCCAATGAACAATGGGAATACATTAATGTCTCTTGTTTGTTGGATCTTGTAAGTGGCTTGACATCAGCTCATTCATTCGCACTTCGCAAGATGTACTTGGGTACCTTGGCACTCATTGACATTAATGGTGAGTTTGCCTCGCATTGGTTAACGACATTCATCAACGGTCGGTAATCCAATGACTTCTTTCCATGTTCTACATCGACACATTCATTCACATGGAAAGAACTATGCCACAATATGGGACGAGATGAAGACTATATGATTCAGGAGTAGATTCAATAGATTCAGTAATAGTAATAAAGGATCCACATTCACGACTTCATCCATCATATATGCAACCAAGACACAGATCACATTCTTGTATTCTTCATTCCATGATTCAACAGCAGAAGCTACACTTTTCTACATATACACAGTTTGTCCACTCAGGTAAGTAAAGGTATGTTCTTTTCTAGCTTTTTATCATACAATTCCTTTAATACTAAAATTATAATTTTTGGAAAATGTTTCACCATGTTCATATTCACATCCATACTCCATTATCACCTTCCATATGTCATATATGTCCTTTCTACACATATCATCCTAACCAGCATACTTTTTCCAAACAACTACTATTGCATTATGATTCAAATGTTACATGTTTTGCAAATAATGATCAAAGAAAGAATGGTTGATTAAATGTTTTCAAAGTCTTTTGATGCAACACAAAAACAATGAAAGTATTGTTACACAAGAACCAATACTAAACAAATTTTGGTTTTCACACAAGAACCAACTAAAATAATATGTTGCAATCAAACGCTTTTAAGAGACAAGACTTTGCAAAAAGGAACAAAGTTGTCAAAAAGAAAATTATGGGAAGTTAAAAAAATTGATATCAGCCAAAGTTCATGTAAAAGCAAGACAATTCAAAATATCAAATCATGATCAATGTAATAGATTGCATGAGGACATGCAATAACTTAAGTTGGGGGGTATGTTGGGCTGCCAAATTAACATCAATTTTCACTCCATTTTCACCTTTATCCTCATTTTGTCACCTCATTTCATCATATTATCATTACATAACCCTATATTTCCATTACCATATGAGTTTATATTTTCATTTTCCAAAGTTATTAATTTCATGTATTTAGAGTGAAATTATGATTAAAAGTTAGAGAAATAACATGTATTTGCTTATACCTAAAAGTGGCTTGAGTTTGATGACATGTGTAGATCATTTGGAAGTTTCCAAGGCACCCTTATGTGGCCTCCCAAGATTAATTCGAATTTCAACTCAAGAGGTGGACCATATTCCAAGGAGAAAGATCATGGAGATTTTGATGTGTCATGGGATTTGTCTCTAGTATTTAGGGATAAGTTGAGAAAAGTATGGGTCTAGTAGATATTTAAGGGATCTACATTTATTGAGTAGATATCCCTAATTCATGTATAAATAAGAGGAGCATCCTTCAAAGGAAGGGAGGAGGGAGAGAAAACAATTATCAGTTATTCATTAGCATTAGATTTATGTTCATTCAACATGAATAATACCACTTTCTCCAAATCATGAGTTATGAGTGTTGTTTGATTCTTAAGGTGTGATAGTTGTTCATGTGTGCTCATTGAGGAATGGAAGGATCCCCATACTGAGATAAGTACACTTTGTTGTAAAGTAATGTTGTGAATATACTAATTTAATTATGATGTTCATCTTATTTCTTTGTTGTAAATACTTGTAGATAATTTTAGTATGAATTCATGTTGTGGCCATGTTTTGTTGTGTGAAGGTTGATCTCCTTTCAGTAGCTAGTTTTGGTGTGAGAAGGACAACCAGGAACTCCTAAGTTAGGAGTCTCTTCTCCATGAGCTAGATTAAATTGAAATATGATTATAACTGATAATTGTTTTCTCTCCTTCCTTTCTTTTCTTTGAAGGATGCTCTTCTTATTTATACATGAATTAGGGATATCTACTCAATAAATGTAGATCCCTTAAATATCTACTAGACCCATACTTATCTCAACTTATCCCTAAATACTAGATACAAATCCCATGACACATCAAAATCTCCATGATCTTTCTCCTTGGAATATGGTCCACCTCTTGAGTTGAAATTCGAATTTGATCTTAGGAGGCCACATAAGGGTGCCTTGGAAACTTCCAAATGATCTACACATGTCATCAAACTCAAGCCACTTTTAGGTATAAGCAAATACATGTTATTTCTCTAACTTTTAATCATAAATTCACTCTAAATACATGAAATTAATAACTTTGGAAAATGAAAATATAAACTCATATGGTAATGGAAATATAGGGTTTTGTAATGATAATATGATGAAATGAGGTGACAAAATGAGGATAAAGGTGAAAATGGAGTGAAAATTGATGTTAATTTGGCGGCCCAACACTAACCTCGTACTTGTTTGAAACCATTGAAACCACCTTTCGATAAGGCTTTCATATGCGTGATTTCCACTTTCATTTAGATCTTGTTGCAACTTCTCTTCGTCCTCCTCAATTTCCTGTTCAAATAATTGTTCATTGTCAGATATACAAGATTCTTCAAATGTTAATTCATTGTTTTCTTATAGAGGAGTAGTTAAGCTTTTGGCGGCTGTCAAGATCTCTTCTTCGCAAGAAGAGGAGATCCTAACACCTGCTAGGATCTGAGCGAGTTGTTCCAAACTTATACTCATTGTTTTTATTGAGTTTTTTTTTTGTTTTTTTTAGTGAATGGGGGGTTTTTGATTTGTGTTCTATTTCTATGTTTTCTATATGAGAATAAACTTAAATGAAAATTCCTAAATGAAACTAACCCTAAATGATCCTAAATACAAATTCTTCCTAAACAATCTTCCTAACTAGCTTACATCTAAGTTTGCTTCCCCGGCAACGGCGCCAAAATGTTGGGCAATTTAGTTGTCTGCTAAATCCCTGTCATTTAATTTATCAATCCGGGGTATCATAAACTTAGAAGCAAACCAAAATATATGGGACCTCAGATGAAACAGGTGTAGGAAGTTTGTTTAGAATGGAAATGCATATTACAAATCTAAACTATTAGATCTATTTTATGAAAGCATAAAAAATGTTTGATCAATGGAATTACTTTACTTTAGAAGATAGAGAAGAGTCTCTTGTTCAGAGTCCTGATTGTCCTTCTACAATCTTCCTATAATAACATTACCAAACACCTAAGAAAGCGAGAAAGAAAGCATGTAAATGAAAGCAAGTAATATTGTTTTCATTTCAATTCTTAGTTCATGGAGAAGAGTCTCCTAACTTAGGAGGAATTGATTGCCCTTCTCACATAAGAACTAGCTACTGAAAGGAAATAAATATTCACATAAATGTAATCTAGGAAAGCATATAAGAAAGTAAATCTTGTTTCAGTTTATTCTAGCCCATGGAGAAGAGGCTCCTATCTAAGGAGATCCCGGTTGTCCTTCTCACATAAAAACTAGCTACTGAAAGGAGATCAACCTTCACACAACAAAACATGGCCATAAAATGAATTCATATTGAAATTATCTACAAGTATTTACAACAAAGAAATAAGATGAACATGATAATTAAAATTAGTATATTCACAACATTGCTTTACAACAAAGTGTACTTATCTCAGTATGGGGATCCTTCCATTCTTCAATGAGCACACATGAACAATTATCACACCTTAAGAATCAAACAACACTCATAACTCATGATTTGGAGAAAGTGGTATTATTCATGTTGAATGAACATAAATCTAATGCTAATGAATAACTGATAATTGTTTTCTATCCCTCCTTCCTTTTCTTTGAAGGATGCTCTTCTTATTTATACATGAATTAGCGATATCTACTCAATAAATGTAGATCCCTTAAATATCTACTAGACCCATACTTGTCTCAACTTATCCCTAAATACTAGATACAAATCCCATGACACATCAAAATCTCCATGATCTTTCTCCTTGGAATATGGTCCACCTCTTGAGTTGAAATTCGAATTTGATCTTAGGAGGCCACATAAGGGTGCCTTGGAAACTTCCAAATGATCTACACATGTCATCAAACTCAAGCCACTTTTAGGTATAAGAAAATACATGTTATTTCTCTAACTTTTAATCATAAATTCACTCTAAATACATGAAATTAATAACTTTGGAAAATGAAAATATAAACTCATATGGTAATGGAAATATAGGGTTATGTAATGATAATATGATGAAATGAGGTGACAAAATGAGGATAAAGGTGAAAATGGAGTGAAAATTGATGTTAATTTGGCGGCCCAACATCATTGTCGATAGCGGGAGCCAAAATAACCTGATTTTAGCAGAGGTCATGAAGTGGTTGGGCCTACCGACTATATCACATCCACAATCGTATACCATTGGGTGGCTTTACCAAGGACGGGATCTCTGCATTTCGCCTTCCCTGCAGCATCAAGCCCTTCACGGATGAGGTACTCTGTGATGTTGGTCCTCTTGAATTTTGTGATGTATTATTAGGAAAACCATATTTGTGGAAGTGACATGTTGTATAATAGTCTAGACCTTGATCTGTTATTATTTCTTTGGGTACTAAGGTATACAGGATACCAGAGATAGCCCCACCTACCGCCATCTCTTTGATCTCTTCTAAGCAATGCAATAAGGTCATCTCCCAGACTGGGAATTTTTTTTCTTTTTTATTTGCTCTCAAAATAAGGGGAAGGTCATAGGCACATCCATGGCCCATGGGAAGGGTTCCTCCAAGCAACAGAACTAGGTGGATACGGTCATGGAAGTATACAGGGACATCTTCTCCTCACCCACAGGGGCACCCTTGCAATATCTTGTTAATCATTCAATTGATATGAATCTCAGAGCACCTCTATCCAACAAGCTGATATATCACCGCTCCATTGTAGAAAATGAAGAGATCAAGTGGAAATTTCAGGAGCTACTATAGAAATGGCACATCCGACCAAGTTCCTCACCTTGTGGGAGCCCGATTGTACTTGTACAAAAGAAGGATGGGACTTGGAGGCTCTTCATTGATTATCGAGCACTAAACAAAATCACTATGAGGAACAGGTATCCAATCCCATGGATTGATGACTTGCTGGACCAACTCAAGGGGCCCAAGTATTTCGGCAAGATCAATATGAAGTCTGGTTATCACCAGGTTCCAATAAAGCTCACTTATGTATGGAGGATCACTTTTAAATCTAAGGAGGGCCTTTTTGAATGGTTTGTTATGCCCTTCAAGTTGACAAATGTCCCTACTAATTTTGTGAGGCTAATGGATGACATCTTGCGTCCCTTCACCAACTCGTTCATGGTAGTTTATCTGGACAACATCCTCATCTTCAGCAAGAGTTGGGAAGAACACTTGCAACACATTCGGGAGGTCCTTCAAACTCTTTGGCAACACAAATTGTTTTCCAACTTGGAGAAATTCACCTTTGGCATGAGCGAGGCCCAATACTTGGGTTACATCATAGATGAGTGTGGCGTGCATGTGGACCCAACCAAGATCAAAGTCATTCGGGATTGGCCAGCCCCGACCACTCTAATAGAGATTCACATCCTTTTGGGCCTTGCAAATTTCTATCGGATGTTTGTGTTGGGATTCTCCCATATCACTTGGCCTTTGAGTCAGATTACTAAGGGTGGGGCGAAAATAAAGTTTTCTCGGTCCGAGTCCCAATAGAAGATGTTTGTTGAGTTGAAGCACCACCTCTTCTCTTCACCGGTACTCACACTCCTAGACCTACAACAGCCATTTGAAATCAAGATAGACGCCTCAGACTATGTTATTGGTGTAGTCCTCACCCATCATGGGAATCTAGTGGCTTATTATAGTGAGACACTTTCTAATACAATTCAGAAGTACCCTACCTATGATAAAGAGATGTATTCATTCGTGCAGGCTTGCCTACAATGAAAACACTACGTTCTAGGGAAGGAGACTTTCATCCACACTGATCACCAACCTCTTCATTTTATACAGACACAAGCGAAGTTACAGAACGATCGCCATCATAAATGGTCTACATATCTGCAACAATTCCACTTGAACATTAAATACAAAAAGGGTAGCACCAATCATGTTGCACACTACCTCAGTGGGCCCCCAGTTGCAGCAGTGACTACTGTTCTCAACTCTTGTGGTCATGAGACCTTTGAATGGCAGCAACTATACAAAAATGATCTAGAATTCACCTTGACACAATAAATGCTAGTAGATGGAAAGCAAGTTCCTGATTTCCACCTCCATGACGCATTATTATGCTACCTGGGCCACCTTTTTGTTCCTTCAAGCGAGCGTGCCAAGATGATTTGGGAGGTGCACTACAGTCGGGTTGCAGGACACTTTGGTGTGGAGAAAATTGTGGTTGTACTACAAAATTACTTTTATTCGCCCAAACTCTAACTAGATGTTGGGAAATATATCAGATCTTGCATTGCCTGCGTCATCGCCAAGCCAACCATCAAGAAACAAGGCTTGTACACTCTTTTGCCTACTCCCAACCAGTTGTGGGAATCCATCTCCATGGACTATATGTCTGGCCTTCCTTCTACCAAGCATGGTAATGATTGTGTATTTGTGGTCATGGACAAATTTTCTAAGATGGCTATATTGGCTTCCTATAAGAAGAGTATCACAGAATAAGACAGTACCAAACTCTTCTTTGAACGAGTATGGGTACATTTTTGGATCCCACATACCATTATAGCATATTAGGATAACAAGTTCCTGAGCACATTTTAGTCAAGCCTCTAGACATTATTTAACACCAATATCATGAAATCGACTACCTTCTATCCCTAGACTGATGGCTAGATAAAGCTCGTCAATAGGGTGATAGTGCACATACTCCGCATATATAACTCCAATCATCCTCGAACTGGGATGAGATTCTTCTATATGTGCAACACAATTATAACAGAGCTCTCCATAGCTCGACTGGTTGCAGTCCCTTTAAAGTGGGTTTATGATTTCAACCATTGTGTTCGATTGATGTTGCCATGCCTCATGCGACTACTCGGACAAAATCCACACATGTACTATCTAAGGATGATAAAATAACCAGATTTGTTGAATGCATCAAACACATCTACCAGCAGGTTCACAACATCCTGGAGAAGTCAAGTCCCAAGTACAAGCAGCAACATGATCAACATCGGGTGCCACATAAGTTTCAGGTGGGCAACAAATTCTTGTTGCATTTGTAGAAAGAACGCCTTACCAAACCCCATCGGAAGCTCAAACCACTTTGATATGTTCCTTACACCATTACCAAGGCTATGGGAGACAATGCTTTTGAGCTCAGCATTCCCCCATTCCTTGGCCTACACCCAGTGTTCAATGTGGACTGCCTTCGACCATACTTCTCACCATTGTTGGACAAATCAGATATTGCAGAACAACTCACACCAACAATGTTAAACCCAAACTGCATGGAACATGCCACAACTGATCAGATTATGGACACACAGGTCAAGAACACTCGCCAACAAAATATCCAATAGTATCAGGTTGTCAAAGCTAGCCAACTCATGCACCAAGGCAAATGGCTCACGAGGGACTAAGTTCGGCAGAAATTTCTCCATCTCATGGAGGCACTCAATGCAATGGGGATGATTACTTCCTAAGGGGGGAGGATTGACCTAGGTGGATATTGGTGGCCAACCTCCTATTCCACTTAAACCCCCAATATTGTCTCTTTCAGTTTTCCATTTTCCTTAATTGTAGCACAGTTTACTATTTTTCGCAGTTTTTCGAGTCCTGAACTTCTGGAGCCATTTTGAGGCCCTAAACGACGTTTTTTAGGGAAAATAAAGAGATTGAAAATTCTTAAACAAGGAATATTGTTTTCTTTTTGCCTACTCTTCGAGATCTTCGAAATGAGGTATTATGATAGCCAAATGGAGATCGTATGCCAACGTTACAACCCCGAGAAATTGATGTACCAAGTTTCCCAAACGGGGCCCACAATTTTGGTGCTTCATCTCCAAGGGTTAGGTTTCTGGATGTTTAGGATTTTCCATTGTTTCTCAATAATAAATAGGCCTTGGATCCTCATTGTAACACAGTTCAGATGCATGTAGCGCAACATCTCTTCTTAGAGATAAGCTACCATTGCCCAAGCTAGTCTTATTTCCATTCTATTTTTAATCATATTTCAGTGTTTGATATTAATGAAATGAAGTGTTATTTCTATTGCATCTTTTTATTTATGGTTATATCTATAATTTGTTGTGTTCCTATTTAAATTTAGATCACCTTTTGACTCTGCTATGTCGACGTTGTGAGGGTCTTCTTCTTCATCTGCAGTAAGGTTATAACACTCCAGTGCATTTTCTATCTACGCAGCCCAATTAGGTTGTTTCCATGTTAGTGGGGTTACATTTTCAAAAATCCTCTTCTTGACTGTCTGAAGGGCCAAATCTATGTATGGGAAATTGTCCTCAAAGATGAATGTTAATATAAAGCCATCAACCATGTCTACCCAGTGCACGTACCATGTTAAAGCTTCATTTCTAGGTACCAGCTCTTATGGATTGTATCTAATGTATGAATGAATCCATGTACCCATTCTTGTTGTAGAATCTCCTTCCATGCTGTAGTGCATGGCTGGATATGCTTCCTTGGATTAGTTTCACCATCATATTTTATCTCCATCTCTGTATCTATCTGTCCAAACCTTATCCCCATCAATATTCGACATTCCTACCAACCTCCTATATTCTTCTTGTGTGCATTCCACCATCTATTAGGGGTAGCTTTCAGGGCTATATATAAGGTTGACAACCTTTGATTTCCTAGAACTTGTTCTTCATAATAATTAAGAAAGTATTTACATCACATATGTCATCATAAGAAGGCAGGATGCATACCTTAGATATCATACAATGAACTGATTTGGTAATTCTTGCACAATGCCTTGTGGATACTTCATGCAACCTATTCTGCCAGTTCTCCAACTCTTCTTCTGAGTCTGAGGTACAAGAACTATCATGCTCCCAACTCAACTTGCCTTCTATAGCAGGGTTAACACAATATTGTTCCTTCGTTGTCGTCTGATAGATATTGTGTATGTGAGTTGTGCAATATTGTTCTTTGACTGGTCCTCTATATCTTACTCCTTCTAATGGATCCAAGGGAACAATTACTCTCATTTTGTTTCCTTCAAATATCATGTCTCTTCTTCATATTAATTATGGCCATATTGTCAAATGCCCAGTCAATTCCAAGAAATGTAGGATAAGGGTTACTGTCACTGATGATCTCTATTACTTCAAAATCAGCAGTAGTGTGAATTCCTTCAATATCCACTGTGACACCTGGTAGTCTTCCCAGAGGGACGATCTTTTGTTGATTTTCCATCCTCAACTGAATAGGTGAACATTGTAGCTTCAGCTTACCCATTAATTCCCATGTCTACTTCGTCAAGGCATTAGAATCAGATCCTAGATCTAGAATAATTTGATCCATCGCATATTCTCCTATATGTGCACTAATCCTCATATCCCTTACAGTTCTCTTATGTCGATGAAAATTATTGACTACGCGCATCTCACTTTGCGGTGTTTCTTTGGATGCAAGGAATTTATTAACTCTTGAAGCCCTTCTACAACATTTTGATCTCTTAACAATTTCATACAAGTCTACACACAATAATTTAAAATACCTACTTGATTTGGTGAATCTTGGTCTTATGTCTAAGCTTCGTCATGTCTCAAAGATCAGTTTTGTATCAAAGTTGATGACACATCTTAGTTACTTTTGTGATCAGGCTTTAGCCGTGCACTAGAGGTCGAAGCTCCATCATCCATAAAACTTCACTTTTCTTCCATAAATATTTCCTTTTATTTCTGAATATCAAAAACATGAACTTTCTCAGCAATCTTTCTGACCCATGCACTTTCAGATTCTTTCTTCTCATCTGCTATATCACTATCGGTTGCAGCTCCACTTCTAGTCACAATACTAATTCGAGGTTCATCGGTCCTCCTTTCAGTAGTCATCATTTGAATATTCTATGTCGGCTTCTAATTTATTTTTTCTTGCATCTTCACCATAAGTACAGGACATTCTTTGATTACATGGTCAAATGATTTACAATACTTACATGTTGTTGTGGGGTTCTGGCAGTCTCTCGCAAAATGACCTATTTGGTTGAAATTATAGCAAAAGATCTATCCACATCCTCCACCAGCTCCACTGCCTCAACCACTTCCTTGGTAACTTCCTCGCCCACAACTTTTTCCATTGTCCTCATGTCCATGCTCTTATTCTTACATTCTATAAGCGTCAGCACCGTGCTCCATCATTTGTTTGTAAGCCTGGCAATTATTCTCATCATGTCCTACTAATTTACAAAATTTGGAATATAGATTCCTCGGAATTTGTACATATTTTTGTAATAAGTAACATTATTTTGAATGATTTTGGCCTCTAGTCTTACATATTTCACACCATAGGCCGCATCCTACATTCAAGAGATTCAATGCCCCACCATCCATGTAATTTCTAAATATAGGGCACTGTTCTTTAGAATGGCCCTCCGATCTGCACTTCGTACACCATACTTCTTCTCTAACTTATTTTATTTTCTTGATGTCTTGTATCTATAGGGTTAGGTTTGTCATTTTATTCTCAATCTGTTGCATGCCTGCATTAGTATCTCTTATAGGCAAAGCTTCCAATTTCATCATGATCTGTATAGCGTTAGCTTGATTTTCTATCTTTTGTTGATCAATGACAATCTGATATGCGGTAGCAACACATGTATAAATAATTCTTGATATTGTTACAGAGCTATGTTGAAGCTTACTTGATCCAATAAAACCTTAAATCTCTTATCAAACTCCCAAATAGACTCAGTAGGTTTTTGTTTGATTTCTTTCAACTCGGTGATACACTACAACTCAGACTTCCACTCTTTTATCAATGTTGGTTTAATATCTACAAATGTTATGTCTTGATATTTGAATACTTCATATACCATGTCAATGCTCTATCTTAGAACGTCGTAATGAGTTTTTCTTTCTTTATATTCTCATCATTGATATGCTTTTCTATCCATACAACTTCACATAAAAACCAAAACTGTTCTAGATCCTCCAATCCAGTTCCTTTGAAAATAGGTAGCTTAATATCGTCATCCATACTTCTTCTTGTAGGGGGAAGGGGAGTGGGAGGAGTAAGGGGAGGGGGATGGGGGGTAGGAAGGGTAGGGGAAGGGGAAGGGGGAGGGGGAAATCCAAAAACACGCTGGATATTACTGGATTCTGGTTTCTAAAAACTCTTAGGTTCAGAGGGTAAATACTGCAGAGTTACCCAGGGGTTATCAGGGTGGATTTCTTCTCTTTCACTTTCAAATTCACTTAAAAGAGGACTATAATTGGTCTCTGCTAGGTTCTTCAGGTCTTATCCATGATATCTCTTTCTGGTATCTATTTTATATATCTTTCCACTTCATGTTACTCTAATCTCTTGCTCAGATTTATTCTCTCTTCTTCCAAACATAAGTAAATTAGCAATCTGATTGCATATGTAAAACTCCCTTTTCACACAAAAGTCCAAAGTTTTAGAGATTTTAAATACTTACCTCACTATGCTTTGAATAATTGTGATTCTTCTTCATTGTAGGACACGATCGAGTTTACGACAAAATCAGTAATGAATTCTCCCAAGATGTTATCAATCCAGAAATTGACAGCCCTTGAAATCCTATTGTCAATGATCTTGAGTCGTTGTATCAATTCAGGATTCCATGTCATAGGTTCTTCATCCAGAAAATAGTTCTTCCTTTCGATCAACCTCGATATCCACTCGTACATCTTGGCAAGAAATGAAACGAATAAAATCTCGTATTGACCTATAAAACTATACTTCTATAACCAAGATTTGGATTCCAGACGAGGGTTTTTGTTTTCTTGATCTTCAAATTCTAGCTCTTTCAGGTATATCAAGTCTTGAATCTCCTTCTTTGACGGGTACCACATCCACATATCCTTTAAATGGATCCTGGTCCTTACAACGGAGCCATTTTTTGGCTTGGTTTGGGATGACACAGGTTCAATCTATACTGCACACCAACAAAACCCTCAATCACTGGCCCTTTCGGCAACAACCCGCAAGCAGATCGTAGTATCACCCGAAGTGACTATGGGAGGATGTAGAACCAGGTTTCTGCAGCCTTGAAGGATTAGGAGATGTGGTATTATTATGTTATCTTATTATTAACATTTATAAATCACTTCACGCATTATATTAATCACTTAAACATGCCATATAAAACCATCAACCATCACTGTGTTGAAGTAAAATGCAACTATAATAATTGTTAATCTACAGTAGATAATAAGAAAATATACACATCAAAACACCAATTTACCGTGGTTCACCCTAGTGTAGGGCTACGTCCATAATAAATGTTGCTTAATATAATAAATCATTAAACAACAGGCAGTTCTTGGCCTGCGCACTAAGTTGCAGGTTGTTTGCACACTCAGTTGCAAACTCAAGCCCCTGCGCACTCATCTATAGAGCCTTGCCTTCTCTACCAAATTACAGATCACAATAATTTTTCCGTAACACTGATCTGGACCAATTTGATTTGATAGATCGATTTCTCTTCTTATTATTTTACCCTATATATATGATGACATTGTAGGGTTATATCATCAAAATACCATTGTCCAAACACCATGGACTCCCTAAAACAAGCAACTATGGTCCCAAAACCATTGATCCCTTACAAAAATAGCACACTTTTACAAAAAGGAGGGGCTTTGACCCACCCTAAAGCCCTTACAACACTGCACAGTATATTCAAAATGCTCCATTATGTGGTCCACTTCGCTCTCTACTACATGCTCCACTACATGATTCATCCCACAAAATGCGGAGTCTTTGCCAAAATCTAGGCCAAGTTGGGTTGCACCCAATAAGGGTAGGAGGGGTAGGGGGAGGGGGGTGGGGAGGGGGAAAGACAAAAACACCCTGGCTATTACTAGATTTTGGCTTCTACAAACTCTTTGGCTAGGAGGGTGAATATTGTGGTGTTACTTGGGGCTTATCAGGGTGGCTTTCTTCTCTTTCACTTAAAAGAGGACTATAATCGGTCTCTACAAATGTCTTCGGGTCTTCTCCATGAGATCTATTTGTGGTATATACTCTTTATCTCTTTCCACTTCGTGTTACTCCAATCTCTTACTTAGATTTATTTTGTCTTCTTCCAAAGATAAGTAAACTAGAAATTTGATTGCATCTTAATCCAAAGTTTGATAAATTTTAAATGCTTACCCCATGGTCCTTTGAACAATCATTGTTCCACTTCGTTGTAGGACATATTCGAGTCTGCAGTGAACTCAGTAATGAATCCTCCCAAGATGCTATCAATCCAGAAATTGAAAACCCTTGAAATCCTATTGTCAGAGGTCTTTAGTCATTGTATCAATTCAGGAGTCCACACCGTAGGTTCTTCACCCTTAAAACAATTCTTCCTTTAGGTCAACCTCGATATCCACTCATACAGATCAACAAGAAATGAATCAAAGAAAATATCGTATTTATCTTTAAAAATATACTTCCATAACCAAGCTTCATATGTCAGATGAGGGTTTTTGTTTTCTTGATCCACAAATTCTCACTATTTCAAGTCTATCTAGTCTTGAATCTTCTTCGTCAACAGGTACCACATCCACATATCCTTCAAACAGTTCTCGCTCCCAGCAACTGAACCATTTTTTGGTTTGGTTTGGGCTGACCCAGGTTCAATCTATACTGCGCACCAACAAAACCCTCAATCATTGGTCCTCATAGCAATGGCCTGCAAGCATATCGTAGTCTCACTAGAATTAACTATGGGAGGATACAGAACCAGGTTTCTGCAGCGTTAGAGGATTAAGAGATGTGGTATTAATATGTTATCTTATTCTTAGTACTTATAAATCACTTCATCGCATTAGATTAATCACTTAAACATGCCATATAAAACCATCACTGTGTTGAAGTAAAATGCAACTGCAATAACTATTACTCTACAATAGATAATAAGACAGTATACATAATAAAACACCAATGTACCGTGGTTAACCCAGTTTAGGGCAACATCTAGAAGAAATGTTGCTTAATATAATAAATCTTTTAAAACCAAACAGTTATTGGCCTATGCATTAAGCTCGAATTTTTCTATGCACTCAGCGACAAACTCAAGCCTTTGCGCACTTAGTTGCAGATCCTCGCCTTCTCTACAAAATTATAGATCACAATAATTTTCCCATAACACTGATCTGGATCAATTCGATTTGATCGATCAATTTCTCTTCTTATTATTTTATCTTATATATATTATTACATTGTAGGGTTACATCATCAAAATACCATGGACTCCCTAAAACAAGAAACTATGGTCCCAAAACCATTGATCCCTTACAAATATAGTGCGCTTTAACAAAAAGGAGGGTCTTTGACCCACCCCAAAGCCCTTACGATACTGCGTAGTATATTCAAAATGCTCCACTACGCGGTCCACTTCGCACTCTACTGAATGCTCCACTGTGTGCTCCATCCCATAAAATGTGGAGTCTTTGCCAAAATCTAGGCCAAGTTGGGTTGCACCCATCAAAACTTGGCAAGCATCCAACAACTTCTCTTTAAGTAGCAAGGGAATCTGGTGACTAAATTTCCTCCTGCCTCCCTAGCAACAAGGGTGTCCCTAAACTAAACCACCTCAACCCTCAATAGCAACAAGGGTATCCCTAAACTAAACCCCCTCAACCCTCAATATCAGCAACAAGGGCCCAAATAATCCCATACATGTCTGTCCCATCACATTGTACAATTCATACACATACACAGTGTACAACACAACATATACACCTACACCTAGTGTACAACAAAGCACATACACCTACACCCGGTGTACAACACGACACATACACCTACACCCGATGTGAAACACTGCATGTACACCTACACCCAATGTACAACACAACACATACACTTAATCCTAGTGTACGACATAATACATATACATACCCACTATACAATACAACAAATACACAACTCCTAACACAATACCACATGTATATAACACTACCTAAACAACGTGTACACAACACCTTAGGTACATATCACAATGTGTGCAACATGTACATGACATCGCATGCACACAGCACCACCTCCACGATGTGTACACAACACCACATGTACAACATGTACACAACATCAGATGTAGAATCCTACACATTACCATAAGTACATAGCACCACTTGTACAATACGTACACAATGCAATATGTACATAGCACCACTTGTATAATATGTACAAAGTACTATATGTACATAGCACATCCAGAGACCACACCATCTCTACCAAGAAAGCTTTCTTCTAGTGTCTCTCCATTATCCATATTTTTCCATCATGTTGCAAATCACACTGCTTTCATTTCATTGATGTATCCCTCAACATTACTTGCCATATCATAAACATAGGAATAGGCACATAATATCAAATCATATCCACATGATACTAACCTCATAGATTTGTTATGGCTACTCTTCCCATTTGATTCCTTATGAAACAAAGAACCTCTTCATGCCATTCGCCTGCATAAGCAATCATTCCTCCACAATAATGATCATTTGTGACCCTACCAAACAACAACATACATACATATATACATATATAATAATCAACATAAAACAATCATGATCCTTGATGACCCTCTCAAACAATGACATACATACATACACATATACATATATAGACATTGGCATAATCTTGATCACAACATACTTACAAGATATCATAAGGTCAAGGTTAAGAGAACTTCCTTTATCTATGTACAGCATGCACAACATTGAGAACAATAATTCCCAACTTAGTCGAGGCATCTGATGCCTCAAATCCATTTCCTTTCACCTTTCTCATTACCTTTCTCATGATTGTCCTACCACTATCCATTTACCCCAATGGACCCAACCAGCTCAACCGGTTATCACATTCTTGCCTTTAGTTGCCCTTATACATGCACTAAGCTCCATCCAGGTCTTCATTACTTGTTGGGTTTCATTTGACTCTCCCCGAGCTCCACTAACTTTCCTCTTTCCCCAACCAATTCCCAAAACCCTCAAGGAATAAAAGGAAAGAACAAGAATCCAACAAGAAGAAAACTAAACAACAATATAACACCACAAACAAAGTGGCATGGCCATGCACCGGACATAATAAAAAATGCAAAGCAAACACAAACAACTCACAAACCAACAAAAACACAAAACTAACAAAAGACACCATGACTCAGTTCCCATGATTGTCAGTGTATAAATAAACATAACAATATACCATTTATCTTACATTATTATGCTAATCATGTTTCCTTGTAATTGAACACATACATTATCATCTCCTAAGGGACTTCAATTCCTTTATTAATATAGCTATAACTGGAAGCCAGTTATTATACCTTTCAAATACATGTTCAGAATATAGCACATATCTGCATAATGTCAGACAAAATCAAAGTTAAAAATACTTCTTGTATTCATGCAAAGCACCCATTCATTTGAAATATGGGTTTCCAAACATAGCAAAAGTAAATCTCACCCATTTCCTTACTTTTACCTTTTTCCTTACTACAATCAAATCTTCCTATGGACTGTCACATCATCCAACTATTAGTTATATAAACTAATCAATTGTTACCTTGTCATGCTAATCCCAGGCATAATTCCTACAACTTCTCACCCATGTCAGTCACATGTTCCAAAGATCAAGACATCATGTCTATTTATTTGAAATAAACCTTTACCAAGACTAACAACCATGACATAATAAACTCACAGTAATTAATCATAATACTACAACTAGCACCCACTTACACTCATCTACATGTCAGTTGTTTCAATGCATATTGTGTTGGTACTATCGGCTTAAAACAAGACCATTCCCTCATTCAATCTTTATTGACACATACTCATTTCATGCAATTAATCAACATTCAGAAAACATGTAAATATATCATGTTAGATAAATCAAATAGAGGACATAATAAAACTGGTGAGCACCAGTATTGCAGCAATAATGTTGCAACTCCTAGGGCTTCCTACTTTACTTTTATCAACCCGGTAGTTCGTAACAAACTTGGAAGCGACGGTGCTATATGCACAAGTGCTAGTTCTTACTGCAGGCTGTCACTTGGTCAGTTGGCGCAATATCACTAGGAGCTCAAGCCAACTTCTATGATTTCCAGAAGAAGCATTATGTGTGATGAAAGAAAGGAAATCTCACTCTACAGAGGCTACTTTATTTGTAGAAAGGAAAGGAAGATTGAAATGTAAAGTAACCCTGACAAACCCCAATTAACCAACTAACCCTACTTTTGCAGAAAGAGAGATGAAAAACCATAAAATGCATTGTTACAGGGAAAAGTGTCTATGCAGAACTGCTAATCCCACTAAGGTGTGGTAGCTACCTTAGAAACAAACAAAGTAAAACTACTTTCATTTTCCTTTATGAAAGATAGATGAGAGAAGAATAAAGGAGACCAACCTCTGTCTTGCGCTTGGCTCCTAGTTCGATTCCTCTCTCTTCTAATAGTCCTTTGCTACTTGCTTCCTTGTACACCCAGCTTCACAGAGTACCTGTAGGATCAAAGTAGCATAACAATATACAAGAACATGGATCTATTATCATAAACAATCTAGGATCAGATGTAAATTGACCATACAAATGCATAAAACATAAACGCCAAAAGAGTATGGAGGAAAACTTGAATAGCTTTATTGATAATCAAGAAAGAGCCAAGAGAGTTACAACCAGTTGTTCTGACCCAGCATCATCCTCTCAGCAAGTAAGCCCTTCTTCACCTCATGCAAAGCTTAGATCACCCAACACTATTGTGTTGCCTCAAGCAACCAACATCAATTCCTTACAAGATGCAAAATTCCAGCCTCTGGATCTCTGGGATGATGGATCCATATATAGATATCTGTAAGGGAGATGAGTCAACTTGTGATTTGATTAGTGTCTTCCCTCTGATAGTTCTTGCTTCCACTTGGAGATTGATGATCTCTTACTCATCCTTGGTCAAATTTAGAGAAGCAAGTGTCACATGAGAAGTTTCTGGAAGATTCCATGCCTCTCCACCTCGCGAATTGACACTTCTCGCTTATCGCACCCCATAGAAGGGTTTTTTGAAATGAAACACACCCACAGAGTGTACTTAGGTGAGATGCAATGCACTTTGCCTATGGAGCAGGTGAAATGATCCTGTTTTGACCAGTTCTGAGTAGTTTTTCATGGAGAACTTCTGGTAGAAGTTGTAATCAGTTGACCTTGTTCCTTTAGGGGTTAGAACAACACTTTTAGGGACTTAGGAGCCCTTGGTTTATGGACATTTTATGCTTGGGGTTGCAGTGCCCAAAAATGTCTATAAAAGTTGCCCCCTAAAGCATGAGGTCGTTAATATTTTTTTACGTCGGGCGAAATGCTTTATCATGAGGATCCGAAGTTCTTTCAAGCTGGGAGGAGGCCAGTAATAAGATACAATACAATACATTATCTGCATAATATTTTCATGATTTAGCTGAGGTGGGCATTCCCATGCTCAGCTTTATAAATTCATTTTCATGTACATAGGACAGACAATCGTCTGAGTGTAGACTGATGATTCTGGTAGAGCCATCATCCCTTTGATTGGATGATTATCTGTGCAGCAACGATGTAAATTTGATGTCTTTATTTCCCTGAATATATATCGTAGCCTGAATGGATGAAACTAGATCCGGGGTCTTCAATCTCGTTCGATATCCACTCGAAGTACAAGTCGATCCATGTGAGAGATGTTCTGGAGTCGAACATGGAAAGACATCGCCTGATTACCATCCAATGATGTAAGTTGTTAACAGGCGCGAGAGGAATCACCGATAATGATAATGACCCTCAAGGTACTACAGTACAATTCACGTGGTGTGAATAAAGGACTTGGCGTCGAACACAACACAAAATCTTTCGGTCGAAGGCCATTGATGTAAACTTGTCGCCAGAAGTGAGAAACTTGCCATTGAGGCATGCAAGCTTCAAAGTACTGAAAGGGGTGTCCCTAGATCGACTTCTTGGATAATGAGCTGATGTCGACAAGAAGCAATCCATCATAGGAGGGCCTTAATGAATCCCACATCAATGACACGAAACAGAGCAAATGATTTTAATGGAGGTGAAAATGATCGGTGATATAAGGTTCAGGGTGGCGGTCATGAAAGAATGGAGCGTAAATGTATTGCAGCAGGTGAGACACAGGTGAATTCTCTGAGTGACTTCTCTTGAACATATCGGCGACACTGACGTGATGGATTGGTAGCATTAACCCCAAATGTGGATGGCGTGATGGGACCATGGTGATGTGACCGATGAATGAAACAACCCAAATCGACTTGGATGTGGAGTGAAAGTGTCATGTTCAAGAGCGACTTGCTACCAACAAAGTTTCTTCAAGTTTTCTTCCCAATTTTTCCCCAGTCATTGCTGGCCAGTACCTCTTTATTTTTGTCAAGCTTGAGGAGGATAACATATGCTTGTTCTATAATCTGCCCTTCGGGCAAACCCATCGCTATGTTTTAACGAGCCTAGCGATAGTGAAACTCGTTCTTGTCTGTTATGGACAAGTTTGTTGCTATTAGGTTTTAACGAGCTTAACGACAAAGATAAATTGGTCCTTTTAAATTTTAGAGAGTCTGAAAAGGGACGTAAAGGAAACTCCAAAATTCCTTTTTCGTCATCTAATCCCTTAAGTCCGAAAAAGTATAAAACAATACAGAAGGGATGAATTTTCGATACTTTTAACGAGCCGAACAAAACAAGTGCTCGATCTTTTTGTGTAATAATCCCTCAGGTCCAAAAAGATTAAAATCTAAAGGAGGGATAGCACTTCCAGTCCCTTTAATGAGCTGGAGAGGCCAATGGCTCGGCAATCTTTTCATATTTTACGAGTCAGTTGAAAAGAGCTTAAAGGAGACTCGTCTTTGAGGAACGAGTGCTAAAATTGGGTAGCGGCTGATTCCAGGTAAGGTTTGGAATTTTCCAATCATGGTAGTGTTACAAGGATGGCTAGCGGGATCACTCTTCACAACTGTTCCTCAAAAGGGGTAAACAATCAAATGGAGGTGAATGATCGGCTGATACAGAGTGGAGGTGATGATGGGAACACGACCAAGGCTTTAAAGGCTGAAGTATTACATTCACGATGATTGTTTACCGGGAATTGGTTCATTTTTTATTGAGCTTAAATGTTGGGGGAAACATTTGCTCATTGCTTATGTTTATTTTTTAATGAGCATGAAGTCCGTGTGAAAACAGCTCGATTAATCCAGTCGTATAATAAGAATGTCTCATATATGAAAACGGCAATTTTTCAAATCTTTCCCCCACATCATTTCTTTATGCAAGTTAGGAAACGACCAATCCTACGAGTTTAAAGGGTTAGAGGACCTACAAATTTAAAAAATAAATGGTCGCTCTTCGCTTGCACGCCAAAAGGTTTGCATGCCCCCAGGTATAAAATAAAGCTTCAAGGTCACCTTTTATTCAACCGAAAAAACATTTGTTTTATCAGGAAAGGTTTACCTCTTTCAGGTTACAAAAGATTGTTTTATCTGGACCGCAAACAAAACACTTCTTCGGCGATGCCTACCAAAATAGACAAAGGTGAGCGGTGCAGACACCTCCACTGACATAACTTTGACGAGGGAATCTTATTCCAGTCTAACCCCCTTTTCCAATCACAGACGGGAGTACAGACTAGTCATATATCTCTCGCGGAAACCTACCCTATACTCGAAGTTTTCCTGCCGAAGCAGACCAGGGTGCATGCCCCCTCGGTTTCAGTCATGTCCCCCGAATCACTCGCGCTCATCAAGTGGATGGAATGGGGATTGATGAGACATTCCTTGTGTGAAAAGACCATTCAGGGATGGTATATGACTATTTGCTATGTGTGATCCGGGAAAGGAAAGCTGGTCTACGAGCTTGACCTCTCTTCCTTCGTGCGGAAAACACATTACTCTAAAGAGTGATGAGACAATGGCTCCCATGCAATAAATATAGTCTCGTCCAAGGAGTAGATTATAATCCAGGGGTCCTTGGACTACCATTACATTCATATGAACGGTTTTCCTTCTCAATGTTATGGGCACATTGGGAAGGATCCCTAATGGTGGATTGGTTCCTTTGTCAAAGCTTGTTAGATTTCTCATCTAAGGCAAAAGCGATGGCGAACCAAGCGCTTTCCAAGCAGTCGAGGAAATGATACTCACAGAAGCCCCTTCATCTATGATGGTACCGGCCATAACCATTCTATATATTTGAGCAATGATTCGGAATGGTACACTAGCCAGTAAACGGGGTCTGCCTAGTTGATTCCAGTCAAAGGAAACAACTAGGTTGCTTGGAGGTGGGGCCGAATAGACGACCAGGTACGACTCTGACGAACTTCCTTCCTGTAGTAAAGGAATGGGTAAATTGCCCCCATGTTCACCGGATTCTGTGCTTACGAAAAGAATTTGGACGGTGTCATCCTTGTTCTCTTCGGTGACTGTATCATCTGAAGATGGAACCTCTGAAGGCAAGACCGCATCAACTGCCGCCTCAACCTTTTGACTTTCGTCTGGTATGGATTCAGATGGTTCGTCTTCAATGATAGTTGCTTTGGCTGACCACCTGGGTGGGTCAGCTGGATTTTCAACTAGTGACGGACTCAGCAAGAGTTTTTTATATCCAGGAGGAAGTCATAACGGTGAAACCGGACGATCGTCCAAAACTCTTTTAGCCTTGTCTAAGAAGGGACAACAGTGGACGGCGTGATCTCCTTCGCACAGTTTACAAGGAAATCTATATTTTCCTTTTTGTCCTGGGGCTTCACTTTCACTAGTCGATGGTGTGTTTTCAACATGATCATCAAAGGTTGACGACACCGGGTTGTGCAAACGAGGAGACCAGTCCCTTAAGATTCGAGGGATGCAGGGACAATCTCTATGATAGTGGTCTCCTTTGCAAATGACACATGGAAATTTAGGCCTGGTCAGTGCAGTGTGTGGATTTTCGCTAGACGACGCTTTGTTGCCCCCTTTCGCTTTTGGCTCCTTCTTCTTCTTCTCTTTCTTCTTCTTTTCCTTCTTCTTCTCAGGTACTTGATTTTTGGCTCTACCAGCCCCATCAAACGAAGAGGAAGGAGGAGAGGAGGAATTGGAGGAAGTAGAAGGTTGGTGAGTAACTCTGGAATCGTCTAGCTGCTGACTCGATTGTTTAGGAATTGCAATGTTCTGAACGACAGAGGTTGAGAAGAGACATACGAGCAAACCGATTGTCAATCCTGGAAGCGACAATGTGGCCATATGGGGTGCACCAACATCTCCCCAAGAGGAGAAGGGACTAGGATTTCCTCCAAGAGGAATTCTTTGGTTGGTGGACTCCATCCTCTCACCCTAAGACCAACGTAGGAAAGGTGATGATGATTCCATTTAAAATAAATTTTAGATGCTTTGACACAACTTGTTTTTTCAATTTTAAAGAGTCGAGAAAAAACAAAAGATGACTCTAGTCGCCTTCGATTTTTAATGAGCCTGAAGTGACAAGTGCTCAGATGGACCTTTTCCGTTAAGGAGTCTGAAAAGGAACGAAAGGGACTGCTCTAGAAATCTAGGCAGAGGGATTACCAAACCAATAGCAAAACTGCAGAATACCTTTTACGGTATGGCAGTCAATCTTCCTGAATGTTGTGTTCAGTGCATTGTGATCGATAGGGCGGCAGACATGGCTTCCTATGGATAAAGGATTAAGCCTATTGTGGTCTCCCAAAATATACTCGACGGTACGTGGGAGCACAAGTCCGTACTGGCACTTATCGTCTCAAAGTGGAGGAATCACCCAACCAACAGTGAGAACAATAGTTACCAGGCTTTACGACGTCGGAATACGTCTCTAGCCTGGACTTCTAGATGTTGTGCGTTAGGTTCCAAAGCGTTGTTAGATTCATTAAATTTATTTTATAGTTGATCTTGCTTAAGAAATTTGCCTTTCAGGTTCACCATGTGATGTAGATGTACAATTCCTAAAATGCAATCTAAGATGATAAACAGTCTTTTATCTTCTTCGTGCAATGAAAATCCTAGCTACTAAGGAAAGAAAGACAGAATTCTTTCAAAGAGTAAAGAGCACACATTATATGCACTGTCCTAAATCAAACCAATCAAATAGTCTAAATGCAAATGCACATGCATGTATTTGTTTTCAGCCTTCTTAATATGTGAATGATAAAAAGAAAGCTAATGCGCAAATCTGAATTACTTTCAAGCGACAATTACTAACAAGTTTCTTTTCAAATTCAAAATGAAGACTTGCTTTCGACACTAGAAAGACTACTAATTTAGATCAAATACAACAGTAATAGGGTAATCGACTATCAAGAGCAATCAGACTCTCTTCTATGACTGAAAATGACACTTGAGACACTTTCAAATCAAGAAACGACAGTACAATTACGTTACTTTTTTGCAAAGGAGAACTGAAAATGACTCAACAAATACACAAAAACACTTACAATTCTTTGCACAATGGAGGCGGAATATCAGCAAGGAAAGGGGTTTCAAACAGAGGTATACTGACTACAGGTATCAAAATTCATGAATAGAACTGAAAAGAATGAACACAGAAACCAAAATTCAGGAACAATGCCTAGTCTGATCAGCGCACCTGTAACACAGTGAATTTGAAATGCAGCGCACCTACTACACTCGGGAAGTGCGTTGAATTTCAAATTCCCAGAACAAAGACCGTGTTGGGCCAGAGACGAGACTTTTCTTGGGTTTCGGGTCACAATTTTCAGTTCAGTTCAGGGATTTTGGCTGAGCAAGTGGTAATCAGTAAATCAACAACAGGAGTAGATCTAAGGAGGTTACTAGAGCCACCACAAGGGAAATTAGAGAGTTTGTAAATCAGTTGTTTAATTCATAAACAAAACCTGGAGATTGACTGAAGTGGCATTTATCTACTTTTCATTTGCATAGCAAATGCAGTTCGAAAGCTACCTGGCTCGACTTCAGGATCCGTCTGTAAGTTTATAAAGTAAACAAAAATGTAGATAAACAAACAACCTAGTCGCTCCCCAACGGAGTCGCCATTTTGTTACAGGGAAAAGTGTCTATGTAGAACTGCTAATCCCACTAAGGTGTGGTAGCTACCTTAGAAACAAACAAAGTAAAACTACTTTCATTTTCCTTTATGAAAGATAGATGAGAGAAGAATAAAGGATACCAACCTCTGTCTTGCGCTTGGCTCCTAGTTCGATTCCTCTCTCTTTTGATAGTCCTTTGCTACTTGCTTCCTTGTACACCCAGCTTCACAGAGTACATGTAGGATCAAAGTAGCATAAAAATATACAAGAACATGGATCTATTATCATAAACAATCTAGGACCAGACGTAAATTGACCATACAAATGCATGAAACATAAACGACACAAGAGTATGGAGGAAAACTTGAATAGCTTTATTGATAATCAAGAAAGAGCCAAGAGAGTTACAACCAGTTGTTCTGACCCAGCATCATCCTCTCAGCAAGTAAGCCCTTCTTCACCTCATGCAAAGCTTAGATCACCCAACACTATGATGTTGCCTCAAGAAACCAACAGCAATTCCTTACAAGATGCAAAATTCCAGCCTCTGGATCTCTGGGATGAGGGATCCATATATAGATATCTGTAAGGGAGATGGGTCAACTTGTGATTTGATTAGTGTCTTCCCTATGATAGTTCTTGCTTCCACTTGGAGATTGATGATCTCTTACTCATCCTTGGTCGAATTCAAAGAGGTAAGTGTCACAGGAGAAGTTTCTGGAAGATTCCATGCCTCTCCACCTCGCAGACTGACACTCCCATTTGTCACTTCTCGCCCATCGCACCCCATAGAAGGGCTTTTTGAAATGCAACGCACCCACAGAGTGTACTTAGGTGAGATGCAATGCACTTTGCCTATGGAGCAGGTGAAATGATCCTGTTTTGACCAGTTCTGAGTAGTTTTTCATGGAGAACTTCTGGGAGAAGTTGTAATGAGTTGACCTTGTTCCTTTAGGGGTTAGAACAACACTTTTAGGGACTTAGGAGCCCTTGGTTTATGAACATTTTATGCTTGGGGTTGCAGTGCCCAAAAATGTCTATAACATGCATGCCATTACCTATTTAGGAAGTAAAAAACATCTATTCAAGCTATTTCTAGGAGGAAATGAGAAAAAAAAACATCTTTTTGGATTTTTATATATTTTATGTGAAATTGTCATGCATGTAATTTATTTGTTTGGGAGGTGGCGGCGAATAGGTGGTGATGGAGGGCTACTTTGGAGTTTTCAGAGGTGTATGAAGGTGTGGAGGGGTCCTAGGAGGCCTCTGGTAACATTCTGGAGTCTTTCCCTGCAATCGGACTTCAAAAAGTCACCTACAGGAATTTCTACAGGAGGCTGTAGGGGATCTATAGGAGGATCTACAGGATGATGCCGAGAGCGTTTTTAGAGGTTTTTAAGGTGGGAAAATCATTCGAAAGGGTAGCTGAGGGCTGGAAAGATGTGTTAAGGTGTCTGAGGTTCTTCAGGGAGGATTAGGAAAGAGAGAGGTGGGTTGGATTTGTTCAAGGAAAGGGAGGAAAGTTTATGAGAAAAGTGTAGAAAATTAGGGCAGATTTATGAGGGGTTGTGAATGACCTGCGGGACATGTAGCAAAGAGAGATGGTGGTGGCTGATTTTTTGAATTATTATGAGCAAAGATGTACTACAAGAGAGTTGTGAATCAAACACTGAAACTAAGCAAGCAAAGAAACTAGCAGCACAAAAAAAACAGAACTGTATCTCATGTTAACCTAAATTCTGATCTAGGATATGGAATGCTGAATAATGTTATATGGAAAGGAAAGCATGAATGGAGATTTATTGCAGAAACAAAAATCAGTATGGCAAAATGGATTTGAAGCAAAGCGTTAACCTCTAAATCAAACAATAATGCTAGAAATTGCATGGATAAGGCAAAACTGTGTTTTTGGTGGCAGCAAGAGGGTCTTGACCTCAGCTCATGGTCCCAAAGGGAGGAAAGGAGGTCAAGGATCTGTTGATGGCCATTTTGTATCTTTCTCTTACCAATATTTAACCTACCTCAACAAACTGAAATGGAAACAGCTATGTAAATCACCAAAAAGCAACCTATTTTACTAAGGAATAAATCTATCTAACAGCAACTAATTCATGAACTACAAAAAAAATATATAAATACAAAACAAGAGGTGTTGGGAAGCTTTGGTTGGGCCCTAACCCAAGAGCTTCAGCCCTCTGGAAGAACTCAGTGCTGGCTCAAAAAAGATTTCATCTTCATTATCAAAATAATAGTCACATTACATAAAATTGTCCACAAAAGTAAGCTCGAAATGAGCTGAGCAAAAGCTGCAACAAAAGTGTGAAAATTTGACTAAAATCCAACAAACTACTGAGGCCCTAGGCCTCTCTATTTATACAATTGGATCTCCTAACAGCTCTCCTAAAATCAAGGAGGCTTGGCTCCCAGGACTTGAGATAGACAGCAGTTAACATTCACTTGCTCCACTGCCTCTTTGATGCATTGATGTGGCTGCTTGTGCTCTGAGCTTTCTGAAGGAGGATTCAAAGTAGAGAGTCATCAATGAGGGGGAAAACCTCCTATAAATCCTCTCCCTTGTCTTCCTCGAATATTGGTTGCCAAATGCTCATTAAACCTTTGACTTTGTCTCAAAATTGACCAAAAATCTACATAAAGCACGCATTAAACTTCATGGCATAATGACTAACCCAACTCACTCTATTAGCATAAATATAATAAAAGAAATGCACTAAACTAATGAGAATGGTGGATTAAGCTAAGTTAGGAGGCCAAATGAGCCCATATAATTACCCATTTATGGGGATCATCATCACCCCCTACTGAATGTGTTGCTCATCCTCTGAGCAACTAGTCTATCTCCTCATCTTTGATGGCCATGATGGTCTCCTTGATATCCCATGCTTCTGATGTGAGATCCTCTTCTTTATCATGGAATCTTGTCTTTCTGTCCACCTCTTCCCACTGTCGTTGTTCTTATTCCTCTTTTACACCTTCCAGTAGGCCTAGCAGCAGTGGAGGACTCAATTTGAGGCCAATCCAATTGGCCTTCGAACTCTGCATAGAGCTCTGGTATAGTGGCACTCTCCTTAATGCTTCTTTCATCCTTGTTGGGAAGTGATACTCCTTGATTTGCAGACTATGTGGGAGAGTGTTCCACCTCCTCATACAAGCATGAATACAGTGTTCCCCAAGTAATCTTTCCATGTCTTCAAAATGTGTAATGGCCTCGGCCTGCTCATTGATATACTTAGGGGCACTTTGAGGATTATTTGCAAGCAGTTGATGGACACTGATGAGAGCCATGGGGACTACTAGCTCAACTCAGATCATTAAGGGTTCATTTTTCTCTTTTTCCATCAAATTTTTTATTTCTATTGCCCTTTTCTCCTCATGATTCGTCCATGATGCCATAGCCATCAGCTGCAAGTCTCCTAGCCTCACGTTGGGGTCCCATAGTTTCATATCAATGAGGGCCAAGTTGTGCAAATAAAACTTTGTTATCTTTGCCTTGTCTTCTGCTGAACTTTGGTCACATAGGTCTATAAACTATTTATAATCCTGAAAAGACATGGTGCCTCTTTGTGCCAAGGTCTTGATCTGAAACTATAGCCACTAGTATTTGAGGTATACTCCATATGATTTTGTTGGCTGCCTACACTATAGTGCCTCCATAGACTAGCTGGCCATGCATGCCAATTATGTGTCCTTTTCTTGTAGCTGTTTTCTTAACATTTCATTTTCTACTTCCAAGTGAGATCTTCTGATTGCTTCTGTATGTCTTACAGTGCTCAACTCCTGACCTATTTCTCTAAGCTTTCTCTCCATGTGGCCAATGTATTCCACCCCTTTTGACTTGGCAATTTGCATCCATCTATGGCTTCTTACTCTTTCTTTCTGTAGCTCAAAGAAAAGTGGGCCTGCAAACTTCTGTGGGATGATTTTCCCCCCTCAAGGAGATTGTAATAAGAGCCCAAACTAGGTTGGCAGTCAGGTTCTTGAATCTTTGTTGTTTCATCCTTCCCCTTGGTTTGATCTTCTACCCTTTTCTCAAGTTTCTCAGTGTCCTGTAGCTTTGTTAGGGTCTCCTGTAGAGTTTTTTGTGCCTCCTGTGGGACTGTTTTTGAGTCCTATAATTTTATTCTTTCCTTCCAAGTGGAAGATCTAGGACTTTCTCTTTCATAAGTAATGGGGGTTTTGGATGGAGATTCTTCCCTTTTGACAGTAGGGGAATCTTCAATTATGATAGGCTCTTTTGAGGATGGTTGTGGCTTCCCTATTCTTATTCTTGTACTTTTTCGAGCCCTAAAATACATTGATGGTTGCTTTTTCCTCTTTTGTTTAGGTTTAACTGGGGTGCTGAGGGCAACAAGAACAGTTGTTGCTTCCCTTTCTAGTGTCTCAGGAGATACTTCTGTCTTCTTTGCCCCTTTTTCCTCTTCTATTGTCTTTTTTTCCTTTCCTAGCTTTGTTTTGGTTTCCTTCTCATTTTGTTTCGTTTCTACCTTCTCTGCTTTAGTCTTTTCTTTCTCTGGTTTAGTCTTTTTCTTTTCTATTTTAGTCTTTTTTCTTCTGTCCTAGGTTCCTTCTTCTCTGCTTTGGTCTTTTTCTCCTCTGTTTTAGTCTCTTCCTTCCATGTTTTAGGTTCTTCCTTCTACGTTTTGGTATCCTCCTCATCTTCCCATTTTTTTTTCCCCCCCTCACTTTTAGAAGGACTGAGGTCATATGTGAGGGCTTTTATATCATCTTCTCCTGTCATACTTCTGAAGATCTCCCAGGCTATGGGGATTGTGAAGGTGTGGAGGGGTTCTTCCATGAGTAGTTTAATTAGTCCATGGTGAGCCAATTGATCTAGACCTCCTGCCTTCAATTTAATGCTGGAATATATAAGGGATTGTCGGAGAAAATAGGGAATGATGAGTTTTTGGGGTGTGGGAATATCCATGCCATATCTCAGCTCATGCAAAAGTCAGAAATGGTAACCATAAACTATGTTATACCTCCCTTCATAGGAAATGTACTTGATAATTTGGTAATTGACCTCATCCCAAGGGTAAGGTATGCTTGCTCTTCTGATGCCATTTTTGTCCTCTACAGGATGCTCATTTTGTTGGAAGAAGGTTTTCTTGGCAACTTGACCCAATGGCTTTTCATCTTTGCTCCAAGGCAATCCAAGTGGAAGACTAGTAACCCTATTGATAAATTTTGGGGTGATTTTCATGGTGAGACCTTTGAAAGTAACAGTGGCATGGGTCTTTGAGTGGGGTACCAAGGAAAGGGCAAACTCCTGTGTCACTTGTTCATCATACCCTCTAAATGTTTTGAAAAATGGCATCCAATTGGCTCTGGTAAAAATGGCTACTACCTCGGGATGTTCATGGAGCTTATTTGAATTTATGGGTTCCTTCCTCATGAATCCCCCTGTCATTATGTTTTAATATTTTGGAACACCCCAGGTGGAGAAGGAGACAACAATTTTTGCAGAAACAGGAAACAAAGAAAAAACTGTGTTTTTTTTAAGAAACGGACAGAATTTTTTAATGCAATTCCTCTTCTTTTTAGGCTTGATTCATCCTTAAAATTGAATCATTCCTTGCACATATGAATATCCAAGGTGGTTTTTTCCAGAGCCTACCTCTTCAGGTCCAAATTCGAGCAAAAACCCCACGTTCTCTTTTGTAAACCTGTTTACTGCCCCTCATTTAGAAATGGTTGTAGGTTCTCTTGTAGAACCTATTACTGCTCTTGTAGAATCTGATAAGGCTTCTGTAGAACACCGATAAGAGGAGGGTTGAAAACGACAGAGAACGATGGTCTCAAGGCTATGGAGGTGGTATGGAGCTTGCTGCAGCCGCGGGGATGATGATAAAATGAAAACAAAGGTGGTGAATAAGTTCGAGGAGGAGTACTTATGTTTACTTGAGATATTTTCGGCGATGATGTCAGGTGGCAAAAAGGGTACGTTGCCATTATTCAGACCGTTGGTCCCCACTGCTGTGTCATCATGACTCTTCATGACTTTTTCCCGCAATCACTTCCCATCATTTGCATCGGAGTTTATACACCTGCCACTACCTTTCCTTTTGGATTTTCTATGAGTTGACTAGGCACACGTGTGTGGGATCTCCGGATGAGTGTAGTCAAACTGGATGAGGGTGGCCAGTTAACTGGCCACCTTTCTGGTTTAACCCTAACCATCTCATTCATTCATGCAATTTTTGAATTATACAGATGCAATACAGGAGACGGTTAGACACTTACCTGTAGGTTGAATGTTCGTGTTGCGGTGCTACGTGGTTCTATTGCTGATGCATGCTCGGATTTTAGTGTTGCATGCCTATATCCCTTCTGCTATATGCTCTTTGCTTCTTGATATGTTTCTTGTTTGTTTTGTACTGGTGCCCTTTAGCTTAATCTTGCTTCGGACATCCTCTGCATTCCTGTGGCTGCACCTATTTTGTTGTTGGAGCTTGATTTTAAGGGGATCAGCTGCTACAGGAAATCCTACAAGAGCTCCTGTAGCTGCTTCTCCCTCTAAAATTTTTAGCTAATTCTTGTGCTAGGAGCTGTGAGGATTCTACTAAAGATACTGATGGCAATGGAGAGGTATTTGGTAAGCTACAGGTGAGTTGTGGAGGTGTTGTTCTTTTTATTTCATTTTTTTTTCTAATTGGTTTCTGTGTTTTTGTTGCAGGAAGGAAAGAAATCAATGGAAATGAGGTGGTGCAAATGTGTGATGGATGGTTAGGATGGTGGATATTTGTAGGATGGTCTACATGCTCTCTATGAAAATCCCCAGCTCAAATTGTTTCTAAAAGCTATTTCAGACTCTTTGTGATTTCTATAGGAGCCTCCTGTAGAATACATAGGGCCTCCTGTAGGATACACAGTCTTCAGAAAAAAACACAGAGAGGTGGAAAAAAAGTTTAGAAATGATGGAGAAGAGGATAGAGGATGAGTAATAGGATTTTTGGCATTTCCTTTGGCATCTTGCGGTCCACCTGTAACCTGCAATGCATTTTAAAAGTCAATTTTCTCTTCCTTTTTTCTCTTTTTTTTTTTTTGAAAAGACAATTAGGGCGCCTCCAGGAGGTTTTCACCCTACTTGCCTGCCCTAGGCATCTCCAAGGGAGGTTTTCACCTAGGGATCTTATTCTCTCTCTTTTTTTGTTTTTGTCATCACTGGGCCACCTCAAAAGAGGTTTTCAACCCAATGATGGGACTCAAGCACCTCATAGAGGTTTTCACTTGAGTCATTATTTTTTCATTTTTCTCAGTGAGTGGGTGGAGTGGAAGCTGAGACCTACTCCACTACCAACACTGTCTTGTTCAAATCTTCAATTAAATCTCGCTTGGAGAGGGGCTTCTTGTAAATTTTTAACCTATGTCCATTGAAAAGCATGGGGATGGCTTCCTCATCAATGGTTCTGATCAGAACTGAACCATTGTCATTGAATTTTTCTACAATGTAGGGTCCCAACCATCTTTTCCTCAGCTTGCCTTTGAAACCTTTATACCTTGATTCATAGAGCAGCACACAATCTCCTTCTTGGAATTTCTTCTCCTTGATATTTTTGTCGTGCCATATCTTCCTTTGAAGTTGGACTACCTCTATGTGGAGAAGGGCCTGCAATCTTTGTTCATCCAATCCATTGAGCTGGAGTAACCTTTTCCTTTGTGCATGGCTGAGGTCTAGGTCTAGCTAAGCTACCATCCTTAGTGTATTGTATTCAAATTCTATTGACAGCAAAGCCTTCTTCCCATAGAACAATTCATAGGTTGTGAACCCAGTGGTGGTCTTCCATGTGGTGTTGTAGGCCCAGGTGGCCTCAACCAATCTATTTGCCTAATCTTTTCTGTTGCTGTTCACTACCTTGATCAGAATTCCTTCCAAAGCTCTATTAGTGACTTCCACCTTTCCATTGGCTTGTGGATGGTAAGGAGTGGAAGTCCTGTGCTTGATTTTATGATGTGTGAGCAGGTCTTCAATAAAATTGGAAGTGAACTGACTACCTTGATCTGTAACTAGTTCTCTTGGATACCCAGACTTATAGAAGATGTTCTCTCTTAAACACTCAGCTACTTTTTCTTCTGTTGCTGCCTTGATTTCCTTTGTCTTTGCTCATTTTGTTAGGTAATCATTGCACATAATGATGTATTGCCTTTGTTTTGAAGGAGGGGTGATAGGACCCACAAAGTCCATGCCCCACTTCTCAAATGGCTTAAAAGTCACTTGAGGTTGCATGGGCATCTCATCCTTTGGAGTAGGTTTCCCCATCCTTTGTCATCGATCGCATTGGCTGGTATCTCTCTTCACATCTTGATGAAGAGTGGGCCAATAGTAACCTGCTTGCAAGATTTTGAAAGCAGTCCTTTTTGCTGCAAAATGGCCTCCACAAGGCCTGTCATGACAGGTTAGGAGAATGCCAAAAACTTCCTCCTCCCTAACACATCTTCTCAAGATCTGATTTGGGCAAAGTTTGAAGATATTGCCCACAATCCAAGTGAAAGGGGCGCTTTTCCTCACGGTCTTGCTCTTCTCTTTCGATGATAGATGTGGTGGGAATTATGCTAAAACCAAGTAATTTTCTATATCAGAAAACCATGGACAGAGTACTGAGATAGCAAATAGGTACTCATTTGGCATTTGATGATCCACCATTCCTTCCTCACCTGCAGGCAAATCTATTCTAGACAAAAAGTCAGCAACAACATTTTCTTTACCAGGCTTATCAACAATGGTTAAATCAAACTGCTGCAGTGAAAGCAACCATCTAATAATGCGAGCATTTACATCTGGTTTATTCATTAAATACCTAATTGCAGCATGGTCAATTTGTATAAAGATTTGATAGCCTGTGATGTAATGTCTGAACTTATTTAAGGAATGCACTACAGCTAGGAGTTCCTTCTCAGTTACCATGTAGTTTAACTCTGCCTTTGACAAATTTTTACTTATAAAGTATATGGCATAAGGTAAATTTTCATCAACTTGCCATAAGGCTGCTCCTATTGCTTTGTTCGAGGAATCTGTGTGAATGTGGAAAGGTAGGGCCCAGTTTGGGCCTCTCAAAATTGGGGTAGTCACAAGTTTATTTTTCAAGGTATCTAGGGCTTCTTGACAGTTGTCAGTCCATATGAACTCGACATCTTTTCCCAAAAGACCAAACAATGGAGAGGCTAACTTACTGAAATCTTTAATGAATCTTCTGTAATATCCTACTAAGCCTAGGAAACTTCGAACATCTCTTACCTTTCTAGGAGGTGGGACCCTTTAGATGATGGAAATTTTGTTGGGGTCCACCTTCAATCCTTGTTGAGATATTGCATGACCTAGCACAGTCCCTTCAGTCATCAAGAATTCACATTTTTCCGGAATGAGGGACGGGTTCATTTCAATATACTTGTTCAAAACTTTTCCCAAGTTAGATAAAGCTTCATGGAAGTTAGAACCATAAGGAGTAAAATCATCCATATATATTTCCACTGCATCATGAACCAGTTTGGAAAATATACTCAATACTGCTCTCTGCAAAGTGGTGGGAGCATTGCGCAAACCAAAAGGAAGGACCCGATATGCAAAGGTACCCCAAGGACAAGTGAAAGTGGTCTTATCTTGCTCTTCTGGGCTGATTGGGATCTGATTGTACCTGCTGAATCCATCTAGGAAGGAGAAAAACTTTTTCCCTGTCAGACCATCTAATACTTGATCTATGAAAGGCAAAGGAAAATGGTCCTTTTTTGTGGCCTTGTTTAGTTCTCGATAATTGACACAGATTCTCCACATACCATTTTTCTTTGGCACTAGCACTAAAGGAGAGATCCACTCACTATTAGAGATGGGGTAGATGAATCCTGCATGCAGTAACTTTTGCAATTCTTCCTTGACAATGTCCTTAAGGGCTAGATTCATTGTCTTTTGAGGCTACCTGATTGGTTTGAAATCTTCCTTAATGTAAATATTATGAGTACAAACTGAAGGGTGCACTCCCTTCATCTCCTTATAGCTCCAGGCAAAGGCATCTAAATGTTTTCTCAATAAGCTACACAGTTCCTTCTCATGGGAGGTGGATAGGGATGAGTTGATTTTCAAGGTTCCTTCTGGGCTGAACTCTATATTCCTAACACAGAGAGAGATTGGTTCGGCCACACAGAGATCAGCTAGGGGTTTTTCTTGGGTTTCTTTCACTAGATCTTCTAATGGCAACATACTGGGGGGTGGATTCTGAATCAAATTTCCAATGATATCATCGTCATTTTGGGGTTTCCCTCCCATGACAGTTTCTATTGTTCAGAGTGGTGCAGAATAGACTTCGTCTTCATCCTCCTCCTCCAACTAGAGAGGTAGATCATGTTCTAGCAGGGGTTGGGCAGGAGGGTATAGGATTAGTTGTTTGGACATATGCCCATTCTTGATTGTCATGTTCCCAGATTAACGACTAATGTATTCCCAGGATGAGAGGATACCCAATGAGATTTGCTTTCGGCTGGAGAACTAAGAAATCAACAAGGTACTCCCAAGAATCAATGGAGACCATCACATCCTCCACAATCCCCTCAGGGGTCACAGTGGAGCGGTCTACTAGCTGCAGTACTATCGTGGTCTTTCTCAAGGAGCCCTGGCATTTGAGCTTGAGCATTGTGTCCTTGGTCATCACATTAATGGTAGCTCCTAGATTAATCAAGGTATGTGGGATCATGGTGCCATTGATGTGGACATCAACTATTGGGTTTCCAGGGTCTAAATATTTCGGACAGACTACCTGCCCCAACATCAGGTCGGACAGTTGTCCTATGACATTGATGGTTGGGGCATCTCTCTTATGCCTGCCTAGATTCCTGAAGCACTTCTCTTTGATCATCTTACTGTATATGGGCACATCCTTTATGGCTTGGAGAAGTGGTATCTTTACAAATAATTGTTTCAATTCTCCCAAAAATTTAGTTTCTTCTGGGGTGGGTTGTGTTGTCCCAGATAATCTCTCAGGAAAGGGTGGATTTGCTTTTGGTTCACTTTCCTCTTTATCTTCCTCAACATCCCGAGGGGGAGGTTGGCTATTTGGGAGGACCTTCCCAGATCGTAGGTTAATCTCCTGGATCTCCACAGCATAGGTTGGGCATGATGGTTCCCCACTGTATACTTGTTGATCCTGTCTGTTGTTCGGGTTCAGGTTCGGTTGAGTAAGCATTTGGGGTTGCCTTGGTGGAGCAAGAGACAATGGTTGCAGTTGACTAGGCGGTGGAGACAAAAAAGCAGGAGTAGAGTTGTACTGGGGCCTCCACCCCTGATGAGATGCATTCCACTGAGGTTGTGGCTGAGTATAGGAATGGAATGAATGAGTGGCTGGTTGGGCATGATATTAAGATGGATATGACTAAGGAGGAGGTGTGGACCAGGAAGGATGAGCTGGGGGACCCCAAGAAGATATGGAAGTGGCTTGATTGGGGTTGTAGTATGCTTGAGATGTCCCTTGCATTCCCTACTGGTATGGTCTAGGCCCATGCAGTCTCGTTTGGTTCATGAAATAGAGTGGTTAAGTGGCTCCTTTTACCCCTTGGTATACAACGTTAAGTCCAGGTAAGGAAGGGCACTTATCTGTAGAATAATCTTCTTCACAGATTGAACAAACCTCTATATATTTCAATGGGCATTCGTTTCTAGGATGCCTTCTGGTGCACCTAGAAAAAAAGTGGCCAAAGCCCTCTCTACTTCCTCTTGTTTCCTTTTGATATGCAAGGTATCCTTTTGCATGGCAAGAGTCTGCAGCATCTCACTCTTGAAGTTTTCCAGCATGTTTCCAATTTCACCTTTAATGGATGAACTGGATGAGGAGGTACTAGCTATGGGTTGACTCCCCCAACCTCTCTTTCTGGCTACCCTAGAGTGGTTTCTAAAAATAGTCTTTATGTCTTTATAAGGTAGTTGGTAGATGTCTCCCCCAGCCAGTAAATGGAGGGTGTGTAGAAGGTCTTCCGAAATTCCTCTGAGCAGGACAAACTTCAGAGATTCAGGGTCAAGTGTGCACCTGGCCCTTTTATAACTAAGCTAGAACCTTTCTTCATAATCTTCCAAGGATTCATGATTTCCCATGGTCATTCGGAATATTTCTTCCTTGGTATCTTTTGACCTACAGTAGTCTCGATATTTGTTATTAAAGGCTTGCTACATCTGAGCCCAAGTTGTGATGTTGTTGCCAGGTAACCCCATGAACCAGCGCAATGCTGCATCCTTGAGGGTAGAAGGAAGCAGTTTCAACTTCTGCTCATCTTCTGCATAGTCATAAGTTCGATAGATAACAAAAAACTCAAACAGGAAGGTGTTAGGATCTTCTGTAGTCAATCCATGGAAGTGAGGTAGGGCTTAAGGGCTTATGTTCTTCATTTTAGTGTCCCCATTGGTCTCTTGAATGGGAAAGGTACCCTATACTCTTTCTCCATTCCCCCTAGCATTTCTGTTTTCAGCCATTGTCTCAGGAGGGATGTTTTCTTCCTCTTCTTCTCCTATAGGTTCTTAAAATATCTCTGGTTGTTCCCCTAAAGGTTCTTTTGGATCACTGCCACTGAAGAAGAGAGAAGGGTGGCTTTGTGATGCGGTGGGGGTGTTGGGTAGGAATTTCCCTGAATTATCTCTATTCCTACGAGGCATGAAAGGCAATCTCTTTTTGGGTGATTTTTGTTTTTTCTGTTGTACCTACAAAACTGGAATTGATTGAACAAACAAATTGCAACTACTGAAACGAACTTGCTGAGGAAATTGTAGAATTGAAATGAAAGCAAGGAAATGACTAATCTGGAATGAAAATTGCAGAATTGAAAGGACTAATCTACTTTTGCTAAAATGGAAATTGCAGAATTGAAAGGGCTAATCTACTTTTGCTAAAATGGAAATTGCAAAATTGAAATGAAAGCAAGGAAATGCAGAAATTGAAAGAAACAACTACTCTACTTTTGCTAAAATGAACTACTTAGTAGATGTTGCAGTAGAAAATAAAAGAAAAGAAGTAATCACAAAATACTCTGACGCTTCCCCGAAAACAATGCCAAAAAGTGGTGAGCACCAGTATTGCAAAAATAATGCTACAACTCCTGTGGCTTCCTACTTTACTTTTATTAACCTGGTAGTTCGTAACAAACTTGGAAGCGAAGGTGTTGTATGCACAAGTACTAGTTCTTACTGCAGGCTGTCACTTAGTCAGCTGGTGCAAGATCACTAGGAGCTCAAGCCAACTTCTATGATTTCCAGAAGAAGCTTTATGTGTGATGAAATAAAGGAAAGCTCACTCTACAGAGGCTACTTTATTTGCAGAAAGGAAAAGAAGACTAAAATGTAAAGTAACCCTAGCAAACCCTAATTAACCAACTAACCCTACTTTTGCAGAAAGAGAGATGAAAAACCATAAAATGCATGCCATTACCTATTTAGGAAGTAAACAACATCTATTCAAGCTATTTCTAGGAGGAAATGAGAAAAAAACATCTTTTTGGATTTTTATGTATTTTATGTGAAATTGTCATGCATGTAATTTATTTGTTTGTGGAGGTGGCAGCGATTAGGTGGCAATGGAGGGTGACTTTGGAGTTTGCAAAGGTGTAGGAAGGTGTGGAGGGGTCCTAGGAGGCCTCTGGTAACCTTCTGGAGGCTTTCCCTGCAATCAGACTTCAAAAAGTCACCTACAGGAATTTCTACAAGAGGCTACAGGGGATCTACAGGAGGATGTGCAGGAGGATTCCAAGAGTTGTTTTAGAGGTTTTGAAGGTGGGAAAATGGTTGGAAAGGGTAGCTGAGGGCTAGAAGGATGTGTTAAGGTGTCTGAGGTTCATCAGGGAGGATTAGGAAAGAGAGAGGTGGTTGGATTTGTTCAAGGAAAGGGAGGAAAGTTTATGAGAAAAGTGCAAAAAATTAGGGCAGATTTACGAGGGGCTGTGAATGACCTATGGGACATGTAGCAAAGAGAGATGGTGGTGGCTGATTTTTTGACTTATTATGAGCAGAGATGTACTGCAAGAGAGCTGTGAATCAAACACTGAAACTGAGCAAGCAAAGAAACTAGCTGCACAAAAAAAACATAATTGTATCTCATGTTAACCTAAATTCTGATCTAGGAAAATGGAATGTTGAACAATGCTATGCGGAAAGGAAAGCATGAATGGATATTTATTGCAGAAATAGAAATGATTATGGAAAAATGGATCTTAAGCAAAGCATTAACCTCTAAATCAAACTATAACACTAGAAATTGCATGGAGAAGGAAAAATTGTGTTTTTGGTGGCAGCAAGAGGGTCTTGACCTCAGCTCATGGTCCCAAAGGGAGGAAAGGAGGTCAAGGCTCTATTGATGGCCATTTTTTATCTTTCTCTTACCACTATTTAAACTACTTCAGTGAACTGAAATGTAAACAGCTATGTAAATCACCAAAAAGCAACCTATTTTACTAAGGAAGAAATCTATCTAACAACAACTAATTCATGAACTACAACAAAATACATAAATACAAAGCAAGAGGTGTTGGGAAGCTTGGGTTGGGCCCTAACCCAAGAGCTTTAGCCCTCTGGAAGAACTCAGTGCTGGCTCAGAAAAGATTTCATCTTCATTATCAAAATAATAGTCACATTACATAAAACTGTCCACAAAAGTAAGCTTGAAATGAGCTGAGCAAAAGATGCAACAAAAGTGCGAAAATTTGACTAACATCCAACAACCTACTAAGGCCCTAGGCCTCTCTATTTATACAACTAGAGCTCCCAACAGCTCTCCTAAAATCAGGGAGGCTTGGCTCCCAGGACTTGAGATAGACAATAGTTAACATTCACTTGCTCAGCTGCCTCTTTGATGCATTGATGTGGCTACTTGTGCTCTGATCTTTCTGAAGGAGGATTTGAAGTAGGGAGTCATCAATGAGGTGGACACCCTCCTAGAAATCCTCTCCCTTGTCTTCCTCAAATATTGGCTGCCAAATGCTCATTAAACCTTTGACTTTGTCTCAAAATTGACCAAAAATCTACATAAAGCACACATTAGACTTCATGGCATAATGACTAACCCAACTCACTCTATTAGCATAAATATAATCAAAAACATGCAATAAACTAATGAGAATGGTGGATTAGGAAGCCAAATGATCCCATATAATTACCCATTTATGGGGCTCATCACAAACTCATACATCAATGTATCTCATGGGAGGCTATCACATCTCCACAAGTCAGTCCAGGTTAGTACAACACCATATCACAAATATATCAACTCATACCTGAATATCATAACCATAACCATCTTCACAAGTCAGCCCAAATTAGCATGATACATCTAACATCAATATCTTAGATGCAATGACCATAATCATCATGTGTATGACGGCAAGGCATATAACAACAAGTTACCATCATTCATGGCTATCCAACACATGTGCATATAATCACATTGATCAACTAACATCTATCATGCATGTAACCATAACAACAATGGAATTACCGACATTCATATAGCCACAATGTGTATAAAAACTGTTAAACATCATACCTACATGCCAAACATACAAACCATTATGACGATCTTCTCTTACCCGATGGTCTAGTGTTACAACTTCTCTATGATTATATGCTTCTCTTTCTTTATCTCGACCAACATATCAACATCATGATGACACAAACTACATAATGATCACCACGATGCACGTCTGGCCTACTATGCATGCATAAGCATAACCAAAACAATGCATACATAACAACATACATCTAGCCCATCTAGTCCAAATGTTGAACCATGATTTGATACCAGTTTGTAACCACCCTTCTCACATTTTCCCAACTTCATTGGACTTCTGAGGTAAATAAGAGCTAAGGGCTACTATAAAATGAGTCAACCTCCTAAGTACAGTTAAGGAAGTGGAATAAAAAAAATTGAAACTTTACTAACCCTCCTAAGGAGCTACAAGGCCCCTAGGAGCTAAACAACCACTCCAGGTGCCCAGACCTTGAGCTAGACTACTTTTTCACTGACCTAGTCTATCAGACGTATGAATAAGTCAACAATGTAGTGACTGCAGTCAAAATTTCTCAATTCTAAGCCTGCAACCACAAAATATGCGGCACCTTTTCTTGGCTAGACTCTAGATCACTACCCAGAACTTGATGAGACTTTCAAAAAGAATAAATGACACAAGGATGAAGCCTCTAATACAGAAATTAATCAAGTACTTGACCTAACCAGGCCTAAGCATGACATTCATTTCACCAGGCACTTGTCGAGCATCAAATCTACAGGTCATGAATGCATATCTAAACATAAAGATCTAAACTTATCTGAGAATCATTAAGAAGGTATAATTCCCTCTCACAATAGCTTCCATAACATCTATTAGGTCATGCATTCAATCAACATTCGTTTTCCAAAGAAACATGATAAAATCCATGACTAGAATCTGCCATAAAACCATGCTTATGAGCAGTATACAACCATAATAATGAGAATGATAGAACACCCATATCCACATCATAACAAGTCATTTACTCATAAAATATAAGAGAAAATTAGCTCTTATTAACATATACAAAAGACAACCAAGTCAAGGACTTCCATGTACCACCCAACCATAGATTGGGCTAAACCAAATCTTTCTTTTAGCCAATCACCTTCATGCCGTATTCCAAGAATGAATGTGGTATCTCATGGGATAAACCAATCCATAAAAAACCAAGGGAATCAAGAGGTTAAATCACCTCCACCCTCACACTACTACAATCTCACCTAAACTTGTCCCGAGATCACAAAAACAAACCTATCTTGGATGCCTCAATATTCCTTCACCATCCCTTGAGGAATTTTCCTATCTCCACCCACTTGTCAAGGGATTCCCAGAGAAAACCATCTCCACCCGCAACCCTTGGGATTTTCCTGATACTACCTCACCCAAATCCAAAACCTTCAGGAAATCCAAAGCTCAAGCAAGAATGAATCCCATCATACCATGGTTATCCAAAAATTGCAAGCCAAGGATAAAACCATTGTTAAACCCTAGAAAAACAAATGCAAATGACAACAAATAAACCAAATACACCCATGTATGGACCCTGCATGCCAAAACCAGCTAGGAAATCATAAATGCAACTTGTTACCTACAAGTATTCCCACTGAAGCCACTTGATCCAACTTTTCCTTGCTTGATCCTTGCTTTCCATTTCTTTCATTTTATTTCTTTGTCATTCCTTTTCTTCCTTTCTTACTTTCTTGTATTAGTTCTATTCTCCTCTCTGAAACCAATTCCAACATAGAACTTACAAAAGGTTGTGAATTGATCTTCAAAAGCCTTTTTATTATTGATGCCTCTAATTTCTTAATTTTTCCTACATTTTCTTTCAATTTTCCTCCCATGCAAATATGTGACCTTTCATCTCCCTTTTCTCCTATTCCCTTATTTTCATAAATAAAATGCCAATAAAATCCTCTTTGCCTTTTCAAAGCCTTTATCAATGCCTTTGCCAATTTCCTTAGCCATAATAATCCAAATGAACACCCACTAGGATGTTTTTCCCAACATTCAGCTTGGAATATGTGTCCTATGATATTGGTCTTATTTTTTTCTTTATTAATTTTATTACATGAATTTTTAAGCCAGGGCTATTACACTCTCTTTCACCATAAGAACTTTGATCCATAGGGGAACTTATTTTAACTATCTTCCCCACAACCCATACTTGAATATTGCCTTGGATTTAGAGAAAGATCAGTGGTTCTTTGTAGAAAATTCAATAATGTAACCTTCTAAAGTCACTTGGACCCAAAAGTCAACAACTCTAGTTTACTTAATGTCTAACGAATGCAATGAAGCCAAATTAGTTCTGGTCCATTTTTTTATTATTCAACGATGGCTTCCAATTCCTACCTTATGCCATAATTTACTCAACCAATTATATAACTCCTCAGGAAACCTACACCATAAAATATCGTATTGATCACATGTAGGTTTTACAAAGAAGATCTCCTATGAAACCCACTCTAAGTTCTTTTGTATTTGTTGAACTTGTTGTATAATAAATGAATCATGGTTCTCGTACCATCATTGTTGAATATCACCCTCAAGAATCCTTGACAACATGATCTAGATCCCCTTGAAATTCTTGGGGTCTCTGCAACAGAACCATTTGCTGGCTGAAATTGTTACCATGTAGACCTAGGGTTTAGCCACTATTTTCCACCAAAATATTTCATCATACTTTAGCGCAATATCGAGATTTTCATTCCTCTTCAAGGGAGACAATTATCGCCCAAGGTGTGTTGAGACTTCTTATATGTTAGAGGGAAGTTTAGATGGTGTCATAATTTGGAATATTTGCATGCATTGTTCATTAGTTATTCAATTCCACAAGAAACCCAAACATCCTTGCACATAGTACAAAAATATGCAACAAACTATCTACTAAAGCATTTTAAAACAATTTAAAGAGAGAATGATAACATAACACCATTCATTCATATAACACACATATAACTATGAAAACATTCATTCATATAACACACATATATAACCTCGAAACATCCTTCTTATATTAGATCAAGAGTTGAACCATTACAAACACAAGTCTGCAAAATTTTGGAAGATCTACCCAAGATTACATCAAAATAATTAGAAAATTTATGGATTACAATAACAATATATTCAGAGAGAATCAAATCTCATTCCGACATCATATCGGCCTAGCACTTTTTCATCTCCTTCTTTAGCTCAATCTATGTAGCTTTTATAGAATATTTCCTCCTCTATCTTGATCTAGCTTGCTTGATCTAGTCCAACTTGATCCCTTTGACAAAATATCGGTGCTTTGGTCCAATTTTGCTTTGGTTCCTTCAAAATTAACATGTGGATCCCTCTTCTACGGCTTTAAAAAATCCGGAGATAATTGCTTTCTTCCCCCATTTGTCACTTTCTATTTTCTATTCTCAGCGTTTCACCTTCTTTTCCATTTACTTTTCTTGCTTCTATTGATTACTTCCATGACTCTTTTCCGACCAAAAATTGATCAAAACTTCCCAAAAAAAAACAAAGGACTCTACATGGATATAAATAAATCATAATATTAGTATGTGATATTCACATATATTAATAATAATGACTTGGAAATAATGCATCCATGTGTGTCATGTGCATCATATGTGTCTTGTGCGTCATGTGTATTAGAGTTGTGATATTGATTTCCAAGGTGAAGTCATTGTGTGAGTTGTATTTAAGTTGTGTCCAAGTCACAGATCCACCTTCTTCAGATTTTATCATCTACAAGTTTGTGATCTACACCTATATATGTGATATTTTATGTGATTATAATGTAATGTGATTTGTGTTTGTGTTAACTCTGTTTTCTCACCATTTTTTCCAATATGGTATCGGAGCCAGAGAGGAGGGGAGAGGAGTGATCTTCGTTATGTAATCTAGGTGTGAGCTGAGGGTGATGCCAAAATTTCCCCATTAAGTTTTTTTTATTGACATATTTCATTCTTTCCAACGTTGCCAAAGCTGTTGAGTGAGGGTGACAAGGATTAGACAAGACGTGGAGAGGTCTATGTTCATCAATCACGAGAGAAGTTGTTATGATTTATAGTTGTGGGTGAAATCATTATGAATCTACATATATCTATGTGATAGACTGTCATTTTCCTTCCTGCGTGAGGGAAGAGTCCATCATTGTTGGATCGCTTCAAAGCACTACTAGGTGTGTGAAGAGATCGTTGTCTACTGAGTAGATTTGTGTCTTAGAGTGGCGTCATTTGTGAGAGAGAAGGCCATTAATACATCACTTCCCCAACGATGTTGATTCTTCAACATGCAAAAGATCAAGATCATGACTTAAAGAATATGGATGGTGATGACAAGAAATACTGAGAACATTGTCCATCGAGCATTGCCACTGTCGCAAAGGTGTAACAATGTTTCTCTAAATATGGATTCTCCACCTTTAGAAAAATTTAATGGCACCAATTTTCATATGTGGGAAATTAAAATACATATGCACTTGATGAGTAAGGGTTTGTTCGGTATAGTAAAAGGAACAAAAAAAAGGTTTTATGCCAAGCAATTAGTATAATGGGACAATATGGAAGACAAGGCTATCGCTATTATTGGATTGGATATTTTACACTCAGTGACATTTGGTTTCTTTAAAAAAATCATCTTCAGAAATTTGAGAGTAATTGAGTAAATTATTCGCTGAAAAGGTTATAAATGCAAAAAAAATCTCTAAAATTCCAACTCCCCAATCTCAAAATGCATGATAAGACACCTATGTCTAATCATATAAATAATTTAATGTCTCTTCTCAAGTAATTAGCTAAAATTGGTGTGAATGTTGATGCAGAAGATGCTAAAGCAATTATATGAAATAGTCTCTCTCCTAAATATAACAATATTGTATTTACATTAAGTCAAATGTTCTCTCAATCATTAGAAGGAATGATAGCATCACTTTTAGCTGAAGAAAAAAGGACAAATACAAAAGGCATAGATGTTAATGTTCAACATGAAATTGCATTGTTTTCCAAGTTTAAGATGAGAAAAACCAAGGGTTCAAGTGAATTCTTTTACTATCACAAATATGGACACACGACATCGAATTGCATAACTCATGCAAAGGATCTTCTAAAGGGAAAATAAATCACAAACATAGACAACTTGAAAGAGTCATTAGAATCAGATAGTGATGAGGAACCACCAGAACCACCTCTCAACTATTCTAAAAAGAAGACTTAAAGGTTTTTTTGTGTGTGTGTTTGTTTTTGTGTTTACTTGTGAGCTTATATAATACTATGCAAAACCACAAAGAACACGTCAAGCTTATGTGAGTCGTCGTGCTCTAATACCATCAGTTACAGGGTGTTCTTATGAAAGGTCAAGTTGTAAAATTGATTGTTGAAGACATTCAGTATCTAGATTGCTATCTTAGATAACTAGTGAAATTGATTGTTGAAGACATGCAGTGTCTAGATTGCTATCTTAGATAACTAGTGAATATAGAAAAAGCCCATGTATTTAACAGATAGTGATAGTTCCATATAATGATTAAGTATCAAGATTGTCCTTTGGGAGTTCAAGAAACGCCAATTATGCAAGTTCATCAACGATGGTCAAAAGAAGTTATGTCTTAAATGGATTAGGTGGTAATTTCAAAATTCTGGTGGAGAAAAGTGCATAATCCATGATATTTCAGAGTGGGTGTAAATGCTAATGAAGACTAGTCAGACATAGATCAGAATTGTTGTTTTAATGTGCTTTTTTAATATTTGTTACATGTAGGCATTAAGGAGGGACTTGGAAGTAATGTTTCATGTGTGTCTTATGTGTCATGTGTATTACAATTGTGATTATGAGTTCTAAGGTGAAGTCATTGTGTGAGTTGTACTTGAGTTATGTCCAAGTCATAGATCCACTTTTTCCAGAGCTTATCATCTAGAAGTTGGCAATCTACACCTATATATGTAATATTTTATGTGATTATAATGTAGTGTGATTTGTGTTTGTGTTAACTCCATTAGCTCTCCATTTTTTCCAACATAACATACTGGTGTAGTCTAACTTATAAATGAAATGGATTTTTCACTTGAATCTCACAATACAATCTCAACCAAGATTGTGATTTTTTGTTGTTTAAAATACATTTTTGAATGCATAAATGGATTTAACACCATGAAAGCCCCCACAACACTCAAATTATTCAAAATAAACAACTTAAAGAAGTTTTTAAAAATGTTCAACAAAAAGTGATTTTGTTTATAAATTAGACTATATCATAATGTAATAAATATTACTGAACAAACCCAATACTAAATTTCATCATATTTTACTCACTATAGGTTCTAGTTCGTGTATTTGGAGCTTGGGAAGTTGTAATAATTCATTTACTAGATGAATAAAGTGCAACAAGTTTATTTTTTTGACTCGACCCTTATTTAAAAATTAATAATTAATTTTAAATAATATAAATTTTAATAATAATATGAATGTGTAATGTATGCATTAAAACTGCTTTTTCTTAACTAGGAGCTTGTCTTCATCGGACCTAAGGACAATTTAAGAACGAAAGACTGAGAGACATCTGGTAGGAGTGAAACTCTGCCCCCTATAAAAGACCGAGAAACATCTTGCAGGAGTGAAAGTCTGCCCCCTTATGGACCACAGCATGAACCAACAGGTTATTCGAGGTGGCACAATTTTCCTTGAATAAGGATGATGTTATTCCAGGTGGCCTGGTTTTCCTTGAAAATGGTGATGAGTCAATTTGCATTAGCGGATAACAGCTAGAGATGGTTGTCCTCGCCAACGTTATGATAGGTTGTCCCACCTGTGAAAAACAACATGAATGTATAGTGATGATCTTGTATTTAATACTTTTCATCATCCTATCTTTTCATATTTTCATATTACATCTTGATATTTTTTTTTAAATTGTAAGTCACTGACATCCCTATTTTATATTTTTTTATATTTTTTATAGTTGAAGTATTCTATGTTTTTTTTTGTATATTTAATAAATTTAGTTTAAATTTTTATTAAAATTTTAAAAGAACTTTAACTAGTAATCGAAGTAATGTGAAATCTGTGAAAACTCAGAGATCTTAGATTCAAATCCTCTAGTTGTAATTTACTTTATGGAGAAGAAAATAAATCATAAACCCTAAAATTCAAGCTAACTGCTAAATTCCTTTAAGATTATATATAGATATAAATATATATTATTTTAAATATTAAATTTATTTAAATATTTCAAGTTAAAAAATATAGATATTAAATTACCGCTCACCAAATTTCAATAACAAAAGTATATCACTTATTAATTCACATTATTCAATGAAGTACCTGAAAATTTAGTATCAAGGGCTTCTGCCACATATTGATTCACATAATACCAAACAAATGGAGTTTTCCACGGGCCAAGTCAACACAAGTACCGATGCCCCGAGCATTTATTGATAAAGTTTGTCATCAAAGTTAACATTTGTACTACTCTGACATGAAATAGCTAACTCGTGAGCTTCCACTTAAACCAACAACGACTCTCTCTCGGTTAATCAAAGCCTGTTTTTACAATACCTGGTTCGTTTCTGTCTGTATGTGTGACAGAATTACTTTTTCTGGGGCATGGACTGGTATGTACATCGACCTGTTTCCTTCCTATCTTACTCACAAGTAGCTCCTCAGCTGGTGGACTGTGTGCATTGAGCGGACTTGGTGATTGAGTGGCATAACAGGACAGGCTCAGTCTGCATGATACAGGTGAAATATATTTTGGCCTGGACTACTGAGCTACATTATGACGCACATTATTATTCGTTCCAATGAAAGGGTCAGGTGGCGGGTGGAGAACATGCTGCAAGGATCATTCCCTGCGCTTACGCGGGCGGATTCCGCATCTCATGGTGTCGCAGGGCAGGCAGCGGACGGGACGGACGTTCAAAATCTGCTCGAGTCCTTTTGTTTCCAAAGGTTTCAGCGTTTTCCTGCAGTGATTTTCTTTGATGATTCTCGATTCTCATTGTATTTAATCGACTGTTTAGTGCTTTTCTTGTGTGGTTATTTCATTGTTTTTTTAAAACATTTTAATTATAATATCTAATAATAATATTAATTTTTATTTTTAATTATTTTTATAGATCTATAGGTAGTATAGATTCATAAGTAGTATAGATTTATTTTAAATACCAATTAATATGAGTCAAGAAAGATCAATTTTTTTCAAAGCAATTTTTTTTATAATGCAAATACAATGTATAATTTTTCGTTGTTTAATTTTTTTTAGAATGCAGGCTTGGTAGTTAAGAAGGTGATCAATTCCTTTGGAATGACGCGAGGAAATAGGGAATTCCCTTATTGTTTAGGAGCTCAATTTCTTTTGAATTGGACAAGGAAATAGGAGGAAAATGGGGGCTTGAATAAGCTAAATGTTGGCTAGAAATAGTGAGTCAGTAGGAGAACAAGTTTATAGTGTAGGGTGTGCTTTAGAGTTGAAGTAAGACATTGTAATAGTTTCTCAATCTCATCTGACTAATGAAAAGCAGTGAAGGAGTTTTTCCCAGTTGAGTTCCCCTATAAAATAATTGTATTCCTTGTGTTTTTATTATTGCATGTAATTGAATGTGTTTTTTATCTCGTGATTTTCTATTCCGCGGGTTGTAGAAGAAATTTGTATCACTTGTATTCAGTTCGAATTAATCAATAGTAGCAAAAATTATTATCATTTCTACATGGTATCATAGGTTGAAAACACAATAGAAACCAATCAATAGACCTTATCCTTCAGAAATTTCAATTTGCAGATTCAGTGAAGCTGATTTTCTTTCGTCTGGGAAAATGTCTTTCAACAAATTGAGATTGGGGTATGCCCTAGAGGGAACCTCAAATTTCATAACTTGGAAGGATAGGATGGAAGTTGTACTTGATGATAATGGAGTGCTGGAATACACCCAAATTGACATTCCAAAACTAGCAGCATCAGATGCACAACAATTATCCTAGTGGAAGAAGGACATTGCAAAAGCTAGGAGAATCATCCTGAAGGGTGTGAGAGATCACATAGTCTCGAATTTACATGGAAAATAAACTACATTTTCTATGTGGAATACCCTCATTGAATTATTCAAAAATATTAGCAATGCCAAGAAATTGGCATTGAAGGACACGCTAAAAAACATCTGCATGTACAAAAATGAAACCATTCCACATTACCTCTCCAGATTCACTCAGGTTCGAAATGAACTTGGAGGAGTAGGAGAAAATATGCCATCTCCTGAGCTAGTGAGACTAATTCTCCCTGGCCTTCCAAAATCACGGCACAGCTAGTAGGACTCTGTAAATGGAAGGGACAAATTAGTGAATTGGGAGAGACTTTGGTATGATTTGGTGTAGGAAGAAATTCGAAGGAACGCCAAAGATGGAGTAACATCCAAAGCTGAGGAGAAAGAAAAAATTTCTTGGAAGGAAAGGGAAATAAGGCCAAGGGAAAGAATTACCAAGTCAAGCTTGAGTCCAATCAAAATAATGGCAAGAAAAAAGACCTCAGCAAGGTAAAATGTTTTCACTCCCATGAATATGGACACTATGAAACCAAGTTTCCACATAATAAATCCAACAAGAAGGCTTCAAGAGGAGAAGGAGGTGAAGCTCTCACCTCACAATTTGAATTGGACTTTACCCTAATTTCATGCATGGAAGACACCATAACGGGGAGTGTGTGGTACTTAGATTCCGGTGCCTCATTCCATATGAAAGGATGCAAAGAATTCTTCAGTAGCCTAGAGGAGAAGGATATCCAGATGCATATAGAACTTGGAGATGATGGAAGGTATAATACTAAAGGAATTGATATTGTTACCTTTAAGAGGGACTCAGACTCCCATCTTCATCTGAAAGATGTTATGTATGTACCTAGGTTGAAGAAGAATTTGAATTCTACAGTTGTATTGGAGAACAAAGGTTATGATATTATGTTCAGTAAGGGTAAATATTTTCTAAAGCATGTAGCTACAGGAAAAGTGAAACATATTAGAGTTAGAGTGAAAAATATCTACAAACTTTAGGTGGATGCTCTCATTACACTGATTAGCAAGGAAGAATATGTGTAGAGTCGAGATGTTGGAGAACTATGACATAGGCGCATCATACACTTACACCATGGGGCCTTAAAATCCATGCAGGAGATTACCACTGGTCTCTTGAAATGCACCCTTGACCAGCATGATGTATGCAAGGGATGCACACTGGTGAAATATGTAAAATTCACCTTCTAGGGCTAAGATAGTAGAGTTGGAGTAATCTTGGAGCGAGTCCACTTTGATGTATGTGGACCATTTTCTACAACCTCTACAACAAAATATAGGTATTATATGATTTTTGTTGATGAATTTCTTGAAAATGTTGGATCATCGTCATGAGGAAAAAGAATGATGTTTGTTCCGAATTTGTTGAATTGAAAGCATTAGTTGAGAAGGAAACTGGTTGGAAATTAAAAGCCTTGAGAAGTGATAATGGAGGATAAATTGTATCTAACACCTTCAAGGAATTTTTTTCCAAAGAGGGTATTAGAAGATAATTGATAGCGCCTCATAACCCACAACAAAATGAGGTGGTTGAAAGGAAAAATAAAAACATAATGCGAGCAGTTAGAGACATGTTGCATGATCAAGGGTTGCCACTACATCTATGAGCAGAAGCATGCAACACTGCAATTTATTTAGATAATCGAAGCTCTCATAGAATACTTAGCATGATGACACCTGAAGAAGATTTCTCTGGGAGAAAGCCATATGTATCCCATTTTCGAACTTTTGGAGCCACTGTGTATTGTCACGTCTCCAAGGATAACAAGAAGAAATTGGAACCTACAACTGAGATGGGAGTCTTTCTAGGATACATAGAGACACCACATAATTACTGGGTGTATTTTCCCTCCCTAAGGATGAAAGTGATGAGGAACGATGCCAAATTTAGTGAGGAGAAGTAGACTATGATATGTTCTGTAGAGCAATATGTGACTGAGGGGATCTTTTAGCTCCAAATGAGGAGCCTCAGATAGAGCTTCAAAATGTTGTGGAGAAACCACATATGGAGGAGCAGAGAGGAGTCTGAGAGGAGACACCCATTGAACTAGAATCTTCCAGAGAGGGGAGGAAGAGAACCAAAGAGGTTAAAAAAATTGTACATGGTGCACATGAAGATGTGGGAGCTTCTACATACTTGCACAGGAAGAGGAGATCACCTGACAGGTACACTGGGTATATGGCACTCATGACATAACTCATTGAGTTAGAACCTTCCTCATTTGAGGAATCAGTTTCTCAACCATTGTGGATTGATGCCATGGTGGAGGAGTATGAATCCATAATGAAGAACAATGTATGGGAGATGGTGTCAAGACTAGAGAACAAGTTAGTGGTTGGTTCCAGGTGGATTTACAAAGTGAAGCATGAAGCTAATGGAAGCATCAATAAGTATAAGGCTAGATTTGTGGCCAAAGGCTTCTCAAAAGTAGAGGAAGTTGACTATGACGAAATTTTTTCCCCTGTTGCAAGATATTCCTCAATCAAAACCATTCTAGCATCATCTACATAGATCAAGTGGAAGATCCACTGAATGGATGTGAAGACGGCCTTCCTCAATGGAGTGGATAAGGAAGAGATTTACATAGAGTATCCCGAGGGTTTTGAGACATAGGACAGGGAGAAATATGTGTGCAGACTTAGGAGAGCCCTTTATGGTCTCAAACATGCACCTCGAGCATGGTACACTCGGATTGATACATATCTCAATGGATTGTGCTTCGCCAAAAGTGAAGTAGATGTCAATCTCTATCACATTGTGGTAGATGGAAAGTTTCTTATCTTGGTATTGTATGTTGATGAATTGATACTTATAAAGGATTAAGAGTTGATCCACTCTTGCAATGAGAACCTTGCAAGAGAATATGAGAGGAAAGTCATGGCCTTGATGCATTACTTCCTTGGTTTGGAGGTATGGCAAGGAGATGGAGAATTGTTTGTGAGTCAGGGGAAGCATTCCTCTAAAATACTTTAGAGATTTCATATGTAGGACTAGAAGTCTATAGACACTCTACTAGCTACAAACCTGAGGAAGAAGTTTTATTGTTTAAGAGAGGAGATTTCATATGTAGGACTGGAAGTCTATAGACACTCTACTAGCTACAAACCTGAGGAAGAAGTTTTATTGTTTAAGAGAGGAAGTAGATGCTACCATTTACAGACAGGTAGTGGGGTCCTTGATGTAGCTAGTGAACACAAGGCCTAACATATGTTATAAAATTAATCAGCTGAGTCCTCTTATGGTGAATCCTACTAAGCTTCATTGGAAAGAAGCAAAGCATGTGCTCAGATACCTCAGAGGCACAACTGAGTATGGGTTATGGTACAGAAGGACAGATGGTGTGAAGCTCCAAGGCTTCACTGATGCAAATTGGGCAGGGAGTCCATTAGACATGAAGAGTAATTTAGGAGCTATCTTCAGTGTTGGGTCTGTAGCTATTTCCTGGTATAGCATGAAACAAAGGTTTGTCACACTCAACTCAATAGATGTCGAGTATATGGCTACAAGACAAGCAACGTGTGAGGCCATATGGATGAGGAAAATTCTTTGTGATATTTTCAGTGAGGATATGGATCTGACAGTGATTTATTATGATAATCATAGTTGTATCAAACTCTCTTAGAATCTAGCGTTTCATGATTGGTCCAAGAACATTGATATGAAGTACAACATTTGAGAGATTGTGTGCAGAGGAGAATCATGTTGTTGCAGTACATTCCCATTGAGGAGCAAGATGCATATATTTTGACAAAGGCATTGTCAAGAGGTAAACTCAAGTTTCACAGGTGCAAGATAGGGGTGTTGTAGAACCATTTTCTTGTTAAGAGGGAGTGTTAGAAATGTATTAAGAAAAACCTCCATTTGACTTGTGCCGTAGTCAAATGGAGAATTTTGATTTTCCACATCAGTTAGATGACTTGGATTGCAACTAACTTGAGTGACATGGCCTTTTCACTTAGTTAGATCAGAAAATTTATCTTTATAGGCTTGGAGTAGATTTGTTCATGTTGTGATTGCTAAAATTTAGTAATCTAGTTCAGTTATTGTAGAAATTCCTTTGTAAATCCAAACTGATTATGTAATGCTAAAATAAAAGACTTGAATATACTCTACTCATCAACAAAAACAATTAATTGATCGAGGAATCATGAATCATACAAGAGAAAGAATTCAATCAACACATTAAATAATTATTTCCTAGGAAAATGTTAGGGTCCCACCCTAAACCCCTTATTTATGTAATGGGATCGAGTCATAGTCAAGAGTCAATAAAGCCCACATTAATAATTGTAAATGGTTAACCCGCAATTAATGACGGGACCACAATTAGTTGCAAATGGGCCGTAGTATTAGATAGATGGTAGTAATAAAACCCATGGTATTGATCCTTGGTATTGCATGTATGAGTCATATATAAAGGATAGAGACTCCCTGCGAGGAGCATCATGTCTTATTTTTGTATCGAGCTCTGCTCTATTGGAGGTTGCCCCCTCGAAGAGGCCAGTGAACATTGCTTTTTAAATAATAAAGTATTTGTTGTTATCTCTCACTGTTCTATGTTCTGGGTATCTTTCTTCGCATATTCTGTATTTGGGTATCTTTTGCAGGTTAAGAGCATAACAAGTGGTATCAGAGCACTTTCCAGGGCCGGTGAGATCTCCATTTCGTAGAATTTTTTTTTTTTGGCTAGAGACGTGTTCCGGCGTCTTTAAACCACGGGATCTATCGTTGAGCGCATAAATCTGCGGATTTGGGGAGGCATGCACGCAGGAAATACAAGATGTGGTCATGCTTGTTGGACTCCCTTGTAACCCCTGTGGGTACCCCTTCGAGGAGTAGCGCATTAGACAGAACCGCGTACGGACTATCTTCCAAGTACCTTCTAGGTATATCGGAAGCCACTTAGCTCCTCTGCAACCTCGCCATAGATAAACCTTCGGCCGTCTTCCTGCTACAGTACACCGAGAACAACACTCGGAGAGATTACTTGCTCGTACGATAGGGTAGTCGGGTTGTACTGTTAAGGGTACGATTGATCCTCCTTAGTTAGAGCCCTCAAACATTGGGCCGAGTACTACTGTCAGACCCTTATGTATATTTCGATCTGTAGCACCTGACACTCCTCGAGACCATAGTTCCCTTTTCTATCTGGGGATCACGCATCATATCTGCCAGAGCAGCAGCAGACATCAGTCCCACAGTTCTGAGTTAGCAGACCAGCCAGTCCGATCTATTAGATCCATCAGATCCGCAGCAACAGTCTGTTCCGCCGCCCAGAGCTATCCGATCCGCCATTCAGATCTCTCAGATCCACCAGATCTGAGTCGTTGTGAAGGGTTCCTATACCGGGGTATAATTTTCATAGGACTTTTGGTCGCATTGACATTTTGAGGATTTGGCGACTGTATTATTGATAAGGAAGGAGTAAAACTTTGTTAGGAGTTTTCAGGAAAAAGAAAAAAAAGGAAAAAAAAGGTCTGAGATCTCCCGGGGCACTTATTGGTGATCTAGCCCATCAGAATCAGGACGACGAGCTGAGCATGATGGTACCATTCAATTCTTAATGAAAATTTTTTAGGCGGTCCCAATTTTAAAAAAACATCAAGTCGGTGCATGGTAGAAACTAGAGCTCAAGCGACGGCCAATGAAAGGATGGACAAACTTGAAGAATCCGTGCAATCCCTCCACATTCAGGTTAACCGACTAAATAGTCTGATTGAGAGCATAATCCCAAAGGGCAAGGAGGAAGCCCACGAGGAGGCGTATAATGGCAATGGACACAGTGAAGATGAGTTTAGCCACTCTCCTCACGTCTGGCACACCCACCAACAACCCCGTCAGCGACCTCCCAAGTTGGATATGCATAAATTTGACGGTTCTCACCCGTCAGCATGGATAGCACAAATGGAGCGGTATTTCAATCTTAATAACATATTAGATGATGCGACTCAGCTTATGGTGGGGAGCATGTACTTGGACAATGAAAGGTGGCAATGGTGGGAATGGCATCAACGTTGCAATGGACCTTTTCTGGCTTGGACCAAATTCAAAAAAGCTCTTAAAGACTGCTTTGACCAGGAATCTTCTTTTTTGGGTCGTCTTACTAAGCTCCGATAGACTGGTACAGTGGATGAATATATTACAGCTTTTTAAGCCTTAGCTTTCCGCACTTGGGGTCTCTCAGATGTGTTCTACACGGAATGTTTTATCAGCGGTCTTAAAGAAGCCATCAAAGCCCAAGTCCTACTGCACCACCCTCCCACATGGATGGAGGCTTGCAAGGTAGCTCGTAACGTGGAACGTGCATTAGAAGCCTAGTACAGTCGCCCAAATTTCTTCGCTAAAGGTCGCCCCCCACAGGCTCAAAACATGACTCAAACACTTAAGGTCCAAAAGGTGTCACTTGCGTAAATGGCTGAAAGAAGAAAGCAAGGACTATGTTACTATTGTGATGAAAAATACTCCCCAGGTCATAAATGCAAGGAGCCCAAAATTTTTCAAATTGATGCCACTGACTACAGCTCAATAGAGGAAGATCCACCACTTGAGGAACATGAGGCTCTAGAAGAGGACAACCAAAAGGACAATGTCTCTGACGAACCAGTTATTTCGCTGCATGCTTTGGCAGGGATTTCTTCACCTCAAACTCTCAAAATCATAGGTTTTATTAAACATCGCCCAATAGTAGTCTTGATTGATAGTGGAAGTACAAATAATTTCATCCATCAAAAAGTCACAGAAGCAGTGCATTGTTTTGTACGAGCAGTTTCTAACTTCCAAGTCCAAATTGCGGATGGGGGCACAATGAAATGTGAAGGCCATTGTGAAAATGTCAAACTTCAAATGGGGGATTATCAGTTGAAAACCCACATGTTTGCCATACACATGGGAGGTTGCGACATTGTCCTCGGCGCTGAATGGCTCCGCACTCTTGGGCCAATCACAATGGATTTCCAGGAGTTATATATGAGTTTTAAGCAGAACAACTACACACATACCCTCCGTGGACTCCAGGCGGGCACCCCCTCTATCATCAGCTCGCATAAGATGAAAAAATTGTTAAAAAAGGGCAATCATGGAGTTATAGCTCAATTTAATGCCATCCAGGTAGTCGAAACCAAGTCTCTGCCAATTAATCCTGAGATGCAACAGATTTTAAATAACCATCTGCTGGTCTTTGACAAGCCTCATGAGCTTCCACCCTCGCGAGGGGAACATGATCATAGCATCACCTTGGTTCTAGGGGCCCAACCCCGAAATGTGCACCCATACAGATATCCGTTCACCTAAAAGAATGAAATGGAAAAAATTGTCAAGGAACTTTTGGAAGCAAGTGTCATTCGTCCCAACATTAGTCCTTATTCATCACCTCTGGTCATCGTGCTCAAGAAAGATGGGGAGTGGCGGATGTGTCCCGACTTCAAGGCCCTCAATAAGTTGACAGTCAAAGATAAATTTCCCATCCCGATGGTTGAAAATTTGCTGGATGAACTCAATGGGGCTCAATTCTTCACTAAGCTGGATCTTCGCTCAAGCTACCACCAAATTCGCATGAAGGAAGTCGACATTCCAAAGACTGCTTTCAAAACTCATGAAGGCCATTATGAGTTCTTGGTCATGCCATTTGGTCTTTGTAATGCCCCCTCTAATTTTCAGAGCCTTATGAACCACATTCTCAAACCATATCTCAGGAAATTTGTCCTTGTCTTCTTCGATGACATCCTCATCTATAGTTGCACTTGGGCCACACATCTTCAGCATGTAGATCTACTCTTGCAACTGCTCCGCAAGCATAAATTATTTGTCAAGATGTCCAAGTGTTTGTTTGGCATGGAAGAAGTTGAGTATTTGGGCCACATTGTGGGGCGTGAAGGTGTCAAGGTGGATCCCAAAAAGATCCAGGCAATGCAGGATTGGCCTCAACCTAAGACCTTGAAGATCTTGAGAGGATTTTTGGGTCTCACAGGCTATTATTGTAAATTTGTCCGCAACTATGGTCGCATAGTGAAGCCCCACACTAAAATACTAAAGAAAAATTCATTCTTCTGGAATGAGGAAGCACAACAGGCATTTACAGCTCTAAAAAATGCCATGTGTTCCACTCCAGTCTTAGCACTAGCTGACTTCACCAATTCTTTTGTCATTGAATGTGATGCTTCGGGTACAGGTATTGGGGCAGTCTTAATGCAGGAAGGGCGACCTTTGGCCTTCACAGGCCAACAACTAAGTGGGAGGAATCTGGGCTAATCTACCTATGAGAAGGAAATGATGGCCATCTTACATGCAGTAGAGACCTGGCGGCCTTACTTATTGGGGCGACGTTTCCAAATCCATACAGATCATCATAGTCTTAAATATTTTTTGGAGCAATGCCTATCCTCCCCACAACAAAATAAATGGCTCTCCAAAATGTTGGGATATGATTATGAGATCATTTACAAGAAAGGGAAAGACAATAGTGTAGCAGATGCATTATCTCTCCAATTTGAGGAGGAAAGTACTCTGCTAGCAATTTCCCTCCCCATTCCAGAATGGATTGAAGAGGCTCGCAGGGAATGGTTTTCACATCCTGGGCTCTCCCAACTCATTTCTCAGTTGAAGGTAGATCCAAATTCCACTAAGGGCTACTCGTGGCAGGATGATATTCTTCGCTACAGGGACAGAGTCGTAATATCACCAACATCCACCCTCAAAAGTCGTATTTTGGCAGAATTGCACTCATCTCCCATTGCAGGACATTCAGGCTTTCAGAAGACATATGCTCGCACCAGAAGATCATTTTATTAGATAGGCATGAAAAAGGACATCCTTACTTTCGGAGCAGAATGCGATGTCTGTCAACACCACAAAGGGGAAACCTTCAACACACCAGGCACATTACAACCGTTGCCCATCCCGGCATCAATTTGGATGGAGGTTTCTATGGATTTCATTACAGGTCTTCCAAAGTCAGGAAACAAGTCAGTCATCATGGTGGTTGTGGACAGACTTTCGAAGTATGCTCATTTCTGCGCCCTACCCCACTTGTTTACACCAACTTTGGTCGCTCAATCTTTCATGGATCAGATCTTCAAATTGCATGGCATGCCCACTTCTATTGTGTTCGATCGTGACCCGATCTTCACTAGTAATTTTTGGCAGGAACTCTTTAAGATACAAGGCACTCAACTAAAACTCAGTACTTCCTATCATCCGCAAACGGATGGTCAAACTGAAGCCGTCAACAAATGTCTAGAAACCTACCTTAGGTGTTTCACTTCAGAAAAGCAACATCTTTGGGTACAGTGGTTACCTCTGGCTGAATGGTGGTATAACACCAACTATCATGCCACCACCAAAATGGCTCCCTATGAAGTAGTATATGGTCAACTCCCTCCTTCCCCTACTTCTTATCTCAAGGGGTGCTCAAAAGTATAAGCAGTGGATCAACTCCTACAACACCGCGCAACCATGCTCGCCCATATTAGAGAGAATCTTCATCAAGCTCAGAATCGCATGAAGCAACAGGTAGACCAGCATCACTCAGAGCGCCAATTTCAAGAAGGGGATCAGGTCTTTTTGAGGCTGCAACCATATAAGAAAACATCACTCAAAGACAAGGGTTGTTAGAAACTATCTCCAAAATTCTACGGACCATACCAAGTACTTCAGCGCATTGGAGAAGTGGCTTACAAGTTGGCTTTGCCACCTACTGCAAAAATCCATCCAGTTTTCCATGTCTCATGCCTCAAGAAAGTGATTGGGAACAATTGCAGAATTCAAACCAGTCTACCTAAATTGGACGAAGAAGGGTCAATTTGGCTCCAACCTGAACAAGTCCTAGACACATGAGATAGGCATTTGCAGGGCCGCATCATTAGGGAAGTCCTCGTCAAGTGGAAAGACACCTCTCCGGAAGATGCAACTTGGGAACCAGCCACTATTCTTCAGCAGTTTCCACAGCTTCAGCCTTGAGGACAAGGCTAGTCTTAAGGGGGAGGGCATGTTAGGGTCCCACCCTAACCCCCTTATTTATGTAATGGGATCGAGTCATAGTCAAGAGTCAATAAAGCCCACATTAATAATTGTAAGTGGTTAACCTGCAATTAATGACGGGACCACAGTTAGTTGCAAATGGGCCCTAGTATTAGATATATGGTAGTAATAAAACCCATGGTATTGATCCTTGGTATTGCATGTATGAGTCATATATAAAGGATAGAGACTCCCTGCGAGGAGCATCGTGTCTTATTTTTGTATCGAGCTCTGCTCTATTGGAGGTTGCCCCCTCGAAGAGGCCAATGAACATTGCTTTCTGAATAATAAAGTATTTGATGTTGTCTCTCACTGTTCTATGTTCTGGGTATCTTTCTTCGCATATTCTGTATTTGGGTATCTTTTGCAGGTTAATAGCATAACAGAAAAGCCATAACTAAAAATCATTGCTATCTGCATATTGCATTAGTTAGAAAATACGAGAAGATTACAATGCTTTTCTCAAACATGAGCAACCTCTGCACTATCTCTATCTGTCTCACTACTTCCTAGACAAGACTTGGCCAATACTTAAGCTACACTGGAGCTACACCCCACTGGTAGACTTCCTACTAGTTCCTTCAACAATTGGAACTAGTTTAACTGACTTTAACTCAGTTAAGCTAAATTAATTAATTACAACTCAAAATAAACTCAACCAGGGCTCCTATAAAGTAGGAGCCACTCTACATGACTCAAGTTTGACCCTCAACTAGAATTAACTAAACCAACTAAGTCAATCTAACTTAGTTAACTCGTACAAGTTGTATTTTCATGTGGAATTACAATTTTTCTCCTAATTTAATTCAAGGGAAAATTAAATTAGGATTTTCTTGTTGCATTTTCAACACTCCCTCTCAACAAGAAAGGGATTATCAGATACCCCAATCTTGCCTCTCTAGAACTTGAATTTTCCTCCTGACAATACCTTATTCAAGTTGTTTTCATCATGTTCCTCTGTAGGAACGTACTCTATCAACATGATCTGCCTCTACACACAATCTCTAAGATGGTGATATCAGATGTTGATATGCTTGGACTGATCATGAAAAACAAGATTCTGAGATAGTTTGATTAAAATCTAATTGTCACAATAAATAACTGTAGGATTCATCTGTTGACCAAATAACCCAACAAGGATCTTCCTCATCCAGATAGCCTCAAAAGCTACTTGACTAGCAGCCATGTAATTTGCTTCTGCTAAACTAAGTGCAATTGATCTTTGCTTCTTATTGTACTAGGAAACTATTGTTGACCCAATACTGAAGATTCCCCATGATGTGCTCTTCCTATATGATGGACTCCTTACCCAATCTACATCTATGAATCCTTGGAGCTTCACTCCCTTTGTCCATTTATACTAAAGACCAAAATAAGTAGTTCCTCTAAGGTATATCAACACATGTTTAGCTGCCTTCCAATACATTTTGGTTGGCTTAACCATTTCTTGACTATTCTGGTTAACGACAAAACATATGTTCGGTTGTGTGTTCACCAAGTACATAAGTGAACCCATAAAATTCTTATAAATAGTAGCCTCTACTATTTCACCTGAAGTAGCATCTTCCTTCCTCCAATTCCATTCTAAAGGAGTCTCCATGGGTTTGGTGCTCTCCATGGGGAGCTTCTTCAGCATCTCGTTGGCAGACTTTCCCTAAGAGACAAACAATTCCCCATCTCCTTTCCATAATTCCATACCAAGGAAATAATGCATGAGCCCTAGGTCCTTCATCTCAAATTCTCTTGCAAGATCCTCTTTGAAATATTTGAACAACTTCTCATCACCTGTTAGAATTAAATCATCGACATATAATACTATAGTCAATAATTTACCTTCAACCACAATATGTTAAAGGTTTTCATCTGCTTCACTTTTGGTGAAGCCCAACCCACTGAAATAGTTGTCAATCCTGGTTTACTAAGCACGAGATGTTTATTTCATTCCATACAATTCTAGATTGAGTTTGCATAGATGTGGTTCTGTATTGAAGGTCTTATATCCTTTCGGCTTCTTTATAAACACCTATTCCTCAATCACTCCATTGAGGAAGGTTGTCTTCACATCTATGTAATGACTCTTCCATACCATCTGCACTGAAAGTGATAGAATAGATATTATTGAAGAGTACCTTGCTACTAGAGCAAAGGTCTCCTCGTAATAAATTCCCTCTACTTGAGAGAACCCCTTGGCCACAAATTTGGCCTTGCGTTTCTCGACACTCCCATCTGCTACTTGCTTCACCTTGTAGATCCACTTAGATCCTACCACTGACTCGTCCTCTTGCCTTGGGATAACTTCCCAAGCACTATTCCTGATAATGGAGTCATACTCCTCTACCATGGCATCAATCCACACTGGTCGCTGCACTTCTTCCTTGAATGAGGATGGCTCAGTCTCTACACTCTTGCTACTCAGAGCCATGTAGCCAGTGTATCAATTTGGTGACCTCCTCTGCCCGTGTTGTGATGTGGGTGCTGCCACATTCTTGCTAGAATCATGAATCATTATTGGGTGCTTCCACTCTCTACTCCTCTATTATGAAACCATCTCACAAAAAGATATAAAAGATAGATCAATGACTTAGAAATAGCCCTCTTCGAGGGGGAAACCTCCTTTAGATTACAAAAATGAACAATTCTTGCATGATACAAATAAAAAACCTCCTTTCTATATATAGGAGTCTAAGGGGTCACAGTATAATCAAAGCGAATATAATAATAATAATATAAGGGCACAAAATAACAATAGTGGGCTTCTATGGGGCACAATATTAACAATATGGGGACAATATGGGCACAACAATAATAGCAAGGGCTACAATGACAATAGTGAAGGGGGAATCACTAGTATTATAGGGACCTAACATGCCCCTCTCCTTCAAAAAAGTGTTGTCCTCAATGCTTCAGTGGTTTTGTATGCTTTTGTATAAAATTATCATCCTCCCATATGGAATCTTTAGTAGGAAAGTTCTTCCACTTGATGAGATACTTTGAAATTGATCGATTTCGTAGCTGTCGATTTCTTTTTTCTGTGACTGCTTTATGTTCTAATATGATTTTTCCTTCCTCATCAAGTTCTGGCAATATTGTTTGAACTAGGAGCTTGTCACCTATAACCTTGTTTAAGCATGAAACATTGAAAACTGGGTGCACTCAGGAAGCTACAGGAAGCTCCAATTTGTATGCCATAGTACCTATCTTTTGCAACACCTTGTACGGACCATAATGCTTTGGTTATAATTTATTATCCTTCTTAGGTTTCTTGAGGGACATTTGTTTATATGGTTGTAGTCTTAGGAATACCTAATCACCTACATCACAACTTCTTTTAGTGCGATGTTGATTTTCCTATTGTTTCATTCTATTCTACACCAAAGTGAGGTTATCCTTTAAGATTTGGAGAACTTGTTGTTGATTCTCGATGTGATCTTCCATTGGTTGAACCCTAGAATTTTCTCTTAAATATGATGTGATGGTCAGTGAATGATATCCATAAAGTGCCATAAATGGGGTTATTTTTGCTACAATATGGAAGGAATTGTTATACCACCATTCAGCTAGAGGCAACCATTTGACCCATTGTGTCTGTTTATCAGATACAAAGCAATGAAGATATCCTTCCAAACATTTGTTTAATATCTCAGTTTTCCCATAAGATTGAGGATGATAAGATGAGCTATGAGCTAATTGATTACGAAAACAAGAGAATAATTTTGTCCAAAAATTTCCAGTGAAAATGGGATCTTTGTCACTTACAATAATCTTTGGGTTTCCATGTAGCTTTTGAATTTTTTCCATAAATGCAGTAGAAACTGTACTCGCTTTAAATGGATGAGATAATGCACAAAAGTGTGCATACTTGGTAATTATTTCAATTACCACCATGATAACACTCTTTCCTTTGAACTTGGGTAAACCTGTGATAAAATCAATTGAAACCTCCTCCCAACGTTGGCTTGGAATGGATAAAGGTTATAATAGACCTGGGATCTTAATTATTTCAACTTTATTTTTGTTGGCAAACCAAACATTCTGCCACAAAATTTTGAATAACCAATTTAAGGCCATCCCAAAAAATTCCTTCTTAACCCTGTGGTAGGTTTTTAGAAATCCTGAGTGCCCTCCTAAGGGAGAGGTGTACAATTCCTTAAGAATATTTTGTTTGAGATGGGAATTCTTACATATGTATAAGCGATATTTGTACCATAACGGATCATTTTTCCAGCTAAATGTATCAGATGTACTAGGATCGTCTTGTAACTTTTGAATGAGTGCCCACACTTCTTCGTCATTCTTCCATTCATCACTGCTTCGTTTATCCAATCGGGTTGGATAATAGAAATGGCGCAAAGAAATGCTTCCACATCCTCATCCTTTCTTGAGAGTGCATCTTCCATGACATTTTGCTTCCCTTTTTTGTATATGACTTCAAATTCATAGCCCAACATCTTTGTGACCCACTTTTGTTTCTCTTATGAATATAATTTTTGTTCTAAAAAGTATTTAGGACTATCATGATTCATTTTTACCTTGAAGTATCTTTCCATTAGGTAGGGTCACCATTTCTTAAGTGCATGTAGTATTTCCAACATTTCCTTTGATTGGAAAACTTTCAAAAGCAATGGTCATTTGTTCTTGCATTAAAACAACATCAATTCCATTTCCCGAGGCATCACATTCGACAACAAAGGTTTTTGTGAAGTCCAGTGTAGCTAAGACTGGTGCTTGGCACATTGCCTCTTTAAGATGTTCAAAGGCCTTCGTTGCTTCTGAAGTCCATGAAAATGCATCTTTCTTCAATAATGTTGATAGAGGTGATGTTATTCTCCCACAATTCTTAACAAACTTGTGGTAATACCCTAAAAACCCAAGAAATCCTCCCAGATGCTTTATGGATGTGGGGATTTTCCATTCCTTAATGGTTTTAATTTTTCTAGGGTCTACCTTAACACCTTCATGAGATACAATATGACCCAGATATTCCACCTTTTGTACTCCAAGGAAACATTTGGAGATTTTTGCATATAATTATTTCTCCTCCAATAGTTTGAGCACCATATCAACATGTTGAACATGATCCTTCCAATACTTCGTGTAGATTAGTATATCATCAAAAAATACTAACACAAATTTTCTAAGGAAGGGTTTGAAAACGGAATTCATCAAACCTTGAAATGTAGAACGTGCATTGGTAAGACCAAAAGGCATGACCAAAAATTCATAATGACCCTCATGAGTTCTAAATGTTGTTTTCAGAATGTCTTCAGTCTTCATTATGATTTTATGGTATCCTGAACAAAGATCCAACTTGGTGAAGTAAATTGATCCATGCAATTCATCCAATAATTCGTCAATGACTGGAATGTGAAATTTATCTTTAATAGTGAGCTTGTTGAGCTCTCTATAATCTAGACACATGTGCCATGATCCATCCTTGTTATGAACCAATACTACTAGGGAAGAGAAATAACTTTGATTAGGTTGAATTATACTAGCCTCTAGCATTTTTGCAACTATATGTTCGATTTCACCCTTTTGGGCATAGGGATATCTATAAGGCCTAATATTTGGAGAAATACTTCCTGGAATCAAATGAATGGCATGATCATGATCATGAATAGGTGGGAGACCTTTGGGAGTCTCAAATAGCTTGGAATGATTGCCCAAGACTTTCTGGAGATCTGGAGAAATATATGATTTTGATGTGGGAACCTCTAGTGAAAATAATTGTGCAATTATGCCTCATTATTCTTTATTTAGAAGCTTTTTCATTCTGTTAGAGCTGATTATCTTTCCCAGTTTCCCTATGATACCCCTTAATTCAACTTCCCTTCCTTCTGAGGAAAATTTCATGAAAGGTTCTTTAAAATTAAAATCTATTGTACCCAAGGATTGTAGCCATTGGACTCCTAGTACAACATCAACACCACCCATTGGAAAATGTCTTTCAACAAATTGAGATTGGGGTATTCCCTAGAGGGAACCTAAAATTTCATAACTTGGAATGATAGGATGGAAGTTGTACTTGATGATAATGGAGTGTTGGAATACACCCAAATTGACATTCCAAAACTAGCAGCATCAGATGCACAACAGTTATCCTAGTGGAAGAAGGATACTGCAAAAGATAGGAGGATCATCCTGATGGGTGTGAGAGATCACAGTCTCGAATTTACATGGAAAAGAAACTACATTTTCTATGTGGAATACCCTCATTGAATTATTCGAAAATATCAGTGATGCCAAGAAATTGGCATTGAAGGACACACGAAAAAACATCTGCATGTACAAAAATGAAACCATTCCACATTACCTCTCCATATTCACTTAGGTTCAAGATGAACTTGGAGGAGTAGGAGAAAATATGCCATCTTCTGAGCTAGTGAGGCTAACTCTCCTATGCCTTCCAAAATCCTGGCACAACTACCAGGACTCTGTAAAAGGGACAAATTACCAAATTTGGAGAGACTTTGGTATGATTTGGTGTAGGAATAAATTCAAAGGAACACCAAAGATGGAGTAACATCCAAAGCTGAGGAGGAAGAAAAAAATTCCTTGGAAGGAAAGGGAAATAAGGACAAGGGAAAGAATTCCCAAGGCAAGCTTGAGTCCAGTCAGAATAATGGCAAGAAAAAAGACCTTAGCAAGATAAAATGTTTTCACTCCCATGAATATGGACACTATGCAACCGACTCTGCACATAATAAATCCAACAAGAAAGCTTCAAGAGGAGAAGGAGGTGAAGCCCTCACCTCACAATTCGAATTGGAATTTACCCTAATTTCACGCATTGAAAACACCATAATGGGGAGTGTGTTGTACCTTGATTCCAATGCCTCATTCCATATGAAAGGATGCAAATAATTCTTCAGTAGCCTAGGGGAGAAGGATATTCAGATGCACATAGAACTTGGAGATGATGGAAGGTATAATACCAAAGGAATTGATATTGTTACCTTTAAGAGGGAGTCAGACTCCCGTCTTCATTTGAAAGATGTTATGTACGTACCTGGGTTGAAGAAGAATTTGAATTCTACAATTGTATTGGAGGACAAAGGTTATGATATTGTGTTCAGTAAGGGAAAATATTTTCTAAAGCATGTAGCTATAGGGCAAGTGAAACATATTAGAGTTAGAGTGAAAAATATCTACACACTTCAGGTGGATGCTCTCGTTACATTGAGTAGTAAGGAAGAATATGTGTAGAGTCGAGATGTTGGAGAACTCTGACACAGGCACATCATACACTTACACCATGGGTCTTAAAAATCATGCAGCAGATTACCACTGGTCTCCTGAAATGTATGCTTGACCAGCATGATGTCTGCAAAGGATGCACACTGGTAAAATATGTAAAATCCACCTTCCAGGGCTAAGATAGTAGAGTTGGATTAATGTTGGAGCAAGTCCAGTCTGATGTATGTGGACCGTTTTCTACAACCTCTACAACAAAATATAGGTATTATATGATTTTTGTTGATGAATTTCTTGAAAATGTCGGATCTTCTTCATGAGGAAAAAGAATGATGTTTTTTCTGAATTCGTTGAATTGAAAGCATTGGTTGAGAAGGAAACTGGTCGGAAATTAAAAGCCTCGAGAAGTGATAATGGAGGATAATTTGTATCTAACACCTTCAAGGAATTCTTTTCCAAAGAGGGAATGACAAGATAATTGATAGCGCCTCATAACCCACAACAAAACGGGGTGGTTGCAAGGAAAAATAAAAACATAATGCGAGCAGTTGTGGAGCACCTGGAAGGTATGCTTTTGACAAGCAATCTAGTGGTTTTTCAATAATAATTGTAACCTTTTCTGCATTAGGAATTCAAAGAAGATAAAGGATTTTGATAAAATGGGCAAAAATAGACAAAGAAAGCTCAACTGCTAATAATTGACGTTTTCTATGCAGGAAGACGTGCAAGCAAGGAGTTCCCGCCCAAAAGCTAGAAGCAGAGGAAAAATAACTGTTGTTCCTCCAGTAGGGAACCGGATGCGGACACGATCAAGCAAAATTGGAATTGAATAGTCCAGGAAAATAATGTGGGATACCGGCTTGGCGAATGCAAGAAAGATTGAACGATTAGCGAATCCCTCAGGATCGACGCTGCTTTACTTATCTCTGATTATCTAGATATCTGCGTCATTTCTTCTATATAATGGCACAGCATCATTAAGAAAAAGGACGACTGTTTTTGTAATTTTACAGTTCCAGAACAAACTTTAATCATTGAGTCTCACTGAGACCTGATTTTGTTATACTTTTGTGAATGCGATTAATATAAAAGACTTGGTGTTTATTCCGTCTCTGCGTCTGGAATAATCTAAGGCAGTGTACCATTGGCAGCTAAGGGCCCGACTCCGAAGGACACTTGCTTTTGTATCATTATATGGTGATTTGTGTGTGGTTTGTTTATCTTTATTACTTAGCAATCTGATGAATTCTTTTTATGATACGCTATGCTCTGTTATGTCTAATGAATGAATGATTTCTCTATGTAAAGACTCTTCACTGTATAATTGGATTTACACAGGGTCGAATTGTATCTTTATTCAGCCATTTCTATAACAGAGTACTGGTATGAATGTTACTGTCATTGGATTTTTGTGAAACAATATTCGTGGGATTTGAGAGTAGCGTCATTCTGTTTAGAAACATAGTTGTATCATTCAATACTCTCAGCTTGCTATATTAATGTAGAACATGTACATACAGGTGATGGTTGTTGTTCCATAAAACATTACGGATTGCTGTTCCATTTGATTATTGCTGTTCCATTTGATTACTGCTGTTCCATTTTACTGCTGCTCCATTTACTGCTGTTCCATTTTACTTTCTGATGATTTATTTACCTGCCTTCGTTGTTTTGGTGTGAGAGAAGGCCTAAGGCTATAATGAGCCTCAGGAAGACGCTGCTTAGCTCCCAGACCTATAAGTCCATGCTCTAATTTCCCTTCTTTAATCAGTTTCTAAAGGGATGGGATATTGCTTCCGTACCCTTGACTGATCAACTGTTTTGTGTAGTTACAGCTTAGCATCTGTTTTCCTTTGATCTTCTCAACCCTGTACTACTAAGAATTACTCGGACAAATAGCCTCGGATTGAGCTACTTCTTGCAATAACAAAACGTTCCCAGATTGACTTATTAATGTGGAATAATTAGCGGTGTGAGAGACCCTAGTTGCAGCTCTACATTTTGGCGCCGTTGCCGGGGAAGGAGTATAGCCATTTGCCCTTTACAGAGTAGTGAGCAAAGCTGCTAGGGGGGAGTTGGATTTTAAAAACGGAAGGTAAGAACCTGCATACGGAGCATGTAAAAGCCCTGCTCCACCGTCCGCTCTCTTAGCAGAATTGCTGGTTGAATAGGATTTAGTAGTTTTTAGAGTGCATGACTAAGCAGAAAAAGCTAGAAAAGAATATCAAACCTCCAGTCAAACCTGAAAAAGCCAAAGGACCGGTGACCCTTGGCCGAACAACCTTCATAGATGAAATCTATAAGAAAACCGAATCTCAGCCGTCAGTAGGCCTCAGAAAGACTCATTCTAAGCAGCCTACTAGTTCCCTTCAGGCTACAACATCACCATCTGGAGCCTACGCTGAGGTGCATAGTCAGACTGATGAACGGAACTTCCAAGAAATTGAAAATTCTATGTCAGAACGGCTGCAAGAAGGGAATTTAAGCAATCTTTGTGAAGGAGAAGGGGAAACAGGGGAAATAGAGGAACCAAGGTCTCCTTCTAGGATAATCCAATTGTTAAACAGCCCAGATAGGGGGAGCGCGGTCAAGGTTAATATTGAAGGCACCCCATTCCCTCAGACAGAAATCCCAGATAAGGGAAGTGTCATTAAAACAGTTCCAGCCAAGGCCGTCCCTTCTCAACCTAGGAACACCCTCCTAGAAATCCCGGAAGGATATTGGCATATATTTTATTCAATGGCGCAGAATCAGCCAAATACTTAAACTTCTACATTGCAATATCCTATAGTAGATTCTGCTGCAAATGCACCCATGAAAGCGATACCTCTTCAACACATCCCGACGTTTCATGGACTTACATCAGAAGAACCCGATGCATTTTTATTTGAAGTCGATGTGCTATGTAGAGGGTACGATTACACCACTGACCCCCAGAAATTAAAGTTGTTCCCCTCCACTTTAAAAGGAGCAGATCTGAGATGGTTCATGGGTTTAGGTGGTGGAGTCATAAACAACTGGGAGAAAATGGAAGAATCCTTTCTCAAAAAATATCAGGATTATTGTAGGTCGAGAGAGCTAAAAGATGAAATTTTCCAAATGACGGCCAGACCAAATGAAACTTTAGAAGAATACGTAGAAAGTTTCTAGTATAATTTACAGAGATCCCCCTATGCGTCACTACCTCTGCCCGATAATGTGTTGAAAACTGCATTGATTAGAGGAATGAAAGAGCAGTGGATTGAAACATTGAATATCATGGGAAAAGGGGATATTTACCAAGAGAATTTTGCTGATATCATTAATTTATGCATCAGGAGTTCAAGAGGCAGCACAAGGATAAAATCAACAGAATATGATAGGTTTGTTAAAGATAACAAAATATCAACAGAAGGAGTAACACGTGTAGAACTAGGGAATTTATTAGAAAATTTTAAAACTGATATTCTGGGGACATTAACTACTCAGCTTGATATTGTGCAGGCTAAACAAAAGCAAATGGAGGCGGAGCAAAATCTGGCAATTCTCTGCCCCCGATGCAGAAGAAAACACAGCCACAAGGAATGTCCGCTAGATACAGTTCAAACATGTGCTATCTGTACGAAAGACCACCTTACTGAGAGCTGCCCCTCACTTCCTGGATTGAAGGCAGTATACAAGGAAGCAGAAGAAGAATCAGAACCAGCATACTTTGTTAACCAACGTCGCCAATGGCAACCTAGGCAATCTGGTATGTTTTCTGACCCGACCTCTTCTTTTCAGCCGCCGCAGTATAATGCTCAGCAATATGGTATGTGGCAAAACCAATCTACACCCCCAGTCCCGAATTGGTCATCACAGTCGTTTCCCTCTCCGAATCCATGGATGAATCAGACAAGCCAATTCGGCTGGCCAAATTTTCCTTACACCCCACCATATTGGCAGAATAACTCATACCCTCCACAATGGATTCCCCCTACTTCACAAGGTTCACCCTGGCAGACAAATTGGCCAAGATCGACATATCAGTCAACAAGAACTATTCCACTCCCTCAACCGACTCTGCCAGCCTTACAACAAAACCCCCAGTCTAATCTAAGGCCGCAACTCCCAGCCCAACCCAATCCTAATCCTAATAATAGACCAGTCCAATCCCTCCAAATTATAGAAACATCAGAAATTGGACTTGACCTAAGGGAGTGCAATGACCTTCAGTTACGATCTGGACGTATCATAGAAACAGAGGGAGACAAAACAGTTCACATTGAAGATCAGTTACCAATAGAACAACCACCACAACAAGAGGGTGTAAATAAAGAACAGACCCATCAACAAACAAATACATCCTCTCCTCCTTTCCCAGAACGATTAGTCATACCACGACCAGTACAACATCCAGACTTTGACATTCTGGGAGAGTTACAAAACCTGTACATAAAAATTCCATTCCTCCAAGCCATTCAAGATATTCCTATATAGGCAAAAACTAGAAAAGAACTGTGCATAAAAAAATCAAGGAGGAATACAACCACTAACCCAAGAGTCCAAGTAGTCGGCACCTTATCTGACTTATTATCGGGAAAAGAGACACCTATCAAATACGAAGATCCCGGAAATCCAATTGTGACTGTCCAAATCTATGGCCAAACCCTGACTAATGCTTTAGTTGATCTAGGAGCTGCAATCAATATTTTGACAACCTCTACCTGCCAAAAGCTTGGCATCACATCAGTAGAACCTACTTCTACTTTGCTAGAATTGGCAGATCGATCTGTAGTTCGACCAGAAGGCACTCTATATGATGTCATGGTTTCTGTAGACTCTTGGGAATATCAAACTGATTTCCTGATAATTAATCCAAAAACCCGAATGGATGGACATCCGCTAATATTAGGAAGACCTTGGCTTGCTACTGCCGATGCCTACATTGGTTGCCGGCAGGGAAACATGACTATAACTAAAGGATCAGATGTTAAAAATCTAGTTCTATATCCTCCAGCACAACCAAGCTTGCCAATGATCAAAACCAATCAATATCCTGTGTCATACCTTACTAACAATATCAGATCCCCACTGACTGTACAGAAGGCTTTAGATTTTAAAGATCAAATAGAAGATGATGCCATCAATAACTTCATTAGTCAAACTGAATCTAGATCTCACACACAGTGTTTTATGATAGAAGCAGCATTTGATAGTGAGCTAGAGGAAGACCCTTTGAAAGACGCACATGACCAAACAATACCAGTGACTGTTGTTGCCAATAGTAAAGTAGTGGAAATTGAACCTGGTAAGGCCCTAAATATCAACGCCAACCTTACACCAGACCAAGAAATAAAACTTGTAAATCTGTTACGAAAATATCAAGGAGCATTTGCGTGGGATTACCCTGACATGAAAGGAATCGATCCCCAATTATGCACCCACCACATCTATATAGAAAAAGATGCAAAACCTGTTCGTCAGCCGCAAAGAAGACTTAACCCCCATCTAAAAGAGGTAGTAAAAGCCGAACTTCAGAAACTTTTAGATGTTAATTTTATCTATCCCATCTCCGACAGTAAATGGGTCTCTCCCTTGGTGGTGGTACCCAAGAAAAATGGAAAATGGAGGATTTGCGTAGATTACAGGGAGTTAAATAAGGCCACGCAGAAGGATCACTTCCCTCTCCCATTTATAGATCAAGTATTGGACACTTTGGCAGGAAAGAAATTCTTTTCTTTCCTGGATGGCTTCAGCGGATATAACCAAATTCAAATCGCCCCTGAAGACCAGGATAAAACTACCTTTACTTGCCCTTGGGGAACGTTTGCCTATCGAGTTTTGCCCTTCGGCCTATGTAATGCCCCTGCTACATTCCAAAGAGCTGTCCTTAGTATCTTCGCAGATCTAATAAATGACGGACTTGAAGTGTATATGGATGATTTTACACCATATGGAGATGATTTTGAACCAGCTCTAGATACCCTGGAAAAAGTCCTACAACGTTGTATCGCTACCAGACTTTGTCTGAGCCACAAAAAATTTTACATGATGATGACAGAAGGGCTCATTCTAGGGCACTATATCTCAGCAGCTGGCATCCAGGTAGACCCGGCTAAAATCCAGATTCTTTTGCTTATTCCTACCCCCACTACTCAAACGGAGGTACGCAGTTTTCTTGGCTTTTCTGGGTATTACAGACGATTTATAGAACATTACTCACGTATTGCTGCAGCTTTATATGCTTTAACTGGCAATGTTGATTTCTTGTGGACAGAAAAATGCGACCAGGCTTTTAAGGAATTGAAGAAGCTTCTATCAACAGCCCCAGTCCTTCGAGGACCCAACTGGAATTTGCCATTTCAAATCTCATCTGATGCCTCGGACACAGCAATTGGTGCAGTCCTAGGGCAAGAAGAGGATAAGAGACCATACGCTATCTACTATATCAGCAAAAAATTATCCTCTGCCGAACTCAATTATACTGTTACTGAAAAGGAATTCCTGGCTGTGATACATGCTGTTAACAAATTTAGACATTATATCACAGGCTATCCCGTTGTGTTATATACAGATCATTCTGCTATCAAATATTTGGCAAATAAACCTGTTACGAAAGCCAGAATAACGAGATGGTTGATCTTATTGCAGGAGTTCGACATCACAATCAAGGATCGACCTGGCAAGGAGAACCCTGTAGCTGATTTCCTCTCACGAATACCGAAAGCAATTGAAACAACAACAGTGGAAGATCAATTTCTTGACGAGCACCTGTTTGATGTTGCTGTTCGAACACCCTGGTATGCTGATGTCGCCAATTACCTTGCAGTCGGTAAGCTACCAAAACACTTAACCCCTCAGGAACGCAAGCAGATTGTTCAGAAGAGCACTCGGTTTTCGTGGATTGGAGGCCATTTGTTCCATACAGGGGCAGACATGAAAATCAGAAGGTGTATTCGAGAAGACGAAATCTTCGACATTCTAAAAGCTTGCCACGACGGGCCATGCGGGGGGAATTTCGCTGAAAAAAGAACAGCACATAAAGTATTGCAGACGGGATACTATTGGCCTACAATTTTCAAGGATGCGAAAAAATTTGCATAAGCCTATGACAGCTGCCAGCGAGCTGGAAGACCTGGCCAAGCCGATGAAATGCCTCTGAGACCACAATTGGTCATTGAGCCATTTGAACGATGGGCTCTGGACTTCGTTGGGCCCATTAATCCATCATCAAATCAGAGGACATACATTCTGGTGGCGACATACTATGTTACTAAATGGGTCGAGGCCGAATCATTACCTAGGGCTATAGAAGACTCTGTGATACAATTCTTGTTCCATTTGTTTGTACGTTATGGACTTCCGAGAGAACTAATCACCGATGGTGGACCACAATTTGTTGGAAATAAATTAGCTGCAACACTTAACAATTATCATGTCCAACATAAGATCACTACCCCATACCATCCGCAGGAAAATGGGCAAGTAGAAAGTAGTAATAAGGTAATAGAATCAATTTTAACAAAGACCATTGCATCGCATAGGCGAGATTGGGCCACTCGACTACCTGAAGCACTGTCGGCCTACAGAACCACATGGAGAAGTACTACAGGCTATTCACCTTATCAATTAGTGTTTGGAAAGCAGCCAATTTTCCCCATCGAATTCGAAATCCGAACGCTACGAACGGCACAGGAAGTCGGCCTAGATCTGAGTGAGGCACAAATCAATCGATTACAGCAGATTAATGAATTGGACGAAATCAGGCTCTCTGCATTACAAAATACAACATTGATTCAACAACAGCGAGCTAAATGGCATGATGCACTTATCAAGAATAAAGTCTTTCATGAAGGAGACTGGGCTCTGTTATACGACTCTCGGTTTCAGGACTTCCCGGGGAAACTACAGACTCGATGGTTAGGACCATACGAAATCCAGAAGGTACATGACAATGGGACCCTTACCCTGATCACAATTGACGGTTCTGGATATGCATTCAAAGTAAATGGCCACCGAGTTTGCCTTTATCGAAAGCCACTCACTCGGGAATCCTTCTATTAGCAGCTACGACAAGATACTGATATCGAAATCTTAGGAGAGGAGGCGAAATCTTCCTCACCTATAATTTAAGAAATTCATTTTTATAATTTGTACATAACATCTTGTATATATGTTTCCTTGATTTTTTTTGTATTCCAAGTGTTTTGCTGTTCCTTTGCAAAAAGGAACAACACTTGTGTGATTTTGCTGTTCCTTTTCAAAAGGAACAACCTTTGTGAGTTTCTGCTGTTCCTTTGCGAAAAGGAAACAACACTTGTGCTTTTTGTTGTTCCTTTGCGAAAAGGAACAACACCTGTGCTTTTTGCTGTTCCTTTACGAAAAGGAACAGCACTTGTGTGTTTTTGTTGTTCCTTTGCGAAAAGGAACAACACTTGTGTGTTTCTGCTGTTCCTTTGCGAAAAGGAACAACACTTGTGTGTTTCTGTTGTTCCTTTGCGAAAAGGAATAGCACTTGTGTGTTTTTGCTGTTCCTTTGCGAAAAGGAACAACACTTGTGTGTTTTTGTTGTTCCTTTGCGAAAAGGAACAACACTTGTGTGTTTTTGTTGTTCCTTTGCGAAAAGGAACAACACTTGTGTGTTTCTATTATTCCCTTGTGAAAAGGAACAGCACTTGTGTGTTTCTGTTGTTCCTTTGCGAAAAGGAACAGCACTTGTGTGTTTTTGCTGTTCCTTTGCGAAAAGGAACAACACTTGTGTGTTTCTGCTGTTCCCTTGCGAAAAGGAACAACACTTGTGTGTTTTTGCTGTTCCTTTGCGAAAAGGAACAGCACTTGAGTGTGTCTGCTGTTCCTTTTCAAAAGGAACAATATTTGAGTGTCTTTGCTGTTCCTTTCTTAAAAGGAATAGCATTTGCGATTTTCCGTCATTCCTCTCAAAGAAATGGTATCCTACGAATGAATTCTTCTCTCAGGAATGCCATCGACATGTTTTTGCCCTTATGGAGGATGCTCTGCCCCCATGTTCTCCTCAATCTTGTAGATACAACAATGAACTTATGCGGTGAACATAAACCATGATATACCGAAATCCGCACATCATAAATCGCTATCATTATGAAGCCAGTATGTATAGGAGGACAAGAAGAGGGACATGAACTTTTCATCTTCGCTGTCATTGTCATTTACCGGTACCATTGTCATTGGTGATCTTTATCATGATGATTCCCCTAAAAATCTTTCTTGATCATTACTTAGGAGTAAGAACGAACGATTTATATCTATCTGTTGGGATCGTAAGACTTCTTCCTCCATTCCTCGCTCTTAAGGAGTGTGGAACCACCCTTATGTGAAAATAAATAAGAGAAGGTGCTCTGCAAAAGAAAACAAAAACAAAATATGAAAATTGTCAAATGCAGGATAGGGGGTCTCATTAAGAGCCGGCCTACCATGATCATAAGGATGGAAGCGAAGTGGAATTCCCATAACGGCCACCACACCAGGGATATGGTCCGAAGGTAAATTAACAAGCAAACCTTGGAACAGGGGGTCTCATCGCGAGCCGGCCTGACCACGTTTCGCGCCTACCTTGTGAATGGCATTATGGCCATCTGGTCACCAAGCCAGCATAATGGCCTGCATTTTGACAAAGCACTCTTCAGAATATACACAAAGGATCATGGTTCCGGAGGGTGAAATAAACAACTCTGCCAAGGTTATGAACACCTGTTGGCAGCAGAGCTCTGTTAATGGCATAGAAGTCGTAATAATTACACCAACAGGTATGATATTAAATTTTTCTGTCTCTTATCCTTTGCAAAGATCATATGTCACACCCGATGTATATATCGCATGAATATTTATTACCACCAATCATGGCAACGGAACTGACGGTGACCACTAGAGACTTCGTACGCTTGACAGACATCCCATCCCCTAGCTCCTCATTATATCATGCAGGCTCTTATGCAAAACACGATCTACCTTTTTGCCTCGGTTTCGGCATTTCGTTGTTTTTCTAAAACATGGCATAATTTCATATGCTGTACTTTATGATTGGACCTCCGAACTGGCTGCTGCTCCTCTCTTTGACGGCTGGGGACAGCCTATCAGATCGCGGGGGGGAAGGTAATCTCATTACTCCATGATTACGTTGCTGCACACCATTCGGGCGAGACAATGTACGAAGGAATGACATGGTTTAACGGTATGATGCTTCCATTCTACGGAAATTGCCATCCATGATCTTTTTTTATTTAGTTGCATGCTCGGTGATCATCCTCTCTGCGTCACAAACATCGCAAGCAGTTGCTGTTCCATTTCTGAGTAGAATCATGGGCGGAAAGACGGTCCGGAGCGAACCTCACAAGCTGACAGTTTCCGCTGTTGCTCGCAAAATCCTGGAAAACATAGGATGGTTGAATTACTTCAGCCGCCTGCAAGAATCAAATGAAGCCGTGGCATTGGAATTCCTGCAGAATTTGCAAGAAAATTACTCCATAGTAGGAGGAAAGCGGATAGAGGTTACAGAGGATATCATCGCAGAAGTCTCAGGATTACCACCCGCTGGACCCATATGGACGCCGAAGAAGGAAAGATTACAAAAAGCTATGGAAATTTTCCAGGACGAAGGCCAAAGCTTGACAGTCAAAGGGAAAGGAGTTATGCCGGCAACATTAGGGGAACCCTGGACCAAGCTAGCAAAGACAGTACAAAGTTATATCACCTGCGACGGGAGAAAAGACGTGGTAAGACCTCGTCACCTGAAACTTTTAGCTGTTTTAAAAGGAAAATGTTCTGTAAATCTCCCTGCACTTTTAAATTCGCTACTACATGAGGCGGCCCAAAGCCTGAAAAAGGCCCAGCACATAGATGCAGTCGTTAGCCACCATGGGCTAATTCGGTTGATAGTGAGCCACAGTCTCACTCAACAGCAAAGCACTTGGGAGGAATTGGTCGCAATAGTCGAAGGAGGATCGGCTGCACCACCCCCAAAACCTGAACAGTCCTCTAGTACGCCGGAACGATTAGAGAAACGCAAGAAGTCAACAGCAGAAGGACATGCCGCTTCAAAACGGAAACAACCTTCCGATACGCCAGAACGACCAGAGGAACCCAGAGAACCTGCTGGCACACCCGACCTACCTGAGAGACCAAGGAAGTCAGCTCGGCTGGCCCAGATATGAGGAAGGTTGGAAAGAATTCAGGAAACAACGGCCCAGCCAATTGAAATTGCAGACGAACCTCCAGAACTAGAAGGAGGACCTTCCGAAGAAAATATGGAGCAATCAGGGCCCGGGACTGGCCAGCCGGAAGGGGAAGATATGGTTATCGAACAGAGCAACCAAGAAAATGAGCACTCTGAGGAAGAAAGGGTTACCGAATAGGGCAATCAAGAAGAAGAAATAGTACAGCCAGGGGGTAGCCCGTTGCAGGACCCTGTAGGTGAGGAGGAATTGGCAGCAGTTCTGGCCAATATGGGGGAATATGGCCAGCCCTCCAGCACAGCAGGCGTCCCTGACAGTCCCGTAGAGGAAGAACTACCCGAGGAAGTACATGCAGAAAAGGCAGGAGAAGAAAACCTGCCTGGTTATGATAATGAAGACAACAATCAGGGACAGTCTGTCCCCAGGACGCCGGAAGATATCCCAGATGAAGAAGGAGCGGGCTTAAGGGTCAAACCCTCTGCCGAGGCAAAGGAGATTAAGAAATTAAGAAAGAAACAGTAGAGGCTGTTGGGCACTATAGCCAGGCTCCGGCAGCAAATTCGAATTCTGAAAGCCGATTTGAGAATACAAAGGACCTCAAGGAAAAGGAGGAGGGCCACTACAGCAAAAACCTCGAGGACAAGAACCCGTTTTGTTGGTCGAAACCCCATCAGGAGACCTACTGCCGAGGAACAGTCTGTTGTTCCAAATGTTAATGAGGAATAGGGTGCTATTCCAAATAACATAGAGGAACATACTGCTGTTCCATCTGACCCTGGAGAACAAACTGACATTCCAATTAAGGGAGAAGAGCAGCAAGATGTTCCAATGCTAGGGGGACCTCAGCAGCCTTTCATTCGTTTCAAGAAGGAGAAAGAGAATAAGGAGATCCAAACAAAGGCACCACCCTCAGGGCTTATTCGGGTTCTGAACTCTAAACAGCACAACAAAAAGTTTCAGGCAAAATTCCCGGCCTCTTCCGCTCAATGGAAAAAGGATCCAAAAACGAGAAACTTGCACAGGATGATGAAGCAAGCCCAACAAGAAGCTGAACAACTAAGAGAGCAAGCAATCCCCTGGGAGAAATATGAGGAATTACAATAGCAACTTGGGAGTATTAGTCAATCCGAAAGCCAAGCCTTTGAGGGGTGGCAGAAGGAACAAGAAAAGGTTGCTAAGGTAACTCGTCGATTAGATAGTGTTTTTAAGCAAATGGACACTGTGTGTTCCTTATATAATGACGTTTTGACTTGTAGGGCCCCTGCTAAAAGTTATGCTTTATTTTTGCTTGAAAGATATTTGAGATTGAAAATAAAAGCCGTTAGGGCAGGAGCACCTATCCACATCAACACTGTTAATGATTTTATAGACTGTTGCAAGCATTATGGGGTTAAGGTTCAAAGGTTATTGTGCGAGTTTTACTTGCACAACCTTGTGCTAGACCAAGAAACTGATTTAAATCCTGGCCCTTTTGTTGGCGATATACAATTCCAAGCCTTCATCTCATTTGGGGTTAATCAGATGAAATGGCTCAGAGCTTATAACACCTTTCAGAGACAAGAAAATAGCCTAGACTTGTGGATACGAGCTGAACCTAGAGACCCAGTGACGCTATGGAGAGAGCATAGGAGTCTTATGAGGATCCCAGGTGTCATTGAGATAATAGGACCCATGCACGAAGACTTGATCCGAAATGGTCTGGAATATTTCCTGACTATTAAAGATCTTGCCCTCGATGCTGCAAAATTTCGATACCGGACCTCTAGTCCAAGCATCCAGCTCAGGGAACCATTCAAATATGAGAATTTTGAGCTGGTTGCAAGCCGGTTGAACCTTTATGGGGAACGGATTCTGCAAGCAGGGCCATCCTGGTTGGGGTATCAATTTCGCAGTCCAATTATTTGACACCCTGCACCCGGATATCAGGCCTTGTATGAGATGCCTGCAGATCAAATAGATCAGTTCTTTGATAATCTAGTTGCTCATCACGGTTGTCGGCCTCCTCACGAGATCCCTTCTCTGGCCTATTCTCTCACCGCCTTGCATGTCAACTACAATGTTTTCATGAGGCCATGAAACAGGGTAAGCAGGGGGGTGTGTGGAGCACCCGGAAGGTATGCTTTTGACAAGCAATCTAGTGGTTTTTCAATAATAATTGTAACCTTTTCTGCATTAGGAATTCAAAGAAGATAAAGGATTTTGATAAAATGGGAAAAAATAGACAAAGAAAGCTCAAGTGCTAATAATTGACGTTTTCTATGCAGGAAGACGTGCAAGCAAGGAGTTCCCGCCCAAAAGCAAGAAGCAGAGGAAAAATAACTGCTGTTCCTCCAGTAGGGAACCGGATGCGGACACGATCAAGCAAAATCAGAATTGAATAGTCCAGGAAAAGAATGCGGGATACCGGCTCGGCGAATGCAAGAAAGATTGAACGATTAGCGAATCCCTCAGGATCTTCGATCCTAAGGGATCACTGCTTTACTTATCTCTGATTATCTAGATATCTCCGTCATTTCTTCTATATAATGGCACAGCATCATTAAGCAAAAGGATGACTGTTTTTGTAATTTTACAGTTCCAAAACAAACTTTAATCATTGAGTCTCACTGAGACCTGATTTTGTTATACTTTTGTGAATGCTATTAATATAAAAGACTTGGTGTTTATTCCGTCTCTGCGTTTGGAGTAATCTAAGGCAGTGTACCATTGGCAGCTAAGGGCCCGGCTCCGAAGGACACTTGCTTTTGTATCATTATATGGTGATTTGTGTGTGGTTTGTTTATCTTTATTACTTAGCAATCTGATGAATTCTTTATATGATACGCTATGCTCTGTTATGTCTAATGAATGAATGATTTCTCTATGTAAAGACTCTGCACTGTATAATTGGATTTACACAGGGTCGAATTGTATCTTTATTCAGCCATTTCTGTAACAGAGTACTGGTATGAATGTTACTGTCATTGGATTTTTGTGAAACAATATTCGTGGGATTTGAGAGTAGCGTCATTCTGTTTAGAAACATAGTTGTATCATTCAATACTCTCAGCTTGCTATATTAATGTAGAACATGTACATACAGGTGATGGTTGTTGTTCCATAAAACATTACGGATTGCTGTTCCATTTGATTATTGCTGTTCCATTTGATTACTGCTGTTCCATTTTACTGCTGCTCCATTTACTGCTGTTCCATTTCTGTTTTGCTGTTCCATTTTACTTTCCGATGATTTATTTACCTGCCTTCGTTGTTTTGGTGTGAGAGAAGGCCTAAGGCTGTAGTGAGCCTCAACAAGACGCTGCTTAGCTCCCAGACCTATAAGTCCATGCTCTAATTTCCCTTCTTTAATCAGTTTCTAAAGGGATGGGATATTGCTTCCGTACCCTTGACTGATCAACTGTTTTGTGTAGTTACAGCTTAGCATCTGTTTTCCTTTGATCTTCTCAACCCTGTACTACTAAGCATTACTCGGACAAATAGCCTCGGATTGAGCTACTTCTTGCAATAACAAAACGTTCCCGGATTGACTTATTAATGTGGAATAATTAGCAGTGTGAGAGACCCTAGTTGCAGCTCTACAGCAGTAAGAAACATGTTGCATGATCAAGGGTTGCCACTACATCTATGAGCATAAACATGCAACACTACAATTTATTTATAGAATCGAGGCACTCATAGAATAATTAGCATGATCACACCTGAAGAAGCGTATCCCATTTTCGAATTTTTTGGAGCCACTGTGTATTGTCATGTCTCCAACGATAACAGGAAGAAATTGGAACCTACAACAAAGATGGGAGGCTTTGTAGGATACATAGAGACACCACATAATTACTGGGTGTATTTTCCCTCACTCAGGATGACAATGGTGAGGAAAGAATTCAAGTTTAGTGAGGAGAAGTCTATGATATGTTCTGTAGAGCGAGATGTGACTATCCCACCTGAGGGGATCTTTTAGCTCCAAAGGAGGAGCCTCAGACAGAGCTTCAGGATGTTGTGGAGAAACCACATATGGAGGAGTAGAGAGGAGTCTGAGTGGAGACACCCACTCAACCAAAATCTTCTAGAGAGGGGAGGAAGAGAACCAGAGAGGTTCAAAAATTGGTACATGATGCACAGGAGGATGTGGGGGCTTCTACATACTTGCACAGGTAGAGGAGATCACCTGATAGGTATGCTGGGTATATGGCACTCATGACATAACTCATTTAATAGTCTAGTTCAGTTATTGTAGAAATTCCTTGGAAATCCGAACTTCTTATGTAATATGCTAAAATAAAAGACTTGAATATACTCTACTCATCAATGGAAACAATTAATCAATTGAGAAATCACGAAGCATACAAGAGAAAGAATTCAATCAACACATTAAACAATGATTTACTGGGAAAATACACAACTAAAAACCATTGCTATCTGTATATTGCATTAGTTAGAAAATATGAGAATATTACAATGCTTTTCTCAAATATGAGCAACCTCTGCACTATCTCTATCTGCTTGACTACTTCCTAGACAAGCCTTGGCCAATACTTAACCAATCTTGTGCTTGCCAAAGTCCCTATTTCCTTTCATTGTTTCCTTTGGAATTAGCCCTTATTAATTAGGGAAATTCCTCAATTGGAATTGCACAATCCAGCATAGGCATTCCTCTGACTGCATGCACCACCTGTACAATTTGGATGATTATACAACGGATAGTACACTTCCCTTGAACTCTAATCTCAACTGGGTAACTCGTAGATCACACATGCCTGAGTTATTTATGGTTGAATTATTAGTTAACTGGTTGAACACTGAAGCTACACCTGATTGGTAGACTTCCTACTAGTTCCTTCAACAATTGGAACTAGTTTAACTGACTTTAACTCAGTTAAACTGAATTAATTAATTACAACTCAAAATAAACTCAACCACGGCTCCTATAAAGTAGGATCCACTCTACATGACTCAAGTTTGACCCTCAACTAGAATTAACTGAACCAACTAAGTAAATTTAACTTAGTTAACTCGTGCAAGTTGTATTGTGATGTGGAATTACAATTTTTTTCCTAATTTAATTCAAGGGAAAATTAAATTAGGATTTTCTTGTTGCATTTTCAACACTCTCTCAACAAGAAAGGGGTTATGAGATACCCCAATATTTCCTCTATGGAACTCGAATTTTCCTCTTGACAATACCTTAGTCTAGATTTTTTTATCTTGTTCCTCTTCAGGAATGTACTCTAGCAACATGATCTGCCTCTACACACAATCTCTAATATGGTGATATCAGATGTCGATATGCTTGGACCAATCATGAAAAACTAGATTCTAAGAAAGTTTGATACAAATCAATTGTCACAATAAATCACTATAGGATTCATATGTTGACCAAATAACCCAACTAGGATCTTCGTCATCCAGATAGCCTCACAAGCTGCTTGACTAGTAGCCATGTACTTTGCTTCTACTAAACTAAGTGCAACCGATCTTTGCTTCCTGTTGTACCAGGAAATTATTGTTGACCCAATAATGAAGATTCCCCTTGATGTGATCTTCCTATCTGATGGACTCCTTACCCAATCTACATCAGTGAATCACTGCAACTTCACTCCCTTTGTCCATTTATACTAAACAACAAAATTAGTGGTGCCTCTGAGGTATCTCAACACATGTTTAGTTGCCTTCCAATACATTTTGGTTGGCTTAACCATTTCTTTACTATTCTGGTTATCTGCAAAACGTCGGTTGTGTGTTCACGAATTACATAAGTGAATCCACAAGATGCTTATAAATAGTAGCCTCTACTACTTCACCTGAAGTAGCATCTTCCTTCGTGCTCTCCATGGGGAACTTCTTTAACATCTCATTGGCATACTTTCCCTAAGAGACAAACAATTCCCCATCTCCTTTCCATACTTCCATACTAAGGAAATAATGCATGAGCCCTAGGTCCTTCATCTGGAATTCTCTTGCAAGATCCTCTTTGCAAGATTTGAACAACTTCTCATCACCTCTTAGAATTAAATCATTGACATATAATACTATAGTCAATAATTTACCTTCAACCACAATATGGTAAAGTTTTTCATCTGCTTCACTTTTGGTGAAGCCCAACCCAGTGAAATAGTTGTCGATCCTGGTTTATCAAGCATGAGTTGTTTATTTCAAACCATACAATGCTCGATTGAGTCTGCATACATGTCGTTCTCTATTGAATGTCTCATATCCTTTCAGCTACTCTATATACACCTATTCCTCAATCACTCCATTGAGGAAGGTTGTCTTCACATCTATGTAATGGCTCTTCCATCCCATCTATGCTGAAAGTGATTGAATAGATCTTATTGAAGAGTACCTTGCTACTTGATCAAAGGCCTCCTCATAATAAATTCCCTCCACTTGAGAGAACCCTTGGGCCACAAATTCGGCCTTGCGTTTCTCGACACTCCCATCTGCTACTTGCTTCACCTTGTAGATCCACTTAGAACCTACCACTGACTTGTCCTCTAGCCTTTGGACAACTTCCCAAGAACTGTTCCTAATAATGGAGTCATACTCCTCTACCATGGCATCAACCCACACTCGTCATTGCACTTCTTCCTCGAATGAGGATGGCTCAATCTCTACACTCTTGCTTCTTAGAGCCATGTAGCCAGTGTATTAATCTGGTGACCTCCTCTACCCACGCTGTGATGTGGGTGCTCCCGCATTCTCTCTAGCATCATGAATCATTATTGGGTGCTTCCACTCTCTACTCCTCTATTATGAAACCATCTCAAAAAAAATATAAAATATAGATCAATGACTTAGAAATTAGCTTCTTTGATGGGGCAACCTCCTTTAGATTACACAAATGAACAATTCTGGCATGATACAAATGAAAAACCTCCTTTCTATATATAGGAGTCTAAAGGGTCACAATATAATCAAAGTCGACATAACAATAATAATATAAGGGCACAAAAATAACAATAGCGGGCTTCTATGGGGAACAATAATAACAATATGGGGACAATAGGGGTACAACAATAATAACAAGGGCTACAATGACAAAAGTATTGGGGGAATCACTAGTATTATAGGGACTTCACATGCCCCTCTCCTTCAAAAAATTATTTTCCTCAACACTTGAGTGGTTTTGTATGCTTTTGTATAAAATTCTCATCCTCCCATATGGAATCTTCAGCGGATAAGTTTTTCCACTTGATGAGATACTCTGAAATTGATCAATTTCATAGTTGTCGATTTCCTTTTTCTGTGATTGCTTCAGGTTCCAATATGATTTTTCGTTCCTCATCAAGCTCTGGAAATATTGTTTGAATTGGGAGCTTGTCACTTATAACCTTCTTTAAGCTTGAAATATGGAAAACTAGGTGCACTCAGGAAGCTACAAGAAAGTCGAATTTATATGCCATAGACCTATCTTTTGAAACACCTTTTACGAACCATAATGCTTTGGTGATAATTTATTATCCTTCTTAGGTTGCTTGAGGAACATTTGTTTATATGGTTGTAGTCGTAGGAATATCCAATCACCTACGGCAAAACTTCTTTCGTTGCGATGTTGATCTGCCTATTGTTTCATTATATTCTACACCAAAGTGAGGTTATCCTTTAAGAATTGGAGAACTTGTTGTTGATGCTTGATGTGATCTTCCACTGGTTGAACCCTAGAATTTTCTATTAAATATGATGTGATGGACAGTGGATGATATCCATAAAGTGCCATAAATGTGGTCATTTTTGCTATAGTATGGAAGGAAGTGTTATACCACCATTTAGCCAGAGGCAACCATTTGACCCATTGTGTTTGTTTATCAAATACAAAGCAATGAAGATATCCTTCCAAACATTTGTTTAATATCTCAGTTTTCCCATAATATAGAGGATGATAAGATGATCTATGAGCTAATTGAGTACCAAAACAAGAAAATAATTTTGTCCAAAAATTTCCAGTGAAAATGGGATCTCTGTCGCTGTTATCGCGAATAGTGTCTATGCAGAGCTGCTAATCCCACTAAGGCTGGTAGCTACCTTAGAAACAAACACACTTAAAACTACTTTCGTTTTCCTTTATGAGAAATAGATAAGAGAAGAATAAGGAGACCAACCTCTGTCTTGCGCTTGGTTCCTTGCTCGATTCCTCTCTCTTCTGGTAGGTCTTTGCCACTCACTTCCTTGTCTACCCAACTTCAAAGAGTACCTGTAGAATCAAAGCAGCATAACACTATCCAAGAACATAGATCTATTATCATAAACAATATAGGGTCAGATGTACATTGACCATACAAATGCATAAATAATCAATCATACAAGAATATGGAGGAAAAATTGAATAGCTTTATTGATAATCAAGAAAGAGCAAAGAGAATTACAACTGATTGTTCTGACCCAGTATCATCCTCTCAGCAAGTAAGCCCTTCTTCACCTCATGAAAAGCTTAGATCAGTCAACACTATGATATTGCACCAAGAAACCAACAACACTTCCTTAAAAGATACAAAATTCCAGCCTCTGGATCTCTGGGATGATGGATCCATATGTAGATGTCTGCAAGGGAGGTCAGTCAGCTTTTGAGATTTGATTAGTGTCTTCCATCTGATAGTTCTTGATTCCACTTGGAGATTGATGATCTCTTACTCATCCCTGGTCGAATTCAGAGAGGCAAGTGTCACAAGAGAAGTTTATGGAAGATTCCATGCTTCTCCACCTTGCGGATTGACCCTGCCATTTGTCCCTTCTCACCCATCGCACCCCATAGAAGGGCTTTTTGACATGCATCGCACCTACTATGTGTATTTAGGTGGGATGCAATGCACTTTTCCTATGGAGTAGGTGAAATGGTCCAGTTTTGACCAGTTCTGAGTAGTTTTTCATGGAGAACTTCTGGGAGATGCTGTAATTAGTTGACCTTGTTCTTCTAGGGGTTGGAACAACACCTTTAGGGACTTAGGAGCCCTTGGTTTATGGACATTTATGCTTGGGGTTGCAGTGCCCAAAAATGTCTATAACACTTGCCCCCTAAAGCATGAGGTCGTTAATCTTTTTGATGTAAGGTGAAATGCTTTATCATGAGGATCCGAAGTTTTTTCGAGCTGGGAGGCGACCTGTAATAAGATACAATACAATACATTATCTTCATTTTATTTTCACGATCTAGCTGAGGCGGGCATTCCCATGCTCAGCTTTATAATTTCATTTTCATGTACATAGGACAGACAATCGTCTGAGTGTAGACTGATGATTCTGGTAGAGCCATCATCCCTTAGATTGGATGATTATCTATGTAGCAATGATGTAATTTTAATGTCTTTATTTTCCTGAATATATATCGCAACCCGGATGGATGAAACTAGATCCGGGGTCTTCAATCTTGTTCGATCTTCACTTAAAGTACAAGTCGATCCATGTGAGAGATGTTCTGGAGTCGAACATGGAAAGACATCGCCTCATTACCAGCTAATGAAGTAAGCTGTTAACAGGCGCGAGAGGAATCACCGATAATGATAATGATCCTCAAGGTACTACAGTACAATTCACGTGGTGTGAATAAGGGACTTGGCGTCGAACACCACATAAAATATTTCGGTCAAAGGCCATTGATGTAAACCTGTCGCCGGAAGTGAGAAACTTGCCATTGAGGCATGCAAGCTTCAAAGTACTGAAAGGGTTGTTCCTAGATCGACTTCTTGGATAATGAGATGATGTCAAAAAGAAGCGATCTGTCATAGGAGGGCCTTAGTGAATCCCACATCAATGACACGGAATAGAGCAAATGATTCTAATGGAGGTGAAAATAATCTGGTGATATACGGTGCAGGGTGGCGGGCATGAAAGAATGGAGCGAAAATGTATTATAGTGGGTGGGACACAGGTGAATTCTCTGAGTGACTTCTCTTGAACATATCCGCGACACTGACATGATGGATTGGTAGCATTAACCCCAAATGTGGATGGTGTGATGGAACCATGGTGATGTGACCAGTGAATGGAACAACCCAACCCGACTCGGATGCGGAGTGAAAGTGTCATGTTCAAGAGCGACTTGCTACCAACAAAGTTTCTTCAAGTTTTCTTCCCAATTTTTTCCCCAGTCATTCCTGACCAGTACCTCTTTCTTTTTGTCAAGCTTGAGGAGGATAACATATGTATGTTCTATAATTTTCCCTTCGGGCAAACCCATCGCTATGTTTTAACGAGCCTAGCGATAGTGAAACTCGTTCTTGTCTGTTATGGACAAGTTTGTCGCTATTAGGTTTTAACGAGTTTAATGACAAAGATAACTCAGTCCTTTTCAATTTTAGAGAGTCTGAAAAGGAACGTAAAGGAAACTCCAAAAATCCTTTTTCGTCATCTAATCCCTTAAGTCCGAAAAAGCATAAAATAATACGAAAGGGATGAATTTTCGGTAATTTTAACGAGCCGAACAAGACGAGCGCTCGATCTTTTTGTGTAATAATCCCTCAGGTCCAAAAAGATTAAAATCTAAAGGATGGATAGCACTTCCGGTCATTTTAATGAGCTGGAGAGGCCAATAGCTCGGCAATCTTTTCATATTTTACGAGTCAGTTGAAAAGAGCTTAAAGGAGACTCGTTTTTTGAGGGACGAGTGATAGATTCAGATAGCAGCTGATTCCAGGTAAGGTTTGGAATTTTCCAATCATGGCAGTGTCACAAGGATGGCTAACAAGATCACTCTTCGCAGCTGTTCCTCAAAAGGGGTAAACAATCAAGTGGAGGTGAATGATCGGCCAATACGAAGTGGAGGTGATGATGAGAACACGACCAAGGCTTCAAAGGCTGAAGTAATACATTCACGATGGTTATTTACCGGAAATTGGTTCATTTTTTAATGAACTTAAACGCTGGGGGAATCACTTGCTCATTTCTTATGTTTATTTTTTAACGAGCTTGAATTCTGTGTTAAAACTGCTCGATTAATCCAGTCGCATAATAAGGATGTCTCATATATAAAAACGACATTATTTCAAAGCTTTGCCCCACATCCTTTCTTTATGCAAGTTAGGAAACGACCAATCCTACAAGTTTAAAGGGTTAAAGGGCCTATAAATTTAAAAAATAAATGGTCGCTCTTTGCTTGCATGCCAAAAGGTTTGCATGCCCCCAGGTATAGTGAAATAGAGTTTCAAGGTTACCCCTCAATTTTCATACAAAACATTTGTTTTATCGAGAAAGGCCTACCTTTTCAGGTTACCCCTCAATTTGCAGACAAAACATTTGTTTTATCGGGAAAGGCCTACCTTTTTAAGGTTACCAAAGATTGTTCTATTTGTGCCACAAACAAAACACTTCTTCGGCAATGTCTACCGAAATAGAAAAAGGTGAGTGGTGCAGACGCCTCCACTCACATAACTTTGACGAGGGAATCTTTAGTCTAGTCTAATCCCCTTTTCCTAAACGGACGGGTGTGTCAGACTAGTCAGATATCCTTCGCGGAAACCTACCCTATAACTGATGTTTTCCTGTCAAAACAGGCCAGTGTGCATGCCCCCTGGGTTTCAGTCATGCCCTCCGAATCACTCGCGCTCATCAGGAGGATGGACTAGGGATTGATGAGACATTCCTTGCGTGAAAAGACCATTCAGGGTTGGTATATGACTATTTTCTATGTGTGAATCGAGGAATGAAAGTTGGTCTATGAGCTTGACCACTCTTCCTTCGTGCGGAAAACACATTACTCTAAAGCGTGAGGAGACAATGGCTCCCATGCAATAAATATAGTCTCGTCGAAGGAGTACATTATAATCCAGGGGTCCTTGGACTACCATTACATTCGTGTGAACAGTTTTCCTTTTCAATGTTATCGACACATCGGGAAGGATCCCTAACGGTCGACTGGTTCCTTTGTCAAAGCCTGTTAGATTTCTCATCTCAGGAAAAAGCGATGGTGAACCAAGCGCTTTCCAAGTAGTTGAGGAAAGGATACTCACAGAAGCCCCCTCATCTATGATGGTACCGACCATAACCATTCTATATACTTGAGCGATGATTCGGAATGGTACACTAGCCGGTAAACAGGGTCTGCCTAGTAGATTCCAGTCAAAAGAAACAACCAGGTTGCTTGGAGGCGGGACCGAATAAACGGCCGGGTATGACTCAGAAAAACTTCCTTTCTGCGGTAAAGGAACGGGTAGACTGTGCCCATGTTCATCGGAGTCTGTGTTTACGAAGAGAATTTGAACAGTGTCGTTCTTTTTCTCTTTGGTGACTGTATCATCTGAAGATTGATCCTCTGAAGGCACGACCGGGTCAACTGCCGCCTCGAACTTTTGACTTTCGTCTGGTATGGATTCAGATGGTTTATCTTCAATGATAGATGCTTCGGCCGACCACAAGGGCGTGTCAGCTGGAATTTCAACTAGTGATGGACTCGGCAAGAGTTTCTTGTATCCAAGAGGAAGCCATAACGGTGAAACCGGACGGTCGTCCAAGACTCTTTTAGCTTCATCTAAGAAGGGACAATGGTGGATGGCGTGATCGCCTTCACACAATTTACAAGGAAATTTATACTTTCCTTTTTGTCCAGGGGCTTCACTTTCACTAGTTGACGATGTATGCTCAACATGATCGTCAGAGGTTGATGACACCGGATTGTGCAAACGAGGAGACCAGTCCCTTAAGATCTGAGGGATGCAACGACAATCTCGATGGTAGTGGTCTCCTTTACAAATGACACATGGCGATTTAAGCCTGGTCGGTGTAGTGTGTGGATTTTCGCTAGACGATGATTGGTTGCCCCTTTTTGCCTTTGGCTCCTTCTTCTTCTTCTCCTTCTTCTTCTCAGTTACTTGATTTTGGGCTTTACCAGCTTCATCAAGTGAAGAGGAAGGAGGAGAGGAAGAATTGGATGAAGTAGAGGGTTGGGGGGTAACTCTAAAATCGTTTAGTTGCTGACTTGATTGTTCAGGAATTACGGTGTTCTCAATGACAGAAGTCAAGAAGAGCCATACGGGTAAGCCGATTGTCAATCCTGGAAGAGACAATGTGGCCATATGGGGTGCACCAACATCTCCCCAAGAGGAGAAGGGACTAGGATTTCCTCCAAGGGGATCTCCTTGGTTGGTGGACTCCATTTTCCTCAACTTAAGATCAACGTAGGAAAGGTGATGATTATTCCGTTTAAAATAAATTTTAGACACTTTGACACAACTTGTTTTTTCAATTTTTAAGGTTCGAGAAAAAACAAAAGATGACTCTAGTCGCCTTCGATTTTAATGAGCTTGAAGTGACAAGTGCTCAGATGGACCTTTTCCGTTAAGGAGTCTGAAAAGGAATGAAAGGGACTGCTCTGGAAGTCTAGATAGAGGGATTACCAAACCAACCGCAAAACTGCAGAATACGTTTTATGGTACGGTAGTCAATCTTCCCGAATGCTGTGTTCAGTGCATTGCAATCGATAGGGCGGCAGAAACGGCTTCCTATGGATAAAGGATAAAGCCTATTGTCGTCTCCCGAAATATACTCGACGGTACGTGGGAGCACAAGTCCGTACTGGCACTTATCATCTCAAAGTGGAGGAATCACCCAACCAACAGTGAAATCAACAGTTACCAGGCTTTACGACGTCGGAATACGTCTCTAGCCTAGACTTCTAGATATTGTGCATTAGGTTCCAAAGCATTTTTAGATTCATTAAATCTATTTTATAGTTGATCTTGCTTAAGAAATTTTCTTTTCTGGTTCACCACGCGATGTAGATGTACAATTCCTAAAATGCAATCTAAGATGATAAACAGTCGTTTAATCTTCTTTCTGCAATGAAAATCCTAGCTACTAAGGAAAGAGAGATGGCGTTCTTTCAACAAAGAGCATAGAGCACACACTATGTGCACTGTCCTAAATCAAACCAACAAACAGTCTAAATGCAAATGCACATGCATGTATTTGTTTTCAGCCTTCTTAATGTGTGAATGATAAAAAGAAAGCTAAGCGCAAATCTGAATTATTTTTTCAAAGCGACATTTACTAACAAGTTTCTTTTCAAGACAAAATGAGGATAATGACAACACTTTGCGATTTGGAATTGAAAACTTGCTTTTGACACTAGAAAAAACTACTAATTCAGATCAAATACAAGAGTAACAGTGTAATCGACTATCAAGAACAATCAGATTCTCTTCTATGACTGAAAACGACACTTGCGACACTTTCAAATCAAGAAACGACAGTACAATTACGCTACTTCTTTGTAAAGGAGAACTGAAAATGACTCAAAAATACATAAAAACATTTACAGTTCTTTGCACAATGGAGGCAGAATAACAGCAAGGAAAGGGGTTTCAAACAGAGGTGTACTGACTACAGGTAGAAAAACTCCTGAATAGAGCTGAAAAGAGTGAACACAGAAACCAAAATTTAGGAACAAGGCCTTGTCTGATCAGTGCACCTCTAACACAGTGAAACTGAAATGCAACGCGCCTACTACACTCGGGAAGTGCGCTGCATTTGAAGTTCATAGAATAGACAATGCGCTGGATTAGGGACGAGACTTTGATTGGATTTCGGGTCACAGTTTGCAGTTCAGTTCAGGGATTTAGGCCAAGCAAGTGGTAATCAGTAAATCAATCATAGGGGTAGATCTAAGGAGGTTACTAGAGCCACCATGAGGGCAATTAGAAAGCTTGTAAATCAATCGTTTAATTCATAAACAAAACCCGGAGATTGATTGAAGCAGCGTTGATCTACTTTGCACTTGCATAGCAAATGCAGTTCGAAGGCTAGCTAGCTTGACTTCAGGCTCCATCTGTAAGTTTATAAAGTAAACAAATGTAGATGAACAAACAATATACTCGCTCCCCAGCGGAGTCACCATTTTTTATCTGGAATAGTGTCTATGCAAAGCTGCTAATCCCACCAAGGCTGGTAGCTACCTTAGAAACAAACACACTAAAAACTACTTTCGTTTTCCTTTATGAGAAATAGATAAGAGAAGAATAAGGAGATCAACCTCTGTCTTGCGCTTGGTTCCTTGCTCGATTCCTCTCTCTTATGGTAGGTCTTTGCCACTCGCTTCCTTGTCTACCCAGCTTCAAAGAGTACCTATAGAATCAAAGCAACATAACACTATCCAAGAACACAGATCTATTATCATAAACAATATAGGATCAGATGTACATTGACCATACAAATGCATAAATAATCAATCATACAAGAATATGGAGGAAAAATTGAATAGCTTTATTGATAATCAAGAAAGAGCAAAGAGAATTACAACCGATTGTTCTGACCTAGCATCATCCTCTCAGCAAGTAAGCCCTTCTTCACCTCATGAAAAGCTTAGATCACCCAACACTATGATATTGCACCAAGAAACTAACAACACTTCCTTACAAGATACAAAATTCCAGCCTCTGGATCTCTGGGATGAGGGATCCATATATAGATGTCTGCAAGGGAGGTGAGTCAGCTTTTGAGATTTTATTAGTGTCTTCCCTTGTAGGAATTTACAGGGTAAGTTCCTCAGACAGAACACCAAAGGACACCGCTCACAAACAGATCGCAGATCAATACACTAGTACTTTTGACGTGGTTAAAACCATCAAAGAGGGAAACAATCCACGGCCTGAGCCAACGCGGCCACTTTAGGCAATTTATTAATAAAAGAATGAAAATTTACATAAGCTTCTCTCATGAACGGTTAACCTACAAATGACCGTCCATGCTCTTTAAATAGAGATCATGGACCAATCGGGTGTTAAGCCACGGATCAAGTGTCGGTAATACCTGTTATCACTCAGGTTGTCCTTAAAGCTCCTTAAAGGATACGGCCGAGGTAACCACAAACCAATCTTTGGACTGCAGGTCCTAGCCTACCTGCAATCAGAGAGGGCTCTCTCTTTAGGATTTAGCTTTGTTTTGGGTTGATTTTATGCTAGTTATGATTTTCTTGGGTTTTGTTTTGATTTTGGTGGGATGGGGGATTCTTTCAAACAGAGTTGGGATGCATAGTGTGAGAAGTTCAAACCATTGGGCATGGAGTCGTGGATTAGGCTTGCTGTTGCGTTTTCTTGGTCACAAGAGGAATACAGAGTAGGATAGCTACACATAAAACAATATCAAGCTAGAATAAAGATGGAATGAAGGTTAGTGAATGAAAAGCAACTAATTAGCTCTCATTATGCTAACAGAGGGAAGGTGAATGAACATTTATATAGGAGCAATCAAGGATTCCTAAACAACATTCATATATGAAGGAACTAGTGTAAATATGAGCAAATTAGTATTCATATTTAGGACTAATTTAGAGGAAAACATAGATAAATCACAGAAATTGAGAATAGAATACAACTAAGTGAGCTTTGAACTATTCTTTCTTTCTGCTATTTAGATAGTGAAACAATGATGGCATAAACACATATAAACTGTAAACAGAGATAAGAAACACTTATTGGGCTATGTAGAAGCGTTAGGATTCCATAGTCACTCTTCAGACATTAAAAAAAAACAGTCAGTTCATCTCCCAAACATTCCAGCGATCTTTGATTATAGAGAATCTCAGAAAATACAATGCAAGTCTAGAGAGAGTTATCGACCAACCAACCCTTTACATAAATACAAAGGGTTGTTTAAATAGAAAATATTTACAAACATCCCTCGAATAGGTGTCAAGGGAGAAAATATCTCAAAATATCTATCAAAACAGAGCCAAAAGAGATATGTGCATTAACTGCTTCTAATGCTAAGTTGTGCTGGAAATAAATGCAATAAAAGATCTAAAATAGCTGCACATGAGGGAGCAGCCTCATCAAAATGGCTCTTTAGGGCTGCACAGGGTCCTCCAGCTTCAAAAATGGACTGAAGAAGTGCCTTGAGCCACGCGCTGTCCTCTGTGTGATAACTGCGCAATTAAGGAAGCAGCGTTGCTCCAAAAATATGATTGGGAACAATGTCTCTGCAATAACTCTGCCTTGAAAGCCTTCATCTATGCCTTTAGGTGGCTTTAAAGCAACAAAAGAAGTGTTGGTGAGCCTTAATGGCTGAATGATGCTTTGTTGACTTTGCTGGGCTTGCTTTTCTTTAATCTGCTTTGAAAAACTGGACTGATACTCTTTGCCGCATCCTGATACACTTTGGCACTGAATCTGGGCCTTTTCTCACCGATGATACTCTTTAAACTGTCCCATCGCCCCTTTTCTGCCTTTTAATGCAAAATTAACTACTGCTAATGTCCTTCGTGGCCTTTGGGTGCAATCGGCGCTTGGCCGATCAAAAATAGCATTAAACCTTGCAAAAAATGCTGCAAAAAGGAGGATTTGTATGCTGCTGACTGTACAGAAGCCAAAACTGGTTATCTGAAGCAAAACTGGGCCTTGGAGTGATCTTAGAAAGCTTAGGGATGCATGAATTCCCTTATCGGGAGCCGGGCACGGGCATATATGTGAAAATATGAACAAATGCCGCCTTTTCTTTTACACAGAAAAAGACCAATTTCTATGTAAAATTCGTGAAAAACATAGGCGGGAGCGGCACTGTAGCGGAGATTAAATCCTGGCCGTTGGATCGCACGAAGGCAGATCCAATGGCTGGCGCTAAATCGCATCGGGGCGGACCAGGGGGTGGCACATAAATAATCGCCGAAACTGGGCGGACCCGATATGCTATAGGCCCTTCCTTTTATTTGGGATCACGTCCGGCCCATCGGCAATGTCATATCGGCGGATTTACAAGAACTTGGTTTGCGGACCCGAAATGCTTATATGCCCTTTATTTATGGAGATTGGGTCCAGTCCGTCGGCAATTTCATATCGACCGATTTTAACAAAATCAATATGCGGACCCGAAATCCCTTAAAACTGCCCTTTATAACTTTTCGGCTCCGGAATATCAGAGCTTTCCCATTTCGCTGTACAAAGGCCTCCATTCGGGCCCGATAATTTTATATGCTGCATTTTATTAATACTTCGGCTCCGGAATAAGAAATGCTATATATGGGGCCGCGACTTAATAAAGACCGTTGATCTGAGGGCCCGAACGGGCGGCCGCTATTAAATCGGCATTTCGCTATCGGCGGGGACATGGGGTAGGACTTTATACAATTGCGATCACCGAAATGGGAGATTGCCACCAAGATCTAGGCCGTTGATCTGAGCGGGGGCGATGGACGGCTGGGATGCGATATTGTTGAAAAATGTGGGTTTTTAAGTTATAACTTAAGTTTTATAAAAAACTTGAGTTTAAATGATAAAACAAAAAGGGGAGTTGTGATAAAAAAGAGTATATGCGGGATATATGGGAAAATATGATGGAGGAAGCCTCTAATAGTGATATCGCATCGGGGCAAAAAGGAATTGGGGCATATATATATGGGCCAGCACTGTTATTACCTCCGACAGCGATATCGCGTCGGAGGGGGGGGGGGAATCCATCGGAGGAGGGTTTATATGTATAGGAGGGGGCTACAAAGCATCGGAAGGGTTTTTTGCCTTTGAAGAAAGGTAAAATGAAATCGGAGGAAGGTTGTTAATGCATCGGAAGGGGTACGAAGCATGGTGAGAGGGTTTTGAGCCTTGAAAAAAGGTTAAAACATGGATAATGGAGGGTTTGCATAGATGAGAGGAGGGATTTTATGCATGGGAAGGGGTCCTAATGCATTTGGAAGATGGTTTGAGGGGGGAAGTGAGGGCTCTTGCTCAGTTTTAGGTAAACTTAGCAATTCCCAAGTGTACTTATGGTTATTTTTCAACCAGGGGGAGGGGATAAGTATATAGGGGAGTTATTAACATAGTTTTAGTAGGGGAAGGGGAAATAGATAGGGAGCTACATGGTAAAGTTAATAGTTAACATGACGAATGATCAGAGAGTGCTAAGAATGATGTCTTAGGCTATCAATGGGGGAAAATGACTGATAGAAGAAGTGTGAACATTCCTTTAGTGAAGCAGATCTTCACCAAGGCAGATAATATGGAGAATGATGAATCTAAGAGGTATCAAGCAGATCTTGACCTCTTTAGGGGAAGTTAGTGAGTGATTTGGGGGAGAGGAAGAAGGGGGAAGTTAGACATGCATTTCTTGAAGTCCTCCAACTAAAAAATCACCTTTAACTTGTGATATGATAGATATAACACTTGACAATATGAAATGGATCACAAGCCATGATTCTGCAACCACAAAGCTACCTACCCGGCCTATTCACCTAGCATTTTCTCTTCTTTTTGGTTTGGGTGCACTTGAACTAGCATACCCAGCTTTTTGTTCTTTTCTTCTTGCTGTCCTCCTATCTACAACTGCACTTATTGCATCCAGGGGCTCAGATTAAGCTGTTGAGCACCCTTGTTTCTCTACCTATCTACAAATCTGCCAAGATTAAGCTGTTTGGACAGATGTTCATTCTCTATATTCTACAACAGGAAATTGAAACCTAGGGAGACCAAGATTAAGCTGTTTGGACCTCCCTTAGCTGAAAACTCATCAAAATGGATCAAATCATCAAAAATGATACACAACAGTGGGATTTAGACTAGCACACTCTCATGGATACTTCTCTGGCCATCTGTAGCAAATATGGAGCATTGCAGCAAGCAAAGTATGACATATTTGGCATGTAAAAATGTCGATCATGAAAGATGATTAACTTGCTGCAGCAGGAGGCTAACAATACTGAGGAGATAATGAACCGTCAGATCACTACATATCGTGATCATCAGATTGTAAGTTACAAAAAGTACATAGTAAAGAAACACACTTTACCTAACTCTATACTAGACCAAGTTATACTTAACTATTTCCTATGTGTCGGAATATCCTAACATCCCCCCTTAAGAACAACTTGGGATAGGATTGAAGGATTTACAAATATGACACAATAGGAGAAGGAAGGAGGCACTAGAGCCTATCCCCCCTTAGTGACAACTTCCTGAACTCCAACCATAAATCGAAGTTTAGTGAACTTTGCCTCTGTGAGAGCCTTTGTAAAGATGTCTGCAACTTGATCATCTGTTGAGCAATATTGCACTTCAAGAACATGGTCATGGATGAGCTTTCTGATGAAGTGCATGTGCAGTTCAATGTGTTTGCTGCGCTGATGTTGGACTAGATCTTTGCATAGTTGAATGGCACTTTGATTATCACACCAAAGTGTAGTCGGATGTTGCTGCTGAAAGCCAAACTCTGACAGGATCTGACGAAGCCACAAGGCTTCCTTACTAGCTTCTACGGCACCACGATATTCTGCTTTTGCTGAAGAAAGAGAAATGGCACCTTGTTTCTTGCAAGCCCATGTAATAGATCCTGAACCAAGAGTGAACACATAACCTGCAGTAGACTTCCGATCATTAGGATCACCAACCCAATCGGAATCAGTGAAACCAACCAATAGAGGAGATGCTTCGGCACTGTAATGAATCCCCAACTGAACTGTACCTTGAACATAACAAAGTATTCTTTTAGCTGCTTTCCAATGACTTTCACGTGGGTTTTGCATAAACCGAGCAACAAGGCCAACAACAAAGGAAAGGTCAGGACGAGTATGGGTTAGATACAAAAGTTTTCCTACAAGTTGACGGTATAAAGTAGCATCAACTTCAGGAGAAGTACAATTGACTGAATGTTTGACTCCAGACTGAAAGGGAGAGGGGGCTGGCTTACAGTCTTCCATGTGAAAATGGCGTAGAATATCACAAGCATACTTGGACTGGGAAAGGGAAATACCTCCCTTGGATTGCAAGACTTGAAGACCAAGAAAATAATGTAAGTGTCCTAAGTCTGTCATTTCAAACTTCCTTTTAAGGCTAGACTTCACATGGTTTATGAGGTTGGGATCACTACCAGTCAGGATAAGATCATCAACATAAAGAACAAGAATGATAAGAGACTTGCCCACTTTCTTGGTTTAGATAGTATTGTCAGAATGACACCTAGAAAATCCATTTTCTAAAAGAAAGTTATCCATTTTGGCATACCAAGCTCGAGGAGCTTGCTTGAGACCATAAAGGGATTTCTTAAGCCGACATACAAGGCTGGAGTCTGTTTGTATAAAGCCAATAGGTTGTTCCATATATATTTCTTCATGCAAATCCCCATGCAAGAAGGCAGATTTGACATCCATCTGATGGACTTCCCATTTGAAAGAGGCAGCAAGGGAAAGAACAAGGCAAATAGAGTTCATTTTGGCAATAGGGGAGAAGGTTTCAGTGTAGTCAATGCCTTCGAGTTGTGAAAACCCCTTAGAAACAAGACGAGCTTTATGTTTATCAACTTTCCCATCTGGTCCATACTTGGTTCTATAAACCCATTTGCATCTAACAAGTTTTCATCCATTTGGTAGAGGAACAAGATCCCATGTATCATTTTCCAATAATGAATGATATTCTTCATTCATAGCTACTTCCCAATCTGGATGGCCTGAAGCTTCTGCAAAGGTGTCAGGATCATAATTCACTGAAGCTTGAGCCAGTAAAGAAGAGGCTCTCTCGAACTGAGAACGTGTACGTCGCTGATCTGTAGGATCACCGGCAAGATCACCTGCTGCATCCTGAGTATCACGGACCCATTTTGGAAGCTGAGGAGCTAAAGGAGGATCCTGAGAAGGTGGGGGAGGATTGTCATCCTCGCTTTCATCATCTGAAGAAGAAATATTTTCAAAAGTAGAAGAGATAGGAAGAGGTGGCACATCCACCGAACTAGGCTCGTAGGCCGATATATTTTCAACAAACTTTACATCTCTTCTAATGATAACATTCTTGGAATTAAGTGGAATGAGTCTATATCCTTTGACATCTTCAGAATATCCAACAAAAATACAATTTTCACTCTTAGGTTCTAAAGCTTTATGTTTCTCATCTGGAATATGGGCCCATGCTTCACTTCTAAAAACATGAAAGTGACTTACATATGGTTTAATTGAGCTCCATGCTTCTTCTGGAGTGATATTCTTTAAAACCTTAGTAGGAGTGCGATTTATTATGTAATTTGCACAGTTATTTGCTTCTGCCCAATAATTAAGACTAAGTCCTTTAGATTGAAGCATACAATTAGCCATTTCCTTTAAGGTGCGATTCTTCCTTTCAGCTACACCATTTTGTTGTAGAGTATATGGAACAGTATGTTGCATTTGAATCCCATGCTCAGTGCAAAAGTTGATGAAGTTGTTTTTAACATATTCTCCGCCATTATCAGATCTTAGCTTAAGAATTTGATGTCCAGAATGTTTTTCAACAAAGGCCTTAAAGGCTAAGAACATGTTAAATACTTCACTCTTGAGTTTTAAGAAGTATACCCAAGTGCGTTTAGAGAAATCATCAATGAAAGTTAAGAAATACTTGTAGCCAGAGAAGGAAAAAACTGGAAGTGGACCACATAAATCACTATGCACAAGCTGTAAAGGGGCTGAGGCGTGCTAAGAGGCACATTTTTCAAAACTGTCGCGATGATGTTTTCCAAGTACACATTCGGAACAAACACCATCTTTGCAAGATAACATTGGAAGACCTGTCACCATATTTTCTTTACATAGATTCTGAAGAGAGTGATAGTTTAAGTGACCAAATCGCTCATGCCAAAGTTTGCTCACTTCATCATTATGAGCAACAAATACTGAGGGAAGATTTGATGACCCAAAGTTGTGAAACTTATACAACCTTGTAGAATCATCAGCAATGCCAGTAGCTAAAATCTGTCTAGGATCTCTTAGGTCCTTAACTACAACATCGTGAGGTGAAAATTCAATGATTTTACCTTCACATGAATGGGTTATCTGATATACAAATAGAAGGTTGCAGGATAATGTTGGAACACATAATACATCATTAAACTGACCATTGTCTATATGAGCAGTTCCAGTCCCTACAACACTAAGAGATCTATCATCACCAACATATATATTTTTGGTGTTACAATCATTTAAAGAAGAAAACATGGCTTTGTTTTTGGTCATGTGATAAGAAGATCCAGAGTCAATGAGCCACTCATGAGAATGAGAAGAAGAAGATACATTTAGTGCATAGCCAGACCGAGATGCTTGACAACCACATGCAGAAAGTGCCATTCCTGAAGATGAAGTTGAAGTTGAAGAGTGCTCCAAATGGATGTTATGCTTCTTCATTGCTACTTCCAAGGCTTCCATCTTCTTAAAGCATTTGGATTCTAAGTGGCCATCTTGATTACAAAAGTTGCAATGTCTATCAGTCTTCTTCCCTTTGCTTTTATTTGTCTTATCATTTTGTTGAAATGATTTTTCATTTTGAGGCTGAAATTGCTTAGGACCCTTGTTTGGTTTAGGACCATTCTTTTTAGGATACAACTTCTTAGGATTCTTTGGATTTGGTTGCTGCTGGGTGGCTAATGCTTTCTTAGAAGAGTTTCCAATATTAAGAAGACCAAGGTGTAAGACTTTTTCTTGTTCTCTTATTAAAGAATCACAAAAAGAATCAAAGGAAGGGGACTTGTAGTCTTGTCCTTGAGAAATGAAGGCTTCTCTTGTAGAATGGAAGGTGGAAACAAACACACAGTAGGTTGGTCCCAACTTAGTAAGAATGGAATATATAAGGTTACTATCTTCTTTCTTAACCTTAACACCTTCCAAGAGAAGTCTAAGGGTCTTGAACTTGGACAGAAAATATTCAATGCAAGAAAAATTATTGGGGTCCAATGTAAGAAACTCATTTTCAAGTTGATGGGCTCTAAGTTCATTTTTAATTCCAAAGAATTTAGTAATCTATTTCATTGCTTCATCAGGAGCATCAAGTTCTGCAATATGGAATCTAAGATCTGGAGAAATAGACATCCCTATCAAACCATGTGCTTGATCTTACCTATTTTCCCATTTAGCTGCCTTATCTTCATCTTTCGGTTTGGTTTCTTGGCCTGTGGCTATTCTATAGAGACCTTTACTTCTAAGTAAATCCACAATGTAGGACCACCATTGGAAGTAGTTGGTGTTGTCAAGAATAACTTGGCATGGAATTTCCATTTTAACAGAAATTGAAGCTATAGATGTTGAAACTAAGTGTTCCAATGGAAAGATCTCGAAAAATTAGGCCGTTTCAAAAAAAATGGTTCTGAAAACGACTTCCGGATGAAGAAGTTATGGCTTTTTGAAAAAAAAATTTGATGAAGATGTGGACGAAGTGCGGGAATGTGCGGAAATGAAGAAAACGTCCCCTTTCCAACAAAAAGGAGACTTGAACTCAAGATCTCTACTCTCATAAATTAGCTTTGAACCAAGTGAGCTATACAAAAATTTTGAGAGAGAGAGAGAGAGAGACTTTTTCCCTACAAAACAAAAAACACAAAACCCAACATGGACATACAAAAAAAAAAAAAACGAACCTTATAGCTCGAAGTTAGCTTTAGCCGGAAACTAAATATTTTCCTCAATGTTTCTGATTTTCTGAGATCACACTAAGGCACAGTGGAAAAGAGCATACACATGAGAAAAATCCTTCCTTTTTGTTTCTGATTTTCCCAGATCGCACAGAGTTGTGGGGCAAAGAGCATACGCAGAAATGAAAGGTATAGATCCGGTAATAAAAAAGGTTAAATAAACCGAAACCGAAATAAACAGAGAGAAAAGAACTGTAAACTGCAAATAAACACTGTATACCTCCAGATCTTAAAAATGACGTAGCTAGGGCTACTGGAAACCTTTTCGCGTGAAACGAAAAGGGTTCCTCACTGGAACAGATGCTCCCCTAGCAAAGCAGTCCTCTCGGCCCGAAAGCAGTCAGAAATAGTAGATCTAGGAAATGGTAGTCGGATGTAGTTCTATCGGCTTCAGATTTGGATCACCAACGGACGTGGCCCTCAAATAGCTTTGATACATGTAGGAATTTACAGGGTAAGTTCCTCAGACAGAACACCAAAGGACACCACTCACAAACAGATCGCAGATCAATACACCAGTACCTTTTATGTGGTTAAAATCCTCAAAGAGGGAAACAGTCCATGGCCTGAGCCAACGCGGCCACTTCAAGCAATTTATTAATAAAAGAATGAAAATTTACATAAGCTTCTCTCATGAACGGTTAACCTACAAATGACCCTCCATGCTCTTTAAATAGAGATCATGGACCAATCGGGTGTTAAGCCACGGATCAAGTGTCGGTAATACCGAGGAGAGAATGAACCGTCGGATTGTAAGTTACAAAATGTACATAGTAAAGAAACACACTTTACCTAATTCTATACTAGACCAAGTTATACTTAACTATTTCCTATATGTCAGAATATCCTAACATCCCTCTGATAGTTCTTGATTCCACTTGGAGATTGATGATCTCTTACTCATCCCTGGTCGAATTCAGAGAGGCAAGTGTCAGAGGAGAAGTTTCTGGAAGATTCCATGTTTCTCCACCTTGCGGATTGACCCTGCCATTTGTCCCTTCTCGCGCATTGCACCCCATAGAAGGGATTTTTGACATGCATCGCACCTACTGTGTGTATTTAGGTGGGATGCAATGCACTTTGCCTATGGAGCAGGTGAAATGGTCCAGTTTTTACCAGTTCTGAGTAGTTTTTCATGGAGAACTTCCGGGAGATGCTGTAATTAGTTGACCTTGTTCTTCTAGGAGTTGAAACAACACATTTAGGGACTTAGGAGCCCTTGGTTTATGGACATTTATGCTTGGGGTTGCAATGCCCAAAAATGTCTATAACAGTCGCTTACAATAATCTTTGGGTTTCCATGTAGCTTTTGAATTTTTTCCATAAATGCAATAGAAACTGTACTTGCTTTAAATGGATGAGATAATGCACAAAAGTGTGCATGCTTAGTAATTTTTTCAACTACCACCATGATAACAATATTTCCTTCGGACTTGGGTAAACCTATGATAAAATCCATTGGAACCTCCTCCCAATGTTCGCTTGGAATGGATAAAGGTTGTAATAGACCTGGGATCTTAATTATTTCAACTTTATTTTGTTGGCAAGCCAAACATTCTGCCACAAACTTTTGAATATCCAATTTAAGGCCATCCCAAAAATATTCCTTCTTAACCCTGTGGTAAGTTTTTAGAAACCCTGAGTGCCTTCCTAAGGGAGAGGTGTGCAATTCCATAAGAATATTTTGTTTGAGTTGGGAATTCTTACATAGGTATAAGTGATCTTTGTACCATAACAAATAATTTTTCTAGCTAAATGTATCGTATGTATTGGGATTGTCTTGTAACTTTTGAATGAGTGCCCACACTTCTTCGTCATTCTTCCATTCATCCCTTACTTCGTTTATCCAATCTGGTCGGATAATAGAAATGGCGCAAAGAAATTCTTCCACATCCTCATCCTTTCTTGAGAGTGCATCTGCCACGACATTTTTCTTCCCTTTTTGTAGATGATTTCAAAGTCATAACCCAACATATTTGTAAACCTTTTTTGTTGCTCTTATGAAGAAAATATTTGTTCTAAAAAGTATTTAAGACTATCATGATCCATTTTTACCTTGAAGTGTCTTCCCATTAGGTAGGGTCACCATTTCTTAAGTGCATGTAGTATTGCCAACATTTCCTTTGATTGGACGACTTTCGAAAGCAATGGGTATTTCTTCTTGCATTAAAACAACACCAATTCCATTTCTTGAGGCATCACATTCGACAATAAAGGTTTTTATGAAGTCCAACGTAGTTAAGACTGGTGCTTGGCACATTGCCTCTTTAAGATGTTCAAAGGCCTTCGTTGCTTTTGAAGTCCATGAAAATGCATCTTTATTCAATAATGTTGATAGAGGTGCTGCTATTCTCCCATAATTATTAAAAAACTTGCGATAATACCCTGTCAACCCGAGAAATCCTCGTAGATGCTTTATGGATGTGGGGGTTTTCCACTCCTTAATGGTTTTAATTTTTCTAGGGTCTACCTTAACACCTTCCTTCATGAGATACAATATGACCCAGATATTCCACCTCTTGTACTCCAAAGAAACATTTGGAGATTTTTGCATATAATTGTTTCTCCTCTAATAGTTTGAGCTCCCTATCAACATGTTGAACATGATCCTTCCAGGACTTGCTGTAGATTAGTATATCATCAAAAAATACTAACACAAATTTTCTAAGGAAGGGTTTGAAAATGGAGTTCATCAAACGTTGAAATGTAGAAGGTGCATTGGTAAGGCTAAAAGGCACGACCAAAAAATTCATAATGACTCTCATGAGTTATAAATGTTGTTTTCGAAATGTCTTTAGTCTTCATTGTGATTTTATGATATCTTGAACAAAGATCCAAATTGGTGAAGTATATTGATCGATGCAATTCATCCAATAATTCATCAATGACCGGAATAGGAAATTTATCTTTAATAGTGAGCTTGTTGAGCTCCCTATAACCTAGACACATGCACCATGATCCATCCTTGTTGTGAACCAATACTACTAGAGCAGAGAAATAACTTTGATTAGGTTGAATTACACTGCCTCTAGCATTTCTGCAACCATACATTCGATTTCACTCTTTTGGGCATAAGGATATCTGTAAGTCCTGATATTTAGAGGAATACTTCCTAGAATCAAATGAATAGCATGATCATGATCATGAACAGGTGGGAGGCCTTTGGGAGTCTCAAATACCTTGGAATTATTTCCCAAGGCTTTATGGAGATCTGGAGAAATAGATGATTTCGATGTGGGAACCTCTAGCAAACATAATCGTGCAATTATGCCTCATTGTTATTTATTTAGAATCTTTGTCATTCCATTAGAGCTGATTACCTTTCCCAGTTTCCCTATGATACCCCTTAATTCAACTTCGTTTCCTTCTGAGGAAAATTTCATGAAAATTAAAATCTATTGTACCCAATTATTGTAGCCATTGGACTCTGAGTACAAGATCAACACCACACATTGGAATGAAAAGCATTGGGCTATTCAATACATATCATCCCATGGATAGCTTGATATTATGGCACTTTTCAGAGAAATGTATGGTTCCTCCACTTGCAACCATCACTTGACACTATGATGTTGGTTATAGGAAGCAATCAATTCCTTGGCTATCTCACAATGGATAAAATTATGGGTAATGCACAAATCAATCAACAATATTACCTTTTTCTTCTTGATATGTCCTTCTATCTTGATAGTGTTAGGAGTGGTAATTTTGGCTGATGCATTACAAGATATGGTCAGATTCATTTCTTCTTTCTCTAGGGTTTTTTCTGGTGTATATCCTCTTCTTTTGACGTTTCTTGTTCCTTTTCTTCCTCCTCTTCAGAATCTACGTAAAATAATTTCTTGTCAACACACTTATGACCTTTACTATATTTGCTATCACAACTGTAACAAAGCCATTTTTCTCTTTTTTCTTCCAATTGTTATGGTTTCAACCATGTAGGTTGTGGAAGGCTAGGGGCAACAACACTTCCATTTTTATAATTGTGAGTGGTAGGCTTCCTTGTTGCCATAATTTTGATTTCCATTTTTCTTGCCAACCTAAATGCCTTCTCTAATGAATCAGGTTCCCAAAGGCGAACCTCATGTTGGATGTTATCCTTTAAAGTCACTACGAGCACATCAATCCTATGCTCCCCTCGAATATATTTTACCCTTATATTCAATTTTTGGAAGTCCTCGATGAGCTCCATCATTGAACCCTTTTGTTTGAGATTTATCAATTGGCTAAAAAAAGTGTTGCTTTTTGTATCCTCATAATGTGCTATCATTTCATCCGTAAAAATTTCCCAAGTGACAATTTGTTTATGAGAGCAAAGCCATCGATACCATACAAACTGATTTGGTTCCAAATATAAAGTTGCAATGCGTACCTTTTGTGTGTTTTTCACATTATGGAGATCGAAATATTGCTCCATCTGTAGTATCCATGTTACGGGATCCTTGCCATCAAACTTCCTCATATCGATCTTTGGAACATGGTGGGTCTTCGATCCAATGTTAGATTCTATGAAATCATGATTAACATTTATTTTTTTCTCATCATGAGTTTCCTTTACTATCCTTTCCCCATTAGTAAACATTTCTTGTAGAAACTTTGTCAAATCTGTCTTCAATTCTTCCATGTTGCCTTTACGTTTTTCTTCTAAATTGTCCATCTTAGCTTCCACACCTTTCTTTAAACCATCTATCTTAGCTTCCATTTCATTCATATTAGCTTCCACATCATTCATCTTAGCTTCTATGCCTTTCTTTAAACCATCCATCTTAGCTTCCGTTACTTTTTGTGAGAGTGAATTTTGATATATCATGTTTCATTTCTTCCTCATGTTCGTGATCCATGCTAGATATTTTAGGTTGATTACTAGGTGTTTCCATTTTGTTTCTTAAGGTCATCAATTAATGATAATTTTTCTTCACTATGCCCTTTGAATTCCTTCAAATTAATTTTTCAAACCAAACTTATGCACAATTTAAAAAGAACTACACACCTTTTTTCACTTTGTAGGAGCTCGATATTGTATCTGATGTATCTTTGAAATTTCAAATCTCCAAGGTTTACAATTATGAACTACGGTAGCCCTATGAGTCATCTTTCTAATGCTACCAGTCAGATTGCAATTGGATTCTCCAAGAAAGTGTTATGCCCAATCTCCCAAGATGACCTGATTATACACGTTTTCAGTAGCGAGAACTTGTACGAAGTGCCACATGTCATTGTTTCAACCCTCGGACCTGAAAATTATGCGCAGAAAAATGCAGTCCATCCCATTTCTATAAATTCTTATGAAATTTCAGTTGATACATAGAGAGAAAGTTATGACGATTTTCCCAAGGTCACCTGTTTGGGATATAATTCAGGAGCCTGCAAAAACTCTAACTTCCTTGGATCATATATCCTAAAATATAGTGATACAAGATCTAAAATTTGGACCCGAGGATCATCGAGATTTCTGCTCAAATGGATTTCTGGTTTAGCATTTGAAATGTCACAGAAAACAAGTTATAGCGAAAATGCCACGATGACTTGTCTTGGAGCAGCGAAACGCTAGAATCCAAAGCTCTGATACCAAATGTTATGAAACCAGCTCACAAAAAGATAAAAAAGATAGATAAATGACTTAGAAATCATCTTCTTCAAGGGGGAAACCTCCTTCACATTACACAAATGAAAAAAATGTTGGATGATCCAAATGACAAAACCTCCTGTTGGGTAGTGGATCCCCCGTGTACTAGTTTTGAGGCTTAAAGCCCACGATTTTGGGTAAACGTTTGGTAAAGGCTCCGCAAAGTGTGCGGGGCGCGAATTGTAATGAGTTGAGTCAAAGGGTTGTCCACCCAAAAATAATGTAAAATAATAGAAAGCGAGTCGGCCTACCCATGGTCTGCGGACCATGGGAATGTATAAATAGAGCGAGGCTCTAAGGGTAGAAGGCATCTTTCTTTGGGGTTCTAATCTGAGGATTATGGTTTTGTGAAGGAAATATTCACTCCGAGTCTGTAAGTCTGAGTCATGGTTGGTAGTAGTTACAATAGGCTCTGCAGCTATGTGTGCAGAGGCTGGTAGAGTCCATAGCTATGTGTGTGGACCCCTGCTGCACAGGGTGGAACTGATTTTACTGGAGAGAAGATTAATAAAGATAAGTGTTTCTGAATTATTGTGCATTTGGTCACAGATCTATATGTTTATGCTTATGTTCTGAGTTTATGCATATCTATAAGATTTATGGTTGTGCGCGTTGGTTATAACTATTGAATAAAGACCTTAAGAATTAGATCTGATCTATAATAAACACATTAATAATAAGAATCTAAGAAGTGCCTCGTCGCCGAGCTACGCGAAGGCCAGACAACTATGTAGAGTAGTGCGAGTGCGTAGATCAGTTCGCGACCATTCCAGTCCTCATCAAGACATCCCTAGGGTGTGGAAACCTGGTTCCAGCACCCTCCCATACTACCTCAGGTGAGACTTCAGTCCATGCTCTGCGGGTTTTTGCCAAAAGGGCCGGTAGCGCGGGACTTGTTTGGGTAAAACACTTCCGAACCTGGGTCAAGCCCAATATAGCCAATAAATGGTTCCATTGCCGGGACCCAGATCTCCCTAAGGGATGTCTGATGCCGGAATGCTAGAACCCTACTAAGAAAGAGATTGAAGATTGGTTGGATCAGAAGCTTCACAGGTTTGTGTTCCAGGAAAAAAAAACCCGGTAGATATCTGAGAAGAGGTGGCTGGATCACTACATATACATGGAAATCCACGAGATCTTCTTCGCGTCTTTCTCATTATAACTGTATGAGTGGATCACGTGGCTAGCAGATAGCCAGGGAAGGTGCAAGTTTGATCAACCCATAGTGTGGACACTAGAGTTGGTGCGCAGGCTAGAGGCATCAAAAGATAAAATTGCAAGGGCAGTAGATCACTAGTTGGATCGGATAATAGGAGGGTTTATCACTGAGTTCGCAATAGACACAACTGTGAGCTACAACAAAGTAGAGTGGCATTTTCTCAAGGGAGTGCAAGGTAGGTACATCAAATCCCTGAATACATGGATTAAGATGTTGTTATGTGAAAAATGGGTGATGTGAATCCATTAATGAGTGGAACAACACAGAGCGGGAGGGCCTACAAGGGTATCGAAGGGTTAGGAAACAGTCTGTTAATTTTTCCTCTGTGAGAGGACGAGGAAGAGCGCACTTGGGCTTCTCCAAGGAGTGCGGTCAGTTTGATAAGGAAGTGTATTCCACAACTATCACCCCCAGTAACACCACCACTGGCGTCACCTCCTTCACCCACATCTTCTCCCACACCACCTCCACCAAACTATTAGTTTAATATGGCAAGCACAATCAAGTTGCCTGTATTCAGAGGAGTAGGAAGCGAAGATCCTGATCAGTTTTTGTTCATAATAAGAGCAGTATGGGAAGCGCAACGGGTCATAGATGATAACATCAAGAAGGCCACATTGGTAAGTGCACTATAGGATCGCGTGTTGACATGGTATATGAAGCACTTGAATGACCACCCGAATGCCGAAATAGTGGAGATCCAGATTGCATTAAATAGATAATTTAGCCTATCGAAATCGGAGATGCAGTCGATCATCAGATTCAAGGTGATCACGATGTTGCCAGGTGAAACCCCTTGGGTTCTAGATCAGAGGTTGAAGAGCACGATCTGTGAGGCTAACATGATGCTGATAGATATGCAGCACTACGCATGGTTTGTGGCATATTTGACACCACATCTGAGGACAATGCTATCACAGCGTAAGATTTCAACCCAGGCAGAAGCATTGGAAACAATGATGAGGTTGCATGAAACTCCGATATAGGATCTTGGGTTGGGAGTCCAGCAGCTCCACGCACAACTACAAAACCTATGCTTGGAGATGCAGAATTTGAAACAGGATAAGGTGGCCCAGCCAGAAGCGTGATAAGAAGTGTGGTGCATAAAATGTAAAAGCCAGGGCCAGGATAACAATCATTGTCCGGTATTCGCGAACTATTTGGCCAGGGGGGCCAACACTGTTGAGACTAGAGGCATAGGCAGGACCAAGTGCAATGCCTACGCTCTGGTGCATGATCTGTCAGGTGGGAGGAAAGCACACAATGGACAACTGTCATCTATTACAGAAGTTCACACAGACCCTCCAGCAGCTATTTTGCAATTTTGGTTGTTTGGTGGGTCACGATGAACGAAACTGTCGAGGTTACGAATTGTTGATGGATTGAACACTTGCCTATAGGACGCAGACTGAGGCGCGAGGTCAGGACCTAGCCTCCACTATAGCATGCAGTGGGTTCTAGGGATGAGGACGGGGCTGAGGAGGAATGGGACCCAGACGAGGCCGTGGACAGTTAATCTGCTACAATTATGGAGGACCTAGGCACTACGCGCATGACTATACGAACCCGACCAGAACATGTTGTCCGTACTATTATCAGTTTGATCATGAAGTGGTAGATTTCCCCACACTAATTGCACAGATGCATGAGAAAGGAGTGCTTCAGACTACTCCAACGCAGAACATCCAAATGATGAGGTCTGAACCGCGTGAAGAAGACCCCAACATGAACATGGTGCTCAGAAGTGGTGCAACCACAGGGGAAGATAAGGGGAAGCAACTTGAGGAGAATACATGGGTTCACAAGGCCCCTACAAAGCAACCTGAGTTTGACTTGGAATGCGCAAAGGAGACATTTATGGAAGCTAAGAAGAGCTTCACGGAGGCCTCTACTTTAGGTAGTAAGGATCAAACTGAACCAGAAATGGATCCTTCTATGTTAACTACCTTTTTAGAGACATGCATGAAGCTACTACAAGACAATAAAGTAGTTAAGGGATTACAGGAGCTAATAACTAGGTGCGTAGGGTCGGGTGAACCATGCATGGTCTGAAAACTAGGAAAGCATGCTTTGCGCACTGGGCGAGAAATGCGATTGACAACACAGATTGGCGACTTTGAGATGGATCAGGTCATCCTGGACTTAGGTTTAGATGCAAATGTGATACCTAAACAGACATGGGAATGCATGGGTAGGCCCACATTATAATGGTCTCCTATTCAATTATAGATGGTGAACCAACAGAAGATCTTGCCCATGGGGAGATTGCAAGGAGTCACAGTGGACATCGAAGGTACGAGCACAAAAATAGATTTTGACGTAATATAAATTGTGGATGACAGTAACCCTTACCCCGCATTGTTAGGGATAGACTAGGCCATGGACATGAATGGAGTCATCAACCTAAAGAGACTAAAAATGATATTCAAGAAAAAGTCTCTACATGTAGTAGTTCCAATGGACCCAAATGAAGGAGTGCGCTACACTAAACCTGTGCGCGAATGAGGACAGTGACGATGAACTCAACTGCATCTACCAGATAATAGCGCAAGACCAGGATTGGGTGAATCCGACAGCAGACAGGAGAATCTCATGGGGACGTAACAGTTCCTATACGTCGGATTCAGATTAAGAGATAGAGTGATGGCAAAACCGATTACATGAAGTAACAACGCTAAATTATAATATGATGGTTAGATCATTGCGACACATGATGACTAAAGTAAGGGAACTGCCAACCAATGAGGGCACAATGAGCATGGAGGAATATGTAGACCACTGTGAAGAGATGATACTGAAACGGAAGTGGCACTGTGTGAAAAAAGGGGCACTGCATGCGACAACGGCACAGGGGTGGAATACACGTGAGAAGACTAGGTGGACTTGGCGCGAATGTAGAAGGTAGGCGTATGTACGGTTTGGAGGACAAAGAAGTTTGATCGTCCACCGACAACATAGGATGCAAATGTATGTTGTGCAACCGCCTACTCGGCTAAGAATCAAAAATCAGAATCTACCATGATAGCAGGAAAGGCAATGCATTCCACTAGTTGTTCATGACAAAATAATCAGAAAAATAGTTGGGAGCATGAATAGTGTTCACCAGATAAAACAAACCAATAAGAATCTACATGAACCAAGGGTTCGATGGGCATATAGGACCATAAGTAAAAAGAGGGGTGCGAGGGTGATCCTATCATTGATATGACAAGATGAAATTAGGAGGACAACGGACTCTCCCCAAATCGCGGCCCCCACAGTTCGGACAGGACGTGAGGACTGGGGTAAAGGAGTTCAGCAGTTACAGGATGTCATTCGGCGTGAGAGCTTAAAACTTCGCAAAATCGATGAAGAATGGGCACGACTGAGGAGGAAAAGCGTGATATTGGACGAAGAAATCAGTAAACTGAACACTGGAATCGCACAAGTGGACCACGCGGAACTCAGGGGACCAGGCCTGGTCGTCCCTACTACTACATTGAAACAAGTTACGACCCTGCTATCATGGTCATGACTGCATATTACTATACAGGGGAGCATAGAACGCGACACACTACTGGATACAAAGGTAATTGAAGGGTGCCCGCAGCCTGGGCTAGCAGGGAAGCGAAAGTCTCGCACGTGGGATGTGACCACTTGACTATCTATGGAAAGCACAGTCTTAGTGCTCCAAGCAATTGAAAGAAGGCGCGGGACTATAAACAAGTATGCCCGAGAGCTGCGTGGAAAGGACGTTCCATGTACGACCAGTTGGTCATCCGGATCACGGTTGCGCATGAAAGGCTGCGCTGCCACATGGAAAGGCTAGGAGGTGATTGCTGACGTCACTATTCATGACAAGGAACACATTCCTATAAACACCCTTGGGGTAACCCCAAAGCAACACTTGGATATTTGCAACTCGAGCCACCCATGAGTACGTACCCTTGCGAATCCAGAATAGAAACCATGTCTAGAACTAGAGTAAGGTTTGCAGAAAAGCCCTATCTGACCCAGGAGGAGCTGGGAGAGGCGACCGCTGCCCCAGAGGTTCCAAAGTCCCCACGAATGCCGCGACCCCAGAAAAACAAACAGACTATGGGGCTTCGAGCTTCACCATGATTCAGTAAATTGTCAATGGAAAAAAAGGGCAAGGCAATCACTACTGAACTCGAGAAGGAAGAGGAACAATTACAAGCCCTGATTGCTTAGACTGAAGTACAAGATAAAGAAGAGGAAAATGTTTCCCAAGTACCTTTGGCGATAACGATACCACTATATATCTATCCATGGAAAGGGATGGCCAAGATACCGAAGGACCTGGAGACCAGGAAGAGTATGCTCCATACCTCACTTCTTTCGGATGAAATAAGGTTTGACGGTCTACCGCTGGGTTGGGTACCAAATATCAAGTTCGAAGATTGGGATCTCGCGGACAGTGAGAAGTTCCCCTAATTGGCCAAGGAGAAATTACTGTAGCAGAAGTGGTTATGGGGTGTGGAGAAGGCAGGATTACTCAATCTGAGGTGGATACCCCACTATCACCATGCAGCCATCGCAATTTTTGTTATCCAACAGTTACTATGTCTAGTACATGATGGGTATCTCTGGCTAGAGGAACTGATTCTCATCACGGCCGATTTAATACATTGAATTTCCTAGCTGCCTACTAAAGGAAATGATCCTGCAGCCATAACCAGAACGAGTAGCGACGTGGGCCTCGCAGAAGCCATGAAGGCCAAATATAAGTTGGAAAAGAGGAAGTGAGGGTATGTAATAGCAAGCATCAAAGAAAGAGGGGTGCACATCGCCACTTAACTACTGGCTGGTAAGCTCATGAGGAAATGCCACGTGAATGAGGTGCTATCCCCTTTCACTGTGCTCGCGGAGCAGTGTGCAGAAGGGGTTCAGTTCAACTGGGCGCAGTTTCTCTACGACAATTTTTTGACGAACTTTGGGGAAACCCGGGAGCAAGGTAAGACTTTCCAGTACGCATGGTTGCTCCTATCAATCCTACTAGTTGCAGGAGAGCTGCTGAAGGGTAGCCAGTTTCCTAGCATTGAGAAGAACCTACCTAAAGCCGTGCAATATAACTCGCTCCGGGCTACAAAAGACGCCACGCGGATTCATGAGATCAAGGTGTTTTGGATATTTATGGAGGCATGTATCCAAACACAGATCAACCGCAAGCTGCAGTTATTCCCGAAAGTATACAATAGTTTGCAAAGCATGGCCGAGTTCAAGGCAGATATACATAATCTGTATATTCAGGCATGAAAGGATCCCAATCGAACATGGGTAAAGCTTCTGTTCATTGCAATGGATGATACAATTTTCGAGGAAATGACGGCATGGCCCCTAGAGTGGCACGCTCCAGACTTGGCCGAATTAGAAAAGATTGCAGCTAAGCAGCGGAAGAAGGAAATCAAGTTTCACATCACAAAGTTGGCGGCAAGAACGCGCCAGGAACAGAAAACACTCACGCGGAGGGAGGCGATCGGGGCAGTAGCAGAGACCATCACTGCACCCGCCGAAGAGATTCTGGAGGAAATGTCCATGGAGAAGGACATATAGGGGGAAGTGGAGACACAGGAGTGCACGGACCTGATCATAGCATCGACTCAACTTAAGAGGTCACGCATCTAGGATCAGCCGCTAGCATGCAAAAAGACGAAGACAGCAAGGACTTTAGAGGGAGATCTTCTTGCCAGCAGGGAACTAGTGCGTGATATCACTAAGGGTGCTCTAGAGGAATTGATGATAGAGTAGATAATTGTGTTGGGGGTGCTCAAAGCACAACTACAGGCATTACAGGTGTGAACCCCAGGAGGGATGATACCGAACCTAGTGGATGATACATCTGCAGCCAAGCAGATGGTGCACGCCCACACAATGAACACTTTAGTGTTACCAACAGGTGCCATCATAGCAGAAGCCAAAGGTGACATGAGGAATTGGGGGTTGAATTTCGCTGCCCTTCCTAGAGAGACCTTATACCAGCTGCAGGATGGGGTAACCACGAGCTTTGTGCCAAGGAAGGCTGCGCCCTCCAGGTCTTGACAGAGCAAAAGGGAAATCTGGAACAGGTCAATCTACAACGTAATGAATTGGATGCACACAACCAAGAATTGGAATAGGCCATGGCAGAGGTCTGTAGTAGTCTAGTAGAGCTGGCTGTGCCAGTGGAACTCTTAGCAACTGAAAAGATTCATCACATGGCCACAGGATTCCGTAAGGCCCAAGAAGAGGCTACCAAAGCTCAGTGGGAATTGAACTTGCAGATCGTGGAGCTATGGCTGACAGCGCAACCTCCTACACCACTAGAAGTCAGTAAGCAGCACCACCACACCCTTCAAGTAGGGTTAGCAGTGATAGAGCACGTTATACAGGATTGCACGAGATTGTTGGATTAGTCCCTTCTTACACTCACATCACTGCAAGAAGACCCAACGCTGCAACAGGTAGAGGCAGAAGTACAGGAGTTACAATAAGCTTATGACAATGTTTTGGGGACTGCACAAATGGTCGCCCTCACTCAGTGCTTAGCCAAGATGAGGGAGGCCCAAGCCATGAAGGGATAGGTGGACGTCGCACGCGAGAAAGAAGTTGGGCTTAAAGCATGCATCCAACCTTAGCTGGAGGAAGTGTTCACCATCACCACTATGATTGAGGGGAAGCTGACTCAGCTGTAGGACACATATGCCCTAGGTCAGGAAGGTGCCTCTAACAATGCATCTGAAAGCTACACACAATTTCTACAGTGGATAGCGAAAGAATGTGGGGCAAATGTCAGCACAACGCAAGTGTTGCTAGAGGGACTCCGAGCCAAGGTCACCGTACAAGCCGAGTGACTCGGGATGAGTCACCATGATTGTGTTGGGGGCTTGTTGGGCAGTGGATCCCCCGTGTACTGGTTTTGAGGCTTAAAGCCCACAATTTTGGGTAAATGTTTGGTAAAGGCTCCGCGAAGTGCATGGAGCATGAATTGTAATGAGTTGAGTCAAAGGGTTGTCCACCCAAAAATAATGTAAAATAATAGAAAGCGAGTTTTCCTGCCCATGGTTTGCGAACCATTGGGAATGTATAAATAGAGCGAGGCTCTAAGGGTAGAAGGTATCTTTCTTTGGGGTTCTGATCTGAGGATTATGATTTTATGAAGGAAATATTTGATCTGAGTCTGTAAATCCAAGTCGTGGTTGGTAGTAGTTAGAGTAGGCTCTGCAGCTGTGTGTGCAGAGGCCTGGTAGACTCCGTCGCTATGTGTGCGGACCCCTGCAACTGAGTGCACAGGGTGGAACTGATTATACTGGACAGAAGATTAATAAAGATAAGTGTTTTTGAATTATTGTGCATTTGGTTGCAGATCTATATGTTTATGCTTATGTTCTGAGTTTATGCATATCTGTAATATTTATGGTTGTGCGCGCTGGTTATAACTATTGAATAAAGACCTTAAGAATTAGATATGATCTATAATAAACACATTAATAATAAGAATCTAAGAAGTGCCTCGTCACTGAGCTATGTGAAGGCTAGACAGCTGTGTAGAGTAGCGCGAGTGCACAGATCGGTTCGTGACCCTTCCAGTCCTCATCAAGACATCCCTAGGGTGAGGAAAATTGGTTCCAATACCCTCACATACTACCTCGGGTGAGACTTCAGTCCGTGCTTCGAGAATTGTCACCGAAAGGGCGACTAGTGTGGGACTTGTTTGGCTAAAACACTTCCGAACTTGGGTCAGGCCCCATACAACCAACACCTAAGAGGTCACAATATAATCGAAGCCGACATAATGATAATAATATAAGGGCACACAAATAAAAATAGTGGGCTTCTATGGGGCACAATAATAACAATAGGGGGACAATAGTGTTATAGACATTTTTGTGCCTTACAGCATGAAGCATGAAATGTCCATAATATAAGGGATCCAAAGTCCCTAAACATGTTGTTCCTACCTCTAGAGGAACAAGGTCAGCAAACCACAGCACTGAACAAAAGTTCTCCACCTGAAAACACTCAAAAACAAGGCAATTCTGGATCATGTCAACTGCTCCACTGAGCATCTGCGCTGAATGTAAAGTGCTCCACTGTCTACCTGCGTTGAATGTCAACTGCAAAGAAGGCTACCTGCGCTGGGCGAGTTTGGACATGTGGCACAGTCATTCCTCAAGGTGTCAATGCCCATGAAGCTTCCAAAATGACACTTGGATCAAGGAATTCGACTGGTGATGAGTAAGAGGGTCTAGGTCTCCAAGTGGAAGCAAGAACCTCCAAGTGGACTCAAGAACTGAAGAATAACTGAAGTGAGGGAGGACACTAGTCAGCTCTCAAGCTGACTCATCCTTTCTCCAAAAATCCTATATATAGATCTCTCTCATGAGGTCTAGGGAGGCTGGAATCTTGTGAATGTAAGGAAGTGCTGTTGGTTTGAGTTTAGAACTATTGGGTGATTTGCTTTGAAGGAGGTGAAGAGGAGATTTCTTTCTGCTGGGAGGTGATGCTGGATTGGGCCTCTTATGGTTGTATCACTTCCTGAACTTTGCTTCTTCCATTAATAAAGCATTTGAGGTTCTTCTATATACATGTGTCTCAATGATGTGTTGCTATACTTGTGTATTTGATTTATTCTAATCCTTGAATCAATTATGAATGTATGCTTCTTGTAGTTTCCCTCTCTTGCCATTTTGCAGGATCTTGTTGTAGCTGGGCCAGTAAAAAAGCAAGGAGCTGGGAGCAAGCAGCAAAGAGAGAAGATTGGATCAATCATTAGCGAAAGACATCGGTTAGTGGATCTCTTTCTCCCCTCTTTTACATCTCATAAAGAAGTAATCTCAAATAGCTTTGCTTTGATTGTTGCTGAGGTACTATCACCCTTAGAGTGGGATAGGGTCATTCCGTATTGGATACTTTTCCCAACAACAAATTGGCGACTCCACTGGGGATCGTATCTTGTTGGTTGTTTGTGTTTTTGCTATTCATTTCCTAAACACAGGGAGTACCGAATCGAACTGCATTTGGATCTTTCAAATGCAACGTAGAGGGCAGCTACTCTAGCTCAGTTTTTGGGCATGTTTATGATTTGAAGAGCTGATCCACAAGGACTCTGAACAGCTCTTAGTGATAGCTTTTCATCCTCCTTTTCATCCTTTAGTGTGTACTTGATTGATAGCTTTTGATTTGGCCAAAAGCTGTGAATTTTTGAGCAATCTGTAACCCGGAAACTGAGAAAAACGAGAGTTTCTCTCTTCATTGTAGGCACTGTGAAGGCAGTCTGCATTTCATCGCAGGTCCCGAAGGGGCTACCTGCGCTGAATGTCAAACTGACAGTGTACTACCTGCGCTGAACCAGTTTTGCCTTGTGCAACTGGGGTTCCCTGCTGTTTATTGCCCTGTTTTCATCCTTGTTTTTGTAGCCTGTTATCAGTCAATGTACCTATCTGAAACCACCTTTCCTTGCCACTATTCTGCTTCGGTTGTATAAAGAAACTGTATTTGTTCTTTGTGTATTGCTTATATCATTTGCAGTTTCCCATAACGAAAGTGAACTAGTCTTGCTGTGACCTCTTAGATCTAGACCTGTGATAAGTGTCGTTTTGATCTTAAGAGTTAGTTTGTTTGCTCTTCATAACTGATTGAGCTTTTGCTTTCGTCATATGGTTTGAATTTATGTATTTCTAGTGTTGAAACAAGTAAATCTTAAGGTGTCTTTTGATTTTGGACAAAAGCTTGTTTACTTTCACTTGAAATTGAATTCAAAGTTATACAACAACTTTCTTTTTGTAGTACATCAACATTAAGAAAGAGAAAAGAAATACCTGCATTGTGCATGAGCAGTTTGACAGCTTGCATGTTGATTTAGGAAAAAGTGCATTAGTGTGTGCTGTATGATCTGTGTGAAAAGATGATGTCTTTCTTTTCCCTCAGTAGTTAAGATTTTCAAAGTTGAAAGATTGAAAAGCTTGCTTATCATCTTAGACTGCATTTAGGAGTTGTACCATACATCTCGTGGTGATCCATAAAGGAAAACTGCTAAACAAGATCAACATTAAAATGAATTGAATTTACATAACAACGCATTGAAACATAACGCAAACACATAGAGGTCTAAGCTAGAGACGTGTTCCGGTGTCGTTAAACGTGATATCTTAGCGTTGAGTGGTTGGGTGATTCCTCCACGGTGAAGCAATAAGTATCAATACGGACTTGTACTCCCACGTATCGTCGCGTATATATTGGGAGACCCCTATAGGAACAAAGCCTTTATCCATAGGAAACCGTGTCGGTCGCCCTACTGATCGCAATGCAGTGAACACAGCATTCACGAAGATCGACCACTCGTACCGTAAAACGTATTCTGTGGTTTTGCGAAAAGTTTGGCACACCTTCTGCCTAGAACTCCAGAGTAGTTTCTTTTGGCCTTTTTCAAACTCTATAACTGAAAAAGTCCATCCGAGCATTTGTCACTTCGGGCTCGTTAAAACATCGAAGGAGACTAGAGTCATCTTTAGCTTTTTCTCAACTCTTAAAAAGTGAAAAAGCAAGTTGTGTCTAAAGCGTCGTTATAAAATTTATTTTAAACGGAACATAATCACCTCCTATTCCTGCGTTGATCTGTAGGTTGAGAACATGGAACGCACCAACCAAGGAATTCCCCATGATGGAAATCCTAGTCCTTTCTCCTCTTGGGGAGAAGTTGGTGCGCCCCACATGGCTACATTGTCGCTTCCAGGACTGACAATTAGCCTGCCAATTTGGCTATTCTCAACCAATGTAGTTTAGAACACCATGGTTCCTGAACAGTCGAGTCAACAGTTAGATCAGTCTAGAGCTGCCCACCAGCCTTCTACTTCCTATAACTCTTCCTCCGATCCTTCATCTTCGCAAGGTAGAGCCGGAAAAAGCCAAGCTCCCATGGAGAAGAAGGAGAAGAAGAAGAGAGAGAAGAAGAAGAAGGAGCCTAAGGCGACTGGGGGCAAGCAAAAGACATCTGACAAAAATCCACACACAGCACAGACCGGGCCTAAATCGCCGTGTGTCATATGTAGAGGAGACCACTTCCATAGAGATTGTCCCTATATTCCCAGGATACTAAGGGACTGGTCCCCTCATTTGCACAATTCGGGAGCATCAACCTCTGATAGCCATGTTGAATGCTTACCGTCAACCAGCGAAAGTGAAGGTTCAAGACAAAGAGGGGGAGCAAGATCCCCCTGCAGACTGTGTGAAGGCGATCACGCCATCCATCGTTGTCCCTTCTTAGACGAAGCGAAGAGAGTTTTGGAAGATCGTCCGGTGTCACCGTTGAGACTTCCTCCTGGATATAAAAAACTCGTGCCAAGTCCTTCGTTGGTTGAGAATACAGGTGGCCCACTCAAGTGGTCAGCTGAAGCGTCAGTCATTGAAAATGAACCTACTGAATCCAGACCGGACGAAAGTCCAAAGGTCGAAACAGCAGTTGACCCGGTTCTTCCTTCAGAAGTTTCATCTTCAAATGACACCCTCACTGAAAATAATAAGGATGACACCATCCAGATTCTTTTCATCAACACAGACTCTGACGAGCATCAGGGCAATGCGCCCATTCCTTTATCGCAGGAAGGAAGATCGTCAGGGTCATATCCGGCCGTGTATTCGGTCCCACCACCAAGCAACCTGGTTGTGTCCTTTGATTGGAACCAACTAGGCAGACCCCGGTTACCAGCCAGTATACCATTCAGAATTATAGTCCAAATTTACAGAATGGTAATGGTTGGAACTATCATTGATGAAGGGGCATCTGTGAGTATCCTTTCCTCTATTGCTTGGAAAGCACTGGGTTCCCCGACGCTTTTGCCTGAGATAAGAAATCTCTCGGGTTTCGATAAAGGAACCAGTCGACCATTAGGGATCCTCCCCAATGTGCCTATTACATTGAAAGGGAAGACCGTTCAAATGAACGTGATGGTCGTTCAAGGACCCTTGGATTATAACCTACTCCTTGGACGAGACTATATATATTGCATGGGAGTTGTAGTCTCCTCACTCTTTAGAGTAATGTGTTTTCCACACAAAGGAAGAATGGTCAAGCTCGTAGACCAACTTTCATTTCCAGGATCACGCATCACAAATAGTCACATACCAACCCTGAATGGTCTATTCAATCAAGAAATGTCTCCACCCCCAGTCCTCCTTCCCAATGAGTGCGAGTGATTCGAAAAGATGGGAGTGGAACCCAGGGGGCATGCATCCTGGTCTGCTTCGGGCAGAAAAAACCCTGGGTATAAGGTAGAATTTCCGCGAGAGAATATGACTAGTCCGTACCCCGTCCGTGGATGGAAGAGGGGTTGTTCTGGAATAGGATTCTTTTGTCAAAGTTACGTGTTTGACAACAGTCATTCACCCTTGTCTATCTCGGTAGACAGTGCCGAGGAAATGTTTTGTTTGAAAGATTAACGAGACAATCTTTGGGTAACCAGAAAGAGGTAAGCCTCCCTCAATAACACCAATGTTTTGTCTTTGAGTAGTGTTCTTCTCTTGTCGCAAGTAGCTGCTCTCTTGTCGCAAGTAGCTGTTCTCTTGCGATCTTGTGAAAGATCTGTTAAAAGTTGGGCTGACGAGAAGACAAGTATCGCATAAGACCCGTTAAAAATAACGAGAAGACAAGTATCGTTAACATTAGACTAGCAAGACGACAAGTAGCTGTGAGCACCCAAAGAAAAGCAGAGGTGGGGGAGAGGAGGGGCAACCTTGAAATTGTATTTTATACCTGGGGGCATGCAAACCTTTTGGAGTGCAAGCTAAGAGCGGTTATTTATCTATTTTTGGGATTAGCCGTTTCTGAACTTGCATAAAGAAAGGATATGGAGTAAAGCTTAGTGAAGATGAAACTCCTTAAAAAATAGAGATCTCACAGGGGACATTTCTTATCTTATGACTGGTATATCGAGCAGTTTTAGCATAAAGTTCATGCTCGTTAAAAAATAAACGCAAGATCCGAGCAGTTTTAACGCGGTCTTCATGCTCGTTAAAAAATAAATAAAAGCAGTGAGCAATGTTTCCTCCAGAGTTTAAGCTCATTTTTAAATAAAAAATGAACCTATCCCGGTAAATAACCACTGTGATCGTAAATTTATTAGCCATAAAAGCCTTGGTCGTATGTGCACCTACCACCTTCACTTTCATTTGGCCGATCGTTCACCCCCATATGATTGTTTACCCATTTTGAGGAACAGCTGCGAAGAGTGATTTCACCTAGCCATCCTTGTAACACTGCCGTGATTGGAAAATTCCAACCTGTACCTAGAATCTGCTGCTATCCCTGTCTATCACTCGTTCCTCAAAAGACGAGTCTTCTTTGAGCTCTTTTCATCTGACTCGTAAAATATGAAAAGTTTGCCGAGTTTTGGCCTTCCAGCTCGTTAAAGTGACCGGAAGAGCTATCCCTCCTCTAGATTTTAATCTTTTTGGACCTGAGGCATTATTGCACAAAAAGGTCGAGCGCTTGTTTTATTCGGCTCGTTAAAGTTATCGAAAACTCATCCCTTTCGTATTGTTTTATACTTTTTCGGACTTAAGGGATTAGATGACGAAAAAGGAATTTTGGAGTTAACTTTCTGTACCTTTTCAGACTCTCTAAAAATGAAAAGGACCGAGTTTTCCTTGTCGTTAGACTCGTTAAAATGATTAAATAGCGACAAACTTGTCTTTAGATGAGAACGAGTCTCCCTATCGCTAGGCTCATTAAAACATAGCGATGGGCTTGCCCGAAGGGCAGGTTATAGAACAAGCATATGTTATCCTCCTCAAGCTTGACAAAAATAAAGAGGTACTGGTCAGAAATGACTGGGGAAAAATTGGGAGAACCTCAAAGCTTTAATGGTAGCAAGTCGCTCTTGAACATGACACTTTTCCTCCGTATCACATCGGGTTGGGTTGTTCCATTCACCAGTCTCATCACCATGGTCTCGCCAAACCATCCACATTTGGGGTAATGCTACCGATCCATCACATCAGTGTCGTTATATGTTCAAGAGATGTTGTTCAGAAAGAGTCAATCGTGTCCCATCCACTGCCATACATTATCCTTCATCCATCCATGATCGCCACCCTGAATCATATTTCACAGATCGTTTTCACCTTCATTAAAATCATTAGCTACGTTCCGTGTCACTGATGTGGGATTCATTAAGGCCCTCCTTTGACGGATCGCTCCTTGTCGACATCAGCTCATTATCCAAGGAGTTGATCTAGGAACAACCCCCCCAGTACTTTGAAGCTTGCATGCCTCAATGGCAAGTTTCTCACTTCCGGCGACAGGTATACATCAATGACCTTTGACCAGAAGATTTTGCGTGGTGTTCGACGCCAAGTCCTTTATTCACACCACGTGAATTGTACTGCAGTACCTTGAGGATCATTATCATTATCGGTGATTCCTCTCGCGCTTGTTAACGGTTTACATCATTGACCGGTAATCAAGCGATGTCTTTCCATGTTCGACTTCAGCGCAATTCTCACATGGATCGACTTGTACTTAGAGTGAAGATCGAACTAGTTTGAAAACCCCGGATCTAGTTTCATCCATCCAGGCTGCGATATATATTCAGGAAATATAAAGACATTTGACATGTACATCATTGCAGCAGATGATCATCCTACTCAAAGGATGATAATTTCAGCAGAGAATTATCAGTCTACCATCAGACGATCGTCTGTTCTATGTACCAAAATGAATTTATAAAGCTGAGCATGGGAATGCCCGCCTCAGCTAGATCATGAAAGCAGAATGAAAAATAATGTATTGTATTGTATTTTATTACAGGTCACCTCTCAGCGATTGAATGAACTTCGGATCCTCCTGATAAAGCATTTCACCCGATAAACGACCTCATACTTTAGGGGGCAACTGTTATAGACATTTTTGTGCCTTACAGCATGAAGCATGAAATGTCCATAATATAAGGGATCCAAAGTCCCTAAACATGTTGTTCCTACCTCTAGAGGAACAAGGTCAGCAAACCACAGCACTGAATAAAAGTTCTCCACCTGAAAACACTCAAAAACAAGGCAATTCTGGATCATGTCAACTGCTCCACTGGGCATCTGCGCTGAATTTCAAGTGCTCCACTGTCTACCTGCGCTGAATGTCAACTGCAAAGAAGGCTACCTGTGCTGGGCGAGTTTGGACATGTGGCACAGTCATTCCTCAAGGTGTCAATGACCAGGAAGCTTCCAAAATGACACTTGGATCAAGGAATTCGACTGGTGATGAGTAAGAGGGTCGAGGTCTCCAAGTGGAAGCAAGAACCTCCAAGTGGACTCAAGAACTGAAGAATAACTGAAGTGAGAGAGGACACTAGTCAGCTCTCAAGCTGACTCATCCTTTCTCCAAAAATCCTATATATAGATCTCTCTCATGAGGTCTAGGGAGGCTGGAATCTTGTGAATGTAAGGAAGTACTGTTGGTTTGAGTTTAGAACTATTGGGTGATTTGCTTTGAAGGAGGTGAAGAGGAGATTTCTTTCTGCTGGGAGGTGATGCTGGATTGGGCCTCTTATGGTTGTATCACTTCCTGAACTTTGCTTCTTCCATTAATAAAGCATTTGAGGTTCTTCTATATACATGTGTCTCAATGATGTGTTGCTATACTTGTGTATTTGATTTATTCTAATCCTTGAATCAATTATGAATGTATGCTTCTCGTAGTTTCCCTCTCTTGCCATTTTGCAGGATCTTGTTGTAGCTGGGCCAGTAAAAAAGCAAGGAGCTGGGAGCAAGCAGCAAAGAGAGAAGATTGGATCAATCATTAGCGAAAGACATCGGTTAGTGGATCTCTTTCTCCCCTCTTTTACATCTCATAAAGAAGTAATCTCAAATAGCTTTGCTTTGATTGTTGCTGAGGTACTATCACCCTTAGAGTGGGATAGGGTCATTCCGTATTGGATACTTTTCCCAACAACAAATAGGGGCACAACAATAATAATAAGGGTAACAATAACAATAGTAATGGGGGAATCACTAGTATTATAGGGACCTAACATACTCTGCATGTGGCTGCTCGACATTATCATGAGGTTCTTCCTTTAAAGCTAAAAGATCCTCATTTGCATGCAACCGAAACACCCTCTCAAGAGAATATCTCATGGCCTTCCCTTGGTCGAACTTCACATATCTATGAACAAATGTCATCCTGTGAGATGGTAGGTACACCGAATAGTTTTGAGTTGTATTAGTGTGCCCCAAAAATATGCCCAACTTAGATGTCGGCTCTAGGTTTTCCATTGCATCCTTGGTAACATGATAGTAAACTGATGAACCAAAGATCCTGAAGTGTGAAACATTTTGTTTCTTCCCTAAAAACTCTTCTTCTTGTGTACTCATCCTGAGAATTCGATGAGGACTCCTAATTTTCACATATATGGTTGTGTTACATGCTTCATCCCACAAGTGGAACAGTAGGCCTTGATCATGTAACATTGCCTGTTCATTGCCCACAATACTTATTTTCTTCCTCTCAGCCACCCCATTCTGTTGTGGGTTATCAGTTTCTATTGACTCTCTTGGAATACCTTCTAATGCACATAAGTTATTGAACTAATTTGACACATATTTACCACTGTTGTCACTTGTAAGAGCCTTCAATTTCCTGCTGGTGTCTTTCTCAATAAGTGCTTTAAATTCACAAAATTTATAGAACATCTAATCTTTCTTCTGCATGAAGAAAATCCAACACTTACGTGAGAAATCATCTACAAATATCACATATTACTTGGCTTGGTCATGGAGGTTGTCGAGAATGGTCCACACATGCTTGAGTGAACTCATTTAAGGTTCGCTTACTCTCAACTATCCTTTTCATGAAATGTGTCTTTGGTGTACTACCCCAATTTAAACCCTTTGCGTGTATCTCGTTGCTCTAGTGCATCCTCGAGAAATCTTGCAGAAATATGTTGCATGATCTTCAAGGCTCCATGGTGTAAATGGCCTAATATTCTATGCCATAATTCACTGATGTCTCGACCCTTCACCTTCTCTACTTTTGTTCTCAAAGCAACATAGTCTTCTACATCTAATTTGTAGATATTCTTCACCCAAACCCTAATCCACTTCATTGTTGGAAATATTGAGAGGGGGGTTGAATCAGTATTTCTTACTTTTTTAATCTAGTGATTGCCAAAAGCATATATAGATATGCATATGTATACACAAAACACAGAAACCAGCAGTTGGAATAGACGCTTTTATTAAAACTCAAGACAATACAATGAAATAAATACAATATAAGTATATATCTGACTGTGAATAGTTGCCAAGCTCCAACTTGGACTTCAGTGAGGCTCCAACCTCCAGAGCACAAACTTTGTTTAGCAGTGGTTCTGCACTTAGGAGCACCTACCCCTAATGACTTTAGTCCTGTTCAGTTGTGAGGCTCCAACCTCTTGGGCTCCAACCCAATCTTGGTATACACTAGTATGCTGCTGCACTCTATTCAGCTGAGGTTCTCTCACTCCTACTCTCCTGCCTCTGCTACTTCTACAGCCTCCGCTACTTCTACTGCCTCTTCTGCCTCTGCTGCTTCTGCTACCTCATGCTCTCGTTCTTCACCATAATAACAGCACTAACAATTATCTGTTTTTACTGTTTTATACATTCTCATGCCTTTGTCCATTCATTTATGCTTACTCGCTGGCTCTTTGGCTTCCTCCTCACTCACTTGAGCTTTGGCTTCCTCAACACTTGCTCAACCTTCTGGCTTCCCTCCTCCATTCGCTTTAGCTTCCTCTACTGTTGTGGGGAAAAGTATCCGACTCGGAATGACCCTATCCCTACTCTAAGGGTGATAGTTCCTTAGCAACAACTGAAAGTAAAGCTTTGATATTTTCCTTTATGAAAGTACAGAGAAGGAAGAAAAGATTGACCAACCGATATCCTTCGCTTTTGTCGATCTTGTCCTCTCTCTTCGTCCCTTGTTCCCAGCTCCTTGTTCTCTTGCCGGCCCAGCTACACAAAGATCCTGCACAAACAAGAGAGGGAAACTACAAGAAACATGTACTCATAACTGATGCATGGATTAGAGTGAATCAGATATACAAGTAAATACAATACATCAATGCAATACAAGTATATAGGAGAACATTCAAAGCTTTATTGATAGAAGTAAAAGGGTTCTGAGAAGGTTACAACCATCAATGGCTCCAATCCAGCAGCACCTCCCCAGCAGCAAGAAATCTCCTCTTCCCCTCTATAAAAGCAATCACCCAATAGCTCTAACTGTAAACCAACAACACTTCCTTACTTTGCACAAAATTCCAGCCTCCTTAGACCTCATAGAAGAGCTCTATATATAGGAGATTTGGAGAAAGGATGAGTCAGCTTGAGGCTGGCATAAAGCTGACTAGTGTCCTCTCCCACTTTAGTTAATCTTCAGTTCTTGAGTCCACTTGGAGAATCTTGCTTCCACTTGGAGATCAAGACCTTCTTACTCATCATAGAGCGAATCCCTTGAACCAAGTGTCAGTTTGGAAGCTTCCTGGGCAGTTGACACCTTGCAGAATGACTGTGCCACTTGGCCAATCTCGCCCAGCGCAGGTAGCCTTCATTAGTTTTGACTTTCAGCGCAGGTACAAGGAGGAGCAGTTGACATTCAGCGCAGATGCTCAGTGGAGCAGCTGACATGATCCAAAAATAGCCTGTTTTTGAGTGTTTTCAGGTGGAGAACTGATGGGAAGTGCTGTGGTTTGCTGACCTTGTTCCTCTAGGGGTAAGAACAACATGTTTAGGGACTTTGGATCCCTGTAATTATCGACATTTCATGCTCCATGTTGTGAGGCACAAAAATGTCTATAACAGTTGCCCCCTAAAGTATGAGGCCGTTTATCGGGTGAAATGCTTTATCCAGAGGGTCCGAAGTTCATTCAAGTGCTGAGAGGTGCCCTGTAATACAATACAATACAATACATTATTTTTCATTCTGCTTTCATGATCTAGCTGAGGCGGGCATTCCCATGCTCAACTTTATAAATACATTTTGGTACATAGAACAGACGATCGTCTGATGGTAGACTGATAATTTTCTGCTGAAATTATCATCCTTTCAGTAGGATGATCATCTGCTGCAATGATGTACATGACAAATGCTTTTATATTTCCTGAATATGTATCGCAGCCCGGATGGATGAAACTAGATCTGGGGTCTTCAAACTCGTTCGATCTTCACTCTAAGTACAAGTCGATCCATGTGAGAATTTCGCTGAAGTTGAACATGGAAAGACATCGCTTGATTACCGGTCAATGATGAAAACCGTTAACAAGCGCGAGAGGAATCACCGATAATGATAATGACCCTCAAGGTACTGCAGTACAATTCACGTGGCGTGAATAAAGGACTTGGCGTCGAACGCCACGCAAAATCTTCTGGTCGAAGGTCATTGATGTATACCTGTCGCCGGAAGTGAGAAACTTGCCATTGAGGCATGCAAGCTTCAAAGTACTGATGGGGTTGTTCCTAGATCAACTTCTTGGATAATGAGCCGAAGTCGACAAGAAGCGATCCGTCAAAGGAGGGCCTTAATGAATCCCACATCAATGACACGGAACGGAGCTGATGATTTTAGTGGAGGTGAAAACAAACTGTGACATATGATTCAGGGTGGCGATCATGAATGGATGAAGGATAATGTATGGCAGTGGATGGGACACGGTTGACACTTTCAGAATGACCTCTCTTGAACATATAACGACACTGATGCGATGGATCGGCAGCATTACCCCAAAATGTGGATGGTTTGGCGAAGACCATGGTGATGAGACCGGTGAATGAGACAACCCAACCCGATGTGGTACGGAAGAAAAGTGTCATGTTCAAGAGCGACTTGCTACCATTAAGCTTTGATGTTCTCCCAATTTTTCCCCAGTCATTTCTGACCAGTACCTCTTTATTTTTGTCAAGCTTGAGGAGGATAACATATGCTTGTTCTATAACCTGCCCTTCGGGCAAGCCCATCGCTATGATTTAACGAGCTTAGCGATAGGGAAACTCGTTCTCGTCTAAAGACAAGTTTGTCGCTATTTAATCATTTTAACGAGTCTAACGACAAGGAAAACTCGGTCCTTTTCATTTTTAGAGAGTCTGAAAAGGTACAGAAAGTTAACTCCATAATTCCTTTTTCGTCATCTAATCCCTTAAGTCCGAAAAAGTATAAAACAATACAGAAGGGATGGGTGTTCGAGCCGAACAAGACAAGCGCTCGATCTTTTTGTGTAATGATCCCTCAGGTCCGAAAAGATTAAAGTCTAAATGAGGGATAGCTCTTCCGGTCCCTTTAACGAGCTGGAAGGCCAAAACTCGGCAAACTTTTCATATTTTACGAGTCTGAAAAGAGCTCAAAGAGGACTCGTCTTTTGAGGAACGAGTGATAAACAGGGATAGCAACTGATTCCAGGTACAAGTTGGAATTTTCCAATCACGGCAGTGTCACAAGGATGGCTAGGTGAAATCACTCTTTGCAGCTGTTCCTCAAAATGGGTAAACACACAAATGGAAGTGAATGATCGGCCAAATGACGGTGGAGGTGACGGTGCACAAACACGACCAAGGCTTTTATGGCTGATGAATTTACGATCTCAAAAGGGTATTTACCGGTTCATTTTTTCTGAATGAGCTTGAACTCTAAAGGAAAGCCTGCTCATAAACTTATGTTTATTTTTTTTAACGAGCATGAACTATGCGCTAAAACTGCTCGGATCTTGCATTTATTTTTTAACGAGCATGAACTATGTGCTAAAACTGCTCGAAATACCAGTCATAGAATAAGAACGCCTCCTGTGAGATAGCTATTTTTTAAGGAGCTTTATCTCACGAAGCTATGCTCCAATTTTGGCAAGTTTTACCTTTGCCCCACAGACTTTCTTCATGCAAGGTCGGAATCGGCTAATCCTACGAGTTTAAAGGGTTAGACCTACAGGTTTAAAGGGAGGACCTAAAAATTTAAAAAATAAATAGTCGTCCCTCGCTCACATTCCAAAAGTTTGCATGCCCCCAGGTATAGGATAGAATTTCGAGGCTGCCCCTCCTCTCCCCTACCTCTGCTTTTCTTTGGGTGTTCACAGCTACTTGTCATCTTGCCAATCTAATGTTAACGATACTAGTCTTCTCGTTATTTTAAGGGGTCTTACGCGGTACTCAGTCTTCCCGTCGGCCCAACTTTTAACGAACAGCTATTTGTGACAAGAGAAGAACACTACTCAAAGACAAAACATTGGTATTATTGAGGGAGGCTTGTCTCTTTCTTATTATCCGAAGAGGGTTCTATTTGCTGCCGCAAATCAATCTCTTTCTTCGGCGATGTCTATCATTGGGTTACTCAAATATGGTTACCCTCTGTCACAACAATAGAATCTCTTTCTTTGGAGGCTGCCCCTACTTATCCTTCAAAACATTTGTTTTAATGGGTGAGGCTTACTTTTCCCCAAAGATGGTTACTGCTTGTCGCAATAAGGGAATTCCTACTTGGGCAGTGCCCACCTCTTTAGACAAAGGTGAATGACTCTTTTGCCAAACACATAACTTTAACAAAAGAATACTATTCCAGAACAACCCCTCTTCCATCCACGAACGGGGTACGGACTAGTCATATTCTTCTGCGGAAATTCTACCTTATACCCAGGGTTTCTTCTGCCCGAAGCAGACCAGGGTGCATGCCCCCTGGGTTCCAGTCTTTCTTTCCGAATCACTCGCACTCATCGGGAAGGAGGACTGGGGGCGGAGGCGAATCTTGTGTGAACAGACCATTTAGGAATGGTATTTGACTATTTGCGATGCGAGATCCCGGAAATGAAAGTTGGTCTACGAGCTTGACCATCCTTCCTTCGTGTGGAAAACACATTACTCTAAAGAGTGAGGAGACTATCGCTCCCATGCAATAAATATAGTCACGTCCAAGGAGTAGGTTATAATCCAAGGGTCCTTGGACGACCATCACGTTCAAATTAACGGTCTTCCCTTTCAATGTAACAGGCACATTGGGGAGGATTCCTAATGGTCGACTGGTTCCTTTATCAAAACCTGAGAGATTTCTTAACTCAGGTAAAAGCGCCGGGGAACCCAGTGCTTTCCAAGCAACAGAGGAAAGGATACTCACAGACGCCCCTTCATCAATGATAGTACCAGCCATGATCATTCTATAGATCTGGACAATGATTCTGAATGGTACACTGGCTGGTAACCGGGGTCTGCCTAGTTGATTCCAATCAAAGGATACAACCAGGTTGCTTGGTGGTGGGACCGAATATACGGCCGGATATGACCCTGATGATGTTCCTTCCTGCGATAAAGGAATGGGCGCATTGCCCTGACGCTCATCAGAGTCGGTGCTGATGAAAAGAACCTGGATGGTGTCATCCTTATTCTCTTCAGTGAGGGTGTCGCATGAAGATGACTCTTCGGCGACGGTGTCATTTGAAGATGAAACTTCTGAAGGTAGAACCGAGTCAACTGCCGTATCGACCTTTGGACTTTCGTCCGGTCTGGATTCAGTAGGTTCATTTTCAGTGACTGACGCTTCAGCCGACCACTTGAGCGGGCCAGCTGTATTTTCAATCAACGAAGGACTTGGCACGAGTTTTTTGTATCCAGGAGGAAGTTTTACCGGTGAAACCGGACGATCTTCCAAAACTCTCTTCGCTTCGTCTAAGAAGGGACAACGGTGGATGGCATGACTGCCTTCACACAACTTACAGGGGAATCTTACCCCCCCTTTTTGTCTTGATCCTTCACTTTCGCTGGTTGACGGAAAGCCATCAACCTGATTGTCAGAGGTTGATGCCCCCGAATTGTGTAGACGAGGGGACCAGTCCCTTAGTATCCGGGGAATACAGGGACAATCTCTGTGGAAATGGTCTCCTCTACATATGACACATGGCGATTTAGGCCCGGTCTGTGCAGTGGGTGGGTTTTCGTCAGATGTCTTTTGCTTGCCCCCAGTCGCCTTAGGCTCCTTCTTCTTCTTCTCTTTCTTCTTCCTTTCCTTCTTCTCCTTGGGAGGCTGACTTTTGCCAACTCTACCTTGCGAAGATGAAGGATCAGAGGAAGTATTGTAAGAAGTGGAAGGCTGGTGGGTAGTTCTAGACTGTTCTGACTGTTGATTCGACTGCTCAGGATTAGTGGCGATCTGGACTACATTAGTTGAAAAGAGCCATACAAGGAGGCCGATTGTCAATCCTGGAAGTGACAATGTTGCCATATGAGGCGCACCAACATCTCCCCAAGAGGAGAAGGGATTTGGACTTCCGCCAAGGTTGCCTCCTTGGTTGGTGGGCTCCATACTTTTCAACTGAAAGATCAACGTGGGAATAACAGGTGATTTTGTTCCGCTTAAAATAAATTTTATTAACGACGCTTTCAGACACAAACTTGCTTTTTCATGTTTTAAGAGTCGAGAAAAAGCTAAAGATGACTCTAGTCGCCTTCGATGTTTTAACGAGCCCGAAGTGACAAATGCTCGGTTGGACTTTTTCAGTTATAGAGTTTGAAAAAGGCCAAAAGAAACTGCTCTGGAGATCTAGGCAGAGGGTGTGCCAAAACTTTCGCGAAACCACAGAATACGTTTTACGGTACGGGTGGTCGATCTTCGTGAATGCTGTGTTCACTGCATCGCGATCAGTAGGGCGGTCGACACGGCTTCCTATGGATAAAGGATAATTGCCTATAGGGGTCTCCCAATATATACGCGACGGTACGTGGGAGCACAAGTCCGTATTAGTGCCACCGACTCTCAAGAGGAATCACCCACCTTCGTAGAGATCGACAGTCACTATGTTTAACGACGCCGGAACACGTCTCTACCTAGACCTCTAGATGTTTGCGTTATGTTACAAAGCGTTGTTATGTAAATTGGATTTATTTTAATGTTGATCTTGCTTAGCAGTTTGCCTTTAAGGATCACCACGAGATGTATATATACAACTTCCTAAATGCAATCTAAGATGAGAAGCAAAACTTTTCAATCTTTCAACTTTGAAAACCTTAATCTACTGAGGGAAAAGAAAGACATCAACTTTTCACACAGATCATAGAACACACACTAAATGCACTTTTCCCTAAATCAACATGCAAACTGTCAATAATGCACATGCACAATGCAGATATTTCTTTTCTTTATCCTTAATGTTGATGTAAGACAAAAAGGAAACTGTTGTGTAACTTTGAATCTAATTTCAAGCGGAAGTAAACAAGCTTGTCCAAAATCAAAAGACACCTTAAGATTGACTTGTTTAGACATTGGAAATGTATAGGTTCAAACCACAAGATGAAAAACAAACAAACTCAAACAGCCATGAACAGTAATAAAACTAGCTCTTAAGATCACAAAGACACTTCTACAGTTCAGGATCTAAGAGGCCACAGCTATACTGGTTTGCTTTTCACAATGGGAAACTGTAACTGAAACAAGAAATACTGAAAGAACAATCACAGTTTCATCACACAACTGAGGCGGAATAATGTCAAGGAAAGTTGGTTTACATCAAGTACAAATGACAAGCAATCAACAGCAAAATAACAGTGAAAACAGGGCTAAGACTCAGTAGGAAACCTCAGCAAGACATTGGCTAACTGGTTCAGCGCAGGCTCTGGTCTGTCAAACTGACTCTCAGCGCAGTTCCCGAAGGGAGTACCTGCGCTGAAATGCAGACTGCCTTTGGACAGCCTGCACTGAGACACGAGAGTTGCGTTTACAAGGATTTCCGGGTCATAAAAAGCTCAAAAATTCACTATTTTTGCTGAAATAAAAAGCTATAGGTCAAGTACAAGCTAAGGGATGATCAAGAGGATGAAAAGCTATCACAAAGAGCACAAGAGTCTTTTGTAGATCAGCTCTTCAAATCATGAATCTGCTCAGAAAATGAGCAAGAGTAGCAGCCCCTCTACTTCGCTTTTGATATAGTCAAAAGCTTTTCGATTTGGTACTCTTTTCTTCAAGAAATGAATAGCAAAGATACTACAAACACCAACAAGATACTAGGTTCCCCAGCGGAGTCGCCAGTTTGTTGTGGGGAAAATTATCCGACTCGGAATGACCCTATCCCTACTCTAAGGGTGATAGTTCCTTAGCAACAACTGAAAGTAAAGCTTTGATATTTTCCTTTATGAAAGTACAGAGAAGGAAGAAAAGATTGACCAACCGATATCCTTCGCTTTTGTCGATCTTGTCCTCTCTCTTTGTCCCTTGTTCCCAGCTCCTTGTTCTCTTGCCGGCCCAGCTACACAAAGATCCTGCACAAACAAGAGAGGGAAACTACAAGAAACATGTACTCATAACTGATGCATGGATTAGAGTGAATCAGATATACAAGTAAATACAATACATCAATGCAATACAAGTATATAGGAGAACATTCAAAGCTTTATTGATAGAAGTAAAAGGGTTCTGAGAAGGTTACAACCATCAATGGCTCCAATCCAGCATCACCTCCCCAGCAACAAGAAATCTCCTCTTCCCCTCTATAAAAGCAATCACCCAATAGCTCTAACTGTAAACCAACAGCACTTCCTTACTTTGCACAAAATTCCAGCCTCCTTAGACCTCATAGAAGAGCTCTATATATAGGAGATTTGGAGAAAGGATGAGTCAGCTTGAGGCTGGCATAAAGCTGACTAGTGTCCTCTCCCACTTTAGTTAATCTTCAGTTCTTGAGTCCACTTGGAGAATCTTGCTTCCACTTGGAGATCAAGACCTTCTTACTCATCATAGGGCGAATCCCTTGAACCAAGTGTCAGTTTGGAAGCTTCCTGGGCAGTTGAAACCTTGCAGAATGACTGTGCCACTTGGCCAATCTCGCCCAGCGCAGGTAGCCTTCATTAGTTTTGACTTTCAGCGCAGGTACAAGGAGGAGCAGTTGACATTCAGCGCAGATGCTCAGTGGAGCAGCTGACATGATCCAAAAATAGCCTGTTTTTGAGTGTTTTCAGGTGGAGAACTGATGGGAAGTGCTGTGGTTTGCTGACCTTGTTCCTCTAGGGGTAAGAACAACATGTTTAGGGACTTTGGATCCCTGTAATTATCGACATTTCATGCTCCATGCTGTGAGGCACAAAAATGTCTATAACATCTACGCTCAAATTAACCAATGCTTCACGAGACACATTCAAGAGGAAGAGGGGCCGAATTACAATAGAAATGATGCTTATTGAAAAAATATTAGAGAGGTCCTTTTTTTTTTCAAGTTCACGAGTCGTGAACTGTTATTTGTTTGTAATATAGATGCCCGAGATCAATTCCAGAAATGAGGCGTTTCAACATATATATATATATATATATATATATATATATATATATATATATATATATATATATATATATAGATATATATATATATATAGATAGATAGATATATATATATATATATATAGATATAGATATATATGACTTCTTCCTATCACCAAGGAATGAAAAATATATATGTCGGAGAATCTTTTATTCACAGACTTATTACTTCACGGAAACCATATAAATGAGGCTATAGCCATATAGAGGTCCCACATGCCACATCATCCTTTTATCGCAATCGCCGCTTCCGGAGGTTCGCACATAACATAGCCGATTGCTGATGGCAAATTCCCCTGCTGGACGTGATATTATCTAAACTGTTTTTGATGAGTCCATTGGGTCCATACCTCTATAGAAATCGGCACACGGGAAAGTGTAATTTATTTTTGTATTGTTGCGATGGGTGGATGAGATAAAGAATTCAACCATAACACAATGTCGCGTCGGGTCCGCGTACATTCCCGCAATCAGAGGTTTCGCTGATATACATATATATGCTAATATATATATATATATATATATATATATATAGATATATATATATATATATAATTCTTCACCGATCTCCTATCACATTAGTCAAAAAAGACATGAATTTAAACCTGCCATCTAATCATTCATCAGGCGATCCGACGATGTTCACTCCTCCTGATCCCGCGAACTGCTCACGCGTTAACTCGCGATAAAGTGGTTTTTGCCCTGTCCCATCTGCCACGTGTCACCCGGTGATTGTGATCGCTCACCCGCGTACGATTATCGCGCACCCTCCAAAGGAGGTGCGAATAATACCGTTTACCACCGTCCCCACTCGCTATCTCTTGTGCATCTTTATTGCCCGGTAGTTGTCAGATCTTTTCGCTAGAAATCTGATGGCTCATGTTTTTTTGTTGTTAAATGTGTCCACTACTCCTTAGATAGCTCCTGATAACTCTGTCTGCTTCCTCTATGGCTCCGATGGCTCTGTGTGCTCCTCTTCTTTAGCTATGTCTGCTCCTCTCGTCTCCATCTGCTCCTCTGGTGGCTCTGTCTACTCCTCGAATATTGCCATAATGACATCAATGACAATACGTGTCCAACAATCTCCCCCTTTGTTATTGATGGCAATATTCTTCTGCTCTCTCCCCCTTTGACATCAATGGCAAAGGAATGCATACGGACTCCCCCTGTCAAACTGCATCTTTATGAATGAACTTGAGTGATGATAAAGAAATAACTCCCATATTTTTACGTAGATGTTTGAATGGTTCTCAAGGAAGAGATTTTGTGAAAGTATCAGCTATTTGCTCCTTTGTACTGATATATTCCAGGACGATGTTTTGTTCAGCTACTTTCTCACGGAGGAAATGATACTTGATTGGTATGTGTTTGGTTCTTGAGTGCATCGCTGGATTTTTGCTGAGACTGATAGCACTTGTGTTGTCATAATAAATGGTAATTGGTTGATCTGTACATATTTCAAGATCTTTTAAAGTTTCCTTCATCCATAGTATCTGAGTACAACAGTCTGCTGCAGCAATATACTCAGCTTCGGCTGTGGATAATGATATGGATGACTGTTTTTTGTTGAGCGAGGATACCAAACAATCTCCAAGGAAGAATGCATTTCCACTAGTACTTTTCCGATCATCTATACTTACAGCCCAATCAACGTCGGTTTATGCAGTTACAGTCAGTGTTGAGCTCTTTGGGTACCAAAGACCGAAATCAGAAGTTCCCTTTAGATATCTGTGAATTCTTTTGACAGCTAATAAATGGGATTGTTTGGGAGCAGATTGAAATCTTCCCACCATTCCTACTGCTTCCATTATGTCTGGTCATGTAGTTGTTAAGTATAGAAGGGCTCCAATCATTAACTTGTAGTAAGTTGCATCTACTAAAGGGGAGTCATCATCTTTGCTCAGTTTGCAGTTTTTGGTCATAGGTGTGCTCATGGGTGCATAATCCTCCATTCCATATTTTTTGAGCATGTTTTTTAGATATTTGGTTTAAGATATACACAATCCTGCTCTAGTTTGAGATATTTGAAGTCCAAGGAAGTGGGACAGCTCTCCTATCATTGACATCTCAAACTCTTTTGACATGTTTTGAGAAAATTCATGGCTCATTTCATCATTATTACTAGCAAAAATCAGATCATCAACATAAACAAGAGCAGCTAGTAACTTACCTTGATCTATCTTTATGTATAGATTACTTCTAGCCACTCCCTTTTTAAAGCCTTGTTGTTGTAGATAGTGATGTAGTCTTGCATACCAAGCTCTAGGAGCTTGTTTCAACCCATATAAAGCCTTTTCCAACTTACAAACTAAGTCCTTTCCTGTTGTTAGATCAAAACCTTCTGGCTGCTCTATGTAGACTTCCTCCTTGAGTTCCCCATTTAGAAAAACTGATTTCATGTCCATTTGATATATTTTGAATCCTTTTGAGCAAGAAAATGCCAAGAACATCCTGATAGATTCCATATGGGCCACTGGTGCAAATGTCTCTTCAAAGTCAATTCCTTCAATTTGTGAATAGCCTTTGCAGACAAGTCCTGCCTTGTTTCTGATAACCTGTCCTTCCTCATTCATTTTATTTTTGAACACCCATTTGGTTCCTATTATGTTTTTTTCCTTTGGACGAGGTACCAGCTCCCATGTCTTGTTCTTCTCAATTTGGGTCATTTCTTCTTCCATGGCTTTTACCCAATGAGGATCCTTACTTGCTTCTACAAATGTTTCTAGTTCTATCATAGATAGGAGGGCAATGACTTTTCTCTTGGGTGTAATTGTTATCCTTCTTCGGGTCTGCACACCTTCATCTTTATCGCCAATGATCTTCTCTTCTGGATGATGTCTTTGGACATACTTCATCTTTGAATGGGTATTAGGTGGTTCTCTTTCCTCTTCTTCTTCTTCTTCTTCCTCATCTATTTCTTCTTCTTTAGGTTCTTCTTCTTCAATGAGAGAGTCATCTTCATTTTCTTCAATTTCCTTTTTTGGAAGATCTTCATCAACCTTTACATCAATGCTTTCAACTATTTTCTTCAGTTGATAATAGTAGCACTTGTAATCCTTGCTCCGTGTAGAGTATCCAAGAAATATCCCTTCATAAACCCGAGAATCAAACTTTCCGGGTGATCCATCATTTATTTATATGAAGCACTTGCTTCCAAAGATCTTGAAGTACTTCACCGAAGCAGGTCTTCCTTTCCATAGCTCATAAGGAGTTTTTTCACAATTTGGTCTTAATTGAGTTTGATTCAGTGTCTAGACAGTTGTTCCTACTGCTTCTCTCCAGAATTTAGGTTGTAAGTCTGCTACTAATAGCATATTTCTTGCCATTTCTTGGACTGTTTCATTTCTTCTTTCAACTACCTCATTTTTCTGAGGTGTTTTGGCAGCCGAGAATTCCCTTTTAATTCCATGAATATTACAGAACTCACTAAACTTGTTTGATGTGAATTCTCCTCCTCTGTTTGTTCTGAGGCACTTAATTTTTGAATCTTTTTCATTTTCTACAAGGGATTTTAGATTCTTAAAACACTCAAAAGTTTCAGATTTATACTTTATGAAATATATCGACATCATTCTAGTATAATCATCAACAAATAACACAAAGTACCTTTCTCCTTGGAGTGCTTGATTTCTAGTTGGCCCACACACATCAGAATGGATGATCTCCAAGGGCTTTGATGTATAGAGCTCCTTTGTCTTGTGGCTGGTTTTGGTCTGCTTTCCATGTTGACATGGACAACACACTGCTTGATTTGGTTTGGATAGACTTGGGATGTCTCGTACAACTTTGATCTTGCTGATATTGATCAAATTTTCGAAGCTTGTATGTCCAAGTCGCTTGTGCCACAACCAACTCTCATCTGTCTGACTTAAGTAGCATTTATGTTCTTGAATCTTGTTTAGAATGTAAATGTTGTCTGATGTTCTCACCCATTTTGCCACAAGTTTCCCTGATGCAGAGTTCCTTATTTCATAGTCTTTGGTGCTGAAAATGACCTTATGTCCTTGATCACAGATTTGGCTGACACTCAGGAGGTTGTGTTTGATCCCGTCAACTAGCAGAGCATCTTGAGATTTTCCTTTTCCATTTATCAGAGTAATTGTTCCTTTTCCTGCAATTCTACCTGATCCGCTTCCAAAGGACACATTCCCTTCCTTTTTTCTCAGTGAGACAAACTTCCTTCTGTCTCATGTCATGTGTCTGGAGCACCCACTATCTACAAACCACTGGTTTTCATTATTTTGAGAATATAGAGCCAGGATACATTTGTCCATGCTGGAGTTCTTACTACTCGTCTTTCTTCCTTTGAGTGGGCAGTCTTGTTCATAGTGTCCATTATTATAGTAGAAAGAGAAAATCAGATCAAATTTGGTCAAGGGATCAAATGAATTGAACGTTTTTATTTGTCCCTGCCTTTTGGGGGCATATGAGTTGATTATTCGGTCCTTTAGCTTTGTCTTTTCACTTCTGCAAGCCATACAATGTCTGGCTTGATGACCGAAGTTTTTACAGTGAAAGCAGTGTCCAAGAAAGATGGTTTTGTACTTGTTGAAGCAACCACGGTTTGAGTCGATTTCCTTCCTGGGAATTACTCCTCCCTCATTCTCTAGATTTGCGATGGGCCCTTGGTAGAGTACAGGTTTGTATTTGCTGTAGTGTCCATGATTCAACTCCACATTCTTCTTTGGAGTAATTCTCTCTTCATTCTTGGGATTTGGGATGCACTTTTGATAACATACTTTTTCATCTTTTGGATTGTAGGAAAGTGCATCGGCATAGCTTTTCACATTATTCTTAGTGCTTGAGGATTCTCCTTTGAAACCTATTCCAGACTTGTCATGTTGAGGTTTTTGATTTTTCAGAATAGTCTCAAGTATTTAAGAGCTTTTACAGCCCTTTTTAATTTTCTCCAACTCCTTTCTCAGAGACATTATTTCGGCCTCGCGTTCTTCACAAGTCTCTTCCTTTTCTTTAAGCTTTGCTTCCAAGAGATCTTCTCTTCTTCTTATTTCCTCATTTTTCACTTTGAGAGAAATTATTTTGTTCCATAGTTTCTCATTTTCTTCAATGGCACTTATTAATAGTTCATCTACATTTCCTTCCAGCCCTGAGTCATCATCATTTGCGAGTGCCATGAATAATGCTTCTTCCCTTTCATCATGATCACTTTCCTCATCTGATTTCTTTTTGATGACCATAAACTCATCCTCATCAGACTCATCTTGCTTGGAGAAGAAGTTTTTCTTATTGAACCCTTTCTTTTATGTGCCATTCTTTTAGAATTTCCTTCATCATCACTGTCATGTTTATGATGACATCTTTGTGCATAATGACCTATTTTACCACATTTAAAACAGATAAGAGGATACTTGCCTTTAATCTTAGATCCTCTCTTCAGCTTTCGTACAAATTGAGCCAATTCGGATTCCACATTTGACTCATCACTACAGTCATTCCTTTCTTTCCCCTTCTTTGACATTGAGGCCTTGAATGCTGCATCTTTGGAGCTTGGGCCACCTTTCCTCATTTCATAGGCAGTGAGAATTCCATGGAGTTCATCCATTTTGAGGGTATCTAGATCCTTTGCTTCTTCTATAGTGCTTATTTTGGAGTCAAATCTGTCTGGAAGAGACCTTAATACTTTTTGAACAATGGTACTTTCTTCCACTTTTTCGTCCAATCCTTTCAGGGAATTTACCACTTTAGCTACTTGGAGGAGGTATGCTGCAATATCTTCTTCATCTTCCATCCTCAAACTTTCAAATTGTCTTCTGTGAGTTTGAAGCTTTTCCTTTTTGACTTTTGAGTCTCCATCGTACAAGCCAACTACCTTCTCCCACATTTCTTTGGCAGAGGTACAGTTTATGATTCTTGTAAACTCGGAATCAGTGATTCCACTAGTGATGGAGCTCATGGCCTTTGCATTTGTGATGTAGGCTTTCCTCTCGTCTTGGTCTGTTGGAAGAGTGGAAGTAGTTTTATATTCATTTTGAACAAAATGCCAGACTTCAGGTCTAAGGGGCATTAAGTAGTAGGTCATTCTTTTCTTCCAGAAACCAATGTTAGTGCCATCGAACAAAGGAGGTCTTCCTGATGCTTCGTGATTTCTCATCATGGTTGCGGATCCTTCTTCAAGCTGTTAGGCTAGCATGAAGAAGCCTCCTCTGATACCAATTGTTGGAAATACTGAGAGGGGGGGTGAATCAATATTTCTTACTTTTTTATTCTAGTGATTTCCAAAAGCATATATAGATATGCATATGTATACACAGAACACAGAAACCAGTAGCTGGAATAAATGCTTTTATTAAAACTCAAGACAGTACAATGAAATAAATACAATATAAGTATATATCTGACTGTGAATAGTTTCCAAGCTCCAACTTGGACTTCAGTGAGGCTCCAACCTCCAGAGCACCAACTCTGTTTAGCAGTGGTTCTGCACTTAGGAGCACCTATCCTTAATGACTTTAGTCCTGTTCAGTTCTGAGGCTCAAACCTCTTGGACTCCAACCCAATATTTGTATACACTAGTATGCTGCTGCACTCTATTCAGTTGAGGTTCTCTCACTCCTACTCTCCTGCCTCTGCTACTTCTATAGCCTACACTGCTTCTGCTACCTCTTTTGCCTCTGCTGCTTCTGCTACCTCACGCTCTGGTTCTTCACCACAATAACAGCATCAAAATTTCTCTGTTTTTACTGTTTTATACATTCTCATGCCTTTGTCCATTCATTTCCGCTTACTCACTGGCTCTTTGGCTTCCTCCTCGCTCGCTTGAGCTTCCTCTACACTCGAATTAACTAATTCTTCACGGGACATGTTCAAGAGGAAGAGGGGCCGAATTACAATAGAAATGATGCTTATTGAAAAAATATCAGAGAGGTCCTTTTTTTTTCAAGTTCACGAGTCGTGAACTATTATTTGTTTGTAATATAGATGCCTGAGATCAATTCTAGAAATGAGGCGTTTCAACATATATCTATCTATCTATCTATCTATATATATATATATATATATAGATATATATAGATATATATATATATATATATATATATATATATATATATATATATATGACTTCTTCCTATCACCAAGGAATGAAAAATATATATGTCGGAGAATCTTTTATTCACAGACTTATTACTTCACGGAAACCATATAAACGAGGCTATAGCCATATAGAGGTCCCACATGCCACGTCATCCTTTTATCACAATCGCCGCTTCCGGAGGTTCGCACATAACATAGTCGATTGCCGATGGCCGATTCCCCTACTGGACGCGATATTATATAAACTGTTTTTGATGAGTCCATCGGGTCCATACCTCTATCGCAATCGACACTCAGGAGAGTGTAATTCCTTTGTGTATTGTTGCGATGGGTGGATGCGATAAAGCATTCAACCATAACACAATGCCGCATCGGGTCCGCGTACATTCTCGCAATCAGAGGTTTCACCGATATATATATATAAAATTCTTCGTCGATATCCTGTCACATCAGTAAAAAAACATGTGAAGTTAAACCTACCGTCCAATCATTCATTAGGCAATCCGACGACATTCGCTCCTCCTGATCCTGCGAACCTCCCGCGCATTAACTCGCGATAAAGCGGTTTTTGCCCTGTCCCATTTGCCACGCATCGCTCGGTGATTGTGATTGCACGCCCACGTATGATTACCATGCACCCTCCAAAGGTGGTGCGAACAATATCGTTTACCGCCGTCCCCACTCGCTATCTCCTGTGCATTTTTATCGCCCGGTGGTCGTCGGATCTTTTCACTGTAAATCTAACGGCTCATGTTTGTTTACTGTTAAACGCGTCCACTACTCCTCCGATAGCTCCTGATAACTCTGTCTGCTTCCTCTATGGCTCCGATGGCTCTGTGTGCTCCTCTTCTTTGTCTCAGTATGCTCCTCTCGTCTCCATCTACTCCTCTGGTGGCTTTGTCTACTCCTTGAATATTGCCATATTGACATCAATGAAAATGCATGTCCAACATTCACTTGTCTCGTGGCTACATGACGAAATAAAGTATTTCCTTTGCTAAATATCACATCATAGCCACATTCATCCAACATAGCAACTGAAACTAAATTCTTCTTCAGACCCGAAACATACATGACATATTTTAATGTGAGAGGAGAACCAGACTCCCTTTGAAAAGTAACAATACCAATACGTGTTGCACTATACTTTCCATCATCTCCCATATCGATGTGCATCTAGAGGTCCTTCTCCTCCAATTCACTGAAAAAATATTTATTTCCCGTCATATGGAATGAGGCTCCACTATCTAGATACCACACACTACCCATCATGGATGTCACCATGCATACAATGAGGTTGAAATCAAACTCGAATTGTGAAGCTAGAACTTCACCTACCACTCCTCTTGAGGGCTTCTTTTCATTCTTCTTGTGCGGACACTTCATGACATAATGTCCTTGTTAGGATTCCAAGAACCTCTCTTAGGTTGTAGCTCAGAGATTCCTAGTAACATATAAATTCAACTATTGTTGCAATGGATGAATGGAAGGAATGATGCTTGTCCAAGCCAGATAACCACTTTTACTTTGTTTCACTCTAGACATGCGTGAACACCCCCAGACTACAAGGCTTTAGACCACCAACTACTCACAGTTCAGAGATTGGGTGAATATGGAGAATACTGACCACACCAACAGATGCACAAGACCATGTGATGGCCGGCTGCAACCAGTAAAGAAGTCTGTAAATCTATTCTACTAATGCACAGACAGGATGACAACTTTCTGGCACTAGGTAGAAAGAAACCTGGACCACCTATTCAATGATGCATACAAGATTTTAACACAGAGATAGGATGACAGCTATTCTAATGCTAAATATTAAGAGCTCAAGAACAGAGCATATCAGGCACAACTTAGAATAGAGAAAGTGGAAAGTGAGCATTTAACAGCAAAAGAAGCTTGTATTAGCTGAAAATGAAGACGAGCCGCTGCAAGTGTCAAAATATCTACAGTCTCCAGAAGTTGAACCTTACATCAAAATGCCAACCATCAACCCTGATTACATCTTGTTTCTGGGTATTTATAGATTTAACAATACAAGGGCACTTAGGCCATTTAGGTATGGGGGGTCATAATTGACCACCAACTACATTTAACTGCCTGATGGAGTCTCTGAATGTGTTTTCTTGTTGTAGTGAGTGAATCTGATTTGCTTAGGTGCTTTTTTGTCCTCTTAGGCAGTTCGAGTGTTCGTACCAGTGGGGTTCCATAACTGATAAATGCAGTTACAGGATCGTGCTTTGTCCCTTTCTCCCTTGGCAATGTTGTTTGTTAAAGATGGTTGTTGAGATTTGTTAGTGACTGATACTGGTGAGCATGTTATCTTCCTTCTCAGGAAAGGAGAGTGGTCAGGGGATGTGCACTACATGGGCAAGTGGATGATTTGGATGAGCGAAGAGAAAGGTTATTGGATTGAGGGAACGTATGACGAAGATGGCTCTGCAGGGGCTATCAGACATGGTGAGAGCGGGACAATTGGGGCTGTCAGATCTTTGGCAGACAGATCAGACGGTGATCGGGCGGCAGAGATGCATGGGCATTAATAGGCAGGAGTGGTTTGGATGGGCAGTAATGATATTGATCGCAACGCTTTTGGGCGTAGAGTGGTAAAAGGACGGGGGTGTGTGATTCCACTCAGCGATCGACACGTAGCGGCGGATGAGAGAGAAAAAATGCTCTCATCAGGCGCTAACATTCAATTGGGTTATGGGTGCGGGGAGAGCGAATGCCGTCAGATCTCGGTGGAGATGATCTGATGGTGGGAACTTGTGGGGTAGGTCGCCTTTATAGGGCGCGACGGGAGCCGTTAGATCAGTGGGAGGAGATCAACGGCGGGGAAACGATGAAGGGTTTTAGCCAGTGTGCGAGGGCATATGACAGGGTTTCATGAAGGTTTGGGCTTTGCGCCTGGGGTTAAAGCTAAAAGGGGCTATTTTGCAGGGTTTAGGAGAAAAATAGAGGAAACGGAGGTGGAGGAGAATAGGCGGGGTAAAAGAAAAAGGAGGAAGTGACCATTATGAGCTTTCTTTTGAGCAAAACCAAGCAGACCAAGATCATCTTTGACCTTAGAAAAACATCGTTATATAGCAGAGCTAACACTGGCTCCTTCTGGGGATGAGATCCTCCCTATGAGGTCTCAAGAACCATAGACCACTACCTTCTACATCAAAACAAGATTAAAAACATTGCCTAGTATTCCATTGGGCATGGAGTCTAATTAAGTCTACACTAAAACCTGTAAAAGAACATATTTACAACATTAAGGCCTGAAAACCTTAAACAACATAAATTTTCAAAAATTGCCCATTTACTGGGCCACCAAAATTGTTTCCCCTTCTCTTGGTCAATATGCATGTCAGCCGATTCATCAAAGACTTGCAAAATCGGGTTGATTTGATCATCTACCTCAAAAATTTTGGGGCATTTGACCTTATCAGGTAGAGATGGTTTATATTTCACCCCCTCTCTGTATGCTCTCATCCTTGGATGTTCTTCATGGAAGCTTTTGTACACCTGCTAAATAAAAATGGCTGCTGTGTACTCGACTGTGTCATTTGTGGCCTGCACAATTAATATAAATGGTGGACCAATGTATTCTTGCGTGGGGGACACTGATGAGCCCGAGAAATGGGTAACTATATGGGCTCATCATGCCTATTATTTTCATTTAATCCACCATTATCCATAGTTTTGTGCATGTTTTTGAATATATTTATGTTAATTGAGTGAATGGGGATGGTCACTTTACCACAAAGTCTAATGAGTGTTTATTGCAGATTTTTAGACATTTTTGGACCAAGACCAGGCATTTATGAGCAGGATTAGCAGCCAAACTCAAAGAAACAAGGCTGAGGACTTATAGGAGTGGTGTATCCTGCATTAAATGACCCCTTCCTCGAGTTCTCTGTCAACAGCTCAGAGTTCAACAACCCACAAATGATGATTCCAAGGGGCAGCCGAGCAGGTCTAGTGAAGTTGTTGTTATTTGCAGTTTTAGGTAGCCGAGTTCCTAAAGTTTAGGAGGACTGTTGGGAGTCCTCACTTGTATAAATAATAAGGCTTCAAGCCTCGGCAGGTTAGCCATTTGATAGTCTATTTTCGCACTTTAGTGCAGCCTTGTACTCGGCTCATTTTCAAGCTCTTTTTGCAGACAGTTTTGTGATGTAACTATTAGTTTTTTAATCAATGAAGATGAATCCAGCTTTAAGCCAGCACTGATCTTTCCTACGGGGCTGTAGCTCTTGGGGCTGGGCCCAACCCAAGTGCCCAACACCTCCTTTGTGTATTTATATGTGTTTTTCTTGCATTCATGGAATAATTTCTGTTGTTTATGTTAAATCTTTCTTTGTTACTTAGGTTGTTTTTGATGATTAGAATAGTTGTTCTTGCTTTAGTTTGATTAGATAGTTTGCTAAAATAATGAAAAAGATCCAAAAAAAAGCTACCAAGCAGGCCTTTATCTCCTTTCTCCCTCCTTGGGACCATGAATTGAGACCAAGGCACTCTTGCTGCCATCAAAACACTGTTTTTGCTTTCCAATGCAATTGCTAGTGTGAGATTTTGAGTTGGAGAAGTTGATATCAATTATAGATACATGCTTAGATCTGTTCTTGTTCAGTCTCCATAGCTTTCTTGCATAAATTCCGGTCCATAAAGTTCTATTCCGCAGTTTTTTGGTTTATAGGCCAGAATTAGGTTAAATAGGTAAAACGTTTTTTTGAAGAGTAAGCATGCATCTCACTTATAGAACACTCCAGCTTATCATTCCTCCATCAAAAAACCTACTCTAGTTCATCTCTCAAGATTTCCTCCACTCAGTCGCCATACTTTCCCAAACTGCCCTAATTTCTACGTTCTTGTGCAAAATTGCTTCCTTGACCTTTGAACAAATCCAACCATCTCTTTCATGTTTGATCTTCATTGATAGAGTCCTAGACCCTTTGACACCTCCATCCAACCTTCATTCCCATTTTCCTACCATTTTTCCACCTTCAAACCTCTAAAAACCACTTTCGGCCTCCTCCTATAGAACCTCCTATAGAACTTCCTGTAGATCCCCTGCAGCCTTCTGTAGAAGTTCATGCGAGTGACTTTTCGAAGTCTGATTGCAGTGGAAGTCTCCAGAAGGGTACTAGGGACTCCTTAGGTCCTACCCACACCTTCCCAACCTGCTGCAAAAGATAACTCCATCTCCCTTCACCACCAAACATCTACAAAATCACAAATAGTTAAAACACAAGCATAATAATTCTGCATAAAATTGCTCAAAAGTACAAAAAGATGATTTTTTCCATATTTTCCTTTAGAAGTAGCTTGAATACATGCATTTTACCTTTTTATTAGTCAATCGCATGCATTTTAGTAGTTTCATCTCTTTTCTTGGAAAAGTAGGGGTAGTGGGTAAAATTAGGGTTTTCTAGGGTTTGCGTTTCATTTTAACTTTCATCTTCTTTCTGCAAGTAGACTAGCCTCTTTTGAGTTAGCTTTCTTCCATCATAGTTAAAATCTTCTTATGAGAACTCATAGAAGTTGGCTTAAGCTCCTAGTGAACTTGTGCCAGCTGATCAAGTGACAGCCTGTAGTAAGAGCTAGTACTTGTGCATATAGCACCGTCACTTCCAAGTTTTTTACGAACTACCGGGTTGATAAAAGTAAAGTAGGGAGCCCCAGGAGTTGCTGCATCATTGCTGCAATACTGGAGCTCACCAGACACAATGACTTCACCTGCTCCTGCATCTTTCTTAGAATAAGCCCCATCCAAGGAGGTGTCCCAAAACTGCGCACCTTCCTCCTCTGTGATTTGGCAAACTACACTTTCAGGCTGTGTGGAGGCCAACTAGGCAGGCTTCGTAATATCAAGACTGAGATTATCCATGTCAGCCTTGGGCATTTAATTATGGCTGGCCTCAGTGCTTAGGGGGCAGCTATGAGGGATTGTCTCTTGAACAGACAGAGAAATATAAGATGATGGGGAACAAACTTCACCCTTTTTAATCACTAGGCTGGGGATAACAACAGGTTGGTCAACTTGCAGATTTGCATAGTCATTAGAGGCTTGGCTGACTTTAGGCTCAGGCTCTTCAAGGATAGATTTCTTGAAGGACTCTTTCTTTACTGGTTCAATCAGGGTCATGGGTATTCTTGGCTTCTGAATTTTTGATTCAAAACTGAAAGAAGAAAGGGAACCTTCAAGGCCTCTTACCTCTATGGCTAGAACATTGAGGATGATGGGATTTACTACTATTTGCTTCTGCTTATAAGCTTGTTGTTCTACAGGGGCAACAAAGTTATGAGTAGGGCCTTTGGATAATGACTTCTCATAGGCAGCTTTGGTTAAGAAAGGGGCACTGCCCTTATCTTCCATACCATGGACCTCATCCTCCTCCTCACATTGCTCTTCTTCCATGACTATATCTTGAAAAAGGGTCTTCACCCTTTGGTCTTTGTTTGCATCTTTGTTTCTTTGCAAAATCTGAAACTGCTCCTTTTCTTCTCTATTTGGATCTGTATTTGGAAGAGCAAAGGTATAAGGAGCTTGTCCTTTCCCTAAATGCTACTCAACCCTTAATTTGGAAACTTCAGAGACTAATGACTCCATAATCCTAGCCATTTTCTCGATCTTAGGATCTGAGGATGATGAGAGCTCACCCCTCTATCTTGTCCTATCAGCATTACCTTCGAGCCTTTCTGCAGCCATGATGTTCAATTCAACCAGGGTTGAATCTTGCATATCAACCAAAGAAGCACATCTTCTCTCCCTTAGTAGTAAACAGAAACGAGAATTGAAGGCATTGGCATAAGTAAGCTTAGCAGAAGTAGGGGTGGGTTTCACTTCAGTTGGTATTCTGCTGTACATGCCGTTAAATCTCTTATTGAAATCAGATAGCATCTCACCATCTTCCCTCTACAAGTTCCAAAATTCAGTATGATAATAGAGTAGATCTTTCTTATCCCCCCAATGCTTTAGGAACATATCATCTAAGGCCTTAATGTCTATTATGGACCTAGGGGTTAATTCTTTGAACACTTTTCTAGCCTCTCCATCTAGGCTTTGGACAGATATCCTCATCCACACATCATCTTCATTAATATCAAGATTATCAGCATAGCTATAGAAGGACTGAAGGTGTTCTTCAGCTGTTACTTCCTCTGTACCAATGAACTTAGGCATGTATTTCTGATATTCTTCTATGGGAACGAAATTCAAAGGAACAGGTAGGACTAGGGGTCCATACCTAGTAGCTATGATTCTTTCCATTTTGGTGGGTGCTTGTGGGCCTGCCATGACTGGGGTAAATGCAAGGTAACAGGTTGTTTGGATGATAGAAGGCTGAGAAATAAATGACAGGGTAGAAGGGAACTGATGGACTGGGAGGGAGGCTTTCTTTGGACTGAGATCCAAAGGGAACTTACTGAACAAGGAGCTTTATGAATCTCTGGAATGATTTCTTCACTAATAATGCTAGGCTCTATATTTTCAACATGTACATGCTCAGTTACAAGCCTCTCTTGCAGAGATACATAGGATTGTTTAGGCTTACCTGATCCTGATGCTCCTTTCTGTGATGTTTTTCTTTGCTTAACAATCTTCTCAAGGTCAGGCACCAGGACAGCTGGTGATTTTTTAGAATTTCTATGAGTATGCCTCACAAATTGAGCCAGAACTGTGATGTGGAGTCGCTAAAGGTTGGTCCTCCAGTAGAGTCACCAGATAGATGATTACAACCAAAAATATGTCCAAACTTTGTCTATCATCAAAGTTGGATCTGTGTCGTTCTCCTAGGGAAGCTGAGCTTCAATCTCCTCTCCCCGACAACAATGACAATTATGTTAGGATTCCAAGAAACTCTCCTAGGTTGTAGCTCGGAGACGCTTGGTAACATATAAATTCAACTATTGTTGCAATGGATGAATGGAAGGAATGATGCTTGTCCAAGCCAGATAACCACTTCTACTTTGTTTCACTCCAGACATGTGTGAACACCCCAGACTACAAGGTTTTATACCACCAACTACTTAGTTCAGAGATTGGGTGAATATGGAGAATACTGACCACACCAGCAGATGCACAAGACCATGTGATGGCCGTCTGCAACCAGTAAAGAATTCTGTAAATCTATTATACCAATGCACAGATAGGATGATAGCTTTCTGGTGCAAGTTAGAAAGAAACCTGGACCACCTATTCAATGATGCATATAAGATTTTAACACAGAGATAGGATGCCAACTATTCTAATGCTAAATATCAAGAGCTTAAGAACAGAGCATATCAGGCACATCTTAGAACAGAGGAAAGTGGAAAGTGAGAAGTTAACAGCAAAAGAAGCTTATATTAGTTGAAAATGAAGATGAGATGCTGCAAGTGTCAAAATATCTACAGTCTCCAGAAGTTGAACCTTACATCAAAATGCCAACCATCAACCCTAATTACATCTTGTTTTTGAGCATTTATAGATTTTACAATACAAGGGCACTTAGGCAATTTAGGTATGGGGGGTCATAATTGACCACCAACTGCATTTAACTACCTGATGGAGTCTCTGACTATCTTTGCTTGCTGTAGTGAGTGAATCTGATCTGCTCAAGTGCTCTACTGTCCTCAGGCAATTGGAGAGTTCGTACCAGTGGGGTTCCATGACTAATAAATGCAGTTACAGGATCATTCTCTATCCCTTTCTCCCTTGGCCATGATGTTTAAGAAAGATGGTTGTTGAGATCTGTTAGTGACTGGTACTGGTGAGTTGGTTATCTTCCTTCTCAGGCAAGTGGAGTGGTCAGGGGATGTGGACTGTATACGCAAGTGGATAATTTAGATGAGTGAAGAGAAAGGCCATTGGATAGAGGGAACGGACAGCGGAGATGGCTCTACAGGGGCTATCGGACGTGGTGAGAGTGGGGACAATTGGGGCCGTCAGATCTTCGGTGGACAGATCAGATGGTGATCAGGCGGTGGAGCTACACGGGCATTAACAGGCGGGAGTGGTTTGGATGGGCGGTAATGGTATTGATCGCACTGTTTTTGGGCGTAGAGCGGTAAAAGGACAGGGGCGTCTGATTCCACTCAGTGATTGACACATAGCAGTGGATGAGAGAGAAAAATTGCTCTCATCATGCACTAATGTTCGATCGGGTTACGGGCATGGGGAGAGCCGTCGGATCTCGATGGAGATGATCTACGATAGGAACATGTGGGGTAGGTCGCCTTTATAGGGTGCAACGGGAGCCATTAGGTCAGTGCGAGGAGATCAACGGTGATGAAACAGTGAAAGGTTTTAGTGAGCGCACGAGGGCGGATGACAGGGTTTCATGAAGGTTTGGGATTTGTGCCTAGGGCTAAAGCTAAAAGGGGCTATTTTGCAGGGTTTAGGAGAAAAATAGAGGAAACAGAGGTTGAAGGGAATAGGCGGGGTAAAAGAAAAAGGAGGAAGTGACCATTATGAGCTTTCTTTTGAGCAGAACCAAGTAGACCAAGATCATCTTTGACCTTAGAAAAACATCCCAGTGCATGACAGTGGAAACATTTAATCTTCGACAAGTCCTTCTTCTTCTCGGCCCGACTAGAATATCCTTTGGATTGGGATTTATTCCCTTTCCCTTTCTTTGCATTTCCAGCCAAGGCACATTTCTCCTCATCATCATGATTGGATGAGGTTCCATCTGTAGTGTTCGGCCTTATATCTTCTTGCACAAAGTTAGACCTCAACCATTCCCACTTTGGTAGCGGATCCCTCCCATTTACCAAATCTTGGTAGTTGTGCCAACTCTTGGGAAGGCCTAGAAGTGCTAGGTTGACTAGATAATCATCAGCAACTATAATACCAGTGCTCCCAAGATCATCCTGACATTGGCTGAACCTAGTCAAGTACTATGGTATTATGTCTCCCTTCTCCATCTTGATCTTCTGAAGCTTGTCCTTCAGTGCCAGCTTCCTGTGGTCACTATTGTTCTAAAACAATTCTATCAAGGCTTCCCACATTACATATGGTGTATCCTTCCCGTGGAGATTCGAGACAATATTATCCTCAACTCCTTCCAATACGATCCTCCTCACTTTTTCAACACACTTCTTACACTCTGCTAGATCCTGAGCATCAAATGTTAGAGGTTTAGGAATATAAGTGTCTACGAATTCCTTCAACCCATCATCTTCTAAAATTGCCTCTATCTGGTCCTTCCAAGCAATGTAATTCTAGCTGCCCTCAAGGGCATACTAGAGCCTCAGACCATAGAATGCTATCATGATCTTACTACTAGCTCTGGAGAATAGATATGCAAAATTCGCTCCTCCTACATAAACAAACTCATATTCTTCTCTTCTATCGTGATTTCATCTCTGATACCATGTAAAAATTCCTTATAAATTCAAACTGCTTATGTAATATGCTAAAACCAAATACTTAAATCTACTCTACTCATCAGCAGAAACAATAAATCGATCAAGAAATCACAAAGAATACAAGAGAAAGAATTCAATCAAAACTTTACACAATTATTTCCTGGGGAAAGAAACAGCTAAAAACCCCTGCTATCTATATATTTAGTCAGAAAACATGAGAAGATTACAATGCTTTTATCAAGCCCGAGCAACCTCTGCATTATCTCTATCGGCCTCACTGCTTCTTAGAAACTCCTTGGCAAATACTTAACCAATTTTCTTCTTTCCCATGTCCCTATTTCCTTGCGATGTTTCCTTGGGAATTATCCCCTATTAATTAGGGAAATTCCTCAATTGGAATTGTGCAATCCATCAGAGGCCTTCCTTTGACTGCATGCACCACTTGTACAATTTGGATGATTAGTTAACTTATAGTAAACTTCCCTTGAACTCCAATATCAACTAGGTAACTCTCAGATCACACATGCATGAGTTATTTATGGCTGAATTTTCCATTAACTAGTTGAACACTGAAGTTGCATCCCACTGCTAGAACTCCTACTAGTTCCTTCAACAATTGGAACTAGTTTAACTAACTTTAACTCAGTTAAACATAATTAATAATTACAACTCAAAATAAACTCAATCATGGCTCCTATAAATTAGGATCCACTCTACATGACTCAAGTTAGACCCTCAACTCAAATTATCTGAACCAACTAAGTCAATTTAACTTAGTTAACTCATATAAGTTGTCTTGTGATGTGGAATTATCATTTTTCTCCTAATTTAATTCAAGGAAAAATTAAATCAAGATTTTCTTGTTACATTTTCAACAATTATTTTTAGTTGAACTAAGTTAATGGAGCTCTAGTCATTAATTGAGTCAGTTGAAGGTTATTTGAGTAGTTATGATTGCTGTTAAATCACTAATCTCTAAGTTAACTAGTCAATCAACCAAAAATAGGCTAGTCATACATGGAATTTGAATTTCCTAGTTGGAGTGGAGGAAAACGAACTTTCTAATTATCAATTGTATACTAGTTGAGTGTACATGCTTGGTAATTAAGCAGGTGATCAATTCCCTTGGAATTGTGCAAGGAAATAGGTAATTCCCCCATTATTTAGGAGTTCAATTTATCCTGAATTGTGCAAGGAAATAGGAGGAAGTTGGGGGCTTTAATAGGCTAAGTGTTGGCCATAGATAGTCAGTCAGTAGGAGAACAAGTTTAGAGTGTAGGGTGTGCTTCAGAGTTGAAGGAAAACATTGTAATAGTTTCTCAATCTCATATGATTAATGAAAAGAAGTAGATTGGTTTTTCCTCGTTGGGTTCCCTTGTAAAATCATTGTGTTCCTTGTTTTTTGATGATTTCATGTCATTGCATGTGTTTCTGTCTTGCGATTTTCTATTTCACAGGTTGTAGAAGAAATTTTTATCTCTTGCATTCAATTTGAATTCATCATTAGTAGAAAATTTCTTGCCATTTGAGTGTATGTGTGTCATCATAAAATTAAGACCCTGTCAATATCTACACCATTAACATCATCAATACAAGAGGAATCAAAGTCCTCTTCTTTTTTTTCGAAAATAGTGTCTCCATATGTAGTAGATTCTTCACTAGCAATGAAGGAAGAGATTTTCTCATGTGCAACATCTTTATTATTGGACAGGATAAAATTCTCATATGCAATAGCTTCATCAACGATATAAGAAGTAGATTCTTAATTTCCAACACTGCCTCGAGAATATTTTTCCACGTTTTTCAAGAAGTCTTCATTGGTTTTATGACTACTATGAGATATTGAGCTCTTTGTCTCCAAATGGTGTTCTTCTAGGTCATCTTCATCATCATATAATCCTTTCAATGTAGTCCATATTTTATGTGGCAATTCAATATCTATAATCTTATAAAGAATATCAAGAGACAAAGATGGACACAATCTTACATAATCCATATCAGATTTGTTAAGCCAAATCAAACTTCTCATATTCTAACATTGGTTTCATCTCAGTTCCCATGACTATTCATTACAAGCCTTTTCTCCTAAGATAAAAAAATAAATTGTTAGCTTCCATTTATAGTAATTGTATTGAGTGAGAATGGTAGAAGTTGCGAATTCCATTCTTTCACTGATTCAATTCCCCGATATTTTTCGACACTTTCAGTTTCGTAGTAGTTTCCAATGCTTTGATATTAAAACCTACAAAAAAAATCATGCACCTTCCCCAATCCCCTCCTCACTCTGATATCTTGTTAAATTATTAGAGCCTACACACGTAAGGACCTAGCTATAAAATAATTGCATAAACTTGCAAGAATTAAGAAAAAATTTGGAAGAGAGAACAAGTTTGGTATATTCAATAGTGATAAAAGAATCAATACATAAAGCAACTAAGTTAAGCTTAACTGTTTGCAACCACTAAAGCTAGCTAAAGATAAGTGTGTTTTATACTATGTTAATGTGCATGTACATCACTTGTAAGCACTAAACGAAAGCTAAGTGTGCTTTATGTTATGTTAATGTGCATCTACACCAACAAGATTCATTGTGTGAAGCATTGTGTGAATATTGTGTATGGCCGAAGACTAGTTGTTTTGGATAGAGTGTGAGAGAATGTACTTGGCTGCCTTGAGATTCTACACGTGGGATAAAAGTGCAAAATGATGGCACCGATGTTGTGTATATCGATTGTAACAATGATGGTGACATGTTTTCTACATACACGACTTTGTCATGTCTGCAAAAGGAGTGTCTTCCAATTAAATTATATATGGGCATGCCCTGGTAAGATCATGGTGATGATACTCCTAAAGAGGGAGAAAAAACGAGTTTATATCAAAGGAGAGGTAATAAAAAAGTCAAATACATTTGGAGAGAGTTGAGTTTAAGATCAAGTGAACTTTAGGAACTTGTAATAGACAATCAATAGCTACCAACAAATAATTGGCTCCTATGCCAACATTATTGCTAAATATGTTTACATATGGTTGAAACTTGAAAGGATCTCCCAAAGGAAAAGTGCTTACGATGACAAGACACAATAATTGATTTTGTCTCTAATGTTTTTTAAAGAGTGAGCATTTGAAATTGCACACTAAATTCTTCTTGGTCATATTCTAGGAAAGCAAGGACTTGTGATTTGTTTTGTTTATAACAACACAGGAAACAATATGTTGTAGAGTCATAGGCTTACAATGATCTGAAGGCTGAAAGATCTTGGATGGAGAATGATAAACAATCAGTGCAGGGGATGGAAAGGACATCCTACACTATTTGTCTCAAGGCATATGCATTTGTTCCAGGAAATATTTTGAGGAATGGATTCTAATATATTGTGGAACCACATTCCAATTTGAAAAGAGACGCACATATTTTAGTGACATGTGAAGATTATAATTACCAAGAGAAAATTTCTTTGAAATCTCTTCGAAGTGGAGCTCATGTGAATTTAAAGGTATGTTGTTTATTTCGATAAGTTTACTTAAATGCATGGAAACTTGAAGTAATTGAAAAGTGACTTAATTATATACAAAGATAACCTAAATAGGGTTAGACACATGGTTGTGATAATATATGGAATTATGCCAAAATTTATGACATGGTGAAATGAGTGATGAATCAACAATGAGGGGTTAACAATTTAATTTTATGGTTCTATTCACATGGGATCAATAATTGTATATTTTAGTAAAATTCTAAAGAAATTTGAATGATGCAAGTTTTTCGGAAAAGAGGTGTTTGCACATTTACCGTTTAGAATTTTTGATGTCAAATTTAGAGAAGGTTTAAATGAGTTTAAGTTTCTAAGTATATAGGTCATGGATGTAAATAAGGTTAAAATGGAGGCTAAGCATGGAAATAAAGAGTCAAAGGGAAAATCACATTTTTCACATCAATGTAAAGAGTCATGTAAATGACGAAGTCATGAGATATATTTGTTGTTAATACTGAAAGTCGAAAGCTTCTTCTGTACAATGAAGTCATCATAAATTTTTAAAGTTAAAGGTCATGTAAAATTATTCATATAAAGAGTTGAATATGAGAGTCTCAATTGAAATCAAGTTAAATCTCAAACCGTGAAGAAGTTATTCATTTATTTTATGAAGGAGGGTGCCTGATCGGTGTTACCCAACATCCCATGTTTAAATTTATGATTACGATATTGCACATGAAATTTAAGAGTCTAGAGTTTGTCAAAGGTTGAAGTTTTATTAAGATCAAATTCAATGTGAGTCAAAGATCCTAGTTATATCAATGTCAAAGTCATAGGTTAAGTCATGATCATGAAATTGGTGTATCAATTAAGTTTTACAATTTAGTGTCATAAGTATCTTCTTGGATGAAGACATCCAACCTAAAAGAAACAATTTATGTAGGTACAGTGAATATTTAGACGAATAATTATAGAACAAGATAATTATAGCATACAATGAAGGATCAATGAAGATGATGATTGGAAGAATAGACTTCTAGACTTGAGAAAGAAAAAAGAATGAAGTTGTTGAAGAAAAGTAGTCAAAAAGGAAAATGAGAGAATAAATAAGCAGAAAGATAAAGAAACATGCAAGAAGAATGGCATGAAGAAAGGTAAATGATAGTATTGTTTGTTTAGAATTGAGATGTAGATGTACTGAATCTATGAAAAATAACATTCCTAAAAAGTTTAATGGTCCCTCATGTACTTGATGTAAAAAGGAAATGTTTGTATTTGATATGGAAAGGAAAGGGCCAAATTAGCTTGAATGGAAATTTAATGTACATGATTCAATGTGATGTAATTCATGATGAGGCATGTATAACCCCATTGAAAGATGCAGTGGTTCTTAATAACCACTTGTCATGAGAGAGTAAGTGGTGTTCAATAATTACTTTTTACGAGAAAGGAAGGTATATTGATCTAGATTGGATCAATATATTATTTTTCATTTATCTCAATGCTTTTAGAGTGGAAAAAGTGGAGGAATTAGCTCACAGGACCATTTTTACCAGTGGGACCCAATTTTGCAAATTAGGGTCTAAAACCATTAGAGGAAATTTCAGCCTAAAAGTGGACTCCTAAGGAAAAATAATTAAATAATAGTTATGAATTTAGGAGGGAAAGTAAGAAAACTACTTTTCTTATTGTATTTTTTGTTTATCTCCTTGTAGGTTTACTCAAATTTGAAGTGTAGACCCTCATTGGATGCAGAATTAAATTACACATCCAACGAGTACCCATTATGCATACTTCTCAGAGGACCCACATTGATTAAAAAAAAAAAAAAAAAAAAAAAAACAAAACAAAACAAAACATTCTTTTAATATATATTCAATTTTTCTCAATGTGGGTCTTCTTACAACTATGTATAACAATTACTCATTGGATGTGGAATTTAATTCTGCATCCAAAGAGTGTATACACATAAATTTTGACTACACTTGTATGGAGATAAGCCAAAAATACAATTAAAAAAGTAGTTTTTTCTTTTCCCTCCAAAATATTTACATGTACCCCTTTTTAAATATGAAGGATTTTGATTGGTTTACATTTATGACATGGAAATCACTTGAAAATTTCATGGACACTTTTAGGCTGAAATTTCCTCTAATGCTTCCAAGAGCATTTTGAGGCATCAAATGACATTTTGTTAAGGTAAAAATTTTCCACTTTAGCGCCACAACGTTTGTACCTAGTCTACACACAAAGACCTTTCCAACAGTACAAGAATCACCGCAATTGGAGCACGTATGCAAAATTTATACCACTCAGAATTTGAACTTCATGTTTTTGTGACCATAATTTGATAGGATGCCATGTTAGCCCCCATAAATCATGGAAAAGGTGATAGACATGTGATTATGATGAGTAAGACTCTATAAGAGTCAATATTGTAACTTTGGTTAATAGATGAAGGAGTTAAACCTAACCACTAGTAGGCTATCGAGTTATGTTATAGCTGAGCCACTATAAGGAAAAGGGGTTCCATTTTTTTTAGTCTATCTTGTTCCATAGATGAGAAGAGTAGATGAGAGGGATATGAAAAGAGCACATAGAGAGGATTTTTGCACTGTAGTAGCCCATGAGACATAGGAAATACTTCTCTGTACACATAGTCATTTTTTATTCATAGAAAGAGAGCATATTGACCTCACCTTCCACCTGAGTTTTCTCCGAAAATGGTTTCCCAGGTAATCTCTCGTGTCAAATGTGGTTCATAAGTTTTTATTTCATTGTTCTCTATTTTCTGAATTAATTTTATTTTGCATGCATATGCAACAAACACTAATTTATAGATCCATAAATCTAAAGAGAAATAAATCCTAATACCATAGATTTCAGATTTTAGATTTTAATTTATTAGATATGTTGTGACGAATTGTCCAATGGAATATCCAAAACAATTTATAGATTATATACAACCATCCAAAAACATTTGATGTAATGTATGTTTTTGGTAAGCTAAAACCACCTAAGGTTTGTATGGTTAAGATTAATCCAAGAAAACCCAGATTATGTAATGTCAATTACAAGATTTTTTGTTGTGTGGAGGTTTCGAGTTGTCCAAAATTTTGAGTGGAGTCACCACCCATCATCGGGATGCAAGTAGAGAATTATGGATCAAAAAAGAGTTATGGGATGTTATTAAAGGAATAAATAGTATTGTGAACATTAATATTACCACTAAACAAATTTAATAAGTAGAGAAAAACTAGTAAGAAATTTGACCTCAAAATTTTGATAATGGAATACAATTTTTGACCCTTGACCAAATATTTCAAAAAGGAAAATTCTACCAATAGAGATTGAGGATCATATTAATGATTAAATATCGAGTCTAAATTAATAATAATTATTAATAAGATAATATTGATAATAATAACTTCTTTTTTTATTAATATCAATTAAAAAAATATTGATTAGAAAAATAATAAACCTTTTTAATATATCAATAATATAGTTATTATTATTAAAAAAATTAATATACACAAAATACTCAAATTATTATAGATAAATATTAGGGATGGGATTAACTAACTAAAGTCTGCAATCCTTAAAACCTTATTCAATAGATCTTTTGAAATTTATAATCTACAATTTCTAGCTAAAGAAACAACCCACCTAACCAACTCCCTTATAAATAATGGCTACTCTTCATCCCAAATCAACAAATCCTTTAAATTTTCTTACTCTCACCACCCCAAAGACCCCCTACCCCCTCCTAGGTCTCCCATTTCTCTTCCTTATATAAAAGGTACCATCGATATCATTTCAAGGTTCCTAGCAAAAAGAACATTAAAACCTTATTTAAACCTTGAAAAACCCTAAAACAATTATTCAAATCTCCTAAAGGAAAAATGGATCCTATGTGACATGTTATATCAATCCACCTTATCTTAGTTGGATTCTAGCCAGACCATTCTAATCAACACATCTTATGAGCCAAGTGGCAACAAATTGAGGGACATTCTTATGGGCTTGCCGCCTAGCTCTAGGTGGCACAATTCCACCCAACTGACTACTTTTGTTTTGAATCTCATTGCTAGTTGGACTAGCCACAAATTCAAATGGGGATTTCTTTGCAAGTTACACACCCATGGAAATTTTGGATTGATATAACTAAAATTTGAACTTGGATTGATTAAAATTGAAATAGGCTTGTTAGTAACCATACCTTCCATTTCAATCACAAGGACTTGATGATTTGCTTATCTGTTATCCAATGCCACATAAATCAAAGGTAAAATGAGCCATATCATCCACTTTCATGGACTTTTGGGTAGTATACAACCTCGTGTTTCTTTTCTATTGGTGAGAACAATCCTTTCGTAGGTGTTTCTCTCCACATATCCAAAACTAGAACAACCTTCCCTTGGGCTTCCCAACCTCTTCTCTTATAATTTTAACAGGTTAATATCTACTAGAAGTAGTGAAATTCCACTGGAATTCACCCTTCATGGGAGTGGTGAACTTATCATGTTCCTCTCCTTCTTTGTTCCCAGAGGGTTTTGGCCATTTTCCATTTAAACTGGTCATGCCCCTTTTCTTCCTATCTGATCAAAATTCTTCCCTATACTTGGACTAATCATAGAAATACTTAGCCTTCTAGATGGTATCATCTAGTGTTCTTGGCTCATCAAAACCAATCCTTGGAGGTTTTAACTCTATACAAATAATACATGCAAATGAATTCTTGAAAGAAAAAACAAAAAACATACAATGGAAATCATAGAAAATATACACAGAGATTTTTCTCATCAAACCCAAAATCGGGAAAACTAGGTTGATTTTTCATTATGTTCCTTTACAATGTTATAATACATTATATACATGTTGTAGCTTTCATAAACCCCCAATTCATTAATCATGGATTATAATATAACTGTAGTTCCTTTGATTGGATCTACAAAACCATGGCAAAAACCACCATGCGCAAAACCATTGTGACAACCACTTTGGGCTAATTCCCTATTATAAACATTTTAAACATTCCTATAATTAAAATATAAACTAGCTAAGACACGAGACATGGATTTTGGAGCTTGAGGAGGGAGATTTCTTATGAAAATTGAGGCAAGCTTGGTTACATAATGTCATTCATAAGAGGCTGACTAGTGTTCCTTAATGCGGCTAACTACACTTTAATTAAATTGGAGGTGAAGAGGACAATCTCCCATACCTAAAAATTGGGAAAGTTCACGAGAAAAAGGGACAAAAATTTAATAGGTGGAAAATGTTGGTAGTAAAGGAGAGGAGAGAGAATGGATACATAATGGTAAGACTAAGTAGAGTGAGGAGCAGGGGATGCACAAGTGGGAAACAAGGAGGAGCAACAACTTCCCAAGGATTTGGAGATAAGTACGAACAATCCTAGTGTAGTGAACAACAACAAGGAGACTCCATCTTAGACAGTTAGTTCTCAGTGTTCCAGTGTTATCTAGGTTCCTGGTATAGGGTGGAGGCACTGGGGAATCAAAGTATTTGGGTTATTAGTTGGCGGTAGGTGAATCTATGCATTCACAGTGCCATTGAATGTGTGAGAATCTACTTTGAGCACTCTTACTAAAGCTCTAAAATTTGGCTCAGGGGTGATTGGCTACAAGAAAGATTGTACTGTAAGCCAATCTACGGTTGGGTGGAGAGTTGAAGTCCCAATCGTAGTTTCCAGACTTCTTTTATAAGATATTTTTTTACTTAAGCTCATGTACAAGTGCATACTATATATCTATATCTATATATCTATATATATATATATATAGTGTTGTCAAGATATGTAAGCTCATGCTGAGTAATACTTATCTCTTGTATGTGAATAATGAAAAATGTTACACTATACAAATAATGAGGAATGTTGATTTTTGTGTGGTTTTTTGAGGAATGGTTAATTTATGAGTTATTGATGTGGGATGGATAATTTTTGTTGAGCCTCATAATTGCTTCTTTTTGACACCCTATTCCACCTATCATATTCTTCTTTGACAATCATAATTACTCAATGGGCATCAAATCATAGGATTTATGGCATGGCAGGTATAAAATTGTCTTGTATTTCATAAGTTAATAATGTTATTTACTATTAGTCTAATATTTTGTTTAGGTACCGAATTGGGATGTTTCTACAACTAATGTCTAATTCCGAAGCCAATTCCATGGTTTGATAGGTTCCAAGGTGCCAGCTAGAGAGCAAAATATATGGAAAGGTGGTGATCAATGCACTCAATGATTCTCTCCTACCTTCATGAACCAAATTAATAAATGAAGCTTCCAATTATGTCGTCAAGGATAAAGTCAAATATGTCAGTTATAACAGGTGAGTGAGGAACAAGATATACGCCTCATGATTTGCTTTGTTAATTTAAAACCGTGAGCGAATTTTGTTATATTATCTTTTCATAGTTAGTTTTAGAATTTTGTTAGCAAGGTTAGGCATAGAGATCTGAACATCTAATGATACGACCTTTATAAAAATACCTCGCAATAGACATAAGCATAGTGAAGAGTTAGAACTATAATTTTAATTTAGTTTATGAATATCCCTTTCATTTCCACGCATGGTTGAATGTTTGATTGATAGCTTGATTACCTACTTCTCATGGAGGGTCCCCTCGAGTAGTAAGGATTTTTATTCATTTTCAGTAGATAGAGTTTCTATGTAATTGCATAAGCTTTATGTTATGTTCAATTGAGTAGATGCATTTTTAATTTCTTTTAGATTCAAATTATGATGCCTTTACTAATATTCTCTTTTGTTTATAAATGCACATGAATTAAGCTTAACAATAGTGACAAGAATAGTCTGAGTTTGTACTTAGAATAAAAATTTTATCTCGTAAAATAGAGGATTTGTTTGCAGGTTACGTTTCAAGCATGAGTGATTTATAAGAAATGAGCAAGTGTGAACATAGTTAAGAAGAGATTCATTTTACTTTGGTTTTTCATGCAAGAGTGTGTTATCTTGATATATGAGTTGATTCTTACATATCATATTTCAGATATATAGTAGAATGTGTGTGTGTTTTATGAATTGAATTTCATTTTAAAAGTGTGATTTTGATTTATAAGTCTGATACTTTTTTTGGTTGTGTGGATTTTATAATTAGATATAATTTTTATAAGAGTGGGTTAATTTTCATTTACAATAGGTGTGGGATTTATTTACTTATATGCAAAGTTGAGAGATTTTATTTTAAAGCAAAGTGTGAGAATTTCCAAAAGTAGTCTTCAGTGAAAGAGTGTGATCATTTTATTTTCTAGGGATAATTGCTTTGCTCATGTGCGTTTCAATAACTTAATTTAGAATTTATATTTCGATAAGTCAACTTAATTTAGAATTGGTGTGAATAACTAAGGACTTCTAGCACATACAATGCACTTACACTTCATCATCTTACTAGCCCTAGACGATAATTTATGAAAGTAATTTAAGGTTAATTAAATTACCAAACACTTTGGCACCGTTGTCGGGGAACTGTAAATAGGAGTCTTTTGTTTTTATTTAAAAAAAACAAAAATGATATGCATAGGGAAAGAGATTCTAGAGGTATATTTGTAGGTAGAGGTAAAATTTTAATCCCAACATCATCGTTCACCCTACTCAAACTCATATTCCATCACCACCCACTAAAACTCATATTCCGTCATTTGCAGGAAAACATAAAATTCGTGAGGAAATTAGATCCAGAATCCAACATAGAGATTCACAAACCTCATCAATAAAAGAGGTAATAGAAGAAGAAGATCCTACATCCCCAATAGAAGGATTCGTTTTCCTATCTTCAATTGGAGAAAGACTTCTAGGACAAGAGCTAGAGATCCCTAGTGAAGAAGAATATGAAGAAATGTATTTTAACTTACCATTGATTGAAGAACCATAACTAGAAGAACTAGAAAACCCAATTTTGGAACCTTATAATAGTTCTGAAAAATATACAATGGCTGGAGAGGGGGAAGGAGAGGTACATAATGTTAATGGTGAACAACCTAGGATTGGAGGAGGAATAGGAGGAAATAGAGGTGGAGGAAGAGGGATAGGAGGAGGTAGAGGAGATCTAAAACCTTTTGGATTTACTATCCTTGATGAAGATACAACAACTACAATGAAAAACATATCACCCTCCATCTGTCCAAAATTTCATGGATTAGAAGTGAGGATCCTGAAACATTTCTCTTTGAGTTTGAAGTATTGTGTAGATCTTATGATTACTTTCTTGACCCTCAAAAATTGATTTTTTTTTCCAGAAACTCTTAAGGATGCAGCATTAAAATGGTTCATGGGCTTAGGAGCACACTCTATAATAACATGAGAAGAAATGAAAACTACCTTCTTAAATAGATATAAGGATTATTGTATGCCCCATCATATTAAGGATGAAGTCTTTAAAATGATGCAGAAAGAAGAAAAAAATATTGAAGATTTCATTGAAAGATTTTCTTATAATGTTAAAAGGGCTAAAATGCATAAATTAGATGAATAAAGTTTGAAAGCTCTCTTATTAAAATCCATCAGAGATGAGTGGATTGATCTTCTCAATTTGATGGGTAAGGGAGATATTTCTCAGTTATCATTTGGAGAAATTTGTGAGTTATGCATACACATTTCAAGAGGTAAGGAAAGAACTAGGAAAAATCCAAGAGATCCTCTCATGTCTAGGATTAATAAATTTGTAGCTGGGACTGTAAGTAGGGATAAATTAGGTAATTTGATTGAAAATTTAAAGAAAAACATTTTGGGAAGTCTTAGTGAACAAATAGTTACCCTTAAAGTTCAAAACAAGCAAAATGTTGAAAGCGTTGCATTGTCAGTATTTTGTCCCAAATGTAGAAAGAAACATGCTTTGAGAGAATGCTCTCGTGATTTAAAAAGTGTAGAAACTTGTGTTATATGCGCAGAAAATGATGATACAAGAGAATGTCCTTCAATACCAGGTCTTATATCTATTTATCAAGAGGAAATAATACCAAATCAAATAGATCCCCTCTATTTTATTGCTAAGAGACCATGGAAAAATTCACAACCAAATATGGTTCAGGGATTTAACACTCAAGCATTTTGACAACCATCACAAAACAATTGGATTAGATCCATGCCTTGGAAATCTTGGCCTCAACCTTGGGCATGAGGATGGAAAAATACTTATGGAAAATATCCTCAATATTAACAATTTTATCCTGTTTTTCCACCACAATATTCTCCTCAACATGTTCAACCAACTCAACCTTAGAATCCAAATCCACAACTTTCATTACCATGCTTGGAAAGACCAAATCAATTTCCAGCTCAACCACTTCCAAATCCAAATAATAATAAAAATTCACAACCTGTTTACAATATGGAAGGACATAATTTCCAAACCTACATGATAACTCCACTAGATCTAAACATTGTCCAACTTAGATTTGGTAGAGTATTGTAAAAGAAGTCCCCATCAGTTGTTATTTAGGAATATGAATAGAGAATCTCTCTGAAAAAGAGAAGTCTCTTAATCAAGAGGAAAAAACTCAAAAATAAACCACACCCTTGTATATTATGATGATATTCCAATAAAATCAACTCCTGTCATAGAACAACCTTCAATATCTGTACAAACATCGCCTTTTCCTAAGAGATTAGAAAATGATAAAGGGATAGGAAAACATATTTTGTGGCATGATTATGATATGATAGATGAACTGAAGAATGTTTGTATAAAAATTCCTTTTCTACAATGCATTAAATAAATACCAATATTTTCAAAGACAATCAGGGAGTTGAGTAAGAAAAGGCCAGGAAGAAAGAGAAAAGAAATCAAAAGAATTCAGTTAGTTGCAAAAATTACAGATATCATGATGGAAAAAACAACAATTCAGAAATACCTTGATCTAGGAAGTCCCATTGTGAAACAAACATAAATGGTATTGAAATTCAAAATACATTGATTGGTTTAGAAGCAGCTATAAACATCATGAGTAAACAAACTATGAATCAATTGAAACTTCCTAATATTCAATATACACCTACATTGTTGCAATTAGTAGACATATATGTTATTAAACCTGATGGTGTATTAGAAGACATATTTGTTTCCTTAGATTCTTGGGAATATCTTGTTTTATGATTCTAACACCCAAGAGTAATTTAGGAGGACATACAATGATTCTAGGAAGACCATGGTTAGCTATAGCTAATGTTTTATAAGTTGTAGATCTGGTGATCTGTTTATTTCTTATGCAAGCTCAACAAAGAAATTCACATTATATTCTCCTACAAAAAAAAAAATAGAAGTAGAAAGTGAAGAATGGATAGATGGCGATATTGATATACGACCAATCTTTGTTGCTTCATAAATAGATGAAGAAGATCAGAGTTTGAATTTAATTGAAAATAATGAGTCTTCCTTGTATTGTAAATCTAATCAAAATTTTAAAGAACAATGAAATATTGAATATTTATCATCTCATCAATTATCTTTACATTCTATGGAAAAATTTGGCAATTCTCCAATAGAAATTTTCCAAGAAAAGGCCTTGAATATCAATAATAATCTGGAAGAATTTCAAAATAAATATTTAATAAAGATTTTACAAGAACATTCCTCTGCTTATGCATGGGAATACACTGACATGAAGGGAATTGGTCCTAATACTTGTATACATCATATTTACATTTAATAAAATGCTAAACCAATCCGACAACCTCAAAGAAGAATGAATCCAAATTTTAGAGTAATTGTTAAAGAGGAATTACAAAAACTGTTAAATGTGAATTTCATTTATCCAATATCATATAGCTAGTGGGTTTCAACATTAGTAACTGTTCCTAAAAAGAGTGGAAAATGGAGAGTATGAATTGACTATAGGGAATTGAATAAAGCTACCTTAAAAGATCATTTTCCACTTCCTTTCATAGATCAAGTTTTAGACACATTAGCAACAAAGAAATATTTCTCATTTTTAGATGGTTTTAGTGGATAGAACCAGATCCAAGTAGCTCTAGAAGATCAAGATAAAACCACTTTTACATGTCCATGGGGTACCTATGCCTATCGAGTATTTCCTTTTGGGTTGTATAATGCACTTGCAACATTCCAAAGGGCAGTTTTAGGAATATTTTCTGATCTAATTCATGATTGTGTGGAAGTTTACATGGATGATTTTATGATTTATGGAAATTCTTTTGAAGAAGCTTTTAAAAATTTGGGAAAATTTCTCATTAGATGTAAGGAAGAAAATCTCTCATTAAGCCACGAAAAATGTTTTATGATGTTTAATGAGGGGACTATTTTAGGATACCGTATTTCAGGTAATGGAATTAAAGTGGACACATCTAAAGTAGAAGTTATTTATAAATTATCAATTCCAACTTGTCAACGAGATGTTAGAAGTTTTCTTGGTTTTAGTGGTTACTATAAAGGATTCATAGAAAACTTCACAAGAATTGCTTCTCCACTTTTCAAATTTCTCACAAAAGATTGTGAATTCAATTGGAATTCTGATTTCCAAAAAGATTTTGAAACATTGAAAGAAAATATTTCTGAAGCACCCATTTTAAGAGGGCCAAATTGGAAATTACCTTTTCACATTTCAACCGATGCTTCAGATACAACATTAGGAGTTGCAATAGAAAAAAAATATTTAACTCCTTATGCCATTTACTATACCAGTAAACATTTGACTCCTTTAGAGTTGAATTATATTGTAACAAAAAGGAGGTTTTTAGTTGTTGCCCATGCCATCAATAAATTCAGACATTACATCACTGGCTATGAAACTTCTATGCATACAAATCATTCTACAATTAGGTACTTAATTAATAAACCAATTAATAATGGAAAAATTACAAGATGGTTATTATTGTTACAAGAATTCAATATTACTATTTTGGATCAACCAAGGAAACAAAATACAGTTGCTGACTTTCTATCTAGGATTAAAAATGATAATAATGATGTACCTATAGAAGACAATTTTCCTGATGAATATTTATTTGTAGTATCTAATACATCTCCTTGGTTTTTAGATATTTCTAACTATTTGGCTATAGGGAAGTTTCCATTATATTTTTCTCCTTGAGAGAAAAGAAAGGTAATTAAATTAGTGCATCTTACTCCTGGATAAATGGAGAATTGTACAAAACAGGGCTAGATCTGATTATTCAAAGATGTGTTAGAGAAGATGAAGTACTAGAGATATTAAAGGCTTGTCATGATGAACCATGCGGATGACACTTTGCTGACAAAATAATTTCTTACAAAATTCTTCTCTTAGGATATTATTGGCCTTCCCTTTTCAGGGATGCCAAAGAATATGTAAAGAGATGTGATAGCTGTCAAAGAATGGGGAAACTTGTTCCTTTAGATGAAATTCCTCTGCAACCTTAGGTACTCATTAAACCTTTTGAGAAATGGGCTCTAGATTTTGTTGGTCTAATTAATCCACCATCTAGACAAAAATGGTACATTCTTGTTTGCGCTGATTATGTTACAAAATGGGTAGAAGCTAAAGCAGTTTTTTTTGCTACTGAAAATGTTATAGTTTCATTTCTTTTCGAGGATATTTTTACTCATTTTGGTGTCCCAAGGGAGATTGTGACAGATCAAGGAACTCAATTTACATCCAAGTTGGTACAAGAGATAATGGAGGAATATAAAATCAAACATCGGAAGTCTAATCCATATCATCCACAGGCAAATGGACAGGTGGAATCCACCAATAAAGTAATTGAAGATTGTGCATCTGCATAGACTGTGCATCTGCATAGAAGAGACTGGGCAGAAAAGCTTCCAGAATCTTTATGGGCATACCGTACCACATGGAGAAACACTACAGGACATACTCCCTATGAACTTGTTTATGGGAAGCAAGTCCTATTTCATATTGAGTTCTAGGTAAAGACCTTCAAGATAGCGGTTAAATTAGGTCTTTATCTATTTGAAGCACAGAAATAAAGAATGGAGTAGTTGAATGAACTAGATGAGGTACGACATGATGCTATTTAAATAACAAACATAGTTCAACAAAACAGATCCAAGTGGCATGACAAGTACATAAAGGAAAACAAAATTCAGCCAAGAGATTGAGCATTACTTTTTGACTCAAAGTTTAAATATTTTCAAGGAAAATTTCAAACTCATTGGCTTGGGCCTGATGAGATTGAAACTATCTTTAATAATGGTGCAGTCAAGATCAAAACCATTGATGAAGAAAGAGTGACCTTCCTTGTAAATGGTCATCGATTGATAACTTATGACAAGCCATTGACAAAGGAAGAATATGTTACAAACTTGCAAGACAATATTGGTTTGAGGATGATTAGGAAGGATTTTCCTTCCTCTCCAACTTGATTTGTAAAGATTTTTGTTTCTAAAAATGAAAAAATGAAAAAATGAAAAATAATAAAATAATAAATTGTATAAACATGAAAACCTACTTTGTTTGCATGTTTATACAGAAAATATAGGGTGAAAAACAAGTATTCTTGGCACCCTAAATTTTAGTTTTCAATCCTATTCTAATCCTCATTTTCTTTATATCCCTCTTTTTCTTCTGAGAATAAGTAGCTACATAATTGTTGATAATTTGCAGCTTTGACAAAATTTTGTAGCTGATATTGACAGGAATCACTGACTGGGATAATTGAAGCTTCTAGCAGAAGGAAATGATCAAACCTGCAATTGAAAGCACCTGAGGACAATTCAAAAAGAAAAATCAAGTATTAGAATAAAAAAATAGAAGGTATGCAAATATTGGATTTAATAATAAAGGTTAAAAAATTAGATTATTAAATAATATAGACGTTGTACCACCAGTTGAAATAATGATTACTGTTCTAACTCCAAACTGAGTTATAAATAACACGTCATATCAATGAAGTTAGTCAGAAAAACCCATTTTCCATTCATCATTACGTAAACTATTCGTTTTCGAAACCCTGCTTCATTGATAATTCCGCTCACTCATATACATTCGTACTTTGTTTTCTTAATAGCCATTCTACTCATTTCCATTTACCATTTCATTCTCGGCCATACTCATATTTTTGAAATTGATATCATTCCAAAACCATGGCAAATAAGCAATTATGGAGTAAAACTTCACCAACATGGGAGTCATTGTTAGAACATAGACAAATGGGAAGAAGTTTATGGAAGGGTACCCACAGGTCAAGCAAACGCTACAATAAGTGCAGTGGTTGGATTTCATCGAAAAATTTGATGGCTATGACAGAGAGGTAACCAAGTATTTTTCCCTAGCCTTTGATGGAACTGAAGTAGAAATCAGGGACATCAAAATAGTGGTGACAGAATCCTTCATGGCTGAGGTAACTGGACTTCCTAGGGTTGGCGAGAGGTAGTTCAAAAACAGGGGAATTGAAGGGACTAAATGGAAGGCATTTCTAAATAACCCAGGCATGGATACTACTATCTTTAAAAAGGGTATTCCAAGCACAACTCTTGAAAGTAAATGGAGGAATTTACTATTAGTTATTCGGAAGTTCATTACTTGTGAGCGTAGATTCGGCAGCATTTTTTTCTACCATGTTCGTTTAATGATGCACTTTCTTGAAGGTAATGAAATCAATTTACACTATTTCTACTTAATAGCTTCAGGAAGATGTCTAGAAATACTCAACAAAAAATTCATTGAAAATACTATGCATCATCATGGTCTTGTAAACATGCTTATTGAAGCTCATCTTTAGAAATTGGGAGATAACTGGGAGAGTTTTCGAATTAGAAATCATTTTAAGGAAATAGAGCAAGAAGAACATAGTAGCAGTAACGTAAAGAGAAGCAAAAGAAAATTGTTTGAAAACCCTACTGATAACCAACTTCCACAACCAGAGCAACATTCAGAAGATGAAATTCCCCTTGTAAATGTTTTAGAAAACATAAAGAAGGAAGGTGTTAGAAGAAATAAAGCTAGTGAAAAATAAGAAAATACACCCAAAAAGAAAATAGAGGAAACAAAGAAAACAAGTGACAAGGAAGGAAGTATGTCTAAAAAGGAATCAGAGGAAATGGAATAGGCAAAAACTGAACAAGCAAAGGTTCAAAAAAAATTTCTTCTTACTAAAACTTCTTCTACTCTTAGCAGAAGTGCTAGACTCAACAAATCAACAAAGGAATCATATCGATTATCTATAGAGATTTTCAACTTGGAAGAAGATAAAGAGCTAAAGATTCCATTGCCTATAGTTCCATCACCATATTTATCACCAATTTCATCACCAATTGCTAATACAGTGAGAAGAACACTAGAGATTGACCCAGTCCAATAGGAGATATATGACTACATTGAGTCTCTGGAGAAGAAAGCTACAAAAAATGCCACTACATCCTCAAATCAAGGAATTCAATATGATAATCCACAAGAACCTCCAATTGTGAATACTCTCAAACAAGAAATTTTTGAATTGGAGACACTAAATAGACACTTAAAGAAAGAACATGAAACATTAAAAGTGCAGAATGAAATACAAAGGACTCAAAATGACAACATTCTCATACATCTTGCACTGTGGTATGATAAGAATAAGAAGCTAAAGGAAAATAACAAGTCTCTCAAGAGGAAGGTCATAAGTTTGAAATACAAAATTTTGATGAAGAAGCCCAGGATGGAAGTTGCTAAGAAGAAGGTACAGAAAACAAACTTTGATGTTCTGGCTCAAGTTTATGAAAGAGTACAGTGATAGAGAAAGGCTATCAGTTTTGAATTTTTGCATGAGGACATGAAATGACTTCCATGTGGGGGAACATTGAGCCTCATAATTAATTCTTTTTGACACCCTATTTCACCTATCTTATTCTTATTTTACCATCATAATCACTCAATGGGCATTAAATCACAGGATTGTTAGCCTCGCTCTCTTAAAAATCAATAATAAATCCAATTATTAAATTAAATAAATAAAATCATGAGAATTCCTCAAACTAAGGAGTCTAGTTTGGATGAGAGATTATCTCCAACTAGCTCTCTTAAATTAGTGTGTAAGTTGAGAAATTTTCTCAACCAAGTGAGTCTAAGATAGACACACTATCTTAAGACCACTTACTGATGTATTTAAATGTAGTACTAAATTTTTTGAATAATGTGAATTACATGAGCATGAGAGACCACATGATGGCTCTCTTCCTTTTCTGCCAGTTTTATTTTTTGTGTGTTAACTTGCTGTGCATATGGTTATATGGCTTTGTGATTCCTCTTCTTGTGGTATCAGAGCCATATGGGTAACACTTGAAGACTAAAGATTGAAAAATTATAGGGCCGAGTTGATTTATTGGGCGAGTGGTTTGCCGAAGTCAACTTATGCTAAGACAAACTATGTCAGTCCAGGTGGTTATGGCACGCTTGATACCAACAAAGGCCAATAATGGCTATCGCACTGCACTACAGTCAAATCGCTGATCAGTTTGATTCTCCCTGCCTGCAATCAATGCATGTGGAGCCTGCATTTTGCGTGGAAGAGAAACGGATCATTTCAAGTTAAACTCAAAACTAGTCTGTGGGCAATAAGTTGTAAGGTTCCACCGAATTCCGCTGTGCATTATAAGCTGAAGTGCATGATACACACCAGAAAGGACTATTTGCAGAACTGCCACGCGTTGTTGGTGGGCAGCGATAGCTTGGGTAGATCATCTAAAAAAAAGGAGGGTTGTATATTTAATTGGGTTGCTTGTCAATGAACCATCTCTGTTTACGAAGCGCTTTTATATTGTTGTTAGATTCTTTGGATTGTTGTTGGATGAAGGCACAGATGCTCTGTTGAATGAGCTACGTCGTGTTGCTGGGTTGTGAAGTGATTTTGATGAGTTCTGAAATCTTGCATATCATTGTAGAGTGTTGAACCAGCATGGGAGACCAACGAATCAACGTGAAGGAGCTTGCATAAGGCTTTGGAATATGGAGCTTGCAAAAGGCTTTGGAATCTGCATGTCTTTCAGATCTGATTGAAGGACGCTGGAGAAAATTTGAGGTAGCCAGAGAAGAGGTTGAGTCAATTTGAGGCATTGAGCAATTCAAATAAGTTGCATTCTTTTCCATATTGCAGTTTCTATTCAAGGCATTTTCTTAGATTAGAAAAGAATTTTGATGTTTATTTTCCAATGGCGCTACTTGGACATGAAATTTCTTCATTTGCTACTCTGAAACACCAGAAGGCCAAGGAGAGGCAGTCTGACCAACTATTGAGCCACTTTTGCTCACTTCTGGGCTAAGCACAATTAAGAATCAAATATTTCGCCAAGATCTCAATCTAGAAAACGTGTTGCTATTAATAGCTGCCTACACAATGAAGACCAAAGTTTCCATCTGCAATCTCAGATTCAAAGTGATTTAAAGAGGCGAATAGACGGTCCATATAAAACACACTCTACAAGAGTCGGGGAGAAATACCAAGGATCTTTCCGAAATCTCGGTGGTCAACAGTTCAAATCATATGGTGGACAACTCTTTATGGTAAAAATTTAATTTATATTTTACATGCTTAATTTAAAAAAAAAAAAAAAAATCCATTTATTTGTTTTAATGGGAAGCATGTAAAATAAGATTGGAGTGATAAGATTGTGGAGTAATAAGTGCCTTTGGAAGGAGTGATTGGTAATATGGAATGATGAGTGATTTTTTTTCTTAAGGGCAACTTATTGTAGAAATCCAAAAATAGTATTTTACTTTGAGGTAGCTTAAATTCATTTCAAAGTCAAAGTCAAAGTTAAATTGTAATTGAGAAGTCACAATGACAAGTGAGAAAAGTGAGGGTTGATGTGAAAGAGAGGTAAAACAGATATTAAAGTTAACTTTGACGCTAGAGCTTGGCATTATCATTGTTTTAGAGTCAATTTTTAAAGACAATTTGATGCCAAGGAGTTCTTAGTTTGTGCTTGAGACGCCTCACTAAAGACATTGTCATGATGATGTATATTGAAGGTTAGTAAAAACATCTCTTTTTGTGGTGATTTTGTCCTATATCCACCCGAAATTGAATAAGGGGATCATAGGTACACTCTGTTTCATGAATGTGCTTGTATGATTTGAGTCAAATTTGTAAAATTATCTCTTTAATATGCTTAAACAAAACAACTACATGCACATAAGAAAGTTTACATATAAAAGTCATTGATCAAGCTCCTGAAATCAAAGCTCCCATAATCAATTAAGTTCATAAGCACAAAGCATCACATCATTGACTTGATAAAAGTAATATTCTGCAACAACTTTTCACAATAGCTAATTCACACCATCAAGTTAAGGGCGCTACAATATCAAGCATTTGAAGCCAAGACGACATCAACATCATCAACACTTTTTGTATCACTTGCAGATAAACATTTTTTAACTGAATTGTACGGGTGCATTCTCGGTTGTAACCGACACCCCAATTTGACTTCTTAAGGTGAATACATTAAGTCAAGTAAGTCTTAATTTAATTCATCAAGATTGAACTTGTCATTTGTCTCTTGGGTGCATTTTCGACAGTGTTCGACACCCTTTCTTTTTTAAAAATCAACACATTCAGTGAGTACATTCAAGAAAGCACAAAGTGCCAGTAATCAATCAAGTAAGTGCAAGCAAAGCGAGCGAGCATGTCAAAATTGAGTGTGAAAGTTCAAAGCACAACATCTACAACAAACGAGCCAGTGTAAAGTCATTAAATCATTCATAAAATTTCATTCAAGCAAAACAATCGCCATCAAGCGAGCACACAATTAGCAGTTCAAGCAAGTGTTTAAAATCATCGGCAATCAACAACCAGTACAAGTGAGCGTGTCATTTCAGTGATCGACTCAAGTGAGAAATTTTTTCAAGCACGACTTCTACAACAAGCGAGCCTGACTTCAAAGTAAGAAAGGTAACATGGCGACACACATTCAGTTGTCCCAAATTATTAACAATTTAATGTTATTATCAGTCGGTGACATGGTGCACATTAGAAAAACCGCTCTTGTTGACATTCAAGTGCATATTCAACATGCACATGAAACAATTGAGTTCCTTCAACTGGAGTTGCAATTGCAAAGAAATGAGTTGCAAGAGAAGCATGTTGTTTCCAAGTCTTTGACCAATCCAGAGACAACTGATCATTTGACTTCATTCATCCAACCAAATTCAAGTGTTGAAGCTGTTCCAGTTCAACTTTCTTCCAAACCCATCATCAATCCATGGGAAGAAATTCAAAGTAATCGAAATCGACATGGCTTAGGATATGTCAAAGATAACGACAACTTATATATCCCTGATTATTCAAAGCCCATTCAATTTGTCAGTTCCAGATTACTTGAACAAATCACCTCAGCAAGTTCTCAACAACTTGTAGACTGACGTCAATGCACACAAACCAAAGTTGGAGATAAACAGAAATGCACACCAACCCAAGTTGCATACAAACTGAAATGTTCTCATTGTCAAAGAACCGGTCATCTGGAAAATCAATGTTTTGATCTCCATCTTTGTAGCCATTGCGGTAAGTCAAATCATACATCAGAGAAATGTTGCAACCATTGACAGTCAGCCAGATTGAAGATAAATTATTCATGGATTGATCCCTGGGAATGGTCATCCATAGCTAAAAGATTGTATAAGTTTTACAATCGGATTCACTCACACATATTGTAGCCAACAGTCAAATGGAGATGGTACTCTCGTGCAGTTGAACGAGGGAGTACACCAGTAAAATACTCCTCCACCTATAGGGTGGAGTTCAGATATGTTTTGGAGAAGATTGCCTCTCCTTTTAGTTGACAAAGGGGGGAAATTGTCAATGAAATTGACAAGCAGTTTTTAGACTAAAAGTCTCGACAACATTCGTGAAGTGGCCAGTGGGCATCTATATCAGCCAGTGGGCGATCATCATCAGCAAATACGCCAGTGGGAGATCATCATCAGCAAATACGCCAGTGGGCGATCATCATCAGCAAATACGCCAGTGGGCATTCATCAAATTGTGTCAGTGGACACTGGATGTTGTTTTCAAGAAAAGGACAGTTGGATCCTTTTGTGGCTTGGCACATGATGGAGTTGTCAAGCGACATTCAAAGATGAATCAGTCATGCAGCTGACTCATGGTCTCTTCATATTGTAGTTTCTTCAACATCCAGCTTTGGCGGTTTTTAGGCAAATGCTTTTTGAGGATAAACTTGAGAACTTGGAAGATGGTTCCTTGTTCGATTTGGATTTATCATTGAGGGGGGGAATGTTAGACTCACTCTCTTAAAAATCAATAATAAATCCAATTATTAAATTAAATAAATAAAATCACTAGAATTCCTCAAACTAATGAGTCTAGTTTGGATGAGAGATTCTCTCCAACTAGCTCTCCTAAATTAGTGCGTAAGTTGAGAAATTGTCTCAACTAAGTGAGTCTAAGATATATGCACTATCTTAAGACCACTTACTCATGTATTTAAATGTATTATTAAATTTTTTGAATAGTGTGGATTACATGACCATGAGAGACCACATGATGGCTCTCTGCCTTTTCCTCCAGTTTAATTCTTGTGTGTTAACTTGTTGTGCATATGGTTATATGGATTTTTTATTCTTCTTCAAGGATTTATGGCATGGCAGGTATATAATTGTCTTGTATTTCATAAGTTGATAATGTTCTTTATTACTAGTCTAATATTTTCTTTAGCTACTGAATTGGGATGATTTTGCATCTAATTTTTAATTTCACAGCCAAGTCCATGGTTTAATAGGTTCCAAGGTGCCAAATGGAGAGGGAAATATATGGAAAGGTGGAAATCAATGCAATTAATGATTCCATCCTACCTTCATGAAAAATATTGATAAACGAAGCTTCTAGTTACATGGTCAAGGATAAAGTCAACTTTGTCAGCTATAACAGGTGAGCAAGGAACAAGATATATGCCTCATGATTTGCTTTGTTAATATAAAATCGTGATAAAATTCTATTATATTATCTTTTCATACTTTATTTTAGCATTTTGTTAGCAAGGTTAGGCATAGATCTCTAACCATTTAATGATACGAACTTTATGAAAAGACCTCGTAGCAGACATAAACGCGGTGACTTATATATGCACAGTGAAGACTTAGAACTCTATTTTTAATTCAATTTATGAAGAACCTTTTCATTTCCATGTGTGGTTGATTGTTTGATCGATAGCTTGATTTCCTGATTCTCATGGAGTGCCCCTTCAAGAAATAAGGATTTTTATTCATTTTTAGTAGATAGAGTTTATGTATAATTTCATAAGCTTTTTGTTTTGTTCAATTAAGTAGATACGTTTTTAATTTCTTTTAGATTCAAATTATGATGCCTTTACTAATATTCTCTTTTTTTTATAATTGCACATGAATTAAATTTAATAGTAGTGACACCAATAGTGTGTGTTTGTACTTAGAATAAAAATTGTATCTCGTAAAACAGAGTATTTGTTTACAGATTATGTTTCAAGCATAAGTGATTTATAAGAAATGAGAAAATGTGAACATAGTTAAGCATAGATTCAATTTACTTTGGTTTTTCATTCAAGAGTGTGTTATCTTGATAGATGAGTTGATTCTTACATAGAATATTTCAGATATATAGTAGCATGTGTGTGTGTTTTATGAATTGAATTTCATTTTACAGGTGTGAGATTGATTTATAATTCTGAGATTTTTATTGGTTGTGTGGATTTTATAATCAGATATAATTTTTATAAGAGTGTGATTAATTTTCATTTACAATAGGTGTGGGATTAATTTAATTATATGAAGAGTTGTGAGATTATATTTTAAAGCAGAGTGCGAGATTTTCCAAAAGTTTCCTTTAGTAAAATAGTGTGATCATTTTATTTTCTAGGAATAATTGCTTTGTTCATGTGCATTTCAATAACTTAATTTAGAATTTATATTTTGATAACTCAGCTTAATTTAGAACTGGTGTGAATAACTAAGGACTTCTAGCACATACGATGCACTTACACTTCATCAGCTTACTAGCCCTAGACGATAATTTATGCAAGTAATTTAAGGTTAATTGAATCACCAAAAAATTTCTATGTTTATTTCTGAGCTCAAATTCCATCTAATCCTTTGAGTATAAGAGCTAGGTGAACCTCTATTGTTTGGTTAATATCTTGCATTAAAAGAAATGCGTAACAGTAGGCCTTATGCTATGGGATTGCTTGAGGGAAGCATGCATTCTCTCTTATTCATGTATTTGTATGTAGCTAATCCAAGGGAGCCACCACACACACACACACACACATATTGTAAAGCTTAGGAGAGATAGCGTTTATATGTTTATATCTATGTATGATTTGGGTCAAGTTCTCATTAAAATTAAGAGGGATAGTTGATCCAGGTGGATGTTGGTGGCCACCCACCTATCCCATTTGGAACCCCACAACTATCTCTTTCAGCTTTTTCAGTTTCCTAAATTGTAGCATAGTTTACTATTTTTAGCAGTTTTTCAGGTCCTGAACTTCCGGAGCCGCTTTGAGGCCCTAAACGATGTTTTTTGTGAAATCTGGGGCAACATCGGTCCATGGACCATTGTTGCCTCCCAAAGTGGTAGTACTCGGATAGATCTTTCTAACGAGCTATCATACGCGTCAAACAGAGATCGTATGCCAAAGTTACGACCCCGGGAAATTGATGTACCAATTTACCCAAACGGGGCCCACAGTTTGGTGTTTCATCTTCTAGGGTTATGTTTTGGGATGTGAAGGGTTTTCCATTGTTTCTCAACAATAAATATGCCTTCGAGCCTCATTGTAACACAGTTTTAGAATAGTTCAGAGGCATGTAGCCACCACATCTCTTCTCAGAGATAAGCTACCATCGCCCTAGCTGGTTTATTTCCATTTCTGGTTGTAAGCATATTTCAGTATTTTACATTAATGAAATGAGGTATTATTTCTGCTGCATCTTTATGTATATGGTTATCTCTGTAATTTGTTGTGTTCCTGTTTAAATCCGGATCAGTGGTATTGGAGTGGTCTGATTTTTCTCTGTTTTTCTTTGCATGTCCCCAACGAGGTCGGGATATGGTCGAACCTTTGCAAGACCAGTCTCGCAAATCCTGACGGCCTCCCATGGTGGATGAGAAGAAAGATGAGGGGGCAGGAGATCCTATCAAAATCTTGCTCGAAGAAGCGCTCGAGCGGCAAAGGAACGCGATGATGGATAGCTTTGCGTAGATCCTTCAGCGGCTACCCAAAAGCGATGCATCAGCTTCCAGCAGCTACTCTGGAAACGTCACTCCATTTAAGGTACAAGTTAATTTTGAAATCACCATATTCGAGGGTCAAATAGATGTAGATGTTGTAGATAAATGGTTAAATCTACTAGAGGGTTATTTTTCTGTTCATGAATTTTCAAGTCGGGAAAAGATTGTTTTCGCTCTTCTCAAAGCAGCCCCCCATGTCAAGGACTAGTGGGAAACCTACTGCGAGCAGAAGGATGAAAGTACAGGCTCACTATTTTCAGTCACACCCACTTGGAATGACTTCCGGGATGCCATCAAGGAGCAGTACTACCCTGTCGGAAGCTATGAGGACAAATACATCAAATAGACCACACTGCGGCAGGGACGAGACCAAGATGTGCCGGAGTTCACAAACATTTTTCATGCCCTTCGCACATAGTTGGGTATCGAAGATTCTGAGCTGCATCTGGTACTCAAATACCGTGGCTACCTACACAGATACATCCAGGAAGAGATGGGGTTCTTGAACATTTCTTCACTCTGCACAGCATACCGATATGGAGCAAAAGTTCAAACAGAAGAAGCGAGACTTTGGATCTGCAAATCTGAAGCCCAAAGGACAAAGCCAAGGTGGGGTGACCCAAGACAACCCATCAAAGCCGCAAGAAAAGAATAACACCACGAAGCCGAAGAAGGACACAGGAAAGTGGTGTGAGTTCCACAAGAGTCCCAATCATAACACAAGTGAGTGTCAGACCAAGCAGTCACTGGTGGCCGAGTTGAAGGCTTCTGAATCAGATGCATGTTCTAACCCTGAGCCAGAACCTGACAAGGGGAATGGCAAAGGGAAGCAGATCATTGATGCAGATCCCAGCGCCACTGTTGCCACTTCCAAGATCTAGAAGAATGAATGTGCAGATCCAGAAGAGGGGGAGCGTCTTTTCCACTCACAAATGTGGGTGAAGGGTTCGCCGCTGCAATTCATTGTCGACAGTGGCAGCCAAAAGAACGTCATTTCAGGAGAGGTCGTGAAGCAGTTGGGCCTACAGACTACACCGCACATGCAGCCGTACAATATCAAGTTGCTTCACGAAGGACGAGATATGAAAGTTCGCTAGCAGTGTTTCCTTCCCTACAGCATCAAACCCTTCACAGACGAGGTATTGTGTGATGTTACACCTCTGGATGTTTGTGATGTATTATTAGGCCAGCCATACTTGTGGAGGCGACATGCTATGTATGAGTCCAGGCCTCGTGCTGTCATTATTTCTTTGAATATATCATTATACAGGATACCGGAGGTAGCCCCGCCTACTGCCACATCTTTGATCACTGCTAAGAAAGGCAGCAAGCTCATCTCCCAGACCAAGAAATTCATCTGTTTGGTTCACTCCCAAAGTAAGGGGAAGATTTCCATCACATCTAGGACCCCCGCGAAGGGTTCCTCCACGCAGCAGCAGCGGCAAAGGGATACGGTCATGACAGAACACAGGAACAACTTCTCCTCACCTACAGGGGTACCACATAAGTTTCAGGTGGGCAACAAAGTTTGGTTACATCTGCAGAAAGAACGCCTTACAAGAGCCCATCAGAAGCTCTGACCACTCCAACATGGTCCTTACACCTATACCAAGGCTACGGGCAATAATGCTTTGAAGCACAACATTCCTCCATTCCTTCGCTTGCACCGAATGTTCAATGTGGACCATCGTTGTCCATGCTTCCCACCATTTCTGGTCACATCATAGATTGCAGAACAGCTCACCAGAGACCCAGCTCAGTAGAAGCTTCCTCATCTCAAGGAGGAACTCAACGCAATGGGGACCATTGCTTCTTAAGGGGGGAAGAATGATCCAGGTGGATGTTGGTGGCCACCCACCTATCCCATTTGGACCCGCACAACTATCTCTTTCAACTTTTTCAGTTTCCTAAATTGTAGCAAAATTTACTATTTTAGCAGTTTTTCGGGTCCTGAACTTCCGAAGCCGTTTTGAGGCCCTAAACGATGTTTTTTGGGAAATCTTGGGCAACATGGGTCCATGGACCCATGTTGACTCCCAAAGTGGTAGTACTCAGATAGATCTTTCTAACAAGTTATCGTACGCGTCAAACGGAGATCGTATGCCAAAGTTACGACCCAGGGTAATTGATGTACCAATTTACCCAAACGGGGCCCACAATTTGGCGTTTCATCTTCTAGGGTTAGGTTTTGGGATGTGAAGGGTTTTCCATTGTTTCTCAACAATAAATAGGCCTTTGAGCCTCATTGTAACACAGTTTTAGAACAGTTCAGAGGCATGTAGCCACCACATCTCTTCTCAGAGATAAGCTACCATCGCCCTAGCTGGTTTATTTCCATTTCTGGTTGTAAGCATATTTCAGTATTTTACATTAATGAAATGAGGTATTATTTCCGCTGCATCTTTATGTATATGGTTATCTCTGTAATTTGTTGTGTTCCTATTTAAATCCGGATCAATGGTCCTATCGACTATACATCGTAGGTTGCATATATATTTATATTTGTTCTGGTATGTAGGCACCCAAGCTTAGGAGGGATAAACCCTATATATGTATGTACCAAAGCTCAAGAGGAAGTCACAAAAATAAAAGGAGCTAACAGCTTAAGGTAACTTTGGCACAATAATTATATATCTATATCTATATCTATATATATATATATATATATATATATATATATATATATATATATATATATATATATATATATATATATATATATATATATATGATACCAATGCCAAGATGACGGGCTAATTTATGTATTTAGATGAAGATGTGGACTGGAATTTGATGGAGATGAATTCCCATCTTGGGACCTTGGGGTCTTAGGAACTTGAGGGATTTCATAAGCATGATCTATGAGTTTTGGGTGAGAGATGGAGTCTGAAATGGAAGGAAAGTCTAGAAAGCAATAACAAAGTTGTTGTCTTGGGCCTTGGGAGTTGGTAAAACCTTCAAAGAGCAAATGATCTTATAATGGGAAAATTTGATTTTTCACAAGTTCTAAACCTTAGTGGGACTGAGGCCATGTAGCTTGATGACATGGATTAGTGGTGATGTGGCATCAAGGAGGATTTTCATGTGGTATGTACCAATGGCATTTTTTGTGGGGCAAGTGGCCCAAAAATAGATGATATGTGGAACTCCTAGAGGAGGCCAAATGGATAGGATGACATTAGGGTGATGAGACTTTATCTCAAGATAGAGAATCTCCAATAAGCGATGGAAAAATTTCCATCTTGGGTTGACAACTGGGTGACATATGTTGGGTGTGGAGCTTGATTATCTTCTTTATTCAGAGGTATCCCCGCATTGGATTCCAGTTCATGTTGGGGCAGCAACGATGCCCATTTTTGCAATTCCAGGGGGGTCCAGGGGGGGTGGCGTGGATTTTTAGAGCCCCCCCTGGCGGGGGTTCAGGGGCAGCACCCCCGAAGTTAAAAATAGATGTAAAATTTCCTTGTAAAATGTTGTAATTTTGTAGACAATCTGAGCCTTTCATTAGGTGGATGATATGATGGTAGAATTTATGTTTAATTTAGAGATTTTTTCCCTAGAAAGTAACCCCTCTCTATATATGAGGGAATTGTATTACAGATATGTATATGTGTATCTGAGCGAGAAAGAGAGAGAGGAGATTGTGTGATAGCGAAGAGGAAATTACAACAGATCAGTTGTAGGTTTTATCTCTTCATTTTGCTAGATAATATAAAAGGAAGGACTGATTGTTTCTCCGTGGACGTAGCCCAAATTGGGTGAACCATGTATATCTATGTCTCTATTGTTTTATGCATTTTTTGTGTTTATATTTATGAAATATTTTATGTGTTCCATTTCTCTGTAATATATAATTTTCTACCAACATCATCTTAGGGCTCAAAAGGGAGCAATATGCACAGAGGAGAAATGGGCAAGATGGGAGATAACCATCGTAATTTATGGGAAACTTTTATGTCTCCATGTATTGCACCTCAACATGTCTCATCATGGTAATGTTGAGAAATGGTCGAGAGATGAGGCTAAGATGGGAAGTCCTCCCATCATTTGATATGGAAGTATTTTTGTCTCGCCTCATAAATTTTGAAATATCATTGGTAATGTTCCAAGGAGTTGGGTCAAGGTTGAGATTCATTATAATAGAATTTTGATGAATTGTAAGGTTCTAGGAGGGGCATAACATTGATTGAGGGATCCCCCTTCCTTTCCATACTTTGTGGGGATACCCGCCCCTCATTCCATTGATTTAGTCTAGTCAAACGTTAGTCATTCAATCTCAGATGTGGAACTCGTTTACGGTAATGGATACCACCAACATATAGGGGGTCTCCCCAATGTGAAGTCATAATAAGACCTCACACCATTTGGAGTAGGAGCCCCAACTGGAGTATCAACCCCACCACCATAACACAAATTTTCTCCTTTATTTCAATGAATAACATAAGATATGATACACATACACACTAAACACACAAATAAGTTGACATTGTGTAAAACTGATTGCAATGTGTAAAAGGAGACCTTCATGAGAAGGAGACAAGAGTGAGTCTTTGGAAGGAATTAATAGTAATAACCTAAGACAGACACATGAGAGCTTGAAGTGATTCATTAGAAAAATAGTTCACATAATGATTATTAAAGTGAATATAGCACACATTCAACAAGATGAGTACCAATTCGACTGAAATAGTTGAATTTCTCCAATACATATGAACACAATATATATCGGAAACATACCAATAATAGTCCTAAAACATTTGTGATACATGAATTAAAAGGTGTTGACTCATTCAATTTCAATTAGGTGAAATATCCAAGTACATAGTTATAATGATGAGGCACTAGTTCTAGTAGTGGAACATTAAGTCACTTCCTGCTTCTCCAAAAATATTTTTCTATCCTATGCCAAGTAGAGAAGCCAAGACTAGATCTCCCAAGCTTAAACTTCCAAAGGCCCATTTCTTGAGTTATGCAGTTTCTTTCATAACAAGTGGAATGACCTTTCATCTCCCCTTGAATCTTGAACTTCTAATATGTCCTTTGAACTCCTAAACAACTCTTGAACTTCTAAATGACCTTTAGACTTCTCCATGTGACTTTTGGACTTCTCCTAAAGATATTTTGTCCATATATGACTAAGTTAATTTTCATATCCACATATGACTCTTGGACTTCCACACATTACATTTTGTCCTTTCCTAGATAATAAATCATTACATTCTACATGATGATGTGACATGACACATGGACACACATTGACTATTGTGATGAAACATGTACAAGATACAACTTGACAAGATGACATGGAATTCATGACGAAGTGACATTGCTAAGCTATCTTCCTTGCTACTTCATCTTACATTCTTGATGGCAGATATGATATATGCTTCGTCTTCATGAAGGATCCACTTTTTTCTTCTCCTTCACCCTCCAAAGGCTCTTTGATCAATATCAGAATCCTTTGGATCATCATGCAATGTCTTCTTTTTGTCTCAATGATGTAGGCTCGGGTGTGATGAAGGACCCTTCCAACACCTTTTACTTTCTTGATGTGTTAAATTGCATTTTTTTTTAAAAGAGCATAAATGAATACATCTGCATGCTGTAAAGAATAGGAACATGACAAACATTTTCAACATAAAAACTCAAGACGTTGATAATGGAGTTCGTCTAGGAGGGACTATGTCTCCGGGCCCCAGTGTCAAGATGGTGTAGGCCACTGCATTAAGTGTTGTCAATAGTAATGATGTACATAAGAGGTGATGTCATTATCATACTAGGATAATTCCCTCATGCGGGAGTGGTGCCACGAGATGTTCCACTACAGGAAATCTCAGTCAAAAGACTCCTATTAGTATGACACAAAAACTCATGCATGATGAGTATCCCGCCAACATGGCATAAAAGGGATCTTAATGCAAAACATGCATGACGACAACAAGAGTATCCCAACAGCATACAACAAAGGAATCTCAAAACATAACATGACGAATCATGACAATAAGTTCATCACATATACGATTCCGCATCACATCAAGCAAGGAATCATGTAGATATGCAATAAACAAGATCTTGCATCAACATCAGTCAAGGATCTGTACAACATAATGCATAAAGAAGAAGTACATGAACAGATCATATACCTCACCACCAAGGGCCATCTAAAAAAACGGATGTCAAACTGCTGTAGCTGCTTGGACCATCGATCTCACAACATCAATTGCATGGAAATGGTTGCTCGCACATGAATATTGACACCTGCATTCCACTTAGAAAAGTGGATAAGGGATAGAATGAGAGAATGAGAAATATGAATGCACCATTAGATATGTGGCATCGAATAGTGCAAAATCGACTGCCCAAAATTTGCATTTTGAAAAGTTGAGAATCTTGGGCTCAAGGAATCCTTAGATTCCCCCTAGATTCCTTAAAGATTTTGCTCCATGGGTGGATAGGAAATCTGTAACTCAAATCGAAAATTTGACCTCGCCATTGTGATCCCCACGAAAAACCGTGAAGAACAAGTATAAACTTGACTATATTCCGAAATGGAGAAAATTTACCTCCTTGGGAAAATTTCAAGTCTCATGGTTCCACTCCCTATTTTTGCAGTGATCATGGTTCCACCTTCATCCTAAAAATGGCCGAAAAATGTATAATTTTGATGGAGACATGGACAACGCCATTTCGTTCGTGGCGACGAGAAGTGCTGAGTCCATATAAAATTTGTCAAAATCTATCAAAATGAAATTTCACCCCCCTGCATAACACTGCCTCGAACTGCATGCACAACCTCCTCCTGTATCGAAATCCGTGCCTGCTCCTGGTTCCTCCATCTGCCTTGGTGCACTGAAAGAAACTAGGTTTATGTAAATTCCTCTGGGGGGATATTACAAGAAAAATCATTGGGCGCAATGGTAAATTAAGGCGTTGGTTGAGGAGGGGTCGGGCGATCAAACCTCGCCCCTCCTATTTTTCCCACATTATAGCTTTTTAAACCCAAAAAGTATATGAATGGGGGGGTCAAGTCCGCATTGGGTGGCCCGCCCCCATAATCTCGTGACATACGTTGTGTTGGGGGCCCATTAAACCTCCAGTGGTCATTTATTAATGGGAGTGTTTAGTTTGTATTAATGTTTTTGGGGTCGCCCGCCTAGGGGTCGGCCACGTGGGCCGGGCAGGTTTGACCCCCGCCAGTCCCATATCACATGGGTATGGCATGCGTTTTAAAGGTATAAGGGTGTGTGTCGGGTCCATTGGAGGTGGCCCATGTGTTATAGACATATTTGGGCACATCAACCCCAAACTTATATGTCGATGTATTAGGGCTCATCAACCCCAAAGTTATATGTCGATGTATTAGGGCTCATCAACCCCTAAAACAGTTGTTTCATACCCTAAAGGAACATAGTCATCTGAATACATCATTCCCTGAAATTTCCATATGAGAAACCATCCATAAATTGCCTAAATTGAACCATACTAATTGCTTCACTGGAAAAGTGTGATGCATATTGAGTGGTACACTGCAAGGGTGCGATGCATACTGTTTAGGCCTTCTATAGGGTGCGATGGGTGAGGATGGACAAATGTTCGAGACAGTTTGCTAGGTGGTTGCTCATGGAATCTTTTAGAAACTTCTCCTGTACCACTTGCCTCTCCGAATTTGCCCAAGGATGAATAAGGGATCTAAGAAATCTCCAATCCCTTCTCTTATAGAACCAATTGTAACAAGTGGAATGACACTAATCAAACCCCATGGATGACTCACACCCTTGCACACATCTATAAATGGATCCCTCATCCAAGAGATCTGGAGGTTGGAATGTTGTGAATTGCAAGTAAGTGCTGATAGTTTGTAATTGAGGAGAGAGCATTGTATTCTTGTTGGAGTGATCTTGCTATTTCATGAGGTGAAGAAGGATTGAAGCTAGGAGGATGGCACTAGATCAGACAACTGGGTTGTAATTCTCCTTTCTATTAATAAAGCTCTTCAATTTTTCTCCCATATGATTGTGCAATTGTGAATGTTATCATTTGTGAATGCTATCATTTGTTCATTATATATCTGATTCTGTAATGTTTATGTTGTAATAGATCACGATGCTTTGATGGTTCTTTGTTGCTATGCCTGTACAGGTACTCTCCAAGCGTGTTAAGTATGGGGAGGAGTTGCAGGATCTATAAAAGGGGAAAGAGATCAAGCAAGGGATTAAGCGGAAGTTCCAGGTTGGTTCCGTTATCTTTCTCTTATCTTTTACACATAGAAGAAATCATTGGATTGCTTTAAACTATTGTTTCTAGGGTAGCTGCGAAACCTAGAGGGCTAGCATTCTTTACGAATACTAGTTTTCCCATAAACAAATTGGCAAATCCACTAGGGAATGAACAGATGTTTGTTTGTTGTTATTGTTTGTTTTATGTTCAATTTTATAAACTATAGACAAAGTCTGAAGTCAGCCAGGTAGCCTTCGAACTGCTCTTACTCTGCAATTGCATAGTAGATGAATGCTGCTTCAGTCAACCTCTGGTTTAGTTTATGAATTAAACATTTGACTTGCAAGCACATATAGATTCCCTTTTGGTAGCTCAGTGACCTCTCAAGACATTCTAACATACTTTGCTCCTCATTGTTCATCATACAGCTCCACATTTGAGCCAAAACCCATTTTAGTTGCGCTCCCTAGACCATCGCACTATCTTCCACTGTGACTCAATATGCATAGCACCTCCTGAGTGTAGTAAGTGCGATGCATCTCAGTTTTTGTGAAGCCTAGGTGCGATGATTGACTGAACTCTTTTTCCATATAGAAATTAAGGGTTTTTGACCTTGTTTTCAGTTTTGTTTGGTTGTTTTGCTGCATATGAACAGTGCCTCTTTACTAAAGATTACTTGCATCATTTAGATCAGCCTCAATTACATTAGGATTAGTGAATTGTTTTGTGTATTTGTTCCTCATTTACAATCCTTTGTCGACAAGTTGTTTAAATTTATTTGTCGCTTTGGTACAAAAAGTGTCGTAATTGTCGTTTTGTGTCGAAAAGAGAAGTGTCGTAAATTCTTCCTTCCCTTGATAATCGATTAAACTTTTCTTCATGTATTTGGTTTGATTTGTTTATATTCGAAGTGTTGAAAGCATTTTTATTCAAAATTGAAAAGTGTCGTTTTGAGTCTTCCTTTCTCTTTTGAAGAAGAAATTGTTGAAAATGTCATTTTGAGTGAAATATTTTAGATCTTTGTTGCATTTAGTTTTCCTTTTTGGCATTTTTCACATTAAGGAGAATGAAAACAAATACATGCATTTGCATTTAGCATTTTTTTATTTATGTACGAAAAGATAATTTAGGGAAATGCACTAGTGTGTGCTCTTTGCTCTTTTCTTAAAAGCACTGTTATTTTCTTTCCCTAGTAGCTAGGATTTTCATTGCTCAAATAAACAAAGATTGTTTATCATTGTAGATTGCATCTTAGGAATTTCAGATCATCATCACACGGTGAACCATTGAAAGGAAAACTCTAAACAAGATCAACTTTAAAATGAATTTCAATGAATCTAACAACGCTTTGGAACTTAATGCAACATATCTAGAGGTCTAGGCTAGAGATGTGTTCCAGCGTCGTTAAAACTAGTGGCTATCGTTTTCATTGAAGGTTGGGTGATTCCTCCTCCTTGATACGACAAGTGCTAGCATGGACTTGTGCTCCGCATAGAGTCGCGTATATATTGGGAGACCACAATAGGCTTAAATCCTTTATCCATAGGAAACTGAGTCTGCTGCCTTATTGATCGCAATGCAATGAACACAACATTCAGAAAGATTGACTGCCGTACATAAGTCCTTGGTAATTTCTCTTTAATTTATCACCAAGGTGTATATTGTAGTTTTGAAATTGGTTTGGTAATCCCTCTGTCTAGATTTTCCAAAGTAGTCACTTTCGTTCCTTTTCGACTCTTTAAAAGAAAAGGTCCATCTGAGCACTTGTCCTTTCAGGCTCATTAAAAATTGAAGAAGACTAGAGTCATCTTTAGCTTTTTCTCTACTCTTGAAAAATGAGAAAGCAAAGTTGTGTCCAAGCATCATTAAAATTAATTGATTTCAGAATAACATCGCTGTTCCTTAGTTGATCTTAGGTTGAGATATATGGAAACAAATTCGGAGTCCATTGATCAAGGAATCCCTTTTGAAGGGAATCCTAGTCCTTTTCCTTCTTTTGGAAATATTGGTTCTCCTTATATGGCCACATTGTCCCTTCCAGGATTTACCATTGGCTTGCTAGTTTGGGTATTTTCAACCTCGTTGGTTCAAAATGTCGTGATTTCTCCACAATTGCGTACACCTTCAATTGGACAAAATCAACCTCTAGTTGATCCTGAAGTTGACCCTTTGCCTTCTTCCTCGTTTATTTCTTCCCCGCCTTCTTCCTCTTTGCTTCGTGAAAGTATTGATACTAGTAACCATGTGGCTAAGAAGAAGAAGAAAGGGCAAGAGAAGAAGAAGAAGCCAATTCAGCAAGGGGGAAACCAAGCAACCATTGCTCCCAAACCCAAATATCCATGCATAATTTGTGTGGGAGACCATTTTCATAGAAATTTTCCTTACTTTCCTCGAATCTTGAAAGAATAGTCTTCACGTTCACACCATCCTGTGTCATCAACCTCTGGAGATCATGTTGGTAACACATCATCAACTAGTGATAGTAAAGTTCATGGATATAACAAAAAAGTCAGAATTCCATGTAGGTTATGTGAAGGCAATCATTCCCTTCACCTTTGTCCTTTTTTGGATGAAGCCAAAAGATTTTTGGATAACCATCCTTCTTCACCATAGCGACTTCCATCTGGTTACAGGAAACTCTCCCTAAATCCTTCACTAGTTGAAGAATCGACTGGCCAAAATCCACTGTCAATCGAAACCATTCTCTCTGAAAGTGAATCCTATGAGTCAATACCCGACCAAAATCAACAGGTCGAGGTAACAATTGACCCGATTTCACCTTCAGCTAGTCATACCTTTCCCGAAGAGTGTAAAAATGTTACCGTTCAAGTTATTTTTGTTACTTCAGATTCTAATGACCTTGGGGGAAATCTGCCTGTTCCATCGAGACAGGAGGAAAACCCCCCAGTTCTAGTAACTCAAGGGGTTATTTCTCCCATTTCTTCGGTACCGCCTCTAAGTAGTCTAGTCACTTCCTTTGATTGGAATCGACCAACAGGATCCTCCCTTCTTTCTTATGTGCCTTTCTAGATCATAGTACAAGTTTGTAAAATGATCATTTTTGGCACTATTATAGATGAAGGTGCATTAGTGAGTATCATTTCCTAAACTTCTTGGAAAGCGCTTGGTTCGCCACTGCTTATCCCTATTACATAGAATCTGTTAGGCTTTAACAAAGGAACCATCCAACCGTTAGGGATCCTTCCTAAGTTACCTATTACTTTAGGAGGAAAAATCATTTCTCTGAATGCGATGGTAGTCCCAGGGCCGTTAGATTGAAACTTCTTGGGCGTGACTATGTTTACAACATGGAAGCTATTGTGTTAACACTCTTCTCAGTGATGTGTTTCCCGTATGAAGGCATTTTTGTCACCATTGACTATGTTATGAAACCAACTCAAGAAAAGATAGAAAAGATAGATCAACGCCTTAAAATTCAGCCTCTTCGAGGGGGCAACCTCCTTTACATTACATAAATGAACAATTCTTGGATGATACAAATGAAAATACCTCCTTTCTATATATAGGAGTCTAAGGGGTCATAACATAATCAGAGCCGACATAACAATAATAATGTAAGGGCATAATAATAACAATAGTGGGCTTCTATGTGGCACAATAGTAACAATATTGGCACTACATGGGTACATCAATATAATAAGTGGGTTGTACTAATAACAATAAGGGGTTACACTAGTAGTATAGGGGCCTAACATGCCCCTCTCCTTCAAAAGGCGTTGTCCTTAATGCTTGAGTAGTTCTTGATGCTTCTGTATAAAATTCTTGTCCTCCCATGTGGAATCTTCAGCGGGTAAGTTCTTCCACTTGATGAGATACTCTGAAATTGATCAATTTCGTAGCTGTCGGGTTCTTGCTTCTGTGACAGCTCCAGGTTCCAATATGATTTTTCCTTCCTCTTCAATTTCTGGCAATATTGTTTGAATTGGGATCTTTTGCAAATTTTGAATAAGTGGCCATACTTCTTCTTCCTTCTTCCATTCATCCCTTGCTTCATTTATCCAATCTGCTTGGATAATAGAAATAGCAGAAAACAATGCTTCCACATCTTCATCCTTGAAGAGTCTTCTCAGTCGGTAAGGTCGCCATTTTTTAAGTGCATGTAATATTGCCAAAATTTCCTTCTCATAAATAGCTTACTTGAGATGTAGCAGTAAAAATACCCAATCACCTACATCAAAACATTTTTCACTACGATGTTGATCTACTTGTTGTTTCGTTTGATTTTGCACTGAAGTGGCATTATCCTTTAAAAGTTGGAGAACTTGTTGTTGATGCTCAATGTGATCTTGCTCTGCTTGAACCTTTTTCTTCTCGATATGTCCTTCTATATCTAGAGTTTGAGGAGTGGTAATTTCTTCCAATCATTTACAAGACATGGCCGGATTCATTTCTTGATGCTCGATGTGATCTTTCACTTCTTCAATATTTTTCTTCTTAATATGTCCTTCTATCTTGATAGTTTGAGGAGTGGTAATTTCGACCAATGAATTACAAGATATGGTTGGATTCATTTCTTCCTTCTCGATGTGATCTTTCACTTCTTGCACCTTTTTCTTCTTGATGTGTCCTTCTATCTTGAGAGTTTGAGGAGTGGTAATTCTTTCCAATGCTTTACAAGATATGGTCTGATTCATTTCTTCTTTCTTTTGGGTGGGGTCCTGGCGTATATCCTCTTCTTTTGATGTTTCTTGATCTTTTTCTTCCTCCTCTTCATATTCTATGTAAAATAATTTCTTCTCAGCACACCTATGACCTTTAGTGCATTTGCTATCACAATTGTAACAAATCCCTTTTTCTCTTTTTTCTTCCAGTTGTTGTGGTGTAACCCTTGTAGGTTGTGGAAGGCTAGGAGAAGCAACACTTCCATTATTATAGTTGTGAGGGGTAGCCATAATTTTACTTTCCAATATGTAACAAAGCTCTTTTACTCTTTCCAATTGTTGTGGTGTTTCTCTAAATAAGGTGTTGCTCTTTGTATCCTCATAATGTGCTATCATTTCCTCCGTGAAAATTGACCATGTAACAAGTTGTTTACGAGAACAAATCCCTTCATAGCATAAAAATTGATCCGGTTCTAAATATGAAGATGCCATACATACCTTTTGTAACAGTGGTACACCATGTAGATCAAAATATTGCTCCATCTGAATTATCCAATTTACCGGATCCTTGCCATCAAACTTCCTCATCTTGCTTTTTCTTGATTTTAGGAGCTCGATCTTGAAATGACTGTAACTCTATACTTTCGGATCTTTAAGTTCTGAAATTGCAACCTGTAGTAGCCCTCTGTGTCCTCTTTCCAATGCCACCAGTCTGATCCAAATTGGATTCTCCAAGAAAGAGTTATGAACAATCTCCCAAGATGACCTGATTATAGACCTTTCTAGAAGAGCGAACTTGTATGAAGTGCCACGTGTCACTGTTTCGACCTTTGGCTATGAAAAATATCTACAAGAATCTACAATCCACCCTCTTTTTGTACCTTCTTACAAAATTTCAATCTGATGCTCAGAGAGAAAGTTATGATGATTTTCCCCAGGTCACCTGTTTGGAATGTAATTCATGAGTCTGCAAAAATACCAACTTCCTCAGATCATATCTCCGCAAATATAGTGCGAAAAGCACTGAAATTCGGACCCAAGGTTCAGCACGATTTCTTCTCAAATTGGCTTTTTTTTGCAACTTTTGAAACGTCGCAGAAAAAGGTTATAGCAAAAATTCCACGATGACCTGTTTAGAGTTGTGAAACCCTAGAATCCAAAGCTTTGATACCAAATGTTATGAAACCAGCTCAAGAAAAGATAGAAAAGATAGATGAACGCCTTAGAATTCAGCCTCTTCGAGGGGGCAACCTCCTTTACATTACATAAATGAACAATTCTTGGATGATACAAATGAAAAGACCTCCTTTCTATATATAGGAGTCTAAGGGGTCATAACATAATCAGAGCCGACATAACAATAATAATGTAAGGGCACAATAATAACAATAGTGGGCTTCTATGTGGCACAATAGTAAGAATATTGGCACTACATGGGTACATCAATATAATAAGTGGGTTGTATTAATAACAATAAGGGGTTACACTAGTAGTATAGGGGCCTAACAGACTAGCTTTCATTTCTTTGGTCCAAACATAGCTCCAAGTCAATCATCATCCCCAAATGGCCCATTTACATTAATGGTATCATCCCCGCTCAAGTTCCAAGTTGAGTCTTTCACTTGAACCTTCATTCCATCCACCTGATAGTCATGAGTAGTCTACTTAGGTGAATGTAATTAAGCTTGGGTGGAATGCACCTAATGGCAAAGATAAGTTTCCCTGTAGGTTCTATGATTGGTCTATCACACCATTCACCTTTGTCCATCTGGATGAAGCCAAAGAGGTGTTCAATAACCGTCCTGCTTCACTGCAGTGATTTCCATTTGGTTACAAGAGACTTTCCTTTTCATCATGCGGGGGGCATGCAAACCAACTCATACATAGTTTCTTTGTTTCAAGCTTGTGAAAAAATGAAACTAAAGTCAAGCATAGTTTTTTCATTTCGAGCTTGTGTAAAAATGAAACTGAATACAAGCATAGTTTTTTCATTTCAAGCTTGTGTAAACATGAAACTGAATCCAAGCATAGTTTTTTCATTTCAAGCTTGTGTAAACATGAAAGTAAATCCAAGCATAGCTCCCTATGGTTCAAGCTTGTCTAAAAATGAACCCATTTTCAAATTTTAAACCCTTGTGATTGCCATTCTGTCAGCCTTTTGGGCCTTGGTTGTTTTCATCTCATCACCACCATCTCTTCGGCCGATAATACGCTTTCACTTGGTTGTTTTACCCTTTTTGAGGTGCCGAGGACATATTAGTAAACCATTACATAATTAAACACTTCTAAGAAGAAAGAAAGAAATAAAATTAATTAATTAATTAATTAATTAATCCAATAATTAATCAAACTATATAAACAAAAAATTAAAAATTAAACAATTGAATTACATAATTAAATATTTCTAACTCAATTCTAAAAATAAATATATTAATAAATGAAATAAATTAATTAATTAGACTATATAAACATAAAATTAAAAATTAATCAATTCTATTATGATACTAATATTGATAAATAAAGAAATAAAGAAATAGTAATTAATTAATAAATCATCACATAATTAAACATTTTTAAAAATTAATTAATTAATTAATTAATCAAACTATATAAACATAAAGTTAAAAATTAATCAGTTCAATTACATAATTAGGTATTTCTAAAAGAAGAAGAAGAAGAAGAAGAAGAAGAAGAAGAAGAAGAAGAAGAAGAAGAGTTGGCTTCCATTCTCTGTGCATCTCTCATCCATATTTATTAAAACTCATGGAGATCTGTCCTACACAATTACTGATCTATCCTGATGATGAGCCATGGTGGAGGGCTCGAAACGTTGATACAAACAAATCATGGATGCGAAAACTCCGGAAGAAAACAACACACAAAGCACTGATCGCAAAAGCCTCAAAAAAATAAAATCAACATGTTTTGAGAAGTTCCAAAACCACTGGAACTAGTTGCTACCCTAGACACCACTCGTCCCTCAAAATAGAGTCCTCTTTAAACCCTTTTCAAACTCATTAAACATGAAAAGTGTTGGCATTATGATTCAGGTGTTGTCCTTGATGGCAAACTCATTCAGATGATAAATCAAGAAGGACGCAGAAAATATGTTCAGCAAGTGCGTCCCCGCAGGTAGACCATGCAGAACCCGCGTCCAGGGACGCAGGCCAGCCGTTCAGGAGATGCGTCCGCCCAGTGCACACATTTCAAGGCAGAGAAAAGCACGTGGGGGTTTCTTGTGTGGTATCTAGCCGACGGTTTTTGTGTTTCTATGGTGTCGGCTCGTGGTATTGTTCCACACTTTGGGGAGAAGCTTGCCTATATAAAGCAAAGGAGTTCATTTGGATTTAAGATCATCTTGGTTGAATATCTCTTGGTGAGATCTAGTCCAAAATCTATAAGGGCGAATCTTCTAATGGACTACGATCTATATGGCGCATGATCAGATCTGTGGATCTGAGTGTTTGGGTTGGTTCTGAAGTCCTCTTATCTTCTATATCTGAAGGGACGCAGATTCAGTGAAGGGAAAGTGCGCCGGGACGCAGTACAGTAAAGACTCAGGTGCGTCTCTGAAGCAAAGGACGCGGCGCGACTGTGGTATTGGGTGCGTCTCTGAAGCGAAAGACGCGGCGCGATAGTGTTTCTTGGTGCGTCGGTCGCAGAAAAGCAAAAGGAACAGTGCGTCTGCACGCAGAACAGCATAAGGTATACTGCGTCCAGTCGCAGGCCACAGAAAGAAAATATGCGTCCCTGTCTTAAGATGATCTGTTGACTGTATATTTCTGTTCATAAGGTGTTCTGGGTTGTTTATGTAATTACTGATCTGATATCTGTAGTAGACTGTATCTGTTGTATACTTGTTGTTCATTTGATTCTTCATAAAAGGAAGTAGGGGGTTGTAGCTCCCTTCCAGGAGAGACTGGAAAACGAGAGAGAGTTGTAGCTCTCTGCAGGTTGCAGCCTGCGTGCTGGTAAAGGACTGCACCAGTACAAAATCATTGTAAAAAGAATTTCTTGAAAGAAGATAGAGACATATTGCAGCAGGTGGTTTTTCTCCCGCATTGGGTTTCCACCTTACATCTTGTGTTCTTTGGTGTGACTGTCTATTTTCTTTATTCATGCTCATTGTTTTATGGTACTGATATGCAAGAATATTTCAAAAGATCAAATAAGGAAGATTTGGTAAATTGCTAGATAATACTGATTCACCCCCCCTCTCAGTATTATTTCCAACAATTGGTATCAGAGCGGGTCCTTCAGAAAAGCTTGATCGCTTGAAGGTAGATCGTTCATCATGAGCAACTACGAGAGAGAAGCATCAATCAGGCCACCCGTCTTCGATGGGACAAATTTCAATTATTGGAAGGTAAGAGTTACTGCATATCTTCAATCTCTTGGTACAGAAGTTTGGAACATTGTAGAATCAGGCTATGCCTTTCCTTCAGCTACTCCTACAGATCCAGCTGAGAAAAAGCAATATGAAACAAATGCAAAAGCAGTCAGTACTCTATTAGGAAGTATATCTCAAACAGAGTTCATGAAGGTCATGCACTTCAAATCAGCAAAAGAGATATGGGACAAAATGATCACTAGCTATGAAGGAGATGAACAGGTAAAAGAAGCTAAACTTCAAACTCTCAGGATTCAATATGAGACTCTCAAGATGTATAATGATGAAAGTGTGGCTAATTATTTTCTTCGGGTAGATGAGATTGTTAATTGTATGAAAAATTTGGGTGAAGAAATAAAAGAGACTATAGTAGTTCAAAAGATTCTAAGATCTTTATCCCCCAAGTTTGAATCTAAAGTATCTGCAGTAGAAGAAAAGGAAAATCTCCGTGTTCTCACTATGTCTCAGCTGCATGGAATTCTAACTGCTTATGAAATGAGAAAGGGAGGTCCATCAGACAGAAGGGAAGCTGCTTTTAAAGCATCAGGCAAAGAAGATCACTATGAAGCAAGTCATGTTCCAGAAGAAGAGGAAGAAGAATCAAATTTTGTCAGAAATCTTCAAAGGGGTTCTGGAAGGTTCAGAGGTAAGCTACCTTTCAAATGTTTTGCTTGTGGAAGAGTAGGTCATTATGCTGCAAAATGCTCTTATAAGGATAAAGGAAAGGAACCAGTTAGATGGAACAAGAAACAGAGTGCAAATAAGAAAAGCTACTACACCCATGAAGATAGTGATGGCTTATCAAACAGTGATGAAGATGAACAAGGTAACAAATATAGATTGTTAATGGCATTTGAAGATGATGATTATGAGGATGCTGTAGATGTGGATAACCTTTATGATGAAATTACTAGACTCAAGAGATGTATAGAAGAAAAGAACATGATTATTGATACTCTACAATTTCAAATTGATGAAAAGGAAAAACATCTTGAAAAATTAGAAGGTGAAATTGTTGGTCTCAGAAAAGAAATTGAGAAAACAAAAACTATTAATCTCAAGTTTGTCAAAGGATCTGAAACTTTGAATGAGATTATCAGTGTGCAACGGTCTCCACTAAATAAGACAGGTCTGGGCTATAATGGAGAAACTTCTCAAGCATCCACTTCAAAAAGTTATCTTGATGCAGCAAGAAGAAATGAGCAAGAGCACAAGGAAGATCATCAGGTAAAGCAGGGACAAACGTCAAACAGAAACTATCAGGGGCAATCCAGCTTAAGGGTGAACAAAAGCCACAACCAGCCGCAGGTAAAATCTTCCCAATTTGGTTCAAGAATAGATGAAAATAGAAATTACAATCAGTTGGCTGGTAGATTCAATAATCGCAGAAACTTCTTCAATGGACAATGCTTTTCTTGCCATAACTTTGGTCACAAAGCAGCTCAATGTGTTGCATATAAAACAATCATGACTAGGGAAGCTCAAAAACAAAGAAGTATGACAGGGATTACAAAAAGGACCTATAACAACTTTTCAGCTCTTGAAAATGAAGTTGAATGCTCAATTTGCAATAATTTTGGACATGAAGATTTTGAATGCAGAAGCAGGTTTCCGGAAAGAAAGGTACAAGAACAAAAAAAGGAACAAACCTCAGGCACCAAAACATGGAAAATAAAGGAACCTCAAACAGAAAGATGTGGGATAGCATTCTATGCAGAAGGACAAGAAAATCTATGGTACATTGACAGTGGATGTTCAAAGCATATGACAGGTGATAAAGAAAAACTTGAATCTTATTCTAATTTAGAAAAGGGAAAGAAAGTCTCTTTTGGAAATGATACTCCTGCAACTATAAAAGGAAAAGGTATTGCTCCTTTAAAAGAAGATGTTAAGGCTGGAAATGTTTTGTTTGTTGATGGACTAAAGCATAATCTTCTAAGTGTAAGCCAGATGTGTGATCAAAGAACCGAGGTTATATTCAGATCAAATGGATGTCTTGTTCGTGATCTTGATACAGGTAAAACAGTTCTCAAAGGAAAAAGAACTCCAAATAATCTATACATATTTGATGAAGGACAACAACAATGCTATCTAAGCAAGGATGAAGAGCACTGGTTATGGCATCGAAGGTTGGGACATCTAAGCTTCTCACAAATAAGGAAAGCTTGCAAATATCAGGCAGTTCGCGATCTTCCAGATATCAAAATTCCTGACAACACCATATGCAGATCATGTCAGTTTGGAAAACAGACCAGAACTAACTTTCCAGAGAAAGAAGGATCAGCCAGCATGCCTCTTGAGCTAGTACATACAGATGTATGTGGACCATTCAGAAAAAGAACACCTAGAGGAGAGGAATACTTGATATTATTTATTGACGATTTCTCCAGGTTTGTTTGGTTAGGACTTATGAAGCACAAAGATGAAGCTTTCGAAAAGTTCAAATCCTTCAAAGCTTTGGTTGAAAATGAATCAGGTCACAAAATTAAGTGCCTCAGATCCGACAGAGGTGGAGAATTTACTTCAAATGAATTTTTCGATTTCTGTGATGAACATGGGATAAGGAGAGAATTTTCTACAGCTAGAACTCCTCAGCAAAATGGAGTAGTGGAAAGAATGAACAGAACAATCCAGCAAATGGCTCGTGCTATGCTTGATGAATCAGGAACTCCTGCAACCTTCTGGGGTGAAGCTGCACATGTGGCAGTTATTATTCTCAACAAGACAAATGTCCGAGTGAACAGCACTCAAACTCCTCATGAGCTCTGGAGTGGTAAAACTCCTTCGGTAAAGCACTTCAAAATCTTTGGGAGCAAATGCTATATCAAGAATACTGAGGAGCAGCTTGGCAAACTTGATCCTAGAGCAGATGAAGGAATTCTTCTTGGCTACTCTCCACATAGCAAAGCATACAAATGCTACAATAAAAGACTTGGCAGAATTGTTGACAGCATTGATGTAGTGGTTGATGAGAAGGGATACATTCCTAGGCAAATACATCGTGAAGACATTGAAGAAGATGAAAGCTACCCTCAAAGACAGAATGATGAAGAAGAAGAACCGCAAGAACAATCTCAAGAAGGACCTCACGAAGAAGCAGAAGAAAGAACAAGAATAGAAGAAAAGACTCCATCCAGATATGTTCAAAAGAACCATCCAGAATCTCAGATCATGGGACAAAAAGAAGCAGGTATACAAACTAGAAGAACAGTTGCAGAAGCTTCAAGTTATTTGGCATTACTCTCCTCTACTGAACCACAAAATGTGAAAGAGGCATGCAAAGATGAATGTTGGGTGAAAGCAATGGATGAAGAACTTGAGCAAATCGAAAAGAACAACACTTGGGAGCTGGTTCCTAGACCAAAGGATAAGAATGTTATTGGAACAAAATGGGTTTTCAAAAATAAATTGAATGAAAATGGAGAAGTAATTAGAAACAAAGCCAGACTTGTTTGTAAAGGGTATGCACAGCAAGAAGGAATAGACTTTGAAGAAACTTTTGCTCCTGTTGCAAGACTTGAGGCCATCCGAATGTTTCTTGCTCTCTCAAGTTGTCAGAACTTCAAAGTATTTCAAATGGATGTCAAATCAGCCTTTCTGAATGGAGACTTGGATGAAGAAGTGTACATTGAACAGCCAGATGGTTTCATTCTTGGAAACGATCCAAATCTTGTATGCCGATTAAAAAAGGCTCTCTATGGTCTCAAACAAGCTCCAAGGGCTTGGTACTACCGGTTGGACAAATATCTTCATCAACAAGGTTTTTCAAAAGGTTCAGCAGATAGCAATCTTTATATAAAAGTTGAAAATGACAAATTACTAATACTTGTTGTGTATGTAGATGACATTATTTTTGGCAGTAATGAAGAAGCTATGAGTCAAAGCTTTGCCTCGGTCATGCAGAAAGAATTTGAGATGTCCTTGCTAGGAGAACTGACATACTTCCTTGGTTTGCAAATCCAACAAAAGAAAGGAGGAATCTTTTTATCTCAAACCAAGTATCTCAAGCAGATTTTGAAGAAATATGGCATGGAAGATGCAAAACCAGTATGTACACCCATGGTCACAGGATGTAGTCTCAGTGCAAATGATGAATCTGCAGCAGTACATCAACCAACCTACAGATCTATGATTGGAAGTTTACTATATTTGACAGGTACCCGACCAGACATCATGCATGCAGTTGGAATAGTTGGAAGGTTTCAAGCAAATCCAAAGGAGACTCATCTTCAAGCAGTGAAGAGAATCTTCAAATATCTTCAAGGGACTCAAAATTATGGCCTATGGTATCCTAGAGATACAGATCTCACTCTTCATGCTTATACAGATGCAGATTGGGCCGGAAGCGTGGATGACAGGAAAAGCACAAGTGGTGGTGCTTTCTTTATGGGTCCCAGACTGGTATCTTGGTTCAGCAAGAAACAGAGTTCAATTGCCTTGTCTACAGCTGAAGCGGAATATGTTGCTGCTGCATCTTGTTGCACCCAACTTCTTTGGATGATGCAGACTTTGCAGGATTATCAAATCACTTGTACACCTCCTATTCCTATCTTATGTGACAACACAAGTGCAATCAGCATCTCAAAGAATCCGGTTATGCATTCAAAAACCAAGCACATACCAATCAAGTACCATTTTCTCCGGGAACAAGTACTTGAACAGAAGGTCAAGTTGGAGTATGTTCCTTCTAAGGAACAAGTTGCTGATATTTTCACCAAACCGTTGCCCAGGGACACTTTTGAATACCTCAGGCAAAAGCTGGGGGTTGTTGATGCATCATCTCACTGTTGATCATCTTCCTATTGATGGTATAGGCTCAGGGGGAGCACATAATGCATTGTTGGCATTATGGAGAAGGAGATCTTGGAAATAGCTGCAATATGTCTCTGTCTCCTTCATGATGGATTTCTGGTTACAGATCTGGAGAAGCATGAGCTTAGGGGGAGCATACCCTTTGCCCTTGATGTCAAAGGGGGAGAATGATGAAGCTGAAGATTATGTGGTTGCCATCAAGTCCAAAGGGGGAGTTTGTTGGCATTATGATTCAGGTGTTGTCCTTGATGGCAAACTCCTTCAGATGATAAATCAAGAAGGACGCAGAAAATATGTTCAGCAAGTGCGTCCCCGCAGGTAGACCATGCAGAACCCGCGTCCAGGGACGCAGGCCAGCCGTTCAGGAGATGCGTCCACCCAGTGCACACATTTCAAGGCAGAGAAAAGCACGTGGGGGTTTCTTGTGTGGTATCTAGCCGACGGTTTTTGTGTTTCTATGGTGTCGGCTCGTGGTATTGTTCCACACTTTGGGGAGAAGCTTGCCTATATAAAGCAAAGGAGTTCATTTGGATTTAAGATCATCTTGGTTGAATATCTCTTGGTGAGATCTAGTCCAAAATCTATAAGGGCGAATCTTCTAATGGACTACGATCTATATGGCGCATGATCAGATCTGTGGATCTGAGTGTTTGGGTTGGTTCTGAAGTCCTCTTATCTTCTATATCTGAAGGGACGCAGATTCAGTGAAGGGAAAGTGCGCCGGGACGCAGTACAGTAAAGACTCAGGTGCGTCTCTGAAGCAAAGGACGCGGCGCGACTGTGGTATTGGGTGCATCTCTGAAGCGAAAGACGCGGCGCGATAGTGTTTCTTGGTGCGTCGGTCGCAGAAAAGCAAAAGGAACAGTGCGTCTGCATGCAGAACAGCATAAGGTATACTGCGTCCAGTCGCAGGCCACAGAAAGAAAATATGCGTCCCTGTCTTAAGATGATCTGTTGACTGTATATTTCTGTTCATAAGGTGTTCTGGGTTGTTTATGTAATTACTGATCTGATATCTGTAGTAGACTGTATCTGTTGTATACTTGTTGTTCATTTGATTCTTCATAAAAGGAAGTAGGGGGTTGTAGCTCCCTTCCAGGAGAGACTGGAAAACGAGAGAGAGTTGTAGCTCTCTGCAGGTTGCAGCCTGCGTGCTGGTAAAGGACTGCACCAGTACAAAATCATTGTAAAAAGAATTTCTTGAAAGAAGATAGAGACATATTGCAGCAGGTGGTTTTTCTCCCGCATTGGGTTTCCACCTTACATCTTGTGTTCTTTGGTGTGACTGTCTATTTTCTTTATTCATGCTCATTGTTTTATGGTACTGATATGCAAGAATATTTCAAAAGATCAAATAAGGAAGATTTGGTAAATTGCTAGATAATACTGATTCACCCCCCCTCTCAGTATTATTTCCAACAAAAAGATTGTCGAGCGCTTGTCTTTCCCAGCTCTTTAAAGTATTGGAAATGTCATCCCTCATGTATTATTTTATCCTTTTTCAGAATTAAGGGATTATTTTACAGAAAGAACTTATGGAGTTTTCTTTTCGTCCCTTTTAAAAACTCTCTAAACATGAAAAGGATCGAGTTATCCTTATCGTTAAACTCATTAAAACAATTGTGACAAACTTGTCCATCTAGATGAGACCGAGTTTCACTGTCGCTAGATTCGTTAAAACATTAAATAGTGATAGGTTTGTCAAAAGGGTGAATTATAGAACAAGCATATGTTATCCTCCTCAGGCTTGACAAAAATAAAGAGGTACTGGTCAGCAATGACTGGGGAAAAAGGGAAGAAACTTGAAGAATTTATGGTAGCAAGTTGCTCTTGAACTTGACACTTTCACTTCATCACCATTATTGAGTTAGGTTGGATTATTCTATTCACCGGTCATCTTACCATTGGTCTTTCATACCATCCATCTTTTGGGGTTAATGCTACCAATTCATCTCAGTGTGACCGACATGTTCAAGAGAAGTCATTCAGTTGAGAAATCACCATCGAGTTAATGTCCCATATACTGCAATACCTCCAACCTTCATTTTTTCATGACCATCATTCCTAAATCTTGTGTCATCAGTTCATTTTCACCTCCAGAAATCATTTGCTTCATTTCATGTTGTAGATGTGGGATACATCAAGGCCCTCCTACAAGGATTCACTTCTTATCGACATCATCTCATTATTCAAGAAGTTGACTTAGAAACACCCCTTTCAGTGCTTTGAAGCTTGCATACAACAATGGCAAGTTTGTCACTTCCGGCGACAGGTTGACATCAATGGCCTTTGACCAAAAGATTTCATGTGGTGTTCGAAATCGGATCATATATTCACACCACGTGAATTGTACTGTAGTACCTTGAGGATCATTATCATTATGGTTGATCCCTCTCGCTTCTGTTAACAGCTCACATCATTGGCTGGTAATCAAGCGATGTATTTCCATGTTTGACTTGAGAACATCTCTTCACATGGATTGACTTGTACATCAAGCGAAGATTGAACAAGCTTGAAGACCCCAGATCTAGTTTCATCCATCCGGGCTGCGATATATTCAGGGATATAAAGACATCAAATGTACAAAGGCTCTGCACAAATGGTCATCCTAACCATGGATGATGACTCTATATCTGAAGAATAACCAGTCTGTATCTACAGATGACTATCTGATCTATGTACATGAAATGAAATTTACAAAGCTGAGCATGGGAATGCCTCCCTCAGCTAGATCATGAAAATTATATTATGATGATATATTGTATTGTAACTTATGCAGGTCACCTTCAAGTTTGAAACTTCGAATCCTCATGATAAAGTATTTCACCCGACATGAATATTTACGACCTCATGCTTTAGGGGGCAACTGTTATAGAAATATTTGGGAACATCAACCCCAAACTTTTATGTCTATGTATTAGGGCTCATCAACTCCTAAAAGAGTTTTTTCATACCCTAAAGGAACATAGTCATCTGAATACATCATTCCCCAAAATTTCCATCTGAGAAACCATCCAGAAATTGCCTAAAAAGAACCATACTGACTGCTCCACTGGCAAAGTGCGATGCATACTGAGTGGTACACTGCTAGGGTGCGATGCATAATCTTTTGGCCTTCTATAAGGTGCGATGGGTGAGGATGGACAAATGTCTGAGACAATTTGCTAGGTGGTTGCTCATGGAATCTTCTAGAAACTTCTCCTGTGCCACTTGCCTCTTTGAATTCGCCCAAGGATGAATAAGGGATCTAAGAAATCTCCAATCCCTTATCTTATGGAACCAATTGTAACAAGTGGAATGACACTAATCAAACCCCATGGATGACTCACACCCTTGCACACACCTATAAATGGATCCCTCATCCAAGAGATCTGGAGGCTGGGATGTTGTGAATTGCAAGTAAGTGCTCATAGTTTGTAATTAAGGAGAGAGCATTGTATTCTTGTTGGAGTGATCTTGCTATTTCATGAGGTGAAGAAGGATTGAAGCTAGGAGGATGGCACTGGATCAGACAACTAGGTTGTAATTCTCCTTTCTATTAATAATTCTCTTCAAGTTTTCTCCCACATGATTGTGTAATTGTGAATGTTATCATTTGTGAATACCATCATTTGTTCATTATATATTTGATTCTGTAATGTTTATGTTGTAATAGATCATGATGCTTTGATGGTCCTTTGTTGCTGTACTTGTATAGGTACTCTCCAAGCATGTTAAGTATGGGGAGGAGTTGCGGGATCTGTCAAAGGGGAGAGAGATCAAGCACGGGATTAAGTGGAAGTTCTAGGTTGGTTTTGTTATCTTTCTCTTATCTGTTACACATAGAAGAAATCATTGGATTGCTTTAAACTTTTGTTTCTAGGGTAGCTGCCAAACTTAGAGGGCTAGCATTCTTTAGGAATACTAGTTTTCCCAGAAACACCGTGCCCACCACTTTTAATACAATGTGTTGTATGGTTATGGGAGGGCTTAGTGGGGTGATGGCTGCCGAGCCAAACTTAAACTAATTTTTTATGAGGTGGTTGCAGGAGGGCCAGCAAGGGTGATGGCCCATCGGTCCAAAATTTTTGAATTTGTTATGATATATTCAGGGGTGGTGGGGGTGGTGGCCCGCCACCATATATATATATATATATATATATATATATATATATATATATATTAATTTTTGTAAAAACGGGGTCATTTTTAAACTTTTAGAAAATAAAGGTCATTGGGTGAATTAACGAGGTCGCAATTTCGAACGATTACAGGAGCGATGTTTATGCCTCGGGGTCGGTAAAATTGTAGGACACTTAAACCTAGCCCACAACCTAACTTTGACCAAAACTTTGACTACTTCTAACTTTCGCATATGGACTCGGATTGACAAATCATTCACATGTTATGAAACCAGCTCAAGAAAATATAGAAAAGAAAGATCAACGCCTTAGAATTCAGCCTCTTCGAGGGGGCAACCTCCTTTACATTACATAAATGAACAATTCTTGGATGATACAAATGAAAAAACCTCCTTTCTATATATAGGAGTCTAAGGAGTCACAATATAATCCAACCGACCTAACAATAATAATATAAAGCCACAAAAATAACAATAGAGGGATTCTATGGGGCACAAAAATAACAATATGGGGGTAATAGGGGCACAACAATATAAATAAGGGTATAACTACAATAGTAATGGGGTAATCACTAGTATTATAGGGACCCAACATGCCCCTCTCCTTCAAAAAAGTGTTGTCCTCAACGCTTGAGCAGTTCTGGATACTTCTGCATAAAATTCTCATCCTCCCATGTGGAATCTTCAGCGGATAAGTTCTTCCACTTGATAAGATACTCTGAAATTGATCGATTTCGTAGCTGTCGAGTTCTTGTTTCTGTGACTGCTTCCGGTTCCAATATAATTTTTCCTTCCTCGTCAAGTTCTGGCAATATTGTTTGAATTGGGAGCTTGTCGCCTATAACCTTCTTTAAACATGAAACATGGAAAACTGGGTGCAATCGAGAAGCTGCAGGAAGCTCCAATTTGTATGCCATAGTACCAATCTTTTCCAACACCTTGTACGGACCATAATACTTTGGTGATAATTTATTATCCTTCTTAGCTTGCTTTAGGGACATTTGCTTATATGGTTGTAGCCGTAGGAATACCCAATCACCTACATCAAAACTTCTTTCACTGCGATGTTGATCTGCCTGTTGTTTCATTCTATTTTGTGCCAACACGAGGTTATCCTTTAAGAGTTGGAGGACTTGTTGTTGATGTTCGATGTGATGTTCCACTGCCTGAACCTTAGAATTTTCTCTTAAATATGATGTGATTGATGGTGGTTGATACCCATAAAGTGCCATAAATGGGGTCATTTTTGTTGCTGTATGGAAGGAAGTGTTATACCACCATTCAGCCAGAGGCAACCATTTGACCCATTGTGTCTGTTTATCAGATACAAAGCAACGAAGATATCCTTCCAAACATTTGTTTACTATCTCAGTTTTCCCATCAGATTGAGGATGATAAGATGAGCTATGAGCTAACTGAGTACCAAGACAAGAAAATAATTCTGTCCAAAAATTTCCAGTGAAAATGGGATCTCTGTCACTTACAATAATCTTTGGGTTTCCATGTAGCTTTTGAACTGTTTCCATAAATGCAGTAGAAACTGTACTGGCTTTAAATGGATGTGATAATGCACAAAAGTGTGCATACTTGGTAAGTCTGTCAACTACCACCATGATGACACTCTTTCCCTCAGACTTGGGTAAACCTGTGATAAAATCCATTGAAACCTCCTCCCAACGTTGGCTTGGAATGGATAAAGGTTGTAATAGACCCGGTGTCTTAATTGTTTCAACTTTATTTTGTTGGCAAACCAAACATTCCGCCACAAACTTTTGAATATCTGATTTAAGGCCATCCCAAAAAAATTCCTTCTTAACCCTGTGGTAAGTTTTTAAAAATCCTGAGTGCCCTCCTAAGGGAGAAGTGTGCAATTCCATAAGAATCTTTTGTTTTAGCTGGGAATTCTTACAGAGGTATAAGCGATCTTTGTACCATAACGAATCATTTTGCCAGCTAAATGTATCAGAAGTACTGGAATCTTGTTGTAGCTTTCGAATAAGTGCCCACACTTCTTCGTCATTCTTCCATTCCTCCTTTGCTTCGTTTATCCAATCTGGTTGGATAATAGAAATGGCACACAACAATGCTTCCACATCCTCATCCTTTCTTGAGAGTGCATCTGCCACCACATTTTGCTTCCCTTTTTTGTAGATGATTTCAAAGTCATAACCCAACATCTTTGTGACCCACTTTTGTTGCTCTTCAGAGGATAATCTTTGTTCTAAAAAGTATTTAAGGCTATCATGATCCGTTTTTACCTTGAAGTGTCTTCCCATTAGGTAGGGTCGCCATTTCTTAAGTGCATGGAGTATTGCCAACATTTCCTTCTCATAAATAGCTTTGCTTAAAAACTTTCCCTTGATTGGACGACTTTCAAAAGCAATGGGTCTTTCATCTTGCATTAGAACAACACCAATTCCATTTCCTGAAGCATCACATTCCACAATAAAGGTTTTTGTGAAGTCCGGTGTAGCTAAGACCGGTGCTTGGCACATTGCCTCTTTAAGATGTTTAAAGGCCTTTGTTGCTTCCGGAGTCCATGAAAATGAATCTTTCTTCAATAATGTTGTTAGAGGTGCTGCTATTCTCCCATAATTCTTAACAAACTTGCGATAATACCCTGTCAACCCAAGAAATCCTCGCAGATGCTTTATGGATGTGGGGATTTTCCATTCCTTAATGGCTTTAATTTTGCTAGGGTCTACCTTAACTCCTTCATGAGATACAATATGACCCAAATATTCCACCTCCTGGACTCCAAAGAAACATTTGGATCTTTTTGCATATAATTGTTTCTCCTCCAATAGTTGTAGCACCTTGTCAACATGTTCAACATGATCCTTCCAAGACTTGCTGTAGATTAGTATATCATCAAAAAATACTAACACAAATTTTCTAAGGAATGGTTTGAAAATTGAATTCATCAAACCTTGAAATGTTGAAGGTGCATTGGTAAGGCCAAAAGGCATGACCAAAAATTCATAATGACCCTCATGAGTTCTAAATGCCGTTTTCGGAATGTCTTCAATCTTCATTCTGATTTGATGATATCCTGAACGAAGATCCAACTTGGTGAAGTAAATTGATCCATGCAATTCATCCAGTAATTCATCAATGACAGGAATGGGGAACTTATCTTTAATAGTGAGCTTGTTGAGCTCCCTATAATCTGGACACATGCGCCATGATCCATCCTTCTTGTGCACCAATACTACTGGAGCTGAGAAAGAACTTTGACTCGGTTGAATTATACCAGCCTCTAGCATTTCTGCAACCATACGTTCAATTTCACTTTTTTGGACATATGGATATCTGTACGGCCTGATGTTTGGAGGAACACTTCCTGGAATCAGATGAATAGCATGATCATGATCACGCATAGGTGGGAGACCTTTGGGAGTCTCAAATACCTTGGAATGATTGTCCAGGACTTTTTGGAGATCTGGAGAAATAGATGATTCCAATGTGGAAACATCTAGCGAACATAATTGTGCAATTACACCTCTTTGCTCCTTTTTTAGAAGCTTTGTCATGCCATTAGAGCTGATTATCTTTCCTGGTTTCCCTGCAATACCCCTTAATTCAACTTCCTTTCCTTCCACAGAAAATTTCATGAAAAGTTCTTGAAAATTAAAAGCTATTGTACCCAAGGATTGTAGCCATTGGACTCCTAGTACAACATCAGCACCTCCCATTGGAATGGAAAGCATTGGGCTAGTCAATACATATTCTCCCATGGATAGCTTGATATTATGGCACTTTCCAGAACAATTTATTGTTCCTCCATTTGCAATCATCACTTGACACTCTGGTGCTGGATATAGGAAGCAATTCAATTCTTTTGCTACCCTACAATGAATAAAATTGTGGGTGCTTCCTGAATCAATCAACACTATTACCTTTTCTTCTTGATTTGTCCTTCTATCTTGATGGTTTGAGGAGTGGTAATTCCTACCAATGCATTACAAGATATGGTCGGATTTATTTGTTCTTCATCTAGGCTTTGTTCCTGGAATATATCCTCTTCTTTTGACCTTTCTTGCTCTTTTTCTTCTTCCTCTTCACAATCTATGTAGAATAATTTCTTCTCAGCACACTTATGACCTTTTGTGTATTTGCTATCACAATTGTAACAAAGCCCTTTTGCTCTTTTTTCTTCCAATTGTTGTGGTGTCAACCTTGTAGGTTGTGGAAGACTATGGGCAACAACACTTCCGTCTTTATAGTTGTGAATGGTATGCTTCCTAGTTGCCATAATTTTGCTTTCCATTTTTCTTGCTAACCTGAATGCCTTCTCTAATGAATCAGGTTCCCAAAGGCGCACATCATGTTGGATATTATCCTTTAAAGACCCTATGAACACATCAATCCTATGCTCCTCTGGAATATCTTTTACCCTTATGTTCAATTTTTGGAACTCCTCAATGTGCTCCATTATTGAACCCTTTTGTTTGAGACTTATCAATTGGCTAAAAAAAGTGTTGCTTTTTGTATCCTCATAATGTGCTATCAATTCTTCCGTAAAAATTGCCCAAGTGATAAATTGTTTACGAGAACAAAGCCATTGATACCATACAAACTGATTTGGTTCCAAATATAAAGTTGCCATACGTACCTTTTGTGTGTTTTGCACATTATTGAGATCGAAGAATTGCTCCATCTGTAATATCCATGTGGCGGGATCCTTGCCATCAAACTTCCTCATATCGATTTTTGGAACATGGTGAGTCTTCGATCCAACATTAGCGTCTATGGTATCATGATTAACATTTCTTTTGTTCTCATCATGAGTTTCCTTTACTACCTTTTCACCATTAGTGACCCTTTCTTGTAACAACTTCTTCAATTCTTCCATATCTGTCTTCAAATCTATCTTCAAATCTGCCATGTCTCTCTTCAAATCTATCTTCGAATCATCCATCTTAGCTTCCATGCCCTTTATCTTAGATTCCACGCCACTTATCTTAGCTTCTGTTAGCTTTTGTGAGCGTGACATTTGTTGCACTTGTTCTTGTAATTTTGATATATCATGTAGCATTTCTTCTTCTTCTTCATGAGTCATGCTAGAGCTTTCAGGTTCCTTACTAGGTGTTTGCATTTTCTTTCCTCGGGGCATCAGTTACCGATAATAATGCATTACTATGCCCTTTGAATTCCGTTAAACCAAGCTTACACAAAAATTTAAAAAAAGCTACACACCTTTTTTCACTTTATAGAAGCCTGATATTGAATATGGTGTATCTCTGTAATTTCGAATCATCTAGTTCTGAAATTGCTACGTGCAGTAGCAATTTCTGCATCCTCTTTCCAATGCCACAAGTCTGTGTTGGAAATAACACTGAGAGGGGGGGTGAATCAATATTATCTAATTCTTTTAATAAATCTTCCTTATTTGTTCTTTGAATTATTTTTGCATGTCAGCACTATAAAATAATGAGCATGAACAAAGAAAAACAGATAGTCACACCAAAGAACACAAGATGTAAGGTGGAAACCCAATGTGGGTGAAAACCACCTGCTGCAATATGTCTCTATCTTATTTCAAATTAGAAACTTATTTTACAATGGTTTTGTACTGGTGCAGTCCTTTACCAGTACGCAGGCTGCAACCTGCAGAGAGCTACAACTCTCTCTTGTTTTCCAGTCTCTCCTGGAAGGGAGCTACAACCCCCTACTTCTTTTCTTACAAGGACCACTTTTCATAAATTTTCAAACTGGATCCATAAGCATCAAATGATCATCAAGTATAAGAGAATCACCCAGTCAATGATAGGACCAAACCCAGAACACAACAATGATAAACAAAGATTTTAAGAGAAGTAAGCACCCTGCTCAACTGCTCGCCTGCTTACGTAAGCACCCTGCTCAACTGCTCGCCTGCTTACAGTACGCACCCTGCTCAACTGCTTGCCTGCTTACAGTACGCACCCTGCTCAACTGCTCGCCTGCTTACGTACGCACCCTGCTCAACTGCTCGCCTGCGTACCTCGCTCTGAGTCCATTGAACTGCCTGCGGACCTCCGCACCTGCAACCCTTCTGTGCCTGCGTATGTACGCACCTGAAACCCTTCTGTGCCAGCGTATGTACGCACCTGAAACCCTTCTGTGCCTGCGTATGTACGCACCTGAAACCCTTCTGTGCCTGCGTATGCACGCACCTGAAACACTTCGTTCCTGTGTATGTACGCACTTTTCTTTCACTATGCCTGCGTACCTTCGGGCATAGATGATTTCAAGACTTCAAGAATAACCCAGACAGTCAGATCTACAGATCTGAACATGCACCGAAGAGATCTCAATCCATCAGTAGATTTGCCTTATTTAGATCTAGACATTACTCCCAAGAGATCATAATATTTCAGATCTAGCCCTCATAAGATATTCAACACAAAACATGCTCAAGCCAAATGATCTCCTTTGCTTTATATAGGAAAGCTCTTCCTTAAATCATGTATCAATACCACGAGCCGACACCATAATAACACAATACCGTCGGCTAAATACCAAGAGTAAAACATAAGAAAACCCCACATGTGAATTTCTTTGCCTTGAAATGTGTGCACTGGGGGTACGCACCTCCTGAACGGGATAACTGCGGGTATGTACGCACTTTATGTAACACTGACCTGCGTGTACGCACCTTATGTAAGGTGTACCTGCGTACCCCTTATTTTCTTCAATATTTGATAGCTGATCATCAATCTCTGCTGCTGACTTGAAGTACTGTGATCTATCACCTGAATGGGTTGCCATCAAGGACAACACTTTAGCCATAATGCCAACAATCTCCCCCTTTGGACTTGATGGCAACCTCAAAACTTCAGCTTCATTTCTCCCCCTTTGACATCAAGGACAAAGGGTTATGCTCCCCCTAAGAACATGCTCCCCCTGAATATGAAGCAGATCTGCAACGAAGAACCATAATCCACCATGAAAGAGATAGAGACATATTTCAGCTACTTCCAAGATCTCCTTCTGCACATCCTCCATAATGCCAATAATGCATTATATGCTCCCCCTGAACCCGTACCATCAATCAGAAGAGGTTCAACAATAAGATGATGCATCAACAACCCCCAGCTTTTGCCTGAGGTATTCAAAAGTGTCCCTGGGCAATGGTTTGGTGAGAATATCAGCAACTTGTTCCTTAGAAGGAACATACTCCAACTTGACCTTCTGTTCAAGCACTTGTTCCCGAAGAAAATGATACTTGATTGGTATGTGCTTGGTTTTTGAATGCATAACAGGATTCTTTGAGATGCTGATTGCACTTGTGTTATCACATAAGATGGGGATTGGTGGTGTACAAGTGATTTGAAAATCCTGCAAAGTCTGCATCATCCAGAGGAGTTGGGTGCAACAAGATGCAGCAGCAACATATTCCGCTTCAGCTGTAGACAAGGCAATCGAACTCTGTTTCTTGCTGAACCAAGATACCAGTCTGGAACCCATAAAGAACACACCACCACTTGTGCTTTTCCTGTCATCCACGCTTCCGGCCCAATCTGCATCTGTATAAGCATGAAGTGTAAGATCTGTATCTCTAGGATACCATAAGCCATAATTTTGAGTCCCTTGAAGATATTTGAAAATTCTCTTCACTGCCTGAAGATGAGTCTCCTTCGGATTTGCCTGAAATCTTCCAACTATTCCAACTGCATGCATGATGTCCGGTCGGGTACCTGTCAAATAAAGTAAACTTCCAATCATAGATCTGTAGGTTGGTTGATGTACTACTGCAGATTCATCATTTGCACTGAGGCTACATCCTGTGACCATGGGTGTACATACTGGTTTTGCATCTTCCATACCATATTTCTTCAAAATCTGTTTGAGATACTTGGTTTGAGATAAAAAGATTCCTCCTTCTTTTTGTTGGATTTGCAAACCAAGGAAATATGTCAGTTCTCCTAGCAAGGACATTTCAAATTCTTTCTACATGACCAAGGCAAAGCTTTGACTCATAACTTCTTCATTGCTCCCAAAAATAATGTCATCTACATACACAACAAGTATTAGCAATTTGTCATTTTCAACTTTTATATAAAGATTGCTATCTGCTGATCCTTTTGAAAAACCTTGTTGATGAAGATATTTGTCCAAACGGTAGTACCAAGCCCTTGGAGCTTGTTTGAGACCATAGAGAGCCTTTTTCAATCTGCATACAAGATTTGGATCATTTCCAAGAATGAACCCATTTGGCTGTTCAATGTATACTTCTTCTTCCAAGTCTCCATTCAGAAAGGCTGATTTCACGTCCATTTGAAATACTTTGAAGTTTTGAAAAATTGAGAGAGCAAGGAACATTCAGATGGCCTCAAGTCTTGCAATAGGAGCAAAGGTTTCTTCAAAGTCTATTCCTTCTTGCTGCACATACCCTTTACAAACAAGTCTGGCTTTGTTTCTAATTACTTCCCCATTTTCATTCAATTTATTTTTGAAGACCCATTTTGTTCCGATAACATTCTTATCCTTTGGTCTAGGAACCAGCTCCCAAGTGTTTTTCTTTTCGATCTGCTCAAGTTCTTCATCCATTGCCTTCACCCAACATTCATCTTTGCATGCCTCTTTCACATTTTGTGGTTCAGTAGAGGAGAGTAATGCCAAATAGCTTGAGGCTTCTGCAACTGTTCTTCTTGTTTGTACACCTGCTTCTTTCTGCCCCATAATCTTAGATTCTGGATGATTCTTCTGGACATATCTGGATGGAGTCTTTTCTTCTATTCTTATTTGCTCCTCTGGTTCTTCTTGAGTTTCTTCTTGAGGTTCTTCTTCTTCATCATTCTGTCGTTGGGGGTAGCCTTCATCTTCTTCGATGTCTTCATGATGTACTTGCCTAGGAATGTATCCCTTCTCATCAACCACTACATCAATGCTGTCAACAATTCTGCCAAGTCTTTTATTGTAGCATTTGTATGCTTTGCTATGTGGAGAGTAACCAAGAAGAATGCCTTCATCTGCTCTAGGTTCAAGTTTGCCAAGCTACTCATCAGTATTCTTGATATAGCATTTGCTCCCAAAGATTTTGAAGTGCTTTACTGAAGGAGTCCTACCACTCCAGAGCTCATGAGGAGTTTGAGTGCTGTTCACTCAAAAATTTGTTTTGTTGAGAATAACAACCGCAACTTGTGCAGCTTCACCCTAGAAAGTTGTGGGAGTTCCTGACTCATCAAGCATAGCACGAGCCATTTGTTGGACTGTTCTGTTCATTCTTTCCACAACTCCATTTTGCTGAGGAGTTCTTGCTATAGAGAATTCTCTTCTTATCCCATGTTCTTCACAGAAATCGAAAAATTCATTTGAAGTAAATTCCCCACCTCTGTCGGATCTGAGGCATTTAATTTTGTGACCTGATTCATTTTCAACCAAGGCTTTGAAGGATTTGAATTTTTCGAATGCTTCATCTTTGTGCTTCATAAGTCCTAACCAGACAAACCTGGAGAAATCGTCAATGAATAATATCAAGTATTCTTCTCCTTGAGGTGTTCTTTTCCTGAAAGGACCGCATGTATCTGTATGTACTAGCTCAAGAGGCATGCTAGCTGATCCTTCTTTCTCTGGAAAGTTAGTTCTGGTTTGTTTTCCAAACTGACATGATTTGCATATGGTGTTGTCAGGAATTTTGATATCTGGAAGATCGCGAACTGCCTGATATTTGCATGCTTTCCTTATTTGTGAAAAGCTTAGATGTCCCAACCTCCGATGCCATAACCAGTGCTCATCATCCTTGCTCAGATAGCATTGTTGTTGTCCTTCTTCAAATATGTACAGATTATTTGGAGTTCTTTTGCCTTTGATCACTGTTTTACCTGTATCAAGATCACGAACAAGACATCCATTTGATCTGAATATAACCTCGGTTCTTTGATCACACATCTAGTTGACACTTAGAAGATTATGCTTCAATCCATCAACATACAAAACATTTCCAGCCTTGACCTTTTCTTTTAACTGAGCAATGCCTTTTCCTTTTATAGTCGCAGGAGTATCATTTCCAAAAGAGACTTTCTTTCCTTTTTCTAGAGCAGAAAATGACTCAAGTTTTTCTTTATCACCTATCATATGCTTCGAACATCCACTGTCAATGTACCATAGATTTTCCTGTCCCTCTGCATAAAATGCTATCCCACATCTTTCTGTTTGTGGTTCCTTTATTCTCCATGTTTTGGTGCTTGAGGCTTGTTCCTTTTTCTGCTGAAACCTGCTCCTGCATTCAGAGTCTTCATGACCAAAGTTATTTCAAATAGAACATTCAACTTCATTTTCAAGAACCGAAAAGTTGTTATATGTCCTTTTTGTAATCCCAGTCATACTTCTTTGTTTTTGAGCTTCCCTAGTCATGATCGTTTTATATGCAACACATTGAGCTGCTTTGTGACCAAAGTTATGGCAAGAAAAGCATTGTCCATTGAAGAAACTTCTGCGGTTATCGAATCTACCAGCCAATTGATTGTAATTTCTATTGTCATCTATTCTTGAACCAAATTGAGAAGATTTTACCTGTGGCTGGTTGTAGCTTTTGTTCACCCTTAAGATGGATTGCCCCTGATAGTTTCTGTTTGTAATTCGTCTCTGCTTTACCTGATGATCTTCATTGTGCTTTTGCTCATTTCTTCTTGCTGCATCAAGATAACTTTTTGAGGTGGATGCTTGAGAAGTTTCTCCATTATAGCCCAGACCTGTCTTGTTTAGTGGAGACCGCTGCACATTGATAATCTCATCCAAAGTTTCAGATCCTTTGACAAAATTGAGATTAATAGCTTTTGTTTTCTCAATCTCTTTTCTAAGACCAACAATTTCACCTTCTAATTTTTCAAGATATTTTTCCTTTTCATCAATTTGAAATTGTAGAGTATCAATGATCATGTTCTTTTCTTCTATACATCTCTTGAGTCTAGTAATTTCATCATAAAGGTTATCCACATCTATAGCATCCATATAATCATCATCTTCAAATGCCATTAACAACTTATATTCATTACCTTGTTCATCTTCATCACTGTTTGATAGACCATCACTATCTTCATGAGTGTAGTAGCTTTTCTTATTTGCATTCTGTTTCTAGTTCCATCTAGCAGGTTCCTTTCCTTTATCCTTATAAGGACATTTTGCAGCATAATGACCTACTCTTCCACAAGCAAAGAATTTAAAAGGTAACTTACCTCTGAACCTTCCAGAACCCCTTTGAAGATTTCTGACAAAATTTGATTCTTCTTCCTCTTCTTCTGGGACGTGGCTTGCTTCATAATAATCTCCTTTGCCTGATGCCTTGAAAGCAGCTTCTCTTCTGTCTGATGGACCTCCCTTTCTCATTTCATAAGCAGTTAGAATTCCATGTAGCTGAGACATAGTAAGAATTCGTAGATTTTCCTTTTCTTCTATTGCAGATACTTTAGATTCAAACTTGGGGGACAATGATCTTAGAACCTTTTCAACCACAATAGCCTCTTTTATTTCTTCACCCAAATTTTTCATACAATTAACAACCTCATCTACCCGAAGAAAATAGTTAGCCACACTTTCATCATTATACATTTTGAGAGTCTCATACTGAATTCTGAGAGTTTGAAGTTTAGCACGCTTTACCTGTTCATCTCCTTCATAGCTCGTGACAATTTTGTCCCATATCTCTTTTGTGGATTTATAGTGAATTACCTTCATGAATTCTGATTGAGATATACATCCTAATAGAGTACTGACTGCTTTTGCATTTGTTTCATACTTCTTTTTCTCGGCTGCATCTGTAGGAGTAGCTGAAGGAAAAGCGTAGCCTGTCTCTACGATGTCCCAAACTTCTGTACCAAGAGATTGAAGATAGGCAGTAACTCTTACCTTCCAATAATTGAAGTTTGTCCCATCAAAAACCGGTGGCCTGATTGATGTTTCTCTCTCGTAGTTGCTCATGATGAACGATCTACCTTCAAGCGATCAAGCTTCTCTGAAGGACCTGCTCTTATACCAATTGTTGGAAATAATACTGAGAGGGGGGGTGAATCAGTATTATCTAATTCTTTTAATAAATCTTCCTTATTTGTTCTTTGAATTATTTTTGCATGTCAGTACCATAAAATAATGAGCATGAACAAAGAAAAACAGATAGTCACACCAAAGAACACAAGATGTAAGGTGGAAACCCAATGTGGGTGAAAACCACCTGCTGCAATATGTCTCTATCTTCTTTCAAATTAGAAACTTCTTTTACAATGGTTTTGTACTGGTGCAGTCCTTTACCAGTACGCAGGCTGCAACCTGCAGAGAGCTACAACTCTCTCTCGTTTTCCAGTCTCTCCTGGAAGGGAGCTACAACCCCCTACTTCTTTTCTTACAAGGACCACTTTTCATAAATTTTCAAACTGGATCCATAAGCATCAAATGATCATCAAGTATAAGAGAATCACCCAGTCAATGATAGGACCAAACCCAGAACACAGCAATGATAAACAAAGATTTTAAGAGAAGTAAGCACCCTGCTCAACTGCTCGCCTGCTTACAGTACGCACCCTGCTCAACTCCTTGCCTGCTTACAGTACGCACCCTGCTCAACTGCTTACGTACGCAGCCTGCTCAACTGCTCGCCTGCGTACCTCGCTCTGAGTCCATTGAACTGCCTGCGGACCTCCGCACCTGCAATCCTTCTGTGCCTGCGTATGTACGCACCTGAAACCCTTTTGTGCCAGCGTATGTACGCACCTGAAACCCTTCTGTGCCTGCGTATGTACGCACCTGAAACCCTTCTGTGCCTGCGTATGTACGCACCTGAAACGCTTCGTTCCTGCGTATGTACGCACTTTTCTTTCACTGTACCTGCGTACCTTCGGGCATAGATGATTTCAAGACTTCAAGAATAACCCAGACAGTCAGATCTACAGATCTGAACATGCGCCGAAGAGATCTCAATCCATCAGTAGATTCGCCTTATTTAGATCTAGACATTACTCCCAAGAGATCATAATATTTCAGATCTAGCCCTCATAAGATATTCAACACAAAACATGCTCAAGCCAAATGATCTCCTTTGCTTTATATAGGAAAGCTCTTCCTTAAATCATGGATCAATACCACGAGCCGACACCATAATAACACAATACCGTCGGCTAAATACCAAGAGTAAAACATAAGAAAACCCCACATGTGAATTTCTTTGCCTTGAAATGTGTGCACTGGGGGTACGCACCTCCTAAACGGGATAACTACGGGTATGTACGCACTTTATGTAACACTGACCTGCGTGTATGCACCTTATGTAAGGTGTACCTGCGTACCCCTTATTTTCTTCAATATTTGATAGCTGATCATCAATCTCTGCTGCTGACTTGAAGTACTGTGATCTATCACCTGAATGGGTTGCCATCAAGGACAACACTTTAGCCATAATGCCAACAGTCTGAGCCAAATTGGATTCTCCAAGGAAGAGTTATGTGAAATCTCCCACAGTGACTTGCTTTTAGACTGGTTCAGTAGAGCGAACTTGTACGACGTTCCACGAGTCACTGTTTCAACCTTTGAATCTAAAACACACATACAAGAAACTACAGTCCATCCTCTTTCTGTACCTTTTTACGGAATTTCAATCCGATCCTCAGAGAGAGAATTATAATGATTTTCCCTAGGTCACCTGTTTTGAATGTAATTCAGGAGTCTGCAAAAAGGCCAACTTCCTCAGATCATATCTCCGAAAATATCGCACGCAAAGCTCTGAAATTCGGACCCAACGTTCAGCGCCAATTCTTCGCAAATGGGTTTTTTTTTAGACTTCTGAAACGTCACAGAAAACAAGTTATAGTGAAAATTCCACGATGACATGTTTGGAGCAGCGAAACCCTAGAATCCAAAGCTCCGATACCAAATGTTATGAAACCAGCTCAAGAAAAGATAGAAAAGAAAGATCAACACCTTAGAATTCAGCCCCTTCGAGGGGGCAACCTCCTTTACATTACATAAATGAACAATTCTTGGATGATACAAATGACAAAACCTCCTTTCTATATATAGGAGTCTAAGGAGTCACAATATAATCCAACTGACCTAACAATAATAATATAAAGCCACAAAAATAACAATAGAGGGATTCTATGGGGCACAGAAATAACAATATGGGGGTAATAGGGGCACAAAAATATAAATAAGGGTATAACTACAATAGTAATGGGGTAATCACTAGTATTATAGGGACCCAACATCACACCACCGTGATTAGGATGACGAGATCTACGCTTTGGTTTTGGGTCGACATCATTTTGAACACTTTGATGTTCGAGCATTCATAAGCCCTCTTTTTCACGTGTATCTCTCTGAAGCCACCTAGATCAATCCTCCCCACTGAGGAGCTTTTGGTCTTCCAAAATCATGAACAATAATCTGCAACTTCTCTATACCCTGTATGCATCACAAGCATCCTAGAAAGGTCTCGCTTCCATCTCCTTCACCTTTTTTCTTCAGAGCCTTAAGCGATGAGTCGACACCTGCTACCTCTGCAACCTGTAGTACATTGTTTTGCACCAGTCCTACATGAGGGCATTTTCCTAGTATGATAGCAACATCACCTCTTATGTACATCATTACTATTGACAACACTTAATGTAGCAGCCTACACCATCTTGACACCCGGGCCCGGAGACGTAGTCCCTCCTGGACGAACTCTGTTATCAACGTCTTGAGTTTTTATGTTGCTAATGATTGTCATGTTCCTATTCTTTACAACATGCATATGTATTCATTTATGTTCTTTTAAAAAAAATGTAATTTAACACATCACGAAAGTAAAAGGTCTTGGAAGGGTCCTTCATCACACCAGAAACTGGATCAAGTGGTATCAATATCATGGAAATGGTTCTCACATATGAATGTTGACACCTGCATTCCACTTAGAAAAGTGGATGAAGAATAGAATGAGAGAATGAGAAATCTGAATGGACCATCAGATTTGTGGCATCAAATAGTGCAAAATCGACTATCCAAAATCTGAATTCTAAAAAGTTGAGAATCTGGGGCTCAAGGAATCTTTTAGATTCCCCCTAGATTCCTCAAAGATTCTACTCCATGGGTGGACAATAAATATTATACTAAAATGGAAAATTTGACATCGCCATTTTGATCCCTGCAGAAAACCATGAAAAACAAGTATAAACTTGACTATATTCTGGCATGGAGAAAATTTACCTCCTTGCGAAAATTTCAAGGCTCATGGTCCTGCTCCCTGTTTTTGTAGAAATCATGGTTCCAACTTCATCTTGAAAATGGTCAAAAAATGCATAACTATGATGGAGACATGGACAACACCATTGTATTCGTGGCGGTGAGAAGTGTTGAATCCATATAAAATTTCTCAAAATCTAACAAAATGAAATTTCACCCCTCCCGCATAATGCTGCCTCGAACTGCGTGCACAACCTCCTCTTGTCTCGAAATCGGTGCCCGCTCCTAGTTCCTCCATCTGCCCTAGTGCAATGAAAGAAAGTGGGTTTATGTAAATTCCTCTGGGTGGATCTTCTAAGAAAAATCATTGGGCACAATGGTAAATTAAGGCATTGGTTGAGGAGGGGTCGGGTGGTCAAACCCCGCCCCTCCTATTTTTCCCACATTATAGTTTTTAAAACCCAAAAAGTATATGAATGGGGGGTCAGGTCCACATTGGGTGGCCTACCCCCATAATCCCATGACATACGTTGTATTGGGGGCCCATTAAACCTCCGGTGGTCATTTATTAATTGGAGTGTTTAGTTTGTATTAATGTTTTTGTGACCACCCCCTTGGGGGCCGGCCACGTGGGCCGGGTCCACTGGAGGTGTCCCGTGCCCACCCCTTTTAATACAATGTGTTGTATGGTTGCGGGAGGGCTTGGCGGGGTGATGGCCGCCAAGCCAAACTTAATTTAATTTTTTATAAGGTGGTTGCGGGAGGGCCGGTGGAGGTGATGGCCCATCGGCCCAAAATTTTTGAATTTGTTATGATATCTTCAGGGGTGGCAGGGGTGGTGGCACACCACCATATTAATTTTTTTTTTTTTTTGACAAAGAGGGGGGTATTTTTAAAATTTTAGAAAATAACGGTCGTTGGGCAAATTAACGAGGCTACAATTTCGACCGATTTTGGGAGCTAGGTTTATGCCTCGGGGTCAGTCAAATTGTAGGACACTTAAACTTGGCCCACAGTCCAACTTTGACCGAAACTTTGATTGCTTCTAAATTTCGCATATGGACTTGGATTGATGAACCATTCACACTGTCGCGATCAGGACGAAAAGATCTATGCTCTGGTCTTGGGTCAACATCATTCTCGACACTTTGATTTTCGAGCATTGATAAGCCCTCTTTGTCCTGTGTGTCTCTCTGGAGCCACCTGGATCACTCGATCCATGATATGATTCATGCCTCCATGATATCTCTATTTTTTTCTTCCTCTCCATAGGTGTTTCTTTATTCTTTCTCCTTGCTACCTTCTTTGAGCATTACCTAGTCATGCTAGGAAGGTAATCCTACCAATGAAAATCATTCATGACAAGGCAAAATAAATCTTAAAATCATCTACTCTATCCCTACCTAGCTCATCATTGGAATGATTAGCTCATAATAGGCCTATGAGAGGGTTGAAAGAAAAAGCCTTAGCACATTTAAACTCATCATTAGATTAGGAAGGCTACACTATTCATTTTTACTGCATCGAAGGAAGTGAAAGGGAAAATCTCATAACAGGACTTTAAGGTGCACTTGTGTGCTCAAGTAAAGGGCACAGGGAATAGGTATGAAGCATGAAGGAGAATCGTTCATTGGTTTAGGGTGCGCTTGTTCACTCAAGGGAAAAAGGAGGGCACAATGACACACACCAAAGGAACAATGGATCAGGCTTCAAGCCTTCCCAATGCACCCAATAAAATTAAGAGGGCATAGTTCTTTGAGTTAAAGGAGTGTGTTGAAAGGAAGGCTTAAGGCTTCGTGACTACACCATGTCTCATAAGGGAAAAGGGAAGGATGATTTTTTATTGCTTCAAGAGTGTGCCATGTGCCCTAAGGATTTTTTCTTTGTGATTGCACCATGCACTCTAAGACTCTGTGCTTTGTGAATGTGTCATTCACTTTTTAAGAGATAGTGGATCCTTATTTTTCTGAAGTGCACTTTGTTTTTTGAAGTACGCTTCATTGTTCAGAAGTGTGCTTCCTTTTTATGAAGTGCAATCAAGTTTAGGTGGGTACATTTCTCTCCAACAGTGGCTACTTGTTCATATGTAATGTGCCTTTCACTGAGGGAAGCAACAAAAGGCTAGGTCACTTATCCCAGGAAGTACTTACTACACTATGAGAGGGAGGATACCTTAGAAAAGACTTAGTACACAAGTATGGGAGGAAAATATATATCAAGGAGGCTCAATAATAAGCTAATATCTTCTCTTGGTAAGATGGCTAATGCCTTCACAACTTTCACTGGGCTGAAGGACCAAGAAGGGCTCTAGAAATGGCTAAGTGTGAAACCAAAAATAGTAAAATATAGAAATGCATTCGAAAATTACTCAATCATGGGTCACACATATAAAACCATAAATGAAAGCTAAAGGAATGCATAGGACATATGAACATCAATCGCACCTTGAAATGATTTAAAGAGACCCCTATTTATAAGTGAAATAGTTGAAATGACACATTACGACACTTAGAACATAAGTTACAACATCAGTGACGAATGTGACCAAAAGGCACGCTAAGCTATAAGAATTTGTCTATCACATATCCCAATGATATGTAGGACCATTTAATTTGGAATATTGTGCCAAGAATTGATTTTGTGGTATGCAAAGGTGAAACACATACAAGAGTGAAAACAACAATAGGAATACATGTGACAAGAGTAAAACGTAAGACGACACTTGAAAAATGTGAATGAACTTGAAAGCGACACATGCTAGAGTGAAGATAACATGAAAATGACACTTTATTAAAGTGAAATCAAGTCAAAAAAAATAGTGTAAATGTGAAATTGACACTTGTGAAAGTGAAAGTGCACAAAGCGAAAGTTAATAAAACTCATCGAAATATAAGTACTATCGTAACCAAAGTGAGGGGCACTATCAATGAAAGGTGTGCACTGATTGTCAACATGAGTTGAACATTGCATAGGAACTATCTTAATGGATGATGCTTTTCCTATTTGACCTTGCATACAAGAAAGTGCACTCATGATTTTAATCAAAATTGTGCATGTTTGAGCAAGTGACTTGGCAGTTAAAACTTTGAGAAGAAGACTTGAATGATTTACAAAACATCAATTAACCATGAGTAACCATAGAGTGAAAAATTGTGAGATCCTCATTAGGCTCCAAAATTCAAGTGTGGGAAAAAATTTGGAGGGTGATGATCACAGCATTAAAAAAACCACAAGAAGAACCTTGACTGAGGGACCCCCTCTCCCCATCCTGTAACATTAGTGAGGGGAGGGGGTTTTTTCATTTAATCTCAACTGTCAATCTATCTGGTAGATGAAGGTCGTAAATCAACCAGGGGGAAATGATTGATATATGTGTGTGTGTGTGTGTGTTTAATGGCCCAACTTCAAAAGGCCATACCTTGTTATCCAAACCTCAACTTTTGAGAGATTTTATATAGTCGAAATGATCTTGATGAGATGGACGCAATGGAGATATTTATTTTAAATTTTGAGTTTGAAAAATGAAAACAATTTAAGACCTCATGTCCATAATAGGACTTTGGAGGTTGGGTCAAGGATAGTAACACCTTCTATCCTTAGGATGGGCTATTGGGTGGATGGGGGGTGTTACAAAGTGGTATCATAGCAAAGGTTTAACACTAGGCCTTTGAGAATAGCGATTGTAGTTCTATTATCATGTAATGTTAGAGCAGAAAGCTAAACACTCGACCTTTAAAGATGAGTGGAGCTCTAGCACAAAGTGAAATAGTTAAATGTGAATACAATCATATGCTACGTATAGCATTTGATTGTGGATTGCATGCTAACTGCAAATCTATTTCTAGTATGTTTGAATTATTTAACATATACATTGAAAGTCTATTATCATGACCTTGAATGCTTGTCATTTCTTCAATAATTGTAGGATTTCCTACGTGGTTGCATGTATGTATGTTTTTAATGTACCAGCATTGTTGGTTAAATGGTTTTCCTTTGCATACTTGTAATGAATTGGGCATATGAATTCCATATATGATATAAGGGATTTGGAGAATCCCTATGTTGATTGTATCTACATAGCATTACTTGATCTAGTGAAAATTAGGTATATGTGTGTGTGTGTGTGCTGATTAGGATGTGGGAATCCCATAATCTATATGTTGAATGTGGCTAAGAGACTCGGTAGATTCTAGGTTGGTTTCTTCATTGTTATCATTTCCTTACTTATGGTTTCTTGTCATCAATGGTCAATTATTTCCTTGCTCATGGAATGGTGGGTAGCATATGGGAAGGCTTGTTAAATTATGTAATGGTTGTTATCTCAATATAAGGTAGAGAATCCATGTCCAATACTTGGAATGGATGGGCTCAAGGGTAATGGTTATGTGTTGAACCTTGGGAAGTGAGCGTTGGTTGTTGCACTGTGATTGATGACTATGTGTTAATTAAATATTGTGCATTGCATGCATATCCATGATGATTTTATAACTATGAAATAAAATATGTCTAACACTAATGGGTTATGATGTCCTCAAACTTACCTTTTAAAATTGTAGATGTCATGGTTATCGGCCTTGCTAGAGGTTGAATTTAATTGTTGTTGCTAGCCTTCTTACATGAGCTAAATTTAGTTGTTGTTGTTCACTCTCACAAAGAAGTTGAATTTAATTAAACATAAGGTCTTGGTGAGGAGACTAATTTTAATTGAATAATTTTGGTAAATGGGTTGATTCCGAAATCTGGTCGAGGTATATATAGATATCTATATATATATATATATATATATATATATATATATATATATATATATATATATATATATATATATATATATATATATATATATATATATATATATATATATATATATATATATATATACATATATTCACATTATGGGAATGTCCGTCAATAAGCTGATGTATACATATATATATGTAAATTTTGATTTAAAAAAATATCATGATGAGATATATGAATTTACTTATTTATGTCCTACATTTTGAGACATATTACTGACAAGAATACTTGAGACGTGTGTATTTGCAGGGAAACATGCTTGGTATAGCATGGTCATGTGGCATTTGGTATTCCTTTTACGTCGATAGAACTAACAATTATGTGTACATGGCAGTGTATGGGAAGATTCAGTGGAGTGAAAAAAGTGCAGCTGATGAGAGCTCTTATACACCTCAACTGAAAACATAAAATGTCAGAGGAGAGGGGGAGAGAGGGGTGCACGCCCTCAATGCCCTCTAATAAGAATTGAAGGATCCCTTCTTGTATAAATTGGAGGGGCACTGCAAATTTTAAAAGGATTTCCATGAAACCTTGTAGAGGGCACAATTTGAGTATTTATGCATACATATGGTGGTGTGAGATCCATTGAAAAAACCGAAACTCATGGGACTCATTGATGTAGAAGAATTGTATGTTTTGTGTTTTTATAATGGTTTATTATTTCATCTTCTTGCTTTATTTTCAACTGTATGCATAACCATGTTGTTTTATTTTTCGATTTTATGATTGTTGTCATGGATTTATTTTTATTACTGCACTCATTAATTTTGATTTTTTCCCTTCATATTTCATTATTTTTGGGAAATTGGGAAAATCATATGGGTAGGGAAAGAAATCCATGGAGTTCTAGGAAGATCCAAGGATAACCCAACATAAATTATGACCTAAGTGAGGCCCTATGCATAAAGAGTAGTGAAAGGTGAGAAGGGTTGGAATTTTGCAAAGGGGCCAGGAAAAATACCATCGTTGGTGTATGTTGGAGCTTCACTCCTAAATGTGACAACAAACATGAATGAGGAATATATGTAGGCTAAAAATTGACTGTGTGAATAACAAGAATAAGAAATGCAAAGTATAATGAAATACTAATTAATGTAATAGAAATGATATCAAATGATAGTGTTGATGATGGCATCAATGTAAAAGGTAAAATAAAACAATTTGGGTACCAAATTCCTTGGCCGAATTGGAAATTTTTTGTTACAACACTATGCATGCCTTGCATAGATATAGGGAGTCTTTAAACACTGATCTCATTGACATATGTGATCATGTGTGTTGTTATATTAATGAACATGGTAATGGTTAAATAAATGTGTACAAAGCCATTGAAATTGACAGGTTCTTGTCAAGGATCATTCTCATGGAAGAAGGACTAATCATGCTTTTGAATTTAATATATGTATCAATAACATGTTTAAGATTCCTGGTTGTGTGTGGAATCCAACGAGCAAGAGAAAATTCTTGTTACTAATTATTTTATTGTCATGTGATTCTGACTTTCACATTCCCATGTTTATATTATGATAATGAAATGTTCATTATCAATAGTTATTGGGGTAGGTAGACCACCCAAGATTGGGGGGTTTCCTGAACTTGAGAGAATTTATGGGTAGAGATAGTGTAGTCTCTAGATTCTCATGAGGTTGTGTAATGTGTAGATGTTGTATATTATGCATATGTGTATATGTTGTACCATGTGTGTGTGTATGTGTTGTATAATGTGTTTGGGACAGGTGAGTATGGGACTATATAGGCCTATGTTATTATTGGGATAGGTAGGGAACCTGAGATTGGGGGTTTCCTAGGCTTGGGAGAAGTGGTGATATTCTTGTCAACAAAAGGCTACTAGGATTGGTAGTTTCCATACTCCCAGTAAAGTGAATTGGATTATATATATATATATATATATATATATATATATATATATATATATATATATATATATATATATATACATATATATATATATATATATATATATATATATATATATATATATATATATATGTATGTATGTATGTATGTATGTATGTATGTATGTATGTATATATGAATGTATATATCTATATATGTATATATAGAATAGGGATCAAATACTGAAGATCATGTGGAACACCTTCCCCATTGGATGCTTGACCAGTTTTGGAAATCAATCTAGTGTGTGTGTGAGTAAAAGAGAAGAGAACAAAAGATTGAATATCATTTGGAGTACCTCACCCCACTAGATGCTTGACCAGTTATGGAAATTGATCCATTGTGTGCGTGAAAGGAAGAGAAGATAAGAGAATACTGTAGATTTCATGCAGTACCTCCCCCACTGGATGTTTGAAGGATTTTGGAAATCAATCTTATGTGTGTGAGTAGAAGAGAAGAGTGAAGACTACATGGAGTTGTGTGAGCACTACTGAGTGCTAACTAGGTTTGGAAAATCACTTAGAACATGCGGATCAATGAAGCCAAAAGGAAAGAAAAGATAAGTATTACCTGTTCCATTTAACGAGTTCCTAAGTTATTACCATGATTTAGTTTTATTTAAAATTTTGATTTATGATGATTATGGACTAATTGATTCTATTGTGATAGGAAGAAAATGAAAATTGGGTGAATGTATGAAGATGGTTATACTTTTGCGCCAAATGTGGCAATAAAATTTCAAAATTTTACTTTATTATCGAATTCAAGCCCTCAAGGTTCATATAAGTGAAGTGAATTTTAATTCAGAGTAGAAAGACAATTTGTGGAGAATTATGTTGTTTTCCTAATTATATTTTTTGAAAAAAAAAATAGTGTCGTATAATCTTTCAATTTTCAATTAAATGAAATGCTTGTCCTTACAAATTTTTGCACATCTTAAGAGGTATGTGTGTGTTCATGTAAAAACGTGTAATTTTGAAAGAATATATATATGAGCATGATCTACATAGAGAGAACTAAGTTATGCATATTAAAAATTCATATTTTTATGTAAAATTAGATTTTTTTTATTATTTTTCGAACTTGGTGAAGTAATATTTCAATTGCATTTTCTAGACACGTGTTCACGTAAAAAAAAATTCTATTATTTAAAAAAAAAAATAAAAAATCAAGAGCACCATTTTGAAGTTGATTCATAAATGAAGATATTCATATTTTTTTAAATTGTTTCGTTTTGTATATTTTATGTTATTTATTTTTTATTTAGCCCCATTGAAACTTCCCAAAAACATTTCAAGCATTATGTTTAAAAGAAATTAGATGAAAAATATCATATGAATTCGAAAATATCAAATTCATATGCCATCAGATAGAGAATTACTTCACGAATTGAACAAGATCAACTCCGCCACTGAAGGAAAAATTATGCCTCAAGCCCACTAGGGTACAAAATGGTGTTGCAGAAAAAATCTGCAAAAGGAGAGCTAAAACCTTATTTTTTAGGCCCTCAAAAGCTCGATCGAGCACTTAGGGTAACATTTTAAATATATTGATCAAGGGTTTAACAAACCCTCGATTGAGCTCTTGACATGGTTATCAAACCATAAACTCACTATTGTATTTTTAGCAGGGATGTTTAAAAAATATCTCGATCGAGCTCCTATGTAATGGTGGGTTACATAGGAGCTCAATCAAGCGCTAAACTATTTCTCGATCAAACTACTTTTTTTCTCCCTTGCAACTCATGTGCTTGCCAGAAAGTGTAACCAATCTTCATGAATTCACCCAATTATAGGGTTTACTTAATTGAAAAACCTGCTAATGAGGTGTACTTTAAGTTTATTGTAATTTCTTCATAAAGTGTCACATGAAATTTTTTATACCGTGATGTAGGAAGGACATTGGATTTTATAGTTCGGGTGAATGAGGTTGGATGAAAAGTTAAATAATGGAAGCATGAAGATGACCGAATGCATAACAACATACTAGAGATGGAAAAATTCAAGATTAGGCCCATTATGAGGAAATTAGACCAATGATACCTACTTATTTCCATAAATTATGCCATGAATAATATGAATATATTAAGGAAAGGAATTTCCTTGGATTGTGAGGACTCTTCTGGGGTAAAGAAGAGGAACCCAATTTCTCGATGAACTAGGAAATAAAGAAGGTGATGCTAAGAAAAAAGGAAATTTTTTGATTTTAAAAATATTCATGGGCATGAATGATTAGGAAAGAGGGTTGCATTTGGTATGTTCTAGGAAGCAATGGGCAAAAATAAATAAATTGAATGAGCATTGAGCACAATGGATAGTAGTTCTAGACATGGAGATAGGAAGGACTCTAGGTTTTCAAATTCTGGTAATATTGTTTGAACTAGGGCAGTGTCACCGATAACATTTTTTAAGCATGAAACATGGAAAATTGGGTGTACTCGAGAAGATGCAGGAAACTCCAATTTGGATGCCATAGTACCAATCTTTTGCAACACCTTGTAAGGACGATAGTACTTGGGTGATAATTTATTATCCTTCTTAGCTTGCTTGAGGGACATTTGTTTTTATGATTGTATTCGTAAAAATACCTAGTCGCCTGCATCAAAACCTCTTTCACTACGATGTTGATATGCCTATTGTTTCTTTCTATTCTACAACAGAGTGATGTTATCCTTTGAGATTTGTAAATTTTTTTGTTGATGCTCGATGTGATCTTCCACTGATTGAAACTTAGAATTTTATCTTAAAGATGATGTGATGGACAGTGGATGATATCCATAAAGTGCCATAAATGGGGTCATTTTTGCTGCAATATGGAAGAAAGTTTCAAACAAACCTTCAACCATAGGTAACCACTTGACTCATTGTGTTTTCTTATTAGATAGAAAGAAAAGAAGATATGCATCCAAACATTTGTTCACTATCTCAGTTTTCCCATCATATTGAGGATGATAAAATGAGATATGAGCTAATTGAGTACCAAGACAAGAAAATAGTTTTGTCCAAAAATTTCCATTGAAAATGGGATCTCTGTCACTTACAATAATATTTTGGTTTCCATGTAGCTTTCGAATTGTCTCCATAAATGCAATAGCAACTATACTACCTTTAAAAGGATGAGATAATGCTCAAAAGTTTGCATACCTAGTAATTATATCAACTACCACCATGATGACACTCTTTCCTTCAAACTTGGGTAAACCTGTGATAAAATCCATTGATACCTCCTCCCAACGCTGACTTGGAATGGCTAAAGGTTGTAATTAACCCGGGGTCTTAATTATATCAACATTTTTGCTGATGGAAAACTAAACATTCTACAAAAAACTTTTGAAGATCAGATTTAAGGCCATCCCAAAAAATTCCTTCTTGACCCCGTGGTAAGTTTTTAAAAATCCTAAGTGCCCTCCTAAGGGGGAGGTGTTCAATTCCAAAAGAATATTTTGTTTAAGTTTGGAATTATTACAAAGGTATAAGCGACCTTTGTACTGTAATGAATCATTTTTCTAGAAAAATGTATCATATGTACTAGGATCTTGCTACAACTTTTGAATGAGTGTCCACACCTCTTTGACTTTTTTCCATTCGTCCATTTTTTTTTTCTCGGTAAATACTATTCTAATAAAAAAGTGAAAAAGATATGTACAAAGTTCAGAGCCTCAAAGGAGGCCGAGGCCATTCCTCGAACACAAACTCAGGGATTTTACAGTTGATCCTGTTCACTAGATTTACACTGCAGACCTTGAGAAGTTGACTACTATCCCTGACCTTCTGACAAAAAATATCCAGACTATGATACTCCCACCCTTCAGTAATTTCAAAAATACAGTGATTTCTATCAAGGCTGACTTTATAACAGAAAAAGAAGTCTGAATTGTCTAAGACTACCATCTGAAGCCTAAGACTAAAACAGACACGAGACTTAGACTGTAAAACCATAGACACAGAGTCAAAAAACATATCGTGCACCCGGAGGAAAATCAGTTTGCTTGATTTGGAGAGGCTTGCCTATCCTCCTTCACCGGGCTTGGAGAGGCTACCCAGGTGACATATCCTTCTTCGTCCAGCAGCAGCTCTCCAGCTGAATCCGTGACCAAGTGTAAATTTCCAGAAGGGAAATGAGCTGGTTCGCTGTCTTTGTCGTCTTCCTTGGCAAGAGCTGGTTGCTGAGGAACATTCGGAGCAGGGGCTCCCTCGTTGATGCAGTCCGGGTGATAAACCAGCCCCGTCATATCTCCGAGCAAAACGCCTTCTTCCTGGGAACTGGAGGAAGCCAGAGGTGTCGAGCTGGGATGATGGGTTTCCTCCTCAGTGACAAACACAGAAAAATTCACTGTAACCGTCGGTCTATTGAGCCGACTCTGGAAGACAAATCTGGAAGACTGGTAGGAGCTGTTTGGATTGGCTCTCTCCTGGTCAGACTGCGGAGAAGAGGGCTGGACCAAGGCAATTGGGGTTATTTGCTAGGCCTCTGAAGGCGTGGGGCTTACTCTGATACCAGATCGACCCCCCCTTCGCGGAATACCTCGACTGCGAGGCATTGAGGCAGCGCCAGAGAAGCTGAGATAACGGCTGAGACAGAGGAGACCCGTCGAGACAGGGATGCTATTGAAGCTCGAACTATTGCAGAGCCAATCCACTAAGGCAACAGGAGAGACAGGATGAACTAACTGAGACCACATGATAATATAAAGAGCGAAGGCAAATACCGCAATGGGAGAATGAAGGCGCGGCATGCTGATGAGCTCGAACCAGGACAGAGGAGCCATGCGCTCATTGAATTGCAGCGCAATTCGAGACTGAGCCAACATTAAATCACTTGCCTTGAACCTTAAAATGGCATCGATCATACGTACCGGAAGATCGCCCTCTTGCCTGCTGTCAAGCCAGATGTCTGGACGGAAGGCCATATCATTAATTGCCAAGGTTAACACCCGCATCCGGGTGCTTAGTCTTTCCCTGAGAATTGTCCTGAGTGACAATTTCCTGTATCTTGACAGTTTGTTCCCTGGAGTCTAAGTTGTCTATAGTGCCCTCATAGTACCCATCCATAGCGTCCACTCCAATGTTGGCAAGTAGATCGGCAAGCTTATTTCCTTCCCTTCTGGTATGTTTGAATGCAATTGCTTGGTGCTGGGAAAGCCAATGATTTATTAGCTCAAGCCTCTGGGCCATCCTCCAGCTGTTGCTTACCTTGTGAATGGATGAACCATGTTGGAGCTTTGTGATCATTCTGATTATTATTTGCGAATCACCTTCTATGATGAGAGGAAAATAATCCTTTTCATGAGCTAGTTTGAGACCTCGCCATAAACCTTCCAATTCTGCTGAATTGTTGGTGTCCCATCCTATCGATCCCATGAAGATACATTGAGGGTTACCCATATGATCCCTGAAGGCCCCCCCGTATCCAGCTTTCCCTGGATTTCCCTTGGAAGCTCCGTCAAAGTTGAGCTTGAGCATATCTGAGGGCGGCGGAGACCAAGTGGTTGCTTCCTGACTGTGCATGTTGGGGTTCTTCTTATTGTTTGAGTTTTGCTTTATTTGTAGTTCCCAATTACCCCAGATTGTTTTTTCCAGAGGTGTATTGGGAAGGTCCTCTGAGTGCCATTCTCTGATTGAAAGAGTCTCCATGATGTTTTGATGTAATGTGTTCCAGATTTTGTCTAGAGGCATCGTTTGATCTTTGAATATTCTTCTGTTACGCTCTTTCCATATATTCCACATAAGAAGGCCAGGTATAAGTTGCCACAAGGTGTTGAGAAGGTTGCTTTTAAAAGGATTTTGACTCCATTCTCGTAAGGTGGCTTTGAGGTCTCCTTGCACTCTTCCCTCTCTTTGACAGCGGAAGGCAGCCATCTCCCAAAGTTTCCTCCCTGTTTGACAATTTTGCATAAGATGAAGTGATGTTTCCTCATCTTTCCTACACATGTAACATATAGAGGGTCCCGAGAAGCTTCTCTTCCTGAGATTGTCCCACGTTAAAATTCTGTTGTGACCTAGGAGCCATAGAAATGTAGAAACTTTCGGCCAATTGGATGTGTGCCAGATTTTTTCCCATAGGTTGTCTCTGTTTATCTGCTCTTGTATTATGATATTGTAATCTTCCTTTGTGGTGAAGATTCCTTTCTCTCCACAACCCCATCTTAAGATGTCCACTCCTTCTGAGACTGCTATCTATCTTTTTTGTAATTCTACGTTGAGAAGATGCTAAATTTGTGTCGAGTTGTTGGGTAAAATTTGACTTGCGTTTTGCCAATGCCTATATCCTTGTGCTGTATCTGTGGTCCAGAATTGATTGACTTTGGTAAGTTCATTTGTCTCCCTCTTAGCGGTAGGAATGTCCTGGAGAATGTCTTTTATCTTTGGAAGTTGCTGCCAGGAGTCCTCCCAAAAACGAGCTGTAGAGCCATTTTTGATTTCCCAGAAGCAATGAGCTTGGATGAGATTTCGGTGTTGTATGGCTGAGTTCCAGATGATTGATCCCGTGCTCATCTCATTCATGCGTATTCTTTCTTCCATGGGGCAGTTGTTGGCATAATTGGCTGTCCAAAGGGAGGCCCATGGAGTATTAGGGTGGGCAAGCCATCTCCACCAGATTTTTGCGCCCATTGCTTTGTTGCTATTCTCAAGATCTCTCAGACCAATACCTCCGGCTTTTTTAGGAAGACAGAATTTATCCCATTTGATCAAAGCCCATTTGCGGTTTTGTCCAGAGCCTCCCCACAGAAAGTTGCGTTGGAGATTTTTGATTTCTTTTAGAACCCATTTGGGAGCAGCCAGAATGGAAAAAAGATAGAGGGGCATGGAGTGAAGGACTGCCTTGATAAGAACAATTCTACTTGCCATATTCAGAGCTCGATTAGTCCATAGAAATAATCTAGACTCTAGTTTTTCCAGCAGTTGTTTCCAGGATGAATGCTTGAGGGCAGAGGCCATAAGCGGGGCTCCAAGATACTTGGAGGGAAGGGAGGCACAGGTAAAACCCAAAATTTGACTTATAGCTCTTTGAGTAGGGACAGGGGTATTGAAGAAAAAGATTTGGGATTTGACTCGATTGATTAGGGCTCCAGAAGCATCAAAGAAAGTAGACAGAATGGATTTGAGGAGACTGGCTTCCTGCACCGAAGGGTGGCCAAAGAGCATGTTTTCGTCTACAAATTGCTGGTGAGAGTGTGCAGGGGAGTTGTTAAAAGAGAGACCTCTTAACCGATTTTCTAGCCTAACTGCGGTTATGCTTCTCCCCAAGCCCTCAGCCATGATTACAAAGAGAAAAGGAGACAAAGGGTCTCCTTGCTTGATCCCTCTGGAGGGACGGAAGGTAGGTGAGGGAATGCCATTAATTAACACAAAGAAGAAAGCTAAAGATAAAAGGTTAAAAATCCATCTGACCCATGAGTGAGCAAATCCAAAGGCAAGAAGAATTTTTTGAATGTAGACCCAACTGAGACTGTCAAAAGCTTTGGAAAGATCTAGCTTAAGCAACATACCTGGCTTCTTGGTTTGCTTTAGGGAGTGGATTATCTCATGAGTTAAGATTATCCCATCTGTTATTTGTCGACCTTCAACATATCCAGACTCCTCAGGTGAGATGATGAGAGGGAGGAGCGGCTTTAGTCTCGTTGATATTACTTTTGAGGTAATTTTATAAATGATATTGCACAGAGCGATAGGTATGTATTTGTCAGGGGTATTGGAATATTCCCCCTTAGGAATTAAGGCTATGAAGGTGGAATTTAAGCCTGGATACATCCATCTGAGAGTTCTGGATTCCTCCACAACCTGCCATACCTCATTTTTTATCAAATCCCAGAATTTGTGGAAAAAAATCGAAGTAAAGCCGTCCAGACCTGGCGCTTTTCCCTCCTTCATTTGTTGGACAGATTCTTCAACTTCCTGTGGGCTAATGGGCTTGATGAGAAGACTGTTGTGTTCCTGTGTTATTAATTTGGGTATATTCTTTAGAAGTTTGTTGATAGCCGACATTCTGTTGATGTTGGGCTCCTGAAGGGCTTTCTTGAAGTAGTTGAGAAATTCCCCTTCAATACCGTCATGAGTTTCGATTTTCTCCCCCTGAACATTCTTAATGTGAGTGATGCAATTTATCATGCGGCGCTGCACAGTTGTTTTGTGAAAAAATTTTGTGCTTTTTTCACCATTCTTTAACCATCTGATTCTTGATTTTTGCCTCCATAATATTTCCTCCTGTTTGTCCCTTTCTAGGATTTTTGATTCTGTGACCTGTTCTTGTTTGGTTAGTTCCTCCGTTCGCCCAGCTGTGATGATGGTTTGCTGAATTTTCTTCATCTCTTCGTTGAGCATGGCTTGGGCTCTGAAGATGTTTCCAAATGTTTTGTGATTCCATTTTTTGATAACCCCTTTTAAATGTTTGAGTTTTTGTTGGAATCGAGACATGCAGGTCCCTTCGGGTGGAATGAAATTAGTCCAGGATGATTTGACTAGCTCTTCAAAATCCGGGTGAGAGAACCAAAATTCCTCAAACCGAAAGGGTCGTTTGAGATTATTTCCTGGCCTGTTCCATTGAAGCTCTATAGGCCAATGATCGGATCCAGAGAAGGGGAGAATGGAGGCTGTGAATTCCCCTCCTAAGTGAGTTGCATTATCTGAGATGAGGAATCTGTCAAGACGTGAGGCAATCTGCTGCGAACCTTCCCTTCAGTTGGTCCACATGAAGAGGCCGTTGCTGGTAGGAATATCTATCAACCAGTTATTATTAATGAAATTTTTTAGAATGTTGCCATCACTGTTTTCTTTGCTTCTACCTCCTTGTTTTTCTTCCATGCTGGTTATCATATTGTAATCACCTCCAGAGATCCATAGAGGGAATGGCCTATCTTTATTGAGTTCCGTCAATGAGGTTAGGATTTGAGCTTTTTGAGCAGTGTCCTGAGGAAAATATACATTAGTTAGCAGTCCATGAGTATTAGTACCTGAGAGGTGGAAGGTAGCCTGGATGAAAATTTTATTAGCTTGCATGTTGTTGGGATGGATGGCTCGGGCATCCCAAAGTATTGCTAGGCCTCCCGAAGCTCCTTGAGCGTCGACAGCTACAACTAGTCCACCTGGCCAAGCTTTCGCTGCAATTTTTTCCAAAATTATTGAGATGCATTTCGTTTCCTGCAAAAATAGGATACTTGGTTTTTCTTGCATCAGCATATTTTTTAATAGTCTGCCTTTCCGAGGGCCATTAAGGCCTCTGATGTTCCATGATATCAATTTCATTGGGAGGGGTGGGGGTTTGCATTAAAATATTTGGTCAGTTTGGCATACCTCCCTGACTCCACTAGTATCTCTCCAATCTTAGTAGTTCTTTCCAGTGTAGTTTTTCTTCCTCTCTTTTTATTGTCCTTGGTGATGAATTTACCATCCCATGGACTTCCTATTTGGACTCCTAGAGAATATTTTTTATGTGCCCTGTTCAGAACTTCTACTAGGTTGTCCACTTGCGTCTCCGGTATTTTTTCAAAATTCCCTGTCTTGCATGCTAGTTCCAAGCCTAGAATGTCCAGCTCCCCAATGTCTATTGGTTCCGTGTCCTCTTCCATGTTTTGTGGTGCTTGAGAGTTATCCTCTCGCTCCTGTGAGTCTTTTTTGTTTGACTGCGAGTATTCAACCTCCATACCTTGAGATTGCCCTTGCGGGGTTTTGGCTGGCGTAATCAGGCTTGCTGGCTCGTGGGATTTCTTCCCTGCTTGCTTTGATGTCTCGGCTGAATGTTCCTGATGCTCCTCTTTGTCTTTCGCTTTTTCTTTCTCCGGATTCTGCTCATCATCTTTGTCCAGAGCTTCGAACCTATTACTGATTTTGGGCACTGCCTTGGTGACTGGATTTGTCCGGGGGTTGCGTATAGCTTTCTTGTTTCCCCTCCTTCAATTTATTACTTTGGTAAATCCATCTGAAGTTTGATTATCAGGGTTTCCTTGAGGAGGGGGTTGCTTGTTTTGAGGACAGTCTCCGTAGATATGCCCTATTTCATGGCATTTTCTACATCTAAAAGGCACATGTTCATAATCTATAACTTGAGTCCATTCAGAGTCTTCATGGAAGAAGCTTACTGTGTCTGGTAGCGGTTGCTTGAGATCCATGTAAACACAGATCTGAGCGTAGGATGTATATCTGCATAGTTTTGTATCTTCAGCAATCTTGACAAACTCGCCAATGGCATTCCCAATCTCTTGCAGAGACTTTTCTTCCCAGTATTCCCACGGCAGTGAATAAAGCCTTATCCACACTGGCGCATAGCTCAGATCCTCCTTGTCTGGGTTGAATCTTTCTACCCAGCCTTTGAGATATAGTCCCGCGGAGTTGAAAAAATAAGGGCCTTGATCCAGTATCCTATTGCGGTCTTCCAGGCAATTAAAAACTACAGTGAAGAAGCCCTTAGCTCCTAGATGTAGCGAGAGGTGCCCCTTTGGGTGCCATTTGGTGCTTATCCAGCTTCTCAGCGCCCTTTCCGTCGGCCATATTCCTATGAATTTACCGATCAGCGCGTGATCTCTCATGTATTGTATTCTAGCGTTGATGCGTTCACTCGGGAAGTCCACTCTTGGTTTAATCGCTGCTACAGGCTTACAAGTTGAAGAACTTGCCTTGTTTCTTTCATCTGCATCAATGTCCTTTCCCTTCTGCTGTCTGCTGTCCAAGTCGTCGCTGCTCATCTCATTTTCAGTCTCTTTGTCGGCCGTATGCCTAAATCCGTTATCCGAATTGGGGGGAGGCCTCTGGCCCTCCCCCTGAGGGGGTTTCATGTTGCCTTGTTCCGTATGGGCTCTTTTCCCTGATTACTGGTGTGCCAGACTCTGCTTTGCAGTACCGCGATTGACAGTTCTGCAGAATGCAAGGTTATCAGAAACCCTAGGGTTTGCAGCAATCCCGCTCCCGCTCCGTCAATCTCTTCCCTTTTTTCCATTCGTCCATTACTTCAATTATCTAATCAATTTGGATAATAGAAATGGCACAAAGCAATGCTTCCACATCCTCATCCTTTCTTGAGAGTGCATCTGCAACAACATTTTGCTTCCATTTTCTGTAGATGATTTCAAACTAATAATCCAACATATTTGTGACCCATTTTTGCTTCTCTTATGAAGATAATCTTTGTTCCAAAAAGTATTTAAGATTATCATGATTTTTTTTTACCTTTAAGTGTCTTCCCATTAACTAAGGTCGTCATTTCTTTAGTGTATGTAGTATTTCCAACATTTCCTTCTCATAAATAGTTTTGTGTAAATACTATCCCTTGATTGGATGACTTTCAAAAGAAATGGGCCTTCCTTATTACATTAAAAAACACCAATTCCATTTCCTAAGGCATCACATTCCACACTAAAGGTTTCTGTGAAGTCTGGTGTAGTTAAGACTGGTGCTTGGCACATTGCCTCTTTAAGATGTTCAAAGGCCTTAACTGCTTCTGGAGTCCAAGAAAATGCATCTTTCTTCAGTAATGTTGTTAGAGGTATTTTTATTCTACCATAATTCTTAATAAACTTGTGATAATACCCTCTCAACTTGCAGAATCCTCGACGATGCTTCAGGGTTGTGGGGATTTTTCATTTCTTAATGGCTTTAGTTTTATTAGGGTCTACCTTAACACCCTCATGAGATACAATATGACCCAAATATTCCACCTCATGTAATCCAAAAAAACATTTGGAGGTGTTTTCATATAATTTTTTCTACTCCAAAAGTTTGAGCACCCTGTCAACATGTTGAAAATTATCCTTCCAAGTGTTGCTATAGATTAGTGTATCATCGAAAAATACTAACAAAAATTTTCAAAGGAAGAGTTTGAAAATGAAATTCATAGAATCTTGAAATGTGCAAGGTGAATTAGTAAGGCCAAAAGGCATGACCAAAAATTCATAATGAGATTAATGAATCCCGATTGTTGTTTTTGGAATGTCTTTAGTCTTCATTATAATTTGATGATATCCTAAACGAAGATCCAACTTGGCGAAGTAAACTTCTCCATGTAATTCATCAATAATAGAAATGGAAACTTTATCTTTAATAGTGATCTTGTTGAGCTACCTATAATCTAGACACATTCCATGAATCATCTTTCTTATGCACCAATACAACTGGAGTAGAGAAAGAACTTTGACTAGGTTGAATTATAACAACCTCTAGCATTTCTGCGACCATACATTCAATTTCACTCTTTTGGGCATAAGGATATTTGTAAGGCTTGATGTTTGGAGGAACACTTCCTTGAATCAAAATAATAGAATGATCATGACCACAAATAGGTGGGAGGCTTTTGGGAGTCTCAAATACCTTGGAATGATTGTCCAAGAATTTTTGGAGATATGAAGAAATAGATAATTTTGATGTTTGAACCTCTACTGAGAAGAATTGTGCAATGATGCCCCGTTGTTCTTTATTTAGAAGCTTTGTCATGCCATTAGAGCTAATTATCTTCCCTACTTTCCTTGTGATACCCATTAATTCAACTTCCTTTCCTTCCCAAAAAAATTCAAGAAAAGTTCTTGAAAATTAAAATCTATCGTCCCCAAAGATTATAGCCATTGGACTCCTAGTGCAACATCAAAACCACCCAATGGAATGGAAAGCATTGGACTATTTAATAAATATCCCCCCATGATTAGGTTGATATTATGGCACTTTGTTGGGATGGGGTCCCCTGGGTCAGTTTTGGGGTTAAAATAACCCAAGTTTTGATATATTTTTGTAAGCAATGTAAAGTCTTTGCGATTTGTGGATGCGTAGTGTGCAGGTGATTAGAAGTCAAATGGGTCTTATCGCCTTGTTTATGTAAATTTTGAGTCAGTTTTGACACCCACCCATGGTCTGCAGACCATAGGATTGTATGAAGAAGGGTATAAATAGATGTGTCTTAGAGAGTTAGGGCAGGTCATGTTAGAAATGGATGTAATGGGTCAATAGAAGAGAAGTGATAGCACAGAGAAGTGGGTTAGATAGGAGAAGATAGGATCTACAGCTGAGTGCACAGAGGCCTAGGTAAAATCTACAGTTGAGTGCGCAGACCCCTGCAGCTGTGCGTAGGGTAGTTTTGAGTCTGTAAAGGTAAATTAAAGATAAATAAAGAAAGTTACCAAAGAAATCCTATTTATATTTGTTTATCTCTGTTTAATCCTGTTTACGGTATATGATGTGAATGAATAATGTGTTTGTGAAATATTGATCTACTGATGTGGATTTTCTTGAATAAGCCTTAATAGATGTACGCAATGCATGTTAAGTAATTTCATGAAGATTGTGATTAAATGTTATGTTTACTAAATAACTTGAGTAGATCTATGCGAACATTGATTTAGGATTGTTCTCTAATGCATGTAAGTGGATAAATCAACTATTAAGGGTCTGCAAAGACTGATCATAGATATTCGCGAAGGTTTGAAGGTTGTTTTAGTAGACTTACAATACCAAGCCCTAAGGGCTTATAGATCTGCACAAATGCAGACTTGAAGGCGCTAAAAGACATCACACTCGTCTCTGGATGTAGAAAATTGGTTCTTGCATCTCCCCATACTTCTTTGGGTGAGACTACAGCCTACACTACTTAGGTTGTGGCTAAAGAGGCCAGTAATGTAGAGATTTGATGGTTGGCGCAACTAACTCTGAACTTGGGTTAGGACCCCTTAAGCTAACAAATGGCTCTGTTGTAGGGACCAGGATTTGTCTAAAAGATATGTGTGATTTCGCATCACTGGAATCCAACCAAGAAAGAAATTGAAAAGTGGTTGGATCAGAAGATTCACGAATTCACGGTGCAAGAAAATAGGAATTCTCGCTTTTCGAAAGAAGAGTGGTTGAATAGGTATCTGTACACAGAGATACATGAAATCTTCTTCTGCACTTTTCCCATTGAATTGTACAAGTGGTTAGCTAAATTGATAGCCAGCCAAGGAAGGTGGAAGCTTGATAACACTATAGTGTGGACTCCCGAATTAGTGCGACGATTAGAAGCCTATGAAAACTAGATCATGCAGGTTGTTGATCATTGGCTCAATTAGATTCTGGGAGGATTTTTTACATAATTTGCATTCGATACCTCAGTCAGCTACAGCGAAGCGGAGTGGAAATTTTTTAAAGGACCGCGAGGTAAGTATTTGATATCTTTAAATACTTGGATTAAAATGTTGTTATGTGAAAAATAGGTTATACCATTACCTTGATGTTCAGAGCTACATGAAGTGGACGATTCTTTAGAAATCATGAACGATCAGGATCGGACTATAGTCCCTTGATTGGACCTCCTATAAGTGAGGACGAAGGAGCGTAAAGGACTGCGCCGCGAAGCGCTATTCAACTAATCACTTAGGGGATTCCTTGAGTAAATAATCCATCGAATCCACCTCCACCTCCACCGCATTCAACTTCGCCCACACCTCCACCACCACCAACACCATTCAATGTGTCGAACACAATGAAGCTATCGATTTTCAAGGGCATAGGGTGTGAAGATACAAATTTATTATGGTTTATTGTGTTTGTTGAGTTGACAATGTGCCAGATTACTAATGACAATATAAATAAGGCACAGTTGGTTACCGCTTTGCAGGATCGTGCACTGAATTGGTATATTAATTACTATTTTGATAATCCTCTGGCATCACTAGTAGTGACTAAGTCTACTTTAAACAAGGAGTTTAGTAAGCCTAAGTCTGACTCGTGGTTAGTAGTTGGATTTAAGGAAATCATGATGAGGGTTGATGATATGCCCTGGGAATTAGATCAAAGGTTTAAATGTGTGATTCGAGAAGATAAAATGCAACTCACAGACGGTCAAGACAAGGAGACTAAACCAGAGGTGCACATGAAAGTCTAGTGTCTGAAGTGTAAGATCCAGGGGCACGATAAATACCACTATCCCGTATTCGTGAATTATATTAAAAGAGGGAGACCAATTACCCTGAGGCCAGAAGCTCCAGTAGGACCGAGTGTGGGGGCTACGCTATGGTGTGCTATTTGTCAGGTTGTTGGACAACATGCATTGGATAATTTTAATTTACTTCAAAATTTCATCCAAACACCCCAGCAGTTGTTCTACACCTTCTACAAAGTAGTGGGCTACGATGAGTGCCACTGTCGAAGCTATGAACTGATGATGGAAAGAACACCTGCATACCGGATGCAAGAAGAGACTCAGCTTCGAAAGCAGTGCACCAAAGGAGCGCATGGAGGATATTAGGGTAGAGGACGAGGTCGAGGAGGAGGAGGGCCTAGTAGAGGTAGGGGTCAAGTTATTTGTTACAACTGCGGAACACCAGGGCATTATGCGCAAGAGTGTCAGAATCAGACAAGACCATCATGTAAATATTGCAGCCAATTTGACCACGTTATAGAAGAGTGCCCAGTATTGATAGCTAAGATGTAGGAGAATAAGGTACAACCTCAACAACTTATGTAAAACTTACAGATGATGAGAGTTGAGCCTCGTGAGGAAGATCAAAGCATGAATATACTGCTGAGAAGCAGAATAACAACTGCCAATGATAAGGGTAAATGGCCTAAAGAAGACAGATGGGTCTGCAAGGCCCCAAAGAGGGAAGTTGGCTTTGATCTAGAGTGTGCTAAGGAAATATTTATGGAGGCCAAGAAAACCTTTGCTAAGGCATCCACCTCAGGAAGTCAGGATAAGGTGCAAGAAACTAGTGCGCTTATAGATGTTGATCCCTCCGTTCTTACTACATTTTTGGAGACCTACATAATATTGATGCATGATAACAAATCTGTGGAAGGTTTGCAGGAGTTAATAAACAAATGCATCAAAAAATATAAGGCCCCTGATGGACACCGGGTGTTCAGAAAAATTGGAAAACATAAGGTGATAACAGGGCACGAGATGAGGCTCACCATGCAGAGAGTAGATTATGAGATCGACCAGGTCATTTTGGATCTAGGGTCAGATGAAAACGGTTTACCAAAAAAAACATGGGAAATAATGTGGAGACCTACACTATAGTGGTCTCTGATTCATCTTAAAATGGCGAACTAGCAAAAGATCATCCCTATGGGACAATTATACGAAGTCGTAGTTGATATAGAAGGTGCAAGTGCTATGGTTGACTTTGAGGTGATAGATATTGTTGATGATAGTAATCCATACACCGAAATCTTGGGAATTGACTAGGCCATTGACATGAATGGGGTCATCAATCTGAAAAAAAAGGACAACGTCATTTGAAAAGAAATCGCTTCAAGTTGTATTAGCATTGGACCCTCCAGAAGTGACGCGTTACACTGAACTAGCCCGTGATTATCAGGAAAGTGAGGATGATCTGGATCAAATCTATAAAATAACAACAAAAGACCAGGAATAGATCAATCTAACGACAGATGGATAGATTACATCGGACCGGGAGAGTTCCTGCAACTCTGATTCAGATGAAGAGTTGGAGCATTGTCAGAATCATTTGCATGAAGTATCTACACTGCACTGCAATATGATGACAAAATCTTTGTGTTGTGTTTCGTTGGAGGTAAGTATTTACCTTATTATGATGGTTTAATTGATGTGGATAAGTTTTTGAGTGGATTTGAGCGTGAAGTCCCTAAGGATCACTGCTTCTAAGCATTATATTTGGCACTGTGTGCTACGCTTGCACGTTGGTGGGGTACGCACAAGGATAACTTTGATGGATGGTGGGATTATAGAAGAATGATGAGGTTATGGTTTGGGTGCCCTAACACTAGATTGACTGAGAAATATAGCAGGAAGGATGATCCATACGATCACCTAGAAAAATGGACTAAAGCATGGGGGACACAACCACAGCTGGAGTGGGTACACATATTGTGCCATACTTTGGACACAATTCCCATGAACTAGTATCCAGAAACAGAGCTCCGCCATGGCATCATAGTGTGGAATATTTTAAGGGAAGGGTTCTTGTTTACCTTCAGTTTTGAAGATGACTTCACTAGTATCGATGAAGCCATATAGGAGATTAAGGCAGTTATCTTCATAATGCCGCAAGAACCTATGGAGTGGGACCTGGGTCCAACCAAACTGGAGTACCCAGCTGCGCCATGTGTTGGAATGTTATAATGTGACCACTGAAGAGGAGGATTGCGATCCAAGAAATATTAATATTTCAGAGGCAGAAGGGCATTGTGAAGTCGAGGGCCCACAGATAGACAGCCCAAACATCATTGCGATGTTGAAAACAAAGCAGTAAACATTGGCATTGAAGCAAAACTGAAGTTTGCAAATATTGGAGATTATTGGGGTGAAACTACTATGGATAAAGTTATTGAGTTACTCCACGAATATCTGGATCTATTTCCTACCAAGTTTACGGATTTTAAGGGCATAATTGGTGATTTGGGCGTTATGAATATTACACTGAAGTTGGATGCGAAGCCTATTAAGAAAAGACCATATCACCTTAATCCTAAATACAAGGAAAAGGTTTGCCAGGAGTTAGATAAGATGCTGGAGCCAGGTATCATAGAACCCATTGAAGAATCTAATTGGGTGAGCCCAATGGTGGTTTAGGAGAAGAAGTAGAAGGGCGAGATAAGGATTTGCGTAGATGTGTGGAAACTTAATGATGCATGTGTCCATGACGCATTCCCGACACCGTTAACAGATGAAGTGCTGGAAAATGTTGGAGGGCGGGAAGCCTACTCATTTACTGACAGGTTTTCTAGGTATCATCAGATCAAGATCACACCAGAGGATAGGAGCAAAACGACCTTCACGACAAAATGGGGTGTTTTCAATACACTGTTGATCTAGGTGGATCTTCAGATACAATGGCATGGAAAAGCCTAGAAATCAAAGTGGGCAAAATGAAGTCAACACAAGACCAGAGTAGATACCTTGTCTTTTTTATTCCAACGGTGCAAACGGTACTTCAAGCCAACTCCGAATGATGAATTTATCGCCCGAAGAAGGGTTCTTAAATCCTTAGGAAAATGAGGAATTTCCTTTGGAAAAGGAATCTTAAGCCTTAAGGCCAAATCACAATCGGAGGTTGCATATGGGCGGACTTAGGCTTTGGGTCATGGAACCCTAGATCGCCGATCTCTGATGAGATCGGATTGGCAGATCGGAGACAATCACAATCGGAGGTCTTACATATATGGATATCGGTGAATGGATGTTGTGCTCGACGACTAATCAGATCATCGGTTATGCATCGGCGGTCATATATATATGGCGATGGATGACAGGGCAGCGATGATATACGAGAGGGGTGCCAAGGAGATCGACCAACGCCGATATCGGCGATCGGTGATCGGCAGTTGGCATTCCCTATCCACTAGGACTTTAATTCCCCGATATGCCGATTGCGATAAACAGGCCAGACCCGATAGATGTATATACCCGATTTCATGTTTTTTGAAGTCCGGGTGCATGGTTTTGGACCAGATTTTTAGTGTTTTTTGGGTTTTGAGGTCTGATCCACTCAATGATAAAAAAGACCATTTTGGGAAGCAGTTGCACCCGCCGATCTTTCCACTCTACCAGTCTCTATAATGAACAAAGACAAGCCTCGATTTGGGTGGGTTTCTGTCCAAAGAACCCATTATAAAACACGATGATTGGAAAGAGAAAAGGGAGGCATTTTTATGGTTGCAGCGTGCTATTTCGCAGAGGCCGAGAGTGATTATTGACCTGTTGTGAATAGTTACACACTCCAGCCCTCTTCTACAGCTACGGGAAGCTTTGGCGCTGCATACCACTCCATCTCCGGTATTCATTTCATAGCCATCAGGTAGATTGGAGGTATAAGCCTCTTTGTGGATAGTTGATGATTTTAATCCTCTTTCTTTCATGCCATTTTAATAAGAAAGGCCTCCCCATTGTTGAGTTGGGCCCAAAGACATAGTCCAAATTGGACGAACTCCGTTATCAAGCCTTGGTGTTCTCTTTTGTGCCTTTTCATGTGTTTTCTTCTTCTTTTCATATGTGCACATTTATGTGTTAAGCTACAATTTATATATGTAATTATTTTCTATACATCTATAAGCGAAAACATTTGGGATCAAGTGGTATCAGAGCAAAGCTTTTTAGATGTGAATTGCATGTTTGTATGCTAACAAGAGGCAGGATTCAAAGAGGTGAAGGGAATCTAGAACCTCTCGATCCAGAGGCCGGGCATGCACCTCGAAGGAGAAACACTGCTGAAGAGGAATCTCGTATTGAAGAGGAGTGCAATTTCAGAAAGTCTTTCTATTCAATGGCAGAGAATATCAGTCAGTTGATTATAAGATTGGAAAAAGCAGAAGAGAGGAACCTAGAAGGACAAGGGTCAGCACATGGGAATGATGGAGAAGAACCTGTTGGAAATAATACTGAGAGGGGGGGGGGTGAATCAGTATTATCTAATTCTTTTGCAAATCTTCCTTATTTGTTCTTTGAATTATTTATGCATGTCAGTACCATAAAATAATGAGCATGAACAAAGAAAACAGATAGTCACACCAAAGAACACAGGATGTAAGGTGGAAACCCAATGTGGGTGAAAACCACCTGCTGCAATATGTCTCTATCTTCTTTCAAATTAGAAACTTCTTTTACAATGGTTTTGTACTGGTGCAGTCCTTTACCAGTACGCAGGCTGCAACCTGCAGAGAGCTACAACTCTCTCTTGTTTTCCAGTCTCTCCTGGAAGGGAGTTACAACCCCCTACTCCTTTTCATAAAGCATCAAATGATCACCAAGTACATATCAGTTACAGTCCACTACAGTTATCAGATCAGCAATAACAGAACTATCTCAGAACACCTTATCAACAGAGAAATTTAATCAAGAGAACATCTTAATACAGAGACGCAACTTTCCCTTCTGTGACCTGCGTATAGACGCAGTTCACCTTCTGCTTTCCTGCGACCACCCACAGAGATCCTTCTGCTGTGCTGCGTGCCCACGCACTATTCCTTCAACTGTTCTGCGTCCTGTTGCTTCAGGGACGCACCCAAAAACACTATCGCGCCGCGTCCAGTTGCTGCAGAGACGCACCCAAAGACACTATCGCGCCGCGTCCTGTTGCTTCAGGGACGCACCTAAACCTTGGTCGCCCTGCATCCCCACGCAGATCTCTAGTTACTGAACAGCGTCCCGGACGCACCTGAACTTCGTCTACCCTGCGTCCCCACGCAGGTATCCTCCTACTGCACTGCGTCCCGGCGCACTTACCTTTCACTGTACCTGCATCCCTTCGGGTATGAATGATTTCAAGACTTTAAGTGTAACCCAAACAGTCAGATCTACAGATCTGATCTTGCGCCAAAGAGATCTCAGTCCTTCAGTAGATTCGCCTTTTAGATCTAGACCAGATCTCACCTCATAAGATATTCAACCAAAGACATGCCAAATCCAAATGATCTCCTTTGCTTTATATAGGCAAGCTCCTCAAAACATGGAACAATACCACGAGCCGACACCATAATAACACAATACCGTCGGCTAGATACCAAGAGTAAAACACAAGAAACCCCCACGTGAGCTTTTCACTGCCTAGAAATGTGTGCACTGGGTGGACGCACCTCCTGAACGGCTGGCCTACGTCTCTGGACGCGGTCCCTGCAAGAAGGTGTACCTGCGGGTACGCACCTTCTGAACTGATTTCCTGTGTCCTTCTTATTTTTCAATAAATTGAGAGCCTTGTCATGGGAGTTGCCATCAAGTACAACATCTGTAACATATAGCCATACCAGAGAACATTATGCCAACAATCTCCCCCTTTGGACTTGATGGCAACCTTACAATCTTCAGCTTCATTCTCCCCCTTTGACATCAAGGGCAAAGGGGTATGCTCCCCCTAAGATCATGCTCCCCCTGAAAAAGAACCAGATCTGTAACAAAGAACCATGATCCACCATGAAAGGGATAGAGACATATTGCAGCTATTTCCAAGATCTCCTTCTGACCATCCTCCATAATGCCAACAATGCATTATATGCTCCCCCTGAACCTGTACCATTTCCTGAGTCTGTTCTGCTCCCCCTGAGCCTGAGCCAACCATGACTGAACCTGGGTCTATTCTGCTGCCCTTTCTTCATATACGCGACTTTGCAGCCTGTAACTCGCGTATATACGCGACTTGTCTTTATTATATCAGCGTATGCAGGATGGAATACTGAATTTCATCACTTTCAGATTCCCCTGTGTCAACTGTCTGAATTATGCCACACCTTTCTGTCTTTGTCTTCTTCAATTCCTGCAACTGTGATGATGTATGGTCCTCTTGTTTTGAATTTTGAAGTCTGCTCCTGCATTCCCTTGCTTTATGCCCATAGTTGTTGCATGTATAACATCTTATATTTTTCATGTTCCTACTATCACAATCAACTGCTTTGTGTCCATATGCATTGCAGGCAAAGCAATATCCTCTGAAATACCTGGGATGCGATGATCTTTCTTGAACCATTCTACTTCTACATCTGGCTGCAACATGTCCAAGATTATGACATACATAACATTCAACATTTTTCAGTGGAGGAAATAATCGTCTATCATGTCCATAGTTAGGAGTAAAGGATATTCCTTGAGGAATTTCTTTCCTTGGTTGTTCCTTGTTGAGCATTTCAGATTTCTCCTTGGATTTTCTTGCCTCACCTTGTGAACTAGATTCACCTTCAACATATTCATGAAAACCAAGACCAGTCTTGATAGCAGGAGACCTTTGACTATTAAGAATATCATCCAAGACTTTAGTACTATCTTGAAATCGTAAAAGCTTATCCTTTTCTTCTATTTTACCTTTCAAGATATTTACCTCAACTTGATGTTGTTCTTCCTTTTTCAGATATTGATTCCTTAGGTCTTCTTCAGCTTTTCTTCCTTCTTCCACTTGTCGCTTTAGTTTGGTCAATTCATGTTCTTGATCTTCAAGATCTTCTTTGTTCTGTTCTCTTGATTTTCTAAGGTCTTCTTTTAGAGAGAGGATCTTTGATTCAAGTCTCTGAATAGTTGTACTCTGATCCTTTACTATATCCTGCAATTGCTCCCTTACCCTGATTTCTGTCTCCAATTGTTCCTTTAATTTGGCAACTTCTTCAGTTTCTGCATTCATCTCTTCATGTGCCATGAGACTTTTAATATCTTCGCTATTATTGGATGAAGCATTCTTCTTCTTATGTGCCATGAGACTTCTAATATCTTCACTATCATTGAATGAACTTTTAATATGGGTATAATAGCTTCTACCATCTTCTTCAGATATCTTTCCTTTGTTATGAGGACATATAGCAGCATAGTGACCAACTCTACCACATAGAAAACATTTGAAAGGTAGCTTACCTTTGAACCATCCAGTTCCCCGTTCAAGATTCTTGACAAAATTTACCTCATCTTCTTCCTCTGACACTTCGAATGCGGCCTCTGGTGGTACCTCTTGTCGCATTTCAAAAGCAGTTAAGATCCCATGAAGTTGTGACATGGTGATTTTCTGCACATTCTCCTTTTCTTCTATGGCAGATACTTTAGAATCAAATTTAGCAGACAGAGATCTCAAAACTTTTTCAACTAAGACAACTTCCTCAAATTCTTCACCTAGATCCCTCATACAATTCACAATCTCATCCATACGCAGGAAATAATTAGCTATGCTTTCATTATTACGCATCTTAAGAGTTTCATACCGGATTCTGAGAGTTTGAAGCTTTGCTCTCTTTACCTGATCATCTCCTTCGTAGCTTGTAACGATTTTGTCCCATATTTCCTTAGCTAATTTGAAGTGCATGATCTTCATAAATTCTGATTGAGTCAAACTACTCAATAGGACAGTAACGGCCTTGGCATTGAGCTCATATTGCTTTTTCTCTGCTGGATCTGTAGGAGTTGCTGATGGGAATTTGTATCCTCCTTCTACGATTCCCCAAACTTCTGCTCCAAGTGATTGTAGATATGCAGTGGTTCTTATCTTCCAGTGATTAAAATTGTTCCCGTCAAAGACTGGTGGCCTGATGTGTGCCTCTCTTTCCGGGTTAGCCATTCTGATGGATCTTTTCCTTCAAGCGATTAAGCTTCCTCTGAAAGGACCTGCTCCGATACCAATTGCTGGAAATAATACTGAGAGGGGGGGGGTGAATCAGTATTATCTAATTCTTTTGCAAATCTTCCCTATTTGTTCTTTGAATTATTTATGCATGTCAGTACCATAAAATAATGAGCATGAACAAAGAAAACAGATAGTCACACCAAAGAACACAGGATGTAAGGTGGAAACCCAATGTGGGTGAAAACCACCTGCTGCAATATGTCTCTATCTTCTTTCAAATTAGAAACTTCTTTTACAATGGTTTTGTACTGGTGCAATCCTTTACCAGTACACAGGCTGCAACCTGCAGAGAGCTACAACTCTCTCTCGTTTTCCAGTCTCTCCTGGAAGGGAGTTACAACCCCCTACTCCTTTTCATAAAGCATCAAATGATCACCAAGTACATATCAGTTACAGTCCACTACAGTTATCAGATCAGCAATAACAGAACTATCTCAGAACACCTTATCAACAGAGAAATTTAATCAACAGAACATCTTAATACAGAGACGCAACTTTCCCTTCTGTGACCTGCATATAGACGCAGTTCACCTTCTGCTTTCCTGCGACCACCCGCAGAGATCCTTCTGTTGTGCTGCGTGCCCACGCACTATTCCTTCAACTGTTCTACGTCCTGTTGCTTCAGGGACGCACCCAAAAACACTATCGCGCCGCGTCCAGTTGCTGCAGAGACGCACCCAAAGACACTATCGCGCCGCGTCTTGTTGCTTCAGGGACGCACCTGAACCTTGGTCGCCCTGCGTCCCCACGCAGATCTCCAGTTACTGAACAGCGTCCCAGACGCACCTGAACTTCGTCTACCCTGCGTCCCCACGCAGGTATCCTCCTACTGCACTGCGTCCCGGCGCACTTACCTTTCACTGTACCTGCGTCCCTTCGGGTATGAATGATTTCAAGACTTTAAGTGTAACCCAAACAGTCAGATCTACAGATCTGATCTTGCACCAAAGAGATCTCAGTCCTTCAGTAGATTCGCCTTTTAGATCTAGACCAGATCTCACCTCATAAGATATTCAACCAAAGACATGCCAAATCCAAATGATCTCCTTTGCTTTATATAGGCAAGCTCCTCCTCAAAACATGGAACAATACCACGAGCCGACACCATAATAACACAATACCGTCGGCTAGATACCAAGAGTAAAACACAAGAAACCCCCACGTGAGCTTTTCACTGCCTAGAAATGTGTGCACTGGGTGGACGCACCTCCTGAACGGCTGGCCTGCGTCTCTGGACGCGGTCCCTGCAAGAAGGTGTACCTGCGGGTACGCACCTTCTGAACTGATTTCCTGCGTCCTTCTTATTTTTCAATAAATTGAGAGCCTTGTCATGGGAGTTGCCATCAAGTACAACATCTGTAACATATAGCCATACCAGAGAACATAGTGCCAACAGAACCCCCTCCTTCTCCTCCTGGTGGTAAAGGTTCTTCTTCCCCTCACCACCATAATCAGATAAATCCAAAGGATGCATCTAAGAAACCTTTTTCTTAAATTAGATGTTAAATTTGATCTTCTTGTGTTTAATGATGAAAGTGATGCAGAAAAGCTTAACAATTGGATTAGGCAGATTGAGGTTTACTATAGGATTCAGAAAATCGTAAAGGATGAGGCGAAAATCTAGCTGGCCTCTCTACGGTTGGGCAGCATAGCTCTCGTTTGGTGGGAGAGAAAATTGCAGAGTAGTAAAAATGTGGGTAAGCTCTTTTACACATGGTCTGATTTTACTTCTGTGTTAAAGGAACAGTTTTATCCCTTAGGATACAAACAAAAAGCTTTGATGAAGTGGCAATATTTAAGACAAGGCAAAGGGCAAGATGTTCAAAGTTTTACAGAAGAATTTAGGAAGCAAGTACTGAATCTGGGTATTGCACTAGATACACTAGAAGTTGTAACTAAGTACATTGGATCACTGCATAGTTATATTAGACATTCATTGTTGTTGTTTGAACCAACCACTATTGATTCGGCCAGCGTAAAGGCAATCCATATTGAGAACAGGGGCAAAAGTGAGAGAGATGACCACTCAAAGAGAACCATGGTAGTCAAAAGAAGGGGAGCAAAGCCCTATTGCACACATTGTGAGAAAGAGGGCCATGATGAGGAGAATTGCTGGAAGTTGCACCCTGAGCTAAGACCTGAGAGGAATGATAGAAAGGGAAAGTAGAAGGCTGTCGCCACCGTGCAGCAAAGCCAAGATTCCGAGTTAGAGGAGGATGAGAAGGTCATAGCTACAAGATTTTCACAGAGTAGGCGCATTGACTTGGGGTCTAATTCCGACGATGAGGTGAAGTTTGCAGCGCTTGGGATCGCGACAGAAGGACCCACGGATTTGGGGTCTGATTTTGGCACTGAATCATGGATTTCCACCAACATAACGAGAGGGGCACTCATCACAGCAGGACTCACAAAACTTAAAAAGATCAACCATTGCCTCCAAGTAGAAAACATAGAGCTAAGGAGGCTTTTACAGGAGGCAAGGGAAGAGAAACAAATATTATTGCGTCAGCTGCAGGCCAAGGACAAGGCCCTGGGCAAGACGCAACATAGCTATTTGGAGGTAAGTGGCGCTTCTCCAAATTCACATGATTTTCATGATGAAGAGTTTGTTGCTTTTGAAAAGCATACTACGAGGATTGGCTCCAAGATATTGAAGAAAATGGGTTATCAAGGAAAAGGACTCGGCATCAAAGGCCAAGGCATCATAAACCCCATTGAAGTCAAGGAGTTGTCATGCCATGTAGGGCTAGGATACACCACAAAGGAGCTGGGGGAAAGCTCCAATATAGTCAGTCACCAGAAAAAAACTGATGACAAGGCTCCTCCATCATAGTCCAGCAATAGTGAAGGCTCCACAAATATCTGTCAGGCGGAAAGAGTCGATTGTGCGGACACAACCAACCTCCCTAGGAGCCTAAGACTCTCTAGTGACAAACAAGACAAATAAGATCTATCCTTCTCTAAACATGCATTATGATATGAGATATCAAGTGTTTTGTTCTTACCTTTGTCCAAACGCTGTTGTAGAAGTCCAAGCTTTGTTGATCTGGATGAGCTCCTCCTTTTCTCCAAAACCTGTAATCACCAACAGTCAAACAATTAAATAGCACCTGATTATAACATAAAACAAAGCATATTCATCATGTAGACCAAGGAGCACATGAAATAACTCATAAACAACAAGTTATTGAGAAGAATGGACTCATTTGCATTAATAGGTAACAAAAAGAACAAATACAACCTGAGCCTTGGTGTTGTGCAAGTCCTTCCCAGGGTCCGTCAAGAGTTCTCCTTTACTTTAACAAAGCACACCCACTTCCAAATAGAACAAGCAAAGATGGCAATCTCTCCTCACAAGCTTCTAAATGGGAGTCATAATTCCTGCAGCATTTACCCTTAGAAAATGTATAGCTTCAACCTCTCCTCCTTCTGGCCCAATGCCTGTATTTATAGTGCTCAAGAGGAGGTTAATCAGGTCCACCATCAATGGGATAATCCCCTCTTTGGGTGGGATAGCTCCCTTATTGATGGGATAAGTTCCTCTTTGATAGGAGTGCATGAACCATCTGGAGGCGCCCAATACACGTCGAAAAACCTTCTAGAATGCTCTAGAAATGACCACAAGTAACTTTTTAAAGATGAAACTTGCGCATTCTAACCTTTACAGGGGGACGCACCTGTCCCTTTACATACAGAGCGTCTTTGGACGCAGCTTTTGTGAACATTGGGAGCGTCCCCGCAGGTAAGGTTGAGAGAACCTGCGTCCCCAGAGATAAATACATTTATACAAGACTTTCTCTCTTTTTTGGAGTTTGACATGGAGAGCAGAGGCATAAGACTTGCCTAAGAGGGTAGCATGACTGTTGATTGAGCCATACTAACTGTAAATAGTCATGGTGACATTTTTTAGTGTAACAGATTGCCCCCTAAAGTGCGAAGCCTGGAATAGATTAGGGTTTGTAATATATAGGAAGGGTGAAGTGCTTTATCATTTCAAGGATTATCCCACGGAGAGCCTGGTCAGAACCTGCAATTTTCAACACAAAATACATGTATAAGATTATATCATCATTGAGGTAGGCATTCCCATACTCATATCAAAACTTTAACTAACAGACTAACTACTCTGATACAGGAATGATCTTGCAGTACATCACAGTCATAGACTTTTGTAGACACAGTATGGACGCAGCCATCTGTTTATGATTAGTCTACTTAGATAATGAATACAAAACTCCTCGCAGCCTGGATGGTGGAAACTAGATCCAGGGTCTTCATTTCTACTTCCCGAATTGGTACGATTTTAGCCATGCGAATAAATGAGTTGATGTCGAACATGGTAGAAACTACTTGATTACCAGTCGATGATGTAAACTATTAACAAGCGTGAGAGAGACCACCAGTAATGTCAATGGTTCTCAAAGTACCCAGTACAATCCATGAGATGTGAATGAATGAGTTGATGTCGAACATTTCACGGAATCCTTCGATTGAAAGTCAATGATGTAAACTGACGTCAAAGGCGAGAAACCTGCCATTGATGCATGCAGACTTCAAGGTACTGACGATTTCTAAGTCATCTCTCTAGATAATGTGCTGATGTCGATAGAAAGCGACCCGTTGCAGGCAAGCCCGCAACACGAAATCATTGTTCAAGTTGAAGAAATGTTGCTGTAAGGACTGACTCAGGGATGGTCAAATGGATGACAAGTATTTTGCAGATGAAAGTTTTGCTTGCAGACCTCTTGAACACATAACGACACGACAGATGGCTTGGTGACGAATAACTCAAAGTTAATCCCCGGAACCCGGTTAAAGACTTTCAAAGTGGTTTGATCAACTGTGAGGTAAAAGATTTCCCAACCCAGGTGAATGAAAAGTGTCGTGTTCAAGAGTGGTAATAAAGTTTCTTTTGAGACAAAAGGTAACAAACAGGTTCATTCTTCTCTCTTTTCCCCCACCATTTCTGGCAAGTACCTCTTTATTTTTAACAAGCTTGAGGAGGATAACATATGCTTCATTATAAGCTCATCCTTCGGATGAGTCCAACCTAGTTTTGATTCAAACCCTAGGAAGGAGTGGTTCGTTCCTGTTTGTAATTGAACAGGTCCTTTACTATGAAATGTTTAACGAGCCCAGTGTAGGAGAAACTCGGTGTTTTTCAATTTTAGAGAGTCTGAAAAACTTAAGAAGACTCCAAGTTGAACTTTTTCGTAGATTTGTGTCCCTCAAGCTCGAAAAAGTATAAAATAATACCTGGGGGAACCGCTTGATCTTGCGACCAAGGAGTACTTTCATAATTAGTGCCACTGACCTGAAAATTAAAAAGCGATCAAAGACAGGTCGTTTTATTTCCGTATCGAGTTTGAAACGACAAAAACCCGACAATCTTTTCCTGATTTTACGGTCAGAAAAGGGCTATAAGGGGACCGTCTTTTAATTCCGTTTTAACGAGTGTAAAAGCAACGCTCGGCAATCTTTTCATATTTTGAGAGTCTGAAAAGGGCTTAAAAGAGAACTCCAAGGTTTCACTTTTTCGTAAGTTTTAACGAGTTCGAAAAAGGGATAAAAATGTACTCATGGTTTTCATTTTTTCGTAAGTTTTAACGAGTTCGAAAAAATGATAAAAATGTACTCATATGGCCGACTTTCAATTTAATTTACGAGCAGGAAAATACGGAAAGAACTCGGCATTTTCATTTGTTTTACGAGAATGAAAGATGGCAAAATAATCTCGAGATTTTCATGAGTTTAACGAGTCTTGAAAATAACTGAAATTGACTCGAAATAGGTTTCATTTTTACAAAAGCTTGAAACAGATAAAAACTATGCTTCAAAGTAGTTTCATTTTTACACAAGCTTGAAACAGAGAAAAAACTGTGCTTGATGCCCCCTAAGCTTAACTGCTAGAGGGCATGCCCCCCAGCTTCATTTCATTCAACCAGTTGGATGAAATGAAGGTTCATGAACGAGATCATTTGAAAGACTCGACCTAAAACTATAAGAAAATTATGCAAAAAATGAAATAACTAACCTAAAAACTTAACATTTATGAGATCTAGTCAATCTCTCGACTCAAGTAGAGGAGGATTTGTTTCATTTTTTAATGAGCTTGACACAGGAAAAGAACTATGCTCGGATTTGGTTTCATGTTTACGCAAGCTCGAAACGAAAAACTATGCTTGTTATAAGTTCACATGCCCCCAGCATAATGACGCAAAACGAGGTACATGCCCCCCAAGCTTCATTGCATTCAATGAGGTGAATGGAATGAAGCTTTACTTTCAAGATCTTGGAAAGACTTGTGGGAGATGTTTCATTTTTTTAGTGAGGTTGACACAGGAAAAGAACTATCCTCAAAACCCTTGTTTCATTTTTTAAACGAGCTTGACACAAGATAAGGAACTATGCTCATAACTACTCTCTACAATCTACCTAACAAAAACTCTACTCTAAAAACCTTGATTCATTTTTTAACGAGCTTGACACAAGACAAGGAACTATGCTCTAAAATCCTTGTTTCATTTTTTAACGAGCTTGACACAAGACAAGGAACTATGCTCTAAAATCCTTGTTTCATTTTTTAACGAGCTTGACACAAGACAAGGAACTATGCTCTAAAATCCTTGTTTCATTTTTTAATGAGCTTGACACAAGACAAGGAACTATGCTCATGACTACTCTCTACAATCTACGTACTTAACCTACCCTTGTTTCATTTTTTCACGAGCTTGACACAAGACAAGGAACTATGCTCAAGAAGTTCGCATGCCCCTAGTTTAATGATGCAAAACGAGGTACATGCCCCTCAGGCTTCATTGTGTCCCCAGCGGAGTCGCCAATTTGTCAGGCGGAAAGAGTCGATTGTGCGGACATAACCAACCTCCCTAGGAGCCTAAGACTCTCTAGTGACAAACAATACAAATAAGATCTATCCTTCTCTAAACATGCATTATGATATGAGATATCAAGTGTTTTGTTCTTACCTTTGTCCAAACGCTGTTGTAGAAGTCCAAGCTTTGTTGATCTGGATGAGCTCCTCCTTTTCTCCAAAACCTGTAATCACCAACAGTCAAACAATTAAATAGCACCTGATTATAACATAAAACAAAGCATATTCATCATGTAGACCAAGGAGCACATGAAATAACTCATAAACAACAAGTTATTGAGAAGAATGGACTCATTTGCATTAATAGGTAACAAAAAGAACAAATACAACCTGAGCCTTGGTGTTGTGCAAGTCCTTCCCAGGGTCCGTCAAGAGTTCTCCTTTACTTTGACAAAGCACACCCACTTCCAAATAGAACAAGCAAAGATGGCAATCTCTCCTCACAAGCTTCTAAATGGGAGTCCTAATTCCTGTAGCATTTACCCTTAGAAAATGTATAGCTTCAACCTCTCCTCCTTCTGGCCCAATGCCTGTATTTATAGTGCTCAAGAGGAGGTTAATCAGGTCCACCATCAATGGGATAATCCCCTCTTTGGGTGGGATAGCTCCCTTATTGATGGGATAAGTTCCTCTTTGATAGGAGTGCATGAACCATCTGGAGGCGCCCAATACATGTCGAACAACCTTCTAGAATGCTCTAGAAATGACCACAAGTAACTTTTTAAAGATGAAACTTGCGCATTCTAACCTTTACAGGGGGACGCACCTGTCCCTTTACATACAGAGCGTCTTTGGACGCAGCTTTTGTGAACATTGGGAGCGTCCCCGCAGGTAAGGTTGAGAGAACCTGCGTCCCCAGAGATAAATACATTTATACAAGACTTTCTCTCTTTTTTGGAGTTTGACATGGAGAGCAGAGGCATAAGACTTGCCTAAGAGGGTAGCATGACTGTTGATTGAGCCATACTAACTGTAAATAGTCATGGTGACATTTTTTAGTGTAACGATATCTATCGAAGGAACACCAAGAGAAAATGCCCCAAGGCAGTCCCGAAAGTCTAGAGGAGAAAGACCCATTATAGTCATTGCAACCAGGAGGGGCACTAACAAACCTTGTGTCCGATACTCCACACTCCAGAAAATTCACTAGAGGAGCCCACAGGTGAACATGTTCAACAGATCACTCCACCCCATTCACGGTGGTCTGCTCTATTAATTTGGTTTTTTAAGAGTAGTAGCTTGTTAGGGCCACCATTGTAAATCATATGTTGCAAGTAAATGTAAAAAATGATGATGTGTTTTCCATCATTTTGAAGATGCAGCCATAATGTTTTGGCCTTTCCTTATTAGTATTTGAGGCATTAATTACTTTTTATGTAATCCTTGGCAAATGAGTGTGCTATGAACTCTTGGCAAGGAGGGGTTGTTGAGTCATGTGTGATGTGCAAAGAATGTACTAGTTTCACGTGCAAGTGATTGAAGGTGTGGATCGAGATAGTTTTAATGCTTTTGGAGTATTATGTCCATCTTATTGTAAACTTGACCACCGAGTATGAGTTATAAAATTGTGGCAAGTATGGGATGTTTGGGTCATTAGTTTGGTCATCTTATTCAAAGCATGTGATTTACAAATAATGTACTACAAGTTGCAGGGGAAGCAGGTGTCGGTTCATCGCTTAAGGCTCCGAAGAACAAAGGTGAAGGAGATGGAAGAAAGACCTTTTCAAGACATTTGTGATGTAGATAGGGTACAACAAAAGATGCAGATTACTTTTTATGCTTTTGGAGGACCAAAATATCCTTAGTGGGGAGGATTGATCCAGGTGGATCTTCAGATACAATGGCATGGAAAAACCCAGAAATCAAAGTGGGTAGAATGAAGTCAACCCAATACCAGAGAAGAGACCTCATCTTTCTGATTCAAACGGTGCAAATGGTACTTCAATCCAACTCCGGATGATGAAGTTATCGCCCGAAGAAGGGTTCTTTAATCCTTAAGAAAATGAGGAATTTCCTTTGAAAAAGGAGTCTTAAGCCTTAAGGCCAAATTGCAATCGGAGGTTGCATATGGGCAGACTTAGGCTTTGGGTCGTGGAACCCCCGATTGTCGATCTCTGATCAGATCGGATCGGCGGATCGGAGGCAATCGCAATCAGAGGTCTTACATATATGGATATCAGCAAATGGACGTTGCGATCGGCGATTAATCGGATCAGCGGTTATACATCGGCAGTCATATCTATATGGAAATTAGTGACAGGGTAGTGGCAATATATGAGTGAGGTGTTGACATGATCAATCGATGTCGATATCGACAATCAGAAATCGGCGGTCGACATTCCCCGTCAACCAAGACTTTAATTCCCTGGTATGCCGATTGCAATAAATAGGCCAGACCCGATAGATGTATATACCCAGTTTCATCTTTTTTGAAGTCTGGGTGCATGGTTTTGGACCAAATGTTTAGTGGCTTTTGGGGTTTTGAGGTCTGATCCACTCAATGATAAAAAAGACCATTTTCGGAAGCGATTGCACCCGCCAATATTTCCACTCTACCAGTCTCTATAATGAACAAAGACAAGCCCCGATTTGGGTGGGTTTCTATCCAAAGAACCCATTATAAAACACGACGATTGGAGAGGGAGGAATTTTTATGGTGGCAGCGTGCTATTTCATAAAGGTCGAGAGCAATTATTGACCTGTTGTAAATAGTTACACACTCCATCCCTCTTCTACAGCTACGGGAAGCTTTGGCACTGCATACCACTCCATCTCCGGTATTCATTTCATAGCCATCAGGCAGATTGGAGGTATAAGCCTCTTTGTGGATAGTTGATGATTGTAATCCTCTTTCTTTCATGCCATTTTAATAAGAAAGGCCTCCCCATTATTGAGCTGGGCCTGGAGATATAGTCCGAATTGGACGAACTCCATTCTCAAGCCTTGGTGTTTTCTTTTGCGCCTTTTCATGTGTTTTCTTCTTCTTTTCATATGTGCACATTTATGTGTTAAGCTGCAATTTATATATTTAATTCTTTTCTATACATCTATAAGTGAAAACATCCGGGATCAACTATGATGCTGTTTCGGCTTAAGAATGCGCCTATGATATTTTCTCACGTAGTCATCACAACATTTAAGGAGTTCATTCATAAGTTCTTGGAAGTGTACTTTGATGACTTGACGGTGTTTGGATTAGTAAAGTGCCATGTAGCAAGTCTACACCTGGTGTTGGATACGTGTCGCAGATATCAAATCGCACTGAATTTGAAGAACTGCCTCTTCTGTGTTCCCTTTGGGATCCTACTAGATCACGTGGTATGTAAGCAAGGGCTGATGGTGGACCCTACCAAGATTACGGTGATAATGAATCTAGAGGCCCCAAGAAGTATTAGGTAGTTGTGCGTGACACTAGGACATACAGGATATTATAGAAAATTTATCAAAGAATATGCTCAAATTACCGTAACTATGGAGAAACTACTGAAGAAGGACACAACGTTCTGTTGGGACAAAGAATGTTAGCGCAACTTAGATGTCTCAAATGAAATGATGGTCACTATGCCGATCTTTTTATTCCCATATTAGAAGAATGAGTTTCATGTACATGTGGATGCCTCTTGTATTGCATTGGGTGCAGTGTTAACTCAAGCCAATGAAGGAGAAATGGACTACCCTATAGCCTTCGTGAGTAGGAAATTATTGAAGGCTAAGAAGAATTACTCAAATATTAAGCACGAAGGATTAGTCGTGGTGTACACACTACAAAAATTCAAGCACTATCTGTTAGGAGGGCATTTCAAGATGTACATGGATCATTCTGCATTGAAATACCTGGTCAATAAGCCTATGTTGTGGGGGGTGGGGATCTTCAGATGATTTCTACTATTCGAGGAGTATGACTTTGAAGTAATTGTGAAGCCAGGTAGGTTAAATGTAGGGCCTGACCATCTATCATGGATCAAAATAGGAGAGAAGCCTAATAATTTAAAGGAAGGGTTGCGAGATGCGCATCTCTTTGTGGTGCACATAGCAGATAATCACTTTGCAGATATCATTCACTTCTTGACTATGGGGATGGCAATGGAAGGGTATGCAAGTCAACAAAAGAAGGAACTTGTAGTGCACGCAACAGATTTCTCTGTTATTGTGAGACTTTTGTGTAATATGGGTGCAGAGGAAATATTATGAAGATATGTGCCAGATTTTGAGAGGGATAACATTCTCGTTGAAGCTCATGGAGGGGTTGTGGGAGGAAATTATGCAGGAAAGGCGATTGTGCAGAGGATTTTGCACGCGGGTCTATGGTGGCTAATGCTGCACAAGGGCTCCAAAGTGTATTGTAAGGCATGTGATGCATGATAGAGAATGAGTAGACCATCGTGAAGAGATGAATTTCCATTACAACCTCAAGTATCTTTGCAACCATTTGAAAAATGGGCGATTGATTTTGTTGGGCCAATTCAGCCCCCAGGGAAGAAAACTGGTACGCATTATAGCATCACCATGATGGAATATCTCACTAGATGGGTGGAAGCACAACTGATTAAGGATTGTACAAGGGCTACAACAAGAATTTTTTTGTTTGAGTATGTCTTAACCAAATTTGGCTGCCCGAAAGTGTTGATGAGCGATAGAGGTATGCACTTTCTGAACGAAACAATCAGTGCGTTGACAAAATAATTCTGGGTCTACCATCATAAGGGTACACCATATCACCCATAGGACAATGGAACTGTTGAAGACTTCAACAAGATTTTGGATAACGCTCTGACGAATATCAGCAATTCACAGTGAAATCATTGGGATGTGCATGTACCTGTAGTCTTATGGGCCTATAGGACTACTTGCAAGAAGATAACAGGACAAACTTTGTTCAGATTGGTCTATGGTGTAGATTATGTAATGCCAATGGAGTATATTGTGCCTAGTCTACCATAAAAACTCTCACAGGCATGGCATATCGCGAGGCCGTGGAAGACCGGCTTGCGTAGCTGATGGAGCTTGAAGAGGATCGATTTTTGGCAGGATTTCATCAACAAGTACAAAAGGAATGTGAAAAAGCATGGTACAATCGCCACCTCAAGCTTCACACATTCAAGGTAAAGGATCTTGTCCTATTATATGATAGTAAGTTCACTAAATTTCCGGGTCAATTTCAGATGCATTGGCTGGGGTCATATATTATCAAAGAAATTATAGATGGAGCCAAAATTCAACTCGCGAAGCTGAATGGAGAACCTTTTCCAGGAAGAGTGAATGGGATTTGATTGAAGCTGTATACAGGGGATCCTATGCAATGAATATATGGCGGTAGGATAGTCTTAGTGCTCTAGGAGGTTCCAAGGGAGCGCGGGACTATAAACTACATTGCCAGGTTTGGAGGACTAAGTAGCACGCGACCTACTTGGAAAAGAGTGAAGATGCAATCCAGGGAGCTGCGCATAGGAAGTTGCACCAAGGAGGGAGGTGTCGCATAGCACAACAGAAAAGTAACCATTGGAGTCATTGTTCATGACTTAACAACAAGAAGTCGGTTAAGGGGAGCGGGCTGGTGGCATTCAAGGAAAAAAATCTTTGAAGATCTACCGCCAAAACAACATTAATTGTCAGAATTTGGGGGGAATGATCAGATTTGAATTCAAAACCCCCTATAAATTATGTTTTTTGGTCCAACAGAGAACACTTTCTACCCTTAGAGTTTTTGTTGAAATTTGTTGTTTATCACTTATGAACCGATCGTATTTGGAGGATTTAGTTGCAAGCCTTGCATTTGCTAAGTTTTATGAGTTGAATCAGAAGTTAATTCTAGAAAAAGCGCTTGGACCCAGCCCTGCAGAAACGTGAGTACTGGTGGGGATGTTGCCTCTGAAGGAGTTTCCCCAGAAGTTGTTAGTATGGAAGCTCTGACTCCTGTGCCTATAGCGCCAAGGTTGCCTAGGATGAAGCCTACCCCTGCAAGCGAAACCAAAACAATTAAACTGAAGAAGGATAAATAGAAAAAGACAATATCAGTGTGTGAATAACCAAGAAAGAATTCCACAACATAAGCTAAATAGAAGAAAGATAAGCAACCCAAGAAGGTAGTTGACCTAGAAGAAGAACAAGGCTAGGGTACAGAAGACATAGATGTTGAGGGAGTGGAGCCCATCACGAAGCTACTCGACTATATCCCTCTGCAAAAGGGAAAGGAGAAGGTCACAAAGGACCCAGATTCAGAGAAGTTTTCCATTTCTACGCCCCTTCTGCTTGAGCAGGTTCCATTTGAAGGTCTGCGGCTCACACAGATCCCACTACTAAAACTGGTGGATTGGGACCCGTAGCTCATGCTAGGTTTCCACTGTTAGCGATAGATAATTACATGAAGTGCGTCTACTACGCGGAGTCAGGTGTCACCACCTTAGAGATTATGGAATGGGTCAGTGATGTGGAGAACTTAGGGTTACTTAATCTGTTATGGGTACCCCATTATCACTACACCCCAATTAACATGATTTGTGTGTGCCAGCTTCTTACATTGGTACACAATGGGTGCCTATGGCTAGGAGGGCCTATCCCCATCAGTGTCATGCTAATCCACATAATCATGCACTTTCCATATGAAGGATTGAATCCAGCCAAGGAGTTTGGCGGAAAGACAGGGGAAAAGGACCTAGCAGAAACAATGAAGAGAGATTATGGCCTGGTGAAGAAGGTGCGAGGGTATTCCATCTTATCAATAACGGACCAATAAGTTCAAATTGCCACCCAAATTTTAGCAGGGAATGAGATGAGAAAATGTTGCATGGATGAAGTTTCAGCTGTTGTAGTGTCCCTGGCTACTTAGTGCGCGAAAGGCGTACAATTCAATTGGTCCAGATATATGTGCCAGGAATTCCTCACGAATTTCCGCGAGGCCTAGAATGAAACCAAGTCATTTCATTACTCTTGGTTATTGCTGTCTATTGTGTTGGTTGCATGGGAACTTCCAAAGGATAGCCAGTTCCCCCACTTGAAGAAGGATTACCAGAAGCAACACAGTTTTCTTCTTGTTGTGCTACTCAACAACCCCTTGCTTATTAGTCTAGTCATTAATATGTTAAATAATAAATGGGGAGCATTTATAGAAAACCGTCCAAAAATGTTTAGCACTTAGGCGCTTTCCTTTGAACTTTTAGAAATAAACCAAGATATCGAGTCAAAACCCTCTAAAAATTAGCAATTCTTGCCTTTTCGCATACCACTAGACCAAGTGCGTTGATGAGGTAATTAAAAAATGAAATCCATGAATTTCGATAGAATGAATCACCACATTTGACTTAGACTTCATTAGAATTTTCATTCAAAATATAAGATTTAAAGAATTTCCTATAAACAAATTTCTTATCAAAATGGCATATCGAGATACACAAGGGACGCAACTTGCAAATCATGTTGTAACATGCGAGATGTGGTATTGCGATAGAACGAGTTAACCTCATCGCATCGCGTCAATTTACTTAAAAATACAATCTTATGAACTTCCCGAGCTTCCGAAATGCGATAAAGCCCAGACCCGATAAAAGAAAATGTTATAAGTTTTAAGTTAAGTCCGCTACATAGTGAAAAAAACTTTAAGTAAATACTCCTTCAGGAAAACTACGCTCCAAACATTAAAGGATACCCCATTTATCTTGCATCCCGCAGAATTCTAAATAACTTGGAGAAAGAATACAATCAAATATGTGATAATGCGGTTTGTGATATTGCATCGCAATCAAAAAATCAACATTCTTGCAGTTAGAACTTGCCACCTTAAAAAATTTTCCCTCATCTTTGCAATGTTGTAATTTATTAAGTGGCTATTTAATGAGTTTAATGGCATTTATGTTAAGAAGCAGCTCGATGTGATAAACTATCTTTTCTTCTTCTTCATAATAATAGCTCCTATATTGTCACCTTTTTGGGATTAACTGTATCATTTATTCTCACTATCATTCTCGCTCGTGTTTATCTGATAACTTTTGTTTTTCTCCATTTCAGGAAAACTCCGTAGAGAACATTATTGGAAATAATATGGAAGAAGGGGAAGGGAACTGCATCTAAGAAATAAAAAATGGTGCCGCTTTTATATAATACCACATGTTGTAGAGACAGAGGAACTACGACATGGGAAGCCATGTACAGCTTTTTAGAAGAAGATCAACCAAGGCCACTGGTAACAAAGGCCACGACAAATACTCGAGAGTCATCCGATGCCTCCTATTTTGAAGCAACATGATCTTTCCTGCACTGCATAGCTACAAGACCAAAAATAATCCCATAAACGGACATGGTCAAATGGGTAATTGATGAGGTAGACATCACAGACAAAACCTTTAAGAATCACAGACAAGAATTCGTGGGGTCTTTCTCAGTAGACAACCTATGACTAATGTACTAGTTACCTGAGCTGCAAAAGTTCTACAACAAATAGTTCCTTGAGAAATTCACAAGGAAAATGAGGACCCGTGAGATGCCAAGCAGACCTAGAAATCAAGCAAAGGAAAGCTCAATTGGGATAAAACTGGTATGTACTCAATGACATCCATTTTCCCCCCTCATAGTTTCACAGCAACAATGATATGTAGGTTATTCGGTAGACCCGATAGCACCAAGTTTTCCATGGATTGGCTCCCGTTAATAGATGCAGTAGTAAATGAAACAATAATGAACTGGGCTTAAATTTTATCAAATAATTTGGAAAGGCCATTATAGAATATAGAAGGAAAAGAAGTTCCTCTTTAAGGGTTCATCCCCCATTTTTTCATGAGGGCTTTTATTATGGATGCAGTCTGTTTTTATTTTCAATTTCCTAATATGGGATGGAAGTGGACTACACAAAGCACACTTCCCATCCATATTTACCATACTATTTTGTGGGAATATAAAGTCCACCCCCATTTCTATAAGATCTGTCAAGGGGTTATGCTACCCATTCATAGAGAAGTTTATGACAGAACCACCCCTAGGTTTTCTAAAGAGGTCGAAGTAGATATCTTGCTAGTAGCTAGATGGTTTGGGGAAGAAACATTTACCTACATCAGATTCTTTGGGAGAATTCCTTCACCGCATGTCCTCCCATATTATGTCCTTGACAAACTGATGGCCAGAGAAATAACCTACCAAATAGTAGGGGAGGGTGGAATGAGCAGAGGACTGAAAGAGAAAAAGAAGGCCATTTGGCCTACATTCCTATTACAATGTGGTGCTTGTGAACTACATGATTATGGACATACATTAAAAGAAGAATAGATTATTAAGTCCTTGAAATTGGCTACATTTCCGGCAAGGCAATATGACCCAAATGGCACCATTAAGGAATTTACTACTACAGTAAAAGTAAAACAGTTCACCCATGAAGAGGACGCCTTTGATGACCTCTTCCTACAGGCAAAAACATTGTCACAAGTTTTGCATATGGCATCACTACTTTTGACCATTGAAGATATTAAGGATTTCCATGTGTAGAGGAAAAAGAGATTAATAAAGGTCCCATTGGACCTACTGCAAATTAAACCAATAAGGGAGCCAACTCCCAGTGTAGCCTTGGAGGACAGTTCCAAATAAAACTCTAAAGAAGAAACCCAATAGATATATATGCATAAGTCAAGGAACGCAGAGCAGTAGTCTCAAAATGGGGGAGGAAACACCAATAAATAATCTAAAAAAGACACAGCTCAAAGTACAAAAGAGACGGCTGAGCAGGCCAAAGCAAAGAAACAAGCATAAATTGCTTCTAATTCAACCCAGTCAGGTAAAGCTCTAGTCATTGACCTTGAAAAAGAATGGGAACAATTCAAAAAAAATATCCACATGGGCACAAACCCTGAGCAAACATCTAAAATACATACTCCCAAGCAGACCCAGTATAAGTTGAATCCAGAGAAAATAGTGGAAAGAGCTAAAGGAAATCAAGATGTTGAGGTTATTCCCACTACTCCTACTTCACAAATTGTTTTAAGAATTGAAGAAATACCTCCTCTAGATGTATTCTATAGCCCTACCCACAAAACTGTAGTCAAGAGGCAAAAGGAAGAAAAGAAAACTGGACATTGTATCTCTTACGACTCAGGAAAATGAACCAATGGACATTGTATGGAAGGAATCACATATCGACCCATATGAGAATCTCACAAAGCTGTCACAATTCGCAGGAGCCTATTCCACAACAACTATTGACAAGGCGACAAAGGTCCAAATGCTTCTCAAGGAAAAGGAACAGAGAATTCTGCTGCTAGAACAATAATTACCTAAGAAAAATCTAATCAACAAGTAGAATTAAAAGTAGCCTAGCTCCAAAAGGAATTCAAATAGATGAGAATACAACATCAAGCTAGCTTAGCAGAAAAATGTTTTCATATACAAGCCATGATAGATAAACTTAGAGACAATTTGCAAATCGACAAATTCATCAAGGAAGTGCTCAACCTCAATTCCTTACTAATGCAGCAAAAGGAAGTATTTTTCTAGAAAATCTTGCAGATAAATCCTTATTGTGAGACCAATGATAAATTAACAAACCAAGTTGTTGACATCAGGCTCAAATATGAAGAAATCTAAAAAAGGGTTTCTGAGTTTATCACTTGGAAAGAATCAAAGTATGGGAGGATTCCTAACCCGCCAAAGCTAGAAGGGTCTCATAAAGATATTATGTTCACAGATTAGGATTCTCAGTTCAAACAGGTGGAAAGGGCAACAATAGTAGCAATGACAGTAGCCAATGACATAATAGAATCCATTAATGAAAATCTTCATGGCACCAATCTGGTTAAGGAATGTGTACCATGATTTCTTCCTAATGCCGAACAGCTAGAACAGCAGTGGAAACAAGCAGTGCAGGAAAAGGAAGAGGCAATCAAACAATTAAACAAGCTAAATTGGGAGGCATACTAGTAATTTTTAGTGAAACCACAGATCCAATGGATGACTCTAAAATTTTTAACAACATCTACACAAAAGATGGTGCCAACATTAATAGATGCCTTATTTTTTGGGCGGTTGAAATCTTTGATTAGCCAACCGCCTCAGCTCAAGCCCATGACCGGTATTTGTGATCTTAGAGATCAAGTTCAAAGAAGCTAATAATTTATTTATTTTTCTTTTAGTTCATTTTTGCATATTCTGAGGAAGGTTGTTTGAAACCTCCTCATCTATTTTTGTAATAATCTATTTTAAGACATATAGTTTAGTATTTAAACTCCTCTCATGCATTTAGAGAGGGGTCTAGAATTTTATCAAAAGCACTTTTCAAAACATTGCACTTATATACCTTTGAGGAGGTTTTGATGGAATGAATGGAACATGATCTATTTTCTTTAAATATCTAGCATGCTCTATTGAAATTCACTTTTGTACTCTTAGAATGTGTTAGATTAATTGAAATTGGGTCAATATTGCTAAAGCATGTAAGCAGGACTTACCATATATGGTACTTTTATCTTATGATCATGTTTTATTTATGTATCAAGCAATACTTATTCTTTCAATTGTTTTATGTATGAAAGTCTTAATTATAGTTTTAGCATTATTGCACTTCTGCATGATGTTAGCTCTGATTATGTTGTGAATACATGAACAATTTTAAATGAAATGTATTTTTATCAATCATTTTGTATAACTATTTATCCAAAACAATTATTGTTAAACGATTTAATTTCTTGTTGCATTTGAATGATTTTTATTATCAGTTGTTTTAAGACATCATTGTAGATCGCATATCACATTTGATTCCTGTGTATACTTATAGTTAAGTAGTGTTAAAATAGGATATATGCATGTGTTTAGAAGTTAGATTAGATTACACTTAGTGTAATCATTTCCTGTTACATCATATATAATTCCACCATCACTATTAAATATTTTATGGGAAACTAGTTCCATTATCCCCAGTCGGAGCCACTATACCAAATAAAAAAAGAGCTACTTTCAAGGTCCAGACCAGGTGGTTTTCCCCCATGTTGTCACAACGATTTTCGAGGCTTCAACATTTTGGCGCTAGAAGGAGGGCCTAACTATGAATGGCAAGAAAATCTAAATTAGTAAGCCATTCCAAGAGTAAAACTCCCTCACCATCACCTCCAACTTCTCGGTCGCATTGTGAATCCCCAAATCCTAGGCGAGAAGTTGTAAAGAAATCCTTAGAATCCACTACTGAGATCCTAAAGAAATGAGATCAATCTTCTTCTATAGAAACTCCTGAAGTATAATATTTAATCCATAAACTATAGGAGATTTCAATATCTCAAAAAGAATATGAGGTATCTCAAGATAGTGTTACTTCTTAGTTTCCTTCCTCTCAAAAGTTAACTAGATCACAGAGAAAAAAATTTGGGATCCCCCCATTTGAATTCCCTCTACCAAACCGAAGGAAAAATACGAAAACACAGTCTGAAACTCATATTGAGGTTCTCTCATCATCACTTGAAACACCCTCATTCATTCAATCCACTTCATCACAAAATCAATTATCCACCTCACAACTCCAAATCGTGGTTTACACTGGTACTGGAGCACAATCCTCCTCTACCCAATCACCTTCAACTACTGGAACATATTTCTCTACACATATACCCATTATGTATCAAATACCATGGACGAATCTAGGATTTTTTCGAATGCAAGTACCCTTACACCCATTAGTCGTGCATACAGTGAAATGGTTGCCAAAATTTAACCCTTATGATGGCCTGCCTGCTGAAGAACACATAACAAATTTTATGTTGTCCATGAATCTGAATGAAGTGGTAGAAGAAGATGCAGTTGTAATATTATTCCCTTATACTTTACAAGGATCAACAGGATCATGGTATTTTTCATTACCATCTGGTTCCATTAATAGTTGGGATGCCTTTTAGGAGTAGTTCTTAACCAAGTTTGAAGATGACCGATCCACAACTACTCTTCTCAATGATCTCTTTAACTTGAAATTTGAACCCAGAGAACCAATTAAGGACTTCAATTCACATTTTAATAAGTTATTGAATAAAATCCCAACTGCATCCAAGCCTAGTGATGAAGTCCAAAATGAATGGTACATTTCTTCTCTTCCCTCAAATGCAGTTATTTTTGTCGATAGGGCTGCCAAACCAACTTTGGTAGAAAACATGTGCTTTAGAGAAAAAGAATGCATTAGAAGAACAAAAATCGAAGAAGGTAACTTTTAGGGAAGAATCCAAGAAAAAAGCACATAAAGATCCTTTTGATCTTGAAGAATTGAAAAAGTTCCTAAAAACAAAGTCCAATGAAATGGTTGACATCAAAAAATATGTAGTTGAGACTTCCTCAAGGAAATATTACATACCATACAAAAGAAACCTTCCTCTGATCCTAAGCCTCCAAGTACCATATCAAATGATAAATCAGATGTAGAGGAATAAGAAATGTCAACAGTTGAAGAAAAAACTAATGATGAAGAAGTAGTTGAATTACAAGGAATGTGGGATTTTATCCTCCATAATGAAGAAGCACAAGAAGCATTACCTGTTGCAACTAGGAGTAGAAGCACTATAGATTTTCCACAAACAAATCCAAAATAGAAAGCATCAAATCCAACTCCCAAAAATAAAGTAATAGATAATAAATCTCCCCCCAAATCCACTCAAACCACTCCTCCTCAATCAAATTCTTCACCTTCAGCTAAAACTCTATTAGTCTCTGATGAAATGGAATACAACATTGTTGAAGATATGAAAAAGACTAGGGAAAATACTGCATTCCATGAGCTTAGCAAGATAAACCATCAACAAAATCTATTTCTTAAAGAACTAAAAGTAGTCCCTACTTCTCGTTTTCCCGCTGCTGTAATCTCATAAGCTGCCCAAGAAATGGGAAGGCCTCCTACTACCTCATTATATAAAATCAGTTTAACTGATATCGCTCTAATAGGAGGAAGATCTAAATCCCATACTCCTCCGTTTATTTTGAATTTTGAAGTTTTCAATAAACATCTACACCATTGTATAGTTGATTATGGAGCCCCAAAAATTTGTTGTTCGCATGGTATAGTTATATCGATCTCAAGTCAAAGTTATAGGGGACCTCAATCAAGTCACTGTTCGACTCTCATCAAACCCAAAAGTATGTCAAGTCATTGACATCCTTGTGGTTGATATAACAAAGTTCTATGGCTTAATCCTTAGCATAAACTGGTCAGAAAAGCTTCATGGCTATTTCGCAACTGATTGTTCCCACATGTGGCTTCTCTATAATAGTAAGTTGAATCAAATAAGGGTTGAACGAGAGAAACATCAAAAGTATATTGTCATAAAATTGGAGGGAGAAAATGAACCAGTCACATACAACAACAATATCATTGGAAATTATTCAATTGAATCATTTCTAAGAAATTTTAATTCAAATACTTCACCCTTCTTGGAAAATTCTGTTATATCAAAAATTGAAATTTTTTCTCAAGCAGATGCTTCTAAATGTATAAAATTTGTAGATAGATCTATAGTCAACTCTTTATTTTGGAAACTATATTTTGATGGATCTAGATCTAATGATGGAGTTGGAGCAGGATGCATAGTAGTTAGCCCAGAAGGGGAAAAAATATGTTAGCATGTAGACTTGAATTCGAATGCACAAATAACATTGTAGAATATGAATCATTAGTTCAAGGGTTGTGTAAAGCTATCGGCCTTGATATCAAATATATTCAAGAGTTTGCAGATTCAGAAATTGTAATTAAGTAGGTAAGGAACACTATACACTGTCTCTCTAGACACTTGAAACATTATCAATCATTATTCTAGGACCTCACCTCTCATTTTACAACATTTAACATTTCTCCTATCCCAAGACTCCAAAATGCAAGTGTTGATCTTTTGGCTAATGTCGCATCCAAGCTCATTCCACCAGGAGATTATAGCCCCGATATCTTTTCAATTGAATTAATTTTTAGGCCTTATATTCTCGACAACATCACTAATTGGCGAGTCTTTAATAATGATCCTGTAGGAATTTACAGGGTAAGTTCCTCAGACAAAACACCAAAGGACACCGCTCACAAACAGATCACAGATCAATACACCAGTATTTTGACGTGGTTAAAACCCTCAAAGAGGGAAATAGTCCACAGCCTGAGCCAACGCGGCCACTTCAGGCAATTTATCAATAAAAGAACGAAAATTTACATAAGCTTCTCTCATGAACGGTTAGCCTACAAATGACCCTCCATGCTCTTTAAATAGAGATCATGGACCAATCGGGTGTTAAGCCACAGATCAAGTGTCGATAATACGGAGGAGAGAATGAACCGTCGGATCACTACATATCATGACCGTCGGATTGTAAGTTACAAGATGTACCTAGTAAAGAAACACACTTTACCTAACTCTATACTAGACCAAGTTATACTTAACTATTTCCTATGTGTCGAAATATCCTAACATCCCCCTTAAGAACAACTTGGGATAGGATTGAAGGATTTATAAATATGACACAATAGGAGAAGGAAGGAGGCACTAGAGCGTATCCCCCCTTAGTGACCACTTCCTGAACTCCAACCATAAATCGAAGTTTAGTGAACTTCGCCTCTGTGAGAGCCTTTGTAAAGATGTCTGCAACTTGATCATCTGTTGAACAATATTGCACTTCAAGAACATGGTTGTGAATGAGCTTTCTGATGAAGTGCATGCGTAGTTCAATGTGTTTGCTGCGCTGATGTTGGACTGGATCTTTGCATAGCTGAATGGCACTTTGATTATCACACCAAAGTGTAGTCGGATGTTGCTGCTGAAAGCCAAACTCTGATAGGATCTGACGAAGCCACAAGGCTTCCTTACTAGCTTCTACGGCACCACGATACTCTGCTTCTACTGAAGAAAGAGAAATGGCACCTTGTTTCTTGCAAGCCCATGTAATAGGTCCTGAACCAAGAGTGAACACATAACCTGCAGTAGACTTCCGATCATCAGGGTCACCAGCCAAATCGGAATCAGTGAAACCAACCAATAGAGGAGATGCTTCGGCACTGTAATGAACCCCAAACTGAACTGTACCTTGAACATAACAAAGTATTCTTTTAGCTGCTTTCCAATGACTTTCACGTGGGTTTTGCATAAACCGAGCAACAAGGCCAACGACAAAGGAAAGGTCAGGATGAGTATGGGTTAGATACAAAAGTTTTCCTACAAGTTGACGGTATAAGGTAGCATCAACTTCAGGAGAAGTACAAGTGACTGAAAGTTTGACTCTAGACTGAAAGGGAGAAGGGGCTAGCTTACAGTCTTCCATGTGAAAATGGCGTAGAATATCACAGGCATACTTGGACTGAGAAAGGGAAATACCTTCCTTGGATTGCAAGACTTGAAGACTGAGAAAATAATGTAAGTGTCCTAAGTCTGTCATTCAAACTTCCTTTTAAGGTTATACTTCACATGGTTTATAAGGTTGGGATCACTACTAGTCAGGATAAGATCATCAACATAAAGAACAAGAATGATAAGAGACTTACCCACTTTCTTGGTGTAGACAATATTGTCAGAATGACACTGAGAAAAGCCATTTTCTAAACGAAAGTTATCCATTTTGGCATACCAAGCTCGAGGAGCTTGCTTGAGACCATAAAGGGATTTCTTAAGCCGACAGACAAGGCTGGAGTCTGTTTGTATAAAGCCAATAAGTTGTTACATATAGATTTCTTCATGCAAGTCCCCATGCAAGAAGGCAGATTTAACATCCATCTGATGGACTTCCCATTTGAAAGAGGCAGCAAGGGAAAGAACAAGGCGGATAGAGTTCATTTTGGCAACAGGGGAGAAGGTTTCAGTGTAGTCAATGCCTTCAACTTGTGAAAAACCCTTAGCAACAAGACGAGCTTTATGTTTATCAACTTTCCCATCTAGTCCATACTTGGTACTGTAAACCCATTTGCATCTAACAAGTTTTCGTCCCTTTGGTAGAGGAACAAGATCCCATGTATCATTTGCCAATAATGAATGATATTCTTCATTCATAGATGCTTCCCAATATGGATGGCCTGAAGCTTCTGCAAAGGTGTCAGGATCATAATTCACTAAAGCTTGAGCCAGTAAAGAAGAGGCTCTCTCGAACTGAGAACGTGTACGTCGCTGATCTGTAGGATCACCGGCAAGATCACCTACTGCATCCCGAGTAGCACGAACCCATTTTGGAAGCTGAGGAGCTGAAGGAGGATCCTAAGAAGGTGGGGGATGATTTTCATCCTCGCTTTCATCATCTGAAGAAGAAATATTTTCAAAAGTAGAATAGATAGGGAGAGGTGGCACATCCACCAAACTAGGCTCGCAGGCCGATATATTTTCAGCAAACTTCACATCTCTTCTAATGATAACATTTTTGGTCTTAAGTGGAATAAGTCTATATCCTTTTACATCTTTAGAATATCCAACAAAAATACATTTTTCACTCTTAGGTTCTAAAGCTTTATGTTTCTCATCTGGAATATGGGCCCATGCTTCACTTCTAAAAACACGAAAGTGACTTACATTTGGTTTGATTGAGCTCCATGCTTCTTCTGGAGTGATATTCTTTAAAACCTTAGTAGGAGTGCGATTTATTATGTAATTTTCACAGTTAATTGCTTTTGCCCAATAATTAAGACTAAGTCCTTTAGATTGAAGCATACAATTAAGCATTTCCTTTAAGGTGTGATTCTTCCTTTCAGCGACACCATTTTGTTGTGGAGTATATGGAACACTATGTTGCATTTGAATTCCATTCTCAGCGCAAAAGTTGATGAATGTGTTTTTAACATATTCTCTGCCATTATCCAGATTGTTTTTCAACAAAGGCCTTAAAGGCCAAGAACATGTTAAATACTTCACTCTTGAGTTTTAAGAAGTATACCCAAGTGCGTCTAGAGAAATCATCAATGAAAGTTAAGAAATACTTGTAGCCAGGGAATGAAGCAACTGGAAGTGGACCACATAAATCACTATGGACGAGCTGTAAAGGGGCTGAGGCATGCCAAGAGGCATGTTTTTCAAAACTGTCTCTATGATGTTTTCCGAGTACACATCCGGAACAAACACCATCTCTACAAGATACCATTGGAAGACCTGTCACCATATTTTATTTACATAGATTCTGAAGAGAGCGATAGTTTAAGTGACCAAATCGCTCATGCCAAAGTTTGCTCACTTCATCATTATGAGCAACAAATACTGAGGGAAGATTTGATGACCCAAAGTTGTGAAACTTATACAACCTTGTAGAATCATTAGCAATGCCCATAGCTAAAATCTGTCTAGGATCTCTTAGGTCCTTAATTACAACATCATGAGGTGAAAATTCAACGATTTTACCTTCACCTGAATGGATTATCTGATATACAGATAGAAGGTTGCAGGATAAGGTTGGAACACATAATACATCATTAAACTGACCATTGTCTAGATGAACAGTTCCAGTCCCTACAACACTAAGGGATCTATCATCACCAACATATATATTTTTGGTGTTACAATCATTTAAAGAAGAAAACATGGCTTTGTTTTTGGCCATGTGATAAGAAGCTCCAGAATCAATGAGCCACTCATGAGAATGAGAAGAAGAAGATACATTTAGTGCATAGCCAGACCGAGATGCTTGACAACCACATGCAGAAAGTTCCATTCCTGAAGATGAAGTTGAAGTTAAAGAGTGCTCCAAATGGATATTATGCTTCTTCATTTCTGCTTCCAAGGCTTCCATCTTCTTAAAGCATTTGGATTCTAAGTGGCCATCTAGATTAAAAAAGTTGCAATGTCTATCAGTCTTCTTCCCTTTGTTTTTATTTGTCTTATCATTTTGTTGAAATGATTTTTCATTTTGAGGTTGAAATTGCTTAGGACCCTTGTTTGGTTTAGGACCATTCTTTTTAGGATACAACTTCTTAAGATTCTTTGGATTTGGTTGCTGCTGGGAGGCTAACGCTTTCTTAGAAGAGTTTCCAAGATGAAGAAGACCAAGGTGTAAGAGTTTTTCTTGTTCTCTTATTAAAGAATCACAAAAGGAATCAAAGGAAGGGGACTTGTAGGTTTGTCCTTGAGAAATGAAGGCTTCTCTTGTAGAATGGAAGGTGGAAACAAACAAAGAATAGGCTGGTCCCAACTTAGTAAGAATGGAGTAGATAAGGCTACTATCTTCTTTCTTAACCTTAACACCTTCCAAGAGAAGTCTAAGGGTCTTGAACTTGGAAAAAAAATCTTCAATGCAAGAAAAATTATTGGGGTCCAATGTAAGCAATTCATTTTCAAGTTGATGAGCTTTAAGTTCATTTTTAATTCCAAAGACTTTAGTAATCTGTTTCATTGCTTCATCAGCAGTATCAAGTTCTGTAATATGGAATCTAAGATCTGGAGAAATAGACATCCCTATCAACCCACGTGCTTGGTCTTGTCTATTTTCCCATTTAGCTGCCTTGTCTTCATCTTTCGATTTGGTCTCTTCGCCTGTGGCATTTCTGTAAAGACCTTTACTTCTAAGTAAATCCACAATGTAGGACCACCACTGGAAGTAGTTGGTGCTGTCAAGAATAACTTGGCATGGACTTTCCATTTAAAAAAAAAACTGAAGCTATATATACTGAAATTAAGTGTTGCAATGGAAAGATCTCAAAAAATTAGGCTGTTTCAAAAAAACGGTTATGAAAATGGCTTCCGGATGAAGAAATTATGGCTTTTTGAAGAAAATTTGATGAAGTCTCCGACGAGAGAGAGAGGGAGAGAGAGAGGGGGGGGTTGATGCTTTGGGTTGCGTGCTTGCTTTGAGAAAGCTCTTTTTCCCTACAAAACAAAAAACACAAAACCCAACACAAACATACAAAAAAATGAACCTTGCGGCTCGAAGTTAGCTTTAGCCGGAAACTAGATATTTTCAAAAACGAACCTTGCAGCTCGAAGTTAGCTTTAGCCGAAAACTAAATATTTTTCTCAATGTTTCTGATTTTCCGAGATCAGACTAAGGTGCAACAGAAAAGAGCATATGCATGAGAAAAATCCTTCCTTTCTGTTTCTGATTTGCCCAGATTGCACAGAGTTGCAAGGCAAAGAGCATATGTAGAAATGAAAGGTATAGATCCGGTAATAAAAAAAGCTAAATAAATCGAAAACCGAAATAAACAGAGAGAAAATAACTGTAAATTGCAAATAAACACTGTATACCTCCATATCTTAAAAATGACGCAGCTAGGGCTACTGGAAACCTTTTCGCGTGAAACGAAAGGGGTTCCTCACTGGAATAGATGCTCCCAACACAATAGAGCAGTCCTCTTGGCCTAAAAGCAGTCAGAAACAGTAGATCTAGGAAACGACAGTCGGATGTAGTTTTACCGGCTTCAGATTTGGATCACCAACGGACGCGGCCCTCAAATAGCTCCGATACCATGTAGGAATTTACAGGGTAAGTTCCTCATACAGAACACCAAAGGACACCGCTCACAAATAGATCACAGATCAATACACCAGTATTTTGACGTGGTTAAAACCCTTAAAGAGGGAAACAGTCCACGACCTGAGCCAACGCGACCACTTCAAGAATTTTATTAATAAAAGAATGAAAATTTACATAAGCTTCTCTCATGAACGGTTAACCTACAAATGACCCTCCATGCTCTTTAAATAGAGATCATGGACGAATCGGGTGTTAAGCCATGGATCAAGTGTTGATAATACCAAGGAGAGAATGAACCGTCGGATCACTACATATCGTGACCGTCGGATTGTAAGTTACAAAATGTACATAGTAAAGAAACACACTTTTATCTAACTCTATACTAGACCAAGTTATACTTAACTATTTCCTATGTGTCGGAATATCCTAATAGATCCAGATATCATAATTTTTCTAACATTTGAAGGCTCTTACGATAGCCAAATAATAGATGAAGACCAACATGACAACCAACTTAAGTAAGAAATGTCTACAAATTCCATGCGTAAATTTGTGGTTAAGCTGGCATACTTATATGATATTAAGGACATGTTAAAAAAGGCCACTAACTCAAAACTTCAAATTTCAACATTGAGATTTGAATTAGTTTATCTTGGAACTAACCTTAAACCTCAAAATATCAATCTAGGACTCAGTCTTACGCAAGATGAAAGATCAACTTTTGTTCACTTGTTAAAGAAGTACAAAAATGTCTTTGCTTGGAACTATGAAGATCTAAAGACATATAATACTTCCATCATTCAACATACCATTCCCATGATATCCGACGAAAATCTCGTGCAACAGAAGTTGAGAAAGATTCATATAAATTTAGAAAATCAGATCAAATCTTAATTGAATAAGCTTCTCAAAGCCAAAAAAAAATTCTTGTAATTTATTCAAGGTGGGTTTATAACCTTGTCCCAGTTAGGAAAAAGAGTGGTGATATTCGAATATGTATAGAATTTCGCAATCTCAACAAAGTTTTTTAGAAGGAAAATTTCCCATTACCTCCTATGGAATAGATACTGCAATTAGTTGTAGGCTCAGAATTGATGTCTTTTCTTGATGGATTTTTAGGTTATAATCAGATTCCAGTACATCTGGATGACCGGCTAAAAACCACATTTCAATCCAAATGGGGCACCTATGCCTATCAAAAGATGCCATTTGGGTTAATCAATGCTCGTGCAACATTTTAGACAGCCATGGAGATAGCTTTCAAAGGTTTGTTGAACAAATCAGTGGTAATTTATTTAGATGACATAACTGTGTATTCAAAAAAGCGCAGTAACCATTTAAAGGATTTAAAACAAATCTTTGAGCTTTGTTAAAGGTATGGAATTTCTCTCAATCCTAAGAAATATTTCTTTGATTTGAGTGAAGGAAAGCTCCTTGTATTTATTGTTTCAAAAGAAGGAATTCTTATTGATCCTGAAAGGATAAGATAGATTTCTGAAATCCCTTTACCTCATAACAAACAATCTATGCAATCTTTCCTAGGTCAAATAAATTTTGTCAAAAGAAGTGCCCCTGACTTTCCACGGATTGTTTTACCTCTCCAATCTATGATTAAGAAAAAATCTATTTTTAAATGGGGACACACTGAGCATGAAGCTTTTAATATGATTGAACAAGAAATCATAAATTCTCCCTCTTTAGCAACTCCGAATTGTTCTAATCATTTCATTTTATATACCTTTACTTCTGAGACATCATATGCAGCTATACTGACATAGGTCAATGATGATAAAAGCGAAGTACCGATTTCTTTTTCTGGCTCCAATTTGCAACGGGCTAAGTTAAACTACTCAGACATCGAAAAACAAGATTTTTTTGTTTCTAAATCAATAAATCATTTCAAACCCTTTCTTTTCAAGACTCACACTAAGGTAGTAGTCCCATTCCCAACAGTAAGAAATTTACTGATTCAAAGAGAAGTGGGCGAGAAAAGTGCAAATTGGGTAAGAAGACTGCAATAATATGACATTAAGATCAAACCAGTTAAAATTGTTAAAGGTCAAGGTTTTTGCAGAATGTTAGCAGGAGCTTCCAACATACCAACACTACAAGATTCAGGTGATGATGTACAAATATTCTAGGTAAGCCTCAACGATACTAAATCTAAATATGTTGATATCATCTTTTACTTAAAAAATGAATATGCCCCTATGCAGCTTAGTTACAAAAGAAAAATGGCTTTTAGTATAAAAGCTAAGCAATATGAAATCATCAATGATGTCTTGTTTAGGAAAAATTACGATTATGATTTTCTTACATGCCTTGAAAAATTTGAGGCAAAAAAGGTTTTGCAGGAAATCCATGATGGACCAGCTAGTGGACATTTTGGAGGAGACACAACACCACGTAAAATCTTGCATGCTAGCTATTAATGACCAACCTTATTCAAATATGCACACAAATATGTAAGGAAATGTAAAATTTTTAATTTCATTTCTTACTAATTTTTATTTTTTAATTTCATTTCATTTCTAAAATATCAAGAATGTAAAATTTGTCAAATGGTTGTTGGAAGACAGAGGAAACCCACATTACCATTGCATTCGATCAACATTGAACAACCATTCGAACAAAGGGGACTGGACATAATAGGTGAGATCGTTCCTCACTCTTCAAAGCAGCATAGATATATCCTTACAAAAATTGATTACTTCACAAAATGGGTGGAAGCGATTCCACTTAAGGTAGCCAATTCTGAAAATATCATTGAATTTATTGATCAATTAATTATTACCATATTTGGTCTACCAAATGCCCTCATGTTTTACAGTGCATCTTATTTCACATGCAATGCTATGACAGAATTTTCTCTTAACAGAGGCTTTAAACTTAAATATTTTGCTAACTATTATCTTGAGGGAAATGGTTTTGCCGAATATAAAAACAAAAATCTCATAAGAAACATCAAATGAACCATTCATCAAAGTCATAGAAATGGGCACAAATATTTGACATTTTATCTATGGGAAGATCGAATAACACAGAAGGCCTCAATAGGCACTTCTCCTTGTAATTTGGTCTATGGGAAAGAAGTTTTTCTCCCTAAAAATATAGCTATTCCCTCTCTAGCCCTGGTTCAATTTATTGAAGAAACTCCTTCCTCTTCTACGCAATTAAGGTAATCGCAAATCCTCAAGCTCGAAGAAGAAAGAGACAAAGCCAAAATCACACATGCACATCATCAATAATTAATTAAATCTTCATTTGATGCAAATTTTGTAAGTCCTAAATCCTTTTAGCTGGAAGACTTTGTATTGAAGTGGGATAAAGCACACGAGGAAAAAGGTAAGCATACCAAATTTCAAAGAATGTGGCTTGGCCCATTTTAGATTGTGGAACAAATCGGCCCATCCACCTTTTTACTGCAGGATTTATCAAGCAAGAGAGATTTTCTACTGGTTAACGTGCAGATTTTGAAGAATATTTAGCATAGAGGATAACCTCTTCTATCCCTTGTACACTATTTCCTTTACTTTTTCTAGGAAAATAAAAGTTAAATAGCATTTAATTTTGGCCTTTACAATAATAATCTCTTTTATATTTTGACTTTTTTCTTGTATAAGTAGAGATTGTTGAGAAGATAATTTTCACATTTGAAACAGAAGTTAAGTTCTATTACTTTGAAATCTGTTTTTTTTCCACCAAAACTACTTGTCCTTTACAAAACCCTAAACTTTATAAAGAAACCTTTGTTCTACCATTGGTCAAGAAAAGTATATATAGCAAAGCTAAGACTTTCTATAGAATAAAATCCTTATCTCTATAAATGTCATCCAGAAACTATTATGGATTCAATGATTCTCCCCATTTGGTAAAATTTTCTATTTTTAGAGTGTAATTCTAAAATATACCTAAACTTAAAGGATAAGAGGTCTCATCAAGAGCCGACCTACCATGATCATAGGGAAGTAATAAAATAACACTACAAATACTGCATATCAAAACAGGGTAATGGCTTAAGATTATTTTAATCAAAACAAAAGGGGTCTCATCACGAGCCAACTTGTTTAGTTGAATTACAACCAATGAATGGCATTGTCAATTTTGGCCACCAAACCAAGACAATGACCTTTAAGTAGAAAAAAAGAAGTTTTTAGAAAGAAAAAGAAGTAAGTATATGAATCTCAATTTATCTCTAAAAATTGCACTCATATCTAGATGGGATACTGAATCATTGTTGGTTAAATGGTAACCTTGTCGAGGCTATGAACACCTACTGGTAGCAAAGGCTCTACTTGTGACAAATGAGTACATCTAAAAGCTAATCTTCGAGAGCCCCCTGCTTTATCTTTAAAACCAAGTAAACACTGATGTCGACAAAGGAATTTTCATTTTGAGAAGGATGATCAAATGGATGATAATTAGGTGGATTTTGTTGTCTTATTTAGAGAAATGTTACTTATCTTATATTTCATGTATTTCATATTTTCTAAACTATATTTATTATTGGAAGTTTTAGAAATTTCAAAACACTATCAGAGATAATTGGTTCTTCCAGCGAATCGCCAATTGTTGTGCTACTCAACAACCCCCCATTTATTAGTCTAATGGTTAATATGTTAATTAATAAATGGGGACCCTTTATAAAAAACCACCCAAGAAAAGTTTAGAACTTATGTGCTTTCCTTTGAACTTTTATAAATAAGCCAAGATATCGAGTCAAAACCCCCTAAAAATTAGCAGTTCTCGCCTTTTCGCATACCGCTGGACCAAGTGCATTGAAGAGTTAATTAAAAAATGAAATCCGCGAATTTTGATAGAACGAATCACCACATTTGACTTAGACTTCATTAGAATTTTCATTCAAAATCTAAGGTTTAAATCATTTCCTATAAACAAAGTGCTTATCGGCTTCGCATATCGGTATACACAAGGGATGAAAATCGCAAACCATGTTGTAACATGCAAGATGTGGTATTGCGATAGAACGAGTCAACCTCATTGCATCGCGTCAGTTTACTTAAAAATCCAATCTTATGCACTGCATGAGCTTCCGAAATATGATAAAGCTCGGACTTGATAAAAGAAAATGCTATAAATTATAAGTTAAGTCCGCTACATAGTGAAAAGCACTTTAAGAATTAAATACTCCTTCAGGAAAACAATGATACAAACAGTAAAGGATACCCCATTTATCTCGCATCCCGTAGAATTCTAAAGAACTTTGAGAAAGCACACAATAAAATATGTGATTTGTGATATTGCATCGCAATCACCAAATCGACATTCTCACAGTTAGAAATCACCACCTTAAAATTTTTTCCCTCCCATTTGCGATGCATTAATTGAATAAGTAATAAAAGGAATGATAAGGATCCTTAGTGGCTATTTAATTAGTTTAGTGGAATTTATGTTAATAAGTGGCTCGATGTGATATGATACGTTTTCTTCTGCATTCTGAATAATAGTCCTACCTTGTCACCTTTTTGGCATTAACTGTATCATTTATTCTCACTATCATTCTCGCTCGTGTTTATTCGATAACTTCCATTTTGATCCATTTTAGGAAAACTCTATAGAGAACATCGTTGGAAATAATGGGGAAGAAGGGGAAGGGAACGGCATTTGAGAAATCAGAAATGGTGTCGCTTTTCTTTGATACCACATGCAGCAGAGACGGAGGAACTACGACATGGGAGGCCATGTACAACTTGCTAGAAGAAGAATAGCTCAAGCCACTGGTAACAAAGGCCACGACAAATGATTAGGAGTCATTTGATGCCTCCTATTTCGTAACAACATGTTCTTTCCTACACCGCATAACTGCAAGACCAAAAATAATCCCATACACGGACATGGTCAAATGGGTAATTGATGAGGTAGACCTCACATACAGAACCTTCAAGAATCACAGAAAAGAGGTCATGGGGACATTCTCAGTGGATAGCCTACAACTAATGTACCAGTTACCTAAACTGCCAAAGTTTTACAACAAACAATTTCTTGAGAAAATTACCAAGGAAAATGAGGAAGCATTAGACGTCACGCAGACCCAAAAATCAAGTGAAGGTAAGCTCAAAAGAGATAAAAGTGGTATGTACTCAATTCCATCCATTTCTCCCCCTCATAGTTTCGCAGCGGCAATGATATGTAGGTTATTCGGTAGACCTGATAGCACCAAGTTTTCCATGGATTGGCTCCCATTAATAGATGCAGCAGTAAATGAAACAATAATGAACTGGGATCAAAGTTTATCAGATAATTTGGAAAAGGCCATTATAGAATATATAAGGAAAAGAAGTTCGACTTTAAGGGTTTATCCCCTTTTTTTATATGAGTGCTTTTGTTATGGATGCAATCTATTTTTGTTCTCAATTTCCCAATATGAGATGGAAGTATACTACACAAAACCCACTTCCCATCCATATATACAATAAGATTTTGTGGGAATCTCAATTCCACCCCCATTTCTATAATATATGGCAAGGGGTTATGCTACCCATTAATAGATAATTTTATGACAGAACCGCCCCTAGGTTTTCTAAAGAGGCCGAAGTATATATCTTGCCAGTAGCTAGATGGTTTGGGGAAGAAACATTCACCTACATTGGAGTTTTTGGGAGCATTGCTTCATCAAATGTCCTCCCATATTATGTCCACAAAAAACTAATGGCTAGATAAATAGCCTGCCAAACAGCAGGGGAGGGTGGAATGAGCGGAGGATTGAAAGAGCAAAGGAAGGCCATTTGGCCTACATTCCTGTTACAATGTGATGCTTTTGCACTACATGATTATGGACATGCATTAAAAGAAGCAGAGATTATTAAGTCTCTGAAATTAGCTACACTTCTAGGAAGGCAGTACAACCCAAATGGCGTTGTTAAAGACTTTACTACTAGAGTAAAAGTAAAACAATTCACCCACAAAGAGGACACCTTTGATGACCTCTTCCTATAGGCAGAAAAATTTTCACAAGTTTTGCATATGACATCACTACTTTTGACCCTGGAAGATGTTAAGGATTTCCATGTGTACAGGAAAAGGAGATTATTAAAGGTCCCATTGGACCTACTACAGATTGAACCAATAAGGGAGCAAACTCCCAGTGTAATCTTGGAAGACAGATACAAAGAAAACCCTGAAGAAGAAGCCCAAGAGAGATCTATGCATGAGTCAAGGCACTCAGAGTGGCAGTCTCAAAATGGGGGAGGAAAAACCAATAAATAATATAAAAAATGCACAGCTCAAAGTATAAAAGAGACGGCCAAGCAGGCCAAAGCAAAGAAACAAGAAGAAATTTCTTCTACATCGACTCAGTCAGGTAAAGGTCCAATCATTAACCTCGAACAACAATGGGAACAATTCAACAAAAAGCTCCACATGGGCACAAACCCTAAGCAAACATCTGAAATACAAACTCCCATGCAGACCCAGCATAAGTCAAATCCAGAAACAACAGAGGAAAGAGCTAAAGGCACTCAGGATGTTGATCTTATTCCCACTACTCCTACTTCAAAAATTGTTTTAAGAATTTAGGAAATACTTCTTCTAGATGTATTCTATAGCCCTACCCACAAATTTGCAGTCAAGAGGCAAAGGAAGAAAATAAAATTGGACGATGTAGCTGTTACGACTCTAGAAAATGAACCAATGGACATGGTATGGAAGGACTCACCTATCGACTCATATGAGAATCTCACAAAGTTGTCAAAATTCATAGGATCCTATGCCACAATAACTATTGACAAGGTGACAGAGGTCCAAATGCTGCTCAAAGAAAAGGAACAGATAATTCTGCTACAAGAACAACAATTAGCCCAAGAAAAATCTAATCATCAAGCATAATTACAAGTATCCCAACTCCAAAAGGAATTCGAGAAGATGAGAATACAACACCAAGCCAGCTTAGCAAAAAAATATTTGTAGATACAAGGCATGATAGATAGAATTATAGACAATCCACAAATCAACGAATTCATCAAGGAATCGCTCAGCCTCAATTCCTTACTAATGCAGCAAAAGGAAGTATTTTGCTAGAAAATATTGCAGATAAATCCTTATTGCGAGACCAGTGATAAATTAAAAAACCAAGTTGTTGATATGAGGCTTGAATATGACGAAATACATAAAACGTGTTTTGAGTTTATCACCTAGAAAGAATCAGAGGATGGGAGGAAGGTTGACCTGCCAAAGCTGGAAGAGTCTCATAAACATATTATGTTCGCAAATTGGGATTCTCGGTTGAAACAAGTGGAAAGGGCAACAACGATAGTAACGATAGCAGAAAACAACATAACGAAAGACATTAACGAAAATATTCATGGCATCAATTTGGTCAAGGAATTTGTACCATGACTTCTTCCTAATGCCAAATAGCTAGAGTAGAAGTAGAAATAGGCAGCGAAGGAAAGGAGGAGGCAATCAAACAGTTAAACAGGCTTAATTGGGAGGCATACTGGAAGTTTTTAGTTAAACCACACAACCAATGGATGACTCTGAGATGTTTAACAACATCTACACAAAAGACGGTTCTAGTACTAACATATGCCTTATTTGTTGAGCAGTTGAAATTTGCGATCAACCAATCGCCTCAGCTCAAGCCCATGATTGATATTTGCAATCTTAGAGATTAAGTTCAAAGAAGTTAGCATTTATTTATTTTTATTTTAGTTTATTTTTGCATATCCTGAGGAAGGATGTTTGAAAATTCCTTAACTATTTTTGTAATAATCTATTTTAAGACATATAGTTTAGTATTTAAACCCCTCTCATGCATTTAGAGAGGGGTCTAGAAATTTTATCAAAAAAAATCTTCAAAACATTGCACTTATGTACTTTTTAGGAGGTTTTGATGGAATGAATGGAAAATGATCTATTTTCTTTAAATATCTAGCATGCTCTACTGAAATGCACTTTTGTACTCTTAGAATGTGTTGGATTGATTGAAATTGGGTCAATATTGCTGAAGCACATGAGCATGACTTATCATATATGGTACTTTTATCTTATGATCATGTTTTATTTATGTATCAAGAAATACTTATTGTTTCAATTGTTTTATGTATGAAAGTCTCAATTATAGTTTTAGGATTATTGCACTTCTATATGATGTTAGCTCTGATTCTATTGTGAATACATAAACGATTTTATATGCGATATATTTTTCTCAATCATTTTGTATAACTATTTATCCAAATTGATTATTGATAAACAATTTAATTTCTTGTTGCAGTTGAATGATCTTTATTATAAATTGTTGTAAGACATCATTGTAGATCGCACATCATATTTGATTCCTGGGTATACTTATAGTTAAATAGTGTTAAAATAGGATATATGCATGTGTTTAGAAGTTAGATTAGATTACACTTAGCTTAATCATTTCCTGTTACATCATATAGCATTCCACCATCACTATTAAATATTCTATGGGAAGTTGGTTCCATTATCCCAAGTCAGAGACACTATACCAAATAGAAAAGGAGTTTCTTTCAAGGTCCAGACCAGATGGTTTTCCTCCATGTTATCACAGTGATTTTCGAGGCTTCCACTTCCTTATGGGATACAAAGGATCCCGCGCGGATCACAGAGATAAAAATATTTTGGGTCCTTATGGAAGCAAGCCTCTGCATGGCCATTAGCCAGTGTCCAAGGTTTTCCCCAACCTTTTACACGCAGATGTCAGCCTACACAGCATTCAAGGCTGACTTCAAAGAGTATACATTCAAGCATCGAAGGATCCATAGTAGAAATGGCATGACTAGCCACATTTGGTGACATCGACAGTTGTGCAGGAGGTCATAACGTGATGGCCAACAGAGTGGTGCACTCCTTCAGACTTAGATGCTGGAACAGGCAAGGGCACGGGAAGTTCGCAATGTAGAAGAGAAAGGAGACAACCAAGTAAGTTTCATGCACACTCATTGAGAAGAAAAATAAGGAAGTCGTGGAGAAGGCTTGCATCGAGCAAGAGCACACTGCCAAAGAGAAGGCAGAACAAGAGCAACACGAATCACAAGGAAGTGGCATGTCACCTTCACTAGAAACAGAGGAGGAAGAACAGTGAGAGCAAGGCGGCGTTGGAGATGAGGGGTAGAGCACCTCATTTATTTTGAAGTGATGCTACAAGGAACAATGGGGAGGTTCAAGAAATAAGCAAAAATCAGATAAGTCACAGGGTGATCCCATCATCTTAAGGGAGGGGATCTCGATGAGATCGGGGATAAAATCAGGGATACCATAACTGAATTGTTACATCAGTTCAAGAAGTAATATATGAAAACATTGGGGAGTGTCCAAAAGGATTTGCGCAAGATGCAGATATAGGCAAATAGAATACAATTGGGCATTGGTCAAGCAAGCACAGAACAAGCGAGCCTTCCACCTGGGATGAGCCAAGCAACTAAGTTCGTAAGGACCCTAGGCCTTAGAATTATTGCATTACCAGATGATTCCCTTTGTGTGGAGTGAGCTAATGATCGCATCATCTTGAGCACACTCAAGAACATCGGGCTAAACATAGCAGTGCTCCCCATTGAGATCCTCCACGCACTACATGCAGAGGTGATAGAGGAATTGAGAGCTCAGGAGCAGTGCGCTCTTAACCTCATCAGCAAATATAGAGTGAACAATGACTAGATGTTCATTAAGAAGACATGGGCCTTAAAGGAAAAAGAAATGTTGTGGGCACAAAGTTCATGACTAGAGTCAGCAGTCGTAGAGGTATGCAAGATAGTGCCTGAGCTTCATATCCCCAAGGATGCATAACCAGAAGAAAAGATCAGAAAATTAGTGACTGGTGTGCACAAAGCCAAACCAGAGGTTGGCCAAGTTCAGTTTGAACTCAACATGTAGATCACAAAGTTGCAACTAAAGTTGCAGCCCATGACTCCTCTTGAGGTTCGAGAGTAGCAGGGAGATGCCATAAAAGAAGGAATTTCCACCCTGGATGACACAGTCATTGACTGTTCGACATTATTTGAGCAAGAAATGGAGTTGGTAACTAATCTGCAGGAAGATCTAAACCTGCAGACACTGAATAAAGAGGTTAGGGATTTGCAGCAGAATTATAATGAAGTTAGGGCAACAATGTGCTCCATTGCACTGGAGCAGCGCCTAGCCAAATTACAGGAGGGAAAGAAGCTCCTCGCACAAGTTGAGGAAGCACAGAAGAAGGAGTCCTTGCTAAAGGCCAGGTTGTGGCCATGGTTGGAAGAGGCTTATCAAGTAACAACAACCATCCAAGATAATCTTAAGGGCTTGTAGCAAACGCAGCAGACAATCAAGCTGGCCAAAAAAGGACAAGCTACAAAGAAGTTAATCGAGGAGGTCAAGAAGGACGTTATGCAGAGCGCTATTGAGGTTGCAGTAATCTAGGTGGAGCTGGGGGATATTCGCAACAAGATCACAGTGCCAGCTAAGTGACTGAAGGATGAGTCACAATCTTTGTGTTGGGCGCCTATTGGGATGGGGTTCCCTGGGTCAGTTTTGGGGTTAAAATAACCCAATTTTTTATATATTTTTGAAAGCAATATAAAGTCTCCACGATTTGTTGATGTGGCTCATGCAGGTGATTAGGATTCAAAGGGGTCTTAGCCCTTTTTTTTATGTAAAGTTTGAGTTGGTTTTTAGACCCAGATTGTATGAAAAAGGGTATAAATAGATGTGTCTTATAGAGTCCAAGGCAGGTCATGTTAGATATGGATGTAATGGGTCAATAGAAGAGAAGTGATAGCATAGAGAAGTGGTCAGATACGAGAAGATAGTCTCTGCAACTGAGTGCATAGAGGCCTAGGTAGAATATACAGCTGAGTGCGCGGACCCTTGCAGCTAAGTGCGTAGGGTAGTTTTGTATCTGTAAAGATGAATTGAAAATAAATATAGAAAGTTACTGAATAAATCCTGTGTATATCTATTAATCTTTGTTTACTACTCTTTACGATATATGTTGTGAATGAATAATGTGTTTATGAAATATTATTTTACTAATGTGTGATTCCCTTGAATAAGTGTTAATAGATGTGTGCAATGCATGTTAAGTACTTTCGCGAAGACTGTGATAAATTATGTTATGTTTACTAAATAACTTAAGTAGATCTGCGCGAACACTAATTTAGGATTGTTCTCTAATGCGTGTAAGTGGATAAATCAACTATTAAGGGTCCGTAAAGGCTGATCGTAGACCTTCGTGAAGGTCTGAAGTCTGTTTTAGTAGAGTTGTAGTATCGAGCCCTAAGGGCTTATTGATGTGTGTGAAGGAAAACCTGAAGACGCTAAAAGACATCACACTCATCTCTGGATGCAGAAACTTAGTTCTAGCATCCCCCCATATCGCTTCAAGTTAGATTGTAGCCTGCACTATGCAGGTTGCTTCCAAAAGGGCCAATAGTGTAGGGATTTGTTGGTTGGCGCATCTAACTCTAAACCTGGGTGAGGACCCCCTAAGCCAACACACTTTCTAGAGAAATTTATAGTTCCTATGTTTGTAAGCCTCACTTGACATTCTGGTGCTGGATATAGAAAGAAATCTAATTCCTTGGCTATCTTACAATGAATTAAATTATGGGTACTATTCGAATCAATCAACACTATTACATTTTTCTTCTTGATATAACCTTCTATCTTGAGAGTTTGAGTAGTGGTAATTCTTTCCAATTCTCGAGTCAAAACCCTCTAAAAATTAGCAATTCTCGCCTTTTGACATACCACTAGACCAAGTGCGTTGAACAGCTAATTAACAAATGAAATACACTAATTGCGATAGAATGAATCACCAAATTTGACTTAGACTTCATTAGACTTTTCATTCAAAATATAAGATTTAAAGCATTTCCTATAAACAAATCGCTTATCACAATCTCATATCGGCATACACAAGGGATGCAACTCGCAAAGCTTGTTGTAACATGCAATATGTAGTATTGCGATATAATGAGTCAACCTCATCGCACTGCGTCAGTTTACTTAAAAATCCAATCTTATGAGCTGCATGAGCTTCTAAAATGCAATAAATCCCGGACCCGATAAAAGAAAATTCTATAAATTATAAGTTAAGTCCGCTACATAGTGAAAAACACTTTAAGAATTAAATACTCCTTCAGGCAAACAATGCTCCAAACGGTAAAGGATACCCCATTTATCTCGCATCCCGATTTGTGATATTGCATCGCAATCACAAAATCAACACTCTCAGAGTTAGAACTCACCACCTTAAAATTTTTTCCCTCCCATTTGTGATGCGTTAATTTAATAAGTAATAAAAGGAATGATAAGGAGCCTTACTGTCTATTTAATGAGTTTAATGGCATTTATGTTAATAAGTGACTTGATGTGATATGATATATTTTCTTCTCCGTTCTGAATAATAGATCCTATCTTTTCACCTTTTTTGGATTAACTGTATCATTTATTCTCACTATCATTCTCGCTCGTGTTTATCCGAAAACTTCCATTTTTCTCCATTTTAGGAAAACTTTGTAGAGAACATCGTTGGAAATAATAGGGAAGAAGGGGAAGGGAACTGCATCTCAGAAATCAGAAATGATGTCGCTTTTCTCTGATACCACATGCAGTAGAGACGGAGGAACTACGACATGGGAGGCCATGTGCAACTTGTTAGAAGAAGAACATCCCAGACCACTGGTAACAAAGGCCATGAAAAATGCTCAGGAGTCATCTCATGCCTCCTATTTTGAAACAACATGTTCTTTCCTGCACTGCATAACTACAAGACCAACTATAATCCCATACACGAAAATGGCCAAATGGGTAATTGATGAGGTAGACATCACAGATAGAATCTTAAAGAACCACAGACAAGAGGTCATGGGGACTTTCTCAGCGGACAACCTACGACTAATGTACTAGTTACCTGAGCCAACAAAGTTCTACAACAAACAGTTCCTTGAGAAGTTCACCAATGAAAATGAGGACCTGTCAAACGTCACGCAAGACTGGAAATCGAGCAAAGGTAAGCTCAAGCAGGATAAAAATTATATGTACTCAATTACATCCATTTCCCCCCCTCATAATTTCGTATCGGCAATGACATGTAGGTTATTCGGTAGACCCGATAACACCAAGTTTTCCATGGATTGGCTCTCATTAATAGATGCAATAGTAAATGTAACAATAATGAACTGGGCTCAAATTTTATTAGATAATTTGGAAAAGGCCATTATAGAATATGGAAGGAAAAGAAGCTCCTCTTTAAGGGTTTATCCCCCTTTTTTTCATGATTGCTTTTGTTATGGATGCAATATGTTTTTGTTCTCAATTTCCCAATATGGGATGGAAGTAGACTACACAGAACCCACTTCCCAGCCATATATACCATAATATTTTGTGGGAATCTCAATTCCACCCCCATTTCTATAAGATATGGCAAGGGGTTATGCTACCCATTCATAGAGATTTTTATGACAGAACTGCCCCTAGGTTTTCTATAGAGGCTGAAGTAGATATCTTGCCAGTAGCTAGATGGTTTGGGGAAGAAACATTCACCTACATCAGATTCTTTGGGAGCATTTCTTCACCACATGTCCTCCCATATTATGTCCCTGACAAACTAATGGCTAGAGAAATAACCTACCAAAAAACAAGGGAGTGTGGAATGAGCAGAGGACTGAAAGAGAAAAAGAAAGCCATTTGGCCTACATTCCCATTACAATGTGTTGCTTTTGTACTACATTATTATGGACATGCATTAAAATAATAATAGATTATTAAGTCTTTGAAATTAACTACATTTCCAGGAAGGCAGTACAACCCAAATGGCACTGTTAAAGAATTTACTACTACAGTGACATAAAATAGTTCACCCACGAAGAGGATTCCTTTGATGACCTCTTCCTATAGGAGAAAACAATTTCACAAGTTTTGCATATTGCATCACTACTTTTGACCCTGGAAGATGTTAAGGCTTTCCATGTGTACAGGAAAAAGGCATTATTAAAGGTCCCATTAGACCTACTGTAGATTGAACCAATAAGGGAGCCAACTCCCGGTGTAAGCTTGGAGAATAGCTCCAAAGAAAACTTTGAAGAAGAAACCCAAGAGAGATCTGCACATGAGTTGGAGCACTTAGAACGGAAGTCTCAAAATGGGGGAGGAAACACCAATAAAGAATCTGAAAAAGACACAGCTCAAAGTATAGAAGAGATGCTTGAGCAGGCCAAAGTAAGGAAACAAGCAGAAATTGCTTCTATGTCAACTCAGTCAGGTAAAGGTCTATTCATTGACTTCAAAAAAGAATGGGAATAGTTCAACAAAATGATCCACATGGGCAAAAACCCTAAGCAAACATCTGAAATACAGACTGCCAAGCAGACCCAACATAAGTCAAATCCATAAACAACACAGGAAAGAGTTAAAGGCACTCAAGATGTTGAGGTTATTCCCACTACTCCTACTTCATAAATTGTTTTAAGAATTGAGGAAATACCTATTCTATATGTATTCTATAGCCCTACCCACAAATATGTATTCGAGAGGCAAAGGAAGAAAAGAAAACTGAATGATGTAGATGTTACAACTCCGAAAAATGAACCAATCGACACCATATGGAAGGAATCGCCTATCGACCCATCTGAGAATCTCACAAAGTTGTCACAATTCGTGGGAGCATATGCTACAACAACTATTAACAAGGTGACAGAGGTCCAAATGCTGATCAAATAAAAGGAACAGATAATTATGCTACTAGAACATCAATTAGCCCAAGAAAAATCTAATTAGCAAGCAAAATTACAAGTAGCCCAGCTCCAAAATGAATTCGAGCAAATCAGAATACAAGCTCAAGCCAGCTTAGTAGAAAAATATTTGTAGATAAAAGCGATGATAGATAAGGAAGCATATTGATTAATTCATAAAGGAGGCGCTCAGCCTAAATTCCTTACTAATGCAGAAAATTGAAGTATTTTGCAGATAAATCCTTATTACGAGACCAATGATAAATTAACAAATGAAGTTGTTGATATGAGGCTCGAATATGACGAAATCCACAAAAGGGTTTATGAGTTTATCACCTGTAAAGAACTAGAGGATGGGAGGAAGGCTGACCTTCCAAAGTAGGAAGAGTCTCATAAAGATATTATGTTCGCAACTTTGGATTCTTGTTTGAAACAGGAAAAAAGGGAAACAACGATAGTAACGACAGCAACAAATAGCATAATAAAAGCCATTAACAAAAATATTCATGGCGCTAATCTGGTGAAGGAATTTGTACCAAGATTTCTTCCTAATGCCAAATAACTAGAGCAGAAGTGGAAACAAGCAATGTAGCAAAAGGAGGAGGCAATCAAATGGTTAAACATGCTGAATTGGGAGGCATGCTAGCAGTTGTTTGTGAAACCATGTAGGCAATGGATGACTCTGAGATGTTTATAACAACATCTACACAAAAGATCATTCTAGAATAAACAGATGCCTTATTTGTTGGGCAGTTGAACTCTGCAATCAGCTAACCGCCTCAGCTCAAGCCCATGACTGATATTTACGATCTTAGAGATCAAGTTCAAAGAAGTTAGCCATTTATTTATTTTTCTTTTAGTTTATTTTTGCATATTATGAGGAAGGTTGTTTGAAATTTCCTCAACTATTTTTGTAATAATTTATTTTAGGAAATATATTTTAGTATTTAAACCCCTCTCATGCATTTAGATAGGGGTCTAGAAATTTTATCAAAAAAAAATTTCAAAACATTTCACTTCTGTACTTTTGAGGAGGTTTTGATGGAATGAATGGAACGTGATCTATTTTCTCTAAATATCTAGCATGCTCTACAGAAATGCACTTTTGTACTCTTAGAATGTGTTGGGTTGATTGAGATTGGGTCAATATTGCTAAAGCACATGAGCATGAATTATCATATATGGTATTTTTATCTTATGATCATGTTTTATTTATGTATCAAGAAATACTTATTCTTTCAATTGTTTTATGTATGAAAGTCTAAATTATAGTTTTAGCATTATTGCACTTCTGTATGATGTTACTTTGATTCTGTTATGAATACATGAACGATTTTATATGCGATATATTTTTCTCAATCGTTTTGTATAACTATTTATCCAAAACGATTATTGATAAACGATTTAATTTCTTGTTGCAGTTGAATGATCTTTATTATCAATTGTTGTAAGACATTATTGTAGATCGCATATCATATTTGATTCCTAGGTATAATTAAAGTTAAATAGTGTTAAAATAGGATATATGCATGTGTTTAGAAGTTAGATTAGATTACACTTAGCTTACTCATTTCCTGTTACATCATATATCATTCCACCATCACTATTAAATATTTTCTGGGAAACTGATCCCATTATCCGTAGTCGGAGCCACTATACCAAACAAAAAAGGAGTTTCTTTCAAGGTCCGGACCGAATGGCTTTCCCTCATGTTGTAGTAGTGATTTTCAAGGCTTCAGCACTTCCTTATGGGCTACAAAGGACCCTGCGCGGATCACAGAGACAAAAATATTTTGGGTCCTTATGGAAGCAAGTCTCTGCATGGCCATTATCCAACGTCTAAGGTTTTCCCAACCTTGTACATGCAAATGTTAGCCTATGCAGCATTCAAGGCTGACTTCCAAAGAGTATACATTCAAGCATGGAAGGGTCCACAATAGAAATGGCATGACTTGCCATATTTAGTGATAGAGACAGATGTGTAGGAGGTCGTAACATGATGGCCAGTAGAATGGTGTGCCCCTTCAGACTTAGATGATGGAACAAGAAAGGGTGCGGGAAGTTCTGCAGCGCAGAAGAGAAAGGATACAACCAAGAAATTTGTGTGCACACTCACCAAGCAGGAAAAGAAGGAAGCTGCGGAGAAGGCTTGCGTGGAGCAAGAGCGCGCTGCAAAGGAGAAAGCAGAATAGGAGTAGCGTGAGTCATAAGGAAATGGCAAGTCATCTTCACTAGAAATGAAGGAGGAAGAACAATCAGAACAAGGCGACGATGGAGATGAGGAGTATAGCACCCCATTTATTCTAAAGCGATTCTGCAAGGAACAATAGGGAGGTTCAAGGAAGAATCAGAAATAGGATAAGTCATAGGGTTATCCCATGGTATTGATAGAGGGTGATCTCGATGCGATTGGGGATAAAAGAAGGGATACCACGATTTAAGTGTAGCAGTAATTCGAGAAGTAAGATATGCAAATGTTGGGGAGTGTCCAAAAGGATCTGTGCAAGCTGTAGATCCAAGAAAATAGAATACAATTGGGCATTATTCAAGCGAGAAAAGAACAAGCGAGCCTTCCACTTGGGACGAGTCAAGCAACCGAGTTGGTAAGGACCCTAGACCTTAGAATTATTGCATTACCAAATGAGTCCCTTCGCACAGAGTGAGCCAATGATCGCATCATCCTTAGCACACTCAAGAACATTGGGATGAACATAGCAGTGCTCCCCAACGAGATCCTCCACGTGCTACATGCAGGGGTGATAGAGGAATTGAGAGCTTGGGACCAGTGCACTATCAACCTCATCAGCGAATACAAAGTGAAAAATGAGCAAATGTTTGCTGAGAAGACATGGACTTTAAAGGAAAAAAGAGATGTTGCAGGCACAATGTTCACGACTACAGTCAGTAATCATAGATGCATGTCGGTTAGTGCCTGAGCCTCATATCCCATAGGATGCCCAACTAGAAGCAAAGATTATAAAATTAGTCATTGCTGTGCGCAAAGCCAAAGCAGAGGTTAGCGAGTTCATTTTGAACTCAACCTGAAGATCACAGAGCTGCAGCTAAATTTGTAGCCCATGACTCTGCTTGAGGTTCGAGAGTAGTGCGGAGCCACCATAAGAGAAGCAATGTCCACCTTGGATGACACAGTCGCTGACTGTTCAACATTATTTGAGCAAGCAATGGAGTTGGTAACCAATCTATAGGAAGATCCAAACCTGCAGACACTGAATAAAGAGGTAAGGGATCTGCAACAGAATTATGACGAAGTTAGGGAAACAGCGTGCTCCATTGCATAGGATTAGTGCCTAGCCAAATTTCAGGAGGGAATGAAGCTCCTCGCGTAGGTCAAGGAAGCAAAGAAGAAGGAGGCCTTGCTAAAGGCCAGGTTGCCGCCATGGTTGAAATAGGCTTATCAAGTCATGAAAACCATCCAAGATAAGCTTAAGGGCTTGTAGCAGACACAACAGACGACGAGGCTAGCCACAGAGGGACAATATACAAATAAGTTAGTCAAGGAGGTCAAGCAGGATGCTACACAGAGCGCTACTGAGGTTGTAGTAATCTAGGTAGAGTTGGGGATCTTCGTAGCAGATTTGCAGCACCAGCCTAGTGACTCAAGGATGGGTCACAATCTTTGTGTTGGGGGCCTATTAGGATGGGGTTCCTTGGGTCAATTTTGGGGTTAAAATAATCCAAGATTCGATATATTCTTGTAAGAAATGTAAAGTATCCATGATTTGTGGATGTGGAGCACACAGGTGATTAGGAGTCTGATCCAGATGGATGTTGGTAGCCACCCACCTAGCCCATTTGGACCCCCACAATTGTCTCTTTCAGTATTTTCAGTTTCCTTAATTGTAGCAAAACTTACTATTTTTAGTAGTTTTTCGGGTCCTGAACTTCTGGAGCCATTTTTAGGCCCTAAACGACATTTTTTTGGGAATCTGGGGCAACATGGGTCCATGGACCCATGTTGCCTCCAAAAGTGGTAGTGCTCGGATAGATCTTTCTAACGAGCTATTGTACGCGTCAAACGAAGATCGTATGCCAAAGTTACGACCCCCGGAAATTGATGTACCAATTTACCCAAACGGGGCCCACAATTTGGCGTTTCATCTTCTAGGGTTAGGTTTCGGTATGTGAAAGGTTTTCCATTATTTCTCAACAATAAATAGGCCTTCGAGCCTCATTGTAACACAGTTTTAGAACAATTTAGAGGCATGTAGCCGCCACATCTCTCCTCAGAGATAAGCTACCATCGCCCTAGTTGGTTTTCTTTCCATTTCTGTTTGTAAGAATATTTCAGTATTTTACAGTAATGAAATGAAGTATTATTTCCACTGTATATCTGTATTTATGGTTATCTCTGTATTTTATTGCATTCCTGTTTAAATCCAGATCAGTGGTATCAGAGCGGTCTGCTTTTTCCCTGTTTTTCTTTGCATGTCCCCAACGAGGTCGGGATATAAGGAGTTAGGGCTTGAACTGGGCGAACCTTTACAAGACCAACCTCGCAAATCCCAACGGCCTCCCACGGCGGATGAGAAGAAAGACGAGGGAGCAGGAGATCCTATCAAAATCTTGCTCAAAGAAGCCCTTGAGTGACAAAGGAACGCGATGATGGATAGCTTTGCACAGATTCTTCAACGACTACCCAGAGGTGACGCATCAGCTTCCAACAGCAACTTTGGAAATGCCACACCCTTCAAGGTACAAGTTAATTTTGAAATCCCCATATTCGAGGGTCAAATAGACGCAGATGCCGTGGATAAATGGTTAAATCTGCTAGATGGGTATTTTTCTGTTCACGAATTTTCAAGTCGGGAAAAGATTGTTTTCGCTCTTCTCAAAGCAACCCCCCACGTCGAGGACTAGTGGGAACCTACTGCGAGCAGAAGGATGAAAGTACAAGCTCACTATTTTCAGCCGCACCCACTTGGAATGACTTCCGGGATGCCATCAAGGAGCAGTACTACCCTGTCGAAAGCTATGAGGACAAATACATCAAAGGGACCACACTGCAGGAGGAACGAGACCAAGATGTGTCGTAGTTCACAAACATTTTTCATACCCTTCGCACACAGTTGGGTATCAAATATTCTGAGCTGCATCTGGTACTCAAACACCGCGGCTGCCTAAACAGATACATCCAGGAAGAGATGGGGTTCTTGAACATCTCCTCACTCGGCACAACATACCGATACACTGTCAAAATCGAGCAAAAGTTCAAACAGAAGAAGCGAGACTTTGGATCTGCAAATTCGAAGCCCAAAGGACAAAGCCAAGGTGGGGTGACCCAAGACAACCCGTCGAAGCTGCAAGAAAAGAACAATACCACGAAGCCGAAGAAGGACACAGGAAAGTGGTGTGAGTTCCACAAGAGTCCCACTCATAACACAAGTGAGTGTCGGACCAAGCAGTTGCTGCTGGCCGAGTTGAAGGCTTCTGAATCAGATGCATGTTCTGACCCTGAGCCAGAACCTGGCAAGGGGAATGGCAAAGGGAAGCAGATCATTGATGCGGATCCCAGCGCCACTATTTCCACTGCCAAGATCCAGAAGAATGAACCTACAGATCCAGAAGAGGGGGAGCGTCTTTTCCACTCACATATGTGGGTGAAGGGTTCGCCGCTGCAATTCATTGTCAACAGTGGCAGCCGAAAGAACCTCATTTCAGTAGAGGTCATGAAGCGGTTGGGCCTACCGATTACACCGCACCCGCAGTCGTACAGTATCGGGTGGCTTCACGAAGGACGAGATCTGAAAGTTCGCTAGCAGTGCCGCCTTCCCTACAGCATCAAACCCTTCACAGACGAGGTATTGTGCGATGTTACACCTCTGGATGTTTGTGATGTATTATTAGGCCAGCCATACTTGTGGAGGCGACATGCTGTGTATGAGTATAGGCCTCGTGCTGTCATTATTTCTTCGAATAATTCATTATACAGGATACCGGAGGTAACCCCACCTACCGCCACATCTTTGATCACCGCTAAGAAAGGCAGCAAGCTCATCTCCCAGACCAGGAAATTCATCTGTCTGGTTCACTCCCAAAGTAAGGGGAAGATCGTTGCTACATCCATGACCCCCGCAAAGGGTTCCTCCACGCAGCAGCAGCAGAAAAGGGATACGGTCATGGCAGAACACAGGAACAACTTCTCCTCACCCACAGGGGTACCACATAGGTTTTAGGTGGGCAACAAAGTTTGGTTGCATCGACAGAGAGAACGCCTTACCAGAACCCATCAGAAACTCAGACCACTCCGACATGGTCCTTACACCATTACCAAGGCTATGGGAAACAATGCTTTGAAGCATAGCATTCCTGCATTCCTTCGCTTGCACCGAGTGTTCAATGTGGTCCGTCGTCGACCATGCTTCCCACCATTTCTGAACACATCAGAGATTGCAGAACAGCTCACCAGGGACCAAGTTCAGCAGATGGAGGAACTCAACGCAATGGGGACCATTGCTTCCTAAGGGGGGAGGAATGATCCAGGTGGATGTTGGTGGCCACCCACCTAGCCCATTTGGACCCCCACAACTGTCTCTTTCAATCTTTTCAATTTCCTTAATTGTAGCAAAACTTACTATTTTTAGTAGTTTTTCGGGTCCTGAACTTCCAGAGCCGTTTTGAGGCCCTAAACGACGTTTTTTTGGGAATTTTGGGCAACCCAACTTTTCTCCCAAAGTGGTAGTGCTCGGATAGATCTTTCTAACGAGCTATTGTACGTGTCAAACAGAGATCCTATGCCAAAGTTACGACCCCGGGAAATTGATGTACCAATTTACCCAAACGGGGCCCACAATTTGGCGTTTCATCTTCTAGGGTTAGGTTTCAGGATGTGAAAGGTTTTCCATTGTTTCTCAACACTAAATAGGCCTTCAAGCCTCATTGTAACACAGTTTTAGAACAATTCACAGGCATGTAGCCGCCACATCCTCCTCAGAGATAAGCTACCATCACCCTAGCTGGTTTTATTTCCATTTCTGTTTGTAAGAATATTTCAGTATTTTACAGTAATGAAATGAAGTATTATTTCCACTGCATATATGTATTTATGGTTATCTCTATATTTTATTGCATTCCTGTTTAAATCCGGATCAGTGGTATCAGAGCGGTCTGCTTTTTCTCTATTTTTCTTTGCATGTCCCCAACGAGGTCGGGATATAAGGAGTTATGGCTTGAACTGGTCGAACCTTTGCAAGACCAGCCTCGCAAATCTTGACGGCCTCCCATGGCGGATGAGAAGAAAGACGAGGGAGCAAGAGATCCTATCAAAATCTTGCTCGAAGAAGCCCTTGAGCGACAAAGGAACGCGATGATGGATAGCTTTGCGTAGATTCTTCAACAGCTACCCAGAGGCGACGCATTGGCTTCCAACGGCGACTCTGGAAATGCCACACCCTTCAAGGTACAAGTTAATTTTGAAATCCCCATATTCGAGGGTCAAATAGACGCAGATGCCGTAGATAAATGGTTAAATCTGCTAGATGGGTATTTTTCTGTTCACGAATTTTCAAGTCGGGAAAAGATTGTTTTTGCTCTTCTCAAAGCAGCCTCCCACGTCAAGGACTAGTGGGAAACCTACTGCGAGCAGAAGGATGAAAGTACAGGCTCACTATTTTCAGCCACACCCACTTGGAATGACTTTCGAGATGCCATCAAGGAGCAGTACTACCCTGTCAGAAGCTATGAGGACAAATACATCAAATGGACCACAATGCGGCAGGGACGAGACCAAGATGTGCCGGAGTTCACAAACATTTTTCATACCCTTCGCACACAGTTGGGTATCAAAGATTCTAAGATGTATCTAGTACTCAAATACCGCGAATGCCTACACAGATATACCCAGGAGGAGATGGGGTTCTTGAACATCTCCTCACTCGGCACAGCATACCGATACATTGTCAAAATCGAGAAAAAGTTCAAACAGAAGAAGCGAGACTTTGGATCTGCAAATCCAAAGCCCAAAGGATAAAGCCAAGGCGGGGTGACCCAAGACAACCTGTCAAAGCCGCAAGAAAAGAACAATACCACGAAGCTAAAGAAGGACATAGGAAAGTGGTGTGAGTTCCACAAGAGTCCCACTCATAACACAAGTGAGTGTCGGACCAAGCAGTTGCTGGTGGCCGAGTTGAAGGCTTCCGAATCAGATGCATGTTCTGACCCTGAGCCAGAACCTGACAAGGGGAATGGCAAAGGGAAGCAGATCATTGATGCGGATCCCATCGCCACTGTTGCCACTGCCAAGATCCAAAAGAATGAACCTATAGATCTAGAAGAGGGGGAGCATCTTTTCCACTCACAGATGTGGGTGAAGGGTTCGCCGCTGCAATTCATTGTCAACAGTGGTAGCCAAAAGAACCTCATTTCAGCAGAGGTCGTGAAGCGGTTGGGCCTACCGATTACATCGCACCCGCAACCGTACAGTATTGGGTGGCTTCACGAAGGACAAGATCTGAAAGTTCGCCAGCAGTGCCGCCTTCCCTACAGCATCAAACCCTTCATAGACGAGGTATTGTGCGATGTTACACCTCTTGATGTTTGTGATGTATTATTAGGCCAGCCATACTTGTGGAGGTGACATGCTGTGTATGAGTCCAGGCCTCGTGCTGTCATTATTTCTTTGAATAATTCATTATATAGGATATCGGAGGTAACCCCACCTACCGCTACATCTTTGATCACCGCTAAGAAAGGCAACAAGCTCATCTCCCAGACGAGGAAATTCATCTGTCTGGTTCACTCCCAAAGTAAGGGGAAGATCGTTGCTCCATCCATGACCCCCGCAAAGGGTTCCTCCACGCAGCAATAGCAGAAAAGGGATACAGTCATAGCAAAACACAAGAACAACTTTTCCTCACCCATAGGGGTACCACATAGATTTCAGGTGGGCAACAAAGTCTGGTTACATCGACAGAGAGAACGCCTTACCAGAACCCATCAGAAACTCAGACCACTCCGACATGGTCCTTACACCAGTACCAAGGCTATGGGCAAGAATGCTTTGAAGCACAACATTCCTCCATTCCTTCGCTTGCACCAAGTGTTCAATGTGGACCGTCATCGACCATGCTTCCCACCATTTCTGAACACATCAGAGATTGCAGAACAGCTCACCAGGGACCAAGTTCAGCAGATGGAGGAACTCAACGCAATGGGGACCATTGCTTCCTAAGGGGGAAGGAATGATCCAGGTGGATGTTGGTGGCCACCCACCTAGCCCATTTGGACCCCCACAACTATCTCTTTCAGTCTTTTCAGTTTCCTTAATTGTAGCAAAACTTACTATTTTTAGTAGTTTTTCGGGTCCTGAACTTCGAGAGCCGTTTTGAGGCCCTAAACGATGTTTTTTTGGGAATCTAGGGCAACATGGGTCCATGGACCCATGTTGCCTCCCAAAGTGGTAGTGCTCGGATAGATCTTTCTAACGAGCTATTGTACGCGTCAAACGGAGATCGTATGCCAAAGTTACGACCCCGGGAAATTGATGTACCAATTTACCCAAACGGGGCCCACAATTTGGCGTTTCATCTTCTAGGGTTAGGTTTCGGGATGTGAAAGGTTTTCCATTGTTTCTCAACAATAAATAGGCCTTCGAGCCTCATTGTAACACAATTTTAGAACAGTTCAGATGCATGTAGCCGCCACATCTCTCCTCAGAGATAAGCTACCATCACCCTAGCTGGTTTTCTTTCCATTTCTGTTTGTAAGAATATTTCAGTATTTTACTGTAATGAAATGAAGTATTATTTCCACTGCATATCTGTATTTATGGTTATCTATGTATTTTATTGCATTCCTGTTTAAATCCGGATCAGAGTCAAAGGGGTCTTAGCCCTTTGTTCATCTAAAGTTTGAGTCAGTTTTCAGACCCACCCATAGTTCGTTGACCATGGGATTGTATGAAAAGGGGTATAAATAGATGTGTCTGGGCATGTTAGATATGGATGTAATGGGTCAATTGAAGAGAAGTGATATCACAAAGAAGTGGGTTAGATAGGAGAAGACAAGCTTTGCAGCTAAGTGCACAGAGGCCTAGTTAGAATCTGCAGCTAAGTGCGTGGACCAATCTAGCTGAGTGCGCATGGTAGTTTTGTGTCTGTAAATCTAAGTTGAAGATAAATAAAGAAAGTTACTGAATAAATCTTGTGTATATCTGTTTATCTTTGTTTACTTATGTTTATGATATATGTTGTGAATGAATAATGTGTTTATGAAATATTGATCTACTAATTGGCGATTCCCTTGAATAAGTCTTAATGGATGCACGCAATGCATGTTAAGTACTTTCGCGAACACTGTGATAAATTTTGTTATGTTTACTAAATAAATTAAGTAGATCTGCGCGAATACTAATGTAGGATTGTTCTCTAATGCACGTAAGTGGATAAATCAACTGTTAAGGGTTCGTAAAGGCTGATCGTAGACCTTCACGAAGGTCTGAAGGTTGTTTTAGTAGAGTTTCATTATCTAGCCCTAAGGGCTTATAGATTTGTGCAAAGGCAAACCTAAAGGAGCTAAAAGACATCACACTCTTCTCTGGATGCAGAAACTTGGTTCTTGCATCCCCCCATACTGCTTCAGGTTAGATTGCAGCCTGCACTACACAGGTTGTTGCCAAAAGGGCTAGTTGTGTAGGTATTTGTTGGTTGGTGTAACTAACTTTGAACCTAGGTCAGGACCCCCTAAGCCAACACACTTTCTAGAGAAATTTATAGTTCCTATGTTTGTAACACTCACTTGACATTCTGGTGCTAGATATGGAAAGAAATCTAATTCCTTTGCTATCTTACAATGAATTAAATTATGGGTACTACCCGAATCAATAAACACTATTACCTTTTTCTTCTTGATATTACCTTCTATATTGAGAGTTTGAGAAGTGGTAATTCCTGCCAATGCATTACAAGATATGGTCAGATTCATTTCTTCTTTCTCTAGGGTTGTTTCCTAGTGTATATCCTCCTCTTTCTAGGTTTCTTGTTCCTTTTCTTCCTCCTCTTCATAATCTATGCAAAATAATTTCTTCTCAACACACTTATGACCTTTAGTGTATTTGATATCACAATTGTAAAAAAGCCCTTTTTCTTTTTTTCCTCCAATTGTTGTGGTGTCAACCTTGTAGTTTGTGGAAGGATAGAAGAAGAAACACTTCCATCTTTATGGTTGTGAGTGGTAGACTTACTTATTGCCTTCTCTAATGAATCAGGTTTTGAAACATGAACCTCATGTTGTATGTTATCCTTTAAATTCCTTAAGAAGACATCAATCCTACTCTCCTCTAGAATATCAGTTACCTTGATATTCAATTTTTGGAATTCCTCAATGTGCTTCATCATTGACCCCTTTTGTTTGAGATTCATCACTTGGCTAAAGAAGGTGTTTCTCTTTGTATACTCTTAATGTGGTATCATTTCCTTCGTAAAAATTGACCATGTGACAAGTGGTTTACAAGAACAAAGTCATCGATACCATACAAAATGATTGGGTTTTAAATATAAATATGCAATGTGTACCTTGTGTGTGTTGCACATCATGGAGATCAAACTATTACTCCAGCTGCAGTATCCATGTTATCAGATCCTTGCCATGAAAAATCCTCATATCAATATTTAAAATGTGGTGGGCCATAAACCTAATATTGGAGTCTCTAAATAATAACTAATATTGTTTTTTTCCTCATCATGGTTTTCATGGATTACCTTCCCACCAGTGGGAAGCCTTTCTTATAGAAACTTTGCCAAACCTTCCTTCAACCCTTTTATCTTGACATTCATCATTGCTTCCATGTTGAATTTTAAGACATCATTCAAAACTCCCAAGTCCCTTTTTATACCATCTATATTAACATTCACCATGGCTTCTAATTCATTTTTTGTTACTTTTTTCAAGAGCAAAATTTGTTGCACTTGGTCTCGTAATTTTGATGTGTCATGTTGCATTCCTTCCTCTTCTTGATGTGTCATAGTAGATTTTTTTGGTTTCTTACTACGTTTATCCATTTTTTGTTTCAAGGCATTACAACATCAAAAAATTACATCTATGATTCACTATGCCCTTTGAATCACTTCAAACTGATTTTTCAAATAAAAATTATGCAATTTGTTTTTAAATACACACCGTTTTCTTACTTTTAAGAGCTCGATCTTGAAACTATTGTGTCTCTATAATTTAGTATCTTCAAGGTTTTAAATTTTATTCCATGGTAGCCCATTGAATCTTCTTTCCAATGCCAAAAATCAAACCAATATTGGATTCTTCAAGATAAAGTTATGTCTGATCTCCCATAATAACTTGATTATGGAATCGTTTAGTAGAGTGAAATTGTATGGAATGCCACATGTTACTGTTTCAACCTTCGACCCTGAAACAGATACATGAAAAGATACAGTTTTTGGAATTTCATTCGCTTCTTATGAAATTCAAATCAGATGCCTGTAGAGAAATTTATGACGACTTTCCCTTGGTCACGTGTTTGAGACTGAATTCTGGAGCATGAAAAAACCCTAATTTCTTCAAACTATATCTCAAAACATATAGAGAATAGATATCTGTAATTTCTACAGAAAGTTCAACAAGATTTCATCTCCATGTGATCAAAATTTACTCATCTGAAGCTTCGTATAAAAAACTTTATAGCAAAAATTCCAAAATGACCTATTTGAAGTAGCGAAACCATAGAATCCAAAGCTCTGATACCAAATGTTATGCAACCATATCACAAAAGAGAAAAAAATATGGATCAACAAATTAAAAATTAGCATCTTTAAGGGGGAAACCTCCTTTACATCACATAAATGAAGAATTCTTGGATGATACAAATGATAAGACGTCCTTGGTATATAGAGTAGTCTAATGGGTCACAATATAATCACAGGTTACATGACAATAATAATTTAAGGGCACAACAATAACAATAGGGAATTGCACTAACAATAACAATAAGGGGGCTACACTAGTATTATACGAACCTAACAGAACCAATATGCATAGTGTTAAGCTACGTCACCTAAAACATAATTCACAAAATTAATAGTGCTAGGTGATGTTATATACTTGTAAGGTTCAAACCTTTTAGGATAGCATGGAATATGAACAACATGAATACGAACACATGTTACATGTTATAATAACGTCCCAAAAATAATCAAATCATTCATAATCCAAAACTATATGGCATATAAAACACCATGGCATAAGCACAACGTTAATCAATAACCTAGGAAAGGAATTGTCATTAGAGAAATTTTGAGGTCTAAAATGGGCCTCCTAAGGAATAGTATAAAATAATAGTGAAAATAATAAAATAAGATTATATTACATCATCAAATTTTATAGGGAAAAAAAGAAAAAATTACTATTTCAAATCGTATTTTCAATTGACATCCCTATGCTTTTATTCAAAGTTGAAATGGGATCACTTGTTGAATGTGAAATTTAATTCCTCATCGAAGGAGTACCCATGTTACATACTTTTGATGAACCCTGTTACACGAAAAATGAGAAATACATGAAAAAAATGTGATTGAAATCACATTTTTCATGTATTTCTTATTTTCCCTGTAGAAGGGTCCATCAAAAGTATGCAACATGGGTACTCCTTGGATGAGGAACTAAATTTTGACAATTCCTCCAGCTCAAAATTTCAGTAAAACCATATCGAGATAAGTTGAAAAAATGAGTTAAATATTTTTTTTTAATGTTTTAATTTTTTAATCTTCTTACATTTTTACTCCAAAAATGGTGAATAATTCCCCATGGTTGACATCATCATATTGAATCCTATTGGTTCTTATAAAGTTGATTTTGGTTGTACATTTTTGTTTTGAAACCCATTTTAGACCTCAAAATTTCTCTAATGTAAGAATGAATTCAAAACACCATGCTTACATGTAGACTTGACGAAATAGATCTACAATGCTATCAACTTGTTCATAATAACAAAAGTAATGTTATGCCTATAATTGTATAAGAATAATGTTGCATGGTTCATGCAGACAAATACATTCATCAGCTAATTGTTATAAGGACTTGGGATCTGCCCTTGTGTTTCTTCAAGATCATCATCAAAATCAGATAGCCAATGAAAATTAGATCATGTCAAAGTTTGAAACAAATTAACAAAATCACCACATAAGAACATAAAATTTGTTTGGAAAATTTAATATGTTGGGTTGTGTTATATTCTTTTCATAAATAACATCCATAGTGAACTGGGGGGTTAGAGGGGGGGCAGAGCCCCCCCTTCATTGCGCCGATTGTGTAGTGGGGGGGGTCACGGGGGGGCGGCAGCCCCCCCTGTCTCGGGGGTTTGAGGGCGGCGGGTAGCCCCCCTCTATGAGGTCTGGGGTAGCGCCCCAAGAAATTTTTTTTTGGACCCTATATTAGGTTGGGTAGACCTACCTATGGTTTTTGGTCCATGATATTGGATGCTTCGGCATGTATAAATATGTATCGTAACATTGAAAGGAATATAATGAAAAATCAAGCTGGTAGTCCATGTTTTGGGATCCAGGGGAAAATCTCTGTGTATATGTGTTTTATGTGTTATCCTCTTGCATTGTTTATTTTCTGTGTTTTAAAATTCGTATGCAAGTAATTTCTATACGGGGTTAAAACCTACATTTGGTATCAGAGTTGTTTTGGCTTCAAGGGGATGCCTTTGTTGCTGATGGGTTTCACTCGAGCCTATGGTAGACCCTGTTCAATGAGAGATTTGTGGGATCGATTCTGGTGGTGAAAGAAGATGGCGAGCAGTGGAAAGATAGAGATTGATAAATTTAATGGTCAGAGTTTTGAGTTATGGAAACTCAAGATGGAGGATCTATTGGTGGATAAAGATCAGTGGATCGTGGTAGATATAGGTACTAAACCAATGAGAGTGTCCGATGAAGAATGGAAGAAGTTGGATCAGAAGGCAAAGAGCACAATACGATTGTGTGTCTCAGATTTAGTATTGATGAATGTATCAGGGGAGGCTATGGCGAAGGCTTTGTGGGACAAGTTAGGGACTTTGTACCAATCTAAGTCTCTGGTGAATAAATTGTTCCTACGGAAAAATTTGTATAACCTAAGGATGAAAGATGGAGACTTGGTGATAAAGCATCTAAACACATTTAGTATTATGGTAAGTCAGTTATTATTTGTTGATATTAAAATTTCATATGAAGATAAGTGCATCAATTTTTTGTGTTCTCTACTAGATTCGTGGGATAGTCTGGTTATTGCAATAGGTAGCAATGCAATTGCCTTGCAGTTTAATGAAATAATCTCATCCTTGCTGACGGAGGAGATGAGATGGAAACATATGGAGAGGTCAAAATGGTGATGCCTTGTCTGTACCAGGACGGTCCCAGAACAGAAACAAAAATAAGTTATCGAGTGGGAGATCTAAATCTAGAGGGAGATCTAAATCTCCAGGAAAACCTGTAAAGGTGGTGTGCTGCCAATGCGGAAAGGAAGGGCATTACAAAAGGGACTGTAAATCTAAAGCTCCTGACAAAGGAAATGGATCTGATGATGCTTCTTCTACAGAGGCGAAAACCACCTTAAATGAAGGTGGGGATGTGTACTTGGCTTCTTCATGTACACATGTAGATCATGAGGCATGGTTGATTGACTCATATGCATCCTTTCACTTCACTCTCCATAGAGAGTGGTTTTGCGAGTATGATAAATACGATGGTGGTGATGTCTTCTTAGGGGATGATAGGAAGGCTAGAATCTTTGGTCGCGAAAAAGTAAAGTTGAAGTTGCAAGGTGGAAGGGTTAGAACACTTCCAGGTGTTTTGCATATTCCTGCATTATCCAGAAATCTTATTTTTGTAAGCAAGTTAGATGATGCAGGTGTAAAAACAATGTTTGAGAAGGATAACTGCAATATGGTTCGAGGAGCACTGGTATTGATGCGGGGAGTTTGGACTGGAACTTTCTACAAGTTACAAGGTAGCACTATTGTTGATGGGTGCAACAGTTCTATGGTTCCTGAAAGTGGAGCAGAAAATCTAGTGGTCTCTGGAGAGAAGACCATGTTGTGGCATCAAAGGCTTGGACATATTGGAGAGAAGGGCCTTCGAATACTTCATGGTAAAGGTATGGTATAAGGTACGAGTAATAGCTCTCTGGATTTTGATTTCTGTGGAAATTGTGTATATGGGAAGCAGAATCGAGTGAGTTTCCCCTCTAATGGTAAGAGGGCGAAATAGATATTAGAGCTTGTGCATAGTGATGTGTTTGGACCTGTGAAGGTTCCATCACTGGTTAAGTCTATGTACCATGTATCATTTATAGATGACTTCTCAAGGAATACATGGATATATTTCCTTGAGAAGAAATCTGAAGTCTTTGACAGGTTTAAAGAATTTAAGGCTCTAGTGGAAAACTAGACAGAGAAGAAGATAAAGGTGTTGAGGACAGATAACGGTGGAGAGTGCAGTAAGGAATTTGAAGAATTCTATAAGAAGTGTGGTATAGCATGATAGAAGACTACTCCATATACACCTCAACAAAATGGAGTTGTAGAAATAATGAACAAGGCATTGATGGAAAGGGCAAGAAGCATGCTTAGTGGTGCTGGATTAGGATAGGAATTATGGACAGAGGTGGTGGAGACAGCATGTTACTTGGTCAACAAATCACCTTCATCAGTGTTGGAGGATAAGATTCCATAAGAGGTATGGACTGGTAAGAAACCCTCTCTTTAACATCTGAGGGTATTTGGATGTGATGCATATGTACATGTTCCAAAGGAGAAACGAACCAAGTTGGATAATAAATTTGAAAAGTGCATCTTTATTGGGTATAAGGATGGTTTAAAGGGTTATAAGCTTTGGAACCCAACAACAAGGAAGGTTGTGTATAGTTGAGATGTGGTGTTCAGAGAGGTGAAAGATGTTATTAAACATGAAGTCCAACCAAAGGAACCTAAGAAGATAGAGTTTGAGCTAAAGGAGGAAGAATCAGACTCTACAGCAGAGGAGGAATCAGAAGATGAAGAGCCACAAACTCTAGGTGTAAGAAGATCAGTTCAAGAAAGAAGGCAGCCAGAAAGGTATAGTCCATCTTCTTTTTGTTCAAATTTTTCTTTATCTATCACTGATGATGATCCCAGAACTATGAAGGAAGCAGTATATTCAGAGGATGGAAAACTCTGGAAAGAGGCCATGGTCGATGAAATGGCATCTTTGCACAAAAATGAGGCTTGGGATCTGGTGGAGTTGCCGGTTGGAAGGAAACCCATTAGCAGCAAATAGGTGTTCAAGAAGAAGATAAATGCAGAAGGAAAGGTGGAGAAATACAAAGCCTGGTTGGTACCAAAAGGTTATACCCAGGTGTCGAGAATTGATTTTGGTGATATTTTTTTCTCCTGTTACCAAGGTAACTTCTATTAGATTACTTTTATCTGTTGTTGCTGCTTTTGATTTTGAGGTAGAACAGATGGATGTGAAGACAACATTTCTTCATGGAGATCTAGAAGAGGAGATCTACATGAAGCAACCTAAACGCTTTGCGGTGAACGGTAAGAAAGAATTGGTATGCAAGTTAAAGAAGTCTCTGTATGGGTTAAAATAGTCACCAAGGATGTGGTATCAGAAATTTGATACATTTATACGGTGACTTGGCTTCATAAGAAGCAAAGTAGATAATTGTGTGTATTTTAAATTAATTGGTGACTGTGTTATTTATCTGGTCTTGTATGTGGATGATATGTTGCTGGTTGGAAATGAAAAAGAAATTATCCAGGATTTGATCACCCAATTGTCCTCCAAATTCGACATGAAAGATCTTGGTGCTGCAAACTATATTTTGGGCATGGAAATTAAAAGAGATCAGGCAAAGAGGAAGCTCTGGTTAAACCAGACGAAGTATGTTGAGACAATACTGCAGAGGTTTAATATGCAGGATAGTAAACCGGTGAAGGTTCCTATTCCTATAGGTGTAAAGCTATATGTTGAACAATGTACCAAGACACAAGAAGAGGAAGAGGATATGTCCCATGTTCCAGCTGCAAGTGTAGTCGGTAGCCTGATGTATGCAATGGTTTGTACTAGACAAAACATTTCACATGCAGTGGGAGTATTGAGCAAGTTTATGTCAAAACCAAGGAAGGAGCATTGGACAGTAGTGAAGTGGGTTTTCAGGTATTTGCGTGGCACTAGTGATTATGGTTTGTGCTACCAAGGAAGACCAAGATTGGACAGAGTCTTGGATATCCGTGGCTTTGTTGATGCAGACTGGGCTGGAGATTTGGATCGGAGAAGATCTACAAGTGGGTATGTTTTTAACCTATTTGGAGGTGCAGTCAGTTGGATGAGTAAGAAACAATCTATAGTGGCACTATCAAATACAGAGGCAGAATACATGGCAGCCACTCATGCAAGCAAGGAAGTAGTTTGGTTGTAGAGATTGTGTTCAAGTATATGGTTAGTACAGGGAGCTATAAGAATAGATTGTGATAGACAAAGTGCAATTTTCTTGGAAAAGAACCTTGCTTATCATTCAAAGACAAATCACATTGATGTTCAGTATCACTTTGTGAGGGATATGATAGAAGACAAAAAGGTGTTGTTGGTAAAGGTGGACACTTTGAAGAATAATGAAGATGCATTGACAAAATCTTTGAGCTCTGAGAAGTTCTCTTGGTGTAGAGAAACAATGGGCGTTTCAGTGCTGGAAAAAATGACTAAGCTCTCCTGTGGCCCCCTGTGGAAAGAAAACAACAAGTGGGAGAATGTTGGGTTGTGTTATATTCTTTCCATGAATAACCTCCGTAGTGAACCAAGGGGTTAGAGGAGGGGTGGATCCCCCCCTTCGTTGTGCTGATTGCACAACGGGGGGTCACAGGGGGGGTTTGAGGGGGGTGGGTAGGCCCCCTCTATGAGGTCCAGGGCAACGCCCCGAGAAATTTGTTTTTGGACCCTATATTAGGTTGGGTGGACCTACCTATGGTTTTCGGTCCATGGTTTTGGACGCAATGGTTTTCAGTCCATGGTATTGGATGCTTCGGCATGTATAAATATGTATTGTAACATTGAAAGGAATATAATGAAAAATCAAGTTGGTAGTCCTGGTTTTGGGATCCAAGGGAAAATCTCTATGTATATGTGTTTTATGTGTTATGCTCTCGCATTGTTTATTTTCTATATTTTAGAATTCGTATGCAGTTAATTTCTGTACGGGGTTAAAACGTACATAATAATCATTATAGATTACTAAAACAAAGTAACAAATCCAAAATAAAGAAGAATATGAGAAGAGATCCCATTTCATTTGAAAAATGCAACTAGAGTCTGTTGGGCAGCTAACAAAATCGAAGATTAGGAGGGATAGATCCTCTATATGTATATATCAAAGATTAGTGTTATGTCACGCAGAGAAAAGCAACTAAGTGTTGAAGGTCTCTTTTCCACAATACACACACACACACATATTATACAAATGTCAGGATGATAGGCTAAAGTATGTGTTGAGATGGAGATGTGGAATGACATTTGACGAAGATTAATTCCTCTTGGGAATTGATGGTATTTTAAACGAATGCACTATGATTTTTTTGGTGAGAGACAGAGGTTGCAACAGAAGGAAATTTCAACAAGCAACAACAAGGTTGTCATCTCAAACCTCGAGAGCTAGTAAAACCTTAAAAGTGCCAATTATTTTATAATGAGAAAATTTGTTTTTGAACAAAGACCAGACCCTTGTGGGACCAAATGCTTGTAGCACGATGACATGTACTAGTGGTGACAATGGAATCTAGGAGGATTTTCACATGGTATGTGCCAATGGACTTTTTGGTGGTGCAAGTGGCCCATAAACAAATGAAACATGGCACTCCTAGAGGAGGCCACATGGATAGGATGATGTCAACATGACATGAAACTTAAAATGGGTGAGACTCTATCCCAATATGGATAAATATACAATAAGCAATGGAAATGTTTCTATCTTAGGCTGATGGGAGGGTGACATCATCTTGGGGCTTCGAAGGATTCGCAATATGCACTGAGGAGAACTAGGAGAGATAGGAAATAACCATCACAGTGGACACAAAAACTTTTTGTCTCATTGTATTGGACCTAAGTTTGTCTCATCATGTTAACGCTGAGAAATGAACATGAGACAAAGCCAAGATGGGAAATATTTTTGTCGTTTGATGAGGAAGGATTTCAATCTCGCATCAGGAATTTTAAAATATGCTTGGTAATGTGTTGTGGTGTTGGGCCGAGAGAGATATTTATTATAATGAAATTTTGACGAATTACAAGGTTTTGGGAGGCATGGAACGTTAACTGAGGGAGCTCCCTTTCTCTTCCTACTTTGTGTGGGTGCCCCTTGTGATTCCATCGATTTGGTTTGGTTAAAGGTCCGTCATTCAATCTCAAATGTGGAAACATGACTAAGGGAACACACCCCCGTGACATTAGCAAGGGGAGAGGGGTTCCTCATTTAATCTCAATGATCAATATTTGTGCTAGATGAAGGCTATCAAGCAACTAAGGGGACATGATATGTGTGTGTGTGTGTGTGTGTCAGTTTAATTAAATTGGACATGTTAATACACACACACACACACACACACACACACACACATATATGCATATGCAAAGGGGTGGACTAGTGGTTAATAACTAATGGGCTGGTGCAGTGACGTGGACCTTCACTTGATGCGTGGAAGCATGCCACATGGGCACCACATGTGGTCGATGAGGGTGCCATCAGACATCACAATGTTGAAATGACAAGAGTTAATGACCCAGCATCAAAAAACCATATCTTGTGATTTAGATGTCATTTTTTGAGAAATTTTGTATTGCCATAAATATCTTGACAATTCAAACGCAATGGTGATGTTTATTTTAAGTTCTAATGAGTTTGAAAATTATGGATTTTTAAGACCCCATTTCGAAAATGGGACTTTGGAGGTCGAGTCAGGGATAGTAACTCCTTCTACCCTTAGTATGGAATATGAGGTGCATGAAAAACTACAAAAAGACAATGTTGTGCTTCCCCAAACACCATACAGGGGGCCTAGCCCCCCCACTCGACCCCGTGAGTAGGTGGGGTTGTCTCCCCCCTATGAACCTTGGGTCACAGTTGGTCCAATGTATCACATATAGAAATAGTCATGCAAATAATATAACACATACATAAAAATCCCATATTGGTAGGACTATGGTAACCCACTAGGGTATCTCTAGATATTCACCTTTTTATCCTTGATATATGGCACATACCTAAACAACTCCAAAAATATGTTATTTTAAGCATCTAAGGTAATCTACCCTAGCTTATTTTTGTGGAACTCTTTAATTTTGTTGCCATAGTATCTCTCAAACAAGTACTTCTCATAGAAATATTTCTCAAATTTTCTTCATGATATTTCCTTGACATTTCTCAAATCTTCCCAAAATATATTAAATTTTCCTTTTAGAATGCAAATGGATACCCTATCCTTCATGATTTTACAGTAGCCATGGAATTTGAAGTATTTCTTTAATCCCAATAGCCAAGCTTCTGTCAATTTTGTGTTCTTAATTTCTCCTTCAAAGGTAAGGGACTTTTCTTGCTTAAATGTTTCTGACATTGAGCTCTTCTCACTTCTCCTTTGTTGGTGGTGTCTTCTAGTTGCATCACTAGACAGCTAGTTATGGTTGCATGACTCTCTTTCTAGAATGTTGAGTGGGGTTTCTCCCTTCATTGTGTCTTCACTTGCTTTCTTATGCCTTTTCCTTGACATTTTTCCTTCTGCCCTATTGGTTTCCAATCCCTTCTTTGGATTTATGGTGAGATTTTCCTAGATTTGTGCCTACATATATAGTTGGCACCAAACTCTTGTAACTTTTTCCTTTGCATATCTCATAAGCTCCACAAATATTGCATTCACCTCTACTTATCTTTATTGTGTTGTAAAAATCCTTTCTTTATCTAGCTAGAAACTTATCGATTTAGCTCTAAAACCCATGAGGGTATTCATCCAATCAAGGGATTTTTCCTCTGACCTCTTCCCAACTGAGTCTACTTCCTGATTATGATAGGATATCGGCATGTTGTACTCTACCATTATGTTACTCACTCCTTTATTTCTGTCTATAATTTATGTCTTTTTTATTTTTTTGTTGCACACACATAGTGTTAGTTAAATCTAGCATGACTATATTAATTTATCACCTTGGCTTGTTAGTTCTAAGCATGTTCATATGAAATTGTTTGAAAAATCAAAATCCATGTTAGTTATACACACTAAACCAAGGACATATCAACATCGTATCAAGTTTAGAAACTACATCAACTAGAAATAAACAACTAGCATATATAATAATTAAGTTGTCATTTTAAATTTTATGGATAAGCCTTTTCAAGTTTAGCGTTGAACCTGTGCTCTCATACCACTATATGTCAAATCTCTAATGTTTTCTCCAAAGGTCCATTGTTGAACCTTGGCTCTGATAACACTCTATATCAAATATGTAAAGTTTCTCTTTTAAGGCCTATCTAATCATAGAGTTGAGCTTCAAATTTGATACCAATTTGTAACACCTCCCACACCCCAACCATCTTGGGTTGTGGGAGTGTTACCTATTTGATATGATCTCCAACGTTTGTTATGAAGATGGGGTTAGCAAAAAAAAAAATTATTTCTACTTTATGGAACTACATTGTGATACCACCATAGCACTTAACTCATCAAGAGCTTTACGGTGATATAAAAGTTATCCCAATCCATGTCTCAAATAAAAAATTATGTTTTCTAGAAGTTTTGCCTATTAAAAGAAGCCATGTTATCACATTACCCATGTGGGACACACATGGATTCCACTACGATCGCACAACCTTAGCAAGTCATCATTATGGGGCCCACATTCATAGGTCCATGTCACACTAGAATGATCACACCTTCAAGCACTCACATGTTGGAGGGAAAAATAATACAAAATTGGGCGATGGGCAGTCTCCTGATGTCTAGAGTCCCATGGAAGAAACCATGGCTAGGTCTACATCTCTTCTATCCACCCAACCATAAGCCATCTACACTTCAAATTTCTTATGGTTGACCACCATCGAGCCAGATCCAAAGTTTGAGAGGATGCTTACTCACAAAATTCCTACTCATAGAAGTTCATAACAAATCTTGATATATACCCACAAGATAGATTATGTTGTCCTAGTGGTTTAACAACTTCCCTCTAGTAGTAAGCAACACAGTCACTCACTTAATTCTCTAAGTTTAATAATAGGGCTTCACCCAGGGTCTTGATGGGATATTTCTCTTTCCTAGAGATTGAATCCATTATTATGACAGTTTAACACCTTTATTTTCATAGTAATTACTACAGGGATCTATAATCCACTGTCTAGGTAATTTAACAACTCTCCAACAAGCACCACAGGGCTCAAATTTCACTGTCTAAGTGATTTAATAGTTTTATAGCAAGAATCAGAGTGAGATGGTCATCCAATAAGCATCCTAATGACCATTCAAGATTAGACTCATAGTCCAATGGCCTTGAGCACAATAATACTAGGGATAACACCCCTAATTTCAAGGCATAGGGCTCAATTACAACTCCATCATTGCTCCATGTACTACTCTAAGCCTAGTGTCTTCTACGTTCTTCTGCAAAAATTCTCTCCTTCTTCATTCTCTATCAACAACTATCTCTTTTCCTAAGGCCCCAATCCCCTCACCTCAATCCACAAGGAAGATGGGGATGGGTGCAGTCACCTGACCACACCACCCAATACTATCTCTTTAATTTCTATTAGCGTCAGTGGTTGAGTGGTTAGGTTGGGTCTTGGGAATTTAATACAGTTGGCTATGCACTTGCTGACAGCACAAAATAGGCCCTCGCCCTCACACTGTGATTTTATGTGTCCCTCTATTCAGGCCAGTCATTAAATTACATTCACTCTTCAAGTGTTCACACAGTTTTTCTTCAGCCAACCATTGCTCTCATGCTAATAGTACTCTATTATATTTACAAGCATGGGAGGTAGAAAAAAAGGGTTGTTACAAGTTCGTGAACTATGAGGTGGATTTTAATAAGGCAAAGTATTAATACATAAAACAAGTAAATAAAACTAAAGGTAAATTTCTCTTAAATGGTGTTTTAATGTTTGAAACAATCTAATTTTTTGCATGAGGGTTTTTTGTATGATAATCCTAAAAAAAATGTCCTTTCTCTCAAAACGTCATTGTCCTTCTGAAATTTTTATGACAATGGGATCTCAAGCCACCATAAGAAACATTGATGGCACCAAATCTACCCTGACACCAATTTCATGAATCAACTTCATACAAATCTTTGCATTTACATTCATTTCACAGCATTTCGTGAAGAATTCACCATGCAGACTCAATATAAAAATGTAATTCATGAGCACCCATTATCTTTCTTACCATTAAGCACATTGAATAATGATTCTTCATAAAATAATATGTCTCCACCATTTAACACATGCAATAAATTTAATTTCACAAAATCTACAACAATATTTCTTTACCCAATTCACACACATAGGCACTTTAATATACCAATTCCAAATTTTAAGATATTTCAATGATCATTCACATAGACACTTCATATACATAAGATATGAAACTTAATTTCATTAACAAAACTTGTACATACAAAAATACTCAAAAAAAAAATTTCTCTCTATGAGTCTGATTGTACATTCATTTGGCCATTGATTTTCCCCTTAGACAAAACACTATTTATAATAATATATACAAACAAAATAAATTTTCCTAAATCCATAAATCAATACACAAATCACTCATGTTTTTCAATATATACTCACTTTTTCCTTATTGACAAAATATTGAATATCCATACCTTTTTCGAAATCCTAAAACACCCCAATAGTTTCTAATATTTCTAAACTTTCTCCTATCCTAACAACTTGTTAATTGCTACCAAGATTTTTTCTCCTACAATATCTCATGATTTATTTCCTCAAATTTTCATGACATAAAAGGAAAATTTTCATCTTAAAAATATTATCTACTAAATCTTATCTCTATCTATAGTTCTTTAAGAAATAAAGAAATTAAAATTATTTACAGTAAGGAAACAAAATTATTTTTCGATGTTGAATATTGAATCTTGATGACTTGGAAGCTCTAATGCTCCCAAGGTAGAAAAAATTTCATGGTCTCCAAACCATAAGTAGTTGTTGCTAACTTCCTCCTAGATCCCATACATAATTTTTCCACTAATCATTAGCTTTTTCATGTTGTTGTACTTCTACACCTAGTTTTGGAATTCCACCATAATTCCAGTACTTCTTTTATGATTTCAAGACATTTTTTTTCACCATGAAATCTCACCATTCCAAGTGAAACAATTTTGGACACGAAAGTGATCAAAACAAAAGTATACAACCAAACAAAACCTTATCCCATGCTTATAGAATTTCTGCCAGAATTCTTTGCCCTGCTTCAATATGTCGATTAAGCTTTGTTTCCATGTTGCCAAAAAAATGTTCCTCCTTTGACTTTGTTGAATCCTCGTTCACAAAAACTTTTGCAAGTTTTTTACAACAACTTTTTCAAGTTTTTCACAAGAACTTTTGCAAGTTGTTCACCCTTGGTTTCAGTTTCACTTGCATCAGTTTAAAAACTGATAATCACTTTTTTTCACTCTGGCATGCACACAATCAATGTGACGACTGAAAGCTGTCACTGCCTTTAGCTCATCATTCCTTATGAACATCCGATTTAAGTATTGCTCCTCCTCTCTACTAAGAACAAAATTTTAACTTTTTTCTCCTCTATATTCCTATTTATTCATGATAGCTTCAAAGGTTTTTTCATCATCAATAACATTTGCAACCATAAACAAACTATCAGGAAAAACCTAAGGCTTTTCAGCCTCATTTGATTTCTCAAACATCAAACCTTCACTAACATTGTTATATTATCCATGTATTTCTCATTGCTCAAGTTCACCTCTATGAACTACCACCTGTTGTAGCAGCTACAACCACCCTCCAAAATTTTTCCTTAGCCTGTTTTGGAGCCTCCCCTACCAACCTTATAGAACACTTTGTCTTTCTTTGTCAAGTACTCAAGCTTCAGTGTTTTCCTCGCACAAAGGTAGCCCGACAAGCACATTCGATCCATTACCCTCACAGGCTGCTTACCCGGACTTGGTCCAGCTGCAGGCTGAGAAGCTTCCCATTCAAAATTGTGCATTCCTGGAGAGAAACTAGCCTTCACTCCAGGAATTGTGCAATCCTACCAACCAACCCTCCCAGTAGGGTTTGTGTAAATTTTCCTAGTAGCAGGCTATTCAACCCAGGATTTGCGCAAATATGGGTAGCTATGAGCTGTTGAGCCCAGAAATTGGGAAATCCCCTTGGGTAATCAGCCCAAATTACAGTCAGGAATGTGCATTTTTCCTAAGTAGTGGAGCACTGGCATGCATGGAAAACCCGGTGGACTAGTTCCACCCGAGACCAAAGAAACTTGACTTGCATGCATGCATGAATTGATCTTCCTGGAATAGCAATAAACAACATGAAAAAGGAGTCCCATGATTTAGGGAGCTATTTTTAGCAGTCGGGGGTTACATGCAAATTTGTTTTAGAAGTTTCCCTCCAAGTGTCACTTTTCCCTATATTTGTGGCATGCACTTAATGAGACCAAACTTATTTATTTGAAGCATCATAGCTCACTCATTCACATCCATATGGGAGCTCTGACATCCCACAACACATCTAGGACTCTTCAACACATCCGGCTCAACTATTCATGGGTAAGTGGCCTCAACTTGTATTTTTCTACATTTGTATTGCTTTTTGTGTATTTGCTTGTGTCAGTGTTGTTTGCTTGATTTCTTTGAACACCTGTTGTCGTTTACATATATTCTAGATTTTACTAGCTCTCTTTAAATTTTCATTGCTATCTCACTGTTGTCGCATACATGAAACTATTTTGTATGGACATTCGCCCAACCAGCAAACGACCTCACCCACATGCATGTTGATGTGTTTTCTCAATATTCCATTCATGTTTTTCATGCACAGTTTATCACTTCTCCTACCACTTACTGTCGCCATGCATTCCATCGACTTACTTTCTTTCAGTTGCCCGTTGGCAAGTCCGGCCAAAGTTGGCCCAGTCTCTGCCTTCACCAAGGCTACATTGCACAATCTGGAGAAGGAAGTCTCACCTTCCTCTCCAGATTTGTGCATTCTGGCCTAGCACTAGCCTCTTGGACTGAATTGTGCATTTATGGAGGTCAGTGGCTGCTTGGCCCAAAATTTGTGCAAATCTATCCTTGGGCCAATAATCTTTCCCAGCTAGAATCGCGTATTGCGCAATCCCAGCAGCCAACTGCCCAACTGGATTGCACATTTCACAGATCCAATAGCTAGTCTAGCCTCCCAATCAGTCCATACTACCTTTTGCACAATATTGGCAGCTAGTCACTGAGCCTCCCAGTGAAATTTGCGCAATATTACTCATCAGTTCCCCAGGTATGTGTTGTGTCCTTCCCCGAATTTTCTTTGCTTTCACTGACATATGTATTGCAATGCATGCTGCTTGTTTCCAGATCTTTTAGGTGTTCATATGTCTCAATGGCTTCCAAGAGAACAAGATCTCAAGACACTAATGGTATGGCAGCTAGAGCAGCAGCTCATTAGGTGTCCTCTAATTTACCGGTCTACGAAGATAAAAAGTTTTATCTAGACAAGGACATCAAACTAAAGTGGCATGAGGTGAATGGAACATTCATAAATACTTTTGGGGGAAACCTTGAAGACCATCAGGTGTACGTGAACATTCATAATTTTGGCTTGTACCAGATTGCATGTAGGTACCCCGCCTTCCCGTGTGTGGACATGATTCACTAGATTGTCTCTCACAATGACCCTGAGACGATGACCTTGAGCAGTGTTAGTGGGAAGAAGCATGCAACCCTCTAGGCATGAGATTATGTTGAGATGTATCAGATGGACAAGCCCATGACTGTCATGACCCCTCCATTAAGCTTGCCCAACAGCAGAGGCCACTCTAGAGATATTCTAAAGGATTGGATAAAGGAGGCAACTCGTTTCAAGATGACCCCTAATCGGATCTATAAGATGAAGATATTGAGGAAGGCATACCAATATTTGGTCATATTCGTATGTCGACTGAGTGGCCAAGCGAGAACTGAGACCTTCCCTCAGAGTTGGGTGGTTGCGCTGGACCAACTGGCCAGAGAAGGAAGACCATGCAATTGGTCTAGCATAGCTCATCAGCTGAAGGAGTAAGTCACTAAGGTTCGATAGTCACTCGAAGGCATGCATGCAGAGATTTACATGTACGCCTATATTCTAGATGCATCCTGTGCCCGACATGAGGTCCTGGGCTTAGAGTGGGCATGGTCATTGGCAGAGACTGTTGTCAGCACATATTTCAAGCTATTGTCCGAGTGCAGCTTCATAGGAGTGATCATATGGTTGTCCAACCATCGTGTCACCCCATTGTATAGGTTGATATTCAAACAAGATCCACCCTGCATGTTAAAAGAAGCAGTGAAGGCATTGTTAGGCATTGCAAATTGGTATGTCTCACTGGACGACACGTTCATCTGAGTGTTCAGTGTGGAGAAACCTCTATATGTTCTACCAACTTTTGCTTTGGATGTGCTTTTCATGTAGGAATTAGCATATCATATCTTAGCAGGATTGACAACTAGGCTACAGCGGAAGAATAAGGCACCTTGGCCCACTCTTCTATCGCGGATTGGGTTATATGAGATCCAGATCATCAAGCAAGCAGATGTCGAAGTTGAACAAATGAAGAAGTACCTGCTCAACATGTGAAGCTTCAACCCATATGACCCACATTGCATTGTGAAGGAATTTACTACTACAATAAAGTAAAATAGTTCACCCATGAAGAGGACGACTTTGATGACCTCTTCCTACAGGGGAAAACTTTTTCACAAGTTTTGCATATGCCATCACTACTTTTGACCCTAGAAGATGTTAAGTCTTTCCATGTTTACAGGAAAAAGACATTATTAAAGGTCCCATTGGACCTATTGCAGATTGAACCAATAGGGGAGCCAACTCCCATTGTAAGCTTTGAGGACAGCTCCAAAGAAAACTCTGAAGAAGAAAGCCAAGAGAGATCTACGCATGAGCCATAGCACTTAGAGCAACAGTCTCAAAATGGGGGAGGAAACACCAACAAAGAATCTGAAAAAGACGCAGCTCAAAGTATAGAAGAGATGCTCGAGTAGGCCAAAGCAAAGAAACAAGCAGAAATTACTTCTACGTCAACTCAGTCAGGTAAAGGTCCAGTCATTGACCTCGAACAAGAATGGGAACAGTTCAACAAAATGCTCCACATGGGCACAAACCCTAAGAAAGCATCTTAAATATAGACTGCCAAGCAGACCCAACATAAGTCAAATCCAGAAACAACATAGGAAAGAGCTAAAGGCACTTAGGATGTTGAGGTTATTCCCACTACTCCTACTTCAGAAATTATTTTAAGAATTGAGGAAATACCTATTCTATATGTATTCTATATCCCTACCCACAAATATGTAGTCAATAGGCAAAGGAAGAAAAGAAAACTGGATGATGTAGCTGTTACGACTCCGAAAAATGAACCAATCGACAGCATATGGAAGGACTCGCCTATCGACCCATCTGAGAATCTCACAAAGTTGTCACAATTCATGGGAGCATATGCCACAACAACTATTGACAAGGTGATAGAGGTCCAAATGCTGCTCAAAGAAAAGGAACAGATAATTATGCTGCTAGAACAACAGTTAGCCCAAGAAAAATCTAATCAGCAAGAAAAATTATGAGTAGCCCAGCTCCCAATGGAATTCGAGCAGATGAGAATAGAAAATCAAGCCAGCTTAGCAGAAAAATATTTGTAGATACAAGCAATGATAGATCAAGTTAGAGACAATCCGCAAATCGACGAATTCATCAAGGAAGTGCTCAGCCTCGATTCCTTACCAGTGTAGCAAAATGAAGTATTTTGCCAGAAAATCTTACAGATAAATCTTTATTCCGAGACCAATGATAAATCAACAAACCAAGTTGATGAGGCTCAAATATGACGAAATTCACAAAAGGTTTTATTAGTTTATCACCTAGAAAGAATCAAAGGATGAGAAGAAGTCTGACCTTCCAAAGCTGGAAGAGTCTCATAAAGATATTCTATTCACAAATTTGGATTCTCGGTTGAAACAGGCGAAAAGGGCAACAACGATAGTAGCGGCAGCAAAAAACAAAATAATAGAAGTTGTTAATGAAAATCTTCATGGCACCAATCTGGTCAAGGAATTTGTACCAAGATTTCTTCCTAATTCCAAATAGCTAGAGTAGAAGTGGAAGCAGGAAGCACAGGAAAAGGAGGTAATCAAACAGTTAAACAGGATGAATTGGGAGGCATGCTGGCTGTTGTTTGTGAAACAACACAACCAATGGATGATTATGAGATGTTTAACAACATCTACACAAAATATGGTGCCAACACTAACATATGCCTTATTTCTTGGGTAGTTGAAATCTGTGATCAACCAACCACCTCAGCTCAAGCCCATGACTGATATTTGCGATCTTAGAGATTAAGTTCAAAGAAGTTAGTCATTTATTTATTTTTCTTTTAGTTTATTTTTGCATATTCTAAGGAAGGTTGTTTGAAATTTCCTCAACTATTTATGTAATAATCGATTTTAAGACATATAGTTTAGTATTTAAACTCTCTCATGCATTTAGACAGGGGTCTAGAAATTTTATCAAAAACACTTTTCAAAACATTCCACTTATGTACGTTTAAGGAGGTTTTGATGGAATGAATGGAGCGTGATCTATTTTTTTTAAATATCTAGCATGCTCTATTGAAATGCACATTTGTACTCTTAGAATGTGTTGGATTGATTGAAATTGGGTCAATATTGTCGAAGCACATGAGCATGAATTATCATATATGGTACTTTTATCTTATGATCATGTTTTATTTATATATCAAGAAATACTTATTCTTTCAATTGTTTTATGTATGAAAGTCTAAATTATAGTTTTAGCATTAGTGCACTTCTATATGATGTTAGCTCTGATTCCGTTATGAATAAATGAACATTTTTTTATTTTTCTCAATCGTTTTGTGTAACTATTTATCCAAAATGATTATTGATAAATGATTTAATTTCTTATTGCAGTTGAATGATCTTTATTATAAATTTTTGTGAGACATTATTGTAGATCGCATATCATATTTGATTCCTAGGTATAGTTATAGTTAAATAGTGTTGAAATAGGATATACGCATGTGTTTAGAAGTTAGATTAGATTACACTTAGCGTAATCATTTCCTGTTACATCATATATCATTCCACCATCACTATTAAATATTTTCTGGGAAACTGGTCCCATTATCCCTAGTTGGAGCCACTATACCAAACAGAAAATGAGTTTCTTTCAAGGTCCGGACCGGATGGCTTTCCCCCATGTTGTAGCAGCGATTTTCGAGACTTCAACACTTCCTTATGGGCTACAAAGGACCTCGTGCGGATCACAAAGACAAAAATATTTTGAGTCCTTATGGAAGAAAGTCTCTACATGGCCATTGACCAGCGTCCAAGATTTTCCCAACCTTGTACATGCAGATGTTAGCCTACGCAGCATTCAAGACTGACTTCCAAAGAGTATACATTCAAGCATGGAAGGATCCACATCAGAAATGGCATGAATTTCCATATTTGGTGACGGAGAAAGATGTGTAGGAGGTCGTAACATGATGGCCAACAGAGTGGCCCGCCCCTTCAAACTTAGATAATGGAACAAGCAAGGGCGCAGGAAGTTCGACAATGTAGAAGAGAAAGGAGACAACCAAGAAAGCTGCGTGCACACTCACCGAGCAGAAAAAGAAGGAAGTTATGGAGAAGGCTTGCATGGAGCAAGAGCGCGCTGCAAAGGAGCAGACAAAATAGGAGCAGCGTGAGTCGCAAGGAAATGGCATGTCATCTTCACTAGAAACAGAGGAGGAAGAATAGTCAGAACAAGGCGGTGGCAGAGATAAGGGGTATAGAAGCTCATTTATGCTGAAGCGATGCTGCAAGGAACAACAGGGAGGTTCAAGGAAGAAGCAGAAATTGGATAAGTCTTAGGGTTATCCCATGGCCTTGACGGAGGGAAATCTCGATGCGATCGGGGATAAAAACAGGGATACCATGATTGAAGTGTAGTAGCAGTTCGAGAAGTAATATATGCAAACATTGGGGAGTGTCCAAAATGATCTGTACAAGCTGCAGATCTAGGAAAGTAGAATACAATTGGACATTGGTCAAGCAAGCGCACAACAAGCGAGCCTTCGACCTGGGATGAGTCAAGCAACTGAGTTGGTAAGGACCCTAGACCTTAGAATTATGGCATTACCAGATAAGTCCCTTCGCATGGAGTGAGCCAATGATCGCATCATCATCATCACACTCAAGAAAATTTGGCTAAACATAGCAGCGCTCCCCAATGAGATCCTCCACGCACTGCATGCAAGGGTGATAGAGGAATTGAGAGTTTGGGATCAATGCACTCTCAACCTCATCAGTGAATACAAAGTGAACAACGAGCAAATGTTCACTAAGAAGACACGAGCCTTAAAGGAAAAAGAGATGTTGCAGGCACAAAGTTCATTACTACAGTCAGCAAATGCACAGGCATGCAGGATAGTGCATGAGCTTCATATCCCGTAGGATGCACAGCCAGAAGCAAAGATCAGAAAATTAGCCACTAGTGTGCGCGAAGCCAAAGTAGTGGTTAGCCGAGTTTAGTTTGAACGCAACATGAAGATCAGAGAGCTACAGCTAAGGTTGCATCCCATGACTCCGCTTGAGGTTCGGGAGCAGCGCAGAGCCACCATAAAAGAAGCAATGTCCACCCTAGATGACACAGTCACTGACTATTCGGGATTATTTGAGCAAGAAATGGAGTTGGTAACCAATCTGTAGGAAGATCCAAACCTGTAGACACTTAATAAAGAGGTAAGGGATCTGCAGTGGAAGTATGATGAAGTTAGGCAAATAGTGCGCTCTATTGCACCAGAGTAGCGCCTAGCCAAATTGCAGGAGGGAAAGAAGCTCCTTGCGTAGGTCGAGGAAGCATAGAAGAAGTAGGCCTTGCTAAAGGTTAGGTTGCAGCCATGGTTGGAAGAGGTTTATCAAGTCATTACAACCATCTAGGATAAGCTTAATGGCTTGTAGCAGACACAACAGATGATGAGGCTAGACATAGAAGGACAAGGTACAAAGAAGTTAGTCGAGGAGGTCAAGCAGGACGCTACGTAGAGCGCTACCAAGGTTGCAATAATCTAGGTAGAGTTGGGGGATCTTTGGAACATGATCACAGCACCAGCCGAGTGACTCGAAGATGGGTCACAATCTTTGTGTTGGGGACCTGTTAGGATGGGGTCCCTTGGGTCAATTTTGGGGTTAAAATAGCCCAAGTTTTGACATATTTTGTAAGCAATGTAAAGTCTCCATGATTTGTGGATGCGGAGTGTGCAGGTGATTAGGAGTCAAACGGGTCTTATCCCTTTGTTCATCCAAATTATGAGTCAATTTTCAGGCCCACCCGTAGTCCGCTGACCATGGGATTGTATGAAAAAGGGTATAAATAGATGTGTCTTAGAGAGTCCAAGGCAGGTCGTGTTAGATATGGATGTAATTGGTCAATTGAAGATAAGTGATAGCATAGAGAAGTAGGACAGATAGGAGAAGACAGGCTCTACAACTGAGTGTACATAAGCCTAGGCAGAATCTGTAGCTGAGTGCGCAGACCCATCCAGCTGAGTGCGCATGGTAGTTTTGTGTGTGTAAAGCTGAGTCGTAGATAAATAAAGAAAGTTACTGAATAAATCCTGTGTATATCTATTTATCTCTGTTTACAATATATGTTGTGAATGAATAATGTGTTTATGAAATATTGATCTACCAATGTGCGATTCCCTTGAATAAGTCTTAATGGATGCACACAATGCATGTTAAGTAATTTCACAAAGACTGTGATAAATTATGTTATGCTTACTAAATGAGTTAAGTAGATCTGCGTGAACACTGATTTAGGATTGTTCTCTAATGTGTGTAAGTGGATAAATCAACTGCTAAGCGTTCATAAAGGCTGATCGTAGACCTTCACGAAGGTATGAAGGCTATTTTAGTAGAGTTTCATTATCGAGCCCTAAGGGCTTATTGATTTGTGCAAAGGCAAACCTAAAGGAGCTAAAAGACGTCACACTCTTCTCCGGATGTAGAAACTTGGTTCTTGCATCCCCCCATACTGCTTCAAGTTAGAATATAGCATACACTACGCAGGTTGTTTCCGAAAGGGCCAGTAGTGTAGGGATTTGTTGGTTGCCGCAACTAACTCTGAAACTGGGTCAAGACCCCATAAGACAACACACTTTCTAGAGAAATTTATAGTTCCTATGTTTGTAACCCACACTTGACATTATGGTGCTGGATATAGAAAGAAATCTAATTCCTTTGCTATCTTACCATGAATTAGATTATGGGTACTACCTGAATCAATCAACACTATTACCTTTTTCTTCTTAATATTACCTTCTATCTTGAGAGTTTGAGAAGTGGTAATTCTTGCCAATGCATTACAAGATATGGTCAAATTCATTTCTTCTTTCTCTAGGGTTGTTTCGTAGTGTATATCCTCCTCTTTCTAGGCTTCTTGTTCCTTTTCTTCCTCCTCTTCATAATCTATACAAAATAATTTCTTCTCAACACACTTATGACCTTTAGTGTATTTTATATCACAATTGTAAAAAAGCCCTTTTTCTTTTTTTTCCTTCAATTGTTGTGGTGTCAACATTTTAGGTTGTGGAAGGCTAGAAGAAGAAACATTGCCATATTTATGGTTGTGAGTGGTAGACTTCCTTATTGCCATAATTTTTCTTTCGACTTTTCTTGCCACCCTGAATGCCTTCTCTAATGAATCAAGTTCTGAAACATGAACCTCATGTTGTATGTTATCCTTTAAATTCCTTAAGAATGCATCAATCCTGCTCTCCTCTAGAATATCAGTTACCTTGATATTCAATTTTTGGAATTCCTCAATATGCTCCATCATTGACCCCTTTTGTTTGAGATTTATCACTTGGCTAAAGAAGGTGTTGTTCTTTGTATCCTCTTAATGTGGTATCATTTCCTTCGTAAAAATTGACCAAGTGACAAGTGGTTTACAAGAACAAAGTCATCGATACCATACAAAATGATTGGGTTTTAAATATAAATATGCAATGTGTACCTTTTGTGTGTGTTGCACATCATGGAGGTCAAAATATTACTCCAACTGCAGTATCCATGTTATCAGATCCTTTCCATAAAAAAATCCTCATATCAATATTTAAAATGTGGTGGGCCTTAAACATAATATTGGAGTCTCTAAATAATAATTGATATTGTTTTTTTTTCCTCATCATGGTTTTCATGGATTACCTTGCCACCAGTGGGAAGCCTTTCTTATAGGAACTTTGCCAAACCTTCCTTCAACCCTTTTATCTTGACATTCATCGTTGCTTCCATGTTGAATTCTAAGACATCATTCAAAACTCACATGTCCCTTTTTATACCATCTATATTAACATTCACCATGGTTTCCAATTCATTGTTACTTTTTGCGTGAGAAAAAATTGTTGCACTTGGTCTCGCAATTCTGATATATCATGTTGCATTCCTTCCTCTTCTTCATGTGCCATAGTAGATTTTTCTAGTTTCTTACTAGGTTTATCCATTTTTTGTTTCAAGGCATTAAAGAATCAAAAAATTATATCTATGATTCACTATGCCCTTTGAATCACTTCAAACTTATTTTTCAAATAAAAATTATGCAATTTGTTTTTAAATACACACCATTTTCTTACTTTTAAGAGCTCGATCTTGAAACTATTGCATCTCTATAATTTTGTCTCTTCAAGGTTTTAAATTTTATTCCATGGTAGCCCATTGAATTTTCTTCCCAATTCCACAAATCAAACCAATATTGGATTATTCAAGATAAAGTTATGTCCGATCTCCCACAATAACTTCATTATGGACTCATTTAGTATAGCGAAATTGTATGGAATGCCATGTGTTACTATTTCAACCTTCGACCATGAAACAGATACATGAAAAGATACAGTTTGTGGAATTCCATTCTCTTCTTATGAAATTCAAATCAGATGCACGTAGAGAAAATTATGATGACTTTCTCTTGGTCACGTGTTTGAGACTGAATTCTGGAGCATGAACCTAATTTCTTCGAACTATATATCACAACATATAGAGAATAGATATCTAAAGTTTCTACACAAATTTCATCAAGATTTCAGCTCCATGTGATCAAAATTTACTCATCTGAAGCTTCGTATAAAAAAAGTTATAAAAAAAATTCCACAATGACCCGTTTGAAGTAGCGAAACCCTAGAATCCAAAGCTCCTATACCAAATGTTATGCAACCAGATCACAAAAGAGAAAAATATATGAATCAACAAATTAAAAATTAGCATCTTCGAGGGGGAAACCTCCTTTACATCACATAAATTAACAATTCTTATGATACAAATGATAAGACATCCTTGGTATATATAGGAGTTTGAGGGGTCACAATATAATTACAATCTACGTGACAATAATAATTTAAGGGCACAACAATAACAATAGGGGACTACACTAACACTAACAATAAGGGGGCTACACTAGTATTATAGGGACCTAACAGAACCAATATGCATGGTGTTAATTTACATCACCTCAAACAATAATAACAACCACCTAAAACATAATTCACAAAATTAATAGTGCTAGGTGATGTTATATAATTGCAAGGTTCAAACCTTTGAGGATAGCATGGAATATGAATAACATAGAATACGAACACATGTTACATGTTATAATAAGGTCCCAAAAATAATCAAATCATTCATAATCTAAAACTATATAGCATATAAAATACCATGGCATAAGCACAACGTTAATCAATAACCTAGGAAAGGAATTGTCATTAGAGAAATTTTGAGGTATAAAATGGGCCTCCTAAGGAATAGTATAAATTAATAGTGGAAATAATAAAATAAGATTATATTACATCATCAAATTTTATAGGGAAAAAAAAGAAGAAAAAATTACTATTTCAAATCGTATTTTCAATTGATATCCCTATGATTTTACTCAAAGTTCAAATTGGATCACTTGTTGGATGTGAAATTTAATTCCTCATCCAAGGAGTACCCATGTTACATACTTTCGATGAACCTTGTTACACAAAAAATGAGAAATACATGAAAAAAATGTGATTGAAATCACATTTTCCATGTATTTCTTATTTTCCCTGTAGAAGGGTCCATTAAAAGTATGAAACATGTGTACTCCTTGGATGAGGAATTAAATTTTGACAATTCCTCCAGCTCAAAATTTCAGTAAAACCGTATGGAGATAAGTTGAAAAAATTAGTTAAAAAATTAGTTTTTTTAATGTTTTAATTTTTTAATCTTTTTACATTTTTACTCCAAAAATGGTGAATAATTCCCCATGGTTGAAATCATCATATTGAATCATATTGGTTCTTATAAAGTTGATTTTGGTTGTACATTTTTTTTTGAAACCTATTTTAGACCTCAAAATTTCTCCAACGTAAGAATGAAATCAAAACACCATGCTTACATGTAGACTTGACCAAATAGATCTACAATGTTATCAAGTTGTTCATAATAACAAAAGGAATGCTATGCCTATAATTGTATAAGGATAATGTTACATGGTTCATGTAGATAAATACATTCATCAACGAATTGTTATTAGGACTTGGGATCTACCCTTGTGTTTCTTCAAAATCATCATCAAAATCAGATAGCCAATGAAAATAAGATCATGTCGAAGTCTGAAACAACTTAACACAATCACCACATAAGAACATAACCTTTGTTTGGAAAATTTAATAATCATTCTAGATTACTAAAACAAAGTAACAAATCCAAAATAAACAAGAATATGAGAAGATAGCCCATTTCATTTTAAAAATGCAATTGGAGTATGTTGGGCGGCTAACAAAATCAAACAACAGGAGGGATAGATACTCTATATGTATATAACAAAGCGTAGTGGTTAGTTGCGTAGAGAAAACCAACTAAGTGTTGAAGGGCTCTTTGCTACAATACACACACACACACACATATTATACAAACATCAGGATGATAGGCTAATGTATGTGTTGAGATGGAGATGTGGAATGACTTTTGACGAAGATGAATTCCTCTCAGGAATTCATGGTATTTTACATGAATGCGCTATGATTTTTTTGGTGAGAGACATATTGTTGTAACAGAAGGAAATTTCAACAAGCAAAAACAGGGTTGCCGTCTTGAACCTAGAGAGCTAGTAAAACCTTAAAAGTGCCAATTATTTTATAATGAGAAAAAAAAATTTGCACAAAGGCCAGACCCTTGTGGGACCAAATGCTTGTAGCTCGATGACATGTACTAGTGGTGACAATGGAATCTAGGAGGATTTCCACATGGCATGTGCCAATGGACTTTTTGGTGGTGCAAGTGGCCCATAAACAAATGAAACATGGCACTCCTAGAGGAGGCCACATGGATAGGATGATGTCAACATGACATGAAACTTGAAATGGCTGAGACTCTATCCCAATATGGATAAATATACAATAATCAATGGAAATGTTTCCATCTTGGGTTGATGAGAGGGTGACATCATCTTGGGGCTTCGAAGGATTCGCAATATGCACTGAGGAGAAATAGGAGAGATAGGAAATAACCATCATAGTCGACACAATTTTTTTTGTCTCATTGTATTGGACCTAGGTTTGTCTCATCATGTTAACACTAAGAAATGATCGAGAGACAAATCCAAGATGGGAAATATTCCTGTCATTTAATGAGGAAGGATTTCAATCTCGCATCAGGAATTTTGAAATATGCTGGGTAATGTGTTGTGTTGTTGGGCTGAGAGAGAGATTTATTATAATGAAATTTGGACAAATTACAAGGTTTTGGGAGTCATGTAACATTAACTGAGGGATCTCTCTTGCTCTTCCTACTTTGTGTGGGTGCCCCTTGTGATTCCATCGATTTGGTCTTGTCAAATATCAATCGTTCGATCTCAAATGCTGAAACATGACTGAGGGACGACCACCCCGTGACATTAACAAGGGGAGAGGGGTTCCTCATTTAATATGAATTATCAATATTTGTGGTAGATGAAGGCTATTGAGCAACTAAGGGGACATGATATATATGTGTGTGTGTGTGTGTGTGTATTTAATTAAATTTAACATGTTAATATATCTATATATATCTATATCTATATATATATATATATATATATATATATATATATATATATATATATATATATATATATAGATATATATATATATATATGTATATGTATATGTATATATATATCTATAGATATATATATACATATACATATACATATATATATATATATATCTATATATATATACATATATATATATATATATATATATATATATATATATATATATATATGTATATGTATATGTATATATATATATATATATATATATATATATATATATATATATATATATATATATATCTATATATATATATATAGATATATATATATATATATATATAGATAGATATATATATATATATATATATATATATATATATATATATATATATATATATATATATATATATCTATCTATATATATATATATGAAAAGTGGTGGATTAGTGGTTAATAACTAATGGATTGGTACGGTGATGTGGACATTCACTTGATGCGTGGAATCATGCCACATGGGCACCACATGTGGTCAATGAGGTTGCCATGCGACATCACAATGTTGAAATGACAAGAGTTAATGACCCGGCATCAAAAGACCATATCTTGTGATTTAGACGTCATTTTTTGAGAAATTTTGCATTGCGAGAAATATCTTGACAATTCAAATGCAATGGTGATGTTTATTTTAAGTTCTAAGGAGTTTTAAAATTATGGATTTTTAAAACCCCATTTCGAAAATGGGACTTTGGAGGTCAAGTCAACAATAATAACTCCTTCTACCCGTAGTATGGAATATGAGGTGAATGGAAAAATGCAAGAAAACAATGATGTGCTTCCCCAAACACCATACAGGGGGGGCTAGCCCCCCCCCGGACCCCTTGAGTGGGGGGATTGTCTAGATAATATAACACATACATAACAGCCCTATATTTGTAGGACTATGGTAACCCACTACGGTATCTCTAGATATTCAGCTTCTTAATTTTGATATATGGCACATACCTAAACAACTCCAAAAATATGTTAGCTTAAGCATCCAAGGTAATCTACCCTAGCTTATGTTTGTGGAACTCCTTAATTTGGTTGCCATAGTACCTCTCAGAAAAGTACTTCTCATAGAAATATTTCTCAAATTTTCTCCATGATATTTCCTTTTCTCTAATTCCCTTGACATTTCTCAAATCTTCCCACAATGTATTAAATTTTCCTCTTAGAATGAAAATGCATACCCTATCCTTCATGATTTTACAGTAGCCATGGAATTTGAAGTATTTCTTTAATCCCGATAGCCAAGATTCTGTCACTTTTGTGTTCTTAATTTCTCCTTCAAAGGTAAGGGACTTTGCTAGCTTAAATTTTTCTGACATTGAGCTCTTCTCACTTCTCCTTTGTTGGTGCTGTCTTCTATTTGCATCACTGGACAACTAGTTATGGTCGCATGACTCTCTTTCTAGAATGTTGAGTGGGGTTTCTCCCTTCATTGTGTCTTCACTTCTTTTACTATGCCTTTTCCTTAAATTTTTCCCTTCTACCCTATCGGTTTCCAATCCCTTCTTTGGATTTATGATGAAATTTTCTTGGATTTGTGCCTACATAGATAGTTGGCACCAAACTCTTGTAACGTTTTCCTTTGCATATCTGATAAGCTCCAAAATATTATTGCATTCACCTCTACTTATCTTTATTGTGTTGTAACAATACTTTCTTTATCTAGCTAGAAACTTACCAATTTAGCTCTCAAACCCCTGAGGGTATTCATCCAATCAGGGGATTTTTTCTTTGACCTCTTCCCGACTAAGTCTGCTTCCTGATTATGATAATATCTGGGCATGTTTCACTCTACCATTATGTTACTCACTCCTTTATTTCTATCTAGAATTTATGTCTTTTTTATTTTTTGTCGCACACACATAGTGTTAGTTAAATCTAGCATGACTATATTAATTTATCACCTTGGCTTGTTAGTACTAAGCATGTTGATATGAAATTGTTTGAAAAATCAAAATCCATGTTAGTTATACACACTACACCAAGGAAATATCAACATTCTATCAAGTTTAGCAACTACATCAACTACAAATAAAAAACTAGCATATATAATAATTAAGTTGTCATTTTAAATTTTATGGGTAAGCCCCTTCAAGTATAGCAATGAACCTATGTTCTCATACCACTATATGTCAAAGCTCTAACATTTTCTCCAAAGGTCCGTTGTTGAACCTTGGCTCGGATACCACCCTATATCAAAGATGTAAAGTTTCTATTTTAAGGCCTATTTAGTCATAGAGTTGAGCTTCAACTTTGATACCAATTTGTAACACCTCCCACACCCCAACCATCTCGACTTGTGGGAGTGTTACCTATTTGATATGATCTCCAAGGTTTGTTATGAAGATGGGGTTAGCAAAAAATTATTTTATTTCTACTTTGTGGAACTACATTGTGATACCACCATAGTGCTTAATTCATCAAGAGCTTTACGCTGATATAAAAGTTATCCCAATCCATGTCTCAAATCAAAAATTATGTTTTCTAGAAGTTTGGCCTATTAAAAGAAGCCATGTCATCACATTACCCATGTGGGACACACATGGATTCCACTACGATCACACGACCTTAGCAAGTCACCATTATGGGTCCCACATTCATAGGTCCATGTCACACTAGAATGATCACACCTTCAATCACTCACTTGTTGCAAGGCAAAATAATACAAAATTGGGCGATGGGCAGTCTCCTAATGTGTAGAGTCCCATGGAAGAAACCATGGCTAGGTCTAAAACTCTTCTATCCACCCAACCATAAGCCATCTACACTTCAAATTTCTTATGGTTGACCACCATCGAGCCAGATCCAAAGTTTGAGGGGATGCTTACTCACAAAATTCCTACTCATAGAAATTCTTAACAAATCTTGATATATACCCACAAGATAGATTATGTTGTCCTAGTGGTTTAACAACTTCCCTCTAGTAGTAAGCACCACAGTCACTCACTTACTTCTCTAAGTTTAATAATAGGGCTTCACCCAGGGTCTTGATGGGCTATTTCTCTTACCAAGAGATTGAATCCATTATTATGGTGGTTTAACTCCTTTATTTTCATAGCAATTACTACACAGATATATAATCCATTGTCTAGGCAATTTAACAACTCTCCAACAAGCACCAGAGGGCTCAAATTTCCTTGTATAAGTGATTTAATAGTTTTATAGCAAGCATCAGAGTGATATGGTCATCTAATAAGCCTCCCAGTGACCATTCAGGATTAGACTCATAGTCCAGTGGCCTTGAGAATAATAATACTAGGGATAACACCCCAAATTTCAAGGCATAGTGCTCAATTACAACTCCATCATTGCTCCATTTACTACTCTAAGCCTAGTCTCTTCTACGTTCTTCTGCCAAAATTCCCTCCTTCTTCATTCTCTATCAACTCCTGTCTCTTTTCCTAAGGCCCCAATCCCCTCGCCTCAATCCACAAGGAATATGGGGATGGGTGTAGTCACCTGACCACACCACCCAATACTATCTCTTTAATTTCTATTAGCGTCAATGGTTGAGTGGTCAAGTTGGGTATTGGGAATTTAATACAGTTGACTATGCACTTGCTGACAGCACAAAATAGGCCCTCGCCCTCACACTGTGAGTTTATGTGTCCCTCTATTCAGGCCAGTCATTAAATTTACATTCACTCTTCAAGTGTTCACATAGTTTTTCTTCATCCAACCATGGCTCTCATGCTAATAGTACTCTATTATATTGACAAGCATGGGAGGTAGAAAAAAAGGGTTGTTACAAGTCTGTGATCTATGAGGTGGACTTTAATAAGGCAAAGTATTAATACATAAAATAAGTAAATAAAACTAAAGGTAAATTTCTCTTAAATGGTGTTTTAATGTTTGAAACAATCTAATTTTTTGCATGAGGGTTTTGTGTATGATAATCTGAAAAAACAAAATGTCCTTTCTCTCAAAACGTCATTGTCCTTCTGAAATTCTTATGACAATGGGATCTCAAGCCACCATAAGAAATGTTGATGTCACCAAATCTACCTTGACACTAATTTCATGAATCAATTTCATACACATTTTTGCATTTACATTCATTTCACAACATTTCGTGAAGAATTCACCATGCAGAATCAATATAAAAATATAATTCATGAGCACCCATTATCTTTCTTACCATTAAGCACATTGAATAATGATTCTTCATAAAATAATACCACTCTCCACCATTTAACACAGACAATAAATTTAATTTCACAAAATCTACAATAAGATTTCTTTACCCAATTCACACATAGGCACTTAATTCTATCAATTCCAAATTTTAAGGATTCTTCAATGGTCATGCACATAGACACTTCATATACATAAGATATGAAACTTAATTTCATTAACAAAATCTGTAAATACAAAAATACTCAAAAAAATTATTTCTCTCTATGAGCCTGGTTTTACATTCATTTGGCCATTGATTTTCCCCTTAGATGAAACAATATTTATAATAACATATACAAACAAAATAAATTTTCCTAGATCCATAAATAAATACAAAAATTACTCATGTTTTTCAAGATATACTTGATTTTTCCTTATTGACAAAATATTGAATATCCATACCTTTTCCAAATCTTAAAACACCCCAATAGTTTCTATTATTTCTAAAGTTTCTCCTATCTTAACAACTTGCTAATTGCTAGCAAGATTTTTTCTCCTACAATCTCTCATGATTTATTTCCTAAATTTTTCATGAATTAAAAGAAAAATTTTCATCTTAAAAATATTATCTACTAAACCTTATCTCTATCTATAGTTCTTTAAGAAATAAAGAAATTAAAATTATTTACAATAAGGAAACAAAATTATTTTTCCATGTTGAATATTGAAAATTCTTGATGACTTGGAAGCTCTAATGCTCCTGCATCAGTCTCCCAAGGTAGAAAAAATTTCATGGTCTCCAGCCATGAGTAGTTGTTGCTAACTTCCTCCTATATCCATACATAATTTTGCTGCTGATCATCAGCTTTTTCATGTTGCTGTACTTCTGCACCTGGTTTTGGAATTCCACCATAATTCCAGTACTTCTTTTATGATTGCAAGACATTTTTCTTCACCGTGCAAACTCACCATTCCAAGTGAAACAATTTTGGCCACGAAAGTGACCAAAACAAAAGTATACAACCAAACAAATATACTTTCAACCTCATCCCATGCTTATAGAATTTCTACCAGAATTATTTGACCTGCTTCACCTTGTCAATTGAGCTTTGCTTCCATGCTGCAAAAAAAAATTCCTCCTTTGACTTTGTTGCATCCTCATTCACAACAACTTTTGCAACTTTTCACAACAACTTTTTCATCTTGTTCACAAGAACTTTTGCAAGTTGTTCACCCCTGGTTTCAGTTTCACTTGCATCAGTTTAAAAACTGATAATCAGTTTTGTCACTCCTGCATGGACACAATCAATGTGGTGATTGAAATTTGTCCCTGCCTTTAGCTCATCATTCCTTATGAACATCCCATTTAAGTATTGCACCTCCTCTCTACTAATAAAAATGTTTGAACTTTTTCACCTCTATATTCCTCTTTATTCATGATAGCTTCAAATGTTTTTTCATCATCAATAACATTTGCAACCATAAACAAACCATCAGGAAAAAACTAAGGCTTTTCACCTTCATTTGATTTCTCAAACATCAAATCTTCACTAGCATTGTTATATTCTCCATGTATTTCTCATTGCTCAGGTTCACCTCTATGAACTACCACCTATTGTAGCAGCTACAACCGCCCTCCAAAATTTGTCCTTAGCCTATTTTGGAGCCTCCCCTACCAACCTTACACAACACTTTGTCTTGCTTCATCAAATACTCAAGCTTTATTGCTTTCCTCGCACAAAGGTAGGCCAACGAGCACAATCTATCCATTCCCCTCATAGGTTTCTTACCCGAACTTGGTCCAGTTGCAAGATAAGAAGCTTCCCCTTCAAAATTGTGCATTCCTGGAGGGCAACCAACCTTCCCTCTAGGAATTGTGCAATCCTCTCTGACAACCCGCTGGTCTTTAGGATTGTGCAATCCTTCCAACTAACCCTCCCAGCAAGATTTGCGAAACTTTTCCTAGCAGCAGGCTATTCAACCTAGGATTTGCACAAATATGGGTAGTAGTTAGCTACTAGGCCTAGAAATTGGGCAATCCCCTTGGGCAGTTAGCCCAGCTTATAGTCAGGAATGCACATTTTTACCAAGCATTGGAGCACTGGCATGCATGGATAGCTCATTTGAAAAGTTCCACCCAAGACTGAAGAAACTTGACTTGCATGCATGCATGACTTGATCTTCCCAGAATAGCAATACACAACATGCAAAAGGAATCCCATGATTCATGGAGCTATTTTTAGCAGCTGGGGTTTCATGCAAATTTGTTTTAGAATTTTCCCTCTAAGTGTCGCTTTTTCCTATATTTTTGGCATGCGTGTCATGAGACCAAACTTATTTATTTGAAGCATCAGAGCTCATTCATTCACATTGATCTTGGAGCTTTGACATCCCACAACACATCCAAGACTCTTCAACACATCTGGCTCAACTATTCATGGGTAAGTGGCCTCAACTTGTCTTTTTCTACATTTCTATCACTTTTTGTGTATTTTCTTGTGTGAGTGTTGTTTACTTGATTTATTTGAACACCTGTTGTCGTTTACATATATTCTAGCTTTTCCTAGCTCTATTTCAATTTGCGTTGCTATCTCACTGTTTTCGCGTGCATGAAACTGTTTTGCATGGACATTCAACCAGCCAATGAACAACCTCACCCACATGCATGTTGATGTGTTTTCTCAATCTTCCATTCATGTTTTGGGCACTGTTTATCACTTATTCTATCGGTTAGTGTCACCATGCATTGCATTGGCTTACTTTCTTTCAGTTGCCCGTCGATGAGTTGGGCCAATCTTGGCCCGGTCTCTGCCTTCACCAAGGCTACATTGCACAATCTAGAGAAGGAAGGCTTACCTTCCTCTCCAGATTTTTGCATTCTAGCCTAGCACTAGCCTCCTAGACTGAATTGCACATTTCTAGAGGTCAGTGGCTGCTTGGCCAAAAAAATACAAATTTGTCGTTGGGCTAGCAGTCTTTCCTAGCTAGAATCACGCATTGTGCAATCCAAATAGCCAACTGCCCAACTGGATTGCACATTTCCGAGATCCAGCAGCTAATCTAGCCTCCTAGTAAGTCTGGACTACCTTTTGCATAGCCCTCGTAGCCAGTCACTAAGCCTCCCAGTGAAATTTGCATAGTCTTGCTCATCAGTTCCCCAGGTATGTGTTGTGTCCTTCCCCGGATTTTCTTTGCTTTCACTGACATATTTATTGCCATGCATGCTGCTTGTTTCCAGATCTTTCAGGTGTTAATCTATCTCAATGGTTTCCAAGAGAATAGTGTCTCAAGACATTGATGGTATGGAAGCTGGAGCAGCAGTTGAGCAGGTGTCCTCTAGTTTACCGATCTACGAAGATATGAAGTTGCATCTAGACAAGGAAGTGGAGTGAAACATTCGGGTATACTTTTCGGGAAGACCTTGAAGATTGTCAGGATTACATGAACATTCATAATTCCGGCTTGTACCAGATTGCATCCAAGTACCCTGCATTCCCATGCGCAGACATGATTCACTGGATCGGCTCTCACATTGACCCCGAGACGATGACCTTGAGGAGTGTTAGTGGGAAAAGCTTGCAACCTTCTAGGCATGAGATTACGATGAGATGTATCAGATGGACGAACCCATGACTATCATGACCCATCCATTAAGCTTGCCCAATAGTAGAGTCCACTCCAGAGATATTCTAAAGGATTGGATAAAGGAGCCAGCTCGTTTCAAGATGACCCCTAATCGAATCTATAAGATGAAGATATTGAGGAAGGCATACCAATACTTGGTCATATTCGCATGTCGAATGAGTGGCCAAGTGAGCACTGAGACCTTCCCTCAGAGTTGGGTGGTCACGCTGGACCAACTGGCTAGAGAAGGAAGACCATGCAACTGGTCCAGCATATTGGCTCATTAGCTGAAGGAGAAAGTCACGAAGGCTCGATAGTCACTCGAAGGCATGCATGCAAAGATTTACATGTATGCCTACATTCTAGATGTAGTTTGTGCCCGACATGAGGTCCCGAGCTTAGAGTGGGCATGGTCATTGGTGGAGACTATTTTCAGCACATATTTCAAGCTATTCTCTAAGTGCAGCTTCAGAGGAGTGATCATACGGCTATCTGACCATCTTGCCACCCCATTGTATATGTTGATATTCGAACAAGATCCACCCTGCATGTCAGAAGAAGCGATGAAGGCATTGTTAGGCATTGCAAATTGGTATGCCTCACCGGATGACATGTTCATCTGAGTGTTCAGTGCGGAGAAGCCTCCGCATGTTCTGCCAAAGTTTTTCTTTGGACGTGCTTGTCATGCAGGAAGTAGCGTGTCATATCTCAGTAGGATTTACAGCTACGCTGTAGTGGAAGAAGAAGGCACCTTGGCCCACTCTTCCATTGAGGATTAGGTTATATGATCTCTAGAGCATCAAGCAAGCGGATGTCGAAGCTGAACAAATGAAGAATTACCCATTCGACATCCGAAGCTTCAACCCGTATGACCCACATTGCATTGTGAAGGATCACTGCATGAGAGTTCAGTTCAATTGGATCCATGGGGAATGTCATTGGGCTAAGGAGGACTCATGGAGGTATTGCTTCAATTCCTGTGGACCCAATGAAGAGGTCAATTTCGCTGTAGAGTGGTTAGCACAATACCATGAAGCAGCATCACAGAGAAAACCAACAATAGCAGTAGAGGCAACAGAGCCAAGCATACATGTGCGCAACAAAGGAAAGAGAAAGATTGACAATCGCATGGAGGAGGAACAAAGCTACAAGTTTCGAGCAGACCCACTTGTAGAACAAGCAGCTAAAGTTATTCAAGCAAAGGGGCAGTAACACGACAGGAATATCATGCGAAGGCAGAGGGAGAAGAAGAGAATGGAAGAAGAAGAGAAGGAGCTGCACGGGCTAAGAGAGAAACTCTAGAGAGAAGAAGAGCTATGTCAAAAGGAGAGTGAAGCGTAGCAGTAGCTAACACCATAGGGGGTGCAACACGTGCAAACAGACAAAGCAGCGCCCGTACAGGTAGTTGATTCTTTTGAATATCTGGCATCAGGCGAACAGGGTGAACCCTCGTAGAGGCAAGAATTTTCTCATGAGATAGAACAGGGTCTTGAGAAGTTGGATGCAGACATGGAGCAACCGGAGTTGGAAAAAGACACTGACCTCATGCCTCACCACAGGGAGGTCGACTTGCCCACTTCAATGCACCTAGATTATGAGCAAGTCTCGAATGACCAAGGAGGTAATGAGATCCTTGGTGGTCAGCTGGAAGCAAAGATGTGCAACAACTCCTTTGATGAATCTCAACATAGAGTTGTGCAACCTAACAAAGTAATGCCTTTGGAGGATAGAACATCCCCTACACAAGTTGAAGAACAAGTAACCGTTACTGATGTCCACAAGGACTCAGCTTCTTTGGCTGATGTAGCTAGAATGTATGCCGAAGACTCTGGCTCCAACATTCGCTTCCTCATAGCTGAGAATGAGTGAATGGCGAAGGAACTACAGGTGGCCAAGCAGGAAGGAGACTTGGTGACAATGTCTGCCTGAGATGAATTGAAGAAGGAAATACTAGATGAAGTATTGTCCTTGGACACAGTCATGCGAGCATTGTATGACAAGTTTGGTACTATGCATCAAGCAGTCATTCATCTTCACAGATGGCAGCATCGATGTGTGAGAAGAGCTTGCATCTTGAAGAACATACATGTTGTCATTGACAGTATGCAGGCATGGATGATGAGGTACAAGGGAGCCCTGCTTCATTTTCCCAAGATTATGAGGGCCAATGTGGTTGAGCTGCAAGCACATATCCGGAGTCAGATCTAGAACTATGAGGACCTACTGCAACACATCATTGGCATGCAGACTTCCCATGCACGAGTATTCAAGAGCATGGAGTTTGTGGTGCAAACACATGTGATTCCATCACTTGGGCCTTTCACCCAAGCGAAGACTAAGAAGCAGGTCGAACAGGAGCTTGACTCATACTTTGAGGAATTGGTGCACAGTGCCACTAGTCCAGACTTGACTATCAGTGCAGACATCATGTGCAAGTATGTTGTTAGTTCGGCCACATTAATAAAATTGATGAGCATGCTTTCATATGAGTTGGATAGAGGATCCCAAGCATTGTAGCTGGATGCCATGGAGGCAAGGTTCAGGTTCCAGATGGATGTCATAGCAGAACACACAGACACTATCAAAGACTACCAATCTTGGCACCAATATGTTACTGTTGATCAGCATGAGGATGTCAAGAAGTTGGACTTCTATAGTTGTCTAAGTCAGAGTGGTGTCTAGTTTGGCTTGTTAAAGCCATTGTTCAAATGGGTACATGTGAATTGTAATGTTGAGTCATGTCCAGTGTAAGTCAAGTGTAAAGATTGAATGTAACAGCCATAGATTAGGTGAAGAGTCATGAGGGTAGTTAAATAGTCACAAAGGGGAATGTCAAGGGTCACCCCACCCTTTGCTATAAATAGTCCCTCATAACTCATTGTATGGGCTTTGGTCAACAAAGATTCTACTAAGACTATCTTGAAGAAGGCTTGGAAAGTATTGTAACACACCTTGGCTTCTCCATTGCACGGAGCTAGTAAATCTCTTTGGAGGAGCAGGCGGATGTGGCTGTAACATTCCACTATTGAGGCTTGCAAGTTTACATGGATGTATTGTATGATTGTGACTTACAATTCTTTATATAACAAGATCCATCACCTTTTCATGCATATGTTATTATTGTAGTTGGACTGCTCCAGTTGCCTTAATGATATATTTTGTTTAACTTACATACTTATGTATGAATTGATATTTATGCAATTATATGAATCTTGTTGTTAATGTGTTTCATATGTTGTTAATGTTGTCACCGTCTGTGTCGGCTGCTCTGCTGGGCATCAGATAGACCTTTCACTTGAAACTTGTTATAACAACCGTCGCACTCATCTCAGATTGATCCATGAGTGTTGTACGTGTTATCTTACCTTGTATGATGTGACTATTGCATTCGAGTGGACTTCTCCGACGGAAGCTAAGCATGTCCTTTGTGTTGTGTGTTCCTAGCCGAGTTGGGACTTATCCCTTTCAACATGGAACTCACCTTCACCTCCCTCCCCCTTCAAAGTGTTGAAGCCTCTCATACACCTTCCTTGAATCAATGCATCAGTCACACCCATGTTGCTGACAGAGTTATCCTACTTGCCTATGTGTGACATCATGGTCAAGGCATTACCTTACGACCCACTACTGGGACTCCTACACCAAACGGTCTGAGGTCTAATTGGAACTTCTTATCGGGGAGATCCCCTTGAGATGTTGGTGAGTCCAGCACCGTCAACATTTCTAGTGCTAGAAGGAGGACCTGATGACAAGCAATGTCCTCTCATCCAGTTTTGAACCTTTGCATATCTTTCATGTATTGCATTCTTCTTCCCCCGAGGTGTTTTTCAAATCGTGAAGATGTCTCCATCTTGAAGAAGCTTTTCAACCTCTTGTCCACTCACACGTATGATGGTGAAGACAAACTAGCCTAGCCTAAGCACTTACATAACTTTCTTTCCATGATTTATGAGGAAGATGAGTTTACTGACGAACAAGCCGAGTTGCTGCTCAGATACACACTTCGTGAATCTCCATTTCGTTGGGTGCTCATCCTACCAACTAACATTATGCACTCATGTGAGCACTTCTATGATCTTATTGAAGACACATTCTATCATTTTGATCCAGACCATCTTGATCGTAAACTGTTGTAGCAATGGAGGGCTCTGCATGAATCTGTAATTGATTTTTGGTAGCGCTTATGTGACTTGCAGTTTCAAGCTCCAAGGAGCCAGATGAAGTTCACTTATCTCTAGGACCGATTCAAGTACTCTCTTAAGAAGTATTCTTGTCCCAAGAGGAAGCTTGATGTCAAGCCTCACCCAACCTTCTTTTTTGATGGAACTGCACAATCCCATGTGGAAGCAAGCATTGTCTCAACGGACTGTCCACCTCCCTCTCATTCAATAGTTTCACCATCACCCAGTGATGTTGAGGATCGTGTTTGCACATCTGTTCATCCTTCACACCCTCCCAACATCACTCCCCTCAATTTTCACACAGAGTTGGTTGTGATTCCTTTGAGTTCCCATATGAATTATTTTCTTTGACCTCCGCCATTGCACTTAGGTGTTCCTCCGGATGACGTTGTCTTGTGTTCATCCATTCTAGACTCTTCACTTGTGGTGAATGAGGAACAACCCATTGACGGAGTTGGTGTTGCACAACCAACATGTGCTGTCATTCATGAAGAGTATGAGTGGGACCTTGAACATCAACACTTGGCGAAGCATGACTCCCTTCTGTCTAGGCTCCCTCCATTCTTTCCAAGCCTCTTTGGTGAAACTGCCATCCATGATTTTGCATGTGTGTCTTCATCCATGGATGCATCCATTGTTGATCACTTGCAGCACTCACTGGATGTTAGTCCATCATTCGACAATGGAGAGGATAAGTTATTCATTGAAGATCCACTTGGTCCTTCATCTATCTTTTCTGGAAACACAAAGGATGAGTTCATTCACTTTTCATCCACTGATGGAGGGAATTACTCCCCTAGGGCTTTTTGGGTTGAAACCCTAGCAGACTGAAAGTTATCTATTCAAAGAAACATACATTCATACAGCCATTATGTTATAGTAAGCAAATTCTATGATAAGGGTATGTACCTTTGGTCCTACGTTTGAGAAGGCCTTTAGGGTCCAAACCCTTCTTGGAGTTCCCTTCTTCTATTTTGTCCTGCAAAACAACCAATTCAAAGAACACAGCAGTACATGGACAAAACTTATAAAGAAACCATCTTCATGTTATAAAGAAAGGTAGTTAGTTATGAAATCCAAACAACCATTTACATATGAATTCTAAACATGACTATCATTAACATAAAGAAGATTCATTTCGGGAACCAAGACATGTGTTTCTTTTATTATAGACAAATAAAGTACATAAAAAGGAATATGTTCACCTGAATCACCTTCAGCAGGCTCCAAGCAAAGCTTCCTTTCGGATCCGTTCCAGCCTCAAGCCTCTAACAAAACTCCTTCCATGCCTCTCTCCATGATGTCATAAATGGTGGATGAACATCAACACACAAGGAAACAAAGGTTTCCTGTACAAAATGGGGGAAGTGCAGAAGGCAAAAGTGACTTTAGACCTGGCCAAGGGAAAAATCTCAGCATAATAACCTTTCTCTCTATTATCTCCTCCCTTAGGCCTTCCCTTTGAGGTCTTTTTATACCATCTCCAAAGTAGTTTTTTAGTTAGGAGTTCGTTGGGAACAGTTGGGCCACGGGCACTAACAGGTGATCAGCAGGTAAAACCCGCGATCTCCGCCCAAAAATGAGGAGTTTTATATTTTTTTAAGTGTTTTAATACATACACGCGGGTTGGCTATACACATACCCGCGTATACACGCGTTTAACTCAGGGCAATGTCGCGTATAAGGGATAAAACACTGTTTTTTAAATTTTAGGACCAGGTCTAGAAGGAGGGGTTGCCCTAGGCCATGCGTTCAACATCACAAACCATAAGAGTGAGATTTGGAGCTATAACAGATGCCCCCTAATATATGAGGTCAGAAGGGGTACATGATGGCCGAAATATATTATGCGAGTACATGGAAAGGAAGTCTGTCAAAAACCAAGGAGGACTTCACTAGAATTCAGCCTACCAAGCCACCAAAGGAGATCAGAAAGAAACACTGTCTGAGGTGGGCATACCCATGCTCAGAAAAAGTAAAGCATGTCCGCATATCAAGTACAAGCGGATCCACTAAGTATATAAGTATAAATGACTGAAAGATACATAATGGATCATCTGATCATAATGAACAAGTACATGTCTGAATATCACATATAAGACTATCAATGATGCTGAAAGATGCAATGGATCACTGATATCAAAGACTGATCCCAAAAGGTACCAACTGAACATGATGTAATAGGATGGTACTACACTGCAAACTCAGGTGCCAGCATATAGAATGTCGCCATGACTGACTGCAACATATAAAGTGGAGTGGTATCAACTAGCAGTAACAGGAGCAACTGTCAAGTGAACAAATGGATGCTAATACAACCTGAGGTCTTCACCGACCGCCGTGGTACATTTCTACACCATGGGAATAAATGATCTGAAGTCGACCATGTGAGAAATCGTTTGATTACCGGTCATTGATGTATACTGTTAAAAAACGCGAGACTACTCACCGAAAATGATAATGAGCGTCAAGGTACCCAGTACAATCTAACAAGTGTGAATAGATGAGCTGGAGTCGAACACCTATAAGAATCTATCAATCAGGAGACAATGATGGTTTCCCACTGTCGATAGCGAAGGATCTGCCACTAATGACTGCAAACCGGTACTGCCAAATGGACTCTAGATCTTGGCCCCAGAGCAATGAGTCGGAGTCGATAGGGAAAGATCCGCTAGAAGGAAGGCATTAAGGCATCCTTCATCAATCTAGCGCAAGTGTAACCCGTAGGCCAATAATGTGGAAGGAATTGGACGAAAAAGATGTAGTAACCCAACCGAAGTACGTTTCTGGCGTACACAAGATGTGGCTAGCGCACGGCAGAAACCCTCTGAACTAACCAATAATGAAAGCTGACACAGAGGCGAGGTATCCACCAATAGGGTCAAATGGAAACCAAGGTACTGCACGAATCCCAATGTGTGATAATGTAAGCTGATGTCAAACACAAGGGAAACCACTCAGTCAAAGACCCATGATACTGATCGATGCTGAGCACAAGGTAACCTATCAATAATGAAAATAGGGCCAGGGTGCAGCTCTAGGCCTGTTCTCAGAGCAAGATGTCGTCGTCGATAAGGACAAGACCCGCCAGCAAGAAGTCAATGGGGACCTTCTCAAACTAGCACGAGTAAAGGACCAATATAACTAATGTGATGATAGACATGACACTGACAACCAGGGATGGCCGACTAAAAAATGAGTTAAGAGACAGCGCAGAGAGGCCGACTCAGGCTAACTTCCCTTGAACAAATGCACGACTCAATGTGACTATGTGGCAGCATATGATGACTCTGTATAAGTTTTCCATGCAGGAGGCACGAACGAACCCTCCATATGATTGGAAGAGATAACCAATCAGGGGAGAACTGACTCAATAACAAGGTTATGGCGTACCTAAGTCAAACTAAATCCCACCCATACGGAGGAGACTTTGTTTTGAGTGCTTTGTTCAAGGGCGACACGACTCACTCTAGCTGCCAACAATAAATGGAAATAATGTCCCGTTCCCGCTCTTTTTGGAATATTTAATTTTTTTGTCTTTTTCTGTTAAGCCGGAAAAAGAATAAAAGAATGCTATGGTACAGTGGAAAGAACGAGTGTCGGTGAAACAGATGATCTAGTTCCTGGGAAAGGAACATTCCTATGCTCAATGCAGGGGGGTGAAAACTGGTCAGTGACACTCAAAGGTATGTTCCTTCCACGGGTCAAGGTGTGTCAAGCTGCAGAAGTCAAGGGTATGCAAGGTTGATTTTGCAGATGTCATGGTCAAAAGTTGGCTTAAACACGAGTCTAAGTGAAGCCGGCTCTAGGCCAAAAGGTGCAAGTGGTCAACATGCAATGCAGTAGTACAACTCAACACAAAGGAGCCTCTAGGGTATATGGCCAGAACAAAGCGGAGAAGCTAAGAGGAATGAGTCTTCAATGCATAAGTCATGGCAGGAATACAGAGGACTCCCGAGCCTACTCAAAACGGAGTAGCATGGGCAACAAATGTCAGTGAGGTGCTAACTAGGATGCCCATGTAAAGGATGGCTCTACCATCGTGTCATGATTTAAAGAATCGGCGAGTGAAGATGGTTGACGAACCATAACACGATGGGATCGACCCTATGGCAGATGTATCGGTCAAATGGAGGCTAGTATGCATAATGCAATGGAAAAATGGTGTCCCTAACCTATATGCCAGTGGGAACATGATACCTGCCATGATGGGTCAACAGTCATGGAACCGTCTCGAAACTGAAAATCATCCAAAATGTCCTGAAAAACATACCAATCTCGACATTACAAGCTCCCAAGTTAAAAGTCACATGAGGCCAAACAAAATAAAATTTTGAAAAAATTTTGCATTTTCAAAACTTATAAAAAGCATTTTGGACTCACCATTTTTACCATTTGAGTTTGAGAGCAAAAGATTTGGAGCAAAAGGAGCAAACTTCCCATAGCCAAATTCAACCGTTCAAATTCGTCGAAAACCTCCAGGTAACTCTTATACTTAGCTTGCAATTAATTGTGACAAGTTTTAGGATTTTCGATTGAGTTTTCACCGTTGAACTTTTGTCCAAAATTTCCTCGCGGTGTATACGCGGGTTGGTAATATCGAACCCGCGTACACGCGGGCCCTATACGCGACTGTGTGCACAGGAACCCGCGTATACATCGCGAACCATTTTAAATGAAAACTGATGGCTTTGAATCAATTTTTTCTCAGGATGCCTGTCACGAGGTGTGAAAGAGAGCACGCAGCGGTATACAATGAAGTTATGAACAATCCAGAAGCATTAGATGCCCTACGGGGATGCGGTTTGCTTAAATTTTTCAAATTGCCAAATATGAAAGCGAACACGCGTCTGCTTGAGATGCTCATTGATTATTGGGATGTCGATGAGGAAGATTTTATGATCAATCAGATGCCGCTCAGGGTAGAAGTGGAGGATATTTATTTTATCACGGGCCTTTCCCGAAGGGGAGAGGTAGTACAGTCCCGGGGCAGGACACGGAGTGCCCTCTCGATAGAGGATTACGTACAGATATACTACCCGGGACATCCCAAAAAGGTTGGGTGCCAGATTTCCATCACACATGTGGCGAGTTTATCACTTCAGATAATCCTGTTTACCATGGCTCGGTGAACAGATCATCCTCTCTGCATCAGGCGTCACGGCAAAACATGAGCGTGGCAATTGACTGTCTCACTACTGTGTTCGACTGGTGTACTCCTCTTCTGGCCATCATGAAGAGCCAGCTCACTTCTATCAGGAGGGGTCAGACTAAAAACTTTGGATATGGGAGCATCTTGTGTACTTTCATTTTTGAGAAGGTTCCCGCACTCCGCCCCAGGGTAGCAGTTTCCATCAGCACCCCACGCGATCCACGCATGGGCCGGTGGGCTGATCTGATGAAATGTCTGGGGGGTGGGGAGGTCCCAAGGACTGCTTTCGACGATGACTTCTTCACCTGGTGGGATCAGCAGATCATCGCCGTGGATGACTACCCCTATGCTGGGCTGGATTTCCGAGGAGATCCCGATCTAGTGTTACCACCGAATGCAACGTGGGGTGAGATTGGTAAGATTTTTTGATTTTTTGATTTTTTGGATTTTTCAAATAAATGAATTTTAAAAAATATTTTTGATGAGATTCAAATGACTGATATGATTATCATATTCCAAACATTGGGCTGGTACGACCAGACGGATTCCCGCGGCATGGACGGCGCGGCTGAGGAGCCGAAGAGGCGGCTGCTGATAGAGAACAGACTCTGAACAACGTCCAACGACACTTGGCGAGGTTGAGCTGCCGAGTACTGATGGCCATCATAGAGGACCTTCCTGAGGATATGCAGCGTCATGTGGTTGGCATGCCACGTGACTGGGTTCGCATTTTTCGGCACATGGCCAATGCTATAGTAACATACTTAGACGCTCATCCTGAGTCGAGGCATTCGATATGCCGGACATGATTATGGGCATTTGAGTCCCAATTTTGTATATTTTTTGGACACACATATGTACACTCGAGACGTTTTACAATATATATATATCTATATATATATATATATATATATATATATATATATATATATATATATATATATATGCAGTTTGACTTTTTGATGCTTGATTTTATTGTGATGAATGATTAATATGCCAGTCTAATGCTTGATTAGCGATAGAATCAGCTAACCAATTATGAGATCTTGGAATATGCAAATAATTAATATAAGTAAATGATCTTTGCAACAACCTCACCCTTAAATATTGGTGATATAAAGATGGATCCCGTACCCGATAAATGTTATTTAATTGAGACACTATCAATTGAGAATCAAGATATACTACCAACGAGTCGATCCCATGAGAGATTGCCTCGGATAATAAATTAATAATAGTAGTATACTTGGCCATATTGTTTGAAGCAAGACCGATGCACACGCCTCTTGATACCATCAATTGATCAGTTGGATAATAGAGTACCCAAGCTGCGGAAGCAAGATTCCGAGTGTGCTGACTAGCACCATCGGCGAACCCAAAATAGACCAAATCATCCATCAACACCTGCCAAAGCAGACCAAAAAGTGCTGATATCAGAAAAACTCTCGATGATATATGTACAAATATACATAAAATACAAAGAAGTGATTTCCTGGTCAAAACTAAGCAAAGTACTTCTTTAGGTAGAGCCCGTTTCGAGGCTCCGCCAGCTTGTTTCCCTCGAAATCAATTAACTCATACGATCCTTTTTCTAAAACTCATTTAATAATGAAAGGACCGTACCACATAGGCTTAAATTTGCCTGCCCCCAAGGCGTCCTTATCTTGGTCCTAGACCAGGACAAGGTCACCTTCAGAAAAGACTCGAGGATGGACAGACTTATCATACTATGTTTTAACCCTTTTCTTATGGGCCTCATTCATCGTGGCGGCATCTCGACATTGCTCATCGAGATGTTCCAAGTGAACTAGGCGCTCTTCGAGAATCGAAGTCTCAGGAAGAAGCTCAACAGCAACTTAAGAGATGGAATTTCACATTCGACCGGAAAGATAGATTCCATCCCATAAACCAACTGAAAAGGAGTAAAACAAATAGCCGTTTTGACGGAGGTTCGGTATGCCCAAAGAGCCAAATACAACATAATGTGCCAATTGGACCGATTTTTATTGATTGTCTGTTGGAGTATGGTCTTTAAGAGTTTTATTGACTGCCTCGACCTGTCCATTGGCCTGAGGATAATAAGGGGACGAATGCTCCTGACAGAAGCCTAATTTAAGAGCCAATTCGGACATTAGTTGATTCTGGAAATGACTGCCATGGTCAGTGACAATCTCTCTTGGGATACCGAATCTTGAGATAACCTGATTGAAAAGAAACAAAGCTGCCGTGTCACTATCGTTCTTATAAGTAGGCATGGCCTCGGCCCACTTCGTAAAGTAGTCTACAGCCACGATAATGTACTTGTGATTCGCCGCTGAAGGCGGATTACAAGTTGTAAAATCAATACCCCACTTAGTAAAGGGACCGACGGTGACAACGGGAAAAAGGGGAGCTGGATGCGCGCATCTTCCGAGTAAAAATTTTACACGGGTGACAGCGTTTGACCGCTTCCACACAGTCTTTAAATAGTGAAGGCCAAAAATAGTCGGCACGTAAGATGCGCTGGGCTGTAGCAAGCCCTAATAGATGACCACCACAAGCTCCACTGTGGCAGTCATTGAGCACAGACTCTGCTTCCTCTAAGGTTAAACAGCGCCGAAGGATTGAATCAACCCCTCGACGATATAATGTGTCACCAATGATAACATAGTTTTTAGCCAGGTGACGTAATTTTCGACGTTCATCCTTGGAGAAAGTAGAGGGAAACTTCGAAGTCTGGAGATAAATAATGATATCTCCGTACCAAGGGTCAAGTGAAGAGATGAGGAATAAATGTTCGTCGGGAAAACTTTCCTCATAAACAGTATCCTCTTCACAAGGAAGCTCAGAAATTAGCTCCGTGAAAACCATGGATTTCTTAGATTTGGCAGACAAGAACTCGAGATTGAATTCTTGCAAAATGACTATCCATCTATTATATTTGCCCCCAATCACTCGCCTACTGAGGACAAATTGAAATGGATTGACCGTCCTAAGACAAAAGTTTTGTGTAGCAAAATATAATGACGGAGCCTCTAGACAGCGTGAACAGCTGCCAAGGCCAACTTCTCAAGTGGAGAATAGCGGAGTTCAGGACCTATTAAGCCTAGGCTCAAATAATAAATCACGTGCTCGGCGAGAGCATCGTCTTCCTGAACGAGAACCATACCAATGGTTGATTCTGCTGTAGCGAGATATAAAAGGAAGTCTCTACCATAATCCGGTGGACTTAAAAGCGGGGCAGAGACTAATGCCTTTTTCAAAGCATCAAACGACCGCTGCGCAAAGTCGTCCCATACAAATGGAACTCCCTTTCGTAGCAAACGCATGAACCCTTTAGTGATCTCGGCATAGTTTGCTATAAATCGTCTTAAGAAATTAGCCTTCCCTTGAAGACTTTGAAGTTGTCGAATTGAGGACGGGGGAGGCAACTAAACTATTGCCTCAACCTTGAAGGGATCAACCTGAATCCCTTCATTAGACACAATGAACCCTAACAACCGACCGGATGTAACCGCGAAAACGCACTTGTTGGGATTCAACCGGATTTTATAAAAATGACAACGTTCAAAAACCAATCGAAGATGACTAGGATGATCAGTTCTCTTTCGAGAACGAGCAGCGAGATCATCCAAGTATGCCTCGATGACATGTTTGATGTCGTGGAAAGCATATGACATGGCCCGCTGAAAAGTGGCTCCAGCATTTTTAAGACCAAAAGGCATCTTTCTATATGCAAAGGTACCCCAGGGACATATGAAAGCTGTCTTATGTTGATCTTCAGGACGGATAGAGATTTGATTATAACCCGAAAAACCATCCATGAAGGAAAAAATTTCATTGCCCGCACACTCGTCGATAATCTGATCAATGAATGGCGTGGGGTAATTATCTTTCGGACAAGCCTTGTTTAGGTCCCTAAAATCGATGCATACTCGGATTGTTCCTTGCTTTTTGTCCACAGGGACTGGATTAGAAACCCAGTCAGTAAGAGGAACAGGGTATATAAAACCCGCCCTTAGCAGCTTCTCAACCTCAGCTTTGATAGCTGCTGCTTTCCTAGGGTTAACCAGCCGAAGCCTTTGACGAACCGGTTTCGCGTTTTCATACGTCTTGATCTCATGTTGAACAATAGAAGGATCAATGCCAGGCATTTCCTCATAAGACCAAGCAAATACATCACGATATTCCTTAAAAAGGTCAGTGTAGATTTGAATTTCTTCAGGGGAACACTCAATTCCGATGAAGATATTCTCGATGACGTTAGGGTCCCTAGAGATGTTTATAGGTATCATTTTTGAAATTACCGACATATTACCTTCGGCACGAATGTGTGATGGAGCCAAAGGGTTTGACACCGTACAAACATCACTAGTGAAGAGCTCGGAGAATCTAGATTCTATTTCCCGCAATGGAGGAAGAAAGTATGAACGATGGTGTAAGTCTTCCCAAGGTCGATCTATACCCATCATTACTTCAAGGATTGCTTCTTCAAAAGGTAGAACCGAATCTAAGTAGTCCAAGGCAAAGGTAGAATCAAGGCTCCAAGCCGGGGCCACATGACCATCTAACTCCTCTTCGGAAAAAGGAGTAGAGTGGTTGTCTGCAGAGTCTACGATAGACTGATATCTAAGCTCAGCTACAGATATAGGGAATGCCATTCCATTCACTTGTCCTTCAACTAATGTGGTCGTAGGTGAAGGCAAGGTCCAAGGGTCTGAAAAATAATGAGTTCGAAAGAACTCTTCTCGAGGAGACTCCTTAGATGATGAAATAGCATTGATTTTAGCAAAAGGAGAGGGAAGATCAAATGTACCCATCAATGAGGAATACATCCCTACTTCTAAATTCTCAGTTGGTGGGCGAGGGTTATCCACTAAAGGGACAGTAGAGTCAGATCTTGCTTGAGGATCGACTGGACAATAGTCCAATTGATCAACCTTAACGATTTTCCCCTCATGAGGAAAGCAAATGACACGAAACAGAGTCGAAACGACGGCATCCATCTCATATACCCAATTCCTTCCTAATAGGAGATTATAGTCTAGGTTAGCATCTACGACCTCTACTTCAATATTGACGACCTTTCCCCCAACACATATAGGAAAGGCCGGGATAATCCCATGTGGCTTATGAGAATGACCATCAAAAGCAGTCAAAATGGTGGGTGAAGGAACAGCCGAGGGTGATCCAATAGCCTTCCAGCATGACATCGACATAACGCATGTGGAAGCTCCTTCATCTATCACGGTGTGAAAAATATTGATTTTTCAGTATGTAGACTTTATTTGGAAAGCCATATGATGAGGGAGTCGCTTTTTGACATTTAACATGTCAAAAGTGAGCACTAAAGAGTTAGCTGGATCGACTGCTCCAATTGCGGAGAGTAAAGCACTTCTCTGAGCCGGACACGACTGGAGAACCTCTAAAGCGGACATGGTGCACAGACTCTGAGCCAGATCCTCCACAATGGAGTAATTCTGGGCGGCCCTAGCATTAGGATTAATCATCGCGCGTTTAGCGGAACCTTTCGGTATCCGTGGTATAGTCTCGACAGGGGGTCGCTCAATATGAAGGTCAGTACTTCCGGGAACAGTCTTGTCCTTGGAAGTTTCGGCTTCACCATAATCACGTGACCGAGTAGCCACATGGACGTTAGAACCCATCATGAAAATGTTTGACGATTTTTCCCCTTCCTGGTTGCCCCCAACGAAGGTTCCAGAGTTCGAACTCACGCCAGCAAGAAGTTGCTGCCCTTGGGGAAATGTGTTGGTTAACACAGCTTGAGAACTAGAAGTCCCTTGCTGTCCTAACAAGCGCTGAGCGTCTTCAATCTTAGGGCAGAGATGAGTTAGATGGTCTCCACTGGACAATTTGTAGGGAAACTTGACTTTCTTTCTCGACTCATTTCTACCACCACCAGCGTTGTTGCCGGATTTATTTGCATCAGGCTTCCCATCCTGGTTCTTTTTCTTACCTCGTCCTTTCTTTTTTCCATTGGAATTTTGATTTCCTTTGGGGTTATTAGATTGGACGGCATTTATTGAAGAAGTTTTGGAAGCGAGGGGATTAGACGATGTGACTTGGTTGTTAGAAGCAGTTTGCAAGGACAACTGTTGCAATTGATTCAACAAGTTCACGGTAGTTGTGTCTACTGACCCAACGATACCATCCGCGTGCGGACCTGGCTTCGACTTAGCTACATCAACCTTAGATCCAGGAGCATCTGGCAAGTACTTTTGTGGGATCCCAGACTGAGAGTAGATCAATTCTAATTGCTAGGCCCTAAAAATGGCTTGCTCCTCAGAATAGACCCCAGACATGGATACATCCTTAGAGATCTCGGGTTGTAAAGACTTCAAAAACCACTCGAGACGGTACTCCAGAGGGATTTCGGCTTTAATGAGCCTCTTTCTCCGTCTCCATTCCTGAATATGGTCAGAAATGTGGGTTGCCTTATCCTGACGAAAGGTGGCCAGAAGTTCAGTTCCGACATCATAGCGGACAGGCAACTGGAAGTGATTTAAGAAAATATTGACTAAGTCAGCGAAGGATGTAAAGCTGCCCCCTGGCAACTCTATATACCATTTGGCCGCATTACCAGTTAAGGTGCGCTGAAATAGTCTCAACCTAATTGAGTCATCGATAAGGGAGTTAGATGAGCACCATAAATGGAATGTGGTTACATGGTCGCCTAGGTCTTCGCCACTCTTCCGTTCGAATTTTGGAATGTCTGAAGGGAGTTTGGTTGGGACCAGAGGCCAGGCTGGATTGTACTTGATTGAGTCATTTTTTAACTTAGTGAGACCTGGCAAGTTTAACGTTGCCAGAAACGGAAGCCTAGGAGGACCTTGGGGATTCCACCCAGACTGGGCAGAACTCCCAAAGCTCTGAAAAGATTGTCCTGGAATTTGGGAGGCACCAGGTTGCCCGAAGTAACCAGTAGAACCAGCTGAACCAAAAGGCAAGCCTTGTGGTCCAGAAAAATTCGGAGTTTGACCAACTCCGGCCGTATAACCTCCATAACCAGCAAAGTTTCCTCCTAAAGGATTGTAGGGAGTTGACAACCCTTGATAGGGATTCCAAGCCGAAGCAAGGGGAGGAATACTTTGAAACATACTAGCCGTGGAGTACGGCATATTCCCTTGTTGGCCGATAAACGGATTCCCAATTCCCGCGCTACTAACCCCAGGGTTATTCCAACCTTGGAAAGGATTGTTGCTTTGTCCCACAGAAGAAAAAGGCATGGATCCTACCGTCGGGTTGGAATGTGGTATATGACCACTTCCAAAAGGAAAACCCTGGAATGAAGCTGATCCGCCCATCATGGACGTAGCGGCAATAAACGGAACCGATGGAATACCCTGTGAATGGGTGCCAAATGGGAAGAATCTAGTACCAAAAGCATTGGTTTGGGCATTTCCACTCGTGGATGGAATGGAGGTAGACCCAACTATAGATGTGCTAGCAAAAGATCCGAACAAGGAAGCAGAGGAGATGGAAATGGTTCCTCCCCCTTGCACCGATGTTGGGGTTTGCATAGTCGTAGCACTCGTAGAAGCCATGCTTCCAGTAGTGGTCATCGATGGTAAGCACGTAGCGTAACCTGGACTTGACGGTCTATGTGTCGGAGTCCCAATGTATTGCAGTACGTCTGGATGACTAGATGGTAGTGGAGAATTTGGAGCCGCTAACGACTCTGAAAGTTCTTCTGCCTCTATGTTATTCTCCGCTTGAAAGAGAACTCGAGAAAGGACTGGAGTGTCCCTCTCTTGTTCAGAAGTGCCAGGCCTTGCTTGGCCGCTAATGCCCCCGAGAGGAGGATCAATCCCCGATGCGTCACCCAGCGTGGGACGAAACCCACCGGTAGTATTGCCTCTATGCCTTCTAGGAGAAGGCTCTAAACTTGGTGGCAAGAGACCACGAAGTCTTCGAGACCGTCTTGGAGTCGGTCAGCCACCTTGAATTTTTTGTTATGATCTAACTAAAGACTCAAAAAATTGAAAGCTAGGCCAACTAGGAGCACAGAGCACACACTCTAAAGTCCCTAAAGATACAGCCAGTCAAACAACTTCCAAGTATTTCCGCTCCGGGTGATTAAGACCAGACACCAAAACATGAGAAAGTGAAATAAGGGGCCTTCCAAAGATAGTCTAGGATGATGAGGGCCCAGTCCTATCAGCAAAGGTATCAGAGGACGTTACGCTGACCTCCTAACAACAGCCTGCGCCGGTGCAAGCCCCTAAGCTTCACAAGGGTGCCCTCCAGTAGTACTGTCGAGAGTGATGCAATGTCAACCTCAGGTGCCATGGGATTCCCCTCCGCAGCCACCTGTGTAGTTCCCTAAGAGTAGCAACTATGGATACCAACTCGTCGTAGAAGCCAGGCGGAACAGTCATGAGGTAAGTTCGGACAAGTAGGAGAGGGGGTATCTCTCTTCCTTGTCTTCACAAACCCTCGTGCTTAACTCCCAGATCCGGAGCTTTCCTGGTCTTCCTAACGCTATTGGATTTTCTCTCGTTATTCAGACTCCTATATTTGACGTTTATATGGCCTTGGAGAGTTAACTCTCCACTTTCCTAATCCAAGGCCCTAAAATCCTAATCTTGTTGGTGTAACTGACTAAAACAAAAAGTTCTAGTGAATTTTAGTTAGCGCTTGATTTTATTAGGCTGTTCTTTAAGTCACAAGGTAACGGAAGTGAAACTAGTGGTGTTTTTTGACGCAAAAGAAATTAATAAAAAACTTAACTATATGCACATGCACTTTTTCGTTTTTCGATGAAGAGAAATTTCTATAGGGTTTAGAGGTACTTCTAATAAAACAAATTTTCCTTTTCTTTTCATTAATGCACACTTCACACTCACAAAAGCTAACAAAGCTATATATGCCTAAAAAGGGGATGCAAATCTATCCTAATGCAACAACTATATGTGGATGCAAGATCTAAAACTACTCTAAAAACCAAAAATGAAAGTTGCTTGCTTATCAATCTTTATCTTGCCACTTACAATGCCTAGATGGAATATGATATGTTACCATTCATTTCGTCTAAACACTAAAAACAAGTTCTAAGACAAACATAAAGCATTTTCACTTTACTAAAAGGAAACCAAATGAAAAGCAAGTTCAAGAAAGAAAAACTAGGATTTTCAAAAGATTTTCTTCAAAGCAACAAACAAAAAAGTATTTTCAAAAATGCTCTCAACAACACTGAAACTTGTGATCGAAGAATAGGCAATTAAACACTTTTGTGAATCAACACCACTCAATGGATGAAAATTCAACAAAAACAAATGTGCTTGAAATCACTCTTAACAATCAAAAGCAGCAATGAAGGTTTTGGCAAAAAAAAACCCAAAAGATTAAAAAGACAAATTCCAAGAAAGTGTCAATCAACAACTTTCATGAAAGAAAGAAGTGGATGGTCACAAAAAGCGGTTTTGTCAAGCAAACAAAAAATCACCAAAAGCAAGATTAACACAAAGATTGAATTCAATCTCCCTACCCTGATGAAACAGACTAGCCAAGATTCCTATCAAGAAATCTTATGTGCTTTAGCCAAAAATGATGACGCTTGCAATCAACAAAAAACAAGGCCAATACTCCTTATAATCAGAGAGAATTCAGAATGAGATGCTCGCTGTAAAACAAATAACTGATACTGGAAAATGATTGTTTCAGAATGACTCAAACCACCAGACAAGCCTTCAGAGACTAAAAAGATTTATAAATCTCGAAAATTGCAATATATACGCAACTATACTTAAGTACAGATTGCGTGTATACGCGACTGTGTTTGAGGAAACCTGCGTATATGCAGGTTCACTCAAAGAAACAAGCATATATACACCTCTGTATCTAAGAAAAATAGCGTGTATGAAAAGCTTCAAGAAAAATAAAAAACAAACTGAAGAAACTGGCAAAGCTTAAAGTTCAAGAACAGACCAGACAGTAACAGCAAGCAGACAAGGCAGCTGAGCCCTGATTGGCTTGAAAACTACCCAAACTAGGAACAACAAGAGTGTTGTCCCCAGTGGAGTCGCCCATTCTAATGGAGGGAATTACTCCCCTAGGGCTTTTTGGGTTGAAACCCTAGTAGACTGAAAGTTATCTATTCAAAGAAACATACATTCATACAGCCATTATGTTATAGTAAGCAAATTCTATGATAAGGGTACGTACCATTGGTCCTACATTTGAGAAGGCCTTTAGGGTCCAAACCCTTCTTGGAGTTCCCTTCTTCTCTTTTGTCCTTCAAAACAACCAATTCAAAGAACACAGTAGTACATGGACAAAACTTATAAAGAAACCATCTTCATGTTATAAAGAAAGGTAGTTAGTTATGAAATCCAAACAACCATTTACATATGAATTCTAAACATGACTATCATTAACATAAAGAAGATTCATTTCGGGAACCAAGACATGTGTTTCTTTTATTATAGATAAATAAAGTACATAAAAAGGAATATGTTCACCTGAATCACCTTCAGCAGGCTCCAAGCAAAGCTTCCTTCTGGATCCGTTCCAGCCTCAAGCCTCTAACAAAACTCCTTCCATGCCTCTCTCCATGATGTCATAAATGGTGGATGAACATCAACACACAAGGAAACAAAGTTTTCCTGTACAAGATGGGGGAAGTGCAGAAGGCACAAGGGACTTCAGACTTGGTCAAGGGAAAAATCTCAGCATAATAACCTTTCTCTCTATTCTCTCCTCCCTTAGGCCTTCCCTTTGAGGTCTTTTTATACCATCTCCAAAGTATTTTTTTAGTTAGGAGTTGGTTGGGAACAGTTGGGCCACGGGCACTAACAGGTGATCAGCAGGTAAAACCCGCGATCTCTGCCCAAAAATGAGGAGTTTTATATTTTTTTAAGTGTTTTAATACATACACGCGGGTTGGCTATACACATACCCGCGTATACACGCGTTTAACTCAGGGCAATGTCGCATATAAGGGATAAAACACTGTTTTTTAAATTTTAGGACCAGGTCTGGAAGCAGGGGTTGCCCTAGGCCATGAGTACAGTATCACAAACCATAAGAGTGAGATTTGGAGCTATAACATCCACCCCTCTGTTTGATTCATCTGATCATGAGGATATTGAAGAATTCATTGATTTTTCTTATTCTAGCGATCGTGATCCATTTGTTTCCATTTTTTATCACGATCATGAATCTATCATAGTTGATATTTCGAAGCCACTGGTTTATGATGATCTACCTAATGATGAAGTTGAGACACCCAAGATTGTCGAGGCACTCCAGCCTGAGTTGATGGTTATGTAAGGCCCTCACTCTCTTGGGGTCACTCTCACTTCTGATCATGAAATTGTTCAATCACCCAAGGCTCATCATCACTCGTCTGTATGCATTGAAGATCCATCTCACACACAAATCACACTTCCTCCACTTGAACTAAACGATCCCATTTCTCATGCATTGGAGGAGTCTTACATTGAAAGCACTCGTTCGTGATGCAAGTTATCTTTTTTTCTTTTGTTTGCTTTCATGTCTTAGTCAAGAGTGTTCTTTTGCTTCAATGTTGCATGTAGTGTCACACAACACCATGATAAGTCCATGGAGTGTCCTTCATGCACATGCACTCACTTATGTCCTGTGGGCACTTTGAAACATGAAGTGTGGTTGTCTTCACTGTTATATATTTCTTGTATGCTGGTCCGCACAACTGGGTTACTCACGGACCAAGCCTTCACCCACATGGGTCTACCAATGCGCCGGTGGCTGCATTAGAAATATCAATTCACGTGATCAGGCCCATGCACCATTAGTGTAGGAGTAGGAGTAGTTTTTGCTTTCAGTTGTTTGCTTGCATGGTTGTTTTCTTTAATGCTTTGTTTGTTTGCTTGTTTGCTTTCTTTGCTCTCATTTTTGCTTCTGATTTTGCCTGGCTTTGTTGCTAGTTCGTTCATTGGTTTCATTCGTAGGTTCTTTCGCATGAAACCATGTGTAACTCATGAAACAAGCTGGGTAAAGTATAAGAGGGTTTGTATAGCTATCACTACTTGGTTATCTTTCATCTTGCCTATGTATGATGAACTTGTTACTCTTAGTCCATGATACGTCAAAGGAAAATACATACTCTTCGAAGTGAACCTTGGTGTAAACACAATGCTCACGCGCTAACTAGTGCCACCTTCTCTAGTCGATTGTTTTTGGGTTAACCCTTGTTAGCTCAGTAAAGTAGAGTAAGATGAGAGGGAAAACCTTAATAAGTACGTCAGAGATATAATAACTACTTCTTTACTGGAACAACCTCCTCTGCTCTCAATAAGTCACGATCCCTCTTTCGCCTCTAAAATGAATAAATGCTATGCATAGTGAAAATGAAAAATGAAAAAATGAAAAGTCAAAAAATTAAAAATGAAAAATGAATAAGGTGAAAGAAGAGAAAGGCTTCATGCACAGGGAAGTGATGCGAGTAACTCCAATGGGTCCTGACCAGGCTCACTGGAAGCAGAGCCATGCTTGTGTTCCTATGTGACTTCACTGGGGTACTATCTAGGCCTGCAGGTAGTGGAGCAACACGAGAGATGAAATTAAGACTCTAACGACTATACTACTTGTGCACCTATATACCCCTCAACCCCAATTGAAACAACTGTGTTGCCTTAGCTTGGAATGTGTGTCAATCGACCAAGAGTCTGGAAGATGCTACATCTTACATCAAGCTAGTGTGAAGCCAAGATGATCTGAGAATTGAACAATATTTCTGGAGGTGTTAGTCTCATTTTTCACAAGAAAGGTCCATTCAAAAAGCTGGAGTTCTACCAGCATGTCGTCAAGTGTTGTAGCGGCTACAACCACCCTCCAAATTTTTCCTTAGCCTATTTTGGGGCCTTCCCTACCAACCTTACACAACACTTTGTCTTGCTTATGAAGCGTTTATTTAATATGAAGATATTAGAAGGCGGATCTATTTCTAATCATTTAAATTAATTTAACATGGTTACTAGTCAGCTAAGTTTTGTAGGGGTAAATTTTGATGGCGAAATTAGGCCTCTGTTATTTCTATTTCCATTTCTAGAAAGTTTGAATGGCTTAGTTATGGATATTAGTAACTTTGTATCTTGATGTATTAATTTAAAGTTTGATGATGATTTTGATGCCATTGTTAGTGAGGAAATGCGATGGAAAAGCTTTGGTGAGACATCAGGTAATGCTTTGACTGCAGAGACTAGGGGAAGAAAAATGGAAAGAGGATGGAGCCCAGGAAAATCAAAGTAAGTAAAGAAAAGGCAGATCTAAATCTAGATCAGGGATAGTGTGCTAGAAATGTGGGAAGAAAGGACACTTGAAGAAATACTACAAATCTCGGAAGTGAAAAGAAGGAGATGGACAACATGAGAACAATCGTGAAGTGAATGTGACAGGTGATGTGTTCTAATATGCTTTGGTTCTTTCATTAGATAATATTATTGATTACTGGGTGGTAGATTCAAGGGCCTCATTCCATGCCACACCTGATAGTAATAATTTTCATGACTATGTTCAAGGAGATTTTGAACAGGTTCATCTAGGTGATAATAAACCATGTAAAATATTTGGAATGGGTAAGGCTTTTATAAAGGAACAAAATGGAAAAAAATGGCTATTGTGGGAGGTAAGGCATGTTCCAAATCTAAAGAAAAATCTAATTTCGATAAGGAGGTTGGGAGGTGAAGGTTATGTAACTACTTTTATAGATAAAACCTGAAAAGTCACTAAAGGAGCACTGATAATAGCAAAAGGAGAAAAGGTTGGTACATTGTATTTATGCAACAATATTTCTAATTTTGTTAAGGATTTAACCTCCATACGATTAGATACAACATTATGGTATCATAGGCTCATGTGCATGATTGAGAAAGGGATGCAGATTCTTCACTCAAGAAATTTGTTGCTAGGTTTGAAGCATGTTGATTTGGATTTCTGTGAGAACTGTGTTTATGGAAAATAAAAAGAGTCAGATTTATCAAAGTTGGGAAGGAAAAGAAGAGAGAGAAATCAGAGCTTGCACATACAGATGTATGGGGACCATCTTAGGTATCATGTTTTGGTGGATCTCGCTATTATGTTACTTTTATTGATCAGGCAACTAGAAAAACCTAGATTCATTATGTTCATAATAAATATGATGTATTTGATACTTTCAAGTAATGGAAAGCTTTGGTTGAGAATGCGATAGGAAAGAAGTTGAAGTATCTTAGATCAGAGAATGGAGGTCAATACTGTTAGCACTCAGAATGAACCTCAAGGCTGAGAAGAGGCAATTCCGAGGTAACCATAAACCAAGCTTTTGATCTAACATCTAGCCCTACCAGACCAGAGAGAGCTCTCTATTTTCCAACAAAATGTGGCTACGATAATTGAATCTTAGGCTAGCTATGAAGAATAAGAATTTGGTTGAAAATTGTGGGTTGAAAACGTCAAGAGAAGGGACTTTTGGGCTATGGATTTGGGGCTAGTTTCTTCCGGCAAACTTGGGGCAAAGTAAGCACAATGTACAACTAGATTAAAGATATAATGAGAGAAGAAAAGAGGGAAAATACCACTACCCTACAGGCATCAATCAGGGGATGGATCTACAGTGGCAACTTTAGAAGAAAGAGAAGCACAGGGTTACTCAACAAAGCATCTAACAGAGGATGAATTCTGAAAAGATAACCACATAATCAAGCAACATAATCATTGTGAAAGGAGCATCGTGCATGGATGGATTCCTAACACTTCCCTTAGATAATTTTGTAACCAAATTAGTAGAAAAAACAAAACATGGAAATGAATTTACAAGAAAAATATATTGCACATTAAACATTGTGATGAATCCCAAATTTAAAGAGCAGAAAAAGCTTCATTAAAATAATACTCAAAGAAAACTTTACACAATCCAATGCAGCCTCCCTCTACTGCAAGAATCCAACCATTACACTCTGAAATTCATCAAATATATACAATTATCTCATCCCTGTACTAAGGGAGTTGAGCTCAACCATCTCTCTCAAGATAGAATCAATTACATTAAATTTGGACCGAATTTATGAAAATAGGGCTCAAAGATGAACTCGTATCTCTTGAACCATAACACCTGTTAGAAAACTGAAAGATATTTTTGTAGATAACGTCATGTTTGAGAACAACCTCTCTCAAATTTTGGAAATTAGTTTCCAGTTACTCAGAATCTATGCCACAAAATAATCTCTAAACAGGAAATCACTAAATATTTAAATCTGTAAAAATAGGTTGTAAAGATCTAGTCAAATATTCTAATTCATGACACCTGTGAATAAAATGAAAGAGGTTTTTCTTATATGGATCGTGGTTGACAAAAGCCTCCTTTTGTTTCTCAAAATGACTTTCCATAGATTTTAAAATGGCGCCGCACTACAATGACTAAAACAGTAAAACAAATGCAAAATTTGTTTTGTTTTAATGTAGGATTCAAATATCACCGCATATCTCCCACATAGTAACACTTGTGCATAAACTGAAGGAGTTTTATGTTAATTAGTATTTTATTGACAAAAACCTCTTTCCCTTTTATAAAATTCATGTCCATTACTTCAAAAACTGATTTTGTAGTAAAATTGTCCCTGTGTGCAACAAATGACCTCAAAATATGCATAACCAAGAATCAATCATTCATTTCAATCATATCTTCTGATCTGGGAGCTGGTTTTGGGAGTGTGATATATTGTTGGAAATATTTTTCTGATCTGCTTCTGATGAAAATGCTTAGGATATTATTTGCACTGAAACTCATGTGCAAAACATCTCTAAAAACCAGACATAGTAAGAGCCCATTTTGATCCCTAGTGATAGGCTGCGAAGACTAGAACTAACAAATACCAGAGAAAATAGTTTGATAACTACTTCTCATAGCATGGGATTCGTAGAGAGAAGACAGTTCCAAGAAAATGGTATGTCAAAAAGGATGAACACGATAATCATGGAGCATGAAAGGTGCATGAGATTGCATGCATGATTACCTTTACAATTTTGGGTAGATGTAGCATACATTGTTGTTTATCTAATAAATAAAGGGCCTTCAAGTTCCTTGGATGGTGGTATTCTGAAGGAGGCATGGATAGGTAAAAAGATAAACTAATCATTTTAAAAGACTTTTGGTTGTGAAGCCTCTATCCACATTAATAAATAAAATAGAACAAGGGTTGAGGAAAAATCAAAGAAATGTACCTTTATCAGATATGGTGTTAATGATTTTGGTTATCACTTATATGAATATGAAAATCAAAAAATCATTAGGAGCAAAGATATCATATTAAATGAAATTTTTTTGTATAAGGATCATATGTGGTAAAAGAAACAAGAAAAGGAAAAAAAAAGCATATGCAGTGCTTGATGACATCATAGAAAAAGTAAAGGTGCCTAAAAAACATAATGATCAGAAGCCACAACAACAAAAACAATCACAATAGCAACAAGCACCTCAAACTTGTGAAAATGGTGTTAGAAGATCTATCAGGATAAGTAGATCCCCTGAACGATACTCTCCTTTATTATATTATGTATTTTTGACTAATTCTAGTGAACTGGAAAGATATGAAGAAGCAATGTAGATAGAAACCAGGAAGAACTGGGAGCAAGCCATTAAAGAAGAGATGGGCTCCTTGATTCATAACCAGACTTGGTACTTAGTCAAGTTGCCTACAGGTAAAAAAACATTATAGAATAAATGGGTTTACAGGTTGAAGGAATACGATGGAAGTAAACATAAGTATAAGGCTATACTTGTGGTGAAGGGGCTTGCACAATAGAAAGGTATAGATTTTGATGAATGTTTCTCTCCTGTTGTTAAAATGACTTCAATTAGAACTATTTTAAGTCTAGTGGAAACAAAAGATTTATATTTTGAACAGATTGATGTAAAGACAACCTTTATCCATGGGTATTTGGAGGAAGAAATATATATGCAGCAACCATAAGGGTATGAGGTGAAAGGGAAGAATGAATTAGTGTGCAAGTTGAAGAAGAGCTTGTATGGCCTAAAATAGACTCCAAGCCAATGGTATCTAAAATTTGACAGGTAGATGTTTAAACAAGGTTATACTAGATGTCATTCTGATCACTGTGTTTATCTTAAGAAACAAAATCATGGCAACTATATTATATTTCTATTGTATGTAGATGGCATGCTTGTCGCAGGGTCTAACATGCAGGAGATAAATGTCCTGAAATGAAAATTGGCAAATTCATTTGCAATGAAGGATTTTGTTATGCAATCGAATCACAAATAGATATATCAATGACTTAAAAATTATCCTCTTAGAGGGGGAAACCTCCTTTACATTACATAAATGAAAAATTCTTGGATGATTCAAATGACAAAACCTCCTTTCCATATATATGATTCTAAGGGGTCACAATATAATAAGAGACGACATAACAATAATAATGTAAGGGCGTAACCATAACAATAGTGGGCTTCTATGGGGCACAATAATAACAATATGGGGACTACATGGGCACAAAAATAATAATAAATGGGTTACACTGACAATAACAATGAGGGAATACACTATTATTACAGGGAAATGCAATGCCCCTCTCCTTCAAAAAAGTGTTGTCCTCAATGCTTGAGTAGTTCTAGATGCTTCTATATAAAACTATCATCCTCCCATGTGGAATCTTCAATGGGTAAGTTCTTACACTTGATGAGATACTATGAAATTGATTGATTTCGTAGCTGTCAAGTTCTTGTTTTCGTGACCTCTACAGGTTACAATATGATTTTTCCTTCCTAGTTAAGTTTTGGCAATATTGTTTGAACTGGGAGCTTTTCACCTATAACTTTCTTTAAGCATGAAACATGGAAAGCTAGGTGCACTCGGGAAGATGCAGGAAGCTCCAATTTTTATGTCATAGTACCAATCCTTTGCAACACCTTGTAAGGACCATAATACGTTGGTGATAATTTATTATTCCTCTTAGCTTGCTTGAGGAACATTTGTTTGTATGGTTGTAGCTCTAAAAACACCCAGTCACCTACATCAAAACTTTTGTTGTTGCAATGTTGATATGCCTGTTGTTTCATACTATTTTGTGCCAAAGTGAGGTTATCCTTTAAGAGTTGGAGAAATTATTGTTGATGCTCAATGTGATATTACAAGGCTTGAACCTTAGAATGATTTTCCAAGACTTTTTCGAGATCTGGAGAAATAGATTATTTTTATGTTCGAACCTCTAGTGAACATAATTGTGCAACTACGCCCCATTGTTCTTTCTTTAGAATATTTGTCATGCCATTAGAGTTGAGTATCCTTCCTTGTTTCCCTACGATACCCCTTAATTCAACTTCCTTTCCTTAAAAAAAAAATCAAGAAAAGTTCTTGAAAATTAAAATCTATCCTACCCAAAGATTGTAACTGTTGGGCTCCTAGTACAACATCAGCAACACCCATTGGAATCGAAATCATTGGATTATTCGATACATATTCTCCCATGGATAGCTTGATATTATGTAAATTTCCAAAGAAATTTATGGTTCCTCCATTTGCAATCATCACTTGACACTCTGGTGCTAGATATAGGAATAAATTCAATTCTTTAGCTATCTTACAATGAATAAAATTATGGGTCCTACCCGAATCAATCAACATTGTTACCTTTTTCTTCTTGATATGTCCTTCTAACTTGAGAGTTTGAGGAGTGGTAACTCTTGCCAATGTGTTTTGGAGAATTTGGTATCTACAGATAAATACTAATTCCCTGGATAAAGAGCCATATCTAGAACAACAATTTAAAGTATTTTAGTCTTTCCCTATAAGCAATAGATAATATAAGAAGATGAGAAGACCTACTTGTAGCTTCATTTTCCTCTCATCTCCTTTGTATCGATCTTGTTTCTCCTTCCCATACTTAACATGCTTGAGAAGTACCTGTAAGCACAACAGAAAACAAAGAATCGATCAAAGCAAAAGATCTATTGAATATAAGTGAATGGAATCAGACACATTTCACACATGTAAGCATTATAAAACAATACAAACATATGGGAGAAAGTTTCAAACACTTTATTAAATAGACAAAGGAATTACAACCATTGTGTCTGATTCAAAGTCATTCCTCGAGCTTGGATCCCATCCACATCACATCAAAAGCATTAAAAACTTGTAGTTACAATACTTTCTTCAAAGAATCTCACAGCAACATTATCTCCTTACAATTCAGCATAATCCAGCCCCTGATCACTTAGATGACTGGTCAATTTATAGGGAGATGAAGGAGCTTTTGTCATAAATGGTGGCATTGAATGGCCTTCCATACTTAGAGTTAGTTCCATGGAGGAAGGGATGAGAGGATAGAATGCATCTTAACTCATTTCTCATCCATTTTCGAGCTCCTAGGAGTTGATAAGTGAGGGAACCTTCTAGATGAATCCAAAAGATAAGAATATTCCCCAAACCCTACGTGAATTTAGCTCAAACCCACCCAACGCACGTGAAAGTAAACCTATGTGCTCTGCAGATTACCATGGAAAGGATTTAACTGCTCTGCAACGCACCCTTACATGGGCCTACCTGCGCTGGTCCCTCTAGAGGCCATTTCTAGATGTCTTCAAGTCATGAAATTGTCTGGGAAGGAGGCATTCAAAAGGGTGACCTGTTTAGGGCATGTAGGAACTAAATTAGGGTTTAATGAGCCCTAAAACAATGATTTGGATGATGGGAGTGATGTGGCCAAATGGATCTGTAACACAGTGCATTACAAGATATGGTCGGATTCATTTCTTCTTTCTCTAGGATTGGTTCTTGGTGTATATCCTCTTCTTTTTATGTTTCTTGTTCCTTTTCTTCCTCCTCTTCACAACCTATGTAAATTAATTTATTCTCAGCACACTTATGACCATTAGTGTATTTTCTATCACAACTGTAACAAATCCCTTTTTCTCTTTTTTATTCCAATTTTTTTGGTGTCAACCTTGTATGTTGTGGAAGTCTAGGAGCAAAAACACCTCCATATTTATAGTTGTGAGTGGCAGGCTTTCTTGTTGCTATAATTTTTCTTTCAATTTTTCTTGCCAACCTAAATGCCTTCTCCAATGAATAAGGTTTCGAAAGGAAAACATCATGTTGGATGTTATCGTTTTAACTACCTATGAAGACATCAATCCTATACTCCTCTGGAATATCATATCCCCTTATATTCAATTTTTGGAATTCCTCAATGTGCTCTGCCATTGAACTCTTTTGTTTGATACTTATCAATTGGCTAAAGAAGGTGTTTGTCTTCGCATCCTCATAATGTGTTATCACTTCCTCCATGAAAATTGACCAAGTGACAAGTGGTTTACGAGAACAAAGCCATCGATACCATACAAAGTGATTGGGTTCTAAATATAAAGTTGCAATGTGTACCTTTTGTGTGTGTTGCACATTATGGAGATCAAAATATTGCTCCATATGTAGTATCCATGTTACCGAATCCTTACCATAAAACTTCCTCATACCGATCTTTGTAATTGATCCAAAATGGATCCTAAAACTTCTAATTCTAAGTCTTTAATACTATCGAAAAACACTAGTGTAGAAGAAAAACCATGAAGAATGCCAGAAAACAGAGTAAAGCGAAGGTTGAAGTATCATTGAATCACAGCCATTGGATCAAACCAATCAACAGTCTAGAACAAATCAGTGGAGCGCATCGGAGGGTTCAGTGATATCACATCGGTGGAGTGTATCGAGGATGGCCCGAGGGGAAATGTGATTGCGATCAGTGACATAGTGTGAACCATTGACCGAGCGGGCAGATCAACGGCTGCGATTACACCATCGCATCGCAGGTCTCCAATTGAAGGACTCACCAAAGGCCCAAAGACCATGCAATATGTGATTGCGATATATCACATCACAATATCGCATCACAACAATACAAAGGGGTGAAGACCCATAGCCTGTGCGATTTGCGATAGTGATCAAGGTGGACCCGAAAGGGTTTATAAATGTAGCTCTATAAAATTTTAGTTCCGATATAAACGTGTTTTGTCGGGCTTTTTCTGTGTATTGGTGTATTTCCATTATAAAATTGAAATACAAAGGAGACATGGCATATGGCACTACAATGATAAAACATGGACCCGAAAGGATTTATGAATGAAACTTTATGTTATTTGGGTTCCGTGGTAAATGGTATTTCAGGCGTGCTTCAGGCGGTAAGTGGTACTAGATGGGATCCGCCCAATCCTATACACTGACTGACACATAGCACGTAGTAAGGAGAGAGAAAACCACTTTTTCGGGTGGGTGATCTTTGTGGAAGTTAGTCATCGGAAATGCACATCAGCCGTCAGATCAAATGGTCACAGATCAACGGTGTAGAATGCATGAGCAAGTTGGATGATTGGCATGGATGTGAACCATTAGACGAGAACAGATTTACAGTGTGGGATGCCAAAGGACTGATCACAGATGAGGCATAATAGTCATCTGATTCCCATATTTTAGAGATTTTCCTGTGTATTTCTCTATGTAAACAAAGAGGCAATTCTTTGGGATTTTTCACTGTGCCAATATTTCCATTTGAAAATAGGTGGCCACCATACCTTAAGCATTTTATAATGATTGTTTAACGCTCGACAGGGAGTTGAATGGAAAGCATCCTGGAGCCAGAAAGCCCAAGAATGTAGATGAATAGACAAAACCGAGAGGCTTAAAAGCAACTCTATGGCAGACAAAGAGGATAGAGAAGAGGAGAGCAAGAGAAAGCAGAAGAGAGAGAGCAAGAGGGAGAGTCTGTGCACTCTTTTAGACTCGAGGATTTCGAGTAAATCCCTATTGTTTTGTCATTATTATGTTGAGACTCTATTCGATCTCACACTTGTAATCATCTGGTCTTGAAGACATAATATAGAGGTCGACATTGAAATCTTTGACCAAGAGACATAGCCAGGGGGGTCTGGTGAATGCCTTCATTATTTTTCTTGTGTTGATTTGTGATTGTTATGTTTTCTAATTCCTCATTGTCTATATTATTCACAGTCTTTTCGATCCATTGCACTAAATGATATATGCATTCCTGCATGAGTCTATAATATAGATCTCTCATTTTCAGATCAAGTGGTATCAGAGCATTTGGTTTTGGTTTTGTTAAGTTAGACAAGCTTGTGTTGGATTTTGAATGCTAACTAGATTAAAGCTCAGATTAGGAGAAGGAGAACTTGTTGAGCCTAATCCAGAGATTGGAGGAGTATACTCTTAGAGGATAATGGTAGAATAAGCTCCATTGGGATCAGAATCTCAATTTATAGAAAGTTTTAAGGCACTCCAAGCCATGGTGGAAGAGATGTATCTGGAATTTAAAAAGGTTCGAGGTGAAAGCACTTCAACACCCAAACTAGACAAAGGAGCAGAGGAACCTTTTCTAGTTTCCCCTCCAGAAGGCAAAGGGAAAGGGAAAATGCATCCTCCACCATCTCCTCCATCATCACCTTCATCATCCTCATCATCTTCTAGCTCTTCTAAGAAGAAGAAGAAAACTTCCTTAATCAAATTAGATGTGAAGTTTGATTTGCCAATTTATGATGGAGAACTCAATGCAGAAAAGCTAGATAATTGGATAAGACAAATTGATGTATATTGCAGGGTACAAAATGTTGATTCAAAAAGGAAGAAGATTTAGCTGGCTAGCCTTCGACTTGGAGGAACTACACTAGTATGGTGGGAAGGCAAGACACAAGCTGATCTACAAAAACATGGTAAAATCATTTCTACCTGGAATGAATTTGTTTCTGCTATCAAAAAGAAATTTTATCCTTTAGCTTACATGCAACAGGAAATGATGAGTTGGCAAACTCTTCGTCAATTGAAAGGTTAGAGTGTACAGAGTTATACTCAGAAATTCAGAAACAGAGCTTTAATTCTAGGTATATCATTAGATTCATCTAAGACTTTATTGAAGTATATAGGTGGTCTTCATAGCTATTTAAAGCATACTATTCTCATATTTAATCCCACTAGCTTAGATGATGTATCAGTTCAAGCCACACATCTAGAAGCTAGAGGTAAGAATGTAAACCCAGAGGTTGGGGGATCATCTAAATATTTTGTAAGCAAAAGCAAGGAAAAGAAGAAACTGAAAAGGAAGGAGAGGAAGGAAAACACTATAAAGAAGGATAAACCTTCATGCACTAATTGCAATAAAGAAGGACATGATGAGGCACATTGTTGGTTTTTGCATCCAGAACAAAGACCTAAGAATTTCAGTGGAAATAAGAAAAAGAATGTTGCTACTATTCAGCAGGACTTGGGATCAGATTCAGGCGATGAAACAACAGTTACAGGCACAACTATTAAAGGTAAAGATTCTAAAGCATCCACAAGTAATTCTGCACAATCTGTTGACAATGAAAGTAATGAGAGAGAAAGAAATGAGTTTTTTCGTATTAGAGTAATTTCTAAGAACAATAAGATTGATACTTTGTTTGATAGTGGATCACAAGTAAATTCGATTTTTGAAACAATTGTAAAGAAGTTGGGATTACAAACAAAACCTCATGAGAAACCATATCCATTAGGTTGGGTGTGTGATAAAACAAAGCTACAAGTAACGAGACAATGTCAACTTAGGTTTGCTATTGGATCAACATTTGTAGATGAGGTTGAGTTAGATATAGTTCCATTAGATATATGTGGTATTGCTTTGGGAAGTCCATACTTGTATGATAGGAAAGCTATTTTCTATAGAGCTGAGAATAAGTATCAACTCACTAAAAATGGAATAGAATACATTGTAAGAGCTCATAAACTCAAAGATAACTATTCTCTCATAAACTCAGGGTAGATGAAAAGAATTGTGAATTCAAGTAAGCAATTTTTACTAATGGTTGTAAAGGCAAAGGATCCTGAAAAATCCAATGCATTTGAAGGTTGTGATTCTAAACAGAAAGTTGATTTAGTTAAATTTGTTTCAGAGTATGACGTTCTATTTCAAGAACCAAAAGGTCTACCGGCCAAGCGAGAAATAGTACATGATATTTATTTGCAATGAGATGCTCCATTACCTAACATTGGAATGTACAGGTTGTCAGCTTTAGAGAATGCAAAAATAAGTAAGTAGGTACAAGAGTTGCTCGATAAAGGGTTTATACGACCAAGCACATCACCATGTGGATCTCTAATTGTGCTGGTGAGAAAGAAAGATGGTTTGTGGAGAATGTGCATTGATTATAGAGCACTAAATAAAATAACGATCAAGAATCGTTATCCTCTTCCTCGTATAGATGATTTATTAGAACAATTGAAAGAAGCAGTTTACTTCTCTAAGTTGGACTTGCAAAGTGGTTATCATCAGGTCAGAGTTGTAGAACAGGATGCATGGAAGACTGCTTTCAAGACAAAGTAAGGATTGTATGAATGGTTGGTTATGCTTTTTGGTTTAACTAATGGTCCTACTACATTTATGAGAGTTATGAATGATGTACTCAGACCATTTATTGATGATTTTGTAATTGTTTATCTAGATGACATTCTTGTTTTTAATAAGACATGGGAAGACCATGTAAAGCATGTAAAGTAGACTTTAGATGTTTAAAAAGAGAAAATCTCTATCTAAAACTGTTAAAATGTGAATTTGGCAGAACATCTTAAATTATTTGGGTTATATTGTAGTGGGTGGTGAATTGAAGATAGATCCCTCTAAGGTTCAAGTCATTGTGAACTAGCCTAAACTCAAATTTTCTACATAGGTTAGGAGTTTCTTAGGGGTAGCACAATACTAGAGAAATTTTATTGCTAACTTTTCTTTGAATGCAGCTCCATTACATGCTTTAACAAGATTGAAACATGTGTTTCAGTGGGGAGGCAAACAGCTGAAAGCCTTCGACAACTTAAAAGAGAAAATTAGTACAGCACTAGTACTATCACTACTAGATCTTCAACATCCATTTGAGATTGAGACAAATGCCAGTGACTATGCCATGGGAGCAGTGTTGATGCAACACGGAAAAGCCATATGCTATCATTCTGAGACATTTACTTCTGCAGTAGTTAATTATCCCACATATGATAAAGAATTGTATGCATTAGTACAAAGTGTGAAAAATTGGAAACATACCTAATGGGTAAAGAAACAATCATACATACAGATCATCAACCACTTCAATATTTGCACTCACAAACTGAATTGTAGCAGTCAAGACATTATAGGTGGATGTGTTTTCTACAGCGATTTCATCTTGCCATCAGATATAAGAAGGGCATACATAATAAGGTTGCATACATGTTATCAAGACCAATCATAAATGCATCTACTATACTTAAGCATAACTCAGTAATGCATGAAAGTTACATTGAACAATATGCTCAAGATGTAGATTTTAAAGATGTATATGCAACTTTAAGTCATGGAAAGCAAGTAGAAGAATTGGATTATTATGTAAAGGACCAACTCTTATATCATTTGGGAAAGTTATGCTTTCCACAAACTGAAAGAGTTAACATAATCCGAGAAGCACATACTTCTCTCATATCAGGTCATTTTGGTGTAAGTAAAATAGTTGCACAATTGCAAAGGTTCTGTTATTGGCCAAGAATGCATGAGATAGTTTCTAGATATATCAAAGGGTGTACACTCCACTTCCAATTCCTTCCCGTCCTTGGGAAAGTGTTTCCACGGATTTTGTTGGGGGATTGCCAAAATATAGGAAAGGTCATGATTATTTGTATGTTGTTGTGGATAGGTTCAGTAAAATGTGTATTTTGATAACATGTAACAGGCAGGTTACAACTAAACAAACAACAAATTTGTTCTTTCAGAATGTATGGGTTCATTTTGGGTTACCCACTTCTATTGTATCTAATAGAGATTCTAGATATGTTGGGAAGTTTTGGTAAAATCTATGGGAGTTGATGGACACCAAGTTGAAGAAGAGCACATCATTTCATCCAAAAACAAATGGTCAAATAGAAGTGGTCAACAGGACAATGATCTAGTTGCTCAAAGGCTATTGCAGCAAGCATCCCAAGCTTTGGGATGAGCATTTGTGTTACGTGCAGCATGCTTACAACCGTGCCAAGCACTCTTATACTCAGAGATCTCCTTTTGAGACTTGTTTTGGTTTTATACCAAAGTGTCCCTTGGATTTTTTATTTGGTAAAGAAATAGCAGTTGATGGACACAGTGATGTGGACAAAGCAACCAAGTTCATTGAACAAATCTAGAAAATTCACCAGGTAGTACAGGAACAACTGGAAAGACGTCAAGCCAAGAACAAGGCAAGACATGACAAGCATCGAGCTGAACATAGTTTTCAAGTTGGTGATCAAGTCTGGTTGTACATTAGCAAAGACAAAATGCAAGGTGAAGGTAAGAAGCTAAAACCAATAAGGAATGGACCTTTCAAGATACTTGATAAAAATGGTGAAAATGATTTTTGCCTTGATTTACCAGCTTATATGCAGATCTATTCAGTCATTAATGCAGAAAACTTGAGGTTATATGAACCATCAATGATTGAAGATCCTGAAGAGCAAAGTCAGTTGCCTTGTATTGAGGATTTGTTGCTTGAATATCTCAATTAGTTATAGGAAGACATAGTTCTGGACAGGAAGGTGAGAACTATGCATTGAGGGGATGTTAAGTACTTGAGAGTAGGGCTCAAAGGTTCAAATCCAAGAAAAGCATGATGAATAGAAGTTAAAAAAGTGAGGGAGCTGTATCCTCACTTGATCGATGCTTAAAAACCAACTTTTGGTGGTCCAAAAGCTTTTCAGTGGGAAGGCGGGATCCAAAGTCGATCCTAAAATGTCTAAGTCTAAGTCTTTAATACTATCGGAAAACACTATCGTGGAAGAAAAACCATGAAGAATGGCGGAAAAAGAGTAAAGCGAAGGTTGAAGTATCTTTGAATCAGAGCCATTGGATCGGACCGATCAACATTCCAGATTGAATAAGTGGATCGCATTGGAGGGTTCGGAAATATCGCATCGGCAAAGTGTATTGAGGACGGCCTGAGGGGAAATTCAACTATGATCAGCGTCACAGCACGAAACCTTGATCGAGCACGCAGACCAACGGCTGCGATTACACCATCGCATCACAGGTTTCTAAGGGAAGGACTTACCAAAGGCCCGAATACCCTACAATATACGATTACAATATATCACATCGCAACAATATAAAGGGGCAAAGACCCATAGCCCGTGCGATTTGTGATAGCGATCAAGGCGGACCCAAAAGGGTTTATAAATGCGGCTCTATAAAATTTGAGTTCCGATATAAAAGTGTTTTGTCGGTCTTTTCTGTGTATTGGTGTATTTCCGTTATAAAACTGAAATACAAAGGAGACATGGCATATGGTGCTATAGCGATAAAACATGGACCCGAAAGGATTTATGAATGCAACTTTATGTTATTTGGGTTCCATGGTAAATGGTATTTCAGGCGGGCTTCAGGCGGTAAGTGGTATTGGACGGGCTCTGCCCGATCCCATACACTAACCAACACGTAGTACGTAATAAGGAGAGATAAAACCTCTTTTTCGGGCAGGTGATCTTCGCACAAGTAAGTCATCTGAAATGCACATCAGCTGTTAGATCAAATTGTCGCAAATTAATGGTGCGGAATGCACGAGCAGGTTGGATGATCGGGATGGATGTGAACCGTCGGATGAGAACAGATCTACAGTGTGGGATGCCAAAGGACCGATAACGGACGAGGCATAACAGCCATCTGATTCCTCTGTCTTAGAGCTTTTCATGTGTATTTATATATGTAAACAAAGAAGCAATTGTTTGGGATTTTTCACCGCACTAGTCTTTCCGTTTGAAAACAAGTGGCCACCATAACTTAAGCATTTTACAATGATTGTTTAACGCTCAACAAGGAGTTGAACAGACAATGGTTGGGAGCCAGAAAGCCCAAGAATGTAGATGAACGGATAGAGCCGAGAGGCTTAAAAGAAACTCTAGGGCAGACAAAGAGGACAGATAAGAGGAGAGCAGGAGAAAGTAGAAGACAAAGAGCAAGAGGGAGAGTCTGTGCACTCTTTTAGACTCGAGGATTTCGAGTAAATCCCTGTTTTGTCACTGTTGTGAGACTCTTTGAGCTCACACTTGTAATCATCTACTCTTGAAGACATAATATAGAGGTCGACACTGAAATCTTGGACCAAGAGACGTAGCTAGGGGGGTTTGGTGAACTCCTTCATTATTTTGCTTATGTTGATGTGTGACTGTTATGTTTCCTAATTCCTCATTGTCTATATTATTCGCAATATTTTCGATCCATTGCACTAAATGATATAGGAATTCCTACACATGAGTCTGTAATACCTTAATATTGATTTAAGATTTCTCATTTTCAGATCAGTGATATGGTGGATCTTCAATCCAACATTGGAGTCTATGAAATCATGATTAACGTTTCTTTTGTTCTCATCATGATTTTCATCTAATACCTTTTCAACATTAGGAAGCTTTTAAGCTAGCAACTTTGTAAAACCTTCCTTCAAAAACCTTCAATGTCTTCTTTTAAGCCCTTCTTCAAATCTTCAATGTTGCGTTTCATGTTTGCTTCTATGCCATCCATATTAGCTTTCATGTCATCCTTCAAACCTTCCATGTCTAATTTTAAACTATTCTTCAAGCCATCCATCTTGCTTCCATTTCATTTTTGGTTACTCTTTGGGAGAGTGAAATGTTTTGCACTTGATCTACAATTTTGATATATCATGTTTCATTTATTCCTCTTCTTAATGTGTCATAGAAGATATTTCTGGTTGCTTACTAGGTGTGTTTTTTTTGTTTTGAGGCCTTTTTCTTGCTTTTTAGGAGGTCGATCTTGATGATCTCCAAGTTTTTAAATTTCTTCATGTGGTATCTCTCTGAGGCCTCTTTCCAACCCCACAAGTTTGATTGATATTGGATTATTCAAGAAATAGTTAGGTGAAATATCCCACGATGAACTGATTATGGATTTGTTGAGTAGAGAGAATTTGTACGGGATGCCACATGTCCTTGTTTCAACCTTCAGCCCTGAAATTTCTACACAAACAACTACAATTTGTGCACTTTCAACCGCTTTTATAGAATTCAAATTTGATGCCTGAAACTAAAGTTATGACAATTTTCCATAGATAATCTATTTGAGATAGAATTATGGAGCTCGCAAAAACCATAACTTCCTCAGAGCATATCTCCAAAAATATAGCAAAGCAAGATCTTAAATTTTTACATGATGTTCTATGCATTGTTGGCTCCATGTGGTAAGATTTTCAGCTTCTAAAGCCTCATATAAAAGAGTTATAAATATTTCCCTAGGTCACCTGTTTGAGACAGAATTCTAGAGTCTGCAAAAACCCTAACTTCCTCAGAGCGTATCTCCAAAAATTTAGTGAACCATGATCTGAAATTTAGACACGATGTTCTCTGAGATTTCGACTCCACATCGTAAAAAATTCAGCATCTAAAGCATCACAAGAAAAAAAATTATGGTGAAAATTCCAAGATGACCCGTTTGAAGAAGCAAAACCCTAGAATCCAAAGCTCTAATACCAAATGTTATGAAACCAACTCACAAATAGATAAATGAACAATTATTGGATGATTCAAATGACAAAACCTCCTTTCTATAAATAGGAGTCTAAGGGGTCACAATATAATCAAATTCGACATAACAATAATAATGTAAGGGCACAACCATAACAATAGTGGGATTTTATGGGGCACAATAATAACAATATGGGGACTACACATGCACAGAAATAACAATAATGGGGCTACACTGGTGTTGTGGCCAGCAACAACCCCCCTCATTCAATCTAGTCATGATACTGAATGAATGGGGACCCTTAGTTAATTTTTAAGGAAAAGAAAGGATTTCTTTTTGAAGTTACAACCATACGCTTAAAAAAAAGGTTTCTTGAATGTCTTAAGCCTAAGCCTGTGTTCATGAAAGCAAATCTTTAAGGTCGCAGCACATAAGGATAAGAAACACCTTCATTTCCCTTCTAGAGACCAATATGCGCACCGCCCCAGTGTTAATAACAACATCGCATCGCAACATACTAGCATCTATAAAGAAAAGCTTACAAATCCGCCGATATGCGATATCGCGATCGCGCGATCACATATCGCAGAAATGAGGCAGGCAAAGTTTGGCAAACATTGAATTATTGCGATCTGCGATATTGCGATCACTGCGATTTGCGATTGCGCGACATGCAAGGGTACGTTGGCAAATCATAAAGCACCTTAGTACGAATCCTTCAGGCGCGTCACCCAAAGAAAAGCCACTTACTATAACCTGACTTGAAATTATGCGCTTTTAATGATAGTAATAAATTAGTTGTCAGTTATTAAGTGGAATAAAGACGTGTGCCTTGATGCGGATTTGCTTCACGTAAGGTGGCATATCTGATTATCTCTTGCATTTAAAATTCTCCCATCACCTTTCTGATCAGTCTTTCCATTTCACTCGTAACCTGCAGGAGCAAAGTGCGAAGGCAAATCAGACAGAAGCGCAAAGCGAAATGGGAAAGAAGAACAAAGCTCAAAGCTCCGAAACAAGAGAAAAAACCAAGGAGATGGTGCCCCTGTACACAGATACAGCCTGCAACAGAGATGCAGGTATCTCAACATGGGAAAGCATGTATAGGTTGTTAGAAGAAGAGAACCCTAGAATAATGAAGGTAACTGCTGCTGTTGCGGGTGCATCACGTCCTTCAGAGGCATCCCTGGAAGATCTAGCGTGTTCTTTCCTCCATAAAATAGCGGCAAGGCCGAAGATCCTACCATATACAGACATGATCAAGTGGATTCTAGATGATGCGGATTTGGCAAATAGGCAATTCAAAGTCCAGGGACATGGGCTCGTGAGATCGTTTGCTGCCCAAGACCTGAAGCTCATGTATCATCTTCCTGAACCGCAAGCGACCTATAATGCACAGTTTGTTAAGAAGTTCGCAGTAGAAAATCCTGATCTATCAGACACCACTAAAGAATGGTTAAGAAGAGATGAGCTGTTGAAAAAGGATAAAAACGGTATGTACAGCACTGGTTCCCTTACCTCTCCATATTGTTTTGCTGTAGCCATGCTCTGTAGATTATTTGGTATGCCCGATATCAATAAGTTTTCATCTGAATGGCTACCATTAGTTGATGCCGCGACTAGCTCCGAGATAGTAGATTGGGCCAAAATCCTTTCTGATACTCTATACACAGCGGTTGTCAATTACCGTTCTAAGAGATCCTTCTCCCAAAGGGTCTATCCTCCTTTTTATTTGTCTGCCTATATAATGGACTCTGTCTGTCTTGTATCAAAGTTTCCTACCATGGGGTGGAAGTGGACTACCCAAGACCCATTGCCCATCCACGTTTATCATAAAGTCTTATGGGATTCCCAGTTTGCCCCTCATTTTTACCAGATTTGCCATGGGCTCATATTGCCCATACATAGAATGATATATGATAAGGACCCCCCAAGGTGCTCTCCCGAGGCCCAAATTGATATCATCCCCATCGCGAGATGGTTTGGGGAAGAATGGTTTACCTACATTCGAGTTTTTGGAAGCACTGTACCTCCACATGTCCTACCCTTGTATGTCCCTGATAAACTGTTGGCCCGGGAAATCGCTTATCAAACTTGTTCTGAAGGCGGCTTAACCAAGGACCTAAAGGACAAAAAGAAGGCCATTTGGTCTCAATTTCCCGTCACTTGTGGGGCCTTCTCTTTGTTCGATGTGGGGCACGCTTTTGGCGAGGTGGAGAATGTGACGTGTCTTCAATTATTTAAGTTCTCATGAAGACCATTCGACCCAAATAATGTGGACCAGGAATTTACAACCAATGTCAAGATAAGAGTGTTCTCAGGGAAGAAAGATCTGTTTGATGATCTCTTTCAGAGTAAGAGCTCGCTCGAAGAGATTTTGCAAGAAGCTCAGTCGAGGTTGTCTCCAGACGACCTCCGGAAATTCACGTTATATAGAGAGAGAAGGCTGGCTAGTATTCCACTAGAAGGGCTGCGAGTAGCTACTAGAGAACCGACTCCGAGCATCAGCCTCAGTGAAAACTCCAGCATTTCCAGATCTAAGTCCAGCGCCGCAAGAGAAATATCTGAACATCCTGAGGAGTCTGTGCACGACAAAGAAAAGAACGAAGAAACAACCAAAGACACAACTCAGTCAAGTACGATGGCTCAGCAGCAAGTTATCACCTCACCACCAAGAAACGTTCCCCCTCCTGTCGTCGAAACACCTCTTGTCACAACAGAGTTGGATAAAGAGTGGGAAACCTTCAATGAATTAATTAATCTTGAAGGGCAAGTCCCGAAGACACCTGTGGGCAATACACAGGTGGTGCAAGAGGTCGTCTCAACCATAGTCAGTAGCGCCACAGAAGCAGAACACCTTCCTATCGCTCCATCCTCAGAACTTCTACTCAATGTAGAAGAAATTCCTCCACTGGACGTATTCTACAGTCCCCAGCACAAAGCAGTTGTAAGGAGACAAAGAAAGAAGAGAAAGCTTGAAAATGCACTGTCTCAAGACGCTGAACATCTAGACGTCTTGTGGAAAGACCCAAATAATAATCCAACCGAGAATCTCACGAAGCTGTCTCAGATTGCAGGAGCATATGCTTCTACAACTATTGACAAGGCCTCTGAAGTTCAGCAACTACTAAAAGAACATGAAAATCAAATACAATTGCTACAAAAACAGTTGCAACAAGCCAACGCAAACACTGAAGCTTCCAGATAGCTCGAAAAGCTACAGGAAGACTTTCGCCAGATGCAGGTAAGCTATCAAAGAAGTCTTGAAGAAAAAGAAAAGCAACTGCAGACGGTGCACGAAATGCATAAAGGTGAACCTAAGCTGGCAGAGTTTATTTCAGAGTCCATCGGCTTGAACGAGAAACTATCACAGCAACAAGAAGATATGGTACGTAGAATATCACAGTGGAGACACTTTTGTGAACTAAGCGACAGGATCACCAGCCAGGTGGTGGAATTGCGGAACGACTATGATCATAACAACAAAAGAGTAACAGAATATTTGACTTGGCAAGATGATGAGGAAGGGAAAAGAGCAGGTGTTACACTAAAAAATGTCACCATGGCTATTTACAGTTAGTATGGCTCCATCAATAGTCATGCTATCCTCCTGGGCAAGTCTCATGCCTCTGCTCTCCATGTCAAACTTCAAGAAAGAGAGAAAGTCTTTGTAAATGTGTTTATCTCTAGGTACGCAGATTCTCTCGGCCTTACCTATGGGTACGCACCTAATGTTCACAAAAACTGCGTACTTGTACGCTCTGTATGTAAAGGGGCAGGTGCGTACCCCTGTAAAGGTAAAAATGCGCAAGTTTCATCTTTAAAAAGTTACTTGTGGTCATTTCTAGAGGTTTCTAGAAGTATGTTTGACGTGTATGAAGCGCCTCCAGATGGTTCATGTACCCCTACCAAAGAGGAACTTATCCCATCAACAAGGGAGCTATCCCATCCAAAGAGGGGATTATCCCATTGATGGTGGACCTGATTAACTTCCTCTCGAGCACTACAAATACAGGCATTGGGCCAGAAGGAGGGGAGGTTGGAAGCTAAACATTTCTAAGGGTAGATGCTGCTGGAATTAGGACTCCCATTTAGAAGCTTGTGAGGAGAGATTACCATCTTTTCTTGTTCTATTTGGAAGTGGGTGAGCTTTGTCAAAGTAAATGAGAACTCTTGATGGACCCTGGGAGGGACTTGCACAACACCAAGGCTCAGGTTGTAATTGTTCCATTTGTTTCCTATTAATGCAAATGAGTCCATTCTTCTCAATAACTTGTTATTTATGAGTTGTTTCATGTACTCCTTGGTCTATGTGTTAAATATGTTTTATTCTATGAGATTATCAAGTGCTATTTAATCGTTTGATTGTTAGTGGATGCAGGTTTCAAAGTGAAGGAGGAGCTCATCCGGATCAGTGAGGCTGGACTGCTACAACAGCGTTGGATTACAGGTAGGATCTAAACACTTGATTTCTTATATAGTAAATGCATGTTTAGAGAAGGATTGCTCTTGTTTGTCTTGTTTGTCACTAGAGAGTCTTAGGCTCCTAGGGAGGTTGGTTGTGTCCACACTATCGACTCTTTCCGCCTGACAAATTGGCGACTCCGCTGGGGAATCCATTGATGTGAAAGTTTTTTCCTTTGTATGCAACTTTGATCTGAGAAAAGTCATTTATTTTCTGGTTTTTGGCTTTGTGACTTTGTATTTGGGTGGGTTAGCTTAAGGTTAGATTGAATTTAGTTTTTCTTGGTTTTTTCAGTAGTACGCACCCTCTGAGTATTTCACAGTGCGTACCTGTACGCACTGTTGCTGTGTGCACAGAGCGGGCGCGCACCTATCTTAACAGGTTGCCTGCGTACCCTGCTAAAAATTAAGAAATTTCCATTTTTTATATTTTTCCTCTTAGATTTTGCTTTTTCTTAGTTTTTACTACCCAGATCCATTAGTCTCTTGTCAAAGATCTTCACCTAGGCTTGTTTCATTGGCATTTCGGCTCTAAGCTTTCATCAATTGGGTGTTTTGAGTCTCTTTCTTGAGAAATTCTTGATTTGATTTCCTTTGGTCATTACTTGGCGGTTTGTCTCAGTCTTTTCACAATTTTGCATCTTTTTGCTTTTGTTTTTGCAAAAAAATTTCCCCCTCATTCGCCGGGGAGGGGGCTAAATTGTGTATGAGTGTTAATCGCCTTTGAGTGTTTTTATGTTTTGATCTTTGGAACTCTCACCCAGTTTTCTCGACTTGCACTTGATTGGTTCTTAGATCACATTAGAATCGTCTTGTGTTTGAGAATTCTCATTTTCAGAATATGAATGGAAAATGTGCATAGATTACATTTGCATACTATTCAAGTGAATTTTGCATAGATTACAATTGCACAGTTTACATTCTGAAAAATCAATCGTAGATTTAGATCAGTTTTCTTTGATTTGAATTTACACAAAAATAAAAATAAAAAAAAATATTTTGGAGTTGATTTGCATTAGTTTTTCTTGATGAAATTAGTGCATTAGAGAATTTGTTATATTTTCTCTTAGTGATCAATTTCTTGCATTGTTGGAAGTGAATGGAAACTCTCTCCTTACTTTAGTTAAGATTCATCGAATTGAAAAGATTACATTATCATATTTGATTGCATTCAGTTGAGTCGGGTCATAACACCATTGGTTTCGTATCCATTTACCCATTTGAGTAATAACAGCCTTAATAACACAGCGCTTAATTAAAATTCATCTAGTAATTTTTACATTTCTAGGGCTCTGAAACACCAACATAGCTTAGGCTAGTGTCTTGGAGTAGGAGAGTAATTAACTCTCCAAGACAACAAAACCAAACAAGTAGCTCATCTTGTGGTAGGAGAAATCCAACTGTTTCATTTGTACTCTGGGAAAGCTCCTCTTAAAGGAGAAGCACGAGACCGTGTCCGAACCAGTGAGGGGATCAATCCTCCTTCATTGGGAAAGACGCCAGATACGCACGTACTACAAACGGTAAACCTCGGATTATTGTCGAGGAGCCTGGGGTCACTTGTAAGTAAACCTTGGATTATTGTCAAGGAGCCGGCAAGGGGATTGAGCTTGTTACTCTGCCCTTGCGTGCTATCGGGTCATAGACTGTTCCCCCAGTTATATTTGTTGCTTTTGGTAACCTTAGTGACCATTATCTTTCGGATTCTACCCGAGGTGACGGTGGAGGGAAGATCCCACTGTACCTGGAGCAGACGTCTGCTAGACTCACTTGGATTTTCTAGGGGGTTCACTTCACTTGAGACGGTTAAAGTGGAGGAAATTGGTCCAGTCTATTCATTAAGCAGGTTGCCGGGGTAACTGTTCCACCCGCCACTTCTGTACTGAATTCTGCGATGTTGGATTTCATCACCAACTAGTGTTTTCGGTTCGGAAGGCTACTGTTTGTGTGTGGTTTGACTCCTAGATTTGATAGCGCGTGTTAATTTGTTTGTTTTTACTTTTAGAGACCATAGGTGTGAATTGTGAATTTTAATTGTTAGGTGTGAATTGTGAATTGTTAATTTTAGTTTTAAATTGTTAATAAAATTCACTGAAGTTGGATATAATGGCAAATGTTCTGGAATTTACCAACCTAGGAACCCCTCCTAATGAGAATCCTAGTACTTTTCCTTACTTTGGAAATGTTGGTCCTCCTTACATGGCTACTTTGTCATTACCTGGATTTACAATAGGATTACCAATATGGTTATTTTCAACTTCGTTGGCCCAAAATACTCCAATTGTTCCATCTCAACCGGATGCTTCACCTCAACAGAGTTCACCATCTCAACATCACCAACCTTCTGTTGACCCTTTACCTTCTTCGCCTAATTTTTCTTCCTCCATTTATTCCTCTTCGCCTGGTAAAAGCCTTGATGCTAGTAACCAGGAGGCTAAGAAGAAGAAGAAAGGGAAGAAGAAGAAGAAGAAGAAGAAGAAGCAAGATAAGAAATAGGTCAACCAACCAACCATGGCTGTAAGTGTTAGTTGTGTTGAGGAAAACTCCGACATGCATCGTAAACCCAAATACCCTTGCATGCTTTGTAAGGGTGACCACTTCCTTGTCAATTGTCCTGGTATTCCAAAGGTCCTGGAAGTATGGTCAGAAAAATCACATCAACTTTCCATTGATCCATCAACCAGTGATAGTCAGGTTCCTGGGAAAAAGGGTAAAGTTAGGTTTCCTTGTAAGTTATGCAAAGGGAGTCATCAAACTCACATTTGCCCTCACATGGATGAAGCCTCAACATTGTTGGAAAACCTTACTGTTCCACAGCAAGAATTTCCAACTGGTTACCGTAAACTTTCTCCCAACCTACCGTCAACTGACGGAGTGATTGATCTAATTTCAAGTACAGTCGATCACACTCTTCCATTGGAGAGTGTGATCGATCAGATTCTTCTATGCCGGGGGGAATTTCACCTGTTTCTACAGAACCCCCTCCAAGTACTGAGGTCTTTTCCTTTGATTGGAATAGACTGAGAGAACCTCTTCTTCCTTCCTCCATCCCTTTCCAAATCATTGTCAAGGCTGGTGGTAGGGACATACATCGTACTCAGGTAGATGAAGGTGCTTCTGTTAGTATTTTATCCTCAACTGTTTGGAAAGCTTTGGGTTCCCCTCAGCTTGCGCCTATTACGCAGAATCTGAAAGCTTTTAACAGAACCATTAGTGAACCTTTAGGGATCCTTCCTAAGTTTTCTATTACCTTGGAAGGTAAAACTGTCTGTATTGATCTTATGGTAGTTCAAGGTCCCTTGGATTTCAATTTACTCCTTGGGCGAGACTATGTTTATGCAATGAAAGTTGTCGTATCGACACTCTTTCGCGTGATGTCTTTCCCTCACAATGGCAGCATTGTGACTGTAGACCAGCTTTCGTTCCCTAGTCTTGTCTCAACTACCAATAATATGACACCCCTAAATGTTCCTGATTCTAAAGTGGTATCTACCCTGCCACGGGTTAATTATGTGGCAACTGGTCCCATGTTTTCAGTTACCGATGTAAGTGAGCCTCTCACTGTTTGCTCATCTTCCTTTGATTTAGATCCGGTAATTGACATGGAAAACTCTATGGGATTACTTGAACACGATGTTCTTATCCCTTTTGAGTCCCTTGACATGTCTTCCTTCCAGAGAAGTATTCTTCCTTCTGATGAAGACCTTTTGGAAGCCATGATCAAGGTGCGTCCATTGACATGTCTTTCTTCCAGTTGGAAGCCATGATCAGTGTGTGCGAGGATAGTTTTGTTCCTGTGTCAACCTCGTTAAAAAATGAAACTGGATGTAGTGAGGAAAGTTCCTTTTACTGTGTCAACCTCGTTAAAAAATGAATCAGTGTGCATGAGGAAAGTTCCTTTTACTGTGTCAACCTCGTTAAAAAATGAATCAGTGTGTACGAGGATAGTTTTTTCCTATATCAACCTCGTTAAAAAATGAAACAGGCTAGTATGAGGATAGTTCTTTTACTGAGTCAACCTCATTAAAAAATGAATCAGGTAGATTTTAGGATATGTAGGTAGATTGTAGAAAGTAGGGTTTTGAGGATAGTTCCTGTTACTGAGTCAACCTCGTTAAAAAATGAATCAGGTATGAGGATAGTTCTTTTCTTGTGTCGACCTCCTTAAAAATGAAACAACTCCCTTTTCAAGGTAAATATTGAAAGTAAAGCTTCATTCCATCCACCTAATTGAATGCAATGAAGCTTGGGGGGCATGTACCTCGTTTTGCGTCATTATGCTGGGGGCATGTGAACTTATAACAAGCATAGTTTTTCGTTTCAAGCTTGCATAAACATGAAACCGAATCCGAGCATAGTTCTTTTCCTGTGTCAAGCTCGTTAAAAAATGAAACAAATCCTCCTCTAATTGAGTCAAGAGTTTGACTAGATCTCGTAGATGTTAAGTTGTATATTTAGGTTAGTTATTTTAGTTTTTTCTTACAGTTTTAGGTCGAGTCTTTCAAATGATCTCGTAACTCAACCTTCATTTCATCCAACTGGTTGAATGAAATGGAGCTGGGGGGCATGCGCTCTAGCAGTTACGCTTAGGGGGCATCAAGCACAGTTTTCTCTCTGTTTCAAGCTTGTGTAAAAATGAAACTACTTTGAAGCATAGTTTTTCTCTGTTTCAAGCTTTTGTAAAAATGAAACCTATCTCGAGTCAGTTTCAGTTATTTTCAAGACTCGTTAAACTCATGAAAATCCCGAGATTATTTTGCTATCTTTCATTCTCGTAAAACAAATGAAAACGCCAAGTTCTTTCCATCTTTTCCTTCTCGTAAATTAAATTGAAAGTCAGCCAAATGAGTACATTTTTATCATTTTTTCGAACTCATTAAAACTTACAAAAAAATGAAAACCATGAGTACATTTTTATCATTTTTCGAACTCGTTAAAACTTACGAAAAAGTGAAACCTCAGAGTCATCTTTTAAGCTCTTTTCTGACTCCTAAAACATGAAAAGATTGCCGAGCGTTTCTTTTACACTCGTTAAAACGGAATTAAAAGACGGTCCCCTTATAGCTCTTTTCTGACCGTAAAAACAGGAAAAGATTGCCGGGTTTTTGTCATTTCAAACTCCATATGGAAATAAAATGACGTGTCCTTGATCGCTTTTTACTTTTCAGGTCAGAGACACTAATCATGAAAGTACTCCTTGGTCGCAAGATCAAGCGGTTCTCACGAGTATTATTTTATACTTTTTCAGGCTTGGCGGACACAAATTTACAAAAAAGTTCAACCTGGAGTCTTCTTAAGTTTTTCAGACTCTCTAAAATTGAAAAACGCCGAGTTTCTCCTATACTGGGCTCGTTAAAATTTCACAGTAAAGGACCTGTTCAATTACAAACAAGAACGAACCTCTCCTTCCTAGGGTTCGAATCAAAACTAGGTTGGACTCATCCGAAGGATGAGCTTATAATCAAGCATATGTTATCCTCCTCAAGCTTGTTAAAAATAAAGAGGTACTTGCCAGAAATGGTGGGGGAAAAGAGAGAAGAATGAGCCCATTTGTTATCTTTTGTCTCAGAAGAAACTTTATTACCACTCTTGGACACGACACTTTTCATTCACCTGGGTTGGGAAATCCTTTACCTCACAGTTGATCAAACCACATTGAAAGTCTTCAGCCGGGTTCCGAGGATTAACTTTGAGTCATTTATCACCAAGCCATCTGTTGTGTCGTTATGTGTTCAAGAGGTCTACAAAGCAAAACTTTCATCTGCAAAATACTTGTCATCCATTTGACCATCCCTGAGTCAGTCCTTACAGCAACATTTTTTCAACTTGAACAATGATTTCGTGTTGTGGGCTTTCCTGCAACGGGTCGCTTTCTATCGACATCAACACATTATCTAGAGAGATGACTTAGAAATCGTCAGTACCTTGAAGTCTGCATACATCAATGGCAGGTTTCTCGCCTTTGACGTCAGTTCACATCATTGACTTTCGATCGAAGGATTCCGTGAAATGTTCGACATCAACGCATTCATTCACATCTCATGGATTGTACTGGGTACTTTGAGAACCATTAACATTACTGGTGGTCTCTCTCTAATCAAGTGGTTTCTACCATGTTCGACATCAACTCATTTATTCGCATGGTTAGAATCGTACCAATTCGGGAAGTAGAAATGAAGACCCTGGATCTAGTTTCCACCATCCAGGCTGTGAGGAGTTTTGTACTCATTATCTAAGTAGACTAATCATAAACAGATGGCTGCGCCCATACTGTGTCTACAAAAGTCTATAATTATGATGTACTGCAAGATCATTCCTGTCTCAGAGTAGTTAGTCTGTTAGTTAAAGTTTTGATCTGAGTATGGGAATGCCTACCTCAGTGATGATATAATCTTATACATGTATTTTGTGTTGAAAATTGCAGGTTCTGACCAGGATCTCCACGAGATAATCCTTGAAATGATAAAGCGCATCACCCTTCCTAGATAATACAAAACCCTAATCTACTACAGGCTTCGCACTTTAGGGGGCAATCTGTTACACTAAAAGTTGTCACCATGGCTATTTACAGTTAGTATGGCTCCATCAATAGTCATGCTATCCTCCTAGGCAAGTCTCATGCCTCTGCTCTCCATGTCAAACTTCAAGAAAGAGAGAAAGTCTTTGTAAATGTGTTTATCTCTAGGTACGCAGATTCTCTCGGCCTTACCTGTGGGTACGCACCTAATGTTCACAAAAACTGCGTACTTGTACGCTCTGTATGTAAAGGGGCAGGTGCGTACCCCTGTAAAGGTCAAAATGCGCAAGTTTCATCTTTAAAAAGTTACTTGTGGTCATTTCTAGAGGTTTCTAGAAGTATGTTTGACGTGTATGAAGCGCCTCCAGATGGTTCATGTACCCCTACCAAAGAGGAACTTATCCCATCAACAAGGGAGCTATCCCATCCAAAGAGGGGATTATCCCATTGATGGTGGACCTGATTAACTTCCTCTTAAGCACTACAAATACAGGCATTGGGCCAGAAGGAGGGGAGGTTGGAAGCTAAACATTTCTAAGGGTAAATGATGCTGGAATTAGGACTCCCATTTAGAAGCTTGTGAGGAGAGATTACCATCTTTGCTTGTTCTATTTGGAAGTGGGTGAGCTTTGTCAAAGTAAAGGAGAACTCTTAATGGACCCTGGGAGGGACTTGCACAACACCAAGGCTTAGGTTGTAATTGTTCCTTTTGTTTCCTATTAATGCAAATGAGTCCATTCTTCTCAATAACTTGTTATTTATGAGTTGTTTCATGTCATGGAAAATTTTAGGGGCTAATGTTCGCCCAGTGGGCTAATTTTCCATGATTTTTCCACAAAAAACATTCGCCAATTTCCAATTTTATAAAAGACGATTCGCCCAAATTTTAGAATATAAAATTATTTTACCTTAAAAATCGCCAACATTATAGAGAGACTATATATAAAATAATTATAAATTTGATTAATTTTACAAATATATGAATAAACATTTATAATTTGCATATTAGGGATTAGTGAGATTCGCCAATGTTTTAAACTTCAAGAAAATTTTCCATCCTTAAAATTTTCCTTGTTTCATGTACTCCTTGGTCTATGTGTTAAATATGTTTTATTCTATGAGATTATCAAGTGCTATTTAATCGTTTGATTGTTAGTGGATGCAGGTTTCAAAGTGAAGGAGGAGCTCATCCGGATCAGTGAGGCTGGACTGCTACAACAGCGTTGGATTACAGGTAGGATCTAAACACTTGATTTCTTATATAGTAAATGCATGTTTAGAGAAGGATTGCTCTTGTTTGTCTTGTTTGTCACTAGAGAGTCTTAGGCTCCTAGGGAGGTTGGTTGTGTCCGCACTATCGACTCTTTCCGCCTGACAGCAGGGGCACCCAAGATTAATGAAAATCACAAGGAGCTGCTCTTTAATAAATGGGACGAACAAATCACACAGGCGGAGCGAGCAGCAGAGACAGCGGCGACACAAGCGAGCATCCTTATCGACTGTGTAAATGAAAATTTACACAGAGCCAATTTGATTTCAGAGACCACCCTGGGATACCTACCGAGCAAGTTGCAACTGGAGACAGAATGGAGGCAGAAAGCGCAGGCAAACGGGAAAACAATCCAGGCATTGGCTAGACTAAATTGGGAATGTTACTGGACATACTTAGTTAAACCGCACAGCCAATGCATGACAGTAAGATGCATCATGAACGCAGCCGAAAAGGTAGCGCCAGCTCTTATGGATGTCGTTTTCGCAGCCCAGCTAAGCGCAGAAATCAGCCAGCCTACTCTTCTCAGGCCTATGCTTGACAGCTGCAACTTCAAAGACCAAGTTCACAAGTAACTTCATTTAGAATATTGTTTTTTCCTTTTTGACTAAATTAGAAAAAGGGCGGTCATTTGAGAACCGTATCCTCAATTTTGTAATAATACTATTATTAGAATTAGGAAGTAGTATTTTAACCCTTCTCATTGCATTGGAGAAGGGTCCAGAAATTTGTCAAAAACTTGTCCTCGAAACATGCACTTCTGCACCCTCAAAGGAGGTTTTGATGAATGGAAGGATCGAGATTTATTTATGTTTGCATTTTAATGTCTGCTACTGATGTTGCACTACTGTACTCTTAGTAGATATTAGAACAAGTAGAAATAAATCGTTATTGCTTGAATTCTGTGAGTAAAAATCAGTCATAAATGGTACTTTTATCTCTTGACGAATTTCTGCTTATATTCTTAGAGTGATATGCAGCTGATATTGTTTATATGTTAATGTATGAGCATATGGGTTATCATTTGGCACTTTTGTACGGTGGACTCATTTATTTATGCTTGACATATGAATGATTTATTTATGCGATATGCTGTTCACAACTGTTTTGTTTAACTTCTTATGCAGAATGGTTCATCTTAAATGGTTTATATTCTTGTGATAGCTGAATGATCTTTATTACCAGTTATCATATGAAATCTTTCTAAATCGCATAATGGAAAAGATATATCCCGGGTTAGTGTAGATTACATATGTTGTTTTCATTAGATTACCATAGCTTAGAATCAGTTTGCAAGTTAGATTTAAATTAGTTTTAGAATGCTTCCAGAATCAACATAATCAAACTCTACACACACACACACATATCCCATGCATCGTGAATCTAGTCCTGTTACCCCCAGTCGGACCCGCTAATCCAAACGGGCAAGGAGCCGCCAACCAGGTTCCGGACCGGGTGGGTATCCCCATTGTTGTTGACCCGATTTCAGGGCCCTCAACAACTGGGAGTAAAAATGAAGGAATACTCTAGTATTATAGGGACCTAATATATTTAAGTGCTTCTAAACAAATCCTTTCCATGAGAATAACTAGAGACATGAAAAATCGCAAATTAACATTTTCTCAGAATGAGTACATAGAAAAGGTGTTGGAAAGATTTAATATGTAGACTACAAAACCAGTTAATACCCCTTTGGCTATCCATTTCAAACTAAGTAAGGAGATGTGTCCATAGACTCAAGGAGAGATGGATTATATGTATAAATTTCCATATGCATCAACAGTTGGAAGCTTAATGTATGCAATGGTCTGCACAAGGCCTGATATTGCACATTTAATGGGAATTGTAAGAAGGTTTATGAACAATCCAGGAAAATAGAATTGGATGGAAGTAAAGTGGATTCTCATGTATTTGATAGGTACCACAAATCAAGCATTATGCTTTGGTGGTTCAAACATTTCTCTACAATGATATGTTGATGCAAATATGGCAGGTGATAGAGGTAGCATGAGGATCACCACAGGGTATGTGTTTACTGTATGTTGAACAATTAACAATTGGGTTTCAAAGATTCAAAATATTGTTGCACTTTCAACAACGAAAGTAGAGTATGTTGCTGCTACAGAGGCTAGTAAAGAAATGATTTGGTTACAAATGTTTATGGATGACTTGGGAAAGAATAAGGATATGTGAAAGTTATACAGTGACAACCAGAGTGTCATTCATCTTTCAAAGAACTCAGCATATCATTCCAAGACTAAAAATATACAACTCAAGTACCATTTCATATGGTTAGTGTTGGAAGATGAACAGTTGAAGCTAAACAAGATACACACTAGCTAGAATCCTGCAGACACGCTAACAAAATTTTTAACCAGGTTGAAACTAATATCTTTCCCAGTTCAATTGGTCCTAAACTATCCTGATGAAGATGAGAAACATTCAAGTCCAAAGTGGAAGCATTGTCTAGCAAGTGAAGCAACGTGGAATTTCTATAATTAATCTCCAAGTGGGAGATTGTTGGGTGTGGAGCCTGATTATCTTCCTAATTGTTTAGAGGTTTTTGTTTCAGTTGGGTGGGATCCATGTTCCTAATGACACGACAATGATTCCCTTTCAATCACCATTAGGGGGGTCTAGGGGGGATGACATTTATGAGCCCCCCCGACAGGGATTTGGGGGAAGCACCCCTGAAGCTAAAAATAGATGAAACAATTCCTTGTAAAATATTGTAATTTCATAGTCAATCTAATCCATTCATTAGGTGGATGATCTAATGGTATAAGTTATGTTAATTTATGGTTTTTTCCCTAGAAGACACCCCCTCAGTTTGTAGGAGGGAATTGTATTGCAACTGTGTATTATGATTCTAAGCGAGAAAGAGAGAGAGAGAGAGGAGACTATGAAAGATTGAAGAGGAAATTACAACAGATTTGTTGTAGGTTGTATCTCTTCATTTTGCTAGATAATATAAAAGGAAGGATTGGTTGTTTCTCAGTGGACGTAGCCCAAACTGGGTGAACCAAGTATATATGTGTCTATCTTGTTTTATATGTTTCTATATTTATGTTTCAACAATATTTTGTGTATTTCATTGCTCCGTTAATTAATTTCTAACATGTAGTCACTCTTTTTCCTCCATCACATCTATGCTAGTTGTGAGAATTCTCACCACATCCTCCTCCTCAATTGCTTCCACCTATCATCAATATCCACAAAAATAAAAAATCAATTTACCTACCACTATCTTAATCTTGTTCTAATTTTTCCTCAATATTGTAGCACAAAATTCTTTTGATGTCTCCATATCACCTGCTCTTATACCACTTAATGGCACCAAATCTACCTTGACACTAATTTCATGAATCCACTCCACACACATATTTGCATTTACATTCATTTCACAACATTTCCTAAAGCATTCACCATGCACAATCAATATAAAAATATAATTCATGAGCACCCATTATATTTATTTCCATTAAACACATTGAATAATTATTCTTCGTAAAATAATACCAATCTCCACCATTAAAAACATGAAATAGATTTAGTGAAATTAAATCTTAAGTAAGATTTCTCTACCCAATCCACACACATAGGCACTTAATTCTAACAATTCCAAATTTTTTAATAAATCTTCAACGATCGTGCACATAGAAACTTCATACATAGAAGATATGAAACTTAATTTCATTAACAAAACCTATACATAAGAAAAAAAATAACTCAAAAACCTTTGTTTCTCTCTATGAGCCTAATTGCACATTCATTTGGCCATTAATTTTTTTTGGAATTATGATGCATCTGTTGTCCTTGATGGAAGATCACTTGCGATAGAACAAGTATATGGTAACTAGATGAATCCACGGGTTATTTCAGAGGTGACAGAATGATGGAACATAATAATGGATCAAAGGTTTACAGATCAGAATCATAAGCTTGATACGGTAAATTGTTGGCATTATGAATTAGGTGTTGTCCTTGATGGTAACCTACATGATGAGTTGTCCTTGATGAAAACCTATTTGATGAATGGAATCCTACTTGATAAAGGTATAAACAGGATGTGTTTATAGATGTGATAGAATGCATGTTAGCTGTCTTTACAGATGTGACATAATGCATGGTAGTTCAGAGGAATCAGTTAAGAGGAATGATAAAATTGGAAGTTCAAGAACTATACACAGGTTTTGTTAAGCCAAGCCATGTATAAACACGAGTTCAGTGAACAAAAGTAGTGTATGGTTTTATACCATGGTATTCTAAATACCAAGGGTTCTTACCATGGTATTGGCCCATAGTAATGAGCGCGACAAAGAATATTGATCCCGTTAAAGAATACCATCGACATAACTATGGTTTTGACCTATGGTATTGAAAAAGGCTAAAACTATATAAGGTGATGAAAATCAAAGTATTAAGGGGTGAAAGTGATGGAAATCTTATGGAGAGATAGATCAAAAGAAAATATGCATGTTGTGGATTTTTAATGCTTTGCTTGATCTAAACTAAGTATACATTTGAGAGTTTGATGATGGATAAGATCCAATAGATCTGGAATAATTATGCACTAATGAATACAATGATGGATCAGGATCATGGGACCTGAAATGAGTTTTCATTGTATGATATTCTCATGGATTGGCTAGATCAAAGTACTGATGCATTTTTTTATCTTTGGATATTATGATCTAGGTCTTTCTGAAGTTCTGAAGACCTGCACAATTTTAGGTCAAAATTTGCATATCTATATGCTGGTTGGTCTTAGTAAAAGAGTGTATACATGCAGGTTGGATTCTACAAACTAGCTTATATAAAGTAAGGGTATTTTTTCATAAATGACTCATCAATCTGATCAGTGCTGCTTGCTTCTATGTTGTCTGTCAATGATGTTCTCATGATTGACCTGGGTTAAGTGATAATGTCTAAAGTAGATATATTTGAATGATGAAGTTGAATGTGGTTATGGATTGATTGAAGAATGTTAAGGTTACTTTCTGATTGTGATTAAATATTAGAGATAGTTCTATGATTGTTTCATAGTGTTGCAGTAGATCGGGTATGATTTAGTGTTCTTTTCAGAATTGCAGTAGTCAAGTTTTCAGTTTTTAGTGTTTTAAGATTTGTATGTATGTTTCTATACATAAAAGTGTGTATGCACATGGTTTTCCTTAAGTGAATTAGTGTATGCAGTTTGGAAAATGAATGATCAGGGGTTTAGTTGATTCTGTTTGTTGATGCAACATTCTGAGTTCAATTATGTGTACTGGTTACAGTGATCTGATTGTTCCAGTTGACTGGTTAAATTTTGATTAAGTGTTGATTGATTGGGTTTTGAATGAATGGTTGATTCAGTTGTATCAGAAATCGATGATTGGGTGATTCAGTTGTGTTATAGGTTTCAATGATTGATTGATTCAGTTGTGTCACAAGTTCCAATGATTGGTTGATTCAAAAATTGATGATTGGGCTTCAGTTATGTCAGAGATTGATAATTTGGTTTTGGTGATTGATTGATTTAGATGTGTCATAGATGGATGACTGAGTTACAATTTGATTTTTGATATTGCGCTTAAGTTTTGATAATGGGTCCAGTTTGAAAATTTGATGAAAAGTGGCCTACAAGTTATGATGTGTTGAAGTGGGTGGGTCTAGGGTGGAAATGTATGAAAAGTGGTCCATGGATGTTGTTGAGGGTTGGAAACTTCAATGAGGAAGTCGAAGCTTCCAACCAATAGTAGCTGGTAATCAGATCAAGGGATTGGAGCTCCCTTCTAGTAGTAGTTATAGAATGAGTGAAGGTGTTAGCCTTCTGCAGGTTGGTGCTTGCGTATTGGTACAAGTTTACGCGAGTACAAGAATCATGGGGTTGGAGTTCCTTTCCAGTAAGAGCTAGAGAATGAATGAAGGTTGTAGCCTTCTGTAGGTGGGTTCCTGCATACTGGTATGAGTTTACACCATTACAAGATTGTAAAATTTTTATCTTTATATTAAAGATGACAGAGACGACAACAACAGATGGTTTTTTCCCACATTGGATTTCCACCTTAAATCTTGGTGTTCATGTGTGTTTCTTATGTGTGATGGTTTATTTTTTTCTTACAACACATGGTTACTTTTTATATAATGTTTAACAATGTACTAATGCACTAGGTAAAGATCAAACTACGATGAACTAACTTAATCATAAGTTTACTAGATGTACGCTAGTTGTCTTAAGAACAGACGCGTACACACGCGGGTTCCTTTTAGTAAAGTCGTTTATAGATATTTGAATATGGAATGTAAAAATTTATTGATTTGAAAATACTAATTCACCACCCCCCCGCCCTCTAAGTATTTTTCCCAACAATTGGTATTAGAGAAAGTTCTTTGGCAGAGGCTTGATTGCGTGAAGGAGATATGTCGAGACAATGGGAAAGAATCAAAAGAAGAAAGCAACTCAAAAGAGGAATACGTCTCAAAGAAATAGTGACATTGTTAGAGACGATTGGCTATTAGGTGGAAGAAAATATTCAGATTCAGAATCACCTCAGCATGAAGATGAATAAGCAAAAGAATTATCAGGTACTGATTTTTCGTCCTCTAGTGATACATTTCTCTGTTCATGCAATATTTAAGATAATGAATGTGACAGTGAAACAACTAAATTTTATCTTATGTGTGAAAGTGAAAGAAATCTAATAGAGGTAGAAGTCAAAAGGCTCATAGCTAAAATTAGAGATCAATAAGATCTATTTGATAAAAGGGAATGTACCTACAAAGACGAAGTTATTAGGTTAAAAAATCAGTTGGAGGAAGGAAACAAAATAAGGAATCAATACAAGGAAAAGGAATATCAATGTCAAAGGCTACAAAATGAAGTAACATCATTGAGAAATCAAGTGAATGAAAAGTATACAACAACCAAGGGACTTAAACAAATAACCAGTTACTGTGAAGGTCTTGAAGCTGAGGTCATCTCTCTAAAACAAGACCTTGAAAAATCAAATAAGAAGAATGAAGAACTACTTTAATCATTTCAAGAACAAGAAAATAAGACTCTCAAATAAAAGAAAAAGTGGAGGAAGGAAGAAAGGTTGAAGAAATCATGAAGAATTAGTATCTAGAAATGGAAGAGAAATATCAGGTTGAGGTAAATATATGAAAAGGTAAATTAGAATAAAAGGATAAAATTTTACGATTTAAAGATATTACTAAGATTTTGGATAATATTCTTAGTAGTCAAAGGTCTCCTTCCATCAAATCTAGTCTTGGTTTTCATGAAACTGTTAAAGGTGAATCTAGCTTACAAGTTGACGCAAGGAATTCTAATGTTAAATCTGAAATGTTCAACAAGGAGATAAGAAGTCAACCCCATCAACAACCAAGGAAAGAAAGTCTTCAAAGAAAATCATTTACTCCTAAATATGGAAGTGTTAATCGATTCTTTCCTCTGATCAATAATGTTGAATGTTCTATATGTCATAATTTTGGACATGTTTCAACTAGGTGCGGAAGTAGAATGTTTCAAGCTAATAACCATCTCATAGAAATATCATCAGCTTCCAAGTACTTTAAGGGATATTGTTTTTCTTGCAATATGTTTGGTCACAAAGCCATTGATGTCTATAGAAGGAATATGAAACATATAAGATGTTATTCTCGTAACAAGTTTGGGCATATAGCTAAAGAATGTAAGAACAAGTCTATGGATTGTCATAGACAATATGATAAGCAACCAAATAAGACCATTGATATCGGTAAATCTGAAAAGGATGAATCCACCAAAAAGCAAGAAAAGGAAGATCAGATAAGGTGTGGTCTTTCTCTCTACTCATTCGAAGGCGAAGCTGAATGTCCTTATCACATGACTAGATACAAGAGTAAAAAGGAGTCTTTGATGAAGAACCGTCATGATAATGGTATTCTTGGAACTCGTGTTCCAGGAAAAGTTTTAGGACCAGGTACAGTCAGAATAGACTTAGGGGAAACTGAAAGTATGAAATTTCAGTATTCCACTTTTCATACGCGGATATTATGAATACAAGTTGTGTATATATGTGAGTTCAAAATTGCATAGCTATGTATATGTTGGTTGGATGAAGAAACAGTGGGATAGACTCAGAAAAAGGGTCTGATATGGTTCAGTCAATTATCAATTGTCTTTTCTATTTTGATGGATGATAGTTATAGTTTATTGATACTATTTAGAAGTGCTTTTGGCCCTCATAAGTTGTTGATGTCTTGATGTATAACTGGTTGATGATGATGCCTTGATAATTCTTACTAATATATGAAATGATCAGATCTGATAGTGAATAGTTGACACAGGTTCAGGAGGAGCATTTTATGTGCTTCTAATAATGCATTGTTGGCATTATGTTTTCTTAGAAGTCGTTGGTACATAATGATGCTTATCAAAGATGATGATTCTTATGTTGCTTAAGTGTTTAAATGATGCAAAATGTTATGATGTAGTCATGGGTTGCCTATGATAAAATCACAGATGATACTTATATTACTTAAGCCACATAGTTGTTTTGATGCTTCTTATCAGATTTATGGATGGTTCAAATGATTATTTTATTGATGCATATAGCACATATGTTATGTTTCTTACAAGGTGATATGCATAAGATCAAGGAGAAGAACAAAGATTGAGTACACAACTTCACTATTTGATGATGATAAGCGTCACTCATTTCTTTTATGTTGATGTCACCATGCCTTCAAAGACACATAAATTTCATATGGAGCAGTTATGGATGAGGATTCCTATAGTTCTTGCCTCTCACGTAGTATATTGTGTGACAATTGTTGCACTTGATGGTATCAAGAAAGTTTGAAAAATGACTGTGAGATCATGGTTTTGTTTTCATGTTGATAAGAAGCTAGATACATATTGCTATCACTATGCTAGATACATGGATGATTACTTAAGTTTCATATTGGTAAATGTTGTTGGTATAAAAGATCCTCTTGTATGAAGAAAATTTGCGAAGAAAATAGTGTTATTGCATATTTCATGAAGATATGGCTATTTGAAGACATGGATTACCTAGTCTCATAATGAGGATGATAAGGAATGATGAATACTTCTTCCTATCTTACTTTATGATGATAGGATTGGTACTCACATATGTTGATTATCATGGTTGATGCTTATCAAATGTGGGATGTTAGAAAACTCCCTAGTGATGATGCATGGTTGATATATTGAGGGTTGTTGTGGAAAGATCATGCAGTTCTTGCTACAATGATGATGTTATGGTCATGGATGATGACTATGGTGTTTTCACATATATATGATATGATGTGGATGATTTTGTATCACTACTTGGAAAAATGACATATTCTTAGTTGATTCATGGAAGGCTATGTTTTTTATAAACATAAGGCTTTTTCTACTAAGGAAAGGGAGAAAGTTGATCTTGATAAGGTCAAGAGGATGAGTTGATATCTATATGTGGCATACTTAGTCACAAGTTGATGATATTAAAGTTACATTGTCTTATCTTGCGAATTGATGATGGACATATATAGGTTGTTATTCTTGATGCTGCTGACAGATGCTTATGGTGCATATCATATATGGTGTATGTTATCGGGAAAAGTGTCTACTCAGAACGACCCTATCCCACTAAGGTGTGACAGTGACCTTAGAAACAAACAGAGAAAACTACTTTTGTATTCTTCTTTATGAACTATAAACAAAGAGAAATACGATGAACCAACCTGTGTCTTGCGCTAGTCCTTTGATCCAATCTCTCTCCTCTTTGACAGCTTCCAGCTACCTGCTCCCTTACTTGCTCAGCTTCACCAAGTACCTGCAAGATCACAAAAGAAGGAAACTATACAAAGACATGGGTTTATACTCATAAAAAGCTTAGGATCAGATTTAAGCTAAACATACAAATGTAACAAACATCAATGATACACAAGCATGTAGGAGAAACTCAAATAGTTTTATTGATATAACAAGAAGATCCAGGAGGAGTTACAACCGATGATTCCTGATCCAGCATCAACCTCCCAACAAAGAAGCCCCTCTTCACCTCCAACAAAGCATAAATCACCCAATACTCTGATATCTATCTCTAAACCAACAGCAATTCTCTGCAATGTAAAAAATTCCAGCCTCCGGATCTCTGGGATGAGGGATCCATATATAGATGTATGCAAGGAGTATGAGTCAGCTTATGATTTGACTAGTGTCTTCTCTCTATCAGTTCTTGCTTCCAGTTGGAGATTGAGAGCCTCTTACTCATCCTTGGTTGAATTCAGTGAGGCAAGTGTCATTGGAGAAGATTCTGGAAGCTTCCATTGTCTCTCCACCTCGTGGAATGACTCTGCCACTTGTCATTTCCCGCTCAACGCACCCTGGTAGTGCATTTAGGTGCGTTGCAACGCACCTAGCTAGTGGACCTGGGTGCTATGCAACGCACTTGGCTAGTGGAGCAGTTGAAATGATCCTGATTTGACTGATTCTGAGCAGTTTCTGGTGGAGAACTTCTGGGAGAAGCTGTAATTTGTTGACCTTGTTCCTTTAGGAGATAGAACAACACTTTTAGGGACTTAGGAGCCCTTGGTTTATAGACATTTCATGCTTAGATCTGTAACGCACAAAAATGTCTATAACAGTTGCCCCCTAAAGTATGAGGCCGTTTATCGGGTGAAATGCTTTATTAGGAGGATCCAAAGTTCTTTCAATGCTGGGAGGAGACCTGTAATAAGATACAATACAATACATTATCTTCATACTGTTTTCATGATCTAGCTGAGGCGGGCATTCCCATTCTCAGCTTTATAAATTCATTTTCATGTACATAGGACAGACAATCGTTTGATGGTAGACTGATGATTCTGATAGAGTCATCATCCTTTTGGTAGGATGATTATCTGTGCTACAATGTTGTACATTTCAATGTCTTTATTTTCCTGAATATATATCGCAGCCCAGATGGATGAAACTAGATCCGGGGTCTTCAATCTTGTTCGATCTTCACTCGATGTACAAGTCGATCCATGTGAGAAATGTTTTGAAGTCGAACATGGAAAGACATCGCTTGATTACTAGTCAATGATGTAAACTGTTAACAAGCGCGAGAGGAATCACCGATAATGATAATGACCCTCAAGGTACTGCAGTACAATTCGCGTGGTGTGAATAAAGGACTTGGCGTCGAACACCACGCAAAATCTTTCGGTCGAAGGTCATTGATGTATACCTATCGCCAGAAGTGAGAAACTTGCCATTGAGGCATGCAAGCTTCAAAGTACTGAATGGGGTGTTCCTAGATCAACTTCTTGGATAATGAGTTGATGTCGACAAGAAGCGATCCGTCAAAGGAGGGCCTTAATGAATCCCACATCAATGACATGGAATGGAGCAAATGATTTTGATGGAGGTGAAAACAATCTGATGATATATGGTTCGGGATGGTGGTCATGAAAGAATGAAGTATAATGTATGGTAATGGATGGGACACAGGTGACTTCTCTGGATGACTTCTCTTGAACATGTCGGCGACACTTATGTGATGGATTGGTAGAATTTACCCCAAATGTGGATGGTATGGCGTGACCATGGTGATGTGACCGGTGAATGAAACAACCCAACCCGACTAGGGCACGGAGTGGAAGTGTCATGTTCAAGAGCGACTTGCTACCAATAAAGATTCTTTGAGTTTTCTTCCCAATTTTTCCCTAGTCATTGCTCACTAGTACCTCTTTATTTTTGTCAAGCTTGAGGAGGATAACATATGCTTGTTCTATAATTTGCCCTTCGAGCAAACCCATCGCTATGTTTTAACGAGCCTAGCGATAGTGAAACTCGTTCTCGTCTAAAGACAAGTTTGTCACTATTAATCTTTTTAACGAGTCTAACGACAAAGATAACTTGGTCCTTTTCATTTTTAGAGAGTCTGAAAAGGAACGAAAGGGACTGCTCTGGAGGTCTAGGTAGAGGGAGTACCAAACCAATCACAAAATTGCAGAATACTTTTTACGGTACGGCAGTCAATCTTCCCGAATGTTGTGTTTAGTGCATTGCGATCAGTAGGGCGGCTGACACAGCTTCCTATGGATAAAGGGTTTCAAGCCTATAGGGGTCTCCCAATATATACTCGACGGTACATGGGAGCACAAGTCCGTACTGGCACTTATCGTCTCAAAGTGGAGGAATCACCCAACCATCAGTGAGGACAACAGTTACCAGGCTTTACGACGCCGAAATACGTCTCTAGCCTAGACCTCTAAATGTTGTGTGTTAAGTTCCAAAGCGTTGTTAAGTTCATTGAGTTTATTTTAAGTTGATCTTTCTTATGAAGTTTGCCTTTTGGGATCACCACGAGATGTAGATGTAATTCCTAAAATGCAATCTAAAGATGATAAACAAACTTTTATCTCTTTTCAGCAATGAAAATCCTAGCTACAAGGGAAAAGAAAGACACAATCTTTTCGCAAAGAGCAAAGAGCACACTGTAAATGCACTTTTCCTAAATCAAGCCAAACAGACTGTCAATATGAAAATGCACATGCAAGTGTTTTGTTTTTCACTTTCTTAATATTGATGCCTAAAAAGAAAGTTGTTGTACAAATTTGAATTTGCTTTCAAGTGACAAACACAAACAAGCTTCTTTTCGAAATCAAAAGGTAGAGACGATTACGACACTTTATGATTTTGAAATAAATACTCATTTCGACACTAGAAAGTCCAAATTCAAACCAAAGGCAAAAGTAAAAGCATAATCGACTGTCAACAGCAAATAAACTTTTTCCTATGATCAAAATCGACACTTGCGACAGATCTGAACCAAAGGACGATAGTATGACTATTCTACTTTTACAATGGAAAACTGTAAATGACGTAAAAAACACACAAAAACATCTACAGTTTCTTTTATACAACTGAGGTGGAATTACGGCAAAGAAAAGGGGTTTTTAAACAGACACACACACTGATCACAGGCTGCAAAAATCAGAGACAAAACTGAAAAAATTGAGCAAAGAACCTCAGCTGCACAAGGCTAGGCTGATCAGCGCACCTGTTACACAGAGAAACTGGATTGCAACGCAGGTTGCCCTCTCGGGAACTGCACTGAAATGCAGGAACTCTTCACAGTACCTGCGCTGGGGCAGAAACGAGAATTCTATCCGGGTTCTGGGTCACGGTTTGCAGTTTAATCTATGGTTTTTGGCCGAGTAAAAGCAATCAGTAATGCACAATCAGAGGGTAGATTTAAAGAAGGTCTAAGAGCTATCACAAAGGGAAATCAGATCATTTGTGAATCAGCTGTTCAAATCATAAACAGATCCAGTGAATGGATTGAAGCAGCAGATGTCTACTTTGCATTTGTTAATGGCAAATGCAGTTCGATTTGCTACTTCTAAGTTTATGAAACAAACAACAAGAGAAACACAAACAAACTAACTAGACAATCGTCCCCAGCAGAGTCGCCATTTTGTTATCGGGAAAAGTGTCTATTCAGAACGACCCTATCCCACTAAGGTGTGACAGTGACCTTAGAAACAAACAGAGAAAACTACTTTTGTATTCTTCTTTATGAACTATAAACAAAGAGAAATAGGATGAACCAACCTGTGTCTTGCGCTAGTCCTTTGATCCAATCTCTCTCCTCTTTGACAGCTTCCAGCTACCTGCTCCCTTACTTGCTCAGCTTCACCAAGTACCTGCAAGATCACAGAAGAAGGAAACTATACAAAGACATGGGTTTATACTCATAAAAAGCTTAGGATCAGATTTAAGCTAAACATACAAATGTAACAAACATCAATGATACACAAGCATGTAGGAGAAACTCAAATAGTTTTATTGATATAACAAGAAGATCCAGGAGGAGTTACAACCGATGATTCCTGATCCAGCATCAACCTCCCAGCAAAGAAGCCCCTCTTCACCTCCAACAAAGCATAAATCACCCAATACTCTGATATCTATCTCTAAACCAACAGCAATTCTCTGCAATGTACAAAATTCCAGCCTCTGGATCTCTGGGATGAGGGATCCATATATAGATGTATGCAAGGAGTATGAGTCAGCTTATGATTTGACTAGTGTCTTCTCTCTATCAGTTCTTGCTTCCACTTGGAGACTGAGAGCCTCTTACTCATCCTTGGTCGAATTCAGTGAGGCAAGTGTCATTGGAGAAGATTCTGGAAGCTTCCATTGTCTCTCCACCTCGTGGAATGACTCTGCCACTTGTCATTTCCCGCTCAACGCACCCTGGTAGTGCATTTAGGTGCGTTGCAACGCACCTAGCTAGTGGACCTGGGTGCTATGCAACGCACTTGGCTAGTGGAGCAGCTGAAATGATCCTAATTTGACTGATTCTGAGTAGTTTCTGGTGGAGAACTTCTAGGAGAAGCTGTAATTTGTTGACCTTGTTCCTTTAGGAGTTAGAACAACAATTTTAGGGACTTAGGAGCCCTTGGTTTATAGACATTTCATGCTTAGAGCTGTGAGGCACAAAAATGTCTATAACAGTGTATGATAGTTGTTGATAACTATCATGATCTTTTTTAGGTATTTGGTCTTTGTTATAAATGTCATGTATATAATTTTATGTAAATTTCATGTAAAGATATATGATGTAATAATTGTCATATTCAGACATGTACGGACTTTTGAGATCATGTCAAAAAGGTAGCCCCACTTGGTTAGGTGATTGATGTAGGTATGGGTCCTTGGATCATACTCAGTTGAGTCATAGAGTCATGTACTTCATTTTACATCCATTAGAGGTTTCAGCATGTTCTTGGGGGGGCATGGTCAGTATTCATATTTCATCAGTTCAAATATGGAAGTCTTCATTTAACATTGGTCAGCCCTTTGCCCTTGATGTCAAAGGGGAAGAGTAACTTGGTGTTTGGAGATTAGCTTGATGTTTTGAGCTTTGTGTTTGGAGAGTAGCTTGATGCTTAGCTTGATGTTATTTATAGGTTATGGTGACCAAACACGAAAGTGGTTTCCATCAAGTCCAAAGGGGGAGACTTTTGGCATTATGATGCATGTGTTGTCCACGATGGAAACTCATTTGTAATAGAACAAGTATATGGTAACTAGATGAATCCATAGGTCAGTTGATAGGTGAAAAAATGATGGAACAGAATAATGGGTCAAAGGTTTCTAGATTAGAATCAAAAGCTTGATACGGGAAATTTTTGGCATTATGAATTAGGTGTTTTCCTTGATGGTAACCTACCTGATGCGTTCTCCTTGATGACAACCTATTTGATGAATGGAATCCTACTTGATAAAGGTATAAACAGGGTGTGTTTATAGATGTGAAAGAATACATGGAATTTTTGTTTACAGATGTGACAGAATGCATAGCAGTTCATAGGAATCAGTTCAGAGGAATGGTAAAATTAGAAGTTCAAGAACTATACGCAGGTTCTGTCAATCCAAGTCGCGTATACATGTGAGTTCATTGAAGAAAAGTAGTGTATGGTTTTGTACCATTGTATTCTAAATACCAGGGTTTCTTACCATGGTATTGGCCCATAGTAATGAGCGTGAAAATTAATATTGATCCCATCAAAGAATACCATCAGCATAACTATGGTATTGACCTGTGGTATTTAAAAAGGATAAAAGTATATAAAGTGTTGAAAATCAAAGTACTAAGGGGTGCAAGTGATAGAAATCTTATGGAGAGATAGATCAAAAGAAAATATGCAAGTTATGGTTTTTTGATGCTTTGCTTGATCTAAACTAAGTATGCATCTGAGAGTTTGATGATAGATAAGATCTAGTATATCTGAAATAATTATGCACTAAGGAATACGATGATGAATCAGGATCATGATAGATGAAATGAATTATCATTGTATGATATGCTCATGGATTTACTAGATCGAAGTACTGATGCATGTTTTTATCTCTGAATATTATGATCTTGGTCTTTCTGAAGTTCTGAAGACCTTCACAATTTTAGGTCAAAATTTGCAGATCTATATGTTGGCTGGTCTCGAGAAAAGAAGTTATACATGGGGGTTGGATTCTACAAAGTAGTTTATACAAAGTAAGGGTTTTTTTTCATAAATGACTTATCAATCTGATCAATATTGTTGCTTCGTTGTTGTCTGTCAATGACGTTCTCATGATTGATATGGGTTAAGTGATAATGTCTGAAGTATAAATGATTGAATGATGAAGTTGAATGTGGTTATCGATTGATTGAAGAATGTTAAGGTTACTTGTTGATTGTGATTAAATATCAGAGACAATTATGTGATTGGTACAAAGTGTTGCAGTAGATATGAGTATGATTGAGTGTTATTTTCAAAATTGCAGTAGACAAGTTTTCAGTTTTCATTATTTTAAGATCTGTACGTGTGTTTCTCTACATAAAAGCACATATGCATGCAGGTTTCCTTAATTGAACTAGCATATGAATTTTTGGGAAATGAATGATCAAGGTTGTAGTTGATTATGTGTGTTGATGTAGCATTCTGAGTTCATGTCTGTGCACTGGTTACAGTGATATGACTGTTCTAGTTGATTGGTTGAATTTTGATTAAGTGTCGATTGATTGGGTTTTGAGTGAATGGTTGATTCAGTTGTATCATAAATTGATGATTGGGTGATTTAGTTGTGTCATAGGTTTCATTGATTGATTGATTCAGTTGTGTCAGACATTCTAGTGATTGGTTGATTGAGAAATTGACGATTGGGTTTCAATGATTTATTGATTCAGATGTGTCAGAGATGGATGACTGTGTTACAATGATGAGTTATAGTTTTATTTTTGATATTGAGCTTAAGTGTTGATAGTGGGTCTAGTCTGAAAATTTGATTAAAAGTGGTCTACAAGTTATGATGTGTTGAAGAAGGTGGATCCAGTGTGAAAATTTATGAAACGTGGTCGATGGATGTTGCTAAGGGTTGGAGCCTTTAGTGAGGAAGTCGAAACTTCCTGCCAGTAGTAGTTGGTAATTAGATCAGGGGGTTGGAGCTCCCTTCCACTAGCAGTTGGAGAACGAGTGAAGTTTGTGGCCTTTTGCAGGTTGGTGCCTACATACTAGTACAAGTTTACGCCAGTACAAGAACCAGGGGGTTGGAGCTCCCTTCCAATAGGAGCTGGAGAATGAACGAAGCTTGTAGCCTTGTGCAAGTGGGTGCCTATGTACTAGTATGAGTCTACACTAGTACAAGATTGTAAAAATATTTTTCTTTATATTAAAGAAGAAATAGATGACAACAGTAGGTGGTTTTTTCCCACATTTTCCACCATAAATCTTGGTGTTCATGTGTGTTTCTTATGTGTGATGGTTTATTTTTTTCTTACAACGCATGGTTATTGTTTATCTAATGTTTAACAAAGTACTAATGCACTAGATAAAGATCAAAATATGATGAATTAACTTAATCATAAGTTTACTGGATGTATGCTAGTTGTCTTAATAATAGACGCATACACACGCAATTTCCTTTCCGTAAATTCATGTATAGAATTCTGAATATGGATTGTAAAAATTTATTGATTTGAAAATATTGATTCACCCCCCCCCCTCTCATTATTTTTCCCAACAATTTTCCCCATAGACTTACATATAATAACATATACAAATAAAATAAATTTTCCTAGATCCATAACCCAACCCACAAATGACTCATGCTTTTCAAGGTAGACTCGATATTGCATTATTGATAAAATCTTGCTTATCCATAAATTTTCTAAATACTAAAATACCCTAATCGTTTCTAAGATTTCTAATATTTTTCTTATCCTAACAACTTTCTAATTGCTACCAAGTTTTTTTTCTCCTACAACCTCTAATGATATATTTCCTAATTTTTTCACGCCTTAAGAGGCTAATTTTCTTCTTAAAAAACTTATCTACTAAATTTTATCTCTATCTATAGTTATTTAAGAAATAAAGAAATTAAAATTATTTACAATAATGAAATAAAATTCCTTTCCATGTTGAATCTCCAAAAATCTTGATGACTTGGAAGCTCTAATGCTCCCACATCAGACTCCCATGGTAGAAAAAATTTCATGATCTCCTGACCATGAGTAGTTGTTTGCTAACGTCCTCCTAGATCCCATACATAATTTTGTTGCTAATCATCAACCTTTTCATGTTGTTCTACTTCTGCACCTGGTTCTCGGATTCCAACATAATTCCACTCATGCCTTTCTGATTGCGAGACATTTGTCTTCACCATGCTTCTGCTCACCATTCCAAGTGAAACTTTTCTGGCCAAGAATGTGATCAAAACAAAAGTATTTAACCAAAAAAATATATGTTTAACCTCATCCCATGCTTGTAGAGATTATTCCTGAATGCTTTGCCCTACTTCAATCTACCAATTGTGCTTTATTTCCATGCTTCCAACAAACTCTTCATCCTTTCACTTTGTTGCATCCTCATTCACAACAACTTTTGCAGGTTGTTCACCCCTGGTTTCAGTTTCACTTGCATCAATTTGAAAACTGATAATCACTTATGTTGGACCTGCATGCACATAATCAGTGTGAAGACTGAAAGTTGTCTCTTCCTTTAGTTCATCATTCCTGATGAGCATGCCATTTAAGTATTTCTCATCCTCTCCACTAAGAACAAAATTTGAAGTTTTTTCTCCTCTATCTTCTTATTTCTTCATGACAACTTCAAAGGGATTTTCATCATAAATAACATCTACAAACATAAACAAACCATCAAGAAAAAAATAAGGCTTTTCAGCCTCATTTTATTTCTCAAACATCAAATCTCCACCAGCATTTCTATCTTCTCCATGTATTTCTCATTGTTGAGGTTAGCCTCTATGAATTGCCTCCTTACACTTAGTAGCTTTGAGCTCTTCTTTCAATCTGTGTCTCAACTTCTGTCTTTTTTTCTTGGCCCATAATCTTTCAACAGGTCATTTAACCCTCTTCCTTTGGTTCCACCCATTCTTCTAGTTCTCCTCATTCTATTTTAGAAACTATGTAATCACATTTAATCATGATTTTATCTTAGTGAGTTCCCTCTCGTATTCTTCATCACTCATTTTCCTTATACCAACTGCTTTGGAATCTCTGTGACTTCCCTATGAATTCTTCAAATGACTTCCCATAATCATCTTCATCTTCCCCTTTTGTGAGCTTCTTGCTGCCCACTGTGATCTGCAAATCACCTTTGTAGTAGCAGACCTCTTTCTTGCTACACATGCCTCACCAAGATTATCCTCTAAGCTAAGAATTTTTTCATTTGCTTCCCCCCTCTGGAACTCCTTTCGAGCAATCCTTTCTCTTCAAGTTTATGAAATCACTCTTTTTCCTCCATCACAGCTACGCAGCCTATCAGAATTCTCACCACATCCTCCTTCTCAATTGTTGCTACATATCATCACTATCCACAAATTAAAAAATAAAAATAAAATCAATTTACCCGCCACTATCTTAATCTCATTCTAATTTTTCCTCCATACTATAGCACAAAATTCTTCTGATGTCTCCAGATCTCATACTTTGATACCACTTAATGGCACCACATCTACCTTGACACCAATTTCATGAATCCACTCCAAACAAATTTTTGCATTTTCATTCATTTCACAACATTTCCTGAAGCATTCACCATGCACACTCAATATAAAAATATAATTCATGAGCATCCATTATATTTCTTTCCATTAAGCACATTGAATAATGATTCTTCATAAAATAATACCACTCTCCACCATTTAACACATGCAATAAATTTAATTTCATTAAATCTTCAATAAGATTTCTCTACCCAATTCACACACATGGGCACTTATTTCTACCAATTCCAAATTTTAAGAATTCTTCAATGATCGTGAACATAGACACTTCATTCACAGAAGGTATGAAACTTAATTTCATTAACAAAACCTGTAGATACAAAAATACTCAAAAACATTTGTTTCTCTCTATCAACCTAATTGCACATTCGTTTGGCCATTCATTTTCCCCTTAGACTTACAATATTTATAATAACATATACAAAAAAAAAAAAATCCTAGATCCATAAATCAATCCACAAATCACTCATACTTTTCAAGGTAGACTTGCTTTTGCCTTCATTGAAAATTTTTTACCTATCCATAGCTTTTCTAAATCCTAAAAGACCCCAATAGTTTCTAAGTTTTCTAAACTTTTTCTTATCCTAACTACTTGCTAATTTCTACCAGGATTTTTTTCTCCTACAACCTCTCATGATTTATTTCCTAATTTTTTCATGCCTTAAAAGGATAATTTTCTTCTTAAAAATATTATCTACTAAATCTTATATGTATCTATAGTTCCTTAATAAATAAAGAAAATAAAGTTATTTACAGTAAGGAAATAAAATTCATTTTCCATGTTGAATCTCCAAGCTTGATGACTTGGAAGCTCTAATGCTCCTGCAACAAAAGTAGTGAAGGTATTAAATGAGGTTTATAACGGGGGCTACTAGGGCCAACCACGAAGAAACTAGTGATGCTTCTAGTGACTGTTCAATATTTCCTTTAATTGCAACTAGTCCCCCACCTAACACCTATAGTAAGATACCCTAATTTATAATCATTAAGCTACCTTTGTCTAGTGCAAGTGAGAGAATATCAGCTTTTGGGTATCAATCACGGATCTAGAGCTCCTACGAAGAGTCAGGAGACTCAATGAGGCCCACAATAATCCTTGGTCTAGCCATTTCTCCCTTCACATGTTTCTTCTCACCACTAGCTTTTTTGACACTAGATTATGGAGGATTTTAAAGTTTGCTAAAAGAAAAAAATTATGTTTTAAATAAAAATGGCCAAGGGGGTTATTTGGATGCCTACCCACAAAGTATTAACCTAAAGTATAATTTATTTGTTTGGCCTTTTGTTGTGGGGAATTTGTTTGTTGAGTTAGGTTTCCTTTAAGAGTCTTTAAGAATTTGGGAGGATGATCCAAAACCCACTTTTACTTAGGGTGTAAATGATGAATTTAAAATATTCTAAAGTTAAGGGTCTAATTACCCCAAATCATAAAGAGTGCAAGGGGAAGAGAATACTCCTCAAGTTAATATTAGGTGAAATTCATGTTTGAAATGTGGTGTGTGCAAAATTGTTCATGTGAACATTATAAATTTTGAAAATTGTTACTATTGTCACCTAATTAAGTATGTATATTGCACCTTGCATGGAAGGAAAATATGTGAATATCAATGGGGTGTCTACTTTCCTCATAATTAAACTGTGTTGATTCCCCAATCCTAAAGGGAGATGCTATTGGTGTTTTCAAAAAATGTTTATGATTCCTCTAGTTTGTTTTTGGTGCAAGGGGAAGAGCATGCTCCACTTTTCTACTCACTCCCTCTTAGTCCCAAAATACAGTTTAATTAGTCAAAAAATATAGGCCATCCAAATAGCAAAAATATTATAAATACATTTACTCTAGTGGCTAACACAAGCAAAAATTAGCCTAACTAATCTGCCAAAATTTTGCAGGAATGGGGATAAATCACTATGGACATCACCCAACTCAAATGAGAGAGAAATTACAATGCATTGTTGTTCTATTGATCAGTGTAGGTTCTTCTTTGATAGTTGCGGTGATGTTGCCACAATTGTGTCTTCGACTACCACACGAACTGGACCAAAAAATTAAAAAAGGTTGAATTCAGGTGCACAAACGCCTACTAGTGGCCTAGAAAGAATGCACAAGTTTATAACAAAACCAAGAAAATGAACAAAGATGAAGAAAGTGTTTGTAAACAATAGAGAGAATGAGAAAAGACGTGGTGGAGCCGCCTATTGTTGTTTAAGATTTGATGCATGGGTGGACCAGAACACTATTTATTGCAGAACTATTGTTACTTGCAAGAGAGCTAACAAAAATCTGGTTAGAATGATAAATACTAACAAACATGCAATTTAACTATTTCTATGAGAAAACATGAGATACAAAACTCAAAACTATGGAAAACATAAAATAATAGAACACAAGATATTGGAAGAAAAAACCCCTTTATTGATAGATATAAATAGATATACAAATCATTCCAGAGACACTGAAGGGAGTATATTGAGCAATGGGGCTCAATATCTCTTCTAAAGGAATGTCCCTCTTACCTATCCTTTGCAAGAAAAACTCTCTCCTCGAAGAAGTTACAAAAATGCTCTTAATGGTGAACTCTCTCTCAATGCAAAACAATGCTCATTGTCTTGGTAACATTACTTTACATAGTCTACTTATGTTTTTGGCTTCAATTCTGTTAATATATATAGACTCAAGTCCAATCCTTGGCTTGCTCTAGCTCATTAATGAGATTTGATCTAGTGGGAGACAAGAGGAGTCCTTTGGAGGCTCTTTAATGCTAATTCAAGAGTCGAATGGCTAAAAACTAAGCCATCAAGATATGTCCATTCAGTAATAGTTAGCTCATTCAACGTGGGGTGGTTCATGCGTTGTTGAGTTGTCACTTTTGCAAATCTTCTTGAATATCGAAGGAACAACCATGGAGATCCATGCAAAAATTGTTATAGTACTTTTGTGTATTTAAATTTTTTAAATAAACCTGAGGGACGTTTGATTTTTCCCAGTGAATAATGTGTTTTCGAGACTCACTCATACACTTGCAAATGTTTTTTGCAAGTTAAGCATGTCCTGAAGTGTGCAAATTAAGTATACGACTTTTTCTTCATAACATTAACTTTCTCCCTATATCCTATATATCGACCGGCCATCCCAAGCCATCCCTATTTGTTTGGGAATTGTTCAACAAAATGCATACAAGGTATATGTTATAAGCTTTGGTGGGCACTTTCTTTTGCACTATTATAAGGAAAGACTAAATTAAGTGTTGTCATTTCCCTTGAAGTAATACCCATAGATACACTTCACCAAATAATACTATATTTAAACATAATTCCTCTTCAATATTTATCATCTCTATCCATGCATATACAGTGAAAGGAAACTATTACAAGTCAAAATCGGAATGAATTTTCCTACTAGGGCAATATTTGGAACACTAAAATTTCACGCAAAATTTACTTGTGTTGGTCGGAATTGATAGATTTTTTTTTGTGAATGATATATCGGTGACTTGATTTGACAAGAATATTATTGTGACTTTATTCCACAAACTGGTTCTACCAAATCCGTAAGGATTTCAACGTAGCAATACGTCAGACGGGCCTGGTAATACGACAACAAAACGAATGGCATAATCGAATTGCGGAAAGAATACATTTCCAAAAAGATTTATTCGAGGTAGCCACTTAGCCATGGGCATCGATTTGCTCTTTTTTTCTTTTTGGGCAGTATGATCTGACGAGTTATGTAATGCAAGTTTTCCTAAGTAGATGTTGGAATATTTTGGAAATAGTAGAATATTTTTGAAACATGATGTAGCTAAAGTATTTTGTTATATTTTTTTTTAATACTTTATTTTTTAATTTATTAATTTTTAAAATATTTGGAAATTTATAACTAACCTATTTTTTAAAATATTTGAAAATTTATTATTGACATAAAAATAGTAGTGATTTCTAAAATCAACATTATGAAATTTTTTAATGAGAAAAAATGGAAGACAATGAATTATGTATATTCACAAGTGATAAAAGAATTAATACATAAAGCAGCTAAGTTAAGCTTAACTACATGCAAGCACTAAGGCTAACTAAAGTTAAGTGTGCTTTATGCTATGTTAATATGCATGTACACCACATGCAAACACTAAAGCTAAATAAATCTATATGCAATGTGCATGTTCACCACTTAACTGCATGCAAGCACTAAAGTTAACTGAAGCTATATGCTATATTGATGTACATGTACACTAACACCCCCCCTTAAGCATAACTTAGCTAAGTATGATGCAAGATGGATGAGTCGTGGCAACGAGGCCACTTTAGGTACCCATGTACAATGCATGAAAGAGGAAAGAGGGAAGGCCCAGTGGGAACAAAACCCCCCCTCAAAATACAATGCAAAATTAAAAGAAAAGACAACTGCTAGGAAATTTTTCCTTCATCCCGAGACGATCCCACAAAAAGTGAAACTTCCACTTAGTGAAAGTCTTGGTGAAGATGTCGATAGTCTGCTTAAAACTAGGACAATACTGTAGATCGATGATCCATCATGAATCAATCCTCTGATGTAGTGCATGTGGATCTCGATATGTTTGGTTTTTTGTTGCTGCACTGGATCTCTACAAAACTTCAATGTACTCTGATTATTGCATGATATGACAATCGAACGATGGATAATGATACCAAGCTTGAAAAGGAAATGTTGCAACTAAATGGCTTGAATGGCGGCTTCGAATACACCTCTGTACTAGGTCTTTGCTGATGATAAAGAAATTATAGCATGCTTCTTTCTTTACCAACAAATGGGGTCAGATCCCAAACTAAGTACATACTTGAAAGTGGATTCCTTCTCTGCAAATGGATCTAGAGGAACAAGCTTCCTTTTCGGAAGGAGAGGTATCAAATCCCATGTTTGGATCAAGGACTAATTCTTCTTATCCATGGTTGCATACCAATATGGATTCCTTGCAAATTCAACATGCATTTAATGATCAAATGCATTTAATATATATGCATGCATGTTATAGACATTTTTGTGCCTTACAGCTATAAGCATGAAATGTCCATAATCCAAGGGATCCAAAGTCCCTAAACATGTTGTTCCTACCCCTAGAGGAACAAGGCTAACAAACCACAGCAATTCACAGAAGTTCTCCACCAGAAACTGCTCAAAAACAAGTCAATTCAGGATCAATTCAGAAGCTCCACTAGCTGCCTGCATTGAAATGCAGAGGCTACACTGGCTAGTTGCATTGCAACGTAGGTGGAAGCACTACCAAGGTGCGCTGAGCGGGAAATGACAAACGTCAGGGTCTCTTGTGAGAGGTGTCAAGACTGTGGAAGCTTCCAGAATCTTCCTCCATGACACTTGCCTTGCTGAGTTCGACTAAGTGATGAGTAAGAGGCTCTTAGTCTCCAAGTGGAAGTAAGAACTGACAGAGAGAGAGGACACTAGTCAGATCACAAGCTGACTCATCCTCACTCCAAACATCTATATATGGATCTCTTATCCATGAGATCTAGAGGCTGGAATTTTGTTATTGCAAAGAATTGCTGTTGGTTTGAGATTGGAATCATTGGGTGCTTAATGCTTTGAAGGGAGGTGAAGATAGGAATTTCATTTGCTGGGAAGGAGATGCTGGATTGGAACTCTCTTGGTTGTATCTCCTCCTGAACCTTGTTATTCATCAATAAAGCTATCTTGGTTTCTCCTATATGCTGATGTGTCTTTGATGTATGATTGCATTAGTGTATTTGGTTTATTTCTAATCCTGAACTAGTTATGAATATGAATCTATGTCTTTGTGTAGTGTTCCCTTCTTGTGATCTTGCAGGAACCTGTTGAAGCTGGGCGAGCGAGAAGGCAAGTAGCTGGGAGCTCTCAAAGAGAAGAGAAGCCGGATCGAGGGACAAACGGAAGACACCGGTTAGTCCATCCATCTCTCTTCATTCTTATTTCATAAAGGAAGAATACTAGAATAGCTGCCTCTGTTTGTTGCTAAGGCACTGTCACACCTTAGGTGGATAGGATCGTCCTGCATAGGCATTTTTCCCCACAACAAATTGGCGACTCCACTGGGGAGATCTGTTTAGTCATTTTATTTGTGTTTCTATCATTGTTTGTTTCATAGACTCAACAGCAACAATCGAACTGCATTTGCTATTCTCAGATGCAAAGTAGACAACTGTTGCTTTGATCCAATCACTGGATTTGTCTATGATCTGAACAATGGACTCACAAATGATTTGATGATCCTTTGTGATAGATCTTAGTCCTCCTTCAAAGCATCCCTTTGATTGTACCTTGCTTGTTGCTTTGATTTGGCCTGAAACTGTAGATTAAATAGCAAACCGTGACCCAGAACCCAGTGAGGAACTCTCATTTCTCCTTCAGCGCAGGCTCTGTGAAGAGACTCTGCATTTCAACGCAGTTCCCGTGAAGGCTACCTACGTTGAAATTCAGTTTCCCTGTTATACAGGTGCGCTGATCCAGTTAGGCCTTGTGCAGCTGGGGTTCTCTGCTCTTTTTTTCCTTGTTTTGATCTCTGATTTTTGCAGCCTATAACCAGCATAGGTACCTGTCTGATAGCCCCTTTTCTCTGCTTAAATTCCGCCTCCTTTTGTACAAAAGACTGTGAGTGTTTTTATGTGTTTGTGGCATCATTTACAGTTTCCTTTTGCAAGAGTGAAATAGTCATCCTGTAGCCCTTGATTCAGATCTGTTGATTGTGATCTTAGGAGAGAGTTCATTGGCTGTTTACAGTTGGTTATACATTCATTTTTGCTTTTGGTTTGAGTTTGTCTCTTTTGAGTGTCAAAACAAGTATTCATTTCGAAAATCGTTAAGTGTTGTAATCTCTTCTACCCTTTCTGATTTCGAAAAAGTAAACTTGTTTGTATTTGTCATTTAAAAGCAAATTCAAAGTTGTGCAAAAAGCTTTCTTTTTAGGCATCAATATTAAGAAAGCGGAAAACAAACACTTGCATTGTGCATTTGCATCTTGATAGTTTGCATGATTGATTTAGGGAAAGTGCATTTAGAGTGTGCTGATTGCTCTCTGAGAAAAGATGGTGTCTTTCTTTTCCCTTTGTAGCTAGGATTTTCATTGTTGAAAAAGAGATAAAATTTGCTTATCATCTTTTAGATTGCATTTAGGAAGTTGTCTATACATCTCGTGGTGAACCTCAAAAGGCAAACTTCTAAGAAAGATCAACATAAAATAAACTGAATGAACTTAATAACGCTTTGTAACATAACGCACAACATAGAGGTCTAGGCTAGAGACGTGTTCTGGCGTCGTAAAGCCTGGTGACTGTCGATCTCGCTGATGGTGGTTGATTCCTCCTGAGGGACGATAGCGCCAGTACGGATTGTGCTCCCACGTACCGTCGAGTATATATTGGGAGACCCCTATAGGCATAAAACCTTTATCCTTAGGAAGCCGTGTCGGCCGCCCTACTGATCGCAATGCACTGAACACAGCATTCAGGAAGATTGACCGCCCGTACCTTAAAAAGTATTCTGCGGTTTTGCGAAAAGTTTGGCACACCCTCTACCTAGAACTCCAGAGCAGTTCCTTTTGGCCTTTTTCAGACTCTATAACGGAAAAAGTCCATCCGAGCATTTGTCACTTCGGGCTCGTTAAAACATCGAAGGCGACTAGAGTCATCTTTTGTTTTTTCTCGACTCTTTAAAATTGAAAAAACAAGTTGTGTCTAAAGCATCATTAAAACTTATTTTAAACGGAATAATAAATCACCCTTATTCCCGTGTTGATCTTTCAGTTGAGAAAATGGAACCCTCCAACCAAGGAATTCCCCTTGGTGGAAATCCTAGTCCCTTCTCCTCTTGGGGAGATGTTGGAGCACCCCATATGGCCACATTGTCGCTTCCAGGACTGACAATAGGCTTGCCTGTCTGGCTCTTCTCAACTAATGTTGTTCAAAACACCACTACTCCTGAACAATCGAATCAGCAGTTAGACCAGTCCAGAGCTGCCCACTAGCCTTCCACTTCCTATAATTCTTCCTCTCCTCCTTCCTCTTCGCATGATGGAGTTGGCCAAGCCAAAAGCCAAGCTCCTAAGGAGAAGAAGGAGAAGAAGAAGAAAGAAAAGAAGAAGAAGGAGCCAAAAGCGACTGGGGGCAAGTGAATGGCGTCTAAAGAAAATCCACACACTGCACTGACCAGGCCTAAATCGCCATGTGTCATATGCAAGGGAGACCACTTTCACAGAGATTGTCCTTGCATCCCTCGGATACTAAGGGACTGGTCTCCCCACTTGCACAATTCGGTGGCGTCAACCTCTGATAGCCATGTTGACAGCACACCGTCAACTAGTGAAAGTGAAGCCACAGGACAGAGAGGGAAAGCTAGATTTCCCTGCAAACTGTGTGAAGGCGACCATGCCATCCACCATTGTCCCTTCTTAGATGAGGCTAAAAGAGTTTTGGAAGATCGCCCGGTTTTACCAGTGCAACTTCCTCCTGGATATCAAAAACTCCTGCCAAGTCCTTCACCAATTGAGAACCCGGCTGGCCCGCTCAGGTGGTCAGCCAAAGCACCTATCATTGAGGATGAACCGCCTGAATCCATACCTGACGAAAGTCAAAAGGTTGAAGCGGCAGTTGACCCGGTTTTGCCTTCAGAGGATCTATCTTCGAATGATACCATCACAGAGGAGAATAAAGACGACACCGTCCAAATTCTCTTCATCAACACAGACTCCGACGAACAAGGGGGCAATTTTCCCATTCCTTTATTGCAGGAAGGAACTTCGTCAGAGTCATACCCGGCCATCTATTCGGTCCCACCACCAAGAAACCTAGTTGTATCCTTCGACTGGAACCAACTAGGCAGACCCCGGTTGCCAGCAAGCATACCATTTAGAATTATCGTTCAAATATACAGAATGGTAATGGCTGGCACCATCATTGATGAGGGGGCATCTGTGAGTATCCTTTCCTCTATTGCTTGGAAAGCGCTTGGTTCACCAGCACTTTTGCCTGAAATGAGAAATCTGACAGGCTTCGGTAAAGGAACCAGTCGACCTTTAGGGATTCTTCCCAATGTGCCAATCACATTGAAAGGGAAGACCGTTCAAATGACCGTGATGGTCATTCAAGGACCCTTGGATTATAACGTACTCCTTGGACGAGACTATATATATTGCATGGGAGCCATCATCTCCTCACTCTTTAAAGTAATGTGTTTTCTGCATGAAGGAAGAATGGTCAAGCTCGTGGACCAACTTTCATTCCCCGGATCACGCATCGCAAATAGTCATATACCATCCCCAAATGGTCTCTTCACTCAAGAAATGTCTCAACCCACGGTCCGTCCTCCCGATGAGCGCGAGTAATCTAGGAGGATATGACTGGAACCCAGGGGGCATGCGTCCTGGTCTGCTTCGGCAGGAGAACCTTGGGTATAGGTGTTACACTAAAAAATGTCACCTTGACTACTTACAGTTAGTATGGCTCAAATCAACAGTCATGCTACCCTCTTAGGCAAGTCTTATGCCTCTGTTATCCATCTCAAACTCAAAGAAGAGAGAAAGTCTTGTAAAAACTATGTTTATCTCTGGGGTCGCAGGTTCTCTCTAGCCTTACCTGCGGGGACGCTGACCATGTTCACAAAATCTGCGTCCATGGACGCTCTGTATGTTAAGGGACAGGTGCGTCCCTCTGTAAAAGGCAAAATGCGCGAGTTTTATCTTGAAAAAGTTACTTGTGGTTACTTCTAGAACATTCTAGAGGTCGGTTTGATGAAATGGATGCGCCTCCAGTTGGTTCATGTATCTCTATTAAGGGGGAGCTTATCCCATCAATAAGGGAGCTATCCCACCCAAAGAGGGGGATGATCCCATTGATAGTGGACCTGAATAACCTCTTTACAGCACTATAAATAAAGGCATTGAGCCAGAAGGAGAAGAGGTTGGAGCTATACATTTTCTTTGGGTAAATGCTGCAGGATTTAGGTCTTCCATTAGAGCCTTTGTGAGGAGAGATTGTCTTCACTTGATTCTACTTGGGAGAGGGTGAGCTTTGTCAAAGTAGAGGAAAACCCTTGATGGACCCTGGGAGGAACTTGCACAACACCAAGGCCAGGTTGTAAGAGTTTCTTTGTTTCGTTATTAATACAAACTGGTTTATTTTTCTCAATAGTTTGTGTTAATGAGTTATTTCATGTGTTCCTTGGTCTGCATGTTGAATATATGTTTTATTATATGAAATGCAAGTGCTTGGTAATTGTTTGATTGTTTGTGGTTGCAGGAATTGACTTGAAGGAGAAGCTCATCCGGATCGTCAAGAACGGACTTCAACAGCAGCGTTTTGGAATAAGGTAAGCCTAAACACTTGTAGTTTTCATGTTGTAAAAGGTGTATTTAGAGAAAGATCACTCCATTTTGTCTTGTTTGTCATTAGAACGTCTTAGACTTCTAGGAAGGTCAGTCGTGTCCGCACCCTTGACCAATTCCGTGTGACAATAGGGTAGGTTTCCGCGGGAGAATATGACTAGTCTGTACCCCGTCCGTCTAGGAAGAGGGGTTATTCTTTAATAAAATTCTCTTGTCAAATCTACGTGTTTGGCACTGAGGTCATTCACCTTTGTCTATCTCGGTAGACACCGCCGAAGAAGTGTTTTGTTTGAAAGATTAATGAAACAATCTTTGGGTAGCCTGAAAGAGGTAGGCCTTTCCTGGTAAAACAAATGTTTTACTTGCAAATTGAGGGGTAACCTTGAAAACGTACTTTATACCTGGGGGCATGCAAACCTTTTGGAGTGCAAGCAAGGGGTGGCTATTTATTTTTTTAAATTTTTAGGTCCTTCCCTTTAAACCTGTAGGTCTAACCCTTTAAACTCGTAGGATTAGTCGTTTCCGAACTTGCATAAAGAAAGGATGTGGGGCAAAATCTCAATGTTGCCATTTTATATGAGACATTCTTATCATATGACTGGATTAATCGAGCAGTTTTAGCACACAGTTCATGCTCGTTAAAAAATAAACGCAAGATCCGAGCAGTTTTAGCACATAGTTCATGCTCGTTAAAAAATAAACATAAGATCGAGCAAATGTTTCCACCCGTGTTTAAGCTCGTTAAAAAATTAACTATTCCTGTAAATAACCACCGTGAATGTAGCGACATCAGCCATTAAAGCCTTGGTCGTGTTTTCCCACCACCTCCACTTTTCCATTGGCCGATCATTCACCTCCATATGATTGTTTACCCATTTTGAGGAACAACTGCAAAGAGTGATTTCAATAGCCATCCTTGTGACACTGCCGTGATTTGGAAATTCCAATCCTTCCCTGGAATCAGCTGCTACCCCTTTTTATCACTCGTTCCTCAAAAGACGAGTCTTCTTTAAGCCCTTTTCATCTGACTCGTAAAATATGAAAAGATTGCCGAGTTTTGGCCTTCCAGCTCGTTAAAGTGACCGGAAGAGCTATCCCTCCTCTAGATTTTAATCTTTTTGGACCTGAGGGATTATTGCACAAAAAGATCGAGCGCTTGTTTTATTCGGCTCGTTAAAACTATCGAAAATTCATCCCTTCTGTATTGTTTTATACTTTTTCGGACTTAAGGGATTAGATGACGAAAAAGGACTTTTGGAGTTAACTTTATGTACCTTTTTAGACTCTCTAAAAATGAAAAGGACCGAGTTATCCTTGTCGTTAGACTCGTTAAATGCATTAAATAGCGACAAACTTGTCTTTAGACGAGAACGAGTTTCCCTATCGCTAGGCTCGTTAAAACATAGCGATGGGCTTGCCCGAAGGGCAAGTTATAGAACAAGCATATGTTATCCTCCTCAAGCTTGACAAAAATAAAGAGGTACTGGTCAGCAATGACTGGGGAAAAATTGGGAGAAACTCAAGAAAACTTTGATGGTAGCAAGTCGCTCTTGAACATGACACTTTTCCTCCGTACCACAATCGGGTTGGGTTGTTTCATTCACCGGTCACATCACCATGGTCTCGCCATACCATCCATACTTGGGGTAATGCTACCAATCTATCACATCAGTGTCGCCATATGTTCAAGAGAAGTCGTTCAGAGAAGTCACCTGTGTCCCATCCACTACCATACATTATACTCTTTCATGACCGCCACCCTGAATCATATGTCATCAGATCGTTTTCACCTCTATCAAAATCATTAGCTCTGTTCCGTGTCATCGATGTGGGATTCATTAAGGCCCTCCTTTGACGGATCGCTTCTTGTCGACATCAGCTCATTATCCAAGAATTTGATCTAGGAACACCCCCTTCAGTACTTTGAAGCTTGCATGCCTCAATGGCAAGTTTCTCACTTCCGGCGACAGGTATACGTCAATGACCTTTGACCGAAAGATTTTGCGTGGTGTTCGACGCCAAGTCCTCTATTCACACCACGTGAATTGTACTGCAGTACCTTGAGGGTCATCCTCATTATCGGTGATTCCTCTCGTGCTTGTTAACAGTTTACATCATTGACTGGTAATCAAGCGATGTCTTTCCATGTTCGACTTCAAAGCAATTCTCACATGGATCGACTTGTACTTAGAGTGAAGATCGGATGAGATTGAAGACCCCAGATCTAGTTTCATCCATCCGGGCTACGATATATATTCAGAAAATAAAGACATGGAAATGTACAGCTTTGCAGCACAGATAATCATCCTACCAAAAGGATGATGGCTCTTTCAGAATCATCAGTCTATCATCAGACGATTGTCTATTATATGTACATGAAAATGAATTTATAAAGCTGAGCATGGGAATGCCCGCCTCAGCTAGATCATGAAAAAAGTATGAAAATAATGTATTGTATTGTATTGTATTACAGGTCTCCTCCCAGCAATGAAAGAACTTCGGATCCTCCTAATAAAGAATTTCACCCGATAAACGGCCTCATACTTTAGGGGGCAACTGTTATAGACATTTTTGTGCCTTACAGCTATAAGCATGAAATGTCCATAATCCAAGGGATCCAAAGTCCCTAAACATGTTGTTCCTACCCCTAGAGGAACAAGGCTAACAAACCACAGCAATTCACTGAAGTTCTCCACCAGAAACTGCTCAAAAACAAGTCAATTCAGGATCAATTCAGAAGCTCCACTAGCTGCCTGCGTTGAAATGCAGAGCTACACTGGCTAGTTGCATTGCAACGTAGGTGGAAGCACTACCAGGGTGTGCTGAGCGGGAAATGACAAATTTCAGGGTCTCTTGTGAGAGGTGTCAAGACTGTGGAAGCTTCCAGAATCTTCCTCCATGACACTTGCCTTGCTGAGTTCGACTAAGTGATGAGTAAGAGGCTCTTAGTCTCCAAGTGGAAGTAAGAACTGACAAAGAGAGAGGACACTAGTCAGATCACAAGCTGACTCATCCTCACTCCAAAAATCTATATATGGATCTCTTCTCCATGAGATCTAGAGGCTCGAATTTTGTTATTGCAAAGAATTGTTGTTGGTTTGAGATTGGAATCATTGGGTGCTTAATGCTTTGAAGGGAGGTGAAGATAGGAATTTCATTTTCTGGGAAGGAGATGCTGGATTGGAACTCTCTTGGTTGTATCTCCTCCTGAACCTTGTTATTCATCAATAAAGCTATCTTGGTTTCTCCTATATGCTGATGTGTCTTTGATGTATGATTGCATTAGTGTATTTGGTTTATTTCTAATCCTGAACTAGTTATGAATATGAATCTATGTCTTTGTGTAGTGTTCCCTTCTTGTGATCTTGCAGGAACCTGTTGAAGCTGGGCGAATGAGAAGGCAAGTAGCTGGGAGCTCTCAAAGAGAAGAGAAGCCAGATCAAGGGACAAACAGAAGACACCGGTTAGTCCATCCATCTCTCTTCATTCTTATTTCATAAAGGAAGAATACTAGAATAGCTGCCTCTGTTTGTTGCTAAGGCACTGTCACACCTTAGGTGGATAGGATCGTCCTGCATAGGCATTTTTCCCCACAACAATGCATGGGCATGCCTATCTCTAAGGATGCATGCATCTGCATGCATGGATTTAGGGATGCCTTCGTGGATGCATGCATGGTGTTATAGATGCCTCCTTGGATGGATGCATGGGGATGTATGGCTCTACAGATGAGAGTGCATGTGGGGCATCACTAAATTGAGACCTTGTTAGATCTACATCATCAATAGTAGAGGAATCAAAGTTATCCTCTATGTTTTAGAATGAAGTGTCTCCATCAGTAGTAGAGTCTTCATCACCATTAGAGGAAGATATTTCCTCATGTGCGACATCTTTGTTATTGGATAGAATAAATTTTCATCTATAATAGCTTCATCAACAACAAAAGAAGCAAAGTCTTCATGTGCAACATTGTCTCGAGAATATTTGTCCACGTTGTTGAAGAAGTCTTCACCAATTTCATGACTGCTATGATAGATTGAGCTATCTGTCTCCAAGTAATGTTCTTCTACATCATATTTATCGCCATATAATCATTTCAGTGTATTCCATATTTCCTATGGAAATTCAATATCTATGATCTAATAAAGAATATCAAGAGATATATAGACATAATCTTCCATAAGCCATGTCCATTCTGTTAAGCCAAATGAACTTCTCATCCTCAGACAATGATTCCATCTCAATTCTCATGACTAGCTGGTACAAGCCTTTGCTCCTAAGATGAAGCAAAATCATCAGGCTACTTTCATAATAATTGTACGAAGTGAGAATGCCAGAACTTGAGAACTCCATTCTTTAACCAATTCAATTCTCTGAGAATTTTCATCACTTTCAATTCTAGAAAATTTTGGCACTTTTAATCTCCCAACATTTTTCAATGCTTTGATCTTCAAACATGCCAAAAATTGTTCATGCACCTTTTCCAAATCTCTTGCTACTCTAATACCATGTTAAATTACTAGAACATACACAAGTAAGGACTTAGCTAGAGAATAATTGCATAAACTTGCAAGAATTGAGAAAAATTGGAAGAGAGAATGAATTATGTATAGTCACTAATGATAAAATAATCAATACATTAAGTAGCTAACTTAAGCTTAACTCCATTCGAGCAATAAAGATGACTAAAACCAAAAAGTTAAGTGTGCTTTATGCTATGGTAATGTGCATGTACACCACATGCAAACACTAAAGCGAACTAAAGTTATATGCAATGTGCATATTCACCACTTAACTACATGTAAGCACTAAAGCTAACCGGAGCTATATGCTACATTAATGTGCATGTACACCAAGACCAATGTTTAAAATAACTTGTTTTAAACATTAATGCAGTAAAACTGTACCAAATACCTTGGACATGATTATGAGAGAACGCACATTAATGCAAACAGAGAGGCGAGAAAGGAGCATCCTTAGGAGAAAATGTTAAATGCATTTGCATGTTGTTGTAGCCGCTACAACAACACTTATAATATTTAGTCTAACAACCAAATGTTGGGTCTCCCTCCGCTTTTCAAGATCCCAGGCTATTATTTCTATGTCTCAATTGATCATATCTTTCATGACCTAGGTGTCATCCAAGGCTATGACAGATCATTTTTTACAAGGCACATTCCACATGCCCATAATTTGTTTAATCTTAGTTCTCATTATGTCAAATGGATTAGGGTTTGTGAAGTAGTTTATTTCATGATGCATTCTCGAGATTCCTACTTTCTATGTTATTCTATGCAAATTATGGGCATGCGTCTTGTGTTGCTAGCCATATTTCACCTTTGATTCTCATCCTTTGATTTTCATCTTCAAGCTTGATTTTTCATGAGCGTTTCGTGGTTTTTCGAGTCACATTATTGCATCGTCATGTTAGGAATTCTTAGTCATATGCTTGAGTGTTGAATTGGTTGGAGGAAAAAAATCTCTTAAAGGCCACTTTAGGATTTTTATAAATGAATTTGGTTGAAACAAGATCGCTCAAATAATTTCAAAGTTCAACATTCAAGTTGTAAAATTTATTATTGTATTGATCATATAAGAAATTTTCTTTGGTCAAAGCTTTGGGTGCAAGGGTGTAATGTAAGAATGTGCTACAATAAAGAGTTATCCCAATGGAATGCCATGAAGCTTCATGTTAGAAGAATGCATGAATAATATGTCAAGTTTCCAAAAAGAACATTATGTCACTGTGTTGTGATAAACATTACGACAATATAATAAGAAACAATCCAACCACAACAAGACTATTTTAAAAAATGGTAAGACTACACAAGCAATGAAGATCATATGGAAACACATGCTTGGAATATTATTTTGGCAACTACTGGAAATGAAGGTTTGTTTTTTTATCACATTAATGGAATAAGCTTCTAAAATCTTATGAGTGTTTGTGTGTCATAAGTCTTATAGCATCATGTCTAATCACAGTCACAATTTCTAGGCATAGTTCACTTTTCTTAGATAGCGCAATCACATCTTCTATTGATAACCTTGCACTAAATGAACTCCACATATAATTCTTAGAATGATATTTCATCTACCTTTGTGAAGTGTGAATGCACTCACACGATTAATCCAAGTAAGCTTCAGTTACTTAGTGATTTGAATTTGTGATCAGTAGCTTGTCTCTTGATTTATACAATTTTGTCATTATATGTCTCTTCATCTTCCTACAACCCTTGGTATTCTTGTCAATAGTTAATTAATTTATAAAAGGAGGTTTTGATTCTAAATTATATATTGGCACAACATCATCCAAACCCTTAGCTATTCTCTAAAATCTCCACTTGCCTAAGTCTCAATCTCATCACACTAGCGCAAAGATAGATCTTAACATTTTGTGGTTGTCATTGTACATTGTGAATGCACTTAATCCCTCTTTCCCAACCTCTCTATAGCACATTGATGCAATGCAGAGTCACAACCTTACATCCTTACCACTAAGGAGTGTGAATTGAGTCGGTCTTGAATTTTTACCTTGACCTGTCGCGTTGGTGTGTGATAGTGGCATAACATTGAGACCTCTATCTTTGTAAACTCTGATTGCACTAGACCTTGATTCCCCACTCTCCTTTTTTGCTCGTGCATCACATCAACATAGCCATATAACTTGTCCCTGTGAAGTGTGAATTATGCTAAACTTAGGATCTTTGTTCTTCTTAATCATGTTAGCGCATCATAGTAATGTAGGGTAATTCTTCTATCATTACAAATTGTCATTATGATCTATATATGTTGCTTATCCTTTGGCCAACGTGCTAGCACATCATAGCCTCCTATCCCAATGCCTTTAATGCTATCATCCTTGATTGTGCCAAACTCTCACCCTTGTCTCTGTCTAGGGCGATTGTGCTTAAGTCCTAGTGCACTATGTTTTTACAGTTAAAATACATGAACAAAATAGGAGCACAGAAAGGATATTAGTAAGGATGAAAGGGTGAGGGAAAAACCTAAGAAAATCATCATGAAAAATGACAAAGGAGGATTGAGCCAAGCATAAATTGAAAAAATGGTAAGAGTAGTGGAAGATAACACTTAAGCATAAGCCAAGAATGAAATTGATGGATTAGCTTTGTTGAAACTAGCATTTCAGGGTTGTGAATTCTTAGAGACCTCTCAATGCTTATTACATTAATCAATTTGATTTATGATAGTGATTTCTTATTTTATTATAGTGAAATGTGTCCATCTTGCATCCTAATTAATGGTTGTACTTTTTTAGGATTGAAGTTGGAGGGAAATTTTTGGACATTTACATTTAATCATTGCATGGATGCATGATCTCAATCGGTGACAACTATTGGATAATTGACTTAGCATCAAGGCAATCCTAGGGTGTAACAAAGACATCAACAAGTTTCTCAATGCCCAATATATTACCTATAAGATGCTACATCAAATCTCGTTGCATTTTTCTTGTATTATATTGTAAATATATTATTTATTCATAAAATGACAAATATTAAATCACGGAGAAGACCAATGAGAACATCAAAGGTCATGAGGATGTTGAAAGGGTCTTAAGGAAGATGAAGAGTCAATTGGAATCGAAAGGTTATGAGGGATGTCCAAGAGTCATAGGAGAAGATGAAAGACCACCCTCCTCATTTCTATAAATGTAACCTCATGCCTCATTCACAAGGACTTTTAGCACTTAAGCTAGAATAGTAATTAGATTGTTATTTTGTGCTTAAAGAGAGAAAGACATTTGCTCTTGGTATCTTATAGGTAGAGGGATTGTGAGGATAGTGTTATGTTTTCGAGATGATATGAACTAATATCATCCCACTATTGGGTTTTGATGAGCTTGTGGTACATGTATTTGAATGGCAACAATATTAATGAGAAGATTTTCAACTCATGGATTGATTGTGATGCATTCCTCTATTGGTTATATTAGCTATATGGTATTCCAATTATGTATGCATGTGTGTTTACATACTGGTTACATGTTTATGAACTAATTTTTTGCATGAAACTTGTGTGTTGGCTTTAAATCTATGTTATTCATTTAATGTTAATGTTAGTAATTGTTTGTGAACTAAAATGCATTTTATTTCTACAACATTCCCATTGTTTATATCTTAGTTAGTGTCAGCTATTTGATTCTTTCCCAATGCATGTTATCACTCATTATGTTGTTGTTTTGTTCTTGTATCATGTCCCACAAGCCATTAATGGAGAGTTGATCTCGTCCTCGTTCTTTTGGAATATCACACGTGGTCTCACACTTGTCTCTTTGCATTCGATATCCAAGAGAAAAACACACACATGGGGGCTTTCAGGCCTACAAATAGGATGGGAATCCTATCCCAAATGGTGTAGGGTCTAATTGTGACTTTAAACCTTGGAGATCCCATAGTGTTGGCAGAAAATCCAACATCATCAACACATTTTGGCGTTAGAAGAAGTGCATATGACAACCTAGCCCTATGGAGTCTGGTTTTAACTCTTTGATCTTGAAATGGCTCCTTCCCATGTATTTATTCTTGATTGTTTTTATGAAAAGATAAATCTTTCAGTACCTGAGAAGTTATTCAATCTCTCATCAAAGAATGATTTTGATGGTGAAGGGGAAGTCTCGGAACTTGAGCATATCTTATGATTTATTGATATTTGTGGTGATAACGATGCTCATCTTGATAGTGTCCCATGCAAAATTTTATTTTTCACCTTCCAAGGTTGAATCAAGTCATGGTGTAAAACCTTGTTGTATGATTCAATTCATTGTTTTAAATAGTTCATTGATGAGTTTGTGTTTTCTTTTCAAGAGTCTACTTATGAGGATTTATTTAAAGACATTGATGAACACAGAATAAAGCTGAGTGAATCAGTGTATGATTTTCCCAATATATTTTTCAACATTTTCTATAAATTCTTGAGAAAGATAGGGATTGGTATCATCTGAGAAGATAATTTCCACGTCTAGTTGGCCTTTTTGAGTGCGAATCTAAATCTAGATTGAATATTGACAATCCAAAATCTGAGGATTCAAGTATTATGTTCCTTAATATCATTATTCCTACTTTTTTTTTTTGGTTCAAATAAAAGAGAACCTCAGGTTTCAGAGGTGGAAATCCTTCCACTTAATTTCCCTTTTCCTCCTCCATTTTCCTTATCAATTAAACTTGACTCTTGTACTAACATGTAAATCTATGTTGATAATGAATCAGGTAATGAGGAAACTTTGCATGGAAAGGGGCATAGTTTTCTTGATTCAAAAGTTGAAATAAACTTTGTTGAGATGGAACCGAAAATCATATTTGTATACCATTCTTTAATTCTCATATTGATGGAAGTTATGTTGATTCAATAAATCCTCCATCCTCCCATGATGTACTCTTACCTTTTCATCCTACCATGACCAAGGCATTGTATTTGGTGACATTAGAGGTTCAAATGATTCCTTAGAGCATAACATGCATGTTGATCCCTTAATTCCTCAAGTTGATACTGATGTGCAGGATGTGAGTTTTGAATCAGATTTAGTTGGAAATGATTTTTCTTCACCAAACTCTTTTCATCTTCCTTCATCCTTAACAAATTATTCATTGTACACCGATTTATTTCATGAATATGCTACATTAGTGGTGTCTTCAAATCCTTTAGATATTTATGTTCGTTGTCTTAATTACAATCTGGTACATGATGGTGTGGTTTCACAATTTGAAGATGAAAAGAATGAATCCGATCCTTATGATCTATTTAATCTGCAATCTTTAATAGGTGAAGAGGAAGATTCTATATTTCTAAAAGCTCAAGAAATTCCTTTGATTAATTCATCCTCATTCTTAATCCATGAAGAGTCACATGTGTTAAATGTCAAATCTAATCAAATTGGTGGCTTTAACAACTATCATCCTATTGACAATGTCTTCACTAATACCTCTAATGATAGTTGTTCATATTCAATTGTTGATTTTTCTAAGCCACCAAATTTTGATGATCCATCATTTGAGATTTTAGAGACTTGTCAAGCGGTTGAGGCACTTCAGTGGTTGATGATGGTCATGTCAAGTTCTCATGATCTTGATAAGATTCATGAACAAGATCAAATTAGAATTTCTACACAAGATTCTTTCCCTAGCATTATTTCACCAAATTAATCCTCATCTTTGAATTCTTTGCTAACTTTTCAATATGGTTATTTTGAATTTTGTGATAGAATCACTGATTTGTTGGAGGAGTCTTATCTAGCAAGTTGTCCTGCTAATAAGAAGTTTCATTTTATGTTGAGTATTCTATGAATGAAAATGTGGATCAATGAACATTTATAAGGGATTTTCAGGGTTATGTTTATTAGGATAGAGTTGTGGCTTGGTTAGAACATTATTTTCTAGCTAACTTTTTTTCATGTAGGCATGACCTTCTTTATCATGTGCAAGTTATTCAAGTGAATACATATTTTTTTTGCACATTGTTTCATGCTGATACTAACTGCTGATACCTTTGTATTTGTAGGTTAGGAGCAACTCTTGTGGTTGGATTAGAATTTTGACTTCAAATAATTATGACCATCTTTTCAATCAGATTAGGGATTAGGTTTAGTTTCTTATGTTTATTAGTTAGAATAAATTTTCATGGTTCATGAGTTGCACTTCATTCTTCGCAATTTTTTTCTCTATATTCGCTTTTTCTTTGCATGTACATAGTTTAGTTACACAATTATTTTAATTTTTAGTGCATTTAGGAGTTAACACTTTGCATAAAATAACTTGATCTTGCACTTAGTTGTGATTTGTTGTTTTGTTCTTTCATTTTCTACCTAGTTAGTGGTCTCATCTTTTGTACTCACATGCATTTTTCACATGTCATTATGCATTCATTTTGCATTCAATATTATTCTATTACTTTGCATTTAATTGCATTTAGGAATCACTTTCATTTCATTTCATAGCTCTTAGTTTCATTTAGCTTATTTTCTTTTATAACATCTCATTACATACACTTTTCATTCTCCGCTTTGCCTTTAACATTGATCATCATGTCCCTACATTTATTTTCATTGCATTGGATGAAATTCTTGCATAACGTTTGCATTTCATATAGCTCTTGATTTTTTCATTGCCTTATGCTTTCAACTTTGCTTTTCTTTCATGGCATTGCTAGTTTCATCACATAATGCATTAATTTTCATTCATCATTCCCATCTCATTTGTGTTGTTGAGATCACTTAATCTTGCATTTGTTTCCTTGCATTATGCATTTGGTTCTCATTTGAGCCTTGTATTCGACATGTTCCTTGCAAGCCCATAGATAAATGATGGGTGAAAATATTATATTTTCTATTCACTTGTTTTGTCCATAGTGCTAAAATCTCAACCAATGGTTATCTTTGGTCATTGTGGTCACTCCAAGAGGCATCCTCTTGTTGAACTAGTATTGAAATATTTCTCCTTATGTATATACATGAGTCTCATCTATTAATAACGAAAATAAGATTTGACTTGTAGGGAACTCTAATTAGTTCATAATACTTATATCCATAACCTGAAGTTTGTTTCCAGTGTGGTCCTTAATATTTTTGACTTGTGTGTCTTCATTTTCCACTTGCAAGTTGGAGATGTGATGTATAAATATCACATGATGACACACCTAACTCAAAAAAAAAATTGTTTTTTTAAACAAGAAACCGCCCCTCTTTCTTGTAAAATAAGTTGGGATCCCTCTTCCACCCTCGTGTAATGAACACCTTAATATTATGCCAAAATGCATATAAAACAAAACAAATTAAATAAAGGGTAAGGGAAGAGAAAGCCTTCCTGCATAAATGGGTGATGCAAGAAACTTCGCCGAGGTAATGAATATGCATGATGGTATCGAAGCGATGCTTGTGATTTCTTGAGTGACTCCACTAGGGTACTAAACATGCCTACTAGCAGCAGAGCAACACCATAAACTCACTTTAAAATTCTAAATATAATAAACCCTATGTCATGTTCTCTACATTATTCTTGAAAACTTGCATGTGTGAGCTCTTGTTGTAGTGTGTAAAGTCTAACAGGACCTAACTATGGAATAGATGAATGGAATATCTATAGATGGTCAAGTAATTCAAGTTGTACCACAATATCTTGTTCAATACTTCCTTGTATTATTTTTAGACTTAATCTATTCATGGGACTAAGGCAGAGATGTCGGATTCTACTAGTGGTTTTCCATTTGTGTCGTTGCTACAACAACATCCAAAAAATTTAGTCTAACACCCAAAATTTGGGTCTCACTCTGCTTTTGAATATCCCAAGCAGGTATGTCTATGTCTCAATTGATAAGATATGTCATGACCTAACTTTCATCCAGAGCTATGATGGATCATGTTTTGCAAGGCACATTCCACATGCTCATAATTTATTTCATCTTAATTCTCATTTTGTTGAATGAATTATGTTCTGTGAAGTAGCTACTTTCATGATGCATTCTCAAGCTTCTTAGTATCTATTTTATGCTATGTAAATTATGGGCATGCACCTTGTGTTTCTTGTCATACTTCACCTTCATCTCTCATCCTCTAATTTGCATCTTAAAGCTTGATTTTTCATGAGTGTTTCATGATTTTTCCTATCACATTATTTCATCATCGTGTTAGGAATCAAATTGCATGTCAATTTCATTCTCAGTCATATGCTTGAGTGTTGAATTGGCTGGAGGAAAAGAAAATCTTAATGCCTCTTTAGGATTTTTACAAATGCATTTGGTTGAAACAAGATCGCTCAAATAATTTTGAAGTTCAACATTCAAGTTGTAAAACTCATTGTTGTATTTTTCATATAATGGATTTTCTTTTATCAAAGCTTGGGGTGGAAGGATGTAATCTAAGAATGTGCTATGATAAAGAGTTACCACAGTGTGATGCCATGAAGCTTCAATGTTAAAAGAAAGCTTGGGGTGCAAGGATGTAATCTAAGAATGTGCTATGATAAAGAGTTATCATAGTGTGATGCCATGAAGCTTCAATGTTAGAAGGATGCATGAAGCATATGTCAAGGAACCAAGAAGACTTTTTCACTGTGTTGTGATAAAGGTTATGATGTTATGATAAGAAATAGGCTAGCCACAAGAATACTATGTTAAAGCGCTAAGGCTAGACAAGTAAGGAAGAGCATATGGAAACACATGCTTGGAAGATTATTTTGATTACGGATGGAAATTAAGGATTTTGTTTTGTGATCAGATCAATGGAATAAGATTCTAAATTATATTAATAATTTACGTGTCATAAGTCTTATAATATCATGTTTAATCACAACCGCAATTTTTAAGTGTACCACACTTTTATTAGCTAGAGAAGTCTCATTTTATAGTGATAACCTTGCAATAAAGGATCTCTACAAATAATTCTTAGAGAAGGCTTCCATATACCTTTGTGAACTATGACTGTGCTCACACGATTAATCCAAGTAGGCTTCACTTCCTTCATGCTTTGAATTTGCGATTGGTATCTTGTATCATGATTTCTACAATTTTGTCATTATATGTCCCTTCATCTTCCTACAAACCTTGGTCTTCTTGTTGATAGTTAATGCATGTATATAAGGATATTTTGATTATAAGTGATACATTGGCACAAACTCAATAAAAAACTTCCATTCTTCAAATCCTCCACTTGCCTAAGTCTCAATCTCATTGCACTAGCACAAAGCTAGGTCTCAACATTTCGTGGTTGTAAATGTTAATCCCAAATGTGCTTAATCCCTCTTGCACACCCTCTCTATACTATATAGTGCACCGATGCAATGATGAATCATAATTTTATACCCTTTTCACTGAGGAGTGCAAATGCGTCGGTATTCTATGTTTACCTTTACTTGTCATGCTGGCACGTGATAGTGGAATAACATTGAGACCTCCATCTTTGTAAACTACAATTACACTAGGCCTTGAGTACCCACTCTCCTTTGTCACACACGCTTATCACATTAATGTAGCCATATACCTTCTCCTTGTGAAGTGCGACTGTGCTAAACTTGGGATCTTTGTTCTTCTTAATCGTGCTAACACATCATAGTGATGTATGGTAGTTCTTCTATCATTACAATTTGTGACTGCAATCTATATATGCTACTCTACCTTTGGCTAGTGTGCCAATGCATCATAGCCGAATTCCTTTAACATTATCATCCCCGATTATGCCAAGCTTACACCCTTGTCTCTGTCCAGTGCAACTACTCTTGAGTCCTAGTGCACTATGTTTTTATAGTTAAATACATGAATAAAATAGGAGCACAAAAATGATATTAGTAAGAAATACAAAGCGAGGGGAAAACCTAAGAAGGTCACCATGACAAATGACAAAGGAAGATTGAGCCAAGCATAGATTGATAGAATGGTAAGAGTAGTGGAAGATTACATTGAAGCATAAGCCAAGAATGCAATTGATGGATCAACTTTGATGAAATCAACATTTCAAGGATGTGAACTCTTATTGACCTCTCAATGCTTATTATATCAAGCAATTTTATTTATGATAATGGTTTCTTATTTTATTATAATGAAATGTGTCCATCTTGCATTCTAATTAATGGTTGTATGTTTTTAGGATTGAAGTTATTGGGTAATTTCCAGGAATTTATGTCTAAGCACTACATGGATCCGTGATCTCAATTGGTGAAAACTATTGGATAATCAACTCAACATCAAGGCAACCCTAGGGTGTAACGAAGAAATCAAGAAGTTTCTCAAAGTCCTAGATCTTTCCTACAAGATGCTACATCAAATCTCATTGTGTTTTCTCCTATTATATTGTAAATATATAATTGTGTCACAAAATAAAAAATATTAAATCCTGGAGACGACCAATGAGAACATCAAAGGTCATGACGAAGTTGAAAGGGTCCTAGGGAAGATCAAGAGTCAATTGGAAGTCAAAAGGTCATGAGGGAAGTCAAATATTCATAGGAGAAGGTGAAAGGTCAACCTCCTCATTTCTATAAATGTAACCTCATGCCTCATTCAAAGGGACTTTTATCACTTAAGTTAGACTAGTAATTATATTGCTATTTTGTGTTTGATGAGATGAAAACATTCAATCTTGGTAGCTTATAGGTGGAAGGATTGTGTGGCTAGTGTTATGCTTTGGAGACTATTCTCATACTTGTATTGGGTTTTGACGAGCTTGTGGTACATGTATTTGAATGCACGACATTATCAATGAGAATCTTTTCATCTCATATATTGATTCTGATGCATTTCTATGTTGGTTATATTAGCTATGTGATATTCCAATTATGTATGCATGTGTGTTTACATACTGGTTACATGTTTATGAACTAATTTTCTGCATGCAGCTTGTGTGTTGGCATTGAATCTATGCTACTCATTCAATGTTAATGTTAGTAATTGATTGTGAACTAATTTGCAGTTGATTTCTAGCACTTTTACATTGTGTATATCTTAGTTAGTCACAACTATCTGATTCTTTCCCAAGAAATGCTCTTGCTTGTTGTGTTGTTGTTGTGTTCTTGTATCATGTCCCATAAGCCATCAATGGATTGATGATTGCCTCCTCATCCTTTTGGCATATTACATGTGGTCTAATTATCTCTTAGTATTTGATATCCAATAAAAAAACACACACATGGTGGTTGTCAGGTTTGCAAACTGGATGGGACTCATATCCCAAATGGTGTAGGGTCTAACTGAGAATTTACACTGGAGAGATCCCCTAGTGTTGGTGGAATATCAAACATCGTCAACACATTCTCATGCCCTACTCCCATGTTATACTTTGGTCCCCTCTATTTCTTACCATCTTGCGTTAAGGGTAAAACTTGTCCGTTCACATTCTTCTTCACTCTGTTTGTCATTGACACTTTACCAGAGATATGCCTCATCAATGGGCTGAGATATGCATCATTTGTTGAGTGCGTTGATGGGCTTACTATCAAAACTATGCCTAAGGTCATTTGAAATGTCTTGCTAATAATTCCAAGGAAACACAAATATAGGTTCTCCACCAACTCTACCTATTTTATTCTCGAAAGATTCAACATTCTTCTATTGTTGTCATTTTTTTATAATAAAAATATTTGGAAAACATTGTTGTTCTTTGTTTCCATAATTTTTTTTTAGTAACTAAATATGTTTGAGATGTGTAATTCCTTTTCATTATAAATAAATGTTAATTTTAGGTATGTTCTATGCTAGAGCAATTTATTTCATTTTTCACAGTTAGCTCAATATCTTTTCCAGATTAGCAATCACATCAACATTAAAGTAAACTGTAGATAGAACATAAATATAAATCGTAGAAGACAAGCCAAGACAAGAGGACACAAGATGTGGTGCTATCCAGGGACAAACCCCAATGTGGGGAAACCCTTGATCAATTCTTCTTATATGTTCTTCAATAGTTCAGTAAAGAGAGAGATAGAGAGATAGTACGTTTACAACAGAAGTTAACACTTTGACTTATCTAGATAAGAGCATAATCATCTCTAAGAAGATGATACATGAGATCAGTTAAAGACATGTTGCTTCAACTAATCTCCAAGGTGACTCCTTCACCTATGGTTGTGCTGCATTTCGTCATCATGCTGCACCCATCATCACTATGTTGCATCTCATCACGCTTCATCAATCATGACTGTACCCATCACTGTATTGCATTATGTGCAATTGTTGCACCATGTTGCCATCCTTACCTATGTGTTGGCTGCACCTTGCTTGCTTGTTGTCCCTACCATGCTTATTGTCCTTAGCATGCTTGTTGTTGCATGCTAGTTGTCCCTTGCATGCTAGTTGTAACATTGCATGCTTGGTGTATTTGCTACTAAGTACCATACAATTGTCCCAATGTTAGTTAGTTGTCCCTTGCATGTTGCTCTCCTTTGGAGACAGATGCTCCAACTGTTTCGACAGTTCCCAGTAGTTATGGCAGTTCCGGCTATTCCCGGCAATCCGACAGTTCCAGTTGTTCTCGGCAGTTCTGGCAGTCCCGGCAGTCTCGACAGTTCCGACTTTTCCGGCAGCTTCATCTTTTCTAGTAGTTCTGGCATTTCCGGTTTTTCTAGCTTTTCTGGCTTTTCTGGCAGTTCTGGCTTTTCTGGCAGGTCTGGCTTTTCTGGAATTTCCAACTTTTCTGGCTTTTCCGGTAGTTCTAATAGTTTTGGTAGTTCTTGCAGTTCTGGCTTTTCCGGTAGTTCCAGCTTTTCCGGTAGTTCCGGCTTTTCCCGCTTTTCTGGAAGTTCTAGCTTTTTCAGCATTTCCGGAAGTTCCATATTTTCCAACAGTTCCAGCTTTTTTGGCAGTTCTACCTTTTCTGGCTTTTCCAACTTTTCTGGTAGTTCTGGCTTTTCCGGTTTTTCTGGATTTTCTGGCAGTTCCGACTTTACCAGATTTTTTTGGCTTTTCTAGCCTTTTGAGCAATGTAGAGCTTATTCTTCGATGACTGCATTTAGATCTAGGGCATGTTATATAGGGTAGCGTATACCCTAGGGCACTCCCTCTATCTCTCATCTTCATCAAACCCAAAACAGGATGAAGTGAGATCACAAGAGTGAGTGTGTGTGTGACAAATGACTTCAAGTCCTCTTCTATTTATACTAAAACATAGAGGTTGAATAGACATGACTGTTGGGATTCTGATCCTACATAAGTCACTGGCCGACTTGAAAATTTGTCCATAATCAAAATAAATTCATATCTTCATAAATACTTATCGGAATCAGATGATCTTTAGAGCAATCCTACTCCTCTTGATGAGAGGGATCTAAGAAAAATATCAGATGACATAAATAAGATGACCCACATGGATTTTGGCCCTAGTTGCTAATTTTAACACTCCCTCTCAACTACGGAGAACTTCATCAGCTGATCCATATGTCTGACTGTATTATCTCTGCCATCAGTGCCCTGCACTGCTCTACTCTACTTTGATCTACTGAGCTCTTCTTTGCTCTGCTCTGCTTTGTTCAGCTTTTCTGAACCATGAAGAAGAAGAATTGATTGAGAATGTCTTATACCATTCTCTACTGACCCGAAGTAAGTTTCATCTGAAGAGAGTGTGTCACATCACTCTTACTGACCCGAAGTCAGTTTTATTGATCCCAAATTAATATCACAAGAGAGTGTCTCAAACCACTCATACTGATCCCAGATCAGTTTCATTGATCACAGATCAGTTTCATTGATCCCAGATCAATGGAGGTCATCCTAGCATAGGGAGTATGGTAGATACAACGAAGCGTCCATCGACAGAACTACTATGGTCCCTATCCACATTTCCCTGCTCATTGATTAGATGAGAGGTACTTCCCATGAGTCCCAGACTGCATGGGTAGGATGCCTCGACAGGAGAACGAATCATCCTGTCGACAGGAGAATGAATCATCTTATCAGTGGATGCCACGAAGAACAAATCATCATGGCACATAGTTACCATGGAGAAAAAATCATCCTGGCCCACAGGAGAACAAATCATTCTGTTCCATAGGCGCCACGGAGAACGAATCATCCTGGCCCATAGGAGAACGAATCATCCTGGCCCACAGGAGAACGAATCATCCTGTTCCACAGTTTCCACGGAGAACGAATCATCTTGGCCCACAGGAGAATGAATCATCCTATTCCACAGTTGCCATGGAGAATGAATCATCCTATTCCACAGTCGCCACGGAGAACAAATCATCCTGGCCCACAGGAGAACGAATCATCCTGTTCCATAGTCACCACAGGGAACGAATCATCTTGGCCCATAGGAGAACGAATCATCCTGTTCCATAGTGCACCACCAGGGGAGGGTGAGTCGCCTTGTGGTCGTATGTTGCTCCAGTAAGTACCCCAAGCCCCCTAGAGCTCCCAGAGCTCAATGCATGCAACATGTAGGACCCTTATAAGAAGGTCTCTCAATGACTCAAAGTCGTTCAGGAAAGTTACAAATTTGACATTTCCTTAGGGGATTTGAAAAAAAATGTCTGCAACCTATACATCAGTCTCAATGTGATGGAGCCTCCTCGCTCATTGAATTACCATATCCCAGATAAGGCAGTAGCTGATGTTTATCTGCTAGAGCAATCATCGAATACGGGATTCCTCAATAATCTAATCCCACCTCTGGTTGTCACAAAGAATCATAGTGGTGTTCATCATGTGTACAAACAGCTCACTTAAGAGCTTTTGCAACCATGCAGCTTCACACGAGATAATACTCGTAGCTGTGTATTCAGTCTCGGCGGTGCTTATAACAACTAATTTCTGCTTCATGCTCATCCATGATATCGAAGCAGAATCCAAAGAGAACCAACGCTGAGAAGTGCTCTAGTGATCCTCCACACTTCCTGCCCACTCAGCATTCGAATAGTCATGCAGTTTCATATTTCCGATAGTGTATCTCAATCCATGAGAGATTGTGCCCCGAAGATATCTCAGAGGATTCTTGGCACCAATCCAGTGAAGCTCAACCAAATATGAGCTCACCATGCTAACTGCAAAACATATGTCTGGACGGAAGTTCACCAAGAACATCAATGCGAATGAGTTTATGAAACTCAAAGGCATTTCCCAAATCTGGTCCAACATCACTACCATATAACTTCTGAAAGTTAATATCCTCGAGGTAGTCACAGGCTTGTGGTTTATCATTCCACATTCGGAATCCAACTCCCACTTACTACTACAAATGAGAGGGTCTGCACCTATCAGAAATAGGTCATCCTCATAATGTGTCGGTATGAGAGGTCTATCATCCACAACCTCCGGGTAATGGTTTGGATCGGTTTCACTCCTAGTGAATCTCAACTTCATCTGACAACTAAAAATCCTCTCATACTATGCTCGAGGATTTTTTCTTCAAGCCATGGAGGGCTTTCTTCCACCTGTATACATGAGATTCCCGATCATGAATCTCAAACTCCTCGAGTTGTTCCCAACTTGTGGACCTGCTACATGAGGGGAATGGTCGCCTTGTAAGATTTTCCTTTTGTACATCTCAGACATGTACTTTCATGCTCCTTTTGAATTCAGGCATCCTTGTCACCATCTAATTCACAGACCTTTGGTGCTATGTGTCAATGGACATGGTCCCCAATGGACTTCCTGCAACTTGATACAACCCTGAACTCACAAACATCTTTGAAAATTCTATTTTCAAACGCATAGCTTTCCATCGATGAGTGCCACCCTGAAACCTTTGGCTTCCATTGCTGAAATGAACACTAGGTTCTTCTTGCGATTAGGTACATAAAAGAGATTTTGTAAATGAATTGAGTTACCCTCATTCAGTTGAGGTATAACATTTCCTATACCCCTTCTGGGATAGGTGGCATCAGCTCCAAGTATAATCCCACGATTGTTTCCATCTCTACCAAATTAGAAAGTGCACCCATCTATCCAATGAAGTTCCTTGAAGCACTACAATCAATAAGCCAGATTCCGAAAGAATCTGAAGGAGAGGGCCAATACAAGATAATGCTTCTTTATCTTATTAGAAACAACATTTGATTCTTCATATTAGGGGTTCCTTGCTTTCTTTGAAGAGTCGACCATTTCCTTGATGACCTACATTACCTGTCATTCCTTTGATCGTTGAAGATGTCTCTGGAATGATTGTTATCCTCATCAAGAGAAGTGTTTCTACCATTTGGACACTCCTTCGCATAATGGCCAAACTTATTGCAACCAAGGCATCTGCATTTCCTTCCACCCTTAGATCCGAACTTCCCAATGAAGTGATCTTTAGGTAGGCCATCAGAAACTTCCGCTATGCCATTCTGACAATATTCTTTGCTTCAACTTCACCCTCAGTGAATTTGAAGAGGGATGAGGAATCCAGTGATCCTTTTTTCCTTTCCCAACTATCTTCGGTGATTGCTCTTTCACTCTTGCTTGGGCATTGTCTTCACCTTAGCTATGATACCATGTTAATTTTAGGTATGTTCTATGCTAGAGAAATTTATTTCAATTTTCACAGTTAGCTCAATATATTTTCCGAATTAGAAATCACATTAGAATTAAAGTAAACTGTAGATAGAACATAAACATAAATCATAGAAGACAAGCCAAGACAAGAGGAAAAAATATGTGGCACTAGCCAGGGACAAACCCTAATGTGGGGAAACCCTTGATCAATTCTTCTTATATGTTATTCAATAGTTCAGCACACAGAGAGAGAGAGAGAGAGAGAGATAGTACGTTTACAACAGAAGTAAACACTTTGACTTATCTAGATAAGAGCGTAGATCATCTCTAAGAAGATGATACATGAGATCAATTGAAGACATGCTGCTTCAACTAATTCTCCAAGATGACTCCACCTATCGTTGTGCTGCATTCATCATCATGCTTGTTATAGACATATTTGGGCACTGCAACCCCAATCACACATGTCCATAAACCAAGGGCTTCTAAACCCCTAAAAGTGTTGTTTCATACCCTAAAGGAACAAGGTCAACTGATTACATCATTTCCTAGAAGTTCTCCCTAAAAAACTACTCAGAACTGGTCAAAAATGGACCATACAGACTGCTCCATGTTGAGGGTGTGATGCATCTCACCTATTACACATGGGGGTGTGATGCATATTGAAAAACCCTTCTGTAGGGTGTGATGAGCAAGAGAAGACAAATGGCAAAAGCAGTTTTCTAGGTGGAAACTCAAAGAATCTTCTAGAAACTGCTCATATGACACTTGCCTCTCTGAATTCGCCCAGGGATGAGTAAGAGATCATGAAATATCCAAGTGGAACCAAAACTATCAGTGAAATGACACTAATCGAAATCCCAGAAGCTGACTCACTCTCCTACAAACATCTATATATGGATCCCTCATCCTATTGATCCAAGAGGTTGGAATTTTGTCATTTGCAAGGAAGTGTTGTTGGTTTCTGTTTGAAGACATTGTTGGGTGATCTTGCTTTGTATGAGGTGAAGAGGGCTTTCATGCTGGGAGGATGATGCTGGATCAGACAGCTTGGTTGTAATCCTCTCTTCTACTACTTCTATCAATAAATCTATTTGAGTTTTCCTCCATATGCTTGTATATCTCTAAATCTTGTATTTGTATATGCATTTATATGGTTAATTTACATCTGATCCTACATTGCTTATAGTTATAGATCTCTATGCTTTGATGGTATTTTGTTGCTTTGACTATACAGGTGTTCTTTGAAGCAGGACAAGTGAGAAAGGAGCAGCAAAAGCTCTATCAAAGGAGAGAGGAAACAAGCAAGGAGACTAGCTAAATACTGAGGTTGGTACTCTCTGCTTCTCTCTCATCTATCTCTCATAAAGGAAAACACAAGTAACTTTAGTTTGTTTGTTTCTAAGGTAGCTACCCGTATTAGTGGGACTAGCAGCTCTGAATGGACACTATTTTTCCCGAGAACAAAATGGTGACTCCACTGGGGAGCGAATAGTTTGTTCATTTTGTTACTGTTGTTTGCTTTATAAACCATAGATGGAGCCTGAAGTTAAGCCAACTAGCCTTCGAACTAATTTTTCTATGCAACTGCAAAGTAGATCAACACTGCTTCAGTCAATCTCTAGGTGGGTTTATGAACTGAACATATAGCTTGCAAACATGCTAAGTGCCCTGGTGGTAGCTCAAATAACGTCATTAGATCAGCCCCCATACTTTTTGTTTACTGTCTATCATTAGTTCAGCCTAAATCCTTGAACTTAGCTGCAAGCTGTGAGTGAAAACCAAGCTCAGTCTCATCCCTCGACCATCGCACTGTCTCTTCTTGGAAATTTGGATAAATCACACCTCCCGTGTGTTGTAGGTGAGATGCATCCCTGTTTCCCTGTGTTACAGGTGCGATGATTGAATGAGACTGTTTCTGCCTCCAGATTTTGGTTTTTTCTTCATTGTCTTCAGCTTTATTCAGTAGTTTTGTTGTCTATGATCAATATATCACTATTGAAACCATCTTCCTTTGCATTATTTTCAGCCTCCATCAGAAGGAATTGTGAATGTTTTTTATGTATTTTTCATCATTTACAGTTCTCCTTTACAAATAGTAGCTTAATCGAACTATCGTCTTTTGATTTGAAAGTGTCACAAGTGTCGTTTTCAGTCAAGAAAAAGAGTGTCGTAAAGCATTCCTCTTTTAGATAGTCGATTACACTTTTGCCATCGTATTTGATTTGAATTAATAGTATTTCAAGTGTCAAAAGCAATTTTAAATTTGAAATCACAAAGTGTCGTCTTAGCCTTCCTTTCGTTTTTTGAAAAGAAAATTGTTAGTACTATCGCTTTGAAAGAAGATAGTTCAGATCTATACTTAGCTTTCTTTTTGTCATTCTCACATTAAGGAAACTGAAAAACAAATACATGCATGTGCATTTGCATTTCAACTGCATGCTGAAATTGATTTAGGAAAAGTGCATCTAGTGTGTGCTCTCTGATCTATGTTGAAAGAATTTCATTTCTCTTTCCTTAGTAGCTAGGATTTTCATTGCAAAAAGAAAGTAAACGACTGTTTATCATCTTAGATTGCACATTTAGGAATTGTATATCTACATCACGTGGTGAAGCTTAAAGGAAAAATTCTTAAGAAAGACCAACTGTAAAATAAACCTCAATGAACATAAAAACGCTTTGGAACCTAACGCACAACATTTAGAAGTCTAGGCTAGAGACGTATTCTGGCATCGTAAAGCCTGGTAACTATCACTTTCATCGTAGGTTGGGTGATTCCTCCTCTTTGAGGCGACAAGTGCCAGTACGGACTTGTGCTCCCACGTACCGTTGAGTATATATTGGGAGACCACAATAGGCTACATCCTTTGTCCTTAGGAAGCCGCGTCTACCGCCCTATCGATCGCAATGCACTAAACACAACATTCGGGAAGATTGACTGCCCTACTGTAAAAAGTATTTTGCAATTTTGTGATTGATTTGGTAATCCCTCTGTCTAGATTTCTAGAGTAGTCACTTTCATTCCTTTTCAGACTCCTTAAAAGAAAAGTTCCATCTGAGCACTTGTCACTTCAGGCTCATTAAAAATCGAAGGCGACTAGAGTCATATTTAGCTTTTTCTCAACTCTTAAAAATTGAAAAAGCAAGTTGTGTCAAAGCGTCATAAAATTTATTTTAATCAGAATAACATCATTGTTCCCTCATTGGTCTTAGGTTGAGAAAATGGAGTCTACCAATCAAGGATTTCCCCTTGGGGGAAATCCTAGCCCCTTCTCCTCTTAGGGGGATGTTGGTGCTCCACACATGGCCACATTGTCCCTTCCAGGACTCACAATTAGCCTACCAGTATGGCTTTTCTCGACCTCTATCGTTCAAAACACCGTAGTTCCTCAGGAATCAAATCGGCAACCAGATGATCTTGAAGTCACTCCCCCACCTTCTACTTCGTTTGTTTCTCCCTCTCCTTCTTCCTCTTCACTTGGTGAAGCTAGTAACACTAAAAACCAAGTAACTAAGAAGAAGAAGAAAGGGAAGGAGAAGAAGAAGAAGAATCCAACGGCAAAAGGGGGCAACCATGCATCATCTGGTGAAAATCCACACACTGCACCATCCAAGCCTAAATATCCATGTGTCATTTGCAAGGGAGACCACTATCACCTAGATTGTCCTTGCATCCCATGGATCCTGAGGGACTGATCTCCCCATTTTCACAATCCGGTGTCTTCAACCTTTGATGATCATGTTGAAAGCACACCATCAACTAGTGAAAACGAAGCCAATGGAAAGAAAGGAAGATCTAAATTTCCTTGTAGACTGTGTGAAGGCGATCATGCCCTCCACCGTTGTCCTTTCCTAGATGAAGCTAAAAGAGTCTTGGATAACCATCTTGCTTCACCGTAGCGACTTCCTCCTGGATACAAGAAACTCTTGCTGAGTCCATCGCTAGTTGAAAATCTGACTGACACACCGTTGTTGTCAGTCGAAGCACCTATCATTGAAGATAGGCCATCTGAGTCCACACCAGACCAAAGTCAATAGGTCGAGACGACAGTCGACCCAATCTTGTATTCAAAAGGTCCACCTTCAAATGATATTGTCACCAAAGGGAATGAGAATGACACAGTTCAAATTATTTTCGTTAACACAAACTCCAATGAACATGGGGGCAATCTACCCGTTCCTTTACCGCAGGAAGGAAGTTCATCAGAGATTTACCCGGTCATTTATTCGGTCCCTCCTCCAAGCAATCTAGTCGTTTCCTTCGATTGGAATCTACTAGGGAGACCCCGCCTACCATCTAATGTACCATTCTGAATCATAGTACAAGCTTACAGAATGATCATGGTTGGCACTATGATAGATGAAGGGGCTTCTGTGAGTATCCTTTCCTCAACTGCTTGGAAAGTGCTTTGTTCGCCATCGCTTCTACCTGAGATTTGAAATCTGACAGGCTTTAACAGAGGAACCAGTCAACCGTTAGGGATCCTTCCAAATTTTCCTATAACTTTGAGAAGGAAAATCGTTCATCTAAACGTGATGGTAGTCCAAGGACCTCTAGATTACAATCTACTCCTTGGGCGTGACTACATTTATAGCATGGGAGCTATTGTTTCCTCACTCTTTCGAGTGATGTGTTTCCCGCATGAAGGCAGAGTGGTCTAGCTCGTAGACCAGCTTTCATTCCCCAGTTCAAACACAGCTACTAGTCAAATGCCATCCCTAATTGGTCTTTTTGCACAAGGAATGTCTCATCAATCTCCAGTCCATCCACCTGATGAGCGCGAGTGATTCGGTGATTGTGACTAAAACCTAGGAGGCATGCGCCCTAGTCTGCTTCGGCAGAAAAACCCCAAATATAAGGTAGGTTTCCACGTAGGAATATGACTAGTCTGATACCCCTGTCTGTTTAGGAAAATGGATTTGGACTGGAAAATGATTCCCTCGTCAAAGGTTATGTGAGTGGAAGCTCCCACCTTTCACCTTCGTCTATTTCGATGGACAGAGCCAAGGAAGTGTTTTGTCTACAAATGCGGATGGAATAACCTTGCTTTAATGCAAGAACTTCCGTATGGTAACCTGGAAACTCTACTTATACCTGGGGGCATGCAAACCTTTTTGCATGCAAGTGAAAAGTGACCTTTTATTTTCTTATTTTGTAGGCTTTCAACCCTTTAAACTCTTAGGTTGGTTGTTCCTAGCTTGCATACGAAAGGCTCTGGAGCAAAGTTTCGAATGGGGCAAGCTCCCTAAAAAATGAACCTATCGATGAGACATCCTTATTATACGACTGGCATGAGCAATTTTACCTGAATGTCAAGCTCATTAAAAAATAAACCTAGCAATGAGAAAATGTTCCCCCAGAGTTTAAGCTCATTAAAAAATGAACCCATCTTCGGTAAATAATCTTTTCAATCGCATAATTATCAGCTTTTGAGCCTTGGTCGTGTTCTTACCATCACCTCCACTCTTTTTTAGCTGATCATACGCCTCCATTTGATTGTTTACCCTTTTGAGGAACAGCTGTGACAAGTGATTCTATTAGCCATCTTCTTTACACTGCCATGATTGAGAAGTTCCAAACCTTACCTAGAACCAGCTGCTATCCAAAAACATCACTCGTTCCTCAAAAAACGAGTCTCCTTGAAGCTCTTTTCATATGACTCGTAAAATATGAAAATATTGCCGAGAAATTGGCCTCTCCAGCTCATTAAAGCGATCGGAAGTGCCATCCCTCCTCTAGATTTTAATCTTTTTGGACCCAAGGGATCATTACACAAAAAGATCAAGCACTTTTCTTGTTCGACTCGTTAAAACTATCAAAAAGTCATCCCTTTCGTATTATTTTATACTTTTTCGGACTTAAGGGATTATATTACGAAAAAGGACTATTGGATTTGCCTTTACGTCTCTTTTTAGACTCTCTAAAATTGAAAAGGACCAAGTTATCTTTGTCGTTAAACTCGTTAAAACAATAGCAACAAACTTGTCCATGCAGACAAGAGTGAGTTTCACTATCGCTAGGCTCATTAAAACATAGCGACAGGTTTTCCCGAAGGGAAAACTATAGAACAAGCATATGTTATCCTCCTCAAGCTTGAAAAAAATGAAGAGGTACTGGTCAGCAATGATTGGGGAAAAAGGGGAGAAAACTTGAATAAGTTCATTGGTAGCAGGTCGCTCTTGAACATGACACTTTCACTTCATCACCATGATTGAGTCGGGTTGGGTTATTCTGTTCACCGGTCATATCACCATTGGTCCACCGTACCATCCAGTTTGGGGTTAACGCTACCAATCCATTTCAGTGTCGCCTATATTTTCAAGAGAATTTGCTCAGAGAATTCACCAACCTAGCTAACGCCTCATCCGTTGCAACACCTTCACTCTCCATTTTTCATGACCGCCACCCTGAACCTTGTATCATCAGATCGTTTTCACTTACACAAAATCATTTCCTCCATTCTGTGTCATAGATGTGGGATTCATTAAGGCCCTCCTACGACGAGTCACTTCTTGTTGACATTGGCTCATTATCCAAGAAGTTGACTTAGGAACAACCCTTTCAGTACTTTGAAGCTTGCATGCCTCAATGGCAAGTTTCTCACTTCCGGCGACGAGTTTACATCAATGGCCTTCGACCGAAAGATTTTGCAAGGCATTGGACATCAACTCATGTATTCACACCATGTGAATTGTACTACAGTACCTTGAGGGTCATTATCATTATTTGTGATTCCTCCCTATTAACAGCTTACATCATTGGCTGGTAATTAGGCGATGTCTTTCCATGTTTGACACTAGAACATCTTTTCCACATGGGTTGACTTGTACTTCGGGCAAAGAGTGAACGAGTTAGAAGACCTCGGATCTATTTTCATCCATCCGGGCTGCGATATATTCCGGAAAATAAAGACATCAAATGTACATCACAATTGCACAGATAATCATCCAAACTAAGGGATGATGGCTCTACCAGAATCATCAGTCTACAACACAGACGATTATCTGTCTTATGTACATGAAAATGAATTTGTAAAGCTGAGCATGGGAATACCTGCCTTAGCTAGATCATGAAAATATTGTGAAGATAATTTATTGTATTGTATCTTATTACATGTCACCTTCCAGTTCGAAAAACCTCGGATCCTCATTATAAAACATTTCACTTGACATCAGAAGATTTACGACCTCATGCTTTAAGGGGCAACTGTTATAGACTTATTTGGTCACTGCAACCCAATCACATATGTCCATAAACCAAGGGCTTTTAAACCCCTAAAAGTGTTGTTTCATACCCTAAAGGAACAAGGTTAGCTGATTACATCATTTCCCAGAAGTTCTCCCTGAAAAACTACTCAGAACTGATCAAAACTGGATCATACAGACTGATCCATGCTGAGGGTGCGATGCATCTCACTTGTTACACATAGGGGGTGTGATGCATACTGAAAATCCCTTCTGTAGGTTGTGATGAGCGAGAGTAGACAAATGGCGGAAGCAGTTTTATAGGTGGAAACTCAAAGAATCTTCTAGAAACTGCTCATATGACACTTGCCTCTCTGAATTCGCCTAGGGATGAGTAATATATCATGAAATATCCAAGTGGAACCAAGAACTACCAGTGAGATGACACTAATCAAAATCCTAGAAGCTGACTCACTCTCCTGCAAACATTTATATATGGATCCCTCATCCTAGAGATCCAGGAGGCTGGAATTTTGTAATTTCCAAATGTTGTTGGTTTCTCTTTGAAGACATTGTTGGGTGATCTTTCTTTGTATGAGGTGAAGAGGGCTTTCATGTTGGGAGGATGATGCTGGATCAGACAGCTTGGTTGTAATCCTCTCTTCTACTACTTCTATCAATAAAGCTATTTGAGTTTTCCTCCATATGCTTGTATATCTCTGAAACTTGTATTTGTATATGCATTTATATGGTTAATTTAAATCTGATCCTACATTGTTTATGGTTATAGATCTCTATTCTTTGATGGTATTTTTCTTCTTTGACTCTACAGGTTTTTCTTTGAAGTGGGACAAGTGAGAAAGGAGTGGCAAAAGCTCTATCAAAGGAGAGAGGAAACAAACAAGGAGACTAGCGAAAGACTGAGGTTGGTATTCTCTGCTTCTCTCTCATCTATCTCTCATAAGGGAAAACACAAGTAACTTTAGTTTGTTTGTTTCTAAGATAGCTACCCATCTTAGTGGTACTAGCAACTCTAAATGGACACTAGCTTTCTCGATAACAATGCTGCACCTCACCGCGTTGCACCATGCTGCACCCATTGTTGAGCCATGGAAAATGTATGAATTTGCCATTTGTTTCTTTATATTTTTCTTTAATCATAACTCCTTTATATTATAAGATGGTAATATATCAAAGAATTATAGTAGAATTAAGGAGATTTGTGATTGTTACAAATTAATGAATTATTGTCTTTTCTTCTATACAGAAAATAGAAGAAATGGAAAGCCACCATTCGGGAGGAAAAGACAAAGCAGAAGTAATTGTTGTCCCTTCACCAGGAAGCCATATCCAGACAAGAAGATCGAGATCGGAGTGCACAGTCAAGGAAAAGAAAGGGAAAGCGCAGCATCAGCGCAAGAAGACAAAAAGATAACTGGAGATAAAAGATAGAGCGAATCCCTTAGGATCCTTTGATCCTGAGGGATCGCTACTTCAAAGCTCATCTATATTCTTGTTTTGTCTACCTAGCTGTTATAAAAGGATAGCGCTTGTAGAAATTAGGGAGCATGTATTATCATTTTGCAAAACTTATTGTTGTATTGCTACTTTGATCATCGACTCTCGTTAATCAAAACAGAGTACGATTGCTTGTAAACATTTTCACATGATTAATATATAAGTCGGTTGTTGTTCCATTCCTTCCTACTGAATTAGTCTGGCAGTGCTTCACTAGTAGCTAAGGGCCCGACCCTGGTGGATCCACTTGCTATTTGTACCATTACTTTACAATTCCAGTCGTGTGATGGTTTGATTTACTTTTCATTTCCTTGAATCACATTGCTCTACAGTTTCCTGTTTTTACAGTTTACTATTCTAACATTTTATGGAATCATTTTATTGCATAAGCTGTGATTGAATCGCGTTGCTGTTCCTTTCCATCATAACAAGATTATTATCCTTTACAACTTATATTGTTATTCATTTCAGTTAGAAAGCCTCGCTGTTCATTACAGATTGTTGTTCATTTCCATTAAAATAGCTTTGTTGTTCATTTGGATTAAGATAGTTTTGTTGTTCATTTTGACTAAGATAGCTTTGTTGTTCATTTCGATTAAGATAGATTTGCTATCCATTTCTATTCAAATAGATTTGTTGTCCATTTCTCTCCTGCAAGTATTTGGTTATGCTTTTAAGTGTTATTGCCATGAGCATATTTTCCATTTTCTCTAGCAGCATTATTGAGTTAATTCAGTTCTCATTTCCAATCCGTGTGGAGTGTAAGATCAACAACTGTAAAGGACATTGGCTATTATTGTCTAAGTTCTCAGATTGAGGATCTTGTTTATGGTTAATTTCATTTACATCAGTTGACAAAGGAAAGAGTTACTACTACTGCATCCTTGACTGATGATTGCTATAGTTTTTTGAGTGAATGATTTAGTTTCAGAGCATTAAGTTTCTTGTAATTGCACTTAGATTTGTTTCAAGCATCTGTTTACTTTTGTATTTGAAACACTGTACTGCAAAACATTACTCTTGGAATAAATTGCTTCCTCAGACTGAGTACACTCTTGAAATAAAAAATCGTACCTAGATTGATAATTAATGTAGGATAAACAGGAGTTAAAAAGACACCTCTTTATTGCTCAACATTTTGGAACTGTTGTCGGGGAGAGTGTAGCCATTTATTTTATTTTAGAGAGTAGTGTGATGAGTGTCTTCTAGGAGAGAATTGGGTATTAAAAATGGAAGGTAAGAACCTACGTACAGAGCATGTAACAGCCCTGCTCCCCCGCTCACTTTCTGGCAGATTTTTTAATTCTTATTTTTTGGTAGAAATAAACATTTTCATTGTGTGCATGACTAAGTAGAAAAAACCTGAAAAGAATCCAAAACCATTACCCAAGCTTGACAAAGCTAAGGGGCCGGTGACCCTTGGTCGATCTACCTTTATAGACAATATCATTAAGAAAGCTAAATCTCAGCCATCAGTAGGCCCTAGGAAAATTACTTCTAGACAACCTACTAGCTCCCTTCGGGCCATAGAATCACCATCTGTAGCCTTTGCTGAGGTGCATAGCCAAATAGAAGAGATTAAGCAATATTTTCAAGAAATTGAGAATTCTCGCCCAATTTCTTTACAAGAAGGGAACTCTAGTAACCTCTATGAAGGAGGAGGAGAAACAGGAGAAATAGAAGAACCAAGATCCCCTCTTGGAGTAGTTCAAACACTAAGCAACCTAGATAAGGGAAGTGTTGTCAAGATCATCCAAAACAAAGTTGAAGAACCAAAATCCCCCCAGATAATAGTTTAGCAAGGAACACTCATTATCCCAGACCAAGGAAGTGTTGTTAAGGTCATCCCTACTCCTTCTAGTCAGCCTAGGAATAACTCCCTAGAAATCCCAGAAGGATATTGGCACATATTTGATCAAATGGCCCAGAACCAGCAAACACCCCAAACTTCCACACTGCAATATCCCATTGTGGACACTGCAGTTAATGCACCTATGAAGGCCATTCCTCTCCAGCATATTCCTACATTCCATGGCTTAACATCAGAAGACCCAGATGCATTTCTATTTGAATTCGATGTATTATGCCGAGGGTATGACTATACCACTGATCCCCAAAAGCTAAAACTATTTCCCTCCACATTAAAAGGAGAAACTTTACGATGGTTTATGGGGTTAGGTGGGGGTGTTATAAATGACTAGGATCAGATGAAAGGTTCTTTTCTAAAGAAATATTAGGATTATTGTAGTTCAAGAGAATTAAAGGATGAAATATTTCAAATGATAGCTAGACCTAATGAAACATTGGAAGAATATGTAGAACGCTTTCAATACAACCTCCAGAGATCACCTTATGCATCTTTACCCTTACCTGATAATGTGTTAAAAACTACATTAATTAAAGGAATGAAGGAACAATGGGTTGAAACATTAAACATTATGGGCAAAGGTGACATATATCAAGAAAATTTTGCTGACATTATTGATTTATGTATCAAGAGTTCGAGAGGCAGCACAAGACTAAAACCAGCAGAGCGTGACATGATCACAAGGGATAACAAGATCTTTGGTGGAGGGGTAACCCACACAGAAATTGGCAATCTACTAGAAGATTTCAAAACCAATATTCTAGGGACTCTAACAACGCAGCTCGACATTATGCAAGCTAAACAAAAGCAAGCAGAAGCAGAGAAAAATCTGGCAATATTCTACCCAAGATGCAGAAAGAAGCACAACCATAAAGAGTGCCCACTAGATACAGTCCAAGTCTGCGCCATCTGCATGAAAGATCACTCCACAGAAAGCTGCCCCTCACTCCCGGGATTGAAAGCAGTCTACAAGGAAGCGGAAGAAGAAACAGAACTAGTGTACCTACTCAATCAGCGTCGTCAATGGCAGCCATGACAAATAGGTATGCCTATTGATCCATCCTCTTCTTTTCAGGCTCCTCAGTATAATGCTCAGCAATATAATGGAATGTGGCAAAATTAGCCACCTTTCCCCAGTTGGTCACAGCAGCCATTTTCCACATCACCATCTCCAAATCAGAAAAATTAAACCAATTGGCCGAAATTTCCTTACTATCCACCATTTTGGCAAAACAATGCATATCCAACACAATGGTCACCCTCCACCTCGCAGAGTCAAACCTGGCAGTCGAACTGGCAAAGATCAATAAATCAGCTAGTAGGAACGATTCCTCTCCCTCAACCTACACTGCTAGCACCATATAAATTACAACAAAATCCCCATACCAACTTAAGACGACAACTTCTAGCCCAACCCAACCCGAACCCTAATAATAGACTGGTTCAATCTATTCAAATAATCGAAGCACCAGAACTAGAAACCGAGTTAAGGGAGTGCAATAACCTTCAATTAAGGTCTGGGCACATAGTATAACCAGAGGGAGACAAAAATGTTCAAACTGAAAATTCGTTACCTTTAGAACAAACACTATAAGAAGAGAATTTTGTTAGACAACAAACTCATGAACAAGCAACCACCTCTTCTCCACCATTCCCAGAATGACTAATCATACCTCGCCCAATAGAACATCTTGATTTTGATCTTCTAGGAGAACTAAATTATTTGTGTTTAAAAATTCCACTCCTCCAAGCTATCTAAGATATCCAAATTTACGCAAAAACCATCAAAGAGTTATGTATAAAAAAACCAAAGAGGAGAATAACAACTAACCCAAATGTCCAAGTAGTCGGCACCCTATCTGACTTACTATGAGGAAGAGAAGCACCTGTCAAATATGAGGACCCGGGGAATCCTATAGCTACGGTGCAAAGCAATGGATGCTCCTTCCAAAATGCCTTAGTTGATTTAGGAGCTACAATTAATATTTTAACAACCACCACTTGTCAAAAACTTGGAATTACATCATTAGATCCAACCACAACCTTATTGGAGTTGGCTGACTAGACGATAGTCAGACCAGAAGGTACACTACATGATGTAATGGTATCTGTAGACTCCTGGGAATAACCTACAGAATTTCTGATTATAAATCCCAAAAACCGACTGGATGGACACCCTTTAATATTAGGTATACCTTTGCTGGCAACTGCTGACACTTACATTGGCTGTTGACAAGGCAGCATGACTATAGCAAGAGGGAGTAATGTCAAGAATTTAACCTTATACCCTCCTGCCTAGCTTAGCTTCACAATAATTAAAACAAATAAACAACCTGTATAATACCTGACAAAAAACATTATATCACCATTAACCATAAAAGATGCCCTCGAATTTAAAGACCAAATAGAGGATGACATCATTAACAGCTTCATCAACCAACCAGAAACCAGATCCCATTTGCAATGTCACATGATTGAGGTAGCATTTGATAATGAATAATAAGATCCCCTAAAATACACTCATGATCAATCAATACCTACCACCTCTGTTTACAATAGCAAAACTATAGAAATTGAACCAGGAAAAACTTTGAATATTAACAAAAATCTGACTGTTGAACAAGAAGAAAAGCTGGTCCAACTATTGAGAAAATATAAGGAAGCTTTTGCATGGGATTACCTAGACATGAAAGGAATTGATCCCCAGCTATGTACACACCACATTTATACAGAAAAGGATGCTAGACCCATTCGCCAACCCCAACGGAGATTAAACCCTCATCTTAAGGATATTGTGAAAGCTAAATTACAAAAAAATTTAGATGTAAACTTTATTTATCCAATATCTGATAGCAAGTGGGTCTCTCCACTAGTAGTGGTGCCAAAGAAGAATGGAGAGTGGAAGATATGTGTAGATTACAGAGAATTGAACAAAGCAACCCAGAAAGACCACTTTCCCTTTCCATTCATTAACCAAGTATTAGACACATTAGCGGGAAAGAAATTCTTTTCTTTCCTAGATGGCTTCAGTGAATACAATCAGATCCAGATTGCCCATGAATATCGGGATAAAACTATGTTTATCTGTCCTTGGGGAACATTTGCTTATAGAGTCTTACCCTTTGGCCTATGTAATGCCCCTACCACATTTCAAAGGGCCATCCTCAGCATCTTTTCAGATTTAATAAATGAAGGGCTCGAAGTATATATGGATGATTTCACGCCTTGTGGAGATGATTTTGAGCCAGCATTAGAAACATTGGAAAAGGTGATGCAAAGATGTATTGCCACCAGGCTTTGCTTGAGCCATGAAAAGTGTCATATGATGATGACTGAAGGATTAATCCTAGGACATTATATCTCACCAGCTGGAATACAGGTAGATCTGGCTAAAATTCAGATAATTTTGTTAATACCTACTCCTATGACACAAACAGAGGTACGTAGTTTTCTGGGATTTTCTGGTTATTATAGAAGATTCATAGAGCATTTTACTCAAATAGATACGCCTCTATACACACTAACTGGGAATATTGATTTTATTTGGACAGATAAGTGTGACTGTGCTTTTGAGGATCTGAAAAAGCTTGTATCAACAGCCCCTGTGCTAAGGGGCCTAAATTGGGATTTTCCATTCCAAATTTCATCTGATGCTTCAGACACAGCTATCGGAGCAGTTCTTGGGCAGGAGGAAGATAAAAAACCATATGAAATTTATTATATTAGCAAGAATCTATCTCTTGCTGAATTAAACTATACTATGACCGAAAAAGAATTTTTAGTTGTAATACATGCTGTAAATAAGTTTAGACATTATATAATTGGGTATCCTATAATTTTATATACAGATCACTCTGCCATAAAATACTTAGCAAATAAACCTGTTACAAATGGTATAGTAACAAGATGGTTGATTTTATTGTAGGAATCTGACATCACAATAAAGGATCGACCTGGAAAAGAGAATCATGTAGCTGATTTTCTCTCACGAATGTCAAAACCAGTGGAGGCAGCAGTAGTCGAAGATCAATTCCCAAATGAAAATTTGTCTGCTGTTACTATCAGGACACCATGGTATCTTGATGTTGCAAATTATTTATCGGTAGGAAAATTACCCAAACATTTAACGCCCAATGAATGGAAATAAATAGTGAAGCACAGTACCCGATTCTCTTGGATTGGGGGCTATCTATTTCATACAGGGGCAGATATGCACATCAGATGATGCGTCTGAGAAGATGAAATATTTGACATTCTGAAAGCATGCCACGATGGGCCGTGTGGCAAACATTTCACAGACTGTAGGACTGGTCACAAAGTTTTACAAATAGGCTATTACTAACCTACAATTTTTAAAGATGCTAAAAAGTTTGTTCAAGCCTGTGGTAGTTGCCAAAGGGCAGGATGCTCTGGATAGTCCAATCAAATTCCTTTTAATCCACAGTTAGTAATCAAGCCATTTGAGCACTGGGTGCTTGATTTTATTGGCCCTATTAACCCATCATCAAATTAGAAAACATACATACTAGTTGCAACAGAGTATGTTACCAAATGGGTTGAAGTAGAGGCATTTCCAAGAGCTATAGAGGACTTTGTAATACATTTCCCTTTCCAAATATTTGTGTGATATGGCCTCCCGAGGGACATAATTATAGATGGAGGGCTGCAATTTGTAGGTAATAAAATCACTGCAACATTAAAGAATTACCACATTCGGCACAAAATTACAACCCCATACCACCAACAGGCAAATGGCCAAGTAGAGAGCACGAATAAGGTGATAGAGACATTACTTACAAAACCAGTCACATCACATAGACATGACTGGGCTTCAAGATTGCCAGAAGCCTTGTGGGCATATCAAACAACGTGGAGAAATACCACTGGATATTCACCATATCAATTAGTATTTGGAAAAGAACCCATCTTTCCAATAGAATTTGAAATTCAAACATTAAGAACAGCGCAGGAGGTGGGTTTGAATTTAAATGAGGCCCAGATTAATAGATTACAGCAAATAAATGAGTTAGATGAAATTAGGCTCTCATCTCTTCAACATACTGCATTAATTCAACAACAGAGAGCAAAATGGCACGACGCCCTTATTAAAAAGAAAATCTTCCACGAAGGAGATTCGGCACTCCTATACGATTCTAGGTTTCAGGATTTCCCCGAAAAACTCCAGACGCAATGGCTTGGACCTTATAAGATACAGAAAGTACATGAAAATGGCACCATTACATTGACTACCATTGATGGATCTAGACATTCTTTTAAAGCAAATGGTCATTGAGTGCAACTTTACCATAAACCGCTTACTTGGGAATCCTTTTACCAGCAATTACGGGAAGATTCCACTATGCAGATTCTTGCTGAGGAAGATCACCCCTCCTCAGCATTAATTCACTAAAAAATTCCTTCGTTTTTGAGTTTTGTACATAAGTGTTTTTCTTAATTTCTCTTGTATAAACTGGTTTTTTTGGTACAAGTTTTCACTGTTATTCCATTTAAGGAACAATAGCTATTCCATTTAAGAAACAGTAGAAGGTTTTTACTTTTCATGTTGTTCCTCTTAAGGAACAGCTGCGGTTCCTCTTAAGGAACAACAGTCATCCCTCTTAAGGAACAACAATTTTGCGTGCCTTTACTTTTTGTGATGTTCCTCTTAAGGAATAGCCGTTGTTCCTCTTAAGGAACAGTTGTTGTTCCTCTTAAGGAACAATAGCCATTCCTCTTAAGGAACATCAACCTTGCGTGCTTATATTTGTTTGTTGCTCCTCTTAAGGAATAGCAGTTGTTCCTCTTAAGGAACAACATTTTTGCATGATTACCTTTTTGTTGTTCTTCTTACAGAACAGCTACTATTCCTCTTAAGGAACAGCATTCGTTCCTCTTAAGGAACAACATTTTCTGCGTGTTGATCTTTTTTGCTGTTCCTCTGAAGGAACAATTGTTGTTCCTCTTAAGGAACAGCAGTCGTTCCTCTTAAGGAACAACATCTCTGCGTTTTTATTTTTGTTGTTCCTCTTAAGGAACAGTTGCTGTTCCTCCTAAGGAACAACAGTTGTTCCTCTTAAGGCACAACACTTTTGTGTGTTTACCTTTTGTTGTTCCTCTTAAGGAATAGTTGTTGTTCCTCTTAAGGAACAACAACCATCCCCCTTAAAGGAACAACACTCCTCCTGATTGTTTTTGTTGTTCCTCTTAAGGAACAGTTGTTGTCCCTCTTAAGGAATAGTAGCCATTCCTCTTAAGGAACAACACTTCCGCCCAATTACTTTTTGCTGTTCCTTTCAAAAGGAACAACCTTTCCACCATTTTTTTACTTTCTGTCATTCCTTCTAAGGAACAACAGTTTTGATTTGGATTGTTTTTAGGTTGTTCCACCAAAGGATCAACATTTTATTTTTCGCTTGCTTTATTTGTTGTTCCGCTTAAGGAACAGTTGCTGTTCCTTTTAAGGAACAACAATTTCGCGTGTATCTTTTTCTTTAGTTTGTTGTTCCTCTTAAAGGAACTATAGTTTTGCATGTAGATGTTTTTTTGTTGTTCCTCTTAAGGAACAACAGTTGTTCCATCTAAGGAGCAACACTTCTTTTAGTGCATTTTTCATTGTTTCTCTTAAGGAACAACACTTTTTAAAGATTTTTGTGAATAATGTTTCACATTTCATGATATTTTCAAGGCAAAGATACAAATTTATGCAAGGATACAAAAATTAGAGGTTACTAAAATTAACAAATCAAAGAAAAATTGTAATCTTTAAAGAAAATTGCTTTGTATTTGATAAGAAAAAAGGAAAGGACACAACTATCTATATTACTTTGTTGTCTTTATTTTCACTAAAACTAATTTGATTGATTATTTTTATCATGTTGGTTCTTCCCGAAATATTTATAATTATCTTTGATTATTATTATCAAATAATAATAAGGGCATATTTTCCTCTATTGAGATGTTCAGACTTCTTCCACCATCCCTACTCTTAAGGAGTGTTGAGCCATCCTCTATATATAAATAGGAAGGGCTATATAAAAGAAAATGAAAAGAAAAAATATATCTATATTATCACTAACAATTCTATGATTTGTGAGATGAAGGATAGGAGGTCTCATCAAGATCCAGCCTACCATGACCATAAGGAAGCAGTGAAGTGGCATTTCCACTATGGCCACCACACTAGGGATATGATCCAAGTGGCACATCAGAAAAACAAGAAGTTCTTGGAACATGAGGTCTCATCACGAGTCGGCCTACCCACCTTTCACTCCTTCCTAGTGAATGGCATTGTGATTCATCTAGTTACCAAGCCAACACAATGACCTCCATCCTGACAGCACAAAGCACTTTCCTAGGCATACATAAAGGATTATGGTTCCAAGGGTAAAAAGCAACTTTGTCAAGGTTATAAACACCTGTGGGCAATAGAGCTCTGTTGATGGTATTGGAGTCATATTTTTCACACATCAATAGCAACTATAAACCCTTTTCTTATATCGTTATCTTGATTTCAAATGAGATTATGCTTCTAAACCCTTTTCGAACCTCTTACACATGAAATATTGTTTAAAAATCAATCATAATGGTTAAAGTGAATAATGACTGCATAAGAATTTTTGCTTACCTCAGATGTCCTCTTCCATATTTTTTGTATCATTTCATAGCATTTCCATATCTATTCACGATTTTCATCATAAGCTTTGATTTCAACAATTCGCTACTTTTTGCAATCATATCATGGATACGTACGCCTTTCCTTTTTTATACTGTACGATTGACGTCCAGTACGCTGCTCCTCCATTTGTCAGTTGAGGACGACCTATCATATTTCAGGGGGGGCACGGGTGACTTCCAAAATACACTAGAATACGTGTCAATTCCCTATTTGGAGGTACTACGACTTCATCAGATCTCAGAAATAGCAAGTTTAACAGTATTGATATTTTCTGATATGCACAGTTTGTTGTTCCATTGTCATTTCTATGTATTGATGTGTAGAATTAATAATGTGCAGAGCTTAAACAAAATGGGAGGTCGATCAGTGTGTAGTGAACCACAAGTACTAACAGTTTCTGATGCTGCACGAGAAAGTTTGGTGATAGCAGGGTGGATTGCCTACCTTACACAATTAAAGCAGCCCCATGAAACTGTGGCCATTGAATTTTTACAAAATTTGGAGGAGGACCATTCCATAGTAAGAGGAAAGTGAATAACAGTAATGGATGCAGTAATTGCAGAGGTATCTAGACTACCAGTAGTTGGACCCACATGGACACATAAGAAACTGAGACTTCAAGATGCCATGACCATCTTTCAGGATGAGGGACAGAACCTAACTATCAAAGGAAAAGGAGTCCAGCCCGCAACTCTGGGAGAACCATGGATAGAGCTAGCTAAGGTAGTGCAAAGCTACATCACCTGGGATGGGAGAAAGGATGTGGTAAGACCATGCCACCTCAAATTGTTAACAGTACTAAAATGGAGATGTGCTGTAAATTTACCTGCATATTTAATTTTTTTACTGCATGACACTGCTCAGAGCATAAGGAAATCCTGTCATATAGGAATGGTAGTAAGCCACCATTTTTTAATTCGATTAATAGTTAGTTATAGTCTTGCTCAGCAACAGACTAGTTGGGAAGAATTGGTATTTTCAATAGATGGGGGAATGGCCCTACCTGCCCCGAAATGAAAAAGAACCACCAGCACAACATCTAGACCTCAAAAACGCAGACAGTCCTCCAGATTAAGAAGAGGCAGGGGAATGTTTGAGAGTCTCTAGGGTAGCAGCAACCAACCCTTAGAATTACATAGTTCTGGAGATGAGCGACCCCCGCAACTCGAAGAAGGAGAAAACCAGGAAGAGGAAGAAACTGAGCACACCAGTGAAGAAGAAGGGGAGGAAGCGGAACTTCCCGTAACCTCTAGTGCAAGTCCACCACAGAACCCATTGAAGGAGGACGAATTGGCCCAAATTTTGGCCAATATGGGTGAGTATATTCAACCCCAGAGCCCGCTCAACCTCAATATTGAGGCAGAGCAATCGCAGGAACACTCTGCCCACAACAAGGACACATCTAAGGAAATGCATGAGGAGGAAGAAGTAGAAGCAGAAGCCTCCCAGGAAGTGGCAGAGCAAACTAGGGTTACCTCCCCTGAGGAACCTAGTCAGGATAACACGAACACTGAAGATGTGTTCCAAACAGAGAATATGGAGGCAAGCCAGGGCAAGGGCATAGTCCCAGAAGAACAAAACCCAGCTGAGCAGCCAAGTCCAGAAAAGGAAACAACTGTTCCTCCCAAGAAGAAAAAGAAGAAGACGAATAAAATTAAGAAGCTACGGAAGGAACAACAAAAGCTGCAAAATTTAGTAAAACAACTCAGACAGAAGATAAGGGTCCTGAAAAGGGGGAAAATCTCTAAAAGAACCCCGAAAACAGGGGATGCAGCCATCCAAACTGAACCCCATAATACAAGGGCCACAGAGACTCAAACTGAGCCCATGTTCATTCAAGACAGCAAGGAACAACACACAGTTGTCATAGACGCAGCCACCCAAACAGAAAATGCACAAGTTTGCAATAAAGATGTTCAGACTGAGGCACTGTCCTCCAGCTGTATGGCCAACCCAACATTTCATGATAAAGAGACACAGACTGTAGGGACTAGACATCATAATAAGAAAGCCCAGGTAGTTCTTCAACCCAAAAGTGTGTTGTTGGATAATGACCTTGGTGTAGTAAAACTCCAAGAGGATCTAGCACAGGCTTAGCGAACTATAGAAAAGCTCGAAGAAGAGATTGTTCCTAAGAAGAAATACCAAGAGTTACAGTAGCAATTAAGGGACATCAATGCAGCAGAGGAAGAAGCCTTCGATAAATGTCGGAAGGCAAAAGAAAAAGTTGAAGAGGTAAGGAATAGACTAAAAACAGTCAGGAGTCAAATGGATATTCTTTGTTCTCTATATACAGATGTCCTAGCATGTAGGGCCCCTGCCAAAAATTATGCTTTGTTTTTATTAGAAAGATATTTGCAGTTAAAAATTAAAGTTGTTAAGGTAGGGAAACCTATAGAATTAAATAAATTGTTGTAAACATTATGGAGTAAAAGTTCAGCGATTACTCTGTGAATTTTATTTGCATAATTTTATCTTGGAAGAGGAAATGGAGAAGAATCCCAGTCCTTTTGTGGGAGATGTCCAGTTTCAAGCATTCATTTCGTTTGTTGTTAACCAGTTAAAGTGGCTCAAGGCCCATAACACTTTTCAGAGACAAGAAAATGGGTTAGACCTTTGGGTTAGGGGTGAACCGAAAAACCCATTACAACTGTGGACTAAGCATAAAAGCCTAATGAAAAAGGAGGGTGTGATCCAGACATTGGGACCCATCCACAAAGCAATTGTCCAGCAAGGGGTAGAATATTTCCTGTCTATCAAAGACCATGTCGTAGCAGCAGCTAAACTCTGATGGAAGACTTCCAATCAGAATATTCAGGACAAAGAGCCATTCAATTACAAAAATTTTAAGTTAGCTATCGACCGCCTAATCACATATAGTAACCTCATCTTAAGGGAGGGACCATATTGGCTAGGTTGTATATTTCAAAGCCCTATTATCTGGTATCCTGCAGTAGTGTATAAGGCCATATATGAATTACCTGAAGGATAGATAGGATGTATTTTTGAAGTTTTAGCTGCAAATCATGGTTTTAGTCCACTTCATGAAAATCCCTCTCCAGCCTATTCTCTAACTGCTTTGCATGCAAATTACATGGTTTTCATGAGGGCATGAAAAAGGGTAAGCAGGGGGGTGTGTTGAGCCATGGAAAAGGTATGAATTTGCCATTTATTTCTTTATCTTTTTCTTTAATCATAACTCCTTTATATTCTAAGATGGTAATATATCAAAGAATTATAGTAGAATTAAGGAGATTTGTGATTGTTACAAATTAATGAATTATTGTCTTTTCTTCTATACAGAAAATAGAAGAAATGGAAAGCCACCATTCGGGAGGAAAAGACAAAGCAGAAGTAACTGTTGTCCCTTCGCCAGGAAGCCATATCCAGACAAGAAGATCGAGATCAGAGCGCACAGTCAAGGAAAAGAAAGGGAAAGCACGACATCAGTGCAAGAAGACAAAAAGATAACTGGAGATAAAAGATAGAGTGAATCCCTCAGGATCCTTTGATCCTGAGGGATCGCTACTTCAAAGCTCATCTATATTCTTGTTTTGTTTTACAAAAGGACAACACTTGTAGAAATCAGGGAGCATGTATTATCATTTTGCAGAACTTATTGTTGTATTGCTACTTTGATCATCTACTCTCGTTAATCAAAACATAGTACGATTGCATGTAAACATTTTCACATGATTAATATATAAGTCGGTTGTTGTTCCATTCCTTCCTACTGAATTAGTCTGGCGGTGCTTCACTAGTGGCTAAGGGCCCGACCCTAGTGGATCCACTTGCTATTTGTACCATTACTTTACAATTCTAGTCGTGTGATAGTTTGATTTACTTTTCATTTCCTTGAGTCGCATTGCTCTACAGTTTCTTATTTTTACAGTTTACTGTTCTAACATTTTATGGAATCATTTTATTGCATAAGCTGTGATTTAATCGCGTTGTTTTTCCTTTCCATCATAACAAGATTATTATCCTCTATGACTTATATTGTTATTCATTTCAGTTAGAAAGCCTCGCTGTTAATTACAGATTGTTGTTCATTTCCATTAAAATAGCTTTGCTGTTCATTTGGATTAAGATAACTTTGTTGTTAATTTTGACTAAGATAGCTTTGTTGTGCATTTCGATTAAGATAACCTTGCTGTCCATTTCTATTCAAATAGCTTTGCTATCCATTTCTATTCAAATAGCTTTGTTGTTCATTTCTTTCCTGCAAGTATTTTGTTATTCTTTTAAGTGTTATTTCCATGAGCATATTTTCCATTTTCTCTAGCAGCATTATTGAGTTAATTCAGTTCTCATTTCCAATCCATGTGGAGTGTAAGATCAACAACTGTGAAGGACATTAGCTATTATTGTCTAAGTTCTCAGATTGAGGATCATGTTTATGGTTAATTTCATTTACATCAGTTGACAGAGGAAAGAGTTACTACTACTGCATCCTTGACTAATGATTGTTGTAGTTTTCTGAGTGAATGATTTAGTTTCAGAGCATTAAGTTTCTTGTAATTGCACTTAGATTTGGTTCAAGCATATGTTTACTTTTGTATTTGAAACACTGTACTACAAAACATTACTCTTGGAATAAATTTCCCGCCTTAGACTGAGTACACTCTTAAAATAAAAAATTGTACCTGGATTGATAATTAATGTAGGATAAATAGGACTTAAAAAGACACCTCTTTATCGCTCAACACCCATCATGACTATGATGCATCTCATCATGCTTCATTAATCATGATTATACCCATCACTGTACTGCATTATGTGCAATTGCTGCACCATGTTGCCATCCTTACCTATATGTTGGCTGCACCTTGCTTGCTTATTGTCCCTTGCTTGCTTGTTGTCCCTAGCATGCTTGTTGTCCTTAGCATGCTTGTTGTTACATGATAGTTTTCCCTTGCATGCTTGGTGTATTTGCTGCTAAGTACCATACAACTATCCCAATGTTAGTTAGTTGTCCCTTGCGTGCTACTCTCCTTCGAAGACAGATGCTCTGGTTGTTTCAGCAATTCTAGCAGTTTCGGCTATTCCCAGCAGTTCCGACAATTTTGGTTGTTTCCGGCAGTTCTAGCAGTCTCGACAGTCCCGACAGTTGCAGCTTTTCCGACAGTTCCGACTTTTTTAGCAGTGCCAACAGTTCAAGCATTTCTAGTTTTTCGAGCTTTTCCGAATTTTCTGGCAATTCCAGCTTTTCCGGCATTTCCAGCTTTTCTGGCTTTTTTGCTAGTTCCTGCATTTTCGGCAGTTTCAACAGTTCCAGCAGTTCCAGATTTTCCAATTTTTCAGACTATTCCAACTGTTCCGACAGTTTCGGCAGTTCCAACAGTTCCTGCTTTTCTGGCAGTTCCGGCTTTTCTGGCATTTCCGACTTTTCTGGCTTTTCTGGTAGTTCTGGCTTTTCCATTAGTTCCAGCTTTTCCGGTAGTTCCAGCTTTTCTGGCAGTTCCGAATTTTCTGGCTTTTCCAAATTTTCTGGTAGTTCCAAATTTTCCGACAGTTCCAGCTTTTCTGACTTTTCTGGCCTTTTGAGCAATGTAGAGCTTATTCTCCAATGACTGCATTTAGATCTAGGTCATGTTATCTAGGGCAGCATATACCCTAGGACACTCCCTCTGGCTCTCATCTTCATCAAACCCAAAACAAGATGAAGTGAGATCACAAGAGTGAGTATGTGTGTGACAAATGACATCAAGTCCTCTTCTATTTATACTAAAATGTAGAGGTTGAATAGACATGACTGTTGAGCTTCTGAGCCTACATAAGTTGCTGGCCGACTTGACAATTTGTCCATAATCAAAATAAATTCATATCTTCATAAATACTTATCGGAATTGGATGATGTTTAGATCAATCATACACCTCTCAATGAGAGGGTTCCAAGAAAAATATCAGCTGCCATAAATAAGATGACCCACATGGAGTTTGGCCCTTGTTTCCAATATTAACAATAAATATTTTAATAAATTTTATACTATACATTTATACATTTTAAATAAAATAATTTTATATTAATTTAATAAAGTGAGCTCTATATTGTCACCAGAAGCATGAATATGGCATGCATCTTGGTTCATCTGGATACTCATGAAGGTTTGGAGGAAAACCTAAATATACAGTGGAGGAACACTAGTCACCTACAGATTCTCGATTATGAGGGGGTTCCCTATAGATGTCGGTGATGCCATAAGATTAACACCTATACAATGATTGTCCCCTACTTGCCTCCATCTCTGCTACTAATTCTTAGCCTAATAACATCGCAATGGATATTCCATCAAGATCTTAGAACAAGAGGCCTGCAAAGGCTATTGGGCGCCCCCCAAAGTCAAAAAACAGATGCATGGACCGAGGAAGGAACTTATTCGCCCACCCTCTCCTCACATCACTAGATCATGTGCGGCCAAGAGTGGCATCACTTCAGGTAATCCTTCCTCTTCTCTCCCTCATTTTCCTCCCTCTATTTCTGATTCTCATCACACTGCATATCAACACCTGCATTTGTTCACTCCCCCCTCATCTTCTCCCTTGTATCCTCTCCTCCCATATTCTCTGATATCCTTCCTGTCATCCTTGATGCCCCAATCACCGCACCCTCTTCTGAGACTTCAAATTATTTTAGACCGAGTCATCCATATCTCCTTCGATCCCTAGTTAAATCTTCATAAGGTGATTGCAGCGGTCTTGGCATTGTTCCCCCTCCTAAAACCTCCAAACCTACCAGAGGTAGACATTCCCATATCTCAAAGGCTGTTATCCAAGATGGATTGGATGTAGCTAAAGGCAAACATCTTTCCATTTGATAGGGTCCTTAGAGCTATGACCTCCCTTACCTCTGGTTCTCCATGAAGTGGTTATCCTTCAATTGTTGTGGGTTGGCTAGTCCTGCTAAAAAACTAGCCTTTAGAAGACTACTTGAACTCGAGAGGGTGGACATCATATTCCTTCAGGAAACCCTTGCTCTCATTGACTAGATCATCCCTACCCTTAAAGCCCTTGTATCTGGTTAGCACTTTCATGCTCTTGATGTTCGTGGCCGCTATGGGGGCATTTCTTTTGGTTACAATCCTAGGGCAGTCAAGCTACTTAATATTTTTGGGGCTTGTATTATAGGGGCGGACATATTTTCTTCTGATCTTGGGAGGGATTTGAGACTAATAAACATATATGGTCCCTGCATTAATCGGGTTGCTTATTGGGAAAATATCCTTAATTCTACATATATCCAAGCATATAACATCACCTTGGGGGGAGATATTAATTTCTCCATTGGCCATGAAAAATCTTCAGGACACAATGCATAGGTTGATCCACTTTCTGATTCCATCAGTCTCCTCTTGGAAGATCATCACTTTATTGATATTCCTATGGCTCATCCCCAACCTACCTGGTATAATAGAAGGACTGGAGAGGCTATGCTCGCCAGAAGGCTAGACCGCTTCCTTATCAAAGAAGCCCTTCTTGGACAATTATCCCTGTACAGGCAATGGGTGGGATCGGGAGGCTTATCTGACCACTCTCCAATCTACCTTGAATTTGCAAGTGCAGATCGCAAGCCAAAATCTCCTTTTAAGTTTAACTCGACCTGGCTCAAGGATGAGGAGTATACCAAAATGGTCACTGATTATTGGAAATCCCCACCCCCCCATTCCCAAACAGACTCACACTAAATGTTTTGCTAAAAAGATTCTCTGCCTCAAGCACAAAACAATCGACTGGGCCAGAGAAAAAAGAGTAAAGGATGATTACCTCCTTGAACTTGAACTTGAACTTGCTAATCTAGTTGGAGTGCATGGTCAGGGATTTGAATTTGCTGAAGCAAAAGATCGCCTTATCAAACTTGAAGCAGAGAGGACCAGAATTCTAAAGGACAAAGAAGAAACCTGGAGACTTAGGAGTTGTGCCATTTGGTTACAATCTTGGATGACAAGACAAAGTTTTATCATCAATTTGCAAATGGTCGATGTGCCGTCATTTTGATATGGAATTTGGAGGATGATATTGGACACCTAGTTCAATAATTCAATCATGTGGCCACTCTCAGTATCTCTCATTTTAGCTAGCTCTATAAAGCTCCACGGGAAGCTACTCTTGCTGAGATTATCAAAGTGGCAGGGTTGTTTCCTAGATTTTTCAATCAAGAAGTTGCAGAGGATCTCATCAAGCTAGTATCTATGGGCGAATTGGAAGGCACCCTTAAATGGTTCAAGAAAGACAAGAGCCCAGGACCAAATAGATGGCCAGTTGAATTTTATCTAGTTTTTTTGAAGTGCTTGGCAATGATTTGCTTCAGGTTATTGAAGAATGTCGGGTAAGTGGCCGAATGTATGATGCATTTAACTCAACCTTCATTGCCCTTATTCCCAAATCTGACTCCCCTCTAACCTTCAATGACTTTAGGCCCATCTCACTCTGTAATTGCATATATAAGATCATAGCCAAAATAATTTCCAACCATCTTAAACCTATTTTATCTGAACACATCTCTCTAGAATAGTTTGCCTTCCTTAATCATTGTTAGATACATGAAGTTGTTGGCACCACCCAGGAGGTCCTCCATTCCATCAAGATCAAGAGGCTAAAAGGTATGATCCTAAAGATTGACTTAGAAAAGGCTTTTGATCATACTTGATAGCTATAATTGAGAATTCTCTTGACTCATTTGGGCTTCCCCATAGCCTTCATTCAATGGATCATGTGTTGAATTTCCAATGTTTCTTATAGTGTCCTTATTAATGGTTCTTCCTCTTCCTTTTTTCATGTTGAATGAGGCCTTAGATAGGGCTGTCCTCTCTCCCCCCTACTTTTCTTGCTCGTCATGGAAGGCTTGAGTCAGGTTATAAATGAGGATAAAAGATAGGGAAGACTACGTGGTATTAAAATCACCAATAACTGCATCCTTACCCATCTAATATTTGTTGATGATGTCATAATCCTCCTCAATGGATCGATTGGTGACACAACTGCTTTTCTTCTATTCTTAGATATTTTTGCTTTGCACTGGCATGGAATTCAATCAACATAAATCGACACTGACTACTATTGGATGATCCCACAATGAAACTCACACTACTCATCAGAGATTTCCGTTCGCATTTCTCCGATTTGATGATGGTCTTAAATATCTTGGTTTTGGACTCAAGCCCATTCAATACAAGATAGCTGACTAGATATGGCTTGTGGAAAGAATTGAAAGGTGACTGAATATCTGGCATCAAAGATGGCTCTCTAGGGCTGGTCGACTCACTCTTATCAAATCTGTATTAGAAGCTACACTGGTGTACTGGATGTCCTTGGCTTGGATTCCAAGGGGCATTTTGAATAGAATACAACAGTTGTGTTGTAGATTCTTATGGAAAGGAAAACAAGAAGGTCATACTTATGCATGGGTCAGATGGGACCTCATTGCTCTACCAAATAAATGGGGAGGATGGGGCATGAAAAATCTTGATTCTTTTGCAAAAGAATTAACCACAAAAATGGGATGGCAAGTTCTCACTACAAAGAATATGTGGACTGAGGTGTTCATTCAGAATTATATTAGTCTATTCAAGAACTACAACTTTGGGAATAAGAACATCGGTCAATGGACCCATGTTGCTCCAAGATTTCCCAACAAATGTCGTTTAGGGCCTCAAAACGGCTCTGGAAGTCCAGGACCCGAAAAACTGCTAAAAATAGTAAATTGTGCTACAATTACGGAAACTGAAAAACTGAAAGAGACAGTTGTGGGGGTCCAAATGGGATATGTGGGTGACCACCAACACCCACCTGGATAATTCCTCCCCCCTTAGGAAGCAATGGTCCCCATTGCGTTGAGTTCCTCCATCTGCTGAACTTGGTCCCTAGTGCATTGTTCTACAACTTTTGATGTGTCCAGTAATGGTGGGAAGCTTGGTCGACGATGGTCCACATTGAACACTCGGTGCAAGTAAAGGAATGGAGGAATGTTGTGCTCCAAAGCATTGTTTCCCATAGCCTTGGTAATGCTGTAAGAACCATGTCAGAGTGGTCTAAGCTTCTGATGGGTTCTGGTAAGGCGTTCTTTCTGCCGATGAAACCAAACTTTGATGACCACCTAAAACTTGTGTGGTACCCCTGTGGGTGAGGAGAATCTTTTCTTGTGTTATTTCATGACCGTATCCCTCTGTTGATATTGCCGCTATGTGGAGGAACCCTTCGTGGGGGTCATGGATGTGGCGACAATCTTCCCCTTACTTTGGGAGCGAACCAGACAGAAAATAAATTTCCTAGTCTATGAGATGAGCTTGCTGCCTTTCTCAACAGCGATCAAAGAGGTGGCAGTAGGTGGGGCTACCTCTAGTATCCTGTATAATGAATTACCCAAAGAAATAATAACAACACGAGGCCTTGACTCATACACAACATGTCGCCTCCACAAGTATGGCTGGCCTAATAATACATCGCAAACATCCAAAGGTGTAACATCACACAATACCTCATCTGTGAAGGGTTTGATGCTGTAGGGAAGGCGACATTACTGGCGAACTCGGAGATCTCGTCCTTGGTGAAGCCACCCAATACTGTACGATTGCGGGTGTGGTGTAGTCGGTAGGCCCAACCACTTCATGACCTCTACTAAAATGAGGTTGTTTTGGCTACCACTGTTGACAATGAATTGCAGCGATGAACCCTTCACCCACATATGTGAGTGGAAAAGACGCTCCCCCTCCTCTGGATCTTCGAGCTCATTCTTCTAGATCTTGGCAGTGGCAACAGTGATGTTAGGCTCCGCGTCAATGATCTGCTTCCCTTTGTTATTCCCCTTGTCGGGTTCTAACTCAAGGTCAGAACATGCATCTGATTCAGAAGCCTTCAACTCGGCCACCAGTGACTGCTTGGTCTGGCACTCACTTGTGTTATGAGTGGTGCAATTATGGAACTCACACCACTTTCCTGTGTCCTTCTTCAACTTCGTGGTGTTGTTCTTTTCTTGCGGCTTCGATGGGTTGTCTTGGGTCACCCTGCCTTGGCTTTGTCTTTTGGTCTTCAAATTCGTAGATCTAAAGTCTCGCTTCTTTTGTTTGAACTTTTGCTCGATTTTGACAGCGTATTGATACACCGTGCTGAGCGAGGAGATGTTCAGGAACTCCATCTCTTCCTGGATGTATCTATGTAGGTAGCCACAGTATTTGAGTATAAAATGTAGCTCAGGATCCTTGATACCCAACTGTGTGCGAAGGGTGTGAAAAATGTTTGTGAACTTTGGCACATCTTGGTCTCTTTCCTGCCACAGCGTGGTCCACTTTATGTATTTGTCCTCATAACTTTTGACAGGGTAGTACTGCTCGTTGATGGCATCCCAGAATGAATTCAAAGTGGGCGCAACTAAAAATAGTGAGCCCGTACTTTCATCCTTCTGCTTGCAGTAGGTTTCCCACCAGTCCTTGACGTGGGGGGATACTTTGAAAAGAGCGAAAATAATCTTTTCCCGACTGGAAAAATCATGAACAAAAAAATACCCATCTAGCATATTTAACCATTTATCTACAGCATTTGCATTTATCTAACCCTTGAATATGGGGATTTCAAAATTAACTTGTACCTTAAAGGGCGTGGCATTTCTAGAGTAGCTGCTAGAAGCCGATGCGTCGCCTTTGGGTAGCCGCTGAAGGATCTACAAAAATTTGTCCATCATCAAGTTTCTTTGTCACTCGAGGGATTCTTCGAGCAAGATTTTGATAGGATCTCCTGCCCCCTCATCTTTCTTTTCATCCACCATGGGAGATCGTTGGGATTTTCGAGGCTGGTGTTGCAAAGGTTTGACTAGTTCAAGCCCTAACTCCTTATATCCTGACCTCGTTGGGGACATGCAAAGAAAAAAGAGAAAAAGCAGATACTCTGATACCACTGATCCCGATTTAAACAGGAACGCAACAAATTATATAGATAACCATAAACACAGAGATGCAGTGGAAATAATACTTCATTTCATTAATGTAAAAAGCTGAAATATGCTTACAAATAGAAATGGAAATAAACCAGCTAAGGCAATGGTACCTTATCGCTGAGAAGAGATGTGGCGGTTACATGCCTCTAAACTCTATTACAATGAGGCTCGAAGGCCTATTTATTTATGAGAAACAATGGAAAATCCTTAACATCCCAAAACCTAACCCTAGAAGATGAAACACCAAATTGTGAGCCCGTTTTGGGTAAGTTGGTACATCAACTTCCCATGGTCGTAACTTTGGCACCTGATCTTTGTTTGACATGTACAAGAGCTCGTTAGAAAGATCTATCAGAGCACTACGAATTTGGGAAGAGAAACATCGGTCCATGGACCCATGTTTCTCCCAGATTTCCCAAAAAACGTCGTTTAGGGCCTCAAAACGACTCCCGAAGTTCAGGACCCGAAAAACTACTAAAAATAGTAAATTGTGCTACAATTACAGAAACTGAAAAACTGAACGAGACAATTGTGGGGGTCCAAATGGGATAGGTGGGTGGCCACCAACATCCACCTGGATTAAGACCGATCATGAAAAACTAGATTCTCAGAGAGTTTCATACAACTCTATTTTTCACAGTAAATCACTGTAGGATCCATCTGCTGACCAAATAACCCAACAAGGATCTTCCTCATCCAGATAGCCTCACAAGTTGCTTGACTAGAGCCATGTGCTCTACATCTACTGAACTGAGTGCAATTGATATCTTCTTTTTGTTGTACCAAGAAACTACTGTTGACCCAATATTGACAATTCCCCCTGACGTGTTATTTTTGTTGGATGGACTCCCTGCCCAATCTGCATATATGAAGCCTTGGAGTTTCATTCTCTCTATCCATTTGTACGAAATACCAAACTGAGTGGTGCCTTTGAGGTATCTCAACACATGCTTAGCTTCCTTCCAATAAAGCTTGGTTTGCTTAACCTTGCCTTGACTAAGTTGGTTAACTGCAAAACACATGTCCAGTCGTGTGTTCAACAAATACATAAGTGAACCCACAAGTTTTCTATAAATAGTATCCTCCACTACTTCACCTGAAGTAGTGTCTTCCTTCCTCCAATTACCTGCTAGAGGAGTCTCCATGGGTTTACTACTCTCGATGTGTAACTTATTCAGTATCTCATTGGCATGCTTTCCCTACGAGACAAAGAACTCCTCATCTCCTTGCCATACTTCCATACCAAGAAAGTAATGTATGAGCCCCAAGTCCTTCATCTTGAATTCTCTTGCAAGATCATCTTCGCAAGATTTTATCAACTTCTCATCACCTGTTAGAATCAAATAATTGACATATACTATTATAATCAACAATTACCTTCAACCACAATATGGTAAAGGTTTGCATATACTTCACTTTTGGTGAAGCCCAATCCAGTGAATTATTTGTCAATTCTAGTGTACCAATCACAGGGTTCTTTTTTTAGTCCATACAATGAAAGCTTGAGTATGCACACATGCGACTCTTTGTTGAAGGTCTCAAATGATTATGGATAATCAATATACACCTCTTCCTTAATCATACCATTGAGGAATGTTTTCTTCACATCCATTTGATGTATCTTCCATCTCATCTATGCTGACAGTGCTAGAATAGATCTGAATTAAGAGTACCTTGCTACTAGATAAAAGGTCTCATCGTAATCAATCCCCTCCACTTGAGAGAATCCTCTGGCCACAAATTTGGCCTTATGTTTATCCACACTCCCATATGTTGCTTTCTTTACCTTGTAACACCATCTGGAACTCACCACTCACTTGTCTGCTGATCTTGGGACCACTTCCCAAACATTGTTTCTAATAATCGAGTCATACTCCTCAACCATGACATCAACCCATATAGGTTACTTCATTGTTTCCTCGAATGAGGATGGTTCAATCTCTACACTCTCACTCATCAGAGCCATGTAGCCAGTGTACCAATTTGGTGATATCCTATGCCTGCACTGTGATGTGGGTGCTCCCACATTCTCTCTAGCATCATGCATCAATCTGTTAGCCTCTCTGTTGTTCTTCCTTCCATCTCTGTAAGTCTCTGCATGAGTGGGTGCTTCCACTTTGCTTTTGTGCATGTGGCTACTCCACATCATCCTGAAGCTCCTCCTTTGGAGCTAAAAGCTCCTCATATACATGTAACTGAAGCTCCCTCTCAAGGGAACACATCATGGCCTTCTCTTCATTGAAATTCACATCTCTATGAACATACGTCATCCTATTGGATGACAGGTACACCTGATAGTTGCGAGGTGTATCAATGTACCCCACAAATATACCCAACTTAGCTATTGGCTCCAAATTTTTCAATGCATTCTTGGTAACATGATAGTAGACTGATGAACCAAAGACCCTGAAGTGTGCCACATCTCGTTTCTTACCTAAAAAATATTATTCTGGTGTAATCATCCCGAGAATTCGATGAGGGTTTCTATTCTGCGATTAAACAATTGTGTTGCATGCTTCAGCCCACAAGTGCAGTGGTAGGCCCTGATCATGTAACATCACCTGTGCCACTCCCATAATACTTATATTCTTCCTTTTAGCCACCCCATTCTGTTGTGGGCTATGAGGTGCTATTAACTCCCATTGAATGCCTTCTGATGCACAAAATTTCTTGAATTCATTCAACACATATTCTCCACTGTTATCGCTTCTGAGTGATTTAACTTTCCTATCAGTATCTTTCTCGACAAGTCCTTTAAATTCACAAAATGTAGTGAACATCTGATATTTCTTTTTCCTGAAGAAAATTCAGCACTTATGAGAAAAAGTATAAAAAAATATTACATAATACCTGTGCTTGGGCGTGGATGCTGTCAAGAACGGTCCACACACATCTAAGTGAACTATATCAAGGATCACTTGTGTTTGACTGTCTTTATCATGAAAGGAAGCTTTGGTGAACTTCCCCAATGTAAACCCTTTCAATGTGTCCCTTTGCTCTAGTGTACCCTTGGGAAGTCTTGTAGAAATTTGCTGCATGATCTTTAAAGCTCTATTGTGCAAGTGACTCAATCTTTTATGCCACAACTCATTGATGTCTTGGCTCTACACCTTCTCTACTTTTGTTCTCAAAGTAGCACAATATTCTACATCCAATTTGTAGAGGCTCTTCACCTGAACTTTGATCTGCTTCACATGTCCCAAGGCTATGTGACAAAGGAAAACCTTTCCCTTGTTAAATATCACATCGTAGCCATGGTCCTCCAACATGGAAACTGAAGTCAAATTCTTCTTCAAACCTAGAATGTACATGACATCTTTTAATGTGAGAGGAGAACTAGACTCCCTCTGAAAGGTAACAATATCTATGTCAGTTTCACTATACCTCCCATCATCTCCCATCTCGATGTGCATATGGAGGTCATTCTCCTCCAAGTTAATGGAGAAATCTTTATTCCTGGCCATATGGAATGAGGCTCCACTATCTAGGTACCACACATTTCCTATCACCAATGTCACCATGCAAGCGATCAGGGTGAAATCCACCTCAAATTGTGAAGCAAGAGCTTCACTTGCCACTCCTCCTAAGTGCTTCTTACCAGCCTTCTTATGCAGAAACTTTGTGGCTTAGTGACCCAACTCGTGACAATGAAAATATTTGATCTTTAACATGTCCTTCTTCTTGCTGCCTTGATTAGAATCTAATTTGGAATGGGTTGACTTCCCCTTCCCTTTCTTCGTCTTTCCAGCTAAAGCATAATTCTCCTCATCATCATGGTTAGATGAGGATCCATATTTGGAGTTCGACTAAATCTCTTCTTGTACCAATTCGGACCACAATCACTCCCACTCTGGTAGATTTTCTCTCCCATTAATTGAGTCCTAGTATCTATGCTAGCTCTTGGGAATGCCTAGAAGTGCTAGACTCACGAGATCATCATCAAAAAATATGACAAAAACACTTCCAAGCTCATCTCGACATTGGGTGAACTTTGTCAAGTATTTCAATATTGTGTTTCCCTTCTCCAACTTGATATTTCTGAGTTTGTCATTCAGTGCCAACTTCCTGTGGTCATTGCTATTTTGAAATAGGTTTTTCATGTTGAAGAATCAAGGGCAATGGAGTGTAGTGTGAGTCTTCTTAACTTGATAAAAATTTGTGGAGTATTTTTACTTTAGCTTAATGTTGTTCTTCTTCTTATTAATGCATGTGTGTGTACTTCATAAAACTGCTATAAAAAGCATAAGAACAAGAACACAAGGTGGTGGCTCTTTTCCACTGCAAAAACCTCTCTTCTCTTGAGAGGAAAACCCTTTGGTAAATTTCTCTTATTGAAACTTCTTATTGATCAATGCCAAACGCTAGAGCCTTGACTAGAATTTTCTCCAAGCACAAGTCAAGTCCTTTCTCCTTTCTGCACTTAGTTCCTTGACACTTAGTCTTCCTTCTTCTGACACTTCATTCCCTGACACTTCATTCCCTGACACTTCATCCTCCTTCTTCTTCTGACACTTCGCTATTCTTTCTATTGTTGGTAGACCTTGTTGTACTTGCTCTAGGAGAGGTGTTTTATCCTTGATCCTTAGTACACATAAGGAGGCCTTTCTCTCTTGCCTAACCAAGCTCTTATAGTTGCAGACCTGTTATTACAATAGTGCATCCTTGTTTCTTTGTATGTGTGAGGGGATTTCTTGTGAGATTCACCTCTTCCTTATTCACTTGTGACTTGAGTTAGATCCATCTTCGCTTGAGTGAGGGACCTTATAGGAATAATTATCTAGCCCAAATAATGAAGGTTATGTAACTTTGATAGAGGGTTGTTATGACCACAGGGAGACCCTCTCCTTTTTGCATGTATGACTATATTCAGCCCTAGAATCGGCTTCCAAGGCTAAATATTTCATCTTCGTCCTTTGCTACACTAGAGGCTCCTTTTCTTTTCTCTTCCTTCACCTTAACTTGTCTTCTGTACTGCATAATTTTAGAGGAATCGATGCTTGACATTGGAGGAGTGGAAAACCTCTATATATAGAGGACTGCCCCTCCTTTTAGGAAAACTTACAGGCCGATTAGAAGACTGTAGGCCAACTTGACTTAATTAATTCAGATTGCTTCTTTTGATGGTGCCACATGCTTGGAGGAGATTTGACTTTTCTTGGAGGGTTATTCTTTGAATCTTCTACAAACATATACATGGTGCAACATGCCCTTAAGGTATTTAACATTTATTTTGACCATTTGAATCACCTATACCACTTTAACATGTGCTAGACCTATTTTAATGAGCAAGAAACTCATTGAAATTTATTATAAAAATAATATTTATTTTCTTGAATAAATACAAACATTAAAAGTATGTTTATGAAGATCGAACATAGTTATATTTCCTTCAACATGTCAAGGTGTTCCACATTGCAAATGAATTTTCCTTACCATGGAGGTTTGAGACAATATGATCTCAAACTTCTTCTATGATAATCCTTCTCACCTTTGCCACACATTTTCTCCACTTTGTCAGATCTTGAGCATCAACTAGCTTAGGAATATCTTTGTATATAAATTTCTTAAACTTGTTGTCTTCCAACACTTCCTCCATCTTGTCCTTCCAATCAATATAGTTTAAACTACCCTCAAGGGCATATTCGAGTCTCAAACTGTGGAACAACATCCTACTTGCTTTGAAGTATCATACTGCAAATTTGATTTCTCCTGCAAAAGAGAAACTTGTATTCTCCTCTTCTACATTGATTTAAGCTCTGATACCATGTAGAAATTCATTGTAGATTCAAACTGAAAATTATAATATGCTAAAACAATTGACTTGAATCTAGTCTACTTATCAACGGAAAAAATAAACCGTGATGAAATCATATGCATAGAAGAGAAAGAATTGAATCAAACATAACGCAATAATTTTCTCAGGAAAGTCACAACTAGAAAACCTTGTTATCTGTATATTGCATTAATTAGAAAATATGAGAAGATTACAATTCTTTTCTCATGCCCGAGAAAACTCTACATTATCTCTATCAATTTCACTGCTTCCTAGTCAAGCTCAAGCCAATACTTAGCCAATTCTATTGTATGCCAAACTCCTATTTCCTTGAACATTTTCCTTGGGAATTAGCCCATATTTAACTGGGAAATTCCACAAATATGAATTGTGAAATCCTCATAGGCCTTCCTTTGATTGCATGCATGACCTGTATAATTCAAATGATTATACAATTGATAGTGCATTATCCCTGAACTCCAATCTCAACTCATTCTTTCTCTGATTTGACATGTATGAGTTAATTATGAGTGAATCTTCAATTTACTGGTTGATCACTACTAGTTACACCCCACTACCATAGGTTACACCCCACTATTGGATCTACCACTAATTCCTCCATCAGTTGGAACTAGTTTATCTGACTATACCTAAGTTAAACTCAATTAAATAATTACAGCTCAAAATAAACTCCACGAGAACTCCTATAATGTATGAGACACTCTACATGACTCTAGTTAGACCCTCAACTCAAATTAACTAAGCCAACTATGTCAAATTAACTTAGTTAACTATTACAAATTGTCATGAGATGTGGAATTACAATTTAATTCCTAATTTAATTCAAGGAAAAAATTAAATTAGGATTTTCTTGTTGCATTTTCAACATGATTTTTCAGATGAACAAGGGATTTGGTAAACATGGAGTTAGACTTATATTTGATTGATACCATGGAGTTAAACTTATCTTTGACTAATCAAAACATCTTCTTCAAAGTTTTATGAGGTTTAAAAATGGTCTTAATGTTCATTTTACGCAAGAAAAAAAATCCTCCACAAAATTTCATTCAAAGAAATTCTCTCAATATAAATTTTAATAATAACCAAAATACATAACAATAATCCTATATTTAATACTTTTCCACTTCTAATAAGTAACATCAATAACAAAAGTTTGCACTTTATTTTAAAATTAAGTCATATATATATATATATATATATATATATATATATATATATATATAATTTAATTATTTCTTTTAAACAATAAGTTTAAGCTACAAGGGCTCAAGATCACTGATCAATGTATTTTATCTCATATTCTTTTCGTTGATGATGTGCTTATCTTTCTCAGCAGTGGCATATGAGACTTCAATACTTTCTATGACATCATGCAACTTTTTAGTACAACTACTGGGATGGAAACCAACAGGCCAAAGTCTGCCATCACCTTATCCGCTTGCTCTCCTCAGGAATCGAGACTCGCTTATCAGAAGCTTACCTTCCAAAGCCTCCAATTGGATGATTGAATTAAATATTTGTGGTTTCACATAAAATCCCATGGATACAAAATAACTTACTGGACCTTGCTAGTGACTAAAGTGGAAAAAAGGTCTTAATTGGAACCACCAATTCTTATCTAGAGTTGGGAGGCTGGTGTTGATCAAATCAGTTTTTAAAGCCACTTCGGTTTACTGGATGTCCCTTGCTTGGATTCCTCAAGGTATACTATCGAGAATCCAAAAAATATGCTGCAAATTTCTGTGGAATGGACTCAAGGAGGGGAAGCCATTTGCTTGGGTGAGATGGAGTCGTATTTCATTGCCCAAGAAATGGGGAGGATGGGGCCTCAAAGATCTTCCTGCATTTGCACATGCATTGGCTGCCAAATTGGGATGGCTTCTCCTAAAGTCCAAAAGTCTATGGACATATGTGGTCATCAATAAATACATTTGGCCCCAAAACCTCATGGATTGGGTTCGCCTTCCAGCTTGGAACAAACATGGTATCTCTGTCATCTGGAGGGTTGTATTACAAACCCTCCCCACCATCAGGAATGGCCTCACCTGGTGAATTAACAATGGAACAACAGTCTGCATTGGATCTGATCCATGGATAGGTTGTGGCAACTTATATCGACTTCCTTCAGACCATATTGTGTACCTAAATGGCAGGGGCATATCCACGATTACACAAATAGCGAATTGACATAACACTACTATTTTCTTACAAGCTTGGAAATCTACAGATACGTTAGGAATTCCATAACAATGGATACATGATTGGGGGAATTACATAATTGCGTTATCTAAATCAAATGTCGAATATCTATGGCAATGATGATCTCATATGGGCTCCTGCAACTCATGGAGTATACTCTCCCAAGGAAAGATATCCCATTATACATGCTCCGCATAAGCCCCTTGTTGTGGAGGGGTGGTGGAGATCACTTTGGAAAATCAAGGCTCCCCCACGCACTCGACTCTTTATGTGGAATATCATCATGAATAAAACTCCTGTAGGTATCAATTTCATGAAGAGATCACACTTTGGTCCGACCTGGTATGTCATTTGTCAATAGGGCATGGAATCGAATGATCATCTCTTCTTGTTCTGCTCAACCATATGACAAATTTTGGAGCAATTCCTCTCCTCTTTGGACATACCTCAACTTTGGGAAGGGTGAAACATAAAGGAGGCATGGAACAACTGGTGGAAAGCTTCCCCGAACATGAAGAATCACAATCTCCCCTGATTATATGATGCCATACTTGGTTAAGTCAGAAAAACATCATCTTTAACAATCTATAAATTTGGTGGCCTTTGGTAATCACCAGAATCATCAATAAATTCAATGAAATACTAGATGTTGAACAGTCCCCACCTTCTTGCACCGTAACTCTTGAAGCCATTAACCATGACCATCCATGGGTATACTTCGACAGATCTGCCCAAGACCAGGTATGTGGGGTATTCTTCTCCATTTATCAGACAATAACTCTTTCTAAATCTGCATGGGGTTTGGTGCTGGCACAAACAATTTCGCTGAGCTCATCTCACTCCGACACTTATTATACTTCACATTGGCACATAACTGTAGACATATTCCAATATTTGGGGACTCTAACATCATCATTAATTGGTTCTCTTGCACATCTTCATGTCATGTGCATTCTCTCAGGAAAATTTTGGATGATACATTGTTATCACAATCTCAATTTGAACAGATTACTTGTCTCCACATTTACAAGGAGCACAACCAAGCTGCAGATCAACTTTCCAAGGAGGCAGCGAGTCAACGCAGAGGTCAATGGTTGATCCAAGAACAAAGAGAGGTAGATATCTTCCAGTTTTATCATAGGCCCATATGACCAGATACAACAGAGGGTCGACAGGCCCTAATTTCACAATTTTTATGATACAGATATATATCAGAAATTTTGCAAAGTAAACATTTTGAATTTTTGTATAAATATTTACTGAACCTGAAGACATACCCTTAGTGGGTAATTATGTACAAACCTATATATTTTGATGGCTATGGTCAGGCATACAACATATGCCATGTAATTTTCCATTTATAATAAAAAATTAAAATTTCTCCCAGGGTAAAAAAGTTTAAATTATTACATGAATAAAAATTATTTTTTTAAAAACTATTTAAAAACATTAAATTTATTTATATATTTTACCTAACAAAATTAAATATATATATTTTTATAATAAAGTTAACAATAGTAATTAAAATTATGTCATAGAATTCCAATAAAATCAAGTAGAAGATCAACAAACTGGTGGAAAGATAAAAACTCATAAAGTTGAATTAAAAATAAACAAACGCATAGAGAGACTCCACCAAATTTCAATATCAAAATTTATATCCCATATTAATATACATAATACAAAGAAATCACATAAAAGAAGGAAGTGAGTTTTCCACGCAGTTAGTGACCATGAAAACTGGAGAGGCAAGTTTTAATAGCAGAGACTTACGCGACACATTAATTCACATAATACCAAAAAAATGGAGTTTTCCACGCGCCATGTTAACACAAATACCAATGCCCACGAGTATTTATAGCTAAGTTTTCTCCATTAATGTTAACGTTTATGGTATGGTCACATATATTTTGGCCCCTGTAACTGAGCGACAATTCCTATTTCATGGCCTATTGAATATTTAATGCGGCCTGACATGCATGCCATCTAATTTTCGCTCTCTCTCTCTTAAGGCAATTCCTATTTCATAGACAATTACATATTTAATGTGCCCTGACATGTGGGGGCGATATATAACGCGCACCGTCATGACTGGAGGAAAAAAAAAACGGCACGTTATATTTCGCTATCGCCCCACATGTCAGAGCGCATTAAATATGTAATAGTCTATGAAATAGGAATTGCCCATGCTGCAGGGGTCATTCCTGGCACTTACGTGGTTTGATTCCGCATCTTATGTTGTCGAAGGGTAGGCCGTGGATGGGACAGATGCCTGAGTCCTTTTTTTTACAAAGGTTTCAGAATTTTCATGCAGCGATTTTGTTTCATGATTCTTCATTCCCTTTTATTTAATAAACTATTTTATTTTATGAGCTTCGTACATTTCTGGCAATTATTTCATTGTTCTTTTTCAAATAAATTTCACGTATATTGTTCTGTCCAATTATTACAGTATGTTGGATGTCCCTTCATACCTTTCCCTTCAAACGGAAGAAGAAATGCAACAATACTGGGAATAAAACCAAGCAGAAATTGAGACACCCAATAACAAGACCCATCTGGAAAAAATGCCAAACTATAGCTAATGATGCCATCGAAGCCTCCAAAGTGTAAGGACTCTGGACACCGCATATCTCCACAATGGTATGATATTGTCCACTTTGGGCCTAAGCCCTCATGGATTTGCTTTTGGACTTACCCCAAAAGGCCTCATACCAATGGAGATATTTGTCCATCCTTATATATCCATGATCCTCCCCACCTCTAGTCAATGTGGGACTTTGGTCGTATACCCAACACAAAGGCATAGCCATGTTGTGGAACTCTGATGGCATATTTTTTCAAAATTCCCTGTCGACCCAGCATACCATTATAGCAATTCCAATCCTCACGTCCTGCTTCGAGAGAGAAAAAAAACTCCTTATAAACAACTTTCAAAAGTTAGAGAAAACTGTTAAAAACCAATATTGGATTATTGGAGGAGATTTTATTAAAGAAAATGAGTGATGCACAAAAATAAAACTAAATCTTACTTATTTCACTGTTTGAACAACCGGTGTATGATATAGGCACATATAGACAATTTCTAGGATAATCTAGATCCAAAATAATTCGAATCAACAACTCACAATACAAACTACAAAGACACAACTCATTATAGAGAGACTCAAACACTAACTACCAAAACAAAGGCCAACAACTTTATCTGGACTCACCATTTGACATTAGTCCAACATCCCCTTTAATGGAGAAATGGATTTTCAACAATGCCTAGTTGTCTACATATTTCAAAGTTCATCTTTCCAAGAGGTTTGGTAAAAATGTTTACATTCTCACGTGCATTACAATAGACTAAATGAATCTCTTGTATAGTGATATTTTCCGGACCCATCGCATTCATGTTTTCTTGGAATGGACGTTTCGAACCAACCATTGTGGCTCATCATGAGGATCAGATGAGTGAATAAGTCGCCTCAAGAAATCAATAAATATAGGAGAGGGTTTAGTGAAAGGAACCGACAAGTTTACTAATGATATGATTTAGATTATTAATTAGTTAATGGTTTTCAGTATTTGGATTTCTTATAATATTATTTTGACAATTATATTTTAGATTTCTTTTGATTTTTTATTTATTTTGATAGTTATATATTTCTAGTTTTTATTTTGTATTTCTTTTATAAAAATTAATTGATAATTGAAACATAATAATAATTAATGTAAATAATAACTAATTAATTATTATTTTTCTTGTTAATTTCAAAGAATTTTTTTTGATTGAGAATTTGATATTAATTAATTCTTATAAATTAACTAAATTTATTATGCATTATTAATTGACTTTTCATTAATTTTAAATTGAATCAAATTATTAATATTAATTATATTAGCATGAAAGTATATAATTATTAAGTATTATGTTAATGATGTTCCTAAGTGTTTATGTTTGTAAATTATTATATCTCTGTTAATTAATAATAATTTATGGAGGCGTTGAACCCTCAAAAATCATTGCTACAACATGGGGGAAAACCACCCGGTTCGGACATTGATTGGCAACTCCTTTTCCGTTTGGTGTAGTAGCTCCAACTAGGGATAATGGGACCAGTTTCTCAAAAAGAGATTTTGGTAGCGTTGATGGGGTGATGTATGATGTAATGGGGGAATGATTTAACTAAGTGTAATCTAATCTAAAATATTAATCACATACATATATCCTAGTTTTAAACGCTATCTAACTATAACTATACCCGGGAATAAAAACAAGGTATGCGATCTACAATAATGTCCTATAGCAATTGATAACAAAGATCATTCAACTGTAATAAGAAATGAAATTGTTTAACAATAATCATTTTGGATAAATAGTTAGCCAAAACAATTGTGAGAGATGTATCGCATATAGAATCGTTCAAGTATTCAGCAGGAAATTAAAGCCAACACCATACAAAAGTGCAATAATGCTAACCGAAATTCATACTTTCATACATAAAGAAATTGAAGAAACATTATTTTTGATATATAAATAAAACAAAATCACAAGATAAAAGTACCATTTGTAATAAGTTATGCTCATGTTTTTCAACAATATCGATCTAATTATAACCAATCCAACATCATCTAAGAGTGCAAAAGTGCAATTTCAGTAGAGCATGCCAGATATAAAAGAAAATAGATCTTGTTCCATTCAATCTACTAGAACCTCCTTAAAGGTATATAAGTGCATGTTTTGAAGAATGTTTCTGATAAAATTTCTGGAACCCTCTTTAAATGCATGAGAGGGGTTTAAATGCTAAAACTATAGGTCCTAAAATAGATTATTACAAAAATAGTTGAGGAGGTTTAAATGACCTTCCTCAGATTATGCAAAATGAAACTAAAATAGAAATAAATAATGTGACTAACTCCTTTGCATGTGATCTTTAAGATCGAAGATATTCATCTTTGATTTGAGTTGTGTCAGTTGGCCGATCGCAAATTTCAATTGCCCAGTAAATATGACATCTGTCAGTGCTGGCACCATTTTCTTTATGGAAGTGGTTAGGAAACGCAGGGTCATCCAATGGCTATAGGGTCTGACTAAGAATTTCCAGTATGCTTCCCAGTTGAGCTTGCTCATTTGTCTGATCACCTCGTCCCTTTTCTTCACTGCTTGTGTCCACTGCTCCTCCAGTTGATTAGCGTTTGGAAGTAATCTTGGTATAGATTCAACAACCAGGTTGGCGCCATGTAGATTTTCATTAATGGCTTCAATGATGTTGTTTTCTGCTTCTACCACAATTGTTATTACCCTAACTGTTTGCTTGATTCGAGGATCCCAGTCTACAAATAGAATTTCCTTATGTGGCTCCTCCAGTTTTGGAAAATCAACCTTCATATTCTGATTCTCGCCAGGTGATAAAGTCAGAAATCATTTTATGGATTTCATCATACTCAAGCATCATGTTGGCAACTTGGCTTGTTAGCTTATCACTGATCTCGTAGTAAGGATTTACTTGCGAGATTTATTGGCACAAAAGTTCCTTTTGTTGCATTAGTTGGGCATTAAGGATGAGTGCTTCTTTTATGAACTGATCAATTTGTGGACTGTCCTTATACTTCTCTATCATAGCTTGAATTCACATGTCCTTTTCTGCTAGGTTGGCTTGATGTTGTATTTGCATTTGTTCAAACTCCTGTTGTAGTTTAGCAATTTGTAACTCTGCTTGTTGGTTAGATTTTTCTTGCTCTAATTGTTGTTCCAACAGCAGGATCTTTTGTTCTTTCTCTTTTAGCAGCATTTGAACCTTGGTTGCTTTATCAATAGTTGTCGTAGCATAGGCTCCCACAAATTGCGACAATCTCGTAAGGTTATTAGATGGGTCCATGGGCAAATCTCTCTAGACAATATCGATTAGTTCATTGTCGGGAGTGGTGACAGTTGCAACATCCAACTTTCTTTTCTTCCTCTGCATTTTGATAACAAATTTATGGGTAGGGTTATAAAACACATCTAAGGGAGGAATTTCCTCAACTCTTAAAACAATTTCAGAAGTGGGGATGGCAGGAATGAGCTCTATATCTTGAGTACTTACAATTTTCTCCACTGTAACCTTTTGAGTTGATCTGTGTTGTGGAGTCTGTGCTTCAGATGTTTGTTCTTCTATATGGATATTTTTATTAAAATGATCCCATTCTTTTTCTAAATCAACATCTGGAGGTTTTTCTGATTGGGTGGAGGTAGAGTGAATTTCAGGTTGTTCCTTTGCTGAGGTTTGCTCGGCTGCTTTTTCTATAGTCCGTCCGCGTCTCTCTCAGACTCTTTGTTTTTACTAACCCCATTCTTGGACTGTTTTTTTGAGTGTTGTGACTCATGGGTAGACTTCTCCAGCGACTTTGACTCGGAATTATCTTTAGAATTTTCCTTGGAGCTTTCCTCTAAGCTTACACTGGGAGTTGGCTCCCTTATTGGTTCAATCTGTAGAAAGTCCAATGGGACCTGTAATAATCTCCTCTCTCTGTATTAGTGGAAGGCCTTAAGATCATATGGGGAAAAAAGTATTGAAGCCATATGCTTTACTTATGAAAATGTCTCTTTTTGTAGGAAGAGGTCATCGAATAAATCTTCCTCATGGGTGAATATTTTCACTTTCACCATAGTTGTGAAGTCTTTGGCTGTACCATTTGGGTCATACGATCTTCCTAGAAATGTATCCAATTTCAGAGATTTCATAATCTCTACTTCCTTGCATGCATGTCCAAAATCGTGCAGTGCAAACACACCATATTGCAACGGAAATGTAGGCCAAATGGCCTTTTTCTATTCCTTCAATCCTTTGCTTAGCCCACCTTCTCCTGTTGTTTGGTAGGTTATCTCTTTAGCCATTAACTTATCAAGGACATAGTATGGGAGGAAATGTGGTGAAGAAATGCTCCCGAATACTCTCATATATGTAAATGTCTCCTCCCCAAACCATCTGGCTATAGGTAGGATATCTACTTTAGCTTCTCTAGAAATTATAGGGGCATTCCTGTTGTAGACTTGTTTATGAATAGGCAGCATAACCCCTTGACAAATTTTGTAAAAGTGGGGGTGAAATTAAGACTCCCACATATTCTTATGATATATATGAATGGGAAGTTGTTCTTTCATAGTTCACTTCCATCCCATGATATAAAATTTGGAATGAAAAGAGATAGTGTCCATTATATAGGCACTCATGAAAAATGGAGGGTAAACCCTAGAAGAGATACTCCTCTTTCTCCTATACTCTATTATGGCTTTCGCCAAATTAGAAGACAAAATTTGGGCCCAATTCATTATTGTTTTGTTTATGGCTGCATCTATTAATGGAAACCATTCAGGGGAAAATTTGGTGCAGCCTTGCCAAACATTCTACATAGCATGGCTATTCTAAAACTATGTGGGGGAGCTATAGATGTTGTAGAATACACATCCGATTTATCCTTTTTGATCTTGCCTTCATTTTACATCTAGGTTTACGTAACATCTGCTAGATCTTCATTCTCCTTAGCAAATTTCTTGAGGAACTATTTGTTGTAGAACACCTGTGGCTCTGGTAGATTGTATATAAGTCGCAGGTTGTTTGGTGAAAAAGATCTCATAGCCTCCTACTTGCTATTCTTAAATTCTCTATCTGAGACATCCACCTGATCAATTATCCACTTGACCATATTTGTATATGGAATTATCTTTGGTCTCGCAGCTATCCGATGTAGAAATCAACATGCCATCTCGAAGACGGAGATGTCTGAGGAAGCATTACCATCGGCTATGGCCTTTGTTACTAGAGGTATTGCTTGCTCTTCTTCTAATAAATCATACATGGTTTCCCACGTAGAGGTTCCTCCATCTCTGCTGCATGTAGTATCAGAGAACAAAGGAGTCATTTCTGATTTCTCAAACGCGGCTAACTTGCCCTTCTTTGCCATTGCTCCCGACGAATATTTCTATGGATTTTTCTTGAAAATGGAGCAAAACAGAAGCTATCAGATAAACAGAGATAAGAATGAACCTAAGAATGAATAATGCAAATAACTTTGAAAAGGTGACAAGAAAGGAGTTTTATTTGAATGCAGGTGAGAAGATATCGTATCACATTGAACTGTCTTTCAAATGTAAATGCTATTAAACCTTACTAAATGCCAACTAATGGTTTCTTATCCCCAGCTCTATTTCTCATTAATTCTCTACATCGTAAGTTGGGGAAGAACATTTTAGGGTGGTGAGTCTTTAAATTGCGAAAATACTGATTTTGTGATCGTGATGCAATATTGCAAATCACATTGTGATTATTGCGCTTTCTTTAACTTTTCTTTAGTTTTTGCAGGATGCGAGATGCGGGCTACTGATTATCGGTTTCAAAGGATAACTTATTTGTTAGGATTTTATATGTAAATCCCTTTTTCCTTAAGTAGCAGACTTGAGTGCTTGTTTATAACATATTTTGGAATCGAGTCGAATCTTCAATCTCATTTCGCAATTTTGCTTGATGATAAGGTTTTAGACTCCTCTTAAGTTTTCTTAATGTGTTGTGATAAGGGATATTATGTCATTGCAATCTCGCGTATCACATGGTTTAAGATACTTTAAATAGGTGTGCTCCTTGTGGGTGGTGATTTGCGATGCGAGCCTCAGTTTAATAAGAAATGCTTTAGAACTTAGTTCATATGGGAAACCCGAAAGCTTCGAGGTTTTAGTGTGACGTCCTTTTTTGATTGATTTTCACTAGTTATGGTGGATAACAAGGCTTTTGACACACTTGATCGTGCAATATGCGAAAAGGTGGAGATTTGCTGCCTTTTTCAAAAGGTTTTATTTTGATATCTTGCTTCATTCCAAAAATTAACAAGAAAAATTCCTAAATGCTAAACTTATTTTTGGAAGGATTTTTTAAAGGTTCCCCATTTATTAATATAATATTGACTATCAATATTAATAAATGGGGGGGTGTTGAATAGCACAAAAATTGGTGATTCACTTGGAAGAACCAGTTATCTCTAACAGTTTTTTGAAATTTCTAAAAACTTCCAAAATAAAGGTAATTTTAGAAACTAAAAATTACATAAAATATAAGGTAAGAAATATTGCTCTGAATAATAAAACAACATTTACCTAACTATCATTCTTTTGATCATCCTCTTCAATATGAAAGTTGCTTTGTCTATATCAGTCATTACTTGGTTTAAAGATAAAAAGAAGGGCGACTCTCACAGATCAACTTTTTGGTTTACTCAGTTGCCATAGGTAGAGCCTCTGCTGCCAGTAGGCATCCATAGCCTCGACAATGTTACCTTTTAACCAACAATGATTCAGTATGACATCTAGATAAGAATACAATCCTTAATGATAAGTTCAGATTTATATACTTGTTTTTTTTTTTTTTTACATAATTTTCTTTTCTTTAAAGTTTCCATTTTACTCCTCAAAGGTCATTTTCTTGGTTTGGTGACCAAAATTGACAATGCCATTCACTGGTTGTAACTTGGTTGAACATGGTGGCTCTTGATGAGACCCCTTGTCTTTTGATTGATGAAATCTGAAGTCATTACCCTGTTTTGATATGAAGTATTGGTAATGTCAGCTAGTTATTTCCCTATGATCATGGTAAGATGGCTCTTGATGAGACCCCTTATCCTTTAAGTTTAAGAATATTTTAGAATTACACTCAGAGGATGGAAGCTTACTAGATGGGGAGAATCATTGACTTCTTTAGAGTTTCTAGATGACAATTGTAGAGTTGAAGATGCTTTTTTGTAGAGAGACTTTGCTTTGTGTAAGATACTTTTCTTAACTGATGGTAGAGCAAAGGTTTCTTTATAAAGTCGAGATTTAGCAAAAGACAAATAATTTCAATAGAGAAAAAGCAATCTCAGAGCAATAAAATTTAGCTCATGTTTTAAATGTGAAAATCATCTTCTTAACCATATTTACTTATACAAGTGAAAAGTCAAAATATAAAAGAGACTATTATTTGTAGAGCCAAGAGTAAATGCTACTTCAATTTTTTCCTAAAATGTAAAGACAATAATATATAAGGAATAGAAGAGGTGATCTTCTATGAAAAATATTTCTTAAGGATCTGCCCATTAACAAGTAGAGATTCTCTCTTTCCTTATAAATCTTGTAATAAAACAGTTGATGGGCCTATTTGTTCTACAATCTGAAACGGGCCAAGCCACATTCGTTGGAACTTGGTATGCTTACCTTTCTCCTTGTGTTCTTTGTCCCATTTTAATACTAGGTCTTTGAGATGAAAGGATTTTGTACTTACAGAATTAGTATCAAAGGAAGCTTTGAATAACTGTTGATGATGTGCATGTGTAATTTTGGCCTTTTCCCTTTCTTCTTCGAGCTTAAGGATTTGTAATTGTCTCACTTTCATAGAAGAGGATGGAGTTTCTTCAATAAATTGAACTAGGGCTAGTGAGGGAATAACTACATTTGTTGGGAGGACAACCTCTTTCCCATAGACCAAATTAAAAGGAGAAGTGCCCATGGAAGCCTTTTGTGTTATTAAATCTGCCCATAGAGAAAATATTAAAGACTTATGCTAGTTTTTCTAACTTTGATCAATGGTTCATTTAATAATTCGTATAAGATTTTTGTTGGTAGATTCGGCTAAGCCATTTCCTTTAGGATAATAGTTAGCAGAGTATTTAAGTTTAAAACCTCTTTTAAGCGCAAATTTTGTCATAAAATTGCCTGAAAAATAAGATGCATTATCAAACATAAGGGCATAGGGTAGACCAAATCTGGTAATAATAAACTGATCGATGAATTCAATGATGTTCTCAGAATTGGCTACCTTAAGCAGAATTTCTTCCACCCATTTTGTGAAATAATCAGTTGTTGTAAGAATGTATCTATGCTTCTTAGAGGAGTGAGGAACGATCTCACCTATTAAGTCCACTCCCCATTGTTCAAATGGGTGTTCAATTTTGACTGGTTGCAATGGTAATGAGGGTTTCCTTTGTCTTCTAGCAGTTGTTTGACAAACTTTACATTTCCTTACATAACTGTGTGCATCCTTGAATAAGGTTTTCCAATAATAGCCATCATGCAATATTTTATGTGTGGTCATATCCCCTCCAAAATATCCACTAGCTAGCCCATCATGGGGTTCCTGCAAAACCTTTTCTGCCTCAGATTTTTCAAGACATCTAAGAAAAACAAAGTCATAATTTATTCCAAATAACACATTATTGATGATTTGGTATTGTCTGGCTTTTATCCTCAAAGCCCTTTTTCTTTGGTAATTTAGTTGTGGAGGGGCATACCCTTTTCTTAAATAAAAAATGATAGTAGCATATCTGGATTCAGTATCATTAAGGCTTACCTTGTATACTTGTATATCATTACCTGAATCTTGTAGTGCTGGTAAGTTGGATGCTCCTCCTAACATTCTACAAAACCTTGACCTTTTACAATTTTAGCTGGTTTGATTTCAATGTCATATTCTTGCAGTGTCGTTACCCAATTTTCTCTATTTTCACCTACATCCATTTATATTAACATATTTCTCACTACTAAGAATGGTACTACTACCTTTGTGTGGGTTTTGAGGAGGAAGGGTCTGAAATGCTTTATGGATTTGAAAACAACAAAGGCTTTTTTTTCAACATCTGAATAGTTCAATTTAGCCCCCTATAAATTGGAGCTAAAGAAATAAATTGGTGCTTCGGCTTTATCATCATTGACCTGTGTTAATATAGTTGCATATGATTTCTTGGAAGCAAAAGTATATAAAATGAAATGATTAGAAAAATTTGGAGTTGCCAAAGAGGGAGCATTTATGATCACTTGTTTAATCAAATTAAAGGCTTCATGCTCTGTGTGTCCCCATTTGAAAAGAGAATATTTCTTAATCATGGATTGAAAAGCTAAAACAATTCGTGAAAAGTCAGGGACAAATATTTAAAAAAAAATTATCTGCCATAGGAAAGATTTCATAGACCTTTTGTTATGAGGTAAAGGGATTTCAGAAATTTCTCTTATTTTGTATGGGTCAATGTGAATTCCTTCTTTGGATACAATGAATCCAAGGAGTTTTCCTTCACTTAACACAAAGAAATATTTCTTGGGATTAAGAGAAATTCTGTACTTTTGACAACGTTTGAAGATTTGTTTTAAATCTCTCAAATGATTGTTGCATTTTTTGGAGTATACAGTTATGTCATCTAAATAGATTACCACTGATTTGTTTACCAAATGTTTGAAAGCTATATCCATGGATCTTTGGAATGTTGCACCAGCATTGATTAATCCAAATGACATCTTTTGATAGGCATAGGTGCCCCATTTGGTTCTAAATGTAGTTTTTAGCCAGTCATCTTGATGTACTAGAATATGGTTATAACCTGAAAACCCATCCAGGAAAGGCATTAGTTCTGAGCTTGCAACTGATTGAAATATTTGTCCCATAGGGGGCAATGATAATTTGTCCTTTTGACAAGCTTTATTGAGATTACAGAAGTCTATACATATTCAAATATCACCATTCTTTTTCCTAATTAGGACAAGGTTGGAGACCCACCTGGAATTTCTGACTGGGAAAATAATCTTGGCTTTCAGTACTTTATTCAATTAAGACTTAAGCTGATTTTCCAAATTGGAATGAATCTTTCTAAATTTCTGTTGCACGGGTTTTTCATCAAATTTCATGGGGATGGTATGTTGAATTATAGAAGTGTCGTATGTTTTAAGATCTTCATAATTCCAAGAAAAGACATTCTTGTATTTCTTCAAAAATTGTATGAAGTATGATTTTTCATCTGATGTAAGCCTAGAACCTAGATTGATATTTCGAGGTTTAAGGTAATTTCCGAGATTAGCCAATTCAAACCTCAAAGTTGAACTTTGAATTTTTTAGTTTGTCGGTCTTTTGAATCTATCCTTAAGGTCATATAAGTCTTCCAGCTTAACAACATAATTAGGTATAACATTCATTGTTGCATCTTGCTTAAGCCAGCCATCATGTTGATCTTCATCAATTTTCTAGTCATCATAAGAACCTTCTGATGTCAAAAAGATTATGATATCCAGATCATTATTAAAGACTCGCCAATTGGTGACATTGTGAGGAATAGAAGGCCTAAAAATTAATTCAATAGAAAATCGATCGGGACTGTAACCTCCTAGTGGAATGAGCTTGGAGGCCACATTAGCCAAAAGGTCAGTGCTTGCATTTTGGAGTCTGGGGATAGGGGAAAATTAAATTCTTTAAAGTGAGAAGTGGGGTCTTGGACTAATGATTGATAATTTCTTAAATGTCCAGACAAACAATTTATAGTATTTCTCACTTGTTTTATCACAATCTCTGAATCCCCAAACACCTGTAGGTATTTGATATTAAGGTTGATGGCTTTATATAGGCCTTGAACTAACGCTTCATATTCAGTAGTGTTGTTTGTGCAATCAAACACAAGTCTACATGCTAACATAGTTTTTTCCCCTTCTGGGGTAACTAATATGCATCCTACTCCTGCTCCATCGTTGGATTTTGATCCGTCAGAAAATAATTTCCAAAGTAAAGAGCTAACTATAGGTTTAACAACAAAATTTATACACTTACAAGTATTTGTTTGACAAAAGTTTTCAACTTGTGATACAACATAATTTTCCAAGAAAGGTGAAGTAGTTGCATTGAAATTTCCTAAAAATGATTCCACTGAGTAGTTTCCGATGATATTGCTACTATATGCAATTGGTTTGTTCTCTCCTTATAATTCTGTAACAATATACTTTTGATGATTTTCGCGATCAACCCTTATTTGTTTTGGCTTTCCATTATAGGGAAGCCACATGTGAGACCAGTAAGTCACAAAATAACCATGGATTTTCTCTGACCAATCTCTACTAAGGATTAAGCCGTAGAACGCAGGAATATCAGCTACAAGAATGTCAATGACTTGACTTAATTTAGGGTTTGATGAAAGTCTAATGGTAACTTGATTAAGTTCCCCTATTACTTCGACTTGGGATTGATCTAACTGCACCATGTGCACAACGAATTTTTGAGGCTGAACATTTAATTTTGTGCAAATTGTTCTTGGTAAAATATTAGATGAAGCTCCAAAGGAAACTAAACAGTTGTGTAGATATTTGTTGAAAATTTCAAAAGTCAACAAAAATGGAGTAGTATGGGATTTAGATCTTCCTCTGATTAGAGCGATATCGGTAGGATTGATTCTGTCTAGTTAAGTACTAGGGGGCCTTCCCATTTCTTAGGCAGCTTGTGAGAGTACGACGGTAGGAAGAGGCGAAGTAGGGATTGCCTTGAGTGTTGAAATGTGGCAACAAGAATATTCCAAGTTTAATTTGTCCTTGAATTAAAATTGTGAATTAAAATTGGAATTTAGTCTCTCCAGCTGCTTGAAAATTAATTAATTAATTCATCTTGAGTTAATTAGTTGGATAAATTCAAGTTAGAAGTATTTATGAAGTCATGCAACAATTATCCCTTAAATTAAGGAGATTATCCCTTAATTAAGGAGATAAGATTGAGTTATATTTGAGTTGTAATTAGTTAGCTCAGTTTACTGAGTTAAGTCCAGTTAAATTATTTCCAAACTGTTTGAGGAACTAATTGTGAGTTATCAGTCAGTTGATGCATGCATGCACTCAACTAGTGTACTCCAGATAACTGAATATTCTCTCATCATTAACTCATGCATGTCTATTGTGAGAAAGACCAGTTGAGATTAAATATAGGGATAATGTACTATTAGTTGCATGTGTTTTCCTATAAAAAAACTCATGCATGCTGAAGGAATTCATTCCTTGAGGATTGCGTAGTTTTATAGGGTGTGAGAACAGTGTGAGTGATCAGTGTTCCACTTGGTAAGAGGAGGATCACCCAGGAGAAACTCCGCAAGGAAATAGGAGCTTGGAGGGCAGAGGAGAAGGTTTATGAGAAGTCTATTTTTCCTATGAGCATCTGTGAGGATTGTACTGAGAGATGGCTAGTTGTGAGAGCTAAGGCTTGGTGTAATTCTGAGATATTTCCTACTTGTATGATAATACAGATAGTGGGGTTTTTAGCTGAGGCTTTCCCTTGAGTAATCTTTTGTGTTTCATGTGCATTGATTCTTCTTCTAGTTATATGTGTTTAGCTTGATCTTGCTCAAATCTTTTAAGATTCCGCAAATTGATTGTAGAAGTCGGTTAAAGTATTTTAATTTGGTTATATTGCATTATCAGGTTAATCTGCAGTTAGAATTTCTACATGGTATCGGAGAAAAGGTTATCGGAGATGTGAACAATATATTGAGAGGATAATTTGAAGTTTGAAGTTCGAGGTTTCAGGTGCAAAATCGAATTCTTATCATAATTCAAGGTTGGCCAATGGCGTTCAATGGCTTGAGACTCGAGTAAGCCTTGGATGGTAGCTTGTATTACATAGCATGGAAAGATCACATGGAGGTTGTATTAGAAGGCAACGGCTTGAAGGAATTCATTGATCATGAAATCCAAAAGCCAGCTTCAACTAATTCACAAGAGTTGGTTGAGTGGAAGAAGTGTGTGGCAAAGGTGAGATGGATCATCCTTGAGGGAGATCGAGACCATATTGTCTCAAGTCTCCATGGATAGGATACTCCATTTTCAATGTGGAAGACATTGAAGGACCTCTACTAGAACAATAGCGACCAAAGGAAATTGGTGCTCAAGGATAAGCTTTGAAGAATCAAGATGGAGAAGGGTGATACTATTTCCACATATCTGAACAAGCTCATCACCTATAGAGATGATCTTAGCAATGTTGGAATAACTATTGTTGATGATGATATGGTTAGCCTCGCTCTCCATGGCCTTCCAAAGAGCTGGAATAACTACCAGGACTCTGTGAATGGAATGGACAAACTACCGGATTGGGAACGATTGTGGTCGGATCTCATGCAGGAGGAGATCAGGAGGAGCACACGAGATGGTTCTTCATCAAAGAATAATGATGAAGAAAATCTAGCCTTAGCAAGTAAGGCAAGGAAAGAGAAGGGGAAGGCTTCCCATTCCAAACTGAATTCTTCTCATGGAGCAAAGAAGGTTGACAAGTCTAAAGTGAGATGTTTTAATTGTCACGAGATGGGACATTATGTGACTAATTGCCCATCGAAGAAGTCCAAGAAGGGATCCTTGAAAGGATCAGAAGGTGAGGCATTAGCTTCTTAGTTCAAAATGGACTTTACCCTCATCACATGCACGGTGTCATCAATGATGGGTTGTGTCTGGTATCTTGACAGTGGAGCTTCATTCCACATGACTGGTGATAAAAATTTATTCAGTGCCTTGGAGGAGAAAGACCTCAAGATGTGCATAGAGATGGGTGATGATGAAAGGTATACTGTTTCAGGAGTGGGCACGGTTGCTTTTCAGAGGAAGCATGGAGCTCCTCTCACCTTGACAGATGTGATGTATGTGCCTGGGCTAAAGAACTTGGTATTGGTCACGGTGTTGGAGGATAAAGGCTATGATGTTGTCTTTAGTAAAGGAAAAGCGTTCCTAAGACACAGCCCCGGGTCAGACCAAGAGGATAGGGATTCAGGTGAAGAATATCTATAAACTAGAGGTAGATGATTGTGTATCATTGAGTACAAAAGAAGAATTGGTGCAAAGCCAAGACATTGGCGAGTTGTGGCACATGCGGTTGGGCCATTTGCATCATGGGGCCTTGAATATAATGCAACAGATATCTACAGGACTTCCCAAAGGTAAACTTGATCAAGTTGACACATGCAAAGGTTGTACCTTGGGAAAGTACACCAAGTATTCCTTTCATGATTGAGACAGTTGTGCAGAGGCTATCTTAGAGTGAGTTCATACAGATGTGTGTGGACCATTCTCGAGAACATACACAATGAAGCAAAGGTATTATGTGATTTTTAGTGATGATTATTCTCGTAAATGCTGGATTTATTTCATATAGAAGAAGGACCAAACTTTCACAAAGTTTTGTGAGTTCAAAGCTTTGGTCAAGAAAGAGTCAGGGAAGAAGATCATGGCCTTGAGAAGTGAAAACGATGGAGAATATGTCTCTGAAGAGTTTAAGGACTTCTGTGCAGTAGAAGGAATTAAACGAGAGTTGATGAAACCTCATAACCCATAGCAGAATGGGGTGGCCGAGAGGAAGAATAAAACTATTGTAGGGGTAGCACGGGCGATGCTGCATGACCGAGGCCTACCACTTCACTTGTGGGTTGAGGGATGCAACACAATAGTCTATTTGTAGAATAGAAGCCTACATCACATACTTGGGATGAATACACCAGAGGAATCCTTCTCTGGTATAAGACCAGATGTGGGTCACTTCAGGATCTTTGGCTCATCGGTATATTTCCATGTGACAAAGGATGCACGGAAGTAGCTTGATTCGACAGCAAAGTTGGGGATACTTATGGGGTAGACTAATACACCCCACAACTATCGGGTGGATCTGCCTACTAGTCGGAGGACAATGGTTTGCATAGATCTCAAGTTTGATGAGCAGAAGGTCATGCGAGTTTCCCTTGAGAGGGAGCTCCAACTACAAGCTGTGGAGGAACTATTGGTTCCTAAGGAAGAAGAGCCTCAGATTGATGTGGAGTAGCCACATGTAGAGGCTCCAGGAGTGGAGACATCCACTCAAGAAGAGTCTTCTAGAGATGAACGGAAGTTCACAAGAGAAGCTGACAGATTGTTGATGGATGCGAGAGAGAATGTGGGAGAACCATCTTCTCAGAGTAGACAGAGGAGTATCCTGAGAGGTACATTGTATACATTTTCCTTGTTGGGGAATGTGTTGAGACTGAGCCATCTTCCTTTGACAAAGCAATGCAGCAATTGATTTGGGTTGATGCTATGGTGGAGGAGTATGACTCCATAGTTCGTAACAACGTTTGGGATGTGGTTTCGAGACCAGAGAACAAGTCAGTTGTGAGTTCCCATTAGCTTTACAAGGTAAAGCAAGCTACTGATGGTAGTGTGGAGAAGCATAAGGCAATATTTGATGCCCATGGTTTTTCACTGGTTGAGGGGATTCACTATGATGAGAATTTTTCTCCTATCACAAGGTACTCATCTATCAAATCAATTTTGGCACTATCAGCACAGATGGGTTGGAAGATCCATTAAATGGATGTGAAGATTGCATTCCTCAATGGAAATATTGAGGAAGAGGTGTACATAGAGCAGCCATAAGGTTTTGAGACCTTCGATCGTGAGTTGCATGAGTGCCAACTCAAGAGAGCTTTATATTGGTTGAAGCAAGCACCTCGTGCTTTATACACTAGGATAGAAAACTACTTCAATGGGTTGGGCTTCACAAAGAGTGAAGCGAATGCGAACCTATACCACATCATGGTGAAAGGTAAGTCGTTGATCATTTTACTTTATGTTGATGATCTCATATTGACAAGTGATGATCATTTGATCATGTCTTGCAAGGAGGACCTTGCAAGAGAATTCGAGATGAAAGACATAGGTCTCATGCATTATTGCCTTGGCATGGAAGTGTGATAGAAGGATGGGGAGTTGTTTGTGTCTAAGGGCAAGTATGCCAATGAGATGCTCAGGAGATTCCACATGGAGAAGTGCAAGCCCATGCAGACTCCTCTAGCAAGTAACTGGAGGAAGGAGGATGCTACTTCAAGAGAAGTAGTAGAGGCTACTATGTACAGGAAGCTTATGGGTTCACTGATGTACTTAGTGAACACATGACCAGATTTGTGCTATGCGGTGAACCAGTTGAGTCATTTAATGGTTCAACCTACCAAGATGTTTTGGAATGCGGCAAAGCATGCATTGAGATACCTTAGAGGCACATCTTAGTATGGATTATGGTATAGAGGGGCAGAGGGAGTGAAGCTACAAGGGTTCATTGATGCAGATTGGGCAGGGAGTCCATCATATCGGAAGAGCACATCAGGAGGGATTTTCAACCTTGGGTTAGCTGTAGTTTCTTGGTACAATAGGAAACAAAGGTCGGTTGCACTCAACTCAATAGAGGCTGAAGTCATGGCTGTAAGTCAGGCAACATGTGAGGCCATCTGGATGCAAAATATCCTAGTTGGTTTGTTTGATCAAAGGATGGATCCAACTGTGATCTATTGTGATAATCGAAGTTGTATCAAGCTCTCTAAGAATCCAGTATTTCATGATAGGTCCAAGCACATCGATATCGGGTACCATCATCTCAGAGACTATGTAGCAAGGAGGATCATGTTGCTGCAATATATTTCGACAGAGGAGCAAGATGCTCACATTTTGACAAAGGCATTGTCAAAGTGTAAATTCGAGTTCCATAGAGACAGGATCGGGGTGGCAAATAATCCCTTTCTTGTTGAGAGGGAGTGTTGAAATGTGGCAACAAGAATATTCCAATTTTAATTTGTCCTTGAATTAAAATTCGAATTTAGTCTCACCAGCTGCTTGAAAAGTAATTAATTAATTCATCTTGAGTTAATTAGTTGGAGAAATTCAAGTTAGAAGTCTTTCTGAAGTCATGCAACAATTATCCCTTAAATTAAGGAGATTATCTCTTAATTAAGGAGATAATATTGAGTTATATTTGAGTTGTAATTAGTTAGCTTAGTTTACTGAGTTAAGTCCAGTTAAATTAGTTCCAAACTGTTTGAGGAACTAATTGTAAGTTATCAGTCAGTTGATGCATTCATGCACTCAACTAGTGTACTCCAGATAATTGAAGGTTCTCTCATCATTAACTCATGCATGTCTATTCTGAGAAATACCCAGTTGAGATTAAAGACAAGGAAAATGTACTATTAGTTGCATGTGTTTTCCTATAAACAAACTCATGAATGCCGAAAGAATTAATTCCTTGAGGATTGCACAGTTTTACAGGGCGTGAGATCAGTGTGAGTGGTCAATGTTCCATTTGGTAGCAGGAGGATCACGCAGGAGAAACTGTTCAAGGAAATAGGAACTTGGAGGGTAGAGGAGAAGGCTTATGAGAAGTCTATTTTGCCTCTGAGCATCTGTGAGGATTCTACTGAGAGATGGCTAGCTGTGAGAGCTAAGGCTTGTTGTGTGTGGAGCATGATTGTTCATAGGTCTTTGTTTCAGCCGGATGTATACCCTAGGAAGTTTGTACACCCCTCCACGCGGGGGGGTGCGGGGCGGACTTGTCCCCCCTGCGGGGGTCTGGGGGGGTCGATCCCCCCCGGTTAGGGGGTCCGGGGGCCAGCGGTCCCCCGGCGGGGACTCGGGGGTAGCTCCCCCGAAGCTAAAAACAAATGTAAAATTGCCTTGTAAAAGTATAGTAATTTCTAGTCAATCTGGGCCGTTCATTAGGCGGATGATCTGATGGTAGAACTTATGTTTAGTTTAGGGTTTTTTTCCCTAGAAGACAACCCCTCTCTTTGTATGAGGGTATTGTATTTTGAGGCTGTCAAATAGATGTGTATTCGGTGAGCGAGAAATAGAGAAGTGAGACTGTGAGAGAAAACAGAGGATATTACAACGGATTTGCTGTAGGTTGTGTCTCTTCATTTTGCTGGATAATAGAAAGGAATGACTGGCAGTTCGAGGTGGACGTAGCCCAAACTGGGTGAACCATGTATATTTGTTTCTCTCTTGTTTTGTGCGTTCTCTGTGTTTTATATTTCTGCAATATTTTATGTGTTCCATTGCTCCGTAATATATAATTTTCTAACAAGGCTTCGTGTAATTCTGAGATATTTCCAACTTGTATGATAATACAGATAGTGGGGTTTTTTGCTGAGGCTTTCCCCTAAGTATTCTTCTGTGTTTGATGTGCATTGATTCTTCTTCTAGTTATATGTGTTCAGCTTGATCTTGCTCAAATTTTTTAAGCTTCTGCAAATTGATTGTAGAAGTAGGTTAAAATATTTTTCTTTGGTTATTGGTGGGCCCCAGTATTGCAACAATAATGCTACAACTCTTGGAACTACCTTCTTTAATTTTATCAACCCGGTAGTTCGTAACAAACTTGGAAGCGACGGTGCTGTATGCACAAGTACTAGCTCTTGCCGCAGCTGTTACTTGGTCAGCTGGCACAAGTCCACTAGGGGCTTAAGCCAACTTCTATGAGCTCTTAGAAGAAGATTTTTAACTGATGGATGAAAGCTAACTCAAAGGAAGCTAATCTACTTGCGGAAAGAAACTAAAAGCCAAAAAGAAACGCAAACCCTAGCAAACCTTAATTCTACCAGCTAGTCCTACTGACGCAAAGGAGAGAATGCAAACTACGAAAAGAGATGCCATTACTTCTATGAAGGTAAAATACATGTGTCTACACTGCCTCTAGCTGAAGAAAACATCTTTTTGTATTTTTGACTAAGTTATTAGAATTATCATGCATGTGCTTTTAACTGGCTTTTCACTGTGCAGGGGTGGATCAAGGAGGAGAAATGCTTGGAAAAGGTTGGGATGGTACAGAGAGGGCCTAAGGGGTCCCTAACACCCTTCCAGAGAGTTTCACAGAGTTTGGCTATCAAGAAACCTCATTCTTGAGCTTCTACAGGAAGTCTGCAAGGGTTCTACAGGATGTTTAGGATTTCTACAGGATGTTCTATAATTTTTCTACAGGATGTTTAAAAATTGGATTTTGGAGGATGGGTGAGTGAGGTAAGGTGCATGAATGGATAGGGGGGCAGGGTAGGGGCCTGAAAGGACCCAAGGACTGATGGATAGAGTTGAGGAGAAGGTGTAGATGGTTGGACTTGTTCCAAGAAGACTGAAGTAATGCTGCACAAAAGGTAGGGTTATGAGGGCAGTATGGCAACGTGAGGCAAGAAACCAAGTTAGGAGATGGAGAAGATGGGTTTGAGGGAGTCTGGGTAGACAGAGAAGTGGTACAGGTGCTCTGCAATTTGCGTTTCCAACTGAACCAACAAAGACATGCAAGAAAACAAAGATCCAGTTATGCTACCCTAATATGATCTAGCTAACAGTAACAAGAATGGACATCAGCTTTATTTGCAAGGAAACCATGTATATTAACTATGCAATGAAGCATTCAAAGATCTGAACATGTAACCAACTTCTGCAAATTAAAACCAAACACTAATGATTACATGGCAAAGCAAAGTCAGTGTTTTTGTGGGCAGCAAAGTCATCCTAGTCACAGCTCCTGATCCCACTGAGGGAGAGGTGAAACCACGGATGTTTGTTGGCCCTTTTCTTGAAGTTTTTTCTGTTAACAACCTATCAGCTAAATCTGAGCATGAAAAGCTATTTTGCTCATCAAAAAACAAACTAAATAACAAAACAAGATTTAGATCTAAATAGCAGATTTTATTCTAAGAATGCAACAAAAGCACATAAAGATAATCAAAGGAGGTATTGGGCACTTGAGATGGGCCCAACCCCAAGAGCTACAGCCTCCTAAGAGAGATTTAGAGCTGGTGCAAAGCTGGATTCATCTTTATTGAGCAAGAAAAGAAGAGTTACATCAAAACTGTCCACAACGGAAACTTGAAAATGTGCTGAAAGCAAAGCTAATCTACTGCCTAAAAATCGAACTACAGACTAGATAACTTCTGCCTACAAAATGACTAACCATTGGCTACAAAATGACTAACCACTAGCTAACAAAAATGACTAACTGAAATGAGGCCCTAAGCCCTCTTATTTATACAAATTGAGGACCCCAACAGTCCTCCTAAACTTTAGGGACTCGGCTGCCCAAAACTTGTAGTTAACAGCAGTCCTACTTGACTTGCTTAGCTGCCCTTGTGCTAATTGATTTGGTGGCCCTTGAAATCCGAGATGATGGTGGGGAATTCGAGGTAAGGTCCCATAAATGAAGGGGACACCTTCCTAGAAATCCTCTCCCTTGTTCTCCCACGAATTTGGCTGCCAAGTGCTCATTAAGGCCTTCAATTTTGTCTCCAAATTGACCAAAAAGGCTACACAAAGCACCCATTAGACTTGTTGGCATAATGACTAACCCAATTCACTCTATTAGCATAAATATAATAAAAAACATGCAATAAACTAATGAGAATGGTGGATTAAGTCGAATTAGGAGGTTGAATGAGCCCAAATAATTATCCATTTTTGGGGCTCATCATCACCCCCCTACTGAAAGTGTTGCTCATCCTCTGAGCAACCAACCTATCTTCTCATCTTTGATGGCCCTGGTGGCCTCCTTGTCATGCCAAGCTTCTGAAGTGATGTCCTCTTCTTTGTCATGAAACCATGCTTTTCTCTTTGCTTCTTTTCACTGCATGTGCTTCTTTTCCTAGAGAATTCTCAACTTTGGTATGATTGTGCAAGTATATTCAATCTGATGGTGGCAATGGCGGTGAAAGGAGATGAAACCAGTGGAGGATGCAAGAAAAAAGTGGTTTCATGCCTCCTCAACAGACTTCAAGCTTCAAATCCCTCTCCATAATTGATTCTGGCCTGCCCAAAAGCTTCTACAGGATGTTCCTGGTAAAAATACAGAACTTCCTGTAGAATGTCCTGTAGCTTCCTGTAGAAGGTTGAACCATGACTAAATTGTGCTCGAACCCTGAAAAAAATGAGTGTTCATGGAGGGGATGGATGTGAGGATGCCTGGGAACTTGGTAGGGACCCTTTTTCTTGTGCTGGGAGGCCGTTTTCTGGCTTCCTGTAGAAGCAGTCAGTTGGCTTCCTGTAGAAACAGTTTTCCTTGATTTGGCTTGCTTAGATGGGGGTACCTTCTCTTTGCCTTTTGTTTTGGTTGCCTTGGGTGTGCCCTTATTTGTTTGGAGATTCTCAGTCCTCTCTGCCCATGTTTGCAATCGTTCCTCCCTTGGTGTTTGTGCCTTCATTCCACCCACAGTTTTGGCCTTAGCAGCTTGGCATTTCACTCATTCTTCTTGTTCCTTCTGTGGTGGTCTGTCTTGTGTTTCTTTTCCATGTCCTTCCATTGCTCCTCCTATTCTCATTGTTTGAATCCTCGTGCTTCTCTTGGCCTTAATGCAGCAAGCACAGTTGCTGCTTCCCTTGCCAACGTTTTATGGGATTTCTCTTTTTGCTGTTCTTTCCCTTCACTTCCTGTAGAAATCTCTATGCCTTCGTGTTGCTCTAACTACTTTTTTAGCAGTGCATTTTCCTCCTGTAGCTGGGATTTTTGTAATGCTTTCAATGTGTCTCACCATGGCCAATTGTTCTCTTAACTCCTTTAGCTTTTCCTCCATGTGGTGTTGAGTGTTTTTTTTTCTAAATAAAATGCTCAAGTGAGAAAGCAGGTAGAACTGAAAACAGAGGGATAGCTGAATTTTCACCTTTTTATGAAAACAAACAAGGAATTTCCCTATGTGCTTCTCCTTACAACATCAAATTGCAATATTTCCCTTTGTTTTAAACTGCTTTTATCCTGAATTTGACTCTCTGCTTTTGAAAAGAAGAATTTTGTTTTTACAGACAGAGTACAGAGATCAAGTTTTCTTCTCAGCACACATATAGATATGCAAATTTAAAAATTTTCATACACAGGTTGGCCTCCACAGCTGCATATATCTTCCCTATAGGAGAATTTTTTTAAAACAGGAAACGTGGAGGAGAATCTTGATGTAGAAACAACTGGGAAACCCAGTGCAATACACAGGAAAACGTCTTTCTTCCAATTCACAGGCCGATTTTTTCTGATTCCCCAATCTTATGCTGTTCAATTCACCACCTTTTCAAAACATACCATGCATAGAGGAGTTTTTTCGAGCCTACCTCGTTTTGAGATTTCCAATTCCGACGCAATAGACACGGGTTTCTCTGCTTCAGAAGGATATACTGTATTTCCTGTAGAACGTCTTCTTGTAGAAAGCTGGCCGGCTTTTGTAGGATGTCTCTGTGCCCTTGATCGATCTTGGTATGCGGGAGAAATTTGAACAAGCCGAAAAACTTGGTGAAGGATGTTAGTTTAACAGAATTCAGAGGTAGAGGATTCAGCCGAAGAGGTTTGCAAGTGTAAATGAATCAGCAGTTAACGTGAGTCTTCAGCCGAGCATTCCTTTAATTACTGCGTGATTTGTGGTGAGGTGGCAGAGACGTGCGCTGCTCATGCAAACTGTTGGTCCCCTACAGTGCCATCTGCCTGTAATCCCTTACCCTTAGTTGCACTGGAGTTTAAAATATCCACAACTGTCTGAAGTCAAATGGCTGCTGTGAGCTGTGATTTGCTGCATGCACTAGTTTTTGTGGTTGCATGTGGCTTGGCTGCTAATTTTTGGTTGTTTTCCTTGTGCAGGTGTCCTCTGGCCAGATGCATGCTGCAGGAGTTCATTTCCACGCTCAGATCTACACCCTCAAGCTACTGCTGCTGAATTTTCACAAGACCAGAACTTGTTTTCGCCATGGCCCCCAAACCGTATATCAGATTGATCTGAAAATTTCTGAGCATGTTCCTATCATCATGATGCACCTCCCATAGCAAAATCGTGATCAATGGATGCACAGATTTCGAGAAAAATGGAAAATGGCTGAATATTTTAGAGATAAATTTCTCGGAAACCATGCATCGGAATTGGCTGAAACTACTTGGGTAGGCTACTATCACCCATGTGCATCTCCCCATGAAACAGGTTTTGAAACAGATGCACGGATATGGAGAAAATGCAAAAATGGCTGATGGTGATGGAGGCTAATTTCCTGGAAACCGTGCACCGGAATTGGCTGAAACTGCTCAAGCATGTTTCCATCACCCTTTTACAATTCCCCATAAAACGGTTTTTCAAATGGATGCATGGTTATGGAAGAAACAAATTATGTTCTATGTATTTTTGCTTCAAGGCATTCTGCAGTTTTGTTGCATGGTAAGAAAAACTGAGCTTGGGTTGTGATGCAGGCATGGAGATGATGGAGGAGGAGTTTGAAAAGTGCAGGAGGACTTCTGAACCCTTGAGGAAGCTACCATGTTCGCCAAACCACCTTTTTGAAATCCATTTCTAGCTTCCTACAATTTCTACAGGAACTTCCTGTAGAAGCACAATGAGGTGGAAAAGATGATGGAAAAGGGTGAGGAATGGGAACATGGATGCTTGCAGGCATAACCAATGGATTCCAAGCTTTAGATCCCCTTCCAAAATCGAATCTGGCTCGCTTGAAGGTTCTACAGGATGTTTCCTGTAGAAATATAGAACTTCCTCTAGAAGGCACAAAAAATCCTTTGTCTTTGTTTTGAGTGTTCCTCCTGACCTGCATTGTCATTGCTGCAACTTGAAATTATTCAATGGAAATTAGATTTATTTTTCTTTTCCTTTTTCTCTTTTTTTTTTTGAAAAACAACTAGGGCGCCTCATGGAGGTTTTCACCCTAATTGCCTGCCCTGGGCGCCTCCAAGGGAGGTTTTCACCCAGAGATCTTATTCTCTTTTCTCTTTTTTCCCAACCCATTGACCGCCTCATGGAGGTTTTCAATCAATGAGCCAATCTAAGGCGCCTCCGAGGAGGTTTTCACCTTAGATTTTTATTCTCTTCTTATTTTCATTTTTTCTCTCTTTTTTTTTTTTTTTTCTACCCTACCCTACTTGAAAAACAAAATCATTTTCAAGTGTAAGAATACTTCCAATGGAGCCATGTGCACATCGAGATTAGAGACAAGATGATGTGAAGGCTCGAAATGCATTCTTTGACAGGTATCCGGATTTCAGAGACCAAATGATCTGACTTTGAAGGGATCAAACATAGCTGAAGAAGATAGTACCGCTGCAACTTAGTGACCATCTGAAACCATGTCTCAATATAGCTCTGATATCCTTGGTCCTTTTGCTGATCTAGATCATTCTTCATGTCACCTTCTATCATGACTTCCTCATCTTCCTCTTTTTGCTGATCTTTCTCTTGAATACATGGAAGATTTGACGGTAACCATGAGGGAACTCTCTCGATCTCTGATTTTGATGCCTTCTCTTCATCAAGTGCAGCCCATGGTTCTTTGATCTCTTCTTTGGAATTTTCTTTTGCCTTTGTTCCTTCAATGTTGTCAATATAATCTCTGTTTTGAAACACTCTTCCTGAGCTTTGGTGAAGATCATTGAGCTCAAGAGGAGTCATTTGGACATGTTGTGCCTCAGCTTTGCAATTGGGTTGAGATGCTCCATGGTATGGTTTTGGAAATGGTGGTACGGGTAGTTGAGTGGAGGTGTGTATTTGAGATGGATGCGGATGGGGTTGTGGTTGGGTAGGCATTTGGGGTTGCCTTGGTGGAGGAGGAGGTGATGGTTGCGGTTGAGCAGGTGGTGGAGGAAAAGAAGTGGGAGGAGTGTTGTACTGGGGCCTCCACCCCTGGTGAGGTGCATTCCACTGAGGTTGTGGCTGAGCATAAGAGTGAAACGAATGAGCAGCTGGTTGGGCATAATATGGATCTATAAAGGAACAAGGAGGAGGTGTGAACGAGGAAGGATGAGCAGGGGGACCCCAAGAAGGCATGAAAGTGGCTTGATAGGGGTCGTAATAGGTCTCGGATGTCCCTTGCAGTTCCTGCTGATAAGATCTAGGTTCATGTGGCCTCCTTTGGTTCATATAATAGAGTGATTCAGTGGCCCCTTTGGCTCTCTGATATGCAGCTTTGATTCTGGGTAAGGAGGGGCACTGATCTGTAGGATGGTATTCTTCACATACAAAACACACTTCTATGGAGTACAATGGACATTCGTTCCTAGGATGCTTTCTAGTGCACCTAGGACAAAAAATGGCCAAAGCCCTCTTGGCTTCTTCTTGCTTCTTTTGGATCCGCAAGGTATCCAGTTGCATGGCAAGAAACTGCCTCATATCACTCTTGAAATCTTCGATCTGATTTTCAAATTTGTCTTTGGACAAGGTGCTGCTCCCAACATTTCTTCTTGTAGCCATTTGCTCCAGAGGAATGGTTTCTTCTTCTTCTTCCCTTGAGGTTCTTCAAATATGTCTTGCTATCCACCTAAGGGTTCTTTAATCACAGCCATCGAAGAAGAGAGAATGTTGGCTGTGTGAAGCAGTGGGGGTGTTGTGCAATCATTTTTCTAACTTATCTCTACTCCTATAAGGCATGAAATGAAATATCTTTGGTTGATTTTTGCTTTTTTCTTCTTCTACCTGCAAAACTGAAATAGATTGAACTGCAACTAACTATCTTTCTAAAATGAAAATGCGGAATTGAAATGAAAGCAGGAAAGGACTAATCTATTTTGCTCAAATGAAATTGCAGGAATGAAATGCTAGTCTACGCTTACAGAATGGAAATGCTAATCTACGCTTGCAGAAATGAAATTGTGGAATTGAAATGCTAATCTATGAAAGCGAGAAATGCTAATCTACTTTTGCATAAACGAAATTGCATAATGCAAATGAAATAAACTACTTAGCAGAAGGTTGTAGTAGAAAATAGAAGAATAGCAGCAATCATCAATACTCTGACGCTTCCCTGGCAACGACGCCAAAAAGATGGTGGGCCCCAGTATTGCAGCAATAATGCTACAACTCTTGGAACTCCCTTCTTTAATTTTATCAACCCGGTAGTTCGTAACAAACTTGGAAGCGACGGTGCTGTATGCACAAGTACTAGCTCTTGCCGCAGCTGTCACTTGGACAGCTGGCACAAGTCCGCTAGGGGCTTAAGCCAACTTCTATGAGCTCTTAGAAGAAGATTTTTAACTGATGGATGAAAGCTAACTCAAAGGAAGCTAATCTACTTGCGGAAAGAAACTAAAAGCCAAAAAGAAACACAAACCCTAGCAAACCCTAATTCTACCAGCTAGTCCTACTGACGCAAAGGAGAGAATGCAAACTACGAAAAGAGATGCCATTACTTCTATGAAGGTAAAATACATGTGTCTACACTGCCTCTAGCTGAAGAAAACATCTTTTTGTATTTTTGACTAAATTATTAGAATTATCATGCATGTGCTTTTAACTGGCTTTTCACTGTGCAGGGGTGGATCAAGGAGGAGAAATGCTTGGAAAAGGTTGGGATGGTACAGAGAGGGCCTAAGGGGTCCCTAACACCCTTCCAAAGAGTTTCACAGAGTTTGGCTATCAAGAAACCTCATTCTTGAGCTTCTACAGGAAGTCTGCAGGGGTTCTACAGGATGTTTAGGATTTCTACAGGATGTTCTGTAATTTCTCTACAGGATGTTTAAAAATTGGATTTTGGAGGATGGGTGAGTGAGGTAAGGTGCATGAATGGATAGGGAGGCAGGGTAGGGGCCTTAAAGGACCCAAGGACTGATGGATAGAGTTGAGGAGAAGGTGTAGATGACTGGACTTGTTCCAAGAAGACTGAAGTAACGCTGCACAAAAGGTAGGGTTATGAGGGAAGTATGGCGACGTGAGGCAAGAAACCAAGTTAGGAGATGGAGAAGATGGGTTTGAGGGAGTCTAGGTAGACAGAGAAGTGGTACAGGTGCTCTGCAATTTGTGTTTCCAACTGAACCAACAAAGACATGCAAGAAAACAAAGATCCAGTTACGCTACCCTAATATGATCTAGCTAACAGTAACAAGAATGGACAGCAACTTTATTTGCAAGGAAACCATGTATATTAACTATGCAATGAAGCATTCAAAGATCTGAACATGTAACCAACTTCTGCAAATGAAAACCAAACACTAATGATTGCATGGCAAAGAAAAGTCAGTGTTTTTGTGGGCAGCAAAGTCATCCTAGTCACAGCTCCTGATCCCACTGAGGGAGAGGTGAAACCACGGATGTTTGTTGGCCCTTTTCTTGAAGCTTTTTCTGTTAACAACCTATCAACTAAATCTGAGCATGAAAAGCTATTTTACTCATCAAAAAACAAACTAAATAACAAAACAAGATTTAGATCTAAATAGCAGATTTTATTGTAAGAATGCAGCAAAAACACATAAAGATAATCAAAGGAGGTATTGGGCACTTGAGATGGGCCCAACCCCAAGAGCTACAGCCTCCTAAGAGAGATTTAGAGCTGGTGAAAAGCTGGATTCATCTTTATTGAGCAAGAAAAGAAGAGTTACATCAAAACTGTCCACAAGCGAAACTTGAAAATGTGCTAAAAGCAAAGCTAATCTACTGCCTAAAAATCGAACTACAGACTAGCTAACTTCTGCCTACAAAATGACTAACCATTGGCTACAAAATGACTAACCACTAGCTAACAAAAATTACTAACTGAAATGAGGCCCTAAGCCCTCTTATTTATACAAATTGAGGACCCCAACAGTCCTCCTAAACTTTAGGGACTCGGCTGCCCAAAACTTGTAGTTAACAGCAGTCCTACTTGACTTGCTTGACTGCCCTTGTGCTAATTGATTTGGTGGCCCTTGAACTCCGAGCTGATGGTGGAGAATTCGAGGTAAGCGCCCATAAATGAAGAGGACACCTTCCTACAAATCCTCTCCCTTGTTCTCCCGCGAATTTCGCTGCCAAGTGCTCATTAAGACCTTCAATTTTGTCTCCAAATTGACCAAAAAGGCTACACAAAGCACCCATTAGACTTGTTGGCATAATGACTAACCCAATTCACTCTATTAGCATAAATATAATCAAAAACATGCAATAAACTAATGAGAATGGTGGATTAAGTCGAATTAGGAGGTTGAATGAGCCCAAATAATTATCCATTTTTGGGGCTCATCAGTTATATTACATTATCAGGTTAATCTACAATTAGAATTTCTACATTGAGTTCTTTGAGTAGCAGCTTCTGTTGACTTTTCAACATGCTGAGATCATGAAAGCTAATGTTCACCTTAGTATTTTTCATATCATCCACAATGTTATATTCCATTTCATCAGATACTATCATAGTCTTAGTTGGAGGTGAAGAATTTGATTGAAGAGGAGCGGTTTGGGTGGATTTGGATGGAGACTTATTACTTGTTGTTTTATCCTTGGGAGCCAGAGTTGATACCTTCTACTTTGGATTTGTTTGAGGTGAATCAACAGAGCCTCTACTTCGGGTTGCAATAGGCAGGGCATCTTGTGTTTCTTCATTGGGAAGGAAAAAATCCCACATTCCTTGTAACTCAACCACTTCCTCATCATCTATTTATTCTTCAGTTGTTGAGACTTCATCTTCCTCTCCATCTGATTCAACATTCGATATAGCATTTGGAGGCTTAGGGTCAACAGGGGAATTCCTTTTATATGGTTTGAAATATTTCTTTGAGGAAGTCTCTGCTACTTGTTTCTTGATATCAACCATTTTATTAGACATGGTTTTGAGGACTTTTTGTAAACTTTCAAGATGAAAGGGATCTTTAGGTGCTTTTTTCTTGGATTCATCCCTAAAAGTCACTTTCTTGAATTTTCATTCTTCTAAAGAATTATTCTTATGTAAGTCTAAAATTCGTTTTTCTACAGCTATTGCTTCTTTCATGTTTTCTGCCAAAGTTGGTTTGGCAGCCATATTAACAAAAATAACTCTGTTCGAAGGGAGAGAAAAAATGTACCACTCGTTTTGGACTTCATCACTGGGATTGGATGTCGTTGGTATTTTATTGAATAATTTATTAAAGTGAGAGTTGAAGTATTTAATTGATTCCTTAGGTTCGGCTTTCAAATTGGAGAGATCATTGATTAGGGTGGCCATGGATCTATCATCTCCAAATTTGGTTAGGAACTCATCTTGAAAGGCATCCCAACTATTTATAGAACCTAATGGTAATGAGAAGTACCATGATCCTGCTGAGCCTTGTAAACTATAAGGAAATAATCTTACAACTGCATCTTCTTCTACTACTGCATTAAAATTAATAGACAACATAAAATTGTTGATATGTTCCTAAGCTAGTAGGCCATTATCGGGATTAAGCTTTGGTAGCCATTTCTCAAGATGAGCTGGTAATGGATGTAAAGGTCCTGCCATTCTTACAACTCCTAGATTTGTCCATGGCCTTGGAGGGTTTTGAGCCATTGTTGGTGTCTGTGTAGAAGAAGATGTTCCAGTGGTTGAAGGTGATTGGGTAGAGGAGGGTTGAGTTCCAGTACCTGTGTAAATCATGATCTGGAGTTGTGAGTTGGGTGATTGATCTTGTGATGAAATGGATGGAATGAATGAATATGATTGAGGGGATGATGAAAGAATCTCACTATGAGATTCAGATGATGTCTTCTTAGCTCTCTTACGGCTTGGTAGAGGGAATTCAAATGGGGGAATCCCAAACTTTTCACTCTGTGCTCTAATTAACCGTTGAGATGAGGGAAATTGAGAAGTAATGCTATCTTGGGATAACTCAAATTCTTCTTGAGATATCGAAATCCCTTGTAACTTATGAATCAAAGATTAGACTTTAGGGGTTTCTATAGAAGAAGAATGATCTAGTTTTTGTGGAATTTCAGTAGTGGTTTCTAAGGGTGTTTTTACAACTTCTCGGTTAGGATTCAGAGATTTAGAATGTGATCGGGAAGTTGGAGGTGAGGGTGAGGGAGTTTTACTCTTAGAATGGCCATTTGGTTTTAATTTACTTTCCATTCATATTTCATGCCCTCCTTCTAGCACCAAAAATGTTGAAGCCTAAAAAATCGTTGGTACAACATGGGGGAAAACCACTTGGTCCAGACCTTGATTGGCATCTCCTTTTCTGTTTGGTGCAGTGGCTCCGAACTGGGATAATGGGACCAGTTTCCCAAAAAGAGATTTTGGTAGTGTTTATGGGGTCATATATGATGTAACGTGGGAATGATTTAACTATGTGTAATCTAATCTAAACTATTAATCACATGCAGATATCCTAGTTTTAAACGCTAACTAAATATAACTATACCTAGGAATAAAAACAAGGTATGTGATCTACAATAATGTCCTATAGAAATTGGTAATAAAGATCACTCAACTGCAATAAGAAATGAAATCCTTTAACAATAATCATTTTGGATAAATAGTTATCCAAAACAATTGTGAGAGATATATCGCATAGAATCGTTCACGTATTGAGCAGGAAATTAAAGCCAACACCATCCAAAAGTGCAATAATGCTAACCGATATTCAAACTTTCATACATAGAGAAATTGAAGAAACGTTATTTCCTGCTACATAAATAAAACAAAATCACAAGATAAAAGTACCATTTGTAATAACTTCTGCTCATGTGTTTAAGCAATATCGATCTAATTCCAACCAATCCAACATCATCTAAGAGTGCAAAAGTGCAATTTCAGTAGAACATGCTAGATATAAAAGAAAAAAGATCCTATTCCATTCATTCTACCAGAACCTCCTCAAAGGTACAAAAGTGCATGTTTTGAAGAATGTTTCTGATAAAATTTATAGACCCCTCTCTAAATGCATGAGAGGGGTTTAAATACTAAAACTATAGGCCCTAAAATAGATTATTACAAAAATAGATGAGGAGGTTTAAACGACCTTCCTCAGATTATGCAAAATGAAACTAAAATAGAAATCAAATAATGTGACTAACTACTTTGCATGTGATTCTTAAGATCGCAGACATCTGTCAGTGCTTTGAGTTGTATCAGTTGGCCGATCATAGATTTCAATTGCCTAGTAAATACAACATCTATCAGTGATGGCACCATTTTCTATGTGGAAGTGGTTAGGCAACACAGGGTCATCCACTTACTATAGGGTTTGACTAAGTGTTACAGGGAACAGTGTCTATGCAGAACTGCTAATCCCACTAAGGTGTGGTAGCTACCTTAGAAACAAACAAAGTAAAACTACTTTCATTTTCCTTTATCAAATATAGATGAGAGAAGAATAAAGGAGACCAACCTCTGTCTTGCACTTGTTTCCTTGCTCGATTCCTCTCTCTTCTGATAGTCCTTTGCTACTCGCTTCCTTGTATACCCAGCTTCACAGAGTACCTGTAGAATCAAAGCAGCATAACACTATATGAGAACATGGATCTATTATCATAAACAATCTAGGATCAGATATAAATTGACCATACAGATGCACAAAACATAGATTACACAAGAGTATGGAGGAAAACTTGAATAGCTTTATTGATAATCAAGAAAGAGCCAAGAGAGTTACAACCAGTTGTTCTGACCCAGCATCATCCTCTCAGCAATTAAGCCCTTCTTCACCTCATGCAAAGCTTAGATCACCCAACACTATGATGTTGCCTCAAGAAACCAACAACAATTCCTTACAAGATGCAAAATTCCAGCCTCTGGATCTCTGGGATGAGGGATCCATATATAGATATCTGTAAGGGAGATGAGTCAGCTTGTGATTTGATTAGTGTCTTCCCTCTGATAGTTCTTGCTTCCACTTGGAGATTGATGATCTCTTACTCATCCTTGGTCGAATTCAAAGAGGCAAGTGTCACAGGAGAAGTTTCTGGAAGATTCCATGCCTCTCCACCTCGCAGATTGACACTGCCATTTGTCTCTTCTCGCCCATCGCACCCCATAGAAGGGCTTTTTGGAATGCAACACACCCACAGAGTGTACTTAGGTGAGATGCAATGCACTTTGCCTATGGAGCAGGTGAAATGATCCTGTTTTGACTAGTTCTGAGTGGTTTTTCATGGAGAACTTCTGGGAGAAGCTGTAATTAGTTGACCTTGTTCCTTTAGGGGTTGGAACAACACTTTTAGGGGCTTACGAGCCCTTGGTTTATGGAAATTTTATGCTTGGGGTTGTAGTGCCCAAAAATGTCTATAACAGTTGCCCCCTAAAGTATGAGGTCGTTAATCTTTTTTGATGTCGGGTGAAATGCTTTATCATGAGGATCCGAAGTTCTTTCAAGCTAGGAGGAGACCTGTAATAAGATACAATACAATACATTATCTTCATAATATTTTCATGTTCTAGCTGAGGCGGGCATTCGCATGCTCAACTTTATAAATTCATTTTCATGTACATAGGACAGACAATCGTCTGAGTGTAGACTGATGATTTTGGTAGAGCCATCATCCCTTTAATTGGATGATTATCTGTACAGCAATGATGTACATTTGATGTCTTTATTTTCCTAAATATATATCGCAGCCTGGATGGATGAAACTAGATCCGGGGTCTTCAATCTCATTCGATCTTCACTCAAAGTACAAGTCGATCCATGTGAGAGATGTTCTGGAGTCGAACATGGAAAGACATCGCCTAATCACCAACCAATGATGTAAGCTGTTAACAGGTGCGAGAGGAATCACCGATAATGATAATGACCCTCAAGGTACTGCAGTACAATTCACGTGGTGTGAATAAAGGACTTGGCGTCGAACACCACGCAAAATCTTTCAGTCGAAGGCCATTGATGTAAACCTGTCGTCGGAAGTGAGAAACTTGCCATTGAGGCATGCAAGCTTCAAAGTACTGAAAGGGCTGTTCCTAGATCGACTTCTTGGATAATGAGCTGATGTCGAAAAGAAGCGATACGTCATAGGAGGGCCTTAATGAATCCCACATCAATGACATGGAATGGAGCAAATGATTTTAATGAAGGTGAAAACGATCTGGTGATATAAGGTTCAGAGTGGCGGTCATGAAAGAATGGAGCGTAAATGTATTGCAGCGGGTGAGACACATGTGAATTCTCTGAGTGACTTCTCTTGAACATATCAGCGACACTGACGTGATGGATTGGTAACATTAACCCCAAATGTGGATGGTGTGAAGGTACCATGGTGATGTGACTGGTGAATGAAACAACCCAACCCGACTTGGATGCGGAGTGAAAGTGTCATGTTCAAGAGCGACTTGCTACCAACAAAGTTTCTTCAAGTTTTCTTCCTAATTTTTCCCCAGTCATTGCTGACCAGTACCTCTTTATTTTTGTCAAGCTTGAGGAGGATAACATATGCTTGTTCTATAATTTGCCCTTCGGGCAAACCCATCGCTATGTTTTAACAAGCCTAGCGATAGTGAAACTTGTTCTTGTTTGCTATGGACAAGTTTGTCGCTACGAGTTTAACGACAAAGATAACTTGGTCCTTTTCAATTTTAGAGAGTCTGAAAAAGGATGTAAAGGAAACTCCAAAAATCCTTTTTCGTCATCTAATCCCTTAAGTCCAAAAAAGTATAAAACAATACAGAAGGGATGAATTTTCGATACTTTTAACGAGCCGAACAAAACAAGCGCTCGATCTTTTTGTTTAATAATCCCTCAGGTCCAAAAAGATTAAAATCTAAAGGAGGGATAACACTTCTGGTCCCTTTAACGAGCTGGAGAGGCCAATGGCTCGGCAATATTTTCATATTTTACGAGTCAGTTGAAAAGAGCTTAAAGGAGACTCGTCTTTGAGGAACGAGTGATAAAATTGGGTAGCAGCTGATTCCAGGTAAGGTTTGGAATTTTCCAATCACGGCAGTGTTACAAGGATGGCTAATAGGATCACTCTTCGCATCTATTCCTCAAAAGGGGTAAACAATCAAATGGAGGTGAATGATCGGCCAATACAGAGTGGAGGTGATGATGGGAATACGACCAAGGCTTTAAAGGCTGAAGTAATACATTCACGATGGTTGCTTACCGGGAATTGGTTCATTTTTTATTGAGCTTAAACGTTGGGGGAAACATTTGCTCATTGCTTATGTTTATTTTTTAACGAGCATGAAGTCCGCGTTAAAACTGCTCGAAATATCTAGTCGTATAATAAGGATGTCTCATATATAAAAACGACAATTTTTAAATCTTTTCCCCACATCCTTTCTTTATGAAAGTTAGGAAACGACCAATCCTACGAGTTTAAAGGGTTAGAGGACCTACAAATTTAAAAAAATAAATGGTCGCTCTTCGCTTGCATGCCAAAAGGTTTGCATGCCCCCAGGTATAAAATAGAGTTTCAAGGTCACCTTCTATTCTACCGACAAGACATTTTTTTTACCAGGAAAGGTTTACCTCTTTCAGGTTACCAAAGATTGTTTTATCTGGATCGCAGACAAAACACTTCTTCAGCGATGCCTATCGAAATAGACAAAGGCGAGTGGCAGAGACGCCTCCACCCACATAGCTTTGACAAGGGAATCTTATTCCAGTCCAACCCCCTTTTCCAATCACGGACGGGAGCATCAGACTAGTCATATATCGCAATCGCATATCGCAAAGTCTCGGGGTCTTTCCATATGGAATGGCCTATGTCAATGCTAATCTGCTGACGCTGATATTGGCGATCGCAATATCGCTCGGCTCGGGGTCCCGCCTTAATTCCCATGCCATCACTGATGTCGATCCACCGATTTCAGCGATCGCCGCATCGCATTAGGTTGGTCCTTATGTTATATCACATGTCTGTCTTTGACTCGATATGTCAGGGATCAGTGATTGGGGGTTTCTCCCCTTTCCACTTAAGTCCGCTATTTTTCCATAGTTCGATGTGATTTCCCTTTATAATGGTTTTTTGCCCATTTTAAAGGATTTTTCCTCTTTTTCTAAAGAACATAGGGCATCTTCTTTCTACGATAACTTCTGCATCCTAAGTCCATTTTTTCCCATTCAAGTTGCAGTGGATTCAGAATGAAAAGATCTCTGTAATGGGGCTATTTCCAAGAGATTCCTTTGACTTTCATTTTCCTCTGTGGGGAACACTTAGACTTAGGAGTCTCTCCAAAAAAATCCATTTTGGATCACGCCTTCCCGCTAAAAGAAATTTTGGTCTCCAAAAGACTGATATACTAATCTAACAGTACTTCAGAGTAATAGCATCATCTTCTTTTAGCCTCCATACACTTGCATTACATAGCACCTCTAAACCAAAGTCTTTGATCACTTTCCTTCCTGGATATGCTGGTCCTCCTCGGAAGAACTGTCTTCCTCCTTGCCTTCTTGTAGAACTCCTGCTTAGATGGTCATAGAAGGTAGTTTGAACTTCTCTACCTTGACCATTGATCCAAGGTGGCTCAAACAAATGTGAAGTACACCTGCTCCACAAAACTCTCATTTGTACCTATTTGAAAATCTATCAACAACAATTGTTAACAATAATAGAAATACAGACAATAACTAGGTGGCCTAAACTCCTGCTTCAACAAAAGAAATAGATTTTACATCTTGTGAACACCTCCATGTCCTACGTCTGCATACAAATGATGGACTAGAAAATAAGCCCACAAAACATGCCTTTAAAACAAATTACCCTTCAAGTCAAGCATATAGAAAAAGACCATTAGGACTCCTTTCAAAAGATGAACATTTCATCACTATCTCCATCTTGGAGACCAAGTCAACTTTCCTCAAGTCAACATTACATGCATGTTTACATCAAAGCAATCAAAACTTCAAGTTAATTACACATACATGTTCAAATACAAGGAAAACATCAACATCCCTGTGTTCATGCACATCATGCTTATGCATGCATTTCATCCTTCAACTTTCACTTAAGCACACTGTACTTTCTAAGCTGAAATGAAATATAATGTTGCAGCGACAAAGTGAGTCTCCTACTCAACCTTTTTCCATTCACCTTCTTGATAGAAACTTGCAACTTGCATCTCATCAACAAAGAAATGCAAATAGATGCATAATAGACATGCAATCCTTAATTGGGAAAGAACTCTAACCATTTCTTACCAATCCAGTTCAAAGGTCTTTCCTTTGTCTACACATCAGCATCAACATGTGAATCATCCTGAGACACATCATTCATGGAAACTTCCTTTCCATTTCTGCCATCTTCTCTTTCCACCTTCTTCAGCTTTTGTGGAATCATTGTTGGATTCAGAGTCAAACACCTTTCAGCAAGATGCCCTTGCTTATGGCAGTAAGTGCAACACACGTGCATCCTCTTGATAGCATGATTTGCCTTGTCCAATGCACCTTTGGCTCTTTGCTTATTTTCCTTCAAAATTTTCCTGTATGTGGCCATTCTCTTCCAACATCTAGAAACATGATGGTTATCCAAACCACAAAAGTAACATGCAATTATTTTCCCATGCTTATGTGGAAATTTACCATGCTTTGCAAAATCAAAAGGAATATGATGAGAACCAGATCTATACCTGCCTCTTTCACCTTTATTGCCTTCATGAGGTGAAGCAAATGAAGAAGTGGCTCCCTTTGGAACACCATCAATCTCTTTAGGGTTGTTAGAGTTTCCACAACTCTCTGGTTCAAGTGTGTGCTTCTAAACACTTGCATCCTGCAAGTGATGTTTCAAGCTATTGCATTCCTCCTGAACACAATCTTCACACTGTACAATGCAACTCCTTCTTGGAGCTATTTCGATGGCCTTCATGGCAACTTTGGAACTCTCTCCATAAGACTATCCATAGCCAAGACCCAAATACTTAGGCCTTTCCTCAACCATTATTGGTTCAACATTACCTTGTGGATGCTTTCCCAAGCCCTTTCCTTCATAGCCCATCTCGTACATTAGCTTGGAACCTATGCCTCTAGTATGTTTTTCAAAAGAACCAATATAAGAATTCTTAAAGGAATTTGAAGACAAACTGGAATGGTTTACCTCTTCTTCAAGCTGATACTTGACCAAGTATTCTTTGGAAACAAAGAGTTGTGACTCCAACTCATGCATCCTTTTCAGGTTCATATTTACAATATGAAGTTGCCTCTCCATTTCCTTCAATTTGTCAGAAAGCGACTGCTTCTCTTCCTTCATGGAATTCAACTGCTCTCTAAGTATGTTTCTCTTCCTTCCATTCTCATACACTTCTCTCACCTTGTCCATCATGATGAACAAGTCTTGCTTCATGTCTCCATTAAAGAGTTTTGTGATGGAGGAGGAATTTGAGCATACACTTGTATAAGTTGTCATTATACCAATGAACAAAAGAACTTCAAACAATATTACTAAAGAGCTTATTTAAGCAACCTTTTGCAACAAACCTTTTGTGCTTTAAGGACTGCCTTGAGGTCCTTTGGGATAGAGGAATTCCTTCAGCCCTTCTTCCTTCTTGTCCTTCTTGGACAGAGCTATCAATAGCTTTCCCTTCACCTCTGCAAGCTCAAACAATAGTCAGTTCGCAAATAAGCATACAATCAATCGTTGACTGCCCAAACACCTTTCAGACAAGCAATATTTGCTCTTGTCAATCAAGCATTCTGATATAACCTTCTTTGAAGGTGGGGCTAAGCAAACTTAAGCTCTGATACCACCAGATCTGAAAATGGGGCACTTAGGCTCCTTATCTAACTTGCAAGAACCTCTCTTACTTCTAAAGCTTAAATATTCCCAAGTCTTATTGATTAACCAATGCAGTATTAAATGTGTGCTTGACAACATAGGTGTATGCTTATGTCTGTTTAGAACTGTTTATGTGTTGTGAATTGATTTTCTTAAACTAATATATAAATACATATAATAGTAAATAATTGTAGTAGTAAAACAAACACATAAAACAACGATTTAATTAGGAGTCCATCCAAAACTCTTAGGCTACGTCTCCATGAGCTCTAGTCAACTCAACTAGGCTCTTTGGGATTATTGAAAAGTCCTTTTTACATGCTCTTGGCTCAACTCCACTGTTTTACAAAGAAACAATGGGTTTAGACACCATTTTATCCCTGGATCTTGAAGCTCTCAACTTTCTGGCTCTCGGCTTTGGCTCTAGCTCTCGGCTCTAGCTCTGGCTCTTGTAAATGACAGCTCTCAAGCTTTTCACTTGACTTCCAAGTGACTCCACTCAGCTACTCTGCACATTAGCTCTGCGTTCTATTTGTCTTCCCTTTCTGCACTGCTGTCTTTCATCTTAGCTTCCTACTTTGGCTTAGCCTCCTATTTTTTTTCTTTGTTGAGACTTTGCTCTCTCCTTATTTTTTTTTGTCTCTATCATTTTGTGGCTTTTAAGCTAATCAGTGTTGTCTGTTCATTTTCCTCTTCTAGTCTCCCAAGCTCCCAGCTTTTGTCCGCTCAAATCCCCCTCTGAGCATTAGCAATCATTGCCAAATGCCTTCATGGATGGTGGCCACCTGTTCTGTAACGGAAGGAATCATCGGTGCTTGAAATTCCTAGAAACAGTCGTTCCTTGTTTACACGGAGAAACACTGTAAAACACAGGAAAATTCATCAATCTGCCATTTATCTGACTTGAAATATCATTAAATTCGCCCTAGAATCCTATCGGGTCCGCCTACAATCACTATCGCAAGTCGCAAGTGCCCCTGTGTTGAGGTTTCCTTTGTATTTGAAAAATAAATTAAAACATGGGAAATCCCGACAAAATGGCTCATATCAGACTTGAAATAATATACAACGACATTTATAACCCTTTCGGGTCTAGTTTCATCGCATCGGCACATATATATATGGCCTCGCTCCTCTGTATTTTTGCGATGTGATTTTGTGATGCGACATGTCGCAATCACATATCGCAAAGTCCCAAGGTCTTTCCATATGGCATGGCCTATGCTGACACTAATCTGCCGATGCCGATATCGGTGATTGCAATATCGCTCGGCCCAAGGTCCTGCCTTAAGTCCCATGCCATCACCGATGTTGATACGCCGATTTTGGCAATCACAACATCGCATCAGCATGGTCCTTATGTTATATTGCATGTATGTCTCTGACGCGATATGTCAGGGATCAGTGATTGAGGTTTTCTCCCCTTTCCGCTTAAGTCTGCTCTTTTTCCCTGGTATGATGCAATTTCCCTTTATAAGGGTTTTTTTCCCATTTTAGAGGATTTTTCATCTTTTTCTAAAGAACTTAGGGCATATTCTTTTTGCGATAACTTCTGCATCCTATGTCTATTTTTTCCCATTCAAGTTGCAGTGGATTTAGAATGAAATGATCTCTACAATGGGACTATTTCCAGGAGCTTACTTGGACTTTAATTTTCCTCTATGGGGAACACTTAGACTTAGGAATCTATCCAAAAAAATCCATTTTGGATCAATACTTCTCTATCACAGCTTGAATTCACACGTCCTTTTCTACTAGGTCAGCTTGATGTTGTATTTGCATCTGTTCAAACTCCTACTTTAGTTTGGCAACTTGTAACTCTGCTTGTTGGTTAGATGTTTCTTGCTCTAATTGTTGTTCCAACAATAGGATCTTTTGTTCTTTCTCTTTTAGCAGCATTTGAACCCTGGTTTCTTTATCAATAGTTGTCGTAGGATAGGCTCCCGAAAATTGCGACAGTCTCATAAGGTTCTCAGATGGGTCCATGGGCGAATCTCTCCAGACAATATCCATTGGTTCATTGTCAAGAGTGGTGACAGCTGCAACATCCAACTTTCTTTTCTTCCTCTCCCTTTTGATGACAACTTTATGGGTAGGTTTATAAAACACATCTAAGGGAGGAATTTCCTCAACTCTTCAAACAATTTCGAAAGTGGGGGTGGTAGGAATGAGCTCTATATCTTGAGTACTTACAATTTTCTCAACTGTAACCTCTTGAGTTGATCTGTGCTGTGGATTTTGTACTTCAGATGTTTGTTCTTTTGTATGGAGATTTTTATTAAAATTCTCCCATTCTTTTTCTAAATCAACAACTGGAGGTTTTCCCAACTAGGTGGAGGTAGAGTGAATTTTAGCCTGTTCCTTCGCTGACGTTCACTTGACTAATTTTTCTATAGTTCCAGTCGTGCCTATCTTGGACTCTTGGTTTTTACTACCCCCATTCTGGGAATATTTCTCTGAGTGTTGTGACTCATGGGTAGACTTCTCCTGCGACTTTGCTCCAGAATTATCTTTAGAATTTTCTCTGGAGCTTTCCTCTAAGCTTACAGTGGGAGTTGGCTCCCTTATTGGTTCAATCTGTAGCAGGTCCAATGGGAGTTGTAATAATCTCCTCTCTCTATATTCGTTGAAGGCCTTATGATCATCTGAGGCAAAACATAGTGAAGCCATATTCTTTACTTCCGAAAATGTCTCCTTTTGTAAGAAGATGTCATCAAATAATTCTGCCTCATGGGTGAATATTTTCACTTTCACCATATTTGTGAAGTCTTTGGCAGTTCCATTTGGGTCATACTGTCTTCCCTGGAAATGTAGCCAATTTCAAAGATTTCACAATCTCTGCTTCCTTGCATGCATACCGAAAATCTTTCAGTGCAAATGCACCACATTGCAACAGAAATGTAGGCCAAATGGTCTTTTTATGTTCCTTCAATCCTTTGCTTAGCCCACCTTCTCTTGCTATTTGGTAGGCGATTTCCCTAGCCATTAACTTATCAGGTACATAGTATGGGAGGAAATGTGGTGAAGAAATTCTCCCGAATACTCTGATATATGTAAATGTCTCCTCTCCAAGCCATCTGGCTACAGGTAGGATATCTACTTCAACTTCTTTAGAAAATCTAGGGGCATTCCTGTTGTAGACCTATTTATGAATAGGCAGCATAACCCCTTGACAAATTATGTAAAAGTGGGGGTGAAACTGAGACTCCCACATATTATTATGATATATATGAAAGAGAAGTGGGTCTTTCACAGTCCAATTCCATCCCATGATAGGAAATTTGGAACCAAAACAGACAACATCCATTATATAGGCACTCATAAAAAATGTAGGGTAAACCCTAGAAGAGATACTCCTCTTTCTCCTATACTCTATTATGGAATTCGCCAAATTATCAGAAAAAATTTGGGCCCAATTCATTATTGTTGTGTTTAAGGCTGCATCTATTAATGACAACCATTCTGGGGAAAATTTCGTACTATCGAGCTTGTCGAACATTCTACATAGCATGGCCGCTGTAAAACTATGAGGGGGAGCTATAGATGCTTTAGAATACATAACCGATTTATACTTTTTGATATTACATTCATTTTGTGTCTAGGTTCGCGTAACGTCTGCTGAGTCTTCATTCTCCTTACAAATTTCTCAAGGAACTGTTTATTGTAGAACACCTATGGCTCTGGAAAATTATGCATAAGTCACAGGTTGTCTGGTGAAAAATATCCCATAACCTCTTGCTTGCTATTCTTAAAATCTCCGTCTTAGACATCCACCTGATCAATTATCCACTTGACCATATCTGTATAAGAATTATCTTTGGTCTTGAGGCTATGCAGTGCAGAAATGAGCATGCCATCTCGAAGATGGAGGCATTTGAGGAAGCATGACCATTGGTTGTGGCCTTTGTTACTAGAGGTCTTGGTTTCTCTTCTTCTAATAAATCATACATGGTTTCCCACGTAGAGGTTCTTTCGTCTCTGTTACATGTAGTATTAGAGAACAAAGGAGTCATTTCTGATTTCTCAGATGCGGCTACCTTGCCCTTCTTTGCCATTGCTCCTGACAACTCTTTCTGTGGATTTTTCCTGAAAATGGAGCAAAACATAAGCTATCAGATATACAGAGATAAGAATGAACCTAAGAATGAATAATGCAGATAACTTTGAAAAGGTGACAATAAAGGAGTTTTTATTTGAACGCGAGTGAGAAGATATCGTATCATGTTGAACCATCTTTCAAACTTAAATGCTATTAACCCTTACTAAATTCCCACTAATGGTTTCTTATCCCCAACTTTATTGCTCATTAAAGCTCTGCATCGTAAGTCAGGGAAGAAATTTGTAGGGTGGCGAGCCTTTAAACAACGAAAATACCAATTTTGCAATTGTGATGTAATATCACAAATCACATCATCAAATTGTGATTATTGCACTTTCTTTAACGTTTCTTTAGTTTTCGCGGGATGCGAGATGCGGGCCTCTGATTATTGGTTTCAAAGGATAGTTTATTTGTTAGGATTTTCTATGTAAATCCCTTTTTCCTTAAGTAGCGGACTTGAGTGCTTGTTTATAACATATTTCAGAATCGGGTCCGGGTCTTCAATCACATTTCGCAATTTTGCATGATGATAAGGTTTCAACCTCCTCTTAAGTGTTCTTAATGCGATGCGATAAGGGAGATTGTGTGATCGCAATCTCGCATATCGCATGGTTTAATATACTTTGTTAAGTCACGCTCCTTGTGAGTGGTGATTTGTGATGCGGGCCTCATTTTAATAAGAAATGCTTTATAACTTAGTTCATGTTGGGCATGGAATCCCCCCAATGAATGTTTTGTGGCTCAAAGCCCAAGTTTTGGCCCGATATGTTTTTCCCGTGGAAAGAGTTGTAATTTTATTCATAATACAAAATTAAATTTTGTAGATGTTAAAGAGCATATGCAAATGATCTGTTCCTGTTTTCACAGAAACCATAAAATAAAAATGCTATTCTTTTCTCCCCTTCTTTTTCTCCACCTTTCGCCGTCCTCCAGTATTGGGGTAGCAGTTACAATGGATCGCTAATTTTCGGTTATAAGTGTGGGAGAGTCCTTGTCCAACTCAGATCCTTCTGATCCACGAGTTCTCTTGTTGCCAGATATTTCCTTTCTTGTTGGCAGGGAAGCTTGTTGCTGCAAAGGGTTACTGGGGGTGTCCTCTTTCTTCGGTGTGTTTTTCTCGACTTTTTGTTCATCCCTTTCTGCTTTATATTCTGTAGTCTCTGCTATGTCTTCTTCTTCATCCAATGGATCTGTATGTTGCCATCCTTTAGACTTCCTCTGTTGCTTCTTGTTCCATTCGGGGATGTTCCTTGCTTGTGGACAAGCACTGAGGAGGTGGCCTGTTTGTAGACATCCACGACATCGGAACGCTGTATTTTCATAATCCAAGGGTTGTATCCACTATGTATTATTGAAATTCAGTGTTATACTTTTTGGTAGTCCCTGACTGAGATCTACTTCAACACAAATTCTAGCGAAGGTAAATATTCCCCTTGTGAGTCTGTCTCCATCAATCTTTAAAAATTTTCCCAAAGTATTCCCTATGGCAATTAAGACCTTGTGGTGCCAGAAGTGTAATGGAAGGTTGTGCAACCTAACCCAGACTGGCATCCTTGATACCACCATTGTGTTGGCATCGAATTCTAGAAACCAAGGGGTCATGAAGAGCCCTGCACTGCCCCAGAACCATGGTCCCTTGCTGAGGATATATTCCTTTTCCTGTTCTGTATTAAATCTTACTATAAAAAACCCCTTGGGGCATAAGTATATTTCGCAGTTTGGTGTCCATGAAGTGTGAATCCAGTGGTGCAGATCATCAGATTTGGGCCAAAACCCATTAAATCTGCAGATAACTGAGTGAGAATAAATATCTGAGTACAAAGCGTTTACCTCAGGCATTGCAATGGTGAGAGTAGGATTCTTAGGTTTTTGTTCTACAATGTAGGGTTCGGGAAGTTCCGGTGTTGTTGTTGTTTTTGTCTGCACTTTCTCCTTGCCTTTCACTGCATCCTTGAAGGAGCTTGTGTTCTTGGAGCTAGTCCTTGAACATCCACCCCACAGATGAAGATTGATGAAGATGGTCGAGTCTGTAGTTATTTTGTAATCTTGTAGGGTGTAATTATGTTGTAAGTTGTGTCCCATGTGGATTAGATTTTTCCCATGTATTGGTATACCAAGGAGATTCTGAATTTTATATCTTAGATCTTGGATCCTACAACCCTTCCATAGCCTCAAGCAATAATGCTGCCTTCTGGTGTTTTGATAAAGAACTGTATGAGGTCCATCTCGATAGGGTATGTATCCATCTGAGGATGACCTCGATCTATTGCCCAGGTCACCATGTTATGAAAAACTAGATCCCCATCGTTCTACTTATCTATTAAGCCTTCTTCAGTGTTTTGGGCATGCGATTTAGGGCAGAGAGGTGTTTTGGAGATTGTATGCCCCCAGATTTTTACCTTTTGTGGGCTTCTCGGTATTCTAAATACTTGGTCTATTAGATCATTAACATATCTAAGAATATTGCTGCCTTCCATGGCATGTGTGATCGCCCCTGATCCATTCAATGTCCATACAAATACTACAAAGCCAAGCTCAGGATTATGGAAAAGGTTTATGAAAGGCGAGTTGTCCCTTACCTCAGGGTTTATGATGTGTAGGCTACTAGATCCTATATTACAAGCATCAAGATTCCCTTGACCATGGGTCTGAGCAGACGCAATATAGATATCTAGGACATCCCTCATCGTCTCCTTCATGTACGCTCCAGCTCTATGCCCTTTGCTTCTCAAGCCATTCAGGTTGCCGTCTCTACATCTCATCTCCCCAACCCTTACAGCAGCATGGTTTATCAGATCTATGGTGCTATGTCAGATCCCCCTGAAATTGCCCAAATCCAGCATCCTGGGGTTGCTCGATCTACGTTGCCACAACAAAAACGGGGTTGTCCTCAGAGGCAGATATATTGTACATGGCGCCCAATCCGGATCCAGGCTTGATCTTTAGGAGGGGTGTGGTAGTGTTGCATAGGAGCCAGCAGTGAGGAGAGGAAAAACTTATTTTGGATCTGATTGCGAGGCGGGTTTCAGAAAAGGAGACGGGCGTCAAGGGCATAGCTTGTGGCTTGTTGTCGTGGCACTGTGGCCGAGTGCTGCGACGACTGTGCTTGCTGCTGCCATGGTCTCCTACCGAGGGCTAGGGTTCATCGACTAGGGTTCCCACTGGTTTCTCAGCTCAGTTCTCAAAAAGTAAGCTTGACCCGATATTGTTGTAAAGACTTCGCGAATTGCAGGCACAGAGCGTGAAATGTATGATAGAGTGAAAAGGTTGTCTGCCCATTTTGGTAATGTGATGTCAGCCTACCCATGGTCCACAGACCATGGGATTGTATAAGTAAATCAAGGCTCTATGTGTAAAAGGAAGGAAAGAAAAAAGAAGGGAGCAAGAGGCGAGGATAGAGTCTAAGTGACTAAGTGTGTCTTGGATCGTACAGTAGGAAAAGGCTCTACAGCTAAGTGCACAGAGGCCTAGTAGTCTGCAACTGAGTGTGGGGACCCCGTAGCTGAGAGCGCAGGGCGAAGTCGAGTCTGTAATCGAAGAAGAGATTAATAAAGAAAGTTTTTATTACCAATTCATGTATCTGATCTTGGATTAATGCATGCTTGTTATAAATTGCAAATGTATTGTTTATTTACTATGCGCACCTGTATGAATAATTTATATTTCTAAGTATAACTTAACGCATACAAGTAGGCTAAGTTAATCAATTAACTGTGGAATACTATTAAGTACTTGGGTAAGCACAACGTTTGGCCCCTGAGTAAGGTTGCGTGAAGGCAGCATCGACAGCTGCGAGGTACAGGAAAGTGCGCATAGCAACGTGTGTGCAGGGTCGAACCGCGGACCTCTTGAACTCATTAGAAATTTCCAGGGTGTGAAAACTTGGTTCTAGCACCCTCCCATACTACTTCGGGTGAGACCTCAGTCCACGCTCCATGGACTGTTGTCGAAAGGGCCAGTAGTACTAGGATTTGTTTGGCTAACTTAGCTCTGAACCTGGGTCAGCCCCAATAAGTCAACAAATGGTTCCATTGCCAGGATCGGGATATGCATAAGAGATGTCTTATGTCATGTCACTGGGATCCGACAAAGAAAGAAATTGAAGGGTGGTTGGACAAAAATATTCACGAGTTCGTGACACAGGAAAATAGGAATCCGTGAGTATTGAAGGAACAATAGTTAGAGCACTACTTATATATGGAAATCCACAAAATTTTCTTTGCATCCTTCCCCTATGAGTTTTATGAGTGAATCGCAAAGCTAGTAGACAGTTATGGAAGGTGTAGGCTCGAAAAACCTATTTTGTAGACTCCAGAGTTGGTGCACAGACTAGAAGCATCGAAAGATAAGATCGCTAGTGCTATGGACCATTGGCTCGATCGAATTATAGGAGGGTTTATCACCGAGTTTATGGTAGACATGTCAGTTAGCTATAGCGAGGCGGAACGATGCTTCCTTAACGGACCATGAGGTAAGCACATTAAATCTTTGAACACTTGGATTAAAATGCTACCGTGTGAAAAGTGGGTTATGCGAATAAAATGATGTTTGGGGATACGTGAAGTGGGATGATCTACACAAATGAAAGTAGAAAATAATTAGAGACTAGTGCCTTGATTTCACCTCTGCGAGAAAGCGAGGAAGAGCTCTTGAAAGTTACACTGAGAAATGAAATCAGTCTGATAAGGCAACGAATTCCACGCATACCACCCCCACATACACCACCACCAGTTTCACCATCTTCACCCCCATCTTCACCCACACCACCTTCACCACCACCATAGTTCAATATGGCGATCGCAATAAAGTTACCGATATTCAAAGGAATAGGGAACGAAGATTTGGACCAATTTCGGTTCGTAGCAAAGGTTGTATGGGAAGCATAAGGAGTCACGGATGATAATATCAAGAAGGAAACACTGGTTAGTGCCTTTCAGGATCATGCATTGACGTGGTACATGAAGCACTCCAATGACAATCCAAATGCAGGAATCACAGATATCCAAGCTTTGCTAAATAGGGAATTTAGTAGGCCAAAATCAAAGACACAGTCGATTATCGGGTTTAAGAAAATCACGATGCTTCCAGGTGAAACCCCTTGAGAGCTAGGTCAGAGAATGAAGTGTATGATTTGTGAAGCCAACATGACCTTGACGGATGGTCAACACCATGCATGGTTTGTAGTGCCACATCTAAGGAACGCGTTGTCACAACAGAAGCTTTCAACTCAGGCCAAGGCTTTGGAGATTGCAATGAGACTGCACGAGACCTTGATACAAGATCCTAATTTAGGAGTCAAATAGATCCACACGTAGTTAAATAACTTGTGTCTCGAGATGCAGAGCTTGAAACAAGATAGGACAAATAGCCCATAAGCGCATGAGGAGGTATGGTGCATAAAGTGCAAAGGCCAGGGACATGTAAGGACCATTGTCCAGTCTTTGCGAACTACCTAGCAGGAGGAGGGCCAATGCCATTGAAACCAGAGGTACAAGAAGGGCCGAGTGTGCCTCTTGCATTATGGTGTGCAATTTGTCAGATAGGAGGGAAGAATCATACAGATAACTGTCATCTATTACAGAAGTATACGCAAACATGCCAACAGTTATTCTATAATTTCTGCAGGTCAGTAGGCCATGATGAGTGTACTTGTAGAAGCTATGAACTAATTGTGGATCAGACTCCTACCTACAAAGTTCAGACCGAAACATGAGCCCTCGATCAAAATGCAGGGATGGTGCACATTGGATTTCAGGGGCGTGGACGAGGTCGAGGTGGAATGGGAGAAGGAAGGGGTCGCAGATAGCTGCTCTGTTACAATTCCAGAGGGCTAGGGCATTATGCCCGTGATTGTACAAATCCAAAGAAAGAATCATGTTTATATTGTACCTAGTTTGATCATGAGATGGAGGACTTCCCCACACTAATAGCAAGGTTACGGGATAAAGGAACACTCCAACCTCCACGAACTTAGAACTTGCAAATGATGAGGTCTAAGCTGTGCGAGGAGGACCTGAATGTAAACATCATACTCTGAAGTGGTATCACAATAGGAGATGACAAGAGTAAGCAACCTGAAGAGAGTGTCTGGGTTCGCAAGGCTCTAACAAAGGAGCTAGAATTCGATTTGGAGTGCACGGAGGAGACATTCATGGAAGCTAAGAAGAGCTTCATGGAGGCCTCCACTTCAGGTAGTAAAGACAAACTAGAACCAAAGATGGACCCATCAATGCTCACTACCTTTCTAGAGACATGCATGAAGCTGCTACATGACAGTAAAGTGGTGAAGGGGCTGCAAGAACTCATCATTAGATGTGCAGGATCTGGAGAATCACGTGTAATCTGGAAGCTCGGAAAGCACACAACGCGAACAGGAAGGGAGATGAGATTGACTGCGCAAATCGGGGAATATGAAATGGATCAAGTGATTTTGGATCTAGGATCGGACGTGAACATTTTGCCAAAATAGACGTGGGAGTGCATGGGCAGGCCCGTGCTGCAATGGTCTCCTATTCAATTGTGAATGGTGAACCAGAAAAAGATCTTATCAATGGGAAGATTGCAGGGAATAATGGTAGATATTGAAGGTGCGAGCGTGCTTGCAGATTTTGAAGTGATAAAGATTGTTGATGACAACAATCCCTTTCCTGCACTACTGGGAAATATTGGGCCACTGACATGAATGGAGTGATAAATCTAAAGAAGCGCAAGATGATTTTTGAGAAAAAGTCACTACGCGTAGTGGTACCCTTAGACCTTGCAGAAGGATTGCACTACACAAAACCGGTGCGCGACTGCAACAACAACGATGATCTAGATTGTATCTACAAGATAGTTGCTCGGGAGTAGGATTGGGTGAATCCTATAGCAGATGGCAGGATTTCGTGGGAGCACGAAATCTCCTACACATCATATTCGGATGAGGAAATAGAACGATGGCAGAATCGGTTACATGAGGTAACCACACTCAATTGCAACATGATGATAAAGTCACTATGTTGTGTAGCAATAGAGGCAAGAGATTTTCCTGTGTATGATGGACTAACCACGGTAGATGATTTCCTATACAAATTCGAAAGGGAAGTACCAAAATAGTAGCGTTTCGACACTCTGAAATGGGCACTGGGCTTTATGCCTGCAAGATGGTGGGGTACGCACGAGAAAAATTTTGAGGACTGGCAGGAATGTAGAAGGATGATGCTCATATGGTTTGGAAAGCCTCAGATGCAGATAAAAGTCGGATATGATGGAAAAAATAGTTTGCACGCCCACCTCTCCATATGGGTATAGGCATATGGTACGCAACCTGCACGAATGCACCCTGTCCTCATGATAGGAAACAGGACCAACAAGCAGGAGTGGACAAGACAAGGGCACCAATGAAAAAGTATGATAAGACCAAGCACACCAAATATTATCCATGTGAAAGCCTTTTGACAAAGTGTGCGAAGTAATGAACATGGTCAACCATGTGAGACGCACTGATTGGGACCTGTGTGTACCAATGGTTCTATGGGCTTATAGGACCATGTGAAAATCCCTGACCACGCAAGCACTTCAAAAGTCAAAGTATGAAGCGGAGGCTGTAATCCCTATGGAGCATGCATAGCCTAGTCTGCACAGAGTAGCACTCGTAGATATGATGGTTTGCGAAGCCCTAAAAGAGGGAATCACATAGCCGCAAGAAACAGAACACATTGGACTTGAGGAAGAAATCTGACAGGGAAACTTTAGACTCTACGAACTTGAAAAAGAAAGGGTATTATTAAGGAAGAAAAGCGCTTTGATGGATGCGGAGGTCAAGAAAATGGAGGACAAGATAAAGGAAGTGTAAGATGTGTACGATCCTACTGAGAAGTTTGAGAGCTATCACCGTGAATTGGTTAGTCTGCTGCATTGGCTTGGACCACATATCACCAAACGTAGTGACCAGGGTAGCACGTTGCTAGTGGTGAAGTGCGTGATACTGACTACAACAATAGATGGTGGGGATTCTCCGTGAACCATGATGGAGGATAGGATGGAGATCAACACAGGTGGTGTGGCCACCTGACTAGCCGAGGGAAAGACTGTCTTAGCACTCTAGGTAGTTGGAAGGGAGCGCAGAACTATAAAGTATTTTTTCCAGGAGCTGCGTGATATTGGGGATACGCGCAGAAGTAGAGCATCACATGGTCTGCGACCGCGCACAGGGGGTTGCGCTGCCACACGGAGTGGTAAAAAGGTAACATTTGAGGTCATTTTTCATGATGGGATGTGCGACTTGAGGCCAAATGGAGTGGATGATGGGCATTTAAGATGTGATTTATGGGTAATATTTGGGAAAATCTACCGCGAAGAAAGCATTACTGGACTAGAATTGGGCAATGGTCGAATTCGAATTCAAAAGGCGCTATAAAACACAAAGCGCTGGCCAGCAAAGAACAATTGGTCCTTTGAGAATTCAATTATTGAGCAGAGCCCTGAGCATTGTGATTCAAGCGTTGATTGAGCCCTTGAATTCGAAAGTGCCAGATTACAACCTAGATATAATGACAACTACTAATGATGGTTTGGGAATAGAAGAGGTGACTGTCGGTGAGGCCGCATAGGCCCTAACTATGGAAGACATTGTAGAAGGTGCCGGGGTTGTGACAGAAATCCCAAAATCACCGTGTATGCCAAGGACCAAGAAGGATAAACAAGCGATGGACCCTGTACGCATGTCCCCAAGGAACCCGCTGCGCAGCAAACTATCGATGGCAGACAAGGGGAAAGCTATCACGATAGAACCCTTATCATCGCAGATGAAGAAGATGAAGGCATGGAGGAGGATATTCAACCTACACTCTCTGCAAAAAATTTTCTCGCTTATGTCCCTCCACAGAAAGGGAAGACCAAAGTGCCAAAGGACCTAGACGAAACCAAGAATCCACTCCAGACCCCGCTCCTCCCAGACGACATTGTGTTTGAAGGCATGCACCTGGGCCGCATGCCAACCATGAAGTTTGAAGATTAGGACCTCACTGACCACGAGAAGTTCCCTCACTTGGAGACTGGGACCTCATGAAGCAGAACACTGTGGGGGTGGTGATAATGTCAGAACAGCGGAAGTGGTTGCACAGTGTGGAAAAGGCCAGGCTATTGAACTTACTATGGGTGCCGCATTTCCACAGCGCGCCAATAACCATTTTTATCATCAGTCAGCTGCTCTTCCTGGTGCATGATGGGTATCTATGGTTGGAGGAGCCTATCCCCATCATGATGGACATAATTCACCACATTTACTGGCTCCCTTACAAAGGAAAGGACCCCGTGACCATAGCCGAAGGAAAGGGCAGTGATTTGGCCCTTGCGGAGGCCATGAAAATAAAATATAAGTTGGAAAGAAGAAGAGGGGCTGCGCCGTCTCCAGAATTAAGGAAAAAGCAGTCTGCATAGCCACCCAAATCCTCACAGGCAAAGTTATGAGGAAGTGTCATGCCAACGAGGTATCGGCGCCAGTGATCGCACTGGCCGAACAGTGCGTGGAGGGGGTCCAGTTCGACTGGTCTGAATTCCTCTACGAGGAATTTTTGAAAAATTGTCATGAAGTTAGCACACGGGGCTTTGGATTGACGGTGAATGGGTGCACTATTAAGGCACTCCTTGTGATAGGTCACTGGTTCAAATCCCCTGTGGGTGCTTACCTACCAAAAAGAAAGGAAAAATTGTTGCGAAGCCCAGGAGCAGGGTAAAACCTTCCACTATGCATGGTTTTTGCTATCCATAGTGTTCGTAGTGGGGGAACTACTGGAGGACAGTCAATTCCCCAACATTGACAGAGAATTACCGGAGGCCCCAAAATATGCTTTGCTCTGGGCCATAAAGGACACGAAAAGGATACGCGACAACAAGATCTTCTGGGTGCTCATGGAGATGAACATCCGGATGTGGATCAATCAGAAACCGCATTTGTCACCCACGGTGTATAACAGTCTGCAGAGTTTTGTAGAATTTAAGGCTGACATGCACAACATTTTTATCAGGGAGCGTAAGGATCATGAAAAGCAGTGCACGAAGCTACCTTTAGTAGCCATTTTCATGATCTTGGAGGCATGGCCCCCGGAATGGTGTGCCCTAGATCTTGCAAAAATCAAAAGGGTGACAGCAGAGAAGAAGAAGGAGGATGCTAAGTTGTGCATCACACAATTAGTCGAGAAAAGGTGGAAGGAAATAATAGCAGCTGAGGTAAGGGTAGTGCGGGAAGTGGCACAAAAAGCTGCTGAATAGAAAAAGGCTGCAGAAGCAGCAGTAGCACGGGGGGTAGAGGAAGAAACCATGGAGGCAGAGGAGGGCCAAGCAGTGCCCTTGCAAGGGCAGGAGGCAGAGGAAGCAGAAATAGCAGAAGGAAGCATAGACCTAGGGACCGCACCCACGCAGTTGAAGCACCCACACACGACAGAATGAGCAGGGTTAAGGAAGAAGGTCAAGGCCTCAAAATTGGCCATTGACCTGATCACCCTAACCAAGGGTGATCTGTATGACATCTTCGAGATGGTGCACGATGTCACAAATGAGGCCCTTCAGGATTTTATGCAGGAGCACCAGACTGTGTTGGGGGCCCTCAAAGCGTAGCTGCAAGAGTTATAGGTGCGTCCCCCTCAGGCGGGTACCCTTTCCACCCACCTCACAGCAGGATCCTCGGAAGCAGAGAATATGTTGCGCACAAGGATGGAAAACACATTAGTGTTGTCAGAAGGGGCCCTAGTAGCAGCGAATGAGACTGATAGATTTTTGGTTAACATGATGAAAGGCCTTAGCCGTAATCTGGTTGCCCTTCCACGTGAGACACTGTATCTGCTACAGGATGGGATAATGACAAAGTTGCGCACTAGGGAGAGCCACATGATCCAAGTAATTAGCGAGCAAAAGATAAATATGGAACAACTCAGCTTGCAGCGCGATGAATTGGTGTCACAAACTCAAGAGTTGTTACAGGTGGTAAATGACACTTGCCAATGCATCCCGAAGCTAGACATCCCAGCAAATCTACCAGTAGAGGTGTGGATCCATAGGTTAGCAACTGGAGTCCGTGAGGCGAGGGAAGAAACTACCAAGGTTCAGCTGGAGTTGAATCTTCAGATAGCCAAGCTGCAGTTAAAGGCACAACCCTCCACTCCCCCAGAAGTTAGAGAACAATGCGCTAGCACTATTATAGTAGGATTGGAGGAAATGGGAAGTGCAGTGTGAGACTGCACCAGCATGCTGGAAGATGCACTTGAGGTTCTCATGACTCTACAAGAGGACCCCAACATCCAGTGCTTGGAAAAAGAAGCGTGAGAACTCCAACAACAATATGACAGTGCCCGAGGAACTACATAGACAGTGGTCCTCACCCTACTGCTTGCAAGGATGCAGTAGGCTAAGCCACTAAAGGAGCAGGTGGACATGACGCAACACAAGGAGGCAATTCTCAAAGCACGTGTTCAGCCTTGGATTGACGAGGCCTTCAATATCATGGAAAACATCGAAGGAAAGCTCATGCACCTACAGGGGATACACACGTAGATGCAGAGAAGCATGCCGAACATAAAGGTCTTAGAACAACAGATGCAACAAATTCACCAAGCAGCAGCTCAGTGCGCTGCGGACCTCAATACAGTTCGAGAACAGTTAGAGGGACTCCGTGCCAAGATCGCCGCGCCAATAGAGTGACTCGAGGGCGAGTCACGATGTTTGTGTTGGGGGCTTGTTGGGCATGGAATTCCCCCAAGGAATGTTTTGGGGCTCAAAGCCCAAGTTTTGACTTGATATTGTTGTAAAGACTCCACGAATTGTGGACGCAGAGCACGAAATGTATGATAGAGTCAAAGGGTTGTCCGCATGGTATAAATAGAGCGAGCCTCTAAGCATAAAATGAAGGAAGGAAAAAATAAGGGAGCAAGAGGTGAGGATAGAGTTTAAGTGACTAAGTGTGTCTTGGGTCGTATAGTAGGAAAAGGCTCTACAGCTAAATGCGCAGAGGCCTAATAGTCTGTAGCTGAGTGCACAGGGTGGAGGCGAGTCTGTAACTGAAGAAGAGATTAGTAAAGAAAGGTTTTGTTACCAATTCATGTATTTGATCTTGGATTAATGCATGCTTCTTATAAATTGCAAATGTATTGTTTATTTACTACGCACACCTGTATGAATAATTTATATTGCTATGTATAACTTAACACATACAAGTAGGATAAGTTAATCAATTAATAGTGGAATAGTAGTATGGACTTGGGTAAGCACAACGTTCAGCCCCTGATTAGGGTTGCACGAAGGCAGCATAGCTAGCTGCGAGGTACAGGAAAGTGCACGTAGCGATGTGCATGCAAGGTCGAACCGTGGACCTCTTGAACTCATCAGACATCTCCAGGGTGCAGAAACTTGGTTTTAGAACCCTCCCATACTACTTCGGGTGAGACCTCATTCCGCGCTCCATGAACTGTTGCCGAAAAGGCCAATAGTATTGGGATTTGTTTGGCTAACTTAACTCTGAACCTAGGTCAGGACCCAATAACCCAACAGTTTAGATGGGAAACCAAATAGTTTTGAGGTTTTAGTTTGGCATTATTTTTTTATTTCCTTTCACTAGTTTTGGTGGATAGAAATGCTTTTGACATGCTTGATCATGCGATATGCGAAAAGGCGGAGCTTTTCTAGCTTTTTCAAAAGGTTTTATTTTGAAGTCTTACTTCATTCCAAAAATTAACAAGAAAAATGCCTAAATGCTAAATTTATTTTTGGAAGGATTTTTTAAAGGGTCACTATTTATTAATATAATATTGACTATCACTATTAATAAATGGGGGTTGGGGGGCGGGGGGGGGGGGGGGGGGGGGGCGTTGAATAGCACAATAGGAGGTTTAGTTTAAAAATGAATATAAGGTTGAAATAAAAATAATTCATTTTTGACTATTATTTTCAATCAAATTATTAATCTTAATTATTTTAGGATTTATAAAAAACATATAATATTCTTATTAATAATTATTAAATATCATGTTATTGATCCCTTGAGGTTTTGAATTTTTCACTCATCTAATCCTGATGATGAACCACAGTGTTTAGTTTGAAACGTCGATTCCAAGAAAACATGAATGCGATGGCTCCAGAAAATATCACCATACAAAATGTAGATCGCAGAAGCCTCAAATATATAAATGAATCTCATTTGATTATATCTCTTCTCTTACAAAATGATGTTGGACTTCAATATGTTTAGTTTTGGCATAATAAACTGGATTATTTTCCATCTTCATGGTACCCTGGTTGTCACATTTGATACTTGTTGGTCCTCTTTGTTTTTCTCCAACACCTTCAAGGATCCTCCCTAATCAAATAACTTCACAAGTTGCATTGGTCAAGGCTTTGTATTCCGCTTCTGTAGATGACAAAGAAACAGTTGATTGTTTCTTATTACTCCATGATATGATCCCTGATCCTATATTGAATGCATATCCAAAGCTTAATATTCTATCATCAAGATTTCCAGCCCAATCTGAATTAGAAAAACCTGCCAACTCAACATCAGATTCATTAGTATACAAAATACCAAAATAAAGTGTTTCCTTCAGATATCGGAGGACTTTCTTTGCTTCTTTCCAGTGGCTTTCACAAGGCTTAGCCATAAATTGACTAAGGATGATGATAGAATATTCTATATCTGGCCTGGTAGTGGTGAGGTAGTTCAAACTTCCCACTAATTGATGATACAAAGTTCCAATCACTTCTTCAGATACATCATCACTGCACAACTTTTCATTCTATTCCAAACGAGTAGATGCTGGTTTTCATTAAAACATATGAAACATTTCAAGTATTGTCTTTGCATATTTGCTTTGTGTGATGATTGTCTTACCAGATTCCCTCCAAATTTCAAGACCTAAAAAATAATGCAATTCACCAAGATCCTTCATTTCAAATACCTGTGACAACTAATTTTTAATTTCTTCAATCAACCTAAATGCATTACCTGTTATAATATCAATGTATAAAGATATCAAGGTAAAGACTCACCCTGAGATTGATTGATGGGGGAAAGGAGAGCGGAGCGGAGCCGATGGTGGAGCTAAGGTTTCTGAAATAGTGAGGGCTCGATCAGCCTTCCCTGATCGTAGCCTTGGAGTCAAAGCCACACATAGTGAACATAGAACCTCCTGAGATAGCCAACCTGGAGAATCACAGCCATTAGCAAAGAGGAGTGTGCAGAAATCAGTGGGTATTGGAAGTTTAATGGCAGCAAGCACGGGGAGTGATCAGGTGCTCATGTCCTAAGTGTCATAAAATGCTCAAAATTCATAGTGCTTAGAACTGGTTCAAAGTTGAATGACTGGAAATTTTTCGTCTTCCCAATTCCAGTGCCGCAAATGGTTCGAAAAACGGTCGCCGTATGAGGAAGTTATGGCAAAAAGAAGAATTTGTCCATAACATTAGAAATTTTAATTTTTAAAGGAATATTCCGCCGGGCACGAAATCCGAGGCAACCACCAAACATTAAATGTAACTGCAGTTAAGTTGGCAGAATTTTGGCAGGAGTGCCAAATTTAGTGGACCCGCCATAATTGGCGGAGCTAACTGGAGTTAACTAAAGTTAGCTAGAGTTTTTCTAGGGGCAAACTGGAGAAACTTTAAATGGCGATAACTTTGGCTAGGAAAGTCAGTTTTTGGACGAATTTTTTTTTTGATTTTGGGTATTTTCGACCTTCTGAAGCCATTGGTGCAGGTCTTACAGCCATCTGAGGTCATTTGCAGAGGTTTTGGAGCTGTGAAAGTTCTAGGAGCCACCAGGGCCCAGTTTTGTGAAGACTATATAGGGTTGCAGGTATCCATTGGAGGTGATCCAATAGTCAATCCTGAAGGATTCAAGCGTTCTGAATCCATTTTTACCATCTATTTCTCCTGTAGATGCTTCTATTCATCTATATTTTCAATTTTATCATTTAATAAAAACAAGGACAAGCCCGGTTGGGAGCTTTGGACCCAGCAGACGTAGCCCTGGAGGGGGTGAGCTGCTTTATCAACTTCTTTTGCATTTGTGGTTGATTTATTTTGCAGATCAAATTCGTTTTAATGTGTTAAAAAGTAAAAGGAAATAACTCTGCTATGCTTAAATGGGTCATGAACAGCTGCAAATTTCATGTGTTTTCTTTCTGCAAAACATGGAAATCTTTTAAACATGTTTAATTCTGAATTGAATACCTTGCAAACAAATTTCAAGTAGTTTCAAATTCAGATCAATTTGGTATCAGAGCTCAGGATTTTTGTGCAAAGATCTTCTAACTGTCTTGCAAAGTATTGATGCTTACCAGGTTGAAACTTAAAAGAGGGGAAGGACAGTTGACTAGAGAACGAGAGAATCCTCAGTCAAGGAAGGCCAGAGAGCCATCACCTCCACCTTCAATTTCACCCTCAAGAGTCTCAACAGAAGCTTCAAGGATGTCTGAACATGAAGGAGAAATTCCTATAGAGACAGATCCAAGAGAAGAAGAAAGAGTCTTCAGAAAGGCTTTCTTGGACCTCACTGAAATGGTGAGGATATTGTACCAAGAAAGAAATGAGAAATTGGCTGGAGAAGGGTCCAAACATCCACATGAAGGAGAGGGCTCTTCAGGAGGTAAGAAGGATGATGATCATTCCAAGAAAGGACATGGAGGAAATGGTGATCCACCACCCCCATCTTCACCTTCTTCCTCTTCATCCTCGTCTTCTTCTGTTCATAAGCATAGATCCTCTGGAAAAAGTCCTTTTTTGAAGCTTGATGTAAAATTTGAATTACCTATGTTTAATGGTGAAGTGAATGCAGAAAAGCTTGACAACTGGATTAGGCAGTTGGAAGTTTACTTGAGGATCCAAAATATGAATGATGATGCCACAAAGATTCAGTTGGCTTCTTTGAGAATGGATGGAGTAGCATTGGTCTGGTGGGAGGCCAAGACTAAAGAGGAGATTAAGAAATTTGGTAAGGTTACCTTAACATGGCCTGAATTTCTATTAACCATTAAAAAACAGTTTTATCCTATTGCTCACATGCAGAAGGCCATTATGAATTGGAAAAATTTCAAACAACTTAAGGGTCAGAGTGTCCAAGACTACACCCAAGAATTCAGGAGAAGAGCTCTCTTGTTAGGGGTAGATTTGCAGACTCAGGAAACCTTGCTGAAATACATTGGTGGCTTGCATAGCTACCTTAGACACACCATCTTGATGTTTAACCCTACTAGCCTGGACGAGGTTTGTGTCCAAGCTACCTATTTAGAGGCAAGGGGAAAAAACACATTTGAAGAGGGTAGAAACAAGACCCCCAAGGGGAAAAAAAAAAGAGAAAACTTCCAAGGGAAAGAGCAAAAAGAATGCATCTGTCAAATAGGAGAGTGAGAAAGTGATCTGTAAACATTGTTCTAAACCAGGTCATGAGGAGAAAAACTATTGGAAATTATATCTTGAAAAAAGACCTCAATTTAACAAATCTAAAAGGGAAACAGAAAACTGCTGCTACTACATCTACACCACAAGATTTAGGGGAAGATTCAGGTGATGAAACCAAAATTACAACCATGGGTTTGAAAAACTTGAAGGAAAAAGAAATTGAAACTCAAGCCAGCACTAGTACCTCAAACTGCCATGTACAAGCTCCTAATGAGGAAGAAAGAATTGAACTGTTTCATGTGAGGGTGATTTCAAAACATACTAAAATTGACACACTTTTTGATAGTGGGTCACAAGCAAACCTTATATCAGAGGACTTGGTCAAGCAGCTTAAACTTGAGACCGTTCCACATCCGAAGCCATATCCACTTGGATGGATTTGCAAGGATGCAAATTTACAAGTTTCAAGAAAGTGCACATTGTGCTTTGCAATTACTGCACATTTTATTGACACAGTTGAACTTGATGTGGTACCTTTTGATATAGCAGGAATTGTTTTGGGAAGTCCTTACTTGTTTGACAGGAAAGCTATCTTTCATCGCCATGAAAACAAATATCATCTGTTAAAAGATGGCAAGGAGTTCATTGTTAGAGCTCATCGCAAGAAGACAAATATAGCGATGGTGAATGCAGGACAGGTAAAAAGGCAAGTCAATTCAAGTAAGAATTTTTTTCTTCTTATGATTAAGCCCAAGGTTGATGTAAATCATGAGTCATTTGACAATTGTGATCCAAAACTTAAATCAGATCTGTATGATGTAGTTGATGCATATCATGAGATGTTTCAGGAGCCAACAGGTTTGCCTCCTAAGAGGGATATTCAACATGAAATCCATTTGCATCCAGATTGTCCTCTTCCAAACATAGGCATGTATTGCATGTCTATTATGGAGAATGCTGAAATAAAGAAGCAAATCAAGGACTTGTTGGACAAGGGTTTCATAAGGCCAAGTACTTCGCCATGTGGGTCACCGATTGTATTGATTCCAAAGAAAGATGGCACTTGGCGTATTCGTGTTGATTTCAGGGCCTTGAACAAGATAACGGTAAAGAATCATTACCCACTCCCAAGGATAGATGATTTTCTAGACCAGCTGAAAGATGCTCGATATTTCACTAAGCTAGACTTGCGCAGTGGATATCATCAAGTAAGAATTGAAGAAAGTGACATTTGGAAGACAACCTTTAAAACCAAACAAGGACTCTTTGAGTGGCCTGTGATTCCGTTTGGTTTGTGCAATGCACCTGCAACTTTCATGCGGGTAATGGATGATGTCTTACGTCCTTTTCTTGATGATTTCATTATTGTCTACTTAGATGACATCTTAATTTTCAGCAAGTCTAGAGAAGATCATGTCATGCATGTTAGAAAAGTACTTGATGTTTTGAAGAAGAATCAGTTATTTCTTAAAATGTCAAAGTGTGAACTTAGAAAGACTTCTTTGGTTTATTTGGGACACATAGTAGGATGATGTGCTTTGAGAATTGATCCTGCTAAGATTGAGGCTATTGTGAAGTGGCCTACTCCCAAATCCATAACAGAGGTAAGAAGTTTTTTGGGTGCAAATCAATATTGGAGGAAGTTTATCTCTAACTTCTCTTCTATAGCAGCTCCTATGCATGCAGTGACAAGTGTGAAGCATGCTTTCCAATGGGGAGGCAAGCAGCAAAAAGCTTTCGAATCTTTGAAAGAGAAGATTAGTTCATCTCCAGTCCTTGCATTACCGGATTTGAGACAGCCATTTGAGATACAAACTGATGCTAGTGATTATGTTATGGGTGCAGTTCTTCTACAGCATGGTAAGCCTATTGCTTTTCATTCTGAAACTTTTAATGGTGCTGTTGTAAATTATCCTACATATGATAAGGAGTTGTATGCGTTGGTACAAAGCGTCAAAAAGTGGAAACACTACTTGATGGGTAAAGAATTGTTATACATATTGACCATCAGCCCTTACAGTACTTGCAATCACAAAGCAAGTTACAACAGTCACGACACTTCAGATGGATGGGCTTCTTGCAACAGTTCCATTTGGTAATAAGGTATAAGAAAGGTACTTTGAATAAGGTTGTTGATATGCTTTCAAGGCCTATTATTGGTGCTGTTACTTTACTTAAGAATGATTCCATTGTACATGATAGTTACATAGAACAATATGCATCTGATGATGACTTTAAAGATGTGTATGCTAACTTGAGTAAAGGAAATCATGTAGAGGAAAATGACTATCACATGCATAACAATTTGCTGTTTCATTTGGGAAAGTTGTGTATACCAAAGGGGGAGAGGATAAATGTCATAAGAGAAGCTCATTCTTCTCTTATTGCTGGCCATTTTGGTGTGAGCAAAACAGTTGCACATCTACAAAGGTATTGCTATTGGCCTCGCATGGTAGATTCTGTTTCAAGGTTCATAAGAGGTTGTTCATTATGTGCTACAAACAAGCCTAGCAACAGGAAGATTGGTTTGTATACTCCTTTGTCGGTACCTTCTAGACCATGGGAGAGCATCTCTATGGATTTTGTAGGAGGTTTACCAAAATCTCGAAAGCAGCATGATTATTTATATGTAGTAGTTGATCGTTTCAGCAAAATGTGTATACTTATGCCTTGTAAGAAAACTATAATTGCTGAACAAACAGCTGAATTATTTTTTCATCATGTATGGATTCACTTTGGTTTGCCTACTTCCATTATTAGTGATAGAGATTCCAGATTTGTGGGGAATTTTTGGTCCAACCTATGGGAGATGATGGACACAAAGTTGAAGAAAAGTACTGCTTTCCATCCGCAAACAGATGGACAAACCGAAGTTGTGAACAGAACCATTCTGCACCTCTTGAGAGGTTATTGCAGCAAGCATCCCAAGCTTTGGGATGAACATTTGCACTACATACAACATGCTTACAATCGTGCCAAGCACTCTTCCACAAACACCTCACCGTTTGAAGCTTGTTTTGGTTACTTGCCAAAATCACCTCTTGATTTCATTCTTGAGAAATATGTTGCCATTGAGGGACATAGTGACATTGACAAAGCTCGTTCATTCATTGAAAGAATTCAGCAAATACATCAGCAAATTCAAGAACAGCTTGAGAAGAGTCAAGGCAAGTACAAGGAAAGACACGACAAGCATAGAGTCAATCACAAGTTTCAAGAAGGAGATGAGGTATGGCTGTACATTAGTAAGGAAAGGGTGCAAGGAGAAGGTAAAAAGCTGAAGCTTATTCATTATGGTCCATTCAAAATCCTCAAGAAGGTTGGAAATAATGCTTTTCAATTAGATTTGCCTTCCTACATGCAAATGTATTCTGTTGTCAATGTGGAGAACTTACGTTTGTATGAACCTCATTTGATTGCTGATCATGAAAATTCTGTTCAGCTACCATCTATAGAAGATTTCTCGCCAGAATTCTTAGATGAGCTGAAAGAAGATACAATCCTTGACAGAAGGACGCGCACTTCAAGGAGGGGCAGTGTAGATTATGTTCGGGTTGGTTTCAAAGGCAGCAAACCAAACAAGGCAAAGTGGATGGAGGTGGACAGAGTGAAGGAGCTGTACCCTCACCTCTTTAACAAGTAGTTGAAGGCTTTTGGGGTCCAAAAGCTTCCCAATGGGGAGGTGTGATCAGGTGCTCATGTCCTAAGTGTCGTAAAATGCTCAAAATTTAAAGCGCTTAGAACTAGTTCAAAGTTAAATGACTGGAAAGTGCTCGTCTTCCCAATTCCGGCACCGCAAACGGTTCGAAAAACGGTCGCCGTATGAGGAAGTTATGGCAAAAAGAAGAATTTGTCCATAACATTAGAAATTTTAATTTTTCAAAAAAAAAATTAAAAAAGGAATATTCCGCCGGGCACGAAATCCAGGGAAACCACCAAAGATTAAATGTAACTGCAGTTAAGTTGGCGAAATTTTGGCAGGAGCGCCAAATTTGGTGGACCCGCCATAATTGGCGGAGCTAACTGTAGTTAACTAAAGTTAGCTGGAGTTTTTCTAGAGGCAAACTGGAGGAACTTTAAATGGCCATAACTTTGGCTAGGAAAGTCAGTTTTTGGACGAATTTTTTTTTTGATTTTGGGTATTTTCGACCTTCTGAAGCCATTGGTGCAGGTCTTACAGCCATCTGAGGTCATTTGCAGAGGTTTTGGAGCCGTGAAAGTTCTAGGAGCCACCGGGGCCCAGTTTTGTGAAGACTATATAGGGTTGCAGGTATCCATTGGAGGTGATCCAATAGGCAATCCTGAAGGATTCAAGTGTTCTAAATCCATTTTTACCATCTATTTCTCCCGTAGATGCTTCTATTCATCTGTATTTTCAATTTGAGCATTTAATAAAAACAAGGACAAGCCCGGTTGGGAGCTTTGGACCCAGCACACGTAGCCCTGGAGGGGGTGAACTGCTTTATCAACTTCTTTTGCATTTGTGGTTGATTTATTTTGCAGATAAAATTCATTTTAATGTGTTAAACAGTAAAAGGAAATAAATCTGCCATGCTTAAATGGGTCATGAACAGCTGCAAATTTCATGTGTTTTCTTTCTGCAAAACATGGAAATCTTTTAAACATGTTTAATTCTGAATTGAATACCTTGCAAACAAATTTCAAGTAGTTTCAAATTCAAATCAGGGAGGGGAGAGATCCCCTCCTACAAGAATATGACAGCAGGGGAGTCGAGTAGGGACCGAATGCGGAACGGGCCAAGGGAAAACAACAGAGAAAACTCAGCAAAAGGAACTAGCTGGCAAACGGGTCTGAGTGGAAAATGCCTCCCAAGGGCTTCGAAAAAACCCAGGTTCATAATCCCAAACAATAGAATTGAAGAGTATAGAAGCTACATGAGGGATTACACCTTAATATGTAAGTTTGTTGGGTTTTGGCCGTCAGAGAAAGATATATCCAAATGGATACAACAGGGATGACAACCGAAGGGACATGTAGAATTAAAACTGGGGGCTAAGAGTTTTTTCACAGTTATCTTCTCCAACACAGAGGATAAGGAAAGGGTTTTCGAGGGAGGTCCTTATTTTATGAACAATGCTGGCTTATTTATTCGACACTGGAAAGACTGCTACAACCCAGACAAGGAGAAAATGCTAGCAGCCCCTGTCTGGATCAGACTTTTCGGACTGCCAATAGAGTTCTGGGACCCTGAGATCCTAGAAGGGATAGGTAATGCAATAGGGTCATTCGTGAAAGTTTCTGAATCCACCAAAAGAGGGAGGTATACGTCATACGCTAGGATATGTGTGTATATGAACATCACCGAACCTCTCCTAGACTTTATCGAATTAGAATATCATGATGAGGTCTGGCAACAACCAGTGGATTACGAACATATTCCGTTCCGGTGCAGAAGATGTCATGAATACGGACATCTCTACAGACAATGCCCTTTAAATAAGATAGAGGAATCAACAGACAAGAAAGAAGAGGAGAGAATACCAGCAGAGGACCCTGGAAGAGAGGAAGAGGGATTTAAAGAGGTACAGAACAAAAGGAGATCAGGGAAAAGTATGCTCCAACAGCAACCACCCAAGAAAAATATATCATTGGAAACGAAGAATAAATTCAAAATCCTCTAGGAGGAGGAATTAGGAATGGAAAAGGAGGCTAGTGATGAAGAACCAATGGAAATATTAAATGAAACAGGAAAGCAGGAAACAAGAAAAGAGGATACAGAATAAGGAGAAGTAGAAGAGAAGGAGGAATAGGCAAATGAACAGACTCAAATGGAACTAGATATGTAGAAAGACAAAGGAGGAGAAGAGAAATGTACAATGAGGAAATTGTTACATGAATGGTGGTATTTATATGAGAGATTCATTCCTGAGGATCAGAAACAAAGATACAAAGAAGAATTCCAAAAATATAAGGAAAAGACAGGGGGATTGGCAGCAAACAATTTGGAACATATAAGAATGCAAGGGGAGCAGAACTTAGGAATGGGCAGCTATGGAAAAAGAGGAAGGAAAAGAGGTCGACGCTCGATGAGCGAAACAATACAAGAGGTTGGAGAAATGTTAGTAAATTCAGGAAGAGTCATACCTCTATCTGAGGTATTCCAACAAACCCCAATATTATTAAGATGATAATAACAAGCTGGAACATTAGAGGTCTTAACAGCAGGGGGAAGCAGAGATACTTAAGAGATAGACTGAAAAAAGACAAACCACGTAAGTGATAGTTTAAGAAACAAAGATCAGCATGGAAAAATGGAAGAGATAGTAAGTAGGGGTAACACTCAGTATGAGGTAATGGGGCAAGATGCGGTAGGAAGCGCAGGAGGATTGGCAATCCTATGGAACCCTGAAGAAGTCCAATTTAGAAACTGGATAAGTTTCCCTCGAATCCTCTCAGGTATGTTTAGATTGATAGGATCCTCAGAGTGGGTTGCCCTCTCAGGAGTTTATGGACCACACTTATCAAATGAACGCAAAGGATTCCTTCAGAATATGAAGTCAGCAAGAAGACTCTACCAAGAGATGCCATGGATTATAGGTGGCGATTTCAATATGATCACGACCCTAGCAGAAAAGAGAGGAGGATTAAGGAAAATAGACCCAGATATGGAAGCATTTAGAGATATGATATCGGAACAGAAAATGGTGGATATCCAAACAATAAACAATACCCACACATGGAAGAACTGTAGAGGTGGATCAAACCAAATAGCGTCGAGATTGGATAGATTCCTAGTTTTGGAACAAATCATGAATAGAGATGTATACATTGAGGCTATGATTCTCCCTGCAACAGGCTCAGACCACTGGCCAGTCAAGTTAGAAATCGACCTCAAACAGAGTCCTAAAAATCGACCCTTTAGGTTTGAAGCATTTTGGCTCAGGAATCAACAGTTTATGTCAAAGGTAGAAGAATGGTGGACTACAAGCCAACAAAATGGGCGAAGTAAGATGCAAACTTTTCAACTCAAATTGAAGGAACTCAGGGGGAAAATAAGAAAGTGGAATAAAGAAGAATTCGGAGACATATTCAAAGAACAACAACGCTTAGAGAAAAAAATGAGCGAGTTGCAACAGAAGAACATATTGGAAGGCAGGAACGAAGAGAGAAGTAGACAAGAGGGCATAGTAATAGGCCAACTGGAGGAGCGTAGGAAACAGGAAGAAATCTTATGGAAGAAAAAGTCTCGGATAAACTGGCTCAGAGAAGGAGAGAGAAACACGAAGTTTTTCCACCAAGCCATGATCCAGCGCCGACAAAGGAATAGGATTTTTTCAATCCAAAATGAGGGAGGACAACGTATAACCCAACACGAAGAATTGGAATAGGAACTGGTAGGACACTTCAAGGAACTGCTCACTGAACCTCAAAGGAACAGAACAGGAGCTATAAGAAGAATAAGTAATGAGATCCCAGAGCTGGTCACCAGGGACCAAAACTTAGCATTGATGAGGGCAGCAACACTGGAGGAAGTGGAAGAAATAGTGAAAGGTCTGAAAAGAAACAAGGCCCCAGGGCCAGATGGATTTACAACAGAATTCTACCAAGCGAGTTGGTAGTTCCTAGGACAAGAAATACTATAAGTAGTGGAGGAGTCACGTAGACATCAAAAGGTATGGCTAGGCCTAAACTCAACCCTTTTAACTCTTATTCCTAAAACAGCTCATTCAGAAACAGCTCAGGGTTTTCGTCCAATTACGCTTTGCAATGTAATATACAAGATCATAGTGTCTTTAATGGTCAAAAGACTAAAGCCAATCCTCTCCAGTATAATATCCCCTGAAAAAACAGGGTTTGTGGAAGGGAGATAGATCTTAGATGGTTTGGTAGTATCCCAAGAAGTTATTCATACCCTGAAACAAAAGAAGGAACCAGGAATGATGATAAAACTTGATCTTTCAAAAGCCTATGATCGCCTAAATTGGAACTATCTAGAGTCAATTCTACAAGCTTTTGGGTTTTGCAATAGATGGGTGAATTGGATCCACAGCATGATTTCTACACCAAATTACTCCATTCTCCTAAATGGAACTCCAACCTCGAATTTTAATGCCACAAGAGGATTACGCCAAGGCGACCCCATATCACCATTTCTATTTATCATAGCAGTTGAAGGATTAGGAAGATACTTCAAAAAAGAGGTGAGAGAGAGGAAAATAAAAGGTCTGAGACCATGGGGCAACAATCTTCCAGTAACGCATCAACAATTTGTGGACGATATTATGCTATTTTGTACTGCTTCCCTGAGAGAAGTGAAAAGGGTAAAAGGGATATTGGAGGTATTTATGGAGGCTTCAGGCACTGAAGTCAACAAGGACAAATCAAACACCTTCATCTTCAACGCTCCTGAATTGGTTAAAGGGCACTTGACTAGGACTTTGGGATTCAGATTGGGAGAATTTCCCACAAAATACTTGGGTACGCTGCTAGCTGTCAATCCTCTGAGATTAGCTAACTGGCAACCAGCCTTAGAGAAAATCAAGAATATATTAGCCAACTGGGCTTTCAGGTCTTTGAATATAGCAGCTAGACTTGTGCTTCTGAAATCAATCCTCCAATCAATTCCCATTTACCCCTTATCGGTAATGGCGGCTCCCAAAGGGGTATGTAATAAAATGATTGAGATATTTAGAAAATTCTTATGGGGAGGACCTAAACAACAGAAGAAATGGGCCCTATCATCTTGGAATAGTTTAATAAAAACAAAAGAGGAAGGGGGACTAGGTCTCAGAGATCCTCTTACACTAAACCAGATCCTTGGAGTGAAACTATGGTGGCGCTGGATGTAAGGAGGCAAAGATTTATGGAAAAAAATATGGACTCAAAAATACAACATGCCTGCAACTACTGAAGAGATTTTGAGGAAGGAAGAGATGCCAAAAGGATCCATGATATGGGAGTTGGAAAGCCAGAATAGAGATATCATAAATAAGTATGCCTTTTGGGAAATAAGAAATGGAAGGACAACGAAATTCTGGGAGGAAGCCTGGCAGCAACGGGGAAGAATGGTGGAAATTCAGGACGTGGAAATTACATGCAGGGAAGCCAAAGCCAAAGGTCTAAACTATGTAAGCAACTGCTGGAGGGAAGGAAGAGACAACGAGACTTGGAGAGAATGGAAGGGACCAGAGGAATGGGACAATAACATTATGAGGATCTCAAAGTGAAGCTAGTCAAAGAGATGGACTCAAGAAGAATTAAAACTAGAACAGAACTAGACATTCTTAGATGGGGAAGAGCTTCAAGAGGCACCTTTACGGTTAAGGAGGCATACTTATTAAAGTCCAAACAGGAGCAAGAAGAACAGATACAAGACTGGAAACAACTATGGAGGAACAGATGGTGGCCAAAGGTCACCATGTTCACCTGGCTAGTGGGAAGAGGACGCATACTGACTTGGGATCAAATTCAGAAAAGAGGGTTCCTAGGACCACCCAGATGCAGCCTATGTAAGCAAGATATAGAAACCCAGGAACATATCTTAAACTCTTGTCCAGTAGCACAACAACAATGGGAAGAAACAAGAATCCTCTTCGGAAAGACAAACCGAGACCCTCAGAGCATAAAACAAACTATTTTCCAATGGGGGAAAGGCCAATTTCAAAGCCCAGTAGTGAGGAGAGCTTGGAGTTTAGCAGTAGGATTCAACATATGGCTTATCTGGAAAGAGAGGAACAAAAGAATTTTTCAAAATAAAATCAACCCCCGGAGTTGATATGGAAAAGAACCCAGAGTCTTATAAGGGAAACAATCTTATCAAAAGTTTGGGACCAGGAGGATTGGAAAACTACTACGGAAGAAAAACAAATCTTAATTAAGCTAAGTCTGGATCAAGGAATGGTTTATCCCCAGAAGCAAAAAGCTCAGAGCATACAGATCCAAATTCCAGCTGTGTTTACTCGTCCCCAGGAGGGCTTCATCAAATTAAACTTTGACGGGGCTTCCAAAGGTAATCCAGGGCCAGCAGGATACGGAGGGATTTTCAGAGATAGCCAAGGCCACACCAGGTGGATTTATGCAGACAGAGGAGGTATAATGAGTAACAATGAAGTGGAATTTATGGCTGCTTATCAAGGAATCAGAGTTGCAATAAGAAATGGATATGGGAAGCTAGAAATAGAAGGTGACTCAAACTTAGTAATAGAGACCATTAGAAAATTAAATAACGAGAAGGAATGGGAACAGGTGGTAAAGAGCTGGAGGACGACGGGTCTCATCCAGGATCTGGCAAAAATCATGAAGCGTATAGATTATAAGATCATCCACCATGTTAGGCGAGAAGGTAATAAAGCAGCTGATTACCTTGCTAATTGGGGATGTAATGAATCAAACGGGAAAGTGGATAGCATTTGGCCAATCCACCCGGTAGGAACAAGATGGGAAAATTTAAATAAAATCATAAAATTGGACAATAATGATACAACATAACCTTGATCAAGGCTATAGCCAGACCCCGATCGGGGTGAAGAAAAGGACACGACGCGAAGAAATGATGGCAGGCAGGATGTGGAAGCTCAAGCCACCTCCTGAGTTAATCATCCAAAGGTATGCAAAAATGATGGCAAGCAGGACGTGGAAGCTCAAGCTACCTCCTGAGTTAATCATCCACAGGTATGCACAGCTGGCATGTAGAAGTGGTCGAAATCTGAGGTGTGGAGGAGAAGGAGTAATGGCGAGAACAGGGGAGAATGATGGAATAATTGGGGTGATGGAGTGTAGGATAGGAAACGAAAAATATTTAAGAGCTGGTGAAGCCAAAGTAGAAGTTACCCAGAGGATTAGAAAAGTAGTGAGGGAAGAGAATAACAGTCAAAGAAAATCAGGTATTCGACTCAGGAGAGTGCAAGAGACAATGGCGGAGAGAAGAACGAGGGTAGGAGGAAATACAAATGAGAAAGGGAGTCAAACAGGCTAGGATAACGAAAAGACGGGAGCTCAGAAGGATAAAGAGCAAGCTAGGTAAAGAACTGAGATGTGAGGAAATCCGCAGGAAGTTGAAAAACATTTGCCATCCAAAGGAAGAGCGGAGAGGGTGAACAATCAAGAGAGGGAACAGTCAGAGGAGGAAGAAGGGTGAAAAGAGGGAGAAATGGAAGCAGGCAGGGAAGAACAGAGGGGAAAGGCGATGGTCGAGAACGGGCAAGGCAACCGAGCAGTAACAGAGGAAGACCCTCCCGTAGAGGCAAAGGTAGAGGTCACAGGGGTCGGGGAAGAAGCTAGCAAGAAGATGCTTATGAAGTAGAGATGCAGCATACAAATCACTAGAAACGAGGAAGGAGAATGACAGAGCAGATGGCTCAGGACGCAGAAAAGGCATATAACGAAGGGACGAATGAGGATATTAGGAAAATTATTCAGGAGCTGGAGAACAATGTGTTGCAGGAAGCCTCTGACCCTGAAATGGAGGACTGGAGCACTCTTTTACCTGACCTAGGAAACACTAGGGGTCAGTTATCTTTGTATAAACAAGCCCTGCATGTTTATTGGGTAGTGAAAAGGTTAATAGCAAAAGCAATGGAACAGGTAGCAGAAGAGATGATTGAAATAGCTCAAGAAATCCCCAACCTAAGAAGAGAGATGAAAAATCTTCATGTCACTATCCAGATGCAGGATACTAGGTTAGAGGAAATTCAAACTATGCTGAGAAAGATAACTAATGGACAGCGCAAGGAGGAGATCAAGATGGAAGCCATGGTAGATTGAGTTTTTTGTTCAGTCTTCTTTTTAATCCTTCAGTCAATCGCTAGGAGAACCCGTTTTTTGATAATGTTCTTGAACTATTATAAAGCTATATGTAGGTAGAATCATAATGATGTAGGTTGGTAGAGTCATAAGGCTATTCGTAGTTTAAACAAGATAAATTTTGTAGACTCGATGGTGTATGTTTACATGTTTTGAATTGTCATTCTCAGATTGATGGGGATCAACAGACCCGGTTTCCCTTCGGGGCGGGTTGAGACCACCTGTTGCTTGTACATATTTTATATGCATATAATAGAATAGATCCTTACGTAGCTTACAAAAAAAAATGTATAAAGATATCAAGGCAATATACCCATATTCATCTTTCTTGATGTACAAGTTAGGATCACTTTTGCTTCTCACAAAACCTTTTTCATAAAAGAATGAATCAATTTTAATGTACCAAGATCTTGGTGCTTGTTTCAAACCATACAAATCTTTCTTTAACCTGCAAACAAGATGCTCATGTCCCTTCATCACAAAACCTTCGGGTTGAACCAAATAAACTTCTCCTTTTAATTCAACATTCAAGAAAATAGATTTGACATCTAACTGATGCATTTTCCATTTTTTTTTTGTAGCTAATGCAATCATGATTCTAATTGTATTCAGTTTAGCTACAGGTGCAAAAATATCTTCATAATCAATGCCTTCTTTTTGTGAATATCCTTTTGCAACCAATCTAGCTTTATACTTATAAATATTACCATCAGCATTAGACTTTGGTTTGAACAACCATTTGCATCCTATGGGAACTTTATCTTTCGGCCATTCTATTAATTCCCATGTGCCATTCTTCATTATGGAGCTATATTATTCATTCATTGCATCTATTCCTTCTTTATATTCTTTAGGTTCTTCATAACTTGAGGGTTCTACAACATCCATTACATGAGACATCAATGCATAATATTTAAACCTTATAGGTGGCTCGATTTGACATGATGACCTCCTTAGAGTTTTACTGCTTCCATCCTTCTTTCTGCTTTGTGGAGTCTCTTGTTGTCTTCTTGCAGTGTCATCACTGTTGGATGCTTCTTGGTCTTGAACCTGTACCTATTCATGTACCTGTTGTTGTACCAGTTCCTATTCCTATTCAAAACTTTCTTCTATTTTGACATAATCATCAATATCATGCCATACACCTGTTTTATTCATTTTATTGCCTTCATAAGAATTTTCATGAAACAACACATCCCTACTTGCAAGCAATCTATGTGAAGTAGGATCAAATGACTTGTATGCCTTTTGATCATCACAATAGCCAATAAATGTGCACTTAAATGATTTTGCATCAAGTTTTCTTCTCTCGTCTTTTGGAATATGTGCAAATGCCTTCCATCCAAAAACTCTTAAATGATTCACTTTTGGTTTATATCCATAAAATGCCTCAAAATGTGTTTTTAGATCTAAACGTTTGGTTGGACTCCTATTTTTCAAATAAACAATAGTATTAATGGATTCAACACAAAAACCATTAGAGATATTTTTACCTTGAAGCATGCTTTGTTCCCACTCCACTAGTGTTCTATTTTTCCTCTTAGAGAATCCATTTTGCTAATGTCTATTAGGCACTATAAATTGTTGTAGAATCCCATGACTTTTGCAATATTGATTAAAAGCTCTTGATTTGTATTCCCCTCCTGATTAGATATGAGAATTTTGATGTATTTCCTAGTTTGTTTTTCCAACATGTTTTTGAATTCCTTAAAGTACTCAAAAACATCATTTTCTTTCTTACGAAATAGACCCAAGTGTATCTATATCTATCATCAACAAAATTAAGAAAGTATAATGCTCCTCGAAGAGATCTAGTTTTCATATGTTCACATACACCAATATGAATTAATTCAAGTATTTCTCTTTGCCTTTTTTTCTTCATGTGTAGGAAATTCCTTTCTATGTTTCTTGCCAAGTGCACATGCTTCACATTCAACATGATTATTCTTCATAACGGGAAAATCTTCAACCATTGTTTTTCTTTGTGTTATAGCTCCAAATCTCACTCTTGAGGTTTGTGATGCTGCACTCATGGCCCAGGGCAACCCCTCCTTCCAGACCTGGTCCAAAATTTAAAAAACAGTGTTTTATTCCCTATACGTGACATTTCCCTGAGCTAAACGCGTGTATACGTGGGTCTGTGTATACCCAACCCACGTATATGTCTTAAAACACTTAAAAAAATTGAATCTCCTTAATTTCAAGGGGAGATCGCGGGTTTTACTTGTTGATCACCTGTTAGTGCTCGTGGCCCAACTGTTCCCAACGAATTCCCAACTAAAAAACTACCTTGGGAGAAGTATAAAAAGGCTTCAATGGGAAGGCCTAAGGGAGGAGAGAAGAGAGAGAAAGGTTATTATGCTGAGATTTCCCTGACCAGGTTTGAAGATCCTAGTGCCTCCTGCACTTCCCCCATTTACAGGAAACCCTTGTTTCGTTGTGTGATGATGTCTATCTATTACTTGAGATATCATGGAGTAAGTCATGGAAGGAGTTTGTTAAAGGCTTGAAACTGGACGAATCTGGAGGACAGTTCCGCTTGGAGCCTGCGAAAGGACGAATCAGGTGAAATGATTCCTTTCTGTACTTTATTTGTCTATAATAAAAGAAACACTTGTCTTTGTTCCTGATATAAATCTTCTTCATGTTTATGATGTTCATGTTTATGATGTCCATGTTATGATTCATATGTGAATGGTTGTTTAATTGCATAACTAACTACCTTTCAATATACTATGAAGATGATTTCTTTATGATGTTTAGTCCATATATTGCTGTACTTTCTTGAATTGATTGTTTTACAGGTTGAAAGAGCAAAAGGAACTCCAAGAAGGGTTTGGACCCTGGAAGGATCTTCTCAAACGTAGGACCCCCAGGTATGCCCCTTATCGTATAGTTTTCTTATATTATCATTATGGCTGTATGGAATGTGTGTTTCTCTATATAGACAACCTCTGATCTGCTAGGGTTTCAACCCAAAGACCTTAGGGGAATTTGTCCCTTAACAGAATTGGCGACTCCACTGGGGACAACAATATTTTTGTTCAATTCAAGCCAATCAGGGCTCAAATGTCTGTTTGCTTGCTGTTACTGGGTAGTCTGTTCTTGTAGGAACTTGAATTGTAAGTTTGGTCAGTTTCTTCAGACTATTTTTTGCTTTTTCTTGAAATCTTTTATATATGCTGTTTTTCTTGTTTATAGAAGCATATCTACTCATGTTTCCTTAAGTAAACCCACGTAGATGCAGGCTTCCTTAGGCTAAGTCGCGTATACACGCAGCTGTACGTCAATACAGTCACATATATCCAGGGAAAATTTTAAGAACCCCCCTAAATTTGTAAGTATAATAAAAGGGCGAATCTCCATGGTATATAGGAAAAATGGAAGGCGATTTTATCAATAATATAATATGTATATATAATTTTTGGCGAATCTCTCACTAGGCATGGCGAATATTTTACTTAGTTATAAAATCTTGTAAAATCTTGGTATTACCATGGGTTATCATAAACCTGGAGCTTAAAAATTACTATTAGTAATTTATAAAAATTAATAGTTGTTTTTTATTTTATTTTTTATTTTAACCAAGCTAAAATGTTTAACATACATTAAATTACAACATCCAATTTTACTCTTGATCCACCAAGCCCTGAGAGGGATCAAATATTTTTTCACTCTATGCTAGTTTTCATATCACAATATTTGATACCTCTCGAGGGTTAGTAGATCCAGAGTAAAGATGTATCTATGCTGGTTTAATTCTCCCATTTAAATAGGCTACATTCCAGGTGAATACCATGGGTCAATACCATGTGCCATTTTGGTGAATACCATGGGTCAATACCGTGTGCCATTTTTATTTTTATTAATACTAATATTAGGGTTAATAATGTTTTTTTGCATGGTATTAATAACAATCTAGTCCATGGTATTTGTCCCATAGTATTTTTCCCATAGGTTTCACCTAAATATAACGCATTTTTTGAGTGTTCGTAAATATAAGGTGACTTATGGAGTAAATATAAAAAAATGTTTTATTTGTTTACCATACCTCTCGTTTATTTACATTTTTATTAATTTACCATACCTCTTTTACAAATATGGTATTTGGCCCATGGGATTCACTTAAATAAAACCTCTTTCTTGAGCCTTCATAAATAGAATGGGGGTTATGGACTAAATATAAAAAGAGGTTTTATTTATTTACCATACGTCTAGTTTATTTATATTTTTATTTATTTACCATACCTTTTGAGTAAAGTATAAAAAGACATTTTATTTATTTACCATACCTCCACTTATATTTTTATTTGTTTACACCCTTGCATGTATATAAGGTGAGTTATGGAGTAAATATAAAAAATGTTTTATTTATTTACCATACTTCTCATTTATTTATATTTTTATTAATTTACCATACCTCTTTTATAAATATGGTATTTGGCCCATAGGATTCACTTAAATAAAACCTATTCTTGAAAATGGGCGAATGGATTCACTTAAATAAAACATATTCTTGAAAATGGGCGAATGGAAGGTTGTAACTCCTAATTTCAAGGGCTAAATTTACCTTTTTTACCCTCTCCCTTAAAATAAGGTGGGCTATTTGAGGTGATTTGTAAAAATGCACTATAATAAAAAATATTCGCACACTAAAAATTTAAAACCCCTTAATTTCGCCAAAGGGCGAACATTCGCCCCTAAAATTTTCTATGCGTATATCTTGCAATTTTCAAGATTTTTTAAATCTTTTTGTTTTTGAAGGTCTGTCTACTAGTTTGATTCAGTCCTAAACAGTTACTTTTCTGTGCTAGTTTTTAGTTTTACAGCAAGTATCTGATTTCAAATTCTCTTTGATTTTGGAAAGTGTTTGTCTTATTGGTTTTATTGCAAGCGCCATCGTTTTTGTTAAGCACACAAGATTTTTTGTTAGGAGTCTTGGCTGCTCTGTTTTTTCAAGGAAGAAAAGCTGATCTCAGTCTTTGTGCCAAATCTTGTTTTGCTGACCTTTTGAGTTTGCTTGTCAAAACTACATTTTTGTGACCATCCACTTTTCTTGCTTTCCGAAAGTTGTTGGTTTACACTTTCTTGAAAGTTGTCTTTTCAATCTTTTGGTTTTTGTTGCCAAACCTCTCATTGCAGCTTTTTGATTATTAAGAGAATTTTGAAGCACATTTTTGTTGAGTTCTCACTTGTTTTGTGTTGCAAACTCGCAAAGAGTTTCATTGCCTATTCTTCGATCATAAAGTTTCAGTCTTGGTGAGAGCACTTTTGAAAAGACATTTTTTCTTTTGCTTTTGAAGAAAACCTTTTGAAAAACTTGGTTTTGCTTTCTTGAACCTTTTTTTGATTTAGTTTCCTTTTAGTGAATGAAAGTGAATTTTTGTTTGTCTTGGAACTTGTTTTTAGTGTTTAGACGAAATGAACAATTAGCAACTCATATTCCATCTAAACATTTTATGTGGCAAATTAGAAATTGATAAACAAGTAACTTTCATTTCTTGATTTAGAGTAGTCTTAAGTCTTGCTTCAGCATGTACTCATTACATTAGGATAGAGTTGCGCATTTTTTTAGGCATCCATAGTTTTTTTAACTTTTGTGAGTGTGAAGCATGATTAAAAGAAAAGAAAAGAAAAATTTGTTTTTTTTTATGAAGTTCCTCTGAACGCAGTAGAAATTTCTTTCATTGAAAAATGAAAACAAGTGCATTTGCATGTAGTTTGGTTTTTATTAATTTCTTTTGCGTCAAAACACCACTAGTTTCACTTCCACTTATCCCTTGACTTAAAGAACAACCCATTTAAAAACAAGTGCTAATTAAAATATGCTAGAACCTTTTATAATTGTCAAGTTAGACACACCAACAAGTTTTAGGATATTTTAGGGCCTTGGATTAGGTGAGTGGAGAGATAACTCTCCAAGGCCATTTAAACTGTCAAACATAGGAGTCTGAATAGTGAGTGAAAATCCAATAGTGTTAGGGAGACCAAGAAAGCTCTAGATCTGGCATTTAAGCACAAGGGTTATTGAAGATAGGGAAAAGAGATACCCCCTCTCCTACTTGTCGGATCTAACCTCAAGACTGCTCTGCCTGGCTTCTAATACAAGTTGGTAACCTTAGTTGCTACTCTTAGGGATCTACACAGGTGGCTGTGGAGGGGAATCCCGTGGCACCTGAGGTCAACATTGTATCACTCTCAACGGTACTACTGGAGGGCACCCTTGCAAAGCTTGGGGGCTTGCACCGGTGCAGGCTGTTGTTAGGAGGTCAGTGTAACTTCCTCTGTTACCTTCGCTGATAGGTCTGGGCCGTCATTATCCCAGACTATCTTCGGAAGGCCCCTTACTTCAATTTCTTGTAATTTGGTGTCTGGTCCTCATCACCCACAGTAGAAATACTCGAAAGTTGTTTGACTGGTTGATATCTTTTAGGGACTTTTTTTAGTGTGTGCTCTGTGCTCCTAGTCGGCCTAGCTTTCAATTTTTTGAGTCTTTAGCTAGATCTTAATAAAAAATTCAAAGTGGTTGACCGATAACCTAGATGGTCTCAAAGACTTCGAGGTCTTTCACCACCAAGTTTAGAGCCTTCTCCTAGAAGGTGGAGAGGTAATACTGCTGGTGGGTTTCAACCTGTGGAAGCTGACGCATCGGGGATTGATCCTCCTCTCGGGGGCATTAGTGTTCAGAATAGGCCGGGTACTTCTATAGAACAAGAGAGGAACACTCCAGTTCTTTCTTGAGTTCTCTTTCAGACGGAAAATAACATAGAAGTAGATGAACTCACAGATTCGTTAGCGGCTCCGAATTCTCCTCTACCTTCTAGTTATCCAGAAGTATTACGATATGTTGGGACTCCAACACATAGAATGTCAAGTCCAGGTCACACTACGCACTTACCATCGATGACCACTACTGGAATCATGGATTCCACTACAAGTGCTACAACTATGCAGACTCCAACATCAGTACAAGGGGGAGGAACTATTTCCATCCCATCTGCATCTTTATTTGGGTCTTTTGCTAGCACATCTTTTGTTGGGTCTACCTCCATTCCTTCCACGAGTGGAAATTCCTGAGCCAATGCTTTTAGTACTGGATTCTTCCCATTTGGCACCCATTCACAAGGTATTCCATCAGTTCCATTCAGTGCCTCCACATCCATGATGGGTGGATCGGCTTCATTCCAGGGTTTTTCTTTCAGAAGTGGTCATATACCACATTCCAACCGGACAGTAGGATCTATGCCTTTTTCTTCTATAGGACAAAGCAACAATCCTTTTCAAGGTTGGACTAACCCTGCGGTTAGTGGCATGAGAACTGGGAATCCATTTTTCAGCCAACAAGGGAATGGGTCGTACTCCACATTTAGTTTGTTTCGAAGTATTCCTCCCTTAGCTACTGCTTGGAATCCTTATCAAGGGTTATCCACTCCTTATAATCCTTTAGGAGGAAGCTTCACCAGTTATGGAGGTTTTGCGGCCGGAGTTGGTCAAACTCTGAGTTTTGCTGGATCACAAGGCTTGCCTTTTGGTTCAGCTAGTTCTGCTAGATACTTCGGGTAGCCTGGTGCCTTTCAAAATGCAGGCCAATCTTTTCACAACTTTGGGAGCTCCGCCTAGTCAGAGTAGAACCCCCAAGGTCCTCCTAGGCGTCCTTTTTTGGCAACTTTGAACTTGCAAAATCTCATGAAATTAACAAACGATCCAATCAAATATAATCTGACCTGGCCTCCGGTCCCAACCAAACTCCCTTCGAACATTCCAAAATTCGAAGGGAAGGGCGGTGAAGACCCAAGCAACCATGTAACCACATTCCATTTGTGGTGCTCATCAAATTCCCTTATTGATGACTCGATTAGGTTGAGACCTTTTCAACGCACCTTGACTGGTAATGTGGCCAAGTGGTATATAGAGTTGCCAGGGGGAAGCTTTACATCTTTCGCTGACTTAGCTAATATTTTCTTAAATCATTTCTAGTTTCCCGTCCGTTATGATGCCGGAACTGAACTTCTGGCCAATTTCTGTCAGGACACGACAACTCACATTTCTCACCATATTCAGGAATGGAGACGGAGAAAGAGGCTCATTAAAGCTGAAATCCCTCCAAAATATCGTCTTGAATGGTTTTTGAAATCTTTACAACTTGAAATCTCTAAGGATGTATCCATGTTCGGAGTCTATTCTGAGGAGCAAGCTATTTTTAGGCCCAGCAATTAGAATTGATTTATTCTCAGTCCGAGATCCTACAAAACATCTTGCCAGATGCTCCTGGGTCCAAGGTTGATATAGCCAAGTCAAAGCCAGGGCCTCATGCGGATGGTATTGTTGGATCGGTAGACGCAAATGCAGTGAACTTGTTGAGCCAATTGTAGTAGTTGTCTTTGCAAACTGCTTCTAACAACCAAGTCACATCGTCTAACCCTTCGTCTTCCCAACCCTCTTCAATCAATGCCATCCAATCTACCAACCCCAAAGGAAATCAAAGTTCCAATGGGAAGAAAAAAGGACGAGGTAAGAAAAAGAGTCAAGATGGGAAGACTGATGCAAATAATCCTGGCAATAATGCTGCTGGTGGTAGAAATGAAGCTAAAAAGAAAGTCAAGTTTCCATGCAAGTTATGCGGTGGATACCATTTAAATCATCTCTGCCCCAAGATTGAAGATGCTCAGCGCTTGTTAGGCAGCAAGGGACTTCTAGTTCTCAAGCTATGTTAACCAACCCTTTTCCCCAAGGGCAGCAACTTCTTGCTGGCATGAGTTCAAACCCTGGTACCTCCACAGGGGGCAACCAGGAAGGGGAAAAGTCATCAAATGTTTTCATGACGAGTTCTAATGTCCATGTGGCCACTCGGTCACATGATTATGGTGAAGCTAAGACTTCCAAGGACAAAACTGATCCCAGAAATACCGACCTTCATATTGAGCAACCTCCTGTCGAGACTATGCCAAGGATACTGAAAGGTTTTGCTAAACGCGTGACTATTAATCCTAATGCTAGGGCCGCTCAGAATTACTCCATTGTTGAGGTTCTGGCTCAGAGTCCATGTGCCATGTCCACTTTAGAGGTTCCCCAGTCATGTCTGGCTCAACGAAGTGCTTTACTTTCAGTGATTGGGGCAGTTGATCCAACTAACTCTTTAGTGCTCACTTTCAACATGTTAAATGTCAAAAAGTGACTCCCTCATCATATGGCTTTCCAAATAAAGTCTACATACCAGAAAATTAACATTTTTCGTAAGGTTATTGATGAAGGAGCTTCCATGTGCGTCAAGTTGATGTCATGCTGGAAGGCTATTAGATCGCCTTCGACTGTTCCTTCACCTACCCTCCTGACTGCATTTAATGGGTATTCTAATAAGCCGCATGGGATTATCCCAGCCTTTCCCATATGTGTTGGGGGGAAGGTTGTCAATATTGATAGAAGTCATTGATGCTAACCTAGACTACAATCTCCTCTTAGGAAGGAACTTGGTATACGAAATGGACGTCGTTTTTTCAACTCTGTTTCGTGTCATTTTCTTTCCTCATGAAGGGAAAATCGTTAAGGTTGATCAATTTGATTATTGTCCAGTCGATCCTCAAGCAATCTCTGACTCTACTGTTCCTTTAGTGGATAACCCTCGTCTGCCTACTGAGAATCTAGGAGTTGGGATGTATTCCTCATTGATGGGTACCTTTGATTTTCCCTCTCCTATCGCTAGAATCAATGTCATTTCATCATCTAAGGAGTCTCTTCGACAAGAGTTCTTCCGAACTCATTATTTCTCGAACCCTTGGACCTTGCCTTCACCTACGACGACATAAGCTAAAGGAAAAGTCAATGGAATGGCATTCCCCATGAGCTTAGATATCAGTCTGTCGTTAACTCTGCAGATGACCACTCTACTCCTTTTTCTAAGGAGGAGTTAGATGGTGATGTGGCCCCGGCTTGGACCCTTGATTCTACCTCCACTCTAGACTGCTTAGATATGGTTTCACCCTGTGAAGAAGAAATCCTAGAAGCAGTGATGGGTATAGATCGACCTTGGGAAGACTTACACCATCGTTCATATTTTCTTCCTCCATTGCAGGAAGTAGAATCTAGGTTCTCCAAGCTCTTTACTAGTGATGTTTGTACGATATCAAACCCTTTGGCTCCAGCACACTTCTGTGTCGAAGGTAATATGTTGGTGATTTCAAAAATGATATCCATAAACATCTCTAGCGACCCTAATGTGATCGAGAATATCTTCATCAGAATCGAATGTTCCCCTGAAGAAATTCAAGTTCACACCGACCTTTTTAAGGAATTTCGAGATGTATTCGCTTGGTCTTATGAAGAAATTCCTGACATTGATCCATCTATAGTTCAACATGAGATCAAGACATATGAAAATGCCAAATCGATTCATCAAAGGCTTTGGTCGGTTAATCTTAAGAAAGCAGCAGCCATTAAAGCTGAAGTAGAGAAGCTGTTCAAAGTGGGTTTTATATACCCTGTTCCTCTTACCGATTGGGTTTCTAATCCAGTCCCTATGGATAAAAGGCAAGGAACAATCCGAGTATGCATCGACTATAGAGACCTAAATAAGGCCTGTCCAAAAGATAATTACCCCACACCATTCATCGATCAGATTATTGAGGAGTGTGCGGGTAATGAGATTTTTTCCTTCATGGATGGTTTTTCCGGTTATAGTTAGATCTCTATCCGTCCTGAAGATCAACATAAGACAGCTTTTATATGTCCCTGGGGTACCTTCGCATACAGAAAGATGCCTTTTGGTCTTAAAAATGTTGGAGCCACTTTCCAACGGGCCATGTCATATGCTTTCCACAACATTAAACATATCATCGAAGCATACTTGGACGATCTCACTGCTCGTTCTCGAAAGAGAACTGATCACCCTAGTCATCTTCGATTGGTTTTTTAGCGATGTCATTTTTACAAAATCCAGTTGAATCCCAACAAGTGTGTTTTCGCGGTTATGTCTGGTCGGTTATTAGGGTTCATCGTGTCGAATGAAGGGATTCGAGTTGATCCCTTCAAGGTTGAGGCAATAATTCAGTTGCCTCCCCCATCCTCAAGTCGACAACTTCAAAGTCTTCAAGGGAAGGCTAATTTCCTAAGACGGTTTATAGTGAACTATGCCGAGATCACTAAAGGGTTTATGCATTTGCTACGTAAAGAATTTCCATTCGTGTGGGATGAATTTGCGTAGGGATCGTTTGATGCTTTGAAAAAAGCATTAGTCTCTACCCTGCTTTTGAGTCCACTAGATTATGGTAGGGACATCCTTTTATATCTCGCCGCAGCAGAATCAACCATTGGGATGGTTCTCGTTCAGGAAGATGATGCTCTCACGGAGCATGTGATTTATTATCTGAGTCGAGGCTTAATAGGTCCTGAACTTAGCTATTCTCCGGTTGAGAAGTTGGCTTGGGAAGTTGTCCACGCTGTCCAGTGGCTACGTCATTATATCTTGCCATGCAAAAATTTTGTCTTAGCAGCGGTCAATCCATTTCAATTTGTCCTCAGTAGGCGAGTGATTGGGGGAAAATATAACCGATGGATAGTCATTTTGCAAGAATTTGATCTCAATTTCTTGTCCGCCAAGTCTAAGAAATCCATGGTTTTCACCGAGCTAATTTCTGAGCTGCCTTGTGGAGAGGATACTATTTATAAGGAAAGTTTTTCCGACGAACATTTATTCCTCATCTCTTCACTCGACCCTTGGTATGGAGATATCATTGTCTATCTCCAGACTTCGAAGTTTCCCTCTACTTTCTCTAAGGATGAACGTCGGAAATTACGTCACCTAGCCAAGAACTATGTTATCATAGGTGATACATTATATCATCGAGGGGTTGATTCAGTCCTTCGGCGCTGTTTAACCTTAGAGGAAGCAGAGTCCGTGCTCAATGACTGCCACAGTGGAGCTTGTGGTGGTCATCTATCAGGGCTTGCTACAGCCCAGTGTATCTTGTGTGCCAGCTATTTTTGGCCTTCTCTCTTCAAAGGCTGTGTTGAAGTGGTCAAATGTTGTCACCCCTGTCAAATCTATACTCAAAAGATGCACGTGCATCCAACTCCTCTTTTTCCCGTTGTCATTATCGGTCCTTTTACTAAGTGGGGTATCGATTTGACAACTTGTAATCCACCTTCAGCGGCGAATCACAAGTACATTATCGTGGCTATAGACTACTTTACGAAGTGGGCCGAGGCCATGCCCACTTATAAAAATGATAGTGAAACGACATCATTGTTCCTTTTTAATCAGATTATCTCAAGATTCAGTATCCCGAGAGAGATTGTCACTGACCATGGCAGTCGTTTCCAGAATCAAGTTATGTCCGAATAGGCTCTTAAATTGGGTTTCTGACATGAACATTCGTCTCCTTATTATCCTTAGGCCAATGGACAAGTCGAGGCAGTCAGCAAAACTCTTAAGACGATCCTACAACGGACAATAAAAAAAAATCGGTCCAATTGGCATCTTATGTTGTATTCGGCTCTTTGGGCATACTGAACCTTCGTGAAGACTACTACTGGTTTTACACCTTTTCAGTTAGTTTATGGGATGGAATCTATCTTTCCTATCGAATGTGAAATTCCATCTCTTAAGTTAGCTGTTGAGCTCCTTCCAGAGACTTCGAGTCTCGAAGAGTGCCTCCTTCACCTGGAACATCTTGATGAGCAGCGTCAAGATGTCGCCACGATGAATGAGGCTCATAAGAAAAGGGTTAAAACGTAGTATGATAAAGCTGTCTGCCCTAGAGTCTTTTCTGAAGGTGACCTTGTCTTGGTCTATGACCAAGATAAGGATACCTTGGGTGCAGGCAAGTTTAAGCCTATGTGGTACAGTCCCTTAATTATTAAACGAGTTTTAGAAAAAGGGTCGTATGAGTTAATCGATTTGGAGGGAAACAAGTTGGTAGAGCCCCAAAACAGGCTCTACCTCAAGAAGTACTCATGGAATGCCAACCACATGATGCTGCATATCCTCAGGAAGATCCTCTACCACCGCCATCGATACTCCGTGAGTGAGTCTCACCAAGTGCCACTGGACTGTGTGAAGTAGTCGCTCTGTATCTGCAACTGCCTCTTCGGCCCCTCGGCCGCAACGTCTGTGCCGTGGGAAATCATCTGGTCGTACCAGCCCAATATCTGGAACATGATCATCATATTAGTCATTTGAATCCTATCAAAAACATTTTTCAAAATTCATTATTATATTTGAAAAATCACAAAAAAAATCATAAAATCAAAAAACACTTACCAATGTCGCCCCATGCTGCAGTCGGTGGCAATACTAGATCAGGATCTCCTTAGAAATCCAACCCAACATAAGGGTAGTCATCTACGGCGATGATCTGCTGATTCCACCAGGAAAAGAAGTCATCGTCAAATGCAGTTTGTGGGACGTCCCCACCTCCTAGATGGTTCATCAGGTCATCCCACCTACCCATGCGTGGATCTCGTGGCGTGCTGATGGAAACCGCTACCCTAGGGCGGAGTGCAGGGACCCTCTCAAAAAAGAAAGAACACAAAATACTCCCATATCCGAAGTTTTTGGTCTGCCCTCTCTTGATGGAAGTAAGCTGGCTTTTCAAGCTGGCCAGAAGAGGAGTACACCAGTCAAACACGGTGGTGACAATCCACCGCCAAGCTCATGGTTAGCCATGATGCCTGGTGCAGAGAAGCTGATCCATTCACTCTAGCTATGGTGAACAGGATTATCCTCAGCGATAGACTCTCCACATGTGTGATGGAAATCTGACTTCCAACCTTTTTTGGATGTCTCAGGCAATAGATATGTACGTAGTCCTCGATCGAGAGACTGCCTCGTGTCCTGCCCCTAGAATGTACTATCTCTCCCCTTCGGGAAAGGCCTATGATGAAGTAAATGTAGTCCACTTCCATCCTGAGTGGCATTTGGTCAATCATAAATGCATCATCATCGATACTCCAGTAATCAATGAGCATCTCAAGCAGACGTGTGTTTGCTTTCATATTTGGCAATTTGAAGAATTTTAGCAAACCACATCCTTGTAAAGCATCCAAAGCATTGGGATCGTTCATGACCTCATCATCCACCACGGTATGCTCTCTTTCTCACCAAGTGACCGGCATCCTGAAGAAAAAATGATTTTCAACTGTTAGTTTTTTTGTTTAAAATGTTCGTGGCGTATACGTGGGTCCCTTTGCACACAACCGTGTGTAGGGCCCACGTGTATGCGGGTTTCATATTTTCAACCCGCGTATATGCTGTGTTGAAATTTTTGACAAAAAATTCAATGGTAAAACATAAATTAAAAATTCTAAAACTAGTGACAATTGATTGCAAGTCAAGTATAAGAGTTACCTGGGGATTTTGGAAGAATCTGAATGGTTGAATTTGGCGTATGAAAAGTTTGCTCCTTTTGCTCCACCTCTCTGCTCTCAAACTCAAATGGTGAAAATGGTGAGTCCAAAAACTCTTTTATAGGTTTTGAAAATGCAAAGTTTTTTCAAAATTTTATTTTGTTTGGCCTCATGTAACTTTTAACTTGGGAGATTGGAATGTCGAGAATGATTTGATTTTCAGGACATTTTGGATGTTTTTTCGATTTCAAGACAGTTCCATGACTGCTGACCTGTCATGGCAGGTATCATTTTCTCACTGGCATATAGGTTAGGGAAGCCATTTTTCCATTGCATTATGCATACTAACCTCCATTTGTTGATACATTTTCCATAGGGTCGATCCCATCGTGTTATGGTTCGTAAGCCATCTTCACTCGCCAAATTTTTTTAATCATGACACGATGATATAAGCCATCCTTTACATGGGCATCGTAGTTAGCACCTCACTAAAATTTGTTGCCCATGCTGCTCCGATTTGAGTAGGCTCGGGAGTCCTCTGTAGTCTCGCCATGACTTATGCGATGAAGACTCATTCCTCTTTGCTTTTTTGCTTCATTCTGGCCTTATACCCTAGAGGCTCCATTGTGTTGAGTTGTACTACTGCATTGCATTTTGACCATTTGCACCTTTTGGCCTTTAGCTGGATTCACCTGGACTCGTGTTTAAGCCAACTTTTGACCATGATGACTACAAAATCAAACTTGCATACCTTTAACTTCTACAACTTGACGCACCTTGACCCATGGAAGGAACACACCTTTGAGTGTCATTGACCATTTTTCACCTCCCTGCATTGAGCATAGGAATGTTCCAATCCCAGGAACTAGATCATCTGTTTCATGACACTCGTTCTTTCCACTATACTATAGAATTATTTTATTCTTTTTCCAGCTTAAGAGAAAAAGACAAAACAAAATATATATTCCAAAAAGAGTGGGAACGGGGCAATATTTCCACTTATTGTTGGTAGCTAGAGTCAGTCGTGTCGCCCTTGAACAAAGCACTCAAAGCAAAGTCTCCTCCGTTTGGGCAGGATTTAGTTTGACTTAGGTATGCCTTAACCTTGTTATTGAGTCAGTTCTCCCCCGATTAGTTATCTCTTCCAATCATATGGAGGGTTCGTTTCTGCCTCCTGCACAACAAGCTTACACAGAGTCATCATATGCTACCACATAGTCACATTGAGTCGTGCTTTTTTTCAAGGGAAGTTAGCTTGAGTCAGCCTCTCTGCGGTGTCTCTTGTCTCATTTTTTAATCGGCCATCCCTGGTTGTCAGTATTATGTCTATCATCACATCAGCTATATTGGTCCTTTACTTGTGCCGGTTTGAGAAGGTCTCCATTGACTTCTTGTTGGTGGGTCTTGTCCTTATCAACGATGACATCTTGCTCTAAGGACAAGCCTAGAGCTGCACCCTGGCCCTATTTTCATTATTGATAGGTCACCTTGTGCTCAGCATCGATGAGTATAATGGGTCTTTGACTGAGTGGTTTCCCTTGTGTTCGACATCAACTTACATTATCACACATTGGGATTCATGTAGTACCTTGGTTTCTATTTGACCCAATTGGTGGATACCTCACCTTTGTGTCAGCTTTTATTATTTGGTTGGTTCAGAGGGTTTATGTCGTGCGCTAGCCACATCTTTTGTACGCCGGAAACGTACTTCGGTCGGGTTACTACATATTTTTCGTCCGATTCCTTTCACATTACTAGCCTACAGGTTACACTCGCGCTAGATTGATGAAGGATGCCTTAATGCCTTCCTTCTAGTGGATCTTTCCACATCAACTATGGCTCATTCCTTTGGGGCAGAGATCTAGAGTCCATTTGGCAGTACCTTGGGGTTTGCAGTCATTAGTGGCAGATCCTTCGCTATCGACAGTGGGAAACCATCATTGTCTCCTAAACAATAGATTCTTACAGGTGTTCGACTCCAGCTCATCTATTCACACTTGTTAGGTTGTACTGGGTACCTTGACGCTCATTATCATTATTGGTGAGTAGTATCGCATTTGTTAATGGTATACATCAATGACCGGTAATAAAACAATTTCTCACATGGTTGACTTCAGATCATTTATTCCCATAGTGCAGAAATGTACCACGGTGGTCGGTGAAGACCTCAGGTTGCATCAGCATTCATTGGTTCACTTGACAGTTGCTCCTGTTGCTGCTAGTTGATACCACCCCACCTTATATGTTGTTGTCATTCATGGCAACATTCTATATGCTGGCACCTGAGTTTGCAGTGTAGTACCATCCTATTCAGTCATATTCATTTGTTAGCTTTTGTGATCAATCTTTGATATCAATGATCCGGTTCATTCTTCAGCATCATTGGCATTCTTATATGTGATATTCAGACATGTACTTGTTCGATCATGATCAGATGATCCATTATGTATTTTCCAGTTCTTTATACTTCTATACTTAGTGGATCCGCTTGTATTTGATATGCGGACATGTTTTACTTTTTCTGAGCATGGGTATGCCCACCTTAGACAATGTTTCTTTCTGATCTCCTTTTAGGGCTTGGCAAGCTAAACTCTGGTGAAGTCCTTCTCAGTTTTCGATAGATTTCTTTCCATGTACTTGCTTAATACATTTTGGCCATCATGTACCCCTTCTGACCTCATATATTAGGGGGCATTTGCTATAGATCCAATTCTCACTCTTGAGGTTTGTGATGCTACACTCATGGCTCAGGGCAACCCCTCCTTCCAGACCTGGTCCAAAATTTTTAAAATAGTGTTTTATTCCCTATACACAACATTTCCCTAAGCTAAACGCATGTATACGTGGGTCTGTGTATACCCAACCCACGTATATGTCTTAAAACACTTAAAAAAATTAAATCTCCTTAATTTCGGGTGGAGATTGCGGCTTTTACCTGCTGATCACCTGTTAGTGCCCGTGGCCCAACTGTTCCCAACGAATTCCCAACTAAAAAACTACCTTGGGAGAAGTATAAAAAGGCTTCAATGGGAAGGCCTAAGGGAGGAGAGAAGAGAGAGAAAGGTTATTATGCATAGATTTCCCTGACCAGGTCTGAAGATCCTAGTGCCTCCTGCACTTCCCCCATTTACAGGAAACCCTTCTTTCCTTGTGTGATGATGTCTATCTACTACTTGAGATATCATGGAGTAAGTCATGGAAGGAGTTTGTTAAAGGCTTGAAACTAGACTAATCCGGAGGAAGGTTCTGCTTGGAGCCTGCGAAAGGACGAATCAGGTGAAATTATTCCTTTATGTACTTTATTTGTCTATAATAAAAGAAACACTTGTCTTTGTTCCTGATATAAATCTTATTCATGTTTATGATTTCCATGTTATGATTCATATGTGAATGGTTGTTTAGTTGCATAACTAACTAACTTTCAATATACTATGAAGATGATTTCTTTATGATGTTTAGTCCATATACTGCTGTACTTTCTTGAATTGATTATTTTGCAGATTGAAAGAGCAAAAGGAACTCTAAGAAAGGTTTGGACCCTGGAAGGATCTTCTCAAATGTAGGACCCCCAGGTACACCCCTTATCGTATAGTTTGCTTATATTAGCATTATGGCTGTATGGAATGTGTGTTTCTCTGTATAGACAACCTTTGATCTACTAGTGTTTCAACCCAAAGACCCTAGGGGAATTTGTCCCTTAACACTTTGAAGTAACATTAAATCATTGTGATGTAAATGCCATACCTTTGATGCCATAAATTTTCTGTTGATATTGTTGTAGATGCCAATGCTTGATGCCCTATCCTAGTCACATCTAGATTATACAAGCCTCCGAATCTGGTACCTATGGAAATAACCTTTTAGCGATCCTAGATATCTTTAACAACACATTGCGATTTGACAAATTCCACCTTTAGATCTTGATCAGCAATAGTAGAAACATAAATTTAATTCTTTTTTATACCAGGAACATACATCACATCATGGATCTATCTCTCTTTTCTATTAGGCAACATCATACCTATTATTCCATAACCTTGAACATGAAGGGATCTTTTATATCCTAGATAAACACATGTTCCATCAATTTTCTCATGATATTCATCAAACCAATCTTTATTACAAGACATATGGAGTGATGCTTCATAATCAATGAACCAAGCATTCACGTCATCAGTCTCAGTAGACAATGCAACATCAAAAACAAAAAATTTTATATTTTTAAATCCATCATTGGTTGAGGTGTCTTTGTCCACCAAATTCCCATTACGCCTTCTATTTCATTGCTTAGACTCATTATATTTTCTTTTATAGCAATCTTTAGCATGATGTTTGGGTTTTCCATAATCATAATAATAATAATAATCATTTCTATTATCATGGAATGGAAATTTAGATTGTGCCATACCTTTCTTCTTTGCTTGAAACTTTCCTCGTTTTCTTTTGTCCCTTGGCTTGCCTTTGTATGGCTGCTTACCCTTGTCTACCAATGAAAAATCTAAATTTTTTGAGCCCAAATTGAATTTCTTTATCCTCTCTTCCTCTTGTAGAAGAATACCCATCAATTCATCAAAAGTAGGAGGCTTCTCTCAAGCTGAAAGACTTGAAATGAAATTTGATAATCTTGCACTAAGCCATTTAATGTGATGGTGACCAAGTCAGTATTGGACACCTTTTCACCAATGTCGCCTAACTTATCACTTAGCTGTTTGAGACGGGAAATGAAATTTCTTATACTTTCTTTGGCCTCCATTTTAATTGACAACATCTTGGTCTTCAAGACCAAAATCCGGTTGGTATTAGATGTTTCATACAAGATTTTGAGAACATCACATGTTTCTTTGGATGTTTTGCAATCCCTAATATGATGAATGATGTTGTCCTTAACTGACATTTGTAGCAATAACTTTGCTTTTGTTTCCATTTTTTGCCAATCTGGAAGGATTGCAACAACAGTGGGTTTGGGCTCCACCCCACTCACTATGGGCCACAAATTATTTCCCTCTAAAACTATTAATACCTTGAATTTCTAATTTGCATAATTTCCTCCATCAAGTCTTGTGGGCTCATTCAAATAAGTTTTAGCCAAAACATTGGACATCATGGCAAAAATATTTGTCCCCAATCAACAAAATGCACCCAAATCCACCAGATCTACACCCAAATTCACTAGATCCAAAAACAAATGAGCTAGATCTAAAAAAGAAAGTCTCAATCTTCTTGAAAATAAAAAAAAATCAACAAAAATACTTCTTATTTCTCCTTTTTTATTTACCAACCCTCTTTCCAAAAAATTATTTTCACTTTTTTTAACCAAATACACACAATTTTTGACTTTCACACAAAAGAAGATATTTAACTCCTTATGCCTCGTAAATTCTTTTTCACCATGCAAAAAAATAACTAATCCCATACAAATCCTTTAATGTATCGCACCATAATCTTCATAAAATACAAATTCACTTTATGATTGCATTGGTTTTGTAGACATAAAATCATTTTGGAAAAATAATCGAACCTTCTACTCACCACTGTCGAGAGAATAGAGTTGAATAAAATATCAAAACTACTGCTCACACATTCTGCAATGTTCGCGAAGGAAATTTACAAATAGCTTTCACGCCACCCCTAGTTCAACTAAATGGATCAAACTATCCATAATTTTAGGCCGCAAAGAATCACCACACTGATCACACCTCTGCAACCACGACCTTGATCTTGTAAAAATTTTGGAAATCGCTAATCCACAACATTTAATATGGTTGGAAGCGAAGAACCATGACCCACTGTGATGAAGGTTTGCATAGTTAGGGCCTTTACAAGAGAACTAGACAACACCAGTCAGATCTGACTACGATCTCAGCCAACACTAAAAAAAGTTTGGAGAGCAACGACTTAACAACAAGATCTCACAGCGCTCGAGATAACAACCAATGATTAAAAAATTGGAGAGTAGTGAATTAACAACAAGATCTCAGCCAATGATTAAAAAATCAGAGAGCATGAACTTAACAACAAGATCTCACAACCCTCACAAATCTGGGCTCTCTTACTCTCAAATCTGAAGGTTCACTAGATCTCCTTCTCTGGCTCTGATACCATATTAGAGAATTAGAGAGATGCACAAGAATAAAACCAAATACCATTTATCAAAATACTTGTCCAACCAATACATTATATATGCACACATAGACAACCTCTAGGACAACCCAGATCCAAATAATTTGGATCACTAAAATGGCAACAAGAAATTCCAGTTCAATTTGTCGTTGAATTAAATTGTGAATTAAAATTGTGATTATTTTCTCATAGAAATTTTTAATCGTTAAATAAGTTAATTTGACTTAGTTAACTTAGGAATTTAGAGTTGGAAGTCTTTTGGAAGTCATGTATATGTTCTCCCTAAGTTTTAGGGGTCCAGGATGAGTTTTATTGTGAGTTGTAATTAGATAACTCGGTTTACTAAGTTATGTTCAGTTAGATTAGTTCTAATTATTTGTGGAACTAATAGAGGATTAATAGTCAATTGGTGCACTGGTGCGTCCACAAGTGTCACTCTAGTTAACTAAAGATTCCCTCATCAAAAACTCATTCATTTGAATTCTGAGAAAGACCCGGTTGAGCCTAGAGTGCAGGGACAATGTACTATTAGTTGCATGATTTACTGAGTTGTATAAGTCATGCATTAAATCAGAGAAGGACCTATGTTTTGATTGTGCAGTTTTGGAAGCATGAATTCCCTTTAAATACAGACTATTAATCCTAGGAATTACACAAGAGATCAGGGGCTTGGAGAGCTACTGAATGGTATAAGGATTTGGCTTGATCTAGCTTGTGAGTTGTGTTAGCACCTAAATCTGCCTTAGGCTGAAGGAAGGCAAAAATTAGGGTAACCACAAACCACGCTCATTCTAGTAGCTAGCCCTATCAGAGCAGGAAAGGGCTCTCGCCGAGTCATGCTCAGCGAATGGATAGGCAAAATGGTCTGAGATGACTTACAATGCAATATTTACCTTAGGCTAGTAAGTGAAAAGGGATTTTGGAAAATATTTTATGAAGTGACCAAGCTTCTGGGATGTATATGGGACTGGCGCTCACCAAAGAACAGAGAATCGAATATGAAGGCACAGATTATTCCGTGAGGCAAGGTAGGCAGCAAGCGCAGAAATTTCGGCTTAAGGTAACGCGGAATGGAAAGATTGTTGAAGAGAGTGAAAAGGGCATTGTCACATGAATCCTTTTCAACAGAAGAGTAACACTGCACATGAACTTTTCCCACAGGCAGAGAAATATAAATTGAATTCTACCTAATCTCACTTAGAAAATTTCACTGAAATGAAGCATGAAATGAAATATGAAACATAACAAGATACATATGGAACATAAGAACACATTTGCTACACTCACGACCACAAGAATCTCATGAAACAGAGCCGCTGCCTTTCATTAATTCTCTGTCAAAAATACACAGTGCAGAAACAGAGTTTCTTTCCCACAGTCTCCCAGAAGTTACAAGCCAGCCAACCCTTTGCAAATAACTTGCATACAATATATAGAAAGTGTAGAGAAGAGATGGAACGCCCAAGGGTTGGGAAGTTACTCAAATCATTTCGAAAAGGAGATGGAGAGCCAACCATCAGCTATAGGTGCAGCGCTCTCAAGCATGACATTTGGCTGGGGTGACCCTTTGCATTCTTTTGCCACTTGGATAGATACCCATCTGGAGAGAAAACTCTTTAAATGCCGCCTTTGGTGCCAAAAAACCGAAGTGTAGATGACCAGGCCCACTTGGAGAAATCGCGACTCGAAATTTCGTGAAATGGGAGCTAATTGGCCGTTTTTTCTCCTGTGCGCCGCGCCAAATCTTCTGTGTGTCGTGTCACTTTGGAGCCTATTGTGGGGCACTTGCAGGTGTCCAAAATGTGCCCAAGTGGGCTTGTTGGAAAGCCTATCCTATCTACTTTCTAACCCCACTTGAATTTCTCAATTTGGTGCTCATTTTCCCCTCCAAATATTCATTCTCCCAAGGCTGCTTTCTGTGTGTCAAAAAAGTGGCAGAGAGGCCATTTTTGGGTGTTTTTTGACCTTTAGGAGACCCAAAACTTGTCAAAATTTCTTGCCCGGACAAAAGTAGTAGTATTTTTCGATGCCGAATCCAAATATGCAAGCTGTTCCTCGATTAGAGTCCTAGATTTTTAGCGTCGCGCCGCATAGGGAGGAATTTCCTGTTTTGTGCCCAAAAAATTTTCCTGTGACCAAAATTTGCCCAAATTTTTTGAAATTTGGGCTGGAGGTTCCCTATGAAGTGATATGCTGTGCCAAGGAAGCCTCAGCCAAGATTCAAAGCCGATCTTGCTCCTTTGCCTCCTTTGCCTCCTTTGCCTCTTTTGTCGCTTTGCTCAATTTTGCCTTTAGGCTCCTGATTCTTGCTTTGGAACTCATGTTTTGGGCCTGGTAGTGATGAGTCATGCGCCTTAGCATGTCTTTCTCCCTGTTTACTTTATCCAACCGCTGCTCCAAGTGAACGTTCACGTTCTCTAGCACATACTCTCGGTCTTCGTCTCTTTGCTGCATAGGGCTGCCTTGTGCTGCCAGGATGTGTCGCCGGTTTTCCTTGATCATCTACAACTCTATCTCAGCTAGCCGATCCTCAAGTTGCTTTTTCCTCTGCTCCAGATAATACACGTTCCACTTGGGCCTATCCAAGTCCAGGGAGGTTCTCAATCACAGACTGCTGCTCCTGAATGATCTCTCCCAGCTCAGCATTTGTAGGTTCTTCATCTGTCTCATCATCCTGGAGGAGAACAAATTCGGTCTCCTGCTCGCCTGATGGCCCTTCCTCCTGCACTAGTTCCTTGCCCTTACCCTGCTCTTATGATGCTGATGTTGGAAGCGAGGCCCCTTCCACCGCGGGTGGAGATAACACTCGCTTCGCTGCTGCAAACAACGGTCTACTATCCTTCTGGTATGTGATGTATACTGGCATGGTGGTAGTCTCATGGTGCTCGAAATAATGTGAAGGACTTCCCATCTTAGGCTCAAACTGATGTGAAGGATCTCCCACCTCATGTTCTACCTCTGATATCACCGGTGGAGTGCTGAAGAAATCACGGGAGATGAAGTCCGCCCAAGAAATACCCTACAATCCCAACTGATGGTCCACCAAAATCCGGATGAGAGCAAAATGATAGACACTATTTAGCTGTTGTCGTGGGGTCTTGCGCTGCATGAAGTTTTTCATCTTCTCAATGTTGTTGCAGATGAAAAATGGGAGGCTCATCATCTGCACCCTGGTGAAGTGCATGAGCAAGCAGATGTGATAGGCATAAAGGCAAGAAAACTTCCCCTCGCAACTGAAATACTTCATTAACAATCTCATGAGTGGGGCATACTCATCTCTCAAAAATCTGAATGGAAAAACTCTGGTGAGTTGGCTGAAGCAGTTGTTCTTGATGTAAGCCTCATAGTGATGCCTCTCCACCTTCTTCTTCTTATTCTACTGCTCCCCAATGTTTGGTATCCCTGTTTCCACTGATATAGCCTTCGGTGTCAAGGTGAAAGTGACCCTAGCCAAGACAGATTGGCCTCCCTATAGATGAAGTGCAAAAAGGCGGGCCAACTCATGATGGACTTTGACATTCGCCACCCTTTGACAAAATTCACAACATGCCAAGTGCTGGAAACAAGACATGGCAGGTGGGCATGCCTGCAGGTCAGTGAGGGTGCTTGGCTCATCTCTAAGATGACTGCCGCTCTGATGATGTCTCCTATGGGCCCTCTCTCCTGAAGATGTGTCACTGTGGGTCCCCTCCTCATACTCTGATGAATTTTCTGATGCCATTACTGCTACTTGTATCCTAAGTTTTATTCTGCCCTCTGAATCCAATGGAACGGATAGATGCTCTGAAAATCTGTCACCAAGGGGACAATAAAACAGGGGAGTGTTAGGAGGGGAATGATGAAAAGGGGAATAGGGGTTTAAAGGAGAAATTTATTAGGGATTTGGGAGTGTTTGGGGTATGGTTTTGATGGGGTAGGTTTTGGGATATTCTGAGCTATAGGAATAAAGGGGACAAAATGGATATGATTACAATGTAGCTAGGGTAACTATTAGGGGAAACTGCTCCAGGGGAATTAGCTGATAGAGGTAGGATAGGAGCATATTTAGCAATCATGTTACTGTAGAAAAACCCTAGTTTTTTGCCCTTATTTGTGTCATTTTTGCTTTTGCTTACTAAAAATTTTGCCTTTGATTTCATGGTCACCAAAATCATATTTTTCTTTAAGTTAAGGATCAATGGTGAAGGTATCTAGGGCCACCTTTGCAATTTTGAGAGCCATTTATAAAAATTTGGGCGATTCAGTGCTTTTTTAGGCTCACAGGCCTGTGCGCCGCGTGCTTTACCCAGTGCGCCGAATGCTGGGTATGCACCGCGCCAGTGCAATATTAACACTGTGGTCGGGCTCCTAGTGCGCCATGCGTCCTGAGTGCACCGCGCCACCTTGTGTGTGCGCCGCGCACTGTCAAATGACATTAATTTGCTTGGAACTCCGGGGGTGGGTCTTAGTGGAGATTTCTAGGGGGTTTCCTTAGGAGACAAGGTGGAATGGAGGTGACAATGATGAGGCGTGAGGGGACAAGGGGATGGGAGTAAAACCTTGGTGGTGTCTTCACTAATTTGCAACCCCATTTATCATTTTTGCTTTGATGATTATTTTCATGGATGGCCAATGTGCTTTGGATATCATTCAACCTCTACCAAACCATTGACGAAATTGACAGAGAAGAGGTTTCATTCGAGCCTACCTCTTGCTTGCTAGCCTTCAACCGGGATATAAAACAAATTTGCAAGTGTTTTGAGCTCCCTGGCTATGTGCATCGCGCGCCAAGCCCAGTGCACCGCGCGCCCTGAGTGCGTCACGCCCTTGTTGATTTTGCACTGTGGGCTGGATGCCAGTGCGTCACGCCCTCTGTGTGTGCCTCGATCCCTGGTGTGTGCGCCACGCCCTTTGGAAACCGGCTCTCCTTCACTCAAACGCTCATGAATTTGCTCTCTTACCTCTGTAATTTCTCTCCAATCTTGGCAAAGCACAAATGGTTTTTGTTTTGGGCAAAAACAAGTATATATAGGCTTGGGAGAGTTGGGTTTAATTTTTTCTTCTTTGAAAACCCACTTTCTAATGTTTGAGTTTTGCACCTTTTTCATTGACTTTAAAACACTCTGCTTTTCATTTTTTCTTTGAAATTTTGGCTCTCATGATGAAATTTTCGGCATTTCTTTGCAGGGACTGTGTGACTGGGCACTTGGCCATGAAAACCATGACTGCATTTGAAAAAGTCAACTGGCGATTTTTTGGAAAATTTTGTCATAGTTGACCTTGTTTGACTTTTCTTCAAAATGGAGTTTTGAAGAAGAGTCGATGTCTCTTCAGGTGATGATGAAGCTTTCTGAACCATAGTTGTATAAGGTCTCCCTCTAGCCTACATGGCTTGTTCTGGAAATGTTTTTCAAAGACCACATTGATGATTTCCCAGACCCAGCAATAAAAAGGACTTTGTCTTGTAATATGACCAGACCTTGACTATCATGAAATTTTAGTGATTATGGACCAAGACCTGAGCCAACAGGGACCAGAGATGAGGGAAAATGACTAGCATGACTATCTCCGTCAGATCATGACATGTCCCTAGCGAAATGCAGCTGAGTGGATGGAGCGGGACACCTAAAATTGAAATGCACAAAGAGATTTGATCTCTGACGGAGGGCTGACCAAACCGACTCTAACATTGGCTCCAATGGGGGATGGTAGCTCCTATGGAGGTGCCAAAAATAGCAGATCTCTGGAGGAGCTAGATAGTGCCTTTTGTCCATTGGGCTATGGAGTCATCATTTTGATAAACAGCACAAGACTCTGACTTATTTATAAAACTGGAATAACCAAGAAATTGACTCAAACTTGACAATTGGAATAACTCAGAAACTGAATTTACCTACTAAAACCAAACTGAAATAAAAATGGTATTTACAATGACAGTGGAAGCAGCATTAATAGATCAACAATGATACCGCTTGAGCAGCCGACCATTGATCGGCCCTCCAGGATAGTCTTCCCCATTCATTTCCTTCAGAAGAAAGGCATTCTGACCTCTATATGCTGCAATTTTGAAAGGACCTTTCCATAGATTTTCGAACTTTCCGTGCTTTCATTTTTCTTCATTCCTTGCATCCCACTTCAGCACCACATGATCCAACTAAAATTTGTCTGCTTTAGCTTTTCTGGTAAATTTTCTTTATCCTCTCCTGCAACTTGGATGTGTTTTTGAAAACTTCTTCTCTTGTTTGCTGCAAGTGGATCATTTGATTCAGCCTTCTCTGCATGGGATCTTCCTCACTGCCGACCTCCTGAAGAAGTTTGACCACCGGGGCAGCAAGAGAAGCAGGAAATAGTGTGTCCACTCCATAAACCAGCTCAAACGGTGACATACCAATAGACTTTTTCTAACTGATTCGATTTGCCCAAAGCGCGTGGACCAACCTCTTGTTCCAGCTCTTCTTATTTATTTCCAGCAGCTTCTTGATGATGTTGACCAAAGATTTATTCGAAGATTCTGCCAATCCATTTCCTTGTGGATGATAGGCAGTTGAATGACCCAAAATTATGTGATATTTGTGACAAAATTCTACCATCCTTTTTTATTTGAAAGCTGCTGCATTATCAGTGATTATTTTGTTTGGACAACCAAAGCGAGACAAGATGTTATTTTCAAGAAATGAAATGATTACCGTGTCTGTCGCTTGTCTGGTAGGGGCTACCTCAATCCATTTTGTGAAATAGTCTGTCACTGTAAGGATCCACCTATGCTGTCCGGAAGAGGCGGGATGAATTTCCCCAATGAAATCCAACCCCCACTACTGGAATGGAGTGCTCACTTTGATAGGCTTAAGTGGCAAAGGCTGTAATTTCTGTTTCCCTTCAAAAATTTGACACTTATGACAGCGCTTTACCATCTTATGCACATCAGCAAACAAAGTAGGCCAGTAGTACCCCGCTCTCAAAATTTTGTTCGCTGTTGATTTCCAAAAAAGATGTCCACCACACTCTCCTCCGTGGAAATCCTCCATGACTTTCTTTGCCTCCTCTTCCACCAGACAGTTTAACAAAATGCCATCGGGATCTTTCCAATACAGTGCAGAATTCAAGATACAAAACTTGGCAGCCTTCAATTTGAGTGTTCTCGCTTTGTTTCTAGCCATGTCGAGCGGTGGTGATAGATTTTTCATCACATATATTATATCAGAATACAATGGGGACAAAACAAACATATCGGATACCTAAACTGAAGTTCCTTCATCATTCTCCTCGGACATGGCAGCGATCATATTTATGTCCAATGCATGCAAATTTGATTCAGCCATTAGCTTCGCCAACCCCTGTCCTTTGACCAGCTTTGTAGGCTTTATCTCCACATCGTATTATAGCAAGGCTGTGATCCAATTGCCTCTTCTCTGTTGTGGGGAAAAATTCCTATGCAGGACGATCCTATCCACCTAAGGTGTGACAGTGCCTTAGCAACAAACAGATACAGCTATTCTGGTTCTTTCCTTTATGAAATGTGAAAGAGGGGAGATCAATGGACTTACCGGTGTCTTCTGTTTGTCCCTCGATCTAGATCCTCTTCTCTTTGGGTGTTCACAGCTACTTTCCTCCTCGCTTGCTCAAGAGAACAACTACTTGATTCCCACGAGATCACAAGAGAACAGCTACCTGTGACAAGAGAACAGCTACTTGCGACAAGAGAAGAACACAACACAAAGGCAGATATTCATATTCACAAATGATTCAGGATTAGAAGTAAATCAAATACACTAATGCAATCATACAAATACACCAGTATATAGGAGAAAACTAAGATAGCTTTATTGATTGATAACAAGGTTCAGGAAGAGATACAACCCAGAGGGCTCCAATCCAGCATCTCCTTCCCAGCAGAATGGAATTCCTTCTTCAACTCCCTTCAAAGCATTAAGCACCCAATGTTTCCAGTCTCAAACCAACAGCAATTCTTTGCAATAACAAAATTCCAGCCTCTAGATCTCATGGAGGTGAGATCCATATATAGATGTTTGGAGAGAGGATGAGTCAGCTTGAGATCTGACTAGTGTCCTCTCCCTCTCTCAGTTCTTGAGTCCACTTGGAGGTTCTTTCTTCCACTTGGAGATTTGGAACCTCTTACTCATCATCAGTCGAATTCCCTGAGGCAAGTGTCATTTTGGAAGCTTCCTGAGCATTGACACATTGAGGAATGAGCCTGCCACTTGTCCAATCTCGCTCAGCGCAGGTAGCCTTTGTTGGAGTTGACATTCAACGCAGGTAGACAGTGGAGCAGTTGACATTCAGCACAGATGCTCAGTGGAGCAGTTGACATGATCCTGAATTGACTTGTTTTTGAGTGGTTTCAGGTGGAGAACTTCTGTGAATTGCTGTGGTTAGTTAGCCTTGTTCCTCTAGGGGTAGAAACAACATGTTTTAGGGACTTTGGATCCCTTAGATTATGGACATTTCATGCTCAATGTTGTAAGGCACAAAAATTTCTATAACAATTGCCCCCTAAAGTATGAGGCCGTTTATCGGGTGAAATGCTTTATCTAGGAGGGTCCGAAGTTCATCCATTTGCTGGGAGGAGACCTGTAATAAGATACAATACAATACATTATGATTCATACTGCTTTCATGATCTAGCTGAGGCGGGCATTCCCATCCTCAGCTTTATAATTCATTTTTGTACATAGAACAGACGATCGTCTGATGGTAGACTGATAATTTTGGCGAAATTATCATCCTTTGAGTAGGATGATCATCTGCTGCAATGATGTACATGTCAAATGTTTTTATTTTTCCTGAATATATATCGCAGCCCGGATGGATGAAACTAGATCCGGGGTCTTCAAACTCGTTCGATCTTCACTCTAAGTACAAGTCGATCCATGTGAGAACTGCGCTGAAGTCGAACATGGAAAGACATCGCTTGATTACCAGTCAATGATGTAAACCGTTAATAAGCGCGAGAGGAATCACCGATAATGATAATGACCCTCAAGGTACTGCAGTACAATTCACGTGGTGTGAATAAAGGACTTGGCGTCGAACACCACGCAAAATCTTCTGGTCGAAGGTCATTGATGTATACCTGTCGCCGGAAGTGAGAAACTTGCCATTGAGGCATGCAAGATTCAAAGTATTGAAGGGGTTGTTCCTAGATCAACTTCTTGGATAATGAGCTGATGTCGACAAGAAGCGATCCGTCAAAGGAGGGCCTTGATGAATCCCACATCAGTGACATGGAATGGAGTTAATGATTTTAATGGAGGTGAAAACGATCTGTGACATATGATTCAGGGTGGCGGTCATGAATGGATGAAGGATAATGTATGGCAGTGGATGGGACCCGGTTGACTCTTTCTGAAGGACTTCTCTTGAACATATGGCGACACTGATGCGATGGATCGGTAGCATTACCCCAATTATGGATGGTATGGCGAGACCATGGATGTGACCGGTGAATGAAACAACCCAACCCGAATGTGGTACGGAGGAAAAGTGTCATGTTCAAGAGCGACTTGCTACCATCAAAGTTTTCTTTAGTTTCTTCCAATTTTTCCCCAGTCATTGCTGACCAGTACCTCTTTATTTTTGTCAAGCTTGAGGAGGATAACATATGCTTTTTCTATAACCTTCCCTTCAGGCAAGCCCATCGCTATGTTTTAATGAGCCTAGCGATAGTGAAACTCGTTCTCGTCTAAAGACAATTTTGTCACTATTTAATGATTTTAACAAGTCTAACGACAAGGATAACTCGGTTCTTTTCATTTTTAGAGAGTCTGAAAAGATACATAAAGTCAACTCCAAAATTCCTTTTTCGTCATCTAATCCCTTAAGTCCGAAAAAGTATAAAACAATACAGAAGGGATGAGTTTTCGATAGTTTTAACGAGCCGAACAAAACAAGCGCTCGATCTTTTTGTGCAATAATCCCTCAGGTCCAAAAATATTAAAATCTAGAGGAGGGATAGCTCTTCCGGTCTCTTTAACGAGCTGGAAGGCCAAAACTCGGCAATCTTTTCATATTTTACGAGTCAGTTGAAAAGAGCTTAAAGAAGACTCGTCTTCTGAGGAACGAGTGATGAACAGGGTTAGTAGCTGATTCTAGGTACAGGTTGGAATTTTCCAATCACGGCAGTGTCACAAGGATGGCTAGGTGAAATCACTCTTCGCAGCTGTTCCTCAAAATGGGTAAACAATCATATGGAGGTGAACGATCGGCCAAATGAAAAGTGGAGGTGACGGTGCAAACACGACCAAGGCTTTTATGGTTGATAAGGTTACGTACACAATGGTTATTTTACCGGTAATGGATTCATTTTTTAAAGAGCTTGAATGCGCCAAAACACTGCTCAAGCTTATGTAACGAGCATGAATTCCACGTTAAAACTGCTCGGATCTTGCGTTTATTTTTTAACGAGCATGAACTTTATGCTAAAACTGCTCGATGTCGCTTTTCTATTTTTTAACAAGCATAAATTCCGCGTTAAAACTGCTCGATTATACCCAGTCATATGATAAGAGTGTCTCATTGGAGATGCTATTTTTTATGGAGCTTCATCTCACGTAAGCTTTGCCCCGGATCCTTTCGTTATGCAAGTTCGGAAATGACTAATCCTACGAGTTTAAAGGGTTAGAGGTCCTAAAAATTTAAAAAATAAATAGTCGCCCCTTGCTAGCACTCCAAAAGGTTTGCATGCCCCCAGGCATAAAGTACGATTTCAAGGTTACCTCTACTTCACTTCCGCCAAAACATTTGTTTTAACGAGAGAGGCTTACCTCTTTCAGGTTACCCAAAGATTGTCTCGTTCACGGAGCAAACAAGACATTTCTTCGGCGATGTCTACCGAAATAGACAAAGGTGGGTGAAAAATAGTTTATTTCACTCACATAACTTTGACAAAAGAATCTTATTCTAGAACAACCCTCTTCCTAGACGGACGGGGTACGGACTAGTCATATTCTCCCGCGGAAACCTACCCTATACCCAAAGTTTCCCTGCCGAAGCAGGCCAGGACGCATGCCCCCTGGGTTCTAGTCATATCCTCCCGGATTACTCGTGCTCATCAGGAGGACGGACCGTGGGTTGAGACACTTCTTGCGTGAATAGACCATTTAGGGATGGTATATGACTATTTGTGATGCGTGATCCGGGGAACGAAAGTTGGTCCACGAGCTTGACCATTCTTCCTTCATGCGGAAAACACATTACTCTAAAGAGTGAGGAGACGATGGCTCCCATGCAATATATATAGTCTCGTCCAAGGAGTAGGTTATAATCCAAGGGTCCTTGAACGACCATCACGTTCATTTGAATGGTCTTCCCTTTCAATGTTATGGGCACATTGGGGAGGATCCCTAAAGGTCGACTGGTTCCCTTATCAAAGCCTGATAGATTTCTCATTTCAGGCAAAAGCGCAGGTGAACCAAGCGCTTTCCAAGCAATAGAGGAAAGGATACTCACAGATGCCCCTTCATCTATAACTGTACCATCCATTACCATTCTGTATATTTGGACAATGATTCTGAATGGTATGCTAGCTGGCAAGCGGGGTCTGCCTAGTTGGTTCCAGTCGAAGGACACAACCAGGTTGCTTGGTGGTGGGACCGAGTATACGGCTGGATAGCACTCTGAAGAACTTCCTTCCTGCGATAAAGGAATGGTGGCATTGCCCCCTTGACCATCAGAGTCAATGCTGATGAAGAGAATCTGGACGATGTCGTCTTTATTCTCTTCTGTGATGGTGTCATTCGAAGATAGAGCCTCTGAAGGCAAAACCGGGTCAACTGCCGTTTCAACCTTTAGACTTTTGTCAGGTATGGATTCAGACGGCTCATCTTCAATGACAGGTGCTTCGGCTGACCACCTGGGTGGGTCAACCGAGCTCTCAACTAGCGAGGGACTTGGCAGGAGTCTTTGATATCCAGGAGGAAGTTGCGCTCGTAAAATCGGGCGATCTTCCAGCACTCTTTTTGCCTCGTCTAAGAAGGGACAACGGTGGATGGCATGATCGCCTTCACACAGTCTGCAGGGAAATTTAGCTTTCCCACTCTGTCCTGGGGCTTCACTCCCACTAGTCGACGGTGAGCAGTCGACATGGTTATCAGAGGTCGATGCTACCGAATTGTGCAAACGGGGGGACCAGTCTCTTAGTATCCGCAGGATACAGGGACAATCTCTATGGAAGTGGTCTCCCTTGCGTATGACGCATGGCGATTTAGGCCTTGCGAGTGCTGTGTGTGGATTTTTGTCAGATGACACTTGTTTGCCCCCAGTCGCCTTAGGCTCCTTCTTCTTCTTCTCCTTCTTCTCCTTAGGAACTCGGTTTTTTGATTTACCAGTTCCGTCAAGTGAAGAGGAAGGAGGAGAGGGAGATGAAGTAGAAGGCCGGGAGGCAACTCTTGTCTGATCTAACTGTTGACTCGACTGTTCAGGAATGGTGGTGTTCTGAACGACATTGGTTGAAAAGAGGCAGACTGGTAGGCCAATTGTCAGTCCTGGAAGCGATAATGTGGCCATATGGGGCGCACCAACATCTCCCCAAGAGGAGAAGGGACTAGGATTTCCACCAAGGGGAATTCCTTGGTTGGTTTGCTCCATCTTTTCAACCTAAAGATCAACGCGGGAATAAAGGGTGATTGTTCCGTTTAAAATAAATTGTTAACCATGCTTTAGACACAACTTGCTTTTTCGCTTTTAAAGAGTCGAGAAAAAGCTAAAGATGACTCTAGTCTCCTTCGATGTTTTAACGAGCCCGAAGTGACAAATGCTCAGATGGACTTTTTCTGTTATAGAGTCTGAAAAAGGCCAAAAGAAACTGCTCTGGAGATCTAGGCAGAGGGTGTGCCAAACTTTTCGCAAAACCGCAGAATACTTTTTAAGGTACGGGCGGTCGATCTTCGTGAATGTTGTGTTCACTGCATTCCGATCAGTAGGGCGGCCGACACGGCTTCCTAAGGATAAAGGATATATGCCTATAGGGGTCTCCCAATATATACGCGACGGTACATGGGAGCACAATCTGTACTAGCGCTATCGTCCCTCAGGAGGAATCACCCACCTTCCACGAGATCGACAGTCACTAGGCTTAACGACGTCGGAACACGTCTCTAGCCTAGACCTCTATGTTGTGCGTTATGTTACAAAGCGTTGTTAGGTTCATTCAGTTTATTTTAGGTTAATCTTTTTAAAGTTTGCCTTTCAAGGTTCACCATGAGATGTATGATACAAATTCCTAAATGCAGTCTAAAGATGATAAGCAAGCTTTATAATCTTTTCAACTTTGAAAATCCTAGCTAGTAAGGGAAAAGAAAGACACTATCTTTTCTCAAAGAGCAATCAGCACACTCTAATGCACTCTTTCCTAAATCAATCATGCAAACTTATCAAAATGCAAATGCGCAATGCAGGTGTTTGTTTTCCACTTTCTTAGTATAGATGCCTATAAAGAAAGATTTTTGTACAACTTTGAATTTGTTTTTAAATGACAGATACAAACAAGTTTACTTTTTCGAAAACAACAAGGGTAGAAGAGATTACAATCACTTTGCGACTTTCGAAATGAATACTTGTTTCGACACTTAAAAAAGACAAACTCAAACCAATAAGCAAAAGCAAATGATAATCAACTGTAAACAGCCAATGAACTCTCTCCTAAGATCACAATCAATCAGATCTGAATCAAGGGCTACAGGATGATTATTTCACTCATGCAAAGGAAAACTGTAAATGACATAAAAACACATAAAAACACTTACAGTCTTTTTGTACAAAAGGAGGTGGAATCTAAGCAAAGAAAAGGAGTTATCAGACTGGTACCTATGCTGGTTAAAGGCTGCAAAAATAGAGATCAAAACAGGGAAACAGACAGCAGATAACCCCAGCTGCACAAGGCTAAACTGGTTCAGCCCAAGTCCAACACTGTGGAGTTGACATTCAGCGCAGGTAGCCTTCACGGGACCTGCGTTGAAATGCAGATTTCCTTCACAGTGTCTGCGCTGAAGGAGAAACTCTCGTTTCCCCTGGGTTCTGGGTCACAAAATGCTCAAAAATCAACTGTTTCAGGCCAAATCAGAAACACAAGCAAGGTATAATCAGAGGGATGCTTTGAGAGGGTACTAAATACTATCACAAAGGATCATCAAGTCATTTGTGAGTCCATTGTTCAGATCATAGACAAAAACCCAGTGAAGGATCAAGGCAGCAACAGTCTACTTTGCAGAAGCAGTTCGATTGTTGCTGTTGAGTCTATGAAGCAAACAATGATGTAAACACAAATAAAATGACTAAAGCAATCTCCCCAGCGGAGTCGCCAATTTGTTGTGGGGAAAAATGCCTATGCAGGACGATCCTATCCACCTAAGGTGTGACAGTGCCTTAGCAACAAACAGATACAGCTATTCTGGTTCTTTCCTTTATGAAATGTGAAAGAGGGGAGATCAATGGACTTACCGGTGTCTTCTGTTTGTCCCTCGATCTAGATCCTCTTCTCTTTGGGTGTTCACAGCTACTTGCCTCCTCGCTTCCTCAAGAGAATAGCTACTTGATTCCCACGAGATCACAAGAGAACAGCTACCTGTGACAAGAGAACAGCTACTTGCGACAAGAGAAGAACACAACACAAAGGCAGATATTCATATTCACAAATGATTCAGGATTAGAAGTAAATCAAATACACTAATGCAATCATACAAATACACCAGTATATAGGAGAAAACCAAGATAGCTTTATTGATTGATAACAAGGTTCAGGAAGAGATACAACCTAGAGGGCTCCAATCCAGCATCTCCTTCCCAGCAGAATGGAATTCCTTCTTCAGCTCCCTTCAAAGCATTAAGCACCCAATGTTTCCAGTCTCAAACCAACAACAATTCTTTGCAATAACAAAATTCCAGCCTCTAGATCTCATGGAGGTGAGATCCATATATAGATGTTTGGAGAGAGGATGAGTCAGCTTGAGATCTGACTAGTGTCCTCTCCCTCTCTCAGTTCTTGAGTCCACTTGGAGGTTCTTGCTTCCACTTGGAGATTTGGAACCTCTTACTCATCATCAGTCGAATTCCCTGAGGCAAGTGTCATTTTGGAAGCTTCCTGAGCATTGACACATTGAGGAATGAGCCTACCACTTGTCCAATCTCCCTCAGCGCAGGTAGCCTTTGTTGGAGTTGACATTCAACGCAGGTAGACAGTGGAGCAGTTGACATTCAGCGCAGATGCTCAGTGGAGCAGTTGACATGATCCTGAATTGACTTGTTTTTGAGTGGTTTTAGGTGGAGAACTTCTGTGAATTGCTGTGGTTAGTTAGCCTTGTTCCTCTAGGGGTAGAAACAACATGTTTTAGGGACTTTGGATCCCTTAGATTATGGACATTTCATGCTCAATGCTGTAAGGCACAAAAATGTCTATAACATTCTCCCTTCCGGATCGGTCTGCACTAAAACATCTTTCACAGCAGTATTAGGAACATAGGCCAGAATGTAAGAATGTAGGATATACACCCGGAAATCCTTCAGTGCCTTCACCAATTCCAGGGCTTGCTTCTCAATGATGTTGTACTTCAAATCTGCATCCCTTATAGCCCTGCTGAAGAATGCAATGGGTCTTTCATGATCATCCCTCTTCTGCAATAGTACCGCTGCCATAGTGTGCTCAGAAGCAAATGAAAACAATATGAAATCTTGAGTGTAATCCAGGTTGACTAGAACTGGAGCTGAAGAAAGGGCCAATTTGACCAAGTTGAAAGATTTTACAGCCTCATTTGTCCATTTCACCTGCTTGTCCTTTTTAAGCATGTTGGTCATTTCTTTCAAGTGTTCCACAAGATTAGGCACAAAACGACGCAGAAAATTCATCTTACCATTGAATGATTGTATCTCCTTTTTGTTCCTAGGTAGATCAATTTGCTGAATTGCTTGCACACGTGCTGGGTCTATATGGATGCCATCTTTTGAAATGATATGCCCAATTAATTTGCCTTCCTCCATGGCGAACAAGCTCTTCTTAGGATTCAGCGATAGGTCATATTTCCTGCATTTTTGAAAGACAATTTTTAGGTGATGCATGTGCTCTTCATCGGATTTTGAAAACACCGTCAAGTCATCCAAGTACACCACCAAAAACACATCCTTCTCATTTGCAAACACCAAGTCCATTCCACGCTTAAATGTAGCACCTGCATTATTTAAACCGAATGGCATTTTGGCATAGTGAAATGTTCCCCATGGAGTTGTGAATGCTGTCTTATCTATATCATCTTCATGGACAGAAATTTGGTTATATCCAGAATAACCATCAAGCAGTGACATACGAGATGCCCCCACTACTCGCTAAAGTATATGGTCCATCTTGGGCAGCGGATAGTTGTCCTTCAATGAGACCTTGTTTAGATTTCTCAAATCGATGATAGGCGGATCTCACCGGTCTTCTTTCATACATGCACTAAGTTAGATATCCAATCTGAAAATATGATAGGCACAATGATACCTGAGTTGTACAACTTATTTACCTCCTTTTCGATAGATGGCAACAACTTTGGATTGATCCTTCTCAGCTTTTGTCTAAATGGTTTTTGATTGGGCTTGATAGGTATTGTGTGTTGAATGATATTCGTATCATAGGTCTTCAAATCAGAATAATCCCAAGCAAATACATCTGCAAATGAGGCCATCAAACTGATATATTTGTCCTTGATCTTTGGCAGTAATGCTTTGGACAATTTCACTAACTTTGGATTGGCAGTTGTACCGATGTTGACTTCTTCTACACCTTTCTCCGTTGGCTGCAAAGTTGGCTTGCAGGCTACATCATCCTGATCAAAAAGTTCCTCTAGGGGTATCAAGCCTTTAGGAATGATGTTATTCTTCAGCTGTAATACTTCCATTTGATTGATCTGCACTTATTATGTACCATTCCCTTTGTTCTCATCGTTTTCCACATCAATTAAGGTTTCTTTGAACTTGCCTTTGTTGAGCAGAAAATCCTTAATCTCCTCATCATCTTGGAACACTTGCCAATGTTGCTGATTGTCTGGAATGGTTGGACGGTGCTTGACATGGATTTCAAATTTATTGTTGGAGTTCATGGGGATCTTCAAGCTGCTCACTACCTTGGCAAGAGCATCAACAATACTATTTTGTATTCGCGGCACACATGTCAAGGTGTATTTGCAAAATAGCTTCAAGATGTCCAAAACTGCATTACGATAGGCCCGCATCCTAGGATGTTTTGCTTGATACTCACCTCTGACCTGTTTTATCACCAACTCGGAGTCATCATATATTGAAATCCTCTTTGCATTCAGCTTTCTAAGAATCTTCAGGCTAGCAATCAGAGCTTCATATTCAGCTTCATTATTGGAACATTCAAAGGCCAACTTGTAGGAGAAAACTCTCACGCTGCTAGGCACTTTTTTTTGGGGCGGAGAAAGGACTGCGTACCCAAATACCAATACCAGCGCCATCATTCCCTACTGCTCCATCAAAATCCATGGTCCACAAGCCTTCTTCTTCTTCTTGTAAGTGCTGAAAATCTTTTTGTTGTCCATTGTTTGCTTGTTGTCCATCGTTTTCAGCTGATTGCCCAATCTTTTGCTGCTTTTCTTGTCCTTCTTTCTTCAAAATCTCTCTAAAATTTTCTGTTATCTCTGGAATGTCATCTGCTTCTACTATCTGACTATCTATCTCATTTAAACTATCTGAAAACAAAACAAAAGACTCTAAATCTGTATGTACATAGTTTATAGGATGATTTATCAGTTTCTCCTTGCTTGTGATCATATATTTCATCTTTTGTTCCCGATATAATTTCCTCATCTGTCCAAACACCAGGATTGTTGCATAGGAGAAATCCAGCTGTAGTGTCCCTTTCAATTTTTCTACCCAAGACCTGGAAAGAAGCATGCCAAACCTTGGAGGAATGTCTGCTACCACTACATCCATCAGAACGTTTTTCATAGGAAGCTGATCTAAACTCACAACTAAGTCTTTGATGAGCCCTATGCACCTTACTCTGCTAGAATCGAATGAATAGAGATCATGATATTGGCGGGTGATGTCCAGACCAAGCTTATCCATGATAGCCTTGGGCATGAGATTGTGAGAAGCTCCGGAATCGAACATGGCATTGTGTAGCACAAAGTCATGCAATCGTAAACTGATATAGAAGGGTGGCACCTCGCTCTCAGGAGACTCACCATTCATCGCTGGCCCAAAAATCATTTTGGGCTGATCATCTTCCATGTTTACCATGTCGGACATTGGGTCCAAATTCAACATTTTAGAAATTTGTCCTCTGTAACCGCTGTTCTTCATGATTTCAGTCAAAGGGATGGATACCTTTAGCTTAGAAATCTCATTCTCTAGGCTAAAAGCGGGAGTTCTTTCTACCTCTTTGACTGGGATCTCTTTCCTTTCCTTCTCTTTTGATGTGGCTGGTTGCTGTGATTGTTCTACTAACTTTGATTTGCTGCTCTCCGGAACAACCGCCTCCTTTCCCTTTCTTTGTGTAGCTGATGGATCCTTCTTTGTTGTTTCATCCTCCTTCTTTTTCTAAATTGATTTGGCTGGTACATCTATGTTTCTAAGGGAATATCACTGCTATTGTGCGGGCAAAGCATTCATATACCCTCTTTGATATTCTTCTGATTCTTCTTCTAACACGGTTTCGTTAGCTAGAATAAAATCAGTGTCTTGGTGTGTAGCTGAATTTACTGCGCATTCTTATTCTTCGGTGATGTAAATAGGAAGCTCATCTGGAGTAAAGTGATGGTTTTCCTCACCTATTACATTCTCGTCCTCATCTGACTCTAGTCCATGCACAAAATTCTCCTGCAAAGGTGTTTGTACCGGCTGTTGTGCTGTCTGCTCTTGAGTCCGCTGATCTCTTTGTCTAATTCTATATTGTGGCTATTGTTGGCCACGAAAGTTAGGATTCCTAACTTGTGGCTCTGGCTTGTCAAGTTTTACCCTTTCAAGCATTTGTTATACCTTTTTGAGCAGCTGATCCATTGAAGAAGATTCTTCTTTCATCATGGTTTTCTTCTCTGCTTTCGCTCTAGCTCTTTTGGACAGCAGATTTGCCTCAACGCTAACCGCAATTTTCTGCATGTCTTCCATTGTAGCCGGTACTCTCTCTCTCTCAATTGGCACACCATGTCAGCATTAAAACCATCTGGAAACTTCATCATCGCTAGTCCCACAGGTGGCTTTAGATGGTCTGGGATTTCGTTGTAGACTGCATTAAATCTAACACAATAATCTTGGACCGACTCACCGGCATTCCACTTGATTTGTTCATACTCGGCCAGAATTTGAAGGGGATTATTTTTCACTTCCCACCGGTTCAAAAATTTTCTTTGTAGCTCAGCCGAGGTAGTGATACTTGCAGCCGTCAAACCTCTGAACCATTTCCTCACGTCACCTGCAAATGTTTGCACAAAGAGCCTCATTGCTACGTTCTCTGCATCGATCTCATGAAGTTCATAGAAATTTGCCATTTTATCCACATGTTGCTGAGCTGTAATACTATTAGGAGTGCCATCAAAAAATGGGATTTTACTTTGATAGTCATTTGGCATGTCATCTAGGACTTGGGGCAGAACAAGGGGTGCGAAACGGGCAGCCATCATTCTCGGTGGATTTGGCCTTGGAGGTGTTGGAGGAGTGTGCACAGTTTGCAAGGGGCTTGCACTTGGAGTTTGGGGCTGTGTGGCAATGTAGTTATCGATTAATCTATTAGCTCTTTCTGTCTCAAGGTCTACGAGAAATTGCGGATTGGGAACGGTGTAATCAACCGCCCTTTCGGATTTAGACTCAAACAAAGATATCTCAAATCTTTCGTCAAACTCAAGCTCTTCAAGATACTCAAAAATGTCGGGACATGAATGGGATTTGAACACAGGGGTTATGGTGCTTTCTTGATGAAGGAGTCTCGGGATCAAATTGGGATTTTCGTAAATGTGAGGAGGGTCCAGGTCTGGATTTTCTCTGGTATATCGTCTTGAGGCTAGCGTGCTATTGGGATAAATTATGGGACACAACCAACTTACTTAGCCTTTCCAATCCTAAGCTCATCATCTGGAAGCCTAGAATTCTTATAAAACAAGGGGATTTGATTTTCAAATTATCCCCAGTATGGTCGCCACTATGTTAGCACCTAAATCTACATTAGGCTGAAGGAAGGCAAAAATTAGGGTAACCACAAACCACGCTCAGTCTGGTAGCTAGCCCTACCAGAGCAGGAGAGGGCTCTCTCTGAGTCATGCTCAGCGAATGGATAGGAAAAATGGTCTGAGATGACTTACAATGCAATATTTACCTTAGGCTAGTAAGTGAAAAGGGAATTTGGAAAATTTTTTATGAAGTGACCGAGCTTCTGGGATGTATATGGGACTGACACTCAGCAAAGAACAGAGAATCGAATATGAAGGCACAGATTATTCCGTGAGGAAAGGTAGGTGGCAAGCACAGCAATTTCGGCTTAAGGTAACGCAGAATGGAAAGATTACTGAAGAGAGTGAAAAGGGCATGGTCGCATGAATCCTTTTCAATAGAAGAGTAACACTACACATGAAATTTTCCCACAGGCAGAGCAATATAAATTGAATTCTACCTAATCTCACTTAGAAAATTTCACTGAAATGAAGCATGAAATGAAATATGAAACATAACAAGATACATATGGAACATAAGAACACATTTTCTACACTCACGACCACAAGAATCTCATGAAACGGAGCCGCTGTCTTTCATTAATTCTCTGTCAAAAATACACAGTGCAAAAACAAAGTTTCTTTCCCACAGTCTCCCAGAAGTTACAAGCCAGACAACCCTTTGGAAATAACTTGAATACAATATATAGAAAGTGTAGAGAAGAGATGGAACGCCCAGGCGTTGGGAAGCTACTCAAATAATTTCGAAAAGGAGATGGAGAGCCAACCATCAGCTACAGGTGCAGCGCTCTCAAGCATGACATTTCGCTGGGGTGACCCTTTGCATTCTTTTGCCACTTGGATAGATGCCCATCTGGAAAGAAAACTCTTTAAATGTTGCCTTTGGTGTCAAAAAACCGAAGTGTAGATGACCGGGCCCACTTGGAGAAATCGCGACTCGAAATTTCGCGAAACGGGAGCAAATTGGTCTTTTTTTTCCCTTATGCGCCGCGCCAAATGCTCTGTGCATCGTGCCACTTTGGAGCCTATTTTGGGGCACTTGTAGGTGTCCAAAATGTGCCCCAGTGGGCTTGTTGGAAAGCCTATCCTGTCTACTTTCTAACCGCACTAGAATTTCTCAATTTGGTGCTCATTTGCCCCTCCAAATATTCATTCTCCCAAGGCTACTTTCTGTGTGTCAAAAAAGTGGCAGAGAGGCCATTTTTGGGTGTTTTTTGACCTTTAGGAGACCCTAAACTTGTCAAAATTTCTTGCCCGGGCACCAGTAGTAGTATTTTTCGATGCTGAATCCAAATATGCAAGCCATTCCTCGATTAGAGTCCTATATTTTTAGCGTCGCGCCAGTGGAGCGGCACACATGGAGGAATTTCCTGTTTTGTGCCCAAAAAATTTGCTTGTGACCAAAATTTGCCCAAATTTTTTGAAATTTGGGCTGGAGGTCCCCTATGAAGTGCTATGATATGCCAAGGAAGCCTCAGCCAAGATTCAAAGCCGATCTCACTCCTTTGCCTCCTTTTCCTATTTTGTTTCTTTGCTCAATTTTGCCTTTAGGCTCCTAATTCTTGCTTTGGAACTCATGTTTCGGGCCTGGTAGTGATGAGTCATGCACCTCAGCATGTCTTTCACCCTGTTTTCTTTATCCAACTGCTGCTCCAAGTGAATGTTCACTTTCTCTAGCACATACTCCCGTTCTTCGTCTCTTTACTCCATAGGGCTGCCTTGTGCTGCCAGGATGTGTCGCCGATTTTCCTTGATCATCTGCAACTCTATCTTAGCTAGCTGATCCTCAAGTTGCTTGTTCCTCTGCTCCAGATACTGCATGTTCCACTTGGCCCTATCCAAGTCCAGGGATAGGTTCTCAATCACAGACTGCTGCTCCTGAATTCCCTTGTTGATTTTTCACTGTGGGATGGTTGCAAGTGCGTCGCACCCTCTGTGTGCGTCGTGCTCCCTGGTGTGTGCGCCCACCCTTTGGAAACCGGTTCTCCTTCACTCAAACCCTCATGAATTTTCTCTCTTACCTCTGTAATTTCTCTCCAAGCTTTCCAAAGCACAAATGGTTTTTGTTTTGGGCAAAAACAAGTATATATAGGCTTGGGAGAGTTGGGTTTAATTTTTTCTTCTTTGAAAACCCACTTTCTAATGTTTGAGTTTTGCACCTTTTCATTGACTTTAAAACACTCTGCTTTTCATTTTTTCTATGAAATTTTGGCTCTCATGATGAAATTTTCGGCATTTCTTTGTGGGGACTGTGTGACTGGGCACTTGGCCATGAAAACCATGACTACATCTGAAAAAGTCAACTGGCGATTTTTTGGAAAATTTTGTCATAGTTGACCTTGTTTGACTTTTCTTCAAAACAGAGTTTTGAAGAAGAGTCGATGTCTCTTCAGGTGATGATGAATCTTTCTAAACCATAGCTATATAAGGTCTCCCTCTGGCCTGCATGGCTTTTTCTGGACATGTTTTTCAAATATCACATTGATGATTTCCTAGACCCAGCAATAAAAAGGACTTTCTCCAGTAATATGACCAGACCTTGACTATCATGAACTTTTAGTGATTATGGACCAAGACCTGATCCAGCAGGGGCCAGAGATGAGGGAAAATGACTAGCATGACTATCTCTATCAGATCATGACATGTCCCTAGTGAAATGTAGCTGAGTGGATGGAGCGGGACACCTAAAATTTAAATGCACAAAGAGCTTTGATCTCTGACGGAGGGCTTACCAGACCGACTCTAACAAGCTGAGAGAGTTGAGCATACTTGTGTGGAATTGTTCAAGTAAGAACAAGCTTTGTATCTTCACTCATATTTCTGATAGATGCAATACAGATAGTGGGGTTTTGAGTAGTGGCTTTTTCTAGATACATCTTGTTTTATGTGTCATTGATTTATCTTCCTCTTGTCAATTACTGTTTTCATCGATCTATTGGCTTCCGCTAGTTGAATGTAGAAGTAGATTCTTGTTTTGTGCTTTAGTACATTGCATGATCTTGTGGATATACAAGATTTTCTACATGGTATCAGAGCTGAGAACAATATACTAGAGGATATTTCGAAATTTTGAGATTTGTGTTGCAGTTGAAATTTGAATTTCTGGTACATACTTCAAGATCAGCATATGATGTTCTACGGTTTGCAGCTCGAGTATGCCTCAGAAGGAAACTTGTATTTTATAGCCTAGAGGGACAGATTGGAGGTTGTGCTAGAGGATAATGGCTTGAATCAATTCGTTGATCAATAAATTCCTAAGCCAACAACATAAAATACACAAAATTTGCTCGAATGGAAGAAGTGTATGGCGAAGGCGAGGTGGATAATCCTTGAGGGAGTTTGAGACTACATTGTCTCAAGTCTCCATGGCAAGGAAACTCCATATGCTATGTGGAAAACATTGATAGACTTGTATCATAATAGAAGTGACAAAAGGAAATTGGCACTGAAGGAAAAATTTTGAAAAATAAAAATGGAGAAAGGCGAGACAATTCCAAAATACTTGACCAAGTTCACTTAGTGTTGTGATGAACTTGGAAGTGATGGAATCACTGTTTCTGATGATGATATGGTGAGTCTTTCTCTCCTAGGACTCCCAAAGAGCTGGCATAGTTATCAGTGACCTGTCAATGGTTGGGAGAAGCTTCTAGATTGGCAACTTCTATGGTTGGATTTCATGCAATATGAGATTAGAAGGAACACCAAGGATGACTCTTCATTAAAGTTTGATGATGAAGAGAAATGTGCCTTAGTGATTAAGGCAAAGAATGGGAAAGGGAAATCTTCCCATTCCAAATTAGAGTCTTGTCATGGAGGTAAGAAGAAAGACATGATGAAAGTTAAGTGCTTTCATTGTCATGATATGGGCCATTTTGCTACAAATTTTCCACTCAAAAAGTCCAAGAAGAAGTCCTCAAAAGGTGTAGTGGGTGAGGCTTTGGCCTCTCAATTCGAATTGGAATTTTTCCTCATTGCATGCATGTTGTCATTAATGATGGGAAGCGTATGGTAATTAGACAGTAGAGCTTCATTCCAAATGATCGGTGATAAAGAGTTATTCAGTGACCTAGAGGAGAAATATCTCCAGATGAATATCAAGATAGGTGACGATAGGAAGTATAGTGTTCTTGGATTGGGCATGATTACTTTTTAGAGGGAGCATGGGGATCCACTCACCTTGAAGAATGTTATGTATGTGCCTAGGCTAAAGAAGAACTTGGTACCTATTTCCATGCTTCAGGATAGAGGCTATGATGTGATCTTCTAGAAAGGAAAGGCATTCCTTCGACACATAGCCATGGGTCAAGTAAAGAAGATAGGGATACGAGTGAAGAATCTCTATAAGTTGGAGGTAGAGGAGTGTGCTCCTTTGTGCACAAAAGCAAGAAGGGTACAAAGTTGAGATGTTGGCGAGTTGTGGCACATGTGATTGGGCCACTTGCATCATGGGGATTTGAAGATATTGTAGCAGATCTCTATCGGTCTTCCCAAAGGTACGCTTGAGCAAGTTGATACATGAAAGGGGTGTACTTTGGGAAAATACACCAAGTCTTCCTTTCACAACAGAGACGGTTGAGAAGAGGCTATTATAGAGTAAGTCCATTCAGATGTGTGTGGACTATTCTCGACAACATCCATGGCCAAACACATGTATTATGTGTAGAAATTTCTCTATAGATCAGCTAGCACTGATACCATGTAGAATTCTACAAATTCTCTACAAATATACCTCTAAGACCATGTAGAAAATTTGACTGTAGATTAACCTAATAATGTAATATAACCAAAGCAAAATACTATAATATACTTCTACTATCAATTTGCAGAAGCTTAAATATTGAGAAATATCGAGCTGAACACATATAACCAGAATAAGAAGAATCAATGCAAATGAAACACATAAAATACTCAGGGGAAAGCCTCAGCTAAAAACCCCACTATCTGTATTATCATACAAGCTGGAAATATATCAAAATTATACAAAGCCTTAGCTCTCACATCTAGCCAGGTCTTAGTACAATCCTCCTACATTCTTATAGGAAATCAAAGCTTCTCACAAGCTTTCTCCTCTGCCCTCCAAGCTCCTATTTCCTTGCACTGTTCCTCTGGGATGATATTCTCCTACCAAGTGGAAAGATGATCTCTCACACTGATCTCACACCCTGTATGAACTGCGCAATCCTTAAGGAACCTTGCCTTGACTGCATGCATGAGTTTCCTTTATATGAAAACACATGCAACTGATAGTACATTGTCCTTGTTTTTGATCTCATCTGGGTCTTTCTCAGAATAGACATGCATGAGTTACTGATGAGGGAATCTTCAGTTATCTGGAGTACACTAGTTGAGTGCATGCATGCATCAATTGACTGATAACTCACAATTAGTTCTTCAAACAGTTTGGAACTAATTTAACTGGACTTAACTGAGTAAACTGACCTAACTAATTACAACTCAAATATAACTCAATATTATCTCCTTCATTAAGGGATAATCTCCTTAATTTAAGGGATAAGTCTTGCATGACTACATAAAGACTTCTAACTTGAACTTCTCCAACTAATTAATCCACAATGAATTAATTAATTATTTCCAAGTGGTCGGTGAGACTAAATTCGAATTTAATTCACAATTTTAATTCAAGGACAAATTAAAATTGGAATATTCTGGATTTTATTTTTATCATTTCTTGTTACTATTTTCAACATTATGTTATATTTGTTGATGACTTTTCTCGAAAATATTCGATGTTTTTCATGCGGAAAAATGATCAAACTTTCACAAAGTTTTTTGAGTTTAAAGCATTGGTGGAGAAAGAGTTGGGAAAGAAGGTTAAAGCTCTATGGAGTGATAATGATTGTGAGTATGTCTCAAATGAGTTTAAGAAATTCTGTGCAGTGGAAGGGATTAAATAGGAGTTGACGACACCCTATAACCCTTAGCAAAATGGGGTCGCCGAGAGGAAGAACAAAATCATAGTAGGGGAAACAAGGGCGATGTTGCATGATCAGGTCCTACCACTACACTTTTTGGTTGAGGCATGCAACATAGTGGTTTATGTTCAGAACGATAGCTGATATCGGATACTTGGGATGAAGAAACTAGAAGAGGCTTACGCTAGAAAGAGGTCAGATGTTGGTCACTTCAGGATTTTTGGGTCATTAGTATATTTCCATGTGACCAAGGATGCACGGAAGAAGCTTGAGTTGACAATAGAGTTGGGGATATTTGTGGGGTACATTGATACACCTCACAACTATCTAGTGTACTTGGTGACCAACAGGATGATAGTGGTTGGCAAGGATGTTAAATTCGATGAGGAGAAGTCCATGCAAGTTTTCATTGAGAGGGAGCTTCAACTACATGCAGATGAGGAGCTTTTAGCTCCTAAGATTGAGGAGCCTCATATTGATGTGGAGCAGCCACATGCAGAGGATTTTAGAGTGAAGACATCCATTCAGGAAGAGTCTTCCAGAGAGGGAATAAATCACACTAGAGAGGCTGATCGATTGTTGGATGATGCATGGAAGAATGTGGGAGCACCCACTTCTCAGAGCAAGCAGAGGAGGTCACTTGAGAGGTACACTAGATACATGGCTCTTATGGGTGTCTTTGTTGTGAAAGATCCATCTTCCTTTAAGGAAGCAGTGTAACAGTTGATTTAGGTTGACACCATGGTGGAGGAGTATGACTCCATATTCGTAACAATTTTTCGAATGTGGTCCTGTTGTGGCCACAACCACCACCCTATCAAAACTTTCCTTGGCAACAATTTTGAATGGGTCCCCTAAAAGTTGATTTTCACCTCTCCGAATGATCAATTTTAGCATAAAGGCTTTAACTCGTTGTCGAGTCAAACCTTCAATTCCTAATGGTTGAGCCTGTTAACACCCAGGTTGTTCCCTTTGACTCCTGAGGGAATACGGCCGGGGTAACCACTAACCAAGCTTTGGATTACAGGTTCTAGCCTACCTGTAATCAGAGAGGGCTCTCTCTTTTTAGTTTTAACTTTGTTTTTTGAAGATTTTAGGCTAGTTATGAGGTGAGAGTTTTGTTTGAATTTTGGTTGTCGGCTATTGTTCAAAGAAGGGCATGAAAGTATCAAAGAGAGTTCAATCCATTGGGCATGTGGAGTCCAGAAATGAATAGCATTTGATATCTGTGATAAAGAGAGGTTCACTGCAGGGCCAGATGGGTATTCATGATACAAACTTTGATTTTTTAGACAAGAAACAGTATAAATCACACCAGTAAAAGGCAGTTAAGAGTTCTTTCACAGTGTAACAAGGAATAACGGACAAATCCTAATCAGCAGCAAGTGAGAATTACTCAATATAGACTTATCATGTGATTAGAGCAAATAGGAGCATTTAAGAATTCCATAATCGCAGCTAACCCTGGAGAAAACATATTTAGTAGTAAAGATTGAGTTTAGGCTGTTCTTAGTGGACAAATCCTGAACTATTCTTTTTCTTTTCTACCAAGACTAATCACCAAACATCATAAATAGATTATGCAAGAAATGAAACACAAATACAGTTAGAAAACACTTATTGTATCACGCCATAACACGAGAATCCTACAGCAGTCAATAGTTTCATCACATCACGTCCAAGCCAAACTCATTCTTTTGGAAACCAACAGTTCCTTTGCATTATATCTTTCAGAGGATATACAGCCGAGTTCTCTTGAACAACTGAGCAACAACAACCCCCAATAAGCTATGCGGGGGTGCATATATACAAAATATCACAAAAATATCTCAGCAATGAGTTATTGCACAATAACTTCTCTTACCAACTTTCTAAGATATTTCTTACAAAATTAAAAGCTACTTAAATAAATATACAACAGCTGCTTGCTGTTTGTCAGAAATTCTTGACTTTTGGGTTTATGGGCCATCTGAGCTCCTTGCGGTGATTTTGATTTCTTTTGCCTTTATGCTACCGCGTCAGGGCACTGCTGTATACAGACAGATCATCTGTGATACTCAAGATGTGTATAGCCACTGTCCACCTCATTCAACTATTTTCCTGTTGATGTGAAAAACTTTTAGACCAAAATTTGGACTTGATTTAAAGCAAAGTTTTAATCATATTCGTCCACCACTCTTTAGTGGGCATTTGATGTCTCTGCATCTTGATTAGGGTCTCATCTGCCTCTGTATACATATAATAATTAGGGGGCACTTTAAAAAGGTGCTTAATTTCATGTTCAATGAAGAATAAATTCTCTAATTTATCATAAATCTCTTGCCCTGATGGTGACCCAGCTCCTTCTGGACTGCTTGCTGTAGCTGTCAACTGATTAGCTGCATAATTGTTGACCCTTTTAGCATACTGTTCATGGGACAACAGTCTTCCTACACTGGTCACTAGGCTGGGAAGCCCTCTGTCATGCAATGCTGTGATTTTGGTGGCAAAAGCATTGACCTCTACTTGAATATCTTGGCACTTTCTTTCTAATGTCTGCAAATAGTTCCTGAGGGTGAGCACCCTTTTTATTAACAAAATTGTATCAGTCCTATTCCTGATACCCATTGTTGCCAATTGAAGGCCAGTTCTATTATTCAGGACATTGATCATCCTGGTAGCAATATTAGGCATACTTCCTAGAGAGGCTCTGGCCCTTTGACTTTCAGCATGAGCCCTGTTCAGCAGATCCATTTGCTCATGAATTGTCTCTATGTATTGCCACTGATCTGTGATTGACTGGCCAATCTTAGCCCACAGGATCTTCTTGACCTCAGCTATGACCCTACCCATGGTCAGCTCCTTTTCAAGCTCTTTGATCCTTCTTTCTAGTGCCCTAACTTCCCTGGTCCTTTCTGCCACTTGCTGCTTGGATTTGTCATATTTCTCGTCCAGCTGGGCCAGCTTTTCTTTGGCATCCTTCAGCTCAATCATTTGGGTTTCAAGAGCTCGCAGCTCCTTCATCATATCTCGCATACCGAGGCCTGAGACCTGCTCTGCTGCTGCTTCCTTTTCTGTGGCTTGAGGCTCAGCAATTGAGGCACTTGCTTCTGTTGTTTGTACCAGGGGAGGACTTATAATTTGAGGAAGCTCCTCAAGATTTATTACTGGCCGAGAGGGCTGAGGTATCTGCTCTCCTTTTTGTTTCAGGGCTGCCTCTAATGCACCCTCTGTTGCTACCAATCTTCCTTTTGTTTCCAATTGTTTGTGTAATGTCAACAACATGGTCACTACATCTTGATCCTTTCTCTGCTGAGCAACATCTTCTGTTTGGGGGTGAAGGGTTGCTGGAAGTTTTACCATATTCCTCAAAGCTAATATATCTTCATCTTTTTTCTTCATTAGCGCCTGCACAGCTTTAGGATCACTTGGGTCATGCCCAAGCTCTATGATGATATCTTCCAAAGACTTAATCTTGTTTTCTTTGGCTTGAGAAGAAGCTTTCTCCAATTCTAGCTGGGCATTAGTATTATGGAGAGAATTTTGCAGTTTGTGTGCTAGAAGTGTTTTATCTGCAAGAGTAGAGTAGACCATCTCACCCGTTTGCTTATGTAGCTCTATTTGGTCCATTGGGTGGAGGTATTTTGCAAATACTTCTAGGTTGGTTCTGATGTAATCTGCAGCTGACTGTGGCTGCAGCATGGCAGGCATGAAATGGCTCATAGTCATCTTCCCTTCTGCAATGTCATATGCTGACATGAGCCTCTGTTGATTGGTGGGAGCCATCTTGAGCAAATGATTGTAAAGCTGGATTCTGACTGGCTCATTCCTAGCTTTTATATCCATAAATTGCTTTTTGATTCCAGACTTTGCCCTTCTTTGCTGGCTTGAGGAGCTGACCTCTCCTCCAAGTGGTCTCTCTTGTTCCTGCTGGAAGGAACTGGCTGATGCTTCCATACTAGGGGGGCCCATACCCATGGATGGTCCAATAGGCATCTCTTCTTCAGAAAAAGGGTTTAGTCTTTGCCTTTTCTCCCCTTGTTGACTTGCTGATGTAGTAAGGGGAGTTTCTTGTTGTCTGTCCCTCTTCCTGGCTCTCTCTTCATTCATCGGGGTTTGGAGCACCGAGGTCTCCACTGCTATTTCCTACCTTGGAGACACACTTTCTTGAACCTATTGCTCTGTGGATATAGGGGCCTAAGCCATTTCTTCTTGCTGTTCTATCTGTTCTTTCTGTTGTTCTGTTGTTGGGAGTGTCTGATCCTGCTCCATTTCTTTCCCCTTATCTATGCTAGCTGCTAGAGTAGTGGTTTGAGCTGATTGCTGGGGAGCTGTAGAAGATGAGGCAGCTGCTCCAAGTTGAGTATGATGAAAAGAAGAAACCTGCCCACAATATTCCAAGTCAGCTTCCTTCTCAAGTGTCTTTGCTGCTTTTTGTGCTATTTACTCTTTAGAACTTGCCTCTTCTAGGGTGCCCTCTTTCCATTCTAATTGATTTGCATATTTTTCAATATGTGGTAACCTGAGATGATCATAGCTAGCCAATTTATATTTGACCCTTCTAAGACTAATGAAGTGATTGGGGTCATAGGGTAACCAGAGGAAACTGGTTTGCAACTCGAGGCACTTCAAGATCTTATCTGCTTCTTGCCATGCTTCTTCTCTTTTGTTATAAATAAATGGGCCTAGCTGGTTTTTGACTTTGAGCTGTGCCTTTTTATTTTTGCTGTGGAAATGGATCATGTCTGCATTTCCAAATTGTCTGAAATATTCTAAAGAAAAAAGTCTCATAGGGACATATCTTGGTAGCCTGTATGGGGCTAACTCACAACCATATATCTTGATCACTGTATGGTGTTGGTAGAAGTACCAATCCCCAATGCTGTAGGCCTTTGAGAGCTGGAGGATTCTTTGTATCTCATCTGTCAATCTTGGAGGAGGAGAACTCAACAGCAAGGACATGGCTGGGTGGATGAAAAGGTCTATGAATTCACAGTAACTATATGGTGAAAAAGAGGTGTGATGAAAGATTGAAGACCAAAATACCATAGACCTTTGGTTCCCCTAGGCATCCAACTTCTTGAGAGTAATAGGGAAGCTGTCAGGTTGATTAAATAGGAACAAGTGATAGATGTAAGAAGTGTATCTAAACACCCTTTCCCTCTCTAAATTCATCAACTGCTCGTGAATTTTGTTAGCAATGAATGCAGCATAATCATAGTGAACCGAAGGAGGCTTTCCAGGGGAGAAGACAGACATCATAACCAGAATGGTTTCATCAACATACTCAGTTGACTTGTAACCCAGGATATAACTGATCATATCCACAAGAATCCTGCCCAACTCATTGAGATATACATGTCCAATAGGAGGAGACCTCACAGTTTGAGAGCCTGATTGAATGAATAGTTGATTAATCTTTATGATTTGGGCACTGGATAGCTTGCCTCCTTGGTCTATCAAGTGCATCATGGATAGAGGAGTCAATGGCTTTGTAGTATGAAAGTGCAGCATTTGATTTATAGCCTCAGGGGTGACATAGAACAAGACTGAGCCTGAGGGACTGAGGACAACTCTCTGACATGGATCGTAGTTGGCACTGCATCGATGGATTAAATCTGGGAGGACATTGACTTGAGGAAGATTGAAAATGGGCAAATAGGAGTCCCAAATCCCTAGAATATCAGTTCCATTGAGATGTTTGGCTTTTAGCTCATTGATTAAATGAATATGGTATCTGCTGTAATCTGGGATTACCTCTGCCATCTGGTAGTCTCTATCAGCCAGGGGCAGCCATTCTAGCTCTCTGTGTGGGGCATTTAAAGGTGCAATGTTTAGAGCTACTGGTGTCTCCATGTGTTTGGTGCTCTTCAAGCGAAATTTCACTTAGGAATGTAGGCAAATGCGACCTTGCGCGGCGAATTTAGGTAAAAAGGATTTACAGTGAAAATAGGGCAGTTCTGGCGTAAAAGGGGCACAATTGGTCACTCTTGGGAGAAATTGAGTCACTTGCAGGACGAGGAAACTTGACTTTCAGGAGAAAATGGCAGTTCCGGGCATTTTTTACAGTGAAGAACAAACTGAACCAGGTGCAGGAAGAATTGGTAAATACCTGGTCACGGCGCGATGGGTGGAGGCTTTTCCAAGCTGAATTTTGGGCGGCCACGGCTTTGAATCAGTTTCTGCAAGTTGGCGGCGAGAACGTCGTGAAATTTCATGCAGGAGGCACAGTAGTTTTTTGGTGAAAAATGCGAAAAAACGTGATTTTGGGCAAAAATATAGAAAATTTGGCCTTTGGCGCGCTTTTGTCGGATGACATCAGCATGACATCATAGGTGGGGTCATGGTACAGAATGATGACGTGGCGGTCTGTGAGTGGTCCACGTGGACGGGGGATGTGGCAGACAGCTCAGAGCGATGGCGGGTCGGGCGCTGATGTGGTGCTGACTCGGCAATGAAGTGGAGGTGACGTAAAGGCGACTTGGCGGGCAGTAAACAGAAGGTGGTAAGCGGTAATTTCGGACCGCTTAACGTACGGGCGCGGTTTTGGCAGGAGGCTGCCCGATACAATTAAATTGTGACGCGTGTCCAGCACCCTACGTCATCATTCTGACATTTTCGGGCGCTAAAGTACCGCCATCGGAGGCAGCCCGATATTGCAGAGGACCGTCGGATGGGAGGGCCCAAATCCGACGGTCGACGGGGAGCAGATCTGATCGGACAATACGGCGGGGAGTGGATAATAAAGAATTATTTTTTCTGGGAATGCGCGCCCAGGCGGGACTTTGAATATCAACGAAATTTGGGTTTTGCGATGGTTTATAAGCCAAATGGGTTAATTGCTATTTATTCGCAAAATGGGGTTAGGGCTGCTAAACCAAGCAGATCTTGGTTTAATCCCGAGACTTTGCTTTTGGCACTATTTTGCCTATTGCGCTTAAATCTCTTGGCACTCTGACCTTTGAAGCTATAAGGCTATATTTCCTAGGGAAGGGGGAATATATATTTTTGGGGCTTTTTATATACAATAGTGATATAATGATAGGGAAAAGGGGAACATAGGGAGTTAAGTAATAATAGAGTCAGTAGTTAGTATTGGATGGGAGATATGGAAGAGAGGAAGCAAACACTAAGTTTTTTGGGAACAAACTTAGTTATGAGAGTAGATCAAAATGAAAATATTTTTACACAAGAAATGTGGCTCTTCTATATAACAAGAACCAACAAATAACTTTGATTTCTGTTATGAACCAAGGTGATAGTGGGATGTTAGAAACAAGTTTGATAGGAAATGACTGGGAAATTAGACATGCTTCACTTTGCTGCTACAAAATGCTGAATAGGAAGATCTGCACTGGACATCATGTGTTTCCTTTGCTTAGGCCAGTGATATGAAAGAAATCATGCTTCTGCAACCCCATCTACCTACCCCTTCTATTGCCTAGCATTTTTTATTGCTTCAGGGACGGTGCACTTAGACTGGCAAACCCTCAATTGCTCTCTTTCTTTTCTTTTTGCATTTTCTTTTGATTTTCTATCTAAGGCTAGCCTTATTACTTCCAAGGCCCCAGATTAAGCAATTGGGAACCTTCATTCTCTACCTAACTACTAATCTGCCAAGATTGAACAGTTTGGACATATTTCTTTCTCTAATCTACAACAAAAATTGAAATATGGCATGACCCAACTTAGACTGTTGGATCACCCATTTAGAAGTAGGATAGTATCAAACAACTGTAGATAGGTGTTTTCCATAAAAATATGAGATCTTTGCATCACCAAAGTAGAGCATATTTGGAACTTCCCCTGCCAATCATGAAAAATGAAACCTATTGGTATAGGTAGCTAACAGTGGCTCCACTTGGGGATGGTTTTTCTACTCGAAAGACCAAGAACAGCAGGTCAGAATGCCTTGGCTCTTGACTTCTTATCAAAACTTGAAGGTTTTATCCTTGGATTTCAAAACTGGAATCTTCCACCATTGAGGAACTTCTGAAGTAAAAAGCCTTTTCCTGCTTATTTACAAAACTTGTGAAGCTGCAGTATCTATATGCTGAAAGAAAATACTATATACAACTGATAATGTACAGGGAAAAGCCATGTTATATACATGGAAAGTAGTCAAAATAATGCTTTAACATCTGGCCATTTACAGGGCCCTCTTCTACTTCAGTATCATCCAAATTCTTCAAGAAATAAGTGTTATTTCCTTGTACTGCTTGTATTACAAAGGGTCCCCTCCAAAGGGAGTCAAATTTGCCATGCTTTCCCTTGTCTTCTCTTCTTGAATCCCATTTAAGCACTTTATCACTAATGAAAAAATCTTCGGCCTTTGATCTTCTATCAAAGGCTTTCTTCAGCTTCTCTTGTAGGACTTGAACTCTGCTGTACACTTGATCTCTGGTTTGCTGTAAACAAATTATCTGGTTGATTCTTCTTTGCATGTTATTTGGTTCAGCCTGACTTTCTTGAAGTAGCTTCATGACAGGGACCCCTAATGATGAAGGGAATTTGGCTTCCATTCCATAAACCAACTCATATGGGCTGACCCCAATAGATCTTTTAGTTGTTAGCCTATCTGCCCATAAGGCATTTACAAGCTTCTTATGCCAATTTTTCTTATTCTCTTCCAATATCTTCTTAATGATGTTGATAAGGCTTTTATTAGATGATTCAGCTAAACCATTGCCTTGAGGGTAGTATGTAGTAGAATGAACCAAAGTGATATGGAATTTGTGGCAAAAGTTCACCATCTTCTTGGATCTGAAAGCAGCAGCATTGTCTATTATAATCTTGTCAGGACAACCAAATCTGGAAAGAACATTAGTTTCAAGGAACTGAATGATAGTAGAATCATTTGCTTGTCTACATGGAACAACCTCAATCCATTTTGTGAAATAATCTGTGGCTGTTAGGATCCATTTATGTTGGCCTGAAGATGAAGGATGAATCTCCCCAATGAAATCCAAGCCCCATTGCTGAAAGGGCCTTTCTGTTGCAATAGGCTTTAAGGGAAGTGGTAGCAACTTTCTTTTTCCCTCAAACATTTGACACTTGTGACATGAAGTGGTAAAATTTTTAACATCAGAGAACAGAGTGGGCCAATAGTAGCCTGCCCTTAATATCTTATCCACAGTGGACTTCCAGTACAAATGTCCACCACAATCACCTGCATGAAATTCTTTCATAACATTGTTAGTCTCATCCATATTTAAACAATTCAGCAATATACCTTCATGATTTTTCCATAGTAAATTACCATCTATAACACAAAATCTTGAAGCTTTCATTTTTAAAAATCTACATTTCGTTCTGGACAATCCTGAGGGAGCACACAGGTTTTGCAATACATAACAGATATCAGAATACCAAAGGGATTGTTCAAAGGCTGCATTGATCTTTGGATTCGCCATCTCCGGTTCATTGTCCAGTTGGTTAATATCCAAGGCTTGGAAGTTTGCTTCAGACATCAATTTAGCCAAACCTTGCCCTTTTATCAGTTTTGTAGGTCTTATTTCAATGTCAAATTCTAAAATGTTAGCAATCCATTTTCCTCGTCTGCCCTCTAAACTTTCTTGAGTCAATATGTCTTTCACAATGGCATTTGGTACATAAGAAATAACATGGGAGTATAGGATGTAAATCCTAAAGTCTTTGATGGCCTTAACCAAAGCATAAGCTTGCTTTTCCATGATCTGATATTTCAGAGGTGCATCTCTAAGGGCTCTACTGAAGAAAGCAATCGGTTTTTCATTCCCCTGATCATCTTTCTGCAATAAGACAACAGCAATGGTATGCTAGGAGGCAAAAGAGAAAATGATAAATTCTCTGTCAAATTGAGGATTTGTTAAGACTGGGGTTTGGGTAAGGGCCAATTTAATACCTTCAAAAGCTTGATTTGCTTCTACTGTCCACTTCACTTTAGAATCCTTTTTTAGCATGTTGTTTAGTAATCTGATCAATTCTGTTAAGTTTGGGATAAATCTCCTTAAAAAGTTGATCTTTCCCAAGAAGGCTTGTAATTCTTTAATATTTCTTGGATGGGGCATTTGCAAGATGGCCTGTATTTTGTCTGGATCAATTATAATGCCATCCTTTGAAATGATATGACCCAATAGCTTACCCTCCTCCAAGCCAAATAGAGACTTCTTGGGATTTAAGGAAATTTCATATTTCCTACATGTTATGAATATTTGTCTCAAGTGTTTCAGATGTTCTTGGTCAGACTTTGAAAAAGGTGTGAGGTCATCTAAGTAAATAACAAGGAAATCACGAATCTCTTTAGCAAAAGAAATATCCATTGCTCTCTGAAATGTAGCTCCTGCATTTCTCAACCCGAAAGGCATTTTGACATACTTGAAAGTTCCCCATGGGGTTGTGAATGTTTTTTTATCGTGATCATCAGGGTGGACTAGGATCTGATTAAAGCCTGAAAATCCATCAAGTAATGAGATTCTTGAAGCCCCCACCACTCTTTGCAGAATGTGATCCATTTTGGGTAAGGGATAATTGTCTTTGAGGGACACTTGATTCAAATTCCTTAGATCAACACAAAGCCTAATCTCACCAGTTTTCTTTCTTGTGGGGACCAAATTTGAAATCCAGTCTGAAAACCTGATTGGTGCTATGATGCCGGCTTTAAACATTTTTTGTACCTCTTTCTCAATTGAAGGGAGAAGCATAGGATTGATTCTTCTTAATTTTTGCTTGAATGGCTTTTGATTAGGCTTGAGAGGGATGGTGTGTTGAATAACAGAGGTGTCATAGGATTTCAAATCCTCATAACTCCATGCAAACACATCTTGGAACTCTTTAAAGAGATCAACGTATTTGGGCTTCTGGTCGGGAGGTAAAGATGTAGACAATTTTATTATCTTGGGTTTTTCAGTAGTTCCAATGTTGCATTCTTCAATGGCAGCATTAAGGGGTTGCATTTTTGGTTTCCTAGGAACATCATTTGAGTCAAAAATGTCCTCCAACGGAGTCAGGCCTGTTGGTAGAAAATTGTCTTTTAGCTGTATGACTTCAGCCTCTGCACCAGCTATTTCATCAAAATGTAATTGTTTGAGTTCTTGTATATTTTCCTTGTCAAAGGTTGTCAGACAAAGTATTTGATTTGCTGTTTTGGTGGATATAGTTGTTTGGTCCTGTTCACTTAGTGGTTGTGTGTCTTTCACAGAATCAACATCAATGTTTAAACCTGAAAATTCATGCTGCAAGGTCAAGAAACTATTTATCTGTGTGTCATCCTCAAATACTTGCCAATCTTTGACATTGTTTGGGATAGAAGGTCTGTGTTTTATCTCAGCTGTAAAACAATGGTTGGGTTCAAAAGGCAATTTGCATGTACTGGCAAATGTAGCTAAACTATGTGCATGAAGGTTGTGGGTTCTAGATATTTTGGTCATTTGAAATTCAGTGAAGGCCTTGAGTATTTCAATAGCAGCAGACCTGTATGATCTTAGTCTTTTGTCATTGGTGACAAAATTGCCTTTCACTTGTTGAATAATGAGGTCTGAATCTCCCAGGATTGAAACTTTTGTGGCCTGTAAGGATTTTACCAATTTGAGGCCTAGCAAAAGAGCTTCATACTCTGCCACATTATTAGTACATCTGAAATTAAGCCTATAGGCTCGACCTTCTGCATGGTTGCTTTGTTTGTTATGAATCCACACTCCTGCTCCTGCCCCTAATTTGTTGATTGATCCATCAAACTCAAGAAACCAAAGGATTTCTTGATTTAGGGGAGGTTTAATAGCCTCTCTATGACTTGGAATTAAAAGCTGGAGGTCTTGTTTTTCATCTGGTTTGTCTTCTAGAACGGTCTCATCAATTGATTGCTTAACCTCGATTTCTTGGGAACTTGATTGCTCATTTATATACAGATCTTGTTCAAGTATGACAGATTTGTCATCACGTATTGGAATTATATCATCATTGAACAGAATGAAGGAATCCATGTCAGAATGGACTGCATAAATAGGGAAATTTTGAGGTTTTTCTTCACTGCTCACCATGTATTTCATGAGTGATTCTATGTATAGCCTCTTTGGTTGCCCAAAAACAGAGATGGTGGCATATGACATGTCCAATTGTAGGGAACCTTGGAGTTTAGCTCCCCATGATCTTGACAACAACATTCCATATTTAGGTGGGATATCAGCAACTACAACATCCATTAAAATTGTTTTATTTGGGTACTGGACAAGGGAAACACATAAATCTTTTATCAAGCCTAAACACTTAACTTGGCTGGAGTCAAATGAAAATAGGTCCTTATATGGTCTTGTGATGTCTAGATTCAATCTCTCCATTACTGACTTAGGCATAAGGTTATGAGAGGCGCCTGAATCAAACATTGCATTGTGTAATATCTTATCATGAATATGCAAGCTGACATAAAAAGGTAAGATTCCAGTACTTCCTATTTTTCCATCAACTTCTGGACCGAAGAGCAATTCTGGGGTATCATCCAACACATTGACATCATCCTTATTGTGGGTCAGTTGAAGGGACTTCTTGATTTGTTGTTTCTAGATGTTATGTTTAGCTAGCTCTGAAAGAGGAATGGCTATCTTTAATTTACCAATTTCAGCTTCTAAGTCAAAAGGTTTTTCAGATTGGATCTTGGTGTTCTGATTAACAAATTTTTCTTTGTCAATTGACTTTTTAGAGGTTTCCTCTTGACTTTCTATCTGATCTTGAGGTTTATCCTTTTTTCTCACCTTTTGAAAAGTGTTACTTGGATTGTGTTGTAAAGGCAGTGTAGCCAATGGCTGTTGATTTGAGGGATATGCTTCGGTTACCTCTTCAACTGTTACTTCATTTGTAATTGAATCAGTTTTGTCAATTGGATTTGTGATAATAACCTTCCTGGGCTGTTGGCTATCCTTTGTTTTCTCAGGCTGTGTCACGTTTATAGTTCTACTTCTCAATTTGTATTGTTTATGAACTTCAAAAACAGTTGTGTCATAGCCTTGTTTGAAATCAAATGATTCGCCTGATTTAGTTTGGAACTGATTAATGCCATCATCCTTGTGATCTTCTTGACTCAGAAAAACTTGTTGATCATCGTTCAGGCCCATCAAATTAATGTGGGTATCATCTATCTGCTCACTAGAAGTGGATGCTTCAGCATAGTTTTCTTGGAACGGAGGTCTAATCTCTGGTTCAGGGCTGGCCTTGCCAGCATTAGGATTTTGATTTCTTCTAAAATTGGGATTCCTGATAGGATTATTCTGTGGTGCCTCCCATGATGATTTCCTCTCAACTGATTCTACTCTGTCACCTAATCTGTGCATACCAGTGATTATTGCATCTAATTTCTGATCCCAGCCTGAAGGCTCTTCTTTGAAGGTAGTTTTTCTTTCAGTTCTGGTCCTATTTCTCTTAGCTATCAGGTTGGCTTCTACACTAACTGCTATATCTTGCATCTCAGCTAAAGTTCGGGGAGCTCTTTCTCTCAATTGGTATGCCATATCTGGATCAAACCCATCAGGAAAGGTGTATAAGGCCAGATTAGGTGGGGGTCTCAGATTTTGGGGAATAGCATTGTACACATTATTGAATCGAGCACAATAGTCCAAGACAGTTTCTTGAGGACCTCTTTTGATAGCATTGTATTTAGATAAAATATGAAATGGATCCTTTTTCTTCTCCCATCTGTTGATAAAGGTTTGGTACAGGGCTTCGGGGTCAGCTATGGAGTTTGCTGGGAGTGACCTGAACCATGATCTTACATCTCCGGTTAGACTTTTCACGAAAATTTTCATTCTAACCCCATCATCATCAATCTCATAATTTTCAAAATAATCCTGCATTTTCATAGTATGTTGAAGGGCTGAATAAGAGCCATTACCATCAAAATATGATATCTTCGTTTGATAATCTTGAGGCATATGCCCTGGATTGGCAGGTAACTGCAGTGGAGCATATCTATTAGCCATGTTTGCTGGGACAATAGGGATAACAGGAACGAATGGGACAAGTGGGGGAAAGGGGATGAGAAGGGTATGTGTAGTTAATGGAGGGTTTGAAAGGACACCTTGTGAAGTGGATGAAGAACTAGGAGAGTGTGGAACGGTGGTATGAGGATGTAAAGAAACCTTAGCAGGGGTTGGAATATTAGTTTGAAATCCTGCCTCAGAACTTGAATCTGATAAAGTCTCTTCCGATTTTTGTTTCTTAAGGATTCTTGGAATCAGGTTTGGATTTTGGAACTCAGGTGATGGATCTGGATCCGGGTTAGATCTTGTATAGCGAGTTTTCTTCTTAGGAGCCAGCTTCTATGATTTTCTTTGGGAGAATTTTCTAAGAAATATTAATGTTTGAAAAGGACTGATCATGTATAGAACAACTGTATGGAACTTAAGACTGAATAAAGATTGACTGAGGCAGCTTTTATATACTCCTGCAAATGCAAAGCAGAGGCAGTTTCTAAGGCTGTCTGGCTATCACTCAGGCTTTATCTACAGTATTAAGAATCAGACAGGGGTTTATGAATTGGGTTGTCCCCAGTGGAGTCGCCATTTATGTTAACACCCAGGTTGTTCCCTTTGACTCCTGAGGGAATACGACCGGGGTAACCACTAACCAAGCTTTGGATTACAGGTTCTAGCCTACCTGTAATCAGAGAGGACTCTCTCTTTTTAGTTTTAACTTTGTTTTTTGAAGATTTTAGGCTATTTATGAGGTGATATTTTTGTTTGAATTTTAGTTGTTGGCTATTTTTCAAAGAAGGGCATGCAAGTATCAAAGAGAGTTCAATCCATTGGGCATGTGGAGTCTAGAAATGAATAGCATTTGATATCTGTGATAAAGAGAGGTTCACTGCAGGGCCAGATGGGTATTCATGATACAAACTTTGATTTTTTCGACAAGAAACAGTATAAATCACACCAGTAAAAGGCAGTTAGGAGTTCTTTCACAGTGTAACAGGGAATAACAGACAAATCCTAATCAGTAGCAAGTGAGAATTACTGAATAAAAACTTATCATGTGATTAGAGAAAATAGGAGCATTTAACAATTCCATAGTCGCAGCTAACCCTGGAGAAAACATATTTAGTAGTAAAGATTGAGTTTAGGGTGTTCTTAGTGGAAAAATCCTGAACTATTCCTTTTCTTTTCTACCAAGACTAATCACCAAACATCATAAATAGATTATGCAAGAAATGAAACACAAATACAGTTAGAAAACACTTATTGTATCACGCCATAACACGAGAATCCTGCAGCAGTCAATAGTTTCATCACATCACGTCCAAGCCAAACTCATTCTTTTGGAAACCAACAGTTCCTTTGCATTATATCTTTCAGAGGATATAAAGCCAAGTTCTCTTGAACAACTGAGCAACAACAACCCCCAATAAGCTATGCGGGGGTGCATATATACAAAATATCACAAAAATATCTCAGCAATGAGTAATTGCACAATAACTGCTCTTACCAAATTTCTAAGATATTTTTTACAAAATTAAAAGCTACTTAAATAAATATACAATAGTTGCTTGCTGTTTGTCAGAAATTCTTGACTTTTGGGTTTATGGGCCATCTGAGCTCCTTGCGGTGATTTCGATTGCTTTTGCCTTTATGCTACCGCGTCAGGGCACTACTGTATATGGACAGCTCATCTGTGATGCTCAAGCTGTGCATAGCCACTGTCCACCTCATTCAACTGTTTTCGTGTTGATGTGAAAAACTTTTAGACCAAAATTTAGACTTGATTTAAAGCAAAGTTTTAATCATATTCGTCCACCACTCTTCAGTGGGCATTTGATGTCTCTGCATCTTGATTAGGGTCTCATCTGCCTCTGTATACTTATAATAATTAGGGGGCACTTCAAAAAGGTGCTTAATTTCATGTTCAATGAAGAATAAATTCTCTAATTTATCATAAATCTCTTGCCCTGATGGTGGCCCAGCTCCTTCTGGACTGCTTGCTGTAGCTGTCAACTGATTAGCTGCATAATTGTTGACCCTTTTAGCATACTGTTCATGGGACAATAGTCTTCCTACACTGGTCACTAGGCTGGGAAGCCCTCTGCCATGCAATGTTGTGATTTTGGTGGCAAAAGCATTGACCTCTACTTGAATATCTTGGCACTTTCTTTCTAATGTCTGCAAATAGTTCCTGAGGGTGAGCACCCTTTTGATTAACAAAATTGTATCAGTCCTATCCCTGATACCCATTGTTTCCAATTGAAGGCTAGTTCTATTATTCAGGACATTGATCATCCTGGTAGCAATATCAGGCATACTTCCCAGAGAGGCTCTGGCCCTTTGACTTTCAGCATGAGCCCTGTTCAGCAGATCCATTTGCTCATGAATTGTCTCTATGTATTGCCACTGATCTGTGATTGACTGGCCAATCTTAGCCCACAGGATCTTCTTGACCTCAGTTATGACCCTGCTCATGGTCAGCTCCTTTTCAAGATCTTTGATCCTTCTTTCTAGTGCCCTAACTTCCCTGGTCCTTTCTGCCACTTGCTGCTTGGATTTGTCATATTTCTCGTCCAACTGGGCCAGCTTTTCTTTGGCATCCTTCAGCTCAATCATTTGGGTTTCAGGAGCTTGCAGCTCCTTCATCATATCTCGCATACCGAGGCCTGGGACCTGCTCTGCTGCTGCTTCCTTTTCTGTGGCTTGAGGCTCAGCAATTGAGGCACTTGCTTCTGTTGTTTGTACCAGGGGAGGACTTATAATTTGAGGAAGCTCCTCAAGATTTATTACTGGCTAAGAGGGCTGAGGTATCTGCTCTCCTTCTTTTTGTTTCAGGGCTACCTCTAATGCACCCTCTGTTTCTACCAATCGTCCTTCTGTTTCTACCAATTGTTTGTGTAATGTCAACAGCATGGCCACTACATCTTGATCCTTTCTCTGCTGAGCAACATCTTCTGTTTGGGGGTGAAGGGTTGCTGGAAGTTTGACCATCTTCCTCAAAGCTAATATATCTTCATCTTTTTTCTTCATTAGCACCTGCACAGCTTTAGGATCACTTGGGTCATGCCCAAGCTCTATGATGATATCTTCCAAAGACTTAATCTTGTTGTCTTTGGCTTGAGAAGAAGCTTTCTCCAATTCTAGCTGGGCAGTAGTATTATGGAGAGAATTTTGCAGTTTGTGTGCTAGAAGTGTTTTATCTGCAAGAGTAGAGTAGACCATCTCACCCGTTTGCTTATGTATCTCTATTTGGTCCATTGGGTGGATGTCTTTTGCAAATACTTCTAGGTTGGTTCTGATGTAATCTGCAGCTGACTGTGGCTGCAGCATGGCAGGCATGAAATGGCCCATAGTCATCTTCCCTTCTGCAATGTCATATGCTGACATGAGCCTCTGTTGATTGGTGGGAGCCATCTTGAGCAAATGATTGTAAAGCTGGATTCTGACTGGCTCATTCCTAGCTTTTATATCCATAAATTGCTTTTTGATTCCAGACTCTGCCCTTCTTTGCTGGCTTGAGGAGCTGACCTCTCCTCCAAGTGGTCTCTCTTGTTCCTGCTGGAAGGAACTGGCTGATGCTTCCATACTAGGGGGGCCCATACCCATGGATGGTCCAATAGGCATCTCTTCTTCAGAAAAAGGGTTTAGTATTTGCCTTTTCTCCCCTTGTTGACTTGCTGATGTAGTAAGGGGAGTTTCTTGTTGTCTGTCCCTCTTTCTGGCTCTCTCTTCATTCATCGGGGTTTGGAGCACCGAGGTCTCCACTGCTATTTCCTGCCTTGGAGGCACACTTTCTTGAACCTGTTTCTCTGTGGATACAGGGGCCTCAGCCATTTCTTCTTGATGTTCTATCTGTTCTTTCTGTTGTTCTGCTGTTGGGAGTGTCTGATCGTGCTCCATTTCTTTCCCCTTATCTGTGCTAGCTGCTAGAGTAGTGGTTTGAGCTACTTGCTGGGGAGCTGTAGAAGATGAGGAAGCTACTCCAAGTTGAGTATGATGAAAAGAAGAAACCTGCCCACAATATTCCAAGTCAGCTTCCTTCTCAAGTGTCTTTGCTGCTTTTTGTGCTATTTCCTCTTTAGAACTTGCCTCTTCTAGGGTGCCCTCTTTCCATTCTAATTGATTTGCATATTTTTCAATATGTGGTAACCTGAGATGATTATAGCTAGCCAATTTATATTTGACCCTTCTAAGACTAATGAAGTGATTGGGGTCATAGAGTAACCAGAGGAAACTGGTTTGCAACTCAAGGCACTTCAGGATCTTATCTGCTTCTTGCCATGCTTCTTCTCTTTTATTATAAATAAATGGGCCTAGCTGGTTTTTGACTTTGAGGTGTGCCTTTTTAGTTTTGCTGTGGAAATGGATCATGTTTGCATTTCCAAATTGTCTGAAATATTCTAAAGCAAAAAGTCTCATAGGGACATATCTTGGTAGCCTGTATGGTGCTAACTCACAACCATATATCCTGATCACTGCATGGTGTTGGTAGAAGTACCAATCCCCAATGTTGTAGGCCTTTGAGAGCTGGAGGATTCTTTGCATCTCATCTGTCAATCTTGGAGGAGGAGAACTCAACAGCAAGGACATGGCTGGGTGGATGAAAAGGTCTATGAATTCACAGTAGCTATATGGTGAAAAAGAGGTGTGATGAAAGATTGAAGACCAAAATACCACAGACCTTTGGTTCCCCTGGGCATCAAACTTCTTGAGAGTAATAGGGAAGCTGTCAGGATGATTAAATAGGAACAAGTGATAGATGTAAGAAGTGTATCTAAACACCCTTTCCCTCTATAAATTCATCAACTGCTCGTGAATTTTGTTAGCAATGAATGCAACATAATCATAGTGAACCGAAGGAGGCTTTCTAGGGGAGAAGACAGACATCATAACCAGAATGGTTTCATCAACATACTTAGTTGACTTGTAACCCAGGATATAATTGATCATATCCACAAGAATCCTGCCCAACTCATTGAGATATACATGTCCAATAGGAGGAGACCTCACAGTTTGAGAGCCTGATTGAATGAATAGTTGATTAATCTTTATGATTTGGGCACTGGATAGCTTGCCTCCTTGGTCTATCAAGTGCATCATGGATAGAGGAGTCAATGGCTTTGTAGTATGAAAGTGCAGCATTTGATTTATAGCCTCAGGGGTGACATAGAACAAGACTGAGCCTGAGGGACTGAGGACAGCTCTCTGACATGGATCGTAGTTGGCACTGCATCGATGGATTAAATCTGGGAGGACATTGACTTGAGGAAGATTGAAAATGGGCAAATAGGAGTCCCAAATCCCTAGAATATCAGTTCCATTGAGATGTTTGGATTTTATCTCATTGATTAAATGAATATGGTATCTGCTGTAATCTGGGATTACCTCTGCCATCTGGTAGTCTCTATCAGCCAGGGGCAGCCATTCTAGCTCTCTGTGTGGGGCATTTAAAGGTGCAATGTTTAGAGCTACTGGTGTCTCCATGTGTTTGGTGCTCTTCAAGCAGAATTTCACTTAGGAATGTAGGCAAATGCGACCTTGCACGGTGAATTGAGGTAAAAAGGATTTACAGCGAAAACAGGGCAGTTCTGGTGTAAAAGGGGCACAATTGGTCACTCTTGGGAGAAATTGAGTCACTTGCAGGACGAGGAAACTTGACTTTCAGGAGAAAATGGCAGTTTCGGGCGTTTTTTACAGCGAAGAACAAAATGAACTAGGTGCACGAAGAATTGGTAAATACCTGGTCACGGCACGATGGGTGGAGGCTTTTCCAAGCTGAATTCTGGGCGGCCACGGCTTTGAATCAATTTCTGCAGGTTGGCGGCGAGAACGTCGTGAAATTTCATGCAGGAGGCACAGTAGTTTTTTGGTGAAAAATGCAAAAAAACGTGATTTTGGGCAAAAATATAGAAAATTTGGCCTTTGGTGCGCTTTTGTAGGATGATGTCAGCATGACGTCATAGGTGGCGTCATGGTACGGAATGATGACGTGGCGGTCTGTGAGTGGTCCACGTGGAGGGGGGACGTGGCAGACAGCTCAGAGCGATGGCGGGTCGGGCGCTGATGTGGTGTTGACTCGACAATGAAGTGGAGGTGACGTAAAGGCGACTTGGCGGGCGATAAACAAAAGGTGGTAAGCGGTAATTTCGGACCGCTTAACGTACGGGCGCGGTTTTGGCAGGAGGCCGCCCGATACAATTAAATTGTGACGCGTGTCCAGCGCCCTACGTCATCATTCTCACATTTTCAGGCGCTAAAGTACCGCCATCGGAGGCAGCCCGATATTGCAGAGGACCGTCGGATGGGAGGGCCCAAATCCGACGGTCGACGGGGAGCAGATCTGATCGGACAATACGGTGGGGAGCGGATAATAAAGAATTATTTTTTCTCGGAATGCGCACCCGGGCGGGACTTTGGATATCAACGAAATTTGGGTTTTGCAATGGTTTATAAGCCAAATGGGTTAATTGCTATTTATTTGCAAAATGGGGTTAGGGCTGCTAAACCAAGCAGATCTTGGTTTAATCCCGAGACTTTGCTTTTTGCGCTATTTTGCCTATTGCGCTTAAATCTCTTGGCGCTCCGACCTTTGAAGCTATAAGGCTATATTGCCTAGGGAAGGGGGAATATATATTTTTGGGGCTTTTTATATACAATAGTGATATAATGATAGGGAAAAGGGGAACATAGGGAGTTAAGTAATAATAGAGTCAGTAGTTAGTATTGGATGGAAGATATGGAAGAGAGGAAGCAAACACTAAGTTTTTTGGGAACAAACTTAGTTATGAGAGTAGATCAAAATGAAAAGATTTTTACACAAGAAATGTGGCTCTTCTATATAACAAGAATCAACAAATAAGTTTGATTTCTGTTATGAACCAAGGTGATAGTGGGATGTTAGAAAGAAGTTTGATAGGAAATGACTGGGAAATTAGACATGCTTCACTTTGCTGCTACAAAAATGCTGAATAGGAAGATCTGCACTGGCCACCATGTGTTTCCTTTGCTTAGGCCAGTGATATGAAAGAAATCATGCTTCTGCAACCCCATCTACCTACCCCTTCTATTGCCTAGCATTTTTTATTGCTTCAGGGAGGGTGCACTTAGACTGGCAAACCCTCAATTGCTCTCTTTCTTTTCTTTTTGCATTTTCTTTTGATTTTCTATCTAAGGCTAGCCTTATTACTTCCAAGGCCCCAGATTAAGCAGTTGGGAACATTCATTCTCTACCTAACTACTAATCTGCCAAGATTGAACAGTTTGGACATATTTCTTTCTCTAATCTACAACAAAAATTGAAATATGGCATGACCCAGCTTAGACTGTTGGATCACCCATTTAGAAGTAGGACAGTATCAAACAACTGTAGATAGGTGTTTTCCACAAAAATATGATATCTTTGCTTCACCAAAGTAGAGCATATTTGGAACTTCCCCTGCCAATCATGAAAAATGAAACCTATTGGTATAGGTAGCTAACAGAGCCCCCCTCTTTAAAGATCTGCCATATGATTCATTTCTAGCCCTTCCCAACCCTCCATTCATTTCCTCCATCGTAATGCTTCCTAACCCTCCAAAACCCTCTATTGCACCTCATCTCCATTGTAACTCTTTATAAAAGAAATACTTAAAAAATTCCCAACTTACCCTTTTTCTGCTTAACCAAAATCAACACTAAAACACAACGCATACATTGCTTCCGGACCTGATGGTTTTATTAACCCAAATGTATATATTTCAGGTCTAGAGCCCCATTGCATATCGATATCAGCGGGGTCTTGAGCTTTTATATATAGGGCGCACCACCATACTCCAGACCCGATGGCGTTATTAACCATGTTTCATATACATTTCGGGTCTGGAACCCATACATAAGGCCAATGCGATAATCAGACCCGACGACTTTATCAAGCATAATACATATGTGGGTTTCGGGTCCGATCCCCCATTGCATATCACAATCGGCAGGGTTTTGGGTTTTTATATAATACATACCACTACCACCGGGACCTAACGATAATTATAGACCAGAGCACATAACATTTCAGGTCTGGCCTTATGGCCGGACACGAGTTTTTCCCATAGTTTCTTGTGTTTTTGAAAAACATTAAAGTCGGGACTTTTCAAAGGGAAATCATACATTGCAGGCCTGCCAAGACTATTAAGTGTCATATATATATATATATAGATATATATCGGGTCCGCCTATCCCGATCACTTATCACAATCGGTGGAGTTCGGGGGTTATGCAGTTAGCAGAGGGGTGATAGCTAGACCTGGCAATGATTATATGCCGAATTACATAACATTTGAAGTCCAGCCTTATGGCCGGCCACGGGTTTTTCCATGTTTTCCCTTGTATTTGCGATAATACGCTGGAGTCCAGGCTTTACAAAGGGAAGCCTTATGCGGCGGACCCGAAGGAATTATGAACCACAACATATATGCATGTTGGGTCTGGCCAACCGAAAGGCACAATCGACATAGCTTTAAGCCCAAACACATGGCACAATGCGATGCGATATGGCGGACCTGATAGGGTATAGGTTCCCGCCTATAGTTTTTCAAGTCCGGGTTTTGGATTCAGCTCTGTGTTTTGTGAGGATTTTCAGTGTAAATCGGATTTTCGCCTACAAGACTGAATCAACATGTATATTAAAGACCAGGGGCTGATTATTTCAAGATTTTTTGTCTTGATGCTATAAATTCTTCATGAAGGCAAGATTTGTGTTTCTTAAGCATTTTTATCATATATGTATAAGTGTGACTGATGTTGGCTATCTCTGTAGGCGAGGATCGAGAGAAGGCAAGCGAGGCTAAAGAATGGATGCGTAAGCTTCAATTATGACTCCAAATAAAAGATGCAGGAGTGGATCTGAAGAGTTTATCCATGCGGATATGTTTATTTGAGGATTGGGCTTTAGGCATTGGCGGTCATATTTCGAGGTGTTGTCTATGTATTCCAAAAGTGAAACTGCCCCAGATTTCATCATGAAGAGATGACACACAGTCATCTCGTCTAATCAATAACCATTCATTTCCATAGGAAATGAAGCGCTCCAGTGATAGGAAACACCCTCTACATGTCAGTAGTGACACCAATTGTCTTCATCTGTATAATGAAACAGGACAAAGAGAAGGCGAAAAGGTGAAAAGGAAGACCGAGAGTCATTTCCAGTTGCATAAATATTCCCTCTAGATAGGAGACCAGGGCTTTTTTGTTTGGAAAGAATAGCTTTGATTTATTGTGAATAAAGAAAGATTGTTTGGTTCAATGAGGAGCTTGTGTTTCAGATTGATTTTCCTCTTCTCTTATGTGTTTTGATCATAATGTTGTTGCTGGCATAAATGCAAATGTATATTTGTGTCTTTGTGCATATTGGTAACTTACAGTTCATGGTTACGCCTGGTTATTTGAATATGATTTAACATCATGGTTAAATCATGAAAGGTTGTTGATTCAAAACTATGTTGGACATCAGTTGCAAGCTTCTCTTCCATAAAATGGAATGTGTATTCCTGTATGAATGATTGGATTGCAATTAAGAATTAATGCAGCCTTGTTCTTATGTGAACCAGTAATTGATTCATTTAGACTTGGAATTCATATATGATGTTTAACCTCTCTTTGTCATGCTCCTACAGGATAGATTAGGATAGTTAGGACATAGACTAGAGTAGTTAGAAGAAGTGTAGATAGGATTCAATACATAGTGGTTAGTTGTTTTATTTTGTTGATGTAATTGAAGCCTTCTTCCCAGAAGCAATCTTTCAACTCATTTAACAGTTTACGGGGTCCCTTAAAACTCGTTGGAACTAGCCATTCCAAACGAAAGCAGGTCTAATTGGGGCTTGCGATCGGGTTAGTTCCCCTTGTTGGTATAGCAAAAATTCGCCATGTCAACAAATTGGCGCTAGAAGGAGGGCCTGAACCGCCATCCATAGCTTTTCAAGATTTCATCTATAAGTGCCATGCATGGATTCAAAAGGACTAATGTATGGATTGTAGAGGCTGAAAAGACCACTCCACCCATTTGAAAGAGCCTCATTTCTAGGAAACAGAGACCCGTCTAAGTCCTGTTTTTGGGTCAGCCAGGGAAGAGAGGTTGTGAGAGTACCCTGTCACTTAGAAATGACCAGTTAGAAGACTTACTTGGGCTTATGCTCGTTCCTTATCCTAGCTCCCTATCTTTCAATCTTTACCTCCGACAACAAAAAGAAAGCCAAGGGTTTATCACATAAATGAAGAGACATCTGTAACCCCTTCTCTTGAAGATATTGTGCTTGATTCTTTGTAGAGTATCGACTCTCCTTGGGAAGAAATTCCTGAAGATTCCCCTTCTGAAGGCAACCCCTGGCCTGATTTGGAAAATCCTAACGAAGAAACCCTCAACCAGAACCTCCATATCCATAACATGGCTAATGTTCCTCCCCCAGGTGGGAATCAACCTCTACTTCCCCCTCTGGGTGGGAATCAGCCTCCACCTCCTCCAGGAGCACTCCCTCCCTGGCTTGCACAGGATGTTGTAGCAGTACCTGGGCAGCAGCATCCCTTACCCAAGAACGCAGAAAGAGTATTGCCTAAATTTGACCCTGAGCGGGGAGATGCGGCTGATAACCACATTCATTCCTTCTTCCTAGCTGTGCACATGTTGTGGGTAGCCGATGAGGATGTGGTATGTCATTTGTTTCCTTTTACTCTGATCGTTTTGGATTCCACATGGTACTTTAGCTTGAGAATAGGATCGATCACCTCATCGGCTACCTTTTAGCAGGCTTTCTTAGACAAGTTCAGGGATGACAAAATGCCTACGGCCATAGTTTTAGAGCTATCCCATTTGAAAATGGACATGAAAGAAAGATTCAAGGATTTTAACATCCAGTTCAATACTTTGTTCAACAGAATCCCAACTACCGATAGACCTACTGATGAGGTGCTCATGGAATTCTACATCTCTGGTCACCCTGTTCCTACTGTGATGTGGGTCAAGAGAAGTAATTCACAGAACTTACAAAATGCTATCGATGAAGCAATAAAAGTTGAGAATGAAATGATTAGTCTCACAACATGTCATCATAAGCCTCTCAGTCATCCAAGAAAAGTAGTGGGAATGATAACAAAGTGGCTGAGGGCAAAGAAAGGGACACCACGGATGTGGAAGGTTTTCATAAGATCATTAAGAAATTGACAAAAATAGTCATAAATATGAAAAGGTTTTCTGGAGAGAGTGGAGGAGAGTATAACAACAGAAAACCCTTCAAACCTTTCTTTCACAAGAGGACAGAAGGTGGTCATGGTCAACTTGCGTTGCCTACTCCACCCAATGAAGGGAATCTAAATATGGAGGAGCTGGCTCTTATTGGATCGCTCCTTAACAAAGAAGAACCTATAGTGGAGCTAGAGCTAGAACAAGAAAATGAGGAGGAATACCAAGTGGAAGAACTGTGGACGAAGAATCTCAGATCAACGTACTGTGGGATTTCTATACAAATGAGAATGATGATGATGAAGGAGATAGTATGGCAGAAATCCACACTAATGAAATCCACACATGAAGTAAGGGGCCACTTGCAGGTGTGATGAAGCCTGTAGACCAAACAAAGAAATATGTTCACCCTTTGAAGGCACCCGCTCCCAAAGTTCCTGTTGAGAAGGGTAGACCAAGTGGTCAGTCCAAGAATACCCCAGTGGCAAACCATCCAGAGAAAGAGAACACAGCTCCCACTACAACAAAGGCAAATCCAAATGGTAACTTCCACCTAAGAACAAAAAAACTGGTATGTTTACTCTGCCCTATCCTATTTATAACATTGGTTACAATACCGTGGATGATCTTAAGAAATCTAGGGCCAATATCACATACTTTAACTTGTTGAAATTAACGCAGCAAAGAGATCTACTCCTGAAAGCTATGAATGAGAGAAATTCCAAAACTCCCACCATCCCAAGAAAATAAACCAAGAAGTCAGTGCCCAGACCTATCAACACCTCCAGTACGGTCCAAATACCATCAGCTATGGAAGCCACTCTATCTAAAATGAATCAAAATCCCCAAGATGTCAGTGCAGCCATGATAGGGAGGAAATCAAAATCCATGACTCCACCTTTCCTTATCACATTTGAAATCCTCAACATGAATGTACACAATTGCTTGGTAGATTCTCGTGCCTCGTCCATTGTGATGCCTTATGCTATTGCCAAAAGTTTGCATGTGATACCCGAGAAAACTATGACTTGAATTATGCAATTAGATAGGACAAATGTGAAAGTGATTGGGGAACTGAAAGATGCGTTGATACAGATTGTTGCTAAACCACAATACACAAAAGTCATTGATATAGTGGTAGTTGATATACCCGAGGCTTATGGAATGCTGCTTAGTAGGGATTGGTCAGCAAAACTCAATGGATATTTCTCAAAAGATTGGTCCCATCTCTTGCTGCCTCAGAAAGGAAAAGGTGATATACTAAAAGTTGATCAAGAAAGATACATGAAGTACGTTGTAACGGAACTAAATGGTTCCAATGAACCTGTAATGTTTACCAACTCCATCCTTGGGAACTATCGTTTCAATGTTTATGCTACAGAAACCTGTTTTGGAGAATTCCATGCAAAAACAGTTGAAGAAACTTTGACATACACACAGTTGGAGGCTCCCTCCCATAATCCAACTGATGAACTATCCTGTATTATAGTAGATGATAGGACTAATATCTTAGACAGTAGTTCAATTGATGTAACATTATATTCCATATTTTGGACACTCTATTTTGATGGCTCTAACTGCCTTGAAGGTGCAGGTGCTAGGAGCATTCTCATTGACCTGCAAGGGAACCAACATTTGATGGCTATCCGGTTGGAGTTTGCTTGCACCAACAATACAATAGAATATGAAGTCTTGCTATTGGGTAGCAGAAGCCCCACGCAATGGTCATGGGGCACAAAGCCCGGAATTTTGAGTAAAGATGCATGGAGAATGATTGATAATAAGTTCAGTCAAAGGGTAGTCCACCAAAAAATAATGTAAAGAAATATAAGTTGACTCGGCTGACCCATGGATCGCGGTCCATGGAAAGGTATAAATAAAGCAAGGCTCTATGGGTAGAGGGAGCTAGTTCTTTTGGTATGTAATTTTGGATCTAATGTGTAATGGTTTTTTGAGAAGGAACATTTTGAAGCATCTGTAAGTTTGAGTCAACGGTTTGGGTTGTTAACACTCAGGTTGTTCCCAAAAGTTGTAAGAAAGGGAATACGACTGAGGTAACCATAGTCCAATCTTTTAGACATAGGTTCAAGCCAATCTGCATCCAAAGAGGGCTCTCTCTTTATAATTTAGCTTTGTTTTGAGGTATATTAGGCTAATTATGAAGTGCAAGGGTTTTGTTTAAAGTTTGGTTGGAAGGATGGGGACTCAATAGAACAGTGAGGCAAAACTGAAGCATTTCATTCCATTGGGCATGATGGAGTCAAAGAAAGATGGCTTCCTGGGTTAAGTTTCTTATCAAGGATTTATTATAGAGCAAGGTACTCAAACATGGGACAATGGATAAGCTAAATCAGATGGAATGGAGTCAATGGGTGAAGGGAAATTAAGAATCCTTCATCATGTTGACAAAGAGAAAATGGATGATTACAGCCAAGGAGAAACTAAGAATTCCTCAGCTGATATTCAAGATGAAAGAACCAAGGGAAACAGGAGCAATTAAGAATTCATTGTTTATGCTAATTCTGAAGAAAACATTAACAATAACAGAGATTGAACACAGAGTGCAGCCAAGCAAGTTCTGAGTTATTCTTTTTCTCTATTATTTAGATCATGAGACGTAGATGATATAATAAACATAGAAATTACAAAACACAAGTTAGAAGAGACTTATTGATCCATGAAATGTTTCAATAATTTTGTAGCATGGTCCTTAACATCAATTCTTCATCCAGTGAGCAAGACAAAATGATTCCAACAGCCTTTTTATTCCAAAATTGCTCAGTATTACAGTCACAACTATGAACATTCAACACCAACCAACCCCAAATACTTCGTCTGAGGAGGTATATATACAAAAATGCGAAGATATTGTGCAAAATATCTAATAGAGATAAATATTTGTTGACGATTAATGTTTCTCTTACATAGACAGAGACAGACAATCTCGAAAACAGGGAGACAACAAATACATGCAATAAATTCGTGCTGCACTGGTTGATCTAAATTTATGAGAAGTATTGGAGGTAGATGCTGCAAGTTGGTTTCCTAGCTATTTCCTATGGATCTTCTGTGTTGATCTTTCTACTATGGCCAGACTTCCTTTAACGCTGATGTGATGCCTTCTGACCCGCAGGACCGCGGTTATTTTCTGTTCTGCGCATTATAACAGGTGGTGCATAATTTTGATTTGCCCAATGATAAGTCTACAGGATTTCTAACATGCTTTGCCACCACTCTGGTCCTAGTATTTGATGTCTCTGCAGCTTCCTTAAAGTCTCATCAGCCTCTGTGTACCTGAAAAAATTAGGTGGGATGGTGAACAGATGCTTCACCTCATGCTCTATGTAAAAAAGATTTTCCAGGCTGTCATAAAGGGACTGGCCAGATGGAAGTGTCTTTTCTATTGAAGTACTTGAAGATGCACTAGCTTGATTGACAAAAAATGTATTTAATTTGTGTACATAGTCCTTGTGCTTCATCAAACGATCATTATCTCCCACAGGACTTGGCAAACCCTTTTGATTCAGGACTGTAAATTTGCCTGTAAAAGAATCTATTTCTGCCTACATGTCTTGGCACCTTCTATCAAATTTTTGCATTAGAGTTCTCATGGTCAGGACTCTCCTAATGTCCAAAATGGTACCTGTTTTGTCTCTGATGTCAAGTGCTTGCAGTTCTTCATTGGTTTTGGTATTCAAAAGATGTATTAGCCTATTAGCTTGCTCAGGCATTTGTCCCAATACGGCTCTTGTTTTCTAAACTTCTACTTGGGCCACTTTTATCAAATCAATCTGTTCATAAATGGTCTGAATAGACCTCCATACACCACTAAGTAATTGAATGATGTTGGTCCACAAAATTCCTCTGATTTCTGCCAGAGGCTTATGCAGAGAGAGATCTTTTTCCAAGGTTCTTACCTTGTTTTCCAATGTTTTGACTTCTCTTGTTTTCTCTGCCACAGTCATTTTGGATTTATCATAGCTTTGCTCAATCTTTGCCAATTTTTCTTTGACTTGCTTTAATTCAGATACTTGGAGCTTTAACTCCTCCATGGCTTTGACTAACTGTTCTGTGGTCATAGCTGTACTGCTGCCTGGTGCTCTTGCTGGGGTACCTGCTGTTGATGCCGAGACAATGGGAGGCACTGCTGTTGTAACTGTGGGAGAGGCAGCTGTGACTGTTAGAGTTACTTGAGGTGGCTAGGAGGCAGACTCTCCCTGCTTTTTTGTAATGCTTTCTCCAATTCTTGCTCTGTCTCGCTCAATCTTTCATTCAACCTCATGAGCAGGTCCATCATGTCCTCCTTGGATTTCTCCTGGACAACATCTACTATTTGTGGATGCATAGAAGGAGCCATTTTGAGCTGTTTTCTGAGGGCAGCAATTTCCTCTTCCTTCTTTCTTATTAATGCTTTTATGCCTTTGGCATCTTTGGGATCATGTCCCAACTCAATGATAATATCTTCCAAGGATTTAATCCTGTTGTCTTTTGCTAGAGAAGAAGCTTTCTCTAGGTCTAGCTAAGCAGAGGTGTTCTCAAATGAATTTTGCAATTTGTGAGCCAACATTGCCTTGTCAGCTAGTGTGGAATACACCATTTCTCTCGTCTGTTTGTGTAGCTCAATCTGGTCTATCGGATGAATGTCTTTGGCCAAGACCTCAAGAATTGTCTTGATATAATCAGCTGTCGACTGTGGCTGTTGCACCTTGGGCTTGAAGTAGCTCATGATCATTTTTCCCTCCTTTATGCCATATGCAGACATCAATCTTTGTTGTTTTGTGGGGGCCATCTTAAGATATTGGTCATAAATTTGCAGCCTCAATGGATCATTTCTAGCCTTTATTTCTGTGAAAGTTCTTTTGACATCAGAGGTCTACCTGCTTGTTGGCCTTGTGGATGAAACTTCCACACTATGTGTCACACGGAATAAGTCGATCTTGTGGACAAGATAGACCTTCCTAGAATCTAAAGAAGACCTAATGACAAGCAAACCAACCAGACACTATCTTTCTCTAAATATGCTTTGATAAACAATAGCAAACAAGTGTTTTTAGGGCCTACCTTAGGTCCAACGCAAGCTTGTGGATGCCCTCGCTCCTTTGATCCAAATGAGCTCCTTTGTCGTGAATCTGCAAACACAAACAAGGCAAACAAATTAAATAGCACCTGAAAAGCCAATTGCATAAAAAATATTTAACATGAAAGTCAAGGAGTCCATGAAACAAATAACATGAGATACTTGTTGAGAAAAATGAGTTTGATTGTATTAATTCAAAAGAAGAAGAACTTTACAACCTTTGCCTTGATGCTGTACAAGCTCCTCCCAGGGTCCAGCAAGAAGTCTCCTCTACTTTGACAAATTTCACTCACTCCCCAATGAAGCCAAAAAGGTATGTGATCTCTCCTCTTAAGCTCAACTAGGAAGTCTTGATTTCACCAGCATTTACCCTAAAAAATGTTCAACTTCTAACCTCCTTAGCAACCAGCCCAATGCCTGTATTTATAGTGCAATGGAGGGAGGTTACTAGGTCCTCATTCAAAGGGATAAAGCCCTCCTTCAAATGGATAGCTCCTCTCATCAAGGGATTAGCTCCTTCTCTTTTGGGATGCATGAACCACCTCAGAGCAAACAATCCACGTCAAAATTCCTTCTAGAAACCTCTAGAATTAACCCAATGTGAGTTTTTTAAGATAAAACATGTGCCTTTTGACTTTCACAGGGGTCCGAACCTACACCGTTAGGGACAGAGCGAGCAGGTCCGCAGTTTTTGTACACAGAAGGTGCGGGACCGCAGGTGACCGTGAGAGAAAGTGCGGAACCAGAGTTACATTGATTTTTAATGTCTTTCTCTCATTTTCAAAGCTTGATTTGAAGAGTTGAGGTCTGAGACTTGCTTAGGAGGACAGTACAAGTGATGATAGACCCATGCTGACTACAAATAATCATGGTGACAATATTTTTGTGTAATAGATTGCCCCCTAAACTGCAAAGTCTGTAGTAGATGAGGATTTCATTGATCATTTAGGAAGAGTGAAGTACTTTATCATTTCGAGGATCATCTTGTGGAGAGCCCAGTTGGAACCTGTAAAAACATTCAATGCAAGATATATATATGAGATCATATCATTGCTGAGGTAGGCATTCCCATACTCAGATCAAAACTGACTACAAAAACTAACTACTGCTCTGATATAGGAATGATCTTGTAAAACATCACAAGTATAGACTCATGTGGACACATTATGGACGTAGCCATTTGTTTATGAATAGTCCATTATATAATGAATACAAAATTCCTCGCAGCCTGGATTGTGGAAACTAGATCCAGGGTCTTCATTTCTACTTCCCGAAACAGTACGATTCTATCCAGCGAATGAATGTGTTGATGTAGAACATGGTAGAAACCACTTGATTACCAGTCAATGATGTAAACTGTTAAAAAGTGTGAGAGAAACCACCAGTGATGTCAATGGCTCTCAAAGTACGCAGTACAATACATGAGATGCGAATAAATGTGTTGATGTCGAACATGTCACAGAATCCTTTGATCGAAAGTCAATGATGTAAACTGTCATCAAAGGCGAGAAACCTGCCATTGAGGCATGCAGATCTCAATGTACTGGCGATTCCTAGATCATCTTTCTAGATAATGAGCTGATGTCGATAGAAAGCGATCCGTCGTAGGGAAGCCCACAACATGAAATCATAGATCAAGTTGAAGAAATTTAGTTGCAAGGACTGACTCAAGGATGGTCAAGATGGATGACAGATATTTTGCAGATGAATGGCTTATTGGCAGTGACCTCTTGAACACATAACGACACGACAGATGGCTTGGTGACAATTGACCCAAAGTTAATACCCAGAAACCGGTTGAAGGCTTTCAATGTGGTTTGATCAACTGTTAGGCAAAGGATTTCCCAACCCAGGTGAATAAAAATGTCGTGTTCAAGAGTGGTTACAAAGTATGACAAACAGGCTCATTTTTCTCTCTTTTCCCCCACCATTTCTGGCAAGTACCTCTTTATTTTTGACAAGCTTGAGGAGGATAACATTTGCTTGATTATAAGCTCATCCTTTAGATGAGTCCAACTTAGTTTAGATTCGAACCCTAAGAAGGAGTGGTTCGTTCCTGTTTGTAATTGAGCAGATCCTTTACTGTGAAATTTTAACGAGTCCAGTATAGGAGAAACTCGGCGTTTTTCAGTTTTAGAGAGTCTGAAAAAACTTAAGAAGACTCCAGGGTTGACCTTTTTCGTAAATTTGTGTCTCCCAAGCCCGAAAAAGTATAAAATAATACTTGAGAGAATCTCTTGATCTTTTACGACCAAGGAGTACTTTTCATCATTAGTGCCCTTGATCCGAAAAAGTAAAAAAGCGATCAACGACACATCGTTTTATAACCGATATCGAATTTGAAACGACAAAAATCCGGCAATCTTTTCATGTTTTTACGGTCGGAAAAGAGCTGTAAGTGGACCGTCTTTTAATTCCATTTTAACGAGTTTAAAAGAAACACTCGGCAATCTTTTCATGTTTCAGGAGTCAGAAAAGAGCTTAAAGGTGACTCTAAATATTTTTTCGTTGAAAATGATAGATTTCGCCTGAATAATCCGTTATCCTGCACAAAAACACAAACATTACTCATACCTATTTGAAATAGATAAAAATGTCGCAAAAATACCTTTTCAAAGTGAAACATAAACAAATTTGCAATTTATTTACTCAAAAAACTTATAAAAAGGGCCTTTGTCAATTCATTTTTACCGTTTGAGTTTGGGTGAGAAAATAGTGCTTTTGCTCAGAAAACTTCCCATGAAGATTGCGGAAAATCCAACCGTCGGAATCAGACGTCGTCTTCTCCAGGTAATCCACATCATCCCACTCTTCATTCTTAACCATTTAATTTTTTGTTTTAGTCATTTATTTCATTTTTGGGAGGGTTTTTAGGCATAAAACCCACGCGTGGGGGCCCGCAGGTTTACCACTGCTGGCCTGCAGACCCCGAATTTTTCTCCATTGGGAAAAAGCTCGGGGTCTGCACCTTCCATGTAGACAAAGTGCGGTCCCACGCACTGTGTCTAACTCGGAGGGTGCGGTCCCCGTCGCAAGGGTTTTTAACCCAAAAATTCTCAAAAATGGACCACACAAAATAATTTCTAGCAATTTAATTTGTCTTTATACTTGATGCAGAGAGTACATCATGCTAGATTGGTGTGAACGAGAGCATGAGGACGTGGATGCTGCTGCATGGAATCATCAGCCTTCACTTGATGCTTTGAGGGCGTGCGGCTTGTATAAATTCTGGGCCATTCCTGGCATGAGGGCTCAGGTGGATTTCTTACAGTGGATGGTTGACAGATGGAGCGTACAGGACCAGTGCTTTTTCATTGGCAGCCACCGGCTCGAAATCGAGCTGGCAAACATATATTTCTTGATTGGTTTGCCTAAGAGACGCGAAGACTTGACTCTGTTTGGGGCTAGGGCAGGTGGCCAGTCTGTCGATAGCCTCAGGCTAGAGTACTGCAATAGCCAAGCTAGAGACAAAGGGATAGACATAAAGACCATATCCCATCCTGAGCTCATGGTGATTATGTTCACTGTCACCAGACTTTGTAGAGCTGCTGCATTAAATATTGCCACAAGATCCCATATGCGTATGGCAGTTGATTGCTTTCGAGGCACCATCTTCAACTGGTTCGATGCTATGTTGGCCAATGTGAAATGCCAACTGACCAGGGCCAAGAACGGACGACTAAAGACCTTTGGTTATGGGGCTTTGGTCATGAGTTTTGGCCTGGAGAGGGTTCCTATGCTGATCCCACAGCACCTTACTGTTGGAGCTGGGCTTCCTCGAGAGCCCAAATTGATGCGATGGGTCGCAGTTATGGCTCGTCACTCGAACGAGAGGACAGAGGTTGCTCGATTCAAACCTAAGTATTTCCAATGGCTGGAAAACCAGGTCTTTTCTATTCAGGACTTCCTTACACTGGGATAGATTTTCATGGTGACCCAGACATGGTTCTTCCACCAGGAGAGCAATGGGATGAGTCAGGTAAAATCCTTTTCAACATTTTTCTAAATTTTTTTTTTTGTTATTTTTCCATCATCTCAAAACTGATAGTAGAAAATTTCAAATGCAGATGTGGGTCCACAGCGACAAACCGCTCTCCGGCCTTACGAGAGGAAGCAACCAGTTGCACCTGCGCCAGTCCCATAGGATGAATCAGCAGAGGTTTTGGCCAAGTTGGAGGGTCATCTCGAGCGCTTGACAGGAGATATTCCTGAGACCACTATAGATGACATTCCTCGTCGACTTCAGTGCTATGTGATTGGGGTCCCGGGACCTTTTAGGAGGTTCCTTTGCAAGGTGGCCCGTGCAGTGGTTTCTTATAGAGATCATCACCAGTGATAGGATGATCGCCTATTGTGGGCACATGTGACATTTTTGTTTTTTGTACTTATCATTTTTTTCGATCATAAGGTGTTTTTCAACCTATGATCGAGGACGATGTATTTTTTGACACACTCCTATATATATCACTATTATCGGCTTATCTTGTAAATCATGTTATGGAATGGTTTTAAGTTTACATGTATGATTATTGCAAATGTCTATTTAACATTTGAGAAGCAATTGCATCTGCTAATGTATTTAAAGATCTTGGAATATGCTGATATTCAATATAATCAAATTCACATTCCAAGAGACGCACTCTCAAAAATAATCTCAATAACACTGGATTTCTAATGGCATACACTCTATTAAGTTGTAATACAACGAGTTCAGAATCTAACCTCACTATCAAAATCTGAATCCCAAATGAAATAGATTCAGATAATAACTCAATCACTACACTATACTCGGCAATGTTGTTCGTTTTTTGACCGAGGCTTACCCCATGCATAGATACTAACTCGTCAGAGGGCGAATAGATAACCCAAGCTGCGGAAGAGATGTTCCATGTATTACGACAAGCACCATCAGCGAAACCAATGTATGTTTGGAGAGGCATCGACATCTGCAATATCAAGAGTAAAACCAAGATAAGCAGGAATAATGATGAAAAACACTCTCTAAGCTAAGCACACTGTTTAAACTAAAACACACTAGCTAGAAAGAAAAACTATCCTAACTAAAAATCTCCATACCCATTCCTTTAAGCATAATACCTCTTCAAGTAAAGGCCATTTCTAGGTTTACCCAAAGAGTCCCCGTCAAAGTCTACCAATTCATAGGCCCCTTTGGCTAGCTTTCGCTTGACAACATAGGGACCATGCCACATAGGAACGAATTTTCTAGCACCTAATTTATCATTAGCTTGATCATAAACTAAGACTAGATCTCCTTCCGAAAAATTTCGAGGGGTCACATTTCGATCATACTGAGCTTTCATTCGTTTTGCGTGAGTCTCGATCGCCAATGCATCATCACGTCGATACTCATCTAATTGAGCCAAGTATAACAAACGCTTTTCCTCTTCGGAACTGGCTGGAAGTAACTTGATGGCCATTTGCAGTGACGGGATTTTGCATTCAATGGGTAACACAGCTTCCAAACCATAGACTAGTTGGAAAGGAGTGAACCCTGTTGATGCTTTTACTGAAGTTCGGTACGCCCAAAGCGCTGAAAATAGCATGTTGTGCCAATTCGACCGATGAATCCCAATGATTCGTCGGATCATGATAACTAAAACTTTGTTGATGGATTCAACGAGACCATTTGCTTGTGGATAATAAGGGGTTGAACTATCGTGACGTAAACCAAGCTAGCCTGTAAGTTCGGTCATCATAACGTTTCGAAAATGACATCCATGATCAGTGATAATTGCTTGCAGGACACCAAATCTAGCAATTATATGATTGAATATGAAAATTGCAGTTGTCTTGCCGTCTGCCTCAAATGTAGGCATCGCCTCGGCCCACTTAGTAAAATAATCTACTGCAAGTATGATATACGCATGCCCCCCGGCCGAGTGAGGGTTACATGTAATAAAATCGATACCCCATTCGGCAAAAGGACCAACGACAATTATAGGGTGGAGAGGAGCAGGTGGAGCGCGCATCTTACGATCAAAAATTTGGCAGTTGTGGCATTTTCGACCACCGTAATACAATCTTTAAATAAAGATGACCAGAAGTAGCCAGCGCGCAATATCTTTTGGGCTATGGCAAACCCAGACATATGACCGCCACACACTCCAGAGTGACAGTCATTTAGAACCCTTTCAGCTTCCTAGTGAGCTAAGCAACGTCAAAAAATGGAATCCGCCCCACGACGATAAAGAGTATCTCCAATAATCTTGAATTGTTGGGACTGGAATCGAATTTTTCGACGTTTTGACCTTGAAATTTCTGGCCGAAAGGATTGGGTCTGGAGATAAACGATGATATCCCCATACCACGGATCTAAAGTGCTGATTAGAAACAAGGATTCATCCACAATGGGCTCCTCCGCCACAGTTTCTGTGTCAGCACGCGGGAAGTCACACATTAACTCCACAAAAACTAAAGATTTCTTAGACTTAGATTTCTCAAATTCCAAGTCGAACTCCTGCAGGATAACGATCCATTTAGAGTACTTGCCCCCTAGCAATTGCTTGGTCAAAATGTAGATCATAGGGTTGCAGTCCGAAATTACCGTAGTTTTACGTAGTAGAATGTAGTGACGAAAACGTTGGACAGCTTGAACAGCTGCCAATGCCAATTTCTCCACATGTGAGTATTTTAGCTCAGTTGGATTTAAAGTTCGACTAAGGTAATATATCACATGATCAGTTTCGATTTCATCTTCCTGAACTAAGACCATTCCAATGGTGGAATGAGAGGCAGCGAGATACAAGAAGTAATCCTGGTTGTAGTTGGGAGGATGCAACAATGGTGCATGGGTCAACGTGTGTTTGAGTGCATCAAAAGATTTCTGAGCTATCTCATCCCAATAGAATGGAGTATTTTGCTTCAACAACCAGGTGAAATCCTTTGTAACCTCCGCGTAGTTAGGAATGAATCTTCGTAAAAAGTTTGCTTTCCCTTGCAAACTTTGGAGTTGGCGAAGACTCGAAGGAGGAGGAAATTTGATGATAGCTTCGACCTTTGAGGGATCAACACGAATGCCGGCTTTCGAAACTACAAACCCCAACAATCGACCCGTTTCTATACAGAAGACACATTTGTGTGGGTTCAACCGAATATGATAATGCCTACACCTCATAAATATTTCTTGTAAATCGACGAGGTGATCAGCTCGATGTAATGAATGAGCAGGCAAGTCATCGAGATAGGGTTGCACAATGTGCTTGATGTCATGAAACGCATAAGACATCGCCCTTTGAAAAGTTGCTCCGGCATTCTTAAGCCCAAAAGGTAACTTGCAATAAGCAAATGTCCCCCATGGACAAAGGAAAGCCGTTTTTGGTTGATCGGAAGGTAGAATATTGATTTGATTGTAGCCGGAAAAACCGTCCATGAAGGAGAATATTTCACTGCTGGAAAAATCATCAATGATTTGATCGATATAGGGAGTTGGGTAATTGTCCTTTGGATAGGCTCGATTAATATCCCTATAGTCGATGCATATTCTTATTGTTCCCTTCTTTTTGTTAACCGGAACAATATTCGATACCCAATCCGTTAACGGGATCGGATAAATGAAACCTGCTTTCAACAATTTTTAAACTTCTGCTTTAATTGCTATAGCTTTTCATGGGTGAATCTGACACAAACATTGTTGGACGGGTTTAGCATCCAGGTAAGTCTTGATCTCATGAACAACAATCGCGGGATCAATTCCTGGCATTTCCTCATAGGACCAGGCAAACACGTCGCGCAATTCTTGAAATAGGGCCTTATATATTTGAATTTCGTCATCTGTACACGAGGCACCTATATGAATGTTCTCAACAATTTCGGGCTTGACCGAAATGTCAATAGGAATAGTCCGAGAGATGTTTCCCAAATTTAACTCTGAATTGGGATGTTTCATTGGATTCTGAGGTTCTTTGACATATTCAGTTGTAAAAATTGATGAGAAATCATTTTCAAAACGATCATCCTCAGGTAAAAACGAAGATCTGTGATGGAGATCTTCCCATGGTAAATCATCTACACATAGGATTTCACGAATTTTCTCATCAGAGTGAACAAATTCAGAAAACGCGGTTAAATCCAAGGTTGATGTGAAAAGTGATTCCTCACGGACCACATTCATTAAGTCATTTTCGGTTGAACATGGGTCGGCAAACGACTGCACGGCTTCGTAGGCAATTTCATATGGACTCAAAGGCATGGCATTACCAAATGAGTCTATGTCAGATTCAGAAGGGACAATCCAAGGATCATCATGAATAATGGTGTATGATGTAATCATATGAATAGTTGCAAATGAAGACGATGCGTTGATTGGAGGAAATGGAAAAGTTCCCAGTAAACTGGCATCTTTAACTAGTCCTACTCCAACGTCCTTATACGGGATAGTCGTTTTACCAACATGCTGAATACTCTCTGAAGAGGCTGGGTCGGATGAAAAGTAAGCCAGCTGGTCTATTGTTATGATCTTTCCATTATGTGGAAACTTTATTACTCGAAAGATCGATGAAACGACCGCTGTCATAGCGTAATACCAACTTCGACCCAAGAGAAGGTTGTAATCTAGAGGGGTATCAACCACCTCCACATCTAGACTAACAGTTTTTCCTTCAACCCCTATAGGCAAATCCTGTAGAATGCCAAAAGGATGAAACCCACAGCCATCAAAGGCCTTTAGAATCGTCGGGGATTGATTTAGCGAAGGATAACCAAGCGATCTCCAACACTATATCGACATAATACACATTGAGGCTCCCTCATCAATTACAGTCCGATGAATAGGCCTGTTTTTTACTATCACTGGTATCTGGAAAGCCATTTGATGAGGCAAATGCGGTGTACTATTTTCTAGATAAAAAATTATTAGGTTCGGGTCCTGAACATCAACAGCTCCTATAGCCGACAAAAGTAATTTACATTGTGCTGGACATGATTGCAACACTTCCAAAGCTGACATTGCTGAGGGTGAAATAGCTAAATCCTCAACAATGTTATAATTCTGAGCCGCTCTCGCATGTGGATTGAAAGCTGACTTTCGAAGTATACCCTTGGCGGGCGGTTTGATTACCAAGTCTGGATTAGGTTTCTCGATCTATAGTGGATTGGAACCGGGAGTTGAGGTTGATGGATTAGAATGAGAAGATTCTGCTTCTTTACCATCAACAAGACTTTTACTACCATAATCTTGCGATCGAGTCGCAATCATAACATGGGACATCATCAGTATGGGTTCTTCATTGGCATTCGAGGATGAACCTATCATCTTACTGTCTTGAGCCGGAAAAGGATCCTTCAAAACAGCAGGAGTTTGGGAACCCTTGACAATCTTCGCAACCTCTGCACGATGAGGGAAGTCTCTTGTAAAATGTTCATTGTCACAAATGAGACAAGGATAACAAGGTTTGCGCTTTTCATCATTAGATTCCGCCTTTTTAGGTTTCTCCTTTGAACTTTTGTCCGTTTTATTCTTCTTCTTTCCTTTCTTCTTCCCACTGGATTTTGATTTGGCTGTAGATGACTCTACAACGTGAATATCGACGGAGATTTCTGCAGAAGAATCTCTTGTTGGGGAATCAGGCAAGGTTATGATAGGGGAAGAATTCTTGGAAGACTTCTTCTTACTTTTAGTGTTAACCATGCCAATCATACCATCGGCGGCATGAGATCCCAAAGGAGCTGCAGTGATTTGATTTTGCTTGGGTAGATCCGGGATTTTTTCGTGTAACGTACCTGACTGAGTATAGACCAAGTCAAGGTACTGTGCTTGAGCAATTACTTGCTCCTCAGTAACAACTCCAGCTTTAGCAACATCTTCAGTGATCTTTGGCAACAAAGATTTTACAAACCACTCAGCCAAGATCTGATCCGAAATAAATACCTTCACTAAACGCTGTCGACGTCTCCACTCATGAATATGATCTGAAATTTAAGTGGATGTCGATTTTTTTAGCGAAGTTAACAATTCCGTGCCATTGTCATATCGAACTGGCAACTGAAAATGAGTTAAAAACGAGGTAGCTAACTGACTAAAATTATAAAAAGTTCCTCGCGGTAACTCAATGTACCACTTGGCCGCGAGACCAATTAGAGTGCGCTGGAAAAGTCTAAGACGGATTGAATCATCTTTAATGGAGTTAGACGCACACCAGAGGTGGTAAGTCTTCACATGGTTCGACGGGTCCTCTCCTGATTTACCTTCGAACTTGGGAATGTCACTGGGCAACTTATTCGGCATTGGCGGCCAAAACGGAAGATAATTAATGGGATCGTTTGTTAGGCGTGACAAGTCAGGTAAGTCCAAAGTTGCGATAAATGGTAACTGCCAATTAGGATCCCTAAAACTCTGGGTCATGAGACCAGCCCCAGGAGGAGGATATCCAGGATAACTAGGAATAGGAATCGCGTTCGGGATATTGTATCCTCCTGGAAAACCAGGATTAACCGGACCGTACTGGGGTTGTTGAGGTTGCTGATAAGTGTACCCAGGGTACGGTTGATACTGATAGACTGGCTGCTGCACAGCAGGACCGAATTGGTACTGTCCGTGGTACGGTTTATAAGTAAATTGTGGTTGACTTGTGACAACCGTACTTGAACCAGGTTGTCCTATAGGTATCTGAACCGAAGTTTGAATCGTAGATCCAGACGGTGGTAAATATGTCTGAGGAGTAGATACAGGAACAGTAGAAACCGGAGCTGTCAATACTCCAGAAGTAGGTGGGGTAGATTGAACAGATGTTGCAGCAGTTGTAGCAGTCGTTTGAGGCGGAGTACGAGGTGTACTAGGCCCAGGCTGAGAAACTACCAAAGGTACAGAAGTTTGAATGTTAGACTGGACTGGTTGCTGGGGTGTACCAGAAACTAAGGGTTGTCCAGTTTGAGATGACAACTGTACACTTGGATGTAATACCTGTTGAGCTTGTGATGGATCCCACACTATATTCATTCCGGGGTACTGACCCATAACTGGTTGAGAATACTAAGGACCATAACCAGGTTTAGGGTAGGATTGATAATTGAAAGGTACATTTCCCGTTCCTTGAACATACGTTTGACCAGAAGGTGGTTGGAAACCTTGGTTCGAGTATTGACCTTGGGGTTGATACCCTTGAGGCACATACTGATACTGGGGTTGACCTTGAGGTATAAATTGATACTGGGGTTGACCTTGGGGTACATATTGAGTCTGGGGTTGACGTTGAGGAACATACTGTCCCATAGGTATGTACTGTCCTTGAGGTTGCCCCCCAGATGCAAATTGTGTACCTTGAGGTTGCCCCCCAAGCATTAATTGAGGTTGCCCCCCAAGCGGTAACTAGCCAACTTGAGGTTGAGGATTGGGAATAGAACCTGACATCATGAGAATGTCTTCTACGCTCAACGGCTTAGTACCATTGTTTCTAGTTAATAACCCTTGCTCAATGGGTTGAGGAGATGCTCCCGAAAAAGTACCAGAAAGTGACTGATACCCGGAGGGAACAGAAGGACCGCCGTACAAAAAGGATTCGAGCGATTGAGTAAACATGGATGACTGTCCTGACATATTTACAGGAGTATAAAAACCTCTAGGTGTTGGGTGATAAGGAGCACGAGGTGGTGAAAAAATTAACCCTGAGTTTTCTAATAGATTAGTCAAAGAAAGATACCAAGAACTACTCCTAGGTGGACTGTAAAAAATTGATTCACGCTCCCTTAGTTCAATAACAGGTTGATTTTCAGGGATAGGGATGCCCACTTCTTCTTCTGGAGCAAGTTCTTCAATAGCAATAAGTCCAGAAAGAAGATCTTGGGTGATTACTCTTTCTACCCTAGGTTAACCAGGACCGCTAGAAGTTGGAGAAACAAACCCCGATGTCGGAGTAGCAGTAAATTCACATTCAGGCTCGGATATTTCGGGTTCTTCACCTATATCACTAGTAGATGAAAAGCTACCAGTAATTTCGGAAACAGACACTGACTGTGGATTATAACGTGCTACTAACGGTTGAAAATCAGGATGTACTATCAAAGAAGATTCTCCTTCTTCAGGTGACCCAACTCTACTGTCTCTAGGAGTTACGAGGACTTTCAAGCCTTCGAGCTGGCTCGGTACTTCCTCAGGAGGTTGGCCCCGAAGTCTACGGGACTTCCTCAGTAACTCAGCCACGTTTACAAACTCAGGATACTGGCCCCGAAGTCTACGGGACTGCCTTGGTAATTCAGCCACAGTTGAAAAATTTTAACTACTTCACACGCAAACAAAGTAAAAATTCAATGAAAAGCACGTAAAGTCTCTAAAGAACCAAACAAATTTTAATCACACGCCTAAATAATCTAGGAGATCAAACACACACAAACAGTAACTTTCCATACTGAAAACACTAGTTGGTGATGAAATCCAACATCGCAGAGTTCAATACAGAAATGGCGGTTGGAACAGTTACCCCGGAAACCTGCTTAATGAATAGACTGGCACAAGTTTCTCCACTTAACAATATTGAGTGAAGAGAACCCCCCGGAAAATCCAAGTGAGTCTAGCCGACGTCTGCTCCAGGTATAGTGGGATCTTCCCACCACTGTCACCTCAGGAAGAGTCCTAAAGAATATGGACACTAAGGTTACCAACTGAAACAAATATACCTGGGGGAACAGTCTACGATCCGATACGCACACAAGGGCAGAGTAGCAAGCTCAATCCCCTTGAAGGCTCCTTGACATAATCCAAGGCTTACCAACAAGTGACCCCAGGCTCCTCGACAATGGTTAATCCGAGGTTTACCGTTTTTAATACGTGAATATCTGGCATTGTTCCCAATGAGGAAGGATTGATTCCCACACTGGTTCGGACACGATCTCGTGCTTCTCCTTTAAGAGGAGCTTTCCCAGAGCATAAATGCAACAATTGGATTTCTTCCCTACCACAAGATGCAGCTACTTGTTTGTTTTTACTGTCTTGGAGAGTTAATTACTCTCCTACTCCAAGACACTAGCCTAAGCTAAGTTGGTGTATCAGAGCCCTAGAAATAAAAACGTTACTAAGTGAATTTTACTTTAAGCGTTAATTTTGGTGGTTTTTGTTTAAGTCCAAAGGTGTAGAGATGAAACTCGTGGTATGAAGACTCGACTCAAAATCACTAAAAATGCACCTAAGATGATCAAAACAATCTTTTTCTCTTCGATGAACTTACAACTAAGAAAGAGTTTGAGAATGCAAATACTTTGTAAACACAAATCTTTCTCAATTCAACAAATTAAAAGAAGAGTTTTTGTCCTTTTCCAATGTACTCAAAACGAGACAACTAGTTATTTCACAAAAATTTCCCTTTTCGTTTCAAAGCACTCAATCACTACAAAACAAAATTTTTCCAAAAGAGATTTTTATATTTTTTAATAAAACACTCAACACTATGAAAATGACTAACTTTGAGATCTACAAATTATAAAAACCTATTTGAAGTCAAAGCCTACTAAAAGTCTTTTTTAAGGATGTTTTACTTAGCTAGATATAAGCTAAGGACCAATTTATGCAGAATCACAAATAAGTCAAGAACAACCAATTTTGTTTTCTTTTTGAAAATGAAAATCCAAACTCTCAAACACAAGCTTTTCGAAGTTTTATAAAGAGAAAACTCAAAGCGGATTCCTCAACAAGGGGAGATTTCATAAATGGTCAGACTCATAAGAAGGTTGGTAGACACTAAGGTGATCTGAAGTCCCTACAGCTTCTAAGCTCAGAGCCACTACACAACCAAAATGAAAAACAAACCCAACAAGCAAAACTCCTAGGAATTTCACTTAAAACCCTAACACTAACGAAATCAATCTAAGGAAAGCCTCTGACAAGTTATATGCAGGTCTGGGTAGTGGATAACAATTTCTAAACAAACACTAAGCTGACTAACAGAGGAAATCTTAGGGTTTTTCAAAATTTTGACAGGGTCCGCAGGCCCACAGTTGACACAGGTGCGGTCCCGCTCTATGCTAAAAGCCAAGCTGCGGGTAGGTACGCACTGTGTCAAACGGCTAGGGTGCGGTCCTCTCCTAAAGCTATGAAAACAAAAAATAACCCTGGATCTATAAACTCTACCCAATTTTACACACAACAAGCCAAAAACAGAAACAAAAACACAGTTTCTGAGGTCAAAGTAAAAACAAGGAAAACAATCAAGTCCCTGGCGGAGTCGCCATTTTTTCACACGGAATAATTCGATCTTGCGGACAAGATAGACCTTCTTAGAATCTAAAGAAGAGCTAATGACAAGCAAACCAACCAGACACTAACCTTCTCTAAATATGCTTTGATAAGCAATAGCAAACAAGTGTTTTTAGGGCCTACCTTAGGTCCAACGCAAGCTTGTGGATGCCCTCGCTCCTTCGATCCAAATGAGCTCCTTTGTCGCGAATCTGCAAACACAAACAAGGCAAACAAATTAAATAGCACCTAAAAAGCCAATTTCATAAAACATATTTAACATGAAAGTCAAGGAGTCCATGAAACAAATAACATGAGATACTTGTTGAGAAAAATGAGTTTGATTGTATTAATTCAAAAGAAGAAGAACTTTACAACCTTTGCCTTGACACTGTACAAGCTCCTCCCAGGGTCCAGCAAGAAGTCTCCTCTACTTTGACAAGTTTCACTCACTCCCAAATGAAGCCAAAAAAGTATGTGATCTCTCCTCTTAAGCTCAACTAGGAAGTCTTGATTTCACCAGCATTTACCCTAAAAAGTGTTCAGCTTCTATCCTCCTTAGCAACCAGCCCAATGCCTGTATTTATAGTGCAATGGAGGGAGGTTACTAGGTCCTCCTTCAAAGGGATAAAGCCCTCCTTCAAAGGGATAGCTCCTCTCATCAAGGGATTAGCTCCTTCTCTTTTGGGATGCATGAACCACCTCAGAGCGAACAATCCACGTCAAAATTCCTTTTAGAAACCTCTAGAATTAACCCAAAGTGAGTTTTTTAAGATAAAACTTCGCCTTTTGACTTTCACAGGGGTCCGCACCTACACCGTTAGGGACAGAGCGGGCAGGTCCGCAGGTTTTGTACACAGAAGGTGCGGGACCGCAGGTGACCATGAGAGAAAGTGCGGAACCAGAGTTACATTGATTTTTAATGTCTTTCTCTCATTTTCAAAGCTTGATTTGAAGAGTTGAGGTCTGATACTTGCTTAGGAGGACAGTACAAGTGATGATAGACCCATACTAACTGCAAATAATCATGGCGATGATATTTTTGTGTAACACTATGCTAACTTTCCAGCTCCTGCCGGTGTGAAATGATTGATGTGTCTATCACTGGGGAGGTATGTGGGCTGGTTGATCCCTCACCTCTTAGGCTTTCTATTATCTCTTCAATGATTTCCTCTTCAAGTAGAGGATTCATTCTTTGCCTCTTTGCACCTGGCTATTCTGCAGGTCCACTGATGGGTGTGGTCTCTTCTCTATCTCTTTTCTTGCCCTTTTCCTCATTTAGAGGAGTCTGTAATTCTGGTATCTCTGGTGCTTTGGTCTGTTCTGGAGGAATTTACTTCTGTTGCTCAGTCATGGCTTGCTGCTCTATGCCTGCCACTTCCTTGCCCTTTGAAGAACTAGTAACTGGTGCGTTGGCCTCTTGTATAGGTTGCTGTGAAGTCCCAGTAGAAGATGTACCCACTCCAGCTTACTGAGGCAGCTTGAAAGATACCTGTCCAAAAGAGTCTAGGTCAAGGGTCTTTTCCAAATCTTTCATAGCTTGTTCCATTTTTTCTTGCCGAGTAAGTTCTTCTACTAATGTACCTTCTATCCACTCATCTTGATTGGCATATTGTTCTACTTCAGGGATCCTATGATGTGTGTAAGCTGACAGCTGGTTTTTTACTTTCCTTTCGCTTATAAAGCCATTTGGATCATATGGTACCCACCAAAAGCTTTTCTTCAATTTCAGTTCTTCCCCTAGTATTTTATCAACATCTTCCCATGCTTCCCTTTTGTTAATGATAAAGGGGCCTAATTGGTTTCTTATCCTCAGCTGATCATTTTTCTTCACATTGCAAAAATGAGTTAAATCTACATTAATAAGTTGCCTGAAATATTCCAGAGCAAACAATATCATAGGCACATATCTGGGTAGCTTGTAAGGGCATAACTCACAACCATATATCCTGATTTCAGTGTGATCCTGGTAGAAGTACCAGTCACCTATCCTGTAGTTCTTGGAGAGCTGTAAGATCTTTTTTATGTCACCAGAGAGCCTAGGAGGAGAATTTCCTATTAATAGAGTGGAAGCAGGATGTATAAATAGGTCAATGAATTCACTGTAGGTGTAAGGGGATTCAATAATTCTATGGAAGAAAGAGGTCCAAAAGATTATAGACCTCCTCTCTCCTTTGGAATCCAATTTCATAATGGGAAATATAAAAATGTCTGGGTGATAATACAACAACAGATGGTATATGAAAGTTGTGTATTTAAACACTCCTTCTCTTTCCAAATTCATAAATTGACCATGGATTTTGTCAGCGACGAAAGAGGATAGTCATACTTAATAGCAAGGGGCTTCCCTGGAGTAAAGGTGGATAGAAAAACCAGGACCATCTCATCTACATATTAACTGGACCTAAAACACAAGATTGTTGCTATCATGTCAAGAATAATTATTCCAGTCTCATTGAACCAAACATGTAAATAAGGAGGTGGACCTTGGGGCTGGAAATCTGGTTTCATGAATAACTTAGCAATCTAGGCTATTTCTGTAGTGGAAAATTGAGAGCCTTTCTCAAGAAAAAATCCCATGGAAAGAAGAGCAAGAGGCTAAACTGGATGAAAGTGTACCATCTCATTGATAGATTCAGTAGTTATGTGGAAAAGGACAGTTTGTGATGTAGTCATAACTGCTTTACTCACAGGGTCATAATTTGCACAGCAATGAAGAATAATATCTGGGAATATATTAACTGAAGGAAGGTAGTAACTAGGGAGATTGGATTCCCATATTCCATAGATATTAGAATTGTTAAAATGACTGTTTCTGACTAGACAGAAGGAATGAAGGCAATTTTGGCAACTAATTGGGTCTTGTATTTGGAAATCTCTGTTGGCTAAGGGAAAATGATGTTGGTTAGTATGAGGAGCATTGAGAGGTGCAACATTGACGGCCATCGGGGTTTCCATTATTCAATTCTCTGTGTTTTAACTCGAAGGTTGAATTTCTGTGGAAAAGAGGGCAGCAGAGCAGTTTTTAAATGGGCTAGTATGGCACTTATGGACTGTTTTGGCTTAAATTTGGCCCTTACAGGTACAATTTTGTAGAGGAAAACTAAAAGCACAGGCTCGGGAGGTGGAACAGGGTAAATAACTTTGTTTTGGACGCGCTCGAGAGTAATTTTCAGGCTGACTCACGAGTTGAGAGCAGGTTGTTGGACTTTGCTGGTAGGGGTGGCAGACTGGAGCTCGCGCAGCTGCTTGGACGTTAATTTACATGCAACAATTTTGCGAAAACAACCCATAGAAATGAGTGAAAATGATGTTTTTACGGGTTTTTTAACAAACAATTGGCTTCGCGGGCTTTTTGGTGCTTTTGGTTGGATAACGTCAGCATGACGGGATAGTTTGTCGCGTAGAGAGGGTACGGGAGGGTGATGTGGCGATGACGTGGTCGTGACGCCAGCAGGGTCGGTAAGTGGTTTGGGCCCGCATCGCTTATCGGCCCAGGTAGTATCGGGTGGAAGGGCCACGAGCATGCTGGGAGGGCGCCGCATGTCCCATGTATGGTGGAAATACTGGCGGCTCCCTGGGCGGTATAGATCGGCAAGGAAGGGTGTCACGATATGTTTATGGGCCATTGGATGCGCGAGCCTAGGTCCAACTGCTGGCGCTTTATGGAGTTGGTGGAGGGCTTCAGCGCGGGTACCCACACATATAAACAATGGCTTTAAACCTATCGGGGTAATTTCTATTGGTTGTCGGGGTTTTTTAATAGTTTAATTAACTAGATGTTAATTAAACTTGGAATATTTGCACGTGAAGAGGGCTTAGTGAGGTTATTGATTAACCCGGGTGGTTAATCAATCCTAGGGTCATTGATAGGTTTATTCACAGGTTCTGGATAAACCTTGACTCCCCTTTGATATAGTGTTATGGTTATAGATTAACCAAGGGTAGGATATTAAATTTTTTGGGGTTTTTCATGTTTACATAATACGGGTAGGGGGAAGAAAATAGGTATTTATATAGTATTGTTAGGAGTTAATATGGGTTTATGAAGGGTAGGCGCTAAGTTATAAAGTTCAATAACTTAGGCTTAGGAAAACAGAGGTTTTACACAAGAAATGTGGTTTCTTTGCATTAATCTGGAATGCTATTTTCCTCAGGTTTTTTCATGAAATGGAGTGATTTAAGAGTGTTGAGCAGATTTCAATATCCTTTGGGGGGAAAGGTTAGTAAATGTTTTTTGGGGAGAAGTGTGAGGGGAAGTTAGACATGCATACCTTGACTTGTAACCAAAAAATTGCCATTGTACTTATGATATCAATAAGATGAACCATCTTGAGAAAATAAAAACTAATCATAAGCATGCTTCTGCAACACCAAAACTACCTACCTAGCCTATTGTAGCTAACATTTTTTCTCTTCTTTCATGGGTGCACTTGGACTAGCAAACCCTTGCAAATTTTTATTTTTCTTTTCATGGGAATCCTATCTAAGTATGCCCTTATTTCTTCCAAGGGATCAGTTTTAACTATTGAGCACCTTTTCTTCTCTACCTAACTATTCATCTGCCAAGATTGAATTGTTTGGACAGGTTTTATTCTCTATCTCTAAAACATGAAATTGAAAACATGAACTGGCCAAGATTAAGCAGTTTGGCCATCCATCAACTGCAGCAAGAGTGGACTAACTACACACAATGAGATTCTTTTGCCAAAATAGAATAGCAGTGCCATTTTGGACTAGCACACTTTTCCTGGTCTTCTTTGTTTGGGGTTCATTTCTTTTCTTTTTTGACCATTTCATTCTTTTTTCCCTTTGATCTTTCTTTTAGGGCATACCCTCTTTACATTTTTAAATTTTTTGATCTTCTTCGAAATATGGAAACTTTGGAGCGTGGAAAGGATGAACATATTTGGGATTTTACCAGTCAATCATGAAATATGACACCTATTGGTATAGGCGCATAACACTGGCTCCACTTGGGGATGGCTTTTCCTGGTGAAAAGTCAAGAACAGTAGATCAAATGGCCTTATGTACAATTCTTGCTGCATTCTGAAATTTTCCTTTGTTGTAGATAAACAAAACTGTGCAGAGGAGCATGTAAAATAGACCCATCTCTTATGAGCTGATCCGAACATTTGCACTTCTATTTTGGATACTTTGTTTGAATGTTTGTTCTCATATTTTCAGCTCTCAAGTCTTCTTTTTCAACTTCTGTTTGAACTAAAATGGTAACACAAAAAGGTGGTAAAGTTCCTTGACTGTTTCTCAAAATTTCCTACATATTCCTTCCCATTTTATTGCTGTAATAAGCTACAGAAACTAAACACTCTTATGTACAAATTAGAGTCCTGCTATATCAACAAACTAGATCAAAATAATGTTTCAGCATCTTACCATTAACTGGTCCATCTTTTGCTTCTGTACCATCCATGCTTTTCAAAAAGTATGTGTTGTTTCCCTGTGAGTCCTGAATAATAAAAGGTCCCTTCCATAGGAAGTCAAACTTCCCATGTTTTCCTTTATCTTCTCTTCTAGAATTCCATTTCAGTACTTTGTCTCCTATGAAAAAATCCTCTGCCTTGGTCCTCTTGTCAAATATCTTCTTAAGTTTTTTTTGTAGCACTTAAGATCTTTGATATACCTCTTCTCTAGTCTGTTGCAAATGTATAGTCTGATTTATTCTTCTCTGGATGTCATTGGGTTGTATTTGGACTTCTTGCAATAATTTCATTACAGGTATTCCCAAGGATGAAGGAAATACAACTTCCATCCCATAGACAAGCTCATAGGGACTAGTTCCAATGGATCTCTTGGTAGTTAGCCTGTCTGCCCATAATGCATTTATGAGCTTCTTATGCTAATTTTTCTTGTTTTCTTCCAACATTTTCTTAATGATATTCATGAGGATTTTATTGGATGACTCAGCTAGACCATTACCTTGGGGGTAATAGGCTGTGGAGTGGCCTAAGGTAATGTGGTATTTGTGACAAAAATTGATCATTATCTTGGATTTAAAAGCAGCATCATTGTCTATTATAATTTTTTCAGGACAACCAAATCTAGACAGGATGTTGGTTTCTAAGAATTGCATGATCACTGAATCATTGGCATGTCTACAAGGGATGGCTTCTATCCACTTGGTGAAATAATCTGTCACAGTCAAAATCCATTTATGCTGGCCAGAAGAGGAAGGGTGAATTTCCCCAATGAAATATAAACCCCATTGCTGAAATGGTCTTTCAGTGAAAATTGGTCTAAGGGGTAGAGGTAGAAGTTTCCTCTTGCCTTCAAAGATTTGACATTTATGGCAAGTAGTAACAAACCTTTTGACATCAACAAACAAAGTGGGCCAGTAAAATCCAGCCCTTAGGATTTTATCAGCAGTTGATTTCCAATACAATTGCCCACCACAATCCCCTGCATGAAATTCTTTGAGCACCTTGTCAGTTTCGTCTTTTATTAGACAATTTAATAGAACATCTTCATGACTTTTCCAAAAGAGAGCACCATCTAAAAAACTTTAAAGCTTTCATTTTATAAACCTTTTATTTGTTCTGGATAACCCTGGAGGAGCCTGCAGGTTTAATAATACATAACATATATCAGCATACCAAGGTGATTCAAGGAAGGCCTGGCTGATTTGTGGAGTCACCATCTCCTGTTCATTATCCAGTTCATTAATATCTAGGGCTTGGCAATTGGTTTTAGTAAGGTGTTTAGCCAATCCCTGTCCTTTTATAAGCTTTTTCGATTTTATTTCAATATCATACTCTAGTATAGTAGCAATCCATTTACCTCTTTTGCCTTCAATACCCTCTTGGGTTAGGATATCTTTGACAACGGTGCTTGGCACATAAGCTATTATATGAGAGTATAGTACATAGACTCTGAAATCTTTGATGGCTTTCACAAGTGCATAAGCCTGCTTTTCCATGATTGGGTATTTTAGAGGTGCATCCCTTAGTGCTTTTCTAGACAAGGCTATGGGTTTTTCACATCCTTGATCATCTTTCTGTAGAAAAACAACAGCAATAGTGTTCAGATGCAAATGAAAATATAATGAAGTCTTTGTCAAATTTTGGGCTTGTGAGGACTAGTGTTTTGGTTAAGGCTATCTTGATTTCTTCAAATGCTTTTTTGGCTTCTAGTGTCCATTTGACCTTGGAATTCTTTTTCAGCATATTATTTAACAATCTAATTAGTTCAGCCAAGTTCGGTATAAATATTCTTAGAAAATTAATTTTCCCTAGGAAAGTTTGGAGTTATTTGACATTTCTGGGATGTGGGATTTGTAAGATGGCTTGTATTCGGTCAGGGCCAATTTTGACGCCATCTCTTGAGATTATGTGACCCAATAGTTTTCCTTATTTTAGGCCAAATAATGACTTCTTTGGATTCAGTGATATACCATATTTTATGCAGGTTAAAAACACTTGTCTGAGATGATCTAGGTGCTGTTGATCTGATTTGGAAAACATAGTGAGATCATCTAAGTATATGACTAGAAAATCATGGATTTCCTTAGCAAAAGCTATGTCCATTGCACATTGGAAGGTTTCCCCTGCATTCTTGAGTCCAAATGGTATTTTCACATATTTGAAAGTTCCCAATGGAGTAGTAAAAGAAGTTTTTTCTTGATCATCAAGGTGAACTAAAATCTGGTTGAAACCTGAAAACCCATCTAGCAGTGAAATTCTAGAGGCACCTACTACTCTTTGTAAAATGTGGTCCATATTAGGTAAGGGGTAGTGGTCTTTTAAAGAGACTTTGTTTAGATTTCTCAAATCAACACACAGTCTAATCTCTCCTGTTTTGTTTCTAATGGGCACTAAATTAGAGACCCATTCTGAAAATCTAATGGGTGCAATTATCCCAGCTTCATACATTCTTTTGACTTCTTTTTCAATTAAAGGGAGGAGCACAGGGTTGACCCTTCTGAGTTTTTTCTTGAAAGGTTTTTGATTTTCTTTGAGGGGTATGGTATGTTGAATCACAAAAGTATCATAGGATTTGAGATCTTCATAGCTCCACGCAAAAACGTCCTGGAATTCCTTGAACAGTTCAATATATTTTAGCTTTTGGTCAGGAGGCAAAGTTTTGGACAATTTTATCATTTTTGGATTCTGTTCAGTCCCTATATTACAATCTACAATTTCTACATTTAAAGGCTACATTTTAGGCTTCCTTGGGATATCATTAGAATCAAAAATGTCTTCCAAAGGAGTTAATCTCGTGGGAAAAAAATTGTCCTTTAAATCAATAACTTCAGATTCTACTCCAACGGTTTCATCAATGTCTGTTTCCTTGAGTTCTTGTAACTCTTTGCTGGTAAATTTAGTTGGATGTAGTATTTGAGTTGTTGTTTCAGCAGAAATGCGTGTTTCAACTTTGTCTATTTGATCAATTTCTCCCATAGTACCTGTGTCTATATTAGTGCTGGAAAATTCCTCTTTTAATGTGAGAAAATTATTAATTTGAGTGTCATTGTCAAACACTTGCCAATTTTTTACATTGTCAGGTACAGTTGGCCTGTGTTTAATTTCAGCTGTAAAATGATGATTAGGCTCAAATGGCAGTTTACAAGTGTTGGCAAATGTTGCCAAACTGTGAGCATGCAAATTGTGTTTCCTCGGAATTTTGGCAAGTTGTGTTTCTAGGAAGGTATTCAGTATTTCAATTGATGCCCCTATATAAGACCTTAATCTGAGATCATTTATGAGGAAGTTTCCTTTCATTTGTTGAATAACTAAATCAGAATCTCCCAAAATTGATATCCCGACTGCCCCTAAACTTTTGATCAATTTGAGTCCTAGAAAGAGGGCTTCGTATTCGGCTATGTTATTGGTGCATCTAAAATTCAGCCTATATGCATGTCCTTTAACATGATCATTTTCCATATTATGTATCCAAATCCCTGCCCCTTCTCCTAGTTTATTGACTGATCCATCAAACTCCAAGTACCAAAGGATTTCATGATTACAGGTACTATCAGGGATCTTAGAAATTTGCTCACTAGGGAGATTTGGATTTTCAGTTACATGTGGTTTCCCTCATGTGTTTGATATATCATTTTTCACAGAAATTTGCTGAATCTAAACATAAGATTTTACATTTATGATTTCTTTTTGTGCTAATGCAAAACCTTGTCATCAGTTGGAGGGTAATTTCAGCATTGTATAGGATGAAGGAGTCCATATCAGAATGCATGGAATAGATGGGAAAATTCTGGGGCATTGGCTGCTCACCATGTATTTTATCAAAGTTTCACGGTACAATCTCTTTGGCTGGCCAAAGACTGAGATGGTAGCATAGGACATGTCCAACTGTAAACATCCATGGAGCTTTGCACCCCAAGATCTTGACAACAACATGCCATATTTTGGTGAAATGTCAGCTACCACTATATCCATTAAAATTGTCTTGGCAGGGTATTGAACTAGTGATACACATAAATCTTTGATCAATCCTAGACATCTGACCTGGCTTGAATCAAAAGAGAACAAGTCTTTGTATGGCCTGGTGACATCTAGGTCCAACTTTTCCATCACAGATTTGGGCATTAAATTATGGGAAGCTCCAGAATCAAACATTGCATTGTGTACTATTTTGTCATGAATATTCAGACTTACATAGAAAGAAGGAACCCCTCCATCTACTGCTTTATCGTTTACTTCAGGACCAAAAATTAATTTTGGTTGGTTATCAAGGACATTTACTGCATCTCTTTTTTTTGAAATTTGAAGTGAGCTGTTAATTTTCTCTCTATAGACATGATGCCTAGCCAATTCTGCCAAGGGAATTGCTATCTTTAATTTGCCTATTTCGATCTCAAGGTTAAAAGGTTTTTCTATTTGAATTTTTGCATTTCAGGCAACGAAATTTTCCTTTTCTGCTGTATTTTCAATGTTTTTCCCTTTATCAGGAGCAGTGTCATGGGCTGAATCTGTTTCTATGTCAATTTCTATAGGTTTTTCCACAGTTCCTTTGAAAGGAATGGAAGCTGAAGATGATTTATTAGTTTGTTGATTATCAGAAATATATTCAACTGTTGGACTGCTTGGGTTGGGAACTATTTTAGGAGGGGTTTGTATAGGAGGGTTTCTGACATTAGCTCTGCTAGGCTGCTTAGTTTCTTTTTGTTTATCGTCATCAGGGAGATCTATTCTCCTGCTTCTCAGATTGTATTGCTTGTGGACTTCATAGATGGTAGTGTCATATCCCTCCCTAAAATCAAATGATTCCCCTAATCGGATTTGGAACTGATTAAGAGTATGAACTTCTTGGTCTTCTTGGGTCAAGAAAATTTGCTGCTGACTATTTAGCCCCATTAAGTTAATTTGAGTGTCTTCTGTTGGTTCACCGGAAGTTGAAGCTTCAGCATAGTTTTCTTGAAATGGAGGTCTAATGTTTTGGTCAGGGCTAACCTTTCCAGTATTGGGACTCTGGTTTTTTCTAAAATTTGGGTTTCTTGCAATGTTGCTTGGTTGACCATCCCAAGAGGACTTCCTCTCAATTTTTTCAACCCTAGCACCAAGCCTGTCCATTCCTTTGATGCTAGCATATAATTTTTGCTCAAATGAAGAAGGTTCTTCTCTGATGGGCATCCTTCTTTCGGCTCTGGCTCGAGCTCGTTTAGAAATCAGGTTGGCCTCAACATTGAAAAATATACTCTGCATGTCTTCTAGGCTTTGAGGAGCTCTTTCCCTAAGCTGGTATGCCATGTCAGAGTCAAATCCATCAGGAAATTTGATTAAGGCCAAGTCTGGGGGAGGTCTAAGATTTTGAGGAATAGCATTGTATACATTGTTAAATCTGGTGCAATAATCTTGAATAGTTTCTGTTAGCGCTCGAAACTGCCTCAGGCTGAAGAAGGAAAAACTCGAGGCAACATCAAACCAAACTCAGCCTCATAGCTAGCCCTACGAGGATAGGAGAGGGCTCTCTCTGGGTCTATCTCGGCAGACAAGTTTTCAAAGGGGCTGAGATGACCGATAAAGAATACTAATTTTAGGCTAGTAAAGAGATATGAAAAGGGGTTTTAATGAATGATTGGGTTTTCTGGGCTGCATGGGGCAAAGAACAGCTTGAACAGGGAAATGTAATCAAAAACACAGATTATCTCCTGAGGCAAGGTAGGCAAGAAATTTAACAATTAAATTGAGATAAACGGAATGGCAAGACTGCTGAGAAGTCGACAAGGGCATAGAAGATGGATCCTTGTCAAACAGAAGAAAACATTAACTATGAATACTTCCTCAAGACAGAGCAAATAAATTGAATTCTGCCTTTCTCACTTAGAAGTATTCAACAGAAATGAGTTAGGAATGAAATGAAAAACATTACAAGATACATATGAGACAGAGAAGAAACATATGTCAAATGTCATACCACAGGAATCTCAGGAGTTAGAGCTATATTTTGCCATTAAATCCCTGTCAAAAAACTGTACAATAAAGCTCTATCCTTTTTCCTCCACGCACCGCTCTCAGAATTTTCTCTTCCCCCCCCCCCCCCCCCCCCCCTTTACAAATTATGGCTTAAATAAGCCAACACAGTCTCTTGGTTGCCCTGGACCTTAGGAAATAAACCAATATTAATAATTACAAAAATTAAAATTAAACTTCTCGGATTGTTGAAGGTTAGAGTCAAATCCTTTGAAATCTGGATTTACACTTTGTTTGATGATATCCATGCTGGAAATTTTCCATTCGTGCCCAAATGTTGCCCCAAAATCTGGAAGTGCTAGCATTGTAGAGTGAAATTTGCTAGTGCCTTTGATTCATCAAAACTGAAAATTGCCACCTACCTTTTGATGCCTCAAAATATTCGATTATTGAGTTTGAGTTGTCCTTACAATTGAAATTTCAATCCTTTCAACTGCTAACAAAATTCTAGGGACAAAAATAAATCAATAAACTAAAAATAAAACTAGATTTAGGGAAAGTTGGAATATCTCAATTTGCTGAAACTGCTGATCTTTAATTTCATATTCTTCTCTGTTGTTAGGTGCTCAATTGTCCTCTTATAAGTTTCCTTCAAATCTGGAAAGGATATCTTCAACTTATTTCATGCCTAGATATTCTCAATCTGATCTCTGCTTGCTGGTTTCGATCCTATACCAAATATCCAGAAATACCCAAATTGCTAATTGGAATGTTGATTTATTGCCTTGTATTCTTTGACTACTAAGACTGTCATGTGCTTTGCCTCCAATTCTCTAACTGACCATCGAATGCTTTCAATGAAAGGAACAAACTCTCAACTAGACTCCTGATATAGTGTGAAAGCCATATCAATTTCTGCTCTTTGCAATCTCATTAAAGAATTTGTCGAACATCTCTAACTGTATGAAGATCTGCAAATTTGGATACCTGTGACCTCATTCCTTTGTAATTGGTCCAATTTGTAGTGTATGTGTGCCTGTTGGATGTTTTTAACTCTAAGTCTGGATAAAGTCTGCGAGAAATAACTGTAGAGGTATGCATCTAGCAGTAAATAAATGTAAAGCCAAAACATGAGGTTTTGAAATCCGCCTTTAATTAACCGAAATCTACATTCGAAAACCATTACGTAAAAACAACCACAAATTTTGACATCTGACATTGAATGGAAATTGTCCTCAAATACGAAATTGTTGATCTTCTTTAATGCGTTGTTCCTTCAACGTACCCGTTTGCTTCTCTGGTCGGCCTACGAAAGATCCTTCACCAAGAGCAGAGATGAGATGTTTCTAACTCGACTTCAGAATCAACAAGTAACTGATGCAAGCGAGCCTTTGAGAGATTAGCCTGATCTACCTTCCTTCTGTAGATCTTGCAACAAGGAACCATAGTTCGTATCAAAGAACATGGGGCTCTGCAACTTCTTTTTCGCCATGAAGGAGATCAAAACTAACCTGCGGAAACTGGGAAAACTATACCCAATGGCTCAATGTTTACAGGAAGGCCTGGAAAACCCATCTGGGATTTGATCCATGATGGTAGAATTGAAAGTTTGGTGAGGTGACCATTGTGTAATGTGCTGCATATGAATTGTATTCGAGTATGCTTGCATGGGAAGTGAATTCTTCAATAAACTTATTGGAACTCTGTCACATAGGATGAACCAAATAGTAAAACTGGAACAGCTACATGTTGCAAACAATATGTTCTCTGGTCAAATTCCTGTAGGGATTTGTATTTTGCCCACCTTGATGAATTTCGTTTTCGATTATAACTTCTATCCTTATCCTTGGTTTGCATCACCATGAATTTGAACGCAAACTGCAAATGATAATACCAAAACCTTGAATGCCAACAACGCCATTCGGAAAATTACAAGTCCATTGACAAATATTAATGCTGTTGTTATCGCTCAGAAATTGTCCTGGTTGTGGAAGGAGATCTCTGAGATAACCTTTGCAACCAATTTTTGGGTTGGAAACTGAATTTTCCAAGATTTGGAAGAAGACCTTACTGCAGAATCTAACCAGTTACTTGATGTCAGGGATGTCGATGGAACTAATCCTTCCTCCAAATATTGCCATGTCTTTTCTGTTAAAAGAATAGCTCCAGCAGAGGCATATGTGCGGTGATCCTTTTCTGATGGGTTGTAAAAGCCATTTCCAGCATATTGAACAGAGACTTTGACAACCACCTGTCAGAATTGGACTCTGACAGAGGATTTGAGAAGACAGAGTCTAACATTGGCTCCAATGGGGATGGCAGCTGTCGCTTTGTGGAGGTGCCAAGAACCGCAGAGCTTTGGGAGAGCAGACAGTGCCTCCGTCCATTTTGCGATGGAGTCATTATTTCGATCAACCACACAAGATTTTGACTTATTTATTAATTGAAACTGAATGAAAAGACTGAAAAACTGACTCAGCAAACTTCAAACTAAGCTATAATAAAACTGGAACAAAATGTTGCCTTTTGGCTGCTTATTTATTTACAAAATCTACCATACTTTGCTGTACAAACAATAGATCAGGTAATACTGAAATGCCAGATCAACCATTCAAGTAAACCTAAGAATCATGCTGCTTGAGAATGCTTCCACCAGGACGCAGATGCAATTGCTGGCAGCCCTTCATGCACGTAACGAATCTGGCTATGTATAAGGCAGCTTGATTTGTCAGTCAAACTGAAAAACATTTCCATGTATATCGCAATAGGAATGCGAAAGCCAGACTCTGTTGGCTGCCCCAACTCCGCAATACATACCTCCAGCTGCACACTGTCAATGCAAACATCTGTAGGCAATTCTATTATTTCTTGTTTCGAAGGAGGAAGGATTTCCAAGAACTTTTTAGGGTCTTGGAAATCATATGACTGGATCTGCTCATCTAAACACTGAATCTCCTTCTCAACTCTTTCAACCACTAACTCACAGACACCAGTTTTAGCTTCAAGAGGAAACTTCGGAGATTTCAAACATTGAAGCAAAGCACTGAAAAAATCTTCATTAATTTCAAAATCCGCTAACCAATTTCTAACATCTTTTACAGCTTCACAAAGTGCAGGGTTTGCCACATACCCTACCATTGCATAGATGGATGAGCGAGCACTGGAATGTCTGGATCGAGTTGGAGTTGCCAGGTGAATGTTTCAGCCTTCATATGTGTCTGACTGCTGTCCACCATCAGCATCAGATCTGCAACTTGATTTCATGTACTGGGACAAGACAATCAACAAGTCAAATGTCACATCAACAGCAAACCATCTTCCCCAGTATGTTCACCACTATGTTAGCACTCGAATCTGCCTCAGGCTGAAGAAGGAAAAACTCGAGGCAACATCAAACCAAACTCAGCCTCGTAGCTAGCCCTACGAGGACAGGAGACGACTCTCTCTGGGTCTATCTCGGCAGACAAGTTTTCAAAGGGGTTGAGATGACCGATAAAGAATACTAATTTTAGGCTAGTAAAGAGATATGAAAAGGGGTTTTAATGAATGATTGGGTTTTCTGGGCTGCATGGGGCAAAGAACAGCTTGAACAGGGAAATGTAATCAAAAACAAAGATTATCTCCTGAGGCAAGGTAGGCAAGAAATTTAACAATTAAATTGAGATAAACGGAATGGCAAGACTGCTGAGAAGTCGATAAGGGCATAGATGATGGATCCTTGTCAAACAGAAGAAAACATTAACTATGAATACTTCCTCAAGACAGAGCAAATAAATTGAATTTTGCCTTTCTCACTTAAAAGTATTCAACAGAAATGAGTTAGGAATGAAATGAAAAACATTACAAGATACATATGAGACAGAGAAGAAACATATGTCAAATGTCATACCACAGGAATCTCAGGAGTCAGAGCTGTATTTTTCCATTAAATCCCTATCAAAAAACTATACAATAAAGCTCTGTCCTTTTTCCTCCACGCACCCCTCTCAGAATTTTCTCTTTCCCCCCCCCCTTTACAAATTATGGCTTAAATAAGCTAACACAGTCTCTTGGTTGCCATGGACCTTAGGAAATAAACCGATATTAATAATTAAAAATTAAAATTAAACTTCTCGGATTATTGAAGGTTAGAGTCAAATCCTTTGAAATCTGGATTTACACTTTGTTTGATGATATCCATGCTGGAAATTTTCCATTCGTGCCCAAATGTTGCCCCAAAATCTGGAAGTGCTAGCATTGTAGAGTGAAATTTGCTAGTGCCTTTGATTCATCAAAACTGAAAATTGCCACCTGCCTTTTGATGCCTCGAAATATTCGATTGTTGAGTTTGAGTTGTCCTTACAATTGAAATTTCAATCCTTTGAACTGCTAACAAAATTCTAGGGACAAAAATAAATCAATAAACTAAAAATAAAACTAGATTTAGGGAAACTTGGAATATCTCAATTTGTTGAAACTGCTGGTCTTTAATTTGATATTCTTCTCTGTTGTTAGGTGTTCAATTGTCCTCTTATAAGTTTCCTTCAAATCTGGAAAGGATATCTTCAACTTATTTCATGCCTAGATATTCTCAATCTGATCTCTGCTTGCTGGTTTCGATCCTATACCAAATATCCAGAAATACCCAAATTGCTCATTGGAATGCTGATTTATTGCCTTGTATTCTTTGACTACTAAGACTGTCATGTGCTCTGCCTCCAATTCTCTAACTGACCATCGAATGCTTTCAATGAAAGGAACAAACTCTCAACTAGACTCCTGATATAGCGTGAAAGCCATATCAATTTCTGCGCTTTGCAATCTCATTAAAGATCTGCAAATTTGGATCCTCGTGACCTCATTCCTTTGTAATTGGTCCAATTTGTAGTGTATGTGTGCATGTTGGATGTTTTTAACTCTAAGTCTGGATAAAGTCTGCGAGAAATAACTGCAGAGGTATGCATCTAGCAGTAAATAAATGTAAAGCCAAAACATGAGGTTTTGAAATCCACCTCTAATTATCCGAAATCTACATTCGAAAATCATTACGTGAAAACAACCACAAATTTTGACATCTGACATTGAATGGAAATTGTCCTCAAATACGAAATTGTTGATCTTCTTTAATGCGTTGTTCCTTCAATGTACCCGTTTGCTTCTCTGGCCGGCCTACGAAAGATCCTTCACCAAGAGCAGAGATGAGATGTTTCTAACTCGACTTCAGAATCAGCAAGTAACTGATGCAAGCGAGCCTTTGAGAGATTAGCCTGATCCGCCTTCCTTCTGTAGATCTTGCAACAAGGAACCACAGTTCGTATCAGAGAACATGGGGCTCTGCAACTTCTTTGTCGCCATGAAGGAGATCAAAACTAACCTGCGGAAACTGGGAAAACTATACCCAATGGCTCAATGTTTACAGGAAGGCCTGGAAAACCCATCTGGGATCTGATCCATGATGGTAGAATTGAAAGTTTGGTGAGGTGACCATTGTGTAATGTGCTGCATATGAATTGTATTCGAGTATGCTTGCATGGGAAGTGAATTCTTCAATAAACTTATTGGAACTTTGTCACATAGGATGCATCAAATGGTAAAACTAGAACAGCTCCATGTTGCAAACAATCTGTTCTCTGGTCAAATTCCTGTAGGGATTTGTATTCTGCCCACCTTGATGAATTTCGTTTTCGATTATAACTTCTATCCTTATCCTTGGTTTGCATCACCATGAATTTGAACGCAAACTGCAAATGATAATACCAAAACCTTGAATGCCAACAACGCCCTCCGGAAAATTACAAGTCCATTGACAAATATTAATGCTATTGTTATCGCTCAGAAATTGTCCTAGTTGTGGAAGGAGATCTCTGAGATAACCTTTGCAACCAATTTTTGGGTTGGAAACTGACTTTTCCAAGATTTGGAAGAAGACCTTACTGCAAAATCTAACCAGTTACTTGATGTCGAGGATGTCGATGGAACTAATCCTTCCTCCAAATATTGCCATGTCTTTTCTGTTAAAAGAATAGCTCCAGCAGAGGCATATGTGCGGTGATCCTTTTCTGATGGGTTGTAAAAGCCGTTTCCAGGATATTGAACAGAGACTTTGACAACCACCTGTCAGAATTGGACTTTGATAGAGGATTTGAGAAGACGGAGTCTAACAGTTTCTTATGGACCTCTTTTTAATTTTTCATATTCTTATAAAATATGGAGAGGATCCTTTTTCTTTTCCCATCTGTTTAAGAAGGTCTAATAAAATGCTTCCGAATCAACAATAGTGTTTGTAGGGAGTGCTCTGAACCAGGTTCTAACATCTCCAGTTAAGCTTTGGAAAAAAAATTTCATTCTTACATCATCATCATCAATCTCATAGTTCTCTAAATAATCCTTCATTTTCTTGGTGTGTTGTTGAGCTGTATAAGTGCCAGTACCATCAAAATAGGTGATTTTGCTTTGATAATCTTGAGGCATAGCCCCTGGATTAGCAGGTAATTGTAGGGTAGCATATCAGTTTTCCATATTTGCAGAGATAAATGTAACAGCTGGAAGGGCAGGGATAACAATTGAAATATGTGTTGTGGATGAGGGAGTGGAAAAGATGGTTTGAAGTACTGATGGTGAACTAGGAGAAGCAACAGTAATGGTAGAAAGGACTGATGCTTTTACAGGAGTAAGCTCAGATTAGGCGAGGTTCTGCTGGCTTCTAAGGTGCTTAGGAATTAGATTTGTATTTTGAAACACAGGTGGGGGATTTGGATCTTGATTTGATCTAGTATAACAGATCTTCTTCTTTGGAGCCAGCTTCTGAATATATTTTTGGTTTTTCTTGAAATATTATGAAGGATACAACTTTAACAGTGTCTTGAAGGAAGTTTTTGAATATGGGAGTTTTTAATTTTCCTAAAGACCTATTAAAACAGGGAACTGATCAAGTATTTGAGACCGCTGTTCAAATCCTAAAACCAGACTGGAGATAGACTGAAGCAGTTTTTATTTACTCCTGTAATTGCATAGCAAAAGCAGTTTCAAAGGCTACCTGGCCAACTTCAGGCTCCATCTGTAGCTTAAAAAATACAAAGCAATAACAAACAATTTATTCAGATTCCCCAGTGGAGTCGCCAATGATGTTAACACTCAGGTTGTTCCCAAAATTTGTAAGAAAGGGAATACGGCCGAGGTAACCATAGACCAATTTTTTAGACACAGGTTCTAGCCAATCTGCATCCAGAGGGGTCTCTCTCTTTATAGTTTAGCTTTGTTTTGAGGTATATTAGGCTAGTTATGAAGTGCAAGGGTTTTGTTTAAAGTTTGGTTGGAAGGATGGGGACTCAATAGAACAGTGAGGCAAAACTGAAGCATTTCAGTCCATTGGGCATGATGGAGTCAAAGAAATATGGCTTCCTGGGTTAAGTTTCTTATCAAGGATTTATTACAGAGCAAGGTACTCAAACATGGGACAATGGATAAGCTAAATCAGATGGAATGGAGTCAATGGGTGAAGGGAAATTAAGAATCCTTCATCATGTTGACAGAGGGAAAATGGATGATTACGATCAAGGAGAAATTAAGAATTCCTCAGTTGATATTCAAGATGAAAGATCCAGGGGAAACAGGAGAAATTAAGAATTCACTATTTATGCTAATTCTGAAGAAAACATTAATAATAACAGAGATTGAACACAGAGTGCAGCAAAGCAAGTTCTGAATTATTCCTTTTCTCTATTATTTAGATCATGAGACGTAGATGATATAATAAACACAAAAACTGCAAAACACGAGTTAGAAGAGACTTATTGATCCATGAAATGTTTCAAGAATTTTGCAGCATGGTCCTTAGCATTAATTCTTCATCCAGTGAGCAAGACAAAATGATTCCAACAGCCTTTTTATTCCAAAATTGCTCAGTATTACAGTCACAGCTATGAACATTCACCACCAACCAACCCCAAATACTTCGTCTGAGGAGGTATATATACAAAAATGCAAAGATATTATGCAAAATATCTGATAGAGATAAATATCTATTGATAATTAATGTTTCTCTTACTTAGACAGAGACAGACAGTCTCGAAAATAGGGAGACAATAAATACATGCAATAAATTCGTGCTGCGCTGGTTGATCTGAATTTATGAGAATTACTGGAGGTAGATGCTGCAATTTGGTTTCCCAGCTGTTTCCTATGGATCTTCTGTGCTGATCTTTCTGTTGTGGCCGGACTTCCATTAACGCTGACGTGATGCCTTCTGACCCGCAGGACCACGGTTCTTTTCTGTTTTGCGCATTATAACAAGTGGTGCATAATTTTGATTTGCCCAATGATAAGTCTACAGGATTTCTAACATGCTTTGCCGACACTCTGGTCCTGGTATTTGATGTCTCTGCAGCTTCCTTAAAGTCTCATCAACCTCTGTGTACCTGAAAAATTAGGCGAGATGGTGAACAGATGCTTCACCTCATGCTCTATGTAAAAAAGATTTTCCAGGCTGTCATAAAGGGACTGGCCAGATGGAAGTACCTTTTCTGTTGAATTACTTGAAGATGCACTATCTTGATTGACAGAAAATGTATTTAATTTGTGTACATAGTCCTTGTGCTTCATCAAACGATCATTATCTCCCACAGGACTCGGCAAACCCTTTTGATTCAGGACTGTAAATTTTTCTGTAAAAGAATCTATTTCTGCCTGGATGTCTTGGCACCTTTTGTCCAAGTTTTGCATTAGATTTCTCATGGTCAGAACTCTCTTAGTGTCCAAAATGGTACCTGTTCTATCTCTGATGTCAAGTGCTTGTAGTTCTTCATTGGTTTTGGTATTCAAAAAATGTATTAGCCTGTTAGCTTGCTCAGGCATTTGTCCCAATACGGCTTTTGTTTTCTGAACTTCTACTTGGGCCACTTTTATCAAATCAATCTGTTCATAAATGGTCTGAATAGACCTCCATACACCACTAAGTGATTGAATGATGTTGGTCCACAAAATTCCTCTAATTTATACCAGAGGCTTATGCAAAGAGAAATCTTTTTCCAAGGCTCTTACCTTGTTTTCCAATGTTTTGACTTCTCTTGTTTTTTCTGCCACAGTCATTTTGGATTTATCATAGCTTTGCTCAATCTTTGCCAATTTTTCTTTGACTTGCTTTAATTCAGATACTTGGAGCTTCAACTCCTTCATGGCTTTGATTAACTGTTCTGTGGTCAAAGCTGTACTGCTACTTGGTGCTGTTGCTGGGGTACCTGTTGTTGATGCCGAGATAGTGGGAGGCACTGCTGTTATAACTTTGGGAGGGGCAGATGTGACTGTTAGAGTTACTTGAGGTGGCTGGGAGGCAGAATCTCCCTGTTTTTCTTGTAATGCTTTCTCCAATTCCTGCTCTGTCTCGCTCAATCTTTCATTCAACCTCATGAGCAGGTCCATCATGTCCTCCTCGGATTTCTGCTTGACAACATCTGATATCTATGGATGCATAGAAGGAGGCATTTTGAGCTGTTTTCTGAGGGCAGCAATGACCTCTTCCTTCTTTCTCATTAATGCTTTTATGTCTTTGGCATCTTTCGGATCATGTCCCAACTCAATGATAATATCTTCGAAGGATTTAATCCTATTGTCTTTTGCTAGAGAAGAAGCTTTCTCTAGGTCTAGCTGAGCAGAGGTGTTCTCCAATGAATTTTGCAATTTGTGAGCCAAAATTTCCTTGTCAGCTAGTGTGGAATACACCATTTCTCTTGTCTGTTTGTGCAGCTCAATCTGGTCTATTGGATGAATGTCTTTGGCCAAGACCTCCAGAATTGTCTTGATATAATCAGCTGCTGACTGTGGTTGCTGCACCTTGGGCTTTAAGTAGCTCATGATCATTTTTCCCTCCTTTATGTCATATGCAGACATCAATATTTGCTGTTTTGTGGGGGCCATCTTAAGATATTGGTTATAAATTTGCAACCTCAATGGATCATTTCTAGCCTTTATTTCTGTGAAAGTTCTTTTGACATCAGAGGTTTGCTTGCTTGGTGGCCTTATGGATAAAACTTTCACACTATGCTGCCTTTCCAGCTCCTACCGGTGTGAACTAATTGATGTGTCTATCACTGGGGAGGTCTATGGGCTGGTTGCTCCGTCACCTCTTAGGCTTTCTATTGTCTCTTCAATGATTTCCTCTTCAAGTAGAGGATTCAGCCTTTGCCTCTTTGCATTTGGTTGTTCTGCAGGTCCACTAATGGGTGTGGTCTCTTCTCTATCTCTTTTCTTCCCCTTTTCCTCATTTAGAGGAGTCTGTAATGCTGGCATCTATGGTACTTTGGTTTGTTCTAGAGGAATTTGCTTCTGTTGCTCAGTCATGGCTTGCTGCTCTATGCCTACCACTTCCTTTCCCTTTGAAGAACTAGCAACTGGTGCGTTGGCTTCTTGTATAGGTTGCTGTGAAGTCCCAGAAGAAGATGTACCCACTCCGGCTTGCTGAGACTCCTTGAAAGATACCCGTCCAAAAGAGTCTAGGTCAAGGGTCTTTTCTAAATCTTTCATAGCTTGTTCCATTTTTTCTTGCCGAGTAAGTTCTTCTACTTATGTACCTTCTATCCACTCATCTTGATTGGCATATTGTTCTACTTCAGGGATCCTATGATGTGTGCAAGCTGACAACTATTTTTTTACTTTCCTTTCGCTTATAAATCCATTTGGGTCATATGGTACCCACCAGAAGCTTTTCTTCAATTTCAGTTCTTCCCCTAGTATTTTGTCAACATCTTCCCATGCTTCCCTTTTGTTAATGATAAAGGGGCCTAACTGGTTTCTTATCCTCAGCTGAGCTTTTTTCTTCACATTGCAAAAATGAGTTAAATCTGCCTTAATAAGTTGCCTGAAATATTCCAGAGAAAACAGTCTCATAGGCACATATCTAGGCAGCTTGTAAGGACATAGCTCACAGCCATATATCCTGATTTCAGTGTGATCCTGGTAGAAGTACCAGTCACCTATCCTGTAGTTCTTAGAGAGTTGTAAGATCTTTTTTATGTCACCAGAGAGCCTAGGAGGAGAATTTCCTATTAACGGAGTGGAAGCAAGATGTATATACAGGTCAATGAATTCACAGTAGTTGTAAGGGGATTCAGCAATTCTTTGGATGACCGAGGTCCAAAAGATTACAAACCTCCTCTCTCCTTTGGAATCCAATTTCCTAATGGGAAATATAAAAATGTCTTGGTGATAATACAACAGTAGATGGTATATGAAAGTTGTGTATTTAAACACTCCTTCTCTTTCCAAATTCATAAATTGACCATGGATTTTGTCAGCAATGAAAGAGGCATAGTCATACTTAATAGCAGGGGACTGCCCTGGAGTAAAGGTGGATAGCAAAACCAGGTCCATCTCATCTACATATTCACTAGACCTAAATCCCAAGATTGCTGCTATCATGTCAAGAATAATTCTTCCAGTCTCATTGAACCAGACATGTAAATAAGGAGGTGGACCTTGGGGGTGGCAATTTGGTTTCATGAATAACTTAGCAATCTAGGCTATTTCTGTAGTGGACAATTGAGAGCCTTGCTCAAGCAAAAATCCCATGGAAAGAGGAGCAAGAGGCTGAATTGGATGAAAGTGTACCATCTCATTGATAGATTCAGCAGTTATGTGGAAAAGGACAGTTTGTGATGTAGTCATAACTGCTTTACTCACAGGGTCATAATTTGCACAGCAGTGGCGAATAATATCTAGGAATATATTAACTGAAGGAAGGTAGTACCTGGGGAGATTGGATTCCCATATTCCATAGATATTAAAATTGTTCAAATGACTGTTTCTGACTAGACAAAAGGAATGAAGATGATTTTGGCAACTAATTGGGTCTTGTATTTGGAAATCTCTGTCGGCTAAGGGTAAATGATGCTGGTTAGTATGAGGAGCATTGAGAGGTGCAACATTGAGGGCCACCGGGGTTTCCATTGTTCAATTCTCTATGTTTTAACTCGGAGGTTGAATTTCTATGGAAAAAAGGGTAGCAGAGCAGTTTTTAAATGGGCTAGTATGGCACTTATGGACTGTTTTGGCTTAAATTTGGCCCTTACAGGTACAATTTTGCAGAGTAAATACCTGTGTTTTGGACGCGCATGAGAGTAATTTGTAGGCTGACTGACAAGTTGAGAGCAGGTTGCTGGACTTTGCTGGTAGGGGTGGCGGACTGGAGCTCACGCAGCTACTTGGACGTTAATTTACATGCAACAACTTTGCGAAAACAATGAATAGAAATGAGCAAAAATGATGTTTTTACAGGTATTTTAACAAAAAATCGACTTCGTGGGCATTTTGGCGCTTTTGGTCGGATGGCGTCATCATGAAGGGATAGTTTGTCACGTAGCGAGGGTATGGGAGGGGACATGGCGATGACGTGGTCATGACGTCAGCGGGGCAGTGGGGGTGGTAAGTGGTTTGGTCCCGCACTGCTTATCGGCCAAGGTGGTATCGGGTGGAAGGGTCGCGAGCATGTTGAGAGGGCGCCGCATGTCTCATGTACAACGGAAATACCGCCGGCTCTCAGGGTGGTATAGATTGGCAGGGAAGGGTGCCCCGATATGTTTATGGGCCGTTGGATGCACGGGCCCAGATCCAATGGTTAGCACTTTATGGAGTTGTTGGAGGGCCACGGCGTGGGGACCCACACATATAAACAATGGCTTTAAACCTATTAGGGTAATTTCTATTGGTTGTCGGGGTTTTTTAACAGTTTAATTAACCAGATGTTAATTAAACTTGGAATATTTGCACGCGAGGAGGGCTTAGTGAGGTTATTGATTAACCCGGGTGGTTAATCAATCCCAGGGTCGTTGATAGGTTTATTCACAGGTTCCGGATAAACCTTGAATCCCCTTTGATATAGTGTTATGGTTATATATTAACCAAGGGCGGGATATTAAATTTTTTGGGGTTTTTCATATGTTTACATAATACGGGTAGGGGGAAGAATATAGGGATTTATATCGTAATGTTAAGAGTTAATATGGGTTTATGAAGGGTAGGTGCTAAGTTATAAAGTTCAATAACTTAGGCTTAGGAAAAATAGAGGTTTTACACAAGAAATGTTGTTTCTTTGCATTAATCTAGAATGCTATTTTCCTCAGGTTTTTTCATGAAATGGAGTGATTTAAGAGTGTTGAGCAGATCTCAATATCCTTTGGGGGGAAAGGTTAATAAATGTTTTTGGGGAGAAGTGTGAGGGGAAGTTAGAAATGCATCACTTGACTTGCAACCAAACAATTGCCATTGTACTTATGATATCAATAAGATGAACCATCTTGAGAAAATAAAAACTAATCATAAGCATGCTTCTGCAACACCAAAACTACCTACCCAGCCTATTGTAGCTAACATTTTTTCTCTTCTTTCATGGGTGCACTTGGACTAGCAAACCCTCGCAAATTTTTATTTTTCTTTTCATGGGAATCCTATCTAAGTCTACCCTTATTTCTTCCAAGGGCTCAGTTTTAACTGTTGAGCACCTTTGCTTCTCTACCTAACTATTCATCTGCCAAGATTGAATTGTTTGGACAGATTTTATTCTCTATCTCGAAAACATGAAATTGAAAAGATGAACTGGCCAAGATTAAGCTATTTGGCCATCCATCAACTGCAACAAGAGTGGACTAACTGCACACAATGAGATTTTTTTGCCAAAATAGAATAGCAGTGCCATTTTGGACTAGCAAACGTTTCCTGGTCTTCTTTGTTTAGGGTTCATTTCTTTTCTTTTTTGACCATTTCATTCTTTTTTCCCTTTGATATTTCTTTTAGGGCATACCCTCTTTACATTTTTTAATTTTTTGATCTTCTTCGAAATATGGAAACTTTGTAGCATGGAAAGGATGAACATATTTGGGATTTTACCAATCAATCATGAAATATGAAACCTATTGGTATAGGAGCATAACATGGGTAGTGGATAAAGACTCTTCAGCTGTGTGTGCAAAGGCCTGGAAGAGTTCGCGACTGTGTGCGTGGACCCCTGTAGCTGAGTGTGCAGGGTTGATCTGGATGTATTGGTGGAGAAGTTGAATAAATATAAGTTGTTTCTGAAATTCTGTGTTAAATTTGAATTATCACTGATCTAGATTTTATACATTTACTGTAACTATTTGATCTATGCGCTTATGCTTATAAATACATGAATCTATGTCTATTCTAAGTACACGAATTGGTTAACTCTGATAAATGTTTTCTTAAAGACCACAATAAGTAGATTGAATACATAAACAACGAAATAATAAGTAGTAAGGATTATTCTAGGTTCAGATCTGCGTGAAATAGAGCAGCGAGAAGCTGTAGAATGGTGCGCGAAACCTCTAGACCACATCTAGACATCCTAAGGGTGTGGAAACTTGGTTCTAGCACCCTCCCCTGCTACCTCGGGTGAAACCTCAGTCCGCGCTCCGTGGGCTATTGCTGAAAGGGCCCATAGCTGTGGGATTTGTTTGGCTAAAGAATTCTTCTGAACCTGGGTTAGGCCCATATAAGCCAACAATTGCTGCAGGGCCTGAAGAAAGCCATTGATATGAAGGTAAAAAGTATTAAAGTTTTTGGTGACTCACAGATAATCGTGGAGCAGGTAAGGAAAAGGATACATTGCAATTCACCACACCTGGTAGGGTACCTGGTGAGCTCCAGTATTGTAGCAATAATGCTATAACTCCTGGGGCTTCCTGTCTCTTAATTTTATCAACCCGGTAGTTCGTACAAACTTGGAAGCGGCGGTGCTATATGCACAAGTACTAGCTCTTGTCGCAGATGTCACTTGGTCAGCTGGCACAAGTCCGCTAGGGCTCAAGCCAACTTCTATAGGCTCTCAGAAGAAGCTTGCTAATTGATGGACGAAAGCTAATCTCAAAGGAAAGCTACTTTACTTGACAAAAATGAACTGAAAGCAAATCAAAGCATGTAAACCTAGGAAACCCTAATTTAACTAGTCTAACCTCTATAATGCAAAGAATGTAAATGCAACTTCTACCAATGCTGTCATTACCTCTAATAAGTGAAAATGCATGGATCTAAACTACTTGCATCATGAAATTTATGTTTTTGTATTTTTCCTTTAAGTGAATGGAATGATTGTGATCTTGTGCTAACTAGGGTTTGGTGGTGCAGATGGGATGGAGAAGGAAGGAAAGCGTGGGACAGGTTGGGGAGGCTAGGAGAGGTCCCTAGGGATCCTTAGCATCCATCCACAGAGGTTCCTCGCATTCAGATGCTCAGCAACCGAGAGAGTGGCCTCCTACAGGATGGTTGTGGAGGATCCTACAGGATACTATGTTTTCTACAGGATGTCTACAAATGGCTACAGGATGACCTACTGTGAGTATTTGGCGTGATGGAGGAGTGATGAAATGGTAGAGGGAGATGTGTAAGGTAGGAATAAGGCTGGTGATGGCTTTAGAAGTGAAGGAATAGGATGGGGAGTGAGTGCATGGAGTGGGTTGGTGAATGGAAGGATGGTATCTATGAAAGGTTAAGTAGATGGGGCTATGTGAGTAATAGAAGAGTTGGAGGGTAAATGAGTGAGACAGAGGTTAAATAGAACTTGAGGAGGTGATGAAGATGATAGAGATGCCCTGCACAATGCTCATTTAAACGAATCAATGAATTCTTGCAAACAAACCAAGTCCTAGCTAACTTAATCTAATTGTCAATGAAATAAATGAACAACAGCTTTGTTTGGAAAGAGAACCATGTACTTCACGTGAGAAAGATCATTCCAAAAGATCTAAATGCATAACAAACTCCTACCAATCGATTCTAAGCATAAAAAGCTACGTTACCCATCAAAACCAACTACCATAACAAAGCAAGATCTAAAGAGCAGACTTTTATTATGAGAATGCAGCAAAGACACATAAGGATGAACAAGGGAGGTACTGGGCGCTTGAGATGGGCCCAACCCCAAGAACTACAGCCTCCCATGAAAGATTTAGAGCTGGTGCAAAGCTGGATCCATCTTTATTAATCAAGAAATCAAAAGTTACATCAAAACTATCCACAAGGAGAGCTTGAGCATGAGCTGAAAGCAAAGCTAGTCTATTGCATAAAAATTGAATTACAAAATGACTAACTAATGGCTAAAACAAAATGACTAACTAGCTACAAAAATGACTACCCACTAGCTACCAAAAATGACCAACCACTAGCTAACCAAAATGAGGCCCCAAGCCTTTTTATTTATACAATTTGAGGACCCAACAGTCCTCCTAAAAGTTAGGGACTTGGCTGCCCAAGACTTGTAGTTAACAGCAGTCCAACTTGACTTGCTTGGCTGCCCTTGAGCTCATTGACTTGGTGGCCTTTGAACTCCGAGCTGATGATGGAGAATTCGAGGTAAGGGCCCATAAATGAGGGAGACACCTCCCTACAAATCCTCTAGCTTGTTCTCCCACGAATTTGGCTGCCAAGTGCTCATTAAGACCTTCAATTTTGTCTCCAAGTTGACCAAAAAGGCTACACAAAGCACCCATTAGACTTGTTGGCATAATGACTAACCAAATTCACTCTATTAACATAAAAATAATCAAAAACATGCAATAAACAAATGAGAATGGTGGACTAAGCCAACTTAGGAGGTTGAATGAGCCCAAATAATTGTACATTTTTGGGGCTCATCATCACCCCCCTACTGAAAGTGTTGCTCATCCTCTGAGCAACCAATCTCTCTCCTCATCTGATGGCCCTGATGGACTCCTTGCCATGCCAAGCTTCTGAAGTGATGTCCTCTTCTCTGTCATGAAACCATGCTTCTTTGCTTCTTCCCACTACTTGCTCCTTTTCCTAGTGAATTCTCAGCCTTGGTATGAGTGTGCAAGCATATTCAATCTGATGGTAGCAATGGTGGCGAAAGGAGATGAAACCAGTGGAGGATGGAAGAAAAGAGTGGTTGCATGCCTCCTCAATAGACTTCAAGCTTCGAATTCCTCTCCAAAATTGATTCTGGCCTGCCAAAAGGCTTCTACAGGAAAGTCCTGTAGCTTCCTGTAGAAGGTTGAACCGTGACTAAATTGTGCCCGAACTTTGAAAGAAATGAGTGTTCATGGAGGGGATGGATGTGCTGAGGGTGGCCAACACAGGTGCTGCCTCCTTAGCTAAAATCTCGGCCGATTTCTCCTTTTGCTGCCCTTTTTTCAAACTTTCCTGTAGAAACTGTTCGCTGGCTTCTACAGGAAAGTCCTGTAGTGGCTTTTTCTGTCTTCCTGTAGAAACGGGTGTCACCACGGGTGTCACCACCATTTAAATAATAATTTGCCATCATTCCAAATAACCAGCATGTCCTTGGCACATAAATAAGTCTGAGATGCAGAACAGAACAACCCTTTTTCTAATCAGAAAGACAGCCACCAATACATGTAATCAGTATGTTCTTCGATGCACAAAAACTGAGATGAACCCTGGAAGTTTAGGCTGAGTGAATGAGAGTGCAGAGATCAATCCGGCCTCTGTGGAATGTGGACATTTAAACCTCTTAAAATTACCCAAGGGAACAATCTTCGGTCTTGGGTTTAAGTGCTGGAGGACATATTTGATTTCTGAAAGGAAATTTCAGGTTTCTATATGAGTGAAGCTTGATCCTTTTTCTGAGCATGAAACTCAGCTACAAACGATGACAGGGATATATGAAATCAGTCTCCTCTTAATGCATAAGAAATCTGAAATGGATCTGAGCGAATGGCATTGGAGAAATTCAACTCAGTCCTCTTGACTTGAAGGAAATTCGATCAACAGTGCGACAGGCGGGAATTGTTTAAGGAACTGAAGAGATCTTGAGAATGAAAGGCAGAAATCGGTAGAGCACCATTGTTTAACTGATCTGGATGGTGGACATGCGCTTCAGTTGACCGCAGTTGAACAAAGAGTGGTGAGAGTTTCAGCCGAGCGTCCCTTGAATTACTGCGTGACTTGTGGTGAGGTGGCAAAACGTGTGCTGGCGCATATGAACTGCTGTGCTATCATGAACCCTTCTGTTTGTTAATTAATTGATGCCCTGCGCACTGAAGTTCAACAAATATACCACTAACTGTGTTTTTCAAATTTTCCATGAACGACCATACACGTGGGCTACGTGATTTTTCCTTGAGCGCTAGAGAACTGGGTGTCTTGCTACATTCATGGCTTAATCACCATTCCATTCGTTCATGCAATGCTTAGACTAGATTCATGCAATAGATGAATAGGTTTTGTCACGTACCTGAAGTCAAACCGTTGCTTGTGAAGCTTTTTTGCTGCTACCTGCTCTGATTTTGCTGCTGCATGCTTAGTTTTTCTGGTTGCATGTGGCTTGATTGATGATTCATGGTTGTTTTTTTCTTGTGCAGGCGTCCTTTGGCCGGATCCAAGCTCCAGACAATTGTTTCCACGTTCAAATCTGCACGTCCAAGCTGCTGTTGCTGCATCTTCACCAAACCAGAACTTGTTTTCGACATTTCTCCCAAACGCCAAAGCGGATCGAGCTGAAACTTGCTGAGCATGTTTCTATCACCATTATGCATCTCCCATAGCAAATTCGTGATCAATGGATGCACGGATTTCGAGAAAAATGGAAAATGGCTGAAGAATTCAGAGGTCGATTTCTCGGAAACCGTGCATCGGAATTGGCTGAAACTACTTGGGTAGGCTACTATCACCCACGTGCATCTCCCCATGAAACAGGTTTTGAAACGGATGCACGGTTATGGAGGAAATGCAAAAATGGCTGATGGTGATGGAGGCTGATTTCTTGGAAACCGTGCACCGGAATTGCATGAAACTGCTCAGGCATGTTTTCATCGACCTTGTACAATCCCCCATAGAAAGGTTTGTCAAATGGATGCATGGTTCTCAAGTTATGGCAAAAACAAATTCTGCTCTATGTGTTTTTGGCTTCAAGGCATTTTGCATGTGTTTGCATGGTATGACAAAATGAATTTTGGCTGTGATGCAGGTATGGAGATGATGGAGGAGGAGTTGGAAGATTGCAGGAGGGCTTCTGAACCTTTGAGGAAGCTATCATGCTCTCCAAACCACATTTTGAAATGCATGCCTAATTTCCCACAATTTCTACAGGAAGATCCTGTAGAAGCCCAATGAGAAGCACAAGGAGGTGAAGAAACGATGGATGAAGGCAAGGGATGGACACACAAGTGCTTGCAGGCCTAACCAATAGATTCCCACCATTAGATTCACTTTTGAGATTGAATTTGGCTCGTCCAAAGGTTCTACAGGATGTTTCCTGTAGAAATTCAGAGCATCCTGTAGAAAACACAGTTTTGAGGAAAGAAGCATAATGACATGAAAAGAATGATGGAAAAGGGGTGAGGAGTGGAAACATAGATGAGTGTAGGCCTCATGGACATATTCCAAGCCTTCAGGTCCTCTTTGGAGATCAATTTGACTTTTTTGTAAGCTTCCTGTAGAAGATACGAAACTTCCTGTAGAAGGCACAAAAACTCCTTTGTCTTTGATCTGAGTGCTCCTCCTGTCATGACACGTCCTCCTTTAACCTGCAATGTCATTGCTGCAACATGAACTTATTCAATGGAGATTAGCTTTATTTTTCCTTTTTCTTTTTCTCTTTTTTTTTGAAAAACAACTAGGGCGCCTCATGGAGGTTTTCACCCTAATTGCCTGCCTTGGGCACCTCCAAGGGAGGTTTTCACCCAAAGATCTTTTTCTCTTTTCTCTTTTTTTTTTCAACCCATTGACCGCCTCATGGAGGTTTTCAATCAATGAGCCAATCTAAGGCGCCTCCGAGGAGGTTTTCACCTTAGATTTCTATTTTCCTCTTTTTTCATTTTTTCTTTTTCTTTACTTTTTTTTCCTTTTTTTTCTTTTTTTTTTTCTCTTTTTTCCTACCCTACCCTACTTGAAAAACAAAATCATTTTCAAGTATAAGAATACTTCCAATGGAGCCATGTGCACATCGAGATTAGAGACAAAATGATGTAAAGGCTCGGAATGCATGCTTTGACAACTATCCAAGTTTCAGAGACAAAATGATCTGACTTTGAAAGTACAAAACATAGCTGAGGAAGAGAGTACTGCTGCAACTGAGTGACCTTCTGAAACCATATCTCAATATAGCTTTGATATCCTTGGTTCTTTTGCTGATCTGGATCATTCTTCATGTCACCTTGTAACATGACTTTCTCTTCTTCCTCTTTTTGCTGATCTTTCTCTTGACTACATGGAGGGTTTGATGGTAACCATGAGGAAGCTTTCTTGATCTCTGATTCTGATCTCTTCACTTGATCAAGTGCAGCCCATGGTTCTTTGATTTCCTCTTCTGAATCTTCTTTTGCTTTTGGTCCTTCAATGATGTCAATAGAATCTCTCCTTTGCAACACTCTTCCTGAGCTTTGGTGAAGATCATTGGGCTCAAGAGGAGTCATTTGCACATGTTGTGCCTCAGATTTGCAATGGGGTTGAGCTGCTCCATTGTATGGCTTTGGAAATGGTGGTACGGGTAAGTGAGTGGGGGTGTGAAATTGAGATGGAGATGGATGGCATTGTGGTTGGGTAGGCATTTGGGGGTGCCTTGGTGGAGGAGGAGGCGATGGTTGTGGATGAGCAGGTGGTGGAGGAAAATGAGCGGGATGAGAGTTGTACTGGGGCCTCCACTCCTGATAAGGTGCATTCCATTGAGGCTGTGGCTGAGCATAAGAGTGAAACGAATGAGCAACTGGTTGGGCATAATATGGATCTGTGAAGGAACAAGGAGAATATGACCAAGGAGGAGGTGTAGACCAGGAAGGATGAGCAGGGGGACCCCAAGAAGGCATGAAGGTGGCTTGGTAAGGGTCATAATAGGTCTCGGGTGTCCCTTGTAGTTCCTGCTGGTAGGGTACGGGTCCATGTGGCCTCCTTGGGTTCATATAACAGAGTGATTCAGTGGCTCCCTTGGCTCTTTGATATGTAGCTTTGATTCTGGGCAAGGAAGGGCACTGATCTGTAGGATGGTATTCTTCACAGATGAAACACACTTCTAGAGGGTGCATTGGACATTCGTTCCTAGGATGCTTTCTAGGGCATCTAGGACAAAAAATGACCAAAGCCCTCTTGGCTTCCTCTTGCTTCTTTTGGATCCGCAAGGTATCCAGTTGCATGGCAAGAAACTGCCTCATATCACTCTTGAAATCTTTGATCTGATTTTCAAATTCATCTTTGGACAAGATGTTGCTCCCAACATCTCTACTTGTAGCCATTTGCTTCAGAGGAATGTTTCTTTCTTCTTCTCCCCTAGAGGTTCTTCAGATATGTCTTGATGTCCACCCAGGGGTTCTTTCATCACAGCCATCGAAGAAGTACGTTGGTTGTGTGAAGCAGTGGGGGGGTTGTGCAATCATTTTTCTAACTTATCTCTACTCCTACAAAGCATGAAATGAAATCTTTTTGGTTTTTTTTTCTTTTTTCTACTTCTACTTGCAAAACTGAAAGAGATTGAACTGCAACTAACTATCTTGCTGAAATGAAAATGCGGAATTGAAATGAAAGCAGGAAAGGACTAATCTATTTTGCTCAAATGAAATTTCAGGAAGGAAATGCTAATCTACGCTTGCGAAATTGAAATGCTAATCTACGCTTGCAGAAATGAAATTGCGGAATTGAAATGCTAATCTATGAAAGCAAGAAATGCTAATCTACTCTTGCATAAATGAAATTGCATAATGGAAATGAAATAAACTACTTAGCAGAAGGTTGTAGTAGAAGATAGAAGAATAGCAACAATCACCAATACTCTGCCGCTTCCCCGGCAACGGCGCCAAAAATATGGTGAGCTCCAGTATTGTAGCAATAATGCTACAACTCCTGGGGCTTCCTGTCTCTTAATTTTATCAACCCGGTAGTTCGTACAAACTTGGAAGCGACGGTGCTATATGCACAAGTACTAGCTCTTGTCGCAGTTGTCACTTGGTTAGCTGGCACAAGTCCGCTAGGGCTCAAGCCAACTTCTATAGGCTCTCAGAAGAAGCTTGCTAATTGATGGACGAAAGCTAATCTCAAAGGAAAGCTACTTTACTTGACAAAAATGAACTGAAAGCAAATCAAAGCATGTAAACCTAGGAAACCCTAATTTAACTAGTCTAACCTCTATAATGCAAAGAATGTAAATGCAACTTCTACCAATGCTGTCATTACCTCTAATAAGTGAAAATGCATGGATCTAAACTACTTGCATCATGAAAGTTATGTTTTTGTATTTTTCCTTTAAGTGAATGGAATGATTGTGATCTTGTGCTAACTAGGGTTTGGTGGTGCAGATGGGATGGAGAAGGAAGGAAAGCGTGGGACAGGTTGGGGAGGCTAGGAGAGGTCCCTAGGGATCCTTAGCATCCATCCACAGAGGTTCCTCGCACTCAGATGCTCAGCAACCGAGAGAGTGGCCTCCTACAGGATGGTTGTGGAGGATCCTACAGGATACTCTGTTTTCTACAGGATGTCTACAAATGGCTACAGGATGACCTACCGTGAGTGTTTAGCGTGATGGAGGAGTGATGAAATGGTAGAGGGAGATGTGTAAGGTAGGAATAAGGCTGGGGATGGCTTTAGAAGTGAAGGAATAGGATGGGGAGTGAGTGCATGGAGTGGGTTGGTGAATGGAAGGATGGTATCTATGAAAGGTTAAGTAGATGGGGCTATGTGAGTAATAGAAGAGTTGGAGGGTAAATGAGTGAGACAGAGGTTAAATAGAACTTGAGGATGTGATGAAGATGATAGAGATGCCCTGCACAATGCTCATTTAAACGAATCAATGAATTCTTGCAAACAAACCAAGTCCTAGCTAACTTAATCTAATTGTCAATGAAATAAATGAACAGCAGCTTTGTTTGGAAAGAGAACCATGTACTTCACGTGAGAAAGAGCATTCCAAAAGATCTAAATGCATAAAAAACTCCTACCAATTGATTCTAAGCATAAAAAGCTACGTTACCCATCAAAACCAACTACCATAACAAAGCAAGATCTAAAGAGCAGACTTTTATTATGAGAATGCAACAAAGACACATAAGGATGAACAAGGGAGGTACTGGGCGCTTGAGATGGGCCCAACCCCAAGAACTACAGCCTCCCATGAAAGATTTAGAGCTGGTGCAAAGCTGGATCCATCTTTATTAATCAAGAAATGAAAAGTTACATCAAAACTATCCACAAGGAGAGCTTGAGCATGAGCTGAAAGCAAAGCTAGTCTATTGCATAAAAATCGAATTACAAAATGACTAACTAATGGCTAAAACAAAATGACTAACTAGCTACAAAAATGACTACCCACTAGCTACCCAAAATGACCAACCACTAGCTAACCAAAATGAGGCCCCAAGCCTTCTTATTTATACAATTTGAGGACCCAACAGTCCTCCTAAAAGTTAGGGACTTGGCTGCCCAAGACTTGTAGTTAACAGCAGTCCAACTTGACTTGCTTGGCTGCCCTTGAGCTCATTGACTTGGCGGCCTTTGAACTCCGAGCTGATGATGGAGAATTCGAGGTAAGGGCCCATAAATGAGGGGGACACCTCCCTACAAATCCTCTAGCTTGTTCTCCCACGAATTTGGCTGCCAAGTGCTCATTAAGACCTTCAATTTTGTCTCCAAGTTGACCAAAAAGGCTACACAAAGCACCCATTAGACTTGTTGGCATAATGACTAACCAAATTCACTCTATTAACATAAAAATAATCAAAAACATGCAATAAACAAATGAGAATGGTGGACTAAGCCAACTTAGGAGGTTGAATGAGCCCAAATAATTGTACATTTTTGGGGCTCATCAGTACCAGCATGAGGTATGGATCTTAATTGATAGTTTTGATTCTTTTAATATCACATACATACCTCGAGGGCAAAACCAAGATGCCAATCTGATGGCTAGTATGGTTGCTAAGCTTTTGCCTGGTTTTAGATTGAAGAAAAATAAATGTTCTGTTGAATTGGTTTTCAGACCATTCGTGCCTGATAACATCTCAAATTGTCAAGTGTTCGAAGATGATGAGAAAATCCTTGAGTTCTTGCATTGCGAGAAGACATTCAAGAATGCAGTCATTGATGAAAAGGAGCACGACAGGCTTATCAATGAGAGGGAAGATGAGGAAAAGGATCAGCCCAATGTGATTCCCAAGTCAGTTGTTAAGATGGAGCACTTGTATGACTTGCATGATAAATTCAAGAAGCTGACTAGCTGCGAAATGCATAGCTCATCCATGAAGTATGAATCGGTCAACCTTGGGACTAAAGAAGACCCAAAAGCTGTTAATTTAGGACTGGGGTACTCTCCACAAGAAAAGGCTACATTTATCAAGCTATTTAAAGAATACAAGGACATATTTGCATGGACATATGGAGACCTAAGAACCTTTGATACCCGCGTTTTGCAACATGTGATTCCTTTAGAAAAGGAGGCTAAGCCCTACCAAAAAAAGCTTCGCAAGATGCATCCAAGCCTAGAACCATTGATGAAGAAAGAATTAAACATGATGCTGGATGCTAAAATCATCTTTCCGGTTAGACACACCCGCTGGGTAGCCAATCTCGTGCCAGTAAGGAAGAAAAATGGAGATATCAGGCTTTGTATCGATTTCAAAAACCTAAACAAAGAATCACAAAAGGATAACTATCATGTACCCTCTACGAAACACATCCTTCAGTGCGTTTCTGGGTTTGAAATGTTGTTCCCATTAGATGGATTTTTAGGATATAATCAAGTGTTGGTATCTAGTGGGGATCAACTGAAGACAACCCTCAACGCTAAATGAGGCACCTACATGTATCGTAAAATTCCTTTTGGACTTATTAACGTGGGTTCCACATTCCAGAGAGCTATGGGCATAGCTTTTTGAGTGTTGATTAATAGATCAGTAGTGGTTTACATGGATGACATCACTATGTATTCATATCACAGAAGGGATCATATTTATCACCTGAGATAGATTTTCGAAAGATGCAGAAGGTATGGAATATCATTGAATCCCAAGAAGAGTGTCTTCGCAGTCACAGAAGGGAAACTGCTGGGTCATATCCTCTCTAAAGAAGGGATTGTTATTGATCCTGAAAGAATAGAGACCATCATGAGAATACAAGTCCCTGCAAATAAGAAGGCCATGTAATCTTTCTTCGGGAAGATCAATTTCATTATAAAATTTATCTCAGGTTTCGCGGAAATAGTGCACCCCATGCAGCTGATGATGAAGAAAGACACTGTGTATAAATGGAGCAATGAAGCCAAGAAAGCGTTTCAGCGAATCAAGGAAGCCATTACTGAAGCTCCTACATTGGCCAACCCTGATTTCGGTAAGGAATTCTTCTTGTACACTTTTTCTTCTAATGTTTCATATGCCGCAATACTCACTTAGAAAAATAACAAAGGCAACGAAGTCCCTATTTCTTATATGAGCTCTAATCTCCAAGGGGTAGAACTCAACTACCCAGACGTGGAGAAACAGGGCTTTGCAGTTTTCAAGGCCGTAAAACATTTCCGCCCTTATTTACTAAAGGCCAGGACCAAAGTAATTGTTCCCCATCCTACTGTAAGAGCCCTCTTCATGCAAAAGGAAATGGGTGAACAGAGAGGGAATTGGATAACTGCCCTTCAAGAGTTCGACCTCGAGATTAAGCCGACATAGATAGTTCGAGGGCAGGGACTTTGCAGGCTAGCAGCAGAAGCCTTGGCGGATAAAGAAGGGGTGTCCGAAGAACCAGAAACATAGAGCATGCAATATGCACAAATGGAATTCAGGGAGGAGCCCCTATGGATTAACGAAGCATTGATGTATGAGCGAGAAACATCGGAAGCCTTTTCGGATCCTGAGTCATGGTACTACAACATACGCTTCTATCTAATACGGGGATCATGTCCTAAACACATGGATGCATCACAAAGGAGAGCACTCAGATTGAAATCTAATCAGTATCATTTGGCCAATAACATATTATACAGAAAAAATTATGATGGAATCTGGCTGAGGTGTTTGGAAAAGGATGATGCCGACCATGTCTTGAAAGAAATGAATGATGACCTAGCAGGTGGTCACTACGGCGGAGAGACCACTGCTCACAAAATATTAAGAGCTGGATATTATTGGCCCACAGTGTTCAGAGACTCGCACGCTTACGCTCGGAAATGCAAGGCATGTCAAACTGCCGCAGGACAAGAAAGAAAGCCAGCCATTCCCCTCAAGCCTATTATGGTTTATCGCACGTTCCAACAATGGGGCCTAGATGTCATAGGCGAGATCAATCCAAACTCTTCACAATAGCATAAGTACATACTCACAGTGACTGACTACTTCACCAGATGGATCGAGCCATCCCACTTCGGAAGGTAAATGAAGATGAGGTAATATCATTCATTGAGAAATTCATCATCAACAGGTATGGTATCCCTGGTGCTCTCATATTTGATAATGATTCTTACTTTGCATCATTAAAATTGACTGAATTTGCTATTAATAAATCAATCCACATAAGTTATGCAACAAACTATTACCCCCATGGAAATGGAGTTGCAGAGTCCTCAAATAAGAACCTCATATGCATAATTCATAAGTCTATCACTGACAACCAGAGGAACTGGCACAATGCTCTAACAAATTCCCTTTGGGTTGATAGGGTCACCCTAAAAGTGGCCTTAGGAAACTACCCATACTTCCTTGTCAATGGATAGGAAGCCATTTTTCCTCCCAATGTTACCCTCTCCTCTCTACAGATCTCCCAAGCTTCAGGAGGAACCCCTTCAGCCTTGCTTCAAGAGAGGATCAACCAACTGATGAGGTTGGAGGAATTGAGAGATAAAGCCAGACATAAATTCATAAATCACCAAATGATTGTGAAAGTATGGTTTGATCATCATCTGGCAGGAGATAAAGATTTCCAAGTAGGGGAGCTAGTCCTAAAATGGGACAAGCTGAGTGAGACAAAAGGTAAACACATGAAATTCCAACACTTATGGCTGGGCCCATTCCAAGTTGTAGAAAAAATTGGTCAGGGAACTTACAGATTGAAAACTTTACAGGGAGAAACTAAAAAACTCCCTGTTAATGGCCAACATCTCAAAAGATACTTCCAGTAGCCACCACATGGTGGTTACTTCCTGAGTAGGTTAGGATTTATTTTATTTTGCTGTTAGTTTAATCACATTTCCACCTTTTCCTTTCTCGTTTTTCTGCAAAGTTCATTTTCCTTCTATTTTGAATTACAATCCTTTTCAGCCAACTGACTTCGGTCCTCTAGTCTCGTTCTTACCTTTTCAGACCACACTCATACATCACCATCAGCCTTTACTTTCCTCATTAACCTGCTAGCGAGTCTGTCGATTCTAAATCCATCATTACCTTGCAAATCAAACAAATTTCCAATGAGCCCATGAGAACTTGTAAATCAGCGGTGGAATTCAAACCAAAGCCACTCATTGGCATCTGTTGGGAACTAGGTGAGATCTGTTGATAACTTGGATATCTGGAGCATGTGGGGGCATCTTTATAAAACAAAAAATGTGTAACTACAACTGGACTGGCATGGAGGAACGCTGCATTTTAAGTAAATCCCACTCAGACCTAGCCTACACTTGCCTGTAAGGTTTACAGTCATTCTCCATTGGTCCCCATCCACCACACTAAATTGTCCAATACCTATTATCTACAAGTAAACCTCCTTTCATGGGCTAAGTTCATTGTCGTATACCCTGTGGCAAATCCAATTGTACTCTAGTCCTTGTGCCTAAAACTGGAAGGACTTATTTAAAAGAAAATGAAATGTCAATACCTTGTGCCAATCTGGAAGGACAGGTTGTTTGGGAAGCCGGTTAGAGTAGGGACTTTTGTTGGGCTCATAGTACCGGTTGACACAACAAGCCCAACCCTTCTTAAGCAGTTTAAAAATATGGCCTGATCCATGACTGCGCCCCATTCAATCATATGAAAATATAGCACTGAAATTCTTATATAAAGTGCAGATAAACATATCCACATCAAGCTTGATGAGTAATAAAGAGTTGAGGTACACACCTAAATAGGTATGGACAGACCAGTGATGGCCCCAAAAGGATTTTTGAAAGTGGGAAATAGGTAAAGGAAGGTCAATAAACCCCATAACACTTCCATTGGAGAATTCCTATCAAAATCCTATCAGTAAGTAGAAGCTATTTGTCTCTATCCCACCTAAAGTAATTAATGTTGAAGTGGAACCCATGCTTTTCCATCTATATAGTCTTCATTTCAAGTTTATCCTAACACCCTAATGTTCTATTGATCCAAGGTTTATTTGGAAACAGAGATAACTGGTTCACCCAGTGGTTTGCCATTTGTTGTGGCCACAACCACCACCCTATCAAAACTTGCCTTGGCAACAATTTTGAATGGGTCCCCTAAAAGTTGATTTTCACCTCTCTGAATGATCTGTTTTAGCCTAAAGACTTTAACTCATTGCTGAGTCAAACCTTCAATTCCTAATGGTTGAGCCCCCCTCTTTAAAAATCTGCCATATGATTCATTTCTAGCCCTTCCCAACCCTCCATTCATTTCCTCCATCGTAACCCTTCCTAACCCTCCAAAACCCTCTATCGCACCTCATCTCCATTGTAACTCTTTATAAAAGAAATACTCAAAAAATGCCCAACTTACCCTTTTTCCGCTTAACCGCAATCAACACTAAAACACAATGCATACATGGCTTCTAGACCCGACAGTTTTATTAACCCAAATGCATATATTTCGGGTCTGGAGCCCCATCGCATATCGCTATCGGCGGGGTCCCAGGCTTTTATATATAGGGCGCGCCACCATACTCTGAACCCGATGGCTTTATTAACCATGTTTCATATACATTTCGGGTCCAGAACCCATACATAAGGCCAATGCGATAATCAGACCTGACAGCTTTATCAAGCATAATACATATGTGGGTTTCGGGTCCGCTTCCCCATCGCATATCGCAATTGGTGGGGTCCAAGGTTTTTATATAATACATACCACTACCACCCGGACCCGACGATAATTATAGACTAGAGCACATAACATTTCAGGTCTGGCCTTATGGCCAGACATGGGGTTTTCTCATATATTCTTGTGTTTTCGAAAAACATTAAAGTGGGGACTTTTCAAAGGGAAATCATATATTGCGGACCCACCAGGACTATTAAGTGTCATATATATATATATATATATATATATATATATATATATATATATATATATATATATATATATATATATATATATATATATATATATATATATATTTCGGGTCTGCCTACCCTGATCACTTATCGCAATCGGCGGAGCCCGAGGGTTATGCAGTTAGCGGAGGGGTGATAGCCAATCCTAGTGATGATTATATGCCCAATTACATAACATTTGAAGTCCAGCCTTACAAGTGGCCATGGGTCTTTTTGTGTTTTCCCTTGTATTTGCGACAATATACTGGAGTTTGAGCTTTACAAAGGGAAGCCTTATGCGGCGGACCCGAAGGAATTATGAACCACAACATATATGCATGTCGGGTCCGGCCAACCGAAAGGCACAATTGGCATAGCTTTAAGCCCAAGCACATGGCATGATGCGATGCGATATGGCAGACCTGATAGGGTATAGGTTCTCGCCTATAGTTTTTCAAGTCCGGGTTTTGGATTCAGCTCTATTTTTTGTGAGGATTTTTAGTGTAAATTAGATTTTCACCTACGAGACCGAATCAATGCGTAGATTAAAGACCAGGGGCCGATTCTTTCACGATTGTTGCTCTTGATGTTATAAATGCTTCATGAAGGCAAGATTTGTGTTTTTTAAGCATTTTTATCATATCTGTATAAGTGTGACTGATGTTGGCTATCTCTGCAGGCGAGGATCGAGAGAAGGCAAGTGAGGCCGAAGAATGGATGTGTAAGCTTCAAGTATGACTCCAAATAAAAGATGCAGGAGCAGATCCAAAGAGTTTATCCATGTGGATATGTTTATTTGAAGATTGGGCTTTAGGCGTTGGCAGTCATATTTCCAGGTGTTGCCTATGTATTCTGAAAGCGAAACTGCCCCAGATTTCATCATGAAGAGATGACACACAGTCATCCCCTCTAATCAATAACCATTCATTTCCCTAGGAAATGAAGTGCTCCAGTGACAGGAAACGCCCTCTACATGTCAGCAGTGACACTGATTGTCTTCATTTGTATATTCTGATTTGTATAATGAAAGAGGACAGAGGGAAGGTGAAAAGGCGAAAAGGAAGACCGAGAGTCATTTCCAGTTGCATAAATATTCCCTCCGGATAGGAGACTAGGGCTTTTTGTTTGGAAAGAACAACTTTGATTTATTGTGAATAAAGAAAGATTGTTTGGTTGAATGAGGAGCTTGTGTTTTAGATTGATTTTCCTCTTCTCTTATGTGTTTTGATCACAATGTTGTTGCTGGCATAAATGCAAATGTATATTTGTTTTTCTGTGCATATTGGTAACTTACAGTTCATGGTTACGCCTAGTTATTTGAATATGATTCAACATCATGGTTAAATCATGAAAGGTTGCTGATTCGAAACTATGTTGGACATTAGTTGCAAGCTTCACTTCCATAAAATGGAATGTGTATTCTTGTATGAAAGATTGGATTGTAATTAAGAATTAATGCAGCCTTGTTCTTATGTGAACCAGTAATTGATTCATTTAGACTTGGAATTCATATATGATGTTTAACCTCTCTTTGTCATGCTCCTGTAGGATAGATTAGGATAGTTAGGACATAGACTAGAGTAGTTAGAAGAAGTGTAGATAGGATTCAATACATAGTGGTTAGTTTTTTTATTTTGTTGATGAAATTGAAGCCTTCTACCTAGAAGCAATCTTTCAACTCATTTAACAGTTTACGGGGTCCCTTAAAACCCATTGGAACTAGCCATTCCAAACGAAAGCATGTCTAATTGGGGCTTGCGATTAGGTTAGTTCCCCTTGTTGGTATAGCGAAAATTCACCATGTCAACAGGTCCCAAGACTGAAGGAGAAGTTAGTGTTGAGCCCATGTTAGCTTTACAAGGTAAAGCAAACTATAGATGGTAGTGTGGAGAAGCATAAGGCTAGATTTGTGGCCCATGTCTTTTCACAGGTAGAGGGGATTGACTATGATGAGACCTTTTCGCATTTTTCAAGGTACTCGTCGATCAAATCTATATTGGCACTATCAATACATATGGGTTGGAAGATACATCAGATGGATGTGAAGACAACCTTCCTTAATGATATGATTGAGGAAGAGGTGTACGTAGAACAACCTGAAGGTTTTGGGAACTTCAACCATGAGTTGCATGTGTGCACGATCAAGAGAGTGTTGTATGGGCTAAAGCAAGCACCCTGTTCTTGGTACATCAGGATAGATAACTGCTTCACCAAGTTGGGCTTCATGAAGAGTGAAGCAGATGCAAACCTGTACCACATAGTGGTGGAAGGTAAATTGTTGATCATTTTACTTTATGTTGATGATCTCATATTGACAGGTCATGATCAGCTAATAAAATATTGTAAGGAGGAACTTGCAAGAAAGTTTGAGATGAAGGACATGGGGTTCCTGCATTACTTTCTAGGCATGGAGGTATGGCAGGGAGATGGGGAGTTGTTTATGTCTTAGGGAAAGTATGCCAACGAGATACTTAGGAGATTCCACATGGAGAGTAGCAAACCCATGGAGACTCTTGTAGAAGGTAACTGGGGAAAGGAGGATGTTACTTCAAGGGAAGTAGTGGAAGATAATGTTTACAGGAAGCTTGTGGGTTCAATCATGTACTTGGTGAACACATGACTAGATATGTGCTATCCAATTAACCATCTTAGCCAATCTATGGCTAAGCCTACTTAGCTATATTGGAAGACATAAAAGCATGTGTTGAGATACCTCAACGACACTTCTTAGTATGGATTATGGTACAAATGGACAGAGGGAGTGAAGATTCAAGGCTTCCCCTTTTTAGGTTGGGTAGGGAGTCCATCTGATTGGAAAAGCACATCAGGAGGGATTTTCAGTATGGATCAGCGACAGTTTCGTGGTACAACATGAAATAGATATCAGTTGCACTCAGTCCAGCAGAGGTAGAGTACATGGCTCTGAGTCAGGCAGCATGTGAGGCCATCTGGACGAGGAAGATCCTGGTTTGTTTGTTTGGTCATCATATGGATCCAATGGTGATTTACTGTGATAATCAGAGTTGTATCAAACTCTCTGAAAATCCAATTTTTCATGATAGGTCCAAGCACATTGATATCTGATATCATCATCTCAGAGATTGTGTATTGAGGTGGATTATGTTGTTAGAGTACATTCCCACAAAGGAGCAAGATGTTGACATTTTCACAAAGGCATTGTTAGTACGTAAATTCAAGTTTCATAGAGATATGGTTGAGGTAGTTGATAATCCATTTCTTGTTGAGAGGGATTGTTGAGAAATGGCAACAAGAAATTCTAGTTTAATTTGTCCTTGAATTAAATTGTGAATTAAAATTGTAATTCTTTTCTCATAGCAACTTGTAATAGTTAACTAAGTTAAGTTGACTTAGTTAACTTAGGAATTTTGAGTTGGAAGTCTTTTGGAAGTCATGTGTATGTTATCCCTAAGTTTTAGGGGTTGAGTATGAGTTTAATTGTGATAACTCAGTTTACTGAGTTATGTTCAGTTAAATTAGTTCTAATTATTTATGGAACTAATATAGGATTAATAGTTAGTTGGTGCATTGGTGCATCTGCATGTCTCACTCTAGTTAATTGAAGATTCCCTCATCAAAAATTCATGCATGTCGATTATGAGAAAGACCAAGTTCAGACTAGATTGTAGGGACAAAGTACTATCATTTGTGTGATTTACTGAGTTGTATAGATAATGCATGCAATCAGAGAAGGACCTATGTTTGGATTGTGTAGTTTTGAAAGCATGAATTCCTTTTAAATATGAGCTATTCATCCTAGTAATTATGCAAGATATTAGGGGCTCGGAGAGCTACTGAATATGCTAAGGATTTGGCTTGAGCTAGCTTGAGAGCTGAGAGAGTTGAACATACTTGTGCATAATTTTTCTAGTGAGAAAAAGCTTTGTATCTTCACTCATATTTATGATATATGCAATACATATAGTAGGGTTTTGAGCAGTGGATTTACCAAGATACATCTCGTGTTATGTTCCATTGATTTATCTTCCTCTTTTTTATTATTGTTTTCATTGATCTATTGGCTTCCGCTGGTTGAATGCAGAAGTAGATTCTTGTCCCATGCTTTAGTACATTGCATGAGCTTTTGAATATACAGGATGTTCTACAACACAAATTACAAAGAAACAACTCATGATAGATAGGCTCAAGACATATTATCTTAAGAGTAATAGTGAAAAATGGTGGAGGGAGGTTTATATGATAGATGACAACTCTATGTATAAATTTCAATAGAAGTTGAAAGCTATGAAGAAAAATATTAAAGCCTAAAACATATATTAATTTGGAAACATACAGAAAAATAAAAGGAGGTTGGAGTAAGAAATCATGGAAAACCTGAGGGTTTAACAATAAATGAAACAAATACTCAAATCCAGGTGGAAAAAAGGCTACAATAAGAAGATATGCTATTGAGACAAAAAGTCCAGAGTTCCATTGTTAAATGAAGGTGAGAGAAAATTTTCCACAGATCCATGAAACAACATAGGCATAGAGACATAATCATTATCCCAAAGATAGTCAAAATAAAAAATTGGACTGGCACAAAAATATAAACATACAACTCAATTGATACTTTCAAAATTGAGTCAAGCCATAAGGAAAATCACTGCTCATATTCTAAATATAATTACCTAAAAGCATAATGAGATTCTTATGAGATAATTTAGGCTTCAACAAGTAGAGGAGAAAATTATCGGCATGCCTAGAAATAAATCTCGTATAGATTGATTAATGATAGAATTCTTTCAAGAATGTTGGAACATAATAGGAAAATATGTGGCTCAACTAGTGGAAGAATCCAAAAGGTCGAAATTACTACTTAACACCCTGGATGCCATATTCATAACTCTCATACCCAAGAAATCTCAGGTGGAATCCCCTGCTGAATTCAAACCCATCTCCCTCTGCAATTTCATCTATAAGATAATCTCCAAAATCATAGATAATAGGCTTAAGTCCCTACTACCCCTAAATGTTTTTCAAAAGAAATCTAGATATATAGAAGGGAGACAAATCCTAAACAACATAATAAATTCTCATGAACAAATCCAATCCCTTTTTTCCAATAAAAATCCTGGCATGGTTATCAAATTGGATATGTCAATAGCTTTCAACAAAATCATCTAGCAATGCATAACTCATATGATGAAAGCTTATGGTTTTTCAAACTCTTGGATCATGGGTTATGAATCTCATTTCCAAAGTCCTTTTCTCCATCCTCATAAATAAATCACCCTCCACTACTTTCTTTCCCTCATGGGGCATTTGATAGGGAGATCCTCTCTCCCCATACATATTCCTTCTAATGGCTAAGTCCTTAGCATGTATATTAAACATGTGGTCTCAACTAGATCACTTAAAGGCCTTTCTAATGGCCCCAACTATCCTCCCTCCTCACATCAGCAATTTGTAGATGACACTCTTCTTATGGGACTGTTAGTGTTAGTCTTGTTAGCCTATCACTTGGATCAAATGTGCTTTTACAATGCTTGTCAGGACTATCAAAATGAAATCTTGTCATGTCACTACGTTTACACAGTTAAATTTTATCACTGTTTGGTCAGTCTAGCGGTAAGTTCAGTCTTTTGAGAATTCACTCATGCTGGTCACCTATCACATTGATATGAAGGTGTCATAATAAAGGCAAGATAGTCATCATCATCATTCCATTTAGTTTTAGGTCCTCCATTAGGTCATTAGGGTTTCCAAGGTCCATCATTTTCATGAATAAATCCAGCAGTGAATAGAGAATGACAAGCATCTCTTTGACATTGATTTGTTGAGTTATCACACATTCATCATGTTCTCAGTTTGAAAATATCCAGAAGAAGAAATTCCAATGCTCAGGAAAGTGAAAAGACATCTCAGGTTTCAGTTTAAAGGTGACTCTGTTTTCAAAAGTGAAAAAAATCAGTTTTTCAAAGGTTTGTGGGTCCCATTTCTTTTTAAAAGGAGAAATAAGTTTTCCTATATAAATTCAAAAGCCCCAAACTTGTCTTGTTTACCTCTCATTCACTCTTGTTTATCGAGCTCTCCTACCAAAAGAGAGAAAAAGTTGATTTGTTAGGAAAATTAGGCAAAAATCTCAAGGTGTTGCACTCAGAGACACTGTGCTGCGCTTGGAGGTCTGGCGTTGCACCACGCTCAGGCTAACTGCATTGCACTCGGGCCAGAGTGTCTAGAAAACACCCAAATCTCTCCCAAAATAAATTTTCAATCTTGTTAACCTGATTTCATTGCTTCCTAAGTCAAGAAACAAGTAAGTACATCATTGCACTTCCTTCCTTGTTTTTCAAAATCATATCATGCAAATGATTTTTCCAATTAGGGTTTTGTAGTGAATTTTTCATGGAAAATGATATGTTGATGATGGCCATTTTCATTTCTTGGTTTCTAAACATTTAAAATGTCTACCTACACCTATATACATGTTTGATAAGCTATTTAAACCACTCAATAAGCCTCAAAACAGAAATTTACCTCTCTAAAAGTGAAACCCTAGTCCATTCCTAGGGGTTTTGGGCACTTTCACTAAAAAATCTACTTTTTCCTTACAAGCATATCATTCCTCCATTTCCTTTCCACCCATTTTCATCAGCTCTCCATATTTCATTTCCAACTCTTTCAATCCTCCCTTACAATTTTGTCAAATTCCACCTTCCCATCACTCCATTTTCCACTCATACCTCACAATTTTTCTCATTTTTCCACTGTTAGGGTTTTTATCATCATGGAAGCATAATATTTAGCAGAGAGGAAAATACATCACAAGGGAGGGAAAATCCTCAGATATGAGCCATAAAATTGCAATGAAATCAACTCATATCCCTTTATCAAACAATGCTTCGAAGATGTACATTACTTGGATTTCTGCAAAAGGGTGAGTGAGGTGGGTTTTCATGAGCAATTGACAAATTTGGTGGCAACTTAGTTGAAGGGCGAAAGTTCTTTTATTGCTGGTGTTGAATTCACTTTTCTAGTAACCTCCATTTCACTTGCTACAGGGCTACTAGACAATGGTGAATATTGGTTCAAGGGAATGAGCTTAGATCTTGAGTATTATAGGTCCTTCTTGAAAACACCATACAGGGAAAAACATGTTCATGTTATGCATTTTAGATACTTATTGGAGAAGTATTCCCCTTTGATGAAGATTTTCATGAAGTTATTTACATGTGAAGGAAGATTCTCCAATTTGTATGCTTATCATATTCACCTCCTAATGCATTTTACCTCTCAGAAGCCACTAAATATGTGCAACTACCTATGTAGGAGAATTGCAAAAATGTCAGAGAGGATTTAGATGAAGAACAAGGAGCACTACCCTAGCCTATTTCATCATAGTCTGATCAAGACTATAGTCCTTCACCAGCTTGCAGAGAAAGGTATGACTTGGGAAATCTTTTTGGAAACAACTCTCAAATGGCATGAAACTAATGTGGCAGCTCAACCATCTAGCATGACAACACCGTAAATGGAAGTGGGGTCCTCTAGAAATTCAATTGACAAAACCAAAGCACCTAAGCCTGAGGTGACCAGGATGTATAGGAGAGGAAAGAGGCTTATGTTTGCTTCTCATGGTGAGAAAGGGGCCAAGCCTTCTACATCAGCAAAACAGGGATTGACAACGAAAGATAAGGACATGGTTGAACATGAATTTGAGCTAGTTAATTTAGAAGTAGAGGATCAAACTTCAAGCATGTAGTAGATGATGAGAGATAAAGGCTATCAGATCAAGGAGCTCACAGTAAACATGGAGAGAGTAAGGTACATAATCTCATTTCTAGAATAGGAAAATAGTTAGCTCAAAGCGAAGCAATTAATCATGGAAAAAGAGCAAATCAAGTTATTGCAGTAGGTTGGCAAAGGCAAAACAGTCATTGAGTCAAGTGAGCTTGAAAGAAAAAAAGGGAAAGGTAAGAGGAAAATTCCAAGAACAAAGGGCCTAAAGAAGGCATTGCAAGAAGAAGAAGAACACATTCTGTTGAATGAAGACCAAGACCTAGAGGAAAGAATTGCTCTTGAGGTGAATCAAGACAAGGAGTATTGGCTCAATAGGGTGAATGAACACTTGGAGAAGCTTCTAGATAAGGAAAATAGATACAATCAGTTGCTTATGCATATGGCACGTCACTACCAGACTCAAAACATGATTGCCAATATTAAGGTAAAGCAGCTTGAAAACAAGTTCAAAGAAGCCAAAAAGGAAGAAAAGGATGAAGGAAACTTAGATTTCCTTGGTGAAGCATATATGAAGGTTTAACATACATAATTTTACAACTTTTGGTCAAATTTGAGCAAATTCTGAGAATTTTTGGTTTTTTGTGAATTTCGAAGCCAAATTAAAAAATTTAGCAGTTCCAGGAGCGTAATTCCTTGGTGCCATGCTTCTTTCTTAGGAATCTATTTCAAGAAAAGTATACATTTTTGGAAATCTCTTTCCATCCTATAAAAACCCATTTCCTCAGATTTTCTAGAGGTGGCTCAGATTTTGAGAAAAGTGGAAAAAAGTGGCAAAAAACTAGCATTCCGGACCCTTTTTTGACACGCGGAGTGCTCCTGGAGTGACCTTGGGAGAATGGATATTTTAAGGCCTTCCCATGGGTCATTTTCAAAAATTCAAACTGCTCTGGAAACTCGACTTGAAGGGTTATTTGACCTTTCTCCCAGATTTTCCTTTAGATCTCAAGAAGGCACTTGAAAATTAGCTCAAAGTCAGCATTGCGCTTCTACATTTTTCTATGTTTTCTTTTGTAAAATTCCTAGTTTCCAATTTGACTTAGTCAAAGTCAAACCCCTTTATGTAATGGCACTTTTTTTGAGGCTAGGTGATGTAGGCATGAATAAATGTACATGATAGGTTGTTTTTGATGTTTATTAGGCCTCATAAAGGAAGCAAACTCCTAAACAAAATCTCCAAGAAGTGTTTGAGTTTCACCTTCTCACTCTCACTTGTTGGTTGAGAGAATCTTGGAGTCAGTTCCTCCACCAAGGAATTTGACTCCTAAAGGTGGGAAAGTGGTCTAAGAGAGTCTATATGTATCATTTCTCTTTCAGAGAGAAGGGTTGGACTTTTTTTGGAGGAGGCTTGCATGTAATCATCCTTTCAACTAATACAGAGACAATTGTAGCTATTTTTAAGGAACTCTAGCCCAATGAGTTCATGGTGTTTTTTCTTCATTTTATTTGTTTTCTAATGGTTAAAACATATTTATATACATGATATCTCTTCTTTCTATTGATGCCTTACAATGAAATATACAGAATTCTTGTTCTCAAGCTCTGTTTATCTAGTTTGCATAGTTATGTTTATGTCTTCCTAAGTTAATGAAATCATGTTTATCTATGCCCATTAGTTTCTTCTTCACTCTCTCTTCTATACTACACTGACAATATTCTAAATACACCATGGTCTTCTGATATCTATCTCCTTTCCATATTTTCTCCTACAACCTAGACCTATTTGTGGCTCCAAAACCTAGTCCAACAAACCCTAAAATCTAAATTTTCACCAACACACAAACAATTATATAAATATAGCCTAAAAATTATTTGATTTAAATTCATTTCATTGATAAGATACTTTGAGATATCCCTCTCATGCTAATTAGGGCTAGCTACTGAGCTGAAGTGGTTTGAGGTTACCCTTCTCGATCTCCTTTTCAACCTAGGAAATTGTAACGACTAATAGGGACAACCATTTATTAGATAAGTTACAATTTTTAAAACAATTCCCTTAGATGTTTCTAATGCATATGGTAGTGACATAAATCTTGGCAAATCACAAATATTTTTCTTTAACACCTCCACACCTATCCAAGCTCACATTTCTAAGTTTCTTGGCATTCAACAAAAGCTTTCTTCCATCCAAATATCTAGGTGTTACCCTTGTAAAAAGCCAATTGAGAATCTAAGTCCAAGAAGACCTTCTTTTAAAACTAGAAAATAAGTTAACATGTTGGACTTTAGGATTCCATAACCTAGCTAATAGACTCACTCTTATCAAATCCATTTTTCAATCCATTCCCCTGTATCACTTATCATCCCTTACTACCCCCAGTCATGTCCTCAATAACCTTAGACCCATCCAAGGATCCTTATTATGGGGAGTAGTCAAATAATAGAAGAATGGACATTAATTGCATGGAAAAAATTATGCAAATAAAAAGTAGCAAGAGGACTAGGACTTAAAGATCTAAAGAAATTAATTAAAGCAATGGAAGCCAAAACATGGTGGAGATGGATTAGAAATATAGAAACTCTATGGAGAAAAATATGGAAAAATAAATATGCTTGTGAAATCGAAAATAATCAAATCATAAGATTACAGGGATAGATAAAATGTTCATATCTATGAAGCCATGCCTATAATATAAAACAACTCATACATAACCACAATTTCTAGGAAATTCGAATCATAAATCTTATACTATTTTGGGAGGACTCATGGGAAAAATGACCAAAGATATCGAAAATAGAAGAAATAATAAATATCAAAGCTGAACTGCAACAATACAACAAATTACTAGTAAATGAGTATTGGAATCACACGACAAACAAACTCAATAGAGGGAATGAGAAAAATGAAGACATGAGCCCCCCAACTATAATACAACTTCTTATGGGACCCTGGAAAAGGAACTAGAGCATTGAAAAAATAGAAGTCTCAACATGAATGACTTTCTTAGGTGGGGCCGAAATCATAAAGGAAAATTTAACCTCAAGGAAATATATTAGTTGGCACAATAGAACAAATGGAATAAGGGTTAAGAAGGCAATCCCTTCTATAGATAGAAGTGATCCCTCTAGCCCAATGTGTGGGTCTAATAACAACCGTGAAAAAAAAGCAAAATTCCCTAACTTCGATCATAATGAAAAATGAGAAAGGGAGATAGCCTACCTCTCTCCTATGCGCTTGACCTTTGATGATGATCCTGATCCCTTAACTCCTAGGCTCGCTCCTCCCTATTCCTTGCGTCTGAATACCTGTGAGAGAGATCAAATGAGAAGAACAAGAGAGATCATAGAATATGCATTCCAATGTAAGTTACAATAGATCAAGGAGTATTGTACTAAGAAAACTATCATAAAAAAACTTATCGGAAGTAAAATATGCTTTGTATTAATGAATAAATCAAAGAGGGAAGCATACAACTAGTGCCTTGATGTTGAAGACCTCCTTGATGATGGGTCCAAGTCCAAGCCAAAATTAATAAGCTCTCCTTTCCTCTCTCACTAAAATGGAAGCATCTAAGCACAATTGAGTAGAGCAATGGCAACCAACAATGACCAACCCATTGAGGAAAGTGAAGAACAAATTTATAGTGAGGGAGAGGGAGTTATACATCCACCAAAGGGGGAAGAAGGTCCTTATCCCAAAGGTAATACCCCTAAAGGTAGGATCAAGGGCTCTAAATCATAGTACTCTACCATATCTTCATCCAACAACTACCATCTCATCGTTCTCAAGGCTTCTAGTAAGAGAAGCTTCTGCTCCAATTTTGGAGAAACTCCCTTAAGAGGATCAACACGGATTTTCCCATCAAAAGTCATTGTGCCAATGCTAGTCACTAGTTAGACAAAAGGTTACTAGCACAGATTTTCCTACTAAAAGTAGTGTTGGTCTTGAAAATTATGGTTTCTCACAATTTTTTTCAAAATTGCTTCAAGACATTAGTTCTCCATCTCTTCAAGGATGTATTAAGCATATAATTCATTGTGAATGAGTTTACACAATGTTTGTCACTTTGCCACATTTGTGATGACAGTGGCACAAAGGACGACACTTTAGGTATAGAGTTGAGAATGTGACAAAATACTATGTAACAAGAAGCTATGGTCCAAAATAAGAATATCCAAATTAATCCCGTTAAAAAACAAAATGTTAACATGGTGCAAACTTCAAAAAAGAAGATTCCATGGTACAACACAATGCCATCTTTGTTCTTCAAATATAGAAATGTTGGAACACGTGCTAAATGATTGTTTATTTTCCTCAGAAATATCTGATAGGTTGACAATCATATTCAATCAAAATGACAAGAATAAAACCAAGATAAAGTCCACACTTGAAGAATGGAGACTTTGCCATTCAAGATTAAAATTATAAAAAAAAACTCAAAAGCTCTTCTCAATATTTGTAGTCTAGGAAATATGGGAGGAACATAAAGAAAGAATATCAAAAAATAGTAAAGAGGATTTGAACTGGGTTTGGAAAATTTTTATTAAGAAAGTCATAAAAACAAATTTAGTCTCTGTGTGGAACACTCAAGGCCACGACTGCGAGGCTATAAAATCATCTATACTTAGATTTTGGGGTTGCATCAATCAATGAAATAAACCAACCTAACACCAATCCCCATAGCCAAGAAATCCCCCACTAGTGGCAAACACCAATGAGTGGGTTCATTAAATTAAAGTTGGATGGTGTCTCTAACGGTAATCATGGACCAACTAGTTATGGATGAGTATTCAAGAATGAGTAGGGGAAAATGCAACATGTATATGTTGGAGTGCTTGGTCACGATACTAGTAATGTTGTAGAACTATATGCTATGGGGAAAGGAATAAGGATATCTAGTAGGCTAAACATAGAAAAAATTATACTCGAAGGAGATTAAAAAAACATCAACATCATTAATAGAATTCAAAATGGTTCTAGATCAGCCAAAGTCACAAATATGTGGAGAATTCTAGCCAACCTAGAAAATGTAGTTGAAAAAACTACAAAATTTCATGTACTCATCATCAACATATATTAAGAAGTTGAAATAAATCGATGGGCAAGCTAGCAAATATAGGACTTGATTATACAATATAAGTCATTGATTAAAATTTGGTCTAGGTGACATTAGATCAATTGAAAGCCTTTATTAATGAAATAGCATGGAAGGACATCATTCCCCACATGGGGTACCCATCATCCACACGATATGTTGCTAATGATGAGGGAAAGGAAGAGTTATGAGGGGTAGTAGGATACCCCCACCTAACAACCTGCATGGCCATCTTTCCACCATAAGGATATATTAGATCATGATACGTTTTTGATTATGTAGACTGCAAGTGTGTGATGGATTGGCAAGGTAGATTGGTGCCATGGTTTACACATTCACATATCCCAAGCTTCAAAAATGGTAGATGATAGGCAAGGACAATGTTATTGTGTTGTGAATTTGGGGGGAGACTGTTGTGTAGCAAGTAGAAGGAGCTTGGATCTGCTTATAATATATCAACCATGGAAGAATTCCTCTAAGAGATACAACCTATGTATGGTTAACAAAGTCATATGGAGAACATGCAGAAGGAGGCACTAATTATTGTAGTGCATCTCGACAGTGTAAGGATCTCTTCATTATTATGAGTCACTCCTTTCATGCTTTTCATGATCTTTTCCTTGCAACTCTATTCAATATTTGCATCATTTTAAATGCTTGCTTTTTTATCCATTTCATATTATTTTGGTTTTTGTTCCTCCATCCCCATCCTCAACATTTTTTTTTCTAGGAAGCTACCTCTTGTCAATTTCTCTTTGTGTGTTCCTCTCCTCCTAGTTGTTTATTGGGCTTATTACCTACTCCCTCTCTTATCAAAACCTAGACTTCCTAGTTTTCATCATCTACTATGTAATTGTCCTTACATGTATTTTATCATGGTGCCTCTTTCCTCTAGTTTCTCCCTCTTTCCTTGACTTAGCCCTCCCTCCTCAGCCTCCTTTACTACCACCCTCTTCTCCATCATGGTTTAGAACCAACTAGTTGTACTCTCATGGCATGGAAGAAGAGGCAGACTTAGGGCTCCTTCTTCTCTTGACTTCATCTCCCCTACCTTGAGAGGCACTCGCTCTTAATCCTCTACTAGAGTTTCAATGGAGTGATAGAGACATTATCCCTAAAGCCATCTAGGGGGGAATTTTATATGTAGATGAGTAAGTTAGGTAGCCTTGTAGGTTTATTCTTGACACTCACATGGAAAAAGAGATCAAAGATTGGAACCCTAATGTTGATAATGCCACCAAAGTTGGAGCATCTACTTATATATAGATTATCAACTTGTATTGGCATGTTAAAACTCTTATGGGAAGAGTTATTACTGATAAATTATACACTCAATAGGAACTTATTATCTACATGGCCAAGCTCCTAGAAAAATATATAGAGCATAAACAGGAAGGTCACTCTGTTGATCAAGTGAATCCATGGCACCAATCCTCATTGTCGAGCACCAATGGTGATCTTCAGCGACCTAATTAGGCACACAATTTAATTGAATGAGAGAATATAGGGCTTAGGCTAATATTTTATATTTCAATATGGATATGTCTACCAACTTATGTAGTGTTGTCTATGTAGTTTTTCCTGTTTTTTTATGCTATTATATTAGTGGATTAGGAATAATAGAAACAAATCTAAAATTTTTGAGTTTATGCTACTAGTCTGGTTTCCCTACCAGTATACTAGTAGAGACTATCAATATTATAAATATGTGTTTCTTTTCACTAATATAATATATTTGATCATATCTAGAGAGAGAGAGAGAGAGAGAGAGAGATGAAATGAATAACCAATCTAGGTTGACACGAACTATGTATTGATTTGGTGTATATCCTTCCTCGTGGTGCCTTAGGAGAAACACTAAGGTGAAAGAACCCACATGGGCATTTATTATAGCTGCATAGTTGGGTATGTAGTCTTATATGGAGTATTGTTGCAGCCGAGAGAGAGAGAGAGAGAGAGAGAGAGAGAGAGAGAGAGAGAGAGAGATGGTGCCTTAGGAGAAACACTAAGGTGAAAGCACCCACATGGGAATTTATTATAGCTGCATAGTTGGGTATGTAGTATTTGTTAGGACTCCACTATGTACCATTTTTGCTATATATTTTGACACCACTCTACTCTTAAACTATGAACTTCAATGTCTTTTTCATCCACTTTATCCCAAGGTATATAGAAACCTCTTCTTTATTATATGATTAATCTGTCTTACATTTAATTCCGCAATACTCTTATATTTCATCATTAATTGAAGTGCATTGTTGCTAACACAAGTCAAAGATCGCAGATAAGTTATATGCCTTGTTGGGAACAAGCGGCCGTTGCTGAAACAGCTGACTCCGTTGCTGAAACAGCTGACCCCGTTGCTGAAACAGCTAACTCAGTTGCTGAAACAGCCGTCAAGCACGCAAATCCCGTTATGCGTAATTTGCGATTCTGGAAGAACTTTTTGTGGAATAGTAGCAGCAGCCCGAAGATACGGTTACCTGGATTATCCTGAAGATAGCACCTCTGTTGTCTCGGTTGTAACAGTATCTCTTTTTAAAAGAACAGAATAGTCCTGTTTTGGAGAAGAAAACAGAATCGAGATATTCGCTCTCATGTAAATTGTAAATGATGTCTCCTCTTTAAAAAGAGGAGACATCATCATTAGAGGGGGATTGAATTGTAAGTTACAGGACAGTATTGTGGAGAACTGGAGCTAGTCTCCTTCTGTAATGTATCAGTTACTTTGACAGATGAATAAAAACTTCTTTTGAGCATCCCAATTTAATTCTTTCTCCTGGGGAATCTTGTGAGAAGGAAAGGGCCCGCCTTCCTCACAAGATTCACCCTTTTGGTTCCTGTAGTTTGTTTATCTCTTTATGTGTTTGCACTTCCCTTAATTCTGTTGTTGAAACACTAGTTACATGGTTTGCAATACTCTGTTTCTTAGCGCTACACGTATTGAATGCACGAGTGAATGATGTTGAGAGCATGTGCTGAAGATCCCTGCATAAAGGGATAGGGTCTTGCTCCCATTGATTGCTTTCCTTTGCCTGCAGTGTGATTAGAAACAAGAGGACAAGTGCTGAAGGTTCCTGTTCCTGGGAATAGGGTCTTGATCTCTTGAAGTTACTTTTCTTACAGTGTGATTAAGTGCCAGGCAGCAGGTGCTGAAGTTCCTCACCAGGGAATAGGGTCTTGTTCCTGCTATGGTTGAATGATTTCTTTCCTTATAGATTGATTTTCCTTTGCTATAACTGAGAAATCGTTTTTGCTATTGACTTCAGCTTTAATTAAGTAGAGTGTGAATTAGTAGATTAATGAATTCAACAGGTGTGTGTCTTTCTTTCACTACAACATCGATCCCGCTTTTGAAATTGAGCATATCCAGTGCGCTATTATCTTTGAAATAAAAAGACCTTCTCGGGTTGACAATTTATGTGGAGCTCGAATTGTGAAAACAATTAGAGCGACCAACATTTTGGTGCCGTTGCCGGGGAAGGTAATTATAGATTTCAAAAGCATTCATCTTTTCTTTTTAATGTGCAGATTGTATGAGAGGACGAGGAAACCAGAAGAAAAATAACCGCACAGGTGGCAAGGGCTGGGGAGGACGAAAAACTTTTATTGACGAGATTGTATCGAAGGCTGAATCATCACAAAGATTAAGTTCTCGGAAATCAAAATTCCAGCGTTCTCCTCAGTCAGATTACAGAACAGAGGAAGTTGTGGGTCCTGAAAATACAGAAGAACCAGCAGCCAGCGCTGAAGAGTCAGAGGGAAGTATTAGCAGATCAGTAGAACACATTGAGGAAATAGTAGAAAGCGTTGGACGACCGGTAGAAAACATTGAAGAACCAATAGAGGATTCTGACGATCGAGAAAGTGCAGTAGGAAGGCCAACGATGGAAGATAACAATGATGCATTCCTCTTTGGAGGAGGACGTGCAGGTCCTGAAGAAGAAAGAAGGGATGAAAATTCCCTTTCTACCTTAGGATTTCCCATCAGTGATCTTCCTGCAGGAACAATGAAAAATATCCCATTGTCTGCTCTACCTAACTTTCATGGTTTATCCACTGAGGATCCTGACGAATTTCTTTTTGAATTTGATATTTTATGCAGAAGTTATGATTATGTTACTAATGCTCAAAAATTGAAACTGTTTCCAGCCACCTTAAAAGGGAATGCTTTAAGGTGGTTCATGAGCCTTGGAAGTCAGGTAATCACAACATGGGAACAAATGAAACAAAAGTTTCTGCTTAAATATCAAGACTACTGCCGGACGAGAGAGAAGAAGGATGAACTATTCAATATGGCACAAAAATCGGATGAAAGTCTGGAGGACTACATAGAAAGGCTGCAATACAACATACAGAGATCCGATCATCCGGATATAAGTAAGGAAATTCGTAAAACAATATTACTTAGAGGTTTAAGGGATGATTGTTTAAATATGTTAAATATGCTTGCTAAGGGAGATATATCCAAAGAATCATATGATGAGATTTGTGAACTTGCTAAAAGGTGCTCTAGGGGAGCTGCAAGAAACAGAATAAGAGACTCCACCTATTCAAGGGTGCAGAAATCGGCCAATGGAGGAGCAACAAGAGCAGAAATAGGTAATTTACTTGAAGAATTTAAAACCGAAATGTTAAGTTCTTTTGCTTCGCAGATTGACACTTTGCAGGTTAAGAAGAAGCAGGCCGAAGCAGAAGCAACTCTGGCTGTCTTTTGCTCGAAATGTAGATACAAGCATCCACTAAGGGAATGCCCAAGAGATAAAGTACCAGTTTGCACCCTTTGTGAGAAAGATCATGAGACAGAACAGTGTCCATCTCTACCAGGAATAAAAGCAGCGTTGCAGCCAATGGAAGAAGAAGCTGAGGCAGTTTACCTGCTAACTCAAAGAAGACAATGGCAACCTAAAGGGCAAGGTACGAACTCTCGTATGCCATTTAATCGTTGGAACAATTATTCTGCTTTTGGCCAAACAAGTTACCCCCCCTTCAACCAAATGCAATATCCACTTTTCAATCAAATGAATTTCCCACCCATGCAAATGCAAAACCCTCCCTTTGTTGATCCTTCAATGTGGACTCCTTGGCCTCCACAGCAACCACCTCCTTTCAATCCTTGGAACCCAAATTGGAATAGTCAATCACTCCCGTACCCAAATCAAATGCCTCAATTCCAACAATCACTCTCTCTGCCATCAAATGCTCCGCCAAACAACCAAATGAGACCCCAACTACCTGTGCAACCAAATCCTAACCCCAATAATAAAGTTGTGCAAGTCATTGATATTCAGAATCAGTCTATATTCCCTACTATGCAATGTAATGATATTCATCTGAGATCTGGAAGAATAGTAGAGCCTATTATTGATGACATAACTGATTCAGATAAAAATGAAACCGAGAAACAAAAAGAAGCTCAACCACCTCCTAACAAAAATGTTGAATTAACAGAAGCACCATTCCCCGAGCGTTTGGTTTTAACCAAAACAGCTGAAACACCTGCTTTTAATTTTATGGGGGAATTGCAAAATTTGTATATTAAAATTCCACTTTTACAAGCATTAAGAGATGTACCAATTTATGCCAAAACATTAAGGGATATTTGTGTTAAGAAACCTGGTAGGAAAACCAAGGATCCCCTTACAGTACATGTGATGGGAGACTTGTCTGCATTAATGTCCGGAAAAGCCCCTCCTGTAAAATATGGTGATCCTGGCCATCCTACTGTCACAGTTCAGATTGGTAAAGCAATGATTCCCCGAGTTCTGGTAGACTTAGGTGCAGCAATTAATATAATGACTCTAGAAACTTCACAATTGTTACAGCTGAATAACACAATCAGAGATACACCCACCATCTTAGAGTTAGCTGACCGTTCCACAATTAAGCCAGAAGGGATTGTTGAAGACCTACTCATTTCAGTTGAATCCTGGAAATATCCAGCTGATTTTGTTGTATTGCAAACCAAAACAAAGCTGGGGGACATCCCTTAATTCTAGGAAGGCCATGGTTGGCCACAGCTGATGCATTTATTAGTTGCAGATCTGGTTCAATGACAATTTCTAATGGTTATGAAACAAAACAATTAACTCTTTATCCTCACGCTACGCCAGTAGTCAATAATGAAGATTCTATATGGATGGATTATGATGATAATGCTGTTCAGCCGATTCTAACTATAGGACAAGCTTTAACTCTTAAAGACAATACAGAAGATGAGATAATCAATAATTTTATTTGTGAGCCTTCTTCTGTCATTGCTAAAACACACAATCAATTAACTGCAATTTTTGAAACTGATGCACAAGAAAAGATTGAACCTGAAGATTCATCTCAAACTTTGACCACGATCTCATCTAAAAGCATAACAGTTGAAATTGAACCCGGTAAGACATTAAACATAAATCCTGATCTAACAGATGCTGAAACACAGCAGCTAATGAAGTTATTACATGAATATAAGGAGGCATTTGCCTGGGATTACACGGACATGAAAGGCATTTCTTCTGAATTATGTACTCACAGAATCTACATTAAAGAGGGATGCCGACCTATTTGTCAACCCCAAAGACGAATGAATCCTAATTTACGAGAAATTGTTAAAGAAGAACTTCAAAAACTACTTAACGCAGGATTTATATACCCCATATCTGACAGTGAATGGGTTTCCCCATTAGTAATTGTTCCTAAGAAAAACGGGAAATGGAGGGTATGTGTCGACTATAGAGCTTTAAACAAAGCTACTCAAAAGGATCACTTTCCCTTACCTTTCATTGATCAGGTGTTGGACAGTCTTGCAGGGAAGAAATTCTTTTCTTTTCTAGATGGATTCAGTGGGTATAATCAGATAAGAATTGCACCCCAAGATCAAGACAAGACCACTTTCACCAGCCCCTGGGGAACTTTCGCCTATAGAGTTCTTCCATTTGGGTTGTGCAATGCACCAGCAACTTTTCAAAGAGCTGTTATAGGAATTTTTTCCGATATGCTGAATGATTGTATGGAAATATTTATGGATGATTTTACCCCCTATGGTGTGTCTTTTGAAGAGGCATTACAAAACCTTGAGAAAGTACTTAAAAGATGTATTCAAGCTCACCTCTCCCTAAGTACCGAAAAATGCCATATGATGATGAGTGAGGGAATAGTGCTTGGACATTTCATTTCATCTCAAGGTATTCAGGTAGATCCATCTAAAATATTGGTCATTCAGAATCTTTCTGTTCCTAAAACTCAAACTGATGTGAGAAGTTTTCTAGGACATGCTGGTTATTACAGGAGATTTATTAAAGATTTCTCTAAAATAGCTTCTCCATTATTTGTATTGCTTATGAAAAATGCTGAATTCAAGTGGACTAATTCTTGTCAGAAAGCTTTTGAAGAACTGAAGCATCAGTTGTCTACTGCTCCTATTTTGAGGGGGCCTGACTGGAATCTTCCGTTTCACATATCTTCTGATGCTTCAGACATTGCTATTGGAGCGGTTTTGGGACAAGAGGAAAATCATCTTCCTTATGCTATATACTTTATCAGTAAGAATATGACCTCTGCTGAGCTTAACTATACAGTTACCGAGAAAGAGTTCCTTGCAGTAATCTACGCCATTAATAAATTCCGACACTATATTACTGGTTATCCTACTTTTGTGCACACTGATCATTCAGCTATTAAATACTTAATGAACAAATCTGTCACAAATGCTAGAGTTACCAGATGGCTATTACTATTGCAGGAATTTGATATTACAATTGTAGATCGGCCTGGTAAAGAAAATGTGGTGGCTGATTTTCTTTCACGGTTAAAAACTGACAATGATATTCCAGTAGATGATAGTTTTCCTGACGAATATTTGTTTGCAGTCTCTGCTCATTCTCCATGGTATGCAGATATTGCTAATTACTTGGTTGCAGGAAAACTACCAGCACACCTGTCATATAGAGAAAAGAGAAGAATTGTTCAACAAAGTGCCAGGTACAGCTGGATAAGCAGGTGTCTCTTCTATATTGGGCTTGATCAGGAGATCCGAAGATGCATTAGAGAAGATGAAGTGTATGACATATTGAAAGCTTGTCATGATGGCCCTTGTGGAGGCTATTTTGCTGATAAAAGAACAGCGCATAAAATTCTGAGGATGGGTTACTATTGGCCCTCATTATTTAAGGATGCAAAGAAGTATGTAAGGGCTTGTGACAGCTGCCAGAGAATGGGTCAACCCAATCATAGAGACCAAATGCCATTAAATCCCCAGGTAGTTTCTGAACCATTTGAAAGATGGGCCTTGGACTTCATAGGACCCATTAATCCTCCATCCAATCAAAGAACCTATATCTTAGTCTGCACAGACTATATGACTAAGTGGGTGGAGGCCAAAGCACTTATTAGAGCTAATGAAGAGGCTGTTCTAGCCTTCTTGTTTGAAGAAATTTTCACTAGATTTGGAATTCCCAGAGAGCTAGTTACTGATGGAGGACCTCCATTCAATTCTCATGGTTTTAAATCTACCCTTCACAAATATCATATTCAACATAGAATGACTACACCATACCACCCCCAGGCCAATGGGCAGGTGGAAAGCACAAACAAAGTTTTAGAGGCCATTCTAACTAAAACAGTGAAGGACAACCGAAAGGATTGGTCCCAAAGGCTCCCTGAGGCATTATGGGCTTACAGGACTACTTGGAGAAACACTACAGGTTTTTCCCCCTATGAATTGGTTTATGGTAAAAATGCTGTTTTTCCTGTGGAATTTGAAATTAAAACTTTAAGGACTGCTTTAGCTGTTAATCTTGATTTGAATGATGTGCAGACAGCTAGATTGCAGCAGCTTTTGGAGTTGGATGAAAAGAGATTAGATGCCATTCATCAAACAAACATGATTCAGCAACAAAGGATGAGGTGGCATGACAAAATTATCAAACACAAGCAGTTCCAAAAAGGTAATTGGGCCTTGTTGTATGACTCTCGGTTTGAAAATTTTCAGGGAAAGCTACGTACACGTTGGCTTGGACCATATGAAGTAGATGATGTCTTTCCAAACGGAACGGTAAGGCTTGTAACAATTGATGATGCTAAAACACCTCTACTAGTCAATGGCCATAGGCTCCGTCTATATAAGCGCCCTGTTTCTAAAGAGGATTTCAAGACTGCTTGCATGACTGATATTCATTATCTTTTTCTAGGGGAGTCTTCTGCTCCTCACAGTACTTAATTTTCTGCACTATATTTTTAGTATTAGATTAGATTTAGCACTAATAATCCCTGTCAAGGATTGGCATATTACAATTGAATTTTGCAGATTCTGGAAAAAGCAATAAGGAGGACAGATTCATCATGAGAAGATCTGAAGCTTTAAATCAAGAAGCTTCTTCCCATCATTTTACCCTCTTTCCTAAAGCAATATCCCTCCATACCCACATTACTTCTATTATTCCCACTCCCACCACCCTTGAAATATCCTCCTTCAGTCAGTATTTCCCACCCCTTACTGCCGAAATAATCCCTTATCATTCACGGACCTAAGTCAGTTATCCCATTTATCTGATTTTCCCGTTGCTGAAACACCTGTTTCAGCAACGTATCATTGATTTTTCCCGTTGCTGAAATGTTAGGATATTCCGACACATAGGATATAGTTAAGATCAACTTGGTCTAGTTTAGAGTTAGGTATAGAGTTAGGTAAAGTGTCTTTCTTTACCGTTGTACATATTGTAACTTACAATCCGACGGTCACGATATGTAGTGATCCGACGGTTCACTCTCACCTCGGTATTATCGACACTTGATCCGTGGCTTGACACCCGATTGGTCCATGAGTTCTATTTAAAGCGCATGGAGGGTCATTGTTCGGGTAATCCGTGCATGAGAGAAGCTTATGTAAATTTTCATTCTTTGATTAATAAATTGCCTGTAGTACCCACGTTGGGACAGGCCGTGGACTGTTTCCCTCCTTGCACTCTGAGGGTTTTAACCACGTCAAAAATACTGGTGTATTGATTTGAGATCTGGTTGTGAGCGGTGTCCTTTTGGTATTCTTTCTGTGGAACTTACCCTGTAAATTCCTACATGGTATCAGAGCTATTTGAGGGCCACGTCCGTTGGTGATCCAAATCTGAAGCCGGTAGAACTGCATGCGGCTGTCGTTTCCTAGATCTGCTGTTTCTGACTGCTTTCGGGCTGAGAGGACTGCTCTGTTGCGTTCGGAGCATCTGTTCCAGTGAGGAACCCCTTTCGTTTCACGCGAAAAGGTTTCCGGTAGCCCTAACTGCGTCATTTTTCAGATCGGGAGGTATACAGTGTTTTTTTTGCAGTTTACTGTTATTTTCTCTCTGCTTATTTCGGTCTCAGTTTATTTAGCCTTTTTTTTTAACCGGATCTATACCTTTCATTTCTGTGTATGCTCTTTGCCCTGCGACTCTGTGCGATCTGGGCAAATCAGAAACAGAAAGGAAGGATTTTTCTCATGCGTATGCTCTTTTCCCTGCACCTTAGTGTGATCTCGGAAAATCAGAAACATTGAGAAAAATATTTAGATTTTCGGCTAAAGCCAACTTTGAGATTTTTTTTTTAAATTTCTAGTTTTTTGGCTAAAGCTAACTTCGAGCTGTAAGGTTCGTTTTTCTTTGCATATTTGTGTTGGGTTTTGTGTTTTGTGTTTTGTAGGGAAAAAGAGCTTTCTCAAGGCAAGCACGCAAACCAAGGCCCCCCCCCCCCCTCTCTCTCTCTCTCTCTCTCTCTCTCTCTCAAATTTTTTGTATAGATCAATTGGTTCAAAGCTATTTTAAGAGAGTAGAGGTCTTGGGTTCAAGTCTCCATTTTGTGGGGGCGGATTTTTTCATTCCCGCACATTCGCGCACTTTGCCGGCAACGTCAACAATTGTTTTTCAAAAAGCCATAACTTCTTCATCCGGAAGCCTTTTTCAGAGCCGTTTTTTTTAAAACCGCCTATTTTTTCGAGATCTATCCATTGGAACACTTACTTTCAGCATCTTCAGCTTCAGTTTTTTTTAAATGGAAAGCCCATGCCAAGTCATTCTTGACAGCACTAACTACTTCCAATGGGTAGCCTACATGGGAGATTTACTTAGAAGTAAAGGTCTCTACAGAATAGCCACAGACCAAGAGAAGAAACCAAAAGATGAAGACAAGGCGGCAAAATGGGAAAATAGACAAGATCAAGCACGTGGTTTGATAGGGATTTCTGTTTCTCCTGATCTTAGATTCCACATTGCAGAACTTGAGACTCCTCATGAAGCATTAGAAAAACTTGCTAAAGTTTTTGGAATTAAAAATGAAATTAGAGCCCATCAACTTGAAAATGAGCTGCTTACTTTGGATCCTAATAATTTTTCTTGCATTGAAGATTTCTTGTCCAAATTCAAGACCCTTAGATATCTCTTGGAAGGTGTTAAAGTTAAGAAAGAAGATGGTAACCTCATTTATTCCATCCTTACTAAGTTGGGACCAGCCTACTCTGTATTTGTTTCCACTTTCCATTCTACAAGGGAAGCTTTCATTTGTCAAGGACAAGAATACAAGGCCCCTTCCTTTGACTCCTTTTGTGATTCCTTAATAAGAGAACAAGAAAAACTCTTACACCTTGGTCTTCTTAATCTTGGAAACTCTTCCACGAAAGCGTTAGCCGCCCAGCAACAACCAAATTCAAAGAATCCTAAGAAGTCATATCCTCAAAAGAATGGTCCTAAACCATCTCAGCCTCAAAATGAAAGATCATTTCAGCAAAATGATAAGACCAATAAAAACAAATGGAAGAAGACTGATAGACATTGTAACTTTTGTAATCGAGATGGCCACTTAGAATCTAAATGCTTTAAGAAGATGGAAGCCTTGGAAGCCGCAATGAAGAAACATAACATCCATGTGGAGCCTACTTCAACTTCAACTTCCGGAATGGCACTTTCTGCATGTCATTATCAATCATCTCAGTCTGGTTATGCATTAAATGTATCTTCTTCTTCTTCTCATTCTCATGAGTGGCTCATTGATTCTGGAGCCTCTTGTCACATGGCCAAAAATCAAGCCATGTTTTCTTCTTTAAATGATTGTAACACCAAAAATATATATATTGGTGATGATAGATCTCTTAATGTTGTAGGGACTGGAACTGTTCATCTAGACAATGGTCAGTTTAATGATGTATTATGTGTTCCAACCTTATCCTGCAACCTTCTATCTGTCTATCAGATAACTCATTCAGGTGAAGGTAAAATTGTTGAATTTTCACCTCATGATGTTGTAATCAAGGATCTAAAAGATCCTAAACAGATTCTAGCTACTGGTCTTGCTGATGATTCCAAAAGGTTGTATAAGTTTCACAACTTTGGGTCATCCAATCTTCCCTCAGTATTTGTTGCTCATAATGATGAAGTGAGCAAACTTTGGCATGAGCGATTTGGTCACTTAAACTATCGCTCCCTTCAGCATCTATGTAAAGAAAATATGGTGACAGGTCTTCCTATGATATCTTGCAGAGATGGTGTTTGTTCCGGATGTGTACTCGGAAAACATCATCGGGACAGTTTTGACAAACGTGCCTCTTGGCACGCCTCAGCCCCTTTACAGCTTGTGCACAGTGATTTATGTGGTCCTCTTCCTGTTGCTTCATTCTCTGGCTGCAAGTACTTCTTAACTTTCATTGATGATTTCTCCAGACGCACTTGGGTATACTTCTTAAAACTCAAGAGTGAAGTATTTAACACTTTTTTGGCCTTCAAAGCCTTTGTTGAAAAACAATCTGGACATCAAATTCTTAAGCTAAGAACTGATAATGGTGGAGAATATGTTAAAAACACATTCATCAACTTTTGCACCGAAAATGGAATTCAAATGCAACATACTGTTCCATACACTCCACAACAAAATGGTGTAGCTGAAAGGAAAAATCGCACCTTAAAGGAAATGGCTAATTGTATGCTGCAATCTAAAGGACTCAGTCTTAGTTTTTGGGCCGAAGCAATTAATTGTGCAAATTATATAATCAATCGCACTCCTACTAAGGTTCTAGAGAATATCACTCCAGAAGAAGCTTGGAGTTCCATTAAACCAGATGTAAGTCACTTTCGTGTGTTTGGAAGTGAAGCATGGGCACATATTCCAGATGAAAAGCATAAAGCTTTAGAACCTAAGAGTGAGAAATGTACTTTTGTTGGATATTCTGAAGATGTAAAAGGTTATAGACTTATTCCATTTAAGTCCAAAAATGTTATCATTAGAAGAGATGTAAAATTTGATGAAAATAAATCGGCCTGCGAGCCTAGTCCGGCGGATGTGCCACCTCTTCCTATCTCTTCTACTTTTGAAAACATTTCTTCTTCAGATGATGAAAGCGAGGATGATAATCCTCCCCCACCTTCTCAGGATCCTCAACTTCCAAGATGGGTCCGTGCTACTCGGGATGCAGCAGGTGATCTTGCCGGTGATCCTACAGATCAGCGACGTAAACGTTCTCAGTTTGAAAGAGCCTCTTCTTTACTGGCTCAAGCTCCAGTAAATCATGATCCTGACACTTTTGCAGAAGCTTCAGGCCATCCACATTGGGAAGCAGCTATGAATGAAGAATATCATTCATTGATGACAAATGATACATGGGATCTTGTTCCTCTACCAAAGGGACGCAAACTTGTTAGATGTAAATGGGTTTACAGAACCAAGTATGGACCAGATGGGAAAATTGATAAACATAAAGCTCGTCTCGTTGCTAAGGGCTTTTCACAGGTTGAAGGCATTGACTACACTGAAACCTTCTCCCCTGTTGCCAAAATGAACTCTATCCGCCTTGTTCTTTCCCTTGCTGCCTCTTTAAAATGGGAAGTCCATCAGATGGATGTTAAATCTGCCTTCTTGCATGGGGACTTGCAGGAAGAAATCTATATGGAACAACCCATTGGCTTCATACAAACAGACTCCAGCCTTGTTTGTCGACTTAAGAAATCCCTTTATGGCCTCAAGCAAGCTCCTCGGGCTTGGTATGCCAAAATGGATAGCTTTCTTTTAGAATCTGGCTTTTCTAGGTGTCATTCTGACAATACTGTCTACACCAAGAAAGTGGGCAACTCTCTTATCATCCTTGTTCTTTATGTTGATGATCTTATTCTTACTGGTAGTGATCCCAACCTTATAAACCATGTGAAGTCAAGCCTTAAAAAGAAATTTGAAATGACAGACTTAGGACACTTACACTATTTTCTCGGTCTTCAAGTCTTGCAATCCCAAGAGGGTATTTTCCTTTCCCAGTCCAAGTATGCTTGTGATATTCTTCGTCATTTTCACATGGAAGACTGTAAGCCAGCCCCTTCTCCCTTTCAGTCTGGAGTCAAACTTTCAGTCTCTTGTACTTCTCCTGAAGTTGATGCTACCTTATACCGTCAACTTGTCGGAAAACTCTTGTATTTAACCCATACTCGTCCTGATCTTTCCTTTGCTGTTGGCCTTGTTGCTCGTTTTATGCAAAACCCCCGTGAAAGTCATTGGAAAGCAGCTAAAAGAATACTTCGTTATGTTCGAGGTACAGTACAGTTTGGGATTCATTACAGTGCCAAAGCAGCTCCTCTGTTAGTTGGTTTCACTGATTCTGATTGGGCTGGTGACCCTGATGATCGGAAGTCTACTGCCGGTTATGTCTTCACTCTTGGTTCAGGACCTATTACATGGGCTTGTAAGAAACAGGCTGCCATTTCTCTTTTGTCAGCAGAAGCAGAGTATCGTGGTGCCGTGGAAGCTAGTAAGGAAGCCTTGTGGCTTCGTCAGATCCTATCAGAGTTTGGCTTTGAGCAGCAGCATCCAACCTCCCTTTGGTGTGATAATCAAAGTGCCATTCAGCTATGCAAAGATCCAGTCCAGCATCAGCGCAGCAAACACATCGAACTACACATGCACTTCATCAGAAAACTCATTCATGACCATGCTCTTGAAGTACAATATTGTCCAACAGATGATCAGATTGCAGACATCTTCACAAAGGCTCTCACAGAGGCGAAGTTCACTAAACTTCGATATATGCTTAGAGTTCAGGAAGTTGTCACTAAGGGGGGATAGGCTCTAGTGCCTCCTTCCTTCTCCTATTGTGTCATATTTGTAAATCCTTCAATCCTATCCCAAGTTGTTCTTAAGGGGGGATGTTAGGATATTCCGACACATAGGATATAGTTAAGATCAACTTGGTCTAGTTTAGAGTTAGGTATAGAGTTAGGTAAAGTGTCTTTCTTTACCGTTGTACATATTGTAACTTACAATCCGACGGTCACGATATGTAGTGATCCGACGGTTCACTCTCACCTCGGTATTATCGACACTTGATTCGTGGCTTGACACCCGATTGGTCCATGAGTTCTATTTAAAGCGCATGGAGGGTCATTGTTCGGGTAATCCGTGCATGAGAGAAGCTTATGTAAATTTTCATTCTTTGATTAATAAATTTCCTGTAGTACCCACGTTGGGACAGGCCGTGGACTGTTTCCCTCCTTGCACTCTGAGGGTTTTAACCACGTCAAAAATACTGGTGTATTGATTTGAGATCTGGTTGTGAGCGGTGTCCTTTTGGTATTCTTTCTGTGGAACTTACCCTGTAAATTCCTACATGAAACACCTGTTTCAGCAACGTATCATTGATTTCCCCCGTTGCTGAAACACCTGTTTCAGCAATGTATTATCGATTTCTCCCGTTGCTGAAACACCTGTTTCAGCAACGTATCGTTCATTTTTCAGTTGCTCAAACACCAGTCTCAGCCACTTGTTATCATCAAAGCAGTATCTCTCTTTGCTGTCATATGAGCTTTCTGGTTCTCCACGATTATACTTCAGATCCTTTTGGTGAAAACTATTCAGCATGTACCAGATTCAATTACACCTCCGTTCTAAAAATCTACAAATTCTTCCATGTACATTAAAGCTATTTTGAAGCAACCGACACTTCGAATTATTAAATCAAAGGTAAAATGTAAGGTATAAGGTTTTAATGTAATTCAGTTAAATCATATTAAAGAGAGGATTTCATTTCATAATGATTGCATATCTTTACACGTCCAATCATTATTACACCATACGTAGGGGGGGAATTCCGAAAATAGAATAATCATTTCGCATGAACCAAGCAGTCGCCCGTTGTCATATCTATTTCTGCCGTCATTTAGACTATGCAGCCTCTGTTGCAACAACTAGCGCGATCAGGGTCTGTGTTTACTGTGTCTGTGCCTCTGCGGAAAACTCAAAGCTACAGCCATGGGAGGGTCGGCCGTTAGACATGAGCCCGGCTCCATAAGTCTTCTTCAATTGTTTCCTGAAGTCTATCAGATCTTCCAACAAGCGGGATGGACAGTATATTTCGAAAGGTTGGGGGAATTTAACGAGGAACAAGTCTTAGAATTTGCACAAAACCTTGAAGACAATTTTTGAGTGGTCCAAGGGGTTCGCATTTCAGTAACAGAGGATGACATAGTGCAAGTATCAGGGTTGCCAGCTGAGGGCACTCGCTGGTTTAGCAGGAAGCAGGTCGTTCTTAACGCACAGCAAGAATTTCTGCACCCGGACGAGCAAGTGGAACCCAGAGGCCGCGGGGTTAGTCTGCACTCACTTCCTCAACCATGGCCATCAGTGGCAGAGTTCATCAAACACTACTTAACATGTGAGGGGCGTTATCAGGTAGTGTACAATCATGATTTTGTTTTGATGAATCACTTGAGGAATGGACGACTGATTAATATCCCCTATTATCTGCTTGGTTGTATTAAAAACATGTCTTATTATTGTAAACGAGCCAAATCTCCAATGTCATCCCTTACCCATCACCGTTTATGCCAGTTGCTGATACAGAGGGGTTTTGCTCAGCAAAATCCCCCTCTGCACGCCCCACCTGAAATTCCCCAGCCACCCGAAATTCCTCAACAAGCACCTGAAATTCCCCAGCCACCCGAAATTCCTCAACAAGTACCTGAAATTCCCCAGCCACCCGAAATTCCTCAACAAGTACCTGAAATTCCCCAGCCGCCCGAAATCCCTCAACAAACCCCAATATCCCAACCACCCGAAAATTCTCAGGATATTCCGGAAATTCCTCAGCAGGACCAAATGCCTCAACCATCTGAAAGTCCTCATGACATTCCAGAGATTCCTCATGAAGAACAATAGGAAGAAATTCCGCATTCTCCAGTTGGCCCAACCCCGAACTCGCCTCATCTAGCAGAGCCAACTGCCCCCACTATTCCAGTCCCTAGTGATGATTCTCTAACACCCCCTTCTTCACCCGTTAAGAAAAAGAAGAAAACCTCAGCAGTCACAGGCTCCAGACCACGGACAAGGTCCACATCTCAAATTCTTACCCCTCCAGAAAACCCTGTCCCCAGAAAAAAACCCTCCCTTTCAAAGAAAAGGAAGGGCAGCAATTTTGCTGCCTTCCTACCAAAAAGAAAAAGGAAAACGACTGTTGAGACAAAATCCACCTCCATTTTCCCTGACTTTGCCACTATTCTATTAAAATCTTTATCCCCATTCCAAACTTCCCAACCCGGCTCGTCCGAAGGCACTGCCACACAAGAACCAGTGCCCCGGGATAATATGACATTGTTTATGGGCCAAGAAGTGACTGCTCCACAAGAACCAGTCACTTGCCCAGTGACTGAAACACAAGAACCAGTCACTAAGGCACAAAAATACACCAAGCAGGACGATAGTGGGAAATCACCAGTGACTGAAACACAAGAACCAGCCACTGGAGCACAAGAATCCATTTCTCGCCCAGTGGATGAAACACAAGAACCACCCACTGTGGTACAAGAACCAGCTACGACTGTGCATCAACAAAATATTCCAACAGAGCCACTCAGCACACAGGGTTCACATACTATGACATCTCTACTGGAGGAAAATGAGTTCCTGAAGTCTGAATTAGAAGCTTACAAAACTGAACTAACCATGGCTCGAGAGGCTTTTGAAAGAGAACTGAATCTCCATACATTAGCACACGTAGCCTCAATGCAAAATAAGGAGCCATGTATGGAATATATGTGCAAGGAGTGTGGCAGCATTTACCAGGATGCAGGCTACAAATTAGTTAAGATTCAGCTCCCTGAAACATCTACGACAGGTGGAATAAAAGAGGAATGCCCTACTGCTCCACACGAACCAGTAGGACCCTCTATAAAGCAAGAAGAAGAAGAAATCAAACCACAGATATCCCATCCTTTGCAGGCGGATGCAGCCATCCCGACAGAGGAAACAATGCCCCAACGCATTACCTCTGAGGCAGCCATCCAGACAGAGGAAACAATGCCCCAACGCATTACCTCTGAGGCAGCCATCCAGACAGAGGAAACAGTGTCCCAACCCACTACTTCTGTCAAAAAGACACAGACTTTCCATGGAATCCATTGGAACAGATGAACAGATGGAAGAAGCAATATGCTGAAGAACAAGATATAATATTACGACAGCATAAGTTGGAATGGCAGAACCATATATATGCTAACTGGGATAGCTGGGACCAAATACTGCAAGAGCACAGGGAGTATAAGAAGGAAGCCAGACAGTCTAAGGCACGGATAGCCTTGATGTTCTCATTAGTGCGGAAATTGATGGTTACACGTAAACCCTCTGTAAATTACTCTCTCTTTCTTTCTGAACGATTAGTTTATTTTTAATTAAAAGCAATAGCAAATGGCAGACCATATGAATTAATGACTTCAGAGAAATTTGTTGAGACCTTTAAGGAGGCCCCTGAAAGTGACCAACATCTGCTGTGCGAACTCTACCTTCATAATGAGGCCATTCCCGAAGATAGGAGAGTTAATCTTATCCCAATTGCAGGCGACATACAAATCAGGGCATTTGCTTCATTTTTGTCTAACCAGCTCACTTGGCAGACTGCGTTCACTGCAAGCAGTCATAATGAGGAGAATAAACTCCTGTGGATTAGACCAGAGCCTGTAGGCCCAGCCACGTTTATAGCACAATATTATGAATTCTTGCAGAAGCCAGGAATGAAGGAGCACATACAGCAATTACAGGCTTCAATACTTTTTAAGTGTCAAGAGCACATTAGAATGAAGGGTACTGCTGCATTGAAGGCCAATGATATCTTTTGGCAGCAGTCATGTAAGGAAAGACAGGATTATCATCCTTTTAACCCTCTCAATCTTCAAGCTGCATTATCCAGGGTCCCTAAGTACATTGATTGCATTCAACATTGTGGAGTAAACTGGATCGGGTATCATTTCCGTTTTCCAATTTTATGGCTGCCTTCAGACGAATATCAATGTCATTACCAGTTGACTGACAGAGAGGAAGCCTTGGCATGGCAACATTTGCAGACCAACAGCGGATTCCGAGCTCCTACAGATGCCACCTTCTCCAGCTACTGCTTGAGTAATTTGCATGCTCAGTCCCAGTACTCAGACTCTGATTCAGACTAGGGGTTGCCTGAGGACATGCAACATTTTTAGCTGGGGGGGATGTTAGGACTCCACTATGTACCATTTTTGCTATATATTTTGACACCACTCTACTCTTAAACTATGAACTTCAATGTCTTTTTCATCCACTTTATCCGAAGGTATATAGAAACCTCTTCTTTATTATATGATTAATCTGTCTTACATTTAATTCTGCAATACTCTTATATTTCATCATTAATTGAAGTGCATTGTTGCTAACACAAGTCAAAGATCGCAGATAAGTTATATGCCTTGTTGGGAACAAGCGGCCGTTGCTGAAACAGCTGACTCCGTTGCTGAAACAGCTGACCCCGTTGCTAAAACAGCTAACTCAGTTGCTGAAACAGCCGTCAAGCACGCAAATCCCGTTATGCGTAATTTGCGATTCTGGAAGAACTTTTTGTGGAATAGTAGCAGCAGCCCGAAGATACGGTTACCTGGATTATCCTGAAGATAGCACCTCTGTTGTCTCGGTTGTAACAGTATCTCTTTTTAAAAGAACAGAATAGTCCTGTTTTGGAGAAGAAAACAGAATCGAGATATTCGCTCTCATGTAAATTGTAAATGATGTCTCCTCTTTAAAAAGAGGAGACATCATCATTAGAGGGGGATTGAATTGTAAGTTACAGGACAGTATTGTGGAGAACTGGAGCTAGTCTCCTTCTGTAATGTATCAGTTACTTTGACAGATGAATAAAAACTTCTTTTGAGCGTCCCAATTTAATTCTTTCTCCTGGGGAATCTTGTGAGAAGGAAAGGGCCTGCCTTCCTCACAAGATTCACCCTTTTGGTTCCTGTAGTTTGTTTATCTCTTTATGTGTTTGCACTTCCCTTAATTCTGTTGTTGAAACACTAGTTACATGGTTTGCAATACTCTGTTTCTTAGCGCTACACGTATTGAATGCACGAGTGAATGATGTTGAGAGCATGTGCTGAAGATCCCTGCATAAAGGGATAGGGTCTTGCTCCCATTGATTGCTTTCCTTTGCCTGCAGTGTGATTAGAAACAAGAGGACAAGTGCTGAAGGTTCCTGTTCCTGGGAATAGGGTCTTGATCTCTTGAAGTTACTTTTCTTACAGTGTGATTAAGTGCCAGGCAGCAGGTGATGAAGTTCCTCACCAGGGAATAGGGTCCTGTTCCTGCTATGGTTGAATGATTTCTTTCCTTATAGATTGATTTTCCTTTGCTATAACTGAGAAATCGTTTCTGCTATTGACTTCAGCTTTAATTAAGTAGAGTGTGAATTAGTAGATTAATGAATTCAACAGGTGTGTGTCTTTCTTTCACTACAACATCGATCCCGCTTTTGAAATTGAGCATATCCAGTGCGCTATTATCTTTGAAATAAAAAGACCTTCTCGGGTTGACAATTTATGTGGAGCTCGAATTGTGAAAACAATTAGAGCGACCAACAGTATTATATGGAGTATTGTTGCAACCGAGAGAGAGAGAGAGAGAGAGAGAGAGAGAGAGAGAGAGAGAGAGAGAGAGAGAGAGATGAAATGAATAACCAATCTAGGTTGACAGAAGCTATGTATTGATTTAGTGTATATCCTTCGTCATGGTGCCTTAGGAGAAACACTAAGGTGAAAGCACCCACATGGGCATTTATTATAGCCGCATAGTTGGGTATGTAGTCTTATATGGAGTATTGTTGCAACCTCCTTTATTTTATTATTTCAAATACTCCTTTTATTATGGGTATCATCAACGTAGAAATATAAGGATAGTGTTCTGTTTAAGTTTTGGAGCCAAGAATGCTTAGGCCAAAGACCTTGATCTCTTGTGATCATTTGAAGATATGCAGAACATACAGTTAAAAAAATGGTGCCAAGTTCCATTAGAGAATCTCACTTTATGTGCAACAATAGTCTAATCTAATGATAAATCACTAGAGATTTCCAATTTGAATCCGATACAATCCAAAGCTAGTGATCCGTTGTTGGATATTATTTTTGGGGCATGAAAAGAATTTTAATCACCAATTATAAATATCAATTTAGAAAGAATATTAGTCACCGAAAAAAAATAGCCATTGGTTAGGTAATTCTAATTCATGAGAAACAAAGGTCAAGTCTTGAGCCTTGTCAATAGAAAATATGAATCTCTTGCTAATAAGGAATGAGCCTTGATCCTCGCCACTAGACAATGTGAATTCCTAATTGATAAGGTTTAATAATCAATCCTTGTCATTGTACAATGTGCTAAGTGATAAGTGTTGAGCCCTCAGCTTTGTTTTTGAAAAATGTGAATTCATGAGCAAGAAAGGCCAAGCCTTGAGCCTCATCACTAAACAATGTGAATTTATGAGACAAAAAGGTTGAGCCTTGATTCTTGTTAGTAGACAATGTGAAATCATGGGTGAAAAAGGTTGAGCCTTAATCCTTGTCACTAGATATGTAATTTAGAAAGTAATATGGCCTGACACAAGATCCATATTACTTGGGAAGAAAAATCTATAGGGCCATAACCTTTCTTGGAATCCTAATTCTAGTGATCTCATCATCACCATAAAGATTATTAGACATGTAATAGTCAAGTGTGAGCATAGAATAGATCTCTAAATAAACAAAAAGCTAGGAAATTTTTGGATAACCCCATGTCTTGGATGGAATCTATGAGATTAGATTTGCTATAGCTCTTTTGGCTAGATGGATAAAATGCAAAGTAGAAACAATTATGTGAATTGGTTAATGGTCATAGAGCCATGAACTACATTATAACCTAAGATTGTTGAAATGAAAGTTAAAAAACTATTGAATATTGATTTTCTCATTAGATTTCAAGGGTAAAATATCCATGCTCATTTTGATGGATTATTGTGTCTATTATGAGTACTCTATTGCTGTGTGATGATCATGTTATTCTTAATTCCATTTTAAAAATTTGTTATGGAAAATGCAAAATATTGGAAATTAATTTTACTAAAAATTAATGTTTACCCATTTACTTGCTAAACACAATGACCATGAAACTCAAACCATCCAATTAATTGTTTTATATATGGCTATAATAATATATTGTTATAATTACTTTCCAAATATTTGTTTCTGATCCTATAAAATGAAAAGTAGTAGATTATGAAGACTATTGGCACTTAGACAAGTTATGGTAATTATTTAACAATTCTATACACAACAATGGATGATGGCACTGGAAGACTAAGGCCATATGCCTTTGCTACAAGAACATGTAGTTGGTTTCCAATATTTGAGGCTATAAACTTCTTATAAAACCATATGTAGTCGTTTTTCCAAAGTTTGAGGCCGTATGCATTGGAAATGGTGTTCTTTTATATGCAAGACATGGTGGTATCAACCCCCTTGACTATTTCACTGGACGAATGCTTACTAGAAGAACATATGCTTTAATTCTCAAGTTCCATTATAAATTTGGAATTTACATTTGCCAATTTTATTTCTCACACCAATAGTTGGAACTTTATTGACATTATCTTATATCAATTTCTTTCCCATTTTGTTGTTTCTTTCATCCTTCACTAAAAAGCGGAGCCACCGATACATACACATCTATTACCAATATGTATTTGGATTAGGCTCACATGTGCCAATTGATATTATTCTAAAGTATGTCAATAACAATATTAATAACTGCATACTCCCTATGGCTACTGTTATCCCTAATTAATTAAGGGTATGCACTTCCGCACATGTTTCTTCTGCACAACCACCTACACAAACTTTCAGCCCACAAAAATTTCTCCACACAAGTATTTGTGGTTCGTTCTCTGCACACGCTTACTCTACATTGCCACTGACCCACCTCCGCATGGTTTCTTCTTCACACGCCTACTAAAAAAGTTGAAGCCTTATCCACGCAACTCATATCAAACGCTGCTCCTAATAACGTTTATGTCATTACGTGTTCCATTGATTACTCCTTATATGGTCTCGCTCAGTGTTGGCCCTTTCTTATGACTTGTAGTTTCCAAACGTGATTGGCAGAAGCTCAGAATCTTTTACTTGAATGTATTCCCCAACAAGAAGGTTGAGGTCTCGAGGTGGGTTGTATTATGCGCTATTCAACTTACTCGTTTTCCTCCGATAACCAGAGTTTCTGTAAGCGTTTTCTTAACTTTGTTTCAACCTGTTTATTTTGAATTCTCATATGAAATTATTGTTGATTTATAGAATATGGATTAGTAGTTCCTTGACTTATAGTTCCAAGGTTTGTGGTTGAAAACTGCGTGCAAAGTTTTCTTACTCCTACGAGATTTGGTTGATTACTTAAAGGCAGAGCCTATTTGACTGTATTTGGCGATTGTTTTATTTTCCTTTTAATGGCAATATCGATAAATCTGAAACCATTGTCGGGAAATCGTCAACCAATCTCGAGCTCTAACTCTGTCAAGGTCCTGCAAAATTTCTATGCCCACTCTCACGCAGAGCATGTCAGCTGTTGGTAACGTCTGATTGCTGATCATAATAATTAATGTTTTGCCCAATGATAATGGATTGTAAAATTCTTAGTGCTAATCGTAGTTGTTGTTGCTTCTTTATGTCTTTGGAGCAGTAGGGGCAGGTGCTTCAGTTGCTACTCCGAGTATGAAGATGTTTTACACCAATATTTTCATAATATCAACTCTATTTTTCTTGATAAATGATATACGAACGTCAAACATTAGCATGAACCAATTTTCTGTTTATCCTGGAATCTAATTCTAACATGGCAGAAGAGGAAAACTAATTTAGTTTTTGGTGGGTGGTTTCAGTTTCCTTTGCCTGCCACTTCATCTCCAATCCCGCCACCTCCATTTATCTGTCAGCTCATCCTCCAGCTACCACTAGTGAGTACTATCTCAGTCAGGTAGTCGTGAGGTGCCAACTGCCTCTGGTAATGCTAGACTAGTGATGAGTTTGAGAATGAACAATATGTTGATTGTGGGATTAATCAATACGATCGCAACAAGAATCATTGTGTAGAAATAATTTGCCTGTATTCGCTAGCACAAAGGGCCATAGTCGAACACGTGATTATATTTTCCTTCATGCGTTCTGGTGAGTTCTTTAACTTGGTCACTTTCAAATGTTATGAGAAAATTGCTATCATGGTTCCCTACGCAGATGAAATTGTAACAGCAAGGGACAATTTCGAGAATGTTCTTTTCGACAAGCTTCTCTCTTGTCCACACATTGGTTTGTGCGTAGGCTTTTCATTGTGTGGAGGTGGGGAGGAATTTACATTTAAGATATAAGATCCCTCTCTTTCCAACAACCCACATGCTCCATTATTTTGCACGCACTCCTTCTTATGTACAATAAAAGCTCTGTACATGGAAAACACCTGTAACCGCATCAATTTTGGTATAATTGAGCAGAGCAACAACATAATGACCCTGTTCTCCTTCTTAGCAAAAACAAATCTCCACACACTTTTTTACATGGAAAGCTTGACACGGTGTTTAAAAACTTTAAACACCAAATGTTAAAGAATGTTTAAGTTTAGATGTGTTTAAGAATGTTTAAGTTTACATGTGTTTGAAATAAATGATTATTTGCTAAAAATATGATTAATTTCATGAATTTAATAAAACATTAAAGCTATAGTTTCAATAATTCCACTACCACTGTGGAAATTTATAAAAGTAATAGTCATTTCTTAGTTAGCTCCCTAACCCAGTTAAGAAATAAACTTTAAAAAGATTTACTAGACTTGTGCAAAGCTTTTACTGTGTTGAAAGCTCCACACACTACTTTACATCTACACAATGAAATCCTCCGCACAATAACCTTGTGCAGAGGCTTTCATCATGGAAAGTGCAGAGTTACTCACCACAATGAAAACTTTCATTGTGTCAAAACATATAAAGTAACACGTGTTGTTGGGATGGGGTCCCCTAGGTCAATGTTGGGGCAAAAGCCCAAGTTTTGGTGTAAATAATGTAAAGTCTCTGCATAATGTGGTTGCGGAGCGAGTAGATGGTAAAGCATCATAAAGGGTTTTACCCTTCTGTTATATAAGTTGTGTCGGCTTGTATAGATCTACCCATGGTCCGCGAACCATGGTATTGTATAAAAAGGAGAGTCTTAGATAGTCTACGGCAAGTAGATAATGAAGAATGAAGATGTAATAGGTCATTAGTAGTAAAAGTGAAGAAGTCTTAGATTAGAAGAGAGTCTCTGCAGCTGTGTGCATAGAGGCCTAGAGTAGAGTCCGCAACTGAGTGCGCGGACCCCTATAGCTGAGTGTGCATGGAAGTCTTTAGTCTGTAAGAAGAACTGAAGCATTAATAAAGAAGTTATTACAACATTTTCTGTGTTTTGTCTATTTCCTTCTGTTATGAATGAATGCACTATTATGTTGTGATGAATGATGGGTTTATGAATTAATACTGTATTGATGCACGATTTTACATGATTTACATTGTCATATGAACACAAGTAATAATAAATGTTTACACAGAGAATAACTAGTTTCATGTTAATGCTATCAAATATTTAAGTCGATCTGGGTAAATACAGAACTAAGGGTAATTACAGAGGTGCATAAGTGGTTGATTCACATGTTTAGGGTCTGCGAAAGACAATCGTAGGCCTTTGCAAAGGTCTAGAGGTTGATAAAAGGAAGTTATATTGATAAGCCTTAAAGGCTTATCGACCTACGTGAAGGCAGGTTTAAGGCACAAAATGACATTACACTAATCTCTGGGTGCAGAAACTTGGTTCCAGCATCTCGCCATACTGCTTCGGGTGAGATTTTAGTCTGCACTCTAGGGTTGATGCCAAAAGGGCCAGTAGTGTAGGGATTTGTTTGGAAAACTTAATTCTGAACATGGGTCAGGACCCACTAAGCCAAAAAATGGTTTTGTTGTTGGGACTGGGATTTGCATAAAGAGATGTGTGATCTCGCATCACTGGAATCCAACAAAGAAATAAATTGAGAAGTGGTTGGATAGAAATATCCATAAATTCATGGTGCAAGAAAATAGAAATCTATGATTGACAAAAGAATAGTGGTTGGACATGTATCTATACACAAAGATACACGAAATTTTCTTTTATTCCTTCCTGGTCGAGCTATAGGAGTGGATCGTTAAATTAGCAGATGGATAGGGACGGTGGAGGCTTGACAGTCAAATAATGTGGACTCTAGAGCTAGTGTGGAGATTGGAAGCCTCTGAAGATAAAATCATGTGCATTGTCCATCACTGGCATGATCGTTTCATCGGAGGGTTTGTGACAGAGTTCGCGGTCGGTACCTCGGTCAACTATAATGAAGCAGAGTGACGCTTCTTCAAAGGACCGTGAGGTAAGTATTTAATATCTTTGAATACTTGGATTAAAATGCTCTTGTGTGAAAATCAGATTATGCAATTACCTTGATCTTTGGAGCTACGGGAAGTGGAAATTTTTTCAGGGATAAAAGGAGAACAGGTCCTAAATATTGCCCGATGATTGAGCCTCCTCTGAGTGACAATGAAGGAGCAGCATAGGCTTCTCTGTAGAGTACTGTCCAGGTAATAAGGCAAGGATTCCCACGAATACCCCATCTGCCCACACCACTTCCATCCTCACCTCCACAGCATACCCCTTTGCCCACACCACCACCACCTCCGCCACCATTCAATATGGAAAATGCAGTGAAGTTTCATGTTTTCAAGGGCTTTGGAAATGATGACCCATACCAGTTTTGGTTCATTTTGAAGTCTGTATGGACAACCTATAACATTACAGATGATCAAATGAAGAAAGTGATGTTGGTTACTTCTTTACAGATCGCACACTAACTTGGTACATCAAGTACTACACCGATAACCTGATTGCTGTGTTGGGAGACATTCATAGTACGTTGAATACGAAATTCAATAGACCCAAGGAAATCATGATAAAGCCTGGCGAGACACCCTGGGAGCTAGATTAGAGATTGAAATGGAAGATCCGTGAAGCTAACATGAATCTTATAGATGGGCAGCACCACGAATTGTTTGTGCCTTCACTCTTGCCTCATTTAAGGGTTGCTTTAGATTCGAACTTAGGTAGAAGCCTTGGAGATTGCAATGAGACTGTATGAGACACTGATTCAAGATGCTTCTTTTGGATTTCAGCAGATTCACGCGAAACTGCAGAATCTTTGCCTAGAATTCCAATGTTTGAAGAATAGTAGAGTGGCTCAGCCAGAGGTGCGCGAAGAAGTTTGGTGTCTGAACTGTAAGAGCTAGGGGCATGATAAATATCACTTCCATATCTTTGCGAATTACATTGCAGGAGGAGGGGTGATGCCTCTAAGGCCGGACACTCAAGCAGTGCCAAGTACGGGGCCTGCGCTGTGGTGTGCTATATGTCAGGTAGTTGGAAAACATGTGGTAGATAATTGTCACTTGCTGCAGAAATTTGTACAGACACTGCAATAACTCTTCTGTAAATTTTTCAAATCAATGGGTCACGATGAGCTTAATTTCCATAGCTATGAGCTGATGATGGAAATAATTCCCGCGTATTGGATGTAGACAGAGACTCTACCTCCAGATCAAGGCGCTGCGGGAGTGCGAGGAGGATATCAAGGGTACGGATGAGGCTGAGGCGGAGGAGGACTTGCAAGAGGTTGGGGACAAATTATTTGCTACAATTGTGGAGCGCCAGGACACTACGCATGAGAATGTACGAACCTGACATGCCTATAATGCCGATACTGTACTCAGTTTGACCATGTGACAGAATAATTCCCTATATTAATAGCTAAGATGTGGGAAAAGGGGACACGGCCTTAGCAACCTACCCAGAACCTGCAGATGATGAGGGTTGAGCCCCATGAAGAGGATCCTAATGTGAGTATTATGTTTCTTATTGGAATGACGACTGGAAAAGATAAGGGAAAGTAGCTCGAAGAAAGTGAATGGGTCCACAAAGCAGAGAAGGATGTTGGCTTTGATCTAGAGCCCACGAAAGAAACCTTCATGAAAGCAAAGAAACGCTTCATTGAGGCTTCTACTATGAAATTTCCTCCACATCGGATTCAGATGAAGAGTTGGAACACTGGAAGAATAAGTTGCATGAAGTATCTACATTGCGTTGTAACATGATCACTAAATCACTACATTGTGTATCATTAGAGGTAAGGAGTTTGCCTTATTATGATTGTCTAACTGATGTAGATAAATTTTTGGGTGCATTTGAAAGGGAAGTTCCTGAGAAGCATCGCTTCCAAGCACTGGATTTGGCATTGCGCGCTACGTTCGTAAGATGGTGGGGTAGGCATAAAAACAATTTTGATGGATGGCGCAAATACAGAAGGATGATGAGGGTGTGGTTTGGTCACCTAAAAGTGTAATTGATAGAGAAATTTTATGGGAGGAGTGACTCACACAATCACTTAGCAAAATGGACTAATGCTTATGGAGTAGAGGCGTAACCAGAGTGGGTGCATTTGTTCTGTCATACTTTATATGTAAGACCAATAAATTGGTACTTGGAAACCGAGCTCCACCATGGCACGAACGAATGGGATATCTTGAGACAGGGTTTCTTAATGACATTCAGCTTTGAAGATGAATTTGAGTGCATCGATGATGCATTATAGGAGGTCAAGGCAATGATCTTTAGAATACTGCAGGATCCCTTGGATTGGATTTAACTAGATTGGACCACCCATTTGCACCATGCGCTAGAGTGCTACAATGTGATTGCTGAAGAATAAGAGGAGGATCCAAGGAACATTAATATCTTAGAGGCATAAAGTCACCGCGAAGTTGAGGGGCTATAGATAGAGAATCCAGATACACTGCATTGCTGAAAACTAGAGAATTGAACATTGGAACAGAGGCAGAGCCAAAGTTTGCGAAGATAGGGGACTACTGGGATGAGGCTACGGTGGATAAGGTTCTTGAGTTGCTCCACGAGTACCAAGATTTGTTCCCTACAAAGTTTTCAGACTTTAAGGGGATAATAGGTGATTTAGGGGTGATGAAAATAATGTTGAAACCAAATGTGAAGCCTGTTAAGCAGAGGCCATATTGCATTAACCCTAAGTACAAGGAAAAGGTCCACTTATAGTTGGACAAAATGTTGGCAGTGGGTATTATTGAACCAATGGAGGAGTTTGATTGGGTAAGTCTAATGGTAGTTCAGGAAAAGAAGAAGAAGGATGAGATCGAGATTTTCATAGATCTCAGGAAGTTGAACGATGCTTGCATTCATGATCCTTTTCCAACTCCATTCACAGATGAAGTGTTGGATAATGTTGGTGGGAAGGAGGCCTATTCATTCACCAATGGGTTCTCTGGATACCATCAGATAAAGATCGCACCAGAAGACATGAGTAAGACTACCTTCGCAACTGAGTGGGGATGCTTTCAGTATATGGTAATGCCTTTTGGACTTAAGAATGAGCTAGCAATCTTCTTGTGCGTAGTCATTGTGGTGTTCAAAGAGTTCATTCACAAGTTTTTAGAGGTATATTTTGATGATTGAATAGTGTTTGGACTAGTAAAATTCCATGTAGCTAGTCTGCACTTGATGTTGGATACATGCCGAAGGTATTAGATCATGCTAAACTTGAAGAAGTGTTTATTTTTCATCCCTTTCGAAATCTTGGTGGGTGCAGACGAGGCTTAATAGTGGACCCTGCTAAGATCGTGGTCATAATTAACTTGGAGGTGCTAAGGAGTGTTAAACAGTTGCGCAACACTGGGTCATACTGGATACTATCGAAAGTTCATCAAAAGCTATGCCCAGATTACCGTGCCAATGGAAAAGATATTGAAGAAGGACACTACATTCTGTTGGAATGAGGAATGTCAGCAGAGTATGGATGTATTAAAAGAGAAAATGGTCACCATGTTGATCCTAGTCTTCCTGGATTGGAAGAAGGAAATTCATGTGATGCGTCATGTATTGCAATTGGAGAAGTACTAACAATGGCTAGTGAAGGAGAACTGGATCACCTGATAGCATTTGCGAGTAGGAAGCTATCTAAGGCTAAAAAGGACTATTCAATGATAGAGAATGAAGGGTTGGCTATGGTGTACGCGCTCCAGAAGTTCAGGCATTACTTGCTCGACAGACGCTTTAAGATGTATACAGACCATTCTATATTAAAGAAGCTGGTCAACAAGCCTGTGTTGGGGGGAAAATATGCAAATGGCTGCTGTTGTTTTAGGAGTACAATTTCAAAGTAATTGTGAAGCTATGGAGATTGAATGTAGGACTAGATCATTTGTTGCACATTGAAATAGGAGAGGAGTCTACTAATTTGGAGGAGGGGCTGCCTGATGTGTAGCTCTTTGCAGTATGAGTAGAAGAAATTCATTTTGTAGATATTATCCACTTCCTGACTAGAGGAACGACTCCAGATGGATACATTATCGAACAAAAGAAGGAATTGTTGGTGCACGAGGTAGATTTTTTTGTTATTGTAGGTCACTTGTATAAAACGGGATTGGACGAGATACTACAATGATATGTGCCTGATTTTGAATGTAGTAGTATCTTATTTGAAGCTCATGGAGGAGCTGTGGGAGGCCATTATGCAGGAAAAACAACAACACAGAAGATTTTGCGCGTTGGGTTGTGGTGACCAACATTGCATAAGGATTCCAAAGTATATTCTAGGGTGTGCGATGCATATCAGAGAACCAGTAGCTCATCGCAAAGGGATGAGCTGCCTTCAAATCCACAGGTATCATTGAATCCATTCGAGAAATGGGCAATTGATTTTGTAGGACCAAATCAGCCTCTAGGGAAGAAGATGGGTGCATGGTACATCATCACTGTGACTGAGTATTTGATCAGATGGGCAGAGGCGTAGCCCATGAAGGACTGTACAGGGGAAACCGTAGCGAAATTTTTGTTTGAATATGTGTTGATGAGGTTTGGTTGCCCAAAGAGTTTAATCAGTGATCACGGTACACATTTCCTTAATGAAATGATCAGCGAGCTGACAAAGAAGTTCCAAGTTTATCATCAGAGGAGTACACCATATAATCCTTAGGCCAATGGGATGATTGAAGCGTTTAATAAGATATTGGAGAACGCACTGACAAAGGTTTGCAATGTGTAAAGAAATGATTGGGACGTGCGTGTACCCATTGCGTTATGGGCCTATAGAACTACTTGTAAGAATCTTACGGGTTAGACACCATTTAGGTTTGTCTATGGCGAGGTTGTGATGCCTATGTAGTATATCATGCCTATTCTATGCATAGCAACATTCATAGGTATGGCGGACCGTGGAGCCTTAGAAGAGAGGCTCGTGAAACTAACAGACCTCGAGGAAGACAAATTTTTGGCTAGATTCCTTCAGCAGGTACAAAAGGAATGTGAAAAGGCATGGCATGATCAGCACATCAAACTACACACCTTCAAGGTAAATGATTTAGTTTTATTATATGACAACAAGTTTGATAAATTTCTAGGAAAATTTTAGATGCATTGGCTGGGGCCATATGTGATCAAGGAGATTACCGATGGTGGAGTACTTCAGCTTGTGAAATTGAATGGAGATCCATTTCTAGGAAAGGTAAATGGCAACTGATTGAAGCCATACACCAGGGATCCAGCCCGATGACTACATGATGGTAGCACAGTTTTAGTGCTCTAGGCAATTGCAAGGAGGCACGGGACTGTAAACTACACTACCCTAGTTTTAGAGATGCACGATCAGGGGTCTGCACGAAACAGGAGGGTGTCATGGTACCAAAAGAAGCATGAAGGGAGCTGCACTATAGGGGTGGAGACCATACAGCGCAGCCAAAAAGTGACTGTTACCGTCACTGTTCATCATTCGATTGCCAGAAGACAGTTAAGAGGAGCAGGCGACCGACATTTAAGGCTGAAATCAAGTGTGAAATCTTTGGAAATCTGTTGCCAATCTCGCGTTTATGGATGGATTTTTGGGGGAATGGTCCAATTTGAATTTGTATTCACCTATAAATTATAGGTGGTCATCCAATGAGAAACGCTTTACATTCTAAGAATTTCTGAGTTGTGTTGTCTGTTTCACATGAACCATGAGTTTTTTGAGGATTTGCTTGCAAGCCCTGTGTTCACTTAGTATTCCAAGTCAGATCGCAAGGTTATTCAAGATATCAGATTAGGACCAAGTTCCACAGAAACTGCAAGCACTGGAGAGACTGTTGCCTCTGAGGGAGATTCCCTTGAGGTTGTGAGTACGGACGTACCAACAATAATGCCTACGATGCTGAGGCTGCCTAAGCCGAAGCCTACACTAACGAGAGAGGTCCCTAAGCCGAAGAATGATAAGCAAAAGAAGTCGATGCTAGTGCATGAGTCACCAAGGAAACATGTAGCTACACAGGCGAAATGAAAAGAAAATCTAAGCGCGAAGGAGAAGGGGACGGTGGTCGATCTAGAGGCAGAGGGGGCACATATGATATTGACATTGAGGGGGTGGACCTGTTATCACTCCAAGAAACTCTCCTAGGTTGCATCTCGGAGATGTCGGGTAACATATAATCTTCAATATTGTTCTCTGAACTATTGGAATAAATGATGGTTTGGATCAAGCCACATAACCATTTCAACTATGTTTTTACTCAAGACATGCATGAACACCCTCAGCTTAGACCACTAATGCTTAATAGTTTGTAGATTCAGTGAATGGATGGAGAATACTAACCATACCGGCAGATGCATACGTAAACATAAATGAATGGCTAGCTACAGGCAGCAAAAGAGAACACTGACTGTACCAGCAAATGCATATATGACCACATATGAATGGCTAGCTACAGGTAGCAAAAAAGCTTCCAAATCTAATTCATCAACGCAGAGATAAGATCAAAGTTATATGGCATTAGACATAAAAGAAACATGAATGACCTGTTGAAGTGCAAGCTTAGAGCAGAATAGAAAATGGACATTAAACATATAACAACAAAAGAAGCTTGTATTACTAATGAATGAAGATGAGAAGCTTGAGTAGTAAAGTCTCATTAGTTTCCAGAAGTCAAACCCTTACTACATTCAGTTTTTAGCCTTTTATAGGCTTTTTACAATGCTCCTAAGCTCTCAAAGGCTAGGAGTCTTAATCTGCTTGATCAACCTTTTTAACTGATTGATTCCCTGAATAGGCAAGCATGGCTCGGAGGTTTTCTCCTTCTGAAAAAGGAATAACCACCTTCAGGTAGTTTGATGCACTATCTGGGAGCTCCCTCATGCCAGAGATACTCTGTGATCACTTGTTGGTTTTGGATAAGCTGCATTGTTGATGCCTCATGAAAGATTCTGTTTCGGGTTGTGTTGCACTGTAGATGCCCATGATATTTCTATTTCGGGCTGGCTATGTTGGGCGTGCTGTGTTGGGTTGTGCTGCTCCATGACTGCATTGTCAGTTTGGGGTGAGTTGCACGTGCTGTGGCCCTTTCTATTCCCCTTCTGGTCTATGTCCCTATTTCCCGGCCTCTGTTAGGTAATGGAAGGGGTCTTCAGGCCTGTGTAATCCCTTAAATGTTTATAAATATTGTTTTCCTACTTTTACATAGAAAACGCTGTACGCAACAAAAACCTGCCAATCTCTACTTTTTCGAACTTTAAAAAGTCCTTAAACATGGCTTTTTGTTTTATCGGGTCCACCGTTAGGGTTATCACAAGTTGCATTTGGCCTGTTCCCTGCATATTTCCTTTGTATTATGAAATACGTAAAATAATGAAAATACATGGAAAACGGCTTTCCCCGGACTTCATTATGTATTTCCCTTCCCGGACCCTTTCGGGTCCAGGCTTCATCGCAATCGACACTGCCCTATTTCCCTTTGTATTTCATTATATAATGAAATACATTAAAATGCATTAAAAAATGGCTTTGGCACGGACCTGAAATATTATGTATTTCATACATATAGTGTTATCGAGTCCGCCTCATCACGTCACATACATATATATGTAAAGGCCCCACCCCTTAAGGTTTCTGCCGATAGCGATCTGGCGATGTAACGTGGGCCGTCAATTCGTGCGAGTGATCGACAGTCCACATTTAATCGCCGATCGCAATTGCTCATTCCCCCTGGTCTGTGCCGATAATCGCCGACTCACCTCCGCCGATCCAATCATCGATGATTGCTGATCAGTGGTGTCTTGTGGCCATCCTTATGTCCTCTGTGCTGGTCGATATGCGATTTTCCGCTTAGATCTAGGCTGTTGATAGGCCAGATCTAATGGCTGCTATTCTTTTGGATTGTTAGGCCTACGATTTATGGTTTTTCATGGTTTTGGAGTGTCTATTCCTCCCAATAGTGATTTTTCGCCCTTCCAAGGGCTCTTGGCATGTGACTGTTGGGATTTTTAAATGATCTTAAGCAATATTTGAAGACTTTGGGGCATACTTGGATCCTTTGGCATGATTTTAAGCAAACTTTGGAGACTTTGGGAGTGTTTTGGGTCCATTTTTTGGGCCAAATGCCTACAAGGCTAACATTGGCTCCTTCTGGGGATGAAATCCTCCTGTGAGGTTTCAAGAACTACAGAACAATGCCTTTCCTGTAAAAAACAAGATCAAATCTTCCTCCCAGTGTTTCATTGGGCACGGAGTCTATTTAGCATTAAATAAAAACTTGAAAACAACATATTTACAATACCAAGGCTTAAAAGCCTTAACTGAAATAAAGTTTGAAGAACAGCCCATTGACTGGGCCATCAAAAACATTTCCTCCCTCCTTTAATGCATCCCTTTTGAGAAAACAATCACCAAACTGATAATTGACCCTTTTTACCTTTCTATCAAAGGTTTCTTTCTCTTGGTCAATGTCCATATCAACAAATTCATCAAAGACTTGCAAAAGCCTATCAATTTGATCATCTACTTCAAAAACTTTCCAGAATTTGGTATTATTAGGCAGAGATGGTTTATATTTCCCCTGATCTCTGTATGCTTTCAGCCTTGGATGTTTTGTTCGGAAGGTTTTGCACACCTGCTGAATGATAAGGTCTGCTTCATACTTTGCTGTGTCATTTGTGACCTGAAAAGTTAATATAAAAGATGAATCAATATATTCCTCTCTGGGGGACACAAGAACTTCACTTGTTCCTATAGCTTCCTTAGAGAAAGCCCCATCAAAGAACATGTCCCAAATATGTGGGCCTTCTTCCTCTGTGATCTGGAAAATTGGTTCTTTAAGCTGTGTAGAGGCCAACTGATAAGGCTTGGTAATGTCAAGACCGAGCTTATCCATGACAGCCTTGGGCATTGGATTATGGCTAGCTCCAGTGTCTAGAAGGAAATTATGAAGGACTTTATCATGAATAGTCAGAGAGGCATAGAATGATGGGGAGTTGTCTTCAAAATTTTCAATCATTGGGCTGAGAATAACAGCTAGCTTGTCATCTTGCAGATTTACATAGTTAGTGGAAGCTTGGAGGACATTAGGCTCAAGAGCCTCAAGGATAGATTTCTTCAAGGACTCATTCTTGACTGGTTCAATCAGAGGCCTAGGTATTCTTAGCTTCTGAATTTCTGATTGAAAATTGAAAGAAGAAGGGGACTTGTCAAGGCCTCTTACCTCTATGGCGAGAGCTTTGGGGATGATGGGATCAACTGTAGGCTACTTCTTCTTATTAGCTTGTTATTCTATAGGGACAACAACTCTTTGAACAAGATTTTCCTTGGCATTATTCATCTTTGACCTTAGATTATATCTTTGCTGATCTTCAGTTCGTAGAACAACTTCACCGTCCCACTCTTGGCTGATATGGTCATTGAATAATGACTTTTCATAGGCAGCTAAGGTCAAAAAGGGGGCACTGCCTTTGTCTTCCATACAATGGATCTCATCATCTTCTTTGAACTTCTCTTCTTCCATGACTACATTCTGAAAAAGGACCTTCACCCTTTGGTCTTCATTGGCATCTTTGTTTCTTTGTAGGATCTGCAACTACTCATTTGCCCTTCTATATGGGTTTGGATTTGGAGGAGAAAAGGTATTAGGAACCCATCCTTTCCCAGAATGTTGCTCAACCTTTAATTTGGAAACTTCAGAGGCTAATGACTCTATCATCTTGGCCATTTTATCGATCTTTGGATCTGAAGATGATGAAGGCTCACCCCTCTATCTCCTTCTATCAGCATTACCTTCGAGCTTTTCTACAGCCATGATGTTTGATTCTACTTTCAAGGCTGCATCTTGCATATCAACCAAAGAATCACATCGCCTCTCCCTCAACAGTAAACAGAAGTTAGAATCAAAGGTGTTGGCATAGATGATTCTAGCGGAGGTAGTGGTGGGTTTCACTTTAGCTAGTATCTTGCTTTACATGTGGTTAAATCTCTTATTAAAATCATACAACAACTCACCATTTTCCCTCTTTAAGTTCCCAAACTCATTGTGGTAGTAAAGGAGATCCTTCTTATCCCCCCATTGCTTTAGGAATGCATCGTCTAAGGCGTCAATATCTGCTATATATCTTGGGGTCATTTCCTTGAACCATTTTCTAGCCTCTCCATCTAGGCTTTGGACAAAGACTCTCATCCAGAAATCATCTTCACTAATGTCTAGGTTATCAGCATAGCTATAGAATGACTCAAGATGTTTTTCAACTAAAATGCCTTTAGTCCTAGTGAAATTAGGCATATACTTTTGATATTCTCTAGTAGGCATGGCATTCAAAGGAGTGGGCAGTATTAGAGGTCCATACCTAACAACTATGATTCTTTCCATTTTTCTAGGTGATTGTGGACCTGCCATATCTGTGGTGGCTAAAAGAGTACTGGAAATATGAATGATAGAGGGCTAAGGATTGACTGACAGGACTAAAGGATTATGATGGATAGGAGGTGAGGTTTCCTTTGGGCTTAAAGCAAAAGGAGAACCTAAAGAATAAGGAGCTTTATGAATCTTTGAGAAGTTTTCTTCGCTGCTAGTATTAGATGCTATACTCTCAACATGTATTTATTTTATTACAAGCCTCTCTTGATGAGATATAGGAGATTTTTTAGGTTTACCTAAACCTGATTCTCCTTTCTGCAATAACTTTATTTCTTTGATGATCTTTTCAAGGTTAGGCACTGGGTCAACTTGTAGCTTCTGAGGATTTCTCTCAGTATGCCTCAAAAACTGAGCCAGAACTATGATGTGGAGTTGCCAAGAGGTTTGGACTCTAGTAGAGTCACTAGATAGATGATTACAACCAACAATGTGCCCAGACTTTGTCTATCATCAAAGCTAGATCTGTGTCATTTCCCAGGGAAACTGAGCTTCAGTTTCCTCTCCCCGAAAAAGGTGCCAATTATTTTAAGAAACTCTCCTAGGTTGCAGCTCGGAGATGCATGGTAACATATAATCTTCAATATTGTTCTCTGAACTATTGGAATAAATGATGGTTTGGATCAAGCCAGATAACCATTTAAACTATGTTTTTACTCAATACATGCATGAACACCCTCGGCTTATAAGGCTTTAGACCACTATTGCTCAATAGTTTGTAGATTCAATGAATGGATGGAGAATGCTGACCATACCGATAGATGCATACAAAAATATAAATGAATGGCAAGCTATAGGCAGCAAAAGAGAGTACCGTAAGATGCATATATGACCACATATGAATGGCTAGCTATAGGCATTAAAGAAGCTTGCAAATATAATTCATCAACGCAGAGATAAGATGACAATTATCTGGCATCAGACACAAAAGAAACATGAACGACCTGTTCAAGTGCAAGATTAGAGCAGAAGAGAAAATGGACATTGAACTTATAATAACAAAAGAAGCGTGTATTACTAATGAATGAAGATAAGAAGCTTGAGTAGAAAAGTCTCATTAGTCTTCAAAAGTTGAACCCTTACTACATTTAGCTTTTAGCCTTTTATAGGCTTTTTACAATGCTGTTGAGCTCTCAAAGGCTAGGAGTCTTAATCTGTCATATCTGTCTTGTTAACTGATTGATTCCCTGAATAGGCAAGCATGGCTCGGAGGTTTTCTCCTTTTGATAGAGGAATAACTAGCTTTAGGTAGTTTGATGTGCTATCTGGGAGCTCCCTCGTGCCAGAGATGCTCCATGATCACTTGATGGTTTTAGATAAGTTGCGTCGTTGATGCCTCATGACAGATTTTGTTTCAGGCTGTGTTGCGCTGTAGATGCCCATGATATTTTTGTTTCGAGTTGCTTGTGTTGGGCTGTGCTACTCCATGACTGCTTTTTTGGTTTGGGGTGAGCTGTGCATTCTGTGGCCATCTCCATTCCCCTTCTGGCCTCTGTTAGGTAATGGAAAGGGTCTTTGGGCCTTTGTAATCCCTTAAACATTTATAAATATTGTTTTCCTGTTTTTACACAAAAAATGCTACACACAGCAAAAGCCCACCAATATCTACTTTTCTGGACTTTAAAAAGTCCTTAAACATGGCTTTCTATTCTATTGGGTCCACCCTTAGGGTTATCAAAAGTCACATTCGGCCTATTCCCTGCATATTTCCTTTGTATTATGAAATACGTAAAACACTAAAAATACATGGAAAATGGCTTTCCCCGGACTTCAAAAATTATGTATTTTCCTTCCCGAACCCTTTTGGGTCTAGGCTTCATCGCAATCAGTGCTGCCCTATTTCCCGTTGTATTTCATTATATAACGAAATACATTAAAATGCATTAAAAAATGGCTTTGCCACAAACCTGAAATCTTATGTATTTCATACTTATAATACCGTCGGGTCCAGCTCATCGAGTCACACACATATATATGTAAAGGTCCCAACCCTTAAGGTTTCCGCTGAGAGAGATCTAGCGATGTAACGTGGGTTGTCGATCCACGCGCATGATCGACGGTCCACATTTAATCGCCAATTTCAATCACTCATTCCCCTAGTCTATGCCGATAATCACCGACTCGCCTCCGCTGATTGCGACCCGCCGATCCGATCATTGGTGATCACTGATCAGCAGTGTCTTGCACCGATCCCTAAGTCCTCTGTGTTGGCCGATATGCGATTTGCAGCTTAGATTTGTGTCGTTGATCGGCTAGATCTAACATCTGTTGTTCTTTTGGACTGTTAAGCCTGCAATTTATGGCTTTTCATGATTTGGGAGTGTTTTTGCCTCTCGATAGTGATTTTCTGCCCTTCCAAGGGCTCTTGGCATGCGACTGTTGGTATTTTTAAATGGTCTTAAGCACTATTTGAAGACTTTGGGGCATACTTGGATCCTTTGGCATGATTTTAAGCAAACTTTGGAGACTTTGGGAGTGTTTTGGGTCCATATTTTGGGCCAAACGCCTCCAAGGCTAACAGGACCCTATTTTAAAACTCTCGAAGTATATCCCTCTGTGAAAGGTCAAGGTGAAGGTCTCAAAGGACCCAGATGCTGAACAATTCTCTCTCAACACTCCCCTATTGTCAAAGAATATTACCTTTGAAGTTCCGGGCTTGGCACGATTCCCACATTTGAACCATGAAGATTGGGATTTGGCAGACCTTGAGCAGTTCCCCCACCTTGGTACTGGCACCTTCATGCAGATGGTTTTCTATAGGGAGTCTAGAGTCACTGCATTGGAGCCAGTGGAATGGATTCACAGAGTCAACAAGTCACAGCTGCTAAACCTGTTATGGGTGTCGCACTACCATCGGTCAAACATAAACCTAATAGTTATGAGACAGTGGTTGTGCCTGGTACATGATGAGTTCCTATGGTTGAATGAGCCGATCCCCATAACTGTCATGTTGATCCACAGGATCAAATTATTATCGTACTTTGGGCTAAATTTGACCAAGGTGTTTGGCGAAAAGACAAGCGAGTGTGACCTCGCTAAGAAGATGAAGGACAAGTTTAATCTTGTCAAAAAGTTGTGCAGGTATTCAATTACCACCATTACTGACCTTCTGGTTAAGATTTCCGTGCAAATTCTGGCTGGAAAGGTGATGAGAAAGTGCCACATGGATGAGGTGATGATATGAGTAATTTCTTTAGCGACTTAGTGCACGGAAGGCGTACAAGTCAACTGGGTGTGCTACCTATGTAGTGAGTTCTTCGCGAACTATAGAGAGGCATAGAACGAGAGTAAGAATTTTCACTATTCATGGATGTTGCTCTTAATAGTGTTGGTTGCGTGGGACTTGCTAGAGGATAGCCAATTTCCTCGTGTGGGGACGGATTTACCAGAAGTAGCAAAGTTCACGTCTCTTTGGGTCACGAAAGATGCTCCGCGGGTGATAGAAAGCAAAGTATTCTAGGTGCTAATGGAGGCGAGTATTTGCATGGCCATCAACCCAAAGCCACAGTTGTCACCGACCATGTTCGAGTAGTTTTTGGGGTATGCAGAGTTCAAGGCAGACTTCCACCATGTTTACATCAGAACGTGAAAGGACCCTGACCAGAAATGGTTTGACTTACCCTACTTGGCCACTGATGATGTAATTGTAGAAGTCATCAAGTGTTGGCTAGTAGACTGGCACATTCCATCTAATGAGGCCACTGGGACTAGAAAATCTATGGAGAAAAAGAAGAAGGAAGCAGCCAGACATAAGCTATAGCTGCCGGCTAAAAAGAGGAAGAAAGAGGCTGAGGAGAAGGTCCAAGAAGAAGTAGAGCACACTACAAAAGAACAGGAAAAACAGGAAGAGTGCGGCTTTGACAGAAGCCAAAAATATCCTTCGCCCCAAACGGAGGGAGAAGAGTGGTCAGATCAGGGTGGTGGAGATCAGCAAGAAAGTACTCCCTTTTGGGTGAATCGGTTTAGAGAGGAGGAGAAGGAGGGACCACGCAAGAAGACAAAGGTCTCTAAGTTGTTGCTAGATCCCATTACCTTGACAAAGAGCGACTTGGACGATATTGGTGATAAGGTGAGAGATACAATAGGAGAACTACTACAACAATTTGAGCAGTAGCAGAAGCTAGCACTGGTTGCCATACAGTCAGTCTGCTCGAGCTGCAGATCCAAACAACTAGACCTCAAGTCGGTGTAGGATAGAGGGGCACGACATCCACCAATTTGGCATTAGGGACCACTCAAGCAGCAAAGTTGGTTCAGGTAATGGATCTCCCGATAGTCATGCTACCTGACGCAGCTTTAAATACGGAGGTAGATGCTGACAAGGGAATTTTAAGCACATTGAAGAATGTGGGCCTCAACACAGCCGCACTCCCTAGTGAGTTCCTTCACACACTACAAGTAGGTGTGATCATAGAGCTTAAGGTCCGAGAGCAATGTGCTCTAAGCATGATCAATGAATATAAGGTTAAAAACAAACAAATATTCATTGAGAAGATATCAATGCTGGAGGCATGGAAGAAAGTCCAAGCGCATAACAAGCAAACTGCAACTGTGGTGATCGAAGCATGTAGAACAGTTCTAGAGCTATATATACCAGAAGAAGTGTCGTTGAAGGCCAAGATTAGGAATTTGGTTGTAGGCGTGCGCGATGAAAGGAAAAAAGTGGCCAAGGCTTAGTTGAACTAAACCTTAAAATCAGAGAGCTTGAGTTGAAGTCACAACCTTCAACTCCACCAGAGGTTAGAGAACAACACGAGGTAGTTGTAAAGGATGGAGTCACAACAGTAGATGTCGCAGTGGCGGATTGCACCGTGCTCTTTGAGCAGTCCATGGAGGTAGTCATGACACTCTAGGAGGATATTAACCTGCATAGGTTGAATACAGAAGCCCGTGAATTACAACAAAAGTATGATGAAGCAAGAGCGACGGCGTGCAACATCGCTATCTCACAACAATTGGCTAAGTTGCATGAGGCAAAGAAGTTGCTCGAGTAGGTGGAGGTAACACAAAGGAAAAAGGTGGTCATTAAGGCTAGATTGGGGCCTTGGATGGATGAGGCCTATGTTATCTCTACCACCATCGAGGAGAAGCGGGTGAGCCTACAGAGAACACAACATAAGATAAAGGAAGATAGTGCAGGACCAACAATAGAGCAGCTGGTGGAGCAGATCAAGCAGGTAGCCATGCAAAGCGCAGCTAAGGTAGAAGTAGCATAGGTTGAGCTGGGAGTTCTGCGCTAGTAGAGTGAATTTGGGGCAAATCATGATATTTGTGTTGGGGGCCTATTGGGACAGGGTCCCCTAGGGTCAATTTTGGGGCAAAAGCCCAAGCTTTGAGGCAAAAAGGAAAATGTTTTGTGAAAAGAATGTAAAGTCTCTCCAAAATGTGGTCGCGAAGTGCGTAGATGGTAAAGTGTCATAAATGGTTTTACCCTTCTATTATGTAAGTTGTGTTGGCTTGTATAGACCTACGGACCATGGGATTGTGTAAAAAGGAGATTCTTAGAGAGTCTAAGGCAAGTAGATAATGAAGAATGAATATGTAATGGGTCATTAGTAGTAAGAGCGAAGAAGTCTTAGAGTAGAAGAGAGGCTCTACAACTATGTACACAGAGGTCTAGAGTAGAGTCCACAGCTGAGTACGCGGACCCCTACAAGTGAGTGTGCAGGGAAGTCTTGAGTCTGTAAGAAGAACTAAAGCATTAATAAAGAAGTTATTACAACATTTCCTTTTTTTTGTCTCTTTATTTTTGTTATGAATGAATGTGCTATTATGTTGTGATGAATGATACGTTTATGAACTAATATTGTATTGATGCGTGATTTTACATGATTTACATTTTCATATGAACGCAAGTAATAATAACTATTTACACGGAGAATAACTAGTTTCATGTTAATGTTATCAAATACTTAAGTTGATATGGGTAAATACAGAACTAAGGGTAATTACAAAGTTGCGTAAGTGGTTGATTCACATGTTTAGGGTCCGCGAAAGATAGTTGTAGACCTTCGCAAAGTTCTAGATGTTGACAAAAGGAAGTTATATCGATAATCCTTAAAGGCTTATCGACCTGTGTGAAGGTAGGTTTAGGGCACAAAACGAAATTACACTAATCTCTGGGTGCAGAAACTTGGTTCCAGCATCCTCCCATACTGATTTGGGTGAGACTTCAGTTCACATTCCGCGGGTTGATGCCGAAAGGCCCAGTAGTGTAGGGATTTTTTTGGAAAACTTAAATCTAAACCTAGGTTAGGGCCCACTAAGCCAACACATGTCGATCATCCATGTGAAGACAACTTCAGTCCACCTACAACTAAATGACCAACCAAAATGATCAGAAAAGAAAATATAAAGAAGTAGATTATTATTTTCAATTCATTTGCATTACATTTAGGTAGGCCCTCATTCCTATTCTTCTAGTTGTATGACGACAAGACCTAAGGAGAAATTTAGATATCTCAGGAATATGTTTGCATGTAGTTGTTGTGGTGTAGTGGTGTTACATAACTGAAACATAAAATTGCCTAGATTTTCTCATTGGCTAAAATTTTGCTAGCCCTGTTAATGAAATCTAGTGACCTTAATTTTGTATATTCTCTCCTTCACCCTCTACTTTGATATTTGCGTGGGTTGATGGGAAATGTTCCATATGCTATAGAGGATAATGTGAAGGAGGATGGGTAGGTGCACGAGGCTTCTGTACTATTTTTTCTTAATGTTTTTCTTTCTTGTCAATTCTAGACCAGTAATGCAGGCTCCTACTGCCTAGAAATGTGCATTGTTGATTTTGATTTTTGCGGCATTTAGGAGTACCCATCACGTAGAGGATAAATCTAATATTCTTGTTTCAACTTATTCCCTCAAATTCAGCTATTGCAAAGCCCCTTCAGAGTATAGTATTTTTATTCAGTCAATAGGTTTAAGGGCCAAACCCAAGTCAATGAATCATAGTTTACCCATGTTTGAATGTGGTAAAAGGGTGTACCTAACTGCTTCTCCCATCTCATACTGCAACTCAAATAATATGAGAAAAAGCACATTCTGCACAATCTGGAGAGATGAGATTTCACCCTCCACAGAATTTTATCAACGAACAACTAATTAAACAACTTATGTATGCAAAGCACAATCCTTCATATGGAAGATGGCAGTTGCAAAAAAGGGTGGCATGCACAAGTTCATTATGCAAAGCTCCTTCACACAAGGACTTCCGCACAATGAATTTATGCACTAGGATGAACTTCCATAGTCACATTCATGTAAACGTTATGCAACTATGCTCATCCGGTTTGATAAATTAAATTGTTAATATTTGTATATGTTCTTTGTTTCTATGCATGTAAGAATTTTTAATATGGGTCATTATTAAAGATAATGTATTATAGATTTTATATATTTAATAAAGAAAAATAATTATTGACTTAGTTACATGTTTATTGGATGATTAAATTCTTGCATGGGTTCCCGGAAATATATAACAGTAATGAAAACATGTTAATTGTAGATTTGTTTAGAGCCCCCCACCTACATAAAGGACCTACAACTTTGAAACATATTAATATTAATCACAAATTTGTTTAGCACCCTCCCTACTTAAAGGACTTGCAACTGTGTCAATTCTTGCATAATTGGGTAGAGCAATAGCATAATAGTGTTAGTGTCAATATCAGTGATCAAAGCAGTCTCCAACATAATGACCACTCACAAAATAACTTGGGAAAAATGTTGAGTCAATGCACGTCAATGTGAGGTGAGTGCTATAGTCCTTGGCCAAAAAGAGACTTAAAAAAACCAACATGTGAAAGCAACCATATAAAACAAATAGATGGTTTCACGTCAAATTTCTAAGTTTTGAAGGAAGAGAATCATTTGGTAGCTACTAGCATCATTCTATCATATATATTGTCAGAGTATGGAAAATGTAGCCATTGATTAAATAAATGTTTTCTTCATTCATGTTAGAACTTATCACTATTTGTTTGTAATTGAAGTATTACATATATATTTTTTAATTGGGAGATTGTATTTACATGTACATCTGTAAGTGTTAGTGTTATATGTCATTTTGTCACATCTAGTCAATAGGCCTACAAACTAGATTAATCAACATCCATGAAATCCTTGTCATCATCCCTACACAAAGTTGTAAGTGTGAATCTTCCAAATCCCTGAGTTTTTGGGTCTTACTGCTTCCTTTCAGTGACTTTAAGGCCCAACGCACCCTAGCTATTTAGGCACCTACGTTCAACAACAAGTTGCCCAATTTTGCACCAACGTTGATCAAAACTAGGTTGTCCCTTGTTGGGGGTACATTGATTCTAGAAATTCGGAAAAATAAAAAGAATCCTGAAGCTTCCTCTTCTAGAAGCTTCTAGGAATTTCTACAACCATTTACCTTGGATAAGAACTCCGAATCCTATCTAATCCTATTTTGGATATTTCACCTCTTATCCCTTGAGCTCACCCTCCCATCAAGAGTGGATCTGAAGCCTAGATTGATAAATGGATAAGAATTCCTAAATTACCATACTCTCCTATAAATCTACAACATTAGGGTTGGCTTTTGGAGAGTAGTCAAACCCTCATAATTCTGCTTTGAACCTTAGAGAGTTATCATCTTCATGCATTAGGGTGACATTGTAGTGTGCTTTGTAACAAGGAAGGAAAAGTCAACTTGTAGAGATCTATACAAGATCAACCTCCATTTTTGGTTGTAAACTATCTCCTTTGCATATTAATGCAAAGAGTGTATTGTTTTCCTATATATGTTATGTTATGTTTACATCCATATATTTCAATGCTATGCTAATCCATTGAATAGAGAGATTGGATAATGCTACATAGATGTCGTAGATATTTGGCTTGTGTTGATTGTATGTGTAGGTTCTAATTATAGCAATTGGAGGTACGGTTGAATTTTATAAGCCAAGAGGAGAGAAGAGCTTGTGATGGAATACAATTAAGAATCTTTCCGTTCTCCAATTTCTCTAAAGGGAGCTTTATATTATTTTCTTTTTGTTGTTCTAGATCAAACCACTAGGTCTAGGGAAAATACTTTTGTCCATAGTCGTAAATTCTGAATAACAAATTGGTGACTCCACTAGGGATTGATTCATTCCCTTAGTGGTTTCCTTGACCTTAGCCTTTGTTACACCTCTTGAACGGACCTCTAATGCATCACGTGGTATAAATTTACCCTAGGAAGACCTTTCAATGAGTTGCATTTTATTTTTTGTGTCAGAAATTGGATTTTCCTTGATTAATTCTCCCCCTGATCTACTGACAAAGTGTTTAAATTCACCCTAGCCTCCTCTACACCTGCATTGTAGAGCATTGGTAGCCTATGTACACCTGTTTTGACCTCTGTTTCATGCAAAAATAATTCCCTTTTATGCTTTTCTCTCTGATTAACTTAGTTCCAGTTGGTCCTCCTTGTGTCCCTGAGTGTGTTTCAATCTCTCAGGAGCCTTCATCTTGTTTTATTTTTGTTTTGAGTGCCTTTGATAATAATTTTTTTAGATTTTGCTTTGTTCTTGTCATTAGGTCATTAGCAAATTTATTTCTTGATCATTGGGTTTCTTGATGGAATTATTTTTTCAATCATCATTCTGAATAGTTTCTTCTATTAGTTACTAGGAAAATGTCGTAGTTTTCATTTTAAAATTAAGTGCAATTGAAAAGAAAAATCTTATGCATCATGCATTGCATCTAGGGTTTTGAATGTGAAATTTTAATTAGGAACATTTTGATTAGGGGAATTGCTTAGTATGCTTAAAAATATTGTTTGTTTCATTTTGTATGTTGCATATTGTTTGTTCTCTTCCATCCCATACATAGATTTCCATTGAAAAGAAAAGTTTCATTTTATCATGCTAGTTTGCATTTTAGGATATTTAGGTAAAATTTGTGGTGAGCCTTGAAAATTGAAGCTTAACTCAAGATAAACTTTAAAATGTTGGGTCCCTATAATACTAGTGATTACCCCATTACTATTGTAGTTGCATCCCTTATTAATATTGTTGTGCTCCTATTATCCCCATATTGTTATTACTATGCCCCATAGAATCCCTCTATTGTTATTTTTGTGGTTTTATATTATTATTGTTAGGTCGGCTTGGTTATATTGTGACTCCTTAGACTCCTATATATAGAATGGAGGTTTTTTCATTTGAGTCATCCAAGAATTGTTCATTTGTGTAATGTAAAGGACGTTGCCCCCTCGAAGAGGCTGAATTCTAAGGCGTTGATCTCTCTTTTCTATCTTTTTGTGAGCTGGTTTCATAACATTTGGTATCAGAGCTTTGGATTCTAGGGTTTCGCTGCTCCAAATAGGTCATTGTGGAATTATCGCTATAAGTTTTTTTCTGCTATGTTTCAGAAGCTTAAAAAAAAACCATTGGAGAAGACAACGCGCTGAACATTGGATCTTAATTTCAGAGCTTTTCGCACTATATTTGCGGATATATGATCTGAGGAAGTTGGTCTTTTTGCAGACTCCTAAATTACATTCCAAACAAGTGACTTGGGAAAAATCGTCATAACTTTCTCTCTAAGCATCAGATTGAAATTTCGTAAGAAGTTACAGAAAGAGGACAGACTGTAGTTTCTTGTAGATATTTTTTAGAACCATAGGTCAAAACAGTGACTTTTGGCACGTTGTACAAGTTCGCTCTACTGAACTAGTCTATAATCAAGTCACTATGGGAGATTTCACATAACTCTTCCTTGGAGAATCCAATTTGGGTCAGACTGGTGGCATTGGAAAGAGGACACAGAGGGCTACTATAGGTCGCAATTTCAAAACTGTATGATCAGAAAGTACAGGGATACATCAGAGGCAATATCGAGCTCCTACAAAGTGAAAAAGGGTGTGTAGATTTTTTTAAATTTTTGCTTAAGTTTGGTTTGAAAATTTATTTTGAAGGAATTCAAAGGGCATAGTAGAGCATTATTATCGGTAACTGATGACCCGAGGAAAGAAAATGCAAACACCTAGTAAGCAACCTGAAAGCTCTAGCATGACTCATGAAGAAGAGGAAGAAATGTTACATGATATATCAAAATTACAAGAACAAGTGCAACAAATGTCATTCTCACAAAAGCTAATAGAAGCTAAGATAAATGGCGTGGAAGCTAAGAAGGATTATTTGAAGATAGATTTGAAGAGAGACATGGAGGATTTGAAGACAGATTTGAAGATAGATTTGACAAATTTTCTACAAGAAATACTTACTAATGGTGAAAAGGTACTAAAGGAAACTCATGATGCGAACAAAAGAAATGTTAATCATGATTTCTTAGACTATAATTTGGGATTGAAGACCCACCATATTCCAAAAATCGATATGAGGAAGTTTGATGGCAAGGATCCCGCAACATGGATATTACAGATGGAGCAATTTTTCGATCTCAATAATGCGCAAAACACACAAAAGGTACGTATTGCAACTTTATATTTGGAACCAAATCAGTTTGTATGGTATAAATGGCTTTTCTCTCGTAAACAATTTATCACTTGGGAAATTTTTATGGAAGAATTGATAGCACATTATGAGGATACAAAAAGCAACACTTTTTTTTAGCCAATTGATAAGTCTCAAACAAAAGGGTTCAATAATGGAGCACATTGAGGAGTTCCAAAAATTGAACATAAGGGTAAAAAATATTCCAGAGGAGCATAGGATTGATGTGTTCATAGGGACTTTAAAGGATAATATCCAACATGATGTTCGCCTTTGGGAACCTGATTCATTAGAGAAGGCATTCAAGTTAGCAAGAAAAATGGAGAAAAATTACGGCAACCAGGAAGCATACCACTCACAACTATAAAGAAGGAAGTGTTGTTGCCCCTAGTCTTCCACAACCTATAAGGTTGACACCACAACAATTGGAAGAAAAAAAATAAAAAGGGCTTTGTTACAGTTGTGATAGCAAATACACTAAAGGTCATAAGTGTGCTGAGAAGAAATTATTCTACATAGATTGTGAAGAGGAAGAAGAAAAGGAGCAATAAAGGTGAAAAGAAGAGGATATACTCTAGGAACAAAGCCTAGATAAAGAAGAAATGAATTCGACCATATGTTGTAATGCATTGGCGGGAATTACCACTCCTCAAACCATCAAGATAGAAGGACAAATCAAGAAGAAAAAGGTAATAGTGTTGATTGATTCAGGAAGTACCCACAATTTTATTCATTGTAAGGTAGAAAAAGAATTGAATTGCTTCTTATATCTAGCACCAGAGTGTAAAGTGATGGTTGCAAATGGAGGAACAATAAATTGCTCTGGAAAGTGCCATATTATCAAGCTATCGATGGGAGAATATGTATTGACTAGCCCAATGCTTTCCATTCCAATGGGAGGTGCTGAAGTTGTACTAGGAGTCCAATGGCTACAATCCTTGGGTACAATAGCTTTTAATTTTCAAGAACTTTTCATGAAATTTTCTGTGGAACGAAAGGAAGCTGAATTAAGGGGTATTATAGGGAAACCAGGAAAGATAATTAGCTCTAATGGTATGACAAAGCTTCTAAAAAAGGAACAAAGGGGTGTAATTTCACAATTATGTTTGCTAGATGTTTCCACATTGCAATCATCTATTTCTCCAGATATCCAAAAGGTTTTGGACAATCATTCCAAGGTATTTGAGACTCCCAAAGGTCTCCCACCTATTCATGATCATGATCATGCTATTCATCTGATTCCAAGAAGTGTTCCTCCAAACATCAGGCCGTACAAATATTCCTATGCCCAAAGAGTGAAATTGAACGTATGGTTGCAGAAATGCTAGAGGCTGGTATAATTCAACCGAGTCAAAGTTATTTCTCTGCTCCAGTAGTATTAGTGCACAAGAAGGATGGATCATGGTGCATGTGTCCGGATTATAGGGAGCTGAACATGATCACTATTAAAGATAAGTTTCCCATTCCCGTCATTGATGAATTACTGGATGAATTGCATAGATCAGTTTACGTCACCAAGTTGGATCTTCGTTCAGGATATCATCAAATCAGAATGAAGACTGAAGAAATTCTAAAAACAACATTTAGAACTCATGAGGGTCATTATGAATTTTTGGTCATGCCTTTTGGCCTTACCAATGCACCTTCAACATTTCAAGGTTTGATGAATTCCATTTTCAAACCATTCCTTAAAAAATTTGTGTTAGTATTTTTTGATGATATACTAATCTACAACAAGTCTTGGAAGGATCATGTTGAACATGTTGTCAGGGTGCTACAACTATTGGAGGAGAAACAATTATATGCAAGAAGATCCAAGTGTTTCTTTGGAGTACAAGAGGTGGAATATCTGGGTCATATTGTATCTCATGAAGGAGTTAAAGTAGACCCTAGCAAAATTAAAGCCATTAAGGAATGGAAAATCCCCACATCCATAAAGCATCTGCGAGGATTTCTTGGGTTGACAAGGTATTATCACAAGTTTGTTAAGAATTATGGGAGAATAGCAGCACCTCTAACAACATTATTAAAGAAAGATGCATTTTCATGGACTCCAGAAGCAACAAGGCCTTCGAACATCTTAAAGAGGAAATGTGTCAAGCATCGGTCTTAGCTACACCAGACTTCACAAAAACCTTTATTGTGGAATGTGATGCTTTAGGAAATGGAATTGGTGTTGTTTTAATGCAAGATGAAAGACCCATTGCTTTTGAAAGTTGTCCAATCAAGGGAAAGTTTTTACACAAAGCTATTTATGAGAAGGAAATGTTGGCAATACTCCATGCACTTAAGAAATGGTGACCCTACCTAATGGGAAGACACTTCGTGGTAAAAACAGATGATGATAGCCTTAAATACTTCTTAGAAAAAATATTATCCTCTGAAAGCAACAAAAGTGGGTTACAAAGATGTTGGGTTATGACTTTGAAATCGTCTACAAAAAAGGGAAGAAAAATGTGGTGGCAAATGCACTCTCAAGAAAGGATGAGGATGTGGAATCATTGTTGTGCGCCATTTCTATTATCCAACCAGATTAGATAAATGCAGCAAAGTTGGAATGGAAGAATGACAAAGAAGTGTGGCCACTTATTCGAAAGTTACAACAAGGTTCCAGTATGTCTGATACATTTAGATAGCAAAATGATTCTTTATGGTACAAAGATCACTTATACCTCTGTAAGAATTCTCAACTAAAACAAAAGATTCTTATGGATTTGCACACTTCTCCCTTAGGAGGGCACTCAGGAATTTTTAAAACTTACCATAGGGTTAAGAAGGAATTTTTTTGGGATGGCCTTAAATCGGATATTCAAAAATTTGTGTTGGAATGTTTGGTTTGCCAACAAAATAAAGTTGAAACAATTAAGACACCGGGTCTATTACAATCTTTATCCATTCCAAGCCAACGTTGGGAGGAGGTTACAATGGATTTTATCACAGGTTTACCCAAGTCTAAGGGAAAGAGTGTCATCATGGTGGTAGTTGATAGACTTACCAAGTACGCACACTTTTGTGCATTATCACATCCATTTAAAGCCAGTACAGTTTGTCATGCAGAAAGAGTCAATTTTGCGGACAAAACTGACCTCCCTAGAAGCTAAGGCTTTCTAGTGACAAACAAGACAATTAAGCATTATCTTTCCCTAAATATGCATTTAGAATACAAGCAACCAAGTGTTTAAAACATACCTTTAGTCCAACGCTGTTTGTAGCAGTCCAGCCTCTCCGATCCGGATGAGCTCCTCCTTCTCTTTGAAACCTGCATTCACTAACAAGCAAACGATTACATAGCACTTGAATAACTCATAAAATAAAACATATTCATCATAAATACCAAGGAGTATATGAAACAAATTATATATAACAACTTGTTGAGAAAAATGAACTTAATTGTATTAAGTGGAAACAAAAGAAACCATTACAACCAGTGCCTTGGTGTTGTGCAGGTCCCTCCCAGGGTCCAGCAAGAGTTCTCCTTTACTTTGATCAGCTCACCCACTTCCAAATGAAGCTAAGAAAGGATGGGAATCTCTCCTCTCAAGCTCTATAAGGGAGTCCTAATTTCAGCAGCATCTACCCTTAGGAATGTTCAGCTTTCAACCTCCCCTCCCTCTGGCCCAATGCCTGTATTTATAATGCTTTGGAGGAAGTTAATCAGGTCCACCATCAATGGGATAAGCCCCTCTTTCAATGGGATAGCTCCCCTCTTGATGGGATAAGTTCCTCTTTCATAGGGATGCATGAACCATCTGGAGGTGCTCAATACACGTCAAACCATCTTCTAGAATGCTCTAGATTCAACCACAAGTAACGTTTTTGAAGTAAAACTCACGCCTTTTGACCTTTACAGGAGTACGCACCCACCCCTTTACAGATAGAGCGTACAAGTATGCAGGTATTGTGAACTTGAGGTGCGTACACGCAGGTAAGGTTAAGAGAAACTGCGTAACCAGAGTTAATTGACTTTTTAAGGACTTTCTCTCTTTCTTGGGGTTTGACATGAGGAGTAGAGGTGTAAGACTTGCCAAGGAGGACAGTATGACAGTTGATGGAGCCATAACGACTGCAAATAGTCATGGTGACAAATTTTAGTGTAACAGATTGCCCCCTAAAGTGTGAAGCCTGTAGTAGATTAGGGTTTTATATCATCTAGGAAGGGTGAAGTACTTTATCATTTCAAGGATTATCTTGTGGAGAGCCCAGTCAGAACCTGCAAATATTCAACACAAAATACATATATAAGATCATATCATCACTGAGGTAGGCATTCCCATACTCAGATTGAAAACTTTAACTAACAAACTAACTACTGCTCTGATATAGGAATGATTTCACAGTACATCATAATCACAGACTCATGTAGACACAGCATGGACGTAGCCATCTGTTTATGATTAGTCTACTGTATAATGAATACAAAACTCCTTGCAGCCTGAATGGTGGAAACTAGATCCAGGGTCTTCATTTCTACTTCCCAAAATAGTACGATTCTATCCATGCGAATAAATGAGTTGATGTCGAACATGGTAGAAACCACTTGATTACCAGTCGATGATGTAAACTGTTAACAAGTGTGAGAGAGACCACCAGTGATGTCAATGGTTCTCAAAGTACCCAGTATAATCCATGAGATGTGAGTAAATGTGTTGATGTCGAACATGTCACGGAATCCTTTGATTGAAAGTCAATGATGTAAACTGTCGTCAAAGGCGAGAAACCTGCCATTGATGCATGAAGATTTCAAGGTACTGACGATTTCTAGGTCATCTTTCTAGATAATGTGCTGATGTCGATAGAAAGTGACCCGTTGCAGGCAAGCCCACAACACGAAATCATAAATCAAATTGAAGAAATGTAGCTGTAAGGACTGTCTCAGGGATGGTCAAAATGGATGACAGGTATTTTGCAGATGAATGGTTTATTTGCAGTGACCTCTTGAACACATAACGACACAACAGATGGCTTGGTGACGAGTGACCCAAAGTTAATACACAGAAACCGGCTGAAGATTTTCAATGTGGTTTGATCAACTTTAAGGAAAACGATTTCCCAACCCAGGTGAATGAAAAGTGTCGTGTTCAAGAGTGGTGATAAGGTTTCTTCGAGACAAAGGATAACAAATAGGCTCATTTTTCTATCTTTTCCCCCACCATTTCTGGCAAGTACCTCTTTATTTTTTACAAGCTTGAGGAGGATAACATTTGCTTGATTATAAGCTCATCCTTCGGATGAGTCCAACTTAGTTTAGATTCGAACCCTAAGAAGGAGTGGTCCGTTCCTGTTTGTAATCGAACAGGTCCTTTACTGTGAAATTTTAACGAGTCCAGTATAGGAGAAACTCGGCGTTTTTCAATTTTAGAGAGTCTGAAAAACTTAAGAAGACTCCAGGGTTGACCTTTTTCGTAAATTTGTGTCTCCCAAGCCCGAAAAAGTATAAAATAATACTTGAGAGAACCGCTTGATCTTTACGACCAAGGAGTACTTTCATGATTAGTGTCTTTGACCTGAAAAGTAAAAGGCGATCAAGGACATGTCGTTTTATTTCCAGTATCGAATTTGAAACGACAAAAATCTGGCAATCTTTTCCTGTTTTTACGGTCAGAAAAGGGCTATAAGAAGACCATCTTTTAATTCCGTTTTAACGAGTGTAAAAGAAACGCTCGGCAATCTTTTCATATTTTAGGAGTCAGAAAAGGGCTTAAAGATGACTCTGATGTTTTTGTTTGTAAAAAATGACAATTTTCCCTAAAAATCCTTTTATCCTGCATAAAAACCAACACTTTACTCATACCTGTTTAAGGATAGATAAAAATACTTTGAAAAATACCTTTTCATGGTGAAAAATAAACAAATTTACCATTTATTTACCCAAAAAACCTATAAAAAGGGCTTTTACCACTCATTTTTACCATTTTACTGTTGAGGAGAGAAAAAGGGCTTTTGGCAAGAAACGTCCCGTGGACATTGGGGAGAATCCGACCATCAAAATCGAACGCCGTCTCATCAGGTATTCTACAACATCCTCCTCTTCATTTTCATCCCTTTAGAATTTGTTTTTAGGCCCTAGTTTCATTTTTTGGAGGCTTTGGGGTTTCAAGGTCCGCCTTTCGGGGTACGCAGGTGCTCCACTGGTGACCCGCGTACCCCGACATTTTCTCAGTTGGGAAAATGTCGGGCGTACGCACCTTGCCTTAAGGGAACACACGTACCCACACCCTGTTCCTAAAGGCGGGGTGCGTACCCCGCAAAACGAGTTTTCAAACCCCAATTTCTTCAAAATGGACCAAATTTTTTTTATTTCATTAAATCTAACAGATGTTTTTTTTGGTGTGTAGATTGCCCACCATTCTTGATTGGTGCGAGAGAGAGCACGAAGATGTTGATTTGGTTGCCATTAATCATCAACCGTCCATTGATGCTTTGAAGGCATGCGACCTTTACAAATACTGGGCCATACCTGGCATGAGGGCCCAGGTGCGCTTTCTAGAGTGGTTGGTAGAGAGATGGAATGTCCAGGACCAGTGCTTTTACATTGGAGGGCATCAGCTCGAGATAGAGCCCTCAGATATTTATTTCCTCACTCGGCCTAGTCCCGAAGAGAGTCAAGTGTTCGCCTCTCTTGGTTCGATCCCCAGCGGAGTCACCATTTTGTCATGCGGAAAGAGTCAATTTTGCGGACAAAACTGACCTCCCTAGAAGCTAAGGCTTTCTAGTGACAAACAAGACAATTAAGCACTATCTTTCCCTAAATATGCATTTAGAATACAAGCAACCAGGTGTTTAAAACATACCTTTAGTCCAATGCTGTTTGTAGCAGTCTAGCCTCTCCGATCCGGATGAGCTCCTCCTTCTCTTTGAAACCTGCATTCCCTAACAAGCAAATGATTACATAGCACCTGAATAACTCATAAAATAAAACATATTCATCATAAAGACCAAGGAGTATATGAAACAAATTATATATAACAACTTGTTGAGAAAAATGAACTTAATTGTGTTAAGTGGAAACAAAAGAAACCATTACAACCAGTGCCTTGGTGTTGTTCAGGTCCCTCCCAGGGTCCAGCAGGAGTTATCCTTTACTTTGATCAGCTCACCCACTTCCAAATGAAGCTAAGAAAGGATGGGAATCTCTCCTCTCAAGCTCTATAAGGGAGTCCTAATTTCAGCAGCATCTAGCCTTAGGAATGTTCAGCTTTCAACCTCCCCTCCCTCTGGCCCAATGCCTATATTTATAATGCTTTGGAGGAAGTTAATTAGGTCCACCATCAATGGGATAAGCCCCTCTTTCAATGGGATAGCTCCCCTCTTGATGGGATAAGTTCCTCTTTCATAGGGATGCATGAACCATCTGGAGGCGCTCAATACACGTCAAACCATCTTCTAGAATGCTCTAGATTCGACCACAAGTAACTTTTTTGAAGTAAAACTTGCGCCTTTTGACCTTTACAGGAGTACGCACCCACCCCTCTATAGACAGAGCGTACAAGTACGCAGGTATTGTGAACTTGAGGTGCGTACACGCAGGTAAGGTTAAGAGAAACTGTGTAACCAGAGTTAATTGACTTTTTAAGGACTTTCTCTCTTTCTTGGGGTTTGACATGGGGAGTAGAGGTATAAGACTTGCCAAGGAGGACAGTATGACAGTTGATGGAGCCATACCGACTACAACTATTCATGGTGACAAATTTTAGTGTAACACAGTTTCTACTGCATTTATGGAAACAATTCAAAAGCTACATGGAAACCCAAAGATTATTGTAAGTGACAGAGATCCCATTTTCACTGGAAATTTTTGGATAGAATTATTTTCTTATCTTGGTACTCAGTTAGCTCATAGCTCATCTTATCATCCTCAATCTGATGGGCAAACTGAGATAGTAAACAAATTTTTGGAAGGATATCTTCGTTTCTTTGTATCTGATAAACAGACACAATGGGTCAAATGGTTGCCTCTGGATGAATGGTGGTATAACACTTCCTTCCATACAACAACAAAAATGACCCCATTTATGGCACTTTATGGATATCATCCACCATCCATCATATCATATTTAAAAAATTCTAAGGTTCAAGTAGTGGAACATCACATCGAACATCAACAACAAGTCCTCCAACTCTTAAAGGATAACCTCGTGTTAGCATAGAATAGAATGAAACAATAGGCAGATCAACATTGCAATGAAAGAAGTTTTGATGTAGGTGATTGGGTATTCCTATGGCTACAACCATATAAGAAAATGTCCCTCAAGCAAGCCAAGAAGGATAATAAATTATCACCAAAGTATTATGGTTCGTACAAGGTGTTGCAAAAGATTGGTACTATGGCATACAAATTGGAGCTTCCTGCAGCTTCTCGATTGCACCTAGTTTTCCGTGTTTCATGTTTAAAGAAGGTTATAGGCGACAAGCTCCCAGTTCAAACAATATTGCCAGAACTTGACGAGGAAGGAAAATTATATTGGAACCGGAAGCAGTCACAGAAACAAGAACTCGATAGCTACGAAATTGATCAATTTCGGAGTATCTGATCAAGTGGAAGAACTTATCCGCTGAAGATTCCACATGGGAGGATGATAATTTTATACAAAAGCATCTAAAACTACTCAAGCATTGAGGACAACACTTTTTTGAAGGAGGGGGGCATGTTGGGTCCCTATAATACTAGTGATTACCCCATTACTATTGTAGTTGCATCCCTTATTAATATTGTTGTGCCCCTATTATCCCCATATTGTTATTACTGTGCCCCATAGAATCCCTCTATTGTTATTTTTGTGGCTTTATATTATCATTGTTAGGTCGGCTGGGTTATATTGTGACTCCTTAGACTCCTATATATAGAAAGGAGGTTTTTTCATTTGAATCATCAAAGAATTGTTCATTTGTGTAATGTAAAGGAGGTTGCCCCCTCGAATAGGCTAAATTCTAAGGCGTTGATCTCTCTTTTCTATATTTTTGTGAGCTGGTTGCATAACATAAAACATATTGAATCAATATTTAGGAGCATTTGTAACATTAACACAAACATCTAGAGGTCTAGGCTAGAGAGGTGTTCCAACATCTATAAACATAGGAGTTGTCATTTCTTGCCAACATTGCATTCTTGAGGTGATATCTCATTCCATGTACGTAAGTGTATTAGACCATTCTCCACATACATTCGGGTATATTGGATGATGCTCCACACATGAAAAGTATATGGGAACTCTCTCATCGTACCATTATGCATTAGACAACACTAACGTAAACTACACTTCCATGTACTGTTGAGTATATTTTGGAACTCCACCATAGGTTTCTATCTTTACCATAGGTAACTGAGTTGATCGCCTTGTATCTTGTGGTACACTGATCACAACATTCGGGGAGATTGCATGCCCTATGTAAATCCTTGGTTCTCCAAGGTTGTATATTGTAGTTCATAGTTGCTGGTAAACCTTTATGTCTAGTTCACCCTCTTTGATTTATTATTTTGTGTTAATTGTTAAACTTTATTAATCCAATGTGGAAGAAAAACACCCCATTCCCCATCACTCACGTAAAATGAAAAATAAGCCTCCTCTTCCACTAGATAAAACTCCTGGCCATTGTCAAAATCATAAGAAGATATATACTACCGAATCTAGTACTTCAAGAGCTATTACTTCTAGCACTCCATTTGAGCCAGATCCACCAGAATCATCTTTTCCTGTGAGTACGGAAGTTGAGATTACTCCTCCATTGGATTGTGAATCTAACACATTCAAAATTGAAGCACCTAAAATCTCATTACTTCAGGTTATGGAGCCCGACTATACTGAATTAGAGATTATACAACCTGAGGTTAGACAAGCTATGGTACCTCAGTTATTTATACCTATTACTTTAGGACCTTCCTCTTCTCTTCCTCTTTCTTAGACTCCACCCCAAACCATATATCTTGGACGTGATGGTGAACCTCCTCCACCTAGTCTTGTGAGTATCGAAGAGATTCCATAGGAAGATCCTCAACCCTCCTCTCTGTAGGAATTTACAGGGTAAGTTCCTCAGAAAGAACACCAAAAGGACACCACTCAGAACCAGATCTCAAATCAATACACCAGTATTTTTGACGTGGTTAAAACCCTCAAAGAGGGAAACAGTCCACGGCCTGAGCCAACACGGCCACTTCAGGCAATTTATTAATCAAAGAATGAAAATTTACATAAGCTTTCTCTCATAGACAGATTACCCGAACAATGACCCTCCATGCGCTTTAAATAGAACTCATGGACCAATCGGGTGTCAAGCCACGGATAAAGTGTCAGTAATACCGAGGAGAGAGTGAACCGTCGGATCACTACATATCGTGACCGTCGGATTGTAACAACGGTAAAGAAACACACTTTACCTAACTCTATACTAGACCAAGTTGAACTTAACTATTTCCTATGTGTCGGAATATCCTAACATCCCCCCTTAAGAACAACTTGGGATAGGATTGAAGGATTTACAAATATGACACAATAGGAGAAGGAAGGAGGCACTAGAGCCTATCCCCCCTTAGTGACAACTTCCTGAACTCCAAGCATATATCGAAGTTTAGTGAACTTCGCCTCTGTCAGAGCCTTTGTGAAGATGTCTGCAACCTGAGCATCTGTTGAACAATATTGCACTTCAAGAACATGGTCATGAATGAGCTTTCTGATGAAGTGCATGTGTAGTTCAATGTGTTTGTTGCGCTGATGCTGGACTGGATCTTTGCATAGCTGAATGGCACTTTGATTATCACACCAAAGTGTGGTTGGATGGTGCTGCTCAAAGCCAAACTCTGATAGGATCTGACGAAGCCACAAGGCTTCCTTACTAGCTTCCACGGCACCACGATACTCTGCTTCTACTGACGAAAGAGAAATGGCAGACTGTTTCTTACAAGCCCATGTAATAGGTCCTGAACCAAGAGTGAAGACATAACCAGCAGTAGACTTCCGATCATCAGGGTCACCAGCCCAATTAGAATCAGTGAAACCAACTAATAGAGGAGCTGCTTTGGCACTGTAATGAATCCCAAACTGTATTGTACCTCGAACATAATGAAGTATTCTTTTAGCTGCTTTCCAATGACTTTCACGGGGGTTTTGCATAAAACGAGCAACAAGGCCAACAACAAAGGAAAGGTCAGGATGAGTATGCATTAAATACAAGAGTTTTCCTACAAGTTGACGGTATAAGGTAGCATCAACTTCAGGAGAAGTACAAGAGACTGAAAGTTTGACTCCAGACTGAAAGGGAGAAGGGGATGGCTTACAATTTTCCATGTGAAAATGACGAAGAATATCACAAGCATACTTGGACTGGGAAAGGGAAATACCCTCCTTGGATTGCAAGACTTGAAGACCGAGAAAATAGTGTAAGTGTCCTAAGTCTGTCATTTCAAATTTCTTTTTAAGGTTGGACTTCACATGGTTTATAAGGTTGGGATCACTACCAGTAAGAATAAGATCATCAACATAAAGAACAAGGATGATAAGAGAGTTTCCCACTTTCTTGGTGTAGACAGTATTGTCAGAATAACACCTAGAAAATCCAGATTCTAAAAGAAAGCTATCCATTTTGGCATACCAAGCCCGAGGAGCTTGCTTGAGACCATAAAGAGATTTCTTAAGTCGACATACAAGGCTGGAGTATGTTTGGATGAAGCCAATGGGTTGTTCCATATAGATTTCTTCATGCAAGTTCCCATGCAAGAAGGCAGATTTAACATCCATCTGATGGACTTCCCATTTTAAAGAGGAAGCAAGGGAAAGAACAAGGCGGATAGAGTTCATTTTGGCAACAGGGGAGAAGGTTTCTGTGTAGTCAATGCCTTCAACCTGTGAAAAGCCCTTAGCAACAAGACGAGCTTTATGTTTATCAACTTTCCCATCTGGTCCATACTTGGTTCTGTAAACCCATTTACATCTAACAAGTTTGCATCCCTTTGGTAGAGGAACAAGATCCCATGTATCATTTGCCAACAATGAATGATATTCTTCATTCGTAGCTGCTTCCCAATGTGGATGGCTTGAAGCTTCTGCAAAAGTGTCAGGATCATGATTTACTGGAGCTTGAGCCAGTAAAGAAGAGGCTCTTTCAAACTGAGAACGTGTATGCCGTTGATCTGTAGGATCACCGGCAAGATCACCTGCTGCATCCCAAGTAGCACAGACCCATCTTGGAAGTTGAGGATCTTGAGAAGGTGGGGGAGGATTGTCATCCTCACTTTCATCATCTGAAGAAGAAATGTTTTCAAAAGTAGAAGAGATAGGAAGAGGTGGCACATCCGCTGGACTAGGCTCACAGGCCGATTTATTTTCATCAAATTTTACATCTCTTCTAATGATAACATTTTTCGACTTAAATGGAATAAGTCTATAACCTTTTACATCTTCAGAATATCCAAAAAAAGTACATTTCTCACTCTTAGGTTCTAAAGCTTTATGCTTTTCATCTGGAATATGGGCCCATGCTTCACTTCCAAAAACACGAAAGTGACTTACATCCGGTTTAATGGAACTCCAAGCTTCTTCTGGAGTGATATTCTTTAGAACCTTAGTAGGAGTGCGATTTATTATATAATTTGCACAATTAATTGCTTCGGCCCAAAAACTAAGACTGAGTCCTTTAGATTGCAGCATACAATTAGCCATTTCCTTTAAGGTGCGATTTTTCCTTTCAGCTACACCATTTTGTTGTGGAGTGTATGGAACAGTATGTTGCATTTGAATTCCATTTTCGGTGCAAAAGTTGATGAATGTGTTTTTAACATATTCTCCACCATTATCAGTTCTTAGCTTAAGAATTTGATGTCCAGATTGTTTTTCAACAAAGGCTTTGAAGGCCAAAAAAGTGTTAAATACTTCGCTCTTGAGTTTTAAGAAGTATACCCAAGTGCGTCTGGAGAAATCATAAATGAAAGTTAAGAAATACTTGCAGCCAGAGAATGAAGCAACATGAAGTGGACCACATAAATCACTGTGCACAAGCTGTAAAGGGGCTGAGGCGTGCCAAGAGGCACGTTTTTCAAAACTGTCCCGATGATGTTTTCCGAGTACACATCCGGAACAAACACCATATCTGCAAGATACCATAGGAAGACCTGTCACCATATTTTCTTTACATAGATGCTGAAGGGAGCGATAGTTTAAGTGACCAAATCGCTCATGCCAAAGTTTTCTCACTTCATCATTATGAGCAACAAATACTGAGGGAAGATTTGATGACCCAAAGTTGTGAAACTTATACAACCTTGTGGAATCATCAGCAATACCAGTTGCTAGAATCTGTTTAGGATCTCTTAGATCCTTGATTACAACATCATGAGGTGAAAATTAAACAATTTTACCTTCACCTGAATGAGTTATCTGATATACAGATAGAAGGTTGCAGGATAAGGTTGGAACACATAATACATCATTAAACTGACCATTGTCTAGATGAACAGTTCCAGTCCCTACAACATTAAGAGATCTATCATCACCAACATATATATTTTTGGTGTTACAATCATATAAATAAGAAAACATGGCTTTGTTTTTGGCCATGTGATAAGAGGCTCTAGAATCAATGAGCCACTCATGAGAATGAGAAGAAGAAGATACATTTAATGCATAACCAGACTGAGATGATTGACAACGACATGCAGAAAGTGCCATTCCTGAAGATGAAGTTGAAGTTGAAGTTGAAGAATGCTCCACATGGATGTTATGTTTCTTCATTGCGGCTTCCAAGGCTTCCATCTTCTTAAAGCATTTAGATTCTAAGTGGCCATCTCTATTACAAAAGTTACAATGTCTATCAGTCTTCTTCCATTTGTTTTTATTGGTCTTATCATTTTGCTGAAATGATCTTTCATTTTGAGGGTGAGTTTGCTTAGGACCCTTGTTTGGTTTAGGACCATTCTTTTTAGGATATGACTTCTTAGGATTCTTTGAATTTGGTTGCTGCTGGGCGGCTAACGCTTTCTTGGAAGAGTTTCCAAGATTAAGAAGACCAAGGTGTAAGAGTTTTTCTTGTTCTCTTATTAAAGAATCACAAAAAGAGTCAAAGGAAGGGGCCTTGTAGTCTTTTCCTTGACAAATGAAAGCTTCCCTTGTAGAATGGAAGGTGGAAACAAATACAGAGTAGGCTGGTCCCAACTTAGTAAGGATGGAATAAATAAGGTTACTATCTTCTTTCTTAACCTTAACACCTTCCAAGAGATATCTAAGGGTCTTGAATTTGGACAAGAAATCTTCAATGCAAGAAAAATTATTAGGATCCAATGTAAGCAACTCATTTTCAAGTTGATGGGCTCTAATTTCATTTTTAATCCCAAAAACTTTAGTGATTTGTTCCAATGCTTCATGAGGAGTATCAAGTTCTGCAATATGGAATCTAAGATCAGGCGAAATAGACATCCCTATCAAACCACGTGCTTGATCTTGTCTATTTTCCCATTTTGCAGCCTTGTCTTCATCTTTTGGTTTCTTCTCTTGGCCTGTGGCTATTCTGTAGAGACCTTTACTTCTAAGTAAGTCTTCCATGTAGGATATCCATTGGAAGTAGTTAGTGCTGTCAAGAATGACTTGGCATGGACTTTCCATTTTTTTTTAAAAAACTGAAGCTGAAGATGCTGAAAGTAAGTGTTCCAATAGATAGATCTCGAAAAATTAGGCTGTTTTAAAAAAAACGGCTCTGAAAAAGGCTTCCGGATGAAGAAGTTATGGCTTTTTGAAAAAAAATTGTTGAAGTTGCCGGTAAAGTGCGCGAATGTGCGGGAATGAAAAAAAACGCCCCCACAAAATGGAGATTTGAACCCAAGACCTCTACTCTCTTAAAATAGCTTTGAACCAATTGAGCTATACAAAAAATTTGAGAGAGAGAGAGAGAGAGAGAGAGAGGGGGGGGGGGGGCCCTTGGGTTGCGTGCTTGCCTTGAGAAAGCTCTTTTTTCCTACAAAACAAAAACACAAAACCCAACACGAATATACAAAGAAAAATGAACCTTACGGCTCGAAGTTAGCTTTAGCCGGAAACTAAATATTTTTCTCAATGTTTCTGATTTTCCAAGATCACACTAAGGTGCAGGGAAAAGAGCATACGCATGAGAAAAAAAACTTCCTTTCTGTTTCTGATTTGCCCAGATCGCACAGAGTCGCAGGGAAAAGAGCATACGCAGAAATGAAAGGTATAGATCCGGTAATTAAAAAAAACTAAATAAACAAAAACCGAAATAACCAGAGAGAAAATAACAGTAAACTGCAGATAAACACTGTATACTTCCAGATCTTAAAAATGACGCAGATAGGGCTACCGGAAACCTTTTCGTGTGAAACGAAAGGGGTTCCTCACTGGAACAGATGCTCTGAACACAAAAGAGCAGTCCTCTTGGCCCGAAAGCAGTCAGAAATAGTAGATCTAGGAAACGATAGCCGCTTGCAGTTCTACCGGCTTCAGATTTGGATCACCAACGAACGCGGCCCTCAAATAGCTCTGATACCATGTAGGAATTTACAGGGTAAGTTCCTCAGAAAGAACACCAAAAGGACACCGCTCACAACCAGATCTCAAATCAATACACCAGTATTTTTGACGTGGTTAAAAACCTCAAAGAGGGAAACAGTCCACGACCTGAGCCAACGCGGCCACTTCAGGCAATTTATTAATCAAAGAATGAAAATTTACATAAGCTTTCTTTCATAGACAGATTACCCGAACAATGACCCTCCATGCACTTTAAATAGAACTCATGGACCAATCGGGTGTCAAGCCACGGATCAAGTGTCGGTAATACCGAGGAGAGAGTGAACCGTTGGATCACTACATATCGTGACCGTTGGATTGTAAGTTACAAAATCTACAACGGTAAAGAAACACACTTTACCTAACTCTATACCTAACTCTATACTAGACCAAGTTGAACTTAACTATTTCCTATGTGTCGGAATATCCTAACACTCTCCTATTTGAGTAGGGGATCATTTTTATCAGGCCCATCCTTTTCCTTCTCCTCATACTCCATCTCAACCTCCTTTATTTGGTTCTTTTCCTTCCAACTCACCTTTTAGTTTCCATCAACAATATTGTTTCGGATAGTTAATCATGACTGAATCTATTGTGGTTTCTCAACATGTATCTACTTCCATGTCTGAGACAACCCAAGCTGTAACCTCATCCATGTTTGTAACGTCACTAGAGACATATTTGTATGGTGGCCTATCAGTCCCGCCTGGTTACCAATATTTGTCTGGTACCTTCTCTGGGGCAGCATCCAGCCCATGGACCTCTCCCATGTCATCTACATCTAGAATACCTTTCAACACTTCTTTGATGAGCACTACATAGTCTACTCCTCTTCCTCCATCTACACCTATAGTCTAACATTAGATTGGTCCTTGTGTTAGTGGGTATGGACACCTACAACAATGAAATTCACCTCCTATTTGGAACCCTCCTCTTGGGGGGCAGATACGTCTATATTATCCTCCTCTTTCAACAGAGGGGAAACCTGTTGCGTGGACATTTCCATCTCCTCAAGTTATTTCTTAACCTCATATGAGTCCTCCAAATTCGGGAATGGATACTAATGTTTGCAACCTACCATGCCTATAAACCCTGGCTCGATTGTGGCTTCATATCAATATTTTAACCTCTTCAACCTACATCTTAGATTCCTATTCAACAAATTATATTACAAAATGTTCAAAGTCAAGTGAATGTGAGCCAACCTTTATAGGTTGTCCCTCTAACTCAACCAATTCCGGCGGTATCTGGCACATCTCAAGCCATGTATACCCAACCTTTTCAAGCTAACTTATAATCACAATAGTTTGGAAATGCCATCCCTCAAACATAAATGGGTCAAAATTTGTATGTTATGGCATAGGCACAACCACAACCTAACCCACCTTATCTTGGGATGATGAAAAATTCCATAGGGAAATAATATTAATCGTATCAAGATATCCTTCAAATTCCTTATGATTAGAAAATCTAAACTCATATATTTCAACATTTACAAGGTTATCATGGAGCTGGGCAGCAAGGTTATGTGTATACTGGTTATCAAAATTATCCCTATCTCAGGACACATATACCTATTGCTAAGGTTATCCCACCTTATGCAGGGTATCCTCCACCTGACCTCAACAGGAAATTTCCATTTGCGGCAACTCCCAAATTGCCTGATTTGACTAGCCTCACCAATGATCCTATTGCCCATTCTCCTTGGTGTCCAATTACTCCTACAAAGTTACCTAGTGATATTCCTAAATTCAATGGAAATTCTAGAGAAGGCCTATCCACATATGTGATGACTTATCATTTGTGGTGTTCTTCGAACTCCCTCAATGATGACTTTGTTCATTTGCATCTTTTCTAGTGTACACTCATCGGTACAAAAACAAAATGGTATATCAAATTACCTCGAGCTTTGTTTGAGAAATTCAATGCTTTGGCTACCACATTCTTAACCCATTTCTAGTTACCCATCAGATATGAGACTCAAATTGAACTTTTAACCAATTTCAAACATTCTAATGCCACTCACATTTTTTATCACAGTCATGAGTGGTGACATCATTGTCATTTGGTTAAGACTTTTGTTCCTCAATAATTATTAGCTAAATGGTCCATTAAGTCTCTATTTCCATATATCAAAGAAGATGTTGCCAAAGGCCTAGTCATAAACAAAGAGAAGGTAATTCCTCATGCCCAGTATTTGGATCTCATCTATACCTACTCTGGCATGCTTTATGATAAGATGCGAAATGATCCACGACCTTCCAATTGTCTTCCTCAAACTCCTGGTAAAGAATCACATGTCATTGATGGTATGATTGTTTCTACCATCTAATAGTCGATGAGTAAACCATCTGGTTCAAATCTTTTCGTGACTAGTCAAATACACCCTTCCACTCTTGCGACTTCTACTTTTGAGATCAATGTCATTCAATAATCCAAGAATAGATCTCAACAACCAGGGAGTAAGATTAAAGGGAAAGGTAAGAAGAAGAAATATAATGCTTCACATGATAAAAAAAAATTCATTCTTCTAAAGAAAAATAGAAAACTTGTTACCCGTGTTTGATTTGTAACGAGGAGAATTTCATTTGCAATTGTCCACACCGAGCAGAAGTGAATAGATTCCTTAAATAATCCACTACACCCTTTATGTTGACAAATCCATTTTCGAATTAGGAGACCCATATGGTTGCCTAGGATCCTGGTTCCTCTAACTCGGTTTTGATGCTTTCCTCTGCTAAGCCCAAAAATGATGTTATGGTGGCCACCTGAACTAAAGACTATGGTAATGTGAATCCTTTGAATGGTCCAGTTACTGATCAGCCTACTTGTTCGACTACATCTCCACCAAATTCTACTCCAAATTTTGTACCGAATGAATTGATGATTAATCCTCCCAAGGGTGCTATCCATAAATCAACATTCAACCCTCATGAAAGAGCCACTCATAATTGTAACAAAATTGAGGACCTGGCTTGGGCTCCATCATCTATGTCGACTCTTGAGGTGTTGCAAAATTGCCCTGCCCAAAAGAAAGCTTTACTTTCAACAATTGGATGTATTTATCCTTTGGATTCCAACATAGTAGTTTTTAACTATGAGAACTATACACCTCAACTTCCAGCTCAATTAGCCTTCATGATCTAGGTTGTTATTCATGGTAAGAATATTCATCATTCCATTGTGGATGAAGGAGCCTCAACCTATATTATGTCCATATCTTGCTGGAAGGCCATTGGTTCTCCCCAATTAAGTCAGTCATCGACCACTTTGAAGGCTTTTGATGGAAGATACCATAAATTGTGTGGGATTTTAAATTCTCTATAGATAGAATTAAGGTGAAATACCATGGAAATATAATTTGAAGTTATTGATGGATCATTTGATTATAGTCTTCTACTGGGTCACACGTGGGTTTATTCCATGGTTGCGATTGTTTCGACGCATTTTAGAATGATTGATTTTCCTCACAAAGGTGGTATAGTAGCTATTGATCAACTCAATTTCTTTGCCATCAATTCTTTAGTTATTTAGAGCGTCCCTCTCATGGGGGAGACCCATCACCCATAATAGCATGTTGGGGTTGGACTTCTTAAGGATTCCTCTCTCATGGGAACCTTTTCGCTTCCTCCTCCTTATTTTCCCGACAAATCTACTTTAGTTTCCTATATTAATATGATCTCTTCTGGTATACTCCAGTTGATCCATGGATAGTGCTAGATCAATCTAATATCGAAAGTTTTGGTGACCGTATGTGGCTCAACCCCATTAAGCTTGAATAAAAGGCCATATATTTGGCTTGTGCAACTTATTGTGACCCTTCCTCTTCGATTGATTGGGTTGATCATTCTTTATATTATGGTACATCATCTAACACTTTCTCTCATACATGTTCTACCAATGAAAGCATCATGGAGATCATGATGCACCATGGGACAACCATCATCATCATTCTCCTTGCTAAATTATTTCAAGGACAATCTTAGTGAACATTATCGACCTGATAGCATTGAGTTTTCTATGAATTTTGCATCCATCTACGATGTCAATTCTAAGAAGAACTTGTCGAACAATGAAGAGACTATTCCTCTCGACATTTCAATCAAATCTAGTATCGTTGAAAATCTAAATATCGATTTGTCTTGCTCTCTTAATGAGGTGAAGACTTATAAAACCCTATTCCGGGAGTTTAGAGATGTTTTTTACTAGTCTTATGAAGAAATTCCAAGTATCGATCAGAACATCATTGTGTGTGAAACTAAGACATATCCTGATGCCAAACTAGTTCGATAGTGCCTTTGTTCTATCCATCCAAAGAAGGCTGCTTCTATTAATGCCAAATTTGAGAAAATTCTACATGGTGGTTTCATCAATATCATACCTTTCACTGATTCGGTGTCTAATATTGTTCCAGTCATGAATAAATAGGGAATAATTCATGCATGTGTTGATTATTGTGATATAAATCATGCTAGTCTGAAGGAAAATTATCCCACCTTGTTCATCAACTAGATTATTGATGATTGTGCTAGTTGTGAAATATTTTCATTTATGGATTGATTCTCTAGCTATAATCAAATCAACATTCTTCCAAGATACCAACATAAAACTGCGTTTATATGTCCCTCAGGCACATTTGCATATCCAAAACTCCCTTTTGGATTAAAGAATGTTGAGGCTACATTTTAGAGGGAAATGAATTATGCCTTCCACGACATCAAACATATTAGACAACACTATTTGGATTATTTCCCTGCTTATTTGAAATATCGGGTTGATCACCCAATGCATCTAAGGGCCATATTTTTATGATGTAGACATTATAACATTCGACTCAATTTGAAAAAATGTGTGTTTTGTGTAAGTTCCAGTTGACTTCTCGGTTTCGTGATATCAAAACATGGAATTTGTATTGACCCATTGAAAGTACAAGCGATCATTGATATGCCTACTCCTTCTTCCCTCCTTCAGCTTCAATGACTTTAAAGGAAGGTTAACTTTCTTCGAAGGTTCATTCCTAGCTACACCTAACTGACCAAATATTTACTCTCTTGTTAAAGTAAGGGGTTCCATTCCATTGGGATGACACTACTTAAAATTCATTCAATGCCTTGAAATATGTACTAATTTTGGAATCCTTGTTATACCCCCTAGATTACCAACGAGATTATTTCTTGTACCTTGTCATTGCAGTTACTACCATTGCTATGGTGTTGGTTCAGGAGAATGATGCTAGAACTAAACATCTAATTTATTACTTGAGTTAGAATCTCAATGATACTGAAGTCAAGTACACTCATGTCGAAAAGTTAGCTTTGGTGTTTGTCCAAGTTGTCCAGAGATTTCACCATTACACACTGCTTTGCAAAACTATGGTTTTTTCCGACTATAAACCCATGACATACATATTATCGTGACAATTTCTAGGGGGTAAGTACTCTAAGTGGATTTTTATCCTGCAATTTTTCTATTTCGAATTCATCAAATTCAAGTCTAAGAAATCCTTAGTTTTTTCCAAGATTATTTCTGACCTTTTCACTCCTAAGACTGCGGCAACATTTGGCGATTCTACTCCGGATGAGTCGTTTTTTTTTTATCTCATCATCTGACCCATGGTATGGACACATTATCATATATCTCTAGACCCATAATTGATGGTCTGATACCTCTTGCTCTAACCAACAACATATCTGATATCAAGATAAACATTATATTATAATCAGTGACACCCTTTATCGTTATGGTATCGATATAGTTTTTTATGGTGCCTCACTCATGGGGCATGTGGTGGTCATTTGTCATATTATCCAATTCATATAAGATCATACATGTTGGTTACTTTTGGCCCACCATATTTCGAGACTACATTCTAGTCATACAAAAGTGTCATGCATACCAAATATATGATCATAAGACCATGCTCCACCCGCTCCTTTGCATCATGTTATAGTCATTTTTCCTTTTGCAAAACTACTCATTGATTTCGTGAGATCTAACCCTCACTCGACTGGGGGTTGTGGATATATCATTGTAACGGTTTATTATTATACCAAGTGGGATAAGGTGATGCTTACATACAATAATACCAGCGAAACAAATGCTCTATTTTTCTTCAATCATGACATCACACTGTTTGGTGTTCTACAGGATGTACTCATAGACCATGGAAAACATTTTCACAATCACATTATGTCTGATCTAACTACCAAGCTGAGACTTTCCCATGAAGCTTCCACTCCCTACTACCCTCAGGTGAATGGGAAAGTTGAGGCAATCAATAAAGTTCTCAAAACAATTCTTCAACATATGATAGGGGTCAACAAATCAGATTGACATCTTATTATTTATGCGGCCTTGTGGGTGTATCAATCCTATCTTCAGACTGCTACCAGTTCACACCATTCCAATAGGTTTATGGTCTGTAAGAAATCCTTCCAATTGAATGTGAAATTTTGTCTCTCAGACTTGTTGTTGAACTCCTCCCTATCACTTCCATGGAAGAGGAACGTCTCTTACATCTGACATGCTTAGATGAAACCCAATGTGATGCCACAATGGCTAATTAAGCCCATAAGAAACGTATCAAGGCACAATATGACAAGAGTGTCAATCCTTGTGTCTTCTCGGAAGGAGACCTTGTCTTGTTATACAACCAAGAGTTTGATAAACTAGGATCAGGGAAGTTTGAGCCATTATGGCTAGGTCTATACCTGTCAAACGTGTTCTTGCTAAAGGGGCCTATGAGCTAGTTGATTTTGATGGAGCTACCTTGGTGTAGCCTAGAAATGGGTTCTACCTTAAGAAATACTATGCTTTAGTCTTTGTGTAGTAGACTGTACACATGTTGTACATAGGCGTGATTGAGTGTGTTTGCAGTGTGTTCTCTTAAGAGTTTCCTAGGTTTATGTTAATCATGTTTCCATTTGATTTGATGATGTTGACATCCCTCGAACCATATGTTGGTTATACTAATGGTGCTAGTCATAGTACTTAGAACCTCTCTTGCACATCCTAGGCTATATATGCTTTGAATGGTGGGTTAGTTAGTTTACAAGGGATTATTATAAGTCACTCTACAAATAAAATCGTTGAGTATAGCGCAACGATCAAACTGTTGTTTGATGCTATTTCACATGGTATCCACTATATAGTTACCAAATTGGACTCACAGCTTGTAGTACTACAATTGATTAATGCCTATTCAATTAGGAGTCCAACTATGTTTCACATGTTCATAAGGGTTCGCCTTCTAGAAAGATATTTGATTTCATCTAGTATCAACATATTTCTAAAAATATAAATACATTGACGGATGCATTGACTAATCACGTTTTAGATAGACATTTGCGACACATGTAAATCAAATTCCATATACATAACATACATTGAAAGAGATAATAGAACCATAAGAAACACTGAAAATAGTTATATATATATATATCTATATATATATATATATATATATATATATATATATATATATATATATATATATATATATATATATATATATATATATATATATATATATATATATATATATATATATATATATACATATCAAAGTTTGGTTTTACAAAATTTGTGCCCGAGACACATGAGGCCACATGGACTAAGATATACATGTAGTCAAAATATGGCTGTATGACTGCTAGTAGAATAATCATAGTTCTCATGGTAGCACACCACCACGTGAACCATATTGCACAATAACTGTCTGATACGACCATGAAAGACAATAGTATATCATTACAGTCTCATAGGAAGCTCATTGACCCTAGTCTCAATTATGCCACAGGTCAATCGGTCCATGTGATACTCAACCTCTGCAAGGGTGGTGGCCATATTGATATCCTAGAGTACCTCTCATTCCACTGCAGAAAAATATACTACTGCCACTGGCTATTGTGGGTCTCCTACACGATAAAGATAAGAATATCCCACAGGTTGAGGTCCAATATCTACATGTCTACAAATCAATAGTTTAGTCTTAGATACATCAAAAATCACAAAAAATTTGTAAAACTTAAAAAATCCACAAAATGGTCAGAATGTTTTACCTATGGCACCCCATCGTTCACAATCAGGAAGCACAAGCTTTGGGTCTCTGTGGAAATCCATCCCTATGTATGGATAATCGTCTATCATAATGAGTTGCATATGCAACCATCTGAAGAAGAATGGTGTGATGCTCATTGATGGCGGATCTGCATGTCCTAGACATGAGATCCACGCATCTCCTCATTTGTGGGCTCAATCAAGATATGTTGTGGTCTGAGCAATGGAATATGCTCTAGGGAAAATAAACCAAGATCAAACCATAGCCAAAGTTATTTAATCATCCATATATTTCCTTGGTCAGCTTCTCCTTCATGTTTACTAGTTCCCCCTCACTCCAGTTGAATATTGTTGGCTCCAAACATTCTAGAGCATACTGCATATGGGATCTATTCATCACATGTAGAGTCACACTACTGACCAATTTGGCGATGATAAACTAGATCGTTCTTAAAGGAAAAACGACCACATCTTTGATGTCGATTTTTCCATCCTTAGTTGATTGGGATATCGGTCGACAATGTGCACTGATGTAATATTTGTCTGTCTCTCCACCACTCCTTGAATCAAATAAAGAGATGGGGGCACCTTGCCTTGATAGACCAGTCAAGAAATATATATCTTCTACATGTATTTCCAACATCATTACACCTAGTTTGAATGCATGTGCTTGAACATCCCATGCACGTACAAGATACCTCAATAATTCCATCTACTACCTCATACCACGAAGCTTGAAAAATTTTAAGAGTCCAAAATCTCTTAAATCCTGGGTTGTGGTAGGATCATTAGCTATAGTCAAATATTATTCCTCATGTTCTCTTTCCCTCCATATCAAGGTCATTTTGTTCCAATAGACACATGAAACATCACAATAAGGATCTGTTGGGTGTGTGTTATATTCTTTCCACGACTAACCCTAGTAGTGAAGCTAGGGGTTATAAGGGGGCACACACCCCCCACTTCATTGTGTCAGGCGCAGTGCCCCTGGGAAATTTTTTTTGGACCCTATATTAGGTGGGCGAACCTACATATGGTTTTGTGCATGGTTTTCGCACATGGTTTTATGGATGATGGTTTTCTGCCCATGGTATTTTGTAGATCTGGTCAAGAGAACTATGGTTATGTTCTAATCTAGGGTTAATGGATTGAGTTTTGTAACATTGAAAGGAATATAATGAAAAAATCAATCTGGTAGTCCCGGTTTTGGCATCCAGGGGAAAATCTCTGAGTATATCTTTTTTATGTTTCATGCTGTCGTCATTGTTTATTTTATGTTTTTAAAATTTGTATGCAGGTAATTTCTATATGGGGTTAAAACCTACAAGATCATTAGGAAAAATTTCATGAAAAAAACTAGAGAAATTTTGAGGCAAAGAAGAAAAATAAGATTGGGAATTGCGGTCAATGCACCATGCTAAGGGCAGACAGTGCATTGCAATGCTCTCCCTTGTTCATTTTTCTCCTGTTCAGTGCACCTTTCGACCTTGTAGGGGTGAGTTGGACCTATGGCGAGGAATTAGAGCGCTAGGGCCCTAAAAAAATTGGAAACATTTGAATGAAATCATAAAATGGAATCATGAAAGGAAAGAGGAAGGTTATAGCTCCCACTTAGAAGTGACGATGCTTGAAATGATCCACTAGATTGGTCATAATCTACTACAGAAGATCGGGGGGAAAAACAATTAGAACTCACTCTCCAAGAGGTAAGATGTGAAATGGTAAAAATGAGTTACCTTTTTCCTATTTTATGGTCATTTTCATCATTATTTTATTATATTTTTAATGTTTTGACCTAAATGTGATCCACTTTTATCATGAAACAAGTATTTTTAATCTTTTAGTGGTGTTTTGAGCAAGTTGATGCTATTTAATAGATTTGACGATGTCTGAATTGAAACAAGTCATTTTGATGAAAGAGAATATTTTTATTGATTTTTTTTGTCTCTATAAACCTATGAAAAAGGAACCCCTTGGAGTCCTCATTCAACTCTTTTCAGACTCCCAATATATGAAAATGTTTCCAAGAACTTGTCTTTTTGAACTCATTAAAGTAAATGAAAAGACGTCTACTCGGTATAAGTTTAACCCTTCTCTGGACTGAGATAGACTAATTATGAAAAGTGCATACCTTAGTCGAACATGATTAAGATGTTCTCCTTAGTATCATTTTATTCCTTTTCAAACTCAAGAGACAGCTTTACAAAAAGGAACCTTTGAAGTTTTCTTTCTTGCCTCTTTTTCAAACTCTCTAAACATGAAAAAGAAGCCGAGTTGGACCTTCGTTGTACTCATAAAAACATCAGGGTTTGTTAAATATACTCACAGGGAATCATCTGAGGGATGAATTTACAGATCAAGCATATGTTATCCTCGTCAAGCTTGTTAGAAGATAAAGAGGTACTGACTAGAAATGGTTGGGGAAAAGGGGAAAACATGCTACTCCACCTATTATGACAGTGAGTCGCTCTTGAACAAGACACTCATTCACTTCATGTTTGTGACTATTGGTTTGAGAAATCTACTTGTCTTTTATTTCATCACACCATTTCAAATCCTTCATTCTCAGTTCTGGGTCAATGCTTCAAACTCCATTCAATGTCATTGATGTGTTCAAGATAATTCATTCAATTGATATCTTCTATGAAAATCTTAAGCCTTCATTCCATGTTTTTCATACTTGAACTAGTTCAACATCAACATCATTTTGTCTCGAATCATGATACCTGTTTCATGTTGTTGATGGGGGATACATCAAGGCCCTCCTATGATGAGTTGCTTCCTATCGACATCAACTCACTATCTAGGAAGTTGAATTAGAAACTCTTCATTTAGTACCTTGGGACTTGTATACTTTAATGACAAGTTTCCTCTCTCTCGGCAACAACTTTTCATCATTGGGCTTCAACCGACAGATTCTTTGTGGTGCTCGACTTCAACTCATTCATTCACACCATACAGATTGTATTGTAGTACCTTAAGATCCATTAACATCATCGGTGGTTTCTATCGCATATGTGAACATTTTACATCATTGGCCAGTAATCATATGGTGTCTACCATGTTTGACTCCAACTCATTTATTCACATGGTTAGATTCATAAATTCGGTGATCAAGTGAATGATATGGAAGACCCCATATCTAGTTCCATCTACCTAGGTCACAATTTCTGGATTAACGCAAGATTACAAGGCATGATGGCTATGATCATACATATGGTCATCTAATCATGGATCCACACTCCATCATTACTCGAAACAACTTCTTGATCATTCTACATGTAATGTTAGCTTATGTGCTAAGCATGGGTAAGCCTCCCTTAGCAGAAATATCATGGTGAAAATGTATCGTAACAAATGATGATCTCGACTAGTTGTTCTTGATCCGAAATTGTCACAATGTAAATCACTTCAGTCATCAACTATCATTTCTGAATTTGTACATTAGGGGGGAATCTATTATAGGCCATTTTGTCACACTTGGACAATAAGCCTACAAAGTGGATCAATCAACATCCATTAACACCTTGTCATCATCCCTACTAAAATACCTAAGCATGACTCTTGCAAATCCCTAAGTTTCTAGGTTTGACTGCTTCATTTAAGTGCTTTTAAGTCCCAGTGCACCCTAGCTCTTTAGGGACTTGCATTTAGTAGCAAGTTTCCTAGTTCTTCACTAGCACTGATCAACAACAAGTTGTCCCTTGTTGGGGGTGCGTTGATTCTAAAAATTCAGTTAAAATAAAAATAATCCTGAAGCTTCCTCTTCCAGAAGCTTCCAAGACTTGTTACAAACATTTATCTTGGATAATAATTTTGAATCATCTCTGATCCTACCTTGGAGATTTCACCTCTTATCCCTTGAGCTCATCCTCCCATCAAGAGTGTATCTCAAGCCTAGATTGGTAAATGGATAATAATTCCTAAAATACCATACTCTCTTATAAATCTACAACCATCTACAACATCAGGGGTGGCTTTTGGAGACTAATCATACCCTCATGTTGTTGCTTTGAACCTTAGAGAGTTATCATTTTCATGCATTAGGGTGACATTGAGGTGTGATTTATGACAAGGAAGAACAAGTCAACTTGGGGAGATCTCTACAAGATCAATTTCCATTTTTGATTGTAAACTCTCTCATTTTCATATTAATACAAAGAGTATATAGTTTTCCTATATTTTTTAAGTTATGTTTACATTCATATATTTCAATGATATGTTTATCCATTGAATATAGTGATTGGATAATGCTACATAGATGTTGTAGATCTTTGGCTTGTGTTGATTGTATGTGGAGGTTCTAATTATAGCAATTGGAGCTATGATTAGAGGTTACAAGCTGAGAGGAGAGAAGAGCTTGTGACGAATCACAAGTAAGAATATTTATATTCTCCAATTTCTCCAAGGGGAACTTTATATTCTTTTCTTTATGTTGTTCTAGATTGGGTGACTAGGTCAAGGGAAGATACTTATGTCCATAATCACAAATTCTGAATAACAGTTAGGTAACTCTACCACTTAATATTTCTTGAGTTTGATGTTAGTGGCTAGTTGGTGTGGCTATCAATTAAACATAGGAGGAGATATGAATTACCTTATTTCACTTGAAAACAATTGAGACCAATGAACTAGTCATCAATCAACCCATTGCAATTAGAATTGAATGCACAAATAGAACCATGGTGGTGTCTCATCCTTGAGAAACTTAAGATATCAAGTTCACTTTGATATGAATGTGAAAAGGAATCAAGCTAGAGATAGAGATCTTAGTGATAGAATACTTGTGTAGCTTTGATTATCATTGCATTGCTAATAAGTGGCTTTTCCATTAAAGTTACACTAGAGAACAAACAATCTTACTAATCTTAACCAATGTTGTAGAGTAGTTGTGCTCAAAATTACGACAAGAAAAAAATCTTTGTAACCATTTTAAACATTAATATATATGTCCAAAATTGATAATAGAGAACAAAAACTGACTCATTTCCACAAATTAGTCATGTTGGTGAAATGAGTGAGATATAAGTCTTTTGTTTGTGGATCACATCTGTAGTCCTCACAAGCCATAAAATTTTGGAGAGAGCCACGTGAACTCCTCAAGAGAGAAAAATTATCCTATGATCTTATAAAAAGATCCATATGAAAACAAAGTTGTGATTGTCGAGACGCTTTAAGAAACAAATTTGGAAAATATGATACTCTTTAGGAATATGGTGGTTTCTCTCGATGTAAAAATGGTGGAAGTAAATTTAGGGTTGATTAATAAGAACAATCACACTACATGGCCACCAGAGGATAGGTTTCATTAGTAATACAAAAATATACATCTATACAGTTGTTGAGTACTAGAGAAGGTATGTTATTATCATTTATTTTGTCATTTTTTCTGTAAAATGCATAACTCTTTGCATCATGAACTAGGTAGATGATAAGAAATTATGATAAGATCTATAGGATTTGTATGTAACACAAAATAACTAATAATTTCCATTTTCTTATGCAGGAAAAGGAGAAAACGGAAGATTTCCGTCCCAAAGGAAAAGACAGGACAAAGTTAACTGATGTCCCTTGGACAGGGAACCGCATGCAAACAAGGCAATCCAAATTGGAGCGTATCAGCTAGAAAAGGGAAAAGGAGATACCAAATCGGTGCAAGAGAACAAGAGGATAACTGAGAATTAATATTTTGGCGAATCCCTCAGGCTCCTTTAATCCTAAGGGATCGCTATCTTAAATATTTTTTGTATTGTTGATATCTCTGCTCGGCTATTAGAAGGGGCAACACTGCTAGCCCGGGGGGAAGAACTGTTGTTTTTTTATGAAATTATCCTCTGTATTTGGAACTTTGATCATCAACTCTTGTTGAAGAGTGATCCAATGTAACTATGATTTGATGTTTTAATATAAATCTGGTTGCCATTCCATCTTTGATTCTGGAGTAATCTCAAGCGGTGTGTCCCTAGAGGCTAAGGGCCTGACCCTGGTGGAACACTTGCTCTTGTAACATTATTTCTAATTCGTGTGTGGTTTTCGTTATTAGCTCTATTCAGTAATCTGATGTGTTTTGCTATTTTACATAACGGTTCTGTTATATGTTGTTTATGCTCAATTGAGTGATGTTGTTCTCTATAATAGGAATGTTGTGTTGTTTAATCTGACTTTATAATGCATTGTTGTTCCTTTAACCATTGATATAACATTGTTGTTCCTTATCGATTGCCATTGCTGCTTGATTGCAGAGTAACCATGTTGTACATTCATAAATCGGTATCACTGTATTTATCTATGGTTTACACTTAACCGCGATTGTTCTTCAACTGGTGTTGCTATTCCATTACGAATCAGAATCGTTATTCTTTATAACTATGATTTATACTTGTTGTATTGAAGTCAAATTATTGTTACTTTCAATATTAAGCGTGTTGTGTGTGATATTCATTTTGGTTTACTGAACATTTATATTTGATTCAAGTTGTTGTTTTATATTTCATCTCTGTTAGTTGCCATTCTATTTCCGTTTGCTATCCGATTTATCTTTAGAGTAAAGATTGTTACCTAATTCCTGTAGGATATAATTTTTGCATTCATTTTCATAGATTAAGGTTTTTCTGTTCAATCTTGTTCATAAGAATAGTTGCTGTTCCATTTCTTGTCATTTGTATTATTGTTGCTTTGGTGTCCAAAACGATCTGAGATTGTAGTGAGCATTGACATATGTTGTCTAGTTCCCAGATTGATGATCTTTTCCTTGATTTTCTTTTAATTACATCAGTTTACAGAGGGATGAGTTACCATTACTATACCCTTTACTGATAAATTGCTATAGTTTTCAGAGTGCATGATTTGAGTTTTAAGGTTCTTTTCTGTAAGTAGATCTCATTTCAAGCATCTGTTTACTCTTGTATTTAGAGCACTATACTACTAGCATTACTCTGACAAATGACTGCCTCAAACTGAGTACACTCTTTGAGATAACAAATCATTCCTAGATTGATAAGTTAATGTAGGGTAAATAGGGGTGAAAAACACCCTTTTCGCTACTCGACATTTTGGTGCCGTTGCCAAGGAAGAGTGTAGCCATTTGTTTCTTTTCCAGAGTGATATAAGAACTTGCTAGGAGAGAATTGGGTTTTAAAAACAGAAGGTAACAACATGTGTACAGAGCATGTAATAGCCCTGCTCCCCTGCCTGCTTTCCTACAGATTTGTTGCTGTTCTTTGGGTAGAAATTAACATTTGATTTGTGTGCATGAATAAGTAGAAAAAGCCTGAAAAGAATTCTAAACCACTACCCAAGTCTGACAAAGCTAAGGGGCCAGTGATCCTTGGCCGATCAACATTTATAGATGAAATCCTTAAGAAAGTAGAATCTGAGCCTTCGGTAGGACCTAGAAAAGTTGTTTCTAGACAACCTACTAGTTCCCTTCAGGCCACAAGATCACCATCTGTAGCCTTTGCTGAGGTGCATAGTCAAACCGAAGAGCAAGATTTTCAAGAAATTGAGAATTCTAGCCCAAAATCATTGCAAGAAGGGAACCTTAGCAACCTCTGTGAAGGGAAAAGAGAAACAGGAGAAACTGAAGAACCAAGATCTCCTCTTGGGATAATTCAATCATTAAGTAGCCCAAATAAGGGAAGTGCTACAAAAATCATTTATAACGAAGTTGAAGAACCTCAAGAACTAGAATCCCCCTAGACATTAGGCACTCTCATCATCCCAGATAAAGGAAGTGCTGTTAAGGCCATTCCTGTTAAAGCCATTCCCCCTCGACAGCCTAGGAATACCCTCCTAGATATCCTAGAAGGTTATTGGCATATATTTGACCAAATGGCCCAGAACCAGCCAAACACCCAAACCTCTACGCTGCAATACCCCATTGTGGATACTGCAGCTAATGCACCTATGAAAGAAATTCCTCTCCAGCATATCCCTACATTCCATGGCCTTACATCAGAAGATCCGGATGCATTGTTTTTTGAATTTGATGTGCTATGTAGAGGATATGACTATACCACCAATCCCCAGAAACTAAAATTGTTTCCCTCTACATTAAAAGGGAATAATTTAAAATGGTTTATGGGATTGGGTGGTGGTGTTATAAACAATTGGGATCAAATGAAAGATGCTTTTCTAAAGAAATATCAGGACTATTGCAAGTCTAGAGAATTAAAAGATGAAATATTTTAGATGGTAACTAGACCGAATGAAATATTAGAAGAGTATGTTGAATGTTTCCAGTATAATCTTCAAAGATCTCCTTATACATCATTACGCTTACCTAATAATGAATTAAAAACAGCATTAATTAGGGGAATGAAGGAACAATGGATTGAAACACTAAATATTATGGGAAAAGGAGATATTTATTAGGAAAATTTTGCTGACATTATTGATTTATGTATCAGGAGCTCGAGAGGCAACACAAGACTAAAACTGGTGGAACATGACAGATTCACAAGAGACAACAAGATCTCTGCAGATAGAGTAACTCGCGCAGAAATTGGAAATTTATTAGAAAATTTTAAAACTGACATATTGGGGACACTGACAACAAAACTTGATATTATGCAGGCCAAACAAAAGCAAGCAGAGGCAAAAAAGAATTTGCCAATCTTCTGTCCCAGATGCAAAAAGAAACACAGCCACAAGGAGTGTCCATTATATACAGTCCAAGTTTGCACCATTTGTACAAAAGACCACTCTACAGAGAGTTGTCCCTCACTTCCGGGATTGAAAGCAATATACAAGGAAGCAGAAGAAGAGCCAGAACTAGTGTACCTACTCAATCAGCGCCGTCAATGGCAGCCGCGACAAATAGGTATGTTCCCAGATCTAGCTTCTTCTTTTCAGCCTCTGCAATATCATGCTCAACAATATAATACAATGTGGAAAAATCAACCTCCCTTCTCAAATTGGTCACAACAACCATTTCCTTCATCATCACCATGGCCAAACCAAGCAAGTCAACCCAGTTGGCCAAATTTTCCCTATACTCCACCATATTGGCAAAAAAATGTATATCCAGCACAATGGTCCCCTCCTACTTCATAGAGTCAAGCCTGGCAGACAAACTGGCAAAGACCGATGAATCAGCCAGTAGGAACCATTCCGCTCCCTCAACCTACACTGCCAGCATTACAACAAAACCCTCAGTCTAACTTAAGACCACAACTCCCGGCCCAACCCAACCCTAATCCAAATAATAGATTGGTCCAATCAATCCAAATAATTGAAACACTAGAACCAGAAACTGATCTAAAGGAGTGTAATGATCTTCAATTAAGATCTGGGCGCATTATAGAAACAGAGGGAAATAAAACTGCTCAAGTTGAAAATCAGTTACCTATAGAACAACCATCATAAGAAGAGGATGTGACCAGACAACAAATTCATGATCAAGCAACCACATCTTCTCCCCCATTCCTAGAATGATTAATTATTCCTTGACCTATACAACATCTTGATTTTGACATTCTGGGAGAACTGAAAAATCTGTACATCAAAATCCCACTCCTCCAAGCCATCCAGGACATCCCAATATATGCAAATACCATCAAAGAGTTATGTATAAAAAAACCGAGGAAAAAAACAAATAACCCAACAATCCAAGTAGTTGGTACCTTATCTGATCTATTATCAGGAAAAGAAACACCCATTAAATATGAAGACCCAAGAAATCCAATAGTGACAGTAAAAATCAATGGACAAACCTTCTCAAATGCCTTAGTTGATCTAGAAGCTGCAATCAATATCTTAACAACCACCACTTGTCAAAAACTAGGCATTACATCAGTAGAACCGACTTCCACTTCATTAGAACTGGCTGACCAATCTGTGGTTAGGCTAGAGGGCACACTGCATGATGTCATGATATCTGTTGATTCCTGGGAGTATCCTGCCAATTTCTAATAATAAACCCCAAAACCGACTTGATGGACATCCGTTGATTTTAGGCAGACCTTGGCTTGCAACTACTGACACTTATATTGGCTGCCAACAAGGCAGTATGACCATAACTAGGGGGGCTAATATCAAGAATCTAGCTTTATATCCTCCAGCCCAGCCAAGTGTCACAATAATAAGAACTAACAAACATCTTGTATCATATCTCACCAAAAATATTAGATCTCCATTAACCATAGAAGATGCCCTCGATTTCAAAGATCAAATAGAAGATGATGCCATTAATAATTTTATTAGCCAAGTTGAATCCAGACCCCATGTACAATGTCACATGATAGAAGTAGCATTTGATAATGAATTAGAAGAAGATCCTCTTAAAGATACTCACGATCAAACAATACCTACTACCTCTGTCTCAAATAGCAAAACTGTAGAAATTGAGCCAGGAAAGACTTTAAACATTAATGCCAACCTGACTTCCGAACAAGAAGAGAAGCTGATCCAACTACTGAGGAAATACAAAGAAGCATTTGCATGGGATTACCCTGACATGAAAGGAATCGATCCCCAGTTATGTACACACCACATTTACATAGAGAAGGATGCAAGACCCGTTCGCCAACCACAAAGGAGACTTAACCCTCATCTAAAAGACATTGTAAAAGCTGAACTTCAAAAACTTTTAGATGTGAACTTCATCTACCCTATCTCTAATAGTAAATGGGTCTCTCCACTTGTTGTGGTGCCAAAGAAGAATGGAAAATGGAGGATTTGTGTAGATTACAGAGAACTAAATAAAGCAACACAAAAAGACCACTTTCCCCTTCCATTCATTGACCAAGTATTAGACACTTTAGCAGGAAAGAAATTCTTTTTTTTCTTAGATGGATTCAGTGGATACAATCAGATTTAGATTGCCCCTCAAGACCAAGACAAAACTACTTTTACTTGTCCTTGGGGAACATTTGCCTATAGAGTTCTACCTTTGGGCCTATGCAATGCCCCTGCTACATTTCAAAGGGCCATTCTCAACATCTTTTCAGATTTAATAAATGAAAGGCTTGAAGTATGCATGGACGATTTTACACCATACGGAGATGATTTCGACCCAGCATTGGATACACTGGAAAAAGTGTTGCAGCGGTGCGTTGCCACCAGGCTCTGTTTGAGCCATGAAAAATGCTATATGATGATGACTAAAGGACTTGTTTTAGGCCATTATATCTTAGCAGCTGGAATACAGGTAGACCCGGCCAAAATTCAAACAATTTTGCTAATTCCCACTCTTACCACTCAGACAGAGGTACGCACTTTTCTTGGATTTTCTGGTTATTATAAAAGATTTATAGAACATTTTTCTCATATTGTTGCACCTCTATATACACTAACAGGTAATGTTGACTTTGTTTGGACAAAAAAATGCAACTGTGCTTTTCAAGATCTGAAAAAGCTTGTGTCAATAGCCCCAATACTTAGAGGTCCAAATTGGGACAGGTGCCATTTCAAATTTCATCAGATGCTTCAGATACAGCTATTGGAGCAGTCCTTGGGCAGGCGAAAGATTAAAAACCATATGCAATTTATAATATTAGCAAGAATTTATCTCCTACTGAATTGAACTGTACTATTACTGAAAAGGAATTTTTAGCTGTAATACATGCTGTCAATAAATTTAGGCATTTTATGGCTGGATATCCTGTTATCTTGTATACAGATCACTCTGCTATATAATATTTATCAAATAAACCAATCACAAATGGTAGAGTAACCAGATGGCTGATTTTATTGCAGGAATTTGATATCACAATAAAGGACCGACCTGGAAAAGAAAATCCTGTAGCTGACTTTCTCTCATGAATGCCAAAACCAGTGGACGCAACAACAGTTGAAGATCAATTTCCAGATGAACATTCGTTTATTGTCACTGTTAAAACACCCTGGTATGATGATGTTGCAAATTATCTAGCAGTAGGAAAATTACCGAAACATCTGACCCCCAATGAACAAGAATAGATTGTCCAGCATAGTACTCGATTTTCTTGGATTGGGGGCTACCTGTTCCATACAGTGGCAGATATGCACATCAGGAGATGCGTCCGTGAAGATGAAATTTTTGACATTTTGAAAGCTTGTCACAATGGACCATGTGGCAGACATTTCGCCAATCAGATAACTGGTCACAAGGTGCTACAAATAGGGTATTATTGGCCCACGATCTTCAAAGATGCAAAGAAGTTTGTTCAAGCTTGTGACAATTGCCAAAGAGCAAGATGCCCTGGACAGTCCGACGAAATGCCCCTGAACCCCTAGCTAGTTATGGAACCATTCAAGCAATGGGCCCTCAATTTTGTTGGTCCAATTAACCCATCATCAAACCAAAAAACATATATTTTGGTACCAACAGAATATGTCACCAAATGGGTTGAAGCAGAGGCATTGCCGAGAGCTATAGAGGATTCCGTCATATAGTTCCTGTTCCATATATTTGTGTGATATGTCCTCCCAAGAGATATAATTACAAATGGTGGACCAAAGTTTGCTCGTAAAAAATTGCTGCAACACTAAAAAAATATCATATCTAGCATAAAATTACTACTCCATACCACGCACATGCAAATGGTCAAGTAGAAAGTAGCAATAAAATAATAGAAGCAATCCTAACAAAAACCATTGCGTCACATAGATGCGATTGGGTTACCATATTTCCAGAAGCCTTGTGGGCTTATAGAACAACATGGAGAAGCACTACTGGCTATTCACCATACCAACTAGTATTTGGAAAGGAACCCATCTTTCCAATAGAATTTGAGATACAGACACTGCGAACGGCACAAGAAATCGGTCTAGATCTAAATGAGGCACAAATTAATATATTACAACAGATCAATGAGCTAGAAGAAATCAGGCTCTCTACCCTTCAACACACTACATTGATCCAACAACAACAAGCTAAATGGCATGATGCCCTCATTAAAAAGAAAGTCTTCCGCGAAGGAGATTGGGCGCTCCTATACGATTCCAGGTTTTAGGATTTTCCGGGGAAACTTCAGACTCGTTGGCTGGGGCCATATGAAATCTAGAAGGTACATGATAATGGCACCATTACTCTAACCACCATTGACGGATCTAGACATACCTTTAAGGCAAATGGCCACCGAGTTCGACTATACCACAAACCACTTACTCGGGAATCCTTCTACCAGCAACTCTGCGAAGACTCCGACATGCAGATTTTGGTGGAGGAAGAGAAATATTCCTCACCTCTGGTTCATTAAGTGATTCAACTATTCTTACATTCTGTACATAATTCTTTTGTTTTGTTAGTGTAAATTATTCTCTGTACATATTTTTTTTTGTATTTTCACTTTGTTGTTCCTTTTAGGAAGAAACAGCATTCTCACCAATTCGTTGTTCCTTTTTCAAGGAACAACACCTCTGCATTTTGCTGTTCCTTTTCAAAGGAACAACAGTTCCATTGTTTTTGTTGTTCCTTTTCAAAGGAACAACACTTTTTCATTCTACCGTTCCTTTTAGAAGGAACAAAATTTTCACCGTTTTGCACTTTTGCATTCTGCTGTTCCTTTTGGAAGGAACAACATTTTCACCGTTTTTGTTGTTCCTTTTTCCAAAGGAACAACACTTGCATTTTCTATTGTTCCTTTTTCTAAAGAAACAACACTTTCGATTTTGCTGTTCCTTTTTTGAAGGAACAACAATTTTAAGGAACAAAACTTTTGTTTTTGCTGTTCCTTTTCCGAAGGAACAACACTTTTGTTTTTGTTGTTCCTTTTTCCAAAGGAACAACACTTTCGTTTTTGCTGTTCCTTTTTCTGAAGGAAAAACAATTGCATTTTCTTTTGTGCCTTTTCCGTAGGAATAACACTTTTTTTTATACTATTCCTTTTTCTGAAGGAACAACACTTTTCATTTTTGTTGTTCCTTTTCCGAAGGAACAACACTTGCATTTTCTGTTGTTCCTTTTTCGAAGGAAAAACACTTGTGTTTTCTACTGTTCCTTTTTGAAAGGACAACATTTTCGTATTTCTTTTACTTACGCTTGTTCTCCTTGTTGTTCCAATTAAAGGACAGTTGTTGTTCCTCTCAATGTACAATAGTTTTGAGTATTTTTCTTGTGATTTGGAGCACAGCTATACACTTATGCAATGGATACAAAACTAGAGCATACTGAAATCAACAAATTACATAAAATCGCTATTTTTTTACAAGAAATTGCTTTGAATTGATAGGAGAAAAGAGGAAAGGACACAACTATTGATCACTTTGCTGTCATTATTCTACTAATACTGATATGATTGGTTATCTTTATCATGGTGGTTCTTTTTAAATTCCCATAATCTTATTTGATCGTTATTAAGGAATAAGAACAAAGGGTATATTTTTCTATTGAGATGTTAAGACTTCTTCCACCATTCACACTCTTAAGGAGTGTTGAACCACCCTTTATGTATAAATAGGAAAGTACTTAATAAAAGAGAAAAATAGAGAAAAATGTTTATATGATTTGCCAATATGGTTTGTTAAATGAAGGATAGGGGGTCTCATCAAGAGCCAGCCTAACATGATCATAAGGAAGAAAGTGAAGTGGCATTCCCACTATGGCCACCACACCAGGGATATGATCCAAGAGGCACATCAGAAAAAATAAAGAGTCCTTGGAACAGGAGGTCTCATCATGAGCTAGCCTGCCCACCTTTCACTCCTTCCTGGTGAATGACATTATGGTTTATCTAGTTACCAATCTAGCATAATGGCCTCCATTTTGACATTGCACAACACTTCATAAGCATACACAAAGGATCATGGTTCCATAGGTGAAAGAAACAACTCTGTCAAGGTTATGCACACCTGTGGGCAACAGAGCTCTGTTGATGGTATTGAAGTCACATTCCTTATACAACAATAGCAATTATCAAGACCCTTCTTTGTATTATACCTTTGTAATAGGTCAAATGAGATTATTTATATAACCTCCCTAAACCTTTAAACACATGAAAATCTATTACAACCAATTATTATGGAAAAAGTTGATAATTACCGCATCAGACTTTTTGGTGCACGTCAGTTGTCCTACCCTCCCAACCTCGCATCATATCATGGAATTCTCTTATTTATTAATCGATTCTATTATACAACTTGATTTATGCAATCCGATCCTTTTGTAAACATGGCATCTCGGTATACACTGTTCCTTTATGACTTTGTACCATGGCAGTTCGGCACACCGCTCCCTCATTTGACGGCTGAGGACAACCTATCACATCGTGGGGGGGAGTAGGTGACCTCATAATTTGCTGGCATATGTGTAAGGCTATTATTCAGAGAATTTTCACTTGGGAATAGCAAGGCTTGATGGTATATTATTTTCCAATTTGCATTTCTTGTTGTTCTTAAGCTATTTACATATTATGCTCTACAACAATTAGTAAGTGACTCAAGATTTGAACAAGCTTGTTGTTTCATTATTTTCTCTGTGTTTCCTAATAGCTTGAACAACCTACTGTCCCATTGCCATCTCTGTGTTTTTACAGTGTGCTAAGCATGGGAGGAAGATCAATTCGGAGAGAACCACAGGTATTGATAGTCTCTGATGCTGCACGAGAAATCCTAACAAGGGCAGGATGGATAGTTTATCTCAATCATTTACAACAATCCAACGAGACCGTAGCAATTGAATTCTTGCAGAACTTGCAAGAACATCACTCCATGGTAAGAGGGAGATACATAGTAGTCACCGATGACATAATTGTAGAGGTCTCGGGACTGCCAGCCACTGGACCTGTGTGGACTTTGAAGAAGGAGAGACTGCGAAACGTCATAAAAATCTTCCAAGATGAAGGCCAGAACCTGACTGTAAGAGGAAAGGGAGTTCTACCAACAGCATTGGGAGAGCCGTGGGCAGAATTGGCAAGAATCATCCAGAGTTACATCACCTGTGAAGGCAGGAAAGACGTGGTAAGACCACGCCACCTTAAACTTTTAGCCGTATTAAAACAGAAATGCTCTATGAATTTGCCTGCATTTTTAAATTCTTTATTACATGATGTTGCCTGAAGCATGAAAAAATCATGCCACATAGAATCAGTAGTAAGTCACCATGGGTTGATACAACTGATAGTTAGCTATAGTCTTGCTCAACAACAGAGCAGTTGGGAGGAACTGATCGTCACGATAGATGGGGGATTGGCTCTGCCAACCCCAAAACGAAAACATGCTACTAGTACATCGAATAGACCATTGAAATGGAGGAAATTGATTAGATTGGCATGGAACAGAGGGAGGCTGGAAAAATCCCAAGGGAATACAAGTCAACTGGTGGAGATATATGACTTAGGGAATGAGCAACCCTGCAATTGGAAGGAGATGAGAATGAGAAAGAGTTGGAGGAAAATGAGGAAGGAGAAACAATGCAAGAGACTGAGCAGTCTGGGCAGGCGGATGAAGAGATAGAGCAACACGAAGAAAGCCCATTGCAAAATCCATTGCAAGAGGATGAATTGGCCCAAATTTTGGCCAATATGGGTGAATATGCTCAACCTCTCAGCCCACTAAACCTCCACATCAAAGAAGAACCAAAGGAGCATTCTGCTCATGACAAAAATGCATCCGAAGAATTGTGCAATGAGGAAGAAGAAGAAGGGAATCACTCTGCTCATGATGAAAGTATATCTGGAGAGAAAAGTGATGAAGATAAAGAAGAGGAACAATCTATTCCCAGTCAGACTACACCAGAAGAATTTCATGAAGGAGAAGGAGTGGAAGAAGAAGTCACCCAGGAAATAACAAAACAATCTAGGGTTTTTACTCCTGAATAACCTGATCAGAACAATGAGGAAGCACCCCAAGAAGAGAACCAGGAAATTTGCCAAGGCGAAAGTCCAGGCCTGAGTAAACAGATAGCTGTTCCTTCTAAGAAAATAGAAGAAATTAAAAGATTATGAAAAGAACAACAAAGACTGCTTAATGTGATAGCACGACTTCGACAACAAATCAGGGTTTTGAAAATGGGAAAGAGAGAAAAAAGGACCTCAGGGGTAAAACATGTAACCATTCCAGCGAAACCCCTCAAGAAAATGATTAGGAGGACTCAAGTCTAGCCTGCCATTCAAAACCAAAAGGAATAGCATTCAGCTGTCACCCATGTCGAAGTACAAATAGATAATATATTGGCCTATGAAAAAGAAGTTCAGACAGAGGCACAGTCCTCTGAGGAAATGTGAACCATAAACACAGGATGACGCAATAAGAATATTCAAGTAAACCTTTCGCTTACAACTATGTGGTACAGTGATCCGAAGACAGTAACTCTGCGAAAGGACTTGGTGCAAGCCCATCGAACAGTAGAGAAACTGACAGAGTAGACTGTCTCTCGAGGAAAGTATGAAAAATTACAACAATAGTTGAGGAATGTCAACATATCCGAAAGCTAGGCCTTTGAAGGATGGTGAAAGGAAGAAGAAAGGGTCAAAAAGGTAACTCATAGACTAGATGTAGTCATCAAACAAATGGATACCTTATGCTCTTTATATACTGACATCCTAGCATGTAGGGCACGTGCTAGGAACTATGCCTTGCTTTTAATGGAATGATATTTGCAATTGAAAATTAAAGCTGTCAAAGCAAGAGCCCCGATAGAAATAAACACTATTGACGATTTCATAAATTGTTGTAAGCACTATGGGGTGAAGGTTCAAAGATTATTATGTGAATTCTATTTGCATAACCTTGTGTTAGATCAAGAAACAGAGCAGAATCCCAGCCCTTTCATTGGGGATATCCAACTGCAAGCATTCATTTCTTTTGGTGTTAATCAAATAAAATGGCTTAAAGCCTATAATGCCTTTCAAAGACAAGAAAATGGATTAGACTTATGGGTGCGAGCTGAGCCTAGAGACCCATTACAGTTGTGGAATAAACATAGGAACCTCATGAGGACTCCGGGCATGATTGAGGCATTAGGACCTATTCATACAACAATCAATCGGCAAGGGATAGAATATTTCTTTACCATCAAGGACCTTGCCATTGCAGCTGCCAAATTCCGATATCAGACTTCTAATCCAAACATCCAACTCAAGGAACCGTTTAACTATGAGAACTTTAAGCTAGCTACTGATTGCTTGGGTCTCTATGGTGACCTTATTTTGAGAGAAGGCCCATCTTGGTTAGGCTGTAGGTTCCGCAGTCCGGTTATTTGGCACCCTGCACCAGGATACCAAGCCTTGTATGAAATGCCTGAGGGTCAGACATGACATCTTTTTGAACACCTAGCTAGGCATCATGGTTGTAGACCACCTCATGAGATCCCGTCTCCGGCCTACTCTCTCACTTCCTTGCATGTCAACTACAATGTTTTCATGAGGGCATGAAAAAGGGTAAGCAGGGGGGTGTGTTGAGTACTGGAGAAGGTATGTTATTATCATTTATTTTGTCATCTTTTCTTTAAAACTCATAACCTCTTTGCATCATGAACTAGGTAGATAATAAGAAATTATGATAAAATCTATAGGATTTGTATGTAACGCAAAATAACTAATAATTGCCCTTTTCTTATGCAGGAAAATGAGAAAACGGAAAATTTTCGTCGCAAAAGAAAAGACAGGACAAATTTAATTGTTGTCCCTTTGACAGGGAACCGCATGCAAACAAGGAGATCCAAATTCGAGCATATCATCCAGGAAAGGGAAAAGGAGATACCAAATCGGCACAAAAGAACAAGAGGATAACTGAGAATTAACAGTGTGGCAAATCCCTCAGGATCCTTTGATCATGAGGGATCGCTATCTTAACGATTTTTTGTATCGTTGATATCTCTGCTCGGCTATTATAAGAAGGGGCAGCACTGCTAGCCCAGGGGGGATGAACTGTTGGTTTTTTTATGTAATTCTCCTTTGTATTTGTAACTTTGATCATTGATGCTCATTGAAGAGTGATCCACTGTAACTTTGTTTTGAGGTTTTTGTAGGAATTTACAGGGTAAGTTCCTCAGAAAGAATACCAAGAGGACACCGCTCACAACCAGATCTCAAATCAATACACCAGTATTTTTGACGTGGTTAAAACCCTCAGAGTGCAAGGAGGGAAACAGTCCACGGCCTGTCCCAACGTGGGTACAGACAATTTATTAATCAAAGAATGAAAATTTACATAAGCTTCTCTCATGCACGGATTACCCGAACAATGACCCTCCATGCGCTTTAAATAGAACTCATGGACCAATCGGGTGTCAAGCCACGGATCAAGTGTCGGTAATACCGAGGTGAGAGTGAACCGTCGGATCACTACATATCGTGACCGTCGGATTGTAAGTTACAAAATGTACAACGGTAAAGAAACACACTTTACCTAACTCTAAACTAACTCTATACTAGACCAAGTTGAACTTAACTATATCCTATGTGTCGGAATATCCTAACATCCCCCCTTAAGAACAACTTGGGATAGGATTGAAGGATTTACAAATATGACACAATAGGAGAAGGAAGGAGGCACTAGAGCCTATCCCCCCTTAGTGACAACTTCCTGAACTCCAAGCATATATCGAAGTTTAGTGAACTTCGCCTCTGTGAGAGCCTTTGTGAAGATGTCTGCAACCTGATCATCTGTTGGACAATATTGCACTTCAAGAACATGGTCATGAATGAGCTTTCTGATGAAGTGCATGTGTAGTTCAATGTGTTTGCTGCGCTGATGCTGGACTGGATCTTTGCATAGCTGAATGGCACTTTGATTATCACACCAAAGTGTGGTTGGATGCTGCTGCTCAAAGCCAAACTCTGATAGGATCTGACGAAGCCACAAGGCTTCCTTACTAGCTTCCACGGCACCACGATACTCTGCTTCTGCTGATGAAAGAGAAATGGCAGCCTGTTTCTTACAAGCCCATGTAATAGGTCCTGAACCAAGAGTGAAGACATAACCGGCAGTAGACTTCCGATCATCAAGGTCACCAGCCCAATCAGAATCAGTGAAACCAACTAACAGAGGAGCTGCTTTGGCACTGTAATGAATCCCAAACTGTACTGTACCTCGAACATAACGAAGTATTCTTTTAGCTGCTTTCCAATGACTTTCACGGGGGTTTTGCATAAAACGAGCAACAAGGCCAACAGCAAAGGAAAGATCAGGACGAGTATGGGTTAAATACAAGAGTTTTCCGACAAGTTGACGGTATAAGGTAGCATCAACTTCAGGAGAAGTACAAGAGACTGAAAGTTTGACTCCAGACTGAAAGGGAGAAGTGGCTGGCTTACAGTCTTCCATGTGAAAATGACGAAGAATATCACAAGCATACTTGGACTGGAAAAGGAAAATACCCTCTTGGGATTGCAAGACTTGAAGACCGAGAAAATAGTGTAAGTGTCCTAAGTCTGTCATTTCAAATTTCTTTTTAAGGCTGGACTTCACATGGGTTATAAGGTTGGGATCACTACCAGTAAGAATAAGATCATCAACATAAAGAACAAGGATGATGAGAGAGTTGCCCACTTTCTTGGTGTAGACAGTATTGTCAGAATGACACCTAGAAAAGCCAGATTCTAAAAGAAAGCTATCCATTTTGGCATACCAAGCTCGAGGAGCTTGCTTGAGGCCATAAAGGGATTTCTTAAGTCGACAAACGAGGCTGGAGTCTGTTTGTATGAAGCCAATGGGTTGTTCCATATAGATTTCTTCCTGCAAGTCACCATGCAAGAAGGCAGATTTAACATCCATTTGATGGACTTCCCATTTTAAAGAGGCAGCAAGGGAAAGAACAAGGCGGATAGAGTTCATTTTGGCAACTGGAGAGAAGGTTTCAGTGTAGTCAATGCCTTCAACCTGTGAAAAGCCCTTAGCAACTAGACGAGCTTTATGTTTATCAACTTTCCCATCTGGTCCATACTTGGTTCTGTAAACCCATTTGCATCTAACAAGTTTGCGTCCCTTTGGTAGAGGAACAAGATCCCATGTATCATTTGTCATCAATGAATGATATTCTTCATTCATAGCTGTTTCCCAATGTGGATGGCCTGAAGCTTCTGCAAAAGTGTCAGGATCATGATTTACTGGAGCTTGAGCCAGTAAAGAAGAGGCTCTTTCAAACTGAGAACGTGTACGTCGCTGATCTGTAGGATCACCGGCAAGATCACCTGCTGCATCCCGAGTAGCACGGACCCATCTTGGAAGTTGAGGATCCTGAGAAGGTGGGGAAGGATTATCATCCTCGCTTTCATCATCAGAAGAAGAAATGTTTTCAAAGATAGAAGAGATAGGAAGAGGTGGCACATCCGCCGGACTAGGCTCGCAGGCCGATTTATTTTCATCAAATTTTACATCTCTTCTAATGATAACATTTTTGGACTTAAATGGAATAAGTCTATAGCCTTTTACATCTTCAGAATATCCAACAAAAGTACATTTCTCACTCTTAGGTTCTAAGGCTTTATGCTTTTCATCTGGAATATGGGCCCATGCTTCACTTCCAAACACACGAAAGTGACTTACATCTGGTTTAATGGAACTCCAGGCTTCTTCTGGAGTGATATTCTCTAGAACCTTAGTAGGAGTGCGATTGATTATATAATTTGCACAATTAATTGCTTCGGCCCAAAAACTAAGACTGAGTCCTTTAGATTGCAGCATACAATTAGCCATTTCCTTTAAGGTGCGATTTTTCCTTTCAGCTACACCATTTTGTTGTGGAGTGTATGGAACAGTATGTTGCATTTGAATTCCATTTTCGGTGCAAAAGTTGATGAATGCATTTTTAACATATTCTCCACCATTATCAGTTCTTAGCTTAAGAATTTGATGTCCAGATTGTTTTTCAACGAATGCTTTGAAGGCCAAAAAGGTGGTAAATACTTCGCTCTTGAGTTTTAAGAAGTATACCCAAGTGCGTCTGGAGAAATCATCAATGAAAGTTAAGAAGTACTTGCAGCCAGAGAATGAAGCAACAGGAAGAGGACCACATAAATCACTGTGCACAAGCTGTAAAGGGGCTGAGGCGTGCCAAGAGGCACGTTTGTCAAAACTGTCCCGATGATGTTTTCCGAGTACACATCCGGAACAAACACCATCTTTGCAAGATACCATAGGAAGACCTGTCACCATATTTTCTTTACATAGATGCTGAAGGGAGCGATAGTTTAAGTGACCATACCGCTCATGCCAAAGTTTGCTCACTTCATCATTATGAGCAACAAATACTGAGGGAAGATGGGATGACCCAAAGTTGTGAAACTTATACAACCTTTTGGAATCATCAGCAAGACCAGTAGCTAGAATCTGTTTAGGATCTTTTAGATCCTTGATTACAACATCATGAGGTGAAAATTCAACAATTTTACCTTCACCTGAATGAGTTATCTGATAGACAGATAGAAGGTTGCAGGATAAGTTTGGAACACATAATACATCATTGAACTGACCATTGTCTAGATGAACAGTTCCAGTCCCTACAACATTAAGAGATCTATCATCACCAACATATATATTTTTGGTGTTACAATCATTTAAAGAAGAAAACATGGCTTGGTTTTTGGCCATGTGACAAGAGGCTCCAGAATCAATGAGCCACTCATGAGAATGAGAAGAAGAAGAAGATACATTTAATGCATAACCAGACTGAGATGATTGACGATGACATGCAGAAAATGCCATTCCGGAAGTTGAAGTTGAAGTAGGCTCCAGATGGATGTTATGTTTCTTCATTGCGGCTTCCAAGGCTTCCATCTTCTTAAAGCATTTAGATTCTAAGTGGCCATCTCGATTACAAAAGTTACAATGTCTGTCAGTCTTCTTCCATTTGTTTTTATTGGTCTTGTCATATTGCTGAAATGATCTTTCATCTTGAGGCTGAGTTGGTTTAGGACCATTCCTTTGAGGATAAGACTTCTTAGGATTCTTTGAATTTGGTTGCTGCTGGGCGGCTAACGCTTTCGAGGAAGAGTTTCCAAGATTAAGAAGACCAAGGTGTAAGAGTTTTTCTTGTTCTCTTATTAAGGAATCACAAAAGGAGTCAAAGGAAGGGGGCTTGTAGTCTTTGCCTTGACAAATGAAAGCTTCCCTGGTAGAATGGAAAGTGGAAAAAAATACAGAGTAGGCTGGTCCCAACTTAGTAAGGATGGAATAAATAAGGTTACCATCTTCTTTCTTAACTTTAACACCTTCCAAGAGATATCTAAGGGTCTTGAATTTGGACAAGAAATCTTCAATGCAAGAAAAATTATTAGGATCCAAAGTAAGCAACTCATTCTCAAGTTGATGGGCTCTAATTTCATTTTTAATCCCAAAAACTTTAGCAAGTTTTTCTAATGCTTCATGAGGAGTTTCAATTTCTGCAATGTGGAATCTAAGATCAGGAGAAACAGACATTCCTATCAAACCACGTGCTTGATCTTGTCGATTTTCCCATTTTTCGGCCTTGTCTTCATCTTTGGGTTTCTTCTCTTGGTCTGTGGCTATTCTGAAGAGACCTTTACTTCTAAGTAAATCTCCCATGTAGGCTACCCATTGGAAGTAGTTAGTGCTGTCAAGAATGACTTGGCATGGACTTTCCATTTTTTGAAAAACAACTGAAGCTGAAGATGCTGAAAGTAAGTGGTCCAATGGATAGATCTCGAAAAAATAGGCGGTTTTAAAAAAAACGGCTCTGAAAAAGGCTTCCGGATGAAGAAGTTATGGCTTTTTGAAAAAAAATTGTTGACGTTGCCGGCAAAGTGCGCGAATGTGCGGGAATGAAAAAATCCGCCCCCACAAAATGGAGACTTGAACCCAAGACCTCTACTCTCTTAAAAGGTCTTTGAACCAATTGATCTATACAAAATATTTGAGAGAGAGAGAGAGAGAGAGAGAGAGAGAGAGAGGGGGGGGGTCCTCGATTTGCGTGCTTGCCTTGGGAAGACTCTTTTCCCCTACAAAACACAAAACACAAAACCCAACACGAATATCCAAAGAAAAACGAACCTTACGGCTCGAAGTTAGCTTTAGCCAAAAAACTAGAAATTTTAAAAAAAAATCTCAAAGTTAGCTTTTAGCCGAAAAACTAAATATTTTTCTCAATGTTTCTGATTTTCCGAGATCACACTAAGGTGCAGGGAAAAGAGCATACGCATGAGAAAAATCCTTTCTTTCTGTTTCTGATTTGCCCAGATCGCACAGAGTCGCAGGGCAAAGAGCATACGCAGAAATGAAAGGTATAGATCCGGAAAAAAAAGGCTAAATAAACCGAAACCGAAATAAGCAGAGAGAAAATGACAGTAAACTGCAAAAAAAACACTGTATACCTCCCGATCTGAAAAATGACGCAGCTAGGGCTACCGGAAACCTTTTCGCGTGAAACGAAAGGGGTTCCTCACTGAAACAGATGCTCCGAACGCAACAGAGCAGTCCTCTCGGCCCGAAAGCAGTCAGAAACAGCAGATCTAGGAAACGACAGCCGCATGCAGTTCTACCGGCTTCAGATTTGGATCACCAACGGACGCGGCCCTCAAATAGCTCTGATACCATGTAGGAATTTACAGGGTAAGTTCCTCAGAAAGAATACCAAAAGGACACCGCTCACAACCAGATCTCAAATCAATACACCAGTATTTTTGACGTGGTTAAAACCCTCAGAGTGCAAGGAGGGAAACAGTCCACGGCCTGTCCCAACGTGGGTACAGACAATTTATTAATCAAAGAATGAAAATTTACATAAGCTTCTCTCATGCACGGATTACCCGAACAATGACCCTCCATGCGCTTTAAATAGAACTCATGGACCAATCGGGTGTCAAGCCACGGATCAAGTGTCGGTAATACCGAGGTGAGAGTGAACCGTCGGATCACTACATATCGTGACCGTCGGATTGTAAGTTACAAAATGTACAACGGTAAAGAAACAAACTTTACCTAACTCTAAACTAACTCTATACTAGACCAAGTTGAACTTAACTATATCCTATGTGTCGGAATATCCTAACAGTTTTAATATAAATCTAGTTGCCATTCCATCTTTGATTCTAGAGTAATCTCAAGCGGTGTGTCCCTGGAGGCTAAGGGCCCGGCCCTAGTGGAACACTTGCTCCTGTACTATTGTTTCTAATTTGTGTGTGGTTTTCGTTATTAGCTCTGTTCAATAATCTAATGTGTTTTGCCATTTTACATAACAGTTTTGTTATATTTTGTTTATGCTCAACTGAGTAATGTTTTTCTCTGTAACAGGAATTTTGTGTTGTTCATTCTGACTTTATAATGCATTGTTGTTCCTTACAGATTGCCATTGTTGCTTGATTACAGAGTAACTATGTTGTACATTCATAAATCGGTATCACTGTATTTATCTATGGTTTACACTTAATTGCGATTGTTGTTCAACTGGTGTTGCTATTCCATTACGAATCACAATCGTTATTCTTTATAACTATTATTTATACTTGTTGTATCGAAGTCAGATTACTGTTCCTTTCAATATTAAGCATGCTATGTGTGATATTTGTTTTGGTTTATTGTACATTTATATTTGATTCAAGTTGCTATTCTATATTTCATCTCTGTTAGTTGTCGTTTTATTTCTGTTTGTTGTCCAATTTATCTTTAGAGTAAAGATTGTTACCTAATTCCTGTAGGATATAATTGTTGCATTCATTTTTGTAGATTAAGGTTTCGTTGTTCAATCTTGTTCATAAGAATAGTTGTTGTTCCATTTCTTGTCATTTGTTTTATCATTGCTTTGGTGTGCATAACGATCTAAGACTGTAGTGAGCATTGACATATATTGTCTAGTTCCCAGATTGATGATCTTGTCCTTGATTGTCTTTTAATTACATCAATTTAAAGAGGGATGAGTTACCATTACTATACCCTTGACTGATAAATTGCTATAGTTTTCTGAGTGCATGATTTGAGTTTTAAGGTTCTTTTCTATAAGTAGATCTTATTTCAAGCATTCTTTTACTTTTGTATTTAGAGCACTATACTACTAGCATTACTCTGACAAATGACCGCCTCAAACTGAGTACACTCTTTGAGATAACAAATCGTTCCTAGATTGATAAGTTAATGTAGAGTAAATAAAGGTGAAAAAGACCCTTTTTACTGCTCGACAACAATGCTTAAACTTTAAAGGAACAAATCTTGAATTAAAACTATGTAAATTGAAAATAAATGTTATAAATCTCAATAAAATGTTGCTAGGGATACATGGATGAAGAAAATTAAATTTTTTCTTTAATGTAAAAATGTACGTAACAGGGACATATAAATAAATTGAATACGAGTACATATATGACTATTTACATGTTTTTATATTTTCATGATATAGAACAACATATAGCAATCACTTTAATTAATATATAGAAGTAAATAGATTAGAGTTTTATAAAATTTTATTTTAAGTGTATATATTATTTTTTTGGCCATACCTGATACATTTTGTTGGAATCTAAATGCTTTATGTTTTAATTTTTTTTTTTTTTCATTTTTTGATATAATTTGTTATACTCGAAATATTTTATGTTTTAATTTTTTTTATGGAAATTTAATAATACAATTTTTAGTTACATCACAAATTCTCCCTTCTTACATTATATTTTTAAACATATAAATAAACTTAACACCCTAGAAAACTTCTACGGTACTTAAATTGTAAATCTAATAAGTTATAATTAGAAAAATGCAAAATATATAATGTGTAGACTATCTTATGTATAAGTCCAGAAAGTAACACATCAAACTTATTACAGAATAAAGATATATTTCACTTTTAGATAGGGACAACATTTGAGTAGAAAATTGCACATTGTGGGTTATTTTTCCCGTCAAACATGATGAAAAAGTTAAAAGAATCATTATTGATCTTTATTGAAAATCTTAAACTCTAAATTTTTAAAATTGATATATTTTTTTTGTTTAACTAGTGGCTTCTCATAAACATGTTTTCTTAGCAATGGTGGTACCACAAATTTAAATTTTAAAGTTGATATGTTATTCCATTTTGAATTTTTTTGTTTTTTTTGTTTTTTATAAATAATTTTTTAAATATTATTATACATTTATTTAATTTTGCTTTAGTTATGTATTCATTTGTTTTTAACTAAATGTTTTTGCCACTTATCAATAGTTTAACATTGAGAATTCAATTTTTGTTATTTTTTATTAGCATTTAAATTTATTTATTTGTAAGTAGATTGGTTGAGGTTTTATTATAGTTTTTTAGTAACTTCTATTTCTATTAGTTACTAATTTTTTGTTTTTAGTTTTATTTCCTTTTTATTTAACTTTTTGTTTTTTATTTTTCTATTATTTCCATTATCATAGATTATATTTTTTTCTCCATATTTTCAACACATATATATGTTTGTACGTAATATAAACAATATATTACAATTGATGACATTCAACAATACAATATTTTATTAGTTGTTTTATTTTTGTGATGAAATTTTTGTTTATTATTTTTTAGTTTAATTAAGCTATATTTAAAGTAATGCATATTAAACTAAATTAGCTTAATATACATTAGTTTGTCTATGAACAAAATTTTTAGTCTCTTATCCATAGTTTAACATTGACATTTCAAATTTTTTATTTTTATTATTATTTAAATTTATTTATTTGTATAGTGATTGGTTGAGCTCTTATTATGAGTTGTTTAGTAACTTCCATTCCTATTAGTTACTAATTTTTTGTTTTTAAGTTTTATTTCTTTTTTATTTAACTTTCTTATTTATATTTTATTTTATTTTTTTATTATTTCTGTTTTCATGACTTATAGCATTTTTCTTCATATTTTCAATTTATGATAACTTATTATTATATTAAAAATATATTTTAATATATATGTCATAAAAATACATATATAAGTGCATATATGTTAATATAAATAATAATGTTATTATTTAAATTTATTTATTTGTAAAGTAATTGGTTGATGTGGGTTGTTTATTAATTTTAATTTCTATTAATTATTAGTTTTTTTTTTTTTGAATTTCTTTTTATTTATCTTTTAATTTTCCCCCTTTTTTATTATTAATGGTTTGCACAAAGGACAATTTTCATTCTCTTCCCATTTTCACGTCTAAAATTATTATTCTTGATTTTTTTTGCCAAAATCTTGTTAAGACATTATTCTCGACGAAAGTGATTTTGTTCATTTACCGTTTTTGGGAAAGTTTCCCTTCTCTTCAGATTTTCACTCTAAAATTATTCTTCTTGAATGTTTTTGCCAAAATCTTCGACAAAAGTGTTTTTTCCATGATTCATTTATCAATGAAGTCTACTGCATGCAAACTTTTATCACACCCAACTTACTTGGGATTTAAGTCATAAGGAGGGCAAGGTCCATGAATGCCAACACACTTTTATCACACCCCACTTATTTGAGATTTAAGTCACAAGGGAGGCATGGTCCATGAATGCCAACACTAGGGAGCTTTCTCTATAATTGAAGTCAATTGTCATTGAAATTAAGGCATTGAAGAAATTATGTTAATTCAAGCAATTTTTCTAGCATTTATGAGAGTTTCTTAAAGCTCATGTTGTAATATTTTTGCAATGCCACTTCAGTAAAAAAATTAAGTGATTCTATGTAAATAAAAAGCTTATTTGTAAATTGGAAAGGCCTTAGGCTTGAAACCATATTTTAAGATTTCATTTTCTTTTTACAGCAAGTACTACTTGGTTGATATAATTATCCCAATGTTGTGCACGAGGGAGAAAAAATGGCATCAACAACTTCCATATTCTCCATGTGTGGGCCTTCTTAGTTAGATTGTTTTTGTTTTAATCCACATATAGATTATGTTAGGTTCACTTAGACTTCATATTTTTTTAGGTTCACTTAGACTTCATATTTTTTTTTTGATCATATGTATTGAGAGAAACTAATGACATTCTAAAAGTACATAGGATTTATAATTTAGTCTTTGTTTGTATAGAGATAAATTAAGTGTATTAGGAGTTCTTGTAATAAGAAAATTGATTTAAGAGTAAGTGTTCTATAACTGAAGCTTTCTTGTATTGGTGCTTAAACTTGTGCTTGTTTTCTAGTGACATATTTTAATGAATAATGTAGTTTTGCAAAACTTTATTTAATTTTATTTGTTTAGAAAACAATTAGATGCACTAAGAGATGATTGTGTACAAATAAAATTCTCATTATTCCATTATTCAACATTATATCCAACACCTTTTAATAGGCAATACTAACAAGTAACCACAGACTTAACAGTTATGAACATAACAAATTTTTCTACTAAAATAATACTTATCCATCTTACAAGATTCCAATGGACTGCCAACCACCAGGAATGCAACACTCCACCCAACCAATGAGATCAGTATTTCACTGCATCTCCCCTCGAGCTTGTTGCATGCCCCAAGTAGTTTTCAGGATAGTAACAACACAAGGTCACTCTCTTTTATTTAAGCCATCTAATCCTAACCAGATGTAGCTAAAGATGTAAAATATGAGCATTTAAGCTTCAGATAGACTCCATTGGCCAACCAACTCTAGAGTCTTTCATAAGAGTATCTCTTTCATACCTCTGCACTCTTCTCCTCCTTTTTCCTCAGGTTCCTCTAACCCTTTTGGCTTCCTTTGTTCTTTCTTTATTTTCAAAGGAGAAGCTTGGGCAGGTAAATACCTCACCCATAACTATCCAACTACCTGGGACATGAACTACTCTCAACATTGCTTCCCGTTATGATTTTCTTCATGGTCCATTCACAAGCATTATTTAATAAACATACTTAATGTTTAGCCTTCTCGCCCCATAATAGTAAAACAATATTTCTCTAGTCGTTTAATATTTATAAGGTTACCAAGGGACATCACATCCCCCCCCCTTGAGAAAAAAACTATCTCGGTGTTTCCCACCTTCAAAATAGGCTAGGATAAACTTATTTTATAAATTTCTCATAATCCCAAGTAGCCTCCTCGGGGCTAAAGTTCCTCCACTACACTTTAATCTAGGATATAAATCACTTTCTTAGAGTTACTTCTCTCTGATCTAGGATGCATCGGGCTTCAACTAGAAACTTTGCATTCAGTTTGACCTTTATCGACAACCATTAATCACTATTAGTCTATATTATCAGCAAGTATACAACACATATAGAAATATGTAATTCGTAAATTATTTACCAGTATACTCTACCAATCAATGATATGTTTATGATCATAAATATATATTCTTAGTAACGAAACATGAAACACATTAAGAACACGTATATGGCTAGGTAAATCTAGATAATATACCAGAGGCCCAATTTGGGTAAAAATCTGAAAGGGACTACAAAATTAAGGGGCTATTTTGGCACAACCTCCCCAACACAAGGTGATCTTCTTTGGTTTCACTCTTACATACATGTGGTCCCCTACCTGAAATTCTTGGTAACTTCTTCTTTTATCAAACAATTGTTTTGCATATCTTGAGAAGTTTTAAAATTCATCCCCACCTTTCTTACTACCTCCATTTCTTTCATCATATCAGGTCTAGGTATTAGTTTGTCCTCTAGAAATCCCCAATTAACAAGTGTTTTGTACCTACATCCATAAAACACTTGAAATGGGCTCATTTTGAGGGAGGTGTGGTAGTTTTTATTGTATGTAAACTCTACTTAGTGGATGTATTCTTCCCACTTAGTTGTTTTCTATTTCACATACATCCTTAACATGTCTTCGAGTATTTGCTTTAACCATTCAGAATGCCTGTCAATTTGAGGGTGGTATGTAGTACTAAATTGTATCTGGGTACCCAATCCTTCAAACAAAGCCTTCCAAAATGTGGATGTGAATTTGAAATCCCTATCAGAGATCATCGCCTTCGGTATTCGGTGAAACCTAAATATTTTGTTCATGAATATGTTGGAAATTTGAACTATTTTATAGGTAGATTTCTCTAGAATAAAATGAGCATATTTACTCAATTTGACCACTACTACCATTATTGAATCATTTTATTTCTTAGTCTTAGGTAGGCCAATAATGAAATCTTGTGTAATAATCTCCCACTCCAACTCAAGAACAAATAGTGGGTGGAGTAATCCAACTGGATATTGGTGCTCACTCTTCACTTGCTGACATTCTAAAGACTTAACTAAGTATTCAAACACTTCTTGTTTCATGCCTGACCAAAAATATTATTTCCTCAAAGGGGTGTGTAACTTTTGATAGTCAGGATGGGATGCATACGGACTTTTATGATGCTCATTTAAAAATAATTTAATTCTTATCTGGTTGGGGACATACATTTTGTTTCGATAGGTCCAAAAAGGTTCTTGATTTACCTCATATCCAAGTTGTTGTTCACTATTGGTTGGGTTCTTTGCTTGTTTCCATAAGAATTGGTATTCAAGGTCTTTTTTGCACCCTCTCTAATATTTTCTTTAAATGTAGTTTCCACTTCACTAAACAAAATTTCATAAACAAAATTTAATTTTATGCTCAGAGCATCTACTACTCGATTCTCTTTTCCCTTTAGATGTTTAATTTCAAATTCAAACTCACTTTAGAAAGAAATCCAACATATCAAGCAACCGTTCAAGGTAGGTTTCTTAAAATAATTAGATAAGTTACTGTGGTATGTCATTAACATGAATCTTTTCCCAAGTAAATAATGTCACCATGTTTTTAGGGTGTGAATAAATATTGTTAACTCCAATTCATAAGTTGAATATTTTTTATTGTGGTCCTTTAAATTCCAGGACTCATAAGCCACAAATATTCCTTCTTTCATAAGTACTCCCCCTACACCTTCCTTACAAGCATCTATACAGATGGTAAATTCCTTGTCTGGTAAACAATTATCAAAATGGGGGTGGTGGTAAGTAAGTGTTTCAACTGATCAAAGCTATTTTGACACATTGTCCACTTAATTTTTTTCTCTTCTTTTGTAAGGAAGAAATAGGATAAACCAAGCTTAATAACCCTTCAATAAAATGTCTATAGTATCCATCCAACCCCCATGAAATTTATCAACTACATTGTTAGCCACATGCCACTCTATTATAGTTTTTATTTTCACTGGGTACACAACGATTCCATCCTTAGTAATAACATGCCCTAAGTATTGAATTTTCTCTTTGTAAAATTAACAATTACTATATTTTTGTACAATTGATGCTCTCTCAAAGTTTGTAAAACAATTTGTAGATGATTTTTATGCTCCTCCATGTTTCTCAAATATACAATAATATCGTCTATAAAAATTAGCACAAAATTATCTAAGTATTGATGGAATATGTTGTTCATGAGACACATGAATGTCACTGGGGAACTCATCAATCCAAAGGGCAGAAATACAATTCCTAATGGCCATAGAAAGTTCTAAAAGTTTTTTTGCATATATCCTCCACCTTAATTCTTATTTCATGGTACCCAGATCATATCAATCTTAGAGAATATGGTAGCCCCCTTCACTTGATTAAATAAGTCATTGATGTGAGGTAAGGGGTATTTAGTCTAGACCGTCTGTTTTTTTAGTTGTCTGTAATCAATACACAATCGTAAGGTGCCATCCTTCTTTATGAAAAAGAGTACTGGAGCTCCCCAAGCTGATAGACTTGAGAGAATCTATTTATTATCCAATAACTCCTATAACTGCATCTTAAGTTCAGTCAATTCAGGAATGCTCATGTGATAAGGTGGTCTAGATACAGGAGAAACTCCTAGAATAAGTTGAATAGTAAAATGTATGTCTCTTTCTAGAGGCATTCTAGGAATATCTTCAAGAAAAAAATCAACAAAATCTTGCACAATGGATAGGTCTCCTAAGGTGAAAATCTTATCTTTAGAGTTTGAATTATCTACTTGTACTGCATAAATTTGGAACCCCTTCATGATACATTTCCCTAAAAATGTCCCTAAAAGAGATCAGCAATCAAACAACTTCCAAGTATTTTCGCTGCGGGTGATTAGGACTTGACACCAAAATACAAGAAAGTTAATAATAAGGGCCTTCTGAAAATAGACTGGGGTAATTACACCCGAGGTCTACTAGCAAAGGTATCTGAGGAAGTTAAGCTGACCTCCAGATAACAACCTTTGCTGGTGCAGGCCCCCAAGCTTCGCAAGGGTGCCCTCTAGAAGTACTGCTGAACGTGATGTAACGTCAACCTCAAGTGCCCTGGGATTCCCCTCCGCATCCATCTATGTAGATCCCTAGGATAGGCAACTAAAGACACCAACTCGTATCAGAAGCTGGGCAGAACAATCGTGAGGTAAGATCTGACAAGTAAGAGAGGGGGTATCTCTCGTCCTTATCCTCACAAACCCTCGTGCTTAACTCCCAGTCATGGAGCTTTCCCAGTCTCCCTAATGCTATTGGATTTCACTCTTTAATCAGACTTCTATGTTGTACAATTTAGAGTGCCCTTGGAGAGTTTACTCTCCTCTCGCCTAATCCAAGGCCCTAAATAAACCTAAAACTTGTTGGTGTATTATGATGACAATACAAAAAGTTCTAGTTTATTTTATTAAGTGCTTGATTTTAAGTGGCTGTTCTTTCAAGTCAAAAGGACAACATGGAAATCAAACTGATGGTGTTTGTATGATGCAAAAGAAATTAATGAAAAACTAACTTATATGAAATGCACTTGTTTGTTCTTCGATGAAAAACAACTTCTACTTGGGTTCTAAGAAACTTCTACAAAGAAAAAACTCTTTCCTTTTCTTTTCTTATAGTTTCACACTCATAAAAACTAAAAAGACTATTGATGCTTTAATAATGCAAAACTACCCTAATGCAAGGTGATAATGCAAAATCCTAGATTATTCTAAAAAGAAATGAAAGCAATTGTTTATAATCCAACTTAAGTGTTTGAAAAGAATACGAATTTTGAATACAAAATCTTCCCCAAACAAGAAGGACTAATCAAAAAGATCAAAAATCACTCTCAAAAACCAAAAGAAACCAAAAGCAAACTTGGCAAAAGAAAGCAAAAACAATGTTTTTTAGGAACTTTTCTTTTTCAAGAAAAAATGAAAACAACTTTTCAAAAGCACTCAAAATACCACTAAAGACTCAAATACCGAAAGCAAAGCACAAGGAAACTTTATAAGTTACCAATTCAACCCAAATAAAAACTTAAGAAAAAGGGCTTCAACTTGCACTAAACGATCCAAAAGCAACAAAAGAGCTTTGAGGAACTGACCAAGAAGTCAGGAAGGAAACACTTTCAAATTCATCAAAAAGAAACTTTCAAAAAGCAAGAAAAGGTGTAAGGCCATGAAATGATGAAAAGCAAAGCCAGTAGACCAATAATCAAGTTTGACACAAAGATTGAAAACAATTTGCTGTTTTGGAAGACCAGAATGATCAAGAACCTCTATAAGAAGCCTTGTGTGTTCAAACAAAAATCATAAAAATCACTCAAAAGCAAACCTAGGCCAAAAAATTTTCAAAGCAGGAGAGAATTCAAAACAGTAATCTCACTGAATAATTAAATTCTGAAGACAGAAACTGACCACTTAGAAACCAAACATACTAAGAAACAAATCTTTCTGGGCAGAAAGATTTGGAAAAAGCATGCAAAAAAGGGTATATGCAACTGTGTTCCAGCACAGGTGCATGTACACACACTTCTGACAAAAGAAACTCACGTATACGTGGTTTCAGTTCACAAAAACAAGCGTGTGTATGCTTCTGTAAACAAACAAAGATGTGTATACTAAGTTTTGCAAGAAAAATAAAAAACAAGGCTTGATAAAAAAGATCAGACTTGAGGTCTGAGTTCCTACAGGAGCAGGCAATACTGACACAGCAAGCAAACCAAGAACTGAGCCCTGATTGACACTGAACAACCCAAACTAGGAATAACAAGATTGTTATCCCCAGCGGAGTTGCCAATTCTGTTATGGGAATAAGTCCCCTAGGGCTTTGGGTCAGAACCCCAACAGACCAAGAGTAATCTATAACAAGAAACACGCATACAACTCAGGCAACATGCTTAAATAAACAAACTATGTATGGATGAACGTTCCTGGATGTCCTTCGGTTGGGTAGTTCCAGCAAGGTTCAGACCCTCTGCAACTCTTGATGATCTTCAAATATGCAAATCAACCAATCTGAGCATACATAGCAGCATATAGATAAAGCATTTTAATGAAATCAACTTTATATCATATAAGTAAGATGGTTAGTTATACATCTAAATGAAATTGATACATGAGTTACAACAACATCTGATGCATAAACAAGGTCAATATCAAGAACAAGACAACGTTTCTTTTTATTGAAGAAAACTATAATAAACATGGAAAGAGTTCACCTGAGTCTTCCTCTTCTGGCTCCATGCAAAACCATCCTCCAGGTCTGTCCAATCCCAGTCTTCAATAGCCTCCTTCCATAACCAATACCATGATATCTCAACTGGGAGAATATCAACACTCAAGGAAATAAGGGTTTCTTGAACTTGGGGAAGTGCTTGAATTACAGGGATACTTCAGACTTGATCAAGGGATAATCTCAGTATAATAATTCTATCTCTACTCTCCTCCTTAAGGCCTTCCCATAGAAGTATTATTTATACTTCTCCCAATTAGTTTTTTAGTTGGGAAACAGTTGGGAACAGTTGGGCCACAGGCACTAGGAGGTAATCAATAGGTAAAACCCATGAAACCCACCCATAGTTAAGGAAATTTATTTTTTTTTAAGTGTTTTAACACATATATGCGGGTTGGGTATTAACTAACCCACGTGTACATGCTTTTATCATAGGGAAAAGTAGTGTACAGGGAGTAAAACACTGCCTTTAAAATATTTGGACCAAGTCTGGAAGGAGGGGTTTCCCTAGGCCATAAACCAAGCATCACAAATACCAATGTTGATATTTGGAGCTATAACACTAACTGTGAAGTTGTAATTGGTCTTAACTTAAGGGGTGTTTTCACTCCATGCACTTCCTATCTTATGTCTTATTCATTCAGATAACTAATGGTTTTATCTTTGAAATTTACAAGAGACCAGTGTTTTTCCAACCAGTCCATTCCAATCAGAATATAATATGCTCTTAAGGGTAGAATATTTAAGTTTTCTACTATTGGATGGTCAACTAGTATTATCGGGTAATTATATAATTTAGATAATACCCTTATTTTGGCCCCCTGTGTGATCCAAATTTAAACTAGAACGCAATAAATTATAGATATAACCATAAATATAGAGATGCAGTAGAAATAACACTTCATTTCATTAATATCAAATACTGAAATATGCTTATAAATAGAATGGAAATAAGACTAGCTCAGGCGATGGTAGCTTATCTCTGAGAAGAGATGTGGTGGATACATGCCTCTGAAATGAGTTACAATGAGGCTCAAGGGACTTTTTATTATTGAAAAATAAGAGAAAACCATAAACAACCAAAATCCTAACGCGAGGAGATGTAACACCAATAGTTTATGGGCCCCATTGGGGTTAGTTGGGCATCCAAAATTTCGGGGTCGTAACTTGATCATATTATCTCCATTTGATGCGTATGATACCTCATTGGAAAGATCTCCCAGAGGAATAAAATTGCTGATGTGATTTATATTGAAATTGCTCAAGATGTTTTTCCAAAAAAACATTGTTTAGGGCCTCAAAGCACTCCAGAAGTTCAAGACCTAAAAAAGTGTCAAAAATAGTAAATTGTGTTACAATTAAGGAAACTGAAAAAATAAATAAATAAATAAATAAATAAAAATAAAAAATAAAAAATGGTGAGGGTCCCAGTGGAATAGGTGGGTGGCCACCAATATCCACTTGGATTATTCCTCCCCCCTTAGGAAGCAATGGTCTCCATTGTGTTGAGTTCCTCCATGAGATGAGGAAACTTCTGCTGAACTTGGTCCCTACTGAGCCATTTGCCTTGGTGCAGGAGTTGGCCGGCGTTGACGACTTGATGCAACTGGATATTATGCTGGTGAGTGTTCTTGATTTGTGTTTTCATGATCCGATCAATTGCAATGTGGCCCATGCAGTCTGGATTTAGCTCTGTTGGTGTGAGTTGTTCTGCAATGTTGGATGTGTCCAGTAATGGTGGAAAGTATGGTCGAAGGTGATCCACATTGAACATTGAGTGCAGGTCAAGGAATGGGGGAATGTTGAGCTCAAAAGAATTATCTCCCACAACCTTGGTGATGTTGTATGGGCCATATAGAAGCGAGTGAATCTTGCAGTGGGGCCCAGCGAGGTGCTCCTTCTGGAAATGTAGCCAAACTTTGTTACCCACCTGGAACTTGTGTGGCACCCGATGTTGATCATGCTGTTGCTTGTACTTAACATTTCCTTTTTCCAATATGTCATGGACCTATTGGTGGATGTGTCGAATGTGCTCAATGAAGCTATTTTCCTTGTCAGCTTCGGACTAAAAATGAGCCAAATCTGTCTGAGTCACTACAAATGGTATGGCCACATCAATGGGACATAGTGGTTGGAATCCCAAGCCCACTTGAAAAGGGTTGTGGCAAGTCGAGTTGTGGAGAGCCCAGTTATAGCTATGCTAGACATAGGGGAGGCTCTCATCCCATGTGTGTGGATGCTTTGAGTTGTACATGCACAAAATGTGTACGATCATCCTATTAAAGACCTATTTCTGGCCATTAGTTTGGGGATGGAAAGTTGTGGACTTAATGAGCTTAGTGTCCAACATCGACCAAAGACTAGACCAAAATGTACCGAGGAACCTATTGTCCCGATCTGAGATGATAGACTATGGGATCCAAAAGTGTACCCACACTCGTTCAAAGAATATTTTAGTAGTGGCTTTTGCTGTGATATTCTTCTTGCAGGCCACCATAATTGCCATCTTCAAGAATCTGTTGACGACCACAAAAACAAAGTCATTGCCTTTCTTAGTAGAAGGAAGGCCCGACATGTAATCCATGGAGATGGATTTCCAAGGTCGACTAGGGTAGGAATCAGAGTATAGAGGCCTTGCTTCTTAATTGTCAGTTTGCAAATGGCACAAGCAGTGCAGGATCTGATGTACTTCGCGACATTTTGTCAAATATTTGGCCAATAGAAATACATATGTAGTACTACTAGCGTTTTCTCGACCCCGAAATTCTCATCGACCTGACTGTAGTGCGCTTCCAAAATAATCTTGGAACGCTCACTAGAAGGAACAAAAAGGTGTCCTAGGTGGCATAACAGAGCATCCTCGAGGTAAAAATCTAGAACTTGCTGACCCTCCAAGAGCGTATGGTATGTGTGGCGGAATTATAGATCACTTTTGTAGAAAAGTGGCTAATCATAAATCTCATGCCCAAAGAGTTTATCACGGTGGTTAATGCCATGATCAATGGTCAACTAAGGTAGCCTGCAACATTATTGGTGTTTCCCTTCTTGTACTTGATATTAAAATGGAGCTGTTGCAAGTATGTGGACCATTTCTGATGGCAATTATTCTACAACTTCCCTTGCGTTTGTATGAACTGTAGGGATCAATGGTCTATGTGGATGCTCATTTCCTTCCCCAAAATGCAATGCTTCCATTATCGGCAGGCCTTCACAATGAAATACATATCTTTGTCATAAGTGGGATACTTCAAGACTGTGTCTGAAAGTGTCTCATTGTGATATGTCACTAGATGCCCCTGTTGAGTAAGTACTGCCCCAATAGCATAGTGAGAGGCATCCATCTTGATCTCAAATTGTTGTTGCAAGTCTTGTAATGTGAGCAATGATGTAGAGCAAAGGCGATGTTTGAACTCCATGAATGCCTTCTGTTGAGATTCAGACCAAAAGAATTTTTCTTTTGCTCCTCCCTTAGTGACTTGACTCAAGGGCCAAGTGATATGAGAGAACCCCAACACAAACCTGCGGTAGAAATTTGCAAGACCCAGAAAGCTGCAGAGCTCTGTCAGAGTGGCTGGGGTTGGACAATCCTAAATGACTTGGATCTTGGCTAGATCTAGATGCACACCCCGTTCCATGGAAAATTTTAGGGGCTAATATTCATAGGTGGGATACTTTTGCATGGTCTTTTAAAAAAAAAAGATTCACCAATTTCCATCTTTTTTTTTAAAGTGATTCACCTAAGTTTTATAGTATAAAATTATGTTATCCTAAAAATTGCCAAAAAAATATAAAGACTATATAAAGTAATTATAAATTTGGATATCTTTAAAAAAATATCACCAAACATTTTATAGTCTACATATTAGGGGCTCATAATATTCGCCTAGGTTTCTAAACTTTAAGATCAATTTCCATCCTTAAAATTTTCCCTGCCCCGTTCATCAATAATGTATACCAGATAATGAACCTGGGTCATGCCAAAAGTGCATTTCTCCAAATTTTCACACAACTTGTGTTGCCACAGTGTTTAGAGAACATGTCGGAATTGGTGGAGGTTCTCTTGCCAACTCTGGCTGAAGATGAGGATGTCATCTAAGTATACCACTGGAAATGAGTTGGTGAATGGACACAAGATGTCATCCATCAACCTCATGAAGGTTGTAGGAGAATTCGTCAAGACGAAAGGTATAACCAACTATTCGAAAAGGCCCTCCTTGGCTCTGAAGGTAGTCTTCCACACATCGGAGGGTTCAATTGGTACCTGGTGATATCCGTAGTTCAAGTCAATCTTGCTGAAATATCCCCCCCCCCCTTGAGTTGGTCCAGAAGGTCATCAATCTTTGGGATCGGGTACCTATTATGGAAAATGATCTTGTTCAACACCCGATAGTCAATGAAAAGTCTCCAAGTCCCATCCTTCTTCTGTACCAACACAATTTCACTTCCATAGGGCGATGAACTTGGCCAAATGTGACCTTTCTGCAATAGCTCCTAAATCTACCTTTTGATTTCATCATTCTCCAGAATGGAGTGTCAATAGATTGGTCCATTGGGAAATGGCACACTTGGGGTCAAATCAATTGAGTGCTTGACCCAACAGTGCAGAGGCACCCTTGCAATGGAGGTCAAGATGTCTTCGTACTCCTCCATGACCTTGTCCATTTGTTGTTTTTGTCATGTGGAGGGGCCCTGTTTGGAGGTCGTGGAAACCATATTCTTCTTTCCCTCGGGGTGTATTATCAAGAAAACAAATTTCTTGGTTTTGGAAATGAGCTTATTGTATTGTTTTGTAGTAACCAAAGAGATGGTGGTAGGTGTTGCTACCTCCAGTACCTTATATAACTTATTTCCCATGGTAACAATGTAAGGTCCCTATACTACTAGTGTAACCCCTTATTGTTATTAGTGCAACCCCTTTATTGTATTATTGTGCCCATATAGTCCCCATGTTGTTATTATTATGCCCCATAGAAGCCCACTATTGTTATTGTTGTGCCCTAACAATATCATTCTTATGTAGGCTCTGATTGTATTGGGACCCATTAGACTCCTATATATAGAAAGGAGGTCTTGTCATTTGTATCATCCAATAATTGTTAATTTGTGTAATGTAAAGGATGTTTCCCCCTCTAAGACGCTGATTTTGAAGTCATTGATCTATCTTTTCTATCTTTGTGTGAGATGGTTTCATAACATTTGGTATCAGAGCTTTCATCATCATGGAATTTGCGCTATAACATTTTCTCTACGAAGTTTCAGAAGCTAAAAAAAACCCATTTTAGCGGAAATATTTCTAAACCTCGTGTCCAATTTTAGATTTTTCCTCACTATATTTTTAGAGATATGGTCTACGGAAGTTAGGGTTTTTGCAAGCTCTAGAATTCCATCTCAAATAGGCCATCGTGGCAGTTTTGCTATAATTGTTTTTCTACAAATTTTTAGACTCTGAAATTAAAACCCATATGAGCTGAAATATTGATGAAGTGCAGGCCCAAAGTTTATATCTCGTTTCACTATATTTTTAGAGATATGGTCCACGACAGTTAGGGTTTCTGCAGGCTCCCGAATTACATCCCAAACACCAGACCTTGGGAAAATCATCATAACTTCCTCTCTGAGGATCAGATTGAAATTTCATAAGAAGTTATAGAAAGAGGACATAATGTAATTTTTTCATATCATTTTCAGGTCTGAATGTCGAAATAGTGACACGTGGAGATTCGTACAATTTCACTCTACTGAAAAAGTATATAATCAGGTCATCTTGGGAGATTGAGCATAACTCTTTCCTGGAGAATCCAATTTCGATCAGACTTGTGGCACTGGAAACAGAAAATAGAGGGCTACCACAAGCTTCAATTTCAAACCTTGGAGATTCGAAATTTTAGAGATACAACAGATTCAAGATTGAGCTCCTAAAAGTAAGAAAAAGAATGACTTGAATCAAGAAAATAGAAATGCCTATTAAGCAAAATTGGAGGGATGATTTGAAGAATGTGATTGAAGATATGATCAATAAGATAAATGGTATAGAAGAAAAATTTAATGGCAACATGGAAGATTTGAAGAAAGACATGGAAGGTTTGAAGGAAGGTGGGACAAAGTCACTACAAGAAAGGCTTCCTAGTGCCGAAAAGGTAGTAGAGAAAACTCGGGATGAGAACAAAAGAAATTTTAACCATGATTTCATAGAATCTAATGTTGGATTGAAGACCCACCATATTACAAATATAGATATGAGGAAATTTGATGGCAAAGATCCAGTAACTTGGATACTATAGATGGAGCAATATTTTGATCTACATGATGTGCACCTGCGACAAAAGGTATGTATTGCATCTTTATATTTAGAACCAAATCCGTTTGTATGGTATAGAGGAATTTGTTCTTGTAACCAACTTGTCACCTGGTCAGTTTTCATGGAGAAAATGAGAGCACATTATTATGATACAAAGAGAAACACCTTCTTTAGCCAATTGATAAATATCAAACAAAAGGGTTCAATGGGAGAGCACATTGAGGACCTCCAAAAATTGAATATAAGGGTAAATGATATTCCAAAGAAGCATAGGATTGAAGTCTTCATAGGGACATTAAATTATAAAATCCAACATGAGGTTTTCCATTGGGAACCTGATTCATGGGAGAAGGCATATAGGTTGGCAAGACAAATTGAAAGCAAAAGTATGGCAGCAAGGAAGCATACCACTCATAACAATAAAAATCGAAGCGTTGTTGCTCCTAGCCTTTCACCACCTACAAGTTTGACACCACAATAATTGGAATAAAAAAGAGGAAAAGGGATCTGTTATAATTGTGATACAAAATACACTAAAGTTCATAGGTGTGCTGAGAAGAAATTAATATAGATAGGTGGAGAAGAGGTGCAAGAAAAGGAACAAGAAATGTCAAAAGAAGACGATATACACGAGGAACCAATCCCAGAGAATGAAGAAATGAATCTAACCATATCTTGTAATGCATTGATAGAATTATCACTCCTCAAACTCTCAAGATAGAAGGGCATATCAAGAAGAAAACTGTAATATTTTTGATTGATTCAGGTAGTAACCATAATTTTATTCATTGTAAGATAGCCAAGGAATTGAATTGCTTCCTATATCCAACACCAGAGTGTCAAGTAATGGTTCCAAATGGAGGAGCCATAAATTTCTCTAGAAAGTTCCATAATTTCAAGTTATCCATGGGAGAATAAGTCTTGAATAGTCCAATGCTTTCCATTCCATTGGGTGGTGCAAATGTTGTACTAGGAGTCCATGGCTACAATCTTTGGGTACGATAGCTTTTAACTTTCAAGAACGTTTCTTGAATTTTTTTTTTTGGGAAAGAAAGAAAGTTGAATTCAGGGGTATCAAAGGGAAACTGGGAAAGATAATCAACTCTAACAACATGAAAAATATTCTAAAGAAAGAACAATGGGGTGTAATTGCACAATTATGTTCATTAGAGGTTACCACATCGAAATCATCTATTTCTCAAGATCTCCAAAACGTTTTGGACAATAATTCCAAAGTATTTGAGACTCCCAAAGGCCTCCCACCTATTTGTGATCATGATCATTCTATTCATTTGATTCCAGGAAGTGTCCCCCCAAACATTAGGCCTTACAGATATCCATATTCCCAAAAGAGTGAAATTGAATCTATGGTTGCAGAAATGCTAGAAGTTGGTATAATTCAAACTAGTCAAATTTCTTTCTCTTCTCCAGTGGTATTGGTACACAAGAAGGATGGATCATGGTGCATGTGTCTAGATTATAGGAAGTTCAACAAGCTTACTATTAAAGATAAATTTCCCATTCCAATAATTGATGAATTATTAGATGAATTACATGGAGCAAGTTACTTCATCAAGTTGGACCTCCGTTCAAGATATCATCAAACAAAATCAAGACTGAAGACATTCCAAAAACAACATTTAGAACTCATGAGGGTCATTATGATTTTTTGGTCATGCCTTTTGGCCTTACCAATACACCTTCTACATTTGAAGGTTTGATGAATTCCATTTTCAAACCATTCCTTAGAATATTTGTGTTAGTATTTTTTTATTATATACTAATCTACAGAAAGTCTTGGAATGATCATGTTCAACATGTTGACAGGGTGCTCAAACTATTGGAGGAGAAACAAGTATATGAAAAAAGCTCCAAATGTTTCTTTGGAGTATAAGACATGGAATATTTGGGTACTCAATTAGCTCATATCTCATCTTATCATCCTCAATCTAATGGGAAAACTAGGATAGTGAACAAAGGTTGCTAGTACTTGTGTGGGATCAACTACTAAATAAGAAACTAGGTCAATGGGTCAAGTGGTTGCCCTTGGTTGAATGGTTTTATAACACTTCCTTCCATACTGTAGCAAAAATGGCCCCATTTATGCCACTTTATGGATATCAACCACCATCCATCACATCATATTTAAAAGAAAATTTTAAGGTTCAAGTAGTGGAAGATCACTTCTAGCATCAACAACAAGTTCTCAAACTCTTAAAGGATAACCTCACTTTGGCGTAAAATAGAATGAAACAAAAGGCATATCAACATTGCAGTGAAAGATTTTTTGATGTAGGTGACTCGGTATTTCTATGACTACAACCTTACAAACAAATTTCCCTCAAGAAATATAGGAAGGATAATAAATTATCACCAAATTATTATGGTTCATACAAAGTGTTACAAAATATTGGTACTATGGCATACAAATTGGAGCTTCCTGCATCTTCCCAAGTGCACCAAATTTTCCAGGTTTCATGCTTAAAGAAGGTCATAGGTGAGAAGATCCCAGTTCAAAGAATATTTCTAAAACTTGACAAGGAAGGAAAAATCATATTGGAACTAGAAGCAATCACAAAAACAAGAATCCAACAACTACGAAATTGATCAATTTTAGAGTATCTCATCAAGTGGAAGAACTTACCCACTGAAGATTCCACATGGGAGGATGATAATTTTATATAAAATCATTCAAAACTACTCAAGCATTGAAGATTATAATTTTTAAAGGAGAGGGGTATGTTAGGTCCCTATACTACTAGTGTAACCCCTTATTGTTATTAGTACAACCCCCTTATTGTATTATTGTGCCCATATAGTACCCATGTTGTTATTATTATGCCCCATAGAAGCCCACTATTGTTATTGTTGTGCCCCAACAATATTGTTGTTATGGATCTCATTGTATTAGGACCCCTTAGAACCCTATTTATAGAAAGGAGGACTTATCATTTGTATCATCCAATAATTGTTCATTTGTGTAATGTATCATCCAATATTCGTTGCTTTGTTTCTGATAAACAGACACAATGGGTGAAGTGGTTGCCTCTAGCTGAATGGTTGTATAACACTTCCTTCCATACTGCAGCAAAAATGACCCTATTTATGCGACTTTATGGATATCATCCACCATCCATCACATCATATTTAAAAGAAAATTCTAAGGTTCAAGTAGTGGAAAATCACTTCGAGCATCAACAACAAGTTTTCAAACTCTTAAAGGGTAACCTCAATTTGGCGCAGAATAGAATGAAACAATAGGCAGATCAACATCATAGCGAAAGAATTTTTGATGTAGGTGACTCGGTATTTCTATGACTACAACCATACAAACAAATGTCCCTCAAGAAAGATAGGAAGGATAATAAATTATCACCAAATTATTATGGTTCGTACAAGGTGTTACAAAATATTTGTTCTATGGCATACAAATTGGAGCTTCCTGCATTTTCCTGAGTGCACCCAATTTTCCATGTTTCATGCTTAAATAAGGTTATAGGTGAGAAGATCCCAGTTCAAACAATATTGCTAGAACTTGACAAGGAAGGAAAAATCATATTGGAACTAGAAGCAGTCACAAAAACAAGAAATCAACAACTACGAAATCAGTCAATTTTAAAGTATCTCATCAAGTGGAAGAACTTACCCACCGAAGATTCCACATGGTAGGATGAGAATTTTATATAGAACCATCCAAAACTGCTCAAGCATTGAGGAAAACAATTTTTAAAGGAGAGGGGTATGTTATGTCCCTATACTAGTATTTAACCCCTTATTGTATTATTGTGCCCATATAGTCCCCATGTTGTTATTATTATGGCCCATAAAAGCCCACTATTGTTATTGTTGTGCCCTCACAATATTATTGTTATGGCTTTGATTGTATTAGGGCCCCTTAGACTCCTATATATAGAAAGGAGGTCTTATCATTTGTATCATCCAATAATTGTTCATTTGTGTAATGTAAAGGAGGTTTCCCCCTTAAAGAGGCTAATTTTGAAGTCATTGATCTATATTTTCTATCTTTTCATGAGATGGTTTCATAACAAACAATAAAAAGGCAAGGCCTTGACTCATACACAACATGTCACTTCCACAAGTATGGTTGGCCTAATACATCACAAACATCAAGGGGAGAAACATCACATAATACCTCATCTGTGAAGGGCTTGATGTTGTATGGAACGTGACATTGTTGGCTCACGTGAAGATCCCATCCTTGGGGAAGCCACCCGATGGTGTATGGTTGTGGATGTGCTTCTACAATGAGGTTCTTTTGGCTTCTACTATCGACAATGAACTATAGTGGGGAACCATTTACCCACATCTAAGAGTGGAAGAGATTCTCCTCCTCCTCTGGATGTTTGGGTTTTTTCCTTTTGGATCTTCATGGTGGCAATGATGGCATTGGGCTCCACATCAATACTATTCTTCCCTTTGTCATTCCCCTTGTTGGGTTATGACTCAGAGTCATAACGTCCATCTGATTCCGAAGCCTTCGGTTCAGCCACTAGTGATTGCTTGGCTCAACACTCACTTGTGTTGTGAGTGGATCTCTTATGGAACTCGCACCACTTTCTTATTTCCTTCTTTGGCTTCACAGTGTTTCCCTTTGCTTGTGGCTTTGGAGGGTTGTCCTACACCATCACACCTTTGTTTTTTCCTTTGTTCTCCGAATTGGGGGCACCTTTCCCTTGCTTCAGATTCGTAGATCCAAAGTATTTCTTCTTTCATTTAAACTTGTGCTCAATCTTGACGACATATCAGTATCTTGTACTGAGCGAGGGGATGTCTAGGAACTCCATCTAGTCCTAGATGTATCTATGTAGGAAGCCATGGTACTTGAGTAACAAATGTTTCTCAAAATCCTTGATAGCCAACTTCGTGAGAAGGGTATGAGAAAAATTGGTAAACTTCGTCACATCTTGGTCCCTTCCTTGTCGCAGCATGGTCCACTTTATGTATTTGTCCTCATAGCTCCTAACTAGGTAGTACTACTCCTTGATGGCATCTCGAAATGAATTCCAAGTGGGAGCGGCTGAAAACAATGAGGTCATACTTTCATCCTTCTGCTCATATTAGGTTTCCCACTAGTCCTTGACGTGGGTGGTGGCTTTTAGAAGAGAAAAAGTAATATTTTCCTAGCTGGAAAAATCACGAACTGAAAAATATCCTTCTAGCAAATTTAACCATTTAGCTATGAGGTCCGCATCTATTTAGCCCTCAAATATGGGAATGTCAAATTTTACCTATGCCTTAAAAGGTGTGGTGCCTCCAAAGTGGTTGCTGGATGTGCATGCACCGTCGGTGCGAAACCGTTGAAGGATCTGAGTAAAGTTATCCATCATTGCATTCCTTTTTCTCTCAAGGGCCTCCTGGAAAAATATTTTGATAGGATTTCCTACTCCCTCATCTTTCTTTTCTTCCCCCATGGGTGGTCATCTAGGTTTGCAAGGCTAATCTTACAAAGATTCAACCAGATTGAGCCCTAACTCCTTATATCTTGATCTCGCTTGGGACATGCAAAGAAAAACAGAGAAAGAGTAGACCACTCTGATACCATTGATCTGGATTTAAACAAGAACACAAAAAATTATAGATATAACCATAAATACAGAGTTGTAGCAGAAATAACACTTCATTTCATTAATATCAAATATTGAAGTATTCTTACAAACATAATGGAAATGAGACTAGCTCGGGCATTGAGTTACAATGAGGCTCAAGGGCCTTTTTATTATTGAACAATAATATAAAACCCTAAACAACCAAAACCCTAACTCGAGGATATGTAATACCAAGATTTTATGGGCCCCGTTGGGGTTAGTTGGGAAGTCAACTTCCCAGGGTCGTAACTTTGTCATATTGTCTCATTTGATGTGTATGATACCTCCTTGGAAAGATCTCTCTGAGGACTAGAGCTACTTATGTGATTTATATAGAAATCACTGGAAATATTTTTCTAAACAAACCTCATTTAGGGCCTCCAAACGGCTTAGGAAGTTCAAGACCCCAAAAACTACCAAAAATAGTAAACTGTGCTACAATTAAGGAAACTGAAAAAAGTTGAAAGAAAAATGGTGAGGGTCCAAATGGAATAGGCAGGTGGCCACCAATATCCGCCTGGATCACCATGGCCAATTTCACTAGCCATGGATTCTTGAATTTGACTGACTATAAATGAAACTTTTCTACTACCTTAAGAATGATATAACTTATTCTATCACCTGGATCAATTAAAATAGTTACGTTATGGTTAAAATTTTTACCTTCAAATTCTACCATCGTTAGTTGGTATTTAGCCTGGTGATCTTCGAATGCAGTGTTAATTCTAGGTAGACTCCTTGCTACATCCACTACTGTAGATGTTTCTTGAACTTAAGCTACATGTTGTTGGTTGCTAAATTTACCTAGCTTTTACCCCTTTCCTTCACCTATTTCATGTCCTTGCAAGGTTAATTTGTATCTCAAGGAATGAAGGCATATCTATTTGTCATGTCTTTGTGAATTATTAATCGATGAAGCGTAGTCCTAGGGCAGCATTGCTTATGAAACTTGCTAACCCAGGTTTCTTTGCATATTCGAAAGGGTGATGATCAACATACTACAATTCAATGTAAGATTATCGATGAGTTGGAAGTGATATCTCATGATGTTGGATGTAACGATGATTCAACCAAAGAGAGTTTGTAAGACCAATGTATTTTGTGTCTTCGTATTCTGTTTATGTATTGAATGATCGTTGTGTATTTGTAGGCAGATAGTTACTGTAATCTCTAGAAATTGTTGATACCATATTTGTAATATTGAAGTGTATAAGTAAGGTTATAGGGATAGAAAAGTAGCCACCGCTAGAGGGAGACATGAGAGTTTTGAGAAAATAACAAAAAGCTTCTATATTTTCATTTTTATTAATGCAATCATGATCTTTTGCCACAACCTTGATCAGAGAGTTCGGCCCACTCTCCTAACTGGGTGGTGTTGGATTAGTGGTGTGGGTAGATTTATTTTTATTATGCTTATTTCCTTATCGATGTAATGGTTCATTAAGTTTGTGTTGTTGTGAATACTAATTTTTTGTTACTTCGATTGATGTTACTATTATTACTTGTTGCTACACATTGTTATATTGTTGACTGAATGTTTAATGATGGGTAAGGAAACTATGGTCTGCATAAACCTTGCTTGGTAGCCTTGAAATAATTATACGAGCACTGGGTTAAAAATTAATGTGGGAAAAGAGTGAATTCTATAATTCATATCTGAACACCAAAAATTTGGCATCATTGTCAGGGAGGCTATCGAAGGCATGAAAGTACGACCAATATTGACAATAGGAGCAATCTCTTGTTCTAGGAAGGGAATTTTTCACCCTGTTCCAGGTCTTGAGAATTAGATCGCTTTGGTTGTTTTTATTTCTTGTTTTAAGAATGCTCTCTCATCCTAGGGAGGGAATTTTTCATCTTGCTCCAGGTCCTGAGCTTCAGATTTGTTTGAGTGCTTTTCTTTTTATTTTTGATTGCATGAACAGAGAAACGAATAAAAGGGACAGAGGAAGAACCCCAAAAAGAGGAAGGAAAGATATAGGAAGAGTTACATATGTCCAAGAAATAATTTCAAGATCTGATTCAGGAGCATCATCTTGAGTTGTTGTTAGGGTTAGATCTGATACGAAATTTGGAGGACAGTTAGTTTCACAACTAGAACCCCCCCCCAATAGTAGAAGCATAATTCAAGGAAGAGTAAATAGCAAATAGAGGATCCAAGGAATTGAGAATTGCAAGTTAAGAAGAAGAAGAGGGAGACTCGAGGGAATTAACTCCACCATTTGATCAAAGAAGTGCTATTAGACAACCTCAACCTCATGTTATAAAAAAACTAGAATCCGTTGAGATTCCAAGTGGATATTAGAAGATATTCATGGCTCATACAACTTCCACAACCGAGTTCCCAATTTGAGATATTAGAGGTGATGCACCTATGAAACCTATTCCTTTGACAACACTACCTAATTTCCATGGTCTTTCTTCTGAATATTTGGACACATTCCTCTTCAAATTCGATGTTGTTTGTCAGGGATATCATGATATTTATGATGCTCATAAATTGAAGATATTCCCCGCTATTTTGAAAGGAACGACTCTGAGATGGTTTATGGTTTTAGGTGGAAAATCTATTACTACATGGGATGATATGAAGAAAATCTTCCTTGAAAAATATTAGGACTACTGCAAATCCTGAGAAATTAATGAGGAAATCTTTAAGATTGTGTAGAAAGATGATGAGAACATGGAGGAATTTTTCGAACGCTTCAAATATAGCCTAGAAGGATCCAGCCATAGTGATCTCAATAAGGATATCTTAAAGATAATAGTTCTCTGAGCACTTAGGGAGGAATCTTTGGAACTCCTAAAGGTGGTAGGAAAGGGAGATATATCAAAGGAAGAATTTGACACCATTTGTGAGTTGTGCATCAAATGTTCACATGGAGAATTGAGGCATAAGCAAGCAGTACGAGTGCTGAAGACATCCAATAGTGGGGTCATAGAAGTAGAAATTGGAAACTTGTTGGATAATTTGAGGACTGATATTCTAAGCACATTGTCCTCACAAGTGGATTTTCTACAGGAAAAAAAAATAGACAGAATGGTAATGACCATTTTCTTCCCTCAATGGAGAAAGAAGCACCTGCTGAGGGAATTCCCACTCAATACTGTTGAAACTTGTATAATATGCGAGCAAAGATTCTACAAGCACATGTAATCTCTTCCTTAGAATAAGGTAGTTTTTCAAGGAGAATATGAAGAGGTAGATCAACTTTAATTCATGGGATCAAAGATACCATGGCAACCACGGCTAGAGAACATGAGTCAAGGTATGCCTAAAGAACCTTCTCAATATTTTAATAATATGAATTTGGGCCTCATTTTGTACCTTTTTCACCTTCATGGCCACAATACTATCAATATCCAATGCCTTGGAAATCATGGTCTCCCCAACCTGGTCCAACCCCTTCATGGTCCTAGAGGTGGCGTGGACCTTCTCTTCCTTTAGGACAATTCTCCTAGCCTATGCAACAACAAGAGTTACAACTTCCCTCTAACGCCTCCACCAGTAGTCCTCCTCTTCATCCAAAAATTCCTATTCAATCCAACCCGAACCCGAATAATAGGGGGGCTCAACAAGTTGAGACACTCAACCTTCCTATAAAGAACATTTCCACCGCAGAATGTAATGAACTAAATCTTCGCACCGGTCGGGTGGTAAATACTAAGACTTTATCGATAATTGTTGAAAATACTGATGATGAAGCATGATATCCATGATAACTCCTAGAAGTAATTTTTATTTTGATAGTCATTTTAGATAAGGTTTTTCACCATTTCTCTTTGCATCTATCTGCTACTTTCCTGAAAGAGGTTGTTGTGGTTACAATTGGATATTAAAGAAGGAAGGACAGGTCTAGTTTAATTTGTTTTGGAGAAATTCCCTTTTTCTCTAAAAGCTATTTCTTTCACTAATCCCATTTCATCCTTTAGCTACATCTCATATTTTAACTCTAGCCACATCTCATATTTCAACTCTAGACATAACCCATATTTAAAACTCTAGCTACATCCCTTTTTAAAAAAATCTACCTTTTAAAGGGATGGGACCCATAAATCATATCGCTATTGGCCCCTTCCCTTTTGCAAAACCATATCCGCCCATGTCCCTCCTCCGCTTGCGATTTTGATATCGCATATCGCAAGTCCTCCCCACCAATTGAGATAACACATAAACCTGTCACCACTCCTCCATCGATATCACAATTCCTCCTCGCAGATTGTGATATCGCATAAAGTTTCATCCCCCTGCCGATTGCGATGTGTCTGTCCTCGCTGATTGTGTTATGTCTCCCCTCGTCAATTGTGATGTGTCTCCCCTCTCTGATTATGATAACTCCTTCCCCGCTAATTGCGATATTGCAATTGGAGATTGGTCAAGTCACAAATCCCTTCTCTGTCGAATTCCCTTCCAATTTGCGATTGCGATGGACCTGAAAAGTTAGGCATTATGGTTGTGTGAAATTTTAGGTCCGAAATATTTGGAAATCACCATAAATCAATGTTAACACTCCTTCTTCCTTCCTGATGGCGATATGCGAAGTCCTCGTTCTAGATGCGATATTTTGTGTGTCATGTTTTATTAAAAGTTTCATGTCCAGATAGTTGGTGAACATTATGGAATATGGTAAAAGGCCCCCCTCCTGTATTCTTATTGCGATAACAACAAACCTAGGTCAATGAATATTAAAACATCCACTTCGCCTTCCGCTCAAGAAGACAACGAGGGTATTTTTGGCGTATATTCAACAACATGGTCATCAAAGAGAATGCAGATAAAAGAGGGCAGCAAGACACATAGACAACGAGACACTTTCAACAGCTAACAACACAACAAGATTGAAAGGTTGATATGTATGATTTTCCACAAATATAGTGCTGCACTTCAAACAATATTATTTCCCTAAATTATTGTAATAGTTTATGCAACCCCCATTTGTATTCGAAATTTATTAAAATAGAAATTCCCTATGAATATCAATTTTTTATTAATCAAATAGGATTAGATCTCATAGCTATCAATCGAAACTCACCCAGGTGACATATTTCGTAAAAGAGATCTCACTCTACAAATAATGATATTTTCGACTCTAATGAGATCGATAGTTGGAGGAAACCGTTGTTGTATGTTTTTTAGTTAATAGAAATACAGTTTGTAGCAATACTCTATTTTAACCTAAGATTCATTTCGATTCCAGTTCCATCTTATCACACTTCCATGTTGTTATTAGTTTTCATGGCTTATTTGATTACTTTGAATTCAATGTTACATTGCTCCCACTTCCTTCAATTTGCTGTGATTATTGTGAATGTCCATATTCACATTAGTAAACTAAAAATGCCTCAACTTCCACAAAACAATGTTGTTTGTAATTGATTTTCTTTAATTGACTCCATGCCCAATGGCAGTTGTATTCACATTCTTTCACCTGCAAAAATCACATAGAAAACCAAAGTTAGCCATCTGTAATTTTAAATATATTTAGAAAGCCTCTCAGATTGGAAGGGCTAACTTACAGTCAAAAGTTGGTTTGAAATAGTTACATTGGGTTGAAGGTTGACACAACCTAACTTTCTCTAGCCCACTTGCTAACATTTTGGTGCGTCTGTTGGGAGCTGAAAAGATCTTTTTCCTGGATTTTGTTTCAATCTCTTCATTCTGATTCTTGAGGGTGATAGGAAATCAAATTTTTTTGAAGTTTGTGATATTACCTTGGCGACTACAATTTCAAAAGATATTAAAGATCGAAGTGTCATGGTGACTCCACTACTTATAGATCATTAGCTTGAAGAAGTTCCAAGATGAGTTCTACCACAAGAAGAAATGTTAGGTATCCTGCTATGGATCAATCTCACATCTATGGTTTTCCAAAGCCTATGCCTTATGTTGATTAGTCAACCCAACTGTTGGGCCGTTAATATGCCATTATTATTATCACTTTTGAACACTTATCCCACCCATTTCCACTATTCTTCATCACGTCATTTATTATAATTTATTATTTAAATCCATTTTATAAATGATTTATGCTCTTATGAATGAATGTTATTTATTCTCCTTTATTTCTAATAAATTAATGATTATGCGTGATTTTATCAATGATAGTTTTAATAAATCAGTTATAACATTATTTACCATTCTTAGCCTCCAAGATAATTTTCAGATTGAATATTTGATTTTTAAAAGCGCCAACTCAGAAATACGCTGGAATAAGGAGTGACAGTTTTGCGGTTGAGATTCTGAGAAAATGGAGCAGAATCTGGAAAATCTGGAACATGGGTTTTGTCCAGAACAGGCCCAATTAACTTTACTAAAGAATGGTTTGCCCAAATTCGGCTTGTACAGAGAGAAACGTAGGGTTCTTTGAGCATGATTTTCTCAGATTTGCAGTTGCGGCCGTCCTCCAAACTTTAGCTGCAAACCCAAATTCGTCTTGCTTTTGTTGAGAGATGAAAGGAAATATATTTTCTTGTTGATCATCTGGTTAGAATCAACCCAAATTTGTAAAAGAAATAATGTTGTAATTATCTATGTTATAACTGCTCTCTGATCTTTCTCTATTTAAATGAAAACAAAGATCAGAGAGGGGGAGACTTCAGGATGACTTTGGGGATTCGAATGATGGCGAATTGATGATTTGAATTAGAGATTCAGAAGCAAGGATTCATGATAGGATAGGAGGAAGGAAGGATTGTTTTATGCTGTAAGTCTCAAAGCTTCAACTATTGTAATGATTTCACTATTTAATGATTAATACATAATTTGGGCGTTGCTGTTCACTCTTTTCCTTCTGAAGTAACCCAGCAGCGTCCGCTGGCGGCTAAGGGCCCAGCCTCTGGTGGAGTACGCTGCTGCTGTTGTGTATCATATCTTTACAATTACTGTTGTATCATATATTGTGAGTTATGCGTGGTTTGCTTATCTTTAATACTCGGTAATCTGATATATCTTTCATATGCTATGTTATGCTCTGTTATGATCAATGCACTAATGGTTTTCCTCAGGAAATCTGTGTAATGACTCTGCATTGTATAATTGAATCTTTTCAGAGTTGATCGCATGCTTTTAGTCTCAACCAGTTATTTCTGTTACAGAGCATCTGTATTGAATATTACTGTCATTTGATTCATTTGAAATCCTGATTATGGGAATCCGAAAGTAATGTTATTCTATTTGGAAACATAGCCGTATTATCCTTAATTGTCAGATTACTATATTAGTGTGAGGTGTGCATATATGATTGATTATTGCCGTTCCATAATTCATCAATGAGTGCTGTTCCATAAAGTATATTCCATCCAGTTTGCTTGAGGAGTGAAGAGTGTTATTTCATAGCAGAGTGTGAGTAAGTTGGTTTTGACTCGCGAGATTTAGTTCTTTTGATTGCTGTTTCATTTACTGCTGTTCTATTTACTGTTGTTCTATTTCCTTTTTCTATTCCATTTTACTTTCTGCCATTCCATTTACTTGCAATTGCTGCTTTGGTGTGAGAGAAGGTCTAAGGCTGTAGTGAGTCAGTAAGTCGCTGCTTAGCTCCCAGATCTTTGGTCCATACTCTATTTTCCTTTCCATCAATTTCTAGAGGAATGAGTTATTGCTACTGTATCCTTGATTGATGGTTGTTTGAATGAATGATTTAGTTTAGAACATTTCCGTTTCTTGTTGTTCCAATTAGATTTTGTTTCCAACTTTCATTTACTTTCGTATTTTAAGCACTATACTACAAAACATTACTCTTAAGTAAATAGCCGCCTCAGACTGAGTACACTCTTGAAATAAAAAGTCGTCCCTGGGTTGATAATTAATGTGAAGGTAATTAGGAGTTCAAAAGACACCTTTTTATCGCTCCACATTTTGGCGTCGTTGCCGGGGAGAGTGTAGCCATTTCTAAAGAGTAGTGTGAATCTGATGAGTGCCTGCTAGGGAAGAGTTGGATCTTAAAAACGGAAGGTAAGAACCTGCGTACGGAGCATGTAAAAGCCCTGCTCCCCTGTCTGATTTCCAGCAGGACTGTTAAAGAACCTAGGGTAGAGATAGATGTTTGAATTTTTGTGTGAATGATTAGGAAAAAGATAGAAATTTTTAAAAAAATAAATTACATGATCTCACGCAAGTGGTGATGTAAGCACCACCCATTTCACTAACCGATTGACAGGAACATTTGAAGAAGGAGCCTCGAAGAAACACATGAAGAACATCTTAAACTATGGTAAGAAATGGCTCACGTTTCTACTTTTGAATTTCCTATCAAAGATCTAGGAGGAGTGACACAAATGCACATAATTCCCCCATCTTTACCAAATTTTCATGGTTTAGCAAATGAAGATCCAGATACATTCTTATTTGAGTTCGAAATACTTTGTAGAGGATATGATTATTGTACTGACGATCAAAGATTGAAAGTGTTTCCTCTTACTCTAAAAGGAGCAGCTCTCCGATGGTTCATGAGCCTACGTGGGAATTGCATCCAATCATGGGAGGACATGAAGAACATATTCTTGCAGAAGTACCAAGACTATTGCAAATCCAATGAAGATATTTTCTATATGATACAAGGGGAAGATGAAAGTTTGGAGGACTATGTAGATCGATTTCAATACAACCTTCAAAAATCAAAATATAAGCATTTGGAGAAAGAGATCTTAAAAACACTCCTTCTTAAAGGAATCAAAGATGAATGTTTAGAAATCTTAAATCTGATAGGAAAAGGTGATGTTTTTCAGTTCTCATATGATGATGTTTGTGAGTTGTGCATAAGGTATTCAAGAGGAATCTCCAAGGCTGGTAAGAATTCTAGAGATGTTTGTTCTTTCTTTTCCAAATCTGCTACAAGAATAGGAGACATAAGAGATGAAATCAATGTGTTATTTGAAAATTTTAAAGTTGATTTTATTAGCTCTCTAAATGAAAAATTGGATGTTTTGCAAGCTCATAAAAATCAAGAATCAGATGAAGTTTTTTACCCTCAGGACCGAAAGGAGCATCTCATAGATACTCACTCTTCCTTATCTAGGATGGAAGTAGCATATCAAAGAGGTAAGGAAACTGCAACATGGTCAAAACCACGGAAATCATGGCCTACAGGTATGGTTCAAAACACTCCCTCTCCACTTTCTTACTTGCATAATCCATTATGGAATACTAATGTGTTAGGGCAGCCATGTCAATCTCAATATAACCACCAGCAATTTTCTCTACAAGCTTGGCATGGTTCACCTTATGATTGCATGACTACTCTCCCCCATCTTGTAGCACAAACACATTCTCCATATTCTCCACCAGCTCTTCCACAATATCTTGCTTGCCCATCAAAACCATTCACACAACCCAATCAACCATATCATCAAAATGCTCCATTCCTTACACATTTTCCTGCTCAACTAATTCCACACCCTCACCATAATAAACCAGTACAACATACTTACAATGTTGAACTGGCAAATTTACCCACCCTTCCCACCCATTCTATCTCACATGTGTTATTAGAGAAAACCTACAATGAGATTCAGAATGTTTCAAATGCAAAAATTGTAGAAGCTATGGAAGAAAATGAGGTTTCTTTTACTATGCATCAACAAGCTATTTTAAAATCTCAAGAACTTCATGATATGATGGCTATGCGAAATAAAAAAAGTAAAGGATATATTGAAGATTGGTTTCACTCCATCATTTGTTTGCAACATCACTCTATGCTTCAACAATTTTTGATACCATTTTTTGAAGGGAAGTTGGCTTCTCATACCCTAATATCCATTAACATGCATTTTTCAAATTTGGGTATGTGCATACGTGAAGCCTTACTTCGAAAATGGATTCACTGGAAGTACTCATATACGTAGTAATATTCGTTTTTCAAATCAAAATAGGTTAGTGTAGAAAATAAAATAAATAAGGGAATAAATAAATGCATTTTTTTTTTTTGTAAAACTAGTTGTTTCTTTTGTTGCAACATGCTATTGAAATCAACATCGATGATAAATGTTTCAATTCATTTGTGTATGTAGATGATTTATAATAGAAATAACATTTCTACAAAAACTCATTTTCATTTTTATCACCAACTTAAAAAAAATGCTTGAATATCATTTTTTTTTTGCTTGCGGGCTTGATGAACTTTCTGGAAAAACAGTCGGGACAGCCATGTTTTGAGGGACCAAAAGTGAATATTTTTAAAACCTATTTCTACCCCAAGTAGCCCTTGATGTTTACTTTCTAACCCAATTTGAATCACTCAATTTGGATTTGAAACGAAAAAGTTAGAACCAAAACATTGATAGGGTGTCTAGCGGGCAGTTCAGGAACAGAGTTGGGACAATCAGTTTTTGGAGGCCTAAATGACCATATTTTTAAAACCTGTTTCTATGGTAGATTCTCCTATGAATCTAGTTTACAATGCAATTAGAATCACTCATTTTCGATATCGTATGGAGAAGTTATGATCAAAATACTAACTGTCTATCGTAAATCAGCACTTTCAAAACTATGTCTTTCTGGTTGTTCCTTACAGTATTTGACCTATCAATTCTTCTTTTCTTCAAAACCTGTTTCTATTGGAGATAAATAAATGAATCTACTTTCATTTAAAATTTGAATCATTTGAATCCGACATCAAACAAAGAATCTATGCTTGAAATATCAATCGTTGGTCTAGATTGGGTAATCGAAAATGACTCTATTATGCAGGTTGTTCTAAACAAGTTTGACATATTATAGCATTGAATTTTTAAAACCTGTTGCTACTAGAGATAACCCTTTGAATTAGCTCTCATTTTGCTTTGGAATCACTCAATTTCGACAAAAAAAGAAGAAGTTGCGATTAAAACACTGCGGGCTAGCATGATTGGCCACTGCTCTCCCGCAAGTGACAGATAAATTTTAATTTGTTATTTTCTCAATGGATTTGTTATACAGAGTAACTACTTATTGTTTTTTGCATAATTCTTGGATTAGGGGAGCCTGATCACCTCTCTTTATCCATGATTTAATGTTTTATTGCAGGTAGACACTCGTTTTTTGCAGGCCCTGGGAAAATAAAGAAGGTCAATTTATGGACGAGTGAATTTTCAAAGAAATTTTTATAAAACAAAGGAATTTTATCCAACTCAGTACCCAACGGATTCATAATAGAACAAATGAAGAATTGATTTCGATTTGAAGATTCATGTCTTGTCACTGCTGCCAAAACATTTTTCAAAAAGATCATTTTTTTTTTTTTACATAATATCATAGCTGTTGTAACTTAATTAAATAAAATGTTGTTTCCTTTCTAATTTCTCTTATATTTTGTGTTTCAGGTGTTGCTTCACTCAAAGTATAACTCATCCTCAGTATCAATGCCGTGAACAGCTAATTTGTTTTTTTGCATGTTTGCATTTTATGATTGTCCATTTTGCTGTTCCTTTCTGAATGGAACAGCACTTCTGCACTTTCACGTTTTTTTGTTCCTTTTCGAAATGGAACAGCACTTCTGCATTTTCACGTTTTGCTGTTCCTTTTCGAAATGGAACAACACTTCTGCACTTTCAAGTTTTGTTGTTCCTTTTCGAAATGGAACAGCACTTCTGCACTTTCATGTTTTGCTGTTCCTTTTCGAAATGGAACAGCACTTCTGCACTTTCACGTTTTGCTGTTCCTTTTCGAAATGGAACAACACTTCTGCACTTTCACGTTTTTCTGTTCCTTTTCGAAATGAAACACCACTTCTGCACTTTCACGTTTTGCTGTTCCTTTTCGAAATGGAACAGCACTTCTGCACTTTCACTTTTTGCTGTTCCTTTTCGAAATGGAACAGCACTTCTGCACTTTCACGTTTTGCTGTTCCTTTTCGAAATGGAACAGCACTTCTGCACTTTCACGTTTTGTTGTTCCTTTTTGAAATGGAACAGCACTTCTGCACTTTCACGTTTTGTTGTTCCTTTTCGAAATGGAACAACACTTCTGCACTTTCACGTTTTGTTGTTCCTTTTCGAATAGAACAGCACTTCTGCACTTTCACGTTTTGCTGTTCCTTTTCGAAAGGGACAGCACTTCGACACTTTTAGTTTTTGCTGTTCCTTTTTCCAAAGGAACGACATTTGCATTTTCACACTTTTTTGTGTGTATTTTTGTTTTTTGTGTGCATTTCCTTTGTTGTTCCCTACAAGGAACACCACTTTTTGACTGTTTTTGCTGTTCATTCAAAAGAGCAACACTTTGGGAGTATTTTTGAGAGCAACCCTTTTTTTCCTCTTGTGGGATTATTCCTAATTCATCTCAACCACATCTTACTGATTTCATTTTGTGGCATGAAGTACACTATTTTTATGAGGACAAGAATTATGGATTCTATTGAAGCGAGTTAATATCATTCACGTTATGATCTTTAACAGGACAGCTCCTTACCCGGATGCGGGTGTTAGTACTTGGCATTAACTCCAATGCTTAAGCCACTGGGAGGCAGGACGGATCCTCATCCCCTGCGCGTGGAGAGCTTTGGTAATTGCTGTGAGTATTGCTGTCATCGCGGTGGTCATCGGACGACAGCATTAACTCAGCAGCAGGGCCGACGGGACATGGCATTAAGGATGCTACCGGAACGGCGTCGGAGAGCATTCATTCCTGGAGGGGCAGCGCAAGGTTTCAAGCGAATGCAGAGGAGCCGACGGGACGCGGCCTTAAGGCCAACTCAGAGCAGGCGTGGGATGGCATTAACGTCTGGTTTGGTGGCACAGAGCTCCAAGGGTAGCAGGGGAGGTGCCAAGGGACTCCCACGCGCTGCAGTTATGACAATTTTATTATTTATAGGAACCTGCCATTGTATTCTGGCTCATCGCGGGCAAATTATGCACAGGCGTTTCGGAGGAAGCTATCCCGCTCATTCTCGCAGAGATTCTTGCAGTAAAGGCGGTTCTGCTGCTTCTGGCAATATGCCAAGGGATAGAGGTATCCCCAGAAGAGGGGGAAGATCTGGGGTGAGGGTAAGCTCGGACAGGGGCAGTGTGCAGCCTGTTTCTCCAATCAACGAGGCGCCCCCTTCACCAGATACGGATGATTCTGAGCAGGAGTGCTTGCTTCCGCAGGGCACGTATCAATCCTTTCGCTTTCGCTTCCCAAGCCGCCTAGCGCATCCAGAAGTTGTGGTAAATTTCTCAGTTTTTATCACGGAAGAGGACCCTAGCTCCCCTCCCCGAGCTCATGACAATGATGTTTTTATTGCGGATATGACGGGTCTGGTTCACCGGACGAGACGCGATGCTGAGGTTCCAGCTCCCAGCGTTTTAGCGCAGCCAGCAGAACCACGGGAGGACTCAGGCAACGATCTCTCTATTCAGGAAATTCTGCAACTTCCAGACTTGAATGTTGCTGAAGACGTCCCAGGTGTCCCAGTTCCCCCTGATCCTGAAGAAGGGATGGTCATCTGGATTGACTCCCCCAGCTATGGTGACAGCGTTCCAGCGGACCCGGCCAGCCAGCTTACATAATCTACTCCGGTGATTTCTTCTGGTTTTGGTCTTAATGTCTTCGTTTCTTATGTCTTTCTCTAGCTTTTTCAACTCTCTAGCTTTCTACAGATACTGCTGCTGGTTCCAAGTCATAGCAGTAATCTTTTTTTGCTTTAAAGCTCACAATGTAATATGGCACTACTCTATTAGTGGCCACAGTATCTCTGTCAGCAGGACTATTAGTTTTTTGTCTTCAAGAAATCATAGGGCAGATAGTGATTCTGGGTTTCAAGTAAAGGCGGATAGACAGATTGTCAAGCCTTTTCAGCTCAAAGAATGGCCTCGGCCTCTTTTGTAAAATCTAAAAGCTCTGTAAATATTTTCCTTTTTTAATATAGAATTAGCACTTACTTAGAAAAAAAAAAAACAGGACAGCTCCTTGATGATAGATTTTTTTCAAAAGGGACATAATTATTTACATACTACTTTATTGCATTGTTTTCTATTGAACATGATATTGATTGATCATCTTAATACCATGCTGGTTCCATCATCCCTCGTTATAATCTTCTCTGTCTGTAATAAATGAGATTATGGGTATATTTTTTTCTATTGACATCTTCAACTTCTTCCGCCATCCCTGCTCTTAAGGAGTACTGAGCCTCCCTCATTTTATCATAAAAATATGTAATAACAACAAAATTTTGTTCGCAGATGGAGGATAGGGGGTCTCATTACGAGCCAGCCTACCATGTTCATAAGGTTGTAACAAAGTTACATTCCCATTATGGCCACCACACCAGGGTTATGATCCATTGGATAGCCAAATTATCCTTGGAACAGGAGGTCTCATCACGAGCTGGCCTGATCACTTTTGCTACATCCCAGTGAATGGCAGTGTGATTATCTGGTTACCACGCCAGCACACTGATCTCTTCTGTAGAACAACACTGTAACTCTCCATTTATAAATTGAGGATCCTGGCTCATATGGGTTAAAAAGCAACCCTGCCGAGGCTATGGACGCCTGCTGGCAGCAGCGGCTCTGCTTATGGTATTGAAGTTATATCTTATCGTCAATTATTATTATAATACCCTTTTCTTATTTTTTTCTTTTTATCAAAGAAGTTATTTCCTTAACTTTTTCCCTGTTTTGAACATTTATGCATGAGAAATTGTTTTATGATCAATCACATCATTTTCATCTAGAATACCATCAGCAAAGCATCTTTTTAGCATATTGTTGTCCTTTTTCGTTTTGCATAAACTATCATCAATCCAAAGCATCCTATCTCTTATTCATAACTATCTTTACACACTTTGCTCTCAATATAACCATAACTTTCACCGTCCTATCATTGATATGTGTACTCTTCTTCATTTACTATTGTATTGTTCACTCCCTTGCCTTGTCATCAACACCACCCCTTTCATATGCTTTATGGTTATGGAACCCATTTTCCAATTGGAGGGGGGAATGTATGCATTATAGGGTTGCATGCGATATGATTACTGCACTTTGCCATACCTTGTTGATTTGACAACATATTAGTATTGCATGTATACATAAGTTTTTCTAATTGAAATTTTGCATGCATTTTATCTGTTGCTATTCAAATCTAACACTATGGATTCAAAAACATTGTATGCAAAATAGTGCTTTGTTTACAGGAGAACAACAAGTATGGGCAGAATTCTATTCGTAGCATGACCACACTATTGCACTTCACAGTAGAGGCTCGCGAACGTGAACAATTCTTCAGACATGATGTGCTTCCCTGGATTCCACCTTTTGCATCACTTTTAGCACCAACTATGCCTACATCAGCTTCAACAACTGCCAGTCCATATATGTCATTCCACATTTTTGGAGGTAAAACTTGAGGTAAAATTGCATAGTTTTCTAATTTATTATAAATTTAGGAGAATCTAATGAAAATCCATTTTGAGCATTATTTGTCATCCTTCATTCCACATCTTTACCACTCCCCCTTTTTCAGCAGCATGTCATTTTCGAGTGTGGGGGAGTGTTCCTTTCATTCATTTCTTTCTTATGACCACGCCATTCATATTCTTTATCATCCATTGCTATTCTTATTCACTCTCAACACCTCCCTTATTCCATGTTGTTTTACACCAAGCATAGAATTCAACAGCTGGTAGCAACCACCTCTATTTGTTTTCTAGCATCGCATGAGGACATGCTAATTTTTCAGAGAGGGGGAGGAATTGCTATGCATGATGGATGTTTTCTACTTTCTTCCTTATTTAAGGCATACAATTTCATTTTTTGATTTCCACATATTTTTAAAACTATGAACTCAATTCTTGTAATTTTTGGAAAACACATACGTATCATTAATACAAACCCACACAATTTCAAGAAATATTGGTTCATAAAATTTCGGAAATCATGCACTCTCACCTACAGCCATTTTGTTTATATCTCATGATCCATGCATCAAAACGATCTGATTTTTGGATCATAGAAGCCTTCATATATTACAAATCTACTTGCAACATTTCAACAAAATCTGGTTTGTAGTTTTTGGGAAAATGGTTAATGAAGTTTGCTGTTATCTATGTTATATTTTGCTGCAACTTCATACATATAGTTGAATGTCAATGTAAAAATTGTTATGCCTTCATCGAAATTGCTAAAATTGAATATTCATTAATTAAGGAAGCATTCATTTGTTCTCAAATTTTTATTGCTTGGTTAACACATGGGTTTTTGTCTTTGGGTTGCATGAGGACATGCAATATATTCAGTTTTCGTTGCATGAGGACATGCAACATATTGAGTGTGGGGGTATGTTGGGCCGTTAATATGCCATTATTATTATCACTTTTGAACACTTATCCCACCCATTTCCACTATTCTTCATCACGTCATTTATTATAATTTATTATTTAAATCCATTTTATAAATGATTTATGCTTTTATGAATGAATGTTATTTATTCTCCTTTATTTCTAATAAATTAATGATTATACGTGATTTTATCAATGATAGTTTTAATAAATCAGTTATAACATTATTTACCATTCTTAGCCTCCAAGATAATTTTCAGATTGAATATTTGATTTTTAAAAGCGCCAACTCAGAAATACGCTGGAATAAGGAGTGACAGTTTTGCGGTTGAGATTCTGAGCAAATGGAGCAGAATCTGGAAAATCTGGAACATGGCTTTTGTCCAGAACGGGCCCAATTAACTTTTATAAAGAACGGTTTGCCCAAATTCGGCTTGTACAGAGAGAAACGTAGGGTTCTTTGAGCATGATTTTCTCAGATTTGCAGTTGCGGCCGTCCTCCAAACTTTAGCTGCAAACCAAAATTCGTCTTGCTTTTGTTGAGAGATGAAAGGAAATATATTTTCTTGTTGATCATCTGGTTAGAATCAACCCAAATTTGTAAAAGAAATCATGTTGTAATTATCTATGTTATAACTGCTCTCTGATCTTTCTCTATTTAAATGAAAACAAAGATCAGAGAGGGGGAGACTTCAGGATGACTTTGGGGATTCGAATGGTGGCGAATTGATGATTTGAATTAGAGATTCAGAAGCAAGGATTCATGATAGGATAGGAGGAAGGAAGGATTGTTTTATGCTGTAAGTCTCAAAGCTTCAACTATTGTAATGATTTCACTATTTAATGATTAATACATAATTTGGGCATTGCTGTTCACTCTTTTCCTTCTGAAGTAACCCAGCAGCGTCCGCTGGCGGCTAAGGACCCAGCCTCTGGTGGAGTACACTGCTGCTGTTGTGTATCATATCTTTACAATTACTGCTGTATCATATACTGTGAGTTATGCGTGGTTTGCTTATCTTTATTACTCGGTAATCTGATATATCTTTCATATGCTATGTTATGCTCTGTTATGATCAATGCACTAATGGTTTTTCTCAGGAAATCTGTGTAATGACTCTGCATTGTATAATTGAATCTTTTCAGAGTTGATCGCATGCTTTTAGTCTCAACCAGTTATTTCTGTTACAGAGCGTCTGTATTGAATATTACTGTCATTTGATTCATTTGAAATCCTGATTATGGGAATCCGAAAGTAATGTTATTCTATTTGGAAACATAGCCGTATTATCCTTAATTGTCAGATTACTATATTAGTGTGAGGTGTGCATATATGATCGATTATTGCCGTTCCATAATTCATCAATGAGTGTTGTTCCATAAAGTATATTCCATCCAGTTTGCTTGAGGAGTGAAGAGTGTTATTTCATAGCAGAGTGTGAGTAAGTTGGTTTTGACTCGCGAGATTTAGTTCTTTTGATTGCTGTTTCATTTACTGCTGTTCTATTTACTGCTGTTCTATTTCCTTTTGCTATTCCATTTTACTTTCTGCCATTCCATTTACTTGCAATTGCTGCTTTGGTGTGAGAGAAGGTCTAAGGCTGTAGTGAGTCAGCAAGTCGCTGCTTAGCTCCCAGATCTTTGGTCCATACTCTATTTTCCTTTCCATCAATTTCTAGAGGAATGAGTTATTGCTACTGTATCCTCGATTGATGGTTGTTTGAATGAATGATTTAGTTTAGAACATTTCCGTTTCTTTTTGTTCCAATTAGATTTTGTTTCCAGCTTTCATTTACTTTCGTATTTTAAGCACTATACTACAAAACATTACTCTTAAGTAAATAGTTGCCTCAGACTGAGTACACTCTTGAAATAAAAAGTCGTCCCTGGGTTGATAATTAATGTGAAGGTAATTAGGAGTTCAAAAGACACCTTTTTATCACTCCACACCAACTTCCCATATTTAAAGATGGAAAGGAAAATGATGCTGGTCTACATTTGGTTAAGTTCCATTTACATGTATGTAGATTGAGGGTTGAGTTTCCTGAGGATTGTATCATGAAGATGTTTATGGCTACCCTTGAAGACAAAGCTAGAATATGGTATGAAGGTTTTCCATTAGGGAGCTTATGTTCTCTTAAAGATTTCCATAGAATATTTTTTGGACATTATAGGAAGTCTCATCCTTCATCACTACTGTTTCAAGATTGTTGTAATTTTTGGAAAGGTTTCATTCAATATCTCAAAAGTATTGATGATGATGTAGAATGTATGGATGATGAAGAGATGTTAGAGGAACTTTATGAATTTTATTCTCAAGCTAGTTTTCATGATGATCAAGAATTTTTCGAACAAGCAGATATCTCTTCTTTAGTTGAAAATGAAATGGATCGACAATTTGATAGTCAAGTCATAGTACATGAAATCCATGAAGATTTGCAGCCCTATCAATCTATATGCAGTCAAAGGAATGAAGAAAATCATTCAATTTTTTTCATCTCATTCCATTCATGAGATTTTATGTCAAGAAAAAACTCCTCAAGATCACGTTGTTGAAAATACATACATGAAAATTCTAGATAGTGAGGTAACATGTGAAGAAATTTGTGTACCTAGATAAGAACTTGTTTCCGTTAATGATGTTGTCTCATTTGAAGTGCATGAAAGTTCACTTTTAGCTAAACCTGAGTTACATGAAGAGCTGAATATACAAGTTTTACCTATTCTATTGGAGGATCATAAAAATGACATGGATGGAATGCATAAAGTTATTTGTATAGGATTTGTTAGTGTTCAGACTCAATATGACATTCCTCAAGAAAAAATACCAAAGGCTATATCTGATTTGTTTGCTAAGCAAAATATTAGTTTTGATACACACAATATGGATGTCATATTTGAAGATATTCAAGGATACATGGATGGTTTTGTTGATTTACATGAAAGGGAAGATAAATTTGTTGTTGCCTTTTTATTTGATGATGTTCTTGGAATTGAAGACATCGGACAACAGAGACTATCAATTATGAATGAATTTAGTCCTCATGGTGTTACTCATCTAGAAAAGGTGATTTTTCGTGATTATCAAGATCCTTTGGTAAGTCTATTACAGTCATCAGTGAAGCTGGAGTTTCTTTCATTTATAAGCTCAGGTGATGGATTCAATTTTTATTCTGAGTTTCCAATTGATGGTCCACTTAAATATAGTCAAGAAGCCCAAGCGTTGAATCTACTCTTTGACTGGTTATACTGGAGGTTTCATATTGCTTGAATTAAGCAGGTGGATTTTCAGATGTTAGAGTAGGGTTATTGGTACATAAATAAGCTTGTTGGGAAAGCATTTTCTTTAGCGTTAGGAAATATTTTACAGTTGTCAGTTTCAGTTTGTACAATAGTTTGATATCATATTGTAGTAGTAGTAGTTGGTTTTAAGTTTTCTTTCTAGTTTGGTGAAGTGGGTTTGAATGTAGTCTTCAAATTGGGATCAACTAAATGGTCAGGAAAGTGGTCTGTTGGTTCTTTGCTTCACCACAAGGGCGCATCATCCTTATTGGAGCCATTGTTATCCATGATAGCCCCTAGAAATAATTTTTAGTTTGATAGTGATTTTATATAAGGCTTTTCACCACTGCTCTTTGCATCTATCTACTGCTTTGCTGAAAGAGGTTTTTGTGCTTACAATTGGAGATTAAAGAAGGAAGGACAGGTCTAGTTTAATTTGTTTTGGAGAAATTCCCTTGTTCTCTAAAACCCATTTCTTTCACTAATCCCATTTCATCCTTTAGCCACATCTCATATTTTAACTCTAGTCATAACCCACATTTAAACTCTAGCCACATCTCATATTTCAACTCTAGCCGTAACCCATATTTAAAACTCTAGCCACATCCCTTTTTTAAAAACTCTAGTCGCAGTTCTTTTTAAAGGGATGGGACCCACAAACCATATCACTATCGGCCCCTTCCCTTTTGTGAAACCATATCCACTTGTGTCCCTCCTTCGATTGTGATTACGATATCGCATATCACAAGTCCTCCCTGCCGATTGCAATATCACATAAATTCGTCACCACTCCTCCGTCGATATTGTAAGTCCTCCTAGCTGATTGCGATATCACATAAACCCATGACCACTCCTCCATTGATATCGCAATTCCTCCCTATTGATTGCGATATCACATAAATTTCTTTCACCCTACCAATTGTGATGTGTCTCCCCTCGCTGATTGCGATGTGTCTCCCCTCGCTGACTATGATGTGTCTCCCTTTGCTGACTAGGATGTGTCTGTCCTCACCGATTGCAATAAGTCATACCCGACCAATTGTGATATTGCAATCGGAGATTGCTCATGTTACAAATCCCTTATCCGCCTAATTCCCTTCCAACTTGTCCTTACGATGGACCCGAAAAGTTATACATTATGGTTTTGTGAAATTTCAAGTCCAGCATATTTTAAAATCGCCATAAATTAGTGTTAAAACCCCTTCTTCCTTCCTGATGGTCATATGCGAAGTCCTCATTCCAGATGTGATATTATATGTTTCATGCCTTATTAACAGATTTTCGTCCAGACAATTGGTGAACATTATGGAATATGGTAAAAGGCCCCCCTCCTATATTCTGATTGCGATAACAACAGAACTAGGTCAATGAATATTAAAACATTCATTTCGCCTTCTGCTCAAGAAGACAATGAGGGTATTTTTTTGGTGTATATTCAACAACATGGTCATCAAATAGAATGTAAAGAAAAGGTAGCAACAAGACACAAAGACAACGAGACACTTTCAACAACAAAAGGCACAACAAGATTCAAAGGGCTAGATGTATGAATTTCCACAAATACAGTGCCGCACTTCAAAAAGTCTTATTTCCCTAAATTATTGTAACAGTTTATGTGACTCCCATTTGTATTCGAACACTGCTAAAATAGAAAATCCCTATGAAAGCTCAATGTTTTCTTAATCAAATAGGATTAGGTCTCATAACTGTCAATCGAATCTAGCCCAGGTGGAAGATTTTCTAAAAGATTCTCACTCTATAAATAATGAAATTTTCGATTCTAAGGAGATTGATAATGGGAGGAAACCATTGTTGTATATTTTTCAGTTAATAGAAATACAGTTTCCAACAATACTTTGTTTTAACCTGAGATTCATTTTGGTTTCAGTTCCACATTATCATGCTTCTATGTTTTTATTATTTTTTATAGCTTATTTGATTACTTGGAATTCAATGTTACATTGCTCCAACTTCCTTCAATTTGTTGTGATTACTGTGAATGTCCATATTCACATTAGTAAACTAAAAATGCCTCAGCTTCCACAAAACAGTGTTGTTTGTAATTGATTTTCTTTAATTGACTCCATGCCCAATGGTAGTTGTACTCACACTCTTTCACCTACAAAAATCACATAGAAAACTAGAGTTAGCCATCTGTATTTTTAAATATATTGAGAGATCCCTCTCAGATTGGAAGGGCTAACTTCTAGTCAAAAGTTGGTTTGAAATAGTTACACTGGGTTGAAGGTTGACACAGCCCAACCTGCTCCAGCCTAGTTGGTAACAAAGCCATAGAACTAGAACCAGGAATTCCTCTAAAACAATTGGGGTTGATCCAATGCAAATTTCCATGGGACAACAATCCCCTTCTCAAACAATTGTCACTCGAGGATGTCATACTGGTCCACCTTATCCTAAGAGATTTTCCTTGAGAAAACAAATCCCTCAACCTGAATTTGAATTTTTGGGGGAATTACAGAACTTATTTGTTAAGGTCCCGTTATTTCAGGCTATGAAGGATGTACCGATTTATGCCAGAATTATAAAAGAATTTTGTTCTAAGAAGCTTTGAAGAAAACCGAAGGACCCACTCACTATCCATATCATGGCGAAATTATCAGACATAATGTTGGGAAATCCTACACCTGTTAAATATGGATATCTAGGGAAACCAATTCTTATAGTATAAATTAATGGAGTTGATATCCCAAATGTGTTGGTAGACCTAGGGGCTACAATTAATGTTATAACATCATCAACTACACTTACCCTAGGCTTACGTGAACTTACACCAAATCCTACAATAGAACTTGCAAAATAGTCCACTGTATGATCAGTAGGGAAGTTATAAGATATGGCTATCTCTGTAGATTCGTGGCAGTACCTTGGCTGTCTTCTGGTGCTACATACTCAATGTCGAGCTGCGTGACATCCTTTTATTTTAGGAAGACCTTTGCTTGCGACCTTAGATGCTTATATTGGGTGTCGATCAGGAATTATGGTAATATCTAATGAGGAAATCCCAAAGAACCTTATCCTTTATCCCCTAGCAAAAGTGAGTTCATTAGTTAAACCTAGATTTACCTAATACAAAAATTTCCACCTACAGAGGAGCCTAAACCTAAAAATGAAGATATTAGACCAATTCTTACCATCGGTGAAGCCCTTTGCTTTAAGGATGAAACAGAAGATGATGCTACTAGCACATTTATCAGTAGTCCTAATGTTGTTTTTGATTCAACCCACTAGTTATTAGAATTTGTTATGAGTTGCACCATCTAGGAAACCATTGAACTGGAAATTGAATTTGGGAACATTCCTGTCATTGTACCCCATAATAGTATTCCTATAGAAATCAATCCAGGGAAAATGTTGAATGTTAATCCTAATCTTTCACCTTCCCATTGTGAACAATTGCCGAAAGTCCTTCGGGATTAGAAGGAAGGCTTTGCCTAAGAATATACATATATGAAAGGGATCCCTGTTGATCTATGTGCCCATCACATATACATAAAAGAAGGATGTCAACATGTTAGACAACCACACAAAATTATGAATCCTTCCTTAAAGAACATTGTCAAAGAAGAACTCTAGAAACTACTGGATGTTGGGTTTATTTATCCAATCCCGAATAGTCAGTGGCTATCCCCACTAGTCATTGTTTTGAAGAAAAATGGAAAGTGGCAGACTTGTGTTGATTACAAGGAATTGAATGAAGAAACTCAAAAATACCACTTTCCCTTACCCTTTATTGACCAAGTCATTGATACTTTAGCCAGGAAGAAGTTCTTCTCCTTCTGGATGGATTTAGTGAATATAACTAGATCCAGATCGCTCCAGAGGATAAAGATAAAATTACTTATAATTTCCCTGGAGGAAATTTCACATACTGATCCCTTCCATTTATCCTCTGTAATGCGCTCGCTACCTTTCAAAGGGAAATATTAGGGATTTTTTCTGATCTAGTTAATGAAAGTGTTGGGATTTACATGGATGAGTTCACCCCATATGGGGATTATTTTGAAGAAGTCTAGAAACCTTAGAGAAAGTAATTAAGAGATGTGAATAGACACATATTTCTCTTAGTACAATAAAATTTGATATGATGATGGAAGAAGGAATAGTTTTGGACACTTGCTTTTCGCTATAGGAATACTAGTTGATCCCGCCAAGGTAGTGGTAATCTTTAATTTCCCTACACCAAAGACACCAATGATAATACGTAGTTTTATTGGTTATGCTGGCTATTATAAATGTTTATAGAAAATTTTTCTAAGATAGCATTTCCACTTTTCCACTTATTACCTTAAGATGCAGAATTTGTGTGGACAGATGCATGTGAAGTAGCTTTCTTGGAAATCAAAGAACTAGTTTGTAAAGCTTAGATATTATGTGGTCCTAACTAGAAAATCCCATTTCAGATCTCTACAGATGCTTCTCATACAACAATAGGGGAAGTCTTGGGACAACAGGAGAACAAGAATCCATATGCGATTTACTAGGTCAACAAGAACCTAACTCCTGTTGAACTGAATTGTACGATAACTGAAAAAGCGTTTTTTGCTATTATTTATGCTATTAATAGATTTTGGAATTATATTATAGGTTATCTCACTTTCATGCACACTGATCACTCAACCATCAAGTATATGATGGAAAAACCCATAATTCCTGGTCAAATTACAAGATGGTTGTTATTGAGGGAAGAATTTGATATTACCATTGTAGATAATCCATGGAAAGATGATGTAGTACAAGATTTCCTACCTAGGCTGAATACTAGTGATGAGGACACACCTATAGAGGATAGTTTTCTGAATGAACATATTTTTACAATTTCTACTCACAGTCCATTATATACAAATATCACTAACTACCTTGCTTCAGGAAAATTACCTCATCATTTTCCATATAGGGAGCAACAAAAACATCATCCATCATAGGGTACATTAATCATGGATAGAGGGATACCTCTTCTATACAGGACTTGATCAACAAATTTGGTGCTATGTAGCGGAGGATGACATCTATGAAATTCTGAAAGATACCCATGATGGCCCTTGCATAGGGTATTTTGTGGACAATCGGATAGGTCATAAGGTGTTGCATATGGGATACTATTGGCCCTCTATTTTTTGTCATGCAAGGAAATATGCTCAAGGGTGTGATAGTTTCTAGTGGATGGGTCATCGGTCAGATGAGATGTTGTTATAGCCTCAATTAGTTCTTGAGCCCTTTGTGAAATGGGATATTGATTTCGTTGGGCCATTCAATCATCCTTCACATCAAAAAGTTCACATTCTGGTCTGCACAAATTATGTGACAAAGTGGGTAGAAGCCAAAGTTGTTGCAAAAGGCCTAGAACAGGTTGCCTCAAACGTTTTATTCGAATAAATTTTCTTTCTGTACGGGGCTCCTAGAGATATAGTTTTAGATGGAGGGGTACAATTCACATCACATCTAATAGTTTTTCTCATGAAGAAGTATGGAATGAAACAGAGGGTGACATATCCATATCATTCGCAGGCGAATTGTCAAGTCGAGAGCACAGATAAGGTACTAGAGAATATCCTCACAAATATTGTAGCGAACCATCACCGAAAATTTTCTGAAAAACTTCTTGAATCACCTTGGGCGTATATAATGACATGGAAGAATACAAGAGGACTTTCACCATATGAGCTTGTCTACGGGAAATCTCCTTTATTTCCAATGGAATTCAAAATTAAGATGCTCAGGAAAACCCTTGAAGTAGGTTTGGATCTTTGACCAACCTGGAAACACCGATTGGAACAACTAAATGAGTTAGATGAAATTCATTTGATAGCTGTACAAAATATTGTTGCAATCTAGTAGGAACCAACCAAGTGGCATGGAAAATTCATCAAGAAAAAGGTGTTTCAAAAAGGAGATTGAGCATTACTCTGTGACTCTCGATTTAAGGACTTTAAGTGAAAGCTCTCCTCTAGATGGATGGGACCGTATGAAGTTGACACAATGTTTGATAATGGGACTTTTAAACTTGTATCAATTGATGACAAACATTGCCTCAGATTGTACCATTTTCCAACTTCTAGAGTCTCCTTTATTAATCATTTCTCTAATAACTCTGGTTTTGAAATTGTTTGTGTAGAGAGATCTTCTTCTGCACCTTTGATTTAAAAAAAACATAATAATAATAACAAAAAAAATTAAATAAATAATATATATAATAATAATAATAATAATAATAATAATAAAATGTTGTTAGTACTCAGTACTTTTCTTGCAGGTGTTGTTACTCAATTGGTGTTGATACTTCATCAATGTTGTTACTCCACTGATGTTGTTACTCCACCGGTGTTGTTACTTCATTGATGATGACACTGCATTGATGTTGTTACTTCACCAATGTTGTTACTTAACTGGTGTTGTTACTCCACCTATGCTATTACTCCTCCGGTGTTGTTACTCCACCAGTGATGTTAATCCACCCATGTTGATACTCCATCAAGGTAAGTCGCCAGGTACATCCCCGACTGACTTCGTGGATTTGATTGGTATTTCAATTATGACATGACCAACCATGACCGAGGATAGTCATCCCTTAGTTGGGGGCAGGTATCTCATTTAATAGAAAATAGATCATATTTAATAGCAATAATGTCATATCATCATTGATATTAAACCTCGCTCCAAGTATTACATCCAATGATCATTACCATCGTAATATTTATCAGTCTGTGATCCCCACCATATGTTTCAAACTTATCCATGTACATTGAAACAAGAATAATGTATGACAACATTAATTTGCAGTATTTTCTAATATGTTGGATTAATTACTATAATCATCATGGATTTACCATTGCTTTCCCATAACCTTTGTCTGGATTTCCCTATCACCGTATTCCTTGTTACCACAATCCCTGTCACCACAACTTTATCAGCTAACAAACCCTCAATAGTTTTTCTGCTACTCTGAGTGCTTCTATAGAGAAACGGGCAGAACGGGTGGTCAAGCTGTTAGGCATGAGCCAGAAGATACAGTGTAGATCCAATGTCACCCAGATGTATGGCATATTTTTCAGGATGTCGGATGGCACATCTACTTTGAGAGGTTGTAGACATTTGAAAAAGGAATTATAGTCAAGTTTTCATTGAATTTGGAATGGAATTATTCGAGAGTCCACGGACTGGAAATTCCTGTAATAGAAGATATTATCTCAACTATTAGCAGATTGCCACAAGGATGGAAAAAATGGTTTTCTCAAAAAAATGCCTTGCCAGAATTTCCTAAATTATTCTTTCAGGCATGAGAAACTGTGGTTCAGAAGGGGAGAGGATATGACCAAAAAAATTTTCCGCATCCATGGGCTGAGGTTTCATACTTCATCATGCGATACATTACCTATGAAGGTCATCTTTCCACTCTGTTTAAATATCATTTTAATCTTATTGCATGTCTTCAGTTCTGTCAATTACATTCTCTAGACATTCAATTTTTCCTTGGAACAATCTTCAATTAATGGCACAGTTTGCGCGCCAATCATGCCAAGCATTGGCAGTCCTCACAAAACATGGGCTTGCTAGGTTGTTGGTGGTGGATGCCCTATTACAAATCCCTATGACTTGGCCACAATTCATTGAATTAGTAGAAGAAGAGCCTGTGACTATGATGCCAGCAAGCGTTGAGGAAGACTTGTTGGAAAAGGAAGGAGTTGTAGTCGATGTTGTTACACAAGAAACAAAAAAAAACTACTGAACAATTAGGGGAATTGGTTGAACAAGTGATGGAAGAAGTGTTACACTAAAAAATGTCACCTTGACTACTTACAGTTAGTATGGCTCAAATCAACAGTCATGCTACCCTCTTAGGCAAGTCTCATGCCTCTGTTATCCATCTCAAACTCAAAGAAGAGAGAAAGTCTTGTAAAAACTATGTTTATCTCTGGGGTCGCAGGTTCTCTCTAGCCTTACCTGCGGGGACGCTGCCCATGTTCACAAAATCTGCGTCCATGGACGCTCTGTATGTTAAGGGACAGGTGTGTCCCTCTGTAAAAGGCAAAATGCGCGAGTTTTATCTTGAAAAAGTTACTTGTGGTTACTTCTAGAACATTCTAGAGGTCGGTTTGATGAAATGGATGCGCCTCCAGTTGGTTCATGTATCTCTATTAAGAGGGAACTTATCCCATCAATAAGGGAGCTATCCCACCCAAAGAGGGGGATGATCCCATTGATAGTGGACCTGAATAACCTCTTTACAGCACTATAAATAAAGACATTGAGCCAGAGGGAGAGGAGGTTGGAGCTATACATTTTCTTTGGGTAAATGCTGCAGGAATTAGGACTCCCATTTAGAACCTTGTGAGGAGAGATTGTCTTTGCTTGATTCTACTTGGAAGTGGGTGAGCTTTGTCAAAGTAGAGGAAAACCCTTGATGGACCCTGGGAGGAACTTGCACAACACCAAGGCCAGGTTGTAAGAGTTTCTTTGTTTCGTTATTAATACAAACTGGTTTATTTTTCTCAATAGCTTGTGTTAATGAGTTATTTCATGTGTTCCTTGGTCTGCATGTTGAATATATGTTTTATTATATGAAATGCAAGTGCTTGGTAATTGTTTGATTGTTTGTGGTTGCAGGAATTGACTTGAAGGAGGAGCTTATCCGGATCGGCAAGGACGGACTACAACAACAGCGTTTTGGAATAAGGTAAGCCTAAACACTTGTAGTTTTCATGTTGTAAAAGGTGTATTTAGAGAAAGATCACTCCATTTTGTCTTGTTTGTCATTAGAATGTCTTAGACTTCTAGGAAGGTCAGTCGTGTCCGCACCCTTGACAGATTCCGTGTGACAAATTGGCGACTCCGCTGGGGATAATGAGAGAGTCTTTTCCTTTATATGAACTTTGCTTTGAGAAAATCATTTTTATTTTCTGGTTTTTGACTGTGAGAATTAGTATTTGGGTGGCTTAGCTTTAGATTTAGTTAGATTTGGTTTTTCTTCATTTTCCCAGAAGGACGCAGTCTCTGAGTACTGCACAGTGCGTCTTTGGACGCGCTGTTGCCGTCTGCACAGAGCGGGGCCGCACCTGTGACAACGGGTTGCCTGCGTCTTCCTGTAAAACTTAAGAAAATTCCATTTTTGCTTCAAATTGCTTTTAGATTTTGTTTTTTCTTAGTTTTTTCTGCCCAGATTCATTAGTCCCTTGTCCAGAATCTTCACCTAAGCTTGTTCCTGCTCTTAGCTTTCATCAATTGGGTGTTTTGAGTCTCTTTCTTGAGAAATTCTTGATTTGATTTCCTTTGATCATTACTTGGAGGTTTGTCTCAGTCTTTTCACAATTTTGCATCTTTTTGCTTTTGTTTTTGCAAAAAAAATTTCCCCCTCATTCGCCGGGGGGGGCTAAATTGTGTATGAGTGTTAATCGCCTTTGAGTGTTTTTATGTTTTGATCTTTGGAACTCTCACCCAATTTTCTCAATTTGCACTTGATTGGTTCTTAGATCACATTAGAATCGTCTTGTGTTTGAGAATTCTCTTGCATAGATCACATTTGCATAATTAGAGTTCTCAGTTTCAGAATATGAATGAAAAATGTGCATAGATTACATTTGCATACTTTTCATGTGAATTGTGCATAGATTACAATTGCATAGTTTACATTCTGAAAAAATCAATCGTAGATTTAGATCAGCTTTCTTTGATTTGAATTTACACAAAAATAAAAATAAAAAATGGTTTGGAATTGATTTGCATTAGTTTTTCTTGATGAAATTAGTGCATTAGAGAATTTGTTATATTTTCTCTTAGTGATCAATTTTTGCATTGTTGGAAGTGAATGGAAACTCTCTCCTTACTTTAGATAGGATTCATCGAATTTAAAAGATTACATTATCATATTCGATTGCATTCAGTTGAGTCGGGTCATAACACCATTGGTTTCATCTCCATTTACCCATTTGAGTAATAACAGCCTTAATAACACAGCGCTTAATTAAAATTCATCTAGTAATTTTTACATTTCTAGGGCTCTGAAACACCAACATAGCTTAGGCTAGGGTCTTGGAGTAGGTGAGTACTTAACTCTCCAAGACTACAAAACCAAACAGATAGTTTATCTTGAGTAGAATAAATCCAATTGTTTCAATTGCACTCTAGGAAAGCTCCTCTTAAAGGAGAAGCACGAGCTCGTGTCCGAACCAGTGAGGGGATCATTCCCCCCTCGTTGGGAATGATGCCAGACAGTACGTATTACAAACGGTAAACCTCGGATTAACCATTGTCGAGGAGCCAGGGGTCACTTATCGGTAAACCTTGGATTGTTGTCAAGGAGCCGGTAAGGGGAGCTTGCTACTCTGCCCTTGCGTGCTGTCGGAGTTTAGACTGTTCCCCCAGGTGTATTTGTTACTGTTGGTGACCTTAGTGACCATAATCTTTAGGGTTCTACCGAGGTGACGGTGGAGGGAAGGTCCCACTGTACCTGGAGCAGACGTCGGTTATACTCACTTGGATTTTCCGGGGGGTTCACTTCACTTCGAGACGGTTAAAGTGGAGGAACTTGTGCCGGTCTATTCATTAAGCAGGTTGCCGGGGTAACTGTTCCACCCGCCATTTCTGTACTGAATTCTGCGAGGTTGGGCTTCATCACCAACTAGTGTTTTCGGTCCGGAGAGCTTACTGTTTGTGTGTGGTTTGACTCCTAGATTTGATAGCGCGTGTTAATTTGTTTGTTTTTACTTTTAGAGACCATAGGTGTGAATTGTGAATTTTAGTTGTTAAGTGTGAATTGTTAATTTTAGTTTTAAATTGTTAATAAAATTCACTGAAGTTGAATATAATGGCAAATGTTCCGGAATTTATCAACCTAGGAACCCCTCCTAATGAGAATCCTAGTACTTTTCCTTACTTTGGAAATGTTGGTCCTCCTTATATGGCTACTTTGTCATTACCTGGATTTACAATAGGTTTACCGATATGGTTATTTTCAACTTCGTTGGCCCAAAATACTCCAATTGTTCCATCTCAACCGGATGCTTCACCTCAACAGAGTTCACCATCTCAACATCACCAACCTTCTGTTGACCCTTTACCTTCTTCGCCTAATTTTTCTTCCTCCATTTCTTCCTCTTCGCCTGGTAAAAGCCTTGATGTTAGTAACCAGGAGGCTAAGAAGAAGAAGAAAGGGAAGAAGAAGAAGAAGAAGAAGAAGCAAGATAAGAAAGAAGTCAACCAACCAACCATGGCTGTAAGTGTTAGTTGTGTTGAGGAAAATTCCGACATGCATCGTAAACCCAAATACCCTTGCAGGCTTTGTAAGGGTGACCACTTCCTTGTCAATTGTCCTGGTATTCCAAAGGTCTTGGAAGTATGGTCAGAAAAATCCCATCAACTTTCCGTTGATCCATCAACCAGTGATAGTCAGGTTCCTGGGAAAAAAGGTAAAGTTAGGTTTCCTTGTAAGTTATGCAAAGGGAGTCATCAAACTCATGTTTGCCCTCACATGGATGAAGCCTCAACATTGTTGGAAAACCTTACTGTTCCACAGCAAGAATTTCCAACTGGTTACCGTAAACTTTCTCCCAACCTACCGTCAACTGACGGAGTGATTGATCTAAATTCAAGTACAGTCGATCACACTCTTCCATTGGAGAGTGAAACTCATGTCACTCAGGTTGATGATCCATTAGTTGATCAAGTGGTCGATTCAATTTCACATTCGGTCGATCACACTTTCCTTTTCGAGAGTAAATTTCATACCGCTGATGTTCTTCTTGTTACATCAGATTCTTCTATGCCGGGGGGCATTTCACCTGTTTCTACAGAACCCCCTCCAAGCACTGAGGTCTTTTCCTTTGATTGGAATAGACTGACAGAACCTCGTCTTCCTTCCTCCATCCCTTTCCAGATCATTGTCAAGGCTGGTGGTAGGGACGTACATCGTACTCAGGTAGATGAAGGTGCTTCTGTTAGTATTTTATCCTCAACTGTTTGGAAAGCTTTGGGTTCCCCTCAGCTTGCGCCTATTACGCAGAATCTGAAAGCTTTTAACAGAACAATTAGTGAACCTTTAGGGATCCTTCCTAAGTTTTCTATTACCTTGGAAGGTAAAACTGTTTGTGTTGATCTTATGGTAGTTCGAGGTCCCTTGGATTTCAATTTACTCCTTGGGCGAGACTATGTTTATGCAATGAAAGCTGTCGTATCGACACTCTTTCGCGTGATGTCTTTCCCTCACAATGGCAGTATTGTGACTGTAGACCAGCTTTCGTTCCCTAGTCTTTTTTCAACTACCAATAATATGACACCCCTAAATGTTCCTGATTCTAAAGTGGTATCTACCCTGCCACGGGTTAATTATGTAGCAACCGGTCCCATGATTTCAGTTACCGATGTAAGTGAGCCTCTCACTGTTTGCTCATCTTCCTTTGATTTAGCTCCGGTAATTGACATGGAAAATTCTATGGGATTACTTGAACACGATGTTCTTATCCCTTTTGAGTCCCTTGACATGTGTTCCTTCCAAAAAACTATTCTTCCTTCGGATGAAGACCTTTTGGAAGCCATGATCAAGGTGTGTCCATTGACATGTCTTTCCTCCAGTTGGAAACCATGATCAATGTTACGAGGATAGTTTTTTCCTGTATCAACCTCATTAAAAAATGAATCGGGTTTGAGGACAGTTCCTGTTACTGAGTCAACCTCATTAAAAAATGAATTAGGTTTGAGGACAGTTCCTGTTACTGAGTCAACCTCATTAAAAAATGAATCAGGTTTGAGGATAGTTCCTGTTACTGAGTCAACCTCGTTAAAAAATGAATCAGGTATGAGGATAGTTCTTTTCTTGTGTCAACCTCTTTAAAAATGAAACAACTCCCTTTTCAAGTTAAATATTGAAAGTAAACCTTCATTTCATCCAGCCGGTTGAATGCAATGAAGCCTGGGGGGCATGTACCTCATTTCGCATCATTATGCTGGGGGCATGCGAACTTTTTGAGCACAGTTCCTTGTCTTGTGTCAAGCTCGTTAAAAAATGAAACAAGGGTAGGTTAATTAGGTAGATTGTAGATAGTAGTCATGAGCATAGTTCCTTGTCTTGTGTCAAGCTCATTAAAAAATGAAACAAGGATTTTAGAGCACAGTTCCTTGTCTTGTGTCAAGCTCGTTAAAAAATGAATCAAGGTTTTTAGAGTAAAGTTTTTGTTAGGTAGATTGTAGAGAGTAGTTATGAGGATAGTTCTTTTCCTGTGTCAACCTCACTAAAAAATGAAACAACTCCCACAAATCTTTCCAAGATCTTGAAAGTAAAGCTTCATTCCATCCACCTCATTGAATGCAATGAAGCTTGGGGGTCATGTACCTCGTTTTGCGTCATTATGCTGGGGGCATGTGAACCTGTAACAAGCATAGTTTTTCGTTTCAAGCTTGCGTAAACATGAAACCGAATTCGAGCATAGTTCTTTTCCTGTGTCAAGCTCGTTAAAAAATGAAACAAATCCTCCTCTACTTGAGTCGAGAGATTGGCTAGATCTCATAAATGTTAAGTTTTTAGGTTAGTTATTTCAGTTTTTTACATAATTTTCTTATAGTTTTAGGTCGAGTCTTTCAAATGATCTCGTTCATGAACCTTCATTCCATCCAGCTTGTACTTGGTTGAATGAAATGAAGCTGGGGGGCATGCGCTCTAGCAATCATGCTTAGGGGGCATCAAGCACAGTTTTATCTCTGTTTCAAGCTTGTGTAAAAATGAAACTACTTCGAAGCATAGTTTTTCTCTGTTTCAAGCTTTTGTAAAAATGAAACCTATGTTGAGTCAATTTCAGTTATTTTCAAGACTCGTTAAACTCATGAAAATCTCGAGATTATTTTGCTATCTTTCATTCTCGTAAAACAAATGAAAATGCCGAGTTCTTTCCGTCTTTTCCTGCTCGTAAATTAAATTGAAAGTCGGCCACATGAGTACATTTTTATCATTTTTTCAAACTCATTAAAACTTATGAAAAAGTGAAACCTCAGAGTCATCTTTTAAGCCCTTTTCTGACTCCTAAAATATGAAAAGATTGCCGAGCGTTTCTTTTACACTCGTTAAAACGGAATTAAAAGACGGTCCCCTTTTAGCTCTTTTCTGACCGCAAAATCAGGAAACGATTGCCGGGTTTTTGTCGTTTCGAACTCGATAAGGAAATAAAACGACGTGTCCTTGATCGCTTTTTACTTTTCAGGTCAACGACACTATTATGAAAGTACTCCTTGGTCGCAAGATCAAGCGGTTCCCCCAGGTATTATTTTATACTTTTTCGGGCTTGAGGGACACAAATATACGAAAAAGTTCAACGTGGAGTCTCCTTTAGTTTTTTCAGACTCTCTAAAAATGAAAAACGCCGAGTTTCTCCTATACTGGACTCGTTAAACTTTTACAGTAGAGGACCTGTTCAATTACAAACAGGAACGAACCACTCCTTCCTAGGGTTCGAATTTAAACTAGGTTGGACTCGTCCGAAGGATGAGCTTATAATCAAGCATATGTTATCCTCCTCAAGCTTGTTAAAAATAAAGAGGTACTTGCCAGAAATGGTGGGGGAAAAGAGAAAAGAATGAACCTGTTTGTCACCTTTTGTCTCAGAAGAAACTTTATTACCGCTCTTGAACACGACACTTTTCATTCACCTGGGTTGGGAAATCTTTTACCTCACAGTTGACCAAATCACTTTGAAAGTCTTTAACGGGTTTCGGGGATTAACTTTGAGTTATTCGTCACCAAGCCATCTGTTGTGTCGTTATGTGTTCAAGAGGTCTGCAAGCAAAACTTTCATCTGCAAAATACTTGTCATCCATTTGACCATCCCTGAGTCAGTCCTCACAGCAACATTTCTTCAACTTGAACAATGATTTCGTGTTGTGGGCTTGCCTGCAACGGGTCGCTTTCTATCGACATCGACACATTATCTAGAAAGATGACTTAGGAATCGACAGTACCTTGAAGTCTGCATGCATCAATGGCAGGTTTCTCGCCTTTGACGTCAGTTTACATCATTGACTTTCGATCAAAGGATTCCGTGAAGTGTTCGACATCAAAACATCTATTCACATTTCACGGGTTGTGCTTGGTACTTTGAGAACCATTGACATTACTGGTGGTCTCTCTCACGCTTGTTAACAGTTTACATCATCGACTGGTAATCAAGTGGTTTCTAACATGTTCGACATCAAATCATTTAATCACATGGCTAGAATCGTACCAATTCGGGAAGTAGAAGTGAAGACCCTGGATCTAGTTTCTACCATCCAGGCTGCGAGGAGTTTTGTATTCATTATCTATGTAGACTAATCATAAACAGATGGCTGCGTCCATACTGTGTCTACAAAAGTCTATAAAAAATGATGTACTGCAAGATCATTCCTGTATCAGAATAGTTAGTCCATTAGTTAAAGTTTTGAATCTGAGTATGGGAATGCCTACCTCAGTGATGATATAATCTTATCCATGTATTTTGTGTTGAAAATTGCAGGTTCCAACCAGGCCATCCACAAGGCAATCCTTGAAATGATAAAGCGCTTCACCCTTCCTAGAATTACAAAACCCTATTCTATTCCAGGCTTCGCACTTTAGGGGGCAATCTGTTACACTAAAAAATGTCACCTTGACTACTTACAGTTAGTATGGCTCAAATCAACAGTCATGCTACCCTCTTAGGCAAGTCTCATGCCTCTGTTATCCATCTCAAACTCAAAGAAGAGAGAAAGTCTTGTAAAAACTATGTTTATCTCTGGGGTCGCAGGTTCTCTCTAGCCTTACCTGCGGGGACGCTGCCCATGTTCACAAAATCTGCGTCCATGGACGCTCTGTATGTTAAGGGACAGGTGCGTCCCTCTGTAAAAGGCAAAATGCACGAGTTTTATCTTGAAAAAGTTACTTGTGGTTACTTCTAGAACATTCTAGAGGTCGGTTTGATGAAATGGATGCGCCTCCAGTTGGTTCATGTATCTCTATTAAGGGGGAACTTATCCCATCAATAAGGGAGCTATCCCACCCAAAGAGGGGGATGATCCCATTGATAGTGGACCTGAATAACCTCTTTACAGCACTATAAATAAAGACATTGAGCCAGAGGGAGAGGAGGTTGGAGCTATACATTTTCTTTGGGTAAATGCTGCAGGAATTAGGACTCCCATTTAGAACCTTGTGAGGAGAGATTGTCTTTGCTTGATTCTACTTGGAAGTGGGTGAGCTTTGTCAAAGTAGAGGAAAACCCTTGATGGACCCTGGGAGGAACTTGCACAACACCAAGGCCAGGTTGTAAGAGTTTCTTTGTTTCGTTATTAATACAAACTGGTTTATTTTTCTCAATAGCTTGTGTTAATGAGTTATTTCATGTGTTCCTTGGTCTGCATGTTGAATATATGTTTTATTATATGAAATGCAAGTGCTTGGTAATTGTTTGATTGTTTGTGGTTGCAGGAATTGACTTGAAGGAGGAGCTTATCCGGATCGGCAAGGACGGACTACAACAACAGCGTTTTGGAATAAGGTAAGCCTAAACACTTGTAGTTTTCATGTTGTAAAAGGTGTATTTAGAGAAAGATCACTCCATTTTGTCTTGTTTGTCATTAGAATGTCTTAGACTTCTAGGAAGGTCAGTCGTGTCCGCACCCTTGACAGATTCCGTGTGACAAGAAGAAGAGGAAGAATTGAAAGTAGAGGAAGGAGCTACAAACGATGTTGTTACACAAGATCTAGCGTCAACTTCTAAATAATTTGGCAAGTTAGGGGAACAAGCGATGGAAGAAGCAGAGGAAGGAAGGGAGGAAGAAATGACTGAACAACTAGCTGATATGGTGGATGGAGACAAAATTGGAGAAATTGAGGTAGAAGGCGTTGGAGGAATGGAATTTCAGGAAGTTCCCCTCATTCTCTGCTCCCCATTTCCCTGCTAAAAGGGGCAAGGAAAATCTGCTCTCATATCCGCACAATAAGAGAAAGAATCTTTCCTCCGATATTAAAGTTTGTAGGAGAAATTACATGATAAAGCACCATTGTTGACATTGTAACACAACAAATAGTGTCAACCACTAAGCCAATGGAAGAAGAAGCCACCCCTAACACTGTTACACAAGAATGAGTGTCAACCGGTGAGAAAAGTGAAGAAATCACTATCGACATTGTTACACAATAACCAGTGTTGATCGGTGAGAAAATTGAGGAAATCATTGTCGACACTGTTACACAAGAGCAGTGTGGACTAGTGAGAAAATTGAAGAAATTGTTGACGACATTGTTTCACTATCACCTCCCGAGCAATTTGAAAGAGACATGGCTATTGGTACTAACCTGCAAGGGCAAAAATCAATTCCTTAGCAGGTGGAAGGAGAAAACATGGCAACTTAAAAAAAACAGGAATAAAATTTTGATGATACTACTCTTCAGGGACTTGTAGTGGCTCTTGATCCATTTGGAGGAAATGTGGAGGTACCAAGACTTGCAGAAGAAGGCACTGGAGCCACCCCCCGAGTTGTTGAACAAATGGAAGAAATAAGGGTAAAACAAGAACCAACTGATGAGTTCATTGATGTCATTCTGTGAAACCTAATACCGGTCGTATGACCGAGAGAGGAGGTCGCTATTAAATAGGATTTTTGGAACAATGTTCAAAAAGGAAGGCCCCCATCCAATACCAGTACCGATCTCTATTTAGGGAAAACATGTAATCAAAAATGTAAATTACTAAGTTGAGGAGACAAGTATTATGCTTGCGGAGACAAGCGCTAACGCAAAGGAGGAACATTGGTCAAGTGACCACGACTCCTGGAGCAAAACCAACTTCGGAAACAATACATATTTAATATAGGTTGATGACCTCGACAACCCCAAAGACTCAGTCATTTCTACATTTGTTTGAGTCTCGGGAGTTTATGCTGGCTGTGGATATTCAGAAATGGAAAACCACTATGTCTCATCTTCATCTTGGGACCTATCTCTTTGGAGGATCACCATGAAGAAGTGAAAGGAATTCGGGAACAAGAAGCAAGAATGGGGGCTGATCATGTCACCTAGATAGAGAAAGCTAAGCAGAAACAAGAAAAAAAATAGAAAAATATTGGAGAGTTGCAAGGGAAAGTGCAGTTATTGAAGGCTTACAAGGATGAAATGTTCGCCCTAGCACAATAGGTAATGGTGTGTCGACCTCCTGCTAATAGATATGTCTTGTTTCTTCATGAGAAATATCTATTTCTATGTCTGGAAAGTACCCACCAGGAAATTATCCATGACATAGAAGATTCTATGTAGTTCTTGCGGATCCTGAGAGCTCACAACCTACTGAACCAACACTTGATGTGCAAACTTTATATGCACAATTATATCCTGGAGAATGATCAGTCATTCAATCCAGTGCCATATGTGGGGGACATTCAGCTGAGAGCATTTACTTCCTTCATGATTAATTATGTTAAATGGAATAAATTCTTCGACACGTTCGAAGAGAATGAAGAAAATCAACCACTTGTGATCAGAATGGAACATTGTCAGTTAGTGGATATTTATAATAGACATCACACATTTCTACAACTGGAAGGATGAAAGGACCAGATGTTGACAACACAAAAAAGGTGTGTTGACATGTGTATAAGGAAGATTCTTACTTGTCAGGAGGAAGCCCAGGACACCTGTCAGAGACGATGGATGTTGCCTTCATCAGCAATGAGGGTATGTGAACCTTTTGGGGCCCCTAATTTCACTTGGGCTTTGGAGAGAATTCCATGATATATCACTTGCATCTGACTCTGTGGGATCTAGTGGACAGGTTTGAGATTTCAATTTCCCATTATTTGGCTGCCTTCTGAGTAGTACATACCAGCCTATGTGAAAGCAAAACAATGCTGGAAGGGCATCATTTGTACCAATGGTTTTAAACTTCCCAGGATAGAAATGGCCATGAGATATGACCTTGCGCAACTTCATGCTAACTATAGTGGTTCCAACCCAGACCTGCGCAGAAAACAAGTTGCATGAGGACATGTAAAAGATCTAGTTGGGGGGAGATGTTGGTTGCTAATTTGCCTACGTTTTACCTACCTTTTTACCCCTTTCCCTCACCTATTTCATGTCCTTGCAAGGTTCATTTGTATCTCTATAAACAAATGTGTATCTATTTGTCATATATTTGTGAATTGTTAATCGATGAAGAATAGTCCCAGGGGAGCGTTGCTTATGCAACTTTCTAATCCAAGTTTCTTTCCAGATTTGAAAGGGTGATGATCAACATACTACAATTCAACGTACGATTGTTGATGAGATGGAAACGCTATCTCAGGATGCTGGCTGTAACAATGATTCAACCAAATAGAGGTTTTTGGACCGATGTATTTGCTATATTTGTATTTTGTTTATGTCTCAAACGATCATTGTATATTTGTAGGCAGACAACTTCCGTAATCTTTGGAAATCATTGATACCATCTTTGTAATATTGAAGTGTATAAGTAAGGGTACATGGCTAGAAAATTAGCCACTTCTAGAGAGATACACGAGAGTTCTAAGAATGTAACAACACAACTTTGTATTTTCATTTTGATTAATGCAATCCTGATCTTCTAAGTATTAACTAGTCTTATATATTGTGCCACAACCCTGATGAGGGATTTAGGCCCACTCTCCTAACCAGGTGTTGTTGGATTAGCGGCGTGTGTAGATTTATCTATGTTATTCTTATTTCCTTATCTCTGTAATGGTTTATTAAGTTTGTGTTTTTGTGAATGCTAATTTTTTGTTACTCTGATTGTTTTTACTGTTATTGCTTTTTATTACACATTTGTATATTGATTGAATGTTCAATGATGGGTAGGGAAACTATGGAATGCATAGAACTTGCATAGTAGCCTTGAAATAATCAAACTAGCCCTAGGTTGACAATTAATGTGGGAAAAGGGTGAGTTCTATAATTCATATCTAAACACCAACACATGTTTGGTTCCTTTTTGATAAGGGAATTTCTTAACATAATGTGGTCCACCACATCCCTAACATTGCAATTCGGTCTGATGGTTATTTCTATTTTAGATTTGTTTGGTTGTTCAATAAATTTCATTTCATTCTGCAACTTGGAATTTTTGCTGAATTCTCCTTGAATTCTAATTCTACTGGTTTTTAAAAGAACTTACAAAATTTGCAGGTTTCACCCCATTATTATTCAGTGCATGTTTCTTTCCTTTCTTCTCTGTCCACTTCTTACTATTGTCTCCTTCCTTTTCCATCTACTGGCAGCATATTAAAGCCTTTCTACTGACCTCATCCATGGTTTTGGGATTGTCGAATTCTAGTCATTCCTTCATAAATATAGGTAAACTACTAATACAACACTAAACCTTTTCCTTTTCCTCATGTATGTAAGGAACATATATCAATAATTATGTAAAATTCATTACCAACTCATCCATAGAAAGCTACCTTAATCAGAGATCATGGAATTCATTTTTCTTCTTGTCATAGAATCACTCAGTTAAATATTTATCTTTAAAATGCTTCTGAAAATATTCCTAGGTTACTTCCTGCTCATCAATTGTTATGAAACTAGCTCAAGAAAAGATAGAAAAGATAGATCAATGCCTTAGAATTCAGCCTCTTCAAGGGGGAAACCTCCTTTACATTATATAAATGAACAATTATTTGATGATTCAAATGACAAAACCTCCTTTCTATATATAACAGTCTAAGGAGTCACAATATAACCCAGCCGACCTAACAATAATAATATAAAGCCACAAAAATAACAATAGAGGGATTCTATGGGGCACAATAATAACAATATGGGGGAAATAGGGGCACAACAATATTAATAAGGGGTGTAACTACAATAGTAATGGGGTAATCACTAGTATTATAGGGACCCAACATGCCCCTCTCCTTCAAAAAAGTGTTGTCCTCAACGCTTGAGTAGTTATGGATACTTCTGCATAAAATTCTCATCCTCCCATGTGGAATCTTCAGCGGATAAGTTCTTCCACTTGATAAGATACTCTGAAATTGACTGATTTCGTAGCTGTCGAGTTCTTGTTTCTGTGACTGCTTCTGGTTCCAATATAATTTTTCCTTCCTTGTCAAGTTCTGGCAATATTGTTTGAACTGGGAGCTTGTCGCCTATAACCTTCTTTAAACATGAAACATGGAAAACTGGGTGCAATCGAGAAGCTGCAGGAAGCTCCAATTTGTATGCCATAGTACCAATCTTTTGCAACACCTTGTACAGACCATAATACTTTGGTGATAATTTATTATCCTTCTTAGCTTGCTTGAGGGACATTTTCTTATATGGTTGTAGCCGTAGGAATACCCAATCACCTACATCAAAACTTCTTTCACTGCGATGTTGATCTGCCTGTTGTTTCATTCTATTCTGTGCCAACACGAGGTTATCCTTTAAGAGTTGGAGGACTTGTTGTTGATGTTCGATGTGATGTTCCACTGCTTGAACCTTAGAATTTTCTCTTAAATATGATGTGATGGATGGTGGTTGATACCCATAAAGTGCCATAAATGGGGTCATTTTTGTTGCTGTATGGAAGGAAGTGTTATACCACCATTCAGCCAGAGGCAACCATTTGACCCATTGTGTTTGTTTATCAGATACAAAGCAACGAAGATATCCTTCCAAACATTTGTTTACTATCTCAGTTTTCCCATCAGATTGAGGATGATAAGATGAGCTATGAGCTAACTGAGTACCAAGACAAGAAAATAATTCTGTCCAAAAATTTCCAGTGAAAATGGGATCTCTGTCACTTACAATAATCTTTGGGTTTCCATGTAGCTTTTGAATTGTTTCCATAAATGCAGTAGAAACTGTACTGGCTTTAAATGGATGTGATAATGCACAAAAGTGTGCATACTTGGTAAGTCTGTCAACTACCACCATGATGACACTCTTTCCCTCAGACTTGGGTAAACCTGTGATAAAATCCATTGAAACCTCCTCCAAACGTTGGCTTGGAATGGATAAAGGTTGTAATAGACCCGGTGTCTTAATTGTTTCAACTTTATTTTGTTGGCAAACCAAACATTCCGCCACAAACTTTTGAATATCTGATTTAAGGCCATCCCAAAAAAATTCCTTCTTAACCCTGTGGTAAGTTTTTAAAAATCCTGAGTGCCCTCCTAAGGGAGAAGTGTGCAATTCCATAAGAATCTTTTGTTTTAGCTGGGAATTCTTACAGAGGTATAAGCGATCTTTGTACCATAACGAATCATTTTTCCAGCTAAATGTATCAGACATACTGGAATCTTGTTGTAACTTTCGAATAAGTGCCCACACTTCTTCATCATTCTTCCATTCCTCCCTTGCTTCATTTATCCAATCTGGTTGGATAATAGAAATGGCGCACAACAATGCTTCCACATCCTCATCCTTTCTTGAGAGTGCATCTGCCACCACATTTTGCTTCCCTTTTTTGTAGATGATTTCAAAGTCATAACCCAACATCTTTGTGACCCACTTTTGTTGCTCTTCAGAGGATAATCTTTGTTCTAAAAAGTATTTAAGGCTATCATGATCCGTTTTTACCTTGAAGTGTCTTCCCATTAGGTAGGGTCGCCATTTCTTAAGTGCATGGAGTATTGCCAACATTTCCTTCTCATAAATAGCTTTTCTTAAAAACTTTCCCTTGATTGGACGACTTTCAAAAGCAATGGGTCTTTCATCTTGCATTAGAACAGCACCAATTCCATTTCCTGAAGCATCACATTCCACAATAAAGGTTTTTGTGAAGTCCGGTGTAGCTAAGACCGGTGCTTGGCACATTGCCTCTTTAAGATGTTCAAAGGCCTTTGTTGCTTCCGGAGTCCATGAAAATGCATCTTTCTTCAATAATGTTGTTAGAGGTGCTGCTATTCTCCCATAATTCTTAACAAACTTGCGATAATACCCTGTCAACCCGAGAAATCCTCGCAGATGCTTTATGGATGTGGGGATTTTCCATTCCTTAATGGCTTTAATTTTGCTAGGGTCTACCTTAACTCCTTCATGAGATACAATATGACCCAGATATTCCACCTCCTGGACTCCAAAGAAACATTTGGATCTTTTTGCATATAATTGTTTCTCCTCCAATAGTTGTAGCACCCTGTCAACATGTTCAACATGATCCTTCCAAGACTTGCTGTAGATTAGTATATCATCAAAAAATACTAACACAAATTTTCTAAGGAATGGTTTGAAAATTGAATTCATCAAACCTTGAAATGTTGAAGGTGCATTGGTAAGGCCAAAAGGCATGACCAAAAATTCATAATGACCCTCATGAGTTCTAAATGTTGTTTTCGGAATGTCTTCAGTCTTCATTCTGATTTGATGATATCCTGAACGAAGATCCAACTTGGTGAAGTAAATTGATCCATGCAATTCATCCAGTAATTCATCAATGACAGGAATGGGGAACTTATCTTTAATAGTGAGCTTGTTGAGCTCCCTATAATCCAGACACATGCGCCATGATCCATCCTTCTTGTGCACCAATACTACTGGAGCAGAGAAAGAACTTTGACTCAGTTGAATTATACCAGCCTCTAGCATTTCTGCAACCATACGTTCAATTTCACTCTTTTGGACATAGGGATATCTGTACGGCCTGATGTTTGGAGGAACACTTCCTGGAATCAGATGAATAGCATGATCATGATCACGCATAGGTGGGAGACCTTTGGGAGTCTCAAATACCCTGGAATGATTGTCCAGGACTTTTTGGAGATCTGGAGAAATAGATGATTCCGATGTGGAAACATCTAGCGAACATAATTGTGCAATTACACCTCTTTGCTCCTTTTTTAGAAGCTTTGTCATACCATTAGAGCTGATTATCTTTCCTGGTTTCCCTGCAATACCCCTTAATTCAACTTCCTTTCCTTCCATAGAAAATTTGATGAAAAGTTCTTGAAAATTAAAAGCTATTGTACCCAAGGATTGTAGCCATTGGACTCCTAGTACAACATCAACACCTCCCATTGGAATGGAAAGCATTGGGCTAGTCAATACATATTCTCCCATGGATAGCTTGATATTATGGCACTTTCCAGAGCAATTTATTGTTCCTCCATTTGCAATCATCACTTGACACTCTGGTGCTGGATATAGGAAGCAATTCAATTCTTTTGCTACCTTACAATGAATAAAATTGTGGGTGCTTCCTGAATCAATCAACACTATTACCTTTTTCTTCTTGATTTGTCCTTCTATCTTGATGGTTTGAGGAGTGGTAATTCCTGCCAATGCATTACAAGATATGGTTGGATTTATTTGTTCTTCATCTAGGCTTTGTTCCTGGAGTATATCCTCTTCTTTTGACCTTTCTTGCTCCTTTTCTTCTTCCTCTTCACAATCTATGTAGAATAATTTCTTCTCAGCACACTTATGACCTTTAGTGTATTTGCTATCACAACTGTAACAAAGCCCTTTTGCTCTTTTTTCTTCCAATTGTTGTGGTGTCAACCTTATAGGTTGTGGAAGACTAGGGGCAACAACACTTCCGTCTTTATAGTTGTGAGTGGTATGCTTCCTGGTTGCCATAATTTTGCTTTCCATTTTTCTTGCTAACCTGAATGCCTTCTCTAATGAATCAGGTTCCCAAAGGCGAGCATCATGTTGGATATTATCCTTTAAAGACCCTATGAACACATCATTCCTATGCTCCTCTGGAATATCTTTTACCCTTATGTTCAATTTTTGGAACTCCTCAATGTGCTCCATTATTGAACCCTTTTGTTTGAGACTTATCAATTGGCTAAAAAAAGTGTTGCTTTTTGTATCCTCATAATGTGCTATCAATTCTTCCGTAAAAATTGCCCAAGTGATAAACTGTTTACGAGAGCAAAGCCATTGATACCATACAAACTGATTTGGTTCCAAATATAAATTTGTCATACGTACCTTTTGTGTGTTTTGCACATTATTGAGATCGAAGAATTGCTCCATCTGTAATATCCATGTGGCGGGATCATTTCCATCAAACTTCCTCATATCGATGAATATGGTGAGTCTTCGATCCAACATTCGAGTCTATAGAATCATGATTAACATTTCTTTTGTTCTCATCATGAGTTTCCTTTACTACCCTTTCACCCTTAGTGACCATTTCTTGTAGCAACTTATTCATATTTATCTTCAATTCTTCCATCTTATCATCCATGCCATCAATTTTAGCGTCCATGCCATTCACCTTAGCTTCCATGCCATCCTCTTAGCTTCTATGCCTTTCTTTAAACAATCCATCTTAGCTTCTACACATTTCTTTAAACCATCCATCTTAGCTTCTACACCTTTCTTTAAACCATCCATATTAGCTTCTATATCTTTCCTTAAACCATCCATCTTAGATTCTGTTTCTTTTTGTGCAAGTGACACTTGTTGCACTTGTTCTTGCAATTTTGATATATCATATAGCATTTCTTCTTCTTCTTCATGAGTCATGTTAGAGCTTTTAGGTTCCTTACTAGGTGTTTGAATTTTCTTTCCTCGGGGCATCAGTTACTGATAATAATGCTCTATTATGCCCTTTGAATTCCTTCAAAATAATTTTTCAAACCAAGCTTAAGCAAAAATTTAAGAAAATCTACACACCTTTTTTCACTTTGTAGGAGCTCGATATTACCTCTGATGTATCTCTATATTTTCCAATCATCTAGTCCTGAATTTGTGACCTCTAGTAGCCCTCTGTGTCCACTTTCCAATGCCACAAGTCTGACCCAAATTGGATTCTCCAAGGAAGAGTTATGCGAAATCTCCCACAGTGACTTGATTATATACTAGTTCAGTAGAGCGAACTTGTACGATGTGCCACGAGTCACGGTTATGGCCTTTGGATCTGAAAAATGCATAAAACAAAACTAAAGTCCGTCCTATTTCTGTACCTTCTTACGAAATTTCAATCTGATCCCCAGAGATAAAGTTATGACGATTTTCCCCAGGTCACCTGTTTGGAATGTAATTACGGAGTCTGCAAAAATACCAACTTCCTCAGATCATATCTCCGCAAATATAGCACTAAAAGCTTTGAAATTCGGACCCAAGGTTTAGCGTGATGTCTTCTCAAATGGGTTTTTTTTGAAACTTCTGAAACATCACAGAAAAAAAAGTTATAGCGAAAATTCCACGATGACCTGTTTGGAGCAGCGAAACCCTAGAATCCAAAGCTTTGATGCCAAATGTTATGAAACCAGCTCAAGAAAAGATAGAAAAGATAGATCAACGCCTTAGAATTCGGCCTCTTCGAGGGGGAAACCTCCTTTACATTACATAAATGAACAATTCTTTGATGATTCAAATGACAAAACCTCCTTTCTATATATAGGAGTCTAAGGAATCACAATATAACCCAGCCGACCTAACAATAATAATATAAAGCCACAAAAATAACAATAGAGGGATTCTATGGGGCATAGTAATAACAATATGGGGGCAATAGGGGCACAAAAATATTAATAAGGGGTATAACTACAATAGTAATGGGGTAATCACTAGTATTATAGGGACCCAACATGAATCTTTCCCACTATTTCCACTTATTCCCACCAAAAGGTGGCTTTGACCATTAGCTGATAGATGGCTAGCCGAGATTTTGAATTTTGATTGTATTAATAAATTTGGAAATACTTGTTCATGTTAATAAGTCAGGCTTTAACAACCTATACTTGTTCACCGTCAAATGTCAGGGGTTTAATTTTCTTAAATACCCCTTGCAACTCAATTTTCTTCCTTTTAGGTCCCTTACGACTAGAAACATGTTTGAACTCTTCTTCGTTATTTTCTTGATCTCCTTCAAATTTTGGGTTATTGTTCCTTTGTCTTTATGTTCTATACCTATTTCCATGGTCGGGTATTTCAATAGGGTGTCTATGATTTTTCTGGTGTGAGAGACTCTTCATAATTCTTTCTTGTTCCTACATCAACCTCTCATTATCAGATCTCAACCATTCCATCTCATTCCACAATTGTTGGATTGTTTCGAATAGTGAAACATTAGTGTGTTGAGTTTCCCCTCCTACCTATACCCACATTTTTGGGTTAGCTACTTTAGTTGGCACCGCGTTGACGATTCTGGAAATCTATCAACCAGGGGGTATACCCAATGTGAATTACTAATTAGGCCTCAAACCATTTGGAGTAGGAGCCCCATCTAATGTATCGGCCTGAATGCCATGTATTCTTGTAGATTTTCCTTGGCTACAAAGTTTAGCACAAGAGAGTAATACATAGGTATCTTCAGATCAGCAAGTCAGTATTCCCTGTGAAGTTTTCAATTGCGAAACATATGAAGGTCTTTCTACCAAAAGGGAAGAGAAAAGTGGGCCCTTTAAAGACAATTAATAGTTATAATATAGAAAAGGGCACACAAGAATATAAGTATGAATGAATAATTAATCAACCAACGAAATAGTTCACAAGGAAGGAAATATTATTAAACAAAATACAACACATCTTCAACAATATAAGTACCAAAGCCACCGAAATAGTTCAATTTCCTTAGTACAAATGGAAACAACATACATCACAAACATTCAAAGAATATTCTTACAATATTCACAATATATGCATGAAAGCGTGTTGGCTCATTGAGCTTCTAAATTAAGTAAAAGTTCCAAGATACATCAAGACAGTGAACATCAGCAACCCCAATAGTGGAGAATTAGAGCAGTCAATCGCTCCTCCAAAATAACTATCTTCCTCTCCAATGTGTGGTAGGAGGAGCCAAGGTGAAAAGTACTTTACATGAAAAATGAGGGTGTATATATAACAATTGGGGTGGTCCTTCACCTCGCTTATGACTCTTGGACTACCCTCATCACTATTTGACTTCTCAATGACATTTTGACTTCTTACATGACCTTTCACATTACATGGATGACCCTTGGATTTCCACTTTACATTTATTTCCCAATATAGAATTTACATATTCCAAAAATGATATGGCAAATAATGACTCATGATAGGTCATGACATGACACTGATGAGATGGACCACAAGATGATGTGGTAGTGCCAAGTTTTCCTTTTTTCTATTTTGTCTTCAATCAAATATGTATCCAATACTTCATATTTATGAAAAATATGCTTTGTTATTCATATCCATCCTCCAAAGGGTTGTGAAACAGTATGGAGTCTTCATGTGTTCTTGACCTTTGATCTTCTATCATACTCTAGTGTTCCTTCGTCTTAACACCTAATGATAATCTTATATCTTTATCTCCATAGATGTCTTCTAGCATGGTCTCCTTATCCTTTTCATCCATCATCATCCTATCATGATAAAATATAGTACCTGCAATTGAAACAACTCATGACAAGCCAACATCCGTCCAAAAAATCCTAATCTAACATGCTTAATGAAATCACTTGTTATGGCTGGAACTAAGTGACTCACTGATTTCTTGACTTAGTGGTTTCTCAGTTTCAAAGGCCAAGGTCTTAGACTGAGGCTTGAGACTATGCAATACATAGGTCAAGATGGCCAGGGTCAAAGGATTGCGCAATTGAGGGGTTTAAGAGCTCAAGAGTGGGGCTTAAGGCTTGAGGTTTCCCAATGCATAGTTCTGAGAGGACATACTAGGTGACTGTGTAGTTGAAGGGCTGAAGAGCTCAAGTTTACGGCTTAAGATTTGTAGTTTCCCCACAATTTTGGAAGGAAAACAAGCTAAGAGATTGCATAGTTCGGGGCTTCAAGGGATCAATCTTGAGGCTTGAGCACTAAGCTTTCACGTTGCGCAATTGTGGAAGGAGAAGAGGCCACGTGATTGTGTAGTTTTTCAATTCAGGAGCTCAAGGATGAGGCTTGAGGACTGAGATTGTGCAATGCATAGTTCAGGCTAGGCTATAGATAAGATTTCCTAGTTCTAGAGCTCAGGGGATGAACTTGAGCACTAAGATCGCACAGTACGTGGTTATGGGAGGTAGAGACTACGAATTTCTCAGTGTCAAAAGGTAAGGTTGCTTCTTGAGGACTGAAACTATGCAGTGCATAGTTCATGATGGGTGAATGAGGCTGAGTGGCACAATCGGGGAGTTTTCCCAATTTTGGCTAAGTGCTGGATCAGTGAGATGAAGTGGAACAAAAGCAAGACTTGAACATGTTCTTGCACTTAGTTCATCTGATGACATGACATGGAACACTCGAAACACATGAACAACATACTTTCCTCAATGTGGCAACATTGGACAACTTAGTCAAAGTGCGACATTAAAGATACACTTTGTGACAATAGTGACAAAACTTGTGCAACAATGCATGCAAATTTGGAAATGAGTGTGATGCATGTTTATATGATGAGAAAAACTCATTAATGCAAATATTAGCCCCTAAAACAAATCAAAACTTCACTTTACATGATAAGAAACACTCCCATGCCAAAAGATTACATTTGTTATATGAAAAGGAAAGTTTGAATGATGATGAAAGTGACACATGCCAGAGAAAAGATAACATGAAAAATACACCAATTAAAGTGAAATAAGAAAAAAATGACAGTCGAAAGAATGAAAATGAAACTCACGAAATCGAAGGTGCGCAAAAGTGACAGTTTGAAAAAATCACCGAAATAAAAGTACAAACCCAGCCAAAAGTGAGAGGCTGTCAATGTCAGTGTGCAATGATTGTCGACATGAATTGAACATTGCACAAGCACTGTCTTGATCGACTATGCTAATCTTGCTCAAGCTTGCATGAAAGAATGCACTCATGAATTCATTACGGAATGAGCATTTGTGTGTAGTTGACTTCGACACTTACAATCTAAGAAGGGAGCTTGAAGACTTAACAAACTATCAACTGACCAAGAAGTGACTATGGAACGAACGATCGTGAGATCCCTAGTAGGCTCCAAAATTCAACTATAGGCAAAATTTTGGATGGTGTTTGTCATAGAAAGAACACACCGAACCAATTCTAATTTTCGGTCTCACTGGTTGTGGTTGTTGGCATTATGAGACAAGTGTTGTCCTTGATGGCAAATCACACTGATAACAAATCATAGTGCAGAAGGATAGCAGCGAGGAATTGATGATCAGTCTACAAGTATGAAGAAAAATATATACACGCTGGTTCACTATATACCAAGTCGCGTATACAAGCAGGTTCACTATATACCAAGTCGCGTATACACAGGTTCGCTATATACCAAGTCGCGTGTACACGCTGGTTGGCTTCAGTAAAAGCGCGTGTATGTGGAAAACTTATCTTTGGTCCACGGCGGTTATTCCTTGGAAGTTGTGCCTATGGTTTTGGACCTTGGTGTCTCGACGGACGTGTTGATCCCTAGTTTTGAAGATGATGGTATTGGATTTCTATGGTTTTGGCTCTTGGTATTGAACAAGGCCTAAGGCTATATAAGGAGAAGGAAATCATTAGGCAAGGATATCTGAAATGTCTTGAATATCTGATGAAGTATTAGATCCAGTATGCAGGTTATTGGTTGATGATGTATTGCTTGATCTAAGTTAAGGAGAGATCTCATCGGTTGAGGGAGAACAAGATCTAAGGAGAGATCGGGATCAAATGGTTTGAAATGAACTATCTTTATATAGTTGATTATGCGTATTTCTAGATCCGCATGACTGACACAATATTATGTTCTGGGTATAACTGATGTCTGGTACAGCTGCAAGTTATGAAAAATTATTTTTTTAGATCTATACGCAGTTTGTCTTCGGTAAAACCGCGTGTATACGCGGGTTTCCTTCATTGAAGTAGCGAATATCTTTTGGAGCTTGATTTTTGGGTTGCAGCTGGCTCTGACTGTTATTGCAGAGTTCTGTAGTCTGCTCTGTGTTCTGGTGACTGGGTTTGACAGGGTTTCAATGGTTCAGTGATTCAAAGATTGTTGATGTGAGTATTGGTTGTTTTGTAATCTGCTATGAAGGTTGAATGAATTGTGGTCTTCAGATTGTAACTTGTGCTTAAGGAATATCCAGTCTGAAAATGTATGAAAAGTGGTACCTGAAGGAAAGAAGATTGTAGGCCTGCACCTACGTACTAGTATCTTAGCTAGTACAAGAGCAAAGGGGGTTGAAGCTCCCTTCCAAGGAAGTTTGGAGAACGAGAGAAGGTTGAAGCCTTCTGCAGGTTGTAGCCTTTGTACTGGTATAAGGCTACACCAGTACAAAAGATTGTAAACTGAGGTTCTTATTAAAGAAAGATAGAGATGACTTGCAGCAGGTGGTTTTCACCCACATTGGGTTTCCACCTTATATCATGGTGTTCATGTGTGTGGCTTTTGTGTGATGATCTGTTCTGTTTACTCTTAATATGGTGAATAATGACCTGATGCACTTAACTGAAGATAAACTAACTGAATTATAAGTTTTCTGATTATACGCTGTTTTCTTTAGACACAGTAGCGTGTACACGCTGGTTCACTTAACTGAAGTAGCGTATATGTTTCTGAGCATTGAAAAAGTTTTATTGATATGATAATACTGATTCACCCCCCCCCCCCCTCTCAGTATTATTTCCAACAATTGGTATCAGAGCAGGTCCTTCAGAGAAGCTTGATCGCTTGAAGGTAGATCGTTCATCATGAGCAACTACGAGAGAGAAGCATCAATCAGGCCACCAGTTTTTGATGGGACAAACTTCAATTATTGGAAGGTAAGACTTACTGCCTATCTTCAATCTCTTGGTACAGAAGTCTGGGACATCGTAGAAACAGGCTACGCTTTTCCTTCAGCTACTCCTACAGATGCAGCTGAGAAAAAGAAGTATGAAACCAATGCGAAAGCAGTCAGTACCCTATTAGGATGTATATCCCAAACGGAATTCATGAAGGTAATGCACTACAAATCCACAAAAGAGATATGGGACAAAATTGTCACGAGCTATGAAGGAGATGAACAGGTAAAGCGTGCTAAACTTCAAACTCTCAGGATTCAGTATGAGACTCTCAAGATGTATAATGATGAAAGTGTGGCTAACTATTTTCTTCGGGTAGATGAGATCGTTAATTGTATGGAAAATTTGGGTGAAGAAATAAAAGAGGCTATAGTGGTTGAAAAGGTTCTAAGATCATTGTCCCCCAATTTTGAATCTAAAGTATCTGCAATAGAAGAAAAGGAAAATCTACGAATTCTTACTATGTCTCAGCTACATGGAATTCTAACTGCTTATGAAATGAGAAAGGGAGGTCCATCAGACAGAAGAGAAGCTACTTTCAAGGCATCAGGCAAAGAAGATTATTATGAAGCAAGCCACGTCCCAGAAGAAGAGGAAGAAGAATCAAATTTTGTCAGAAATCTTCAAAGGGGTTCTGGAAGGTTCAGAGGTAAGTTACCTTTTAAATGCCTTGCTTGTGGAAGAGTAGGTCATTATGCTGCAAAATGTCCTTATAAGGATAAAGGAAAGGAACCTGCTAGATGGAACAAGAAACAGAGTGCAAATAAGAAAAGCTACTACACTCATGAAGATAGTGATGGTCTATTGAATAGTGATGAAGATGAACGAGGTAATGAATACAAGTTGTTAATGTCATTTGAAGATGATGATTATATGGATGCTATAGATATGGATAATATTTATGATGAAATTACTAGACTCAAGAGATGTATAGAAGAAAAGAGTATGATCATTGATACTCTACAATTTCAAATTGATGAAAAGGAAAAACATCTTGAAAAACTAGAAGGTGAAATTGTTGGTCTTAGAAAAGAGATTGAGAAAAAAAAAGCTATTAACCTTAAATTTGTTAAAGGATCTGAAACCTTGGATGAGATTATTAATGTGCAGCGATCTCCTCTGATCAAGACAGGTCTTGGATATAATGGAGAAACATCTCAAGCCTCTACCTCTAAAAGTTATCTTGATGCAGCAAGGAAAAGCGAGCAAAGGCCAAATAAAAGTAATCAGGTAAATCAGGGACAGTTTACCTCAAGAACAAATAAATACCATCAAGAAATTTGGGGACAAACTGCCTTAAGGACAAATAGAAGCTACAATCAGCCACAGGTAAAATCTTCCCAATATGCTCCAAGAATAAATAGAAGCTACAATCGGTTGGATGATAGATCTGATTATCGCAGAATTTTCTTTAATGGCCAATGCTTTTCTTTCCATAACTTCGGTCACAAAGCAGCTCAATGTGTTGCATACAAGACAATCATGACTAGAGAAGCTCAAAAGCAAGGGAGAATGACTGAAACCATGAAAAGGACTTATAACAACTTTTCGGTTCTTGAAAATGAAGTTGAATGCACAATTTGTAATAACTTTGGTCATGAAGACTCTGAATGAAGGAGCAGGTTCCAGAAGACAGTTCAGAAGGAGCAAAACTCAAATGTCAGAACATGGAGAATAAAGGAACCACAACCAGAAAGATGTGGGATAGCCTTTTATGCAGAAGGTCAAGAAAGTCTATGGTACATTGATAGCGGATGTTCGAAGCATATGACAGGGAACAAAGAAAAGCTTGAGTCATATACCGCATTAGAAAAGGGGAAGAAAGTTTCTTTTGGAAACGATATCTCTGCAACCATAAAAGGAAAAGGTGTGGCTCCATTGAAAGAGAAGGTCAAAGCTGGAAATGTTTTGTATGTTGATGGATTGAAGCATAATCTTCTGAGTGTCAGTCAGATGTGCGATCAAGGAACAGAGGTAATATTTAGATCAAATGGATGTTGTGTTCGTGATCTTGATACAGGTAAAACAGTGATCAAAGGAAGAAGGACTCCAAATAATCTATACATATTTGAAGAAGGACCACAACAATGCTATTTGAGAAAGGATGATGAACACTGGCTATGGCATCGAAGGTTGGGGCATCTAAGCTTTTCACAAATAAGGAAAGCATGCAAATATCAGGCAGTTCGTGGTCTTCCAGATATCAAAATTCCAGACAACACTATATGCAAATCTTGTCAGTTTGGAAAGAAAACCAGCACTAACTTTCCAGAGAAGGAAGGATCAGCTAGCATGCCTCTTGAACTAGTACATACAGATACATGTGGTCCTTTCAGAAAAAGAACACCTTGAGGAGAAGAATACTTGATATTATTCATTGACGATTTCTCCAGGTTTGTCTGGTTAGGACTTATGAAGCACAAAGATGAAGCATTCGAAAAATTCAAATCCTTCAAAGCCTTGGTTGAAAATGAATTAGGACACAAAATTAAGTGCCTCAGATCTGACAGAGGTGGGGAGTTTACCTCAAACGAATTTTTCGATTTCTGTGAAGAACATGGGATAAGAAGAGAATTCTCTACAGCTAGAACTCCTCAGCAAAATGGGGTGGTGGAAAGAATGAATAGAACAATCCAACAAATGGCTCGTGCTATGCTTGATGAATCAGGTACTCCCGCAACTTTCTGGGGTGAAGCTGCACATGCTGCGGTTATTATTCTTAACAAAACAAATGTCCGAGTAAACAGCACTCGAACACCTCATGAGCTCTGGAGTGGTGAGACTCCTTCGGTGAAGCACTTCAAAATATTTGGGAGCAAATGTTATATTAAGAATACTGATGAGCAACTTGGAAAACTTGAACCAAGAGTAGATGAAGGCATTCTTCTTGGTTATTCTCCATATAGCAAAGCATACAAGTGCTACAATAAAAGACTTGGCAGAATTGTTGACAGCATTGATGTAGTGGTTGATGAGAAGGGATATATTCCTAGGCAAGTTCATCATGAAGACATTGAAGAAGATGAAGGCTACACTCAAAGGCAGAATGATGAAGAAGAAGAACCTCAAGAAGAACCAGAGGAGCAGGCAAGAATAGAAGAGAAGACTCCATCCAGAATCTCAGATTGTGGGGCAAAAAGAAGCAGGAATACAAACAAGAAGAAGAATTGCAGAAGCTTCAAGCTATTTGGCATTACTCTCTTCCACTGAACCATAAAATGTGAAAGAGGCATGCAAAGATGAATGTTGGGTCAAAGCAATGGATGAAGAACTTGAGCAGATCGAAAAGAACAACACTTGGGAACTGGTTCCTAGACCAAAAGATAAGAATGTCATAGGGAAAAAATGGGTCTTCAAGAATAAATTGAATGAAAATGGAGAAGTAATTAGAAACAAGGCCAGACTTGTTTGTAAAGGGTATGCGCAGCAAGAAGGGATAGATTTTGAAGAGACCTTTGCTCTTGTAGCAAGACTTGAGGCCATCCGAATGTTCCTTGCTCTCTCAAGATTTCAAAACTTCAAGGTATTTCAAATGGACGTGAAATCAACCTTTCTGAATGGAGAATTAGAAGAAGAAGTATACATTGAGCAGCCAGATGGTTTCATTCTTGCGAATGATCCAAACCTTGTATGCAAATTAAAAAAGGATCTCTATGGTCTCAAACAAGCTCCAAGGGCTTGGTACTATCGATTGGACAAATATCTTCACCAACAAGGCTTTTCAAAAGGATCAGCAGATAGCAATCTCTATATAAAATTTGAAAATAACAAATTGCTAATACTTGTTGTTTATGTAGATGATATTATCTTTGGCAACAATGAAGAGACTATGAGTCAAAACTTTGCCTTGGTTATGCAGAAAGAATTCGAAATGTCACTACTTGGAGAATTGACATACTTTCTTGGATTGCAAATCCAACAAAATGAAGGAGGCATCTTCTTGTCTCAAACCAAGTACCTCAAGCAGATCTTGAAGAAGTATGGCATGGAAGATTCAAAGCCAGTATGTACACCCATGGTTACAGGATGCAGCCTCAGTGCAAATGATGAATCAGCAGCAGTTCATCAACCAACTTATAGATCCATGATTGGGAGTTTGCTTTATTTGACAGGTACCCGACCAGACATCATGCATGCAGTCAGAATAGTTGGGAGATTTCAGGCAAATCCAAAGGAGACTCATCTTCAGGCAGTGAAGAGAATCTTCAAATATCTTCAAGGGACTCAAAATTATGGATTATGGTATCCTAGAGATACAGATCTCACACTTCATGCTTATACAGATGCAGATTGGGCTGGAAGCGTGGATGACAGGAAGAGCACAAGTGGTGGTGCATTCTTTATGGGCTCCAGATTAGTATCTTGGTTCAGCAAGAAATAGAGTTCGATTGCCTTATCTACAGCTGAAGCAGAATATGTGGCTGCGGCATCTTGTTGCACACAACTTCTTTGGATGATGCAGACCTTGCAGGATTTTCAAATCACTTGCACTTCACCAGTCTCTATCTTATGTGATAATACAAGTGCAATCAGCATTTCAAAGAATCCAGTCATGCACTCAAAGACCAAGCACATACCAATCAAGTACCATTTTCTTCGGGAACAAGTGCTTGAGAAGAAGGTCAAGTTGGAGTATGTTCCTTCTAAGGAACAAGTTGCTGATATTCTCACAAAACCATTGCCCAGGGAAACTTTTGAATATCTCAGACAAAAGCTGGGAGTAGTTGATGCTTCATCCTGCTGTTGAAGCTTGTCTGTTCTACAGAAAATTTGGTATACGCAAGTTACGTAAGGGATCTCCGCGTATATACGCGGATTTATACTGGGAAAGTCGCGTGTATGGTGTACACGTGTTGCAGAAAGAATATCCGCGTGCATACGCCGTTTTCTGCAGGAGAAGTCGCGTATATGGAGTTCTGAACAGCAAGGGCAGACTCTGGTCGGAGAAGGTCTAAGATGGGTATGCCAGAATTCTTCAGGCACAGGTTCAGGGGGAGCAGATTAAAGTCTCATAAAGCATTGTTGGCATTTAGATGCTTTTGGTTCTAGTACACAACTGTTGTTGGTTTCAGGAGAAGGAGCTCAGAAGGAAATCTTGGATGCTGATCTAAAAGAGGTGTATCAGATGTTGCTTGTGACTTTCATAAGTCTTGGTCTAGATTTGTTGTCTCTATGTCATGTATCTCTTGTGTGATATCTCTTTTATGGTGTCAAGGTCATGTAATGGCCTATGTTGGTTTCCCCACTATGCCTGGGATGAATGATGTAATATAATTGGTTGTTTCTAATGTATCCCCTCTTGGTTGGGAGTATGGATGTATGTATTGAGTCTTTTGGTAATAGGAAGGTCCCTTATGGTGTATAAGTCTTGGTTCCTTTGAAGAACATCTTTTGCAGATCTTGCCTACAGTCAGAGGAAGCATGTTTCAGCACAGCCAAGAAAAGATATCAGCATGTACTCAGGGGGAGCACAGCCCTTTGCCCTTGATGACAAAGGGGGAGAGTGATTTGATTTGGTATTGTTGCCATCAAGTCCAAAGGGGGAGATTGTTGGCATTATGAGACAAGTGTTGTCCTTGATGGCAAATCACACTGATAACAAATCATAGTGCAGAAGGATAGCAGCAAGGAATTGATGATCAGTCTACAAGTATGAAGAAAAATATATACACGCTGGTTCACTATATACCAAGTCGCGTATACAAGCAGGTTCACTATATACCAAGTCGCGTATACGCAGGTTCGCTATATACCAAGTCGCGTGTACACGCTGGTTGGCTTCAGTAAAAGCGCGTGTATGTGGAAAACTTATCTTTGGTCCACGGCGGTTATTCCTTGGAAGTTGTGCCTATGGTTTTGGACCTTGGTGTCTCGACGGACGTGTTGATCCCTAGTTTTGAAGATGATGGTATTGGATTTCTATGGTTTTGGCTCTTGGTATTGAGCAAGGCCTAAGGCTATATAAGGAGAAGGAAATCATTAGGCAAGGATATCTGAAATGTCTTGAATATCTGATGAAGTATTAGATCCAGTATGCAGGTTATTGGTTGATGATGTATTGCTTGATCTGAGTTAAGGAGAGATCTCATCGGTTGAGGGAGAACAAGATCTAAGGAGAGATTGGGATCAAATGGTTTGAAATGAACTATATTTATATAGTTGATTATGCGTATTTCTAGATCCGCATGACTGATGCAATATTATGTTCTGGGTATAACTGATGTCTGGTACAGCTGCAAGTTATGAAAATTTATTTTTTTAGATCTGTACGCAGTTTGTCTTCGGTAAAACCGCGTGTATACGCGGGTTGCCTTCATTGAAGTAGCGTATATCTTTTGGAGCTTGATTTTTGGGTTGCAGCTGGCTCTGACAGTTATTGCAGAGTTCTGTAGTCTGCTCTGTGTTCTGCTGACTGGGTTTGACAGGGTTTCAGTGGTTTAGTGATTTAAAGATTGTTGATGTGAGTATTGGTTGTTTTGTAATCTGCTATGAAGGTTGAATGAATTGTGGTCTTCAGATTGTAACTTGTGCTTCAGGAATATCCAGTCTGAAAATGTATGAAAAGTGGTACCTGAAAGAAAGAAGATTGTAGGCCTGCACCTACGTACTAGTATCTTAGCTAGTACAAGAGAAAAGGGGGTTGAAGCTCCCTTCCAAGGAAGTTTGGAGAATGAGAGAAGGTTGAAGCCTTCTGCAGGTTGTAGCCTACGTACTGGTATAAGGTTGCACTAGTACAAAAGATTGTAAACTGAAGTTCTTATTAAAGAAAGATAGAGACGACTTGCAGCAGGTGGTTTTCACCCACATTGGGTTTCCACCTTATATCATGGTGTTCATGTGTGTGGCTTTTGTGTGATGATCTGTTCTGTTTACTCTTAATATGGTGAATAATGATCTAATGCACTTAACTGAAGATAAACTAACTGAATTATAAGTTTTCTGGTTATACGTTGTTTTCTTTAGACACAGTAGCGTGTACACGCTGGTTCACTTAACTGAAGTAGCGTATATGTTTCTGAGCATTGAAAAAGTTTTATTGATCTGATAATACTGATTCACCCCCCCCCCCTCTCAGTATTATTTCCAACATTGGTTTCCTAATTCTCCTCATCATGTTCTCCTCTATGTTAACACAAATAAATTTTGTTATTTTATTCACCCAAAGAGGCTAAAGTGTTGTAACATGGCTTTGATACCACCTATAATATACCCCAATTAAAAAAGGAAATATATATATATATATATATATATATATATATTTGCATTAAGGTTGTAACTCAATGTGTAAAGGTTAACTTAAAGGTTTTTATCGTAACTCATATCAATTTTATTAACCTTCCAACATAATAGGTTACATTAGACTTGTTTAAGCACAAATATTATGAACTCGTCAACACAATGATTCACCCCATGGTATCATTTCATCTTTGCCTTTAGGCAGGTTATTGATGTAATGTAAGGATTGTGAATTCTTAAGGGTTACATTTAATTGCATCTCATTATTAATACTTCTGCCATAGCTCATAGTATGTTTATGATGGAATTTTCTTGAATCCGCCCCAACTTTCAACCCTACAATAGTCATCACATGCCTCATGATCAGTGGGATATCGGATCCACAACCCTTGTTGTCTAAGGTTAGAACAACAGTGCGTTCAGGAAAAGGACGGTTAGAGAGTAACCGACCTCCTTCCTAGATTTCGCAAAAGCTCATTTTTGCAACCTTCTCCCGACGAAACTGGGTCTGCTACTACTACATTCTATGGCTGTGAAAGCTCATTGTTTACCTTTATTTCCATCACGAAAGGTGATTCTCTGCACCTCTGCCATTCTTATACAAGTTTTCTATCTTTTTTAATAGTGTATTTATTTTTGTTTTTTACCTATTTCTGTTACGAGTTAATGGATTAACCTTTCTCTTGGAAAAGCATGTGGTTATGGTCTTGGCAAGGTGACCATGAATATCCCTTACATGAGAACAAAATCAACTTACTATGGTAAGTGGTTTTCACAAGATCTCCTTCTTCATTAGACTGCAACAATAATTCCTAGTTTGACCCTAATGGTTTCATCTTCAGGAATAAAAAAAGTCGAAGGTCATCAACGATTCACACGTAATGTTTCTTTTCTATGTTTTTTCCTTCCAATATGAAATTTCCACATATTTTTCCATGTGTTGTAACTCAATGTGTAAAGGTTAACTTAAAGGTTTTTATCGTAACTCATATCAATTTTATTAACCTTCCAACATAATAGGTTACATTAGACTTGTTTAAGCACAAATATTATGAACTCATCAGTACAATGATTCACCCCATGGTATCATTTCATCTTTTCCTTTAGGCAGGTTATTGATGTAATGTAAGGATTGTGAATTCTTAAGGGTTACATTTAATTGCATCTCATTATTAATACTTCTGCCATAGCTCATAGTATGTTTATGATGGAATTTTCTTGAATCCGCCCCAACTTTCAACCCTACAATAGTCATCACATGCCTCGTGATCAGTGGGATATCGGATCCACAACCCTTGTTGTCTAAGGTTGGAACAACAATGCGTTGAGGAAAAGGACGGTTAGAGAGTAACCGACCTCCTTCCTAGATTTCGCAAAAGCTCATTTTTGCAACCTTCTCTCGACGAAACTGGGTCTGCTTCTACTACATTCTATGGCTGTGAAAGCTCATTGTTTACCTTTCTTTCCATCACGGAAGGTGATTCTCTGCACCTCTGCCATTCTTATACAAGTTTTCTATCTTTTTTAATAGTATATTTATTTTTGTTTTTTACCTATTTCTGTTACGAGTTAATGGATTAACCTTTCTCTTGGAAAAGCATGTGGTTATGGTCTTGGCAAGGTGACCATGAATATCCCTTACTTGAGAACAACATCGACTTACTATGGTAAGTGGTTTTCACAAGATCTCCTTCTTCATTAGACTGCAACAATAATTCCTAGTTTGACCCTAATGGTTTCATCTTCAGGAATAAAAAAAGTCGAAGGTCATCAACGATTCACACGTAATGTTTCTTTTCTATGTTTTTTCCTTCCAATATGAAATTTCCACATATTTTTCCATGTGTTGGTAATTTTCGGAAAATAGTTAATGCCTATGTTTTATTCTTATCTGATAGGTGATGTCACGCCCCTACACCTGCGGTAGTCTTCCAACCGCTTGTAGCGAGGTGCGGCACCACCGAACGCTTTCTTTTTAACAATACTAACATTCGTGGACTACGCCTACTCCAACATTAACATACTTAGTTTGTGTTTTGCAACCAAGTAAAAGCATTATCCTTTATACTTAATGAAGCCCATACTCATTCATTATCCATATGCAATTAACCGAGAAAAACAATTGCAAACAAGTATAAAGGGAGGGGCAACTCCCGAACAATCTGCCCAACAATTTTATTATAACAGTTTCTTCAATAATACAATACAAGTAATGCTTGGCAAGCTCCAAGCCAATAGTTAGAATAATTTTACAATCAAGGCATAGAACAGCCTTTACAATACTTGTGCCAATCTTACACGGTAGGAGGGTGCTCACCTAAGACACCTAGAACTCCCCCTTAAGCCCTGCACAAATCTGCATGTTCAACACTTGACATACCGCACACGTTTCTAACCAACACTCAAGAAACAGCCCTGCGCAATCTCTAAGGCAATGCGCATGTCTTAACCCAATCTGCGCACTCTTGTCTTCTTCCTTGTGTGTACTCCTCAAGTGCGAAGGTGCTTGTTCCAAATGACTCCATCGTACACTTATATATACGCATGCTTCCATGTTTTACAAGTGGGGTGGCAGCCCTTTGGCCGACCACCAAAATACCATGTGCACACCCATAATGCATGATCCTTGGGTCGGCCATGCCTCCACGCATGCTTCTCCCAAGCCGCGTATAAACCTCCAACACTTAGCCGCTTTTCTCCCAAGTGTTTGTTTATCGTCGCATATGCATCAAGGGTATCATCGCATTTTCGTCGCAATAGTGTCGCAGCTCCATCGCACTCTGCCTGCTCGCGCGCCCACGCGCCCGTCCGCACGCCCGACTCGCTTTCGTGCACGATGCGCTCGGCGCTCCGCAGCTCGGAGGCCTTACATCCTCCTCCACCTGAAATCGTTGTCGTCCTCGACAACATACCATCATCCATGATGTTGACTCCTCCACATAAGGAAAACATCACTGCAACATATGTAGATCCATCGTCTCCACCATGTCTCATCTCAGATGTCCATGATCATTGCCCACTCTGCTACAATCTCTCCATGTTGCTCTCCGCCATGGAAGGTTGATCCTTCCAATGCAAGCTACATGTCCACTGCAACAATGTGCCAACTCCATCATGTCATCATCACCATGTGCAAAATTGCCCATGATATGTCAACAAGTGCTAACACACTACAACCATGTGCTAACACCTCATCTCATCAAGAATCCTCCATAATCCATGCTCAGGTCCATGGAAACTCCATCCATCTCATCTGCAACATGTTTTCCATGTGTGTGTCTCCTCCAAAGTGAAGAGATCACCTCATCAAACCAACTCTCGATGTGCCCCATTCAGGTCCATGAAGCCCTCTTCATCATCTGCAATGTGCCATCCTCAAGTCTCCATAGAAACAAGTATGCCCTTGTCTCACCTATCCATGTGCTGCCCATGACCCTCGATCAAATCAGCTCCCATGTGTAGAAAGTAGTTGAGTCTCGGCTCAACCCATGCTCAAGTGTACCACCAAAGCATCATCATCATCATTGTAACTTCATCACCTCAAAGTGTCTCATATCGATCCTCCACATCAAGTCACTCTTCCAAGCCATGCCCATACATGTACTTTGAAAGTATGCATCCCATATTGTAGTAAAGTCTCCTGACCTCAGCTCCTCAATGCATCAAATCTTCTAAGTCCACCATGTATGAAGTCCCTAAAAGTCACAACAATCTCATGCCATCATGAGCTCCATGAGTCATCTCCAACCAACATCTCCATGTAGTAGGAATGCTCCATAATCTTCTCACAAATCCATCCAAGTCCATGGCCTTGTTGCACAAGAGTGTACAACCTCTCCATAGGCTCACAAGTAATAAGTCTCCATGTCACACCAGCAATCCATCTGCACAACATCCCTGCCTTGCACTCCTCATTGGATGTCCATGACACCTCTACAAGTGCTCCCACATAATGTCCCTGCATAAGACTGCCATGCTCCATGTCTCCAACCTGATGTCCATGACTAAGTTGCCCATGTAGTCCAACCAAGTAGACTCATCACAACCATCAGCCATACTCATCCAAGCTGCTACAATCTTCGGTTTAGTGAACTCGACCACCCAGCCATATCATCATCATCACGAGTCCCTTCCATCATAGCTCCTCCACCAAAGTGTCCACCAAGACTATCTCTTGGTCTCGGCCATGAGAAGTCCACCCAAGCATCACAAGTGTGTGCCCTCCAATCTATCCATGAGTCATGCCGGGCACTTAGCCAATTCTTCATGTGGCTAAAGCATGACCCAATCCTCCATAACGATCATCAAGTTCCACCCTTGTCACGGGTCCTTGCACCTTTCATCATAAGGTCACAAGTAACACCAACAAGTCCTGCAACAATCAACAATCCTTGCTTCTCCATACAAGGTTCCATCCTAGCCACCCATGGTAAGATCCTCCATAGCATAGGCAAACTGGCTTTGCCTCTCCCTACATACGGTCCATCTACCAAATGCCCAAATGAAACACAAGTATCAATACTTACTTCATCATCATGAGGCTCTTCCTCATTCATCCATGTCTGCAAACTGCACGATCCTGGTCCAACTTGATCATCCTCAAGTTCATCCTCCATCATGGTCATGTTTGCAACATCTTCAACTATCACAGCTTCCTCTCCCTTGCTGGCACAATCTGCAACTTCATCTTGCTTTATTGTCCAACCAAGTTGAAGAAGTTCTTCCTCAGCTTCAGCCTTCCTCTTCAAGGCTAGGAGATGCCTCACTTCCTTCTGTCTTATCTTGAGCTCCTTGAGTTCTGCTTCAATCAAGTCTACTTCCTCTGCAAGTCGAAGAGCTTCCTCTCTATTCTCATCAGAAATCCCTTCCTTAACCAAGGCACGAAGAGCATCCCTTGTTTCAAACAACCTTTTGCCACATTCTACAAATCCTTGTTTTACTCTTTCTGACTCTTCAAGTAGACTCCCTTCGAATTCTTCGAAGGATGCATAACCCAATTTCTGTAAGATAGAAATCTTTACCAAGTCACCTGCAACCTGAACCAGCCCTTGTTCCACTTCATGTGAAACGGTTTCCTTCACCTGTAAGTACCCTTGTTACTATCACGAGCAACCTTTGCTCACCAGCTCCGACCGAGCTCTGATACCAACTGTCATGCCCCTACACCTGCGGTAGTCTTCCAACCACTTGTAGCGAGGTGCGGCACCACCGAACGCTTTCTTTTTAACAATACTAACATTCGTGGACTACGCCTACTCCAACATTAACATACTTAGTTTGTGTTTCGCAACCAAGTAAAAGCATTATCCTTTATACTTAATGAAGCCCATACTCATTCATTATCCATATGCAATTAACCGAGAACAACAATTGCAAACAAGTATAAAGGGAGGGGCAACTCCCGAACAGTCTGCCCAACAATTTTATTATAACAGTTTCTTCAATAATACAATACAAGTAATGCTTGGCAAGCTCCAAGCCAATACTTAGAATAATTTTACAATCAAGGCATAGAACAGCCTTTACAATACTTGTGCCAATCTTACACGGTAGGAGGGTGCTCACCCGAGACACCTAGAACTCCCCCTTAAGCCCTGCACAAATCTGCATGTTCAACACTTGACATACCGCATACATTTCTAACCAACACTCAAGAAACAGCCCTGCGCAATCTCTAAGGCAATGCGCATGAGTTATGCGCATGTCTTAACCCAATCTGCGCACTCTTGTCTTCTTCCTTGTGCGTACTCCTCAAGTGCAAAGGTGCTTGTTCCAAATGACTCCATCGTACACTTATATATACGCATGCTTCCATGTTTTACAAGTGGGGTGGCAGCCCTTTGGCCGACCACCAAAATACCATGTGCATGCCCATAATGCATGATCCTTGGGTCGGCCATGCCTCCACGCATGCTTCTCCCAAGCCGCGTGTAAACCTCCAACACTTAGCCGCTTTTCTCCCAAGTGTTTGTTTATCGTCGCATATGCATCAAGGGTATCGTCGCATTTTCGTCGCAATAGTGTCGCAGCTCCGTCGCACTTTGCCTGCCCGCACGCCCACGCGCCCGTCTGCGCGCCCGACTCGCCTTCGTGCACGATGCGCCCGGCGCTTCGCAGCTCAGAGGCCTTACAGGTGAGGTCTAATTACTCTACGATAGACTGCTCCTCACCACATAAGGGTTTTAGGCTCTCTTAGCACATACTTGTTTTTTTTTTTACCACGTTGTACTAGCACCTTTTTCTCGTTACACTTTACTTAGTTCTAGGTTGTTCCTTCAACTATATGAGCAGAAGTCTAACACCTAGGGTTTTAACACAAATTTGCCATTACAATTAGTCTCAGTATAGAATTTAAGTTGAAATGGGTCTTGAACTTGGTCCTAAAGTTGAGGGTTTTGCAATTCTTTGAATTCACTAGAGTTAAATGTTTTGTGCTGCTTTGAATTCATTGTGAATTGATCTTTACAATTATTTCCTTCTCAAGAGGATGTGTTTTCATTCTGTAAAAATGGGTTTTTTTATGTGTGTGTATACTTGTTTTTTTTTACCAGGTTGTACTAGCACCTTTTTCTCGTTACACTTTACCTAGTTCTAGACTGTTCCTTCAACTATATGAGCAGGAGTCTAACACCTAGGGTTTTTACACAAATTTGCCATTACAATTAGTCTCAGTATAGAATTTAAGTTGAAATGGGTCTTGAACCTGGTCCTAAAGTTGAGGGTTTTGTAATTCTTTGAATTCACTAGAGTTAAATGTTTTGTGGTACTTTGAATCCATTGTGAATTGATCTTTACAATTATTTCCTTCTCAAGTGGATGTGTTTGCATTCTATAAAAAGGGTTTTTTTTTAAGCTTGTGTGTGTGTGTGTGTGTGTGTGTGTGTGTGTGTGTGTGTGTATATATATATATATATATATATCTATATATATATATACTTCCTATAAGATACCAAGAGCATCGTTTGGTTCCTATATTTGTGTTGTTCGTTGTCAAATATTTATGTTTACAATAACCCAGTTATGGCTTTTGTTATTTCATTCGACGATTATAATTCTTGGACATTCATTCAATGTGTTGATTATACATTTGATTAGATCCTTGTCATTTTGGTGGTAAGAAAGTTATTATGTTCAGATGTAGGAATTACAATTACTATAGTTTTGAGGGATTGCTCTCTCGACTACTGCTAGCTTGCTCTAGGAGACTAACCAACAATTTCCCTTTTCACCCACCTTTAGCTGGGTTTAATATGATTTTTCTATTAATTCTATTCAAGAGAACTATTCTTTTTCTACGTGGTAACTGTTAATTCATTTTTCTCTTATTAATTTCACATAACAATATGTATTATTGTAAATGATACAAGCCCTATGATGGGTAAGGTACTGATTTATGCTTATTAACCTCCGTCAACTTGGCCTAGAATCTAACCTAGTACCTAATACAATGGTTAAACCCTTTATTCTAGTTTAAAAGCTCACCATTATGTGTGGTCGAAGTTATCTAAGAACAATAACTCACTAATTTAACAACCATTTCATATTCACATTCTATTTTTGTTTAATAGCAACGCAAAGACAAAATTCTCATCATTCAATTATTTGACATTATATGAAACACATTTTAATATGAAATACTAACAAGTAACAAGAGACTTGAAAATTAGAAACAAAACAATTTTTTCCAGCTAAAACAATACTTATCTATCTTGCAAGATTCTAATGGATCGTCAAACACCAAGAATGAAATGATCCACCGAACCAATGAGATCAATCTTTCACTACATCTCTCCCTCATCTTAATGTATTCCCAAAGTAGTTTTCGGGACAATAAAAACACAAGGTCATTCTCTTTTCTTTAAGCCATCTGATCCTAACCATATGTAGCTAAAGATGTAAAATCTAAGAATTTAAGCTTCAGATAGGCTACACTAGCCAACCATCTCTAGAGTCTTTCATAACAATGTATCTTTCAGACTTTTGCACTCTTCTCCTCCTCTTACCTCATGTTCCTCTAACCCTTTTGGATTCTTTTTATCTTTATTTTCTTTCCAAAGGAGAAGCCTGGGAAGGTAATACCTCACCCATAACTATCCAATTACTAGGGATGTGAGCTACTCTCAAAATTGCTTCCCGTTATGCTTTCATTCATGGTCCATTCACAAGAGTTTTTTAATAAACAAAATAAAATAAATTTTAATGTGCATCTATATATATATATATATATATATAGACTTACTTAATGTTTATCCTTCTTGGCCCATAATAGTAAAATAACATTTTTCTGTTAATTTAATATTTATAAGGTTACTAGGGGACATTACAGCTATAGATCCATTTTAAAAATGGATCTAGCAAGCCCCTATATGAATAAAATATTTTGAGGTGAAAACCAGTTTTATAATGAGAAATTTGAAAAAATGTTTACATCTTGAGAGATTTGATACCTCTCCGTATTTAGTGCTTGATAGATCCATAGTTATTATGGATATTTTCTCCCCCTCTCTCTATATGTGTGTCAAATTTTTCATATATAAATATATATATAGACAAACACAATGTCATATTTGAACGTATCAATGAATATGATGCTTTCAAAATCCTATTGGGAACATACAATTTCAAAAAATATTCATGAAAAGAGGTTAAAATTTAAAATATAAAATAGTAAAATTATTTGAAATGTTTTAACAATAATATTTATTTATTTTCAATTACTTTATATAACATATACAATATTTATCCAGAGCGGGATTACTTTTCGAGTCGGATTTGGTAGGTGGTAGAATGCAGAAACACAGAACAGAGTTTTATCATCGCCCTATATATATTGTCCTGTATAGGGCCATGGGTTGGCCTTTCTTACTTCTCTCAAGTTGGAACGATTTTTCCTTTCTATTCTGGGATGCGGAAAATATATATCATATCTCTGGAGGGATTTTGCTTCTCCGTCCATAGTATCATATTTTTCAGTTTCTATGTCTGGTGATTGCTACAGCAAATCAATTTTTAATTGATTGATTGTTTGACAAGATTTTTGACAACGTACTTTATATGTAGGGATTGAGGGTATTTACACTCACATCGTCTACGTTTCCGCTTATCGTCTTTGTCTAGTTATTGTTTTTTGAAATACACCCTAGTGTATCTGTAATGTAACTCCTTTACTGAATCTGATAATAAAGTTGCGGAAAAACATATATGTACATTTTTAAACTATATTTACAAAATGAAGATTAGAATCTTATACTTAACATGGGAAGTTAGATAATTTGTTTATTAACTACATTATACATGGTAAAATATTCTTCTATTATTAATATATTCTTAAATACATGTTAATATTATTTTACTCTTGCATATTGTATTTTTTTATTTATAATCTACATTGAATTTTATTGTTATTAATAATACTTAAAATGCAATATATTAATTATATAAAAAAATTGAATGAATTAAGTATCTCTTTTTTATTATTCTTAGCAAAATGTAATTGGACTTTTTTACTTTCAATTACTTCTTCTCTTTGCATATTGGAATATTATATTATGGTCAACACTATATATATAAATGAATACTCATACATTTTATATTTTTATATTTACGTTTAATCACTTTATCTTTTTTTCTAAATTTATTATAAAATTATCTTACTTCATATGAATATCGAAATATTTTATTTATGGCTGAGAGAGAGAAGAATTTCTACATCTCCTTTATACTAGGTTGCAATGTCAACTCACTGAGTGAGCACAGTGAGATAATTGAAAACAACCAAACATGCATATTTTTTATTATAACAGACTTTGTACTTTTATTTTAAAAGGGATATGTGTGAAGTCTAGGTTGAGCATTGACATAGTCACATATTTCCCTCACATGAGGCTATAGAATGTGCCTCTTGGCATAATAAATCTAGTATATATTGTTGGTAACTTTTATCATTTACATTTTTTTGTCCTCTATTATTTTTATTTTTAACAATAGAGCTATGGTAACAGAATTATGGATTTTTATGATGTTGTGGTGACAACATTCCTAACCCGTTAAAGTGAAATCTTTCTTAGCAACTTGAGATTTTCCATTAGATTGGTGTAGCTAGAAAAGTGGTGTACCCATGACCCAATGAAAACAAGCGATTTTTTTTGAGTTCTATGGTCACACTTTCTTCAAGGGAAGAAGAGCCCTTCATGCCTTAAGGATATTGGTTCTAAGAAATTGAGTTCAGGAAAGTGCTTTCCTCGATGTGGGATGGATCCATGTAAGATTTGATTTGAGAAATGAGAGATCACATCAATCTTTCAAGTGCACATGATGTTGGAAGGAAACATCAAGGTGAGGAAATACACCTAAATGATTTCCTAGTGGAGGCACAATAAAAAGGTTTTCTAAACAAAATGTAAAGTTCATGAAAGAAATATGGATGATTCCTAGGCATAATAGAAAGGTCCTCAAAAGCATTGGTATATAGTTAGAGAATGGTTAGGTAGATACTTAAATGAGAGAACTGGTGATGGAGCTAACATGTTATAGAGAGTTGTAGTAGTGCATGCACACCCTAGAGTTTTTGGCCTAAGTTATAAAACCTAGCCATAGGAAGGTTGTATTCCCTAAGGTTTTTGCAAGGCTTATTAACTAGGCATAACATATGGAGTTATGTATTATAAATTGAGTGCAATAGATAATTTGAATATATAATATTTTGGTTGGCGTACTCATATGCTAATTTGAGTTAGGAACATGAGATGGTTAATCAACCATGTATGAGAAGAAGTGTCTTAGATAAGTGGAGGTTATAACAACTAGTTACTCATGGACTTCAACAAGGATATAGGGACCAAGTTAACCTCTCCAAGCCATGTTTAAGGGGTGTAGTGTTATGATAGTTAGGGAAAATTTAACTTAGTCCTAGAATCTATTTAGATTGATGTTTTAATGACTACAATGTTATGTAACTCGTGGCTTTTACCATGGAATTATCGACTATAGCCTAGTTAAAGGCATGATGATTCCATTTTAATTTGCCTTTGGGACATCAAATCATACATATATTATTGGGAGTTGGCTTTCCCACAAGGATTTAGAGGATAGTTTATGATGTCCATGTGTTATTATACAAAGAAGCACTCTACAACAGAGTTATATGAGGGATGTGTTGTAGCAAATATATGAATGAGATATTCTAGTAAATCATTAGATCAAATAATAATAGTAAAACTAATATAAAAATAATTAAAAAAATAATATTAGTAAAAAGAGACAAAAATAATAAGTCAACTCAATTCAGTTTGTTATACTGCAATTTGTTTTTATTAATAACATTAAAAATGAAAAAAATCATAATTTATATTTAAATAATGATGATTCATATTTGTAACCATGAAATCTCATAACTTTATGTTTAAATTTAATTAACTAACTATATCCATCTTTCCAGCTCTACCAAGCACCAAGAGGGGTCAAATATCTCAAGATAAAAGATTCTTTTTATGTGCAAAACTTGAGGAAAGTTTTGCACCTAAAAATAATTGACCACTCTCTATGTTTGATAACTTGATAGTTGTGTATATATGATGATGATGATGATGATTTATTAAGAAGGTAAAAAATTAATCGAAATTCTTTAACATTTTATTTCTATGCTAAAAAGAGTTAAGAGAAGTGTTCCAAATCAGCATAGTTTTGTTGAGTTCAAATGTCAATAAGGTTGGTAGTGTGAAAATATTTTAAAATTTTTATCGAATGTGAGTATAAGATGGGAAATCTAAGAGAAATTACTTTTCATCTTCAACCTTCTTAATATAGCACATGTGACAAACTCTTTCACCAATGGTGTTTTAGGAATTGAACAACAACAAGCTTTATTATGAAGCTCATGAGAATTAGTTCTAATATTGACATTGATAATTTTATTCTTAACACTTATCAAGATATAGAGATAATTTTGGTTTTCGAGATTGGGGTTGATTACCTCCTTATGATATAGTAGTTCCATTTATCCCTCTAGCTCTTTATTTCCCTATAATTTCTCCTTAAATTAGGAAGTTTTTATCACTCAAAAATTTTCCTTGGATGTGAAAGGAAACTCACTGAGGAAACCTTCAAACTGCTTTGGATTGAAAGTTGGCCCTTCAATCTGGAGAGGGATTTCTCCTTAACTCTGTCACCTAAGGTTGTTGTAGCAATAGGTCATTAAGTGCATTGGCTAGATTTGGTTTGGAAAGAAATGAAAGAGACCATTGGGCATAGAGTCTTTGAAAAAAGATAAATACTTGCTAAACACATATAATATGAACAACTATACATGAATGAAAGATAACTCACGATTTCTTTGATAAGTTATCATTAAGGTATGTAGAAGAATATAGAAGATACACATCAAACAAAGAACTAATATTTCTACAGTGATATTTGAGTTGAAAAAATAATTAATCATTTGGATAACATGAATCTGAGCAATTGCACATGAATTCTAATCCATAAAACTTTATCCAAATGCAGAAGGCAAATTTTCAAAAGGTGTGACTATGAGAAATTTAAACATGCTAGAAAACGAATGGGAAATCATTCATACATGAATCATTGCAAAGTGGTCATATATGATTCCTTATAGAAAATTATATCGATAAAATTCTAAATAAAAAAAGACAATTTTTTCCAAAAAATTCCGATCTTTGTTTAGTCTTTTGGAATAACTTTATAGAGAACTACTTACAAACCGAATCCACTATTCTAGGAGAAATTAACTACAAATATTTTTACAAAGATATCCTATTTCTTATGCTAAATCTAATATGCATATAAAAGAATAATACGATGTCTCTTGACTATATGATACATGATAAAATTATTGCAAATAAAGTGGAGTTTTAATCTATAGATAACTGAAGAAAAGGAATGGAAGCATGTAATTGAAATGATGCCATAAAATCTTGTAACCCCCTATCTAGTGCCCCAAAATATTTCTAAAATATTAATGGCTATGATCGAAATAGCCCATCTCCTTAGGCCCCTAATCATATCCTTAAGAATGATATCAACTATGTGAACCCATCCTCCAGATAATTTTAACAAAAAAAATCTTTTTATCGTTGCCAAAATCATGCAAAATATCTGGGTGCTGACACAATAATTGGCATCATATATGACGAGGCAGCCAAAATAGATAAAAGTTGGCTCTAACAAAATAATTGTCAGCACTACGAGAAAACCTTTCAAAAAGGAATGTTGAAAAATTAACTAACAATGTGTTTCAGAAAATATCATTCAAGCTGATCTATTGCCCTCAATAAAGGTTACTTCATCTATTGGATTTATTTATACCTTATTAATTTTTTGGTCTTTGCCTTGGGGCCCTACTTTTGCTTCTTGGAACTAGAAGCCCTTTCCTTGTTTATAACCATATTTTTTAATGGTGAATCATCTAACTCAATAATTTGATTTACTAGGGTTGGGTTTCCTTTCCTTGTTTATAAACATATCATTTAATGGTGAAACATCTAAATCAATAACTTTATATACTAGGGTAGGGTTTTGTTTCAGTTTAAATTTCATCCTAAGTTTATTTACCAGCCTTGTATGGGACTTTTGAATCCCATATATTTCAGCCAAGGTAGGTTCCTTTTCCCTTTTTTTGGCAATGTTTCAAATTTACCCTCTCTTGTTTCACTAGGTCCTTCTACAACCTCAACTGGTTCATCTATCAGAAATTTCTCTTGAGGGTTTATAGTCTTGGCTTGTTCCGGTTCCTAGAGAGGAGACATGGCTCTCTCTTTCATAGATTTTTTTCCCTTCCTAGTATGAACCTTTTTCAATGTAGGAACAGGGGCAAGGGTTTCACGAGGTGACACCCTTCCCTTACTTATGGTTTGAATGGAGGAGGATTCCCTTGAGGCTTTAGTAGTTTTCAAAGTAATCTTGTGTCTCCTTCATTTACTATTTTAGGCTTAGGGTTTTCTATCTCAATGAAGCCTCCCCAGAAATAAAATGTTCCTAGGTTCTATTTATTTTCTTTAAATAATCAACAACCAGAAATTTAATCAAAGCTTTATGAAAAACATAGGATTTTGTCCTTGCTTGAACCTTAGTAGACATCTTCCTCAAGGTCATCAATAAGAAGTAAGGAATATTCATACTCGCTTGCCTAGAAATGTGTGCTAAAAATTTAAAGTCGTAAATACCCATTCTGTGGTAGCACCCTTCGCATGTGAAATATATTTAGATAATGTTCATATTAACATTCCACTCCTTTTGTAGCTAGTACCTTTGCACACTTAACCACAAGGGTTCATCTCTATGCTTGTCTTTGAGGAAAAATGGAATTTTGATACCTACGCGGGTTTTATTTTTTAAATCATCAGTCTCTATCGAAATGCAGGCATCTTTCCTCTAAAATTTTGTTCTCTGTGATCGAGAAAGAAATTTTAGTGATGTTAACATTATGCCCATCAAACCCTTCTGCAAAAGCTTGGGGCACTCCCTCTTGATAGACATTAGGCCCATCACATTTAAAATAGAATTCTTACCATCATGCCTACCAAAATTGCTCGCTAAGTGTTGGGCACGGGATCCCCCAAGGCGAGTTTTGGGGCTTAAAACCCAAGTTTTGACTAAGTCTGATGTAAATACTCTGCGAATTGTGGGCGCGGAGCCTGAAGTTTTAATTAAGTCATAGGGTTGTCTGCCCTTACTTTTGTAATGTAATGTCAGCTTGAAAGATCTACCCATGGTTCGTGGACCATGGGATTGTATAAATAGAGTGAGGCTCTAAGTGTAAAGAGATATCTAAGAAATCTAAGAAGTCTGTAAGATCTAATGATGATGAATTGATTATTAGTTGAAGTGTCGAGTCATGTTTGTGGGTAGTAGAGTAGGAGAAGGCTCTGCAGCTGAGTGCGCAGAGGCCCAGTAGTCTGTAGTTGAGTGTGCAGGGCAGGTTGAGTCTGTAACCGATTGAAGCATTAAGAAAGAGAAGTTTTACATTATTTCTATGTATCTTTTCATGTTTTATGCATTGAAGTATATTGGGCATGAATTACAAGTCTATTGTTTATTTGCTGCGTAGAATTATATGAATGTGCTGAATAAGTGAATGTAAGATAAAGTATCTATTTATGCAAAGATAACTAACTGTTATAAGAAGATAAGTAAGATTTGCGATGTAACTTGGGGAAATAGCGCAGCGTGAAAGCTCCTCAACCCCTGGTAAGGGCTGCATGAAGTCGAGTATAATAGAGCGCAAAAGCCTCGTAGGTCAGGAAAGTGCGCAAACTGACCTGCACGAAGGTATTCACAGTTGGACTAAATCAAGCCCCCAAACATCTGAAGGGTGCGGAAACTTGGTTCCAGCATCCCCCCATACTGCTTCAGGTGAGACCTCAATCCACGCTCCGTGGGTTGTTGTCGAAAGGGCTAGTAGCATAGGGATTTGTTTGGCTAAATAACTCTGAACATAGGTCATGCCCCCTGCCAACAAGTGGTTCCATTGCCAGGACCGGAATCTGCATAGAGATGTCTGATGTCGTATCATTGGAATCCAACTAGGAAATAAATTGAAGGTTGATTGGATAGGAGAAGTCATGAGTTCACATCGCAGGAGAACAAGAATTTGTGACTATCAAAGAAAGAGTGGTTAGATTGCTACCTGTACATAGAGATCCATGGAATGTTCTTCGCATATTTCCCTACTGAGTTGTACGAGTGGATTGTGAAGCTAGCAGATAGCCAAGGAAGGTGGAAGCTCGACAATCCTATTGTGTGGACCCTAGAGTTGGTGTGCAAATTGGAAGTATCAAAGGATAAGATCACGCACGCTATTGATCACTGGCTCGATCAGATTATAGGAGGATTCATTACTGAGTTTGCGTTAGATAATTCAGTCAGCTATAGCGAGGCAGAGCGACACTTTCTCAAAGGACCATGAGGTAAGTACATAAAGTCTCTAAATACTTGGATTAAAACGTTATTGTGTGAAAATAGGGTTATATAATTACCTTGATGTATGGAGCCATGTGAAGTGGAAAAACCTACAAAAACGAAGGAAGTAAGGGACCAGAAATAGCCCTTTAATTTTATCTCCACAAGTGGACAAGAAAGAGCTCACGAAGGTCTCACAGTGAAGTGCAATCAATTTGATAAGGTAGAGGATTTCGCGCATACCACCCCCACCCACACCACCACCAACTTCACCGCTTTCACTCCATCTTCACTTATACCACCTCCGCAACCACCGCGAGTCAATATGGAAAGCACGATAAAGTTGCATGTGTTCAAGGGAGTAGGAAATGAAGATCCAGACCAGTTTTGGTTCGTGATAAGATCCGTATGGGAAGTGCAGGGAGTTACAGATGATAATATAAAGAAAGAGACACTGGTCAGCGCTCTGCAGGATCACGTGCTGACCTGCTATATTAAGAATTCTAATGACAATCCAAACGCGGGGATCGCGGATATCCAAAATGCGCTGAACAGAGAATTTAGCAGGCCAAATTCAGAGGTGCAGTCGATCATTGGATTCAAAGAGATCACAATGCTACTAGGTGAGACTCCTTGGAAGTTGGATCAAAGATTAAAGTGCACAATTCGCGAAGCTAATATGACTTTCACGGATTGACAACACCGTGAATGGTTTGTAGCATCACTAATGCCGCATTTGAGGAACACGATGTCACAACAGAGGTTAAGGACTTAGACAGAGGCCTTGGAGATCGCGATGAGGCTACATGAGATCTCAATACAGGATCGTAACCTGGGAGTTCAGCAGATCCACACGCAATTGAAAAACTTATGCCTTGAGATGCAGAGTCTGAAAGAGGACAGGATAGCCCAACTAGAAGTGCTCAAAGTGGTATGGTGCATTAAATGTAAGGGTGAGGGTCATGACAAGGACCACTACCCGGTGTTCGCGAATTACCTCACGGGAGGAGGACCGATGTCGTTAAGATCAGAGGCATAAGAATGACCTATGTGATGGGCGATTTGTCAAACAGGAGGAAAGCATGCTACGGACAACTGTCATTTGTTACAGAAGTACACACAAAATTCACAATAGTTGTTTTGTAATTTTTGTAGATTGGTTGGACACGATGAGTGCACTTGTAGAAGCTATGAGATAATGATGGATAGAACTCCCACCTACAAGGTACAGGCCAAAATGTGTCCCCTTGACCAAAACGCAAGAGTAGCATGAACTAGATTCCAGGGGCACGGGCGAGGCCGAGGTGAAGGAGGACCTAGAAGAGGTCGTGGACAGCTGATATGTTATAATTGTGGATGGCCAGGACATTATTCCCATGATTGTATGAATCCAACACATCCATCATGTCTGTATTATACCTTCTTTGATCATGAGATGGAGGATTGTCCTACGCTGATAGTTAGGATGTGTGACAAGGGAGCGCTATAACCTCCCCCAACTCAGAACCTGCAGATGATGAGGTCTGAGCCATGCGAGGAAGATCCAAATGTGAAGATTATGCTCTAAAGTGGAATTATGACGGGAGATGATAAAGGTAAAATGCCCGAAGATAGTACTTTGGTTTGCAAGGCTCCGATGAAAGAAGCAGAGTTTCATTTGGAGCACGCTAAGGAAACCTTCATGGAAGCTAAGAAGAGCTTCGTTGATGCCTCCACTTTAGGAAGAAAAGATATATCGGAGTCGAAAATGGACCCATCTATGCTTACAACATTCCTAGAAACATGCATGAAGCTACTGTGTGATAGTAAGGTTGTAAAGGGATTGCAGGAACTCATTAACAGATGTACTAGGATTGTGCCAGGAGAGCCGTGTGTAGTCCGAAAGATTGGTAAGCATATGACGAGGACGAGAAGAGAAATGAAGTTGACCATGCAGATTGGATAATATGAGATGGACCACGTAATTCTAGACCTAGGATCGAACGCGAACATTCTGTTGAAGCAAACATGGGAGCACATGTGAAGACCTACACTGCAATGGTCTCCTATTCACCTGCGGATGTCAAACCGACAAAAGATAATGGCTATCGGGAGATTTCAGGGAATCACCATGGATATTGAAGGGGCGAGCGCACTAGCAGACTTTGAAGTGATAGAGATTGTTGATGACAACAATTCCTACCTCACGCTCTTAGGAATCGATTAGGCCACTGACATGAACATGGTGATTAATATGAAGAAGCACAAGATGATGTTTGAGAAAAAATCTCTACATGTAGTCATACCTTTGGACCCTACGAAAGGATCACGCTACACAGAGCTAGTATACGACTATGAAAGCGATGACGATTTGGACTGCATCTACAAGATAACCATGCGAGAGTAAGACTGGATAATTCCCACTACAGATGGACGAAGCTCATGGGACCACAAAATCTCCCATGGGTTGGATCTGGATGAAGAGATAGAGCAATAGTAGAATTGGTTACACGAGGTAACCACACTGAACTATAACAAGATGACAAGATCATTGCACTGCGTATCAACAGAAGTGAGAGATTTTCCTATTTATTATGGATTAGGTGAGGTACTTCGATAGATTTGAAAGGGAGGTACCAGAAAATCAATGTTTCTAGGCTTTGAAGTGGGTACTAAGCTCTACGCTCGTGAGATGGTGGGGTACGCACCAAGGAAGATTTGAGGACTAGCGTGAATGCAGGAGAATGATGTGCATTCATTTTGGGAAGCATAATATGTGATTAACAGATAAATACATTGTACGGGATGGTTCACGTGTGCAACTATCTAGGTGGGTACAGGCATATGGTAAACAACCTGCGCGGATGCACATGGACTTTGCATTAGGGACCATGGTCAATAAGCATGTATAGGGGGGGGAATTGTGCAAATGATCCCTCAAGTTGGAACAAAAGAGTGTGGAAAGAATGAGTGTGCAGAAGCATTTAACGAAGTGTGCGAAGCACTTAACTAGGCATATCATGCACAACGAAGTGATTGAGACCTTCGCGTACTAGCAGTTTTGTGGGTTTATAGGACAACGTGTAAGAATCTATTGGGATAGACACCTTTTAGGTTGGCCTATGGAGCAAACACTATAATACTGATGGAGTATATTATGCCTAGTCCGCACATAGTAGCTCCCGTGGATATGACGGTTTGCAGAGCCTTGGAATAAGGGACCTCGCAACTAGACGAAAAAGAATTCTTGGGACCTGATGAAGAGATCTAACAGGGTGATATTAGGCTCAAAGAACTCATGAAGGAAAGAGTTTGGTTAAGGGCGAGAAGCACCCTGATAGAAGAAGAAGTTAAGAATATTGAAGAAGGAATAAAGAAGGACTTTCTTGATAAGAAAACTATGATGATAAATAGGATGTGCATGATTACGATGATAAATTTGGAGGCTACCACCAAAAATTGATCAATTTGACGCTTTGGATTGGACCGCGTACTACTAAGGGGATCAAAGATAGTGGCGTGATGCAGGTATTAAAGTTAAAAGGCAAACTTTTCCGGAAAAATGTAAGTGCTGATCGGTCGAAACCATATATAGGTGGTGCGACCACTTGACTAGCTGACTAAAGCATAGCCTTAGTGCTTCAAGTAGCTGAAAGGAGGCGTGGGACTATAAATAGATGCAAGGAACACTGGAGCAGATACAGGGAAGCAGTTCAGATACCACGGCCTCCGAACAACGCGTCTAGGAGATATGATAGGTAGCCGCTCAGTGCCCTTCTGACCTTACAGCAGTCCGAGCAGAGTTGGGAGGTCTCCATGCGAAGATCTTCGTACTGAGAGAGTGACTTGAGGGAGAGTCATGATGTTTGTGTTGGGGGCTTGTTGGGCACGGGATCCCCCAAGGAAATTTTTGGGGCTTAAAGCCCAAGTTTTGACTAAGTCAGATGTAAAGACTCCGCAAATTGTGGGTGCGGAGCGCGAAGTTGTAATTGAGTCATAGGGTTGCTTGCCCTTACTTTTGTAATGTAATGTCAGCTTGAAAGACCTACCCATGGTTTGCGGACCATGGGATTGTATAAATAGAGAAATGCTCTAAGTGTAAAGATACATCTAAGAAGGCCGTGGGGGTTTGGTCTAGTGGCAAGCGAACGATTTGTTAAGTCGTTCGTGCAGCTATGCAGGTCACGAGTTCAAACACCAAGAAAACCCGAGGGACGTTCAAGGCGGCCTGGGCGGACCCTCCTAGAGGTTATAGAGGTATCCGATGGGATTCGACCCCGTGTAACGCGAGTACGATACCATCGATGTTGCCGATTCCTCTAGTAAAAAAAAAAAAAAAAAAAAAAGATACATCTAAGAAATCTAAGACGTTTGTAAGATATAATGATGATCAATTGAGTCTTAGTTGAAGTGTCAAGTCGTGTCTGTGGGTAGTAGAGTAGGAGAAGGCTTTGCAGCTGAGTGCTTAGAGGCCTAGTAGACCACAGCTAAGTGCGCAGACCCCTGCAGCTGAGTGCACAGGGCAGGTTGAGTCTATAACCGATTGAAGCGTTAATAAAGAAGATTTTTACATTATTTCTATGTTTTCTTTCCTGTTTTATGCATTGAAGTATATTGGGTATGAATTACATGTCTACTGTTTATTTGCTACGTGAACTTATGTGAATGTGTTGAATAAGTGAATATAAGATAAAGTATTTGTTTACACGAAGATAACTAATCGTTATAAGAAGATAAGTAAGATCCGAAATGTAACTTGGGGAAATAGTGCAGATTGTTGATTTAGCCATGTGAAAGCTCCTCTGCCCTTGGTTAGGGTTGCGCGAAGTCAAGTATAACATAGCACAAAGGCCTCGCAGGTTAGGAAAGTGTGTGAAATGACCTACATGAAGGTATTCACAGTTGGACGCAAGGCAAGTTGAGTCTGTAACCAATTGAAGCATTAATAAAGAGAAGTTTTACATTATTTCTGTGTATCTTTTCCTATTTTATGCATTGAAGTATATTGGGTATGAATTATAAGTCTACTATTTATTTGCTGCATGAACTTATGTGAATGTGTTGAATAAGTGAATATAAGATAAAGTATCTATTTACACAAAGATAACTAACTGTTATAAGAAGATAAGTAAGATCTATGGTGTTACTTGGGGAAATAGCACAGATCATTGATTTAGCAACCAAAAGCTCCTCTGCCCCTGGTTAGCGATGCGCAAAGTTGAGTATAATAGAGCACGAAGGCCTCGCGGGTTAGGAAAGTGTGTGAAATGACCTGCACAAAGGTATTCACAGTGACCCCTCAGACATCTCAAGGGTGTGGAAACTTACTTCCAGCATCCCCCCATACTGCTTCGGGTGAGACCTCAGTCCGCACTTTGCGGGCTGTTGCCGAAAGGGCCAGTAGTACAGGGATTTTTTTGGCTAAATAACTTTGAACCTAGTTCAGGCCTCCTCAAGCCAACACTAAGTTTTGCGATGACTTCAAAAATATCAGGGCCTCCCAGTTCTCCTCTTTACAATTGACTACCTTTCCCCATGGATTTCTGATGATAATCCATAAAATATATAGATGATGTTGAAATGGTGGTGCAAATCTTTGAAATGGAAATAAAATACATGAACCGTGAAGAAAATATATAATTCCTCCTATGCCAACAAGAGACTGATATGGCGGTTGTTTGGTTGAAATGACAATGAAATATGTGCCTTATGCATTAATCTTTACACGTGTCACTTGGTTGGGATGGGGTCCCCTGGGTTAGTTTGGTGTTAAGATAACCCAAATTTTGGTACAATTTTGTAAATAATTTAAAGTGTCTATGATTTGTGGATGCAAAGCGCGTAGATGATTAGTAGTCAAAGGGGATTAGCTCCTTGTTTTGGATAAGTTTTGGGTCAGTTTTTAAGATTCACCCATGGTTCGCAGACCATGGAATTGAATGAAAAAAGTCTATAAATAGTGAGTCTTAGCGAAAGAGAAGAGGAGGAGACTAAGAAATAACTGAGATAAGGAATTGGGTCAATTGAAGAGTCTAGGGGATGAAGGCTTTGATTCCCGCGCTTAGGTAGAGAAGGAAAGGCTTCACAACTGAGTGCGTGGAAGATGTCACTAGTCTCTGGATGCAGAAACTTGGTTCTTGCATCCCCCCATACTGCTTCGGGTGAGACTGCAGCCTGTGTTATGCAGGTTGTTACCGAAAGGCCCAGTAGATTAGGGTTTTGTTGGTTAGTTCAACTAACTTTGAACCTGGGTCAGGACACCCTAAGCCAACAAATGGTTCCATTGTCGGGCAAGATCTCCTTGAAAGAGATTAGTGATGTCGCATCATTGCAATCCGACCAAGAAATAAATTGAAAAGTGGTTGGGTCGGAATATTCATGAGTTTGCGGTGCAAGAAAATAGGAATCTGCACCTATCGAAGGAAGAGTGGTTGAACAGGTATCTTTATATAGGGATACACAAGATCTTCTTTTTCACCATCCCCATTGAACTGTATGAGTGGTTGGCTAAATTGACAGACAGTCAAGAAAGGTGGAAGCTCGATAATCCTATAGTTTGGACTCCAGAATTAGTGTGACGACTATAAGCCTTAGATAACAAGATCGTGTGGGTTGTTGATCATTGGCTCGATCAAATTCTAGTAGGATTTGTTACATAATTTGTAGTTGATACCTTAGTTAGCTATAGTGAAGCGAAGCAAAGATTCTTCAAAGAACTGTGAGGTAAGTATTTAAGATCATTGAGTACTTGGATTAAGATGTTGTTATGTGAAAAACGGTTGATGCCATTACCTTAATGTTCAGAGCTACGCGAAGTGGACGATTCTTTAGAAATTGTGAAGGATCTTAACGAGAGTATAGTCCCTTGATTGGACCTCCTTCAAATGACGATGAAGGGGTGGGGAAGACTACGTCACACAGTGCTATTCAACTAATCACTCAGGGGATTCCTAGAACAAACCATCCATCCACCCCATTGCAACCTCCACCTCCACCACATACACCTTCGCCCACACCTCCACCTCAACCACCTCCTTTCAAGACGAAAAATGCAATGAAGATGCCAGTCTTCAAGGGCATAGGAAGTGAAGAACCGAAGAAACTCTGGTTTGTTGCGAATGATGTATGGACAACACAACAAATTATTGATGACAATATAAAGAAGGCATAATTGGTTACTTCTTTGTAGGATTGTGTGCTAACTTGGTACATTAAGTACTATTCTGATAATCCTCTTGCAACACTAGCAGAGACTAAGGTGGCTTTCAACAAAGAGTTTAGTAAGCCTAAATCTGACTCATAGTCAGTAATTCGATTTAAAGAGATCATGATGAGGGTCGAAGAGATGCCCTGGGAATTTGATCAGAGGTCGAAGTGTCAGATCAAAGAGGCTAACATGCAGATCACAAATAGCCAGCATCATGAATGGTTTATGTTATAGAACAAATTGACCTCCTAATCAACTCAGAGGAGAAGGAAAAGATGACTGAAATATTGACCACAGTTGCAAGCCCAAAATCCACACTAACACTCTCAGTAGCTTGACTAATGCTCCTTTATGCTTGTAAACAAGCTTTATAAAGCAGGTTATCAATGTATAAACATGTATAATCTATAACAAACATGTATAAATATGTAACTTATCTACTCAACACAACAAGCATCAGAATGGACAAATAAATGCACAATATCACCGACACTTCGAGTAGTGGAACACAACCACATTCCTATATTTAGAACAGAAGAGTGATTACAACAACCCTATTGCATCAGCCTTCCTTATCCCTTCTTCCTCTCTCTATCTTCTTCTTTCAGCTAGCTCCTTCAAGAATATGATAATATCACAATAGCACCATGTACTATCCTTCTAAATGCTCTGACCATTGTGCAATGGCCCTCTCGTTGCTTAAATAGCAATTGAATTAGGGCTTCCCAACTCCACCTGTAGTTCATTTGGGTAAAAACAATGAACCTGCCTGTTTTACCAGCTTTTTCCCATTTTCCTCTATTTTCGGAGTACAATTTCTCCAAATATATTGATGTTTGGAGTTTCCCTACTTTTCTTGCACAAATTTAGGGAAATGATATCTGGATATTTTATGGAAAATTCGTTGGCATAACCACTTGAGCATCACTAAAGTTCACTAACACTCCCTCTGGTCTAGCAACATCAGTTAGCAGCTTAACTAACACTCATTTATGCTTGTACACAAGCTTTATAAAGTAGGTTATCAATGTACAGAGAGTGTTAGTGTGGATTCTGGGCTTGCAACTATGGTCAATCTTTCAGTCATCTTGTCCTTCTCCTCTGAGTTGATTAGCAGGTCAATTTGTCCTATAACAGTTTATAGCATCACTTTTTCCCCATTTGAGAATTTCTCTGTCACAACACAAGATATAGACACAAGCAAAAGATTTGGAGATCGTGATAAGGCTCCATGCATCACCTATTCATAATACGAACCTTGGAGTATAGTAGATCCACTCACAGTTAGAAAGCTTACCCTTAGAATTAAAGAGTTTAAAGAAAGAAAAGGAAATTAAGCTTGAAGTATGTGCGGAAGTCTCGTGTTTGAAGTGCAAGGGCCATAGCATGTTGGCATATTGGGGCCTGACCTAGGTTCAAAGTTAAGTTAGCCAAAAAAATCCCAGTATTACTGGCCCTTTTGGCAACATTCCGCGGAGCACTGACTGAGGTCTCACTCAAAGTAGTATGGGAGGGTGCTAGAACCAGGTTTCCACACCCTAGAGATGTTTGATGAGTTCAAGTGGACCACGGTTTGACCCTACACACAGGTTTCTTCGCGCACTTTCCTGTACTTCATGACCTAATATACTACCTTCGTGCAACCCTACCCAAGGGCTGAGCGTCGCACTCTGTGTTATTACCCAAGATACTACTGGTATTCCACTGTTAGTTGATTACTTTAGCCTACTTGCATGCTTTAAGTTATACTTAACAACATAAACCATTCATGAAGTAAACAATATATTTGAAAATTATATCAAACATGCATTAACCCAAGAACATATACATAAAATGATAACAATATTCTATTTATTAATTCCTTCCTTAGTTACAAACTCAACTTCGCCCTGTGCACTCAGTTACAGGGTCCGCGCACTCAACTACAGAGCCTTCTCTTACTCTAGGACCCAAATACACACTTCACCTTACTTCCTTAGCCTCTCTTCCTATCTCTCTACTTTTTTCCTTCTTTTACACTTAGAACCTCACTCTATTTATACAATCCCATGGTATGCAAACCATGGGTAGGTCTATCCAGCTGACATTACATTAAAAAACTAGGGCAGACAACCCTATGACAATATCATAGTTTTCGCACTCCATGCCCATAATTTGTGGAGATTTACAACAAGATTGGGTCAAAACTTAGGCTTCGAGCCCCAAAACATGCCTTGGGGGGGATTCCATGCTCAATAGGCCCCCAACACAAACATCATGAATCACCCTTCAGTCACTCTGTTGGCGCTGGGATCTTTTCACGAAGTCCCTCCAACTGTTCTTGAACTGTGCGGAGGTTAGCAATGCACTGAGTTGTGGCTTGCTAGATATGCTACATGTGCTGTTCTGAGACATCTATGTCTGGAGTGCTTCTCTGCATTAATGTTTGCATCCCCTATATGTGTGCAAGCTTCCCTTCAATGTCTTCCATGACGGTGAAGGCCTCGTCAATCTAAGGCTGGATGCGTGCTTTGAGAACTGCCTCCTTATGTCGTGCCGCATCCACTTGCTCCTTTAGTGCTTTAGCCCGCTACATCCTTATAAGCCGCTGGGTGAGGACCATTGTCTGTTCAGTTCCTCAGACATTGTCATACTGCTGTTAGAGTTATCACGCCTCTGTCTCTAAGTGCTGGATGTCGGGGTCCTCTTACAAAGTTGTGAAGACCTCAAGTGATTCTTCCAACATGCTAGTGTAGTCTCACACTACACCTCCGATTTCCTCCAATCCCATTGTGATAGCGATAGCGCGCTATTCTCTGACTTCCGGGGGAGTGGATGGTTGTGCCTTTAACTGTAGCTTGGTGATCTGAAGATTCAACTTTAGTTGAACCTTTGTCGTTTCTTACCTAGCCTCGTGGACTCGTGCTACTAACCTGTGGATTTGCACCTCCACTGGTATATCTGCTGGGATGGCCAGCTCCGGGATGCTTCGAAAAGCGTCATCTATCACCTGCACCAAACGTTGATTTTGCGACACCAATTTTTCGCGCTGCAAACTGAGTTGTTCCATATTTATCTTCTTCTCGCTAAGGAATTGGAGCGCGCGGCTTTCCCTAGTGTGCATCTCTGCCATTATCCCATCCTGTAATAGATATAATGTCTCATGTAGAAGGGCAGCTAGATTAACATAGAGACCTTTCATCATACTAACTGAAAAACTGTCGGCCTCATTTGATGTCACTAGAGCCCCTTCCGACGACACTATTGTGTTCATCATCCGCACGCGCAACATCTGCTTTGTTGCCGTGGATCTGACTACAAGGTTGGTCGAAAGGGTACCAATGTAAGGGGGCATGCTTGTAAGTCCTGCAACTGTGCTCTGAGGGTGCCCAACACAATCTGGTTCTCCTGCATGAAATCCTAGAGAGCCTCATTTTTGACATTGCGGACCGTCTCGCCAATGTCATGCAAATCACCCTCAGTTAGGGTGATCGAGTCAATGGACAATTTCGAAGCCATGAACTTCTTCTGCAATCCTACCCATTCTACTGGGTGTTGGTGCTTCTGTTGTGTGGACATGATTCGTGGGTCCACGCCCCCTTCTTTTGTTTCTACTTGCTCCGCTTCCTACCCTTACGAAGGCATTGTTTGGCCCTCGGTCATCTTCGCAGCTGCTTCCTATGCTCTTGCTATTGATGTGACCTTTTCCTGCTCAGCTACTTTTTGTGCTGCTTCTCGCATTTCCCACACTTTGGCTATTGTTGTTTCCTTCCATCATTTTTTCGGCCAACTATGTGATGCACAACTTGGCATCACCTTTCTTCTTTTGCGCTGTTGACCTCTCAAGTTCTGTAATGTCTGGGGCACACCATTTCAGAGGCCATGCCTCCAAGACATTGAAAATGGCCTTGTCAGTGGCTACAAAGGGTAGCTTTTTCCACTGCTTCATTGGATCCTTGCACACCCCGATATATATATTATGCATGTCTGCGTTAAATTATGCAAAACTCTACAGACTATTGTAAACCGTGGGAAACAACCATCGCTTACAATTGATCCACATTCAGATTTTCATCTCTATGAGCACCCAGAAAATCTTACTGTCACATATCCTTGTAGCATCCTTCATGGCCTAGAGTGAAGCGTACTTCATGACCTCTGGTAAATCTTTGTCCATTATGGGGAATTGATTATCCTCTAGCAATTCCCCTGCTATGAGCACTATGGATAGTAATAGCCATGCATAGTGGAAGATTTTACACTGCTCCTAGGCTTCGCGATAATTCTATAAAAATTCTGTGCATAGGAATTTAGACCAATTAAACTAGACCCCCTCCCTGCACTGCTCGACCATAGCAACCACTGGCACAGGTACCTCATCTGTGCAACACCTGCGCATAAATTTTCCTATGAGGATTTGGGTTGTTACGCGCACGACTTTGTCCTTGATGCTGGATATGGCGTAACCCCTCTTCTTATTTTCCAGCTTGTACTTCTTCTTCATGGCCTCCACAATGGCCAAATCACTGCCTTTTGCTTCCAATATGGCTGCGGGGTCTTCCCTTTATATGGAAGCTGGGAGATGCGATGAATCAAGTCGGTTGTGATGGGGATGGGCTCCTCCAGCCATAAGCACCCATCATGCACTAGGCAGAGTAGCTGCCTAATGATGGAAATGGTTATTGGGGTGTGTTGGAAATGTGGCACCCAAAGTAGGTTCAGTAGCCCAGCCTTCTCCACTATGCGCAACCACTTCTGTAGCTCTAATGCTGTCACCACTCCCGCGGTGTTCTGCTTCATGAGGTTTCCTATCTCTAGGTGAGGGAACTTCTCGTGGTCAGCGAGGTCCCAATCTTCAAATTTCATTATCAGCACTCGGCCCAGGTGCGTTCCTTCAAACATAATGCCATTTAGGAGGAGGAGGGTCTAGAGCGAGCTCTTGGTCTCGTCCAGGTCCTTGGGCACTTTCGCCTTCCCTTTTCACATGGGGACATAGGCGGGTAGTTTTGTCGCAGAGTGCCTAAGTTGAGTATCCACCTCCATACCTTCATCTTCTTCTTCTATGATGGTAAGATCCTGCAAATCTTTCTCTTCTTTGTCTATTTCTATAGTCAAAGCTTTCCCTTTCTCCTCCATCGACAGTTTTCTGCGCAGCAGGTTTCGCGGGGACACACGTACATGAGACATTACTTGTTTATCCTACTTGGGTCTTGGCATGTGCAGTGATTTTGGGATCTCTGCCACAATCCCAGTGCCTTCTAGAACATCCCCCACAGTTAGGGCCTGCGTGGCCTCGCCAATAGTCACCTCTACTATCCCCATATCATCCTTAGTAGATGTCATTGTAGTTATGTCACAATCTATCACTCGTGAAGTCACGAGCTTAATCAATGCTCGGCTCACAATACTCAAGGCTCTGCTCAATCACTCAATTCGCAAATGACCAAGTGTTGTTTGTTGGGAAACGCTTTGTGTTTTATAGCACTTTTTGAACTCGAATTTTACCGTTCCCCCCAATTCTGGTTCATTAATGCTTTCTTTGTGACAGATTTTCCCAAATCTTTCCCATAAATCACATCTTAAATGCCTGCCACCTGCTCCATTTGGCCTCAAGTCAAGCATCCCATTGTGAATAGTGACTTCAACAGTCACTTTCTGGCCAACCTGCATGGCAGCATAGCCCTTGATGCACGGTCGCGGACCTTGTGACTCTCTACTTCTGCGCGCATCTACAACATCGCGCAACTCCTGGGTAGAATAGTTTATAGTCCCGCGCTCCCTTCCAACTACCTAGAGTGCTAAGATTGTCCTTCCCTTGGCTAGTCAGGTGGTTGCACCACTCATGTAGAGTTCCATCCTGTCCTCCATCATGGTTCCTAGAGAATCCCCACCTTGTATTGTTATGGTTGGCATCGCGCACTTCACCATTTGCAACGTGCTACCCTGGTCACTATGCTTAGCAATATGCGGTCCAAGCCAAGGCATCAGACTGATCAATTCATGGTAATAGGTCTTAACCCTGTCATTGGGATCGCATGCACCCTTGCTTACCATTCTTGTCCTTTTCTTGAGAAAATCTTTCTTTATTTCATCCTCCATATTCTTGACTTCCACGTCCATCAAAGCGCTTTTCCTCCTTAACCGTACCCTTTCTTTTTCAAGTTCTTGGAGTCTAAGGTTTCCCTGTTTGATTACTTCCTCAAGTTCCATGTGTTCTATTTCTTGCGGTTGTGTGATCCCTCCTTTCCAGGCTTCGTGAACCATCATATCTATGGGTGCTACTGTGCGCAGTCTAGGCTTTGCATACTCCATAAGGATTACAACATCTGCTCCATACTTCAGCTTCGAAAGTGCCCACGTGGTCAGGGTTTTGCACATGGTCCTATAAGCCCATAAAACTGCTGGTACGCATGGGTCCCATTCAATTCCCTTCACATGGTGGACCATGTTCAATACTTCGCATACTTTGTCAAACGCTTCCACGCGGATAATCTTCGGTGTGCTTGGTATTATCATACTTCCTAGTCATCGTTTGCACCATCATCTTGCCCACTTCTGCTTGTGGGTCATGTTTCCTATCACGAGGATGGTGTGCGTTAGTGAAGGTTGCACACCATATGCCTCTACCCATCTGGAAAAGTGGGTGCATGGGTGGTTTCGTCCATCATACCCGGTTTTCATCTGCATCTAAGGCTTTCCGAACTGTATGAGCATCGTCCTTCTGCATTCGCTCCAGTCCTGAAAACTTCTTTGATGTGTACCCCACCATCTTATGGGCATAGTGCGCAGTGCCCATTTCAGAGTGTCAAAACGTTGTTGTTGTAATACTTCTCTTTCAAATCGGTTTACGAAATCATCCACCTCAGTCAATCTGTCATACATAGGAAGATCTCTTACCTTTGTTGTCACATAACATAATGACCTTTTCATCATGTTACAGTTGATCATGGTTACCTCGTGTAACCGGTTCTGCCATCGTTTTATCTCCTCTTCCAGATTTGAGGTGCATGAGATTTTGAGCTCCCACGAAATCCTGCCATCTGTTGTTGGATTCACCTAGACCTGCTCCTATGTAGTTATCTTGTAGATATAGTCTAGATCGTCATTGCTCTCGTAGTTGTGCACTAGCTCTGTGTAGCACAATCCTTCCACAAAGTCTAAAGGCACCACTACATGTAGTGACTTTTTCTTGAAAATAATTTTACGCTTCTTTAGATTTATCAATCGATTCATGTCAATGGCCCAATCTATTCCTAGTAGCGTGGGATAGGGATTCCTGTCATCAACAATCTCTATCACTAAAAATCTACAAGCACGCTCCCACCTTCAATAACCATCATTATTCCCTGCAACCTTCCCATGGGTAGGATCTTTTGCTGGTTCACATTTTGCAATTGAATTGGAGACCATTACAGCGCAAGCCTGCCCATGCGCTCCCATGTATGCTTTGGCAGGACGTTCGCATCTAATCCTAGATCCAAAATCGCTTGATCCATTTCATATCCCCTGATCTACATGGTCAATCTCATCTCCCTTCCTGTTCACCTTGTGTTCTTCCCGAGCTTCCAGACTACACGCAGTTCTCCTGTCGCGATTCCAGTGCATCTAGTGATGAGTTCTTGCAGTCCCTTCCTAGCTTTTCTGTCGCGCAGCAGCTTCATGTATGTCTCCAAAAATATAGTGAGCATTGATGGGTCCTTTTTTGGTTCCAGTTTGTCTTTACTTCCTGAAGTGGAAGCATCCGTGAAGCTCTTCTTAGCCTCCATGAATGTCTCCTTAGCATGGTCTAAATTGAATTCTGGTTCCTCTATTGGAGCCTTGCAAATCCAAGCACTCTCTTCGACCTGCTTGCCTTTGTAATCTCCTATCGTGATACCGCTTCGGAGCATGATATTTACATTTAGGTCTTCCTCACATGGCTCAAACATCATCATTTGTAGGTTCTGGGTTGGGGGAGGTTGGAATGCACCTTTATCGTTCAACCTTGCTATCAGCATGGGACAATCGTCCCTCTCATGACAAACTGGGTACAATATAAGCATGATGGTCTCATCAAATTTGTACAATCGTGGGCATAATGCCCTAGCCCTCTACAATCGTAACAGATCAACTGTTCGCGACCCTTTCCTGGTCCCATTCCACCTCGACCATGTTTGCGCCCTTGAAATCCAGTGCACGCCATCCCTGCATTTTGATCGAGGGCCTATGTTTCGGTCTGAACTCTGTAGGTAGGAGTCTGATCCATCATCAGTTCATAACTTCTATAGGTACACTCATCATGACCTACCGACCTACAAAAATTATAGAACAACTACTGGGAACTCTGCGTATACTTCTGTAATATATGGAAGTTATCTGTAGCATGCTTTCCTCCTATCTGACAAATCATGTACCATAATGCAAGAGCCATGCCCGGTCCTGCATGTGCCTCTGATCTCAATGGAATTGGTCCTCTTATCGCCAGGTAGTTCACGAATACTCGACAATGGTCCTTGTCATGTCCCTAGCCTTTGCACTTTACGCACCATACCTCCTCACGCACTTCTGGGCGAGCCGTCCTATCTTGTTTCAAACTCTACATCTCAAGGCACAAGTTTTTCAACTGCACATGGATCTATTGGACTTCCAAGTTAGGATCTTGTATCAAGGTCTCATGCAGTCTCATTACGATTTCCAAGGCCTTGGCCTGAGTGGATAGCTTCTGATGTGACAGCGCATTCCTTAGATGTGGCATTAGCGATGCTACAAACCATGGGCGGTGTTGCCCATCCATCAAGGTCATGTTGGATTCATGAATCATACACTTTAGTCTCTGATCTAGCTCCCAGGGGGTCTCGCCTGGAAGCATCCCGATTTCCTTAAATCCAATAATCGACTGTCTCTCTGATTTTGGCCTGCTAAATTTCCTATTTAGCGCAGCTTGGATATCTACAATCCTTGCATTTTGGTTGTCATTGGGATGCTTAATGTACCATGTCAGTACGCGATCTTGCAAAGCATTAGCCAATGTTTCTTTCTTTATATTGTCATCTGTGACTCCCCGCACTTCCCATACAACATTTACCATGAACCAAAACTGGTAGGGATCTTCATTCCATACTCCTTTGAACACCAACAACTTTATTGTGCTCGCCATATTGAACTGTGGTGGTGGAAAAGGTGGTTTGGACGAAGACGAGGGTGAAGATTGTGAAACTGGTGGTGGTGTAGGTGGGGGTGGTATGCGCAGAATTCATTGCTTTATTAGACCAGTTGCACTTCTTGGTGAAACTAGGCCTTGGCCTGAGTGGATAGCTTCTGATGTGACAGCGCGTTCCTTAGATGTGGCATTAGCGATGCTACAAACCATGGGCGGTGTTGCCCATCCATCAAGGTCATGTTGGATTCACGAATCATATACTTCAGTCTCTAATCTAGCTCCCAGGGGGTCTCGCCTGGAAGCATCCCGATTTCCTTAAATCCAATAATCGACTGTTTCTCTAATTTTGGCCTGCTAAATTTCCTATTTAGCACAGCTTGGATATCTACAATCCTTACATTTTGGTTGTCATTGGGATGCTTAATGTACCATGTCAGTACGCGATCCTGCAAAGCATTAACCAATGTTTCTTTCTTTATATTGTCATCTGTGACTCCCCGCGCTTCCCATACATCATTTACCACAAACCAAAACTAGTCGGGATCTTCATTCCCTACTCCTTTGAACACCAAAAATTTATTGTGCTCGCAATATTGAACTGTGGTGGTGGAAAAGGTGGTTTGGACGAAGACAGGGGTGAAGATTGTGAAACTGGTGGTGGTGTAGGTGGGGGTGGTATGTGCAGAATTCATTTCTTTATTAGACTGGTTGCACTTCTTGGTGAAACTAGGCCTTGGCCTGAGTGGATAGCTTCTGATGTGACAGCACGTTCCTTAGATGTGGCATTAGCGATGCTACAAACCATGGGCGGAGTTGCCCATCCATCAAGGTCATGTTGGATTCACGAATCATACACTTTAGTCTCTGATCTAGCTCCCAGGCCGTCTCGCCTGGAATCATCCTGATTTCCTTAAATCCAATAATCGACTGTGTCTCTGATTTTGGCCTACTAAATTTCCTATTTAGCGCAGCTTAGATATCTACAATCCTTGCATTTTGGTTGTCATTGGGATGCTTAATGTACCATGTCAGTACGTGATCCTGCAAAGTGTTAACCAACGTTTCTTTCTTTATATTGTGATCTGTGACTCCCCACGCTTCCCATACAGTATTTACCACGAACCAAAACTGGCCAGGATCTTCATTCCCTACTCCTTTGAACACCAGCAACTTTATTGCGCTCACCATATTGAACTGTGGTGGTGGAAAAGGTGGTTTGGACGAAGACGGGGGTGAATATTGTGAAACTGGTGGTGGTGTAGGTGGGGGTGGTATGCGCAGATTTCATTTCTTTATTAGACTGGTTGCACTTCTTGGTGAAACTTTCGCCATCTCTTCCTCACTTTCCCGCAGAGGTGAAATCGAGGGGCTAGACTCTAGTTCGATGCTAGCTTCGTTTCTATAGATCCTCCCACTCTGCATAGCCCCAAACATCAATTTATTCGCATAACCCACTTTTCACACAGTAGCAATTTAATCCAAGTGTTCAAAGATTTAAGGTACTTACCTCGTGTTCCTCTAAGGAAGCGTCGTTCCGCCTCGCTATAGCTGACTGAAGTATCTAACATGAACTCAGTGATAAACCCTCCTATAATTTGATCGAGCCAATGGTCCACAACACGTGCGATCTTATCTTTCAATGCTTCCAGTCTGTGCACCAACTCTGGAGTCCACGCAATAGCTTTGTCGAGCCTACACCTTCCTTGACTGTCTGCCAGCTTCGTGATCCACTCGTACAAGTCAAAGGGGAAGGATGCCAAGAAAATTTCGTGGATTTTCATATATAAGTAGAAATCTAACCACTCTTCTTGTCATAACAGCGGATTCCTATTTTCCTACACCACGAACTCGTGAGCCTTTCTATCCAACCACTCTTCAATTCCTTTCTTTGTTGGATTCTAGTGATATGACATCAAACATCTCTTATGCAGATCCCGCTTCTGGAAACAGAACCATTTGTTGGCTTATTGGGGCTTGACCCAGGTTCAGAGTTAATTTAGCCAAACAAATCCCAGTACTACTGGCCCTTTCAGCAACAGTCTGCAGAGTGTGGATTGAGGTCTCACCCGAAGTAGTATGGGAGGGTGTTAGAACCAAGTTTCCGCACCTTGGAGATGTCCGATGAGTTCAAGTGGTTCGTGGTTTTACCCTGTGCGTAGGTTGCTTCACGCACTTTCCCGTACTTCGCAACCTGATATACTACCTTCGTGTAACCCTACCCAGGGGCTGAGTGATGCGCTTCTCATTATTACCAAAGATCTTATTGGTATTCCACTATTAGTTACTTTAGCCCACTTATGTGCTTTAAGTTATACTTAACAACATAAACCATTCATGTAGTAAACAGTATATTTGAAAATTATATCAAATATGCATTAACCCAAGAACAGATACACAAAATGGTAACAAACATATCTTTATTAATTCCTTCCTCGGTTACAGACTCAACTCTGCCCTGCACACTCAGCTGTAGAGCCTTCTCCTACTCTACGACCCAAAGACACACTTCACCTTACTTCCTTAGCCTCTCTTCCTATCTCTCTACTTTTTTCCTTCATTTACACTTAGAGCCTAACTCTATTTATACAATCCCATGGTCAACAGACTATGGGTAGGTTTATCTATTCAAAATTACATTACAAAACTAGGGCGGACAACCTTGTGACTCTATCATGCTTTTCGCGCTCCGCGTCCACAATTCGCAGAGCTTTACAACAAGATTAGGTCTAAACTTGGGCTATGAGCCCCAAAACATGCCTTGGGGGGGATTCCATGCCCAACATGGCATGATAAGGATCATTTTCCTATGTACACGAATTATATTACAGGAGGGGGACCAATTCCCCTGAAGCCAGAAGCCCCAATAGGGCCGAGCATGGGGGATGCGCTATGGTGCGCCAATTTTCAAGTTACTAGGAAACATGCAATGGATAATTTCCATTTACTTAAGAAGTTCGTTAAGACACCCCAACAGTTGTTCTGTAATTTCTACAAATCTAGGGGCCATGATGAGTGCCATTGTCAGAGCTACAAGCTGATGATGGAAAGAGCACCTACGTGCTGTATGCAAGCAGAAGTGTGGCCTCCAGATCAAGGAAAAGGAGGAGTGCGTAGAGGATATCAGGGTCAAATATGGGGCCAAGGAGTAGGAGGATCTGGCAGAGGTTGCAGTCAGATTATCTGCTACAACTGCAAAAAACTGGGGCACCATGCGTAAGAGTGCTAAAACTCTACACACACATCATGTCAATATTGCAGACAGTTTGGCCATACTATAGAAGAATGTCAGGTGTTAATAGCTAAATGCAAGAAACGAAAACGCAGCCTCAGTGTTGGCTTGATCGGCATTGACCCAGGTTCAGTGTTAAGCAGCCAAGCAAATCCCTACACTACTAGCCATTTTGGCATGAATCTGTGGAGTGTGGACTCAACTCTCACCCGAAGCAGTATGGGGGGGTGCAAGAACCAATTATTCGCACCCTGAGATGGTTGTGATGTCGATTTTTAGACTTTTTCTCTACCTTCACATAGATCAATAAGCCCTTTATGGCTTATCAATGCACTTCTCTTATTCGTCCTTTGAGCCTCCACAAAAGTCTCTGATCGTCCTTTGTGGACCCTAAATAGATAGATCAAGTGCTTACGTGCTTATGTAATTAGTCTTACTTCAGTTTCTACCTAGATTAGATTAAGTATTAATTAACTTTAACATGTAGTACGATTATCTTTGCATAAACATATATTCTTACTTGCATTCATATGACAAAGTGAAATACATAGATTCACACATCAATATAGCATTAATTCATAACCCTAGTATTCAACATAGCATAATTGCAACATTTATAACGTAAGTAAAATAACGCGTACACAGATGGAAAGTACACAGTAATTTCATAATACTTCTCTATATTGATGATTCAGATTCCCAATATAGACTCTATCTGTCTTGCACACATAGCTACAGGGGTCTGCACACTCAGCTGTAGACTTCTACACTAGGCCTCTGCGCACTTAGTTGTAGAGCCTCTTCCTATGCTAAGACTCTCGCTTTAGCTCTTTATAGTTTCATCAAGTACTTCTACTTCACTTTTTCCTCTACTCTACTCCCCTAAACTCCTCTTAAGACCTCCTTTTTATACAATCCCATGGTTCGTGGACCAAGGGCGGATCTCCAAAACTGACACAACCTATCTAGATGAAGGGTGGAAAACCTTTTTTGACTTTAGATATCTTCACGCTTCGCGACCAAAAAATGTGGAGACTTTACATTTATTTATACAACTTCGGGCCTTTTGCCCCAAAACTTGGCTTTTTAACCCCAAAATTGACCCCCAAGGGACCCATTCCCAACATGCCCCCAACACAAACATGGTGACTCGCCCTCGAGTCACTTGGCTGGCGTGGAGATCTTGTCGCGAAGACCTCCCAGCTCGACTTGGACAACTGCTACCTCGGTGACACACTGTGTTGTCGCCTGCTTCATCTCCTCGACCAACTGCTCTATCGCCGGCCCTATGCTATCAAGCTTAATCTTCTACTCAGTCTCCTATAGACTATCCAGCTTGCCTTCAATAGTGGTTGTGATCAAGTAGGCCTCATTTAACCAAGGCTTCAAGTGAGTCTTTAGCGCAACTTCCTTGTTCTCAATTGTATCTACCTACTCTTTCAATGCATTGGCCTCTTGTAGCTTAGCTAACCTCTACGTGATGGCAATAGTGCACATTGTTTCTTTGACTTCATCGTAGCACTATTGCAGCTCTTGTTCTTTTGTTTCCAATTGCTATACCGTAGGACCTTCTTACAAGTAGGTGACTACCTTGAGAAACTGATGGAAGAGCATGGTATAGTCCTTTACTGTGCTCCCCACTGCTACTATTGTGTATTTCACAGTGGTCTCACACTTCTCTCTGATCTTTGGCGGAGTTGAAGGCTGGGCCTTCAACTACAATTCTGCAATTTTGAGTTTTAGCTCCAGTTGAACCTTTTCCAACTCTATGCATGCATCGCACACTCTTGCAGCAAATTTCCAAACCTGCACATCCACTAGCTCAGCCTTGGGAATGTCCAGCTCCGGGACAGTTTGGCATGCTTCTTCCACAACCTTGGTTATGTGTTGATTTTTTTTTAGTTCGGTCACAAGGTTAATGGCAAAGTCTCGCTACACAGCCATCTGTGCATTGTTGACCTTATGTTCGCTGATGATTTGGAAAGTGTGTTGTTTTTGGGCTCGAAATTTTGCGATCATACCGTCTTGCAAAAGATAAAGCACCTCATTTGGAAGCATGGCTAGGTTGAGTCTAACTCCCTTGAGTGCACTGATAGCAGGTCTATCAGCTTCAGTCTCTATTTTTAGTTCTCCATCTGGCAACACTATTGATCGGGGGTCCCTTGCATGCAACATCCCGGCGGCTTCTGAGGTGCCAAGGGCCAAACTGGTGGGCATTGTTCTGGTATGTATCTGTGATGTGTGGATCTGCAGCTCATGTAGACCCGTCTGAATAGAGCCCAACACCTACTGCTATTGCTTCTCAAGCTACTGCAGTAGTTCCGTAAAGGCATCCCGCATCGTATCCCCTATATCATTCAGATCCCCCTCTATTAGAGTGATCAGATCCAGAGACGTCTTGATAGACTTGGACTTCTTCTGTAACCCTAATTTTTCAAGACCTCTAGTGCACTTGATACGAAATGGAGTTGTCTCCATATCTTCTCATCCCTACTCCATCTGTTCGTCCCCTTCTTCCTCTGTTTCTGGTGAAGGCGACTTCTAACCTTCGTCAGAGCCACGCTCCTCTTCTCCTACCTACCACCTAACTACTGCGCAATAGTGTTCTCTTCCATTGCCTTGTCGTCAACCTCCTTTCTCCTTTTTGTGGTCATCTATTCCACCTTCATCTTGGCTTCTTCCTTCTTCCATTGCACAATGGTCTTGCTAGATCCTGTCATCGAATCCATGGCATTGCACTAATCTACCGGCCAGCAGTCGTTGAATGTTGTAATTGCATCATTGGTGGCCAAGTATGGCAGGTCATTCCATTTCTTGTCAGGGTCCTTCCATGCCTGTATCGACACATGGTGGAAGTCAGCCTTGAATTCTACGTATTCCTGTAACTTCTCAAAATTTGTAGGTGTCAACTATGGCTTGCGGTTGATGGCCATATTTATGCTCATTTCCAAAAATATCGAGAAGATCTTGCTGTCATTTATCCACTGCGGCTCCTTTGTCTCCCATAACGAAGTGAACTTCGTTGCCTCTGGTAGGTCTGGTGCGACCGGAGGAAACTGACTATCTTCAAGTAGTTCCCACGCAACCAACACTATGGACAACAATAGCCATGCATAGTGAAAGGTATTACTGTGATCTTGTGCCTCGTGGAAGTTCATGAGGAACTCACCACAAAGGTAGCGTGCCCAGTTAAATTGGACTCCCTCTGTGCACTAGGCCGCCAAATCTATCACTAGTGCTGACACTTCATTTCTGTGACACTTCCACATCACCTTTTCCTGCTAAGATTTGCATCACCACTTTGACCGCAGGATCACAGATGCTTGAAATGGTGTAGCCATGCAGCTTCTTTACCAGCTTGAATTTTTCCTTCATCGCCTTGGAAAGCACATGCTTGTCAGCCTTTCCACCAAATTCCATGGCCGAATTTTCTCCTATGTATGATAGTCGCGTGATCCTATGGATCAGCATGCCCGTGATGGGTATCAGCTCCTCTAGCCACAGACACGCATCATGCACCAAGCACATCAGCTTCTTGATCATTACCAGTGTGATAGGTGCATGGTTGTAATGTGGCACCCATAGTAGGTTTAGTAGGCCTGCCTTGTCCACACCTTTCAACCACTTCCTCTGCTCCAACGCAGTTACTCTAGTATTTTTGTGGAAGACCTAGTGCATAAGTTGGTCTTTCGCTAAATGAGGGAAGCGCTCCGTGTCTTATAAGTCCCAGTCTTCCAATGTCAAAAGGGGTACACCCCAAACAAGGTCCCTCAAAGATGATTTGGTCTGATAGGAGGGGTCTGTGCAGGGTGACTTTACTCTCATTAATATCTTTGGGCACCTTCGTCTTGCCCCTGCGTGGAGGAATGTATTCAAGCATTTTAGATATTTGGTGTGACCCCTCAATTTCAATGGCCTTCGTTTCCACTAGGATATCCATATCATCCATGGGGATTTCTTCAAACTCTTCTTTTGGCTCTAGGTCAATCATTTTGGCCTTTTCTTGCACGGTGGGTTTTCCCGACTATATGTGCCTCCTAGGTAATGCATGCACTGGCAAAGGCATTTTATGTTTGTACTTCTTCGGTTTTTTCCCCACCTAGTTTGGCATAGTCCTTGGCCGGGGTGTCCTGGGGGATTTAGGCACTTTTGGGGCAGCTCCCTCTGCTACCATTGCCACCTTTGGTACAGCTCCCTCAGCTATCACTACTTTAGCACTCATAGCTTTTGTGGGTGTCGACATGATGCTATGCAAAAACTCTTGTGTCACATATGGAAATGTCTCAAATAAGAAACTTGCTAGCAAAACTTCAAAGGTTTCACGGTTCATGTGTGCCTGAGAGCTCAACAACTCAATTCTCGAAATGGCAAGTGTTTTTCACTAGGAAACCACCTGCAATTTATAGGTACTTTAATGCTAGATTGGCAGCATATTGTCAAAGATCTAGTCCATAAATTCCAACTTAAATGCCACCCCCCTGCTCCCTTTAGCCATTTTTTCATCGTCAAATCATGAACAGTGACTTTAACGGTCACTTTCCAGCTATCCTACGTAGTTTTCCCTTGGTAGCGCAACTCCCTGTGCACTTCTATGGGATTTGTGACATATCTTTGTTCCATGTAGTTCCTCGATCACACAGCTCTTCGACCCAGGCAATGTATTTTATAGTCCCGCGCTTCCTTGCAGCTGCCTGGAGTGCTAAGACTATGCTTCCCTTATATAGTGACCTAGCTGGATCAATGATGTATGGCTTTAATTGATTGCCATTCACCTTCCCTTAGAAGGGTTCTCCATTCAATTTAACCATCTAAACTGCTCCACCATCAATAATCTCCTTGATGACATATGGCCCTAGCCAGTGCATCCTAAATTTCCATAGAAATTTATCAAATTTACTACCGTATAACAAGACGAGATCATTTACCTTGAAGGTGCGCGGTTTGATGTGCCAATCGTGCCATGCCTTTTCGCGCTCATTTTGAACCTGTTGATGAAATCCATCTAGAAATCAGTCCTCCTAAATCTCTACTAGCTGAGTGAGCCTCTCTTCCAGTGCTCCACAGTCCACCATTCCTATGAGTGCCACTATGCGCAGACTAGGTACAATGTATTCCATTGGCATCACAGCTTCTACACCATACACGAGTCTGAAAGGTATTTTCCTAGTCAGCTTCTTGTAAGTCGTTCTATAGGCCCATAGCACCATAGGTACGTGCACATCCTAGTCATTTCTCTGAGCATTATAGACCTTCATCAGTGTTCTCTCTAGTATCTTATTGAATGCTTCCACCATCCCATTAGCCTGCGGATGATAAGGTGTATTTTTTTGATGCTACACCTAAAATTCTTTTGTCAACGCACTAATTGTTTCATTAAGATAGTGTGTACCACGATTGCTCATTAAGATATTTGGACAGCCAAATATTGTCAACACATATTCAAAAATAAACTTTGTTTTTGTTGCGCCTGTATATTCCTTCACAGGATGTGCCTCTGCCCACTTGGGCAAGTAATCAGACGTAGTGATGATGTATTTCACACCCATCTTCTTTCCTTGAGGTTGAATTGGACCCACAAAGTCAATCACCCATTTCTCGAATGGTTGTAACATCACCTACGGCATCAGAGGAAGGTCATCCCTCCATGATGCCCTGCCAGTCCTTTGACATGTGTCACATGCCCTACAATATGATTTCGAATCCTTATGCAGGGTTGGTCACTACAACCCAACACGTAGAACCTTCTACACTGTTGCTTTCCCTGCATAATGTCCTCCTGCAGCTCCTCCATGATCCTCAACGAAGATTCTGCTTCGTTCAAAGTCAGTCACATAACATCGCAATATTTTGTCTGACCCCATTTTGTACAAGTTCCTTGCAATTATAGAAAAGTCTGCCACATGCACTACTAGTTCTTTCTTCTGTTGACTTGTATAACCTTTCGGAGTCGATCCTTTCATCGGGAAGTGGATGATATCTTCAAAGTGACTGTCCTCGAGACGTACCGCAAAGAGCTGCACATCAGGCAACCCTTCCTCCAAATTAGTAGGTTCCTCTCCAGTTTCAATGTGCGATAGATGATCAGGGCTTGTGTTTAGTCATTTTGGCTTCACAATAACTTCAAAGTCGTACTCCTGGAACAACAATAGAAACCTACATATTTTTCCCCCAACATAGGATTGTTGATTAGGTACTTCAATGAGAAATGATCCATATACATCTTAAAGTGTCCACCCAACAAATAGTGCTTGAACTTCTGGAGTGCGTACACCATAGTTAATCCTTCGCACTTTGTCGTGGAATAATTTTTCTCTGCTTTAGATAGCTTCCTACTTGCGAATACTATAGGGTGATCTAGTTCTCCCTCACCATCTTGTGTCAACACGACCCCCAGCGCAATACATGATGCGTCCACATGCACATGAAATTCCTTCTTCCAATCCAGGAAGACTATGATCAATGCGGTGACCATTTTCTCTTTCAGCACGTCCAATCTCTTCTGACATTCATCATTCCAATAGAATGTAGCATCATTTTTCAACAATTTCTCCATAGGTGCGGTGATATGGGCATAGATCTTGATGAAGTTCCTATAGTATTTGGTATGCCCTAGAGTTGTGCGCAGCTATTTCACATTCCTCAGTGCCTCCAAGTTGATTATCACCACGATCTTCATGGGGTCTACCATCGATCCTTTTCTGTATACCACATGACCCAGCAGGATCCTAAAAGGGACACAAAATAGACACTTCTTCATATTGAGCGCGATCTGGTATCTCAGACATGTATATAGCATCAAGCACAGACTTTCCACATGCCGCTTGACCAATCCAAATACTGTCCAATTGTCAAAGTATACCTCCAGAAATTTATGAATTAAGTCTCTCAATGCCGCAATGGCTATGCACCAAAAGATTTGTGGCACATTCTTCAGTCCAAAAGGAATTACGTTGTACTAAAAACATCCCCATTCAGTCATGAAGGTCATCTTGCTTCTATCCTCAGGTGCGATTTTGATTTGATGGTACCTAGAGAACCCATCAGTGAAAGAGTATGCTTTTTGGCCGCCTACATTATCTAGGACCTCATCAGTGACTGGGGTCGGGAAAGGATCATGCACACAAGTGTCATTCAATTTCTGGAGATCCATGCATATCCTTATTTCTTCTTTCTGTTTCCTTTCCTAAACCACTATTGGGCTTACCCAATCAGATTCTTCCACTGGTTCAATAATTCCTACCATGAGAATCTTATCTAACTCAACACAGACCCTTTCCTTATACTTCATATTAAGGTGCTATTGTCTTTGTTTTACAGGTTTTGCATCCAGTTTTAGGGTGATCTTCATGACACCTAGGTCTCCTATTATTCCCTTCAGATCAGAAAATTTTGTGGGGAACAAATATTGATATTCGCAGAGGAGCTCATCAACCTTGTCTATTGTTGCATCATCCCAATAGTCCCTAATATTTGGAAATTTTGGCTCTGCCTTTGTGCCAATGTTGACCTGCCTATTTTTTAGCGGAGCGGTTATGTCTGGATCCCCTATCTGTGGAGCTTCAAAATCAAAGTGACCCTCAGTTTCCAGAATATTAATCTTTCTGGGATCCTTGTCTTCTTCGTCAATGGTCACGTTATAGCATTCCAGCACGTGGTTTAGCTGTGTAGTCCAATCAGGTTGAATCAGGTCCAAAGGATCGTGTAGTATCCTAAAGATCACTGCTTTAACCTCCTGTAGTACACGTCAATACAGTCAAACCCATCCTCAAATTTGAACGTCATTATAAACCCCTTATGAAAGATGTCCCATCCTTCAGTGACATGTTGGAGCTCTGTTTCCATGTACCGATTCATTGGTATGATATCTAGGGTATGACAAAACAGATGCACCCATTTAGGTTGGGGCTCTGCTCCATAAGCCTTAGTCCATTTGTCCAGGTGATCGTGTGAATCATCCCTTCCATCATATTTGTCTATCATCCACATTTTTGGCCATCCAAAACTTATTCTCATCATCCTCCTATAGTCGTGCCATTCACCGAAATTATCCTTGTGTGTACCCCACCATCTTTCGAGCATAGCATGCAGTACCCAGTCTAAGGCCTGGAAGCGATGCTTCTCTGACACTTCTCTCTCAAATGCATCCAAAAAGCGATCAACATCAGTTAGACCATCATAGTGAGGCAAATTTCTTACTTCTGATGACACGCAACATAATGACTTGGTCATCATATTACAATGCAGCGTAGATACTTCATGCAGCTATTTCTGCCAGTGCTCTATGTCTTCGTTTGAATCTGATGTGCAGGAGCTATCATGGTCCGATGTGATACACCCGTCTACTATTGGATTTACCCAATCCTGGCCTCGCACCATTATCTTGTAAATCTGGTCCAAATCGTCATCACTTTCATAATCATTGACTACTTTTGTATAGCGCACTCCTTCTGTAGGATTTAGCAGGACCACTACACAGAGCGACATATTTTAAAATATCATATTTCGCTTCTTCAGGTTGATTACCCCATTCATGTGAGTGGCCCAATCAATTCCAAGGAGCGTAGGGTAGGGATTGCTATCATCCACAATCTCTATTACCTCAAAATCCGCCAGTGTGCTCACACCTTCGATGTCAACTATCACCCCTTGCAGCCTCCCCATCGGGATAATTTTTTGTTGATTCGCCATCCTTAACTGGATCGGAGACCACTAGGGCACAGGTCTTCCCATTCATTCCCATGTTTGCTTTGGAAAAACATTTGCGTCGGACCCCAAATCCAAGATAACTTGGTCCATTTCATATTCCCCTATCTACACTGTGAGTCTCATCTCACACCCAGTCCTTGCCTTATGCGTGCCAAGATTTTTGACTATGCATGGTTTGCTAGTAGCACCATCCTTCCCAGTGCACCAATTGATCAGTTCTTGCAGGCCCTTCACAACCTTATTATCGCAGAGTAGCTTCATGCAGGTCTCCAAGAACATGGTAATCATGGATGGGTCCATTTCTTCAACTAGTTTCTCCTGACTTCTTGAGGTAGAGGCCTCAACGAAGATTTTCTCTACTTCCATAAATGTTTCTTTTGCATGCTCCAAATAAAACCAAGTCTCCTTTTCTAGTGCCTTGTGAACCCATTCACCTTCTGCAAGCTGCTTCCCTTTATCCTCCCCAGTTGTGGTTCCGCTTCACAGCATAATGTTTACCTTAGGGTCTTCCTCACGAGGCTCAATCCTCATCATCTAGAGGTTATGCATTGGTTTCGGAGGTTGTGCCCCCTTTTTGTGAATCTTAACCAAGAATATAGGGCAATCCTCAGTTGCATGGTCAAACGGAGTACAATAACAGCATGACAGTCATGTCCGATTCAGACAATCCCTTGCATAGTGTCCTGGTCCTCCACAATTGTAACAAATAAGCTTCCCTCGGCCTCTACTAGGCCCCACTCCACCTTGGCCACGGTAGTGCCCTTGATACTCACCTCACATTCCCCCAACGCCTTGGTTTGGAGGTCACATTTCTATCTACACCTTGTATGTAGGTGTTCTGTTCATCATTAATTTGTAACTACGATAATTGTGCTCATCATGACTTATTGATTGACAGAAATTGCAAAATATTTGTTGTGGTGTCTATACGAATTTTTGTAGCAAATGGAAATTGTCAGTCACATGTTCCTAGCCACCTGGAATATAGCACACCATAGCGCGAGCCCTGCACTTGGCCCTGCTGCAGCCTCCAATCGTAGAGGCATTGGTCCCCCTGCTACAACATAGTTTGCAAATATTGGACAGTGATCCTTGTCATGCCCCTGACCTTTGCATTTTAAGAACCAAACTTCTTTGCGTGCCTCTTGCCGATCTGCTTTGTCCTTCTTCAGACTTTGCATTTCGAGGCAAAGGTTCTGCAACTTCACATGAATCTACTGAACTCCCATATTAGCATCTTGTTTTGGTGTCTCATGTAGTCTCATCGCGATTTGCAGAGCTTCTTCCTGGGTCCCAATCTTCTATTGTGATAGCACAACCCTTAGGTGGTGCAAGAACGAGGCCATGAATAATTTGTGGTGCTGCCCGTCAGTTAGGTTCATGTTGGCTTCACAAATCATACACTTGAATATTTCATCCAAACCCCAGGTTGTCTCCCCAGGCTTCATCATGATCTCCTTGAATCCCACAATTGATTGCGCTTGAGACTTAGGTCTACTAAATTCTCTATTCAGCACAACGTGGATATCTTCCAACGTGGACGTTGGGTCATCAATATTGTACTTAATGTACCGCATTAGTGCGTGGTCCTGCAAAGCAGTAACTAGCATGGCTTTATTCATTTGGTCATATGTGATAAATTGAGCTTCCCATACATCCATCGCGACGAACCAAAACTGGTCCGGATCTTCATTTCCTATGCCCTTGAATACAGGTAGCTTTATGGAGTTCACCATGTTGAACTGTGGTGGAGGTGGAGGTGGTGTGAGCAATGGGGTGAGTGGTGAGGGTGAGGATGGAGGCGGTGTGGATGGATGGGACGAGGATGGAGGTGGTGTAGGTATTCGCAGGAACCCTTGTCTTATCAACTGAACATCACTCAGTGGAGAATTACCACTCCTTCGTCATCACTAAAAGGAGGCTCGATCAACGGGCTATACTCAGTACGTTTTCTTCCTCCGTCCCTGAAGTAACTTCCACTTCGTGTAGCTCCAAACATCATGGTAGCTGCATGATCCATTTTTCACACAAGAGCATCTTAATCAAAGTATTTAGTGACTTCAAATACTTACCTCACGGTCCTTTAAAGAAGAAGTGCTCTGCTTCACTATAACTAATAGAAGTATCGATCGCGAACTCTATCACAAATCCTCCTATGATGCGGTCAAGCCAATGATTGACAGCATCCATGATCTTATCTTCAGAGGCTTCCAATCTCTGTACTAACTCCAATGTCCAAAAAATATGATTGTCAAGCCTCCACCTTCCTTGGTCATCTACCAACTTCGCGATCCATTCGTATAGCTCAACTGGGAAGGAGCAGAAGAAGATTTTATGTAATTTTGTGTATAGATATCTGCCCAACCACTATTCTTTCCTCAATCAAATGTTCTTGTTCTCTTCCGCTAGAAATTCATGGATCTTTCTAATCAACCAGTTTTTGATCTCTTTCTTAGTTGGATTCCAATGATATGACATCACACATCTCGTTATGCAGATCTCGGTCCTGGCAATGGAAGCATTTTTTGGCTTGATGGGCCCTGACCAAGGTTCAACATTAAGCAGCCCATAAAATATCTATAGTACTGGCCCTTTCAGCATCAATCTGCGCAGCACGGACTGAAGTCTCACCCGAAGCAGTATGGGGGGATGCAGGAACCAAGTTTCCACACCTTGAGATGGTTGTGATGTCTATTTTTAGACCTTCACTATGCCTTTGTGTAGATCGATAAGCCCTTTAGGGCTTGTTACCAGGAATAGTGTCTATGCAGAACTGCTAATTCCACTAAGGCTGGTAGCTACCTTAGAAACAAACAAACTTAAAACTACTTTCGTTTTCCTTTATGAAAGATAGATGAGAGAAGAATAGAGGAGACCAACCTCTATCTTGTGCTTGGTTCCTTGCTCGATTCCTCTCTCTTCTGATAGTCCTTTGCTACTTGCTTTCTTGTATACCCAGCTTCACAGAGCACCTATAGAATCAAAGCAACATAACACCATACGAGAACACAGATCTATTATCATAAACAATATAGGATCAGATGTAAATTGACCATACAAATGCATAAAACATAAATCATACAAGAGTATGGAGGAAAAATTGAATAGCTTTATTGATAATCAAGAAAGAGCCAAGAGAATTACAACCAATTGTTCTGACCTAGCATCATCCTCTCAGCAGGTAAGCCCTTCTTCACCTCATGAAAAGCTTAGATCACCCAACACTATGATGTTGCCTCAAGAAACCAACAACAATTCCTTACAAGATGCAAAATTCCAGCCTCTAGATCTCTGGGATGAGGGATCCATATATAGATGTCTGCAAGGGAGATGAGTCAGCTTGTGATTTGATTAGTGTCTTCCCTCTTATAGTTCTTGATTCCACTTGGAGATTGATGATCTCTTACTCATCCCTGGTCGAATTCAGATAGGCAAGTGTCATAGGAGAAGTTTCTTTATTTTCCTAAATATATATCACAGCCTGGATGGATGAAACTAGATTTGGGGTCTTCAATCTCATTCAATCTTCACCCAAAGTACAAGTCGATCCATGTGAGAGATGTTTTGCAGTCGAACATGGAAAGACATTGCCTGATTACGAACCAATGATGTAAGTTGTTAACAGGCGTGAGAGGAATCACCGATAATGATAATGATCCTCAAGGTATTGCAGTACAATTCACGTGTTGTGAATAAGGGACTTGGCGTCGAACACCACGTAAAATCTTTCGGTCGAAGGCCATTGATGTAAACCTATCGCCGGAAGTGAGAAACTTGCCATTGAGGCATGCAAGCTTCAAAGTACTGAAATGGTTGTTCTTAGATCGCCTTCTTGGATAATGAGTTGATGTCGACAAGAAGCGATCCGTCGTAGGAGGGCCTTAATGAATCCCACATCAATGACATGGAATGGAGCAAATGATTTTAATGGAGGTGAAAACAATCTGGTGATATACGGTTCAGGGTGGCGGTCATGAAAGAATGGAGTGAAAATGTATTATAGTGGGTGAGACATAGGTGAATTCTCTGAATGACTTCTCTTGAACATATCGGCGACACTAACATGATGGATTGGTAGCGTTAACCCCAAATGTGGATGGTGTGATGGAACCATGGTGATATAACCAGTGAATGCAACAACCCAACCCGACTAGGATGCGGAGTTAAAGTGTCATGTTCAAGAGCGACTTGCTACCGACAAAGTTTCTTCAAGTTTTCTTCCCAATTTTTTCCCAGTCATTGCTGACCAGTACCTCTTTATTTTTGTCAAGCTTGAGGAGGATAACATATGCTTGTTCTATAATTTTCCCTTTGGGCAAACCCATCACTATGTTTTAATGAGCCTAGCGATAGTGAAACTCATTCTTGTCTGTTATGGACAAGTTTGTCGCTATTAGGTTTGTTACAGGGAAAAGTGTCTATTTAGAACTGCTCTATCCCACTAAGGTGTGACAGCTGCCTTAGAAGCAAACAGAGAAAAGCTACTTATGTTTTTCCTTTATGAATCATAGATAGAGAGGAATAGAAAGACCAACCTCTGTCTTGTGCTAATCCTTTGATTCGATCCCTCTCTTCTTTGATAGTCCCCAGCTACCTGCTCCCTTGCACGCCCAACTTCACAAAGTACCTGTAAGATCACAGAAGCATAGCACTATACAAAGACATGGATCTATATTCATAAACAATCTAGGATCAGATGTAAATTGACCATACAAATGTAACAAGCATCAATGATACAAAAGCATGGAGGAAAAATCAAATAGCTTTTATTGATAAACAAGAAAAGATCCAGGAGGAGTTACTACCAGTTGTTCCGACCCAGCATCAACCTCCCAGCAAAGAAGCCCCTCTTCACCTCAAACAAAGCTTAGATCACCCAACAATCTGATGTTTGTCTCTAGAAACCAACAGCAATTCCTTACAATATGCAAATTTCCAGCCTCTGGATCTCTGGGATGAGGGATCCATATATAGATATCTGTAAGGGGGATGAGTCAGCTTGTGATTTGATTAGTGTCTTCTCTCTGACAGTTCTTGCTTCCACTTGGAGACTGAGGACCTCTTACTCATCCTTGGTCGAATTCAGTGAGGCAAGTGTCACAGGAGAAGATTCTGGAAGCTTCCATTGTCTCTCCACCTCGCGGAATGACACTGCCATTTGTCATTTCTCGCCCATTGCACCCCACAGAAGGGACTTTTGAAATGAAACGCACCCCCACAGTGCATTTGGGTGAGATGCAACACACCTAGCCAGTGCAGCAGCTGCAATGATCCTGTTTTGACCAATTTTGAGTAGTTTTTCATGGAGAACTTTTGGGAGAAGCTGTAATCTGTTGACCTTGTTCCTTTAGGGGTTAGAAAAACACTTTTAGGGACTTAGGAGCCCTTGGTTTATGGACATTTCATGCTTGGTGTTGTAGGGCACAAAAATATCTATAATAGTTGCCCCCTAAAGTATGAGATCGTTAACCTTTTGGTGTCGGGTGAAATGCTTTATTATGAGGATCCGAAGTTCTTTCAATCCTGGGAGGAGACCTATAATAAGATACAATACAATACATTATCTTCGTAATATTTTCATGATCTAGCTGAGGCGGGCATTCCCATGCTCAGCTTTATAAATTCATTTTCATGTACATAGGACAGACAATCGTCTGAGTGTAGACTGATGATTCTAGTAGAGCCATCATCCTTTCGATAGGATGATTATCTGTGCTGCTATGATGTACATTTAATGTCTTTATTTCCCTGAATATATATCGCAGCTTGGATGGATGAAACTAGATCTGGGGTCTTCAATCTCGTCCTATCTTCACTCAAAGTACAAGTCGATCCGTGTGAGAAATGTTCTGAAGTCGAACATGGAAAGACATCGCTTGATTACCAGTCAATGATGTAAACTGTTAACAAGCGCGAGAGGAATCACCGATAATGATAATGACCCTCAAGGGACTGCAGTACAATTCACGTGGTGTGAATAAAGTACTTGGCGTCGAACACCACGCAAAAACTTTCGGTCGAAGGCCATTGATGTAAACCTGTCGCCAGAAGTGAGAAACTTACCATTGAGGCATGCAAGCTTCAAAGTACTGAATGGGGTGTTCCTAGATCAACTTCTTGAATAATGAGCTGATGTCGACAAGAAGTGATCCATCATAGGAGGGCCTTAATGAATCCCACATCAATGACACGGAACAGAGCAAATGATTTTAATGGAGGTGAAAACGATCTAGTGATATAAGGTTCAGGGTGGCGGTCATGAAAGAATGGAGTATAATGTATGGTAGTGGGTGAGACACAGGTGAATTCTCTGAAGGACTTCTCTTGAACATATCAGCGACACTGATGTGATGGATTGGTAGCATGAACCCCAAATGTGGATGGTATGGCGTGACCATGGTGATGTGACCGGTGAATGAAACAACCCAACCCGACTCGGACACGGAGAGGAAGTGTCATGTTCAAGAGCGACTTGCTACCAACAAAGTTTCTTTGAGTTTTCTTCCCAATTTTTCCCCAGTCATCGCTGACCAGTACCTCTTTATTTTTGTCAAGCTTGAGGAGGATAACATATGCTTGTTCTATAATTCTCCCATCAGGCAAACCCATCGCTATGTTTTAACGAGCCTAGCGATAGTGAAACTTGTTCTCGTCTAAAGACAAGTTTGTCACTATTAGTTTTTTAACGAGTTTAACGACAAAGATAACTCGGTCCTTTTCAATTTTAGAGAGTCTGAAAAGGAACGTAAAGGTAACTCCAAAGTTCCTTTTTCGTCATCTAATCCCTTAAGTCCAAAAAAGTATAAAACAATACAGAAGGGATGAATTTTCGATACTTTTAACGAGCCGAACAAAACAAGCGCTCGATCTTTTTGTGTAATAATCCCTCAGGTCCAAAAAGATTAAAATCTAGAGGAGGGATAGCACTTCCTGTCCCTTTAACAAGCTGGAGATGCCAATGGCTCGGCAATCTTTTCATATTTTAAGAGTCAGTTGAAAAGAGCTTAAAGGAGACTCGTCTTTTGAGGAACGAGTGATAAAACGGGTAGTAGGTGATTCCAGGTAAGGTTTGGAATTTTCCAATTGCGGCAGTGTCACAAGGATGGCTAGTGAAATCACTCTTCGCAGCTGTTCCTCAAAATGGGTAAACAATCAAATGGAGGTGAATGATCGGCCAATGAAAAAGTGGAGGTGATGGTGCAAACACGACCAAGGCTTTAACAGCTGAAGTACTACATTCACGATGGTTATTTACCGGGGAATAGTTCATTTTTTAACGAGCTTAAACGCGGGTGGAAACATTTGCTCATGTCTTATGTTTATTTTTTAACGAGCTTGAACTATGTGCTAAAACTGCTCAATCAATCTAGTCGTGTGATAAGAATGTCTCATATAAAACGGAAACTTTTAGAGTTTTGCCCCACATCCTTTCTTTATGCAAGTTAGGAAACGACCAATCCAAAAAACAGATAAATGATCGCTCTTTGCTTGCACTCCAAAAGGTTTGCATGCCCATAGGTATAAAACAGAGTTTCAAGGTTACCCCTTCTTTAGTTCGTTAAAACATTTGTTTTACCGAGAGAGGCCTACCTCTTACAGGTTACCAAAGATTGTTCCATTTACAGAGCAAATAAAACATTTCCTCGGCGGTGTCTACCGAAATAGACAAAGGTGAGTGAAGGAGGCTACTCCACTCACGCAACTTTGACAAGAGAATCTTGTTCTAGATTAACCCCCTCTTCCAATCACGGACGGGGGTACAGCCTAATCATATTCTCTCACGGAAACCTATCCTATACCTGAAGTTTTCCTGCCGAAGCAGACCAGGGTGCATGCCCCCTAGGTTTCAGTCATGTCCTCTCGAATCACTCGCGCTCATCGGGTGGACAGACTGGAGATTGAGACATTTCTTGCGTGAAAAGACCATTTAGGGATGGTATATGACTATTTGCTATGCATGATCCGGGAAATGAAAGCTGGTCTACGAGCTTGACCACTCTTCCTTCGTGCGGAAAACGCATCACTCTAAAGAGTGATGAGACAATGGCTCTCATGCAATAAATATAGTCTCGTCCAAGGAGTAGATTGTAATCCAGGGGTCCTTGAACTACCATTACGTTCAAGTGAACGGTTTTCCTTCTCAATGTTATGGGCACATTGGGAAGGATCCCTAACGGTCGACTGGTTCCTTTATCAAAACCCGTTAGATTTCTCATCTCAGGCAAAAGCGATGGCGAACCAAGCGCTTTCCAATCAGTTGAGGAAAGGATACTCACAAAATCCCCCTCATCTATGATGGTACCAGCTATAACCATTCTATATATTTGAACAATGATTCGGAATGGTACACTAGTTGGTAAACGGGGTCTGCCTAGTTGATTCCAGTCGAAGGAGACAACTAGGTTGCTTGGAGGTGGGACCGAATAGACGGCCAGGTACGACTCTGACGAACTTCCTTCCTGTGGTAAAGGAATGGGTAAATTGCCCCCATGTTCGTTGGAGTCTGTGCTTATGAAAAGAATTTGGACGGTGTCATCCTCGTTCTCTTCAGTGACTGTATCATCTGAAGATGGAACCTCTTAAGGCAAGACCGGGTCAACTGCCACCTCGACCTTTTGACTTTCGTCTGGTATGGATTCAGATGGTTTATCTTCAATGACAGATGCTTCGGCTGACCACCTGAGCGGGTCAGCCAGATTTTCAACTAGTGACGGACTCGGCAAGAGTTTTTTATATCCAGGAGGAAGTCGTAACGGTGAAATCGGGAGATCATCCAAAACTCTTTTAGCTTCATCTAAGAAGGGACAATGGTGGACGGCATGATCGCCTTCGCACAATTTACAAGGAAATCTGTATTTTCCTTTTTGTCCTGGGGCTTCACTTTCACTAGTTGACGGTGTGTTTTCAATATGATCATCAGAGGTTGATGACACCGGGTTGTGCATACGAGGAGACCAGTCCCTTAAGATCCGAGGGATGCAAGGACAATCTCTGTGATAGTGGTCTCCCTTGCAAATGACACGTGGCGATTTAGGCCTGGTCGGTGCAGTGTGTGGATTTTTGTTAGACGACACACGTTTGCCCCCATTCGCTTTTGGCTCCTTCTTCTTCTTCTCTTTCTTCTTCTTTTCCTTCTTCTCCTTAGGTACTTGACTTTTGACTTTACCAGCCCCATCAAGCGAAGAGGAAGGAGGAGAGGAAGAATTTGAGGAAGTAGAAAGTTGGTGGGTAATTCTGGACTCGTTTATTTGCTGATTCGATTGTTCAGGAATTGTGGTGTTCTGAATGACAGAGGTTGAGAAGAGCCATACAGGAAAACCAATTGTCAGTCTTGGAAGCGACAATGTGGCCATATCGGGTGCACCAACATCTCCCCAAGAGGAGAAGGGACTAGGATTTTCTCCAAGGGGAATTCCTTGGTTGGTGGACTCCATTTTCTCAACCCAAGATCAACGTAGGAAAGGGGTAATGAATATTCCGTTTAAAATAAATTTTAGACGCTTTTGACACAACTTGTTTTTTCAGTTTTTAAGAGTCGAGAAAAAACAAAAGATGACTGTAGTCTCCTTTGATTTTTAATGAGCATGAAGTGACAAGTGCTTAGATGGACCTTTTCCGTTAAGGAGTCTGAAAAGGAACGAAAGGGACTGCTCTGGAAATCTAGGTAGAGGGAGTACCAAATCAATCGCAAAACTGTAGAATACTTTTTACGGTACGGCAGTCAATCTTCCCGAGTGCTGTGTTCAGTGCATTGCGATCGATAGGGCGGCAGACACAGCTTCCTATGGATAAAGGATTTAAGCCTATAGGGGTCTCCCAAAATATACTCGATGGTACGTGGGAGCACAAGTCCGTACTGGCACTTATCGTTTCAAAGTGGAGGAATCACCCAACTATCAGTGAGAACAACAGTTACTAGGCTTTACGACGCCGGAATACGTCTCTAGCCTAGACCTCTAGATGTTGTGCGTTAAGTTCCAAACCGTTGTTAGATTCATTGAATTTATTTTAAGTTGATCTTGTTTATGAAGTTTGCCTTTCGGGTTCCCCACGAGATGTAGATGTAATTCCTAAAATGCAATCTAAAGATGATAAACAAACTTTTTATCTCTTTTATGCAATGAAAATCCTAGCTACTAGGGAAAAGAAAGACAAAATCCTTTCACAAAGAGCAAAGAGCACACTGTAAATGCACTTTCATAAATCAAGCCAAACAGACTGTCTATATGCAAATGCACATGCATTTATTTGTTTTCGGCTTTCTTAGTATATGGATGCTAAAAAAAGAAAGTTGATATACAAATCTGAATTTCTTTTCAAGCGACAAATATAAACAAGCTTCTTTTCGAAATCAAAAATAGAGATGATTACGACACCTTACGATTTTGAAATGAATACTTGTTTTTGACACTAGAAAATTACAAATTCAGACCAAAAGAAATAGTAACAGGATAATCGACCATCAACAGTAACCAAACTTTCTCCTACGATCGAAATTGACACTTGCGACAGATTCAAATCAAAGGACGACAATATGACTATGCTACTTTTGCAAAGGAAAACTGTAAATGACTCAACAAACACACAAAAACATCTACAGTTCTTTTGTACAAAGGAGGCGGAATAACGGCAAGGAAAAGCGGTTTCAAACAGACATATACTGATCACAGGCAGCAAAATTCAGGAATAGAACTGGAAAGAATGATCCATAGAAACCACAACTGCAAAGATCTAGTCTGATCAGCGCACCTGTAACACAGAGAATCTGAAATGCAGCGCAGGTTGCCCACTCGGGAAGTGCACTGAAATTCAGAATCTCTGAACAGTACCTGAGCTGGGCCAGAAACGAGACTCTGTTCAGGTTCCAGGTCACAGTTTACAGTTCAATTCTTGGTTTTTGGCCGAGTAAAAAGCAATCAGTAATGCAACAATCAGGGGTAGATCTAAGGAGGATCTAAGAGCTATCACAAGGGCAATCAGATATTCTATGAATCAGTTGTTTAAATCATAAACAGATCCAGTGGATGGATTGAAGCAGCAGTTATCTACTTTGCATTTGTTATGGCAAATGCAGTTCGAATGCTACTTGTAAGTTTATGAAACAAACAACAAAGAATGATACACAAACAAACTAATTAGCTCCCAAGCGGAGTCGCCATTTTGTTACAGGGAAAAGTGTCTATTTAGAATTGCTCTATCCCACTAAGGTGTGACAGCTTCCTTAGAAACAAACAGAGAAAAGCTACTTATGTTTTTCCTTTATGAATTATAGATAGAGAGGAATAGAAAGACCAACCTCTGTCTTGTGCTAATCCTTTGATTCGATCCCTCTCTTCTTTGATAGTCCCCAGCTACCTGCTCCCTTGCACGCCCAGCTTCACAAAGTACCTGTAAGATCACAGAAGCATAGCACTATACAAAGACATGAATCTATATTCATAAACAATCTAGGATCCGATGTAAATTGACCATACAAATGTAACAAGCATCAATGATACAAAAGCATGGAGGAAAACTCAAATAGCTTTTATTGATAAACAAGAACAGATCCAGGAGGAGTTACAACCAGTTGTTCTGACCCAACATCAACCTCCCAGCAAAGAAGCCCCTCTTCACCTCAAACAAAGCTTAGATCACCCAACAATCTGATGTTTGTCTCTAGAAACCAACAGCAATTCCTTACAATATGAAAAATTCCAGCCTCTGGATCTCTGGGATGAGGGATCCATATATAGATATCTGTAAGGGGGATGAGTTAGCTTGTGATTTGATTAGTGTCTTCTCTCTAATAGTTCTTGCTTCCACTTGGAGACTGAGGGCCTCTTACTCATCCTTGGTCGAATTCAGTGAGGCAAGTGTCACAGGAGAAGATTCTGGAAGCTTCCATTGCCTCTCCACCTCGCGGAATGACACTGCCATTTGTCATTTCTCACCCATCGCACCCCACAGAAGGGACTTTTGAAATTCAACGCACCCCCACAATGCATTTGGGTGAGATGCAACGCACCTAGCCAGTGGAGCAGCTGTAATGATCTTGTTTTGACCAATTTTGAGTAGTTGTTCATGGAGAACTTCTGGGAGAAGATGTAATCTGTTGACCTTGTTCCTTTAGGGGTTAGAAAAACACTTTTAGGGACTTAGGAGCCCTTGGTTTATGGACATTTCATGCTTGGGGTTGTAGGGCACAAAAATGTCTATAACAAGGTTTTAACGAGTTTAACGACAAATATAACTCAGTACTTTTCAATTTTAGAGAATCTGAAAAGGAACGTAAAGGAAACTTCAAATATCCTTTTTTGTCATCAAATCCCTTAAGTCTGAAAAAGTATAAAATAATATGAAAGGGATGAATTTTCGGTAATTTTAACGAGCCGAACAAGACAAGCACTCGATCTTTTTGTGTAATAATCCCTCAGGTCCAAAACGATTAAAATCTAAAGGAGGGATAGCACTTCCGGTCACTTTAACGAGCTGGAGAGGCCAATGGCTCGGCGATCTTTTCATATTTTATGATTCAGTTGAGAAGAGCTTAAAGGAGACTCGTTTTTGAGGGACGAGTGATAAATTCAGGTAGCAGCTGATTCCAGGTAAGGTTTGGAATTTTCCAATCACGGCAGTGTCACAAGGATGGCTAACAAGATCACTCTTTGCAGCTGTTCCTCAAAAGGGGTAAACAATCAAGTGGAGGTGAATCATCGGCCAATACAGAGTGGAGGTGATGATGAGAACACGACCAAGGCTTTAAAGGCTAAAGTTATACATTCACGATGGTTATTTACTGGAAATTAGTTCATTTTTTAATGAGCTTAAACATGGGGGGAAACACTTGCTCATTGCTTATGTTTATTTTTAAACGAGCTTGAATTCTGCAATAAAACTGCTCGATATAATGGTCATTTCTTGACTTTACCATTAATGACTTTGTTCCTTCAAAGGTTGTGCTGCATGCTCAATTGCTTCATCAAACTAGTTAGAAATGAACAATACATGTCTAGAAAATGAGTTAAGACTAAAATTTTACTTGAATTACGTAAAAAGTAATTTAAAAGTTCTTTTACCCCTCATTTTACCATTTCATTTGAACTTTGGCTTGTTGGAGCTTTGGAGGTGCTTTCCCCCTTTGATTTTCACCAGCTGATTCCGGGAGATTCTGTGGACGATTCTTGGCACCGTCTAGACCAGGTAGGAGCTAACCCTGAGCTATTTCATTTCATCCTTTCCATTTTGCATTTTGAGCCTGATTTCTGGTTTTTCTGAGCCCCCGGGGTTTGAAAAACTCGCTCTGGCCCCATCGCACCCTTTCTACATCGAAAGGTCCATTGCATGTTGGCCTACTCACTGGACAGTTGACATGCAACGCACCTAGGACTAAGCTGGAGGTGCGATGGGCGCAAGGAGAGAAATTTGTGCACAGTTTTTAATGGAAATTTTTGCCTATTTCTCAACAAATCAGGATCTAACTCTTCTCTTGTTTGCTTTCAGAGATTTATTGGAGTAAGATGACTATTACATGGCGAGAACGTGAGCATGAAGTTGAGGACATGCTTGCTTTACATGATCCAGTTACAGTAAACGCATTGCGGAACTGTGGCCTGTTGAATTTTTTTCGCATCTCTAGCATGAGACAACAAATCAACTTGCTGCAGTATTTGATCGATGCTTGGGACCCTACCAGCGAGGTGCTCCAGATTAGGGGCAAATCCATCCCCTTGACTGTCATGGACATCTATTTTTTGACTGGCTTATCGAGGCGGGGTGCCCCTATCTCTTTATCAGGTTCAGCCCGTGGAGGTGAATCTATGAGAGATTATGTTCACAGGTATTGCAGAGAGGGATCTCAGCCGAGTAAAGATGGAAAGATCATCATCCGAGATGTCACTGACAAGTCTTTTAGGACCATTCTGTTCACTTTTGGTAGGATGGCTGGTGGTGTGGCTCTCCATGTGGCCAACTGGTCTTATATGCAGTATGCCTTAGAATGTCTTGAACCGAAGGTGTTCAACTGGTGTGATGCAGTATTCCTTGTGATGAAAGAACAGCTGACCAAGGTGAAAAACGGAAGATTGTAGAACTTTGGATATGGTTCTATTTTGACCGCCTTCGCCTTGGAAAAGATCCCACTGATGCAGCAGCAGTATATTTCACTTGGTTTGCCTCCACCGACTGAACCACGGATGCAGAGATGGGTCGACCATATGTCCAGACATGCTGGTCAGTCTTAGATTTCCTTTTTTGATACCTTCTTCAGGTGGTTCGATCGTCAGGAGATGGTTTTTTCCGAGTATCCATATGCTGGTATGGACTTCCGGGGTGACCCGGATTTGGTACTGCCGGCTGGCGAGCAGTGGGGTGCCATTGGTAAATTCTTTGACCATTTTTTATGTTTATCGTTTCTCTTTATAATGTCCTTGTGCTTTATTCTATCAAGACTAATCAGAACTCATGTGCTCATGCAGATATTGGTCCCGTTCGGCCAGTAATACGCCTGAGAGTGCCGGCCGCTGCTCCAGCAGGAGAGGCTGTGGGAAGGGGTATCCTTCGTGACCTTGATGTGGCCGAGCCTCTTTCAACATTATAGGATCAGGTCGAGGGCCTCACTCTCGATATTCCAGATGAGAGGACTGATGAGCTACCTCTGAGATTGCAGCGACATACCACTGGCGTGCCAAGTCGATGGACTAGGCTTTTACGCATGATTGCACAGGCGGTGACTTGTTATCACCAGCATCATTAGACTAGGGTTCCCCTAGCATTTTGAGTTTTGGGTCATTTGACCAATTTTGTCTTGGTTACAGAACATTATGTGTAAACCATAAACAATTATATATATATTTTTGATTTTTGGAGTTTTATTTTGGTTGAGTTATATGATCCGCATGCAAATATTGATGAAATGCTTCTTTTTATAAATGTTGCAAATGTCTATCTAACACATAATTTGCCAATGAGTCAGTTAATGTGTTTAAGCTTCTGGAAATACGATGATATTGAATAAAATCAAATTGCCTTTCCAAAATCTTGACCCTTAGGAACATGCGATAGATAGCTGGATATCGGACAAAGTAGATACCAGTGAGTTGTAGTATGACGAGCTGTGAGTCTAGCCTGACAACAAGTCGGCGTATGCCATGTGTGATGGCATCAGAGAGAATTTCTATCAACGCGCTATATTCAACAATGTTATTCGTTGATCGACCAATACATACCCCTCTGAAACTTACTAACTCGCCCTTGGATCAAAAATGGCCCAGGCTGCAGAAGATAGGTTCCGCGAACTACGACTTGATCCGTCGGCATATCCAACAAAAGATTCTAATAGGTTCGACATCTGTGACAAATGTAAAAAGTGGATTTACTTGACCAAAACGATTACCCTTAGCGGAAAAAAAAATGTAACAAAAGCATATAGGTTACCATACTGATTATGCATAGTAACGTTTAAGGTACAACCCGTTACGGGGTTGTGCCAGTGGAATTCCGTCGTAATCCATTAACTCGTAGGCTCCTTTTGCTAATACACATTTAACAATATAGAGGCCCATCCATAAAGACTTGAATTTACCTGCTCCTAATTTATCGGATTCTTGGTCATAAAGTAAGACCAGGTCACCTTCTGAGAAGATACAGGGTTTGACATTCTTGTCAAACTGCACCCTGACTTGTTTCTTATGGGCTTCATTAGCCAAAGTGGCATCACGATGGGTTCCATCCAATTGGATTAGTTCCAAGAAACGAGCCTCCTCTTCTGATGTTCCGGGGAGAAGGTCGATTGCGAGTTTAAGGGATGAGATTTCACACTGAACTGGTAAGATTTCTTCTAGGCCATACACCAGTTGGAAGGGTGTAAACCCGGTTGCATTCCTTACCGAGGTTCGGTATGCCCACAAGGCTGAGTACAGGATTAGGTGCCAACTCCTTTTGTGGACTCCAATCATCCGTTGCAACATGCGCTTCAGGACTTTGTTGATTGCTTCAACTTGTCCGTTGGCTTGCGGGTAGTATGGAGTAGAGCTGTCATGAGACAACCCTAATTTGGCAGCTAATTCGGCCATCATGTGATTGCGAAAATGCGATCCATGATCTGTGACTATAGCCTGTGGAACGCCGAATCTGGCGACTACATGATTGAAAAAGAAAAGGGCAGTTGTTTCACCAGTGTTATCTAATGTAGGCATCGCCTTGGCCCATTTGGTAAAATAGTCCACTGCAACTATGATATACCCATGCCCCTCGGTCAAGGTGGGGTTACATGTCATGAAATCGATGCCCCATTTGGCAAATGGCCCAACAGCAACTATTGGCTGCAGAGGTGTGGGTGGTTTTCTAGTTTTTCTATCGAAAATTTGACAGGCATGGCAACTTCTGACTGCGGTTATGAAATCTTTGAACATTGTTGGCCAGAAGTATCCTGCTCGTAAAAAATTTTGTGCCGAAGCGTAATCGGATTGATGCCCCCCACACGCGCCTGAATGGCAATCATTCAGGACTTTTTCGGCCTCCTCATGGGTGAGGCACCTCCTCAGAAGTGTATCGACACCACGACGGTAAAGTGTGTCACCGACGATCATGTAGTCTTTTGATTGGTATCGAATACGTTTTTGTTCGGAGCGGGAGGTATTAGGCGTATATTTTTGGGTTTGGAGATAAATGATTATATCTCCATACCACGGATTGCTTGAAGATATCAGAAACAAAGATTCATCCACGATTGTTTCTTTGGATGTTTCATCGTTGGACGACGATGGGAGATCACATAATAATTCTGCGAAAACCAGGGCTTTCTTTGACTTGGATTTTACAAATTCCAAATCAAACTCTTGTAGAATTGCTATCCATTTTGAATATTTGCCCCCCAGCAACTTTTGCGACAATATATAAGTCATGGGGTTGCAATCTGACAGAATGGTAGTTTTTCAAAAGAGGACATAGTGTCGAAATCTCTGTATCACTTGAACAGCTGCGAGCGCTAGATTTTCAACATAAGAATATTTGCTTTCTGTATCATTTAAGTTCTTACTTAAATAATATATAGGATGTTCAATTTCGTTATCTTCTTGAACTAAAACCATTGCGATGGTTGTATCCGCCGCAGCTAGATATAGGTTAAAGTCTTTTTGATAATCAGGAGCGTATATTAATGATGCTTTCATTAGGGATTCCTTTAAAGCATCAAAGGAAGCTTGCATGACCTGATCCCAGACGAAGGGCACTTCCTTTTTCAATAGACGTGTATAAACTTTAGCAAGTTCAGCGTAATTTGGAATGAACCTCCTCAGAGAGTTTGCTTTCCCTTGGAGTTTCCGTATCTGAAGCAAATTTGAAGGTGGAGGAAAATTTATGATTGCCTAAACCTTGCATGGGTTGAGACGAATACCATCCTTTGAGACTACAAAGCCAAGTAAGCGACCATAACTGACACAGAACACACATTTGTGTGCATTGAGTCGTATCTTGTAGTGTCGGCAACGTAGAAATATCGCTCTTAAATGCTGCGGATGATCAGTCCGCTTTCGTGAATGAGTCGGGAGGTCATCAAGATATGGTTGAATGATGTTTTTGATGTCATGGAAGGCATAATTCATTGCCCTCTAAAACATTGCCCCTGCGTTCTTTCAACCAAAGGGTAATTTGCGGTATGTGAATGTGCCCCATGGACAAATAAATGCAGTCTTTGACTGGTCTTGTGGGTGGATATTTATTTGATTATGCCCAGAGAATCCATCCATGAACGAAAAGGTTTCACATCCGGCTCATTCATCAATTATCTGGTCAATAAAGGGTGTAGGGTAGTTGTCTTTTGGACAAGCTTGGTTTACATCCCTATAATCGACACACACTCTAATCATTCCTTGGTTTTTCGTAATAGGAACAATGTTCGATATCCAATCGGTTAGAGGAACCGGGTAAATGAAACCAGCATGGAGAAGCTTTTCAACTTCTGCTTTGATGGCAGCGGCTTTCTTGGGGTGCACCTGCCATAGCCATTGTCATACTGGTTTGACATTTGGATACATCTTAATTTCGTGTTCAACTATACTCGAGTCAATGCCTGGCATTTCATCATATGACCAAGCAAAGACATCTCTAAATTCGCGAAAAAGAGCGTTATATATTTCAACTTCTGAAGGGGAACAACATTTGCCAACATAAATATTCTCTACAACATTTGTTTTGGTTGAGATATTTATGGTGATAGTCTCTTCAATGTTGGACAAGTTTCGCTTGGAATCCACCGTGTTTACAGTATTTGATAGGAAATCAAACACTGACGGACGATGAAAGTCATCAGGAGTATCTTCTTTACAAGTCGGAAGATGGGAACGATGGTGGTAATCTTCCCATGGTGCCCCTTCAATTACCATTGATTGAACAATTCCTTCGTCGGTGTAATGCACTTGCGACCAAGGATCTGAAGGGGTGCCATATTCCTTAGACCTATCTATCCAAACGCTTGATGAGCGTTGATTTGGGTTTTCCTCCCATGCCAGAAACATTGATTGCTACAATATTTCTATTGGGCTTGGAGGCAATACCTGCGTATGATCCATGTTTATATCGTTTCCTGAGATCTTTTCAATCGAAGATATCATATTGCAGGTTCCTACCGACGCTACTTCCACCAGATTGATTGGAGGCAGAAGGGAAAAAGTTCCCATTAATATAGGGTCTTTTAGTAGGCCTACTCCGATATTTTGAAGCGAATGGGGGCTTCCATGGATCATCGGAATGCTTCCCGTAACTTGGGAACCATTGGGGAGGAAAGTTTGTTGATCGACGATTGTAATCCCTCCTTGAAAGGGAAATGCAATCTTTCTAAAGTAGGTCGGCACAACCGCAGCCATAGCATATATCCATGGCCTTCCCAGTAGGATGCTGTAATCGAGGTTTCCGTCGATTACTTCGACATCTATTTCCACTGTTTCCCCCCCTAGTTCAACTTGCAAGTTACTTAGAATACCATATGGGGTATATGTTCATCCGTCAAATGATTTTAATGTTGTTGAAGACCTCGACAAGGTTGGAGATCCTAAAGTTTTCCAGCAACTCATCGACATAATACATGTAGATTCCCCCTCATCAATAATTGTTTGATGAACAATTTTGTTGAGGGCTTTCACTTGAATGAGGAAAGCTAGTTGAGCTGGTAACTGAGGATCGTATCCTTTATGATTAAAGGACACAAGATTAGAATCCTTTGGGTCTATCCCACCGATAGCTGATAATAAAGCCTGCTTTTGGGATGGGAAATTTTGCAGTACCTCAAGTGTCGACATAGCAGATGGCGATTGGGCCAGATCTTCCACTATATTATAATGTTGTGCCACTCTGGCACGAGGATTAAATGTTGACTTGTGTACTACTCCCTTTGGCGGTTTTATTGTTAGTTCAGGAATGATGGGTGGCACAACTTCTGTCGAAGTAGTTGTCGAACTACTAGGTTGATCTTTATCCTTGTTGTTCGACAGCTGTGGATTCTCATAAACTTTGTTCCTTGTCGATATTAAAGCATCATTTTGCTGTTTGGAAACTGACAACATCAGTTAATACCGCCGAGGTTTTTGAATTCTTACAGAATTTTTTAAGCTCAGCTTTAAATGGAAAGTCTTTTGTCCAATGATCCTCATCACATATTATGCATGGATTTCTTGGTTTCCTATCTCCAAGAGGGTTTGCAGAAGATTTTTCAGGTGATGATTCCTCATGTTTCTTCTTCTTCCCTTTCTTTTTCTTCTTGCCTCCTGGTTGCTTGGTTTCTTTGCCTTTATCAGTCGAGATGGCATTTACTTCCTAGGCGAGAAGTTCTTCCTTCACATTTTGACTGGAAATCTTACGGGCCTTTTTAGATGTAGCCTTTGTCGATTTCATGTCTGTCGTGCCAACCACACCATCACCGGCATGAGAGTCATTGTTCGATTTAGGAGGAGGGGGGACTGAAGATTCGAGTCTGCTATTGTAGAGCGTGCCAGACTGAGCATAAATCAAGTCTAAATATTGTGCACGAGAAATAACTTGCTCTTCAGTGATGACGCCTCCTTTTGCCACATCTTCTATAATGGAAGGTAACAAAGACTTAATAAACCATTTAGCTAAAAGCTGATCAGGAACATACGTTTTTACCATTCTACGACGACGTTGCCACTCATGAATATGATCGGATATGTGAGTGGCCGTTGTTTGCTTGAAATTGGTAAGAAGTTTCGTTCCCGTTTCATACCTTATCAGTAACTGAAAATGGGTTCAAATGGTTGTGGCTATGGCACTGAAGTTGTCAAATGAAGCTCTGGGTAATTCAATATACCATTTTGTTTCCGAACCAGTTAACGTCCTCTGAAAAAGGCAAAGCCTAATCGAATCATCGTTTAGGGTGTTTGATGAACACCACAGATGAAAGGTCATCACATGATTCGACGGATCCTCACCCGGATTTCCATTAAATTTAGGAATATCTGACGGAAGTTTATGCGGAATCGCTGGCCACCAAGGGGCGTAGGCAATTGGATCATTTGTTAATCGATTTAGATCCGGTAACTCTAAAGTTGCCACGAAGGGTAACTGTTGATTCAAGTTAGGCGAAGCATACCCAGGATAAGATGGAATCACCTGAGCAGTTGGTCTCTGCATACCAGCATAATGCATTTGATGCTGGTAACTTTGGTAAGGTTGATGGGCATAACCATTGTAGAATGATTGATTTTGACCATTTTGAATATACGGTTGCCCACTATTTGCAAAGATTTGTTGCTCAGATCCTTGGTATACCTGTTGGAATTGCGGTTGTTGGTATTGCACCAGCCATGGTTGCGAAGCCATGTGCTGTTGTCCAATACTGACTGTTTGACCAAGATGAGGGGTAATTGTACCCGTTTGGGCCTGTGTCATTCCACTAGTTGGCGATTGTGGCTGAGTCGCAGGGACAAGAGGCTATTGCATTACCACCTGAGAAACCTGAGGTTGGCATACAATAGGCAGCGCTTGTACTTGCGACACCGTCACAATAGTTGGCGTAGTCAGTATATTTGACATAGGTAAGCATTGTTGCATCGAATATACAACTCTTGGTTGTTGAGGTAGTATCGGTACCCAACCGCTAGATGTAATTCCAGCATAACCTGAATTTTGTTGTGAACTCCCGTATGGTTGTCCTCCCGGAGGAGACAATGAAAGGGTATACTGCCCCCCATACGGCGGTAATCCGGTACTTAAAGGTATGGTTTGCCCTTGAGGACCGGACTGCCCAAATTGACACCCTGAAGGATCAATTTGCTGAGACTCAACATAAGAGTTTCTAGATACTATTCCGGATGAACAAACAAGAATGAACCATACTGTCGAAATAGCCTCTGAGAGGGCCCCTTCTAGCGATTGAGAACTAGTTGGGACATATGGTATATCGGTGAACATTGTTGGAGTGACAGCAGGAAGTTTTGCCGTCGCTGTGTTGGATGACACAGTCCTAGATGTTAATGGTTGTTCAGACATTTCTAGTCTATCCAAAAGATTGCCTAGTGATTCTACAGGAGCTTCCGATGGTGGTAGACTAATTTATGATGAAGAAGGATACAGAGTGATCCCGACTCCAAATTGCGATGGAGTACTAGATGGAGGATCCTCCACAATATCTTCTATAGCAATCAAACTAGGTGGAAGAGGTAGATTGTCTGGTCCGTAAAATATTTCTGGTGCCGAAGAAGGTATGGAATCTGCAGCGACAGATGTTTTGGGAGTAACACCCTCCGAATTAGTTGTAGATGGAACTGGTTCAGTAACACAAGTGTTTACTCTCACACTAGGATCAATGCTAATGTCCTTCAGTGGTTGCTGAACTTCTTCTATAAAGGCAGGCATACCAGAAATGTTTGGAGTAACCGGAGTCTCTGATGGTGTTGGAACACTTGTTCTAACTTTACCAGGGGATTTGGAATCGGTTAAATGAGTTCGCTTTGTCAGTAATAGTTTCGATTCCGGAGACAAAGATGGTTGACTCGTAAGCCTCTGCGAACGATGGGGTTTCAATTGACTTTATTCCATGATTGCGGATTACTAGATCAACTAAAAATCAAGGGGAAGTATATTTCCGAATTAGATGAATTTTAGACGCTTTGACACAACTTGTTTTTTCAATTTTTAAGAGTCAAGAAAAAACAAAAGATGACTCTAGTCACCTTCGATTTTTAATGTGCCTGAAGTGACAAGTGCTCAGATGGACCTTTTCCGTTAAGGAGTCTGAAAATGAACGAAAGGGACTGCTCTGGAAATCTAAACAGAGGGATTACCAAACCAATCGCAAAACTGCAGAATACTTTTTACGGTACGACAGTCAATCTTCCCAAATGCTGTGTTCAGTGCATTACCATCAATAGGGCGGCAGACACGGCTTCCTATGGATAAAGGATTAAGCCTATTGTGGTCTCCCAAAATATAATCGACAGTACGTTGGAGCACAAGTTCGTACTGGCACTTATCGTCTCAAAGTGGAGGAATCACCCAACCAACAGTGAAAACAACAGTTACCAGGTTTTACGACGCTGGAATACGTCTCTAGCATAGACTTCTAGATGTTGTGTGTTAGGTTCCAAAGCGTTGTTAGATTCATTAAATTTATTTTATAGTTGATCTTGCTTAAGAAATTTTCCTTTCAAGTTCACCGCGTGATGTAGATGTACAATTCCTAAAATGCAATCTAAGATGATAAACCGTCGTTTAATCTTCTTTTTGCAAATGAAAATCCTAGCTACTAAGGAAAGAGAGATGGCGTTCTTTTAACAAAGAGCAAAGAGCAAACACTATATGCACTGTCCTAAATCAAACCAACAAACAGTCTAAATGCAAATGCACATGCACATATTTGTTTTCAGCCTTCTTAATGTGTAAATGGCAAAAAGAAAGCTAATGCACAAATCTAAATTATTTTTCAAAGTGACAATTACTAACAAGTTTCTTTTCAAAACAAAATGAGGACACTGACAACACTTTGCGATTTGGAATTGAAAACTTGCTTTCGACACTAGAAAAACTACTAATTCAGATCAAATACAATAGTAGCAGGGTAATTTACTATCAAGATGAATCAGACTCTCTTCTATGACTGAAAACGACACTTGCGACACTTTCAAATCAAGAAACGACAGTACCTGTAGAATCAAAGCAGCATAACACTATACGAGAACATAGATCTATTACCATAAACAATATAGGATCAGATGTAAATTGACCATATAAATGCATAAAACATAAATCATACAAGAGTATGGAGGAAAACTTGAATAGATTTATTGATAATCAAGAAAGAGCCAAGAGAATTACAACCAATTGTTCTGACCCAACGTCATCCTCTCAGCAAGTAAGCCCTTCTTCACCTCATGAAAAGCTTAGATCACCCAACACTATGATGTTGCCTCAAGAAACCAACAACAATTCCTTACAAGATGAAAAATTCCAGCCTCTGGATCTCTGGGATGAGGGATCCATATATAGATGTCTGCAAGGGAGATGAGTCAGCTTGTGATTTGATTAGTGTCTTCCCTCTGATAGTTCTTGATTCCACTTGGAGATTAATGATCTCTTACTCATCCCTGGTCGAATTCAGATAGGCAAGTGTCACAGGAGAAGTTTCTGGAAGATTCCATGCTTCTCCACCTTGCAGATTGACCCTGCCATTTGTCCCTTCTCACCCATTGCACCCCATAGAAGGCCTTTTTGAAATGCAACACACCTACTATGTGTATTTAGGTGGGATGCAATGCACTTTTCCTATGGAGCAAGTGAAATGGTCCAGTTTTGACCAGTTCTGAGTAGTTTTTCATGGAGAACTTCTAGGAGATGCTGTAATCAGTTGACCTTGTTATTTTAGGGGTTGGAACAACACCTTTAGGGACTTAGGAGCCCTTGGTTTATGGACATTTTATGCTTGGGGTTGCAGTGCCCAAAAATATCTATAACAGGGCTTATCAATGTACTTCTCTTATTCATCCTTGGAGCCTCCATGAAAGTATTTGGTCATCCTTTGTGGACCCTAAATAGATAGATTAGGTGCTTACACGCTTCTGTAATTAGTCTTACTACTATGTCTACCCAAATTAGCTTAAGTATTGGTTAAATTTAACATGTATTATGATTATATTTATATAAACATATATTCTTCCTTGTGTTCATATGAAAAAGTGAAATACATAGATTCACGCAACAATATAAGATTAATTCACAACTCCATTATTCAACATATCATAATTGCAACATTTATAACAAAAGTAAAATAACGCATACACAGATGGAAAGTACATAGTAATTTCAAATACTTCTTACTGATGATTCAGATTCCCAATACAGACTCTAACTGCCCTGTGCACATAGCTGTAGGGGTCCATGCACTTAGCTACGGACTTCTACCCTAGGCCTCTGGGCACTCAGCTGCAGAGCCTCTTCCTACACTAAGACTCTTGCTCTTAGCTCTTTACAGACTCATCAAGTACTTCTACTTCACTTTTTCCTCTACTCTACTCCCCTAGAATCCTCTTAAGACCTCCTTTTTATATAATCCCATGGTTTGCGAACCAAGGGCGGATCTCCAAAATCAACACAACCTATCTAGAATAAGGGCGGAAAACCCCTTTTGACTTTAGATATCTTCATGCTCCATGACAACAAAATGCGGAGACTTTACATTTCTTTATACAACTTAGGGCCTTCTCCTCAAAATTTGGGTTGTTAACAGCAAAATTGACCCGCAGGGGACCTATTCCCAACACTCAACAACCTACTGTGAAGTAGGAAATGTTCCCTTTGTGAATAGAGGCAATCCCTCTAGCCCTATAGTGGGTCTAGTCACAACAAAACAAAACAACAATCAATTTCCTTAAACAGTCATCGTTGAAGGCCTACCTCAAACCGGTGTTCAAAGAAGCTTCCATTGCGCTGCCCCAGCTATCTTTTCCTATTCTTTAATGAGAAATCAACTTGAAACAACATAAGAGAACAATAGAACACGTAACCGTGAACAACAATGATCTATTTACTTACAAGGTCAAGGAACCATAAGCTATCAAGAATATTATACACAAGACATAGGAAACCATCATTGATTGTATTAGAATAAATCAAAGGCAAAGCTTACAACCAAGCCTTGACGTCGCAAGCCTTCTCGAAGGGTCCAGTCGGTATGTTTCTTCAAGAATTCACTCTCAAGAATGGATCTCCCACATGGATGGTAACTCTCTCTCTCACTCACAAACTCTAATACAAGGCTAAGACACCCCACAACCAATTGCTAAGCTATCAACAATTCACACTGCAAACTCACACCAAAGCTAGCTAATTTGCTTCAATCTGATACCAAGCACTAGGAACTAGCAACCAGTAACTAGCTAATCATAGCAATGGTGAGTGCTTTATAGGAGGAGGAGCCTCCATGAAATGAGGGAGAGAGAGCTTATCCTCAACGTAGGTTTCACAAAAGGTGGAACTGCCATCCCAGAGGAGGAAAGATGACCCAATCTGACCCAACAACTAGTTCTAGAATCACCCAGAAGGCCAACTATTTGAACCAATTCGCCAAATCTGGATCGTTGCAAGTCATAAACTAGGGCTTGGCGACGACATCGTAATGAAGAAATGTGTTCGAACCAATCATAACAATTAATATCTTGAGGACTTGCATCCAGCCCTAAAATTTGACCATCACAGGAAAAATGTGTACATTTCCGACGACGGCGTGACATTATAGTTCAACACAGAGAATTTTTGCAAGGATAATGATGCTTACTTGCGATGATGCAGAAACATATGTAAAAGGGTCAATCTTAAGGATTAGAGAGCACTTTCTTTATCTTATTAAATGAGTAGGAAGATATGGACATGTTTATATGATGTACGACACAGTTGAGATGTTGCTTGGGCACTGATATGAGTGACGGTGACAAATTACTATGTAACACCTACGCCGAATCTATAGATGATGAGGAATGAACCCCACGAGGAAGATCAAAGCATTAACATTATGCTGAGAAGTGGAATGAAGCCTGGTACTGATAAAGGTAAATAGCCTAAAGAAGAAGGATGGGTTTGCAAAGCACTAGATAAAGAAGCCGGCTTTGACCTAGACAATGCGAATGAAACTTTTATTGAAGCCAAGAAGTGATTTGCAGATGCCTCCACCTCGGGAAGCCAAGGAAAGATGCAAGAAATAAATGCGCTTACAGATTTTGATCCTTTTGTACTCACTACGTTTTTGGAGAGATGCATGAAACTGTTGTGTGATAGTTATGGAAGGACTACAAGAATCAATAAATAAATGTGCCAGCAAGGAAAATGCCCATGGTGAACACCGCACGGCCAAAACGATTGTCAAGCATAAGGCTCGAATAGGGTGAGAGATGAGGCTAACCACAGAGATAGGTGATTATGAAATGGATCAGGTTATCTCAGATTTGGGGTCTGATGCGAACGTATTACAAAAATATACATGGGAAAGTATGGGGAGACCTCCGCTATAGTGGTCTCCGATTCAGCTCAGGATGGTGAACTAGTAGAAAATCATCCCCATGGGATGGTTATATGGTGTAATAGTTGATACTGAAGGTGCGAGCGCAGTGGTAGACTTTGAAGTTATAGAAACCATTGATGACATTAATCCCTACCCCACGCCCCAAGGAATTCACTGGGCTATTAATAGGAATGGGGTCATTAATTTGAAGAAAAGAATGATGTCGTTTGAAAGAAAGTCACTTCGGGTTATAGCACCACCGGATTCTACAGAATGGTATGCTATACTAAACCATTCTATGATTATGAATAAAGTGATGATGAACTGGATCAGATTTACAAGATAACAATACAAGATTAGAACTGGATCAATCCAACAATAAATGGATGGATTTCATGGGACCGAGAGAGTTCCTTCACCTCTGATTCAAACGAGGAGTTAGAGCATTGGAAAAATCACTTACATGAAGTTTCTACATTGTGATGCAATATGATGACGAAGTCGTTGTGCTGTGTTTTGTCGGAGGTAAGAAAATTACCTTATTATGATGGTTTAACTGATGTAGAACTATTTTTGGAGGAATTTAAACGTGAGGTCCCTGAGGACCACCGCTTCCAAGCATTAGAGTTGGAACTGTGCGCTACAACGACACGATGGTGGGGTACGCATAAGGATAGTTTTGCTGGATGGTGAGATTACATAAGAATGATGAAGCTACAGTTTGGATGTGTTAACACTAGAATGACTAAGAAATATAATAGAAGGGATGACCTGTGTGATCACCTAGAGAAATGGACTAAAGTGTGGGGAAAAAAACCTCAGCTAGGGTGGGTACACTTATTTTTCCACACCTTGGATACCATCCCCATGAACTCATATCTTGAAACGGAGCTCTGCCATGGCACCATAGAATGGGATGTATTGAAGGAAGGGCTCTGATTGACTTTCAATTTTGAGGACGGGTTTGCAAGAATTGATAAAGCATTGCAGTAAATTAAAGCGGTTATCTTTAGAACACCGACAGATCCTATGGAATGGACCCAACCAGACTGGAGTACCTTGCTGCGCCACACACTAGAATGATATAATGTGACTATTGAAGAGGAAGAAGAAGACCCAGGAACATCAATATTCCAAAAGCAGAAGGACATCGCAAAGTCAAGGGCCAGAAATAGAAAACCCAGACATCACCACACCTTTGAAAACAAAGCAAGTAAACATTGGCACGGAAGAAGAACCGAAGTTCATGAAAACTAGAGATTACTGGGATGACACTACAGTAGATAAAGTTGTTGAATGACTCCGTGAATACCAGGATCTGTTTCCAACTAAGTTTTCATATCAAAAGGGCATAATCGATGAATTTGGAATTATGAAGATCACACTGAAGACAGATGTGAAGCCTATTAAATAGAGGTCTTACCGCCTTAATCCTAGGTATAATGAAAAGTTCCTCCAGGAGTTGGATAAGATGCTAGATGCAGGCATCATAGAACCTGTTAAAGAATCTGACTGGGTGAGCCCGATGGTGGTTTAAGAAAAGGAACAAAAACGTGAAATAAGGATATGTGTAGATTTGCGGAAGCTTAATGGTGCATGTGTCCACAATTCATTTCCAATGGGTTTTCAGGGTATCATCAAATCCAGATCATGCCAGAGGATAGAAGAAAAATGACCTTGGCAATGGAGTGGAGTTTTTTTCAGTACATTGTATTGCCATTTGGACTAAAGAATGCACCTGCAATATTTTCCCGCATAGTAATTGCAGCATTCAAGGAGTTCATTCATAATTTTTTGTAGGTATACTTTTATGACTAGACATGTTTGGATTAGTGAAGCGCCATGTAGCAAGTCTGTGCCTGATATTGGATAGGTGTCGCATATACCAGATCACGCTGAATTTGAAAAAATGCATATTCTATGTTCCTTTTTGGATCTTGCTAGGTCATGTTGTGTGCAAGCAAGGATTGATGGTGGACCCCACAAATATTGTGGTAATTGTGAACTTAGAGGCCCCTAGGAACATTAAATAGTTGTGCGCATGCTGGGACATACGAGAAACTATAAAAACTTTATTAAAGCCTATGCTCAAATTACTGCACCCATGGAGAAACTGTTGAAGAAGGACACAACATTCTGTTGGGATGAAGAATGTTAGCGCAACTTTTTGATAGAAAAGATGGTCACTACAATGATTTTAGTATTTCCAGATTGGAAAAATGAGTTTCATGTGCATGTGGATGCTTCTTTCATTACGTTGGGTGCAGTACTAACACAAGTCAGTGAAGAAGAAATGGACCATCCTATAGCCTTCACAAGTAGAAAGTTATCTAAGGTTGAGAAAAATTATTCAATGACTGAGAGCGAAGGGTTGGCCGTAGTCTACATGCTGCAAAAATTCAGACATTATCTATTAGGAGGGAATTTCAAGGTGTACACAGATCATTCTGCCTTGAAATACCTAGTCAAAAAAGTCTGTGTTGGGGGGGAAGATCTGCATATGGTCGCTATTATTTCAGGAGTATGACTTTGAAGTCATTGTGAAGCCAGGGAGGTTGAATGCCAGATCTGACCATCTATCATGAATCTAAATAGGAGAAGAACATAATAATTTGGAGGAACTGTTTCCATATGCGCAACTCTTTGCGGTGCGTGTAGTGGATGACCATTTTGTAGACATTATTCATTTCTTGACCATGGGGATGACACTCGAAGGATATATGAGGCAATAGAAGAAGGAATTATTATTTCATGCAACCGATTTTTTAGTTATTTCACGACCGAAGATATGTGCCAGGCATTGAGCGGGACAACATCCTCAGTGAAGCTCATGTGGGCGCTGGGGGAGGCCATTATGTAGGCAAGGAAACTGTGAAAAAGATTTTGTGCGCAGGTCTATGGTGGCCAACATTGCATAAATATTACAAGGCATATTATAAGGCATGTGATGCATGTCAAAGAACTGGTAGACTATCGCGAAGAAATGAGCTACCACTACACCCTCAAGTATCTTTGTATCCCTTTGAGAAGTGGGCAATTGATTTTGTGGGGCCAATTCAACCCCCTCGAAAGAAAATGGGTGTGTGCTATATTATCACTGCGACAGAATATCTAACCAGATGGGTAGAAGCACAGGCGATTAAGGATTGTACAAGAGCTACAACAAAAAATTCTTGTTTGAGTATGCCTTAACTAGATTTGGATGCTCGAAAGTGTTGATGAGTGATAGGGGTACACATTTTCTGAACAAAATGATCAACACGTTGACTAAGGAATTCTAGGTCTACCATCAAAAGAGTACACCCTATCACCCATAGGTGAATGGAACTGCTGAAGGCTTTAACAAGATTTTGGAGAATGCACTGACAAAGATATGCAACACGCAGTGGAATGAATGGGATGTGCGTGTACCTGTAGTATTGTAGGCTTATAGGACTACTTGTAAGAAGCTGACACGACAAACATCGTTCATATTAGTATATGGGGTCGATGCTGTAATGCCGATGGAATACATTGTGCCTAGTCTACACATTACAACTTTAATGATTATGGTGGACTGTGAGGCCTTGGAGGAACGCCTTGCACATCTGATGGAGCTTGAAGAAGATCTATTTTTGGTAGGATTCCATTAATAAGTATAGAAGGAACACGAAAAATAATTGCATTATCTCCATATCAAGCTTTGAACGTTCAAGGTAAACGATCTTATCCTGTTATATGATAGTAAATTCACTAAGTTTCTCTGTAAATTCTAGATGCATTAGTTAGGGCCATATATTTTCAAAGAAGTTACAGATGGTGGCACAGTTCAGCTCGTGAAGCTGAATGGGGAACCCTTCCTAGGAAGAGTGAATGGGATCAGATTGAAGTTGTATATAGGGGATCCTACGCAATGACTATATGGAACCCGGATAGTCTTAGTGCTCGAGGCAGTTGAAAGAGAGCGCGAGACTATAAACTACACTTCCCCGTTTAAAGGACAAAGTAGCAAGAAGGTTGCACGAAGAGTGACGAAGATGCAACTAATGAAGCTGCACTTAAGAAGCTGACCCAAAAGGGAAGGTATGTGCAGCCCAACAGGAAAATGATTGTTGAAGTCATTGTTCGTGACTTGATAGCCATAAGACGGTTAGGAGGAGTGGGGTGGTGGAAATTGAGGTAAAAATATTTGAAGATCTGCTGCCAAAACAACATTTATTATTAGATTTTGGGGGGGGAATGATCGGATTTGAATTCAAAAACCCCTATAAATTATGTGTGTTGGTCCAATAGAGAACACTTTGTGCTCTAGTATTTTTTGTTGAATTTTTCTTCTACAACTGAGTGTGCAGAGGCCTAGTAGAGTCTGCAGCTGAGTGCGTGGACCCCTACAGCTGTGTGTGCAAGGCGGAGTCGAGTCTATACTTGGGATTGGAAGTTAATAAAGAGAAGTTTATTATGTGCATCTGTTCTTGGATCCGTCTTTTGATGTTATGCATTACTTTTACTCTATTTATTTACTACGCACAATTGGTAAATACTTGTATGAATTCTTATATATGAGAATTATCTAAGTAATCAGCTAACAGATCTTAATTAAGGAAGATTAAGGTAAATAACATAGGTTGCGTGGTGGCTAGAACTACACAAAGACTGTATCATGGGGCGCGGGGTGCTCACTAGTGCGTGTAGCGTAGTAAGCGTGAAGGTTGGACCGTGTACCAAGCACCTCATATCAGACATCCCCAGGGTGCGGAAACCTAGTTCGAGCACCCTTCCATACTACTTCGGGTGAGACCTCAGTCCATGCTCTGTAGATTGTTTCCGAAAGGGCCAGTGGTACCAGGATTTGCTTGGCTAAATCACTTCTGAACCTGGGTCAGGCCCCACTAAGCCAACAAATGGTTCCATTGCTAGGACCAGGATCTACATAAGGGATTTCTAATGTCGTGCCACTAGAACCCAACAAAGAAGGAAATTGGAGAGCAATTGGACAAGAAGATTCACGAATTCATGACACAGGAAAACAAAACTCCACAAGTATCTAAGGAAAAGTGGTTGGAGCACTACATGTATATGGAAATCCATGAGATTTTCTTTGCCTCCTTTCCTTCTGAGTTGTATGAGTGGATTGTGAAGTTAGCCGACAGCGAGGGAAGGTGTAGGCTCAACAAACCAATAGTGTGGACTCCGGAATTAGTGCGTAGACTAGAAGCATCAGAAGATAAGATCGCGCGAGCTATGGACCATTGGCTCGACTGGATAATAGGGGATTTGTCATTGAGTTTGCGTAGACATGACCATGAGCTACAACAAGATAGAATGACGCTTTCTCAAAGGACCGCGAGGTAAGTATATTAAATCTTTGAATACTTGGATTAAGATGCTATTGTGTGAAAATGGGGTCACGCAAATACATTAATGTTTGGGACTACGTGGACTGGAAAGATCTGCAAGAGTAGCAAAAAATTAGAAAACAGTCCCTTAATTTCACCCTCACGAGAGAGCGAGGAAGAGCTTGCTAATGTCTTGCCGAGAAGCATAGTCGGTTTGATAAGGCAACGCATTTTGCGGTTACCACTCCCACCCAAAGCACCACCTGCTTCACCTCCCTTACCTCCATCTCCAACCACTCCACCTCCACCACCTTCATAGTTCAGTATGGCGAGCGCAATCAAAAAACCAGTATTCAGAGGAGTAGGGAATGAAGATCTGGACCAATTCTAGTTTGTGGTAAGAGCAGTATGGGAAGCACAAGGTGTTATGGATGATAGTATTTAGAAGGATACATTGTTGAGCACACTGCAGGATCACAAATTAACATGGTATATCAAGCACTCTAACGACCACCCAAATGTAAGGATAGCAGAGATCCAAAATGCGCTGAATAGGGAATTTAGCAGGCCAAAGTCAGAAACATAATCAATCATCGGGTTTAAAGAAATCGCAATGCTCCTGGGTGAGACTCCCTAGGATCTGGATCAACAGTTAAAGAGTACGATCCGCGAAGCCAATATGACATTGACAGATGGACATCATCGTGCATGGTTTGTAGCATCTCTGACATCGCACTTGAGGATGGCATTGTCACAACAGAAGCTTTCCACCCAGGCCAAAGTGTTGGAAATGGCAATGAGATTACATGAGACCCTAATACAAGATTTGTTGGCTTAGTGGGGCCTGACCTAGGTCCAGAAGTGATTTAGCCAATAAAATCCCGGTACTATTGGCCCTTTTGGCAATAGTCCGTGGAGCGCAGACTGAGGTCTCACCCGAAGTAGTATGGGAGGGTGCTAGAACTAGGTTTCTGCACCCTGGGGATGTCTAATATGAGGTTCTTGGTATGCATTCCAACCTTTGCACTTACTGTGCTACACGCACTAGTGGGCACCCATGTCCCGTGATATAGTCTTTGCGTAGTTCTAGCTGCCACGCAACCCGTGTCATTTACCCAAGTCTTCCTTAATTAAGCTTTGTTAACTGATTACTTAGATTATTTTCATATATAAGCATTTATACAAGTATTTACCAATTGCACACAGTAAATAAACATAGTAAAAGTAATGCATAACATCAAAAGACGGATCCAAGAACAGATGCACAGAATAAACTTCTCTTTATTAACTTCCAATCCCAAGTACAGACCCAGCTCTGCCCTGCACACTCAGCTATAGGGGTCCATGCACTCAGCTACAGGCTCTGTTAGGCCTCTGTGCACTTAGCTACAGAGCCTCTTCCTACTACTATGACCCAGTACACTTTAGATCCAACTCTAATCTTGAACCATGCCTGTGCTATTCTCCCATTCATTACTTCCTTTACAACTTAGAGCCTCGCTCTATTTATACAATCCCATGTTCCGCGGACCATGGGTAGGTCGACACAACGTTACATTAAATTACAACATTTTAGGGCACATAGCCTTATGACTCATCCTAGACTTCACACTCTGTACCCGCAATTCGCAGAGTCTTACAATATACTTGACCAAACTTGGGTTTTGAGCCCCAAAAACATGGTATGGGGGATCCCATGCCCAACACGAGGCTACCAAAGTATATCCCTCAATAGAAAGGAAAATCGAAGGTAACGAAGGACCCTAATACCAAGAAGTTTATAGTGGCCATGCCCCTATGTTGTTGGGAAAAGTATCCAATACGGAATGACCCTATCCCACTCTAAGGGTGATAGTACCTCAGCAATAACTGAATGCAAAGCTATTCAAGATTACTTCTTTATGAGATGTAAGAGAGGGGAGAAAGAGATCCACTAACCGTTGTCTTCCGCTAATGTTTGATCCAACCTTCTCTCCTTGCTGCTTGCTCCCAGCTCCTTGCTCTTTCACTGGCCCAGCTACACAAAGATCCTGCAAAAGCACAAGAAAGGGAAACTACAAGAAGCATACATCCATAATTGATTCAAGGATTAGAATAAATCAAATATACAAGCATCAATACGCCACAGAGACACATGCATATAGAAGAACCTCAAATGCTTTATTAATGGAAGAAGTAAAGTTCTGAGAGTGTTACAACCATAATAGGCCCAATCCAGCAACACCTCCCAGCAAAAAGAAATCTCCTCCTCACCTCCCTCAAGGCAATCACCCAATAGTTCTATACTCAAACCAACAACACTTCCTTACATTCACAAGATTCCAGCCTCTCTAGACCTCATGAGAGAGCTCTATATATAGGAGATTTGGAGAAAGGATGAGTCAGCTTGAGTTTGGCATGAAGCTGACTAATGTCCTCTCCCACTTCAGTTATACTTCAGTTCTTGAGTCCACTTGGAGTTTCTTGCTTCCACTTGGAGATCTAGATCCTCTTACTCATCACAAGGCGAATTCCCTGATCCAAGTGTCATTTTGGAAGCTTCCTGGGCATTTGACACCTTGCAGAATGACTGTGCCACTTGGCCAATCTCGCCCAGCGCAGGTAGCCTTCATTAGATTTGACATTCAGCGCAGGTACAGAGTGGAGCAGTTGACATTTAGCGCAGATGCTCAGTGGAGCAGTTGACATGATCCAGAATTAGCTTGTTTTTGAGTGTTTTCAGGTGGAGAACTGATTTTTAGTGCTGTGGTTTGCTGACCTTGTTCCTCTAGGGGTAGTAACAACATGTTTAGGGACTTTGGATCCCTTAGATTATCGACATTTCATGCTTCATGCTGTAAGGCACAAAAATGTCTATAACACCCTATTGCCTGAGCAAGTCCCTTTCGAAGTTCCTCGGCTCGCACAGATTCCATTATTAAAAATGGATGATTGGGACCTCGCAGACCACACTATGTTTCCACATTTGGTGATGGACAAATATATGTGGTTGGTATATTATGAAGAAATGGTTTTACAGCATTAGAGATGATGGAATGGATCCACATTGTTGAGAAATCAGGGTTTCTCAATCTGTTGTCAGTGCCAGATTACCACTGCACCTACATTAATACGATATGTGTGTGCCAGCTCCTAATGCTGGTAAGTGATGGGTTCTTATGGCTAGGAGAGCCTATCCCCATCACGGACATGTTGATTCATAGAATCACGCAACTACCTTACGACAGCGTGAACCTTGCAAAGGAGTTTGGAGGGAATATTGGCGCGAAAGAACTTGCAGATAAGATGAAGAAGGATTATGACCTCCTGAAGAAGTTGCGAGGGTATTCCATTCTCTCCATAACATACCAGGAATTTCAATTTTCTCCCCATATTCTAATTGGGAAGGGTATGAGGAAATTCCATGCAGACGAAGTTCCAATGCCAGTAGATTCACTTGCTGCATAGTGCATGAAAGGCATACAATTTAATTGTGTTCGATACCATTGTTAGGAGTTCCTAGCGAACTGCCGCAAGGCCCAAGATGAAACCAAGTTGTTCCACTATGGATGGTTTCTACAATCAATTTTTCTCGTTGCATGGAGATTGTTGGAGGATAGATAATTTCCTTTGCTCGAGGAACGATTGATGAAGGAAGCGCAATTTTCCTCCTTATGGTCTACAAAGGATGTCACACATATTACAGAGACACAAATATTTTGGACTTTTGTGGAAATTGATCTCCATATGGAAATCAATTAGTTTTCAAGGGGTTCCCCAACCTTTTTCACGCAGCTGTCAGCCTACGTGACTTTCAAGGCTTTCATAGAGTCTACATCTAGGCACGAAAGGATCTAGAGAAGAAATGGCACTAGTTTCCTATTTCGTGTCAGAAACAGATGTGCAATAGGTCATAGGGTTATGGCCTATAGAATGGTGCACTCCATTAGAAGTATATTTTGGAACAAGCATGGGCATAGAAATTTTTTCTACGTAGAAATGAAAGGCGGTTGCTAAGCAAGTTGCACGTACCATAGTAGAACAGAGAAAGAAGGAAAATACAGAAAAGGCTCGCATAGAGCAAGAACATGCTACTAATGAGTAGGCAGAGCAATAGCAGCATGAGTCACAGAAAGGTTATAAGTCACCTTTTCTGGAGACAGAGGAAGAAGAACTTTCAAGACAAGGTGGCAAAGGTGATGAAGGGAAGCACACCCCCTTCATTTTGAAAAGACATGGAATGGAGCAGAAGGGTGGAACACGAAAGAAGTAGAAATCTAATAAAACATGGGTTGATCCCATGGTATTAACAGAGGGTGATCTCGATGAGATCAGAGATAAAATTTGGGAGACCACAACCAAAGTGTTGTAGAAGTTTGAGCAACGATACATCCAGATGCTTACTGGCATCCAAAATTATCTGCATGAGTTGCAAGTCCAAGAAACCAAAATTCCGGAAGATGTTGGGAAGGTGGGCAATGCGTAAGCTAGTCTAGCTCGAGGAAAAAGTACAGTCGTGACGATGGAATAGCTGCAGGATGTCACAGTCTTCCCTTTTCTTAAAGGGTCAGTCCGTGCCAAGATAAATGAACAGCGCGTGGTGCTTCAAGAAATCAAGAACATGGGACTAAAGCTTGTTGCACTTCCACTTGAGTCTCTACATGAATTACATTAGGGGTCATGGAAGAGCTCAGGATAAAAAAAAAACGATCACTCGCTACCGTCATTGAGTTCAAATTCAATAATCAACAACTGTTCTTTGAGAAGACGCAGGCTCTGAAGGAAAAGGAGACACTACAGGCATGTAGTTCATGTTTGGATTCAGTAGTAGCAGAGGCATGTAAGTCAGTGCCTGAAGTTCACATCCCGTAGGATGCACAGCTTGAAGCCAAAGTTATAAAATTAGCCGTTGATGTGTGTCAGGCTAGAGTATAAGTTGGATGAGTCACTTTCGAGTTCAACATAAAGATTGTTGAGATGCAGTTAAACTTGTAGCCCATAACTCCGCCTGAGGTCTGGGAGTAGCGCAGAGTCACAATTAAGGAAGACATGGCTACCTTGGCTACCAAAACCACTGACTATGCAACACTGTTTAATCAGGCTATGGAGTTGTTGACCACTTTGCAAGAGGATCCAAACCTGCATAAATTGAACACAAAAGTAAGGGAGATGCAATGCTACTATGATGAGGTCAAGGTGATTGCGCACACCCTAGCACTAGTGCAATGCCTTTCCAAGTTATAGGAAGGGAAATAGCTATTGGCATAGGTAGAGGAAGCACAGAAGAAAGAGGCCTTGCTAAAGGCCAAGTTGCAGCCTTTGTTGGATGAGGCTTATCAGATCATGCTCTCCATTCAATATAAGATTAAGGGACTGCAACAGACACAACGGATGATGAGATTGGAAATAGAAGGACCAACCACTGAAAAGTTGGTCGAGGAATTTTGACAGGCAGCAACACAGAGCACTATTGAAGTTGCAGTGATCTAGGTGGAGGCTGGGGACCTTCGAACTAAGATTGCGGCACCAGTAGAGTGACTCGATGGCAAGTCACGATACTTGTGTTGGGGGCCTGTTGGGATGGGGTCCCCTGGGTTAGTTTGGGATTAAGATAATCCAAATTGTGGTACATTTTTTGTAAATAATGTAAAGTCTCCGTGATTTGAGGATGCAGAGCGCGTAGATGATTAGGAGTCAAAGGGGCTTAGCCCCTTGTTTTTGATAAGTTTTGAGTTGGTTATTGAGATTCACCCATGGTCCGCAGACCATGGCATTGTATGAAGAAAGTATATAAATAGTGAGTCTTAGTGAAAGAGAAGAGGAGAGGACTAAGAAAGAATTGAGATAAGGAATTGGGTCGATTGAAGAGTCTAGGGAAGGAAGGCTCTAAGTCCTATGCTTAGGTAGAGAAGGAAAGGCTCTACAGCTGGGTGCGTAAAGGCCTAGGTAGAGTCCACAACTGAGTTCATGGACCCTTGCAGCTATGTGCGCAGGGAAATTTTGAGTTTGTAATATGTGAATTGAGATCAATAAAGACAAGTTTCTGAAGAATTATTGAGTATTTATGTTCATGACTATTTATGTTATATGTCGTTGATTAATGACTCATGTTATGAAATATTGATTGAATTCTATGTGACTCTCCTAAATAAGTCTTAATAGGGTATGTAATGAATGTTTAAATTATTTCACGAAGACGTTGGTGATTCCTCATATGTTTATTAATAGCTTAAGAAGATCTGCCAAAACACTAATATAGGATTTCTTTTTCATGCACGTAAGTAGGTAAATTAATTGTTAAAGGTACATAAGGATTGATCAGAGACCTTCATGAAGGTATGAAGTCTATTTTAACATATTTGCAGTAATGTGCCCTAAGGTTTTATCAATCTGCGTGAAGGTATATCCAAGGCGCTGGAAGACATCACACTAGTCTCTGGATGCAGAAACTTGGTTCTTGCATCCCCCCATACTGCTTCGGGTGAGACTACATCCTGCGCTACACGGGTTGCTTCCGAAAGGGCCAGTAGTTTAGGGTTTTGTTGGTTGGCGCAACTAACTCTGAACCTAGGTTAGGACCCCCTAAGCCGACACACTCATCTCTAATGAATTAATGATAAATAAATGTCATAGCTAGGGAACAAATCATATGAATTGGCATCCCATTACTTTGCAAAAATCATCAAATCATGTCACTGGCATTTGATTTGTCAGTGTTTGCTGTCACTGAACAATAGGAAAATGTTTGAAAATTAATTGACAACGCCTTCATTTTAACATATGGGCGATATTATTTTCATTTGATTTGTTAGTGATTCACTTATTTTGTTTTTAAAACAACGTTGACAAATTAATTGTCAATGCTTTCAATAATTTTCAACAAAATACTTCATACAACTAATTCAATTCCCTAAAACTTAAATTTGAAAACTCAAACTGTGATAACATAAGTAATAATATTTTTAATATTATCTATATTCTTCAAGATGATCTCCTGACTAATCATCCTTATGCCATTTTCACTTTAGCTTAAGGTTGGGGCTTTAGGTACAATTAGAAGTAATTTTAAGAAACCTCCTGGTGTCCATGTTGCATAAATTCTTCTTATACATAAGATACCTATTCATAGCCATGCTTTGAATGGGGAAATACTTTCTTCAATTAGGAGGATAGGATCATAAGTATTTCCTTTAATTTTGAGGTTGTAGGTTAGAAACTTCTTTTAGATTTATTCAGCCTTCTTCCATGACTCTTTTGATATAATGCAAACCTAAACCTTGCATCCATATAAAATAAAAGGTATGCGAGACTCTCAAAGAGGATATTTTTTAAATTCAAAATCAAAATATCAATTGAATTACAATTGTTTTCAATTTCATAGTAATATTTTCAACCTCCATTTATCATTTTTTAAATATTATAATTTTAATAGATCCTATGATGCATGTCGATTCCCAATGGATGTTGATTCCAAAATAGTTTATTAGAAATATTAAGCACTACTAAGGGGGGCCGGGGGGGGTGGGGCGGGGTGTGGGGGGTTGTTTGGGGTTGAACAAGTATTGTCTCTTCTATACACGTTTTTCTATCAATTTTAATCTTCAACTAATTCATGCATAAATTAACTAGTATCCCATTAAACATTAACACATCATAACATGTAAATCATATGAGCAGAAACCAAAAGAACCATAAGCAATGACATAAACAATATAAAAATCCACAATCACATCATCACACATGAGGACACAAAGATATATGGGGGAAATCATTATGAGATAAAATGCACCCCTGTTTCTACTGGATTGATTTGAATCTTCTATTATGTCGAACAAGTATTGTCTTTTACATAGATTGTTGGATACCACCAGCAAGGATACTTGACCTCATATACAAATAACCAGGCAACACAATCCAAAGGACTTGATCCAAAAAATAGTGAGTTGGTGACCACTAACTATTCCAACACCCACTGGGTAGAATTTATCACTTCCATAATAGTGTTACTAGAAACCACTAGCACATAATCACTACTCCAAGTTAGCAAGGACCCACTTGCTCGATGCCACTCCTCTGCAACTTTATGTGGACCTCGATTTCATTCATTTTCAAACTAGACCACCAAGACACTATGCTCAATAAGGTTTAATTTTACTATCAAATGAAAACAACAATAAAAGTCTTAACAAATACATAAATCATCTCATGAATACAAACAATCAATATCGTCTTCACTCTAGCGAATTCTCCACTTCAAAACATACATTAAATCTCCAACAACATGATCGTCTAGTAGCATATCAATATAACATCAAACCCTCAATATGTTGTAACCTTATGAAAATGCATGACATCATACATCTCTACTACAAGAAAACAAATACAGCAACATATGGAATATTATGGAACATTGCCATTCACATAAACTCCCTACATACACAAACTATTAGTATGTATACACAATAACTCTCTATGAAATTTCTTCCTCTGCCATCGATTTGATTTGCAACTTAAATTATGCTTCAATACTCTTTTGTGGGCTTTGATATGCTCACTCCATTGCCATTTTTTTTTTCCAAATAAAATTATTCTATTAACATGAAAGAGGTAAAATTACATCTAGACCGTAGTCAAAAACAACTGCCCTGTAGGAGTGGCAGAGAAAAGCAGAGACACTGTCCATGACAGAGAGCTTAGCTGAGAACTAGAATTCAAATCTCACACAGGGGAGCAAGTATTGACCTTCTGACCGTGCTTACAAAAATTCAAAGAAACATGCAGATTGAACCATATCTTGCAGGTGTGGATCCATTTATCCGCATGAACCAAAAAAATCCTGATATTATGGGCCGCCATACAAGTGACAGGAGCAACAGAGAGAGATCTACACATCTGGACGCTCTTCCACAATTCTACACCAACCAAACTCAGGAAGTTCCCTGGCACAAGCCACTTCAGATTCATCCCTGGCACGAGCCGCTTCAAATTCATCCCTGGCGCGAGCAGCAGCAACATCGAAAGGACTAGGATCCATTTCCATCACCACGTCCAAGGCAAAGTGAATAGGAATCTCCAGAACCTGCACAATGAGAGGATTTGGTACAGAGACAGAGGCAGGGCCCTCTTGTTGGGTGCTGGACTCGTCCACCTCCTAGGCTTCTTCATGAAAGATCACTGAGATGTGGGCCATTATCCTTGGACGAATTTGAGTGCAATTGAAAGAGAAAATCACAGAGCCGAAGGAGGGAGATGGCAAGGAGGCTGGGGAGATGGATGCACCTTCTCCCACTGCGAATTCGGGGATAATGGCCGGTAGTAAGGTCACTGGATAGGGATGGAGAAGTGGAGCTCGTGTTGGAGGGCACACACCGAGGAGTTCCCCTGCAACTCCTCATCCTATGGAACAGACAAGGCATCAAATAGAATGCAGCAACTCTATCAAAACAGGACCGCTCACCCATCGACACCAAGCTTAGGCTAATTAAGAAAGCTTCTGAACAAAGGCAGGAGACCTCCAGCAGACACTGGGGAAGAAACTGGGGCGGCTTCTCAAGATTTCCTGAGTAGAACCAGACCCACAGGGCGACAGACCAAGACAAACTATAACCAAACCAAAGCACCAACAACTCCAAAACATTCCCATAATTGAACCTGTATTTATCATTCTCCATCCTGCCTCAAATGGCACCCATCATAACTGCTGCATTGAATAGAGCCAAAGCATCACTCAGTTCATAGTGTGCGAAGGCAGTAAGGAAATCGGCAGACAGGCTGTGCAGATCGAAGCCACCTGAAGTGAAACCAATGTGCCCAACAATCCCCGAATGCCAGTGTTTAATATGCGCCAGTTGATATGCCATGTGGTACAGGGCAGGCAGGTGTCGTTGCACCTCACCCCACCCCTGTCCCATCACTTGATCCCTCTTGCTAGTCACCCGCATCCGGGTCTCACTCCATTTCAATTAGCACTCATGCACTAAGGTATTTTTTTCTCACTAATATTTCTAGAGCATTATTCCTTTCTAGAGACCTCTTACACTCTCACTCACTCTAACCAACCCAATCTGAGATACAAAATGAGATATATATAACATCTTGGATGCATTCCAATTTTGGACTGAGTCCATATTTGATGAAATACATCCATAACCATCACTACTTGTGCATTAAATGCATTCAAACCCAATGGACGACTTACTCAACCACTGTTGACCTTATCCAATTAATTTAGAAGCTTCTAGAAATTACCAAGTCAAAATACTTCTGATGTGCATGAGGAATGCAAAGGAAATATCATCTAGATCCACAACCACAGGGAAAAAACAAGCATATCTCAGATGAAATGATTACAACCGAACCCATGACACTAGTAGATCTTAGTTGAAATCTTACAACCACACCCACGACACTCCTTCCTAGTAGCTATGGTAGAGCATAAGAGAAACAAGGGATCCTCTACTCAAAACTTCTTTCAGCAACTTGTATACCCTCATCAACACCTGTACACACTTCCAAACCTCTTCCAAACTCTATGACACTGCAACAAGTAGGCTAATCATCAAAATTAAGTGCCACTACCAAGTTTACCTAAAATCCAACAAGTCAATGGTTGACATGAGTGTCGAAAAACCTTATACTCTTGTTAGACACCTTAACAACTTGCAACGCCTCTTCAAAACTATGTAGGACCTATGTAGCATCATCATAAGGCCAAAACACTTTTGTAAAAATTCATGAACATGAACATGAACATGAACATGAATACCTAAACCTTCCAAACTACTCAACATAGATCAACATCTGAAAACCTAGTCTATGAATCTCATCTTTGCATCAAACCACATCAATGTCATCATCTATACCATAATGAGTTTGATGTTTCATATAGTGCATCATCAGAATGTTGGCAACAATTCCAACATATAGATCTTCATAACCCATTCATAACCAAACTTATGCAACACATGCTACAAGGTTGACATCAATTCCAACACAAACCAACTGCAACCATGAAAACCATAATGCCAATAATCTCCCCCTTTGGCATTGATGGGAACCACACACAAACTCTGGACCACTATTCTCTTCTATCACTCCCTCTTTGACATCAATGGGAAAGGGTCAACTCCATCTGATAAGGCAGTAATAAATTCGTAACATAAGCCTAATAACTAAATCATTTGATATCTACATGGTGAAGTAACAATGCATATGAATCAATCAACAAACAATGTCCTTAGAGTAGCATGTCAAACCAATGAACCTCTAGCAGTAGAAACAATATGAAAATGAGGAAATCAATAAACATTAGCGTGATGAATAAAAATATGTGCATCTATAGGAATCACAATATGTGCATATATAAGAATTATCAATCACAATATGCAATATTATTCACTTGAGTCACCAACCCACACTCTCCATAGAAAAAAACACATAGTAGTAACACTAATGGTCAATTTCATCCTCTCTACTCATATATGAGGTCAAGAACCCCAATAATCATAACATACCATAAGGAACATCATGAAAACCTCCAAGCGGATCATAATACCAACAATGGATTGTTGAAGTAAACAAGACAAAATAAGATGCCACCCCTAAAGACATGCCATCTACAACATCTTCGCAAAACTGCAGTGAACTGCTTCCACTACAGACATTGCTTCCTTGCCAAGAATAGAAACACAATGTGTACCAAGACTCAATAAGACCATGACTAAAAGAAATATACATTAAAAACATATGACTGTACTAGTGGCATAAAATATCATACATGACTATCATATGACCTCATGAATCTCTTTCCAATCCACTAGAAGAGCCAATGGTAAAGACAATACAAGCATGCCTTTATGAACATTTTACATGATTTTATCAATGAAACACATGGCTTCTATAATCATCTCCTATGGGAAAATAAGCAAAAACATAACATAACATAACGAATACAACATCATTATGCCATACACATGGCTGCAATAAGATTCACGAGACTCCTTTATAGCATGCCTATCAACATGAAGACTCAAACAAATTATGGTTGGACTCTCAACCAACATAAAGTGATGAAACAATAATATGTACATGGTTGTAATGATGACCATATAACAACCCACACATGGCTAGTCCATGTCACAATTCGCCTCTATGCATGCACATGCCATAATGTCTTGAAGCTCATTCTAGGGTAGCTAAAAAATGATCAATGAAAGTTGTAACAAGGCTAATATAAAATGTCTCTCCACTAATAAGAAATAAATACACCAATTTAAATAAAAATGAGTGAAAAGAAATAGAAGCATAAATAATAAACCTTGAAACTCTAGTATCAAGCATAGCTCCCCCTAAGAAAAATATACCCCAAATGAGTATGTTGATGCTACTGATATTGAAAATGCATGGAAGCAGTGGATCAAAACTCTCCACTATTGGCACTCATCAAGCTACCAACACTCCCCATGACACCATGCTAGTCTCATATGTACCCCTGTAGTCAAGTATATCTAACATGCAAGAATGGACTGCAGCAGGGGGTGATCTCTCCTACTCATAATATGATGAAGAAGAGTCATCCCTTTGTATCTTATTTCTTCTTACTGTTCCCTTCAACACATACACATTATATGGTGTCTTTACTACTTTGGGAATTAATCTCCTTGACCCTTCTTCTAAGATAAAACAACCTTTGGAGTTGAAGATCACTTCCTTGCCTCCATCAGCATTTTGGATCATTCTAAAAATATTGTGATTTAAGCCTTCAATGACCCACACATCATCCACATTGGCCCTCTTCTCATTAATATTGAATTTACCACTTCTTAACACTCTTGTTGGTTTATTACCTTAAAAAACAACATTTCCAACCTTGGTTCTCTTGAGAAAATGAAATTTTCTCCTATCTCCTGACATATGGTGTCAGCCTATGTTATGAATGTATCATATATCATCCTATTGTAGTAGCTACAACCACCCTCCAAAATTTTGGCCTGCAATTATTTCAGAGCCGCCCTTGAAGAGTTTCACTTGATGACTACATGCACTCGGGTTCACTCCGTAAGCTCGTGTGAGTATTTAAATCTTCCTTGCTTGTTCGTCGCATTCAAGTCTCCACTTGTTGATGTCTAAGTCATGCTTGTGACCATGTTGTGGCTATGATCAAAGTATTCACTTCATATGTACTTGTTGTGTTCGCTATGAAAGCATCTATCACACTCACACACGAAGCCACATTTTCTATCATGCAAGCATTGTCTCGATCAATGAACAATCAATCATGAGTGTTGTGCTTGCCACTTACAGTGTCGGTCAACCATGTTGAACATGTGTGTCTAGATGGTTTGTTCATTTTGTCTTCAATTCATGCGAGTGTGTGTTCATGTGATCACCTATGCATCTTTCGATTGTTCACACACTTAGCCATTTTTGCTGAAGGTTCTGATGACCTGACTCACCTCTGATAACTGGACCATCACCCTGCCATCAACTCGATTGACTGTCAACTAGAACAACACAGAAGCACGAAGCCAATATTTTCAAGCTGCGCTTCCCACAAGAAATTCAATTAGCTCTAATGTTATCCACCTGGATAGTCAAACCCGACAGTCACCCCGGCACTGACTCCCCTCAAAAATGGGGAAAAGGCCAGTGACTTTAGCTGCTCAAACGACTGAGAAAATTTTGCAAATAGGTCGGGAAGGCACCAAGTGCACGTCCCTATCTCCCTTAGAAAATTGTGCAGTTTTCTGAGTCAGTCATCCCCAAAGTCGACCAATTGTTGATCTCAGAAATTGCGTAGTGTTCATTAGCAAGCCTTCCACTACCCATCAGTCATCTCAACTCAGAAACTATGCAGAGACGATCAGCGGTCCGGCTTCCTGGCCTTAGTGCAGTTTTAATTGCCAGATGCCCCTAGTAGCAGACTCTTAGTTCCCTCTAGGAATTGTGCAGTTTGTTTTGCCAGTCTACCCAACAGCCAACTGGTAGTTCCCTTTGGGAATTGCACAATTTTGGCTGCCAGTGAACCCAATAGCCAAACAGTAGTTCTCTATGGGAATTGCGTACTTTTGGCTTTCAGTCTCCCTGGCAGTTCCCTAGAAATACTTCACAATCCCTGCCTGTTGACCCTTCATGTAGCCCAACCCATTCCTATGGAAAATTGTGCAAATCTGGCTATCCAACCCCGTTGCCCATTCATTCTGAAAAATGCGTAGAGCATGCCTTCTTTTCCTTCCAACATCTCAGACTGCTCCTCCCAAAATTTCCGTAATTTATCCTCCCAGCTGAGCTAGACCTTGCAGACAGTCACTGTCGACTTAGATTTCCTATCTCCATCTCTCAGTGACTCTTGTGCAATTTTCATCAGCAGTTTCTCAAATCCATCATCCCTCATCATAGCCTTGCATCCTCTCGTAGTCGCTTGCATCTGAATGATCATGTGTCATGGTAGAATAGGAGGTTTTGGATTTGATGTCATGTCGTCATGAGTGGTTGGAGGTACATGTACACCAAAGAACTTGGCAAGACAACAAATGGGATGAACGAAGGTAGCACAAAAAGAATGATATGTCCACCAATGGACGAACAAATGAAGCATGCGAAGCAGATGAATGTGACGAACATGCACCTTTGCAAATAGATGAGCTTGTCAAGCCTTCCAACATGCAAGCAAGGAATAACATGCTAAATATTCATCAAGTGAAACAAGGACCATCGAAGACTTTGCAGACTTCACCATCTAGAGGTGAAGCTATGATACACCATGAAGACATCCATCACCAAACATCACTATAGCTTGACATACACTCCAGCAGCACCACGAATGTATCGACATTTTCATGTCAAGTCATGTCGAGTCATGCCATGAGTCATGTCGCCCACATCTCCACTACGGGCTTGTTGTTAATCAATGTGATGTAATGTGGAAGTCCAAGAGACCCACTTGTTGAAAAACGAATCATGTATGTTGAAAAGTCATGAAATTTAAATGGTCATGAGGGTAGTCGAACAACTACAAGGGTCAGTTTCACCCTTGACTATAACTACACCCTCATTTGTACATGCAAAGGACTTTTCACCTCAACTCCTCCCACACAGCCAAGAGATTCTGTAATCTTTTCTTTGAGGAGTAAGTAGTGGCTCCAATGCCCCTCACTTGGGGTTAGTGATGTATGGTGTAACGATGTGTGTTGGAACTTTCACTTAATTCAAAAGCCTGCTAATCGTCCATCACCTTTTCACACATGTATTGTATTTGTTGTAAGACTACTCTTTAACACTTATAATGCATGTTTCTTTAACCTGTGTTCTACATCTTAACTGCTTCATTTGTTGTAATACATAATCTATTAATGGAAATGTGTTGTATATGCTCTTAACATTGTCTCGCCAGTGTATATTGTAGTCTCCAACATCAGACAAACCTTTCACATGAAGCTTTCTATAGCAACTGTTGCACTTCTTCGAACTGCTCTGTGAGTGATGTATGTGTTATCTCACCTTGTATGTTGTGACTACCGCATCTGTGTGGATTGCTTTGCTGGAAGTTGTGCATGTCCTATTGTGTTGTGTGTTCCTAGCAGTGTTTGGACTGCTCCCAGTCAACCTGGAACTCACTCTCACCATCTCCCTCGATAGTGAAAGAACCATTGACACAAGTGACACTTACACTCACCAAGCACATGAACCTCACTTCGTGAAGGAAAAGTGAATCACTCTCTTGTGCTGACAAGCAAGAGTTGAGGAAAATCCTTAAGACAATTTCATCTAGGCTGTCATACTGGATGGGTCTCCCACACCAAACGGTGCGAGGTCAAGTTGGGACTTCATACTGGGGTGATCCCCTAAATGTTGGTGGGTCCAGCACCATCAACATTTCTAGTTCTAGAAGGAGGGCCACTAGTTGTACATCACTGAAATTCCCGTCACACTCACTCATCAACCATATGGTCAAGGAAATAATTCACACTCCCTCTCACATGACTCTGTAGTTGGTTACTCTTCACCTCATAGAATTGAACATGAGATTTCATATCAACACCTTTGCTACATCCATCCCGTCACTCGCCAGTTCGCGAAAGTAGTCGGACTGATCCTAGGCATACAACATCTTCCACACACATCTAGGAAGACAAAAGCCACTCCTACAAGAATAGTTGTATCATCAGTGGAAGAAGCAGTCCTTGCAATGCTTGAAGGTCTAGAGGAAGCTATTGAAGATGGAGAGTAACCTCCAATCTTCCTTGAAGACAAGAAAGGCACTCTTTTGATCTTGGGATCGAACTCTGTTATAGAAAGTGGAGGGGAAGGAAGTGGAGCAGGTGGAGGCCGAGATGAAACGACAGACTCTAAAGGAGAGGAAGAAGATGAAGAATACTAAGAGATGGCTGACCCAAATCTTGAATGGATGACTCAGGGACCATAGGCCCTCCCAACCATTCTACACAAGATGCTAAAGTGAGAAGAGAGGATGAACATCAAGTTCAACCCTGACAGTGTGGTGAAGCTAGAAGACCACTTAGGTAACTTCTACCTACAGCTGCAGACCCTTGAGGTATGTTATGACGACGTATCATGTATGCTATTCCCATGTACCTTGGAAGGTCGTGCAACTGCTTGGTATCACTACCTTCCACCCAACTCCATACAGAACTGGGGTTCTTTCAAACATATGTTCCTTGAAAATTTTGTTGATGGAAATACCCCAGCCATGCTGCTCAAGGAATTGGGAAGCGTCAGGATGGAGGGAAAAGAGAAAGTGAAAGACTTCAATCAAAGGTTTATGCATATTTTGAACAAATTTGTAGTAGACACTAAACCTCATGACTCCATCATTGTTGACTATTACACATCTGTACTATCAGCCACGATTGCACAGTTCGTCAAGCGAGCTACGAAGCCAACACCTTTCGAAAGCTACAAAGAGGCTATTATTATTGAAAAGGACTTGTGCACAATTGGATTCATCAAGGATGATGAATCAACAAAATACTCCAAGGATGCGAGAAAAAATCCCCAAGCAATGAAGAAAAAAGGTAGAGACAAGGAAGTAACTCATATTAAGACCCCCACTCGCCTTTCCAACATCTTGGCCACCAAAATTTCCGAATTCAAGCAATGGAAAACAAATACATTTGCAAGAAGCGATCCACCCAGTCAGAGACAGGCAAGCAGTTCATCAACCAACTCATCAAGAAACAATCAGCTCACCTCCAAATTTGTGCAGAATCATGTGTTCCAACTCGATCACTTCGCTGATCCTAATTTTTGTTCCTTCCATGAAGAGTTCCACCCAGAGAACTCTTGGTAATATTGGAAGCGAGTCGTTACCTCTATCTGTAGTCATACACCTGATGCGGAAGGCGATATGTAGGAGTTTCCAAAAGACACTGATGATAATGAAGTGGTTGCACTTGATGAAACACCAAGTTCTAGGCATGTGGTGAACACTTATCAGTGCTCAAAAGTAATATCGAAGACGAAAACCGAGAAGTAGCCCCAAAAGCAAAATGATCGTTCAAATATTAGGAGTAAAGGGGCTCCCCCTACACTTAGGGAAATGTAAGAGAAGGTGAGGCAGCTGATAAAGAAGTTTGATCCATCAGCTGCCTCGAAGAAATAGACACAAAGCAAGTCCAGCAAGATAGCAGTGGATAAGAGTACATCCATGAGAGCATGTTGCAGAACACTCCGCCGAATAGCGCAAACATCCATTCCACCCTAGACACCTCGATGAGTATACCACCTATGGACTACAACATAGCCAATGACATGAAGAAAAATCAGGCGAGCATCAGTTTGTTCGAGTTAGCCAAAGTCCAAAGTCAGCGAGATATCCTATTGCGTGTGTTAGGACAAAGAACTGCAGATGTCGCAACCTCTACCAGTAAAGGAGCAATCACACCTCTCGGATCACTATCTATTGTGCTCAATACACTCCAGATGGAAGAAACAAACTCAGGTTTCTCCCCATTCCTAGTTTCATTAAAATTTTTCAACTACAATGTTCACAACTGCTTGGTTGATTCTGGCATAGAAGCCAATGCCATGCCACTCTCCATCGCTAAGAAGATCAATGCACAATGGAGTGAAACATCTATGAGAATCATCCAACTTGACAGAACATCTGTACCAATCATTGGTGAACTTCAGGATGTGATCATCCGACTATCCCATGATGGTCAATTTCACCAATGTACCAACATAGTTGTTGGGGACATACCAGAAGCATATGGCCTGCTACTCAGTAGAGACTGGTCCAGCAAGCTAGATAAATATTTTGCTATAGACTGGTCTCAGACGTGTCTTCCATACAAGGGTAGATGCAACCAAATCTGGGTGTTATCTGAGAGGTATATGAAACATAATGTCAATCCCCTTAATGACAAGAATGAACCGTTGGCCTTCGTAGAACTCATGTTTGGAAATTGCCTCCTGGAAAAGACATTGGAGTGTTATCTTGCATGGCTAGCTACAACCTCATCAGACAAGAAGTTGGGACTCCTTCCTTGCCCAACCGATGATAATAGAACTTGTAAAGTTTTTTTTTTGATAGTAGTAGTAGTAGCAACAACAATAGTAACAACAGTACCAGCACGCCAAACATTCTATATACAGACAAGCTGTGGGCTATGAGTCTTGACAAATCAGGAACACATGATGGCTCAAGGACTGAGTGTATCTCACTCATCCAAAACAATGAACAATGCATGTTTTTGAGTTGTTTGAGGTTTGAAATCACAAAAAATGATGTTGAGTATGAAGCACTCATGTTGAACACACAAAGGACCAACACTACGAACGAAAAAAGAAACATAGGAACCTACCATGATCCAAAGATGGCCAATCTCGGTACAAGCTACACACTATAACAGCAACAAATCATTGACTGCTTAAGCAAATAGTATCAGGATGGGTCTGTACAAGCAGATGATGACTTGAGTACATGCTACATGTGAGCAATCCAACATGAGATTCTAGGTAAAGGAGGAGACAAACCATTGCAACAAAGAATAGGTAACATATACATGTTGTTTGCACTCGTCTCACTGAAACAATATACTAACATTTTAAGTGTTTCTATTACTTGCAAAGTTCATCATCATACTTAGTTTTATAATTGAAATCCTGGACGTAAGAAATCTAGGAAAATCTGCTTACGCATCGACTTTAGAAACATGAACCCTTCCCGGAATAAAAACAACTACCCTATGCCATCATCTGAGCCCATGTAGTGAAAGTAAGGTCCCAGGGGTAGATCTGATGATAGGTTAACCAGGGCTATTTCCACAAAAGTCTTATTTCTGAAGGCTGCTAGTACCAAGGTGTAGGTATTAATCAGTAGCACGTTCAGTGGCCTACTTAGCTACTATTACGAGGCTTGGTAGGAACTAGTACATGACCTTACATTATTGGCTAGGGTCTTTGGACTACTCATTTAGAAGTTTTCTCACATTAGCAGGTCTATGAACTTGCTTCCTCACCCTAGAAGCATGGCCTTTTGGAATGGATCCTGGCCATTTAGGTGCCAGGGCGTGTTGTGCGCTGGGCAGCCTGGGAGCCTAAAGGGTATCCTTGGTAGGATAGCAAGGGTAGCTTTTCCCAACCTTGTTCTAGTTCTTTCTACCACAGTACCTGAAATAGTGGTGTTGTCTTCACTTGAAGCTCTTCTGGAGTGCCACCAGGCTCCAGTACTGGTCTACGAGAGGCTTGGCTCCCATACATATCATTTGCAATCACTGGGCAAGAAGATTGAAAACCTTCCTGCCAATGGCCAAGATCTAAAACATTATTTTCAGTAGGTCAGGCTGTGCCCATGCCATGTACATAGTCTTCTTGTTGCTTGTTGTTTCATTTGGTTTGTGTTGCTTATTACATTTTCTTTTGCATTGTTTGATTTGGCCTACTATTTTTGTTCACATTCATTTCGTTTTTTTGATATATTACTAGTGCTTCCAACTACTACAAACTGGATTTTGAATAGAGTATGTAGCTGAAATTGGAAGAAACTTGTGACACTACAGCACTTGGCCAGCCTTTTGTCTACCTTCTCTATTCTTGGTTGTAACTTTTGGATGATGAAGTCCTGATGGAAAATATGAATCATCTGCAAGGGAAGTTTCGATCCAACCATGAACCCATGTCCACACTGGGAAGCCCAATGCCTACACGCAGCCTTCTGCTCTATGTGTTCAAGCTCATTGTTATGGCAATAAGTACCCTAGGTCTTTGGGTTAGAACCCCAACAAAGCAAGAGTAATCTACAGCAAGAAACACGCATACAACTCAGGAAACATGCTTAAATAAACGAACTATGTATGGATGAACATACCCGGATGTCCTTCATTTTGGCAGTTCCAGTAGGGTTCAGACCCTTTGCAACTCCTGATGATCTTCAAATATGCAAATCAACCAATCCGAACATACATAACAGCATATAGATAAAGCATTTTAATGAAATCAACTTTATATCATATAAGTAAGATGATTATTTATACATCCAAATGGCATTCCATGAGTTACAAAAACATCTGATGCATAAACAAGGTCAATCTCAGGAACAAGACAACTTTTCTTTTTATTGTAGAAAACTCTAATAGACACGGAAAGAGTTCACCTGAGTCTTCTTCTTCCAGCTTCAAGTGGAACCGTCCTCTAGGTCCATCCAGTGCCAATCTTCAATAGCCTCCTTCCATAACCAATACCATGATATCTCAACAAATTGGGAGAATATCAACACTCAAGGAAACAAAGGTTTCCTGAACTTGGGGAAGTGCTTGAATCATAAGGATACTTCAGACTTGGTGAGGGGATAATCTCAGTATAGTAATTCTATCTCTTCTCTCGTCCTTAAGGCCTTCCCATAGAAGTATTATTTATACTTATCTCAATTAGTTTTTTAGTTGGGAAACAGTTGGGAACAGTTGGGCCATGGGCACTAGGAGGTAATCAACAGGTAAAACCCATGAAATTCACCCAGATTTAAGAAAATTTAATTTTTTTGAAGTGTTTTAACACATATATGCGGGTTGGGTATTGACTAACCCACGTGTACACACTTTTATCATAGGGAAAAGTAGCGTACAGGTAGTAAAACACTATTTTTAAAATATTTGGACCAAGTCTAGAAGGAGGGGTTGCCCTAGACCATAAACCAAGCACCACAAATACCAAGGGTGATATTTGGAGCTATAACAGATGCCCCCTGATATATGAGGTCATAAGGGGTACATGATGACCGAAATATATTAAGTATATGGAAAGGAAACCTGCCAAAACTGAGAAAGACTTCACCAGATTTCAGCTGGCCAAGCCATCAAAAGAAGATCAGAAAGAAACATCTGTCCGAGGCAGGAATACCTATGCTCAGAGAAAGTAAAGCATGTCCACATATCAACTACAAGCGGATCCACTATATATACAAGTATAAAAGACTGAAAGTACATAATGGATCAACTGATCGTGATCGAACAAGTACATGTCTGAACATCACATATATAAGAAGATGATCAATGAAACTGAAAGATGAAGCTGTTCACTGATGTCAAAAATTGATCCCAATAGTACCAAATGAACATGATGGAATAAGATGATACTACATCGCAACTTGGATGCCAGCATATAATATGTCGTTGTGAAGGACTGCAACATATAATGTGGATGGTGTCAACTAGCAACAACAGGAGCAACTGACAAGTGAACCAAAGAATGTTGATGCAACCCGAGGTCTTCACTGACCGCCGTGGTACATTTCTACACAATTGGAATAAATGATCTGAATTCGACCATGTGAGAAATCGTTTAATTACCAATCATTGATGTATACTGTTAACAAACGCGAGACTACTCACCAATAATGATAATGAGAGTCAAGGTAACCAGTACAATTTAACAAGTGTGAATAAATGAGCTGAGGTCGAACACCTAGAAGAATCTATTAATCACGGGACAATGATGGTTTCCCACTGTCGATAGCAAAGGATCTACCAATGATGACTGCAAACCCCAAGGTACTGCCAAATGGACTCTAGATCTTTGCCCCATAGCAATGAGTCATAGTCGATGGGAAAATATCCACTAAAAGGAATGCATTAAGGCATCCTTCATCAATCTAGCACAAGTGTAACCTGTATGCCAATAATGTGGAAGGAATCAGATGAAAAAGATGTAGTAACCCAACTAAAGCACGTTTCCGATGTACACAAGATGTAGCTAGCGCATGATAGAAACCCTTTGAACCAACCAATAATGAAAGATGACACAGAGGTGAGGAATCCACCAATAGGGTCAAATGGAAACCAAGGCACTACATGAATCCCAATGTGTGATAATGAAAGCTAATGTCGAACACAAGGGAAACCACTCAGTCAGAGACCCATGATACTGATCAATGTTGAGCACAAGGTTACCTATCAATAATGAAAATAGGGCTAGGGTGCATCTCTAGGCCTGCCCTCAGATCAATATGTCATCATCGATAAGGAAAAGACCCGCCAGCAAGAATTCAATGTAGAACTTCTCAAATTGACACGAGCAAGGGACCAATATAACTGATGTGATGACAAACAAGATACTGACAACCAGGGATGGACGCCTGAAAAAAAAGGTCAAGAGACACTGCAGAGAGGCCGACTCAGGCTTACTTCCCTTGAACAAAATGTTATAGACATTTTTTGGCACTGCAACCCCAAGCATGAAATGTCCATAAACCAAGGGCTCCTAAGTCCCTAAAAGTGTTGTTCTAACCCCTAAAGAAACAAGGTCAACTGATTACAGCTTCTCCCAGAAGTTCTCCATGAAAAATTGCTCAGAATTGGTCAAAACAGGATCATTTCAGCTGCTCCACAGGCCAAGTGCGTTGCATCTCACCTAAGTACACTGTGTGGGTGCGTTGCATTTCAAAAAGCCCTTCTATGGGGTGCGATAGGCGAGAAATGACAAATGGCAATGTCATTTCGCGAGGTGGAGAGGCAATGGAAGCTTCCAAAAACTTCTCCTGCGACACTTGCCTCTCTGAATTCGACCAAGGAAGAGTAAGAGATCATCAATTTCCAAGTGGAAACAAGAACTATCAGAGGGAAGACACTAATCAAATCATAAGCTGACTCATCTCCCTTACAGATATCTATATATGGATCCGTCATCCCAGAGATTAGAGGCTGGAATTTTGCATATTGTAAGGAATTGTTGTTGGTTTCTTGAGACAAACATCAGATTGTTGGGTGATCTAAGCTTTGTATGAGGTGAAGAGGGGCTTCCTTGCTGAGAGGTTGATGCTGGGTCAGAACAACTGGTTGTAACTCCTCTTGGCTTTTTCTTGTTTATCAATAAAAGCTATTCAAGTTTTCCTCCATACTTTTGTGTCATTCATGTTTGCTGCATTTGTATGGTCAATTTACATCTGATCCTAGATTGTTTATGATTATAGATCCATGTCTTTGTATAGTGCTATGCTACTGTGATCTTACAGGTACTCTGTGAAGCTGGGCGTGCAAGGGAACAAGTAGCGAAAGACTATCAAGGAAGAGAGGAATCAAACCAGGAGATTAGCGCAAGACAGAGGTTGGTCTTCTTTGTTCCTCTCTATCTATACTTTATAAAGGAAAAACGAAAGTAGCTTTACTTTGTTTGTTTCTAAGGTAGCTATCACACCTTAGTGGGATAAGCAGTTCTGAGTAGACACTTTTCCCTGTAACACAAAAGCACAACTCAATGATGACCATGTGGCAGCCTATGATAACACTATATAAGTTCGTCATGCAGGAGGCAGGAGCAAACTCTCCATATGATTGGAAGAGATAACCAATCATTACATGCATTAAGGGGATGTGGCTTGTTGAAATTTTTCAAAATTCCCAACATGAAAGCAAACACTCGTCTGCTTGAAATGCTAATCCACTATTGGAGTGTCGAAGATGATGCATTTATGATTGATCAGATGCCCTTGTAGATAGAGGTGGAAGATATTTAATTTATCATTGGTCTCTCTTGGAGAGGAGAAGTTGTACATCTGAAGGGCCAGACACGAGGTAGTCTTTCAGTAGAAGACTACGTACACATTTACTGCCCTGGGCATCCAGAGAAAATTGGAAGTTAGATTCCAATAAAACATGTGGAGAGCTTATCCATGAGGATTCTACTATTCACCATAGCCAGGATAAACAGATTAGCCTCATTGCACCAAGCTTCACGAGTATCCATGAGCTTGGTCATGGAGTGCCTCACCAATTTTTTTGACTGGTGTACACCTCTTCTTACCAATATGAAGAGCCAGTTGTCCTCTATTCAGGAAGGTGATAGAGGGAAATGTTCCCCTAGGGCTTTTTGGGTTGAAAACCTAGCAGACTGAAAGTTATCTATTCAAAGAAACATGCATTCACACAACCATTATGCTATTGTAAGCAAATTCTATGATAAGGGTACGTATCTTTGGTCCTACGTTTGAGAAGGCCCTTAGGGTCCAAACCCTTCTTGAAGTTCCCTTCTTCTCTTTTGTCCTGCAAAACAACCAATTCAAAGAACACAGTAGTATATGGACAAAAACTTATAAATAAACCATCTTCATGTTATAAAGAAAGGTAGTTAGTTATGAAATCCAAACAACCATTTACATATGAATTCTAAACATGAATATCATTAACATAAAGAAGATTCATTTCGGGAACCAAGACATGTGTTTCTTTTATTATAGACAAATAAAGTACATAAAAAGGAATATTTTCACCTGAGTCACCTTCAGCAGGCTCCAAGCAAAGCTTCCTTCCTGATCCGTTCCAGCCTCAAGACTCTAACAAAATCCTTCCATGACTCTCTCCATGATGTCATAAATGGTGGATGAACATCAACACACAAGGAAACAAAGGTTTCCTATACAAAATGGGGGAAGTGCAGAAGGCACAAGGGACTTCAGACCTGGTCAAGGGAAAAATCTCAGCATAATAACCTTTCTCTCTCTTCTCTCCTCCCTTAGGCCTTCCCTTTGAGGTCTTTTTATACCATCTCCAAAGTAGTTTTTTAGTTAGGAGTTGGTTGGGAATAGTTGGGCCACGGGCACTAACAGGTGATCAGCAGGTAAAACCCGCGATCTCCGCCCGAAAATAAGGAGTTTTATATTTTTTTAAGTGTTTTAATACATACACGTGGGTTGGATATACACAGACCCACGTATACACGCGTTTAACTCAGGGCAATGTCGCGTATAAGGGATAAAACACTGTTTTTTAAATTTTAGGACTAGGTCTGGAAGGAGGGGTTGCCCTAGGCCATGAGTACAGCATCACAAACCATAAGAGTGAGATTTGGAGCTATAACAGATGCCCCCTAATATATGAGGTCAGAAGGGGTACATGTTGGCCGAAATATATTATGCGAGTACATGGAAAGGAAGTCTGTCAAAAACCGAGGAGGACTTCACCAGAATTCAGCCTGCCAAGCCACCAAAGGAGATCAGAAAGAAACACTATCTGAGGCGGGCATACCCATGCTCAGAAAAAATAAAGCATGTCCGCATATCAAGTACAGGCGGATCCACTAAGTATACAAGTATAAATGACAGAAAGATACATAATGGATCATCTGATCATAAAGTACATGTCTGAATATCACATATAAGACTGTCAATGATGCTGAAAGATACAACGGATCACTGATATCAAAGACTGATCCCAAAAGGTACCAACTGAACATGATGGAATAGGATGGTTCTACACTGCAAACTCAGGTGCCAGCATATAAAATGTCGCCATGACTGACTACAACATATAAAGTGGAGTGGTATCAACTAGCAGCAACAGGAGAAACTGTCAAGTGAACCAATGAATGCTGATACAACCTGAGGTCTTCACCGACCGCCGTGGTACATTTATACACCATGGGAATAAATGATCTGAAGTCGACCATGTGAGAAATCGTTTGATTACCGGTCATTGATGTATACCGTTAACAAACGCGAGACTACTCACCGATAATGATAATGAGCGTCAAGGTACCCAGTACAATCTAACAAGTGTGAATAGATGAGCTGGAGTCGAACACCTATAAGAATCTATCGATCAAGAGACAATGATGGTTTCCCACTGTCGATAGCGAAGGATCTGCCACTAATGACTGCAAACCCCAAGGTACTGCCAAATGGACTCTAGATCTTTGCCCCAGAGCAATGAGTCGGAGTCGATAGGGAAAGATCCGCTAGAAGGAAGGCATTAAGGCATCCTCCATCAATCTAGCGCGAGTGTAACCCGTAGGCCAATAATGTGGAAGGAATCAGACGAAAAAAGATGTAGTAACCAAACCGAAGTATGTTTCCAGCGTACACAAGATGTGGCTAGCGCACGGCAGAAACCCTCTGAACCAACCAATAATGAAAGCTGACATAGAGGCGAGGTATCCACCAATAGGGTCAAATGGAAACCAAGGTACTGCACGAATCCCAATGTGTGATAATGTAAGCTGACGTCGAACACAAGGGAAGCCACTCAGTCAAAGACCCATGATACTAATTGATGCTAAGCACAAGGTGACCTATCAATAATGAAAATAGGGCCAGGGTGCGGCTCTAGGCCTGTCCTTAGAGCAAGATGTCATCGTCGATAAGGACAAGACCCACCAACAAGAAGTCAATGGGGACGTTCTCAAACCGGCACGAGTAAAGGACCAATATAACTGATGTGATAATATACATGACACTGACAACCAAGGATGGCCGACTGAAAAATGAGTCAAGAGACACCACAGAGAGGCCGACTCAGGCTAACTTCCCTTGAACAAAAGCACGACTCAATGTGACTATGTGGTAGCATATGATGACTCTGTATAAGTTCGCCATGTAGGAGGCACGAACGAACCCTCCATATGATTGGAAGAAATAACCAATCGAGGGAGAACTGAATCAATAAAAAGGTTATGGCGTACCTAAGTCAAACTAAATCCCACCCATGCGGAGGAGACTTTGTTTTGAGTGCTTTGTTCAAGGGCGACACGACTGACTCTAGCTGCCAACAATAAATGGAAATAATGTTCCATTCCTGCTCTTTTTGGAATATTTAATTTTTTTGTCTTTTTCTGTTAAGCTGGAAAAAGAATAAAAGAATGCTATGGTACAGTGGAAAGAATGAGTGTCAGTGAAACAGATGATCTAGTTCCTGGGAAAGGAACGTTCCTATGCTCAATGCAGGGAGGTGAAAACTGGTCAGTGACACTCAAAGGTATGTTCCTTCCACGGGTCAAGGTGTGTCAAGCTGCTGAAGTCAAAGGTATGCAAGGTTGATTTTGTAGACGTCATGGTCAAAAGTTGGCTTAAACACGAGTCCAAGTGAAGCCGGCTCTAGGCCAAAAGGTGCAAGTGGTCAACATGCAATGCAGTAGTACAACTCAACACAAAGGAGCCTCTAGGGTATAAGGCCAGAACAAAGCGGAGAAGCTAAGAGGAATGAGTCTTCAATGCATAAGTCATGGCGGAACTACAGAGGACTCCCGAGCCTACTCAAATCGGAGCAGCATGGGCAACAAATGTCAGTGAGGTGCTAACTAGGATGCCCATGTAAAGGATAGCTCTACCATCGTGTCATGATTTAAAGAATCGGCGAGTGAAGATGGCTTACGAACCATAACACGATGGGATCGACCCTATGGTAGATGTATCGGCAAATGGAGGCTAGTATGCATAATGCAACGAAAAATGATGTCCCTAACCTATATGCCAGTGAGAAAATGATACCTGCCATGACGGGTCAGCAGTCATGGAACCGTCTCGAAACTGAAAATTGTCCAAAATGTCCTGAAAAACAGACCAATCTCGACATTCCAAGCTCCCAAGTTAAAAGTCACATGAGGCCAAACAAAATAAAATTTTGAAAAAAAATTTCATTTTCAAAACTTATAAAAAGCATTTTGGACTCACTATTTTTACCATTTGAGTTTGAGAGCAAAGGATTTGGAGAAAAAGGAGCAAACTTCCATAGCCAAATTCAACCGTTCAAATTCATCGAAAACCTCCAGGTAACTCTTATACTTAGCTTGCAATTGATTGTGACTAGTTTTAAGATTTTTGATTGATGTTTCATCGTTGAACTTTTGTCAAAAGTTTTCCCGCGGTGTATACGCGGGTTGGCAATATTGAACCCGCGTACACGCGAGTCCTATACGCTACTATGTGCACAGGGACCCGCGTATATGCCGTGAATCATTTTTAAACAAAAACTAACGGTTTTAAATCGATTTTTTCTCAGGATTCCTGTCACATGGCGTGAAAGAGAGCACGCAGCGGTAGACAATGAAGTTATGAATAGTCCAGAAGCATTAGATGCACTACGGGGATGCGGTTTGCTTAAATTTTTCAAACTGTCGAATATGAAAGCGAACACGCATCTGCTTGAGATGCTCATTGATTATTGGGATGTCGACGAGGAAGCCTTTATGATCGATCAGATGCCACTCAGGGTAGAAGTGGACGATATCTATTTTATCACGGGCCTTTCTCGAAGGGGAGAGGTAGTACAGTCCCGGGGCAGGACACAAAGTAGCCTCTCGATAGAGGACTATGTACAGATATACTACCCGGGACATCCCAAGAAGGTTGGGAGCTAGATTTCCATCACACATGTGGCGAGTTTATCACCTAGGATTATCCTGTTCACCATGGCTCGAGTGAACGGATCATCCTCTCTGCATCAGGCGTCACGGCTAAATATGAGCGTGACAGTTGACTATCTCACTACTGTGTTCGACTGGTGTACTCCTCTTCTGGCCAACATGAAGAGCCAGCTCACTTCTATCAGGAGGGCTCAGACCAAGAACTTTGGATATGGGACTATCCTGTGTACTTTCTTTTTTGAGAAGGTTCCCGCACTCTGCCCCAGGGTAGCAGTTTCCATCAACACCCCACGCGATCCACACATGGGCCGGTGGGCTGATCTGATGAAACGTCTGGGGGGTGAGGAGGTCCCAAGGACTGCCTTCGACGATGACTTCTTCACCTGGTGGGATCAGCAGATCATCACCATGAATGACTACCCCTATGCTGGGTTGGATTTCCGAGGAGATCCTGATCTAGCGTTACCATCGAATGCAACATGGGGCGAGATTGGTAAGATTTTTTTTTGATTTTATGAATTTTTGGATTTTTCAAATATGATGATGCATTTTGAAAAATATTTTTGATGAGATTCAAATGCTGATATAATGATCATATTCCAGACATCGGGCCGGTATGACCAGATGGATTCCCCCGGCATGGACGGCGCGGCCGAGGAGCCGAAGAGGTGGCTGCTGATACAGAACGGACTCTAAACAACGTCCAACGACACTTGGCGAGACTGAGCTGCCGAGTACCGATGGCCGTCATAGAGGACCTTCCTAAGGATATGCAGCATCATGTGGTTGGCATGCCACGTGACTGGGTTCGCATTTTTCAGCGTGTGGCTAATGCTATAGTTACATACTTAGACGCTCATCCTGAGCTGAGGCATTAGATATGTCGGACATGATTATGGGCATTTGAGTCCCAATTTTGTATATTTTTGGACACACATATGTACACTCGAGAAGCTTTACGATATATATATATATATATATATATATATATATATATATATATATATATATATATATATATATATATATATATATATATATATATATATATATATATATATATATATATATATATATATACAATTTGACTTTTTGATGCTTGATTTTATTATGATGAATGATTGATGTGCTAGTCTAATGCTTGATTAGCGATAGAATTAGCTAACCAATTATGAGATCTTGGAATGTAAAAATAATTAACATAAGTAAATGATCTTTGCAACAACCTCACCCTTAAATACCGGTGATATAAAGATGGATCCCGTACCCGATAAATGTTATTTAATTGAGACACTATCAATTGAGAATCAAGATACACTACCAACGAGTCGATCCCATGAGAGATTGCCTCGAATAATAAATTAATAACAGCAGTATACTCAGCCATATTGTTTGAAGCAGGACCGATACATACGCCTCTTGATGCCATCAATTGACCAGTTGGATAATAGAGTACCCAAGCTGCGGAAGCAAGATTCCGAGTGTGCTGACTAGCACCATCGGCGAACCCAAAATAGACCAAATCATCCATCAACACCTGCCACAGCAGACCAAAAAGTGTTGATATCATAAAACTCTCGAGGATATATTTACAAATATACATAAAGTACAAAGAAGCCATTTCCTGGCCAAAACTAAGCAAAGTACTTCTTTTGGTGGAGCCCATCAGGGGGCTCCGCCGACTTACTCCTAGGGATGTTTATAGGTACAACGATCGAACCAATCAATATACTCCCTTCGGCAAATGAATGTGTTGGAGCCAAAGGGACCGTACAAACATCGCTAGTCGAACTGGAGGACCGAGATTCAACTTCATGCACAGGGGAATGAAAGTGTAACCGACGATGTAAATCTTCCAAAGGTCGATCTACAGCCGTCATTGCTTCGAATATCGCTTCATCCGATGGAAAAACAATATCCAAGCAATCCGATGCAGAGGTAGAATCGAGGGTCCGAAAATGAGCCACATCACCATCTATCTCTTTCCCAGAGGAAGAAGTAGAATGGTTATCTACAGAGTTATCGATAGATTCACATCTAAGCTCTACTGCAGACATAAGAGATTCTATTCCACCCACCTTGTCGTCACCTGATGTGGTCACAGATGAAGGTAAGGTTCCAGGTTTCGAAGAATAAGGAGTTTGAACAAACTCTCTCCATAAAGGATCCCTGGAGGATGAAATTATATCTATACCTGTTGTAGGAGGGGGAAGATTAAACGTACCCATCAATGAAGAGTACATCCCAACTCCTAGACTCTCAGTAGGCGGACGGGGGTTACCCACTAAAGGAATAGTAGAGTCAGAGGTTGCTTGAGGATCGACTGGACAATAATCCAATTGATCAACCTTAACGATTTTCCCCTCTTGAGGAAAGAAAATGACACGAAACAGAGTCAAAACAATGGCATCCATTTCGCATACCCAGTTCCTTCCTAAGAGGAGATTATAGTATAGGTTAGCATCTATGACCTCTACTTCAATATTAACGACCTTTCCTCCAACACATATAGGAAAGTCCGGGATAATCCCGTACGGCCTATGAGAATGACCATCAAATGCTGTCAATAGGGTGGGTGAAGGAAAAACCGACGGTGATCCAATGGCCTTCCAGCATGACATAGACATGACACACGTGGAAGCTCCCTCATCTATAACCGTCCGAAAAATATTCGTTTTCTGGTAGATAGACTTTATCTGGAAAGCCATGTGATGAGGAAGTCTCTTTTTGACATTACTCATATCAAAAGTGAGAGCTAAGGAATTACTTGGATCTACTGCCCCCATTGCCGATAGCAAGGCACTTCGTTGAGCAGGACACGACTGGAGAACCTCTAAAGTGGACATAGCACATGGACTCTGAGCCAGATCGTCAACAATGGAGTAATTCTGGGCTACCATAATATTAGGGTTGATAGTCGCGCGTTTTGTGGAACCTTTCGGTACCCGAGGTATAGTCTCGACAGAAGGTCTCTCAATATGAAGCGGGTTGTTAGTTTCAGGAACTGATTTACCCTTGGAAGTTTCACCTTCACCATAATCGCGTGACCGTGTGGTCACATTAGCGTGAGCACCCATCATGAAAACATTTGATGACTTGTCCCCTTCGTGGTTGCCCCCTGCGGAGGTTCCAGGGTTTGAACTTGCGCCAGCAAGAAGTTGCTGCCCTTGGGGAAACGGGTTGGTTAACACAGCTTGAGAACTAGAAGTCCCTTGCTGTCCTAACAAGTGCTAAGCGTCTTGAATCTTGGGGCAGAGATGAGTTAGATGGTCTCCATTGCACAACTTGCATGGAAACTTGACTTTCTTTCTCGACTCATTTCCACCACCACTAGCATTGTTGCCAAATTTATTTGCATCAGGCTTCCCATCTTGGTTCTTTTTCTTACCTCATCCTTTCTTTTTTCCATTGGAATTTTGATTTCCTTTGGGGTTATCAGATTGGACGGCATTAATTGAAGAATTTTGGGAAGCCGGGGGTTTAGACAATGTGACTTGGTTGTTAGAAGCAGTTTGTAAGGACAATTGCTGCAATTGATTCAACAAGTTCACGGTAGTTGTGTCTACTGACCCAACGATACCATCCGCGTGCGGACCTGGCTTCGACATAGCTACGTCAACCTTAGATCCAGGAGCATCTGGCAAGTACTTTTGTAGGATCCCAGACTGAGAGTAGATCAATTCTAATTGCTAGGCCCTAAAAATGGCTTGCTCCTCAGAATAGACCCCAGACATGGAGACATCCTTGGAGATCTCGGGTTGTAAAGACTTCAAAAACCACTCGAGACGGTACTCCGGAGGGATTTTGGCTTTAATTAGCCTCTTTCTCTGTCTCCATTCCTGAATATGGTCAGAAATGTGGGTTGCCTTATCCTGACGAAAGGTGGCTAGAATTTCAGTTCCGGCATCATAGCTGACAGGTAACTGGAAATGATTTAAGAAAATATTTGCTAAGTCAGAAAAATATGTAAAGCTGCCCCCTGGCAACTCTATATACCATTTGGCCGCATTACCAGTCAAGGTGCACTGAAAGAGTCTCAACCTAATCGAGTCATCGATAAGGGAGTTAGATGAGCACCACAAGTGGAATGTGGTCACATGGTCGCCTGGGTCTTCACCACTCTTCCCTTCGAATTTTGGAATGTCCGAAGGGAGTTTGGTTGGGACCGGAGGCCAGGCCGGATTGTACTTGATTAGGTCATTTGTTAACTTAGTGAGATCTCGCAAGTTCAACGTTGCCAGAAACGAAAGCCTAGGAGGACCTTGGGGATTCCACCCAGACTGGACAGAACTCCCAACGTTCTGAAAAGATTGTCCTGGAATTTGGGAGGCACCAGGCTGCCTGAAGTAACCAGTAGAACCGGCTAAACCAAAAGGCAAGCCTTGTGATCCAGCAAAATTCGGAGTTTGACCAACTCCGGCCATATAGCCTCCATAACCAGCAAAGTTTCCTCCTAAAATATTGTAAGGAGTTGATAACCCCTGATACGGATTCCAAGCCGAAGCTAGGGGAGGAATACTTTGAAACGAACTAACTGTGGAGTACGGCCTATTCCCATGTTGACCGATAAACGGATTCCTAGTTCTCGCGCTACTAACCCCAGGGTTATTCCAACCTTGGAAAGGATTGCTGCTTTGTCCTACGGAAGAAAAAGGCATGTATCCTACCGTTGGGTTGGAATGTGGTATATGACCACTTCCGAAAGGAAAACCCTGGAATGAAGCCGATCCGCCCATCATGGACGTAGCGGCACTAAATGGAACCGATGGAATACCCTGTGAGTGGGTGCCAAATGGGAAGAATCCAGTACCAAAAGCATTGGTTTGGGCATTTCCACTCGTGGACGGAATGGAGGTAGACCCAACTAAAGATGTGCTAGCAAAAGATCCGAACAAGGAAGCAGAGGAGATGGAAATTGTTCCTCCCCCTTGCACAGATGTTGGGGTTTGCATAGTAGTAGCACTTGTAGAAGCCATGCTTCCAGTAGTGGTCATCGATGGTAAGCGCGTAGTGTAACCTGGACTTGACGGTCTATGCGTCGGAGTCCCAACGTATTGTAATACGTCTGGATGACTAGATGATCGTGGAGAATTCGGAGCCGCTAACGAATCTGAGAGTTCTTCTACCTCTATGTTATTCTCCGCTTGAAAGAGAACTCGAGAAAGGACTGGAGTGTCTCTCTCTTGTTCAGAAGTGCCAGGCCTTGCTTGAGCACTAATGCCCCCGAGAGGAGGATCAATCCCCGATGCGTCAACCGGTGTGGGACGGAACCCACCGGTAGTATTGCCTTTGTGCCTTCGAGGAGAAGGCTCTAAACTTGGTGGCGAAAGACCACGAAGTCTTCGAGACCATCTAGGAGATCGGTCAGCCACTTTAAATTTTTTGTTATGATCTAACTAAATACTCAAAAAATTAAAAACTAGGCCAACTAGGAGCACAGAGAACACACTATAAAGTCCCTAAAGATACAGCCAATCAAAAAACTTCCAAGTATTTCCGCTCCGGGTGATTAAGACCGGACACCAAAATACGAGAAAGTGAATTAAGGGGCCTTCCGAAGATAGTCTGGGATGATGAGGGCCCATTCCTATCAGCGAAGGTATCAGAGGAAGTTACGTTGACCTCCTAACAACAACCTGCGCTGGTGCAAGCCCCCAAGCTTCGCAAGGGTGCCCTCCAGTAGTACTGTCGAGAGTGATGCAACGTCAACCTCAGGTGCCATGGGATTCCCCTCCACAGCCACCTGTGTAGTTCCCTAGGAGTAGCAACTATGGATACCAACTCGTCGCAGAAGCCAGGCGGAACAGTCGTGAGGTAAGTTCAGACAAGTAGGAGAGGGGGTATCTCTCTTCCCTATCTTCACAGACCCTCGTGCTTAACTCCCAGATCCGGAGCTTTCCTGGTCTTCCTAACGCTATTGGATTTTCTCTCGTTATTCAGACTCCTAAGTTTGACGTTTATATGGCCTTGGAGAGTTAACTCTCCACTCGCCTAATCAAAGGCCCTAAAATCCTAATCTTGTTGGTGTAATTGACTAAAACAAAAAGTTCTAGTGAATTTTAGTTAGTGCTTGATTTTATTAGGCTGTTCTTTAAGTCACAAGGTAACGAAAGTGAAACTAGTGGTGTTTTTTTACGCAAAAGAAATTAATAAAAACTTAACTACATGCACATGCACTTTTTGTTTTTCGATGAAGAGCAATTTCTATAGGGTTCAGAGGTACTTCTAATAAAACAAATTTTTCTTTTCTTTTCGTTAATTCACACTTCACACTCCCAAAAGCTAACAAAGCTATGTATGCCTAAAAGGGGATGCAAATCTATCCTAATGCAACAAATATATGTGGATGCAAGATTTAAAACTACTCTAAAAACAAAAATGAAAGTTGCTTGCTTATCAAACTTTATCTTGCCACTTACAATGTCTAGATGGAATATGAGATGCTACCATTCATTTCGTCTAAACACTAAAAAAAAGTTCTAAGACAAACATAAAGCACTTTCACTTCACTAAAAGGAAACCAAATGAAAAGAAAGTTCAAGAAAGCAAAACTAAGATTTTCAAAATATTTTCTTCAAAGCGACAAACAAAAAAGTCTTTTCAAAAAAATGCTCTCAACAACACTGAAACTTGTGATTGAAGAATAGGCAATTAAACACTTTTGTGAATCGACAGCACACAACGGATGAAAACTCAACAAAAATAAATGTGTTTGTAATCGCTCTTAACAATCAAAAGCAGCAATGAAATCTTTGGCAATGAAAACCAAAAAGATCAAAAAGACAAATTCCAAGAAAGTGTCAATCAACAACTTTCATGAAACAAAGAAGTGGATGGTCACAAAAAGCGATTTTTTCAAGCAAACAAAAAGTCACCAAAAGCAAGATTAACACAAAAATTGTGATCAATATTCCTACCCTGATGAAACAGAGTAGCCAAGATTCCTAGCAAGAAATCTTGCGTGCTTTAGCAAAAAACGATGACACTTGCAATCAACAAAAAACAAGACCAATACTCCTTATAATCAGAGAGAATTTAGAACAAGATGCTCGCTGTAAAACAAATAACTGATACTGGAAAATGACTGTTTCACACTGACTCAAACCACCAGACAAACCTTCAGAGACTAAAAAGATTTATAAATCTTGAAAATTGCAATATATACGTGACTGTACTGAAGTACAGATTGCGTGTATACACGACTGTATCTGAGGAAACCTGCGTATACGCGGGTTAACTCAAAGAAACAAGCGTATATACGCCTCTGTATCTAAGAAAAACAGCGTATATGAAAAGCTTCAAGAAAATAAAAAAAAAACAAACTAAAGAAACTGGCAAAGCTTAAAGTTCAAGAACAGACCAGATAGTAACAGCAAGCAGACAAGGCAGCTGAGCCCTGATTGGCATGAAAAAGACCCAAACTAGGAACAACAAGAGTGTTGTCCCCAGTGGAGTCACCAATTCTGATAGAGGGAAATGTTCCCCTAGGGCTTTTTGGGTTGAAACCCTAGCAGACTGAAAGTTATCTATTCAAAGAAACATGCATTCACACAGCCATTATGCTATTGTAAGCAAATTCTATGATAAGGGTATGTACCTTTGGTCATACGTTTGAGAAGGCCCTTAGGGTCCAAACCCTTCTTGAAGTTCCCTTCTTCTCTTTTGTCCTGCAAAACAACCAATTCAAAGAACACAGCAGTATATGGACAAAAACTTATAAAGAAACCATCTTCATGTTATAAAGAAAGGTAGTTAGTTATGAAATCCAAACAACCATTTACATATGAATTCTAAACATGAATATCATTAACATAAAGAAGATTCATTTTGAGAACCAAGACATGGGTTTCTTTTATTAAAGACAAATAAAGTACATAAAAAGGAATATTTTCACGTGAGTCACCTTCAGCAGGCTCCAAGCAAAGCTGCCTTCCGGATCCGTTCCAGCCTCAAGCCTCTAAAAAACTCCTTCCATGACTCTCTCCATGATGTCATAAATGGTGGATGAACATCAACACACAAGGAAACAAAGGTTTCCTGTACAAAATGGGGGAAGTGCAGAAGGCACAAGGGACTTCAGACCTGGTCAAGGGAAAAATCTCAGCATAATAACCTTTCTCTCTCTTCTCTCCTCCCTTAGGCCTTCCCTTTGAGGTCTTTTTATACCATCTCCAAAGTAGTTTTTTAGTTAGGAGTTGGTTGGGAACAGTTGGGCCACGGGCACTAACAGGTGATCAGCAGGTAAAACCCGCGATCTCCGCCCGAAAATAAGGAGTTTTATATTTTTTTAAGTGTTTTAATACATACACGCGGGTTGGATATACACAGACCCACGTATACACACGTTTAACTCAGGGCAATGTCGCGTATAAGGGATAAAACATTGTTTTTAAAATTTTAGGACCAGGTCTGGAAGGAGGGGTTGCCCTAGGCCATGAGTACAGCATCACAAACCATAAGAGTGAGATTTGGAGCTATAACAGAAGGGTAGAGAAAATTTTTTGGATATGGGACTATTTTATGCTCCTTCTTCTTCGAGAAGGTGCCTGGGCTACTTCCTAAGGTATCAGTCTCTATCAGCAGCCCCTGAGATCCTCGGATGGGTAGGTGGGCTGATTTGATGAAACTCCTTGGAGGCGGGGATGTGTCGAGGACCACTTTTGATGATGAGTTCTTCTCATGGTGGGAACAACAAATCATCGTTGTGGATGACTATCCCTATGCTGGCATGGATTTCCGAGGAGATCCAGACTTGGTGCTGCCACCAAACGTAGCATGGGGAGAGATAAGTAACAATTTTTTAAGTTTTTATCAATTTTTAAGATTTTTTTTATGTTTTTTAAATATGAAAATGAACTTAGAAATATTTTTGATGGGATTAAAATACTGACATAAAGATCATGTTCCAGATGTGGGTCCGGTAAGACACGATGGATTCCCGCGGCACACGCGTCGTGGAAGAGGTGCCGAAGAGGCGACTACTGAGACATAGAGGGTATTATATGCAGTCCAAAGAAACTTGGTGAGATTGACTGACCAGGTACCAATGGTGGCCATAGAGGACCTACCTGAGGAGATGCAGCGCCGCATTGTAGGAATACCATGAGACTGGGTCCACATACTTTGGCGTGTGGCCAACGCAGTAGTCACCTTCTTAGCCACTCATCCTGAGCTAGGTCGATAGATAGACTGGACATGATTATGGGAATTTAGTCCCGATTTGGTATATTATTTTTGAACATTCAAGGTACACACAGACAGTTTTATGATATATATATATATATAGATATATATATATATAGATATAGATATATATATAGATATATACAGTTCCAAACTTTTGATGTTTGTTTTTAACTTGATGAATGATTGATATGCCAATCTAATGCTTGATTAGCGATAGAATCCGCTAATGAATTTTCAGATCGTGGAATGTGCAAATAAGTAATATAAACAAATGACCATTGCAACACCCTCACTCTAAAAAATTGGTGATATAAATAAGGATCCCGAACCCGATAAATGTTATTTAATTGTGACACTACCAGCTGTGAGTCAAGATACACTACCAATGAATCAATTCCATAAGAAATAGCTTCGGATAGTAAATTAATGACGACAGTATATTTGGCAATATTATTTGAAGCAGAACCAATACATACTCCACTTGACACCATAAACTAACCAGATGGATAATAAATCACCCAAGCTGTAGAAGCGAGATTCCGAGTGTGCCGACTAGCACCATCGGCAAATCTGAAATAGACCAATTCATCCATCAACACCTGCCAAAGAAGATCAAAAAAGTGTCAATATCACAAAAAGTCCCGACAAAATATGTACAAAAATATAAAATATACAAAGATGCCATTGCGCGGTCGTAACCTAAGTAAAATACTTCTTGAGGTAGAGCCCATTTCGAGGCTCTGGCAACTTGTTACCTTCAAAATCGACTAATTCATAAGCCCCTTTTCCCAAAACTCGTTTTACTATAAAGGGACCATACCACATAGAATTGAATTTTCCTTCCCCCAAGACGTCTTTATCTTGGTCATAGACTAATACAAGGTCACCTTTAGAAAAGACTCGAGGACGGACAACTTTATCATACTGATTTTTAACCCTTTTCTTATGGGCTTCATTTATTATGGTGGCATCTTGACGCTACTCATCGAGATGTTCCAAATGAATGAGGTGCTCTTTGAGACTGTAGGTCTCTAGAAGAAGCTCAACAGCTAGCTTAAGGGATGGAATTTCACATTCAATAGGAAAAGTAGATTCCAGCCCGTAAACTAACTGAAAATGTGTAAAACCGGTGGCAGTCTTTACCGAGGTTCGGTATGCCTAGAGAGCCGGATACAACATGATGTGCCAATTGGAGTGATTTTTTTCAATTGTCCTTTATAGGATCATCTTGAGGGACTTATTCATGGTTTCAACTTTCCCATTGGCTTGAGGATAATATGGAGATGAATGCTTCTGCCGAAAGCCCAAATTAAGAGCCAATTCGGTCATCAGTTGATTCTAGAAATGACTGCCATGATCAGTGACAATCTCTCTCGGGATACCAAAACGTGAAATAATCTGATTGAAGAGGAACAATGTTGCTATCTCACTATCGTTTTGATAAGTAGGCATGGCCTCAGCCCACTTTTTAAAGTGGTCTATGACCACTATAATGTAATTGTGATTCGCCACTAAAGGTAGATTACAAGTGGTAAAGTCAATGCCCCACTTTGTAAAAGGACGGACAATGATAATAGGGAAAAGAGGAGTTGGATGTGCACGCATCTTCTAAGTATAGACTTGACAAGGATAGCAACATTTGACCACTTCAATACAATCGTTGAAAATCAAAGGCCAAAAGTAGCTGGCACGCAAGATTTTCTGGGCTGTAGCAAGCCCTGATAAATGATCACCACAAGCTCCACTGTGGCAATCATTGAGCATAGACTCTGCTTCCTCTAAATTTAAACAATGCCTAAGGATTGAATCAACCCCTCGGCAATATAATGTATCACCAATGATGACATAGTTCTTAGCAAGGTGACGTAATTTTTTACGTTCATCCTTGGAGGAAGCAGGGGGGAACTTCGAAGTCTGGAGATAGATGATGATATCTCCATACCAGGGATCTTGTGAAGAGACGAGGAATAGATGTTCATCTGGGAAACTTTCCTCATAAACAATTGTTTGGTCAATTTAGTGTCCTAAATTTCTCTACATAAATTATCAATCCGTGTATCATAAATTGATGAAGTGCAGTGCATTGTATGTGCTAGATAACCATTCTTACTTCGTTGTTTTTATGTTTTATGTTGTTTTGGGGGTTTTTGGTCTTTTAGTCCCTAATGATCTACAATGTAACTGTCAAAATCCTAAATCTAACTTCTGTAAAGACTGTTAAGAATCTAAAAAGGAGAAATAAAAGTGCTTTAAGTAAGATTTGGAAGTAAAGTTTAATCAAGAAATGAAAACAGAGTTTCTATTTCTGCTCTTATCATTAATTCCAAATTATGAACTAAAAACTAAAAGGTGAAATTACAACTACTGTTAAATCAATTACAGAAACAAAACTAAATGAAATACTAAAACTGAAAGTGAAATTGCAACTAATGTCTAATCTATTACAGAAACAAAACTAAATGAAATACTTAGTTACTCTGCCTCTCAATTTTGGGAGAAAAATCTCCTTGTGATGACATTTTGAGGAATTCTGTACTTCATTATTCTAAGAGAATAAATGCAAAAATGTAGAAGATTCATTGTATGAATGAAGTATTCAACCACTTAGTTTAAGATGAGTTATCAACTAGAATGGCTCTTTAGAAACATTCATTAACACCATGAGTCGATAAACTAGTCGTAAAATGGCAAGAATTTTAATGGCACTGATCAGTCTAACTGAAAATTTAAAGTCTAGTGAAACAATAAATGAAACAAACTACATTACACTATTTCATTTCAACTTCTAACTACTGAAAAAACTAGAAATATATTGAACAAAAAGAAGCTATTCTGTACTGAAATAAGCTATTTTGCATTAGTAAATAAATGATAAAAGTTTCATTATAAACAAGGTTAGTACAAAAATGATTATGAACACTGTGAGAAGAAATGATGAATTTGCAGTTTAACTAGAAAAGACAAAACAAAATAAAATAAAACCTCAGTCAGTGTAGGGGCCCTCTGTAACTAATCAAGTTATGTGTGCTTAATCAATCTCCAAGAAACTCTTTCATATATCCATAAAGCATGCGGTCTTCATATTAAAACAGGAAAATGAGTTTTTCAAAATTACAGAACAGTAAGTCTACACTTAATACATGAGGAAATTCGAACTCCTTCTAAGTTCTTTACATAGGTATTTATAAGAAAATCATGCAACTGTTTGTGGAGAAAAATAAGCTTCATCCAAAAACACATAGAAGACAAGCACACGAAATTTTATTCCTCGGCTGCTGGAGACATAAAGCCAATATGGTGGCTCTTGGATTCGGTTGCACAGATTGCTGTTGGAGTTCGTGGGTTCAGGAAGTTGTTTTGGATAACACTTCCCATCTCTGTGAAACGTGTTGATTATCCATGAAACATAGTCATGTTGCCTTTGGTCTCTATGTTTGACTTCTCCATTGACCATAGTCTTGTACCATATTCCTTGTCGACCTGGGCTAGGTGAATAGGACATGATCCATTTCATGATGATTTCTAAGCTACCCATGCAATTATTTTCTCCTTCTGACACTTGGAACCTGTTAAAGCATGGAGGTAGCTGTGGAACAGACGATTAGTTGCAGAATAGGCTGCATTCCATAGCTAATATGCAAAAACTTATTCAAACAGCAAACCATAAAAGCATAACATGTAAATCACTAAATGTTCTCCTTAAGGCAATATATACTAGTCATTGATGATAAGAATGCATTTTCTTCATGGAAAAACAAAGAAAAGGGATGAGAAGAGTTGCTAGGGAAAGAGCAGTTTTGAGGCTCAACATACCCCCACTGCAAAACCATTGCATGTCCCCATGCAATCACAATTGTGAACTTCTTCCTTCTATTGCATTATTCTGACACTTCTGCCAACACATCTGACTTCCTCTTCTTGCTTTTGTTTTCACTGATTGCCATCCTTGGCTTCCTCATAAGAAGTCTGTATTTGAGGTTAATAATTATTCTGCTTAGCTTCTTATTTTTCCTTTTCAGCTTCCTATTCTTCTTGTACCATAATCCCAAGTGTACCATTGTGTTGTCATGAATAGCTCTATCTAACTTATTCTGTTCCCTCAAGGTTTCATTTTCTTTTTGGATGTGTATGTTCAAAATTTCTAGCTCAAAGATCTCTTGTTTGAGAGAGCTAGTTAGAGTTTCTTGTTGGGTGATAGGCTGCTCTTGATTAGCTAAAGTTCCTGGATATATCGAGACATTCATTTTCTCTAATGACTCTATGTAGTCATAGATCTGTTGTTGTATTGGATCTATACGAGGAGAAGCTCTACTTGGGTTGCCTTCAAAATTTTGTGGAGGAGAGTTTTGTGGACTTTGTTCAGACAGAATACTGTCAGGGGACTGAGCTGGGGTTTTTTCCTCTAAGTTTATAAGCTGGGCCTCTTTTGATTTCACCCTCTTCACCTTACCTCAGAGTCTAGAGCTCCTCTTGTGGTTTCTTCTTTTGTGTCCTTTTTCCTCTTTCATTTCTCCTTATTTTTCTTGATTTGCTCCTTGATCTTGGTTAGTCTTTTAGAGAGCAGTTGTTCATCTTCTTGTGGTGGTGAAGGTTTAGGAATGCCATTATTGATTTCTTCAACCCTTTCTTTCATTTTTCTCTTTTGTTTGCTCTGATCCCTAACCTTTGTTTTAAGAGCTATCTCTGCATCATCTTTTTGTCAGGAGATTTTAATGCAGATATTTATCCTTCTACTTCTTTTGACATGATTTCCTTAAGATAAATTTGGAGCATCCTGGAAGAAATTCCTTACCAAAAATTCTTCCCATGTATCCCTTATACTTCTCAAGTGGAATTCAACTAGAATCATCACTAATCCATGATGATATAGAGTTGTTTCCATTGATTCAATTTGTTTTTGGACATTTGTCGCCATTCTTCTCAAACTATTCAGAAGGAAAAAGGGAATATTGGTCGTTCCATTCTCTAGAAAATTCATTAACAAGCGTATATGATAAAAATACATAGACCCAACCTTCCTTCACATGTAATTAATTTTTGCAATATTAATAACATGTTACTCCATTTGTTCTTGAGTGCTGAAATTGAAATCCCCTTTTTAAATACTATAACATCCATACCTGGGTTTTTAAGGATCAACTTCCAAGATTCATCATGAATGTATTTAAACCATCTTTCTCCTAGTCTCACGAGTTTTGTTGCTTCTCCTATGAAGGATTCGACGACTGCAAATTTGATATCCCCTATTTCCACTTTCATGCCATCAAATGACCTTGCAAAGAATTTAGTGATTTCCTTGTGGTAGCCATCAAATTTTTCAATAAAACATAACCATCCGGCCTTTTGTAACATCCCTTTATGCTACGGATACCCCTCCATATATTTTACCCCTATGGGCTCAGTTTTTACAATAAGCCCCATATCCTCTGTTCTCAGTTACCCTTCAAAACTACTCTCACTGTCTAAGAAATGGAATGATTGCGTATATGGAAATGGAGTGACTGGGTATATGGAAACAGAACGACTATCGATACGGAAACATGATGAATGGGTATATGGAAATAGAATGACTATGGATATGGAAACAAAATGACTATATACACGAAATGGCTGCGTAAATATGAGAGAAAAACTTAAGAGTTGGTATGTAATAAATCAACAGTCAGGGTTTGGAGAGTCATAGATAGGTAGGTCATGTCATTATTCTGACCGTTAATAGGTGTAGCTGTGGAGGACCGTTTAAGTACAAGTTTTGGATTTTGAAACGGAGATCAATTATGAAGGAATCATTGGACCATTTGTCATTGAAGGCAGAAGATATGGTGGAGACATCGTGGCGGTCCAATCACATGATGGTTAATTAAGGAGACATGTGATCATACATATTATACAAGCTTATGTTTTCAAATTGATTTTTGAAATAAAATTTTTCATTTACCTTTGGAACCTTTACATTCTACTTGCTAATATTTTGATGTTTTATCCGCAGGTACTTTAGGCATGATTCGTCTTCAAAGTTGATTTTTCTTCAATTACCTGCATACAAGATTTTATTATGAACTGGACACTTGTGCCTGAACTAATAAACAAATTGTTGTTGCAGAATCAGATTAGCTGCAGAACAGAATTTATTGCAGAATGGAATCAGCTGCAAAACGTGAAACACCTGTAGAACGTGAAATAGAGAGTGAAATATGGCTTACAAATGAATGAAATGGAAATGGATGTGTAAGTGAAATTTAAGGCAAGATGATAAATGAAAATGGAGATGAAAGAAATACTAAAAAATGAAAAATTTATTGGTGAAATATGGAAATGGAATGAAGTGAAACTGTAAAAGTAAAACATAGTGAAGTGAGATGAGATAATGAATTTTACAGAATGCAGAGTGACTGTGGCTTTTTGTCACCACTTATTACAGAAAGGAAATGGAAAATATAGGGTGTCAGAAACTTCTGATTTTCACCTTGTATTTTTTGTATAAGCATTCCAATCAATGATTGGTTTTCAACCTTATACAATTTTTTTTATATGTATTTTTATTTTTTTTTTAGATAGGAAAAATAAAGACTAAGTTGGTGGAGAAGAAGGATTCTTCTTCACTAACTTCATTTCAGAATTGTTCTGGAAGATCTTGATGAACTCCTCCTTTGAAATTGGTTTTTGATATATTTTCAATCTATGACCATTCACAAGAAGAGGAGTTTGACTTTCATCTATTGTTATGATCCTCACTTCTCCATTACTAAAGACTTTTTCAATCTCATATGGCCCAAGCCAATGAGTTTGAAACTTCCCTTGAAAATCTTTAAACTTTGAATCAAATAAAAGTGCCCAATCTCCCTCTTGAAACCTCTTGTCCTTGATGTATTTATCATGCCATTTAGCCCTCTGTTGTTGGACTATACCAGTCCTTTGAACTGCCTCTTTCCTGACTTCATCAAGTTCCTTTAATTGCTCCAGTCTATGCTTTTGAGCTTTTGATAAATCCAACCCCAATTGCACTGCCATCCTGAAAGTTCTGATTTGGAACTCTATAGGGAATAGGACTTGTTTCCCATAAACAAGTTCATAGGGTGTATGTCTCGTTGTGTTCCTCCATGTAGTTCCATAGGCCCATAAGGCTTCAAGAAGCCTTTCTAAGAATTTCTACTTAATCTCTTCTATTTAGATGCACAGTCTTGGTGGTGATTCCTTCAATCACTTTATTTGTAGACCCCACTTGACCATTTGCTTGTGGATGATAGGGAGTAGATTTCCTATGCTTGATCTTGTACTCCTCCACAAGCCTTTCTACCATATTGGATGTGAATTGAGATCCCTGATCTGTCACAATTTCTCTTGGGACACCAAAACGAGTGAAGATATCCTCAAAAAGAAAGTTAACTACAGATTTTTCATTAGCAAAAGGTAATGCTTTGGCTTCTACCCATTTGGTGACATAATCAGTGCATAACAATATATACTTTTTCTCCTTAGATGGAGGATTAATTGGTCCAATAAAGTTTAAAGCCCACTTTTCAAAGGGTTCAATAAGTACTTGAGTTTGTAATGGCATTTCATTTCAGGGAGAAGGTTTCCTTACCCTTTGGCAGCTGTCACATCTTTTGACATATTCTTTACCATCCTTGAAGATGGATGGCCAATAATATCCTAAAGAAAGGATTTTATAGGCTTTCCTCTTGTTAGCAAAGTGTCCACCACACAGCTCATCATGACATTCTTTGAGAATCTCAGGCATTTCATTTTCCCTGACACACCTTTTGATAATAATATCTGGCCCTGTTTTATACAATTTGTTAGTGATCCATGAATATCTTGCATTTTCTTGAATAATCTTGTTTTCTCTCTAGGAAACAAATGTGAATGTAACTTCCCTATAACCAAATAATTAGCAACATCTGCAAACCAAGGAGTTTGACTAGTTACTGCAAAAAGATATTCATTAGGAAACTTATCTTCAACTGGAGAGTCTTCTTTGATATTCTGAATCCTAGACAAAAAATCAGCAACTGTGTTTTTTTTTCTAGGTCTATCTAGCATAGTAATGTTGAATTCTTGCAAAAGTAAAAGCCATCTTGTAACTTTGCCATTAGTAATAGATTTATTCATCAAATATCTAATTGCAGAGTGATTTGTATGAACAAAGGTTTCATAGCCTGTTATATAGTGTCTAAAATTATTAATTGCATGAACAACGGCTAAAAATTCATTTTCAGTCACAGTGTAATTCAACTAAGTGGGAGTCAAATTCTTACTTGTATAGTAAATGGCATAAGGAATCAAATATTTTTGTCCAAATACAGCTCCCAGAGCTATATCTTAAGCATCTGTGGAAATATGGAAAGGAAGTTTCCAATTTGGACCTCTTAAAATAGGTGCTTCAGAAATTATTTCTTTCATGGTTTCAAATGTTAGTTGGCAATCAAGATTCTAGCTGAATTCACAATATTTTGTAAGCAGTTTGAAGAATGGAGATGTTATTTTAGTGAAGTTTTCTATAAACCTTCTATAGTATCCTGTAAATCCTAGAAAACTTATAACATCCTTTTGGAAATTTGGAATTGATAATGTACAAATGATGTCAACTTTATATTTGTCAACTTTAATCCCATCTCCCAGAATGTGATGTCCTAAAACAATACCTTCTGTAAACATCATAAAACATTTTTCACGGGTTAGTGAAAGGTTTGTTTCTTTACATCTTTTAAGAAATTTTTCCAAATTTTCCAAAGCTTCTTCAAATGTGTTTCCATAGACTGTAAAATCATCCATATATACCTCTACACAATCATGTATTAGATCAGAAAAAAATCCTAGTACTACTCTTTGGAATGTTGCAGGTGCATTACACAACCCAAAAGGAAGTACTCAGTAGGCAAAATTTCCCCATGGAGAAGTAAATGTGGTTTTATCCTAATCCTCAGGTGCTACCTGAATTTTATTATAACCACTAAAACCATCCAAGAATGAGAAATACTTCTTACATGCTAATGTATCTAACACTTGATCTATAAAGGGCAAAGGAAAATGATCTTTAAGGGTTTCTTTATTCAATTCTCAGTAATCAATGCACACCCTCCATTTACCATTCTTTTTAGGCACAATTACCAAAGGAGAAACCCATTAGCTATCTGAAATTGGGTAAATGAAGTTTACATTTAGTAATTTTTGGAACTCTTATTTTACAATCTCCCTAAGATTTGGATTCATCCTTCTCTAAGGTTGTCTAATCGGTCTACTTTTTTCCTCAACATAGATATGATGGATACAAGTCTTAGTATCAACGCCTTTCATGTCGATATATACCCATGCAAATGCAGCAAAATGTTTTTGTAATGTTTTGATTAGCTCTTCCTGTTGTAGTTTCTCCAAGTTTTTGTTTATGTTCAATGTCCTTCCTGGAAAAATTTCAATTGTAGAGCAACCAAACTCTTCCATAGAATAAAGAGACATCTGCCTAGATGAAAAGTATTCAACATTATATTTTTCTTGAAATTGTGCATGATCATATTCTGAAGATGTTTCAAAATTTGACTATCTTCACTAATTTCTGAGATAGTAAAGAGAGGCTGAATATCATCTTCATCATAATCCATTCCTTGTCATCTATTTTTGTGATTTATTTTGCTGGAGGATACAGAGTAAATTTCTTTGTTGAATTATCATCAGAAATATACATGTCACCAGATCTACAGCTAATAAAAGCATCAGTTGTGGCCAGCCAAGGTCTTCCTAATATGAGTGGGTGTCCTCCTAGATTGTTCTTGGGAGTTAGGATCATGAAATCAACAGGATATTCCCAATAATCTAAGGATACAGAAATGTCCCCTAGCACACCATTTGGTTTGATTACTGATCTATCTACAAGTTGCAGTATGGTAGGTGTGTAAAGAAGATTGGGAAGTTTAAGCTGCTTCATAGTTTGTCTACTCATGATGCTTATTGCTGCTCCTAAGTCAATCAATGTATTTGGGATTTCAATTCCGTTTGTATGTGTCTCGACAATTGGACTCCCTGGATCCACATATTTCTGTTTGGCAATTTTTCCCATCATTATGTCTGCTATCTTTCCTACCAGGTGAATTCTTTTTGTTTCTTTTGCTTTTCTTCCTGGTCTTTTGATGCTCAACTCAATTATTGTTTTGGCTAGAATTGGAATTTCTCTAATGGCTTGTAGCAAAGGAATTTTGATACAGACATTCTTCAATTCATCTAGAAAATCATAGTTGGGCAACAAGATCTACTTTTCCACCCCTCTATCAATTTGTAATTTTTCAGGAAAAGGAGGTGTAGAAGTAGATGTTGGTTGCTCAATGATAGGAGTTGTGTTAACTAGTTCTTTTTTTTTTCCTCTTTCAATGTTTTGGTTTTGGAGAGATGTTCCCTCAAAACTTTTATTGACTTTTAAAGAATCCTCCTTAGAAATATCTTGTTCTTGAATAACTATAGAAGGTTTTTCATTCTAATACCCTTCCAGATCTTAGTTGAACATCATTAAGATCTAGATGAGTAATCATGTAAGTTGGAAATTGTTGTCCTTCTACCATGTAAGCATTCTGAGGGCTTTTATTGTTGGGGTTTGGTAATGGTTGGGCAAGTAGTTGATTTGGTTTATGCTAAAATGGTAGTAAGAGTTGGGGATTTTGGTTTTGTTGTGGAGGTTGTTGTGGAAATGGAAATGAAAGTTGACGATTCTGATTTTGAAGTTGTGGCTGCTGATTTTGTTGTTGATTATGTGGGGGAGGAAAATTCTGATAGGATGGAGGATATTGATAATCTTGGGCAAATCTCCCATAAGGATTTTCTACCCCTTGTGCCCACGGTTGAGATTGATACTGACATTGAGGTTGAGGCCAAGGTTGCTGCCAAGAATTCCAATTTGGTGGGGGTTGAAGATACATTTGGTTATTAAATCCCTGAGTTTGTGGCCCCAACCAAGGTCTTCTTGCAATAAAACAAAGAGATTCTGCAGAATTTTGGACTGTTTCCTCTTAAAAGATAGCCTTAAGACCTGGGATTGAAGGACAAACCTTGGTTTCATGGCTTTCTGAACATATCATACAAGTTTCTACAATTTTGGCATCTAAAGGGCATTCCCTTAGAGCATGTTTCTTTCTGCATTTTGGACAAAAATGGCTAAAGCATCAGCCTCTATTTTCTACTTGTTTTAAATTTTAAGGGTTTTTAGTTGCTCACTAAGGCTCCCTAGAATGTCATTTTTAAACTCATCAAGCATATTGCCAATTTCTACTCTGCTTACAAATTCAGTTGCAAATTTGTTTTCTCTAACAAGAGAAGGATCTCTCGGCCCTTCCCTACTTTAGATTTCCCTCTTGAGAGATGAACACACAATTCTCCTATATCACTTAATGGAAGTTGAGATATATCTCCCTTCCCCATCATGTTAAGGATATATATCCACTCATCTCTAATGGCTTTTAATAAGAGAGCTTTCAGAGTTTCTTCATCTAAATTGTTCATCTTTGCTCTTTTCAAATTATAGTTGAATCTCTCAATCAAATCTTCTAAGTTTTCATCCTCTCTTTGCATCATTTTGAACATCTCATCTTTATGATTAGTAGGCATGCAATAATCCAGGTACCTATCCAAAAATGACTTTTTCATGTCATTCCATGTTCTAATGGATTGAGTGACTAACCCCATGAACCATTTCAAAGATGCTCCTTTTAGTGTTGAAGGAAACAATTTAAGTTTTTTTGAGTCTTATAGATAGTCATAAGTTCTGCACAAGGCTTCAAACTCAAACAAAAATGTTTCAGGGTCCTCACTTCTTAACCCATAGAAGTTTGGGAGGATAGATGGTGAGATATTTTCATTGTGGTATGTGTTTCCTCATCCACTATAGGGAATCCAAAAGAGTTATCTACTTCCCTATTTCCTCTGCCTCCTCCATTATTACCTCTACCTCCTCCATTACTTCCTCTACCTCTTCCTCTACCCCCTCCTCCAAATAGTGAGAATCCTCCATTTTGTTCCTCTTCTGCCATTATAGTTTCTTTAGAGTCAGTATAAGGTTCAACTTGCAAGGTTATTCCTTCCTCCTCTGGTTCTTCTATTAATAGACTATGGGAGAGAGGTTCTACTTCTTCTTCCCCACCAGGTATTCCTAATTCCTCAACTACAATGGGCTCTCCTGTGGAAGTGAAAAAGGCTATTCCTACTGTTGGAGATTCGAAATTTTTCTCTCCTAGAACTGTGTTGGTAGATGAAGTAGGAGATTCTTCTGATTGGATTTATGCCCTTGGAATTTCAGGAATCCTATGGCTGGGAGTATGAGTTTGGGATGGAGGTGTGTCTTTTCTTGCTCTCGGTGACTTAGGTGGTGTTGTAGGAATCGAACTTCTACCCCTAGCTATAAATCTACCCCTAGAGTCTCTTTCTCTATGCATGCCATTGTTTTTTTTTTTTTTTTTTAATGTAAGAGATAAGGCTACTTAGTTACACTTCCCCGGCAATGATGCCAAAATGTTTGGTCAATTTAGTGTCCTAAATTTCTCTACATAAATTATCAATCCGGGTATCATAAACTAATGAAGTGTAGTGCACTGTATGTGCTAGATAACCCTTCTTTCTTCGTTGTTCTTATGTTTTATGTTGTTTTGGGGGTTTTTGGTCTTTTAGTCCATAATGATCTACAATGTAACTATCAAAATCCTAAATCTAACTTTTGTAAAGACTATTAAGAATCTAAAAAGGATAAATGAAAGTGCTTTAAGTACGATTTGGAAGTAAAGTTTAATCAAGAAATGAAAATAGAGTTTCTATTTCTGCCCTTATCATTAATTCCAAATTATGAACTAAAAACTAAAAAGTTAAGCAACTACTGTCGAATAAATTATAGAAAAAAAACTAAATGAAATACTAAAACTGAAAGTGAAATTGCAACTAATGTCTAATATATTACAAAAACAAAACTAAATGAAATACTTAGTTACTCTGCCTCTCCATTTTGGCAGAAAAATATCCTTGTGATGACATTTTGAGGAATTCTGTACTTCATTATTCTAAGAGAAAATAAATGCAAAAATACATAAAAGACTCACTGTATGAATGAAGTATTCAACCACTTAGTTTAAGATGAGTTATCAACTAGAAGGGCTCGTTAGAAACATTCATTAACACCATGAGTCGATAAACTAGTCATAAAATGGCAAGAATTGTAATGGCACTGATCAGTCTAATTGAAAATTTAAAGACAAGTGAAACAGTAAATGAAACAAACTATGTTACACTACTAAATTTGAACTTCTAACTATTGAAAAAAACTAGAAATAAATTGAACAAAAAGAAGTTATTCTGTACTGAAAGAAGCTATTCTACATTAGTAAAGAAATGATAAAAGTTGCATTATAAACAAGGATAGTACAAAAATGATTATGAACATTGTGAGAAGAAATGATGAATTTACAGTTTAACTAGAAAAGACAAAACAAAATAAAATGAAACCTCAGTCAACGGAGGGGCCCTCTGCAACTGATCAAGTTATGCGTGCTTAATCAATCTCTAAGAAACTCTTTCATATATCCATAAAACATGCAGTCTTCATATTAAAACAACAAAATGAGTTTTTCAAAATTACAGAACAGTAAGTCTGAGCTTAATACATGAGGAAATTCGAACTCCTTATGAGTTCTTTACACAGGTATTTATAAGAAAATCATGCAACTGTTTGTGGAGAAAAATAAGCTACAACCAAAAACATGTAGAAGACAGGCACACAAAATTTTCTTCCTCGGCTACTAGAGACATAAATCCAAGATGGTGTTTGTTGGATTCGATTGCATAGATGGCTGTTGGAGTCCGTGGGTTCAGGAAGTTGTTTTGGATAATTCTTTCCATCTCTGTGAAATGTGTTGATTATCCACGAAACAGAGTCCTGTTGCCTTCAGTCTCTACGTTTGACCTCTCCATTGACTGTAGTCTTGTACCATCTTCCTTGTCAACTTGGGCTAGGTGAATACAACACGATCCATGTCATGATGATTTCCAAGCTACCCATGTAGTTAGTTTCTCCTTCTGACACTTGGAACCTGTTAAAGCATGGAGGTAGCTGCGGAACAACCGATTAGCTGCAGAATAGGCTGCATTTCATAGCTAATATGTAAAAACTTATTCAAACAGCAAAAACATAAAAGCATAACATGTAAATCACTAAATGTTCTCCTTAACGCAATATATACCTGTCATTAATGGTAAGAATGCATTTCCTTCATGGAAAAACAAAGAAAAGGGATGAGAAGAGTTGTTAGGGAAAGAGAAGTTTTGAGGCTCAACAACAATATATTCTTCACAAGGTAGCTCAAAAATTAATTCCGCAAAATCCAATGACTTCTTAGACTTGGCTGACAATAACTCGAGATCGAATTGTTGTAAAACAACAATCCATCAATTGTATTTTCCCCCAATCACTTGCCTACTGAGGACAAACTGAAAATGATTGACCGTTTCTAAGACGAACGTTTTGCATAACAGAAAATAATGACGAAGCCGCTGGATAGCATGGACAGCTGCCAAGGCCAATTTTTCAACTGGAGAATAGCGTAGTTCAGGGCCTACCAAGCCTGGACTCAGGTAGTAAATCACATGCTCCGTGAGAGCATAATCTTCCTAAACCAGAACCATACCTATTGTTGATTCTGTCGCTGCAAGATATAAAAAGCAAATCTCTACCATAATCCTGTGGACTCAAAAGTGGGGCAGAGATTAACGCCTGCTTCAAGGTACCAAAAGATCGTTTCACAAATTCATCCCATAAAAATGGAACTCCTTTCTTCAGTAAATGCGTAAATCCTTTAGTTATCTCAGCATAGTTTGCTATAAACTCTCTCAAGAAATTTTCCTTTCCTTGGAGACTTTGAAGTTGTCAGATGGAAGACAAGGGAGGAAACTAAATTATTGCCTCAACCTTGAAGGGATCAACTTGAATCTGTTTAGTTGATATAATGAACCCTAACAACCGACCAGATGTAACCACAAAAGCACACTTATTCGGATTTAACCGGATCTTGTAAAATCGACATCTTTCAAAAACTAACCGAAGTTGAAAGATGATCGATTCTCTTTCAAGAATGAGCAGCTAAATCATCTAAGTATGCTTCAATGACATGCTTGATGTCATTGAAAGTGTAAGACATGGCCCACTAAAATGTAGCTCCAACATTTTTAAGACCGAAAGGAATCTTTTTGTATGCAAAGGTGCCCCAGGGACAAATTAAAGTTGTCTTATGCTGGTCTTCTAGACGAATAGATATTTGATTATAACTGAGGAATCCATCCATGAATGAGAAAATCTCATTACCCACACATTCATCAACTATCTGATCGATAAACGGTCTGGGTAATTGTCTTTTGGACAAGCTTTGTTCAAATCCCTAAAGTCAATGCACACTCGGATCATTCCTTGTTTTTTATCAACTAGGATAGGATTAGAAAACCACTATGTTAGAGGAACGAGGTATATGAAACCCGCCTTGAGAAACTTTTCTACTTCAACTTTAATAGCTACTACTTTCATAGGATTAACCAGTCGAAGATTCTGATGAATCAACTTTGCGTTTTCATACGTCTTGATCTCATGTTGAACGATGGATGGATCAATACCAGGCATTTCTTCATAAGACCAAGCGAATACATACCAAAACTCTTTAAAGAGGTCAGTGTAAATTGAATCTCTTCAGGGGAACACTAAGCTCTGATGAAGACATTTTATATCACATTAGGGTTCCTAGAGATGTTTATTAGTACGATTTTTGAAATAACCAACATATTACCTTTGGCACGTATGTGTGTTGGAGCCAAAGGGTTTGAAACCATATAAACATTGCTAGTAAGTAGATTGGAGAACCTAGATTTGACTTCCTGCAATGGAGGAAGAAAATATAAACGGTGATGTAAATCTTCCCACAGTCGATCTGCACCTATCATTGCTTCTAAAATCACTTCCTCAAATGGTAAAACTATATCTAAGCAATCCATAGCAAAAGTAGAGTTAAGCGTACAAGCTAGAGCCACATCGCCATCTAACTCCTCCTATGAAAAGGGAATAGGATGGTTGTCTGCAGAGTTAACGATCGATTGATATCTAAGCTCTGCTACAAACATGGGTAATTCCATTCTCCCATCCTGCCCTTTATCTAATGTGGTTGTAGGTGAAGATAAGGTCCAAGTGTCTGAAAAATAACGAGTTTGAAAGAACTCTTCCTGTGAAGACTCCTTGGAGGACAAAATGGCATTGATTCTAGCTATAGGAGTGGGAAGATCAAATATACCGATCAATGAAGAGTACATCCCAACTCATAAATTCTTGATAGGTTGGTGGGGGTTATCGACCAATGGAACCGTAGAAACCAAAGTTGCCAGAGGGTCACCTGGAGAATAATCCAATTGATCAACTTTAACAATTCTCCCCTCATGAGGAAAAAAGAGGATGCGGAATAAAGATGACACTATGGTATCCATTTCATAAATCTAATTCCTTCTTAAGAGGAGATTTCAATCCAAGTTGGAATCAACGATTTCTACGTCAATATTAATGACCTTTCCTCCAACACCTATAGGAAAGGCTGGGATAATCCCGTGTGGCCTATGAGAATGTCTGTCAAATGCTGTTAAGAGAGTGGGTGAAGGGATAGCTGAAGGCGATCCAATGGCCTTCCAACATGACATAGACATTACGCATGTGGAAGCTCCCTCATCTATAACTGTTCGAAAAATATTAGTTTTCTGGTAAGTAGACTTTATTTGAAAAGCCATATGGTGAGGAAGTCTCTTTTTGACATTGAGCATATCAAAAGTGAGCACTAAAGAATTTTTTGGATCTACTACCCCAATCACAGAAAGCAAAGCACTTCATTGAGCAGGACATGACTGGAGTACCTATAAAGCATATATAGCACAAGGACTTTGAACCAGATCTTCTACAATCGAGTAGTTTCGGGCTGCCCTAGCATTAGGGTTAATAGTCACACGCTTGGCGGAACCTTTCGGTATCCGAGGTATATACTCGACAGAGGGTCGCTCAATATGAAGTGGGTCCATAGTTCCAGGAACAAATTTATCCTTAGATGTTTTTGCTTCACCATAATCACGTGCTTGCGTAGCCACATTGACATGAGAACTCATCATGAAAACATTTGAGGAATTGTCCCCTTCCTAGTTGCCCCCTACAGAGGTACCAGGGTTTGAGTTCGTGCCAGCAAGAAACTGCTGCCCTTGGGGGCAAGGGTTAGTTAAGACAACTTGGGAGCTAGAAGACCCTTGCTGCACTAACAAGCGCTGAGCATCTTGAATTTTCAGGCAAAGATGAGTCAATTGATCTCCACTGCATATCTTGCATGGAAATTTAACCTTTTTCTTAGACTCTTTTCTACCCTCACCAGCACCATTTCCGGGCTTGTTCACATTACCCTTCCTTTCCTGATTATTCTTTTTACCTTGTCCTTTCTTCTTACCATCAGATTATTGGTTTCCTTTGGGGTTAGAGGCCTAGACAATGTTTATGGAAGAAGGTTGGGAAGGCGAAGGAGTAGATGGTGCAGCCCGGTTGGAAGAAGCAATTTGTAGAGACAACTGCTACAATTGGTTCAAAAAGTTCACCATATTTGCATCAATCGATCCAATTATACTATTAGCATGAGGGCTTGGCTTTAGTTTGGTTACATCAACCGTGGGTCTAGGAGCATCCAGTAAGATTTTATGAAGAGTCCTAGACTGAGAATATATCAGTTCTAACTACTGGGCGTGAAAGATAGCCTGCTCTTGTGAATAAACACTGGAAAGAGAAACATCCTTGGAGATCTCGGGTTGTAATGATTTTAAAAACCATTCAAGATGGAATTCTGTTGGAATCTTGGCTTTGATCAGCCTTTTTCTTTGTCTCCATTCCTAGATATGATCCGTAATGTAAGTAGCCATGTCCTAATGAAAATTGGCTAGAAGCTTAGTTCCGGCTTCATAATGGATATGAAACTAAAAATGGTTTAAGAAAATGTTATCCAAATTGGTGAAAGAAGTAAATGTGCCCCCTGGCAACTCTATATACCACTTAGATGCATTCCCTGTTAAGGTGCACTGAAATAACCTCAACCTGATCGAATCATCGATCAGAGAGTTGGATGAGCACCATAAATGGAACATGGTTACATCGTCGTCCGGGTCTTCACCATTCTTCCCTTCGAATTTTGGAATATTTGATGGAAGTTTGGATGGGACCGGAGGCCAAGCCAGATTGTACCTAATTGGATCATTTGTCAACTTAGTCAAGTTTGGTAGATTAAGCGTGGCCAGAAAAGGAAGTCGTGGAGGACCTTGGGGATTCCACCCAAATTGGGTGGGGTTCCCAAAAGTCTGAAAAGAATGACCTAGATTTTGAAAGGCACTAGGTTGCTCAAAGTAACTATTAGAACCTACTGGACCAAAAGGTGACCCTTTTGGTCCAGCAAAATTCGGAGTTTGACCAACTCCAACTGAAAATCCTCCATAACTAGTAAAGTTACCCCCTAATGAAGTATTGTAAGGAGCTGACAGCCCTTGATAACGGTTCCAAGCATTAGCTAAGGGTGAAAAACTCTGAAATGAGGTAACCGGGGAATATGGAACATTCCCTTGTTGGCCGAAAAACTGATTCCTAGCTCCTATCCCACTAACTGCAGGGTTTGTCCAACTCTGAAAGGGACTGTTGCCTTGAATTGTAAAAGGAAAACACATAGACCCTACTGTCAGATGGGAATGTGGTATATGACCACTTCCAAATGGGAAACCTTGAAAATAATTTGATCCACTCATCATGGACATGGAGGGAGCCGATGGTACATTCAATGGAACTGAAGAAATATCTTGAGAGGGCATTCCAAAAGGCAAAAATCCAAAACTAGATGCATTATCTTCAGAACTCCCACTCGTCAACGAAATAGAAGTAGACCCAAATAAGGATGTGCTGAGAGTGTTAGAAGGGATGTAAATAGTTCCTCCTCCTTGCACGGATATGGGAGTTTGCATGCTTGCAACACTCGTGGTGGACACCATGCTTCCAGCAGTGGTCATCGAAGGGATAGATGTATGTGTACTTGGGCTCGAAGGCCTGTGAGTCAGAGTTCCAACATATAACAATACGTCTGGATGATCAAGAGGGAGAGGAGAATTTGGAGCTGCAATCGACTCTAAAAGCTCTTCTACTTCAATACTATCTTCCAACTAGAAGAGTACTTGAGAAAGGACTGGTGTGTTCTTCTCTAACTCTATAGTAGTACCAGGTCTATCTTGTAAACTAATGCCCCCAAGCGGAGGATCAATCTCTGATGTGCCCACTGCCACTAGTTGAAAACCACTATAAGAATCGCTCCTACGCCTTCTAGGAGAAGGCTCTGGACTCGCCTACGGGACTGTCGAGATGGTCGGTGAGCCACTTTGAATTATTTTTGTAAGATCTACTTAAAGACTCAATAAAATTGAAAGATAGGCCAACTAGGAGCACAGAACATGTTAGCCTCCTACTACAGCAGGTTAATCATCTCTCATGATCGACATTTTTACATGCCAAATATGTCATACTTTGCTTGCTGCAATGCTCCATATTTGCTACAGATGGCTAGAGAAGTATCCATGAGAGTGTGCTAGTCTAAATGCCACTGTTGTGTTCCATTTTTGATGAGTTTTCAGCTAAAGGAGGTCCAAACAGCTTAATCTTGGTCTCCCTAGGTTTCAATTTCTTGCTGTAGAATATAGAGAATAAACATCTATCCAAACTGTTTAATCTTGGTCAGATCTGTAAATAGGTAGAGAAACAAGGGTGCTCAACAGCTTAATCTGAGCCCCTGGCTGAAATAAGTGTAGAAGTAGATAGGAGCACAAGCAACAAGAAAGAATGAAAAGCTGGGTATGCTAGTTCAAGTGCACCCAAACCAAAAGAAGAGAAAATGCTAGGTGAGTAGGTCGGGTAGGTAGCTTTGTGGTTGCAGAATCATGGCTTGTGATCCATTTCATATTGTCTAGTGTTAGATCTATCATATCACATGTTGAAGGCAGTTGTTCAGTTGAAGGACTTCAAGAAATGCATTTCTAACTTCCCCTTCTTCCTCTTTCCCCCAAATCACTCACTAACTTCCCTAAAAGAGGTCAAGATCTGCTTGGTACCTCTTAGTTTCATCATTCTCCATATCATTTACCTTGGTGAAGATCTGCTTCACTCAAGTAATGTCCATACTGCTTCTATGAATCATTTTCCCCCTTAATAGCCTAAGATCTGCATACTTAGCGCTTTCTGATCATTTGTCATGTTAACTATTAACTTTACTATGTAGCTCCCTATCTATTTCCCCTTCCCCTACTAAAACTATGTTAATAACTCCCCTATATACTTATCCCCTCCCCCTGGTTGAAAAATAACCATAAGTACATTTGGGAATTGCTAAGTTTACCTGAAACTGAGCAAGAGCCCTCACTCCCCCCCTCAAACCATCTTCCAAATGCATTAGGACCCCTTCCTATGCATAAAAACCCTCCATTATCCATGTTTTAACCTTTTTTTAAAGGCTCAAAACCCTCTCGCCATGCTTCAGACCCCTTCCGATGCATTAACAACCTTCCTCCGATTTCATTTTACCTTTATTCAAAGGAAAAAAACCCTTCGGATGCTTTATAGCCCCCTTCTATACATATAAACCCTCCTCCGATGGATTCCCCCCCCCCCGATGCGATATCGCTATCGGAGGCTTCCTCCATTATATTTTCCCATATATCCCGCATATACTCTTTTTTATCGCAACTCCCCTTTCTTGTTTTATCGTTTAAAACTTAAGTTATAACGTAAAAACCCGCATCTTTCAACAATATCGCATCGCAGCCGTCCATCACCCCCTCTTAGATCAACGGCCCAGATCTTGTCGGTGATCTCCCATTTCGGCGATCGCAATAATATAAAATCCTGCCCCATGTCCCCGCCGATAGCGAAATGCCGATTTAATCATGGCCGCCCATTCGGGCCCTCAGATCAACGGTCTCTATTAAGTCGCGGCCTCATATATAGCATTGCTTATTCCGGAGCCGAAGTATTAATAAAATGCAGCATATAAAATTATCGGGTCCAAAAGGAGGCCTTTGTACAGCGAAATGGGAAAGCTCCAATATTCCGGAGCCGAAAAGTTATAAAGGGCAGTTTTAAGGGATTTCGGGTCCGCATATTGATTTTGTTAAAATCCGCCGATATGAAATCGCCGACGGATCGGACCCGATCTCCATAGAGAAAGGGCATATAAGCATTTCGGGTCCGCGGCATTTCGTAGGTTTTATGTATTGGGACCAATGGTCCGCCCCGATGCGATTTACCGCCAGCCGTCGGATCGGGTCCCCAGATCAATGGCCCTGATTTAATCGCAGCACTCCCCATGTATCGCTCCGACTGACGGAGCCGAAATAACAATAAAGCATGGTATATTAGCATTTCGGGTCCGCAAACCAAATTCTTGTAAATCCGCTGATATGACATCGCCGATCGGCCGGACGCGATTCCAAATAAAAGGAAGGGCCTATAGCATATCGGGTCCGCACAGTTTCAGCGATTGTTTATGTGCCACCCCCTGGTCCGCCCCGATGCGATATTGCGATGAGATCAGGGCCGTTGGATCTGCCCGCGCCGGATCCAACGGCCAGGATTTAATGATTGCTACAGTGTCCACTTAAGCGCCAAATTTTCACAATTTCGCAGTGTTTTGAGAGCATTTTCATATTATGATAAAATGGCCATTGTTTAAGGTTTGTGTGCAGCGCTCCTGCCCGCCACCACCAATAAGGGAAATCATACATCCTTAAGCCATTTAGGATTGCTCCAAGCTCGGTTTTGCTCCAGGGGGCCAGTCTCGGCCTCGGCACAGTTGGCAACACTTTTTCCTCCTGTTTGCACCATTTTTCAAAACGTTTAAGGCTAGTTTTGATCGGCCAGAGCGCCGATTGCACCCAAAGACCATGGAGGACATTAGCAGCAGTTATTTTTGCATTAAAAGGCAGAAGGGGGCGATGGGACAGTTTAAAGAGTATTAGCGGTGAGAAAAGGCCCAGATTCAGTGCCAAAGTGTATCAGGATGCGGCAAAGAGTATCAGTCTAGTTTTTCAAAGAAGATGAAAGCAAAGCAAGCCCAGCAAAGTCAACAAAGAATCATTCAGCCATTAAGGCTCACCAACACTTGTTTTGTTGCTTTAAAGACACCTAAAGGCATAGATGAAGGCTTTCAAGGCAGAGTTACTGCAGAGACATTGTTCCCAGTCATATTTTTGGAGCAGCGCTGCTTCCTTAATTGCGCAGTTATCACACAGAGGACAGCGCGTGGCTCAAGGCACTCTTTCAGTCCATTTTTGAAGCTGCAGGACCCTGTGCAGCCCTAAAGAGCCATTTTGATGAGGCTGCTCCCTCATGTGCAACTGTTTTAGATATTTTATTGCATTTATCTCCAGCACAACTTAGCATTAGAAGCAGTTATTGCATAGTTCTCTTTTGGCTCTATTTTGATAGATATTTTGAGATATTTTCTCATTTGACACCTGTTCAAGGGATGTTTGTAAATATTTTCTATTTAAACAACCCTATGTATTTATGTAAAGGGTTGGTTGGTCGATAACTTCCTCCTCTAGACTTGCATTGTATTTTCTGAGAGTCTCTATAATCAAATATCACTGGAATGTTTGGGAGATGAACTGACTGTTGTGTTTTAATGTCTGAAGAGTGACTATGGAATCCTAACGCTTCTACATAGCCCAATAAGTGTTTCTTATCTCTGTTTACAGTTTATATGTGTTTATGCCATCATTGTTTCACTATCTAAATAGCAGAAAGAAAGAATAGTTCAGAGCTCACTTAGTTGTATTCTGTTCTCAATTTCTGTGATTTATCTATGTTTTCCACTAAATTAGTCCTAAATATGAATACTGATTTGCTCATATTTACACTAGTTCCTTCATATATGAATGTTGTTTAGGAATCCTTGATTGCTCCTATATAATTTTCATTCACCTTCCCTTTGTTAGCATAATGAGAGCTACTTAGTTGCCTTTCATTCACTGACCTTCATTCCATCCTTATTCCAGCTTTACATTGTTCTATGTGTAGCTATCATGCTCTGTGTTCCTCTTGTGACCAAGAAAACGCAACAGCAAGCCTAATCCACGACTCCATGCCCAATGGTTTGAACTTCTCACACTATGCATCCCAACTCTGTTTGAAAGAATCCTCCATCCCACCAAAATCAAAACAAAACCCAAGAAAATCATAACTAGCCTAAAATCAACCCAAAACAAAGCTAAATCCTAAAGAGAGAGCCCTCTCTGATTGCAGGTAGGCTAGGACCTGTAGTCCAAAGATTGGTTTGTGGTTACCTCGGCCGTATCCTTTAAGGAGCTTTAAGGACAACCTGAGTGATAACATAATGGTGACTCCACTGGGGAACATCCTCAGATAATTTCACAAATCAAGGTGGAAAGCTCCACTGGGAAGGAACCAGACCTTCAAAAGTTTCTTTCTAACCCTTATATTCTTAGAAAAATCCCCAAAAAACAAGCTAGAAGCTGGCTCCCAAAAAGAATTCACGTTATACAAGGTCAAATCCAGACCCAAATCCCCCAGCAGCTTTTGAAAATCCCAATATAATCCCAAGGAACCTCAGGAAGCTAGAGCAAAGAGAGGATTTTGCTGATAATAGTCCTGAAGCAGTTCACCCACTCTGTGGCCCAACCCCTGTCAAAGTTTTATTTCATTCAACCCCTAGTTCCCCTTGTTCTTCATCCACCTCTCAAAGCATTCCTTCCACACCTCCATTCACTGCACATATTACCACTACCACTCCTATTATCCCATTTGTTCCTATTGTCCCTCTTATCCCTGTGAATATGGCTAACAGATATGCACCTTTGCAATTACCTGCTAATACTGAAGCTATGCCTCAGGATTACCAAACTAAAATCACATATTTTGATGGCACAAGTGCCTGCACAGCCCTTCAGCATACAAAGAAAATGCAGGATTACTTTGAAAGCTATGAGATTGACGATGATGGTGTGAGAATGAAGATTTTGTCCAAAGTTTGACAAGCGATGTCAGGACTTGGTTTAGAGCACTCCTAGCCAATTCCATAGCAGACCTAGAAGCCTTATACCAGTCATTTATCAATAGATGGGAGAAAAGAAAGACCCCTTGCACATACTAGCTGAATACGATACAATCAAGAGAGGTCCACAAGAAACAGTCTTGGACTATTGTGCAAGGTTCAATAGCGTTTATAATGCTATCCCACAAAACTTAAGGCCCCCACCTGACCTTGGCTTATATAAATTCCCTGATGGATTCGACCCAGATATGGCCTACCAATTAAAAGAAGGAGCCCCTAACAGCCTTGCAGACATGCAAAATGTGGCTGTCACTGTGGAGGAAAATTTAATTGCCAAAAGAAACAGAGCTAGAACTAAGAGAAGAACCACCTTCAAGGAAGAGCCCTCAGCCTTAGATCAAAAGCTAGATGCTATTATCAATGGTATGCACAGGCTGGGAGACAGAGTAGAGAGTTTTGAGAGGAAATCATCATGGGATGGGCAGCAAGCTAACACTATCAGGAACCCGAATTTCAGGAAAAATCAAAATCCAAACGCTGGTAGGTCTAGCCCAGACCATGATATAAGACCTCCTTTCCAAGAAAACTATACAGAAGCATCCACATCTAGTGATGCCATAGAAGACACTCACATGAACTTGGTGGATTTGAAGGGTGAGCAAAAAATTTTCCTAACTCAAGAAGACCAAGATGACCATGAGATAAATCAATTTCAGACTAACTCTGGTGAGTCTTTTGACTTTAAACAAGGTTATGATTCAGCTATTTATGAAGTCCACAAACAGTATAAGATGAGGACAAGAACCATAGATGTGCCCGAAAAAGTTAAACCAAAGGAGGGCAAACAGCCCAACCAGATTAGAGGCAAGGCTATTATAATAGAAACAGCTCATATAACTGTCCCAAACCTGCACCAAGTGACTGTAGAGGACATAACAGACATACAACCTTCTATTGATCAGCCTCTGCCACCTTCTCCCTCGAAAGAGAACTTGAATAGCACTCCTAAAATCCTTCCCAAAATAGAAATACCGCAAGGTATCACTCACCATAACACTGATAATCAAGAGGAAAACGCAGAAAATACACTTGAAAAGGGGAAATCTGCTATTGCCAACACAAAGACTCCATTGGAGAAACCATTCAACTTAGAAGCAGAAATAAGCAAACTTAAGATTTCTATCCCCTTATCTGAACTTGCAAAGCATGATGTGTATAGGCAACAAATCCAAAGATCACTGCAAATGCCAGATAATAGGGATGATGTGAATGTTTTAGATGATACACCTGAGTTGCTTTTTGGTCCAGAAGTTGATGGCAAATTAGCACATGGAGTTGTTCTACCCTTTTATGTCAGTCTGCACATACATGATAAAGTTTTACATAATGCACTGTTTGACTCAGGTGCCTCACACAACCTTATGCCCAAAGCTGTAATGGAGAAGCTAAACCTTGATGTCACAAGACCCTACAAAGATCTATTCTCCTTTGACTCAAGTCAGGTCAAATGTTTAGGCCTTATCAAAGACTTGTGTGTCTCCTTAGTCCAATACCCACACAAGACAATCCTCATGGATGTGGTGGTTGCTGACATTCCACCAAAGTATGGCATGCTCTTGTCAATATCTTGGGGGGGCAAAACTCCAAGGATCTCTCCAATTAGACCTCTCCTATGCCACTATTTCAGTCTTTGGGCAACCAAAGAGACTGTATAGAGAAACACTGATGAAGTATGTGGTAAGTAGTGAGGAAAAGCCCCAGAATTTCCCTATCTATTCAATCCATTCTGATATGGATTCTTTTATTTTGTTTAATGATGAAACAAGTCCTCCAACTAATGAGAGGCCTTTGCCTTTAGAACAAGAAACATGCATCAATCAAGAATCGGTTGCCCATACCCAGGAAACTGTCAAAACAGTCAGTGCAACCAGCATACAAGAAAAACCTCCCGAAACACAAGACTCGGGTCTGCCCAATCCTAAAATGACTGAAACTCTTAATACTAACCACAAGCAAGAAATCACATGGTATTTAGAGTTTGATGGCTCTGTTAACAAGTTAGGAGCAGGGGCAGGAATATGGATTCACAATACACATAATAGCCATGCAGAGGGTCATGCTTATAGACTAAATTTCAAATACACCAACAACATGGCTGAGTATGAGTCACTCCTCTTAGGCCTTAAGCTGATCAAAACTTTAGGAGCTGCCAAAGTTTCTATTCTAGGTGACTCAGACTTAGTAATCCAACAAATGAAAGGCAACTTTGTTACCAATGATAGAAGGCTAAGAGCTTATAGGACTACTGCCACTGCAATACTTGATACATTCACTGAATCCAAGCTTGCCAAGATTTCAAGAAATCGTAACATTCATGCTCACAGCCTAGCCACTTTCACTAGTACATGCAAGCTTCCCTTTGAGCCCAATCACCACTTTACTACTGAAATAAAACATAGGCCTGCTGTCCCAAATAACATTAAAGATTGGCAAGTGTTTGAGGATGATGCTCAAATCAACAATTTTCTTACCTTACAGCATGAGTTTTCAGGCCTAAACATTGATATGGATGCTATGGATGATCCCCTGCAAGCAATAAACCAAATCCAGCAAACTGTAACAGCTCAAACAGCTAGAAAATTGCTACAGCCAACCATCTTTGATGATGAAAACATAGAAGAGCTGAAACAGATGCATTTGGAGGAAATAGCCAAAACAGAGGCCAAAATCATTGATCTAAAGGACAATTTTCTGCCGGTTGGCCTCACTCCACTAGAAGACATGTTTGATGCAAATGATGTGCCCAAAAAGCCAAAAATGCAGCCTATAAACACTGCCATAGAAGAATACAACATTGGGATAGCAGAGAAGCCCAAAATGATCAAACTATCTCAATCTTTGCCGCCCGATCAAAAGCCCAAATATGTTGATTTGTTCAAAGAGTTCCAAGATTTATTTGTTTGGAGTTATGAGGACTTGAAGTCCTATGACACCTCAATTATTCAACATACCATTCCCTTAAAGCCAAATCAAAAGCCCTTCAAACAGAAATTGAGGAGAATCAATCATGTGCTTCTCCCTTTAATTGAGAAAGAAGTGAAAAGAATGTTTGAAGCAGGTATCATAGCACCCATTAGATTTTCTGAATGGGTATCCAATATTGTTCCCACAAGAAAGAAAACAGGTGAGATTAGGCTTTGTGTAGATTTGAGAAACCTAAACCAAGTCTCCCTTAAAGACCACTACCCATTGCCCAAAATGGACCACATCCTACAAAGAGTAGTGGGGTCATCTAGAATCTCTTTGCTAGATGGCTTTTCAGGTTTTAATCAAATACTGGTTCACCCGGATGACCAAGACAAGACAGCCTTTACCACACCATGGGGAACATTTAAATATGTGAAAATGCCTTTCGGCCTAAAGAACGCAGGTGCCACCTTTCAAAGGGCCATGGACATTGCATTTTCCAAGGAAATCCATGATTTCTTGGTTGTCTATCTTGATGATCTTACCCCTTTCTCCAAATCTGATCAAGAGCACCTAAGACATTTGAGACAAGTGTTCCTAACATGTAGGAAATATGGCATTTCCTTGAACCCCATGAAGTCTTTATTTGGCCTTGGAGAAGGAAAATTACTTGGACATATCATTTCAAAAGACGGGATTAGAATTGATCCGGAAAGGATCCAAGCCATTCTCCAAATCCCATATCCAAGAAACATAAAAGAGCTGCAAGCATTCCTAGGAAAGATCAATTTCCTAAGGAGATTTATCCAAAATCTAGCCGAGCTGATAAGACTGTTGAGTAACATGTTAAAGAAGGATGCCAAGGTAAAATGGTCTCTTGAAACCAAGCAAGCATTTGAAAGTATCAAAGTTGCCTTAACTCAAGCCCTAGTCCTCACAAGTCCTCAATTTGATAGGGACTTTATCATATTTTCATTTGCATCTGATAATACCATAGCTGCTATCCTATTGCAAAAGGATGACCAAGGAAATGAAAAGCCAATTGCTTTTTTCAACCGAGCCTTAAGAGATGCACCCCTAAAGTACCAAATCATGGAGAAGCAGGCCTATGCCCTTGTTAAAGCAATCAAAGACTTCATAATTTACATTTTATATTCACACGTGATTGCCTATGTCCCAAATGTTGTTGTAAAAGACATATTAACCCAAGAAGGATTAGAAGGCAAAAGAGGCAAGTGGATTGCTAACATTCTTGAGTATGACATAGAAATAAAACCAACCAAGCTAATAAAGGGACAAGGTTTAGCCAAACTGATGTCCGAAACAAACTTTCAAGCCTTAGACATCAACCAACTAGACAATGAATAGGAGCTGGCGACTCCACAGATCAGTGACACCTTTTTGCAATCCCCATGGTATGTTGATATTTGCTTTGTATTGTTAAACCTGTTTGCTCCCCCAGGATTGTCCAGGACCAAGAAGAGATTTTAAGAATGAAGGCTTTGAAATTTTGTGTCTTAGATGGTGCTTTATTTTGGAAGAATCATGAAAGCATATTGCTTAATTGTTTGACCATGAATGAAACTAATAATGTCATGAAAGAATTCCATGCAGGGGACTATGGAGGACATCTATACTGGAAGTCCACTGCTGATAAAATTTTAAGGGCTGGTTTCTATTGGCCCTCTTTGTTTGCAGATGTAAAGAAGTTTTCTATCTCATGTCACAAATGCCAAATCTTTGAGGGCAAGAGAAAGCTGCTCCCTTTGCCTCTTAAACCCATCTCAACCGAGAAGCCTTTTCAACAATGGGGTCTTGACTTCATTGGAGAAATCCATCCCTCTTCCTCAGGCCAACATAAGTGGATCTTAACAACTACCGACTATTTCACTAAATGGATTAAGGCCATCCCATGTAGGCAAGCCAATGACACCGCCATTATCCAGTTCCTTGAGTGCAATATCCTTTCTAGATTTGGCTGCCCTGAGAAGATCATCACTGACAATGCCGCTGCCTTCAAATCCAAAAAGATGATCAATTTTTTCCATAAATTCCATATCACTTTAGGCCATTCCACAGCCTATTACCCTCAAGGTAATGGCTTAGCCGAGTCATCTAACAAGAGCTTGATCAGTATTATCAAGAAGACCTTAGAAGAAAACAAGAAGAACTGGCATAGAAAGCTCACAAATGCCCTATGGGCAGATAGATTGTCAACCAAGAAATCCATTGGGATGAGCCCTTATGAGCTAGTATATCGTATGAAGGCCAGATTTCCTTCATCATTGGGCATTCCTATTATCAAGCTGCTGCAAGAGATTCAAGCTGAGCCAAATGATATACAAAGGAGGATAAACCAAACAATCCATTTGCAGCAGACAAGAGAGCAGGTCTATGATAGAGCTCAAATTATGCAAGAAAAGCTCAAAAGGATGTTTGATAAGAGAACTAAGGCTGAGAATTTCTGTGTTGGCAACAAAGTTCTAAGGTGGGACTCACGAAGAGAAGACAAGGGTAAACATGCAAAATTCGATTTCCTTTGGAGAGGGCCATTTGTTATTTCTGTTGTTCAGGGAAATAACACATATTTCCTCAAATATGTAGAGGGCAGCACTGCTGAAGAAGGCCCTGTAAATGGTCGTATGCTGAAGCATTATCATGATCCCTTTTGTTGAACATAACGCAGCTTTGTATATATCTCTTTGTACATTGATATTTGTATATATCAACACTTTTTTTTTTTGTATAAACAGTCTGATTGTTAGAGGAGCAGCAACAAAGTTTGTGAAGACATAGCCAATGCAAGTCCTCTATTTTTAATCTCTGTCTCTGCAGTAATCTCAGCAAAACAGCAAGAGCAGCGCTGTCATATCACAGTGATTTATGTTAAAGAGAAGTTGTTTGCAGCTTGTAGTCTTCAAGTCAACAGTATCAAAAAGAAAGGAGGATTTTCAGTTTACTTCAGCACCCTTTCAAAGACAAGAAAAGAAGAGCTCCAGTTTTATTCCCCTTTTGTGTTTATTTCACAAGGCATTTCTCAAGCAAAAGTATATGCAATATCAAGCACGCAGAAGAAAGCAGGCGATGCTTTATTTTTCATAGTGTTTCAGATAAGGAGGAGTGCTGCATTCAGAAGTTAAAGTTCTAGTCATTCAGTAGTTAGCACGGAAGAGATTTTCAATTAACAGTAACTACAGAGGATCAAGGCATTCTGACCTACTGTTCTTGGCTTGTCACAAGGAAAAGCCATCCCCAAGTGGAGCCACTGTTAGCCTCCTGCTACAACAGGTTAATCATCTTTCATGATCGACATTTTTACATGCCAAATATGTCATACTTTGCTTGCTGCAATGCTCCATATTTGCTACAGATGGCTAGAGAAGTATCCATGAGAGTGTGCTAGTCTAAATGCCACTGTTGTGTTCCATTTTTCATGAGTTTTCAGCTAAAGGAGGTCCAAACAGCTTAATCTTAGTCTCCCTAGGTTTCAATTTCTTGTTGTAGAATATAGAGAATAAACATCTGTCCAAACTGTTTAATCTTGGTCAGATCTGTAAATAGGTAGAGAAACAAGGGTGCCCAATAGCTTAATCTGAGCCCCTGGCTGAAATAAGTGTAGAAGTAGATAGGAGCACAAGCAACAAGAAAGAATGAAAAGCTCGGTATGCTAGTTCAAGTGAACCCAAACCAAAAGAAGAGAAAATGCTAGGTGAGTAGGTCGGGTAGGTAGCTTTGTGGTTGCAGAATCATGGCTTGTGATCCATTTCATATTGTCTAGTGTTAGATCTATCATATCACATGTTGAAGGAAGTTGTTCAGTTGAAGGACTTCAAGAAATGCATTTCTAACTTCCCCTTCTTCCTCTTTCCCCCAAATCACTCACTAACTTCCCTAAAAGAGGTCAAGATCTGCTTGGTACCTCTTAGTTTCATCATTCTCCATATCATTTACCTTGGTGAAGATCTGCTTCACTCAAGTAATGTCCATACTGCTTCTATGAATCATTTTCCCCCTTAATAGCCTAAGATCTACATACTTAGTGCTTTCTGATCATTTTTCATGTTAACTATTAACTTTACTATGTAGCTCCCTATCTATTTCCCCTTCCCCTACTAAAACTATGTTAATAACTCCCCTATATACTTATCCCCTCCCCTTGGTTGAAAAATAACCATAAGTACATTTGGGAATTGCTAAGTTTACCTGAAATTGAGCAAGAGCCCTCACTCCCCCTCTCAAACCATCTTCCAAATGTATTAGGACCCCTTCCTATGCATAAAAACCCTCCATTATCCATGTTTTAACCTTTTTTTAAAGGCGCAAACCCTCTCGCCATGCTTCGGACCCCTTCCGATGCATTAACAACCTTCCTTCGATTTCATTTTACCTTTCTTCAAAGGAAAAAAACCCTTCCAATGCTTTATAGCCCCCTTCTATACATATAAACCCTCCTCTAATGGATTCCCCCCCCCCCCCCCCCCCCGATGCGATATCGCTATCGGAGGGTTCCTCCATAATATTTTCCCATATATCCCGCATATACTCTTTTTTATCGCAACTCCCCTTTTTTGTTTTATCGTTTAAAACTCAAGTTTTTTATAAAACTTAAGTTATAACGTAAAAACCCGCATTTTTCAAAAATATCGCATCGCAACCGTCCATCGCCCCCACTCAGATCAACGACCCAGATCTTGTCGGCGATCTCCCATTTCGGCGATCACAATAATATAAAATCCCGCCCCATGTCCCCACCGATAGCGAAATGCCGATTTAATCGCGGCCGCCCATTTGGGCCCTCAGATCAACGGTCTCTATTAAGTCGCGGCCCCATATATAGCATTGCTTATTCCGGAGCCGAAGTATTAATAAAATGCAGCATATAAAATTATCGGGTCCGAAAGGAGGCCTTTGTACAGCGAAATGGGAAAGCTCCGATATTCCGGAGCCGAAAAGTTATAAAGGGCAGTTTTAAGGGATTTCGGGTCCGCATATTGATTTTGTTAAAATCCGCCGATATGAAATCGCCGACGGACCGGACCCGATCTCCATAGAGAAAGGGCATATAAGCATTTCGGGTCCGCGACATTTCGGAGGTTTTATGTATTGGGACCAATGGTCCGCCCCGATGCGATTTAGCGCCAGCCGTCGGATCGGGTCCCCAGATCAATGGCCCTGATTTAATCGCAGCACTCCCCATGTATCGCTCCGACTGGCGGAGCCGAAATAACAATAAAGCATGGTATATTAGCATTTCGGGTCCGCAAACCAAATTCTTGTAAATCCGCCGATATGACATCGCCGATGGGCCGGACGTGATTCCAAATAAAAGGAAGGGCCTATAGCATATCGGGTCCGCGCAGTTTCGGCGATTGTTTATGTGCCACCCCCTGGTCCGCCCCGATGCGATATTGCGATGAGATCTGGGCCGTTGGATCAGCCCGCGCCGGATCCAACGGCCAGGATTTAATGATTGCTACAGTGTCCACTTAAGCGCCAAATTTTCACAATTTCACAGTGTTTTGAGAGCATTTTCATATTATGATAAAATGGCCATTGTTTAAGGTTTGTGTGCAGCGCTCCCGCCCGCCACCACCAATAAGGGAAATCATACATCCTTAAGCCATTTAGGATCGCTCCAAGCCCGGTTTTGCTCCAGGGGGCCAGTCTCGGCCTCGGCACAGTTGGCAACACTTTTTCCTCCTGTTTGCACCATTTTTCAAAAGGTTTAAGGCTAGTTTTGATCGGCCAGAGCGCCGATTGCACCCAAAGACCACGGAGGACATTAGCAGCAGTTATTTTTGCATTAAAAGGCAGAAGGGGGCGATGGGACAGTTTAAAGAGTATCAGTGGTGAGAAAAGGCCCAGATTCAGTGCCAGAGTGTATCAGGATGCGGCAAAGAGTATCAGTCCAGTTTTTCAAAGCAAATGAAAGCAAAGCAAGCCCAACAAAGTCAACAAAGCATCATTCAGCCATTAAGGCTCACCAACACTTCTTTTGTTGCTTTAAAGCCACCTAAAGGAATAGATGAAGGCTTTCAAGGCAGAGTTACTGCAGAGACATTGTTCCCAGTCATATTTTTGGAGCAGCGCTACTTCCTTAGTTGTGCAGTTATCACACAGAGGACAGTGCGTGGCTCAAGGCACTCTTTCAGTCCATTTTTGAAGCTGCACGACCCTGTGCAGCCCTAAAGAGCCATTTTGATGAGGCTGCTCCCTCATGTGCAACTGTTTTAGATATTTTATTGCATTTATCTCCAGCACAACTTAGCATTAGAAGCAGTTATTGCATAGTTCTCTTTTGGCTCTATTTTGATAGATATTTTGAGATATTTTCTCATTTGACACCTGTTCAAGGGATGTTTGTAAATATTTTCTATTTAAACAACCCTATGTATTTATGTAAAGGGTTGGTTGGTCGATAACTTCCTCCTCTAGACTTGCATTGTATTTTCTGAGAGTCTCTATAATCAAATATCACTGGAATGTTTGGGAGATGAACTGACTGTTGTGTTTTAATGTCTGAAGAGTGACTATGGAATCCTAACGCTTCTACATAGCCCAATAAGTGTTTCTTATCTCTGTTTACAGTTTATATGTGTTTATGCCATCATTGTTTCACTATCTAAATAGCAGAAAGAAAGAATAGTTCAGAGCTCACTTAGTTGTATTATGTTCTCAATTTCTGTGATTTATCTATGTTTTCCTCTGAATTAGTGCCAAATATGAATACTGATTTTCTCATATTTACACTAGTTCCTTCATATATGAATGTTGTTTAGGAATCCTTGATTGCTCCTATATAATTTTCATTCACCTTCCCTCTGTTAGCATAATGAGAGCTACTTAGTTGCCTTTCATTCACTAACCTTCATTCCATCCTTATTCCAGCTTTATATTGTTCTATGTGTAGCTATCCTGCTCTGTATTCCTCTTGTGACCAAGAAAACGCAACAGCAAGCCTAATCCACGACTCCATGCCCAATGGTTTGAACTTCTCACACTATGCATCCCAACTCTGTTTGAAAGAATCCTCCATCCCACCAAAATCAAAACAAAACCCAAGAAAATCATAACTAGCCTAAAATCAACCCAAAACAAAGCTAAATCCTAAAGAGAGAGCCCTCTCTGATTGCAGGTAGGCTAGGACCTATAGTCCAAAGATTGGTTTGTGGTTACCTCGGCCGTATCCTTTAAGGAGCTTTAAGGACAGCCTGAGTGATAACAGAACACACACTAAAAATGTCCCTAAAGAGATCAGTAATCAAACAACTTCCAAGTATTTCCACTCTAGGTGATTAGGACCAGACACTAAAATACAAGAAAGTTAATAATAAAGGCCTTCCGAAAATAGACTGGGGTAATTACGCCCTAGGTCTACTAGCGAAAGTATCAGAGGTAGTTACGCTGACCTCTAGACAATAACCTTTACTGGTGCAAGCCCCCTAGCTTCACAAAGGTGTCCTCCAAAAGTACTACTGAACGTGATGCATTGTCAACCTCAGGTGCCACGGGATTCCCCTCCACAACCACCTGTGTAGATCCCTAGGATAGGCAACTAAAGACACCAACTCATATCAGAAGCTGAGCGGAACAGTCCTAAGGTAGGATCTGACAAGTAAGAGAGGGGTATCTCTCGTCCTTATCTTCACGAACCCTTGTGCGTAACTCCCAGTCACAGAGCTTTCTCGGTCTCCCTAACGCTATTGGATTTCACTCTTTAATCAGACTTCCATGTTTTACAATTTAGAGTGGCCTTGGAGAGTTTACTCTCCTGTCGCCTAATCCAAGGCCCTAAATAAACCTAAAACTTGTTGGTGTATTCTGATGACAATACAAAAAGTTCTATTTTATTTTATTAAGCACTTGATTTTAAGTGGCTATTCTTTTAAGTGAAAGGGACAATATGGAAATGAAACCGATGGTGTTTGTATGATGCAAAAGAAATTAATGAAAAACTAACTTATATGAAATGCACTTGTTTGTTCTTCGATGAAAAGAAATTTCTACTTGGGTTCTAAGAAACTTCTATAAAGCAAAAAACAAAACCTTTTCGTTTTCTTTTCTTAGAGCAGACTTCACACTCAAAAAAACTAAAAAGACTATTGATGCTTTAATAATGCAAAACTACCCTAATGCAAGGTGTACATGATAATTCAAGATTCTAGATTACTCTAAAAATAAACAAAGCAATTGTTTGCAACTTTTAATAAGTCAACTTAGGTGTTTGAAAATAATGCAAGTTTCGAATACAAACTTTCCTCCAAATAAGAAAGGCAAATCTCAAAAAAACACAATTCACTTTCAAAAAACAAAGAAACCAAAATCAAACTCGGCAAAAGAAAGCAAAAACAACGTTTTTAAAGAACTTTTCTTTTTCAAGAAACAATGAAAACAACTTTTCAAAAGCACTCAAAATGCCACCAAAGACTCAAAGACTGAAAGCAAATCACAAGGAAACTTTGTAAGTTACCAATTCAACATGAATGAAAACTTGAACAAAAAAGGCTTCAGTTGCACTAAACGATCCACAAGGAGCAAAAGAGCTTTGAGAAACTGACCAGGAAGTTAGGAAATAAACACTTTCAAATTCATCAAGAACTTTGAAAAATCAAGAAAAGGTGTAAGGACACGAAATGAAGGAAAGAAAAGCGAGTAGACCAATAATCAAGTTTGACACAAAGATTGAAAACAATCTACTATTCTGGAAGACCAGAACAATCAAGAACCTCTATAAGAAGCCTTGTATGTTCGAACACAAATCATATAACTCACTCAAAAGCAAACCTAGGCCAAAAACTTTTCAAAGCAAGAGAGAATTCAAAACAATGAGCTCACTGAATAATTAAATTCTGAAGATAGAAAATGACCACTTAGAAACCAAACAAACCAAGAAACAAATCTTTCTGGGTAGAAAGATTTGAAAAAAGCATGCAAAAAATGGTATACGCGACTATGTTCCAGCATAGGTGCGTGTACACACACTTCTAACAAAAGAAACTCGCATATACGCAGGTTCAGTTCACAGAAACAAGTGTGTGTACGCTTCTGTAAACAAAAAAAGGTGTGTATACTAATTTTTGCAAGAAAAATAAAAAACAAGGCCTGATCAAAAAGATCAGACTTGACGTCTGAGTTCCTACAGGAGAAGGAAATGCTGTCACAACAAGCAAACCAAGAACTGAGCCCTGACTGACACTGAACAACCCAAACTAGGAATAACAAGATTGTTATCCCAAGTGGAGTCACCAATTCAGTTACGAGAATAAGTACCCTAGGGCTTTGGGTTGGAACCCCAACAGAGCAAGAGTAATCTATAGCAAGAAATACGCATACAACTCAGGAAACATGCTTAAATAAACAAACTATGTATGGATGAACATACTCAGATGGCCTTTGTTTGGGTAGTTCCAGTAGGGTTCAGACCATCTGCAACACCCGATGATCTTCGAATCTGCAAATCAACCAATTCGAACATACATAGCAGCATATAGATAAAGCATTTTAATGAAATCAACTTTATATCATATAAGTAAGATGATTAGTTATACATCCAAATGACATTCATACATGAGTTACAACAACATCTGATGCATAAACAAGGTCAATCTTAGGAACAAGACAACGTTTCTTTTTATTGTAGAAAACTATAATAAATAGGGAAAGAGTTCACCTGAGTCTTCTTCTTCCAGCTCCAAACAGAACCATCCTCTAGGTCCGTTTAGTCCCAGTCTTCAACAGCCTCCTTCCATAACCAATACCATGATATCTCAAGAAAGTGGGAGAATATCAACACTCAAGGAAACAAGGGTTTCCTGAACTTGGGGAAGTTCTTGAAGCACAAGGATACTTCAGACTTGGTTAGGGGATAATCTCAGCATAGTAATTCTATCTCTTCTCTCCTCCTTAAAGCCTTCCCATAGAAGTCTTATTTATACTTCTCCCAATTAGCTTTTTAGTTGGGAAATATTTGGGAACAGTTGGGCCACAGGCACTAAGAGGTAATCAATAGGTAAAACTAGTGAACTCCGCCCATAGTTAAGGAAATTTAATTTTTTTAAGTGTTTTAACAGATATACACGGGTTGGGTATTGACTAACCCATGTGTACACGCTTTTATCACAAGGAAACGTAGCATATAGGGAGTAAAACATTGTTTTTAAAATATTTGGACCAAGTCTGGAAGGAGGGGTTGCCCTAGGCCATAAGCCAAGCATCACAAATACCAAGGGTGATATTTGGAGCTATGACACTCATCCAACTAGTTGAAATAGAGAAGGGGAAATCTAAATGAGAAAACCCATGTTAGACGTCTTACATGCTTCTCTGAAGGAACAACCTCTTCTAATCTCAATAAGTCAGGATCCCTCTTCTGCCCAAAAAATAAATAAGTTCTTATGCACATTCCTCTTGAAAAATACGAAGGTGAAAGGAGAGAAAGGCTTTCTAAGCAGACAGGTGAAGCATGAAACTCCATCAGGGTACTGACCAGGCTCACTAGTAATGGAGAAATGTATGTGTTCCTATGTGATTTCACCGAGGTAATGTCCAGGCCTGCTGGCAGCAAAGCAACACCAGAGATGAAAAATTTTACTTTGAAAATCTTCAACTCGCGAGCTAAACTACCCTTCCAGGATTCGGAACACTAAGATCTAAGCTGAAATTTTGATTGTGTTTGATCGAGTTGGAAAAAGGTGAACCATGTATGTCCATGGGGTAAGTGGAAAATTGAAGTAACTTGCACAGTGATTCAATACTCCCTGAAAGACCAAGGCCTTGTGCTAGAATTGAACCGAAATAGAGAAGTTGGATTTCTACCGGTGTGTCGCCAAGTGTTGTAGCAACCACAACAACCCTCCAAAATTTTGGCCTGCACCAATTTCAAAGCCTCCTTTGAAGAGTTTCACTTGATGACTGCATGGGTTCACTCCATGAGCTCATGTGAGTCTTTACATCCGCCTTTCTTGTTCATTGCATTCAATTCTCTGCATGCTGATGCCTAAGTCATGCTTGTGACCATGTTTTGTCTATGCTCAAAGTCTTCGCTTCATATGTGCTTGTTGTGTTCACTACAAAAGCATCTATCGCACTCACACACGAAGTCACATTCGCTGTCGCACAAGCGTCATCTCAATCAATGAACAATAAATCATGAGTGTTGTGCTCACCACTTACACCGTCGATCAGCCTTGTTGAAAATGTGTGTCTGGATGGTTTAGTCATTTCATCGTCAAGTCATGTGAGTGTGTGTTCATGTGATCACCTATGCATATTTTGATTGTTCACACACTTAGCCATTTTCGTTGAAGTTTCTGACAACTTGACTCCCCTCTAACAGCCAGACCATCACCCCACCATCGACTCGATCGACTATCAACCAGAACAATGTAGATGCACTAAGCCAGTATTTTCAAGTTGCGCTACCCACAAGCAATTCAATCAGCTCTCATGTTGGCCACCTAGAGAGCCAGACTAGACAGACATCCTAGGACTAAATCCCCTCAAATATTGCGTAGAGGCCAGTGACCTCACCCGCTCAACTGACTGAGGAAATTGTGCAAACAGGCCAGCCAGACACCAAGTGCTCGTCCCTGTCTCCCATTTTTCCCAGTGAGTCATCCCAACAGTCGACCAGATGTTCACCTAAGAAATTGTGCAGTGTTCATGAGCAGGCCTTCCGGTGCCCATCAGTTAGCTCAGCTGAGAAATTGTTCACAGATGATCAACAGGCCGGGAGTTGCCCATTAGTCAGCTCACCTAAGAAATTGTTCAAATATGATTAGCAGGCTGACCTCACGGCCTCAATGCAATTTTCCTTGTCAGCAACCCCTAGCAGCAAACTTCCAATTCCCTCTAGGAATTATGCAGTTTCTACTACCAGTCTCTCAGGAAGCCAACTGGAAGTTCCCTCTGGGAGTTGCACAATTTTGGCTACCAGTGACCCCAACAACCAACTAGCAGTTCGATCAAGGAATTGTGAAGTTTTGGTTGTCTGTCTCTCGGGCAGTTCCCCAGAAAAATTGCGCAATCCCTGCTTGCTGACCCTTCATGCAGCCTGGCCTGTTCCTCTATAAAATTGTGCTAATATGGCTATCCAGCCATGCTGCCCGTTCATTCTTAAAATTACATAGAGCATGCCTGCCTTTCCTTTCAACATCTTGGACTGTTCCTCCCAAAATTTGCGCAATTTTTGCTCCTAGCTAAACCAGAACTTAGATTGCCTATCTCCATCTCTCAGTGACTCTTGTGTAGTTTTCATCAGTAGTTTCCTAGATCCATCATCCCACATCATAGACTTGTTGCCTCTCTCGGTCACCTGAATCCAAATGACCATGTGTCATGGTAGACTAGGATGTTTTAGATTCGATGTCGTCTTATCATGAGTGGCTGCAGGTACAAGTACACCAACTAACATGGAAAGATGATGAATGGGATGAGAGAAAGGAGCACATGCAGAATGATAGGTCCAACAATGGATGAATGAATGAAGCATGTGAAGTGGATGAATGCAACGAGCATGCACCTTCGCGAATAGATGAGCCTGTTAAGCCTTCCAGCATGCAAGCAAGGAACAACATGCTAAAGCTTCATCAAGCAAGCCAAGGACCATCGAAGACTCCATGCACTTCACCATGTGAAGGTGAAGCTATGATACACCATGAAGACATCCATCACCCAGTAACACTATAGCTCGACATGCACTCCAGCAGTAGCATGAATGTACCAGCATTGTCATGTCATGTCATGTTGAGCCACGTCATGAGTCATGTCGCCCACATCTCCACTATGGGCTTGTTGTTAATTAATGTGATGTAACATGGAAGTCCAAGAAACCCACTTTTTGAACAAAGAGTCAGGTAAGTCGAAAAGTCATGAAAGTCAAACAGTCATGAGGGTAGTTGAACAACCACAAGGGTCAGTTTCACCCTTGGCTATAAATACCCCCTCATTTGTGCATGCAAAGGACCTTCACCTCAGCTCCTCCCACATATCCAAGAGAGAATGTAATATTTTCTTTGAGGAGTAAGTAGTGGCTCCAACACCCCACACTCGGGGTTAGTGATGTATGGTGTAACAATGTGTGTTGCAACTTTTGCTTAATTTAGAAGCCTGCTAACAAGCCAACACGTTTTCACACGTATTGTATTTGTTGTAAGACTGCTCTTTTACACTTTTAATGCATGTTGCTTTAACCTGTGTTCTACATCTGAACTGCTTCATTTATTGTAATACATAATCTATTAGTGGAAATCTGTTGTATATGTTGTTAACGTTGTCTCGCCCGTGTAGACTACTCTCCCGGACATCAGACAGACCATTCACATGAAGCTTGTTGTAATGATTGTTGCACTTGTTGGGACTGCTCTGTGAGTGTTGTACATGTTATCTCATCTTGTAGGTTGTTACTTCCGCATCCGTGTCGACTGCTCCGCCGGAAGCTGTACATGTTCTATTGTGTTGGGTGTCCCTAGCAGTGTTGGCACTGCTCCCAATTGACCTGGAACTCACTCTCACCCTCTCCCTTGACATTGAAAGAACCATTGACATAAGTGACACTTACACTCACTAGGAACGTGAACCTCACTTCTTGAAGACAGAGCGAACCACTCTCTTATGCTCACAAACCAAAGTTGAGGCAAATCCTTAAGACAATGGAAACTAGGTCATCATACCGGATGAGACTCCCATACCAAGTGGTGTGAGGTCTAGTTGGGACTTCATATAGGGGTGATCCCCTGAATGCTGGTAGGTCTAGCACCATCAACACATCCTCATGTGTAAACAAAGAGCAACACAAAACCTTCCTAGTTTCTCATCCTTCTTCTTCCACATGGTTCTTTGTTGGTTCATTGGTTGAGAAATATTTTTTGTGTAGTTATTTTGAACAAATGGCTTGAAGGATCTAGGCATCTTACAACATTTGGCCATGTGCCTGAAATTGTGACACAAAATAACACTCTATATGACCAAAGATATGAAGCCAAATGAAAACAACGGCCATTAAATGAACTTGTATACTTGAAGGCGTGTCCTCTTCTTGGCTTCTCAAACTGCTACATAAATGTGTGCATATTTCTCTTACACGTAGCAGCCACATGTCCAAAATTGTGATAGTAGAAGCACTCAATCTCATCCATCAACGGGGGAAGGCATTTTGACTCCTTTGAAATATGGTACCATCAAACATAGGACTGAATGATATTTTATATGTGAAAGCTCCTCTTGGTTCTCTTCTTTATTACTTTTATAGGATCTACTACTTTTTTCCTCCAATACTATCATGATTTATCTCATCCTTTGCTATAGGCTTCTTTGCTTTCTCTTTGTTGTTCATTCCTACCTACAAACTTGTCTCTCCTATTTAAAATCTAGAGATAGATTTGTCCGCTTCTATAGTGCTCTTTACTTGCTCCAGTTTCTGGTTTTTTACTTTAAGCTTCTTTCTCAATTTGTCAATTACATATTCAAGTGATTCAACATATTAGTTATTCTCTTTTAGCTTGTTTCTCATGGATTCTTCATTTCTTCTCAATTTTTCCAGATGGGTCCTCAAAGTAGTGATCTCTGCTTTAAGATTATTGTATTTTTCATAAAAAAATATGTACTATGTTATCATGCTCCTTGCGTGCATCTGTTAGTCTACCAACTTCCCTAGAAATTTCTTCAATAACAACCATGGAAGATTCTTATTTAGCCTTAAGGAGCATAAAACTATTACCATCATCTACTTCACTAATTAGATCTAAATGGTTATCATCACTACTATATAAAATTTAACTCAAAGTAAATCATTATGGCTTATACCTTCAAATATATCATTTTGTTGCACAGTTGGTTCAATTGGAGATTCTTTATTCTTGGATTTCTTCTTCTTCTTCTTCTTTTTGTTTCTATTATCTACCTCTTCATAACTGTTGTTTTCATTCATTCCATATTGTTAGAAATTATATATTACAGAGAAATGGAACACATAATATATTACATAAATATAAACACAGAACATGCATAAAATAAGAGAGACGCATATATACGTGGTTCACCCAATTTTCCATAGGCACAATTCTCACAGAATTTTAAATCAACATGCTTCAAACCTAGCAACAAATTTCTTGAGTGAAGAATTTGCATCCCCTTTTCACTCATGTGCCCAATCCTATTATGCCACAATTTCGTATCTTCTATTATAGAGGTTAAAGCACAAACATAATTAAAAATACCATTGCATAAAGATAATGTACCAACCTTTTCTCCTTTTTCTGTTACTAGGGCTCCTTTAGTGACCTTCCATGTTTTATATGTAAAAGTAGTTACACAGCCTTCACCTCTGAACTGCCCTGTTGAAATCCGATTTTTCTTCAGATCTGGAACATGCCTTACCTCCTTCAACAACCATTTATTTCCATTCTGTTGTTTTATGAAAATTGTACCCATTCTAATGATTTTACAGGGTTTATCATCACCCAATCAAACCTGTCTAAAATCTCCTTGAACATAATCATGAAAATGTTTCCTATCAGGTGTGGCATGGAATGAGGCCCCTGAATCTACCACCTAGTCATTGATAATATTTTCTAATGAAAGAATCAAATCATATTGTAACACATCACCTATCACATTCACTTCATGATTGTTTTCTTGTTGTGCATCTCCTTCTTTTCACTTCCGATACTTGCAGTCTTTCTTCAGGTGTCCTTTCTTTCCACATTTCTAGTACACTATCCCTAATCTAGACTTGGATCTTCCTTTCCTTGACTTACTATGATATCCTGGGCTCTTTCCTCTTTCCATTTTTATTCCCCTAGTATTTGTAGTCAAAGCATTACCTGATGTCTCACCGTAGCTTTTCCGTCGCATTCCCTCACTAAGGATTGCACCAACAACATCATCAAACTTTAAAGTACTAGATCCAAAGACAGAGTTACTAATGGCCATAACTAAACCATTCCAACTTTCTAGCAATGAGCATAGAAATAAAAGATCCCTAACTTCATCATCAAAAGTTACCCCTACAGAACATAACTAACTGGTAACTGTATTAAATTCATTTAAAGGATTAGCAACAGATCCACCTTTTGACATCTTCATACTAAATAAACACTTCATAAGAAATACCTTATTTGAGGCAAAGGGCTTTTCATATATTTTTTCTAATGCCAACATTAAACCCTCCGTTGTCATTTCCTTTGAAATATTAAAGGCTACCGATGCCGCTAGGCACAACCATATTGTTCCAAGTGCCTTTCTGTCGAGAATATCCCATTATGTGTCTGTCATACTCGTCGGCTTCTTTATCTTTCTGGTCAATGGTAGGTACAAATATTTCTAATATAGATAATCTTCCATCTGCATCTTCCACAGGTCGTAGTTTTGGCTGTTAAATTTTTCGACCCTAAACCTACGATCTTCCGCCATTTATCCCGCTTGAATGAGGAACCCTTCTCTCCTACAAGTTTATCAGCCAAATAGACCTTCGTCTCTTATAGCAGTTGTTATAAAATTACATATTACAGAGAAATGGAACACATAATATATTGCATAAATATAAACATAGAACATGCATAAAATAAGACACACAAATATATGTGGTTCATGCAATTTGGGCTACATCCACAGAGAAACAACCCGTACTTCCTTTTATATTATCCAAAAAAATGAAGAGATACAACCTACAACAAATCCACTATAATTCCCTCTTTGCTCTTAATCTCCTCTCTCTTCCTCGCTCAAAATATAGATCTACATAGACATAATACAATTCCCTCATATATAGTGAGGGGTTGCCTTGTAGAGCAAAAAACCCTAAATTAAACAAAGCTTCTACCATTAGATCTCCGCCCAATGAACAGCCGAGATTGACTATGAAATTACAACATTTTAAAAGGCAATTTTACATCTATTTTTAGTTTCGAGGGTGTTGCCCCCGATCCCCTACCAAGGGGGGGCTCCCAAATATCGCAGTTGCCCGCCCCTGGACCCCACCTTGCAGCATACATTTTTATGGGTGGCGTTGCCGCCACATTATGAACTAGGGTCCAATGTGGCGATACCTCTAAATAGAGAAGATAATCAGGCTCCACACCCACCACATATAACATATGTAGTTTGTCCCAAATCTCCTTAGCAGATTTCAGATGTGTTATTTAGTCAATATTTGCAAGATGGAGATTGTCACAAATAATTCTCTTTGATTGAGAAACATTTTCCAACACACTTGTTGGCATCGAATTATTTCCATATCCTTCACAAACACATTTACAAATGTCAACACCAAAATCTTCCAATTTGTATCTGAATTTTGTTTTCCATAACTGGAATTTTGTAGCAATTTGAACAGATAATCCTAGGGGATCCATCCTAAAAAGAATTGCATTTTTTTCTAACAAAGCCCAGATCTATTCTCCAATAACAAAACTACAACTAAGAGCCTCGCTTTGATAACAATTGTTAGAAGCCTTGAACACTAGTGAGAAGAGGGGGGGTGGGGTTGAACTGATAGTGTGTCTTATGTACACTTTTTATCAATTTTAATATTCAACTAATTCACACATAAATTAACTAACATCACATTGAACAATAACAAATCATAACATGTAAATCATATGAGAATAAACCAAAAAAATCATAAGTAGCAACATAAAAAATATAAAAATCCACAATCACATCATCGCATATGTGGACACAAAGATATATGGTGGAAACCCTCATGGGAGAAAAACCACCCTTGTCATTGTTGTGTTTCTCTGAATATTGTATTATGTCAAGCACATTGTATTTTACATAGATTTCTATCTAGCACCAGCTAGGATACTCGACCTCATAGATAAATAACTAACCAACACAAGCTAGGAGACTCAATCCCAATAATATAGTTACTTGGAAACCACCAACTATTCCAACACCTACTTGGCAAAAGAAACCACTTCTACAACATTGTTACTAGAAACCATTAGCAGAGAATCAGTCCTCCAAGTTAGAAAGAAGCCACTTTCTAGAGGCCACTCCTCCACAACTCTATGTTGACCTCAATTTCATTCATATTCAAATTGGATCACTATGACACTATGCTCAACAAGATTAAGCTCTGCTATCAAACCCTAATAACAAGATAGTCTCAACAAATAAATAAATCAACTCATCAACAGAAACAACAAATATGCTCTTCACTACAAAACATACATCAAATATCCAATAACATGAACATCCAACAACATAGAAATATAACATCAAAACCCAAATAATCTACAAGCATATAAACATGATACATCTCTACTACAAGAAAAATCATCCAACAACATATGAAATATTATGGCACAATGCCATTCAGATCAACTCCCTACATACACAAACAATTAGTATGCATACACAATAACTTTCTCTGCAATTCCTCCTCTATCGTCGATTTGATCTACAAACTGAAACGATTCTTTAGTACTCTACTGAAAGCCTATGTCAACTCACTTCACTTCAATTAGCACTCATGCACTAAGGTATATTTTCTCACCAATATGTCTGGAGGATTCTACCATTCTGGAGACCTCTTACACTCTCACTCACTCTACCAATCCCAATCTCCGATCCAGAATGAGATATATATATAACATGCTAGGAAAATTCCACTTTTGGACTGAGTTCATATGTGCACACATTTGACGAAATCCATCCATAACCATCACTACTTGTGAATGAAAGGAATTCACACTCAATGAAGGACTTATTCAATATCGTTCGACCTTATCTAGTTAATTTATAAGATTCTGGGAATTACCAAGTTGAAATACATTTGATATGAAATTTCATAAACACACACATATATATGAAAAAATTTCATATATATCTATATATATATATATATATATATATATATATATATATATATATATATATATATATATATATATATATATATATATATAGATATATATATATATATATATATATATATATATATATATATATATATATAGATAGATATAATGATGGTTCATATTGTAACTATGATATTTAAAAAATTCATATTTAAATTTAACTATTGCATCTATATAAATTAAATTGTTGGTAAATGTAGATAGACATTAATCTATAACAAACATCAAAAACACTTATTTCATGACACATCTCAAGTAGTTGAAATTGAAAAAATCATAAATGTTAACTAAATTATAACTTTACACACATATTCGAACAAGTGTAATATGAAGTGTTGTTGCTTAGTACCTACCTCTTATGCAAAGAGTAATTGAAAGATAAATTAAAATGAAAAAATAAAGAACTAAAACATCAACAATGAAAAATATAAATATTAAAAATCAAGTTGCTTTATTTACATAGTTATTTGTTGTTTGAATCGATAACCATTTTAATTTATTATTAATATTTTTTTACTGATTTCTTATTGGTATTAAGTAAAATTATATAATTAAATTTGCACATATACATTTTTACTCCTACTTAAAAACTTGTTGAAAAAAAGATAAATAATGGTGGGAGTGATAACCCCTTGTAAGTGTGCTTATTTAAATTTCATGTTTTTTTTTACGAGTGGTTCACGGACATTGGGTGGTCGCTACATCCACGAAAAATCTGGGCAAATCAACCCCGAAGGGAATCTTTTAAATCCCATCGACCAAACTAATAGGGCCTAACCCCAAGGGCATTGAGGAGAATTGACCCTATGACCACCCAATCAGCTAGGTACTTAACAACAGGAACTTGACCAGTTGAGCTAAACCTTGGGGCTATTTAAATTTCATGTTATTTGCATACAAATTGATATATTGTTTAGATTTATTTTTTATTTTTATATAAATATTATAAAAAAAAATATTTACGATAATGATTATATATTGTTGGATGTATATATAAAAATAATATATTATAATTATTGTGAATGTGTTTATTTTTATAAAGTATAGTTTGAAAGTAAATTTATATCAAAATTATATTTCTATATAGTTGATGAACTCTATATAATTTGTCCACATGGCATTCTATCGTGGAATGATTGCAATAAAAATCATTATTATGACACTCGACAAATATAAACTTTTCTAAATTTTTACTTTTTAATATAATTTTTATATCTCATAATTCAATTCTAAACCACATAAAAATAACCATCAACCAATTAGAAAAAAAAAAATCACATTTTAATAAATTAGAAACTATTTTTTAATTTTTAAAATATTCAATTTAATATTTTTTTTTCAAAACTTTATTAAACTTCATAGAATGCTTAAAAATTTCAAAACTAATTGAAATTCAAAGTTTTTTTAGCAAAATAAAAACCAATATAACCCGACTATAAAAAACATGTAACAAGATTCTTAACAATGGAGATTCATCCTCAATTTACCATGATGATTCATAATGTGTATATAGGTCTTGTCACAATACCACAAGCCAATACTATTGCTTATCAATATCACATGCCCAAAAAACCATAACTCATTTCATATGACACTTGTTGATATGAAATTATTTTTAATTAATCAATTTAATTAAAAGGGCAAGAATGGCATAACTACTTTAGAGGTAAATCTCAAAATTTGGTTTGTAAATACTACTAAGAATACTCTAGAGGTTAAATATTTACCATCTACCTATTAATTATTAAAAATTCAATTAATATTATGAAATCTCTACTCCAAAATAGATTGACCTAAGATATATATATATATATATATATATATATCACATTAAAAAGTTTAATAAAATTATAAAATGTGAAATAAAAATGTCATATATATTTACTTCTATATATTATAAGAGTTTTATTATAATTAAAACTAAGAATATATTACATTAAAGGAAAATGCAACCTAAAACTGGTTTCATAAGGAAAAATAATAAAATAAGAGTTATGAATTTTGGAGGGAAAAGAAGAAAACTAATTTTTTATTATTGTATTTTTAGCTTGTCTCCTTATATGTTTACTCAAATTTCAAGTATAGTCATTCGTTGGATATGGAATAAAATTCCACATCGAACAAGTATCCATTATGCATACTTCTTAGAAGACTGACATTGACAAAAATTTAAGATACATTAAAAAAATTGTGTTGAACATGTTTTTTTAATATATCCTCAACTTTTATCAATGTGGTTCTTCTCAAAAGTATGCATAATGGTACTCGTTGGATGCACAATTTAAATTTGTATCTGTTATGAAACTAGCTCACAAAAAGATAGAAAAGATAGATCAACGCCTTAGAAATAAGCCTCTTCGAGGGGGCAACCTCCTCTACATTACACAAATGAACAATTCTCAGATGATACAAATGACAAGACCTCCTTACTAAATATAGGAGTCTAAGGGGTCATAATATGATCAGAGTTGACATAAAAATAATAGTGTAAGGGCACAATAGTAACAATAGTAGGCTTCTATGGGGCACAATAATAACAATATGGGGACTACAACTACAATATTAATGGGGGCATCAATAGTATTATAGGGACCTAACATGTCCCTCTCTTTCAAAAAAGTGTCGTCCTCAACGCTTGAGTAGTTCTGGATGCTTCTATATAAAATTCTTATCCTCCCATGTGGAATCTTTAGCGACTAAGTTCTTCCACTTTATGAGATACTCTGAAATGGATAGATTTCATAGTTGTCAAGTTCTTGTTTCTATGACTGCTTCCGGTTCCAATATAATTTTTCCTTCCTCGTCAAGTTCTGGCAATATTGTTTGAACTAGGAGCTTGTCACCTATAACCTTCTTTAAACATTAAACATGGAAAACTAGGTGCACTCGAGAAGCTGCAGGAAGCTCCAATTTGTATGCCATAGTACCAATCTTCTGCAACACCTTGTACGGACCATAATACTTTGGTGAAAATTTGTTATCCTTCTTAGCTTGCTTGAGGGACATTTGTTTATATGGTTGTAGCCGTAGGAATACCCAATCACCTACATCAAAAAAAAATTCACGATGATGTTCATCTGCCTGTTGTTTCATTCTATTCTACGCCAACATGAGGTTATCCTTTAAGAGTTGGAGAACTTGTTGTTGATGATAGATGTGATGTTCCACTGCTTGAACCTTAGAATTTTCTCTTAAATATGATGTGATGGATGGTGGCTGATATCCATAAAGTGCCATAAATGGGGTCATTTTTGTTGTAGTATGGAAGGAAGTGTTATACCACCATTCAGCCAGAGGCAACCATTTGACCCATTGTGTCTGTTTATCAGATACAAAGCAACGAAGATATCCTTTCAAACATTTGTTTACTATCTCTGTTTGCCCATCAAGTTGAGGATGATAAGATGATCTATGAGCTAACTGAGTACCAAGACAAGAAAATAATTCTATCCAAAAATTTCCTGTAAAAATGGGATCTCTGTCACTTACAATAATTTTTGGGTTTCCATGTAGCTTTTGAATTGTTTCCATAAACGTCGTAGAAATTTTACTAGCTTTAAATGGATGTGATAATGCAAAAAAGTGTGCATACTTGGTAAGTTTGTCAACTACCACCATGATGACACTCTTTTCCTCAGACTTGGCTAAACCTGTGATAAAATCCATTGAAACCTCCTCCCAACGTTGGCTTGGAATGGATAAAGGTTGTAATAGACCTGGTGTCTTAATTGTTTCAGCTTTATTTTGTTGGCATACCAAACATTCCACCACAAAATTTTGAATATCTTATTTAAGGCCATCCCAAAAAAATTCCTTATTAACCCTGTGGTAAGTTTTTAAAAATCCTAAGTGCCCTCCTAAGGGAGAAGCGTGCAATTCCAAAAGAATCTTTTGTTTGAGTTGGGAATTCTTACAGAGGTATAAGTGATCTTTGTACCATAACGAATCATTTTTCTAGCTAAATGTATCAGATGTACTGGAATCTTGTTGTAACTTTCGAATAAGTTCCCACACTTCTTCATCATTCTTCCATTCCTCCCTTGCTTTATTTATCCAATCTAGTTGGATAATAGAAATGGCACACAACAATGCTTCCACATCCTCGTCCTTTCTTGAGAGTGCATCTGCCACAACATTTTACTTCCCTCTTTTGTATATGATTTCAAAGTCATAATGTTAGGCCTCTATACTACCAGTGTAACCCCTTATTGTTATTAGTACAACCTACTTATTATATTGATGTACCCATGTAGTGCCCATATTGTTACTATTGTGCCCCATAGAAGCCCACTATTGTTATTATTGTGCCCTTACATTATTATTGTTATGTTGGCTCTGATTATGTTATGACCCCTTAGACTCCTATATATAGAAAGGAGATCTTTTCATTTGTATCATCAAGGAATCATTCATTTGTGTAATGTAAAGGAGGTTGCCCCCTCGAAGAGGCTAAATTCTAAGGCGTTGATCTCTCTTTTCTATCTTTTTTTGAGCTGGTTTCATAACATTTGGTATCAGAGCCTTGGATTCTAGGGTTTCGCTACTCATAACACATAACCCAACATCTTTGTGACCCATTTTTGTTGTTCTTCAGAGGATTTGTTCTAAAAAGTAGTTAAGGCTATCATGATCTGTTTTTACCTTGAAGTGTCTTCCCATTAGGTAAGGTAACCATTTCTCAAGTGAGTGTAGTATTGCCAACATTTCCTTCTCATAAATAGCTTTGTGTAAATACTTTCCCTTGATTAGATGACTTTCGAAAGCAATGGGTCTTTCATCTTGCATTAAAATAGCACCAATTCCATTTCCAGAAGCATCACATTCCACAATAAAGGTTTTTGTGAAGTCTGGTGTAGCTAAGACCGATGCTTGGCACATTGCCTCTTTCAGATATTCGAAGGCCTTAACTTCTTCTGGAGTCCAAGAAAATTCATCTTTCTTCAGTAATGTTGCCAGAGGTATTGTTATTCTACCATAATTATTAATAAACTTGTGATAATACCCTATGAACCTGCGAAATCCTCAAAGATGCTTCAGGGTTGTGGGGATTTTCCATTTCTTAATGGCTTTAGTTTTATTAGGGTCTACCTTAACACCCTCATGAGATACAATATGACCTAGATTATCCACCTCTTGTACTCCAAAGAAATATTTGGATCTTTTTGCATATAATTGTTTCTCCTCCAATATTTGTAGCACCCTGTCAACATGTTCAACATGATCCTTCCAAGACTTGTTGTAGATTAATATATCATCAAAAAAAACTAACACAAATTTTCTAAGGAAGGGTTTGAAAATGAAATTCATCAAACCTTGAAATGTAGAACGTGCATTGGTAAGGCCAAAAGGCATGACCAAAAACTCATAGTGACCCTCATGAGTTCTAAATGCTATTTTCGGAATGTCTTGAGTCTCCATTCTGATTTGATGATATCTTGAACGAAGATCTAACTTGGTGAAGTAAATTGATCCATGCAATTCATCCAATAATTCATCAATGACAGGAATGGGAAACTTATCTTTAATAGTGAGCTTGTTGAGCTCCCTATAATCCGGACACATGCCATGATCCATCCTTCTTGTGCACCAATACTACTGGAGCAGAGAAGAACTTTGGCTAGGTTGAATTATATCATCCTCAAGCATTTCTGCAACCATACGTTCAATTTCACTCTTTTGGGCATAGGGATATCTGTACGGCCTGATGTTTGGAGGAACACTTCCTGGAATCAAATGAACAGCATGATCATGATCATGAATAGGTGGGTGACCTTTGGGAGTCTCAAATACCTTGGAATGATTGTCCAACACTTTTTGGATATCTCGAGCAATAGATGAACTCAATGTGGAAACATCTAGCGAACATAATTGTGCAATTACACCTCGTTGTTCCTTTTTTAGAAGCTTTGTAATATCGTTAGAGCTTATTAACTTTCCTAGTTTCCCTGCAATACCCCTTAATTCAACTTCCTTTCCTTCTGCATAAAATTTCATGAAAATTTCTTGGAAGTTAAAAGATATTGTACCCAAGGATTGTAGCCATTGGACTCCTAGTACAACATCAGCGCCTCCCATTTGAATGGAAAGCATTGGGCTTTTCAATATATAGTCTCCCATGGATAGCTTGATATTATGGCACTTTCCAGAGCAATTTATCGTTCCTCCATTTGCAACCATCACTTGACACTCTGATGCTGGATATAGGAAGCAATTCAATTATTTTGCTATCTTACAATGAATAAAATTGTGGGTACTTCCTGAATCAATCAACACTATTACCTTTTTCTTCTTGATTTGTCCTTCTATCTTGATGGTTTGAGGAGTGGTAATTCCAGCCAATGCATTACAAGATATGGTTGGATTCATTTCTTATTTATCTAAGCTTTGTTCCTGGATTATATACTCTTCTTTTGACCTTTCTTTCTCCTTTTCTTCTTCCTCTTCATAATCTATGTAGAATAATTTCTTCTCAGCACACTTATGGCCTTTAGTGTATTTGCTATCAAAACTATAACAAAGCCCTTTTGCTCTTTTTTCTTCCAATTGTTGTGGTGTCAACCTTATAGGTTGTCGAAGGCTAGGGGCAATAACACTTCCATATTTATAGTTGTGAGTGGTATGCTTCCTGCTTGCCATAATTTTGCTTTCCATTTTCCTTGCTAACCTAAAGCCTTCTCTAATCAATCAGGTTCCCAAAGGCAAACATCATGTTGGATATTATCCTTTAAAGTCCCTATGAACACATCAATCCTATCCTTATCTAGAATATTTTTTACCCTTATGTTCAATTTTTGGAACTCCTCAATGTGCTCCATTATTGAACCCTTTTGTTTGAGACTTATCAATTGGCTAAGAAAAGTGTTGTTTTTTGTATCCTCATAATGTGCTATCAATTCTTCCGTAAAAATTGCCCAAGTGATAAATTTTTACGAGATCAAAGCCATTGATACCATACAAACTGATTTGGTTCCAACTATAAAGTTGCAATACGTACCTTTTGTGTTTTTTGCACATTATTGAGATCGAAAAATTTCTCCATCTGTAATATCCATGTTGCGGGATCCTTGCCATCAAACTTCCTCATATCGATTTTTGGAATATGGTGGGTCTTCGATCCAACATTAAAGTCTCTGGAATCATGATTAACATTTCTTTTGTTTTCATCATGAGTTTCCTTTACTACCCTTTCACCATTAGTGACCATTTCTTGTAGCAACTTATTCATATTTATCTTCAATTCTTCCATCTTATCATCCATGCCATCTATTTTAGCATCCATGCCATTCATCTTAGCTTCCATGCCATCCATCTTAGCTTCTACGCCTTTCTTTAAACAATCCATCTTAGCTTCTACGCCTTTCTTTAAACAATCCATCTTAGCTTCTACACCTTTCTTTAAACCATCCATCTTAGCTTATACATCTTTCTTTAAACCATCCATCTTAGATTTTGTTACTTTTTGTGCAAGTGACACTTGTTGCACTTGGTCTCGTAATTTTGATATATCATGTTGCATTTCTTCCTCTTCTTCATGAGTCATGCTAGATCTTTCAGGTTGCTTACTAGGTGTTTGTATTTTCTTTCCTCGGGGCATCAATTACTGATAATAATTCTTTACTATGCCCTTTGAATTCCTTCAAACTAATTTTTGAAACCAAGCTTATGCAAAAATTTAAAAAAAAACTAACACCTTTTTTCACTTTGTAGGAGCTTGATATTGAATTTGATGTATCTCTATAATTTCGGATCATCCATTTCTGAAATTGCAACCTATAGTAGCTCTTTTTGTACTCTTTCCAATTTCACCAGTCCGATCCAAATTGGATTCTCCAAGGAAGAGTTATGCACAATCTCCCAAGATGACCTGATTATGGACCTTTCTAGAAGAGTGAACTTGTATGAAGCACCACGTGTCACTGTTTCAACCTTTGGCTTTAAAAAATATATATAAGAAACTAAAATTTGTCCTCTTTCTGTACCTTCTTACAAAATTTCAATCTGATGCTTAGAGAGAAAGTTATGACAATTTTCCCCAGGTCACTTGTTTGGAATGTAATTCAGGAGCTTGTAAAAAGACCAACTTCCTCAGATCATATCTCCACAAATATAGCACAAAAGAATTTGAAATTCGGAACCGAGATTCAGTGCGATTTCATCTCAATTGGGTTTTTCTTTCGCTTCTGAAACATCGCAGAAAAAAAGTTATAGCAAAAATTCCATGATGACCTATTTGTAGCAGTGAAACCCTAGAATCCAAAGCTCTGATACCAAATGTTGTGAAACCAGCTCACAAAAAGATAGAAAAGATAGATCAACGCCTTAGAAAGAAGCTTCTTCAAGGGGGCAACCTCCTCTACATTACACAAATGAACAATTCTTAGTTGATGCAAATGACAAGACCTCCTTTCTATATATAGGAGTCTAAAGGGTCATAATATAATCAGAGCCGACATAACAATAATAATGTAAGGGCACAATAATATTAATATGGGGACTACAACTACAATATTAATGGGGGAAACACTAGTATTATAGGGACCTAACAACATCTAATGAGTGTCTACACTTGAAATTTGAGAAAATGTATAAGGAGATAAGCAACATATACAATTAAAAAAATAGTTTTTTTTTTTTTTCCCTAAAAAATCTTTGCATGTACATGTATTTAAATTTAAAAGATTTTGGCTGGTTTATATATTATGCACATGAAAATTTCATGGGTACTTTTAGACTGAAATTTCCTCTAATGTATATAGAAATGTAAAATTTATATAAACATATAGTATTATAAAGAATGAGGATATAATCATCTTGAATTTAAATCTATGAAGCATTGAGAGAGATAAAATGTCTTTGGGTGCAAACTTGTCCTCAAGTCTTTCCCAATTAAAAATATTGTTGTAACACCCTCTGATCATGTAAATAATTTTCATTTATCTTTTTACTTTCACTGTGCACGACTTGGTAATTCTAGACTCGATGAAAGTCTAGTAAAAATAACCTTGGATATAAAAGTTTATTTTGTTTTCTTTTCTTTTAAAATGCTATGCTAAGTCATAGAAGTTACGGGGGAAGACCCCAAAAGAGAGAATCTTTAGTTTCTAGGTAGTTGAGACAGTTACTTCTTCCTCCTTCGGTGATTAAAAACATATCAATTTTTGAAAATAAAGGAAGAATATTTAGAGAAAAAAACTTTGAGGAAACAAAGGAAAGAAGAAAAAATTTCGACAGGACACTGTCAATGTGAGAAGGTATACGACTGAAGGGTGTTCTTGAGATGGTCATGAGCTAGTAGAAGCCCTGAAATTAAATTATGAACTAGACTATAGGTCTTGAGGTCCAAGAATGGTTATTGTCTTAAATAAACTGGTTCAAGGGGAGACCTGGTCGTAATCACCAGTCTCACAGGTTGGGTGCTAGAGTATTCTTGCCATTATCATTTCATTGACTAGGTGAACTAAGGTAGATAAGTACAATCTAAATACTCAATAACCGTTATTGTTTCTTTAAAAAAAATGTTGAAGAATGAAAATATTTCTTTCATGAATGCAAATGGATAAGTGTTGGAGTGATCTAGGTGGATATTGGTGGCCACCTGCCAAGTTCACTTGGACCGCCACCATTTTTTCTTTCATCTTTTCAATTTCTTTAATTGTAGCACAGTTTACTATTTTTAGTGGTTTTTTTTAGGTTCTGAACTTCTGGATCCGTTTTGAGGCCCTAAACGACATTTTTTGGGAAAACTGGGAGCAACATGGGTCCATGGACCGGTGTTGCTCTTCCCAAAGTTATAGTTCTCAAATAGATATTTCTAACGAGATATTGTGTGCGTCAAACATACATCCTATGCCAAAGTTACGACCCCGGGAAGTTGATGTACCAATTTACCCAAACGGGGCCAAGAATTTGGCGTTTCGTCTTCTAGGGTTAAGTTTTCGGATGTTTAGGGTTTTCGATTGTTTCTCAACAATAAATAAGCCTTTGAGCCTCATTGTAACACAGTTCAGAGGCATGTATCCACCACATATCTTCTTAGAGATAATCTACCATCGCCCTAGCTGGTTTATTTCCATTTATGTTTGTAAGCATATTTCAATATTTTACATTAATGAAATGAAGTATTATTTCCACTGCATCTCTATGTTTATGGTTATCTCTATAATTTGTTTCATTCCTGTTTAAATACGAATCAATGGTATCATAGGGGTCTGCTTTTTCTCTGTTTTTCTTTGCATGTCCCCAACAAGGTCGGGATATAAGGAGTTAGGGCTTGAACTGGTCAAACCTTTGCAAGACCAGCCTTGCAAATCCCAACGGCCTCCCATGGCGGATGAAGAGAAATATGAGGGGGCAGGAGATCCTATTAAAATCTTGCTCAAAGAAGCCCTTGAGCGACAAAGGAATGCGATGATGGATAACTTTGTCCAGATCCTTCAGCGGCTACCCAGGGGCGATGCATCGACTTCCAACAGCTACTCTAGAAATGCCACACCATTTAAGGTACAAGTTAATTTTGAAATACCCATATTCAAGGGTCAGATAGACGCAGATGCTATCGATAAATGGTTAAATCTGCTAGAGGGTTATTTTTCTGTTCATGATTTTTTCAGTCAGGAAAATATTATTTTCTCTCTTCTCAAAGCAGCCCCCCGCGTCAAGGATTGGTGGGAAACCTACTGCGAGCAGAAGGATGAAAGTACAAGCTCACTATTTTCAGCCACACCCACTTGGGACTCATTCTGAGATGCCATCAAGAAGTAGTACTACCCTGTAGAAAGCTGTGAGGATCAATACATAAAGTGGAACACGCTGCATCATGGAAGGGAGAAAGATGTGCCAGAGTTTACCAATATTTTCCATACCCTTCTTACAAAGTTTAGTATCAAGGATTTAGAGCAGCATTTGGTACTCAAATACCGCAGCTGCCTACACAAGTACATCCAGGAAGAAATAGAATTCCTGAACATGTCCTCGCTCGGCACTGCATACCAATAGGCTGTCAAGGTCGAGCAAAAGTTTAAATAGAATAAGTGATACTTTGGAGCTGTGAATTTGAATCAAGGGAAAGGTGACCCCAAACCGTAGAAAAAAGGACAAAGCCAAGGTGGGGCGGCCCAAGACAACCCACCAAAACTACAAGCAAAGAACGGTGCCGCGAAGCCAAAAAAGGACATGGGAAAGTGGTGTGAGTTCCATAGGAGCTCCGCTCACAACACAAGTGAGTGTCAGGCCAAGCAGTCACTTGTGGTCGAGCTAAATGTTTTAGAATCAGATGCATGTTCCTACTATGAGTTAGAACTCGACAACGGGAATGAAAAAGAAAAAAATATTATCGATGCGAAGCCCAACGCTACCATTGCCACCATGAAGATCTAGAAGGAGGAACCCAAAGATCTAGAGGAGGAGAAGCATCTCTTCCACTCTCAAATGTGGGTAAAGGGCTCCCCACTATAGTTCATTATCGATAGTGGGAGCCAAAAGAACCTCATTTTGGCAGAGGCTGTGAAGTGGCTAGGCTTATTGACCATAGCACATCCACAACTGTACACCATCGGGTGGCTTCACCAAGGATGGGATCTTCGCGTGAGCCAGCAGTGTGGCCTTTCATACAACATCAAGCCCTTCACGAATGAGGTATTGTGTGACATTTCTCCCCTTGAAGGTTTTTATGTATTATTAGGACAACCATACTTGTGGAAGTGACATGCTATGTATGAATCAAGGCCCCATGCTGTTATTGTTACTTTGGGAAATAATTTTTACAAGATACCGAAGGTAGCACTGCCTACCACCATCTCTTTGGTTACTGCAAAACAATGTAGTAAGCTCATTTCCAAGACTGGTAAATTTGTTTTCATGATGGTATTCCCTCAAGGAAAGAAGAAGACGGTGGCCACGAACTCCAGGCAGGGCCCCTCCGCACAACAACTACAGATGGACAAGGTGGTGGAGGAGTACGAGGACATCTTCACCTCCCTCGTAGGGGTTCCTCTACACTGTCAGGTCAAGCACTCCATTGATCTGACCCCGGGTGCGTCGCTGCCCAATGGACCAATCTATCGGCGCTCCGTTCTGGAGAATGATAAAATCAAAAGGAAGATTCAGGAGCTGCTACAGAAAGGTCACATCCGTTTAAGTTCATCGCCAAGGAGGGCCTTTTCGAATGGTTGGTTATACCTTTCATATTGACGAATGCTCCTGAAACCTTCATGAGGCTAATGGATGACATCTTGTGGCCATTGACCAACTCATTTGTAGTGGTATAGTTGGATGACATCCTGATCCTCAGCCAGAGTTTGGAAGAGCACCTCCACCACATCCGACAGGTTCTCCAAACACTGCGGCAACACAAGTTATGTGCCAATTTGGAGAAATGCACTTTTGGCATGACCCAGGTTTAGTATCTGGGACACATTATTGATGAACACGGGGTGCATGTGGATCCACCCAAGATCCAAGTCATTCGGGATTGGCCATCTCCAACCACTCTGATAGAGCTCTGCAGCTTTCTAGGTCTTGCCAACTTCTACTGCAAGTTTGTGTTGGGATTTTCTCATATCACTTGGCCCTTGAGTCAAGTCACCAAGGGAGGAGTGAAAGAAAAATTATTTTGGTCTGAATCTCAATAGAAGGCATTCACAAAGTTGAAAGATTGCCTCTGCTCGGCACCAGTGCTCGCATTACCAGACTTGCAACAACCATTTGAGGTCAAGATAGATGCCTTTGACTATGCTATTGGGGCAGTCCTTACTCAACACGGGCATCCAGTGGCATATCACAGTGAGAAACTTTCAGACACAGTCTGGAAGTATCCCACTTATGATAAATAGATGTATTCCATTGTGCAGGCTTGCCGACAACAGAAGCATTACATTTTGGGGAAGGAAACGGTCATCGACACAAACCACGGACCCCTATAGTTCATACAAACCCAAGGGAAATTGCATAATGATCGCCATCAGAAGTGGTCCACATACCTACAACAATTCCATTTGAATATCAAGTATAAGAAGGGAAACACCAATAATGTTGCAGATTGCCTCAGCAGACCACCGATCATGGTGTTAACCATTGTGCTTAACTCTTGTGGGCACGAGACTTCTGATTGGAAACATCTCTAGCAAAGCGACCCAGAATTTGGCCACCCATACCAAACACTCTTGGAGTCTCAGCATGTTCCATATTTTCACCTCCAAGATGCCCTGTTATGCTACCTGGGTCACCTTTGTGTTCCTTCAACAGAGCGTGCCAAGATGATTTGGGAAGCACGCTACAGTCAGTCTGCTGGGAATTTTTGGGTCGAGAGAACAGTGGTAGTACTGCAAAAGTACTTCTATTGGCAGAAAATTCGACAAGATTTCAGGAAGTACATCAGATCATGCACTACCTGCACCATTACCAAACTCACCATCAAGTAGAAAGGCCTCTATACCATGCTTCTTACCACTAGTCGCCCTTGGGAATCCATCTCCATGGATTACATGTCAAGCCATCCTTCCACTAAGCATGGAAATGACTGTGTTTTTGTGGTTGTCAACAGGTTCTCAAAGATGGCCATTATGGTGGCCTGCAAGAAGAATATCATAGCAGAAGCCACTACTAAACTCTTCTTTGAACGAGTGTGGGTACACTTTGGGATCCCATAGTCTATCATCTCAAATCAGGATAGTAGGTTCCTCAGTACATTTTGGTTTAGTATTTGGTCGATGCTCGACACCAAACTCACTAAGTCCACAACCTTCCATGCTCAAACTGATGGCCAGACAGAGGTTGTCAACAGGATGATCGCAGACATTCTATGCATGTACAACTCAAAGCATCCATGCACATGGGACGAGAGCCTCCCCTATGTTCAACACAACTACAACCAGGCTCTCCACAACTTGACTAGCCATGGCCCTTTTCAGGTGGGCATGGGATTCCAGCCACTATGTCCCATTGATGTGGCCATGCCATTTGTAGCTACTCACGTGGATTTGGCTCATGTCCAGTTTGAAACAGATAAGGAAAACAACTTCATTGAGCACATTCAACATATTCGCCAGCATTTCCATGATATTCTGGATAAATCAAATGCCAAGTACAAGTAACGACATGATCAACATCAGGTGCCACACAAGTTTCAGGTGGGTGATAAAGTTTGGTTGCATTTGTAAAAGGAATGCCTTACCAGAGCCTATCAGAAACTCAGACCACTCCGATACGGTCCTTACACCATTACCAAGGCTGTGGGAGACAATGCATTTGAGCTCATCATTCCCCCATTCCTCGGCCTGCACCCACTGTTCAATGTGGGCCACATTCGACCATACTTTCCACCATTACTAGACACATCTAACATTACAAAACATCTCACACCCACAGAGTTAAATCCAGATTGCATGGAATAAGATGCAACTGATCAAATCATGGACACACAGATCAAGCACTCTTGCCAGTAGAATATCCAACTGTATCGAGTCGTCAAAGCAGGCGAACTCCTTCACCAGTGCAAGTGGCTCACCAGGGACCAAGTTCAGCAGAAGTTTCCTCATCTCATGGAGGAAATCAACGCAATGGGGACAATTGCTTCCTAAGGGGGGAGGAATGATCTAGGTGAATATTGGTGACCACCCACCATTGTTTCTTTCAGCTTCTTAGTTTCCTTAATTGTAGCATAGTTTACTATTTTTAGCATTTTTTTCTGGTCCTGAACTTCCAGAGCCGTTTTGAGGCCCTAAACGACGTTTTTTGGGAAAACTGTGAGCAACATGGGTCCATGGACCTATGCTGCTCTTCCCAAAGTTATAGTTCTCAGATAGATCTTTCTAACGAGATATTGTGCGTGCGACCCTGGGAAGTTCATGTACCAATTTACCCAAATGCGGCCCACAATTTGGCGTTTCATCTTCTATGGTTAGGTTTTGGATGTTTAGGGTTTTCCATTGTTTCTCAACAATAAATAGGCCTTTGAGACTCATTGTAACACAGTTTAGAGGCATGCAACCACCACATCTCTTCTCAGAGATAAGCTACCATCGTCGTAGTTGGTTTATTTTCATTTTTGTTTGTAAGCATATTTCAATATTTTACATTAATGAAATGAAGTATTATATCCACTGCATCTCTGTGTTTATGGTTATCTCTGTAATTTGTTGCATTCCTATTCAAATCCAGATCATGGAGGGAAAAGGTCCTTTGTACAATTTTCCTACGTATTTTGTTACTCGAAAATTCCATTGTATTTATGTAAGGAAATGAATGATGGAAAAGGTCACAACGAAGAAAATATTGTGCATTTATGTTTGGGGTTTATCTTTAAATAAAATTCCCTTTTTCCTTCTTTAAATTTGAAAAGAATATTTTAGGACGACACATATTGTAAATATGCAGAACCATGAATTAGAAAATAACCCAATAACTCAGTGGAAGTAGTTTCATTATTAAAATATTGATAAATGACAAAACAAAATTTTGGTTTAACCCCATAAGATCGAATTGAAATTCTTCCAGGGAACAGTATGGAACCCATTAAACTACTTATTTCGTACAACATGGGTAGAGCATAGGTCCAAAGAAAAGTTCTCATGACCCACTTCTCTGTCAGGAACATTAACATTAAGCATGAAATATAGAAACAAATAACTTTGTGCATTGTTAAGGAAACCACAACAAAAATAAAATACATGAAAAGCTACAGAACTTAGATCCAAATATTATACATATCAGGAACAAATATATAGCAAGCCAGAAAGATAAATGTACCCATAACCAATTTAATTCTTGTATACTCTTTTGTGCATGTAAACTAGTTATTAAACTAATGACGGATAAGCATTTTTCAGAACTGAATCTGGCGAAACAATGCAATACAACCACTTTTAACTCAACAAAGCTTAATATATTTTATTTAAAAATAATAACAAAATTGGGGGTGAGACCTAAAACCCCAATATTCCATAAAAAGAAAATAAGTATTTTATATAGGCTGTTGTTATGAAACCAACTCACAAAAAGATAGAAAAGAAAGATCAACACCTTGGAAATTAGCCTCTTTGAGTGGGCAACCTCCTTTACATTACAAAAATGAACAATTCTTGGATGATACAAATGAAAAAACCTCCTTTCTATATATAGGAGTCTAAGGGGTCACAATATAATCAAATTCGACATAAAAATAATAATATAAGGGCACAACAATAACAATAGTGGGCTTCTATGGGGAAAAATAATAACAATATGGGGACAATAGGGGCACAACAATAACAATAAGGGCTACAATGACAATAGTAATGGGGTAATCACTAGTATTATAGGGACCTAACATGCCCCTCTCCTTCAAGAAAGTGTTGTCCTCAATGCTTGAGTAGTTATGGATGCTTCTGTATAAAATTCTCATCCTCCCATGTGGAATCTTCAATGGGTAAGTTCTTCCACCTGACAAGATACTCCAAAATTGATCAATTTCATAGCTCTCGAGTTCTTGTTTATGTGACTGATTCAGGTTCCAATACGATTTTTCCTTCCTCATCAAGTTTTGGCAATATTGTTTTGAACTAGGAGCTTGTCACCAATAACCTTCTTTAAGCATGAAACATGGAAAACTGGGTGCACTTGGGTGGTTGCAAGAAGCTCCATTGGTATGCCATATTACCAATATTTTGCAACACCTTGTACGAACCATAATACTTTGGTGATACTTTATTATCCTTCTTAGCTTTCTTAAGGGACATTTGTTTATGTGGTTGTAGACGTAGAAATACCTAGTCAGCTACGATGTTGATTTGCCTATTGTTTCATTCTATTCTATTACAAAGTTAGGTTATTTTGTAAGAGTTGGAGAACTTGTTATTGATGCTTGATGTGATATTCCACTGCTTGAGCCTTAGAATTTTCTCTAAAATATGAAGTGATGGATGGTGGGTGATATCCATAAAGTGCCATAAATGGGGTCATTTTTGTTGTAGTATGGAAGGAAGTGTACCATTCAGCCATAGGCAACCATTTGACCCTTTGTGTCTATTTATTAGACACAAAGCAATGAAGATACCCTTCCAAACATTTGTTTACTATCTCAGTTTGACCATCAGATGGAGGATGATAAGATGAGCTATGAGCTAACTGAGTACCAAGACAAGAAAATATTTTTTTCCAAAAATTTCCAATGAAAATGGGATCTTTGTCACTCACAATAATATTTGGTTTTCCATGTAGCTTTTGAATTGTTTCCATAAATGTAGTATTAACTATATTGGATTTAAATAAATGAGAAAATGCACAAAAGTGTGCATACTTGGTAAGTCTGTCAACTACCTGTTGGCTTAAGGGGGCCTAACCCAGGTTCAAAGTTATTTAGCCAAACAAATCCCTACACTACTGGCCCTTTCGGCATCAGCCTGTGGAGCGTATACTGAAGTCTCACCCGAAGCAGTATGGGGGGATGATGGAACCAAGTTTTTGCACCATTGAGATGTCTGTGTTTTCGATTTAGTCCAACTATACTTATCTTTGTGCAGGTTACTTCACACACTATTCTAACCTTCAATAGCCTCACGCTCTGTTATAATCACCCTTCGCATAGCCTTAACCAGGGGCTAAGATGCTTTCATGTTGATATGGCAGCAAACTGCACTATTTCCCCAAACTACACCACAAATCTTACTTATCTTCTTACAGATATTATTCAACTTCATGTAAACAAATATTCTATCTTGTATTCACTTAATCAATACAGTCATATATATATTCGTGCATCATATAATCAATAGAAGTGCAATTTATACCCAATATATTCAATGCATAAAACAGGAAATAAATACACAAAATTGATATGAAACTTCTCTTTATTAATGCTTTTAATTGTTACAGACTTGACTCGCCCTACGCACTCAGCTATAGGGGTCCACACACTCAACTGCAGACTACTAGGCCTTCGTGCACTCAGCTGTAGAGCCTTCCCCTACTCTACGACCCAAACTAGACTTTACACTTCCTTTCTTCCACTATGCTTCTATTCCATGTTTTGATTAGATGATCTCTATGTCTACTTAGAGCCTCGCTCTATCTACAACTAACATTACATTACAAAATTGAGGGCTGACAACCCTATAACCCTTTTACAAGCTATGTGCTCTGCACCCACAAAATGCGGAGTTTTTACATTGGAGTTTCAATTTTTGACCAAAATCTTGGCTCTAAGCCCCAAAACTTCCCTTGGGGGATCTCGTGCCTAATAGGCCCCCAACACAAACATCGTGACTTGCCCTTGAGTCACTCTATCAATGCAGAGATCTTTGCACGAAGACCTCCCAATTCTACCAGAATCGTTGCAAGATCGGCAGCGCACTGAGAGATTGCCTACTATACTTCCTTGACTCATTGTTCAGAGACATTTGTAGCTGAACTGTTTCCCTAAACATTTTCCTATGTTGCCTATAGCTGTGCAAGCTTTGCTTCAATGGAGGTTGTAACGATGTACGCCTCATCAATCCACGACTATAAGCGTGCCTTTAAAACTGCTTCCTTATGTCAACATCTACCTATTCCTTGAGTGATTTGCCTGCTGCATCCTCACGAGCCTCTATGTAAGGGCAACTGTCTATGCAATCCCTTTTACTTCATCGTATTTCTATTATAGCTCACACGCCTCTATCTCTAGGTGTTGTATGTTCAGGTCCTCCTGCAGGGTGGTGAGAATCTCGAATGACTACTCGAACAACTTTGTGCAGTCTGTCACTGGACTGCTAAACTCTATTATTGCTACTGTAATCACGCTGGCGCACTATTCCTTAACCTCTGGATGAGTTGAAGGTTGTGCCTTCAATTGCAATTTGGCTATCTAAAGGTTCAGTTCGAGTTGAACCCTGGTCATTTCGTCCTTTCCCTCGTGCACCCCTGCTGCTAACTTTCAGACACGTGCCTCCACTGGATCCTCTGCTTGGATGGCCAACTCCAGGACCATCTGGCAGGCTTCCTCCACCACCTGTATGAGTTGTTTGTTCTGTGCCACTACCTCGTCGCGCTGCAGGCTCAATTGTTCAATGTTGATGCACTGCTCACTCATGATCGGGAGCATGTGAACCTGCCTGGCTCACAGTTCTGCAGTAACTCCATCCTGCAAAACATAGAGCGTCTCCTAAGGGAGTGTAGCCATGTTTATCCCGAATCTCTTTAGCCTGCTGACCATAGGCCTATTGGCCTCAATTTTTGTAACTAGTGCTCCATTAGGCAACATTATTGTGTTAGTCATCTAGGTGCACAACATCTCCTCAACTGCGGTTGTGCCTAGTGCGAGGCTGGTTGACACAGTGCCAGCCTATGGGGTGCACACCTGCATCTCCTGTATCTGCACTCGGAGAGGCCCCAACACCATCTGGTGTTCCTCTGTGAACTGTTAGAGGGTCTCCACGGTGACATCCCTCATCGTCTCCCCAATTTCATGCAGATCCCACTCAGTGAGGGTGATCGGGTCGAAAGAAGTCTTTGAAGCCTTCGACTTTTTCCGCAGCCCTACTTGCTCTCTTAGGCACAGTCATTTTAGTTGGGTGGACACTGTCTGCATGTCTACGCCACCTTTCTCTGTATTTGTCTCTTGTTCGGGCAAAGGTAACTTTTGTCCCTCGCCTTCTTCCTCAGTTGCCTTCTGTTGTTCTTCCGCTAGTTTCACAGTGTCGCGCGCCACCTAGGGCTTAGCCACTGCCGCTTCGTTCCTATGTTTTTCTGCCAACTGTGCCATCTGTAGTTTCACCTCATCCTTTTTCCATTATGTAGTGGAATTTTCTTCTTCCACTACGGAGCCATCTAGAGAACACCACTCCAGCGGCCACCACTCAAGGATTGTGAAGATGACATCATCTGTCTCTAGGTAGGGTATCTCACACCATGTCTTTGCGAAGTCCTTCCGCGCCTTAATGTAAACATGATATAAATCTGCCTTGAACTCCGCAAAACTCTGTAGAATATTGTAGACGGTGGGCGATAACCACGACTTGCAATTAATCCCCATTCTGATGTTCATCTCCATGAACACCCAGAAGATTTTATTGTCCCTTATCCTCTACGCATCTCTGGTTACCCACAACGAAACATACATCGCTGCCTCCAGAAGGTCCTGCGCAATCGTCGAGAACTGGCTGTCTTTAAGCAATTCCCATGCCACTAGTACTATGGAAAATAGATGCCAAGCATAGTGAAAAGTCTTCCCCTAGTCCTGTGCCTCACGGCAGTTCTCAAGGAATTCTTCGCATAAGTAGTTTTCCCAGTTGAACTGGACCCCTTCGCGCATTGCGCTGCAAGTGGAACCACCAGCACGGGCACCTCATCCACGCGACACTTCCGCATAACCTTCCCTGCCAGTATCTGCATTGCGACTTTGGCCACAAGGTTATTGATGTTGGAAATCAAATACCTTCTCTTCTTCTTCTCCAACTTAAACTTCTTCTTCATGGCCTCTGCGATGACCAAATCATCACTCTTACCCTCTGAGATGTTCATTGGATCCTCCCCTTTGTAAGGGAACCGGTTAATTCTATGAATCAAGTGGTCTGTGATGGGGGTGGGCTCATCCAACCACAAGCACCCATCATGCACCAAGAAGAGAAGCTTCTTGATGACAAAAAGGGTCACTGCGGCACGATGTTAACGCGGCACCTAGAGCAGGTTTAAAAATCTTGCCTTTTCTACACCTCTTAGCCACTTACGCGGCTCCAACTTTATGACTCTAGTTGGCGCGTCTTTCTTTCGGCACATTAGCTATGCAGTTGCCAAATGTCGGAACTCCACGAGATCCCACTATTCAAATTTTAGTACAGGAACTCGCCCCAAGTGCGCTCCTTCGAAAATAATGTTGTCAGGGAGCAGTAGAGTCTCCAGAGAGCTGTTGCTCTCATCTATATTTTTAGGCACCTTAGTTTTACCCTTCCGTGGAGGAACATATGTGGGCAACCTGGTAAGAGGGTCTGCACCTTGGTTGTCAACCTCCATTTCTACATCCTCCTCCTCCTCTACCAAGATTTCTTCAAATTATTCCTCCTCATCGGCCTCCAAATTAATAGCTTTCCCATTTTCTTCCATGGTAAGCTTAGTCCTTAACAGATTTCTAGGGGATACATGCACTCATACCATAGTCTGCTTGTCTTTCTTGGGTCTCGGCGTGCACAACGATTTAAGAATTTTTGCGGCTATCCTGACACTTTCTGGGCCTTCCACTTTTGTCATGGCTTGCGCAGCTTCCTTAGTGGTCATTACTCCGATATCCATGGCTTCCTCAAGTGCTACCATAGTGCTATTCCACAATTCCCTTAATGGATTTGGGTAATTGCTCAAACAACGAATTCACCTTCAGAAGAACAAACAGATCTGGGTTTATGAATGTTTGTGTGCGCAACAACTCAATCCCCAAATTGCCAAGTGTTGGTTGCTAGATAGTCCTTTGTAATTTGTAGCACCTTTTGAATTTGAATTCGACTGACCTGACCCAGGTTCTAAGTTATTTATCTAAACAAATATTTACACTACTGGCCCTTTCAAAATTATCCCACGGAGCGCAGATTGAAGTCTCACCTGAAGTAGTATGGGGGAATGTTGGAACCAATTTTCCGCACACTTGAGATGTCTGTTGTGACGATTTAGTCCAACTGTGATTATCTTTGCATAGGTTACTTCGCGCACTGTTCTAACCTTCAATACCCTCACGCTCTGTTATAATCACCTTTCGCATAGCCCTAACCAGTGGTTGAGATGCTTTCATGCTATTATGGCAACAAACTGCACTATTTCCCCAAACTACACCGCGAATCTTACTTATCTTCTTAGAGATGTTAGTCAACTTTGTGTAAATAGATATTCTATCTTGTATTCACTTAATCAATATAGTCATATATATTCGTGCATCATATAAACAATAGAAGTGCAATTTATACCTAATATATTCAATGCATAAAACAGGAAATAAATACACATAATTGATATGAAACTTCTCTTTATTAATGATTTCAATTGTTATAGACTCGACTCACCCTACGCACTCAGCTATAGGGGTCCGCGCACTCAGAAATGGACTACTAGGCCTCTGCACACTCAGCTGCAGAGCCTTCTCCTACTCTACAACTCAAACTAGACTTTACACTTCCCTTTTTCCACTATGCTTCTATTCCATGTTTTGATTAGATGATCTCTATGCCTACTTAGAGCCTCGCCATATTTATACAATCCCATGGTTTGTAGACCATGGGTAGATCTCTACAGTCGAAATTACATTACAAAATTGAGGGCGGACAACCCTATGACTCTTTTACAAGCTATGTGCTATGCGCCCACAAAATGCGGAATATTTACATCGGAGTTACAATTTTTGACCAAAATCTGCACTCTAAGCCCCAAAGCTTCCCTTGGGGGATCCCACACCCAACACTATCACCATGATGACACTCTTTCCTTCGGACTTGGGCAAACCTATGATAACATCCATTGAAACCTCCTCCCAATGTTGACGTGGAATGGATAAAGGTTTTAACAGACCCGGGGTCTTAATTGTTTCAACTTTATGTTGTTGGCAAACCAAAAAATTCCACCACAAAATTTTGAATTTAAGATTTAAGGCCATACCAAAAAATTCCTTCTTAACCCTGTGGTAAGTTTTTAAAAATACCAAGTTCCCTCCTAAGGGAGAGGTGTGCAATTCCATAAGAATCTTTTTTTTGAGTTGGAAATTCTGGCATAGGTATAAACGATCTTTGTACCGTAAAGAATCATTTTTCCAGCTAGATGTATCATATGTACTGGGATCTTGTTGTAACTTTTGAATGAGTGCCCACACTTCTTCATCATCCTTCCATTCATCCCTTGCTTCATTTATCCAATCTGTTTGGATAATAGAAATGGCACAAAGAAATGCTTTCACATACTCATCCTTTCTTGAGAGTGTATCTACCACACCATTTTTCTTCCCTTTTTTGTATATCATTTCAAAGTCACAACCCAACATCTTTGTGAACCATTTTTGCTGCTCTTCTGAAGATAATATTTGTTCTAAAAACTATTTAATACTACCATGATCTGTTTTTACCTTGAAGTGTCTTCCCATTAGGTAGGGTCACTATATCTTAAGTGCATGTAGTATTGCCAACATTTCCTTCTCATAAATAGCTTTGTGTAAATACTTTCCTTTGATTGGAGGACTTTTGAAAGAAATGGGTCTTTCTTCTTGCATTAAAACAACACCAATTCCATTTCCTAAGGCATCACATTCCACAATAAAGGTTTTTGTGAAGTCCAATGTAGCTAAGACCGGTGCTCGACACATTGCCTATTTAAGAGTTTCAAAGGCCTTCGTTGCGTTTGGAGTCCATAAAAATGCATGTTTCTTCAATAATGTTTTTAGAGGTCCTGCTATTCTCCCATAATTCTTAACAAAATTGTGATAATACACTATCAACCTGAGAAATCCTCATAGATGCTTTATGGATGTGGGGATTTTCCATTCCTTAATGGCTTTAGTTTTTCTAGGGTCTACCTTAACACATATATGAGATACAATATGACCCCGATATCCCACCTCTTGTACTCCAAAGAAACACTTGGAGCTTTTTGCATATAATTGTTTCTTCGCCAATAGTTTGAGCACCCTGTCAACATGTTGAACATGATCCTTCCAAGACTTGCTATAGATTAGTATATCATCAAAAAATACTAACATTGTTTTTCTAAGGGTTTGAAAATGGAATTCATCAAACTTGGAAATGTAGAAGGTGCACTAGTAAGGCTAAAAGTCATGACCAAAAATTCATAATGACCCTCATGAGTTCTAAATGCCATTTTTGGAATGTCTTGAGTCTTCATTCTGATTTGATGATATCCTGAACAAAGTTCCAACTTGGTGAAGTAAATTGATCCATGAAATTCATTCAATAGTTCATCAATGACAGGAACGTGAAATCTATCTTTAATAGTCAGCTTTTCGATCACCTATAATATGGAAACATGCATCATGATCCATCCTTCTTTTGCACCAATACTACTAGCGTAGAGAAATAACTTTGACTAGGTTGAATTATACCAACCTCTAGCATTTCTGAAACCATACGTTCAATTTCACTCTTTTGGGCATAGGGATATTTGTAAGGCTTGATGTTTGGAGGAACACTTCCTGGAATCAAATGAATATCATGATCCTGATCACGAATAAGTGGGAGACCTTTGGGAGTCTCAAATACCTTGGAATGATTGTCCAAGAATTTTTGGATATATGGATAAATAGATGATTTTGATGTGGGAACCTCTAGCGAACATAATTGTGCAATTACACTTCATTTTTCTTTCTTTAGAAGTTTTGTCATTCCATTAGAGTTGATTATCTTTCCTGGATTCCCTGTGATACCTATTAATTCAACTTCCTTCCCTTCCAAAGAAAAATTCATAAAAAATTCTTAAAAATTAAAATCTATTGTACCCAAGGATTGTATCCATTGGACTCCTAGTACAACATCATCACCACCCATTGGAATGGAAAGCATTGGTCTATTCAATACATATTCTCCCATGGATAGCTTGATATTATGGCACTTTCCAGAGAAATTTATGGTTCTTCCACTTGCAACCATCATTTTACACTCTAGTGATGTATATAGGAAGCAATTCAATTACTTAACTATCTTACAATGAATAAAATTATGGGTACTACTGGAATCAATCAATACTATTACCTTTTTCTTCTTGATATGTTCTCCTATCTTGATATTTTGAGGAGTGGTAATTCCAGCCAATGCATTACAGGATATGGTCAGATTCATTTCTTCTTTCTCTAGGGTTTGTTCCTGGTGTATATCCTCTTATTTTGATGTTTCTTATTCCTTTTCTTCCTCCTCTTCACAATCTATGTAAAATAATTTCTTCTCAGCACACTGATGACCTTTAGTGTATTTTCCATCACAACTATAACAAAGCCCTTTTTCTCCTTATTCCAATTGTTGCGATTTAAACCTTGTAGGTTGTGGAAGGCTAGGGGAAACAATACTTCCATCCTTATAGTTGTGAGTGGTAGGATTCCTTGTTGCCATAATTTTTCTTTCTATTTTCCTTACCAACCTGAATGCCTTCTCCAATGAGTCAGGTTCCCAAGGGTGAACCTCATGTTGGATGTTATCCTTTAAAGTCCCTATGAACACATCAATCCTATGCTCCTATGGAATATATTTTACCCTTATATTCAATTTTTGGAAGTCCTCAATGTGCTCCATCATTGAACCCTTTTGTTTGAGGTTTATCAATTGGCTAAAAAAAGTTTTGCTTTTTGTATCCTCATAATGTGCTATCATTTCTTCTATAAAAATTGCCCAAGTGACAATTTGTTTATGAGAGAAAAGCCATCGATACCATACAAACTGATTTGGTTCCAAATATAAAGTTGTAATGTGTACCTTTTGTGTGTTTTTCACATTATGGAGATCGAAATATTGCTCCATCTATAGTATCCATGATACGGGATCCTTGCCATAAAACTTCCTCATATCTATCTTTGGAACATGGTGGGTCTTCAATCCAACGTTAAAGTCTATGAAATCATGATTTACATTTCTTTTTTCTCATCATGAGTTTCCTTTACTACCCTTTCACCATTAGTAAGCATTTCTTGTAGTAACTTAGTTAAATCTATCTTCAAATCTTCCATTTCGCCTTTCAGTTTTTCTTCTATACCATCAATATTAGCATATATGCCATTCATATTAGCTTCCACACCATCCATCTTAACTTGCATGCCATTCATATTAGCTTCCACGCCTTTCTTTAAACCATCAATCTTAACTTTTGTTACCTTTTGTGAGAGTGAAATTTGTTGCACTTGGTCTCGTAATTTTGATATATCATGTTGCATTTCTTGATCTTCTTCATGAGTCATGCTAGAGCTTTTAGGTTGCTTGCTAGGTGTTTCCATTTTTGTTCTTCAGGGCATCAATTAATGATAATTATACTTCAATATGCCCTTTGAACTTCAAACTAATTTTTCAACCCAAACTTATGCATAATTTTAAAAAGACTACACACCTTTTGTTTTCGCTTTGTAGAAACTCGATATTGAATCACCTTTATCTCTATAATGGTGGATGTCCAAGGTCTGAAATGGCTTCCTACGGTAGCCCTCTAAGTCCTCTTTCCAATGCCACTATTCTAATAAAAAAATTATTCTCCAAAAAAGAGTTATACCCAATCTCCCACGATGACCTGATTATACAAATTTTCAATAGAGTGAACTTGTACAATGTGCCACGTGTCACTATTTTGACTTTCGAATCCGAAAAATATACACAAAAATCTATATTCCATCCTCTTTCTGTAAATTCTTACGAAATTTCATTTGGATGCTCAGATAGAAAGTTATGATGGTTTTCCCAAGGTCACCTATTTGGAATGTAATTAGGTAGTTTGCAAAAACCCTAACTTCCTTAGATCGTATCTCTGAAAGTATAGCAAGACAAGATCTGAAATTCAGACTCAAGGTGCATAAAGCTTTCGAACCAAATGGGTTTTTTGTTTAGCTTTTGAAATGTCTATAAAAAAATGTTATATCGAAAAGGCCACGATGACCTATTTGGAGCAGTGAAACCCTATAATCCAAACTTGTGGTACCAAATGTTATGAAACCAACTCACAAAAAGATAGAAAAGAAAGACAAACGCCTTGGAAATTAGCCTCTTCAATAGGGAAACCTCCTTTACATTACACAAATGAACAATTCTTGGATGATACAAATGACAAAACCTCCTTTCTATATATAGGAATCTAAGGGGTCATAATATAATCAAAGCTGACATAACAATAATAATATAAGGGCACAACAATAACAATAATGGACTTCTATGGGGCACAATAATAACAATATGGGGACAATAGGGGCTCAGAAATAACAGTAAGGGCTACAATGAAAATAGTAATGGGGGAATCACTAGTATTATAGGGACCTAACAGCCACATACAGAGGCTTCAAGGCCAGATTTAAAATACATATATTCTCTTCTGACTTTCTCTAACCCTTATGCAATGTGCAATAGTTCACTACCAATACATAGAATGTTAATACAAGATAACTGTTACACAGTAATTTGTCACCATCCCTGTTACTCCTCTTGTCGTACCTTGGAGGACCCATCCCGGGAGTTATAAGAAGTGACAAAGTCTAAAAACACCTGCATTATGTTCCCCTGAGTATGTACTCCATGTTCCCTGAAGACACCTTCTGCAGATCATCCCTAAAAAATGCTCTTTTTCCTTTGGCGCAAGTCCACAGTATCCTACCCACGCCAATGATGGAGATCCTCAAAAGGGGGCGCGACCATTGGCGCTCTATCTTAGAGCAACAGTTGCGCCAACCAAATTTAGTCGTGCTTTTTGCCTTAATGCACGTCCGACTGTTGTTTCCTTCATTACATGGAGCTTTTCTGAGGATAGAAAATCAGTTTTTTGTCGAGCTTTATCCATCTTTATGGCTTTTGCTAATTCCACAAAAGGTGTCCCGGTTCATCGCATCCTCCTCCCTTCTCCATCTATATAAGCTTGTCATTATGCATTGGACAAGCTAGTGCTAGAGAGAGTGTTGGTGTTAGTGTTATGCTAGTGATTTGGTAATTGAGTTATAGTAGTGATGATTATTGGTCATGGAGAGAATGCTAATGAGTGCTAGAGAGGTTATGCTGCCGGAGAGGAGATGCATGTCAAGACACATATAGTTACTCACCCAGCCAGGAGAAGGGTCGACGTCAGAACAATGTTTGTAACTTTTCATGTTTATTAATTGATGAGCGACTGCTATTATAGTTCCAATCTCATTATCTGTCATGGTGATATGTTGATTTATTTCCTTTCTAACTGAAATATAGTTGTGCCTTGGTAGTTTTTATGTTGGTATCTGTCTCTTCCTTTGTATGTGCAGGTATTCGTTATGATCTGTTGGAGCAAGGGAGCAAGGATATCAACTCTGCTTCAATCATAGCGTTGGACTCCAGGTTAGTCTTCTTGATTCACCTTTGAGGCATAACTAGGAACTTGCGTAGCAGCGTGGTTTGTTTGTGGCTAGTTCTGTCATAGGCTAGTGGGATCGCCTCTGTCCGCAGAGGGGATTTACCTTACCAACAAATTGGCGACTCCGCTGGGGATTAACTCTTTGTTTTCTGTCTTGCATGTTAATTTTCTTCTGCTTGCTTGAGTGCATGAGCTTCCTGAGTCAGTTCTGAGTTGATTCTTTACTGTTTGACCCATCTGAGCACTGTCAACCCGACCTGAGGTCGTATCATTTATCTTTTTAGTTGGCAAGCTTAATTGGCGCTGTTATTTCTCTGACAGTCGCGCCAGTTGGCGCACGTTGCTCAAAAGCAACTCGCGCCAATTCTGTGGTAGCGCAAGTTGCAGGCTGACAGTCACGCCAGCTCTGTAAATTTTGCCTGTGTGTGGGTGGAAAGCTCATTCAGTCTCTTTATATATCTCTTTCAGCCTCTGGAACTGTGTTGAACCTCTGCATGACTGGTTTTAGCCTGTATCCCTCAGCTGTTTGCTTATTTCCAGTGACTTTGCATGTCTAGCCTTCTGTGGGAAGTTTTGGTCTCTTGATCATCCAGTCAGCTTGTTGATTGTTCTACACCTATCCAGTGCTTTGTTAAAGCTTGATCTTCTATACTCTGAATACTTCACTTCTAGCCTCTTTGAAGTTCACTAGTTTTTGTGTTTTTCCTTGCTTGCATGGTTCATTTTGTGTTTTAGAATTGGTTCTATTTCATTGACTGAACTTGGATTGTGCATATCTCTTAGAATTTGTTTACATGCATCATGCTATCTTAAAGGAAAGGAAAAACAAAAAATCTCTTGCATTATAGTAGTTAGCATTTATTGTTATTTGTTGCTATTAAAAGGAAAAAGACAAAATTTCGTTTCTTGTTATTAGCTGCATTAGGATCTTTGTTCTTTGTTGAAGTGATCATTTCGTTTGTGAAAAAAGATCTCAACCCTCCTGTAGATAGGATTCATCGAATCAAATGATTTAATTTCGGCATATAGTTTGCATGTAAGAAGTTTTCGAGATATCACATACGGTAGGACCAAAAAACTGAAACATAATCAAAGATAAACTTTAAAATGAACTCAATGAACATAACAACGCATTGGAACCTAACGTAAACACTCTAGAGATCTAGGTTAGAGACGTGTTCCGGCGTCGTTAAACCTGGTAGTTTATCATCGAGTGGTTGGGTGATTCCTCCACGGTGAAACGGTAGCTGCCAATACGGACTGTGCTCCCACGTACCGTCGAGTATATATTGGGAGACCCCTATAGGAATAAAGACTTTATCCATAGGAAGCCATGTCAGCCGCCCTACGATTCGCAATGCAGTGAACACAGCATTCACGAAGATCGACCAACCGTACCCTAAAAAGTATTCTGTGGTTTTGCGAAAAGTTTGGCACACCCTCTACCTAGAATTCCAGAGCAGTCACTTTTGATCCTTTTCGGACTCCCTAAACGAAAAGGTGCCTATGAGCGTCTTGTCACTTCATGCTCATTAAATATTCGAAGGAGACTAGAGTCATCTTTTACCCTTTTCTCGACTCTTAAAAAATGAAAAGGTTAAGTTCAGTGTCTTAAAAATTATTGGCCACGATAACATCTACCCAATTAGATTTTGCGTGCGTTAGCTTGAGTAGGGTTAATTCTCGTTCAATGGCAGCCTTTCCGGTGCCCACCGGCCAAGGCATTCCTCCTGATGGGTACCCTCGCCCATTTCCTTCTGTTGGAAATGTTGGTGTTCAGTATATCGCAACATTGTCTTTGCCTGGGTTGACCATTGGTTTACCCGTATGGTTGTTTTCAAACTCGGTGGTCTCAAGTGTGATGAATCCTGTCCCGCCACCACCTCCTCCACTCGAACAACACCATGTTGATTCTAAGGTGGACCCCTTCCCTTCTTCGCCTATTGCTGCGTCCTCATCTTCTACTTCTCCTGGTGAAACCTTGGATTTCGCTAACCAGGTGGCTAAGAAGAAGAAGAAGAAGACCAAAAAGAAGAAGTCTCCTAAGGGAAAGGTCGTATCTACCACGAAGCTATCAGAAGTGGAACCACCTTCTGCTCCTCCGCGGAAGCTTCGGTCTCCTTGTCGATTATGCAAAGGGGATCATTTTCTTTCTGATTGTCCTGGCATTCCCGGGATCCTAGATATATGGTCCCGTGACCCGACTCGCCCCTTGCTGTCACAAATTGACGATACCTTACTAGTTGGTAACAGGAAAGGGAAGGTTCGTTTCCCTTGTCGACTTTGTGAAGGTAATCATCTCCTTCGACTTTGTCCACTGATGGATGAAGCTTCCCGTCTTTTGGCAAGTCTGTCGGATTCCTTACCCCAACTACCCGCTGGATATCAGCGTCTTGTTACACCTGCAGAGTGTCTCTCCACTAACCAAGAGATCAAGCATGATTCCTCTTTGGTCCAGCTTTCTCTTCCTGAACCTACCTGTGCTCAGCCTTTTCCAGACCAGTACCTGGTCGGAAAGAGTGTTGCTCAGCCTATTCCAGACCAGTACCTGGTCGGAAAGAATGTTGCTCAGCCTGTTCCAAACCAGTACCTGGTCGGAGCAAGTGATTTATGTTCATCATCTACGCACTACTTGATCATCAAAGATGAACCTCCTGAGTCCAAACCGACCGAAAGTCCACAGTTCAAGCTTACAAGTAACCCGGTCTTTCAAAAGGTCCAGCTTACAAGTGACCCGGTTTTGCCTACAGAAGTTCCATCTTTAGCTGCTCTTACATCTGAATCTAAACCAGACGAAAGTCAAAAGGTCCGGCTTACAAGTGACCCGGTTTTGCTTTCAGAACTTCCACCCCTAGATGATCCTACATCTGAATCCAAACCAGACAACAGTCAAACGGTCCGGATTACAAGTGACCCGGTTTCGCCTTCAGAAATTACCTCCTCAGATGATGTTATCACTGCCAAGAATGACGAACCCACCGTCCAAATTCTATTCATTGACATAGACGTTAATGATCAAGTGAGCATCCCTCTCATTTCCTCACAACAGGAAGAAAGTCCATTAGAGGCATATCCGGCTGTTTATCCAGTCCTACCTCCGAGCAACCTAGTTATTTCCTTTAATTGGGATCAACTGGTCAATCCTCGGTTACCAGCCTCCATACCATTTCGAATTATAGTTCAAGTCTATCGCATGGTTATGGCTGGTACAATTATTGATGAAGGATCTCCTGTTAGTATCCTTTCTTCAACAGCTTGGGAAGCACTTGGTTCCCCACTGCTTCTGCCTGAGATGAGAAGCCTTGTAGGTTTCCATCGAGAAATCACTCGACCTTTTGGAATTCTTCCCAATGTACCTATCACGTTAGAAGGGAAGACTATCCAAATGGGTCTCATGGTAGTCCAAGGTCCGTTAGATTACAATTTACTCCTTGGACGAGATTATATTTATCGCATACGTGTTATTGTGTCCTCACTCTTCAGAGTGATGTGTTTTCCGCATGAAGGAAGAACGATCAAAGTCGTAGACCAACTTTCATTCCCCGGTTCACACTTCACATATAGCCATTTGCCATTCCTAAATGGTCTTATTTCCACAGGAAATGTCCCAGCACCCACCCCGTCATTCTGATGACGGCTGCTCACCCGGGCGCGTGACTGAAGCCCGGGGGGCATCCTCCAATCGAGTCTTTCCAAGTAAACCTTCATTCCATCCACTCCGTGAATGCCATGAAGCTTGTGGGGCATGTATCTCGATTGGTATAATCATGCTGGGGGCATGCAACAAATTTTTTTTTTTTAACAAGCATAGTTTTTCGTTTCAAGCTTGTGTAAACATGAAACCGAACCCAAGCATAGTTTTTCGTTTCAAGCTTGTGTAAACATGAAACCGAACCCAAGCATAGTTTTTCGTTTCAAGCTTGTGTAAACATGAAACCGAACCCAAGCATAGTTTTTCGTTTCAAGCTTGTGTAAACATGAAACCGAACCCAAGCATAGTTTTTCGTTTCAAGCTTGTGTAAACATGAAACCGAACCCAAGCATAGTTTTTCATTTCAAGCTTGTGTAAACATGAAACCGAACCCAAGCATAGTTTTTCGTTTCAAGCTTGTGTAAAAATGAAACCGAATCCAAGCAAAGTTCTTCATGGTTCAAGCTTGTGTAAAAATGAACCCAGTTACATCCCGTGATTACCTTTTATCCGCTAAAATTCTGCTAGATGAGCCTTGGTTGTTTGATTCCATCGCCACCATCTTTTTGGCCGATCATGTGCTTTCACTTGGTTGTTTCTCCTTTCCTGAGGAACCGCAGCGATGAGTGGTCTTGTTAGCCAGCCTCTTAACCTTTACGTGTTTCAAGTAAAGTTCCACCATTACCGGAACCAGTTGCTATCCCTTATACCACTCGTTCCTTCAGGACGAGTCGCCTTTACGCTCTTTTCTGACTCGTAAAATATGAAAAGATTGCCGAGTATTTTTCCATTTTTTACTCGTTAAAGAAAATAAAAATGAAGGTCCGCTTTTAGATCTTTTTTGACCATTTAAAGAGGAAAAGATTGCCGAGTCGCTCCTCTTGACTCGTTAAATGGTGATAAGGGGCGGTCGTTTTAAGTTCTTTTTGTCGACCGTTAAAACATAAAAAGATTACCGGGTTTTTGTCGTTTCAAACTCGTTAGTGGTTACGAAACGACGTGGTTTTGACCGCTTTTTTACTTTTTCAGGTCGAAATCACTAATCATGAAAAGTACTCCTCGATCGTAATGATCGGGCGGTTCTTTCGGGTATTATTTTATACTTTTTCGGGCCCGAGAGACACAACTTTACGAAAAAGGACATCCCTAGAGTTTCCTTTTCCGCTATCTTTTCAAACTCTCTAAACAAGAAAAGATGCCGAGTTCTTCCTTTGTCAGACTCGTTAAAACTTAATGACATCGGATTTTGTCACAACGCAAGCATATGCTATCCCCATCAAGCTTGTTAAAAATAACTGGGGTACTCGCCAGAAATGGTGGGGGAAAATAAAATTTTTTGAACCGTAATTATTACCGTAACGGCAGTATGTCGCTCTTGAACATGGCACTTTTTGCTTTCGTGTCCAGGGTGGGGATATTTCATCTCATATCTTTCACTTGCTTCCATGGATTTGGGTACCCTATTTGACCTCTCATTCATTCATTGCCTCGTCATAATGACCTTTGATACATTGATGTCAAATACTGCCAATTCCGTTAATGTGTCGCTGATATGTTCAAGAGAAGTTGACCTCTGCAAATAAACAACCTCCCTCTGATAGTTCGCGCAATCTTGATTCACAACATTATCTCTCTGTCTCGTGTCAATGATGTGGGAAACATTATGGCCCACCTTCGATCAAGGTCACTCCCTGTCGACTTCAGCTCACTATCCAGGAAGTTGACCTAGAGACTCCCTTCCGGTGCCTTGGAGCCTGCATGCCTCAATGGCAGGTTCTTCGTGTTCGACGTGAGGTTTTCATCATTGGCCTCCGATCGAATGATTCTACGGGTGTTCGACTTCAGCGCATTGATTCACACGCCGTAGATTGTACCTATAGTACCTTGAGGGCCATTGTCATTATTGGTGGTACCTCTCGCGTCTGTTAACAGTTTCCATTATTGACTGGTAATCAGGCGATGTTCATGCATGTTCGACTTCAGCTCATATATTCACATGCTTGGACTTGTACTCTTGTTCGGGTTGAGATGGAGTGCAAGACCCTGGATTGTGTCTGTTGTAATCCAGGTGTGTTTCTTGATACTTGACTCATTCACTGGATGGCTGCGACCATACCTGAGTCAAATCATTGATCCTAACCAGATGGTTGCGTCCATACTATGGATCTAGATTATTTATGTACTCTCTTATGGATGGCTGCGACCATACCACGTACATCTTGTAATTGAACTATCAGTCATGTCTCTTAATATAGCTCCTCGGTGGCAGTAACTATATGTGCTCTTGTGTGCTCTTATGTGTGTGTTCTTGTAAAGCATTTCACCCCTCTCCACCTCTCGGACTTCATGCTTTAGGGGGCATCTGTTACACAGTAATTTGTCACCATCCCTGTTACTCCTCTTGTCGTACCTTGGAGGACCCATCCCGGGAGTTATAAGAAGTGACAAAGTCTAAAAACACCTGCATTATGTTCCCCTGAGTATGTACTCCATGTTCCCTGAAGACACCTTCTGCAGATCATCCCTAAAAAATGCTCTTTTTCCATTGGCGCAAGTCCACAGTATCCTACCCGCGCCAATGATGGAGATCCTCAAAAGGGGGGTGCGACCATTGGCGCTCTATCTTAGAGCAACAGTCGCGCCAACCAAATTTAGTCGTGCTTTTTGCCTTAATGCACGTCCGACTGTTGTTTCCTTCATTACATGGAGCTTTTCTGAGGATAGAAAATCAGTTTTTTGTCGAGCTTTATCCATCTTTAGGGCTTTTGCTAATTCCACAAAAGGTGTCCCGGTTCATCGCATCCTCCTCCCTTCTCCATCTATATAAGCTTGTCATTATGCATTGGACAAGCTAGTGCTAGAGAGAGTGTTGGTGTTAGTGTTATGCTAGTGATTTGGTAATTGAGTTATAGTAGTGATGATTATTGGTCATGGAGAGAATGCTAATGAGTGCTAGAGAGGTTATGCTACCGGAGAGGAGATGCATGTCAAGACACATATAGTTACTCACCCAGCCAGGAGAAGGGTCGACGTCAGAACAATGGTTGTAACTTTTCCTGTTTATTAATTGATGAGCGACTGCTATTATAGTTCCAATCTCATTATCTGTCATGGTGATATGTTGATTTATTTCCTTTCTGACTGAAATATAGTTGTGCCTTGGTAGTTTTTATGTTGGTATCTGTCTCTTCCTTTGTATGTGCAGGTATTCGTTATGATCTGTTGGAGCAAGGGAGCGAGGATATCAACTCTGCTTCAATCATAGCGTTGGACTCCAGGTTAGTCTTCTTGATTCACCTTTGAGGCATAACTAGGAACTTGCGTAGCAGCGTGGTTTGTTTGTGGCTAGTTCTGTCATAGGCTAGTGGGATCGCCTCTGTCCGCAAAGGGGATTTACCTTACCAACAATAACACTTATAAACAAAAAGTTCTTATTGAGGCTAGAGAGAAATGAAGTGATTCTACGCTGAATGGTAGGGTTTAATGAAACCTAGAGAAATGCAAATCCAAGGTAAGTCCAATAGTGGCTGGATGAAAGAGAAGTTATGACGAGTTGTGGGAACAAAGTATTCCAACTTCAGAGAAAAAAAAGAACTATGGTTAGGCTAACCCTTACACCAATTAAGAAAATAAGTAAACAGTAGAAGATTGGCACAAGAAAAATCCCGTAAAGAACTGGAGTGGGTTGTTCACCAGGCATGAACAATCCTGTAAGAAAACTGAATGAATCATTATTCTTTTAAATAATATAAAAGGAAAAAGGAAATTTTCGAACGAAAAATAGTTTGGCACCTGTATATGGTTGTCACACATTTACTCTAGCCAGTTGGAAGCACAAGTATGTTCCATTGACACTTGCGGAAGTGAACAGAGAATAGGTCATATAACTATAGAAAAAACACAAGAAGAAATGAAATACATTTATCTTTAACCCTTGGAGCATACCTGTAAGCTTTATCTAGAGGAAATAATTCAAAAATCCTAATAGAGAAAGACCTAGTTGCAGAGCTTGTGAAAAACTCCATAACAACAACATACTGATTGGATGATTGGCCCAACAGAGAATGGGTTGGTTACACTTAACTTCCTAGAGAAACTCTGAGTCGTCTGATCATGTAGTGGAAAATGAAAGGCAAATCTGAGAGGCAAGTTTTCAATGCGAACAATGTATAGTTAATGCAACCAGTATGTTGGAGAAATCGGGAGACTTTCAATTAACCCTTTGGTAAAAAATTAAGCTAAGATTGAAAATATAATAAACTCACAAGGCTTTATTTAAGCTACACCATAACAAGGTATGCCAAATTGTAATTCGATAATATAACCTTAGGTGAGAAGGGTAAGATTTACCTAAAACAAATATGCATGCCATATATAGATATATATATATATATATATATATAGAGAGAGAGAGAGAGCGAGAGAGAGAGAGAGAGAGAGAGAGATAATCTGAGTTGACTATATATATTCAACCAAGTATTAACTGAAGCATCAAATTGAGTGCATGATTATCATGGCTAATGATATTATGTATTAAAGAGACTATAGGATAGTTGTATAGCATAGTAAGGTTATGTTTGTCACTTATGTTAATTGATTAATTAAATACTTTATTATTTTTGTATTGATGGGTGGTTAAACACGTTACAAGTGTTACACTAAAAAATGTCACCTTGACTACTTACAGTTAGTATGGCTCAAATCAACAGTCATGCTACCCTCTTAGGCAAGTCTCATGCCTCTGTTATCCATCTCAAACTCAAAGAAGAGAGAAAGTCTTGTAAAAACTATGTTTATCTCTGGGGTCGCAGGTTCTCTCTAGCCTTACCTGCGGGGACGCTGACCATGTTCACAAAATCTGCGTCCATGGACGCTCTGTATGTTAAGGGACAGGTGCGTCCCTCTGTAAAAGGCAAAATGCGCTAGTTTTATCTTGAAAAAGTTACTTGTGGTTACTTCTAGAACATTCTAGAGGTCGGTTTGATGAAATGGATGCGCCTCCAGTTGGTTCATGTATCTCTATTAAGGGGGAACTTATCCCATCAATAAGGGAGCTATCCCACCCAAAGAGGGGGATGATCCCATTGATAGTGGACCTGAATAACCTCTTTACAGCACTATAAATAAAGGCATTGAGCCAGAAGGAGAGGAGGTTGGAGCTATACATTTTCTTTGGGTAAATGCTGCAGGATTTAGGTCTTCCATTAGAGCCTTTGTGAGGAGAGATTGTCTTCACTTGATTCTACTTGGGAGAGGGTGAGCTTTGTCAAAGTAGAGGAAAACCCTTGATGGACCCTGGGAGGAACTTGCACAACACCAAGGCCAGGTTGTAAGAGTTTCTTTGTTTCGTTATTAATACAAACTGGTTTATTTTTCTCAATAGCTTGTGTTAATGAGTTATTTCATGTGTTCCTTGGTCTGCATGTTGAATATATGTTTTATTATATGAAATGCAAGTGCTTGGTAATTGTTTGATTGTTTGTGGTTGCAGGAATTGACTTGAAGGAGGAGCTCATCCGGATCGTCAAGAACGGACTTCAACAACAGCGTTTTAGAATAAGGTAAGCCTAAACACTTGTAGTTTTCATGTTGTAAAAGGTCTATTTAGAGAAAGATCACTCCATTTTGTCTTGTTTGTCATTAGAACGTCTTAGACTTCTAGGAAGGTTAGTCGTGTCCGCACCCTTGACAAATTCCGTGTGACAACAAGTGGTATTAGATCCCAAGTTGAAACATTGTGGCTTGTTTCGGGCAATTAAATAACAAACATATGTTTTTTCACAGTAAAGGCATAGTGAGGAGAGGAGCTAGAGGCACACAACCATTAAGTACATATTTAGAATCTGGCCCTCTACCAATCTTAGGAGCTAACCTATAGATGTGGGTTCAAATGGGAGGAGAACACCAAAATCCCACCGCTATACTATTGGAAATTGTTTAATAAATAAGGGTTGAGATGGCTACTCTATGAGTGGATAAAAGAAAGACTGATGCGAGACCAAGAACAAATATTGAAAAGCCTCTTTGATTGCTAGAATCATATAAACTCCATACCAATCCCTAGAAATGAAGACAAGGATGAGGAGCAAAGGTAGAGAGGTGAAAATGTTCCTGTAGGAAGCCACACTTAGAGAAAGGAAGGGGATAAGGGCGAAAATGAGGAGTAATCTGATAATACGTTAGACCATACGAAAAATAAGAAACAGAAAATGGAGTTGAAAGGGGAATTCAAGGAAATTAATCCCCCAACCTTTGACTGAGAAGTGGAAGAAGTTAGTGAACCATGGATGATTAATATTTACAAATATTTCCATATTTAAGCAAATTCTTTCGGTAGAAATCACATATGAGAAATTTTTGGCCCACGTGTTTCGAACCAGTGAGTGTGGTTCATCATCAGGCTCAGATGAAGAGGCAGACCATGACAAAAGCTTAAATAGAGAACAATGTAGAGACATAATTTCAGGTAATGGCTATATTTGAACAATTTTATTTAAATTATGATGTTAATTTATTAATACGTTAAAAACAAATATTATTTAGTAATGGCTATATTAAACGACTAGTTTTTGAAATAATATTTAAATAATGATATTATTTCATTAATTTATTAAAAACATTAATAGGTAATGACTATATTAAACGACTATTTTTTGAAACATAATATTTAAATTGTGATATTAGTTTATTACTTTATTAAAAACAAATATTAACAAGTAACTGGTATATTAAACATCTAGTTTTTGGATGGCGGTCTCGCGGAGCTACCGCAAAGGGCTAGGTTAACTTAGCCGCAGGTTCGCAAAATATCGGGAGGCTCGCAGAACGGACAGCACAGTAGGGATCTAGGGTTTTGGGTATTTGGTTACTGACAGCGACCGTGATTGACCTACAGTTGGCCGGGATGGAGGACCGCGAGGAGACGGAGCTGGTCGACTATTCTGCCGACCCTCTTGAAGGCTTTGACATTTTCGGTTATCCTAATCATCCACCTGCTCCCGATACCGTTAGTACCGCCGCCCATAACGCTGATCCTAGGGTTTCGCTGCCATCTTCCTTCGCCTCGCCTTCGCTTGAAGCTCCGCCTCTATCTCCTGGATCCGCCCTACTCCTCTCATCTTTCTCGCCAGAGGATTTCACAATCGACTTTCCTTTCTCGCCCCGCAGGAATTGCCTCTCTGGACCAGTACAATCTAAAGATGCAGTATCGCCTCCCTCTGACCCTGCAGGGAATCCACCCGTCTCGGATCCCCCTATACCCTCAGAGGTGAATAAGGAACAGGGGTCAAATCCCTTGAATACGGCAGAAATCAGGCCTTCGGGTAGCTTTAGCACGCCAGCCCTAATTGCTCAAGCCATCAATCGCTCCCCCAGGGTTGGGGTTACAAATCCGCTCTCTGATCATCCTACTGCTCCCTGCTCCAAGAAGACGAAGTGCATTAGGGAAACAGTGAAAGATATCACTGTTCAATTTGGCGACCCATCAAACTTTGAAGCGACCATGGCTTTGGCTCGTACGACCTTGGTAGGACATGTGCGCAGGCGTTCATACATGGCGGAAAGGCTGAAGGAATGGGTAAAAGAGATCTGGGGTGGATTGTTCACTGAGTTGCCAGACGTAATTGAACTCCCTAGGGGCTGGTTCTCCATCCATTTTGCAAAAGAGGAGCACACAAACACCGTATTGGCGCAATAATGGCACATAGAAATGGCTCCAGTACTCCTGAAAAGATGGAGCCCTCTTTTTGATCCGGATCGGGAGCAGATCAGAGCTGGACCAATATGGGTCTGTCTGCCGGGGCTACCAATACAATATTGGTCCGAGGAAGCCTTCATCAAGATAGGGAACGCTCTGGGAACATACCTGGATCACGATCGATCCTATAAGGACACAAACAAGCAGATCATGGCACGAATTCTGGTCTATCTGGATACCAGGGAGGGGTTAGAAGGAAAAATGACACTGAGATGGGGGAATTTTAGCAAAACTCAGTTACTGGATTACGAAGGGGTTCCCTTCAGGTGCAACCGATGCCGCCAAATTGGTCATTTGTACAAGGATTGCCCACTAAACACCAGCCAAGATGGATCTCCCAAACATCCACGATCGACATCCGGAGGGGTTTCTCCAACTGCACCAAAATCTCCGAGGACCGACGGCCCCCCATCAGATCAGCGATCACCTATGCAGAATGCAGAGCCTCTCGCCTCCCCATCAAAAGAGCACGAGTATCAGAAAGCTCCGCCATCGCCTCCGATGACCAGGGCTCGAGCAGCAGCAGCGGCTGCGAATGTATCGGGTACTCTCCCTAACTCTCTCATTATCACATCTGATATCTCATTTGAGCATAATATTTCCACTGCATGAACTATGGTTCAGTGTGATATTCCCCTTCCCCCTCCCTCTCTTTCCTCGGCTCCGCCCATGCTTCCGTTCCCCTCTCTGCCCCCTTCGCCCCCTTCATCCCGATCATCATCATCTCATCCTTACTGCCTCCGCCCCCGTGCACCTCGCCCGGAATCCTCCGAACCTTCTTCGGGCCTAGGTATCGTCCCATTTGATCCTGGGTACTCATCTACCCGTGGACGAAAATCAAACCTCAACAAAGCCATCAGACTTGAGGGCGCAGAAGTCGCAGCCGGGTGTCAAGCCACCATCGTAGGGGTCCTTAGAGCATCTATCCCTCCTAAAACTGGTCCACCATGAAGTTTATCTCTTTCAATTGTAGGGGCCTGGCTAGCACCCCAAAAATGCTATCCCTCAAACGACTTTTTGAAGTCGAAAATCTGGATATCATCTTTCTACAAGAAACCCTAGGATCAGAAGAAGCCTGTATTCGAGCCCTAGCCACTGTTGGGACCAAATGGAACTTCATTGTCTCGGATGCTATGGGAAGATCAGGAGGACTGGTGCTCGGTTACAATCCCATATCTATTAGGCTGGTGTCATCATGGGGTGGACAGGGATTCCTTGGAGCAGACATCTTTTCCAGTGAACTTGGCTGCCCCCTGCGAATCATCAATATCTATGGACCCTGTCATCAAAGGGAATTCTTCTGGAGAAACCTTCTCAGCCGCAACCTCCTATCAATCGATCATACCATTATAGGGGGAGACCTGAATTTTTCCATGGGATTCACCGAATCCTGGGGAGAGGCGGCCCAGATAGACCCCATCACAGATTACATGAGCAGGTTACTGGAGCAACATGATTTCATTGACATTCTTGTGCAGAAGCCACAACCCACTTGGAGAAACAGAAGAACGGGAGATGCTGCATTGGCCAGAAGGTTGGATAGATTTTTGATGAAAGGTCCCTTGATTCATCAGTTGCAATCTTTCAAGCAATGGGTTAGCAATGGAGGCATCTCAGATCACCTTCCCATTGCCTTGGAAATTCAGGGGCCTCACCAGAAACCCAAGGCCCCCTACAAATTCAACCATCTGTGGCTTCAAGACCCGAGTTTCTCAGGTTTGGTCACAACATTCTGGAAAGCTCACCCCATCGACCGAGAATCCTCGTTGGCTAGGGGCTTTGTAAAAAATCTTACAGAGCTAAAACACCTAGTGATCAATTGGGCTAAGGAGAAAAAGAAAAAAGAAGATGAGCACCTCTCAAAGGTCGAGAATGACTTAGAGGGTCTCCTGGATGAGCGAAATTTAGGGTTTATAACACAGGAAGATAAGACCAGACTCGTGGAGCTGGAGAACCAAAAGAACATCATCCTAAAAGGGAGGGAAGAATCTATCAGGCTTCGAAGTAGAGCCATCTGGCTGAAAGCGGGAGATGAAAATTCCAGATTCTTCCACAACTTTGCAAAAGGAAGGAAAGTGGAAAATACCATTTGGAATCTACCTATGCCTGAGGGAGGTCTGGCGGACACATTCAATAAGTTATCAAACCTGGGCTCCACACACTTTAGGAATCTTTACAAAAATCCGGCTAGCACAAATCTGGCAGAAATCATCAATGTGGCTGGCCACTTCCCCCGGTTTATCGAGGAGGATGATGCAGAAGACTTAGAAGCTCCTGTCACTATGGCTGAATTAGATAGTACGATTAAATGGTTCAAAAAGGAGAAGAGCCCTGGACCGGATGGATGGACTATCGAGTTCTATTCAGCCTTTTTCGAACTCCTGGGAGAGGACATACTTAAGGTGGTAGAGGAGAGCCGATCCACAGGTAGCATATACCATGCCATCAACTCTACCTTCATTGCCCTTATACCTAAATCTGACAATCCATCCTCATTTGATGATTTCCATCCCATATCCCTCTGCAATGTGCTATACAAGATCATCTCCAAGATCATAGCAAATAGGATCAAGCCCATCCTTTCCAGACATATCTCTCCCCATCAATTTGCTTTTCAGGAGAACCGTCAGATTCATGAAGCCATTGGCTCGGCACAAGAAGCTGTTCACTCCTGTTATAGACATTTTTGTGCCTCGCATCATGGAGCATGAAATGTCAATAATCACAGGGATCCTCAGTCCCTAAACATGTTGTTCTTACCCCTAAAAGAACAAGGTCATCAAACAACAGCACTTCCAATCAGTTCTCCACCTGAAAACACTTCAAAACAGGCTTATTTTGGATCATGTCAGCTGCTCCACTGAGCTTCTGCGCTGGAATGCAACTGTCCCTCCTTGTACCTGCGCTGGAAGTCAAGATTAATGAAGGCTACCTGCGCTGGGCGAGATTGGCCAAGTGGCACAGTCATCCTGCAAGGTGTCAACTGCCCAGGAAGCTTCCAAACTGACACTTGGTTCATGAGATTCGCCCTGTGATGAGTAAGAGGTACTTGATCACCATGTGTAAGCAAGGATCTCCAAGTGGACTCAAGAACTGAAGATTAACTGAAGAGGGAGAGGACACAAGGCAGCTTCATGTCAGTCTCAAGCTGACTCATCCTTTCTTCTTCTATCCTATATATAGAGCTCTTCTATGAGGTCTAAGGAGGCTGGAATTTTGTGTAAAGTAAGGAGGTGCTGTTGGTTTACAGTTAGAGCTATTGGGTGATTGTTTTACTAGAGGTGAAGAGGAGATTTCTTGCTGCTGGGGAGGTTCTGCTGGATTGGAGCCATTATTGGTTGTAACCTTCTCAGAACCCTGTTACTTCTATCAATAAAGTTTTGCATGTTCTCCTATATACTTGTATTGCATTGATGTATTGTATTTACATGTATATTTGATTCATCCTAATCCATGCTTCAGTTATGAGTACATGTATCTTGTAGTTTGCTCTCTTGTTTGTGCAGGATCTGTGTGTGGCTGGACCGGCAAAGAGAGCAAGGAGCTGGGAACAAGAGACAAAGAGAGAGGACAAGGATCGACTAAGCGAAATACACTAGGTTGGTTAATCTTTCTTCATTCTCTCTGTACTTTCATAAAGGAAATCATCAAAACTTTACTTTCAGTTGTTGCTAAAGACTGTCACCTTTAGAGTAGGGATAGGGTCATCCGCATCGGATACTTTTCCCCACAACAACTCCATCTGGACCAAGCACCTCAAATGTATTCTGCTAAAAATTGACCTCTCCAAAGCATTTGATCGTGTAAGCTGGCTGTATATCAAGATGATCCTCATACATACGGGCTTCCCTCTCTCTCTCATCAACTGGATCATGGCATGCATCACCTCTCCCACCTTCAGCATCCTGATTAATGGATCCGCCTCACATTTTTTTCCCTCTGAAAGAGGGCTTCGTCAGGGCTGCCCACTCTCGCCATTACTCTTTCTTTTGGTTATCGAAGCCCTCAGCAGACTTCTCATTACAGCAAATCGGGAGGGATCTATCAGGGGTCTAAAAATCTCTGACATCTGCTACCTCACTCATCTTCTATTTGTAGATGATGTACTAATATTACTGGATGGCAGCGTACAGGACACTACCACTTTCTCCCGCATCCTTGATCTCTTCTCCAAGGCGACGGGAATGGAAGTAAACAGAGCAAAATCATCTATCACCATGACTGGCAGATCTGTAAACGAATCTCACGCAGCTAGCATGGCATTCCCATACAGCACTCAGCCACTGGAAAGGGGGCTCAAATACTTGGGATACTGGCTCAAGCCGACCAGTCAGAATATCGCGGATTGGGTATGGCTCGTATCGAAGATTGAAAAAAGACTATCATGCTGGAGCCACAGATACCTCTCCAGGGCAGGGAGACTAATCCTCATAAAATCTGTACTAGAAGCCACCCCTGTATTTTGGATGGCTCTGGCCTGGATCCCTCGGAACATATTATCAAAATTGCAGCAGCTTTGTAATAGATACCTATGGGCTGGGAATCAGGACAAACGTAATTTTGCCTGGATAGGCTGGAACAAGATCGCCCTTCCTAAGAAATGGGGAGGATGGGGTCTAAAGGAGCTCCCGATATTTGCAAAAGCACTAGCTGGTAAGATGGGATGGGCCCTTCTGACATCACAAAGTCTATGGACCAAGATCACTTACCACAAATATATCTGGCCTCTCACCATTCTCGACTGGGCAAGACTTCCGGGATGGAATAAAACAGGCATTTCCTCGATTTGGAAGGCTCTCTTACACTCATTCCCACTCATCAGAGACAACCTGGTATGGCGCATCAGAGCAGGCAACAAAGCTAGAATTGGACTTGATCCCTGGTCTGGTTGCGGTGGTAGACATGCGCTCCCACTAGATCTCATTGCACACCTCTCGGCACAAAACATAAAGGTTATATCTCAGATAGCTGACCCCGATCGATCAGATATTTTCCATCAGGCATGGAAAACTGCGAATCAATTAAACCTCCCGCAGAGATGGCATACCATTTGGGATGAATACAGAGAGGCATTAGTGGAATCTCACATTCGCATATCGGAGGGTCAGGACGAGCTAGTATGGCACCGAGCGGATCATGGAGTATATACCCCCAAGGACGGGTACAATCAGCTCATTGAGCACAAGAAACCTACAGCTAGTGCAAGCTGGTGGCAGAGATTATGGAAATTCTCCGCCTCCCCTCGATCAAAACTATTTAGCTGGTGTCTATTGAGAAACAAAATCCCCACAGGAGATCAGCTCATGAAACGAGCCATTCACGAACCCACCTGGTGCGTTCTATGCAAGGAGGACTCGGAAACTATTGATCATTTATTCCTGAAGTGTCGGGCTACAAAAAGCATATGGATCAATCTCAGGCCCCACGCAAACTATTCAGGAGAGTGGGCTGGATTGGACATCAACAGCGCTTGGATCGAATGGGAAAAGAATAACAGAGGGACAAAATTGATCAATCTGCCCATCATCGTAAATTGGTCAATCTGGAAATCGCAGAACAATATCATATTTGAAAACAAGCCTATCCTCTGGCCCTTGCTGGAGGCAAGCATTATCACAGCCCTGAGAGAATTACCTGACCCTCCCCCCCCCCCCCCCGAGATCCCGCCAACCTGCCCCGCCTCCGCCCATTGACCCCGGCATGCCATGGGCATACTTCGATGGTGCTGCTAACACACAAAGCAGTGGAGGAGGATTCATCCTCCACATAAATGAAAACCATCACTACAGAATTAAAGCAGGATTAGGAGCAGGCACAAACAACTTCGCTGAGCTCATTACCCTTCGCCACCTTCTTCACTTTGCTTTGAGGCATCATTGCACTAGCATCAACATTTTTGGGGACTCACAGATCATCATTAATTGGATAAATGGCACTGCTACTTGTCACATGCACTCTCTCAACACTATTTTACATGAAGCACTTGAACTCAAATCAGCATTTAACCATATTTCCATCTCTCATATCTACAGGGAACATAATAAGGGTGCCGACAAACTTTCCAAGGAGGCAGCGTTGATGGACAGGGGTTTATGGGAGATCACGGAGATCATCAATCAGCAGGAGCATATATTTTATCATCGGCCATATATAGATCCAGGGTATCCAACCCTGGATCAGCAAGCAGCACTCTAGCATCTATTTATTTTTTGACTACAGCTCTACAGACATATACTGTTATTTCTGTAATTTTTTGTAAAATTTTGAAGGCAAGAACAGCATACTGAAAGTACACTGATAGCATACCCTGCGTGGTAGTGCAACAAAGAAGCAACTGAAAATATCATGTAAATAACAGACTCTCATGTAAAAACTGATCATCAATGAAATATTTATGATTTTTCCAGAGGAAAAAAAAATTGAACATCTAGTTTCTGAGAAATAATATTTAAATTAATTTATTAAAAAAAAAACTTTAAAGAAGTGGAGTAAAAAATTGTAAAAACGAGTCAAGATCCTAATTGAGACAAGATCATTTTATAAATAAGTAATGGAAATAAAATAAACTAAATTAAAATTAATTAATGTAAAAATGAATAAAATAAAACAAAAATATACACAAGTGAAAAGAAATATATATATATATATATATATATTATCCAAAGAAAAGTAACCAATAAATAAAATGGGATCAACAATAAAATATGGGGCTTAGCCCCATTAAACAAATAAAAAATAGTAAAAGGAGTTAAGAATGAATAGGATGATAAAATACATAAAAAACAAACACGCAGGATCTGTAGGAATTTACAGGGTAAGTTCCTCAGACAGAACACCAAAGGACACCGCTCACAAACAGATCATAGATCAATACACCAGTACTTTTGACGTGGTTAAAACCCTCAAAGAGGGAAATAGTCCACGGCCTGAGCCAACGCGGCCACTTCAGGCAATTTATTAATAAAAGAATGAAAATTTACATAAGCTTCTCTCATGAACGGTTAACTTACAAATGACCCTCCATGCTCTTTAAATAGATATCATGGACCAATCGCATGTTAAGCCACAGATCAAGTGTCGGTAATACCGAGGAGAGAATGAACTGTCGGATCACTACATATCGTGACCGTCGGATTGTAAGTTACAAAATGTACATAGTAAATAAACACACTTTACCTAACTCTATACTAGACCAAGTTATACTTAACTATTTCCTATGTGTCGGAATATCCCAACATCCCATAGGATTGAAGGACTTACAAATATGACACAATAGGAGAAGGAAGGAGGCACTAGAGCCTATCCCCCCTTAGTGACAACTCCCTGAACTCCAACCATAAATCGAAGTTTAGTGAACTTCGCCTCTGTGAGAGCCTTTGTAAAGATGTCTGCAACATGATCATCTATTGAACAATATTTCACTTCAAGAACGTGGTCGTGGATGAGCTTTCTGCTGAAATGCATGTGCAGTTCAATGTGTTTGCTGCGCTGATGTTCGACTGGATCTTTGCATAGTCGAATGGCACTTTTATTATCACACCAAAGTGTAGTCGGATGCTGCTGCTGAAAGCCAAACTCTGATAGGATCTGACGAAGCCACAAGGCTTCCTTACTAGCTTCTACGACACCACGATACTCTGCTTCTGCTGAAGAAAGAGAAATGGCACCTTGTTTCTTGCAAGCCCATGTAATAGGTCCTGAACCAAGAGTGAACACATAACCTGCAGTAGACTTCCGATCATCAAGGTCACCAGCCCAATCAGAATCAGTGAAACCAACCAGTAGAGGAGATGCTTCGGCACTGTAATGAATCCCAAACTGAACTGTACCTCGAACATAACGAAGTATTCTTTTAGTTGTTTTCCAATGACTTTCACGTGGGTTTTGCATAAACCGAGCAACAAGGCCAACAGCAAAGGAAAGGTCAGGACGAGTATGGGTTAGATACAAAAGTTTTCCTACAAGTTGACGGTATAAGGTAGCATCAAATTCAGGAGAAGTACAAGTGACTGAAAGTTTGACTCCAGACTGAAAGGGGGAAGGGGATAGCTTACAGTCTTCCATGTGAAAATGGCATAGAATACCACAGGCATAATTGGACTGGGAAAGGGAAATACCTTCCTTGGATTGAAAGACTTGAAGACCAAGAAAATAATGTAAGTGTCCTAAGTATGTCATTTCAAACTTCCTATTAAGGCTAGACTTCACATGGTTTATAAGGTTGGGATCACTACCAGTCAGGATAAGATCATCAACATAAAGAACAAGAATGATAAGAGACTTGCCCACTTTCTTGGTGTAGACAGTATTGTCAGAATGACACCTAGAAAAGCCATTTTCTAAAAGAAAGTTATCCATTTTGGCATACCAAGCTCGAGGAGCTTGCTTGAGACCATAAAGGGATTTCTTAAGCCGACATACAAGGCTGGAGTCTGTTTGTATAAATCCAATAAGTTGTTCCACATAGATTTCTTCATGCAAGTCCCCATGCAAGAAGGTAGATTTAACATCCATCTGATGGACTTCCCATTTGAAAGAGGCAGCAAGGGAAAGAACAAGGCAGATAGAGTTCATTTTGGCAACAGGGGAGAAGGTTTCAGTGTAGTCAATGCCTTCAACTTGTGAAAAACCGTTAGCAACAAGACGAGCTTTATGTTTATCAACTTTCCCATCTGGTCCATACTTGGTTCTGTAAACCCATTTGCATCTAACAAGTTTTCGTCCCTTTGGTAGAGGAACAGGATCCCATGTATCATTTGCCAATAATGAATGATATTCTTCATTCATTGCTGCTTCCCAATCTGGATGGCCTGAAGCTTCTGCAAAGGTGTCAGGATCATGATTTACTGAAGCTTGAGCCAGTAAAGAAGAGGCTCTATCAAACTGAGAACGTGTACGTTGCTGATCTGTAGGATCACCAGCAAGATCACCTGCTGCATCCCGAGTAGCACGGACCCATTTTGGAAGCTGAGGAGCTGAAGGAGGATCCTGAGAAGGTGGGGGAGGATTTTCATCCTCGCTTTCATCATCTGAAGAAGAAATATTTTCAAAAGTAGAAGAGATAGGGAGAGGTGGCACATCCGCCAAACTAGGCTCGTAGGCCGATATATTTTCAGAAAACTTTACATCTCTTCTAATGATAACATTTTTGGACTTAAGTGGAATAAGTCTATATCCTTTGACATCTTCAGAATATCCAACAAAAATACTTTTTTCACTCTTAGGTTCTAAAGCTTTATGTTTCTCATCTAGAATATGGGCCCATGCTTCACTTCCAAAAACACAAAAATGACTTACATCTGGTTTGATTGAGCTCCATGCTTCTTCTAGAGTGATATTCTTTAAAACCTTAGTAGGAGTGCGATTTATTATGTAATTTGCACAGTTAATTTCTTCTGCCCAATAATTAAGACTAAGTCCTTTAGATTGAAGCATACAATTAGCCATTTCCTTTAAGGTGCGATTCTTCCTTTCAGCTACACCATTTTGTTGTGGAGTATATGGAGCAGTATGTTGCATTTGAATTCCATTCTCAGCGAAAAAGTTGATGAATTTGTTGTTAACATATTCTCTGCCATTATCAGATCTTAGCTTAAGAATTTGATGTCCAGATTGTTTTCCAACAAAGGCCTTAAAGGCCAAGAACATGTTAAATACTTCACTCTTGAGTTTTAAGAAGTATACCCAAGTGCGTCTGGAGAAATCATCAATGAAAGTTAAGAAATACTTGTAGCCAGAGAATGAAACAACTGGAAGTGGACCACATAAGTCACTATGCACGAGCTGTAAAGGGGCTGAGGCATGCCAAGAGGCATGTTTTTCAAAACTATCCCGATGATGTTTTCCGAGTACACATCCGGAACAAACACCATCTCTGCAAGATACCATTGGAAGACCTGTCACCATATTTTCTTTACATAGATTCTAAAGAAAGCGATAGTTTAAGTGACCAAATCGCTCATGCCAAATTTTTCTCACTTCATCATTATGAGCAACAAATACTGACGGAAGATTTGATGACCCAAAGTTGTGAAACTTATACAACCTTGTAGAATCATCAGCAATGCCAGTAGCTAAAATCTGTCTAGGATCTCTTAGGTCCTTAATTACAACATCGTGAGGTGAAAATTCAACGATTTTACCTTCACCTGAATGAGTTATCTGATATACAGATAGAAGGTTGCAGGATAAGGTTGGAACACATAATACATCATTAAACTGACCATTGTCTAGATGAACAGTTCCAGTCCCTACAACACTAAGAGATCTATCATCACCAACATATATATTTTTGGTGTTAAAATCACTTAAAGAAGAAAACATGGCTTTGTTTTTGGCCATGTGATAAGAAGCTCCAGAAACATTGAGCCACTCATGAGAATGAGAAGAAGAAGATACCTTTAGTGCATAGCCAGACCGAGATGCTTGACAACCACATGCAGAAAATGCCATTCCTGAAGATGAAGTTGAAGTTGAAGAGTGCTCCAAATGGATGTTATGCTTCTTCATTGCTGCTTCCAAGGCTTCCATCTTCTTAAAGCATTTGGATTCTAAGTGGCCATCTTGATTACAAAAGTTGCAATGTCTATCAGTCTTCTTCCCTTTGTTTTTATTTGTCTTATCATTTTGTTGAAATGATTTTTCATTTTGAGGCTGAAATTGCTTAGAACCCTTGTTTTGTTTAGGATCATTCTTTTTAGGATACAACTTCTTAGGATTCTTTGGATTTGTTGCTGCTGGGTGGCTAACGCTTTCTTAGAAGAGTTTCCAAGATTAAGAAGACCAAGGTGTAAGAGTTTTTCTTGTTCTCTTATTAAAGAATCACAAAAAGAATCAAAGGAAGGGGACTTGTAGTCTTGTCCTTGAGAAATGAAGGCTTCTCTTGTAGAATGGAAGGTGGAAAAAACCACAGAGTAGGCTGGTCCCAACTTAGTAAGAATGGAATATATAAGGTTACTATCTTCTTTCTTAACCTTAACACCTTCCAAGAGAAGTCTAAGGGTCTTGAACTTGGACAAAAAATCTTCAATGCAAGAAAAATTATTGGGGTCCAATGTAAGCAACTCATTTTCAAGTTGATGGGCTCTAAGTTCATTTTTAATTCCAAAGACTTTAGTAATATGTTTCATTGCTTCATCAGGAGCATCATGTTCTACAATATGGAATCTAAGATCTGGAGAAATAGACATCCCTATCAACCCACATGCTTGGTCTTGCCTATTTTCCCATTTAGTTGCCTTATATTCATCTTTCGGTTTGGTTTCTTGGCCTGTGGCTATTTTGTAGAGACCTTTACTTCTAAGTAAATCCACAATGTAGGACCACCATTGGAAGTAGTTGGTGCTGTCAAGAATAACTTGGAATGGAATTTCCATTTTAACAGAAACTGAAGCTATAGATGTTGAAAATAAGTGTTCCAATGGAAAGATCTCAAAAAATTAGGCTGTTAAAAAAAAAAACGGTTCTGAAAACGGCTTCCGGATGAAGAAGTTATGGCTTTTTGAAGAAAATTTGATGAAGTCGCTGACGAAGTGCGGGAATGTGCGGAAATGAAAAATCCGCCCCCACAAAATGAAGACTTGAACCCAAGACCTCTACTCTCATAAATTAGCTTTGGACCAAGGGAGCTATACAAAAGGTTTGAGAGAGAGAGGGGGGGGGGGGGGGGGGGGGGGGGGGTTGAAGCTTTGGGTTGCGTGCTTGCTTTGAGAAAGCTCTTTTTCCCTACAAAACAAAAAAAACAAAACCCAACACGGAAATACAAAAAAAAACGAACCTTGCGGCTCGAAGTTAGCTTTAGCCGAAAACTAAATATTTTCCTCAATGTTTCTGATTTTCCGAGATCACACTAAGGCGCAGCGGAAAAGAGCATACACATGAGAAAAATCCTTCCTTTTTGTTTCTGATTTGCCCAAATCGCACAGACTCGCGGGGCAAAGAGCATATGCAGAAATGAAAGGTATAGATCCGGTTATATAAAAAAAAGCTAAATAAACCGAAACCAAAATAAACAGAGAGAAAATAACTGTAAACTTCAAATAAAAATTGTATACATCCAGATCTTAAAAATGACGCAGCTAGGGCTACCGGAAACCTTTTCGCGTGAAACGAAAGGGGTTCCTCACTAGAACAGATTCTCCCAACACAACAGAGCAGTCCTCTCGGCCCGAAAGAAGTCAAAAAGAGTAGATCTAGGAAACGGCAGATGGATGCAGTTCTACCGGCTTCATATTTGGATCACCAACAGACGCTGCCCTCAAATAGCTCTGATACCATGTAGGAATTTACAGGGTAAGTTCCTCAGACAGAACACCAAAGGACATCGCTCACAAACAGATCACAGATCAATATAACAGTACTTTTGACGTGGTTAAAACCCTCAAAGAGGGAAACAGTCCACGGCCTGAGCCAACGCGGCCACTTCAGGCAATTTATTAATAACATAATGAAACTTTTCGCGAGTGGTGCGACCACTAGACCAGTTGAGGGAAGGACAGTCTTAGCAGTCCAGGTAGTTCGAAGGGACTGCGGGACTATAAACTATTCTGCCTGGGAGCTACGCGACAATGCAGTTATAGGAATTACAGGCATGCCACCCTCAGGTTGGTACCCTTTCAACCAACCTCGCAGTCAGATCCACGACAGCATAGCAGATGTTCCGCACGCAGATAGCGAACACAATAGTGCTGCTGGAAGGGGCACTAGTGACATCAAATGAGGCCGACAGGCCTTTAGTTAGCTTGTTGAAAGGTCTCAGTGTTAATCTAGGTGTCCTTCCATGCAAGACATTATATGTGTTGCATGATGGGATAAATGTAGAGCTACAAGCTAGGGAGAGCCACACACTCCAAGTCCTCTGTGAGAAAAAAATAAATATGGAATAGCTAATATTGCAGCACGATGAATTGGTGTCACAAACTCAACAACTGGTACAGGTCATAGATGACGCTTGCCAAAACGTCCCAGAGCTGGCTATTGGTCCATTAATATGACCACTTTTTAAACACTTATTTTATCCATTTTTACTATTCTTTATCATGTCATTTATTATAATTTATTATATAAATCCAATTTATAGAGACTTATGCTCTTATGAATGAATATTATTTATTCTCCTTTATTTCTAATAAATTGATGATTATGTATGATTTTATCAATGATAGTTTTAATAAATTGGTTGTAACATTATTCACCATTTTTAGCCTCCAAGATAATTTCCAGATTGAAGATTTGATCATTAAAAGTGCCAACTCAGAAATTCGCTGGAATAAGAAGTGATAGTTTTGTGGTTGCGAGCTTGAGAAAATGAAGAAGAATCCAGAAAATCTGTAACATGGGTTTTGTCCAGAACAGAACAAATTAACTTTGGGAAAGAATGGTTTACCCAAATTCAGCTTGTATTGAGAGCAACGCAGGGTTCTTTGAGCACAATTTTCTCAAATTTGTTGTGTGGCCATTTTCCAAATCTCAGCTGCAAAGCCAAATTCGCCTTGCTCTTGTTGGTCAACTAGTTGGAAACAATCCAATTTTGTAATAGAAATCATGTTGTAATTATCTCTATTGTAACTACTCTCTGCTCTCTCTCTATTTAAATGAAAACAGAGATCAGAGAGGGGGATGAAGGATTTGAGATTCAGAATTGAGGATGGCTGAGAGAATGTAGAATTGGGAATGATGGATTCAGAATTATGATTTGAGAATTAGAAATTCAGAATTAAGGATTCATGATTCATGATAGGATAGGAGGAAAAAGGGATTGTGGCATGTTGTAATTCTCAAAGCTTTAGCTGTTGTAATGATTTCACAGTTTGATGATTAATGTATGATTTGGGAGTTGCTGTCCATTCTTCTCATCTGAAGTAGCCCAACAGCATCCGCTGGCGGCTAAGGGCCCAGCCTCTGGTGGATTGTGCTGCTGCTGTATATTATATCTTTAGTTCATGCATGGTTTTCATTATCAGCTTTATTTGGTAATCTGGTATGTTCTGTTATTTTACATCACGGTTCTGTTATATTCGATTTATGTTCAACTGAGTAATATCATTCTCGATGCCGGGAATGTCGTATTGATTCATCTTGACTTGGTAACACATTGCTGTTCTTTTAATCATTGATATAACGTTGTTGATCCTTACAGAATGTTATTGCTATTCAATTACAGTGTAACCGTGTTGTAACACTCTTTAATTGGTATTACTGAATTCATCTTAGAGATTATATTTCCTTGCGATTGTTGAATCTATTGACATTGTTGTTCCATTATAAAATACAATCGTATTCTTTATAACTAAGACTGATAAGTGGATTACCAAGATCATATTACCATTAAGGTGTGTTGTGTGTTACGTTGCTATGTATTTCTGTTTGGCTTTCAAGCGTTGTTCCGTATTTCATCATTAATCAAAGTTGTTCTATTTTCGTGTTCTATTTGATTCATCCTTCAAGATAGAAGATTGCTATTTGATTTCTGTAAGACATGATTTTTGTATTTATTTTTGTAGATTAAGGTGGTGTTGTTTATAAGAATTAGTTGTCGTTACATTTCCTAACTGCTGTTCCATTTCTTGTTATTCGCATTATCTTTGCTTTGGTGTGCAGAAGGTCTGAGACTGTAGTGAACATTGACATATGTTGTCTAGTTCCCAGTTTGATGTCTTTTTTTTGAGTGCCTTTTCAATTGTATCAATCTCTAGAGGAATGAGTTATTGCTATTGTATCCTCAATTGAGGGTTGTGTGAGTGAATGATTTAATTACAGAGCATTTGAGTTTCTTGTTGCTTTAATTAGATTTCATTTCAAGCATTCATTTACTCTTGTATTTTGAGCACTGTACTACATCTTTCATAATATTACCCTTGAGTAAATAGCCGCCTCAGACTGAGTACACTCTTAGAATAAAAAGGCGTCCCTGGGTTGACAATTAATGTGAAGGTAATTAGGAGTTAAAAAGACACCTTTTTATCGCTCGACATTTTGCCGTCGTTGCCAGGAGAGTGTAGCCATTTTTAAAGAGTAGTGTGCATCTGATGAGTGCCTGTTAGGAAAGAATTGAGTATTAAAAACGGAAGGTAAGAACCTATGTATGGAGCATGTAGAATCCCTGCTCCCCCGCTCTCTTTCCAACAGAATTGTTAACGAACTTAGGGTAAATGTTTGAATTTTTGTGTGAATGACTAACAAAAAAAAATAGAAATTTTCAAAAAACAAATCTCATGATTTCACTCAAGTGGTGATGTAAGCACCACCCATTTCACTAACTGATTGACAGGAACATTTGAAGAAGGAGCCTTGAAGAAACACAAGAAGAACATCTTTTATTATGGTAAGAAATGACTCACATTTCTACTTTTGAATTTCCTATCAAAGATCTAGGAGGAGTGACACAAATGCACATAATTCCCCCATCTTCTATACCAAATTTTCATGGCTTAACAAATGAAGATCCAGATACATTCTTATTTGAGTTCGAAATAATTTGTAGAGGATATGATTATTGTACTAATGATCAAAGATTGAAAGTGTTTCCTCTTACTCTAAAACGAGCAGCTCTCCGATGGTTCATAAGCCTAGGTGGGAACTGCATCCAAACATTGGAGGACATGAAGAACATATTCTTGAAGAAGTACTAGGGCTATTGCAAGGACAATGAAGATATTTTCAATATGATACAAGGGGAAGATGAAAGCTTGGAGGACTATGTAGATCGATTTCAATACAACCTTCAAAAATCAAAACATAAGCATTTGGAAAAAGAGATCTTAAAAACACTCCTTCTTAAAGGAATCAAAGATGAATTTTTAGAACTCTTAAATCTGATAGGAAAAGGTGATGTTTTTCAGTTGTCATATGATGATGTTTGTGAATTGTGCATAAGGTATTCAAGAGGAATCTCCAAAGCTGGTAAGAATCCTAGAGATGTTTGTTCCTTCTTTTCCAAATATGCTATAAGAACAAGAGACATAAGAGCTAAAATCAATGCTTTATTTGAAAATTTTAAAGTTGATTTTATTAGCTCTCTAAATGCAAAATTGGATGCTTTGCAGGTTCATAAAAACCAAGAATTTGATGAAGTTTTTTTCACTCATGACCGAAAGGAGCATACCATAGATGGTTGTTATTCCTTATCTAATTTGGAAGTGGCATATCAAAGAGATGGGGAAGTTGCAACAAGGTCAATAGGTATGGTTCAAAACACTTCCTCTTCATTCTCTTACTTGCATAATCCAACAAGGAGTACTCACATGTTAGAGCAGCCATGTCAATCGCAATATAACCACCACCAATCTTGTCTGCAAGCTTGGAATGGTTCATTCTATGATGGCATGACTACTCTCCCTCATCTTGTAGCACAAACATATTCTCCATATTTTTCACCAGCTCTTCCACAACATCCTGCTTGCATATCAAATTCATCCACTCAACCCAACCAACCACATCATCACAATGCTCAATTCCTTACACATTTTCCTGCTCAACTAATTCCACACCCTCACCATAATAAACCAATACAACATGCTTACAATGTTGAACTGTAAAATTTACCCACCCTTCCCACCCATTCTATCTCACATGTGCCATCAGAGAAAACTTACAATGAGATTCAGAATGTTTTAAGTTCAAAAATTGTAGAAGTTATGGGAAAAAATGAGATTTATTTTAGGTTGCATCAACAAGCCATTATAAAAGCTCAAGAACTTCATCATATGATGGCTATGGGAAATCAAGAAAGTAACGGATATATTGAAGATTGGTTTCACTCCATCATTTGTTTGCAGCATCACTCCATACTTCAACAATTTTTGACACCATCTTTTCAAGGGAAGTTGGCTTCTCATACCCTAATATCCATTAATATGCATCTTTCAAATTTGGGTATGTGCATACATGAAGCCCTATTTCAAATATGGCTCCAATGGAAGTACTCATATACGTAGTCATATTCATTTTTCAAATCAAAATAGCTTAGTGTAGAAAATAAAATAAATAAGGGCATAAATAAATGCATTTTGTTTTTTTATGTAAAACTAGTTGTTTTTTGTTACAACATGTTGTGGAAATCAACATCGGTGATAATTTTTTTTAATTCATTTGTGTACGTAGATGAATTACAATGGCAATAATAGTTCTACAAACACTCATATTCATTTTTATCACCAATTTGAAAAAATGCTTGAATATCACATTTTTTTTGGCTTGCGGGCTTGATAGAATTTTTGAAAAAACACAGTCGGGACAGTCATGTTTTGAGGGACCAAAATGCAATATTTTTAAAAATTATTTCTATCCTAAGTATCCCTTGATGTCTACTTTCCAACCCAATTTTAATCACTCAATTTGGATTTGAAACGAAAAAGTTAGAACCAAAACATTGACAGGGTGTCTAGCGGGCAGCTCAGAAACAGAGTTGGGACAGTCGGTTTTTGGAGGCCTAAATGAATGAATTTTTAAAACCTGTTTCTATGGTAGATTCCCCTATGAATATAGTTTAAAAGGAAATTTGAATCGCTAATTTTTGATATCGTATGGGGAAGTTATGATCAAAATACTGACTATCTATCATAAATCAGCACTCTTAAAACTCTGTTTTTCCGGCTGTTCCTTAGAGTATTTAACCTATCAATTCTTCTTGTATTCAAAACTTGTTTCTATTGGAGATAAATAAATTAATATAATTTCATTTCCAATTTTAATCATTCAACTCCGACATCAAACGAAGAATCTATGCTTAAAACAATCACTGCTGTTCTAAGTGGGGTAATCGAAAATGACTCTGTTATTCAGGTTTTTCTAACTAAAATTGACATATCATATCATTGAATTTTTAAAACTTGTTTCTGTTGGAGATACAACTTTGAATTAGCTTTCATCTAGCTTTGGAATCACCCAATTTGGACAAAAAACAAAGAAGTTGTGATTAAAACATTACAGGTTAGCATGATTGGCCACTGCTCTCCCGCAGGTGACAAATAAATCTTACTTTGTTATTTTCTCAGTGGATTTGCTATACAGAGTAACTACTTGTTCTTTTTTTGCATAATTCTTGGATTAGGGGAGCCCAATCACCTCTCTTTCTCCAAGATTTAATGTTTTATTGCAAGTAGACACTCGTTTTTTTGCAGGTCCTATGAAAATAAAGAAGGTCAATTTATCGACGAGTGATTTTTGAAAGCAATTTTATGAAACAAAGGAATTTCATCCAAATCGTTACCCAACAGATTCATAATAGAACAAATGAAGAATTGATTTCAATTTGAAGATTCATGTCTTATCACTGCTGCTAAAACATTTTTCAAAGAGATCATTTTTTTACATAATATCATAGCTATGGTAACTTAATTTACTTATATACATACTATTTTTTAAATAAAATGTTGTTTCTTTTCTGATTTCTCTTATATTTTATGTTTCAGGTATTGCTTCATTTAAACTGTAGCCCATCCTCAGCATCAATACAGTGAACAGCGAATTCATTCTTTGCATGCTTGCATTTTATGTTTGAGCATTTTGCCGTTACTTTTCTGAAGGGATAGCATTTCTATGCACTTTTGTTGTTTCTGCTGTTCCTTTTCCAAAGGGACAACATTTTCATTTTGTTGTTCCTTTTTCAAAAGAACAACACCTTTTGTGTCAGTCGTTCCTTTTTCACTTTCATTTTGTTGTTCCTTTTTCACGGTTCATTTTGTTGTTCCTTTTTCACGTTTTGTTGTTCCTTTTCGAAATGGAACAGCTGTTGTTCCTTTTTGAAATGGAACAACACTTCTGCACTTTCACATTTTGTTGTTCCTTTTCGAATGAAACAGCATTTCTGCACTTTCACGTTTTTCTGTTCCTTTTCGAAATGGAACAACGCTTCTGCACTTTCATGTTTTGTTGTTCCTTTTCGAAATGGAACAATGCTTCTGCACTTTCAAGTTTTGTTGTTCCTTTTCGAAATGGAACAACACTTGTGCACTTTCAAGTTTTGCGGTTCCTTTTAGAAATGGAACAACACTTCTGCACTTTCACGTTTTACTGTTCCTTTCCGAATGGAACAACACTTCTTCACTTTCACATTTTTGCTATTCCTTTCCGAAGGAACAGCACTTTCACATTTTTGTTGTTCCTTTTCAAAGGAACAACATTTTCGCATTTTTTTGTTCCTCTTAAGGAACAACATTTTTTCACATGCATTTTTTTCGTTGTTCCCTATAGGGAACACCACCTTTTTTGTGTGTATTTTTACTTTTTGGTGTGCATTTCCTTTGTTGTTCCCTACAAGGAACAACATTTTTTTTTTGAGTGTTTTTGTTGTTCCTTCAAAAGAGCAACACTTTGGGAGTATTTTCAAGAGCAACCCTTTCTTCCTCTTGTGGGATTATTCCTAGTTCATCTCAACCATATTTCACTAATACCCTTTCATGGCATGAAGTACACTACTTTTATGAGGACAAGAATTATGGATTCTTTTTGAAGCGAGTTAATATCATTCATGTTATGATCTTTAACAGGACAGCTCCTCGATGATAGCTTATTTTCAAAAGGGACACAATTATTTATATACTAATTTACTGCATTGCTTTTTGTTGTATATGATATTGATTGATCATCTTAATACGATGTTGGTTCCACCCTTCTTGGTTATAATCTTTTTGTCTATAATAAATGAGATTATGAGTATATTTATTTTTCTATTGACATGTTCAACTTCTTCCATCATCCCTACTCTTAAGGAGTACTGAGCCTCCCTCTTTTTATCATAAAAATGTGTAATAACAACAAAATTTTGTTCGTAGATGGAGGATAGGGGTCTCATTACGAGCCAGCCTACCATGTTCATAAGGTTGTAACAAAGTGACATTCCATTATGGCCACCACACCAGGGTTATGATCCATTGGATAGCCAAATTATCCTTAGAACAGGAGGTCTCATCACGAGCTGGCCTGATCACTTTTGCTACATCCTCGTGAATGGCAGTGTAGTTATCTGGTTACCACGCCAGCACACTGATCTCTTCTGTAGAATAGCACTGTAACTCTCCATTTATAAATTGAGGATCTTGGCTCATATGGGTTAAAAATCAACCCTGCCGAGCCTATGGATGCCTGCTGGCAGCAGAGGCTCTGCTTATGGTATTGAAATTATATCTTATCGTCAATTATTACTATAATACCCTTTTCTTATTTTTTCTTTTTATCAGAGATATTATTTCCTTAATTTTCCCTATTTTGAACCTTTATGCATGAAAAATTATTTTCTAATCAATCATATCATTTTTCAGCTAGAATATCGTCAGCAAAGCATCTTTTTGGCATATTGTTGTCCTTTCTTGCATGACTTATCATCAATCCAAAGCGTCCTATCTCTTATTCATAACTATCTTTACACACTCTGCTCTCATTATAACCATAACTCTCACCGTCCTATCGTTGATATGTGTACTCTCCTTCATTTACTGTTGTATTGTTCATTCCCTTGCCTTGTCATCACCGCAACACCTTTCATATGCTTTATGGTCGTGGAATTATGGATCATGAGATAACATGCACTCTACCACAACTTGTTGATTTCACAAAATATTAGTATTGTATGTATACAAAAGTTTTCCTGATTGAAATTTTTTGCATGCATCTTATCTGTTGCTATTCAAAACTAACACTATGGATTCAAGAACATTGTATGCAAAATAGTGATTTGTTTACAGGAGAACAACAAGTATGGGCAGAATTATATTCACAGCATGACCACACTATTGCAACTAACAGAAAAGGCTCGAGCAACTAGCGAACACGAACAAATCTTTAGACATGATGTGCTTGCCTAGATTCCACCTTTTTCAGCACCAACTCTGTCTACATCAGCTTCAACAAATTCCAGTACATATATTTCATTTTGGAGGTAAAAATTGAGGTAAAATAGCATAATTTTCTGATTTATTACGAATTTAGGAGAATTTCATAAAAATCCATTTTGAGCATTATTTATCATCCTTCAGTCCACATCTATACCACTTCCCATTTTTCAGCCGCATATCATCTTTCGATTTGGGGGAGTGTTTCTTTCATTCATTTCCTTCTTATGACCATGTCATTCATATTCTTTATCATCCATTGCTATTCTTATTCATTTTCAACACCTCCCTTATTCCATGTTGTTTTACACCAAGCATAGAATTCAACAGCTGGTAGCAACCACCTCTATTTGTTTTCTAGCATTGCATGAGGGCATGCTAATTCTTCAAAGGGGGGGGGGGGGAGGAGGAGGGGAATTGATACGCATGATGGATGTTTTCTACTTTCTTCCTCATTTAAGGCATACAATTTCATTTTTACACAGTGCAGAAATTGATTTCCATAATACTTTTAAAACTATGAACTCAATTCTTGTGATTTCTGGATAACACAGATGTATCATTAAAATACACAAACCCAGACAATTTCAAGTTATATTAGTTCGTAATATTTCGGAAATCATGCACTATCACCTACAGCCATTTTGTTTATATTTCATGATCCGTGCATCAAAACGATCTAATTTTTGGATCATAGAAGCATTAATATAGTAGAAATATACTTGCACAATTTCAACAAAATCTGGTTTGTAGTTTTGAGAAAATAGTTAGTGAAGTTTTCTGTCACTTATATCATATTTTGCTACAACTTCATTGTTATTCCTTCATCAAAATCGCTAAGTTTGAATATTCATTAATTAACGAAGAATTCATTTGTTCTATCCATTTCATGAGCTGAGATGAACAAATTTTTTATTGCTTGGTTAACACATGGGTTTTGTCTTTGGGTTGCATGAGGACATGCAATATATTCGGTGTGGGGGTATGTTGGGCTGTGAATATGACCACTTTTTAAACACTTATTTTATCAATTTTTACTCTTCTTTATCATGTCATTTATTATAATTTATTATATAAATCAAATTTATAATGATTTATGCTCTTATGAATGAATATTATTTATTCTCCTTTATTTCTAATAAATTGATGATTATGCATGATTTTATCAATGATAGTTTTAATAAATTGGTTGTAACATTATTCACCATTTTTAGCCTCAAAGATCATTTCCATATTGAAGATTTGATCATTAAAAGTGCCAACTCAGAAATTCGTTGGAATAAGAAGTGACAGTTTTGTGATTGAGATTCTGAGCAAATGAAAAAGAATCTGGAAAATCTGGAACATGGGTTTTGTCCAGAACGGACCAAATTAACATTTTTTAAAATTGGTTTGCCTAAATTCAGCTTGTATTGAGAGAAACGCAGGATTCTTTGAACATGATTTTCTCAGATTTGTTGTGTGGCCATTTTCCAAATCTCATCTACAAAGCCAAATTCGCCTTACTCTTGTTGATCAATTGGTTAGAAACAATCCAATTTTGTAATAGAAATCATGTTGTAATTATCTCTATTGTAACTGTTCTCTGCTCTCTCTCTATTTAAATGAAAACAGAGATCAGAGAGGGGGATGAAGGATTAGAGATTCAGAATTGAGGATGGCTGAGAGAATGTAGAATTGGGAATGATGGATTTAGAATTATGATTTGAGAATTAGAAATTCAGAATTAAGGATTCATGATTCATGATAGGATAGGACAAAAAAGGGATTGTGGCATGTTGTAATTCTCAAAGCTTTAGCTGTTGTAATGATTTCACAGTTTGATGATTAATGTATGATTTGGGAGTTGCTGTCCATTCTTCTCGTCTGAAGTAGCCCAGCAGCATCCGCTGGTGGCTAAGGGCCCAGCCTCTGGTGGATTGTGCTGCTGCTGTATATTTTATCTTTAGTTCATGCGTGGTTTTCATTATCAACTTTATTTGGTAATCTGGTATGTTCTGTTATTTTGCATCACGGTTCTATTATATTTGATTTATGTTCAACTAAGTAATATCGTTCTTGATGTTGGGAATGTCGTATTGATTCATCTTGACTTGGTAACGCATTGTTGTTCTTTTAATCATTGATATAACATCGCTGATCCTTACAGAATGTTATTGCTATTCAATTAGAGTGTAACCGTGTTGTAACACTCTTTAATTGGTATTACTGAATTCATCTTAGAGATTATATTTCCTTGCGATTGTTGAATCTATTGACGTTGTTGTTCCATTATAAAATATAATTGTATTCTTTATAACTAAGACTGATAAGTGGATTACCAAGATCAGATTACCATTAAGGTGTGTTGTGTGTTACGTTGATGTGTATTTCTGTTTGGCTTTCAAGAACTGTTCCGTATTTCATCATTAATCAATGTTGTTCTATTTCTGTGTGCTATTCGATTCATCCTTCAAGATAGAAGATTGCTATTTGATTTCTGTAGGACATGATTGTTGCATTTATTTTTGTAGATTAAGGTGGTGTTGTTTATAAGAATTAGTTGTCGTTACATTTCCTAACTGCTGTTCCATTTCTTGTTATTCGCATTATCTTTGTTTTGGTGTGCAGAAGGTCTGAGACTGTAGTGAACATTGAAAAATGTTGTCTAGTTCCCAGTTTCATGATCTTTCTTTTGAGTGCCTTTTCAATTGTATCAATCTCTAGAGGAATGAGTTATTGCTATTGTATCCTCAATTGAGGGTTGTGTGAGTGAATGATTTAATTACAGAGAATTTGAGTTTCTTGTTGTTTTAATTAGATTTTATTTCAAGCATTCATTTACTCTTGTATTTTGAGCATTGTACTACATCTTTCATAACATTACTCTTGAGTAAATAGCCGCCTTAGACTGAGTACACTCTTGGAATAAAAAGTCATCCCTTGGTTGACAATTAATGTGAAGGTAATTAGGAGTTAAAAAGACACCTTTTTATCGCTCGACACTGGCCATCCTAGCAGATATACTAGCAGAGGCGCGGATCCATAGGTTAGCAGCAAGGGTCCACAAGGCCAGGGAGGAAATGACCAAGGTTCAGCTGGAGCTGAATATTCAGATTGTCAAGTTGCGGTTAAAGGCGTAGCCATCCACTCCCCCAGAAGTTAGAGAACAATGCACTAGCACCATCACAACGGGATTGGAGGAAATCAGAGGTGCAGTGCGAAACTGCACCAGCATGTTGGAAGAATCACTTGGGGTCCTCACAACTCTGCAAGAGGACCCCAACATCCAGTGCTTAGAGATAGCGGTGCAAGAGCTCCAATAGCAGTATGACAGTATCCTAGGAACTACGTAGATGGTGGTCCTCATCCAAAAACTTGCGCGGATGCAGCAGGCTAAAGCACTGAAGGAGAAGGTGGACGCGGCACAACATAAGGAAATAGTCCTAAAAGCACACATCCAGCCTTGGATCGATGAGGCCTTCACCATCATGGCAGACATTGAAGGCAAGCTCACACACATATAGGGGATGCACACATTGATGAAGAGAAACACTCATGACACAGAGGTCTCTGAACAACGTATGCATCAGCTCTAGCAAGTAGCAGCTCAGTGTGCTACTGACCTCCGCATAGTTCGACAACAGTTGTTGGGACTCCGTGCAAAGATCATCGCGCCGATAGAGTGACTTAAGGGTGAGTCACAATGTTTGTGTTGGGGGCTTGTGGGCATGGAATCCCCCCAAGGCATGTTTTGGGGCTCTACAACCTTCTGAATTTTAACCGAATCTTGTTGTAAAGTTGCACGAATTGCGGGCATGGGGCATGAAAGTATGATGGACTCACAGGGTTGTCTACCCTATTTTTGTAATGTAATGTCAGTTGGATAGACCTACCCATGGTCCACGGACCATGGGATTGTATAAATAGAGCGAGGCTTTAAGTAAAACGAAGGGAGAAGTAAGGAAAGTTTAAGTGATTGAGTAAAAAGTTGAAGTGTGTATTTGGGTCGTAGAGTAGGAGAAGGCTCTGCAGTTGAGTGCAGAGAGGCCTAGTAGTCAGCAGTGGAGTGCACGGACCCCTGTCGCTGAGTGCGCAGGGCGAAGTCGAGTCTGTAACTAAGGAAGGAATTAATAAAGGGAAGTTTTGTTATAATTCTGTGTATTTATTCTTGGGTTAATGAATGATTGATATAATTTGCAAATACATTGTTTATTTACTGCACGCACCTGTATGAATGGTTTATGTTGTTAAGTATAACTTAAAGCATACCAGTAGGCTAAAATAATCAACTAACATTGGAATACCAGAAAGGTTTTGGGTACTAACGTAGAAGTGTGGCTTTCAGCCCTTGGGTAGGGCTGCATGAAGGTAGTATATCAGGCTGCGAAGTACAGGAAAGTGTGCGAAGCAACCCGTGCGTAGGGTTAAACCACGAATGAGTTGAACTCCTCAGACATCTCCAGGGTGTGGAAACCTAGTTCTAGCACCCTCCCATACTACTTCAGGTGAGACCTTAGTCTGTGCTCTACAGACTGTTTCTAAAAGGGCGAGTAGTACCAAGATTTGTTTGGCTAACTTAGCTCTAAACCTGGGTCAGGCCCCATTAAGCCAACAATTCACCAACAACACATTAGATTGTCTCATAGACATGAACCAAATATGCAACTAAAATATGATAACCATGAGAGAAACAATAATCCACACATCAAAAATAAATCCTCACAAGAGAGACAAGATATCTGGTGGAAAATCCTTCAGCAAGAAAAAAACACCCTTTCTTCAATTGTGTTACTTTGAATCTTCTATTTATCAAATGATGTCTTTTACATAGGTGGTTGAATCTCATTAGGCAGGAGACTTGACCTCATATACAATCACCTAAATTATTAGCCAGGAGACTCTATTCTATTGATAATATCATAAGACTATGTTCTCACACGGATCTACACACTACCATTCATTGAAATCCAAAACGATCAACGATCCTCTCCCAACTACGATTGGACTATCCAACTCTTATTGGATGGATAAATTGTTATTTTTGCAATAAATTTTCCACAACCATGAATTCATAGCTCATCTACTCTATGTGGACCTTGTTTCAAATATTTTTACAATGGTCCCAAGAATTTCTGCTCAACTCAATTCTTCTCTGCAATACAATCTCCAACAACAAGACATCATCAACAAATAAAAACATCACAATAAGTATGCTCTATAATCAAGAAAAATAGTGGACACATTGTATGCATCAACTCTAAATAACATAATCAACTAGTAGCATAAACAAAGCTTATACTAAGTCATAACATCAAACCCTCAATACAAAATATAATTACGCCGTAAGGCGTTTCCCTATGAAAAACACTTTTCTCTAGCCCACCTGTCATCTTTGTGCATCATTGGATTGAATGTTAGACGATTACAAGAAGGTTAGCCGTTCGATCATAAAACAGTTGGAAAGAACAGTTATTTAACATAACCCATTATATTAAGGTTCACATGCACGGGATACGAATAAAGGGGAACCACCCACTTCCCTGGGCTGTGACGTTGGCTCAATTGCAGCCTGTTCTGTTTAGTTGTTAGATCGTGAAGCAGTTGGAAAGAACAGTTATTTAATCTAACCCATTATATTAAGGTTCACATGCAGGCAATACAGATAATGTACAGATAATGAGGAACCACCCACTTCCCTCGGCCGCGACGTTGGCTCTATTGCAACTTATTATGTTCGGTGCGAAATCTACTATCGGTGTTGCAAACCCTAATTGAATTCAATGTCTGCTTCGCTCACAAACCCAGTGAGTTCAGCTCTTGAGCTGTGCCTGCTTCGCTCACAAACCCAATGAATTAATCTCTTGACCTGTGCCTGTCGCTGCTTCGCTCACACTCGGTAGTACCACAACTTTAAAATTTAATTATGTTTATGCACGTTTGTTTATAACTCATAAAATTGAGGCTAACTTCCTTTTCTTTTTTAAGTAACCATGTTCTGGTTAAATATCCATTCAGCCACGCCTCGTGACTGATGTCCATAATCTTTTTGTTTAATGCGGTGTCCACCGGTTTTCCAGGAAATTTTAAGATAATCTTCTGTAATCTTATTTATTTTTTTGCCAGGAAATATATTGGATTAATATTTACTAGGCTTATTTCAAGGTGGTTAAGGATTAATTACCCTTCTCTCCACCTCGCTTTCGGTTCTTTAGTCTAAAACTGTAAGATTTTGGTGATACTGGGTTTGATCTTTACCGCTGTGCATACTTTCAGCAAACTCTTCATTAAAATTTTTACCTTGCATTTTGTGTATAAACTTACTTTTTTATTATAACATTGAATTGAAAGTTGCACGTCCTGAAGTTATACCTTGGAATTGTGTATTTAACCACCTTAATACTGAGAAACTTAAATTTTTATTAGGGCAATGGATTGAAAGTTTCATGCGATAAAGTTATTCGGGATTTCTAGCTAATACTTTGCGATTTTGAAGAAAAGGGTCTGTGCTACAATAAACACTGTGATTGGCAATTTGTTGATTGAGAACAATGTGAGCCTTGTTTTATGTGAGGAGTTAATTATAGAAAATGTAAAGTCATACATTAAATAACAATATTCATAATCTTTCTTCTACAATGGTCTGTACAACAGAAAAAATTCTTTGCCTCACCTGTATCACCTGTATCAAAGAAAAACAAAAAATCCAATGAGAATGGAATAAAAATAAAAAACAAAAAAATCCTTGCTCAATAATTGTATTAATGTGAATCCAAATTACAAATTCTTTGCCTCACTTGTATCACCTATATCAAAGAAAAACAAAAAATCCAATGAAAATGGAATAAAAATAAAAAACAAAAAAATCCTTGCTCAATAATTGTATTAATGTGAATCCAAATTACATTCATATTTATGTGTATCCAGAACTAGGTGCTATTCAATTTGCTTTTTTTTTGTTACATTATTGCAAACCTTATCGTACACACCGATAACCATATATCTCTGTGTTCCATTACGGACTATTCTTTAACTATTTTCAATTGAATGTCTTTTTCATTGTAGTTGTACTTGCTAAATTATGCAGGATTTCAAGTCTATAGATAATTGTTGTCCATTAATCAAACCCTCTATTCATAGGAATAACCACATTTTCTTGCTTTCATTTTGTTAAACTTAACATAGGAATATTGTATATGCAGACTGGGGGGTGATGTTCTGAACGCGGAATTATGCCACAACTGATTACTACGAGTAAACTTCGTGCTATATTGATCAGTGTACCTGATTTAGAGAGATATCATTGTGTATTTTATGATGGGGTGATTTTCTGAATGCGGAAGTATGCAACAAATAATTACTATGAGTAAAATTTGAGCTACCTTGATCAATGTATCCAATTCACGAAGATTGCATTATGTATTTTATGATAATGTGCTTCTTTAATAGGAGTTTAAAAACCATGTTTTATTAAATAGGCTTTAATGATCAATTTGATGATTCATCCACATCCATATACCTTGCATTCTGAATGAAAAACCATATGGGAAAAATAAGTAAATGTGGTTCAATATATATAATATGGTTGGCCATATAGAAGGATTTTAATTTCTCACCAGCCACTACAAATATGTTGTTTTTCCGTTTAATGCATAACGATATTGCTAATTGCAAAATACATGGTATCGTAAGGAGACGATGGTTAGTTTATATTATTTTATAATATAATAATTTACTTTTGATCCTAGGATAGGAACGTCCAACAATGATATACATGTGAATTATATATTAATAATAATATAACATCAAAGCTTCTTTGTGGGAGGGAAAGAAAGGAATTATCTTTTTATGAAAAAAAGGGATGAGGTTTAGGGAATCAAATGCCTAATTAAATAATAATATTTTATTATCTAATATGAATTTTTTATTATATTTTATATAATATATTATATTTTATGATTTGGAAATTTTATTTTATTTTAAATTTTATATATTATATTTTATTATTTTAAAATGTATGGTTATATATATATATATATATATATATATATATATATATATATATATATATATATATATAGATAATCTAATAACAAGTTATAAATATGTAAATATTTTTATTATCATTTTGTTAAAAATATGTAAATATTTTTGTTATCATTTTGTTCAAAATTTTAGGTACAATAAAAAAAGCCATGTAATCTAATTTATTCCCTTCACCTTTATTTTTTAATTTACTCAATGATATTATCTTACTCTATTTCCCTATCCACATGTGACAAAAATAGGTGGCACGGATTTTACCTTATCCACATAAGTTTTATTATGTGATTCACAAAAAATGAGACTAAGTTTTTCCAATTTCTCCTTTTACCTCCTTTTACCTTTTCTCTTGACATGCTTCTAAGAGAATTATATCTACCCGGAGACTATCCACCAATACCATCATTGATGAAGTCATATATGCATTTTAAGTGTTTGAAATCCAATACCATCATTGATGAAGTCATATATGCATTTTAAGTGTTTGAAATCTTGAATTTGTGGACACTTCCACTTTTTTCTTATGTATGTCTGCCTTTAACTTTCCTTGCACTTCTTCTAATTTGAGAATCTTGTTTTCGGTTTGTCTTCAACATATTCCATTATGTATTTGAATTCCTTCCAACATCATTTCAAATGGTGATGTGCCTTCAATTAAGTTAACCTTTAAATTTCTTTTCCCTTCTTCTAATTTGGGAATATGAAGGGATGAAGAAATAACCACATTGCAGGTCACAAACTTAAGGAAGCATGGAAGATTTTGGAAGGAGAGTTTGGCACAAAAGAGACAAACATATGACACATGTGGATTATGACGACAATGTGACATGTGAATGGGTGAATCTAGCCACAACTAATGAATTTAGTGAAGTTGAATTTGTTGATGAGTACATGCATGCTCGGATAACCCACCATAGGGTAAATGAAAAATTTCTTTGTCTCTCTTGTATCAAAGAAAAACAGAAAATCCAATGAGAATGAAATAAAAAATAAAAAATATCCTTGCTCAATAGTTGTATTAATGTGAATCCAAATTACATTCATATTGCTCAAATGGATACTCCAGAACTAGGTGCTATTCAATTTGAGTTTTTATTGGTTACATTACTGCAAACTTTATCGTACACACCAATAACCATATATCTCCCTGTATTCTATTACGAAATATTCTTCAACTATTTTCAATTGAATGCGTTTTTCATTATAGTTGTACTTGCTAAATTATGCAGGCCTGTAGATAATTGTTGTCCATTAATCAAACCTTCTATTCATGTGAATAACTGCATTTTCTTGCTTTCAATTGCTCTCATTTCGTTAAACTTAACATAGGAATATTGTATATGCAGGATGGGGTGATGTTCTGAACACGGAAGTATGCCACAACTGATTACTACGAGTAAACTTTCTGCTATCTTGATCAATATACCTTATTTAGAGAGATATCATTATCTATTGTATGATGGGGTGATTTTCTCAGAGCAAAAGTATGCAACAACTAATTACTATGAGTAAAATTTGAGCTACCTTGATCAACGTAGCCGATTCACGAAGATTTCATTATGTATTTTATGATAATGTGCTTCTTTAATAGGCGTTTAAAAACCATGTTTTATTAAATATGCTTTAATGATCAATTTGATGATTCAACCACATCCATATACTATTTTCTTGCCTTCTAAATGAAAAACTATATGAGAAAAATAAGTAAATGTGGTTCAAGATATATAATATGGTTGGCCATATAAAAGGATTTTAATTTCTCACCAACCACTACAAATATGTTGTTTTTCCTTTTATGATATTGCTAATTGCGAAATACATAGTATGTAAGAAGAGGATGGTTGGTTTATATTATTTTATAATATAATAATTTACTTTTGATCCTAGGATAGGAACGTCCAACAATGATATGCATGACAACGATATACATGTCAATTATATATTAATAATAATATAACATCAAAGCTTTTTTGTGGGAGGGAAAGAAAGGAATTATCATTTTATGAAAAAAATGGAAGGTTTAGGGAATCAAATGCTTAATTAAATAATAATATTTTATTATCTAATATGAGTTTTTTATTATATTTTATATATTACATTATATTATATTTTATTATTTGGAAATTTTATTCCATTTTATTTAATTTTAAGCTTTATATATTATATTTTATTATTTTAAAATGTATGGTCATAGATATATTCATACTATTTTTTTTAGATAGTCCAATAAAAAGTTATAAACATGTGAATATTTTTATTATCATTTTGTTAAAAATATGTAAATATTTTTGTTATGATTTTGTTTAAAATTTTATGTACAATAAAAAAAGACATGTAATCTAATTTATTCCCTTCACCTTTATTTTTTTATTTACTCAATAAAATTATCCTATTCTATTTCCATATCCACATGTGACAAAAATAGGTGGCACAAATTTTACCTTATCCACATAAGTTTTATTACGTGATTCACAAAAAATGAGACTAAGTTTTTTCCAATTTCTCCTTTTATATTTTCTCTTGACATGCTTCCAAGAGAAGTATATCTGTGCGAAGACTATGTGACAGTACTTTATCTCATAAATTCTTTCTTTTCTTCATCATTGATGAAGTCACATAGACATTTTAAGTGTTTGAAATCTTGAGTTTGTGGACACTTCCACTTTTTTCTTCTATATGTCTGCCTTTAACTTTCCTTGCCCTTCTTCTAATTAGAGAATCTTCTTTTCGGTTTGTCATCAACATATTCCATTATGTATTTGAATTCCTTCCAACATCATTTCAAATGATGATGTGCCTTCAATTAAGTTAACCTTTAAATTTCTTTGCCCTTCTTATAATTTGCGAATATGAAGGGATGAAGAAACAACCACATTGCAGGTCACAAACTTAAGGAAGCATGGAAGATTTTGGAAGGAGATTTTGGCACAAAAGAGACGAACATACAACATGTGTGGATGATGACGACAAAGTGAGATGTGAATAGGAGAATCTAGCCACAACTAATGAATTTAGTGAAGTTGAATTTGTTAATGAGAACATGCATGCTCGGATAACCCACCATAGGGTGAACGAAAATTATATTCCATTATGTATTTGAATTCCTTCCAACATAATTTCAAACAATTATGGGCCTTCAATTAAGTTAACCGTTAAATTTCTTTGCCCTTATTCTAATTTGAGAATATGAAGGGATGAAGAAACAACCACATTTCAGGTCACAAACTTAAAGAAGCACGGAAGATTTTGGAAGGAGAGTTTGGCACAAAAGAGACAAACATACAACACATGTGGATGACGACAACAAAGTGAGATGTGAATGGGTGAATCTAGCCACAACTAATGAATTTAGTGAAGTTGAATTTGTTGATGAGAACATGCATACTCGGATAACCCACCATAGGGTGAATGAAAATTATGTTGATGTCAAATTTGATGAAGAATTATTAATTGGTGATGAGTGGTTGCACATGATGTAATAGAAAGAACTTATTGATATATTGTAGTTTGGTGACACAAGCCCACTTGTGTATGAAATCCATGTGGAAGACAACCGATTTGCAGCATGAGAGGTTTGTAAAGGAGTGGAAGAGAAGGAAGAGAAGGAAGAGGAAGATAAGGAGGCTCTCACTGAAGAGAATAACAAAGTTGTTTTTAACATCGTTTTTGTATATATGGGTGTTCAAAATAACACGAGAGAAAAAAGTTGAAAACAAAGTTGCTAATAAGTTTGATGGAGATTTGAATCTCATATAAGAATAAATTTAGAAGCCAATTGAACAAATTGATGAAAGTATTAGATGAGCAACTGTAATAAAAGAATTAAATGAAGTGGTGAATGAGAAAAAGGAGCATGATTATGATTTTACATGTAAGTCTAATGATGATCTTGAGTGTGAAGACTAAAGGAAAAAGCAACAGTTTCTGATGATGAAAGTGAAGAGAAGGACATGTAAGTTTCTTAAAGCAAGGAAGAATGAATTAAAACCATTTTTAAACAATGGAGTCAAGAAAATATAAGATCCTTCTATCATGAAATACAGAAAAAAGAAAGTCAGGAATACGAAGCACAAGAAGCAAAGAAAAGAAGAAAGATTGAAGATGAAGAGTTACGACAACAATCCATAATTGAATGAATTTTTGAACAGGAATTTGTAGAAGACATGATTATATTGTTTGGTCGAAGAAAAGTTGCAGAAGAAATAAGTGAAGAAATCCTACAACAAGAACGCACAATAGAGAATGAAGCAATTTCGAGGATATAGAATCTGCAAGAAACGAAAAAGAAAATTCAAAATTGTAAAAATATTGAGCCTTTGTAAGCTTATTTGAAACCTACACCACCATGCATGTTTTTATCATGATTGAGTTAATTTATATTGTAAGCCTAACAAAACATAGTTGAGTCATGTTGAGTAATTTTTTAGTTATGTCGATTCATATGGTCATAAGTAAGGGGGAGTGTTGGAAATAATAATTACTCCTACATGAAGATCTAGCAAGATCTAAGTTGAGTTAAATGTAGTCCAAATTTAGAGTGTGAGTTAACTGAGTTAAATGCGAGTTAGGTTGTGTTCAGTCTATATTTGGAAAAGTTGAATATATGTCAAAGTTATTTTGAGTGAGTCGCTAATCGAAAAGGTTAAATACCCATAACCAAGATCATTGTAATCGTCAATTTGAATCTTGCTTTTGGTTTGTCATGAACATATTCCATTATGTATTTGAATTCCTTCCAACATCATTTCAAATGATTATGCACCATCAATTAAGTTAACCTTTAAGTTTCCTTGCCCTTTTCATAATTTGAGAATTTGAAGGGATGAAGAAACAACCACATTGCAGGTCACAAACTTAGCTGCGCGAAACTAAATCTTCCAAGGAAGCATGGAATATTTTGGAATCAGAGTTTGTCACAAAAGAGACTAACATGCAACAGATGTGGATGATGATGGAAAAGTGAAATGTGAATGGGTGAATCTAGCCACAACTAATGAATTTAGTGAACTTCAATTTGTTAATGAGAACATGCATGCTTGGATAACCCAACATAGGGTGAACAAAAATTATGTTGATGTTAAATTTGATGAAGAACCATTAATTGGCGATGAGTGGTTGCACATGATGCAATAGAAATCTCTTATTGATATATTGTAATTTGTTGACGGAAGCCCACTTGTGTATGAAATCTAATTGGAAGGCAACCTATTTGCAGCAACAAAGGTTTGTAAAGGAGTGGAAGATAAGGAAGAGGAAGAGAAGGAAGCTCTCACTGAAGAGCATAACAAAGACGTTTCTAAAATTGTTTTTGTATATATGGGTGTTCAAAACAACATGGGAGAAAAAGTTGAAAACAAAGTTGCTAATAAGTTTGATGGAGATTTGAAGCTCATAGAAGAATAAATTCAGAAGCCAATTGAACAAATTGATGAAAGTAAGTTGTTATGGCTTGCACACTCTTCTTAGTGAACTGAACTCTATACTTCTCTTCGACAAAGTTGTCAGAATTTTGTTTACTATCCGAGTTGTGCAGAAACTAGACACAATGCAATATATTTTGAATAGGTATGAATTGTGTTGTCATGCCTATTCTCTCTCTTTTTTTTCAATTAGATATCTGATGCTTAATTTATAATCTCAAATAAATAGATGTCTCGATTTTACTGTGCAGTGTTATTTTGCTTGATCAATGTTGTTGATTCTGATGAATGCTATTGACCTTCAGACATTCAGTTTTGATTTTTGACCTGTCAATTTTTGTATTACCTGTTATCATGTAATTACTTGAGAGATGTATTGTAAATAAGGTATTAAGAAGTACCTTTCATTCAGAAGTCATAAAAGGAATACAACTCTTCATGATTTGCAATGTTTGGAAATGGAATATCCTGGTCATTTAATTAGATAAATTGGCTATATATGTGTGTTTGTGTTGTTTCTCACCCATTATATGTATATGAGTATTCATAAAATATCAACTAACATAATCACGATTGTTTCAGGGAAACTTCTAAGTAAACACCACTACTTAAGAGTAGCAAAACCAGCAGCTCACTAAAGTATCTCACTCCAATTTCACAGCTGAGTGGTGTCTTCCCTGTCAGAAATTCACTCCAAGATTGATATCTCTCTATAAAAATTTGAAAGAATCTCTGAAAGGTGATGAGGGTTTTGAGATTATATTCATTTCGAGTGATAGAGATGAAGAAACTTTTTGTTCATACTATGATTGCATGCCATGGATTTCTCCGCCTTTTGGGGATGAAAACATTAAAGAGTTGTCATGCTATTTCGACATTAGGCTCATTCCATTGCTTGTCGTAGTAGGCCCTGATGGAGAAAAATGTAATGAGTGAAGGAAGGAATTTGTTCAACTTGCATTGACAGAGGGCTTATCCTTATATAGTACGTCGTTTGGCTAAAATTCAGAAGGAAATAGACCAAGAAGCCAAGAGTGGAATTTGAAAGAGTAGTGTCTTCTTCCTTTGATTAGCTTTTGATTAGACATGGGATTTTAACTTGGTGACTCTGTTGAATATCTCTGTGGTAATGAACATGCTTGTCATAAGAAATGTGAAGCAGATGGAATTTGTGAAATCTACATTGAAGTAGTGAGATAAACACGTTCATTTTAGTGTAGAAGAGGCTTATGAACATGTCTCTGAACAAAATGATCTGCAAAAGGATTGTTGCATTTCCATTCCACCTTTTAAAAATTACCATGATGGTGCCCATGTTCACACAATAAATCCATATGATGTGCATTATTGCAAGGTTAGGTGCCAAGCTTGTGGATATTTTTGTGAACGACTAATCAATCATTTGAGTTTACATAATATGGTTCATGGGAATATGAGGAGTGTCCAATTTTCATCTTGCTTGTACTTCCTTGGACTTCCCTACAGTGTTATTAATAAGTCAATTCCTGTGAAGATCATGAAATTTTCCATGGATAATCATAGTGATGATGTCATTATTTTAGTGAGGAGAGCATTTTACAACACAGGGTCATGGAAGTAGCAATCTCTCTTTTGGTGTCTTTATTGCGTGTAGAAAGGGAAAAAATGTAGAGGTGGAAACCACTTTTACCTTAAATCAAAAGGTCGGTCAGTAATTAGGAGCTGATAAATTAGACAATATATATTATGCCATTGCCTTACGGCGTTTCCTTTGCAACATGTGGTGCAAATGCTAGTTATTGTACAATGCAATCAATAGCATAAAACACAATAGCTATGTGCCAAGTGCATCAGTAGAACCTGCAAAAAAAATGTGAGAGTCATAAACTTAGAGTTATGCCAAGCTATCCATGTACACCAAAAAAATTTGATCCATATATAATCTTTGCTACAACATCCTCAATTCAGATCTAAATATTGATATCTATGCTTCAACAATATGCTCCACTCACTGTCATTTTCTGTCACGCACAAAATAATTCTTCTACTTCTCTACAACCTTATCACTCACATACTAACTTCATAAACCTCACCCATCTCCAAAATGAATAATATAAAACATGTATGGTGAAAATCACCTTTTACCTAAGACGAGTGCACAAATTTGACAAACTCAATCTTTAACCATCACTACTTGTGCACTAAATGAATTCACACTCATTGGAATAATTTTCAAACGAATTCCCACCTTTTTGAATTAATATAAAAGCTTCTTGATATTTCCAAGTCGAAATAATCTAGATCTACGTGGAATGCAGAGAAATTCTAGCTAAAAACACAACCACATGCAAAAAACTAGCTGATCTAGGTTACAACTTCATGCACATGCTTGTCTACTTGTGGTTAGAGCCTTTTAACAGCATGCACAAGCCTACATGGGTGCGGTTGGGGCATACCATAATGGAAATCATAATTTATCAACCTAGAACCTCTACCACCTATTTGGTCACCTTCATCAACATCTAAACTCACCTCTAAACCTCTTCCAAATCCTGTAACATCTTTGAAAATAGCTCAAACATGTATCCCGAGTGCCACTTCCATATGGACTTAGAAACGAAGAAATAAGGGTTAGCATGTGTGCGAACATGTCCTCATATCTCCTCCACTGCCTTGACAAGCTGCAACACATTTTGACACTCTCTGTAGCTCCTTTGCAATATCATCATTATAACAAAATGTTGTTGGAACAATTCCTCTTCATGAGCATAAGCATGAATACCTATAAGAAGACCTAATATGCCATCTCATCTAGTGTACCAAATCAACAACATATATCACCTGAGAAACCATATCCAACACCCTTGCAACAACCTTTATCTATAACAACATCAACAAACCATTAGAACATGTCTTGCAATCATCTATGCACAACCTCTAGTTCTTGCACAAGGTCATGAACACCACTATCACATTAGTAACCATCAAACACAAAAATGCCATCATTTTATCATCATGACTGTGATGACATAATGTTGACATTAATGCCAACACAACCATCTCAATGTCAACTCAACTAGGTGCAACCATGCTGCAAGGAGGACATTAAGACATTAGCTAGTCAACATAGGGTTGACATCAACACCAACATGAAGGAGATGAGGTATGGCTGTACATTAGTAAGGAAAGGATGCAAGGAGAAGGTAAAAAGCTAAAGCCTATTCGTTATGGTCCATTCAAAATCCTCAAGAAGGTTGGAAATAATGCTTTTCAATTAGATTTGCCTTCCTACATGCAAATGTATTCTGTTGTCAATGTGGAGAACTTATGTTTGTATGAACCTCCTTTGATTGTTGATCATGAAAATTTTTTTCAGCTGCCATCTATAGAAGATTTCTCACCAGAATTCTTAGATGAGCTGAAACAAGATACAATCCTTGACAGAAGGACACGCACTTCAAGGAGGGGCAGTGTAGATTATGTTCGGGTTGGTTTCAAAGGCAGAAAACCGAACAAGGAAAAGTAGATGGAGGTGGACAGAGTGAGGGAGCTGTACCCTCACCTCTTTAACAGGTAGTTGAAGGCTTTTGGGGTCCAAAAGCTTCCCAATGGGGAGGCGTGATCAGGTGCTCATGTCCTAAGTGTCGTAAAATGCTCAAAATTTAAAGTGCTTAGAACTAGTTCAAAGTTGAATTACTGGAAAGTGCTCGTCTTCCCAATTCCGGCACTGCAAACGGTTCGAAAAACGGTCGCCGTATGAGGAAGTTATGGCAAAATGAAGAATTTGTCCATAACATTAGAAATTTTAATTTTTCAAAAAAAAAAAAAAGGAATATTCCGCCTGGCACGAAATCTGAGGCAACCACCAAACATTAAATGTAACTGCAGTTAAGTTGGCGGAATTTTGGCAGGAGCACCAAATTTGGCGGAGCTAACTGGAGTTAACTAAAGTTAGCTGGAGTTTTTCTAGGGGCAAACTGGAGAAACTTTAAATGGCCATAACTTTGGCTAGGAAAGTCGGTTTTGGACAATTTTTTTTTTTTATTTTGGGTATTTTCGACCTTCTGAAGCCATTGGTGCAGGTATTATAGCCATACGAGGTCATTTTCAGAGGCTTTGGAGCCGTGAAAGTTCTAGGAGCCACTAGGGCCCAGTTTTGTGAAGACTGTATAGGGTTGTAGGTATCCATTGGAGGTGATCCAATAGTCAATCCTGAAGGATTCAAGTGTTCTGAATCCATTTTTACCATCTATTTCACCTGTAGATGCTTCTATTCAGCTGTATTTTCAATTTGAGCATTTAATAAAAACAAGGACAAGCCCGGTTGGGAGGTTTGGACCCAGCAGACGTAGCCCTGGAGGGGGTGAACTGCTTTATCAACTTCTTTTGCATTTGTGGTTGATTCATTTTGCAGATAAAATTCATTTTAATGTGTTAAAAGTAAAAGGAAATAACTCTGCTATGCTTAAATGGGTCATGAACAGCTGAAAATTTCATGTGTTTTCTTTCTGCAAGACATGGAAATCTTTTAAACATGTTTAATTCTGAATTGAATACCTTGCAAACAAATTTCAAGTAGTTTCAAATTCAGATCACAAGGCTACCAACTTTTAATTGTCCACTCGGGGTTTGTACAAACATAGGAGGTAGTGGAACTATATGTGCAACATAAAATGTGTCATTCCTTTGCTATCATGAGAGAAAATAAATGTTGCCTGTTTGCAGGAATGAAAGATTGAATTTAAAAATGTTTGTAAAGTAACATGAAATCCTCTATCTACTTATTATTACACTTTTCATGCAAAATCACATTAGATTTTCTAACTAATATAAGCATTAAATATGATCTAGAGAGTACTAACTTCTCTATGCATTTGTAAATATAAAATAACTCATTTTTTTAATCTTTTTGCTTTATAAATGCAAATGCTAATCTTTACTTGATCTTTGGCAGGGGAGACAGGTGTGGAGGAAAAAGGGTACAATTATTTTGATGGCTTGGAGGTCATGTAGGGTCCTAATCCCAGCTTAAATAGTTATTTTTCTCAATTCAGGCTCAAAACAAGCTGCTATAGGATTTTCTATAGGATGTACTAGTTCTCCTACAGGATCCCCTTGTTCTCCTACAGAATCCCCTGTTTTACTACAGGATGTTACAAATTTACTATACGAAATTATGATTCATCGAATGACCAGAAAAATAAAATCCAAATTGGATGGAACAAATTTATTTATTGACTAGGATGTCTTAGGTCCCCATTCCAAGTAGAATCACTCAAAAAGACCTATATTAACCCATGCTAAAAAATATCAGAATATTACTAGTCTAAAAATTAGGAATTTGAGAACTAGTGAGCTAGTAAATTGTTCAAATTCCTAAACTAATCAAATTCAAATGTAATGGGGTAATTTTTTTTATTAAATAGAATTTTTTTTTGATCTAATTCAAGTGGAATCAACTTGATTGAAGCTCATTATCATGCTCTAAAAAATAACATTTACTTCTAGTTGCCACAAAGGAGTTCCAGAAATCTAGATTCGGGAATAAGAAGACTAATCCAAGTAGCTCAATGATGACTATGAGCTTCCAAATATTTTTCAAGGATGAAATGATGCATTTGATCCTGCAAAATAACTTACATCAACCATTTAACTGAATCCTACAACAAGAAATAATTAATACTAAATGCAGAAATAGAAAGAAACAAGAACAAGAGATGCACGTAAATAATAAGTGAAAAGAATAAAAACAAATGATAAAAAAGGGCTCTGAGGCTCCTGCGATGGCCAAGCCCAAGGAAACTTAGAGTCCTATGGATGAGAAAAATATTTAGAAGTTGAACATGACACCAATCTTCATTATTTTCATCAATACAATTACATCCCTGTAAGAAAATACAATGGAGTTGCAAAAATACGAGTTCTCTCCACAAGAAGACTAATCAAAATCTCTCCCTAGAGGAAAATTCGACATGGTACTTATAAAAAATGATTAGGAATAATTCCCCATGAATGGAGAAATATTTCCCCACCAAAATCCCTTGATTAGTGGATCTAGTTCTCAATACTAGGAATCTGCATTAAATGGTGAGGAACACATTCCTATATTTTCTCGATCATTGGAGTTCCACAATATGTGCCATAATTCCATAATATCTTGTTTATTTATTATTTAATAGTGATCCTCCTATAGTAGGGAGTAAGTCCCTAAATTATCTCCTCCTTCAAATCTTCATAATCTGCCCAATATTCTCATAATATTCCACAAAAATAGTTAATATTAGGCACAAATACGCAATTATTCATAACCCTTCCTAATGCATATATTGAAGTTAAAAATACATTATCTAATGCAAAAAGAGAGGTTTAATTTGCTGAATGATGGTCATAGGCCTTAATTTAGAGGCGTGGGCCTTAATTTATGTCTAATTTAGAGGCCCATCATACACCCCTGCTGAAAATGTTGCTCATCCTGTGAGCAACTTAGTGACCTCATTGTGACTCATTCATGGCCCTAGTGGCCTTTCTCTTGTGCATTAATAATCTTTCTTGTAATTTCTGAAAGGAAAAGCCCAAAAACATATTTTTGCAAAGAAAAATCATTGTTTCTTGAGACCATTAGTTTGCCTTCTTCCCCTTATTCAAGATGGTTCTTCAATATTTTTCAGTTTGGCAAGGTGTTCCACATCCCTTTCAACCTTCTGCTACCTTGTTCCATCATTTGGACACCTCTAACACCTTCAAAATGGTTTAAGATGATAACTAGGACATCTTGTAGTAGTTCTTGTCAAAACTACAAGAAACACTGTTAAAACTATAGGAAACTCATTTTGAGCATAAATGGTAGGCCGAGCCTAGGATAGGCCCTCAACTTCACTCCCATGCCTTTCTCTCATTTCTATAACATCTTTTAGGCCTTGGGAAAAAGATATAAAGAGATTAAGACCTCTTGGAAAGTCTCTTTTCATCACTGCAATTTGAGTTATATTTGGATGGTGGATGCCTCAATTCCTTTTATTGCCTTCTTCTTCTCTCTTGTGGCCTAGATGGTTGCCTAATGGCCTTGGAGTTCTCTATTTTAATTAGGTCTCTCTTAGGCATTGTCATTTTGGGTTTTAGCACAAATTTTTCTTTATTCCTTCTTGTAGCAGCATTCTGCCTTCCTGTAGTATTCATTCCTTCTTCCTTCAAAGTCTTCTAACTCTATGGGAGTGATGAGAAATGATGTAGGTTTGTGAAAATGGAGAGGATGCTCTGTTTTATTTTTCAATAAATTTTCAGTGTGAGATAGGGTGTAGGGTTTGTTCTTGAAATTATGAAATGGGATGGATGAATGATGGATAGATAGTGAATCTGAAGTGGATGGAGGGCTTGGAGTGCTATGGTGACTTGGCCTTTGCAAAATTTTCTTCTTTTAACTATTGTCCTCATTCCTTGAAATCATCACCCTTCATAATTTGACTTTTCAACATTGCATGAGTGAAAGAGTGAGCTGAAATTAACTAGTTGAAGGTAGCTGAGACTGCTAACCCATCCTTAGCTTATAAAACCTTATCTCTCATGCATTGAAAACAAATTTCTAACTATAATATGCTCAAGGGAAGAGGTCAATAATATTGCATACCTGTACCTACCTTATGTTTGTTAGAGAGACATGCATGTTGCTTTTGAGTTGATGTTGTTGTTCTTCTCGTGACTGAGGTACATATTCTTGACTTCCTTTTATTTTTTGTTGATCTTATTTTGTTGATGGGTTGTCTTCTTGTTGATGTGCAGGTGATGAATTCATCCGTTTTTGCTGAGCTCCGGAGGAGTTTCATTGTGCCTATAGTTATTCTTCTCCTCTTTCAATCATGGTGTTGAAGGTTAGGCTTGGAGCCCATTGTTACTTCCAAATAGGTTGTTGTCACTGCCCTTTTCTTTTCCTTTTTTTGAATGTATGTGTCCTTTCTCTATTGGAGGGTAAATAGGTATTGGAATGAGGTATTGGAATGAGTGGAATGTGTGGCCATAGAGTGACATGGTCATGATGGGTGTTGGCTAATATGTGGTAAAGTAAATGTCCTTTTTTCCTATCCCAAAACAGGCCCACATCATAATTTTTTCATCGGACTGCCTTTCCTGTAGATTTTCAAAACTTCCTGTAGTACTATAGGAAACTCCTATAGTAATTTAGGACAACCTCTTATAGAAAACTTGTTTTGTCCATATCTCCCAAATGATAGAATGGATTGACCTGAAACTTTTTGAGCATGTTTCCATCATCACTATGCACCTCCCCATAAAAGAAAAATTATTCAATGGATGCACGGATCGCGAGAAAAACTAAAAATGGCTGAAGGTGATGAAGGTCAATTTCTTGGAAACCATGCACTGGAATTTTCTGAAATTTCTTGGGCATGTTACCGTCATCCATATGCATCACCCCATGAAACAAATTTTTAAATGGATGCATGGTTTTCAGGTTATGGCAAAAATAAATTTATGCTCTATGTATTTTTGTTTCCTGTAGTAAAATAGAGCCTTCCTGTAGTATTTTGGGAGAACAAGGAAAATTAGTAGAGGCTTGGGAATGATGAGTGGATGTTGGAAATAGATGATGGTGATGGATTGGCATGACCTTGGCCTTGTTGGAGCATTTGATAAAAGGAGGAGAATGTCAAAATTTGACTTGTTTTGGCTAGGCTTGACCAATTTTTTTCTTTTGGTACCAACTTGTTTTTGTTGCTTGCAGATGTTGGAGAGTACATGCATTCATCAGAGAGAAACATGGAGAAAATATTTTTTTCATTTTTTTCCCTTTTTTTCTTCTAGGCCTACTAGCCACCTCAAGGAGGTTTTCAACTAGTAGGTCTGCCTAGGAGCCTCAAAGGAGGTTTTCACCTAGGATATTTTTTTTTCTTTTTTTCTTTTTTCTTCCAACCCATTGATCACCTCATGGATGTTTTCAATAAATGAGCCAATCTAAGGTGCCTCAAAGGAGGCTTTCACCTAAGATTTTTTTTTCTTTTATTTTTAATTTTTTTTTCTACCCTACCCTACTTGAAAAAAAAATCACTTTCAAGTATAAGAATACCTCCAATGGAGCCATGTGCACATCAAGATGGTAGACAAACTAATGTGTAGGCTTGTGATATATGACTTGACATGTACCTGTATTTGAGAGACCAAATGATTTGACTTTGAAAGGATCAAGCATAGTTGAGAGAGTGATGCTGCATCTTTTTTATTTTCTGGAACCAAACCTCAATATAACTTTTATGTCCTTAGTTCTATTGCTTATTTGGATCATTATTCATGTCTTATTCTACCATGACCTTCAAATCTTCCTCTTTTTCTGATTGTTCTTTCAATACATGGAAGATTTGATGTTAACCATGAGGGAGCTTTCTCAATCTCTAATTTTGATATACGCTCTTCATCAAGTGAAACCCATGATTTTGTGGTCTTCTCATTTGAATCTTCTTCTTCTTGCAATGGTCCTTCCATGATATCAAGATAGTCTATTTTTTGCAATACTCTTCCTAAGCTATGGTGAATACCATTGATCTCAAGAGGAGATGTTTGGAAGTGTTGTACCTCAACATTGTAAGTGGGCTGAGATACTTCAATGTGTGGGTTTGGAAATGGTCGTACATGTAGTCGAGTGGGAGTGGATATTTGAGATGGATGTCGTTGGGGTTGTGGTTGTGGTGGAGATGGATGGTAGTGATAACATGGAGTTGGGTATGGAGGATATTGAGGAAAATATTGAGGATATTGTGGATGACTCCCATAAGTTCCTCACCAACCTTATTTCGAATATTGGTTTTGGGTTTGAGATAGCCAATGTTTCCAAGGAAAGGGTGTGTTCCAATTACTTTGAGGTGGGTATTGATAACCTTGAAATTTTGAATTAGGATCTTGCATCATACTAGGTTAACTAGGCTGTCATGATCCTCTTGGAACTACATAACATAGTTGCATTGGAAATTGAATTGCTCCATTGTCCTCTTGGTGAACTTCCTTCAACCTTGGTAATCAGGAGCAACATTTAACATCATGTGATTCTACATGGACAACACGAATATCAACATATTATTTTTTCTCATTTTGTATTCTTAACATTTCTACTTGTTCACTTAGATTGCTAAGAATTTATGTTTTAAAGTTATCAAGCAAATTTCCAAGTTTAGCTTGACTTATCGATATTGATATTGATTTACCTACTCTTGCCCTTCCTCTTGATATGTGTTTGTGTGTTTCACAAATTTCTTCAAATGATAATTGGTAAACATCACCTCTACTCATGAAATCAAGGAGATTAATCCATTCATCCTTAATTGTTCTAAGTAAGGGGGTTTTTAGTGTGTCAGATCCTAAATGATGTAGTTTTTCCCTCTTAACATTATACATGAACCTTTCTATTAGATCCTCTAGACTCTCATCTTCCTTTTGCTTCATTCTAAAGATTTCTTCTTTAAGATCATGATCTTTATATTTTTCTAGAAATATATTTTGCATATCATTCCATGATCTTATTGAATTAGTCCCTAAACTAATGAACCATTTAAGAGCTCTATCCTTCAATGTTACTGGAAACAATCTCAGTTTTTGAGTTTTTAATAAGTAACCATAAGATTTACAAACAATTTCAAATTCAAAGAGAAAGGTTTCCGGATCCTCTCACCTTAGACCATGAAATTTTGGATGAAAAGATGGAGGGATGTTCTTCATGTGCACACTACCATCAGTATCTTGAATGAGAAATATGAGAGGATCTTCCTCATTGTCAGCTTCACCATACATTGTTTCTACTTACTTTTTCGTCTTCTTCTTATACCTGCAAAAGTGAATGGTGATGTGCCTCTTATTGCACCACGTGATCAAATGGGGGGGGGGGGTGGATTGGTGTTGGAGAATTTTTTTTTTGTTTTCATGATTGAATGAAAACACTAATGCAATCCACTTTCCTATTTTTGAAGTGAAATATGCCTAATGAGATTATCTTTTTGTTTTTTCAAAAAGTAAAAAGAAATGAATCAACTAGGGAAGAAACAATGCATACTTTAACACCTCCCCAACAACGGCGCCAAAAAGTGATGAGCTTCAATATTCCAGCAAGAATGCTACAACTCCCAAGACTACTGACTTTTAATTATCAACCTAGGGTTCGTACAAACCTAAGAGGTATCGGCACTATATGTGTAGCATACAATGTGTTCTTCCTTTATTGTCAAGAGAGAGAAGAAATGTTGCCTATTTGTAGGAATGGAAGACTAAATTTAAAAATGCTTGTAAAGTAACATGAAATTCTCTATCTACTTATTAACACACTTTTCTTGCAAAAGAACCTTATTTTAACCCTATTTGTCACATGTGATGTTTTAACTAATCTAAGAATAAAATATGATCTAGAGAGTACTAACTTCTGTGTGCATTTGTAAGTATAAAAGAACTCTTTTTTTAAATCTTTTTGCTTTATAAATGCAAATGCTAATCTTTCCCTGATCTTTGGCAAGGGAGACAGGCGTGGAAGAAGACGAGTACAATGATTTTGATGGATTTGAGGTCAAGTATGGGCCTAAACCCAGCTTCAACGATGAATTTTCTTAATTCGGTCTCAAAACAGACCGCTACAGGATTTCCTACAATATATACTAGTTCTCCTACAGGATCCATTGTTTACTACAGGATGTTGCAGATTTACTACATGAAATTATAATTCATCGAATGACCAAGAAAATCAAATTCAAATTGGATGGGAATTTTTTTTTATTACCTAGGATACATTAGGTCCCCATTCCAAGTGGAATCACTCAAAAAGGCCTCTGTTGACCCATGCTAAAAATAGCATAAAATTACTAGTTTAAAAATCAGAAATTTGAGAACTAGTGAGCTAGTAAATCCATCAAATGCCTAACCTAATCAAGTGAAAATTCAATTGGGTAAGTTTTTTTTCAAACATAATGTATTTTGTATCTAATACAGGTGGAATCAACTTGATTGAAGCTCATTATCATGCTTTAAAAAATAGCATAAATTTATTGCTAGTTGCCACAAAGGAGATCCAGAAATCTAGATTTGGGAATAAGAAGACTAAACCAAGTAGCGCAATGATTAATATGACCTTTCAAATATTTTCCAGGGTTAAATGATGCTTTTGATCCTTCAAAAGAACTTAAATCAACCATTTAACCCAAACCTACAACAATAATTCATTAATACTAAATGCAGAAATAGAAAGAAATAAGAAGAAGATATGCATGTGAATAATAAGTGAAAAGAATAAAAAAAAATGATATAAAAGGGCTTTGAGTCTCCTGGGATGGCCCTGCCCAAGGAAAATCAGAGTCTTATGGAGGATAATAAGATCTAGAAGCTGAACATGACACCAATCTTCATTATTTTCAACAATACAATTACATCCCTGCAAGAAAATACATTGGAGCTGCAAAAATATGAGTTCTCTCCACAAGAAGACTAATGAAAATCTCTCCCAAGAGGAAAATTCAACTTGGTACTTATAAAAAATGATTAGGAATCATTCCCCATGAATGGAGGAATCTTTCCCCACCAAAATCCCTTTATTAGTTGATCTGGTTCCCATACTAGGAATCTGCATTAAATGGCAGAGTACACATTCATAGATTTTCTGAATCAATGGAGTTCCACAATATGTGATATAATTCCATAATAGCTTGTTGATTTATTATTTAATAGTGATCCTTCTATAGTAGGGAGAAAGTCCCTAAATTATCTCCTCCTCCAAATCTTCATAATCTGCCCAATATTCTCATAATATTCCACATAAATAAATAATATTAGGCACAAATATGCAATTATTCATAACCCTTCCTTATGAATATATTAAAGTTAAAAATACATTATCTAATCCAAAAATAGAGGTTTAATGTGCTGAAGGATGGTCATAGGCCTTAATTTATGTTTAATTTAGAGGCACGAGCCTTAATTTATGTCTAATTTAGAGGCCCATTGTTGAAAAATGTGCAATAAGAAATGCTAAATTTAGAAAGTGTTAAAAATAGACCTGATAAAAATAGCATGTCTAAAAATAGCAATTTGGCTAGTGAGGTCATTGGCCACATTGGGTGAGAGGTGAAACTACTAAAAATAGAAAGTTCTAAAAATAGCATTTCTGGGTCCCTTCCTATTTATAGCAATCCCTAGTCTAACTATAGGAAGTAAAAATGAATTTGGTCTTAACAGCAGTTTAAAATATTAATTAATTAACCTCCATGAGTTAATTAATTATGGAAAATTATACTAGAAGTCTTTGTGAGATCATGCAACTATTTTCTCTCTTGATTTAGGAATTTATCCCTTGATTAAAGGAGATAAGGTTCAGTTCTATAATGAGAGAATCAATTGACTTAGTTCTAACTAGTCAAGACCAGATAGAATATTTTAACAAGTTGTTAAAATAATAAAATGTAGTTTGTTAATGCTTGCATGCATGTGGCAACTATTATTTAGATAACTGAGGATTCACTCATGGATAACTGTTGCATGTTAGTTCTGTCAGAGACCCAGTTGAGATCAGATGAGGGACAGTGGACTATCAGATGCTTCAATATTTCTAGTAAGTATTCCTTCCATGGAGAATGATCTATTTCTAAGAAAAATATGTATTATAGGAGATTGGAGGACTTGTGGCCTATATATTGAGGCCAAGGTAGTCTATGATCTTCATATCTTCATAGTTCATTGAGAACTGAATTGCTTGAGAGCTAATTCTTTTTGTATTGTGAAGAGGATTTCCACTTGATTGATAATACATGGTTGGGGTTTTATGTTGCTGCTTCCCGCTGGATATATCTTGTGTTATGTGTGATTATTTCTCTTGATCAGTTATGCATGTTTCTACTTGATGTTGCTCATGAATTTGATTATGCTTCTGCTTAATGTTTTGTAGAAGTAGAACAAGTATTATGCTTTAGGACATTGCATATATCGGTTTGTTCTACAGGTGAAATTTCTACATGGTATCAGAGCACAGGTGATCAAGCAAGAACAGTATACTAGTAGGAGAAATTCAAAGTTTATTATTCAGGATATAGATCTCAATTTCTTATCACATCTATTTCATCGATGGCATTCTATGGTTTGAGGCTTGAGTATGCCTTTGATGGCAGCTCAAACTATATAGCTTGGAAGGATCGCATGGAGACAGTTTTGGAAGATAATGTCTTGAGGATTTCATTGATCAAGAAATTCCTAAGCCTACTAACAAGACTGAGCAGGTGGAATGGAGGAAGTGTTTAGCTAGAGCTAGGAGAATTCTCTTGGAGCGAGTGTGAGATCACATGTCTCGAGCCTCCATGGGAAGGAGACTCTACATGCAATGTGGAAAACATTGAAAGATTTATATCAGAATAGCAATGATCAGAGGAAGCTGGCACTGAAGTACAAACTTCGAAAGATCAAGTGTGAAAGGGATGAGACGATCTCTATGTATCTGACCAAGCTCATCACATGCAGGGATGAGCTTGCAAGTGTAGGGGTCGTGACATCGGATGAGGATATGGTGAGTCTAGCACTCCTTGGCCTTCCTAAGAGTTGGCATAGCTACCAGGACTCAGTGAATGGAAGGGAGAAACTGCTAGATTGGGAATGACTATGGTCGGATTTGATGCAGGAGGAAATCAAACGGAGCACCAGAGACAGTTCTTAATCCATGCATGATGAGGAGAACAGTGCCTTAGTGAGTAAGGCGAAGAAGTGGAAGGAGAAGGTTTCTATTTCCGAATCTAGTTATTCCAATGATGGGAAGAAGGTTGACAAATCAAAGGTGAGATGCTTTCATTGTCATGAGGTGGGCCATTATGTTGCAAATTGTCCACGGAGGAAATCCAAGAAGGGACCCGGGGAAGGATCTAAAGGTGAGGCACTTGCTTCACAGTTTGAGTTGTATTTCACACTCTTTGCATGCATGGTTTCATCCATGGTGGGAAGTGGTTGGTTTCTTGATAGTGAAGCTTCTTTCCACATGACCGGCGACAAGAGTTTGTACAGTACTTTGGAGGAGAAAGATCTCCAGATACTCATAGCAATGGGTAATGATGAGAAGTATAGTGTCTCAGGTGTAGGCATGATTATTTTTCAGAGGGAGCATGGATCTTGCCTTACCTTGACCGATGTCAAGTATGTACCAGGATTGAAGAGAAACTTGGTGTCGATCATGATGCTGGAAGACAGAGGCTATGATGTAGTCTTCAATAAGGGAAAGGTTTTCCTTAGACACATCATCACTAGACAGGTGAAGCAGATTGGTTCACGGGTCAAGAACCTGTATGCTCTTCAGGTTCAAGATGCATGTAAAGCCTTGAGAAGAAAGGTAACTGATGGAGATATAGTGGTTGAGAGGGACGGTATATTACCTCTCAACATGCAACACCAGAAGAAGTCTCAAACAATTATGGAGAGGCCATGATTAGTGCAACAGCTTCAGGAGGTTGTGGTGCAGCCACAATAGGGGAAATTGAGAGGAGATCGAATAGAGACATTTACTCATGCAGAGACCTCCAGTAGGGGGAAACTTCGAGCCAGGTGGGCTGAGGGATTACATGTAGCCATACCTCCAGGTAAGAGGTGGGGTGATATAGAGTGATCGTCCCAAGGAGGAGGGGCAAGATCCTTGAGGTACCCAATCTCTTGGATGAGACCTTGCTACGGGAACCCCGATGTGGAGTAGCAGGAACTGACTGATTGGGTAGAGATAGATGCGAATGGAGCGACAAAGAGAGCAACAGCGCAGGGAATCCCAGGAAAACTCATAGCTAGTAGGCTACAACAATGTGAGTGGCACAAGTGTTTTGCATAGTGTTATGTGGCACAGAGAGGTGTGCAATGGTGCGAGATGCATGGAGATGTTGTAGTAGCGCAAATGTCAGAGAGGGAGCACTTGTCAGTAGTAGATAGAGCTTTAGCATCAGAGTATGTTCCTAGCCCAACAGAGTGGTCAGTTGGGAGTGTTTTTGTTCCAAGTGTTGTTGGAGCAAGTGGACTGGGTAGATGTGTTGCGTGCAGAACATTCCAGAGTTACAGGATCGGGTTCGAGAGGAAGTCTTTCTTGTTGAGAGGGAGTGTTGAAAAATGTGCAACAAGAAATGTTAAATTTAGAAAGTGGTAAAAATAGACCTGCTAAAAATGGCATGTCTAAAAATAGCAATTTGACCAGTGAGGTCATTGGCCACATTGGGTGAGAGGTGAAACTGCAAAAAATAGAAAGTTCTAAAAATAACATTTATGGGTCCCTTCCTATTTATAGCAATCCCTAGTCTAACTATAGGAAGTAAAAACGAATTTGTTCTTAACAATAGTTTAAAATATTAATTAATTAATCTCCATGAGTTAATTAATTATGGAAGATTAAACTAGAAGTCTTTGTGAGATCATGCAATTATTTTCTCTCTTGATTTAGGAATTTATCCCTTGATTTAAGGAGATAAGGTTCAGTTCTATAATGAGAGAATCAGTTGAATTAGTTCTAACTAGTCAAGTCCAGTTAGATTATTTTAACAAGTTGTTAAAATAATAAAATATAGTTTGTTAATGCTTGCATGCATGTGACAACTATTATTTTAGATAACTGAGGATTCACTCATGGATAACTGTTGCATGTCAGTTCTATCAGAGACCCAGTTGAGATAAAATGAGGGACAGTGGACTATCAGATGCTTCGATATTTCTAGTAAGTATTCCTTGCATGGAGAAGGATCTAGCTCTAAGAGAAATATCTATTATAGGATATTGGAGGACTTGTGGCCTATATATTGAGGCCTAGGTAGTCTATGATCTTCATATCTTCATAGTTCATTGAGAACTGAATTGCTTGAGAGCTAATTCTTTTTGTATTGTGAAGAGGATTTCCACTTGATTGATAATACATGGTTGGGGTTTTACGCTGCTGCTTTCCCCTAGATATATCTTGTGTTATGTGTGATTATCTCTCTTGATCATTTATGCATGTTTCTACTTGATGTTGCTCATGAATTCGATTATGCTTCCGCTTAATTTTTTGTAGAAGTAGTACAAGTATTATGCTTTAGGTCATTGCATATATCGGTTTGTTCTACAGGTGAAATTTATACACCCATCACCCCCTTACGATGGCATTCTCACACCTAATGGTTTGGGTAAGAAAAGAACTTTTGTCATCATATCTCAAGAGAACCCCAGTTCTATTTCGTTGCTAAGTCATGAAATCTTAATTTAAGTTAAATTTTGGCTTCCTACCCTACAATCTTCTGCTCTGTCATTCTGACCAATCTTGTGAACATAATCTCTCTCCATGAATCAAAAGTCTCCGTTGACTAGGATTTTGAACATTTTGAGTATAAGGTTCGCACAACTTATTCTATAAGTTCATGGCATCCTTCCTTTGAGCCGCAATAAGGCCATCCTACTATTTCTCTCCATGGCTCAGTCGCAGGCTTCCAATTGTTCATTGTGTTATGCCTTTGATGGAGAAGTTGATAACCCTCCCAGCTACTATCGTTATACAAAATTTCTTGACTAGCCTTTCTAGATATAGCTTTTCCTTAGGATTTTAGTATACCTCCAAATGTGTTCGAAAAGTTCACTGGGATACTCTTGATTTCCTAGGGTGATTTACGAAGTTATCCCTCTTGAGCTTGAGTGATTGGTTCTCCAGCAACTTCCTAGCATCTGATGTGGAGGGAATGCCACCATGGGAGGCATAGGCACTCCCATGTGCATTACCTACACAAACTTGGAATAGACTCTAGATAGGTTCCAATCTCGCCTGCCACATGCTAACAGTGTCAAACCTTGTGTCGGGCCTGCAAACAACTCCATGTCGATACACAAATCCATCAGGTGCCTTGTTCATCGCTTTATGATGCCAACAACAAATATACAACCTACTGAAAATGTAAGGCTGAAGGACATTATGGTAAATCTGGTGGCTTAACTGACACTAGTGAAAACTCCCTTGAAATTTAAATACGTGCTCACTCAGCAACACAACAACTTGTAACATGACTACAAATGACTTAGAAGCAAATACAAAGCTTGCTATGCATAGGGTCTCTATTTGTAATATTATATTAATAAATGGTTTCAAAACCCACTATGGTTCAAGCGTTGATCCAAGCTCTCATGGGTCAGTGCTACATTATGACCTCTTCTTACTTAACATGCAATTATTATGTTTTTATGTGCCAAATATTTCATGCCTATTTATAGAAATCGTTAGACAGATTTCACTTCCATGCTTATTACACATTCATCCATATATTCAGTTCATACACATACATCAATACAAATCACATAACACATCACAAAAGGAATGTAACACATATGTGTGTTTGATTAGCACAATGTAGTCCTTAAGTTCAAACCATTATCCATAACATAGTAACATCATTCATCAAAAGTTGAAAAATATACACATTTACTTATCTTGGAGTATGTAGGGAAAGAGAGTCTGGAAAAAGGACTCTCCACCCAACCTTAGATAGTTGTAGCTGCACTTACTTACAGTTGTCACCCCGAATCCATATTCCAAATTCTAGGGGGAGTTCTTGCTTCAGAGACTAACACACCAATCTACCACTATTTTCCAGACTCCAGAGAAATTCAGTCCTCAATCCCACCAACTAGAAGCTTCTTACTTGGTTGACACTAGCATTCTAGAGGTGCCCAACCTTACCCCTAGGTGCTCACATAGTGATTCACCTCCTTCTAGGGAGTCTAGAATCCACTATGCCATATGGGAATTAACCATTGATCTTCATTCTAGTCTTCCTCAGCTTCTACTTCAGGATGGTCTCTAGCCACACTATTACATAGCTTTAGAGGACCCATGATTTTACAGGGCTCTAGAGACCTCTGTCTCAACCTAGAACCTCTAGGGACCCAAGCTATTACAGGGCTCTAGGGATTCTATCTCAAACCACAACCTCTAGGGACCCAAGATGTTAGAGGGCTCCAGAGACTAGCAACTCAACCAACAACCTCCAAGGATCAAGAACCAATCCCCTTCTCTTATCTTCTCTTTGGTGCTGTCTACAGAGAGCTCATGTTGGACTCTTCCCTTTTTCTCCTCCACTACACTTTGTCTATCGTTCTCCTCCCATTCCTCTAAATCCCCATCTTTCTTTTTCTCTTTCTCCCCCTTTTCTCTTTCATTCTTAGCCTTTTTCTTAGTATCTTCCTTGACCACCATTACTATTGTGTCCTTCATGGCCTATCATGCATCATCCCTTCATAAATTCCTATCCTTTCTTTCTTGTGGTTGCTTCCCAAGAAGCATGGGCCTACATACCTATTTTTTCTACTCATTTAATCTTAGGATCTCTTTTCTTCAATTCCTACACTGCCCAGTATTTAATGGTTATCTTGTGTTTCAAGTTTATCTCTTGCATAAGAAGCCATGACATCCAAAACAAGTGACTCCCTTCCTAGATCTATAATCTGTGTCCCCTTACTTAGTCCCCATTTTGATTTCAATTATTCGTACAATGTTGTCAATTCTTTTAACATTCCATTTGCATGAGAAATTCGGGTGGGGCTGTCACAGTCCGCTCTCCCTTAAGGGAACGTCATCCTTGGTGTTCAATTTTCCATGTACAACCATAGGACCAAAATGCAACAAATATTGTTTTGTGGAGCTTTATAAACACATATGTATACATTATTTGCAATTATAAATACTTGTTTTAACCATCAAACAAGAAAGAATAACTAACTTTCATTGCATCAACCATTTCCCATGTGGCCTCCTTTTGTCCAAATTGCTTCCACTATACCTTGATCGTCTCTATAGCTCTGTTCCAGAGTATGAGACTCCTCCAGTCCAAAATTCAAATTAGTTCTAGTTTGAACTCTCCATCTAGTTCCACCTATAGCACAAACTAATCAATCACATTATTAGAATCCTGTACATCCTTTTTAAGTAAAGAAACATGAAAAACATCATGAATTATAACTAATGGAGATAAGGCTAGTATATATAGTACCAATCCTATCCTTTCAAGTATTTCAAATGGCCCATAATATCATGTTGCCAAATTGGCACATGTCCCATCCCTTAGGGAACTCCTTTTGGACTTAGCTTTCAAATAAACATGTTCTCTGACCTGAAACTCCTTGTTGATCCTATGCTTATCCGCATAGCTCTTATGTATATCCTCTTCAGCCTTTATATTTTTCCTTATGATATAAACTTGTTGTTCCATATCCTTAAGCATATCAGGTTCTACATGAATTTTGTTCACTAGATCACTCCAGCTAATAGGAGTATTGCATTTCATGCCATATAATGCTTCAAAGGGGCTCATCCTTATGGATTCTTGGTGTCCATCATTGTATGGAAATTGCACAAGTGGAAGACACACTTCCCATTCCTAGGTTGATGCATCACATACATCCTTAACATGTACTCAAGGATCTAATTGGTCCTCTCAGTTATCCATTCTGTCTGTGGATGATAGGCAGTAAAAAATACAAATTTTTCCCCCAAGCCTACAAATAGTTCGTTCTAAAACCTGGAAGTAAATTTAGCATCTCTGTTGGACACTATATTCTTGGAGATTCCATGTAGCTTCATGATCGCTCTTATGAAAATTTGTGGTATTTCACTAGCAGAATGGGTGGATTTGACTGCCACAAAATGAGTTACCTTGTTAATCTTGTCCACCACTACCATGATTATGTTCTACTGCTTTGTTTTTTTGGATAGTCCCGTGATGAAATCCATAGATATTACCTCCCACTTCCATTTTGAAAGAGGGATAGGTTGTAGTAATCCTATCAGATGCTTACATTTGGCATTCACTTGCTAGAATTCCAAGCATTTTTCCATGAATTTTGCTACTTCTTTCTTTATGTTTGGCTAGTAGTAACATATTTTGATGGTTGTAAGGGTATTTTGATAACCTGGGTGTCCTGAGTAGGGATTAGTGTGGAATTATCTCATTACCAATCCTTTTATTTCATCACTTTTAGGCATGTAGATTCTACTTTTAAATTAGACTAAGTCGTCTTCATTATGGTGGTATTATCCATCCTCACTGCCTCATCACAGTCTCTCCTTACTCACTAGTATGCTTCATCCCATTGTCTAGCGTCTTTGATATTTTCATCGAGATCTGTCACATATGTGTTTACAATTTCCAAATGGTTCACTCGGATCCTCTGGCTCAACGCATCATCCACCTAGTTTTCCTTGCCCTTTATTTACTTAATATCGAAGTCTGATTCGTTGAGTGTGGCTAGCCATCTCGTTTTCCTAGAATTGAAATTTTGGTATCCAAATAGGTATTTGAGCCCACTATGATTTTTCATGAGCATGAACCTCCTACCAAGGAGATAGTGCCTCTACATTCTCAAAGAATGAATAATAACAACCAATTCTAGGTCATGCATCACATAATTTTCCTCATCTTTACTCAATTTTTTAGACTAATGGCACACAACTTGTCCTTCCTACATTAAGACTCCACTGAGTCCCTCCTTGCATGCATAGGTTGTTATCACCAAAAAATGATCACCTAGCCATTTCTAACTAGGTGGAACGAAATACACCATGTAAGCCATTTTCTTATTTAAATAAAAAAAACCATGAGACTAATTAGATAAATCACTATTTATTTAATATTCCTTATTTATATTAATGGAATAATTGTTAAATCACTATTTAATAATTATTTAAATTTCACGTCATTTTAAATCCTCGTGAAATAATTAATAAATAATTTTATTTGTTAATTATTTCTAAATAAAGATATTTAACCATTTTAAATATATTTTCCCTCTACAATAAATACAAAAAGTATTCCAAGCAGATATATCTTGATTTCGTTAATATTACTTTATTATTCTCTATTTTTTATATTAACTCTATACTTTGTTATAAATAGGAGGGTTTTCCATTCATTCTTCACCATGATCATAATCATCATCACCATTATCGCCATTTTTTTTGAGCTCCCATTTGAGTTCTCCACATTTTGTCTAGGGTTTTCACATATTACGAGAGAAGATCATTTTTAGAAGCATCAAGGAAATCAAAGGACCCATCCCACGGAGGTGGACTTACATTAGATCTCCTATACCAGTTGTTTCTAATAAATAATTTATTTAATTAAAGTCTTTCCATTTGGGTTATTTCGTTGGATATATTTACTGTTGCTTTCTATTCTAGATCTTCTATACTTTGGTTGCAAGATTTCCATTTTTATTGTAGATCATAATTGAAAGTAGTCATCAACTTGTTGTTAGGGTCACTTGTCACCTAGTCACTTAAGAGAAGTATCTTTGGTGCACCTTCCAAGAAATTTCACACTAACATCAATACATACTATGAAATCCTTGTGGGGATTTGTAATTCTCTGCACTGGTGGGAAATTACTTTAATTGTTCAAATTTTTTTGCACACTATGCGATCCACTCAAATCTCTTCCCTTTTCTATACAAGTCTATAATGGGATGGCCCATTTTGGAGAAATTTTGAATAAATCTCTTGTAATATCCTGCCAATCCCATGAATGATCTGATCTTGTCTACATTATTTGGAGTTGGCCACTCCATTATGGCTTTGACTTTTTCGAATCAACTAATACAACTTTATTGGATATGGTGTGCCCTATGTAGTGTATCTGTGTTTGGAAGAAGTCACACTTATCAAGATTTGCATAAATCTTGTGCTCTCTCAACAATTGTAACACAACCGCTATATGCCGCTCATTCTCTTCTTCCATTTCCAAATAGATCAATATGTTGTCCAAAATTACAATGAGAAACTTATCCAAGTATGATTGTGACACCACTTTCATCACACACATGAATGTGACAAGAGCATTAGTAAGCCTGAAGGGTACCAATACGAGTTCGTAGTTCCCATATCTTGCTCTGAAAGCAACCTTATGAATGTCCTTCTCCTTGATTCTTTCTTGATGCTAGTTTGACCTCAAGTTAATTTTGGAGAACATTTTGGCTCCCCTTAATTGTTCAAAGAGATCATGAATCCTTGGTAATGAGTACCTTTTCTTAATGGTTACCTTGTTTAGTTTTTTATAATCGATGCATAATCTCAGGGTCTTATCTTTCTTTTTCACATATAATATAAGTGCTCCCCAAGAGCACACACTTGGCCTTATGTACTCTGTGTCCAACATTTATTTCAACTATGATTTCAGGTCAACTAACTAAGGGCTTCTCATTCTATATGGGGCCTTAGATGCTAGTTCTGCTCTAGGTATCATCTTGCTAGAGAAATCTATCACTCTATGAGGGTGAAATATAGGAACCTCTACTGGAAAGACATTTGCATACTGTTGCGAGACAAGGTACCTTTGGAGCAACTCAACTTCCTCATTCTCTATTAATCTATCGACTCCCTCATATTTCGAAACGTGTACTGTGCACAACGCACATCCCTTCTTGCAACTATGTTTGGCTTGCATGGGAGTGATCAACCTTACTGATATGGGATTTTTCGTTCCTTGTAATACTCTCTTATTTCCTTGTTGATCTAAATATTCTATTGTTTTTTTCATAGAAATCTACCTTGGTACAGTGTGCAAATAACCAGTCCATGCCCAACAATATGCCATACCCACCCAATGGAAGTACATTTAAGTGAGTTTTTTTGGTCATGCCACTAAGTTCCAATGCACATGACTTCACCCATTGGCTTATCCTTATCCTTATCACTATTACCAATTGAACTAGAAAGGGTTATCAATGCAATTCCTTGTACAATTTTCACTTTTTAACAAGCTCTGGGCTAACATAGCTATAATTAGAACCTAGATAAATCAATATAGAAACAACTTGCTCTTGTAGCTTACCTTTCCTCTAAATGATGGATGCCTAGTGATATTCTTGGTGGTTGCCTAATGTTGCATAAACCCTTTGTATACTCTAGGCTACTTCACCCACTGTGCTCACCTCCTAACCACTATAGATTTTGGGACCAACCTCCTCTTGATGAGGACAATCACTTCTCTTGTGGTTCTGTTTTCGCTACTACAACACCCTAAAAAAAATTCACTACATTCAAATTTTCTAGCTTAATAACACCATCATATCTAATGTATCACCCTAATCATCAAATGTCCTCTCATGCTATTCTATGTGTCTCAAGTGTTCTTGAGTGGCATCGAGTGTCATCACATTGATTAGAACATCTTTAGGTGTATTTCATGGTCATAACATCTTTATTGTTGTAAAACGACACTTTTGGTTCATAGTCGCACAAAATTCACTCATGGTACTTGGGGAATATGTAAAAAGTGGAATTTTTATGTATATTTATCATTGTTAAGGCTTGTATAAGTTTTATCGATGAGTTGGTATGTGTCACACATGGTTTTATGTATAAAACACATCTTGTTCTCCCCTTTTCATATATCATAGACTTAGACAAATATTTTGTTTCAAAGAAAACCCATTGAGGTCGAGAGCACATGAGTGCACTCTGAAGCCTTGATTGGTGATACTTTGTTGTTTGAAAGTGCACAATGCACCCTCCACGAGCACAAAGTTCACTCCTTAATTTATCTCCCTCCTTTTTCTAAACTCTCCCCTTCAAAAACCAAGGCTTCCTTTAAGCACACTCCTTTGACCTGAAGGAATGCGCCCTCCTTGAGAGCACTCCTTCGACCTGAAGGAATGCACCTTCTTTAAGAGTACTCCTTCGACCTAAAGGAAAATGCTTTCCTTGAGTGCACTTCTTCAACCTAAAGGAATGTGCCCTCCATGAGAGCACTACTTTGACTTGAAGGAATGCACCCTCCTTGAGCGCACTCCTTTGACTTGAAGGAACGTGCCCTCATTGAGAGCACTCCTTCAACTCAAAGGAATGTTTCCTCCTTGAGCACATGAGCACACTCTAAAGGCATGAATATTTCCCCTTCAGCCTTTGGACTTTCGCTATGCACCCTCCTAGCCCTATTGAGCACATGAGCACACTCATAAACTTCCGTCAGATATTCCTAAATTTAATAGAAATCCGGGTGAAGATCCGTCGAATCATGCGATGACATGTCATCTATGGTGTTCATCAAACACCCTAAGCGATGATTCGATTAGGCTTCGCCTTTTTCAGAGGACGTTAACTGGTCCAGCAGCAAAATGGTATATCGAGTTACCCAAAGCTTCGTTTGATAACTTCAGTACCCTAGCCACAACCTTTTTAACCCATTTTTAGTTACCCATAAGGTACGAAATGGGAACAGAACTTCTTACCAATTTCAAACAAACAACGGCCACTCACATATCCGATCATATTCATGAATGGCGACGTCGTCGTAGAAAGGTAAAAACGTATGTTCCTGATCAGCTTTTAGCTTAATGGTTTATTAAGTCATTATTACCTTCCATTACAGAAGGTGTGGAAAAAGGAGGAGTCGTCATTGAAGAGCAAGTTATTGCTCGTGCGCAATATTTAGACTTGATTTATACTCAGTATGGCATGCTCTACAATAAAATCCCTGACGCTCCCACACTGGAATTTTCCATCCCTCCTCCTCCTAAATCAAACAATGACTCTCATGCCAGCGATGGCGTGATTGGTACGACAGACACGAAATCGACAAAGGCTACATCTAAAAAGGCCCGTAAGATTTCCAGTCAAAATGCGAAAGAAGAACTTCTCACCTCGGAAGTAAATGCCATCTCGACTGATAAAGGCAAAGAAACCAAGCAACCAGGAGGCAAGAAGAAAAACAAAGGGAAGAAGAATAAGCAGGAGGAATCATCACCTGAAAATTCTTCAGTAAACCCTCCTGGAGATAGGAAACCAAAAAATCCATGCTTAATATGTGATGAGGATCATTGGACAAAAAATTGTCCACATAAAGCTGAGCTTAAAATATTCTTCAAGAATTCAAAAACCTCGGCGGTATTAACTGATCCGTTTCCAAATCTAGGGACAAATCTGGTTGCTAGTGAAAATGCTTCCCCATCCCAAGTACTAATGTTGTCGGTTTCGAAACATCAAAATGATGCTTTGATATCAACAAGGAACAAAGATTACGGGAATCCACAGCTGTTGAACAACAGGGATAAAGATCAACCTAGTAGTTCGACCACAACTTCAACAGAAGTTGCGCCGCCCATCATTCCAAAGCTAACGATAAAACCGCCAAAGGGAGTAGTACACAAGTCGACATTTAATCCTCGTGCTAGAGTAGCACAACATTATAATATAGTGGAAGATCTGGCCCAATCACCATCCGCTATGTCAACACTTGAGGTACTACAAAATTGCCCATCCCAAAAGTAGGCTTTATTATCAGCTATAGGTGGGATAGACCCAAAGGATTCTAATCTTGTGTCCTTTAATCACAAAGGATACGATCCTCAGTTACCATCTCAACTAGCTTTCCTCAACAAAATTGTTCACCGAACAATTATTGATGAGGGGGCATCTACATGTATTATGTCGATGAGTTGCTGGAAAACTTTAGGATCTCCAACACGATCTTCGACAACATTAGAAGCATTTGATGGACGAACGTATACCCCATATGGTCTTCTAAGTAACTTTCAAGTTGAACTAGGAGGTAAAATAGTAGAAATAGATGTCGAAGTAATCGACGGAAACCTCGATTACAACATCATACTAGGAAGACCAGGGATATATGCTATGGCTGCGATTGTGTCAACCTACTTTAGGAAGATTGCATTTCCTTTTCAAGGAGGAATTACAATCGTCGACCAACAAACGTTTCTCCCCAATAGTTCCCAAGTTACGGGAAGCATTCCGATGATCCATGGAAGCCCCCATACGCTTCAAAATATCAGAGTAGGCCTACTAAAAGACCCTATATTAATGGGGACTTTTTCCCTCCCAGCTCCAATCAATCTGGCGGAAGTGGCGATGGTAGGAACTTGCAATATGATATCTTCGATTCAGAAGATCTCAGAAAACGATATTAGCATGGATCATCCGCAGGTATTGCCTCCAAGCCCAATATAAATATTGTAGCAATCAATGTTTTCGACATGGGAGTCAGACTCGAATCAACGCTCATCAAGCGTTTGGATAGATAGGTCTAAGGAATATGGCACCCCTTCAGATCCTTGGTCACAAGTGCATTACACTGACGAAGGAATTGTTCAGTCAATGATAACTAACGGGGTGCTATGGGAAGACTACCACCATCGTTCCCATCTTCCAGATTGTCAAGAAGATACTCCTGATGACCTTCATCATCCTTCAGTTTCTGATTTCCTATCAAATACTGTAAACACGGTGGATTCCGAATGAAACTTGTCCAATATTGAAGAGACTATGGCCATAAATATCTCGACCAAAACGGATGTTGTAGAGAATATTTATGTTGGCAAATGTTGTTCTCCTTCAGAACTAGAAAAATATAACGCTCTTTTTCGCGAATTCAGAGATGTCTTTGCTTGTTCATATGATGAAATGCCAGGCATCGACTCGAGTATAGTTGAACACGAAATCAAGATGTATCCAGATGTCAAACTAGTATGACAACGGCTACGGCAGGTGCACCCCAAGAAAGCCACTGCCATCAAGGTAGAAGTTGAAAAGCTTCTCCATGCTGGTTTCGTTTACCCGGTTCCTCTAACCGATTGGGTATTGAACATTGCTCCTGTGATGAAAAAACAAGGAACGATCAGAGTGTGCGTCGATTATAGGGATGTAAATCAAGCTTGTCCAAAAGACAGCTACCCTACACCCTTTATTGACCAGATAATTGATGAATGTGCCGGATGTGAAATCTTTTCATTCATGGATGGATTCTCCGGGTATAATCAAATAAATATCCGCCCACGGGACTAGCCAAAGACTGCATTTATTTGTCCGTGGGGCACATTTGCATATCGCAAATTACACTTTGGTTTAAAGAACGCAGGGGCAACATTTCAGAGGGAAATGAATTATGCCTTCCATGACATCAAAAACATCGTTCAACCATATCTCGATGACCTTCTGGCTCATTCGCGAAAGCGGACCGATCATCCGCAGCATTTGAGAGCGATATTTCTACGTTTCCGACACTATAAGATACGACTCGATCCACAAAAATGTGTGTTCTGTGTCAGTTCTGGGCATTTACCTAGCTTTGTAGTCTCAAAGGACGGGATTCGTCTCGACCCATGTAAGGTTCAGGCAGTCATAAATTTGCCTCCACCTTCAAATTTGCTTCAGATTCAGAAACTCCAAGGGAAAGCAAACTTTCTGAGGAGGTTCATTCCAAATTACGCCGAACTTGCTAAAGGTTATACACATCTATTGAAAAAGGAAGTGCCCTTCATCTGGGATCAGGTCATGCAAGCTTCCTTTGATGCTTTAAAAGAATCCCTAATGAAAGCATCATTAATGTACACTCCCGATTATCAAAAAGACTTTAACCTGTATCTGGCTGCAGCGGATACAACCATCGCAATGGTTTTAGTTCAAGAAGACAACGAAATTGAACATCCTATATATTATTTAAGTAGGAACTTAAATGATACAGAAAGCAAATATTCCTATGTTGAAAAGCTGGCACTTGCAGCTGTTCAAGCGATACAGAGATTTCGACATTATGTCCTCTTTCGAAAAACTACCATTCTGTCAGATTGCAACCCCATGACTTATATATTTTCGTGACAGTTGCTGGGGGGAAAATATTCAAAATGGATAGCAATTCTTCAAGAGTTTGATCTGGAATTTGTAAAATCCAAGTCAAAGAAATCCCTGGTTTTCGCGGAATTACTATGCGATCTCCCATCGTCGTCCAACGATGAAACATCAGAAGAAACAATCGTGGATGAATCTTTGTTTCTGATATCTTCAAGCAATCCGTGGTATGGAGATATAATCATCTATCTCCAAACCCAAAAATATAGGCCTAATACCTCCCGCTCAGAACAAAAACGTATTCGATACCAATCAAAAGACTACATGATCGTCGGTGATACACTTTACCGTCGTGGTGTCGATACAGTTCTGAGGAGGTGCCTCACCCATGAGGAGGCCAAAAAAGTCCTGAATGATTGCCATTCAGGCGCGTGTGGGGGGCATCAATCTGGTTATGCTACGGTGAAAAAAAATTTACGAGTAGGATACTTCTGGCCAACAATGTTCAAAGATTGCACAACCGCAGTCAGAAGTTGCCATGCCTGTCAAATTTTCGATAGCAAAACTAGAAGACCACCTGCACCTCTGCAGCCAATAGTTGTTGTAGGGCCATTCGCCAAATGGGGCATTGATTTCATGACATGTAACCCCACCTCAACCAGGGGGCATGGGTATATCATAGTCGCAGTGGACTATTTTACCAAATGGGGCGAGGCGATGCCTACATTAGATAACACTGGTGAAACAGCTGCCATTTTCTTTTTCAATCATGTAGTCACCAGATTCAGCGTTCCACAAGCTATAGTCACAGATCATGGATCACATTTTCGCAATCACAAGATGACCGAATTGGCTGCCAAATTAGGGTTGTCTCACGATGGCTCTACTCCATATTACCCGCAGGCCAATGGACAAGTTGAAGCAATCAACAAGGTCCTCAAACGCATGCTGCAAAGGATGATTGGAGTCCACAAAAGGAGTCGGCACCTGATCCTGTACTCGGCCTTGTGGCCATACCAAACATCGGTAAGGAATGCGACCGGGTTTACACCCTTCCAACTGGTGTATGGCCTAGAAGCAATCTTACCAGTTCAGTGTGAAATCTCGTCCCTCAAACTCGCAATCGACCTTCTCCCCAGAACTTCAGAAGAGGAGGCTCGCTTCTTGGAACTAATCCAATTGGATGAAACCTGTCGTGATGCCGCTTTGGCTAACGAAGCCCATAAGAAACGAGTCAAGGCGCAGTTCGACAAGAATGTCAAACCCCGTGTCTTCTCAGAAGGTGACTTGGTCTTACTTTACGACCAGGAATCCGATAAATTGGGAGTAGGTAAGTTCAAGTCTTTGTGAATGGGCCCCTATATTGTTAAGCGTGTATTAGCAAAAGGATCCTACGAGTTAATGGATTACGATGGGATTCCACTGGCGCAACCCCGTAAGGGGTTGTACCTTAAGTGTTACTACGCATGATTCAGTGTAGTAACCCCTATGCTTTTGTTACATTTTTGTTTTCACTAAGGGTAATCGTTTTGTTAAAGTAATCTACTTTTTACATTTGTTTCAGATTTCGAACCTATTGGAATCATTTGTTGGATATGCTGACGGAGAGATTCGTAGTTCGCGGAACCTATCTTCTCCGGCCTGGGCCATTTTTGATCCAAGCAGCGAGTTAGTAAGTTTCAGAGGGGTATGTATTGGTCGGTTAACAAATAACATCGCTGAATAGAGCGCGTTGATAGAAATTCTCTCTGATGCCATCACACATGGCATACGCCAACTTGTTGTCAGGCTAGACTCACAGCTCGTCATACTACAACTCACTGGTATCTACTTCGTCTGAAATCCAGCTATCTATCGCATGTTCCTAAGGGTCAAGATTTTGGAAGGCAATTTGATTTTATTCAATATCAGCATATTTCCAGAAACTTAAACACATTAACAGACTAATTGGTAAATTATGTGTTAGATAGACATTTGAAACATTTATAAAAAGAAGCATTTCATCAATATTTGCATTCGGATCATGTAACTTAACCAAAATAAAACTCCGAAAATAAAAAATATATATATAACTGTTTATGGTTTACACATAATGTTCTATAACCAAGACAAAATTGGTCAAATGACCCAAAACTCAAAACGCTAGGGGGCACCCTAATCTAATGGTGCTGGTGATAACAAGTCACCGCCTGTGCAATCATGCGTAAGGGCCTAGTCCATCGACTTGGCACGCCAGTAGTATGTCGCTGCAACCTCAGAGGGAGCTCGTCAGTCCTCACATCTGGAATACCGAGAGTGAGGCCCTCGACCTGATCCTGTAATGCTGAAAGAGTCTCGGCCACATCGAGGTCGCGAAGGATAGCCCTTCCCATAGCCTCTCCTGCTGGAGCGGCAGCTAGCACTCTCAGGCGTACTACTAGCCAAACTGGTCCAACATTTGCATGAGCACATGAGTTCTGATTAGTCTTGATAGAATAAAGCACAAGAAAATTATAAAGAGAAACAATGAATAGAGATATGGTCAAAAATTTTACCAATAGCGCCCCACTGCTCGCCAGCCGGCAGTACCAAATCTGGGTCACCCCGGAAATCCATACCAGCATATGGATACTCGGAAAAAACCATCTCCTGATGATCGAACCACCCGAAGAAGTTGTCAAGAAAGGAAACCTGAGACTGACCAACATGTTTTGACATATGGTCGACCCATCTCTGCATCTGTGGCTCAATCGGTGGAGGTAAACCAAGTGAAATATACTACGGCTGCATCAGCGGAACCTTTTCCAAGGCAAAAGCGGTCAAAATAGAACCATATCCAAAGTTCTTCAATATTCCATTTTTCACCTTGGTCAATTGTTCTTTCATCACAAAGAGTACTGCGTCACACCAGTTGAATACCTTTGGTTCAAGGCATTCTAAGGCATACTGCATATAAGACCGGTTGGCCACATGAAGAGCCGCACTACCAGCTATTCTAGCAAAAGTGAACAGAATGGTCCTCAAGGGCCTATCAGTGACATCTCGGATATTGATCTTGTCGTCCTTACTCAATTAAGATCCCTCTCTGCAATACTTGTGAATGTAATCTCTCACAGATTCACCCCCACGGGCCGAACCTGATAATGAGATAGGGGCACCCTGCCTCGATAAGCCAGTCAAAAAATAGATGTCCACGACAGTCAAGGGGATAGATTTTCCCCTAATATGGAACACCTGGCTGGTAGGATCCCAGGCATTGAGAAAATACTACAACAAGTTGATTTGTTTCCTCATGCTAGAGATGCGGAAAAACTTGAACAGGCCACAGTTCCGCAGTGCATTTACCATAACCGAAACATGTAAATCAAGCATTTCCTCTTCCTCATGCTCACGTTCTTGCCATGTAACAGTCATTTTTCTGCAATGAATATCTGAAAACAAACAAGAGAAGAGTTAGATCCTGATTTGGTAAAAAACAGGCAAAAATTTCCATGGAAAACTGTGCACAAATTCCCTCCTTGCACCCATCACACCCCCAGCAGTGTTCTGGGTGCGTTGCATGCTAACTGGCCAATGGTCAGGCCAACATGCAACGCACCTTTCGATATAGAAAGGGTGTGATGGAGCTAGGGCGAGTTTTCCAAACCCCAGAGGCTCAGAAAAACCAGAAAACATGCTCAGAATGCAAAAATGGAAAGGATGAAATGAAAGAGCTCAGGTTTAGCTCCTACCTGGTCCAGACGGCGCCAAGAATCGTCCACAGAATCTCCCAGAATCAGCTAGTGAAAATCAAGGGGGAAAGCACCTCCAAAGCTCCAACAAACCAAAGTTCAAATGAAATGGTAAAATGAGAGGTAAAATCACTTTTAAATTACTTTTTACGTAATTCAAGTAAAATATTAGTGTCTTAACTCATTTTTCAAACATATATTGTTCATTTCTAACTAGTTTGATGAAGCAATTGAGCAGGCAGTACAACCTTTGAGGGAACAAAGTTATTAATGGTAAAATCAAGAAAATCAATGACCATTATATCGAGTAGTTTTAACGCGGAATTCAAGCTCGTTAAAAAATAAACATAAGCAATGAGAAAATTTTCCCCCAGCGTTTAAGCTCATTAAAAAATGAACCATTTTCCGGTAAATAACCATCGAGAATGTATTATCATCAACCTTTGAAGCCTTGGTCGTGTTCTCATCATCACCTCCACTCTGTATTGGCCGATCATTCACCTCCACTTGATTGTTTACCCTTTTTGAGGAATAGCTGCAAAGAGTGATCCTATTAGCCATCCTTGTGACACTGCCATGATCGGAAAATTCCAAACCTTACCTGGAATCAGCTGCTACCCGAATCTATCACGTGTTCCTCAAAAAACGAGTCTCCTTTAAGCTCTTTTCAACTAACTCGTAAAATATGAAAATATTGTCGAGCCATTGGCCTCTCCAGCTCGTTAAAGTGACCGGAAGTGCTATCCCTCCTTTAGATTTTAATCTTTTTGGACCTGAGGGATTATTACACAAAAAGATCGAGCGCTTGTTTTGTTCGGCTCGTTAAAATTACCGAAAATTCATCCCTTTTGTATTATTTTATACTTTTTCGGACTTAAGGGATTAGATGACGAAAAAGAATTTTTGGAGTTTCCTTTACGTCCATTTTTAGACTCTCTAAAATTGAAAAGGACCGAGTTATCTTTGTCGTTAAACTCGTTAAAACCAAATAGCGACAAACTTGTCCATAACAGACAAGAACGAGTTTCACTATCGCTAGGCTCATTAAAACATAGCGATGGGTTTGCCCGAAGGGAAAATTATAGAACAGGCATATGTTATCCTCCTCAAGCTTGAAAAAAATAAAGAGGTACTGGTCAGCAATGACTGGGGAAAAATTGGGAAGAAAACTTGAAGAAACTTTGTTGGTAGCAAGTCGCTCTTGAACATGACACTTTCACTCCGTATCCGAGTCGGGTTGGGTTGTTCCATTCACTGGTCACATCACCATGGTTCCGTCACACCATCCATATTTGGGGTTAATGCTACCAATCCATCATGTCAATGTCGCTGATATGTTCAAGAGAAGTTGCTCAGAGAATTCGCCTGTGTCTCACCCACTGCGATACATTCACGCTCCATTCTTTCATGACCGCCACCCTAAACCTTATATCACCAGATCGTTTTCACCTCCATTAAAATCATTTGCTCCGTTTCGTGTCATTGATGTGGGATTCACTAAGGCCCTCCTATGACGGATTTCTTCTTGTTAACATCAGCTCATTATACAAGAAGTTGGTCTAGGAACAACCCTTTCAGTACTTTGAAGCTTGCATGCATCAATGGAAATTTTCTCACTTCCGGCGACAGGTTTACATCAATGGCCTGCGACCAAAAGATTTTGCTTGGTGTTCAACACCAAGTCCCTTATTCACACCACGTGAATTTTACTATAGTACCTTGAGGGTCATCATCATTATCAGTGATTCCTCTCGCACATGTTAACAGCTTACGTCATTGGCTGGTAATCAGGCGATGTCTTTCCATGTTCGACTCCAGAACATCTCTCACATGGATCGACTTGTACTTTGAGTGAAGATCAAACGAGATTGAAGACCCCAGATCTAGTTTCATCCATCTGGGCTGCGATATATATTCAAGAAAAATAAAGACATCAAATGTAAATCACTGTTGCACAGATAATCATCCAACCTAAGGGATGATGGCTCTACCAAAATCATCAGTCTACACTCAGACGATTGTCAGTCTCATGTACATGAAAATGAATTTATAAAGCTGAGCATGGGAATGCCCGCCTCAGCTAGATCATGAAAATATTATGAAGATAATGTATTGTATTGTATCTTATTACAGGTCACCTTCCAGCTTGAAAAAACTTCGGATCCTCATGATAAGGCATTTCACCCGACATCAAAAGATTAACGACCTCATGCTTTAGGGGGCAACTGTTATAGACATTTTTGGGCACTGCAACACCAATCATAAATGTCCATAAAGCAAGGGCTCCTAAGTCCCTAAAGGTGTTGTTCCAACCCCTAAAAGAACAAGGTCAACTGATTACAGCATCTCCCAGAAGTTCTCCATGAAAAACTACTCAGAACTGATCAAAACTGCACCATTTCACCTGCTCCATGGTCAAAGTGTGTTGCATCCCACCTAGATACACACAGCAAGTGCGATGCATGTTGAAAATCCCTTCTATGGGGTGTGATGGGCGAGAGTGGACAAATGGCAGGGTCAATCCACAAGGTGGAGGAGCATGGAATCTTCCAGAAACTTCTCCTGTGACACTTGCCTCTCTGCATTCGCCCAGGGATGAGTAAGAGATCATCAATCTCCAAGTGGAATCAAGAACTATCATAGAGAGGACACTAATGACTCACCTCCCTTGCAAACATCTATATATGGATCCCTCATCCCAGAGATCCAGAGGCTTGAATTTTGTATCTTGTAAGGAAGTTTTGTTGGTTGCTTGGTGCAATATCATAGTGTTGGGTGATCTAAGCTTTTCATGAGGTGAAGAAGGGCTTTCTTGCTGAGAGGATGATGCTGGGTCAGAACAATTGGTTGTAATCCTCTTTGCTCTTTCTTGATTATCAATAAAGCTATTCAAGTTTTCCTCCACATTCTTGTATGATTGATGTTATATGCATTTGTGTGGTCAATATATATCTGGTCCTATATTGTTTATGATAATAGATCTATGTTCTTGGATAGTGTTATGCTGCTTTGATTCTACAGGTGCTCTTTGAAGCTGGGTAGACGAGGAAGCAAGTGGCGAAGACCTATCAGAAGGGAGAGGAATCGAGCAAGGAACCAAGCGCAAGATAGAGGTTGGTCTCCTTATTCCCCTCTTATCTATTTCTCATAAAGGAAAACGAAAGTAGTTTTTAGTTTGTTTGTTTCTAAGGTAGCTACCAGCCTTAGTGGGACTAGCAGCTCTACATAGACACTAGTTTTCCTGATAACACTACGCTAAGACCTGAGAACACTTAGACTCCAATGCTTAACTCCTTACTTCATTCTCCGCTATCCACTACTTAGAGCTTACTTACCTAGCTCCATTTTATACAATCCCATGGTCTGCTTACCATGGTTGGATCTTTACATTTGACTTTACACTTTACAAAATAAGGGTGGACAACCCTTTATGACTCTTGACACCTTCGTGCTCTGCGACCACAAAATGTGGAGACTTTATAACTTTATTAAAAAATTGTCCCATAACATGCACTTTTAGCCCCAAAACTATCCTTGGGGGAAGTCGTTCCAAAAAATCCCCCAACACAAACATGGCGACTCGCCCTCTAGTCACTCTACGGGTATGATGGCAACATGACCTCTCATCTCAACCTGTATGACGGCAACCTTGGCAGTGCACTGTGCGGCCACCTGCTTCACTTCTTCAACCAACTACACTATTGCTGGCCTTGAACTGTCACCCTGAAGCTTCTGCTGAGTCGCTTGCGGATTAGCAAGCTTGCCTTCAATGGATTCCATTGTTGAAAAGTGTGCAACAAGAAATGCTTGTTGAGAGTGCAACAAGATGATGGAGCTTAGTGAAAAGAGTCGCCTTCACTAAGTGGGCCCGCAGGCTATTTTTGGCGCAAGTATATTTTTAGACTATGTCTATTTTTAGACATATGGATCATGTCTATGGATTGCAGGTTGTTGTTTATGGATGATTGGTCAAGTTGGGAAAAATAGATGCACTTCTATTTTTGATGGAAGTGTGAGTGATCAAAGTCTATTTTTAGACTGGCTGTCAAAAATAGAAAAGTCAAATATTATTGTCTCATAATAATATTTGGACTATAAACTTGATCTTATTCGCTTGGAGCACTTCAGGATGAGCTACGGATGTGGTACATGTAGATCCCAGAGGGATATACATGATTACCTATGGGATGACTAATATTTGCATGCAGGACATTAGTTAGAACTCAAGTGAGTTGAGTTTAGTGGACTGGAGGTGCAGTTGATGGAGTTGTGTTCAGTTTAGCTTTGTTAAACTGGTTGTATTTAGTCTAACTGATCAATAGACTAGAGATGAGTTGGGTGAATTAGTTATTAATTAATTCACAAGTTATTAACTCATAATACAACTATAGAATACATCAGTTAACTCAGTTGCATGTCAGTGCATGTGCAGTTCAATAGGGACAGGTGGTAGAGAATCAGATTGCTATCAGTTGTGACTATAGTTGTGCACCAGATCTTGCACAATCAAGGGATTGAGTATGCCAATGAGTTTTCTCACGTATTTTCCCAGTATTGTAGCCTTTGCTCACGTCCAACAAAGTGTGAGTGATTATTTTGAGGTGAAATATGAGTTTGGGAAGTCATTCTCATCAGTTCTTGAGCAGGTATTGAGCAGTGGAGGCAGGCAAGCAGTGGAATAGATTTGGAGATCAGATCTGAGCTGTATTGTGTGTAACAGGTGGAGATACTTGTGAGAAGTATTATGCTGTGTATTGTTACATGATTCAATCAATATAATAAACAGATAGTGTGGGTTTTTTAGCGAGATGCTTTCCCCGTGATACATACTGTGTTAATGAGTTTGATTGATGCTTCTATGTGTGCCTGTGAATGTTTCTGCTTCTGTAAATTGATGATCAACGTAGAGGAGATTATGTATTATACATGTTCCGCTTATAATTGTATGATCAGGATAATCTCTGTGAATATGTGTTAAATTATTCAAAATTTTTACATGGTATCAGAGCAGCTTGATTTGTAGAAGAGATTTTTACAGGATATTAAGCAAGGATTGATCATCGGATCTACTATTCAGAAAGTGTTTACATTTTATTTCTTCAGGCAGAGTCTGTGATCGGGCCAGGTAGCCTCTGGATTCATCCTTCTTTTGGAAGGTGAGATATCCGGTGAATGCCCATACAGTCGATCTCTGTACAAGAAATAATTTGTTCTCACGAATTCTAGATAGGAAGCGGTTGAGTTTTGAGCTGGTGGGATTCGAATTTAATTCCAAAGAAAGAGATAAAACTCAGAAACATTAAGTGTGAGAATGGAGACAGTGTGCCCCAGTATCTCACGAAGTTCACCCAATGCCGGGATGTGCTGGGAAGTGTGGGGGTGACTGTCGGATGAGGATGGTGAGTCTAGCACTCCTTGACCTTCCTAAGATTTGGCATAGCTACCAGGACTCGGTGAATGGAAGGGAGAAACTGCCAAATTGGGAACGACTATGGTCGGATTTGATGCAGGAGGAGATTAGACGGAGCACCAGAGACGGTTCTTCATCCATGCAGGATGAGGAGAACTGTGCCTTAGCGAGTAAGGTGAAGAAGGGGAAGGAGAAGGTTTCTCTTTCCGAATCTTGTTCTTCCAATGATGGGAAGAAGGTTGACAAGGCGAAGGTGAGATGCTTTCGTTGTCATGAGTTGGGTCATTATGCTACTAATTGCCCAAAGAAGAAGTCCAAGAAGGGATCCGGGGAAGGATCTGAAGGTGAGGCACTTGCTTCACAGTTTGAGTTGGATTTCACACTCTTTGCATGCATGGTTTCATCCATGATGGGAAGTGGTTGGATTCTTGACAGTGGAGCTTCTTTCCACATGATCGGTGACAAAATTTTGTTTAGTACTTTGGAGGAGAAAGATCTCCAGATACTCATAGGGATGGGTAATGATGAGAAGTATAGTGTCTCAGGTGTAGGCACAGTTATTTTTCAGAGGGAGCATGGAGCTCGCCTTACCTTGACCGATGTCAAGTATGTACCAGGACTGAAGAGAAACTTGGTGTCAATCGCGATGTTGGAAGACAGAGGCTATGATGTGGTCTTTAGTAAGGGAAAGGTTTCCCTTAGACACATCATCACTAAACAGGTGAAGCAGATTGGTTCACGGGTCAAGAACCTGTATGCTCTTCAGGTTCAAGATGCATGCAAAGCCTTGAGCAACGAGGCAACTGATGGAGACTTGGTGGTTGAGAGGGAGCGTATATTACCTCTCAACATGCAGAGCCAAAAGAAGTCTCAGACGATTGTGGAGGAGCCACGAATGGTGCAGAAGCTTCAGGAGGTTGTGGAGCAGCCACAACAAGGAAAGCTGAGAGGAGATCGAGTAGAGACATCTACTCATCCAGAGACCTCCAGTAGGGGGAAACTTCGAGCCAGGTGGGCTGAGGGATCGCATGCAGCCATACCTCCAGGTAGGAGGTGGGGTGATGTGGATTGATCGTCCCAAGGAAGAGGGGTAGGATCCTTTAGGTACCCAACCTCTTGGATGAGACCTTGCTACGGGAGCCCCGACGTGTAGTAGCAGGAACTGACTGATTGGGCAGAGATAGATGCGGATGGAGCGGCAGAGAGAGCGACAGTGCAGGGAATCCCAGGACAGCACATAGCTAGCATGTTGTAGCAATGCGAGAGGCACAAGTGTTTTGCACAGTGCTAGGTGGCACAGAGAGGTGTGCAATGGTGCGAGATGCATGGAGATTTTGCAGTAGCGCAGATGTCAGAGAGGGAGCACTTGTCAACAGCAGGTAGAGCTTCAGCATCAGAGGATGTTTCTATCCCAACAGGGAGGTCAGTTGGGAGGTGCAGTGTGGATGCAATGCTGGGAGATAGAAACAGCAGCAACACGGATGCAGTCAGAGATCAAAGTGACAGAGGCTAGAGCAGTCAGATACTGAAGAGCATAGCGATGCAGAGTTTCAGTCGACAGAGGCAATAGCAGTCAAAGACTTTGATGACAGAGCAAGTGGACCGGCCAGATGTGTTGCATGGAGAACATTCCGGAGTTACAGGATCGGGTTTGAGAGGAAGCCTTTCTTGTTGAGAGGGAGTGTTGAAAAGTGTGCAACAAGAAATGCTTGTTGAGAGTGCAACAAGATGATGGAGCTTAGTGAAAAGAGTCGCCTTCACTAAGTGGGCCCACAGGCTATTTTTGGCGCAAGTCTATTTTTAGACTATGTCTATTTTTAGACATATGGATCATGTCTATGGATTGCAGGTTGCTGTTTATGGATGATTGGTCAAGTTGGGAAAAATAGATGGACTTCCATTTTTGATGGAAGTGTGAGTGATCACAGTGTGAGTGATCAAAGTCTATTTTTAGACTGGCTGTCAAAAATAGAAAAGTCAAATATTATTGTCTCATAATAATATTTGGACTATAAACTTGATCTTATTCTCTTGGAGCACTTCAGGATGAGCTACGGATGTGGTACATGCAGATCCCAGAGGGAAATACGTGGTTACCTATGGGATGACTAATATTTGCATGCAGGACTTCAGTTAGAACTCAAGTGAGTTGAGTTTAGTGGACAGGAGGTGCAGTTGATGGAGTTGTGTTCAGTTTAGCTTTGTTAAACTGGTTGTATTTAGTCTAACTGATCAATAGACTAGAGATGAGTTGGGTGAATTAGTTATTAATTAATTCACAAGTTATTAACTCATAATACAACTATAGAATACATCAGTTAACTCAGTTGCATGTCAGTGCATGTTCAGTTCAACAGGGACAGGTGGTGGAGAATCAGATTGCTATCAGTTGTGACTATAGTTGTGCACCAGATCTTGCACAATCAAGGGATTGAGTATGCCAATGAGTTTTCTCACGTATTTTCCCAGTATTGTAGCCTTTGCTCACGTCCAACAAAGTGTGAGTGATTATTTTGAGGTGAAATATGAGTTTGGGAAGTCATTATCATCAGTTCTTGAGCAGGTATTGAGCAGTGGAGGCAGGCAAGCAGTGGAATAGATTTGGAGATCAGATCTGAGCTGTATTGTGTGTAACAGGTGGAGATACTTGTGAGAAGTATTATGCTATGTATTGTTACAGGATTCAATCAATATAATATACAGATAGTGTGGGGTTTTTAGCGAGATGCTTTCCCCGGGATACATACTGTGTTAATGAGTTTGATTGATGCTTCTATGTGTGCCTGTGAATGTTTCTGCTTCTGTAAATTGATGATCAACGTAGAGGAGATTATGTATTATACATGTTCCTCTTATAATTGTATGATCAGGATAATCTCTGTGAATATGTGTTAAATTATTCAAAATTTCTACAGCCATGACTGAATAAGCTTCGTCCAACCAGGGCTTCAGGCGTGCCTTCAACACTGCCTCCTTGTGTTGCGCTGCATCAACCTGTTCCTTCAATGTTTTGACCTCCTTCAGTTTCGCCAGTCTCTGCGTGAGAGCGACAGTGCATACTGTACCTTTTAATTCATCATAGCATTGTTGCAGTTCCTACGCCTATGTCTCCATCAGCTGTACATTAGGGTCCTCCTGTAGGCTCGTCGGGACTTTGAACGACTGTTCAAATAGTCATGTGTAGTCTTCTACTGCACTTGTTAACCGCCGCTATCACCTCTGTGGTAGTGGTTACACACTGCTCCTTTACTTCTGGCGGTGTTGAAGGCTGGGCCTTCAACTATAAATATGAAATCTTTAGGCTCAGCTCTAGTTGAACATTAGCCAACTCTGTGTGAGCATCATGTACCCTTGTAGCAAGCTTGCAAATGTGCACCTCGACTAGTTTTCCCTCAGGAATGGCCAACTTCGGGACCATTCGGCATGCCTCCTCCATGACCTGAGATATGCGCTTGTTTCGGTCAGTTACCTCGGTTACAATGGCGATGGCGGAGTCTCACTGTAGGGCCAACTGCACATTATTGATCTGTTGTTCACTGATTATCTACACACCGCGCTGTTCACGGGCCCTCAGCTCTGTGATCACTCGATCCTGCAATAGGTGGAGCACCTCACTAGGTACCGCTAGCAAGTTCAACCCCACTCCCTTGAGGGCACTGATAGCGAGCCTATCAACTTCATTTTCTGTGGTCAGTGCTCCATCCAGTAGCACTATCGCTTGGGAGTCCTTCGAACGCAGCATCTCTACAGCTTCTAAAGTACCGATAGTGAGGCTGGTGGACACCATGCTAGCCTGTGATGTGCAGATCTACATCTCATGCAGAATCATCTGGATGGCCCCCAATAGTTGTTGCTACTGCTCAAACTACTACAGGACCTTTGCGGTGAGCTCCTGCACCGTGTCTCCAATGTCATTCAAATCTCCCTCTTTTAGGGTAACTGGGTCCAGTGACGCCTTACTGGCATTGGATTTTTTCCTCTGCCCCACCTTTTCGAGTTCTCTTGGATGTTTGATATGGTATGACACTTTCTGTGGGTACGCTCCATGCTACTATGTTTTCCCGTCCATTTCTTCCTCTGTTACGGGTGAAGGTGACCTCGCACCTTTGTCAGAGCCACGCTCTGTTTCACCTATCTTCTTTTTTTCCTATTGGGCAGCATCACGCTCTTCCTGGGCCTTGTTGCGACCTCCTTCTTCCTCTTCTTGGCCAACTACATCACATTGAGCTTGGCCTCCTCCTTTTTTCATTGCGCAATGGAGTCGCTTGACCCCACCACCAATTCTGAGGCAGTGCACCACTCTTTTGGCCAACGATCTAGTACTGCATCAATCACATCATCCATTTCCAAGTAAGGCAAGTCACACCATGTCTTCTTAGGGTCCTTCTGTGCCTTGATCGATACATGGTGAAAGTCTACCTTGAACTCCGTGTACTCCTGCAGTTTGGAAAACACAATAGGTGACAATCATGGTTTGTGATTGACATCCATGTGTATGTTCATTTCCATCAAGATCCAGAATATTTTGTTACCCTTGATGCGTTGAGCATCCTTGGTCGCCCAAAGCAAAGCATACTTTGCTGCTTCTGGCATGTCCAACACGACCGAGGGGAATTTACTATCTTTTGGCACCTCCCAAGGTACCAGCATAATAGACAGCAAGAGCCATGCATAGTGTAAGGTCATGCTGAGCTCCTGTGCCTCATGGCAGTTCTCAAGGAACTCACTGCAAAGATAGCGTGCCCAATTAAACTAGACTCCTTCAGTGCATTAAGTTGTTAGCATGATGACTGGTGCTGACACTTCATCTGTGTGGCCACCTTGACCGTAGGGTTGAAGATACTCGAGATGGCATAACCTCGCACCTTCTTCAGAATCTTGAATTTCTCCTTCATGGCCTCTGCGAGCACTGTCTCGCCACCTTTTCTGCCAAACATCATGTCTAGATTTTCCCCTGTGTAGGGTAGCTGCATGATCTTATGGATCAATCTGTCAGTGATCGATATTGTCTCCTCCAGCCACAGACACCCATCTTGCACCAAGCATACCAGCTTCTTGATGACAAATACTGTGATCGGGATGCGATTGTAGTGCGACACCAATAATAGGTTGAGCAAACGTGCCTTTTTGACTCCCCTGAGCCACCTCCGCAGTTCCAATGCAGTCATCCTAGTGGTTGTGTCAACAATGCGGAGCATTAACTACTCTGTTGCCAAGTGTGGGAACTTCTCATGGTCAGCTAAGTCCCAATCTTCCAATTTCAACAGAGGAACCTGCCCTAATCATGGTCCTTCAAAGACAAGGTGAACTTTCTTTCATCAATGTCCTTCGGCAGTTTGGTCTTGCCCTTGCGCAGAGGGATGTATTCAGGAAACAAAGTGATAGAGTTAGAGCCCTCGACTTCAACTTCCTCTACTTCCACGCCAAACTCCTCATCATCCATCGGGATGTCCTCAATTTCTTCCTCCTTTAGCTCTAAGTTAATGGCTTTGCCCTTTTCCTGTGCGGTAGGCTTGTCCATCGGTGGGTTTCTTCTAGGCGACGTGCACACTGGTATCGCAGCATGCTTGCCCTTGTTAGCCTTCACACTCTCCTTGGTTGGGGTTGGCTTTGGTCTAGGCATTTGTGGTGATCTAGGGACTTCATCTAATACCTCTGCAACCTCTAGAGTAGCTCCCTCTGCCTCCCTAACAACCTCCAGCACAACCCCCTCAGCTGTCACTACTTTGGCATCCATAACTTTAGATCCCGGGATAAAATCACAGATGAAATTACGGTTGGATTCTGGGAATCAATCAAACACTGGGCAGTCGAGCAATGCTTCAAGGAATGCACGAATCATGCACGTTTGAGAGCTCACCAATGCAATGTTCAAAATTCCATGTGTTTTTCGTTGGGCATCCACCTGTAATATATAGGCCATTTTGAATTCAAATTCGACCATTCCCCCCACATTCGGTTCATTAATTTTGGATTGGTGGAGGATTTCCAGGGATATTACCCATAAATTTTGTCTTAAATGCTGGTCGCACGATCCATTTAGCCACATTCTTACTGTCAAATCATGAACAGTGACTTTAACGATCACTTTCTAGCTGACATGCATGATTTCTCCCTGGGTAGCACAACTCTCTTTGCATTGTCGTGAACCCTATGACACTTCCTCGTTCCGCACAATCCTCCAATCGCATAGTTCCCCAACTCGGGCAGTGTAGTTTATAGACCCATGCCTCCTTTCAGCTTCCTGGAGCACTAAGACTATGCTACCTTCATGTAGTCACCTGGCCGGATCACAGGTGTATGGCTTTAATCGGCTGCCATTCACCTTTCCTGGGAAGGGATCTCCATTCACTTTAATGAAAGGAACTGCTCCACCATCGGTAATCTCATTAATGACATAGGGCCCTAGCCAGTGCATTATAAATTTCCCTAGAAATTTATCAAACTTGCTATTATATAACAAAACCAAATCATTTACCTTAAAGGTGCGCAACTTAATGTGTCGATCATGCCATGCTTTTTCACGCTGCTTTTGAACCTATTAGTGAAATCCAGCTAGAAGTCTTTCTTCCTTAAGCTCAGCAAGCTGTGCAAGCCTCTCTTCGAGGGCTCTGTGATCTATCATACCTGTGAGTGCCTCTATGCGCATACTATGCACAATGTATTCCATGGGCATCACTACTTCAACACCGTAGACAAGCCTAAAGGGTGTCTGTCCAGTCAAATTTTTGCATGTCGTCCAATAGGCCCATAGTACTATTGGTATGTGCAGGTTCCAATCACTTCATTGAGCATTGCAAACCTTGGTCAGCGCGTTCTCCAGCACCTTATTGAATGCTTCCACCATCCCGTTAGCATGTGGGTGATAAGGGGTCCTTTTTGGTGATATACCTGAAATTCCTCTATCATCGCGCTAATCGTTTCATTCGTAAAGTGCATACCACGATCACTCATCAAAATCTTTGAACACTCAAATCGCGTCATTACATACGCAAAGAGGAACTTCACAGTAGTTGCGCCTGTGCAATCCTTCATAGGTTATGCCTCCACCCATCAAGTCAAATACTCAGTCACAATGATAATGTATCGCGCTCCCGTCTTCTTTCCTTGGGGCTGAATGGGTCCCACAAAATCTATCACCCATTTATCAAAAGGTTGCAATATCATCTATGTGTTCAGAGGCAACTCATCTCTCCATGATGGCTTGCCAATCCTTTGACACACATCACACACCTTGCAGTAACCTTTTGAATCCTGATGGATGGTTGGCCACCACAACCCTATGTGTAGAATATTTTGTACGGTCACTCTTCCTGCATAATGGCCTCCCGTGGCACCCCCATGAGAGTATGCGAATATACTGCTCCTTTCAAAATCTGGTACATATCGTTGTAATACTTCATCAGACCCCATTTTATATAGATGTCCGGAAATGACAAAAAAGTCTGTCGCGCATACCACTAACTCCTTTTTCTACTAGATGGTGTAACCTTCCAGGGCAGTTCCTATCGTTAGGAAGTGTATGATGTCATCGAAGTGTCCATCTATAATGCACACTGCAAATAGTTGCATGTTAGGCAATCCTTCCTCCAAATTAGTTGAATCTTCCCCCATTTTTATGTGTGACAGATGGTCTGGTCCCATGTTCAGTCATCCAAGCTTCACAATAACTTCAAAATCATATTCCTGGAACAATAAAAACCACCTACAGATTCTCCCCCTCAACATAGGCTTATTGACTAAGTATTTCAACGCAGAATGATCCGTATACATCTTAAAATGTCCACCGAGAAAATAGCATCTAAACTTTTGGAGTGGATATACCATGGCTAACCCTTCGTGCTTGGTGGTGGAATATTTCTTCTCAGCCTTGGATAACCTCCTACTTGTGAATGCTAGAGGATGGTCCAATTCTCCTCCACCAGCCTATGTCAGTATTGCTCCCAGTGCTATACATGACACATCTACATGTACATGAAACTCCTTCTTCTAATTTGGGAAGACTAAAATTGGCGTGGTGACCATTTTTCCTTTCAATACATCCAAGCTTTTCTTACAGTCCTTGTTCCAATAGAACATGACATCATTTTTCAATAACTTCTCCATAGGCGTGATGATATGGGCATAGCCCTTGATAAACTTGTTGCAGTACCCAGTATGTCCCAAGGTTGTGTGTAGCTATTTCACACTCCTTGACGCTTCCAAGTTAAGTATCACTGTGATCTTCATGGGATCTACCATTAGTCCCCGTCCATAAACCATATGTCTCAACAGAGTCCCAAAAGGCACACAAAACATGAATTTCTTTAAATTGAGCACGATCTGGTACCTTCAATTTGTATCTAGTACGAAGCGCAAAGTTGCCACATGGTGTTTCACCAATCCAAACACAGTCCAGTCATCAAAGTACACCTCCAAAAACTTATGAATGAATTCTTTGAATGTAGCAATGACTACGCATGAAAAAATCGCAGGCACATTCTTCAATCTGAAAGGAAGTACAGTGTACTGAAAACGTCCCCATTCAGTCGCAAAGGTCATCTTTCTTCTATCTTCAGGCACGATTTTGATTTGATGGTACCCATAGAACCCATCAATGAAGGAGTATGCTTACTAGCCACCTACATTATCCAATACCTCACCAATGAACGAAGTCGGGAAAGGGTCATGTACGCAAGCATCATTCAACTTCCTGAGATCTATGCATATCCTTATTTCATCCTTCTGCTTCTTTTCCTGTACCACCATTGGGCTCACCCAATCAGATTCTTCTAAGGGCTCAATGATGTGTGCCACGAGCATCTTGTCTAGCTCTAAGCGGACCTTCTCCTTCTACTTCAGATTCAGACGGTAAGGTCTTTGCTTAACTGGCTTCGCGTCAGGTTTTAACGTGATCTTCATAACACCTAGGTCTCCTATTATCCCCTTTAACTCCGTGAACTTGGTAGGGAACAAATCCTGGTATTTGCAGAGCAATTCGGCAACCTTATCTACCCGTCGCGTCATCCCAGTAATCTCTAATCTTCACGAATTTGGGCTCCGCCTCCGTACCAATATTTACCTATTTCATTTTCAATGGTGTGGTTATATCAGGATTCTTGATCTGTGGTCCCTCGACCCCGCGGTGACTCTCGATTTCAGGGATATTAATCTTTCGTGGGTCCTCGTCTTCTTCTTCAGTAGTCACATTATAGCATAATAGTGTGTGGCTCAGCTGAGTGGTCCAATCGGGTTGAACCAGATCCAAAGGGTCCTGCAAGATCCTAAAGATTGTTGCTTTAACTTCTTGTAGTGCTTTGTCAATACAGTCAAACCTGTCTTCGAAGCTGAACATCATTATGAATCCTTCGTGTAGAATATCCCATTCACATGTGCCATGGTGGAGCTCTATTTCCAAGTCCCAGTTCATCGAGATGACATCCAAGGTATGACAGAACAAGTGCATCCGTTCAGGTTGGGGCTTCTCTCCATAAGCCTTAGCCCATTTGGCCAAGTGTGCGCATGGATCATCCTTCCTGTCATATTTTTCTATCATTCGTACCTTCAGCTTCCCAAAGTGTGTTTGCATCATCCTCCTACACGTGCGCCAATCATCAAAACTACTCTTGTGCATACCCCACCATCTCGTAGGTGTAGTGCGCAGTGCCCAATCCAAAGCCTGGAAGCGTTGTTTCTCTGGGACTTCCCTCTCAAATGCATCTAAAAACACATCCACATCATTCAAGCCATCATAAGTGGGCATATTTCTTACCTCTGATGACACACAGCACAATGACTGGGTCATCATGTTACATCTTAACGTGGTTACTTCATGTAGCTGATTCTTCTAACGCTCTAATTCTTCATCAGAGTCTAAGGTACAAGAACTCTCGCGATCCCATGTAATTCATCCATCTACTATCAAATTCACCCAATCTTGGTCTCGCACTGTTATCTTATATATGCAGTCAAAATCATCCTCACTTTCGTAATCACGGATTGGTTCAGTATAGCGCGATCCTTCAACGGGATCTAGGGGTACTATTACATGAAGTAATTTCTTTTCAAATATCATCTTTTTCTTCTTTAGGCTGATTAACCTGTTCATGTCAGTAGCCCAATCAATGCCAAGGAGCGCAAGGTAGGGGTTGTTGTCATCCACAATCTCTATCACTTCAAAGTTAGACAATGTGCTCACACCTTCAATGTCTACAATTACTCATTGCAGCTGTCCCATGGGGATGATATTCTACTGATTCGCCATCCTTAACTGAATCAGATACCACTGCAACACAGGTCTCCCCATACACTCCCAAGTCTTCTTTGGTAAAACGTTCGCGTCTGACCGCAGATCCAAAATAACATGATCCATTTCATATTCTCCTATCTGTGTGGTGAGTCTTATCTCATTCCTTGTCCTTGATTTATGCTTACCAATATTTTGTACCACCCACGATTCACCTGGAGTGTTTAATATGCATCTATTTATAAGTTCCTGTAACCCCTTCACATCCTTGCTATCACGCAACAGCTTCATGCAGGTATCTAGAAAGGTCGTAAGCATAGAAGCGTCCATTTCCTGAATAGGCTTATGCCAACTCCCTGAGGTAGAGGCCCTAGTGAAGATCTTCTTTGCTTCCATGAATATTTTGCATGTGCACTCCAAATCAAATTTAGCCTCCTTCACAGGAGCTTTACGAACCCATGCACTGTCTTCGGGTTTTTTCCCCTTATCATCGCCCATTGAAATTCCACTTTGGAGCACTATATTCACATTTAGATCCTCTTTGCGAGGCTCAGCCCTCATCATCTATAGGTTCTAAGTCAGCTAAGGTGGTAGTACCCCTTTGTCACATATCCTCGCTATCATCATAGGACAGTCCTCTGTCTCATGATCCAACTAAGTAAAATATTTGCACGACGAACGTATTGGGTTAGTGCATTCATGCGCATAGTGTCCTAGTCCTCCACACTTGTAACATATCAGTTGTCCCTGACCTCTGCCAGGTCCTCCTACACCTTGGCCTCATCCATGCCCCTGAAAGCTTGTTCACACCATCCCATCGCTTTGGTCAGGAGGTCGTGTTTCTGCTTGAACTCTATAGGCAGGTGTTCTATCAATCATCAATTCATAACTTAGGAAGTTGCACTCATCATGACCTACCAATCAGTAGAAGTTGCAGAATAGTTGTTGTGGTGTTTGTAAATACTTCTGCAACAAATGACAGCTATCAGTCATATGTTTCCCTACTACTTGACATATAGTGCACCACAATGCAGGCCCCACACTTAGTCCTGCTGGGGCTTCTGGCCTCAAAGGCATCGGTCCTCCTCCTACAATATAGTTCACAAAGATCGGGTAGTGGTCTTTGGCATGCCCCTAATCTTTACATTTTAGGCACCTTATCTCTTCTCACACCTCTAGTTGAATTGTTTTGTCTTGCTTCAAACTTTGCAATTCGAGGCAAAGATTTTGCAACTACACATGGATGTGCTAAACCCCCAGATTCGAATCTTGCATCTATGTTTCATGTCATCTTATTGTAATCTCCAAGGCCTCTGCCTAAGTCATAATATTCTGTTGTGACAGTGCAACCCTTAGGTGTGGCAGGAGTGAAGCCATGAACCACTTAGAGTGTTGTCCATCTGTTAAGTTCATATTAGCTTCGCGGATTTTACACTTCAATCTATGATCCAATTCCCAAGGTGTCTCACCTGTTTTCATCGCGATTTCCTTGAACCCCATAATCGACATTGCCTCAGATTTAGGCCTACTAAACTCTTTATTTAGCGTGGTCTGGATCTCTGCCAACCCAGCGTTTGGGTTATCATTAGAGTACTTGATGTACCAAGTTAGCACGGGATCCTATAAAGCGCTAACTAATGTTGCCTTTTCCATGTGATCTTTAGTGGCGCGCTGAGCTTCCCATACAGCTTTTACGACGAACTAGAACTGGTCTAAGTCCTCATTTCCCAAGACTTTAAATAAAGGCAGCTTCATTGAATTCGCCATGTTGAACTGTAGTGGAGGTGGTGATGGTGAGGATGAAGTCATAGGGGGCGATAGTGGTGAAGGTGGAGGTGGTAGTCATGTGAACCCTCACTTTATCGAATGAACTACACTTCATGGAGAAGCCTGTACTACTCCCTCTTCGTCACTCAAAGGGGGTGAAATCAGTGGGGCATATTCAGTGTTGTACCTCTGAGATAGTAGTAGGTTAGCTACCAATGCCAGAGCATCTAAAATAATTGTTTTGGGGGTTTTTGGTTTTAATTTTGGAAGACCAACGAATGAAGATAGATGTAGAATTGAAGTAATTAATCCTTTGGGGTATATTAATACTTCAACAAAGGGCTACTATAAAGCATTACACAGTGGTATAGATCAAAAATAGTGGCGAGTAGAAGATAGCAAAAATATTATTATCACAGTTTCCAGACTGTAAACCAGAACAATCACAAGTTGGAAAAGATTCCAAACTACATTCCAAAGGTTCAAGGAAGTATACTTAAGCTTACAGAAGATGCTGATGATTTATTGATTAGAGGGGATTAGCTACATAGACAGTTGCATTAATCCAATCTCTTAATAAATGATCACTTCAGGAGCTTATAGGAATCAATTGAAACTCTAATTTTTCCTACCTAGATATCTCTGTAAGTCATAAATATATGAAGAAATAACATAATGATTGAAGAACTGGAAAAACTTACAGGATAACACAAAATGTGCAAGACCATATTCAGAATCCTTTTCTTTGTATTAAGGTTCCAAAAAGACCAATTACATCAAGTGTCTGCAAAAGCTTCTTTCAAAGGTGGCTTCTAGGTTCAAAGTAGCATAAAAGGTCACAACTTTATAAGCAACGCTCTATGAATCTTGAACTCCGAACCATTTACAAATCAAGAGAGGAGTTATTTATACAATAATGAAACTTAAGAACAGATCCTAAAATAGATTAAGATTTTTAGGAGAAGAAAGATATTCATGGCAAGAAGATAGGGGCAGCTGTTTGAATTGCTTCTTGTTGTCCCCTTTATTCACGCTGTGTTGGCTTTGTTGTCTGATATTTTTCCCCTTTAGCTGATCGATTGTTGGTATCCTTCACGCTAGACGATTGCTTCATTTAATCTTTTTACTGATATTCTTTAAACTCTGTAACTCTCTTTTGACCTTGCTAAGTAGATTTTGACTGCACATTTCAGGTTTTACTGTGTTTTTCAACAGTAAATATTCATATTTATCTTCAAACTATTACACATGATTTTTGTTTACAAAACCTAGAATAACAGTCTTTATTTGCAAAACACAACAACTTATTAAGAAAAACATAGGTGACTGAAGGTCTTCAATGGCCCTGCTGAGCTTAAAAGGCTATCAAAAGGAATCAAGGGGTATCAGAAGGTAAACCATGGCTTTAATGGCCGCGGAGTCATTGTAGAGGTTGCGTTGTGTAAAACATGCAAAACATGGCAAAAGTGGTGTTTTCTGCATTCAAATGGAGAAACAATTGACTTTTTAACCATCAGGCGAAGGTGGACAATAGTGGAGTGAAAACAAGGAATACATAGGGATTAATAATGGCAGGAATAGCTTAATTATGGGCTAAAACAGAGATCAGCGTTAAATGAAGGCTTTTCGAGTCATTTCTTCGTTTAAATAGAAAAACAATTTAACACAGAAAATCTTCGCAAAACGCAATATGTGGACTTGAAATTTTATAAACACTAGCAGATAATGGCATCGGGTCCGAGTCTTATTCGCATATTGCAATCGGAGTTAGGCAGGTAGTAGGCCCATCGCAAGGGAATCTGATAAAGGGTGGACGCGACGTGGCAATAGACTGTAATATATATATGGTCGGGTCCATATCCCATCGCAATCAGAGATCGCAATAGGCAAAGGGTTATGGTATTAGAAGGACGCTGCGATGAAAGCGGATGTGATATGGGATTAGATTGCAATATATATAGCGTTGGGTCCGGATCATTCATCGTATATCGCAATGCGTGGGTGTATGCATGTTTAAAGGGTTTTGTCATCCTACCGATGTGATATATGTTTAAATACATAGTTTTTTTAATAAAACTAAGGTATATGTATGTTTAAAGACCTGCAATCCCGCCATTGTGATATTTGTATAGAATATATAGTTTTATTAATAAAACTAAGGGTTTTCAGGATATTTTAATAAATGGAGTTATATTATACGTGAAAGGGTAATTTTAAGGGTTTATTACATTAAGTTAATGTTAATATGGAATATGAGCAGGAAAAGGGAAAATATATGAAATTTAAGCAGAAAAGAGGAATAACACTAAGTATAATGGTTTTTATAAGTTTTTTCTTTTCATATATGCATTAATACTTAGGGAAACATCATTTGTGGGTTTTTTGTGTAAAAAGGGATTTTACATAGTAAAAGGGAATTTACATGGTGTTTTTGCTTTTCCTAGGTAAAAGGGGTTTTTACCATAGGAAAAGGCGTTTTTATGGAAATGAATGATTATGAACTGAATGAAGGGGAAATTAGTAAATATATGAATGAAAAGGGATGAGGGAGGTTAATTAACTGATGTTGTAGACCTTCATTTACCTTGTATAATTGCCTCCTAGACACAAAAACTGTTGGGTAGCACAAGCCCCACAGAACGAGTATGGGGTGCGAAGCCTGAAATTTTGGGTAATATTAGGATAAAAGGCTTCGCGGAAAGCGGGGAGCATGAACTATAGGAGGTTGAGTCAAAGGGTAGTCCACCCGAAAACAATGTAAAGAAATAGTAATAGAGTCAGCCCGCAAAGGGATCACGGGCCAGGGGAAAGTATAAATAGAGCATGGCTCTATGAGGGAAGAGTAGTTCTTTTGGAAGATGGAATGCAATGGGTTCTTAAAGGAAATAGCATGAAAGCATCTGTAAGTCCGAGTCGAGGGAGTAGGATAGAAGGTAGAGGCTCTACAGCTGTGTGCGCAGAGGCCTGGAAAGTCCGCAGCTGTGTACACAGAGGCCTGGAAAGTCTACAGCTGTGTGCGTAGACCCCTGCAACTAAGTGCACAAGGTGGATCTGGATGTATTGTTGAGGATTAGTAGTAAAGATAATTTTCTTCTGAATTCTATGTTAATTGCGACTTTACTCTTTTATGATAAATGAATTGTTATGATTTCTGCATTTGCTATGGTTGAATACATGTGAACTGGGTTAATCATGATGCACGAAGTAACCAAGTAACAAATGTTTACTTAAAGACCTCTTTAACTAGATCAAACTAATAATAAGTTATTCAATCTGTAATAAACACGATAAGGGTATTCTGATCTGCACGGATCTGCCACAGCGTGAGGCTGTAGAATAGCGCACGAGCCCCAAACCATATCCAAGACATCCCCAGGGTGCAGAAACTTGGTTCCAGCACCCTCCCCTGCTACCTCGAGTGGGACCTCAATTCATGCTTCACGGGCTGTTATCGAAAGGGCCGGTAGCTGCAGGATTTGTTTGGCTAAATAATTCTTCCGATAAGGGTATTCTGATCTGCACGGATCTGCCACAGCGTGAGGCTGTAGAATAGCGCACGAGCCCCAAACCATATCCAAGACATCCCCAGGGTGCAGAAACTTGGTTCCAGCACCCTCCCCTGCTACCTCGAGTGGGACCTCAATTCATGCTTCACGGGCTGTTATCGAAAGGGCCGGTAGCTGCAGGATTTGTTTGGCTAAATAATTCTTCCGAACTTTGGTCAGGCCCTAATAAGCCAAAAAATGGTTCCGTTGTCGGGATCAGGATCTGCCTACAGGGTGTCTGGTGTGAAAGGCAGGGACGCTAGAGAAAAGAGCGACGAAAGATCAGGACGATATTAATGGCGAGATCCATCCAGTTACCAGTATTCAAAGGAGCAGGCAGTGAAGATCCGGAAAAGTTTTGGATTGTATTGAATTCAATATTGACGCGTAACAGATCACAGATGATAATATCAAGAAAGTCGTCTTAGTAAACACACTGCAGGACTGAGTGCTAACATGGTATATGAAGTATTCAGGCATTAACCCAATGGCGTGGATAGTAGACATCCACACAAAAATAAAAAACGAGTTCAGCTGGCCAAAATCGGAATCACAGTCGATCGTGGGATTCAAAGAGATCACAATGATGCCTAGTGAGACCCCGTGGGATCTAGATCAAAGGTTAAAAGGCACTATTCGCGAGGCCAACATGACCCTGACGGATGCATAGCACCACGCTTGGTTCATCACATCACTAGCGCCATATCTGAAATCGTCTTTGTCACAGTAGAAGATCTCAACCCAAGCAGAAGCGCTAGAGGTAGCAATGTGGCTGCACGAAACCCCGGTACAAGACCCAGGGTTGGGAATTCAGCAAATCCAAGCGTAGGTCCAAAATTTGTGTTTGGAAATACAGAAGTTAAAACAAGACCAGGCACCGGAAGTTTGGGAAGAAGTTTGGTGCATCAAGTGTAGGGGCCAGGGACATGATCAAGACCATTGTCCAGTCGCGGTGAATTTTGTAGTCATGGGGTGACCAGCATTATTGCCACCAGAGGCACATGCAGGGCTGAGCTTGATTGCCTTGCTCTTGTGCGCAATCTCTCAAGTAGGAGGAAAACACAGCATGGATAATTTCCACCTATTGTTGAAATATAATTAGACACCCTAGCAGCTCTTTTGCAACTTTTGTATATCGGTGGGTCACAAGGAAAGGGATTGCCAAATGTTGGTAGATCAGGCATCTACCTACCAAATGCAGACCAAGGGGCGAGGTCAAAACCAAAGTGCAACATTTGAGCGTGATGGATTCCAAGGACAAGGTTGAGGACGGGGCGAAATGGGACCAGGAAGGGGTCATGGACAATTAATTTGTTACAATTGTGGAGGACTAGGACATTACGTGTGGGATTGCACAAATCCAACTCAAATATCATGTCCCTATTGCGAGAAATTCGACCATGAATTGCTAGATTACCCTATGTTGCTAGCAAAGATTCACGAAAAAATGACAGCACCTCCTACGACGATACAGAATGTGCAAATGATAAGGGCCAAACCATGCAATGAAGAAGCTAAAGTAAATATGGTACTAAGGGATGATGCAACCTTAGAAGGGGATTAGTCTGAGCCATATAAAGGTCCCTCGATGTTGACAAATTTTCTAGAAACCTACATGAAGTACCTTCCCGATAATAGGGCAGTGAAAGGACTGCAGGAGGTAATTAATAGATACATAGGATGGGGAGAACCTCACATAGTCCAATGAATGGGGAGCCATACGTCACAGACCAGATAAGAAATGTGATTAACAGTGTGGATTGGCAACTATGAGATGGATTAGGTCATTCTAGACCTCAGTTCAAATGCAAACGTCTTTCCTAAGTAGACATGGGAGCGTATAAACAAGCACTAACTCCAATGGTCTCCAATCCGATTACGGATGGAAAATCAGCTGAAGATCTTGCCCATGGGTAGGCTGCAAGGAATCACCATAGACCTGGATGGTGTGAGCACTAGAACAGACTTTGAATTTATTGAGATAGTGGACAAAAAAAGCCCATACCCCACATTGTTGGGAATAGACTAGGCCATCGACATGAATGGGATTATTAATCTCAAGCAAAGGAAGATTTGAGAAAAATTTGTGCCGCGTAGTTGTTCTGCTAGATCCAACCGAGGGACCCCACTACATGGAACCTGTGCGCGAGGATGAGTAGGATGTAGCATTGGATTGCATCTACCAAATTACTGCATAAAGGCCAATAAAGGGTAAGATAATGGAGGAATGGAGAACTTCACAGGGTTACGCGAAACCATACATCAATGATTTGGAGGAAGAAGACAAGCAATGGTAGAACAGAATGAATGGGGCAACTACTTTAAATTGCAATATGCTGACAAAATCCATGTATTGCGTTAAAGCTCAAGACCGCGAGCTGTCGTTGTATGACGGGCTCACAATAGTAAATGAATTCCTGGAAAACTTTGAGAGTGCAGTACTAGAGTACCAGCGATTTGATGTGCTCAAATGGGCATTGCACATGACACCGACGTGACGGTGGGGTACCAATGAAGGAACCTTTGCAGATTAGTGAAGCTGTAAGCGCATGATGCAGATACGATTTGGGAAGCCAGCGCTCCAACTAATGGAGAAATATGATGGATGAGAGAATCCGCACATACACCTGAGCAAATGGACCAAAGCCTATGGTGTCGAGCTGCAACTAGAATGGATGCACCTATTTTATCATACCTTGGATTTCATCCCAAGGAATTGGTATACTAAAACAGAGCTTCGACATGGCACAGGGGAGTGGGATATCTTGCACAAAATTTTTCTGTCAACATTTCTTTTTGAGGATCAATGGATGGATGCAGTGGGTGACACATTAAAGCTAGTAAAGACTACAAATTTCAAGATTCCGCTAGAACTGGAAGAAGTCGTGTAACCAGACTAGTCACACAGCTGAGCCAGGCCTTGGAATGTTACAATGTAAAAACAGAAGGTGACGAGGATGATCTGCATGACATCAATATACCAGAATCCGAAGCATGTCGAGAAGTGCACAACCCCGAAATAGAAGATACAGACATCACAGCACCCTTAAAAACGAAGCAAGTGAATATCAGAACAGAGGAAGAACCGAAGTATGCTACACTTGGGACTTACTGGGACGACGCTACAGTGGAAAAGGTCGTCGAGTTGCTCCGGGAGTATCGAGACTCTTCCCTACCAAGATTACAAAGCTGAAAGGGATTCAAAGCGAACTATGAATGATAAAGATAATTTTGAAGCCTGATGCAAAGCCAGTAAAGTAGCAACCTTACCGATTGAATCCAAAATACAAAGCAAAAGTGCGAGAAGAACTGGACAAGATGTTGGTAGCTTGGATCATTGAACCAGTCGAGGAGTCCGATTGGGTAAGTCTGATGGTGGTACAGGAGAAGAAACAGAATGGTGAGATTTGCATCTGTGTGGATCTACAGAAACTGAATGATGCTTGTGTTAACGATCCATTTCCGACACCTTTTACCAATGAAGTCTTATAGAATGTGGACGGGCAAGAAGCGTATTCCTTTACGGATGGGTTCTCTGGATACCATCAGATCAAGACCGTGCCAGACGATCGAAGCAAGACAATGTTTTCTACTAAATGGGGTTGTTTTCAGTATACAGTGATGCCATTTGGGCTGAAGAATGTGCCGACAATATTTTCCCGCATTGTGGTAGCTGCATTCAAGGAATTTATACATAAATTCTTGGAAGTCTATCTTGACAATTGGACCGTCTTTGGCCTGGTTAAGAAACATACTAAGAGCTTACGATTAATTCTGGATACCTACCGTCAACACCAGATTGTGCTCAATCTAAATAAGTGTACATTCCTTGTTCCTTTCAGGAACTTGTTGGGCCACGTAGTTTGTAGGCAAGGCCTGATGGTGGATCTAGCAAACATTATTGTCATACTAGGTCTACAAGCACTGCATAGTGTCAAATAGCTACACACTACACTCGGACACACCGGGTACTATTGGAAGTTCATAAAAGGTTACACCCAGATCACAGCTCCAATGGAACAGTTGTTAAAAGAGGATGCCATGTATTGCTGGAACGAGGAATGTAACCAAAGCTTGGAATTGTTGAAGGAAAAAATGGCCTCTGCCCCTATTTTGATCTTTCAAAAATGGGACGTGGAGTTCCATGTGAATGTCGATGTGTCATGTATCACATTAGGAGTAGTAATTACTCAAGAAGGAGCAGAGGGAGTTGACCACCCGATTTCGTTTGCAAGTCGAAGATTGTCGAAACCTTAGAAGAATTACTCTACCTCTGAGCGAGAGGGATTAGTGATGGTCTACGCACTCCAAAAGTATCATCACTATTTTCTTGGAAGACATTTTAAGGTGTATATTTACCACTCTACACTAAAATACCTAGTGAATAAGCCTGTGTTGGGGGGGCACATCTGTCGATGGTTGCTATTGTTTCAGGAATATGATTTTGAGGTTGTTGTAAAGCTAGGACATCTGAATGTGGGTCCAAATCACTTATCCCAGATTGAGACGGGTGAGGAACCCATCAACCTAGAAGAAGGACTCTCGAATGCCTAGTTGTATGTAGTGTGCATTATGGATGGCCACTTTGAAGATATAATCTATTTTTTGACTACCGGCACTGCATCGCAGGGGTATTCTCTGCAACAGAAGAAGGAATTGGTGACATGAATAGCATATTTCACTGTGATTTCCGGCCATCTCTACAAAATGGGCCATGATGAGATATTACGCAGATATGTACCAAAGTTTGAGCGAGAACAGATCCTTGCCGAAGCACATGGAGGGGTTGCTGGCGGACATTATGCTGGTCGCACCATAGCCCAAAAGGTTCTTCGCACCAGATTATGGTGGCCCACCCTACATCAAGATTCAAAAGCATATTGTCGGGCCTATGATGTATGCCAATGAATGGGCAAGCCGTCGCAAAGGGGTGAAATGCGACTTCAGCCACAGGTAATGCTACAGCCATTTGAGAAATTGACAATTGACTTCGTCAGCCCTATTGAACCACGAGGGAAGACGGGCGCACGCTATATTATCACTGCGACTGAATACTTGACACGATGGGTATAAGCACAACTAGTTAAGGATTGCACAGCCACAACAGCAGCAAAGTTCTTGTTCGAGAATGTGTTGACTAGGTTTGGGTGTCCTAAGATTCTTATGAGTGATCGAGGAATGCATTTTTTGAATGAAACCATCAACGCGCTCATTGAGGAATTCCAGATATATCACCAATAGAGCACGCCATACCATCCACAAGAAAATGGGACCGTTGAGGCATTCAACAAAATTTTGGAAACCGCACTGACTAAGATCTGTAATGTGCAACAGAATTATTGGGACTTGCACATCCCTGTTGTGCTATGGGCATACCAAACCACGTGCAAAATGTTAACAGGCCAGACAACGTTTCGACTAGTCTATGGTCAAGAGGCCATGATGCCTATGGAATACATTGTGCCCAGTCTGCGGATTGCAGCAGCTATAGGAATGGCAGATCATGGGACCTTGGAGGAAAGGCTCGCACATCTCAACGAACTAGACGAAGAATGATTTCTGGCGAGATTTCATCAGGAGGTACAAAAACAGCATGAGAAAGCATGGCATGATCACCATATCAAGGTGCACACATTCAAGAAGGATGATCTCGTATTGTTATATGATAGTAAGTTTGAGAAATTCCCAAGTAAACTCTGCATGCATTGGTTGGGACTTTATGTCATTAAAGAAGTAACTGATGGGGGTGCAGTTCAACTGGCTAAGCTCAACGGAGACCCCTTCCCGAGAAGAGTGAATGGTAGTCACCTGAAGCTCTATATGGGCAGGCCTACTGCCTGACTAACTGTTCCAAGGAGAGTCTCACCGGTTCGACCAGTTGAAAGAGAGCGAGGGATGATAAAGCAGTCTGGGGGACAAATTCACGGGTATCAGGGTGCGTGTACAGTTGGCCAACAATCAGGGGCGTAGTTCCACAGACAAACCCATGTGGCTGCGCCGCTCCAAGGAATGATGACCATTAATACCACTGTTCATGACAAGAGGGCTGCACTATGGCAAAAGGGATCGAGCGTCAGGCAATTAAGAGCAATAGTACGAGCTAGATATGAAATGATCAGCCACAGATTTCACACAGGAAGGTTACACGAGCTGGAACGAGTGGCAATCTGTGCATTTGAAGTTCGCATGGCTTATAAATCACCATGGGGAATCCGCTGGGCAACCTACACTTTGGAAATATAGAGGGATCTGTTCATCATCTCTACACCAGGCATGTGCCTGAAGGTAGTAATCTAGCTGAGGGAGGAGTAGGACTCTCTAAGGAGTCTCATATTGACAGCTGAGGGTATCCTACATGCTGTAGGACCACTAGCAGGGGATGTACCAAAAACAAGGGAATGCGAAGTAGAATTGGTCCGGATGTCATCACCCCACCTGGGGTAGGATGGAGCACTACAACAGAACAAAAAAGGGATGGACACACTACGACCAAGGGTGGAGATGCAGTCAATAAGTCACCTCTGATGGTTCTCGACGATTGGGATCCTGTGGACAACAACCAGGGTCTTCCAAAATTGCAACACAGGTTGCAGCGGATGGTGTGAAGAGAAGATATAGTGGTTGGAAAGGGCTACAGTGGTACCAGGAGGTCCCGTATGCGGCTCCCCTGCTCACACTAAAATCCTCGGAGAGGGTAACCTGTGTTAACCAAGCAGAATAGAAGAGCATCATCAGTTGTGACATGTGGTAGAAACACTGAAGCAGGAGACGGATGAAGCATTGCAAGAGACAAAGCAGGAGCAGCAGGAGGACGAGTGCCACTCAATGGGAGGCAAACCGTGAAGCCAAGGCAGAGCATCTAGCCATGCTAGCAAGTGACTAGAGACAAGTCACGATGATTGTGTTGGGGGACTGTTGGGTAGCACAAGCCCTACGGAACGAGTATGGGGTGTGAAGCCTGGAATTTTGGGTAATATTAGGATAAAAGACTCCGCAGAAAGTGCAGAGCACGAACTATAGGAGGTTGAGTCAAAGGGTAGTTCACCCAAAAATAATGTAAAGAAATAATAATAGAGTCGGCCTGTGGAGGGATCGCGGGGCAAAGGAAAGTATAAATAGAGCATGGCTCTATGAGGGAAGAGTAATTCTTTTGGAAGATGGAATGCAATGTGTTCTTAAAGGAAATATCCTGAAAGCATTTGTAAGTCTGAGTCGAGGGAGTAGGATAGAAGGTAGAGGCTCTGTAGCTGTGTGCATAGAGGCCTAGAAAGTCTGTAGCTGTGTGCGCAGACCCCTGTAGCTGAGTGCGCAGGGTAGATTTGGATGTATTGTTGAGGATTGGTAATAAAGATAAGTTTCTTCTAAATTCTATGTTAATTGTGACTTTAATCTTTTATCTGCATTTGCTACAGTTGAATACATGTGAACTGGGTTAATCTTGATGCACAAAGTAACCAAGTAATAAATGTTTGCTTAAAGACCGCTTTAACTAGATCAAACTAGTAATAAATGATTCAATCTGTAATAAGCGTGATAAGGGTATTTTGATCTGTGTGGATCTAGCATAGCACGAGGCTGCAGAGTAGTGCACGAGCCCCAAACCATATCCAAGACATCCCTAGGGTGCGGAAACCTGGTTCCAACACCCTCCATTACTACCTCGAGTGAGACCATAGTCCGCACTTCGTGGGCTGTTGCCGAAAGGGTCGGTAGCTGCAGGATTTGTTTGGCCAAATAATTCTTCCAAACCTGGGTCGGGCCCCAATAAGCCAACAAAAACATGATAAATTACATTTTTTCCAATCAATAATCAAATTGCTACATCCTTTCTCTACTTACCCTTAGCTTATCCTATCGTTTTTTCTTCACTTAATGGGTGCATTTAAGCTAGCAAACCCTTTTCCTTTCTTCTTATTTTACAAAAGCAAACTATCTAATTCTACCCTTTTAACTTCCAAGGGCTCAGATTAAACAAATGAGCATCTTATTATTTTCTACCTAACTACTGATCTGCCAAGATTAAACAGTTTGGCCAGATCTTTATTCTCTAACTATAACATCAAATTTAAAGCATGAAGCAGTCAAGATTAAACAGTTTGATTGTCATGGGTTGTGGCATTTAAAAACAAGATGCACACAACCATTATTTTGCAGAAACATAGTAGTGGCATTTAGACTTGCTCACTTTCATATTTTATTTTTTTTCTTTCTAACCTAACATTTTCTTTTTGCCTTGATTTTTTTAGAGCATCTAACCTAATATTTTCTTTGATATGGACATCATCATCATGATATTTTTTTTAAACTAACATTTTATTCATTATTATTATGTCCATATCCAAACTTAACATTTTTTGAAATATTCTATCTAATCAAAACCAAAAAATGCTACAACATTGGCTCCATATGGGGACTTCTTTCTCCTGTAGAATGTAGAGAACCATCATATCCATGTGCCTTCTCCTTGGGCTATGGAGTCCTTGCTGTAAAAATCACATAACATCTTGGAAAGTGAAAGAAAACTAGAGTATTTATAATGAAAACTATTTCAACTTCTTAGTACTGAATGTAATGTTTGAGAAACCTTCCATTTACAGGATAAGTGCAATATTTCCCCTCAATATTTTGCAGCACAAAAGTGTTGTTACCCTTTACTTCAACAATTGCTAAAGGTCCAAACCACATATTGTCGAATTTTCCATGCTTTCCTTTCTCTTCTCTCCTGGCATCCCATCTTAGAACTAGATCACCCTCCTTAAAGTCCCTTTCCCTGGCTCTTCTATCAAGCTAGACCTTCATCTTATTCTGATAATTTTGCAATTTGTATTAAACTTCATCTATGTTTTCATTAAGCTCAATAATCTAATTTATTCTTCTAGAAAAATCATCAGGTTCATCTGTTGCATCCTGCAGAATTTTTAGAATAGGAAAGCCAAATTGGTAGGGAAGATTGCATCTTTCCCGTAGACTAATTGAAATGGAGATTTTCCAATTGATCTCTTTGGAGTAATTATGTTTGCCCATACTGCATAAATCAAATGTGAATCCCAGCTCTTCTTATGATCAGCTAGAGTCTTTTTGATTACCTTTACCAAGTTTTTGTTTGATGATTCTGCAAGGCCATTACCTTGAGGGTAATATAACAGAATCTGATATTTCTGGCAAAAGTCAATCATTTTAACACTAGAAAATGCTGTTGCATTATCAGTTACAATTTGAGCTGGCAACCAAATCTAGACAAGATATTCTCCTCAATAAACTTAATTACTATGGCCTTAGTAGCATTTCTGACTGGAATTGCTTCCACCCATTTAGTAAAGTAATCTATTGCAGTGAGGATCCATCTATGCTGATTACTTGAAGTGGGGTGAATCGCTCCAATAAAATCTAATCCCCATTGAGAAAAAGGAGTTGAAACTATTGATGGAACAAGTGGAAGAGCTGCTAATTTCTGTTTTGTAGCAAACATTTGGAAAGGAACACAACCTCTTACCTTTTCCCCTACTTTTAAAAACAATGTGGGCCAATAAAATCATCCCCTCAGAATATTGTATACTATGACTCTCCAAGCATAATGTCCCCCACAAAATCCTGTATGAAACTAATTAATGATTCCTTCAGTTTCAGATTTTGTTAAACATAATAACAAAATGTTGAGTGGGTCTTTCCAGTATAAATTTGCTTTAATAATGTAGTGCTTGACTGATTTTAACTTGAAGGTTTTACATTGGGTTTTGGAGAATGATGCTAGACACTCAAAATGGATCAAGAAATTTACAATATCTTGATACTAGTTTGACAACAAGATTTTTTCATCAATGTGTATAGGACTGAGCTGCTCTGAAGGTGGAGGTTCTTGTGGATTCTCCCCTTTAGAATGAAGGGAAGGTTCTTGTGGATTCTCCCCTTCTGCAAGGACAGAAGTTTCTTGTGTATTCTTCCCTTGAGACTGAAAGGAAGGTTCTTGTGGATTCCTCCCTTGTATTTCTAAAACAGAATTGATTCCAAGTGTTATCGCCTAGATTGACCTCAGGCTGAATGGAGGCAAATCTAGGGTAACCACAAACCAAGCTTAACGTGGTAGCTAGCCCTACCAGGCTGGGAAAGGGCCCTCTCCTTATGGATCTCAGTCAAGATGACTAGATCAGGAACAATATTTTATGCTAGGTATAGTAGCTCAAGGGTTTTGATTGAATTTGTTTGTGTTTTTGCCAGATCAAAAGGAGCTAGGCAATTTGGGTCTGGGAAACTAAGTCAAAATTGCAAGGGATTCTATGGGGCAAGGTAGGTATGATCTTCAGCACCTTAAAGCTTGATGGGGTGAAAGGCTAGACTGGTGAGCAGCTAAGAAGGGCCTGAGCAAGTCAAGAATCCTTCCTAAACAGAAGAGAAAACATGAAATACTTGTGTTTTCCGAAGCCAAAGCATTAAAACCTAATGTATTCCACCTATCTGACTTGAAAACAACCAATCAGAAGCAATTTTATGAAAGAGGCGTACATAAATAGTATGAGAACATATTAAAAAAAGAATAAACACATGCTAAACGCCATAACACAGGTATCCCATAAAAATAGCTACAGCTTTATTAGTTTCTTGCCATGACTACTACAAAATGATAAGTGTTCAGTACATGAGCATCTAGCTGAATCCAACCCCTGGACCAAATGACCAAGAAAACACATAATATAGACATCTAAACTACTCATCCTAACCTTCAGGGGTCAAATCCATGAGAAGAGGGGTTGTTTCAACCATTTCCAAACAAGGAACTAGAATCTAGGCAGTGAAACAACTTGCCTCTAAAAGAGGGGAAACTGATTCATTTGCCTCAAAACCACCTCTAACTAATGAATATACCCTCTAACAATGTTTTACCATTATATTTACATGCCATGTCATCAATTACATCAGTAAAATCATCAATGAGGAGAGAGAAATCAAATTCATAGTCAAAACAAGCGAATTTTAGTTTCCTGAGCAAAATGGCCCTAAGCGCAGCGCCACTGGTTCTAAGCATAGTGCCGATTTCCACCTGACTTTGGAGGCCTTTCCCTTAGCCAAATTGAGCCCATAATAGCTCATTGGAAATCTCTTCAAGTCAAGTTTCTGGAACATCTAGAATTTTTGAATTTGGAGGTGATTTGCCCCCTCAAAATGTGAATCTCCCAAGACTGCTTCTGTGTGTGTAAAAAGAGGCAGAAAGGTCATTTTTTTGGTAGTTTTTGGATCTTTTGGTGAACCAGATTTGCTCCAAAAATTCTAAAAGTTTATAGGGTTCATGTCCTCATCATTTTGAATCCAAAAATGTCAACGTTTTCTCCAATGGATGCCCCAAGAAAAATCCGGCACTACGCTTCTGGACAAATTTTCTGTGTTGTGAATTTCAAAATTTCAAAAATACAAAATCTTCTCAAAATTTGCCCAAATTTGGCATGGAGCACCACCATCAAGTGCTTTGGTTGGCCAAAGAGGCTTCAACCAACAATTTGAGTCTATCTTGCTCTTTCTTTCCCTCTAAGGCTCTCCTCAACCTAGCTTTCATCCTCTTCATTCTCATGTTGCAAATTTTGTTCCGTGTCTTGTAGTGATAGGCCATGTGCCTCATCATTTGGTTATCTTTGTTGGCCCTCTGAAACAACAACTCATGATATTGTGAAGGTTACTCCAGCAAGTGTCACCTCATAGTTATGAAAATGAGCCACAAAAATTCTGGCCAACTCATGATGAAACTGAGTTGTTTCCACTAATTCATAGAATTCAAAACATCCATGGTGTCTGAAACAAAAGATTGCAAGTGGGCAAGCTTGCAATTCTCTTAAACTGGTGCGCTCTTCTCTTAAGATTTTTCCTGCCTAGTGAGGCTTTCTCTGCCTATGTCTCTCCACAGAACTATCACTAGTTGTCTCTTCATCATACTCAAAATAACTTCCTCTATCCATGTTTTAGTTAACTCTCTTAGTTTGCACAGTTCTAACAATGTATGGGATGAATGGTGTGTGCAATGGCTTGGAGGAATGGGTGTGAGTGAAGCTATGGGAAAAACATAATAAGGAGGGGGTTTAGGGAGTGATAAATGAGTGGTAGAATGTGATAAAAGTGGTGGGGTTAAGGGTTTAATTCTGAGGTGGGTGGTGGGGAAAACCAAAGAACTATGGTTTTATAGTGAAAGTTAGGGTTTTATATAGAGAGTGGAAACTTATGAAAATCTTTACATATGCAAACTAAAGTTGCAAGGAGAGGAATAATACTTACTTGGCGCAGTGTGGAATTGGAGGAGATTTGACATAAAGTCGAAGTTTGGGAGCGTTTTTTGGTCGGTTGACCTAAGCGCAGTGCAACTACCCAAGAGTGCAACGTTGTGCCCTAAGCGTAGCGCCCGTTCAAAAATACACTGGCAAAAAACTCCCTAAGCACAACGCCTCCTTCCCTAAGCGCAACGCCACTTGAGGATGACCTGGTACTGCCTTCCCGATTTGAAAATTGGACTTGAGATAGCTCATTGGAAAGCTTGTCGTGTCTACTTTCCAGAACATCTTGAAGTTTTCAATTTGGAGTTTATTTTCCCTATCAAAAGTCCAATCGCCCAAGACTGGTCAAAATGTGCAGAATGAGGCTGCCAAAATTCAAAGTGTTGTTTCAGTCAAGTTTTTTAGGTCTTCCTCAACTCCAAATTGAGATTTTGATAGCTCATTGGAAAGATCTTTGTCTCAATTTATCATTTGAATTATCAAGCAAGTCATTTAGTCATTCCATCTAGGAGAAAAAATGATTTTCCCAAGGTCACTCCAGAAGTGCAGCAACTCTGTTGTAGCCACTATATTTTTGACATTTCTCTAAAACCATGGCACCTGTGTAAAATGTGAAGGAGGTTTTTCTTCCTTGGCCTATTTTGGACAAAAAACTCTCATTTTTTCCAAATTCTGCCCTATTTAGTCTAGAACATAGTTTGAAGAAAAATCATCCCTTACATGTGGTGAATGGCTTGTTCCTTGGAATGACTTCTCGACAAATGATGGATACCTGATGTTTGATGATATGAAATGGCCTCATACTTTTTGATATCCCTTATGCCTCCTCTGCTCATATATCTCTGATCCCATAACCAACCCTAGCTTAGTGGGAGAGGAATTTAGGGTTTAGTGCTTGTTCTCTTTTTCTTTTGCAAGTGGATTTTTGCTCATGATAACCTGATCTTTTGCAATGGAAAGTGCTTGACAACATCACAATATGTTTAGGAACAGCTGGGAACCAATATTACATATGAAAACATAAAATTACATCATTAATGGAGATAAAAACAAAATACCTTGTTTTCACCTCAAAACAATTTTTGAGGTGAGAACTACATTAGGCTTTCAAAATGATAAATTATGGCTTTGCTAATCATTATTGGCCTCCTCATGTCCTTGCTGATCATTATTTGCATGTAATTATTGGATTTAACCATGGTGGGACCCTAAAACCTAATGAGACCAAACCCTAAGACCTAATGAAATGAAATTGCAAAGTAAACATGAGCCATGACTGAAATATATGGAAGAGGATCAGCAAGTACAGATCATGAGGGAAAATTGAAGTAAACCCTACCATCAGTGAATCCATGACCTAATGGAATGAAAACTCATCAGTATGGGACTCCTACTATGAAATGAAAAAGAGAAAACTTTGATCACTGATGGCAGTGTGAAACACTGACACTAACATTGGCTCCAATGGGGATGGTATCTCCCTGGAGGTACCAAGAACACCGTAGACCAAGTAGCCTTATCCATTGGGCATGGAGTAAGAAAAAATCAATCTAAAATACATGACTGAATACTGATGACTCAAAAACACCAACTGACTTGAAACTGACTCAATTTTAAAACACAACTAACAAACTGGAAAAGATGCTCAAAATGGAGCTTATTCAATAAAACCTACTCTAATTGTTCCATTCATCACCTGATCAAGTGAAATGAAACAACCAATGCAACCAAGTAAGCATTCTAGCTACTATTTGAATTCTCTGCAAGTGCTTGTTTATGAGAAAGAAGAGAGCACTACTAAAATGCAACTCCCATGAAAACTCGTAAACAGATCCAAATTTTCCCAGATTCAATAATACGGATTCTCTATCTGACTCCAAATATACTGCATAAGGATCTTGAAATTCATGTGCACTGGGACTTAGCTCACCCAATGGATTACTTTGCTTCTCCTCATACCATGGATGCAGAATTTCATCTAAGGTTTCTCGTGTTGAAAATGACAAAGAAATCGACTTCCAGATCAAGTTTGTATCAATACCTTTTTCAAGTTCAAAGTTAGCTAATGGAGAAGGACTTTGACTGCAAACATCATCCAACACATCATCTATTGGATCGTGAAAAACTTGAAAAGACTATTGCAACCCATTCTCTATTGGTTCCAATGAGATTTCATGATTTTCTACAGGCTACTCATTTGAAGATATACTATTCAAAATTCCTTTCAAAAACTGAAATGATTCAAAACAGAATGGTACAAAATCATCTTACATAATTTGATCATATGTTCCAGCTTCCAAGTCTTCATCTGCAACTTAACAATCAATGGCATTCAGGGGCTGCAAATCTAGATATGAGAAATCTTGAACAAGGATTTCATTGCCCTCTAGATGGTCAAGATCAAAACTTATCGACGGTTGATTTTTGATTGCACGAAAGTTGTCTCTGATGAACTGAAATGAAGAAAAACAAAGAGGCAAAGATCCTTCACTTACTTCAAAATTTTCTGCACTTTCCTCCTCACTTCCATAGTTGATATGCAACGATTGATCACTGTATTCAAGCTGCTGAAAGTGAACTTCCTCCTTCCACAAACCAACTGCTGATTTGTCTGCAAGACTAGCTTCTGTTTGGAGAACATAATCATCATCATACTGATCAAACTTAGTGAAATCATCAGTATAAAACACATCATCAAGCATACATGTCATATCAACAGATCTCTCTTCTCCAAGATGATCTATAAAGCAATCATTATCAGGTCTATGACAACTAGGATAAGAAAGAAAATGTTTTGGATCAGCAACTTGTTTTTCTTAAATCAGCGAGCCATGGTCTTGAACATCATACTCATTCCTTATGGTGATCTTTTGCATCATCTCTTCCACTACACTTACCAAAATGTCGAGCTTTACCTCTAAAGATGTTGGTTCCTCTTGGTCTATGTTCTTCATATTTTCTTCCTTCAACTTTTCCCTTCTGATCAGCAGATTAGCCTCTACATCTACTACGTTGTTTACATCTCTTCAAGTGTTGCAAGGTTCCTTTATCTCAGCTGAAACTCCATTTCCGGATCAAAGGCATTCGGGTAGTGCAAGAGAGCGGATCCAGGAGGAGGCCTTATATTAAGCGACATCGAAAAATAGACCTGGTTAACCCTGGTAGAAAACTATTCCACTATCTCCCCTGGCAGTCTTTTCAGCTGGTTATATTCTTCTAGAATCAAGAAAGGGTTATGTCTGACCACCCACTTATCAAGGAAAACTTTGTCGAACTGCTGGAAATCTGAGATGCTTGCATCAGGCAAGGTTTTGAACCAACTCTTAACTTTGCCTTGCAAAGAAAGAGCAAAAAGCCTAATACTGACATCCTCTTCATCTACTTCAAAAAGGTCAAGAAAAGACTCAAAATTCAGTACATGTCTCTCAGCAGTGATGTTGTCACATTCACCATCAAATCTTGTTAGATATAGGTAATGATTTTTAGGGAAAGCACGGGATATAGGAGGTAAAATCAGAGGCTTGTATCTATCCGGAATTTTACAAGGTATAGGGGTATATACAAAAGTTGTAGAATTAGTCTTGGTCTCTTTAGGCTAATCAGTTTGAATACGGTCATCATAAGATTCGGAAGAAGGGTCTTGATCAAGATCAAAGGCATGAAAATATTTTGTATTCACAATCTTCAAAGGGAAAGAATCAAATGTAGGTCTAAGATCTTTTCTCAAATACAGTATACTTCGTAAAGCCTTCTTGACATTCTCGAGAAAAGAGAAGAAATAATTTATAACAAAGAACATAATGTCTTGGATGAAATTCCAACTTGAATACTTGATCTTTCCATATTGTCCTTTCATGTTTCTACTAGTTAGGTCATCCTCCAGTGGAGTCCTTGGATTTGATCTCGAAACTGATTTAGAGTCGCCAGGTGAATGATTTCAGCCTTTAGATGTCTGATCATTGTCCACCATCAACAATCAGATCGAAACTTGATAAATTTTGCTGAGGAACATAAAAATACGTTCCCCAGTATGGTCGCCACTATGTTATCGTCTAGATTGACCTCAGGCTAAATGGAGGCAACTCTAGGGTAACCACAAACCAAGCTTAACCTGGTAGCTAGCCCTGCCAGGTTGAGAGAGGGCTTTATCCTTATGGATCTCAGTCAAGATGACTAGATCAGGAATTAGATTTTATGTTAGGTATAGTAGCTCAAGGGTTTTGATTGAATTTGTTGGTGTTTTTGCTAGATCAGGAGGAGCTAGGCAATTTGGGTCTGGGAAACTAAGTCAAAATTGCAGGGGATTCTATGGGGAAAGGTAGGTATGATATTCAGCACCTTAAAGCTTGATGGGGTGAAAGGCTAGACTGGTGAGGAGCTAAGAAGGGCCTGAGCAAGTCAAGAATCATTCCTAAATAGAAGAGAAAACATGAAATACTTGTGTTTTCCCAAGCCAAAGCATTAAAACCTAATGTATTCCACCTATCTGACTTGAAAACAACCAATCAGAAGCAATTTTATGAAAGAGGCATACATAAATAGTATGAGAACATATTAACAAAAGAATAAACACATGCTAAAGGCCATACCACAGGTATCCCATAAAAATAGCTACAACTTTATTAGTTTCTTGCCACGACTACTACAAAATGATAAGTGTTCAGTACATGAGCATCCAGTTGAATCCTACCCCACCAAATGACCAAGAAAACACATAATATAGACATCTCAACTACTCATCCTAACCTTTAGGGGTCAAATCCATGAGAAGAGAGGTTGTTTCAACCATTTCCAAATAGAGAACTAGAATCTAGGCAATCAAACAACTTGCCTCTAAAAGAGGGGAAACTGATTCATTTACCTCAAAACCACCTCTAACTAATGAATCGACCCTCTAACATTATTTTACCATTATGTTTACATGCCATGTCATCAATTACATCAGTAAAACCATCAATTAGGAGAGAGAAATCAAATTCACAGTCAAAACAGGCGAATTTTAGTTTCCTGAGCAAAATGGCCCTAAGCGCAGCGCCACTGGTCCTAAGCACAGTGCCACTTTCCACCTAATTTTGGAGGCCTTCCCCTTAGCAAAATTGAGCCCATGATAGATCATTGGAAAGGTATTCAAGTCTAGTTTCTAGAACATCTATAATTTGTGAATTTGGAGGTCAGAGGCCCCCTAAAAACTTGAATCTCCCAAGACTGCTTCTGTGTGTCCAAAAAGAGGCAAAAAGGTCATTTTTTGGTAGTTGTCGGACCTTTTGGTGAACCAGATCTACTCCAAAACTTATAAAAATTTCTAGGGTGCATGTCCTCATCATTCTGAATCCAAAAATGTTAAATTTTTCTCCAATGGATGCCCCAGGAAAAAGCGCAGTGCCAGTGGCGCTGCGCTTCTGGACAAATTTTCTATGTTGTGAATTTCAAAATTTCAAAAATACAAAAACACTTCAAAGTTTGCCCAAATTTGGCATGGAGCACCACCATCAAGTGCTTTAGTTGGCCAAACAGGCTTCAGCCAACATTTTGAGTCTATCTTGCTCTTTCTTTCCCTCTAAGGCTCTCCTCAACCTAGCTTTCATCCTCTTCATTCTCATGTTGCAAATTTTGTTCCGTGTCTTGTAGTGATAGGCCATGTGCCTCATCATTTGGTTATCTCTTTTGGCCCTCTGAAATGACAGCTAGTGATATTGTGAAGGTTACTCCAACAAGTGTCACCTCATAGTTATGCAAATGAGCCACAAACAGATTGGCCAACTCATGATGAAACTGAGTTGTTTCCACTAGTTCACAGAATTCAAAACATCCATCGTGTCTGAAACAAAACACTGCAAGTGGGAAAGCTTGCAATTCTCTTAAACTGGTGGGCTCTTCTCTTAAGATTTTTCCTCCCTTGTGAGGCTTTCTCTGCCTATGCCTCTCCATAGAACTATCACTGGCTATCTCTTCATCATACTCAAAATCACTTCCTCTATCCATGTTTTAGTTAACTCTCCTAGTTTTCACAGTTTTGACAATGTATGGGATGAATGGTGTTATGAAACCAGCTCACAAAAAGATAGAAAATATAGATCAACGCCTTAGAATTCAGCCTCTTCGAGGGGGAAACCTTCTTTACATTACACAAATGAATGATTCTTTGATGATTCAAATGAAGAAACCTCCTTTCTATATATAAGAGTCTAAGGAGTCACAATATAACCCAGCCGACCTAACAATAATAATATAAAGGCACAAAAATAACAATAGCGGGATTCTATGGGGGCACAGTAATAACAATATGCGGACAATAGGGGCACAACAATTTTAATAAGGGATATAACTACAATAGTAATGGGGTAATCACTAGTATTATTGGGACCTAACATGCCCCTCTCCTTCAAAAAAGTGTCGTCCTCAACACTTGAGTAGTTCTGGATGCTTCTGTATAAAATTCTCATCCTCCCATGTGGAATCTTCAGTGGATAACTTCTTCCACTTGATGAGATACTCCGAAATTGATCGATTTCATAACTGCCGAGTTCTTGTTTTTGTGGCTGCTTCTGGTTCCAATATAATTTTTCCTTCCTCATCAAGTTCTGGCAATATTGTTTGAACTGGGAGCTTGTCGCCTACAACCTTCTTTAAACATGAAACATGGAAAACTGGGTGCACTCGAGAAGCTGCAGGAAGCTCCAATTTGTATGCCATAGTACCAATATTTTGCAACACCTTGTACAGACCGTAATACTTTGGTGATAATTTACTATCCTTCTTAGCTTGCTTGAGGGACATTTGTTTATATGGTTGCAACCGTAGGAATACCCAATCACCTACATCAAAACTTCTTTCACTGTGATGTTGATCTACCTATTGCTTCATTCTATTCTGCACCAACACGAGGTTATCCTTTAAGAGTTAGAGGACTTGTTGTTGATGCTCGATGTGATGTTCCACTGCTTGAACCTTAGAATTTTCTCTTAAATATGATGTGATGGATGGTGGCTGATATCCATAAAGTGCCATAAGTGGGGTCATTTTGTTGCTGTATTGAAGGAAGTGTTATACCACCATTCAGCCAGAGGCAACCATTCGACCCATCATGTCTATTTATCAGATACAAAGCAGCGAAGATATCCTTCCAAACATTTGTTTACTATCTCAGTTTTCCCATCAGATTGAGGATGATAAGATGAGAAATGAGCTAACTAAGTACCGAGACAAGAAAATAATTCTGTCCAAAAATTTCCATTGAAAATGGGATCTCTGTCACTTACAATAATCTTTGGGTCTCCATGTAGCTTTTGAATTGTTTCCATAAATGCAGTAGAAACTATACTGGCTTTAAATGGATGTGATAATGCAAAAAAGTATTCATACATGGTAAGTCTATCAACTACCACCATGATGACACTCTTTTCCTCAGAGTTGGGTAAACCTATGATAAAATCCATTGAAACCTCCTCCCAACGTTGGCTTGGAATGGATAAAGGTTGTAATAGACCAGAGGTCTTAATTGTTTCAACTTTATTTTGTTGGCAAACCAAACATTCTACCACAAGCTTTTGAATATCCGATTTAAGGCAATCCCAAAAAAATCCTTCTTAACCTTGTGGTAAGTTTTTAAAAATCCTCAGTGTCCTCCTAAGGGAGAAGTGTGAAATTCCATAAGAATCTTTTGTTTGAGTTGGGAATTCTTACAGAGGTATAAGCGATCTTTGTACCATAACGAATCATTTTGCCAGCTAAATGTATCAAATGTACTGGAATCTTGTTGTAACTTTTGAATAAGTTCCCACACTTCTTCATCATTCTTCCATTCCTCCCTTGCTTCGTTTATCCAATCTGGTTGGATAATAGAATGGCGCACAACAATGCTTCCACATCCTCATCCTTTCTTGAGAGTGCATCTGCCAACACATTTTGCTTCCCTTTTTTGTAGATGATTTCAAAGTCATAACCCAACATCTTTGTGACCCACTTTTGTTGCTCTTTAGAGGATAATATTTGTTCCAAAAGGTATTTAAGGCTATATGATCCGTTTTTACCTTGAAGTGTATTCCCATTAGGTAGGGTCGCCATTTCTTAAGTGCATGTCGTATTGCCAACATTTCCTTCTCATAAATGGCTTTGTGTAAAAACTTTCCCTTGATTGGATGACTTTCAAAAGCAATGGGTCTTTCATCTTGCATTAAAACAACACCAATTCCATTTCCTGAAGCATCACATTCCACAATAAATGTTTTTGTGAAATCCAGTGTAGCTAAGACCAGTGCTTGGCACATTGCCTCTTTAAGATGTTCGAAGGCCTTTGTTGCTTCTAGAGTCCATGAAAATGCATCTTTCTTCAATAATGTTGTTAGAGGTGCTGCTATTCTCCCATAATTTTTAACAAACTTGCGATAATACCCTATCAACCAGAGAAATCTTCGCAGATGGTTCATGGATGTGGGGATTTTCCATTCCTTAATGGCTTTAATTTTGCTAGGGTCTACCTTAACTCCTTCATGAGATACAATATGACCCAGATATTCCACCTCTTGTACTCCAAAGAAACATTTGGAACTTTTTGCATATAATTGTTTTTCCTCCAATAGTTGTAGCACCCTGTCAACATGTTCAACATGATCCTTCCAAGACTTGCTTTAGATTAGTATATCATCAAAATATACTAACACAAATTTTATAAGGAAGGGTTTGAAAATGGAATTCATCAAACCTTGAAATGTAGAAGGTGCATTGGTAAGGCCAAAAGGCATGACCAAAAATTCATAATGTCCCTCATGAGTTCTAAATGTTGTTTTCAGAATGTCTTCTGTTTTCATTCTGATTTGATGATATCCTGAACGAAAATCCAACTTGGTGAAGTAAATTGATCCATGCAATTCATCCAATAATTCATCAATGACAGGAATGCGAAACTTATCTTTTATAGTGAGCTTGTTGAGCTCCCTATAATCCAGACACATGCGCCATGATCCATCCTTCTTGTGCACCAATACTATTGGAGCATAGAAAGAACTTTGACTAGGTTGAATTATACCAGTCTCTAGCATTTCTGCAACCATATGTTCAATTTCACTCTTTTGGGCATAGGGATATTTGTACGGCCTGATGTTTGGAGGAACACTTCCTGGAATTAGATGAATCGCATGATCATGATCATGAATAGGTAGGAGACCTTTGGGAGTCTCAAATACCTTGGAATGATTGTGCAAGGCATTTTGGAGATCTGGAGAAATATATGATTTCGATGTGGAAACATCTAGTGAACATAATTGTGTAGTTACATCTCTTTGTTCCTTTTTTAGAAGCTTTGTCATATCGTTAGAGCTGATTATCTTTCCCAGTTTCCTTGCAATACCCCTTAATTCAACTTCCTTTCCTTCCGAAGAAAATTTCATGAAAAGTTCTTGAAAATCAAAAGCTATTGTAACCAAGGATTGTATCCATTGGAATCCTAGTACAACATCAACACCTCCCATTGGAATGGAAAGCATTGGGCTAGTCAATACATATTCTCCCATGGATAGCTTGATATTATGGCACTTTCGAGAGCAATTTGTTGTTCCTCCATTTTCAACCATCACTTGACACTCCAGTGCTGGATATAGGAAGAAATTCAATTCTTTTGCTACCTTACAATGAATAAAATTGTGGGTACTTCCTGAATCAATCAACACTATTACCTTTTTCTTCTTCATTTGTCCTTCTATCTTGATGGTTTGAGGAGTGGTAATTCCCACCAATGCATTACGAGATATGGTCGGATTCATTTCTTCTTTATCTAGACTTTGTTCCTGGAGTATATCCTCTTCTTTTGACCTTTTTTTCTCCTTTTCTTCTTCCTCTTCACAGTCTATGTAGAATAATTTCTTCTCAGCACACTTATGACCTTTAGTGTATTTGCTATCACAGTTGTAACAAAAGCCTTTTGCTCTTTTTTTCTTCCAATTGTTGTGGTGTCAACCTTATAGGTTGTGGAAGACTAGGGGCAGCAACACTTCCATCTTTATAGTTGTGAGTGGTATGCTTCCTGGTTGCCATAATTTTTCTTTCCATTTTTCTTGCTAACCTGAATGCCTTCTCTAATGAATCAGGTTCCCAAAGGCGAACATCATGTTGGATATTATCCTTTAAAGTCCCTATGAACACATCAATCCTATGCTCCTCTAGAATATTTTTTACCCTTAAGTTCAATTTTTGGAACTCTTCAATGTGCCCCATTATTGAACCCTTTTGTTTGAGACTTATCAATTGGCTAAAAAAAGTGTTGCTTTTTGTATCCTCATAATGTGTTGTCAATTCTTCCGTAAAAATTTCCCAAGTGATAATTTATTTACAAAGGCAATGCCATTGATACCAAACAAACTAATTTGGTTCCAAATATAAAGTTGCAATACGTACCTTTTCTGTGTTTTTCACATTATTGAGATCGAAAAATTGCTCCATCTGTAATATCCATGTTGCGGGATCCTTGCCATCAAACTTCCTCATATCGATTTTTGGAATATGGTGGGTCTTTGATCCAACATTAGAGTCTATGAAATCATGATTAACATTTCTTTTATTTGCATCATGAGTTTCTTTTACTACCCTTTCACCATTTTTAAGTATTTCTTGTAGAAAAATTGTCAAATCTGTCTTCAAATCTACCATGTCTCTCTTCAAATCTGTCTCAAAATCTATCTTCAAATCATCCATCTTAGATTTCATGCCATTCATCTTAGCTTCCACGTCCTTTATCTTAGATTCCACACCATTTATCTTAGCTTCTATTAGCTTTTGTGAGAGTGACATTTGTTGCACTTAGTCTTGTAATTTTGATATATCATGTAGCATTTCTTCCTCTTCTTCATGATTCATGCTAGAGCTTTCAGGTTTCTTACTAGGTGTTTTCATTTTCTTTCCTTAGGGCATCAGATATCGATAATAATGCTCTACTATGCCCTTTGAATTCCTTCAAAATAATTTTTCAAACCAAGCTTAAGCAAAAATTTAAAAAAATCTACACACCTTGTTTCACTTTGTAGGAGCTCGTTATTGCCTCTAATGTATCTCTGTAATTTCATATCATCCAGTTTTGAAATTGTGACCTGCAGTAGCCCTCTGTGTCCTCTTTCCAATGCCACCAGTCTGATCCAAATTGGATTCTCCAAGGAAGTGTTATGCCAAATCTCCATAGTGGCCTTCTTACAAAACATAAATCCGATGCTCAGAGAAAAAGTTATGATGATTTTCGCTAGGTTTCCTGTTTGGAATGTAATTCAGGAGTCTACAAAAAGTCCAACTTCCTCAGATCATATCTCCGCAAATGTAGCGTGAAAAGCTTTGAAATTTGGACCCAAGGTTCAGTGCGATTTCGTCTCAAATGGGTTTTTTTTTTTTGTTTCTGAAACGTCGCAGAAAAAAAGTTATAGCGAAAATGCCATGATGACCTATTTGGAGCAGTGAAACCCTAGTATCCAAAGCTCTGATACCAAATGTTATGAAACTAGCTCACAAAAAGATAGAAAAGATAGATCAATGCCTTAGAATTCAGCCTCTTCGAAGGGGAAACCTCCTTTACATTACACAAATGAATGATTCTTTGATGATTCAAATGACAAAACCTCCTTTCTATATATAGGAGTCTAAGGAGTCACAATATAACTGAGCCGACCTAACAATAATAATATAAAGGCACAAAAATAACAATAGAGGGATTCTATGGGGCACAGTAATAACAATATGGGGAAAATAGGGGCACAATAATATTAATAAGGGATATAACTACAATAGTAATGGGGTAATCACTAGTATTATAGGGACCTAACAAATCGTATGTGCAATGGCTTGGAGGAATGGGTGTGAGTGAAGCTATGGGCAAAACATAAGAAGGAGGGGGCTTAGGGAGTGATAAATGAGTGGTAGAATGTGATGACAATGGTGGGGATAAGGGTTTAGTTATGAGATCAGTGGTGTGGAAAACCAAAGAACTAGCATTTTATAATGAAATTTAGGGTTTTATATATAGAGAGTGGAAACTTATGAAAATATTTACATATGCAAACTAAATTTGCAAGGAGAGGAATAATACTTACTTGCCAAGTGTGGAATTAGAGGAGATTTGACATAAATTTGAAGTTTGGGAGTGTTTTTTGGTTGGCTAGCCTAAGCACAACACCACTACCCAGGAGCACAGTGTCATTCCCTAAGTGCAGCTCCTGTTCAAAAATACACTAGAAAAAAACTCCCTAAGCGCAGTGCCTTGCCCTAAGCTCAGCACCTCCTTCCCTAAGTGCAGTGTTACTTTAGGATGACTTTTGATTGCCTTCTCGATGTCTAAATTGGGCATGAGATAGTTTTTTTGGAATCTTGTCGAATCTACTTTCTAGAACATCTTTAGTTTTCCAATTTGGAGTTCATTTTCCCTGTCAAAAGTCCAATCTCCCAAGACTGGTCAAAATGTGCAGAATGAAGCTGCTAAAATGAAAAGTGTTGTTTCAGTCAACTTTTGGAGGTCTTTCTCAACTCCAAATTGGGTTGAGCATAGCTCATTGGAAATCTCTTTGTGCCTAGCTAGCATTGGACTCATCAAACAAGTCATTTAGTGATTCCATCTAGGTAAAAAATTGATTTTCCTAAGGTCACTCTAGAAGTGCAACAACTCTACTGTAGCGACTGTATTTTTGACATTTCTATAAAACCATGACACCTGCGTAAAAATTGAAGGAGGTTTTTCTTCCTTCGCCTATTGTGGACAAAAACCTCTCTCACATTTTCCAAATTCTTCCCTGTTTGGTCTAGAACATAGTTTGAAGAAAAATCATCCCTTATGTGTGGTGAATGGCTTATTCCTTGGAATGACTTCTCGACAAATGATGGAGACCTGATGTTTAATGATATGAAATGGCCTCATACTTTCTGATATACTTTATGCCCCCTTTGCTCAGATATCTCTAATCCCATAGCCAACCCTAGCTCAGTGGGAGAGGAAATTAAGGTTTAGTGCTTGTTCTCTTTTGCTTTTGCAAGTGGATTTGTGCTCATGATAACCTAACTTTTGGCAATGGTAGTTGCTTGGCAACATCACAAGATGTTTAGGAGTAGTTGGGAACCAATATTACATATGAAAACATAAAATTATATCATTAATGGAGATAAAAACAAAATACCCTATTTTCACCTCAAAACAAGTTTTGAGATGAGAACTACATTAGGCTTTCAAAATGGTAAATTATGGCTTTTCTAATCATTATTGGCCTCTTCATGTCCTTGCTGATCATTATTGGCATGTAATTATTGGATTTGACCATGGTGGGACCCTAAAACATAATGAGACCAAACCCTAAGACCTAATGAAATGAAATTGCAAAGGAAACATGAGCCATGACTGAAATATATGGAAGAGGATCAGCAAGTACAGATCATGAGGGAAAATTGAAGTAAAACTTATCATCAGTGAATCCATGACCTAATGGAATGAAAACTCATCAGTATGGGACTCTTACTATGAAATGCAAAAGAGCAAATTTTGATCACTGATGGCAATGTGAAACACTGACACTAACACCAAGAACTTTGCAGTTGGATTCAGCTAGAAGCTTAGCTAATCCTTGACCCTTTACTAGCTTGGTAGTCTTGATAGTTAGATCAAATTCTAGAATTTGAATGATCCATCTACCTCTTTTCCCATTAGTGTCTGGTTGGGTTAAGTCAATTTTTACAGCACTATTAGGGACATAAGCAGTAATAAGTGAATGTAAGACATACATTCTGAATGATTTCATGGCTTGAATGAGGGCATAGGCTTGCTTCTCAATGATGTCATACTTAAGCTTAGCATCTCTCATAACCTTGTTGAAAAAGGCTATGGGTTGGTCATGGGAATCTTCATTTTTCTGTAAAAGAACAGCAACAAGGGTTGTTTCAGAGGCAAAAGAGAAAATATTAAATGGTTTAGTATAATCGAGGCTGGCTAAGGTGGGAGCTTCAGAGATTTCCCTTTTTATTTGTTCAAATGCATGCCTAGAAGAGGGAGTCCATTTGACTTCATGGTCCTTTCAGAGCATGTCTGTTATATCTTTCACTATCTCCACGTAATTGGGAATGAATCGTCTTAGAAAATTGATCTTGCCCAGAAAATATTGAATCTCCTTTTTGTTTCTAGGCAAGGTCAATGTTTCTATGGCAGATACTCATTTGGGATCAATTACTACTCCCTCCTTTGAAATTATATGGCCCAATAGTTTTCCTTCTTTGACAGCAAACAAGGACTTCTTTGGGTTTAGTGATATTCCAAATTTTCTACACCTATCAAAAACATTCATCAAGTGCTTTAGATGTTTTTTATTAGACTTAGAAAAAATAGCTATGTCATCAAGATAAATAACCACAAATTTATTTACCTAACCCATAAAAGTGATGTCCATAGCTCTCTGAAACATTTCTCCAGCATTTGTTAAGCCAAATGACATCTTAGCGTACATAAATGTACCCCAGGGTGTAGTAAAGGTTGTCTTATCTCTGTCTGCTGTATCAACATTTACTTGATTATAACCTGAAAAACCATCAAGCATAGAAAGTCTTTGTGCTCCTGAAACCAGTTGGAGTAGTTGATCCATTTTGGACAAAGGATAATTATCTTTTAATGATGCCTTATTATGATTTCTAAAATCCATGCAAAGTCTTATTTCTCCATTTTTATTTCTAACAAGAACCATATTTGCAGCCCAATTAGAATATCTAAGAGGGAGGATGATTTGGGCATCTAACATTTTCTTAATTTCTCTTTCTACAGTGGGTAGAAGAGCGGGATTTGTCCTTCTAAGCTTTTTTTGATACGGTTTTTCTTCTGCCTTCAAAGGAATCTTTTGTTGTATTAACGATGTATCATAGGTCTTTAAATGAGCATAAGTCCAGGCAAAAACATCCTTATAATTTTGCAGTAATTCAAAATACTTAGCTTTGATTTCTGGGTCTAGAGATGCGCATAATTTGATGTTTTTAATATCTTTATCAGTTCCAATGTTAATCTCGTCTATATCATGTTTTGAAGAAATAGATTGCGGGTTTTGGAAAACATCATTTTGGTCGAATAATTTTTCTAAAGGAATGAGTCCCTTTGAAATAAAATTATTAGATAATTGGCAATCTGAGCTTTAAAATCTGAATTATCATTTCCTTCTGCATTTTCATTTATATTAGCTCTATCTTCATCAATTTGCAGAAATGAGAAATCATCTACTACCTACATAAATGATTTCAGTTGTTCATCATCTTCGAATATTTGCCAATGTTTCAGGTTATCTGGGATAGATGGCTTGTATTTGACTTGAATCTAATAAAGTACATCAGTATGATTAGGAATTTTAAAAGTGCTAGTAGAGACAGCTAAGGCATTTGCATGAACATTCTGATTTCTAGGAATGTGAGTCAAATTAAAAGCATCAAAAAGATTTTCAATTGAATCCCATATTTCATTTTGATGGGACCTAAGTCTTGGGTGCTTGGTCTGGAAAACATTCTTTACTTACTTCATAATAAGTTCAAAATCGATAAAAATGCTTAAGTTTTGAACTTTTAGGCTTTTGGCTAAATTCAATCCTAAAAGGAAAGCTTCATGTTTAGCTACATTATTAGTGACTTCGAAGTCTAATTTACATGATTGTGTTATATTTTCTTTTTTAGGTGAAATTAAAACTACACCAGCTCCTGCCCTCTCTTTTTTGCATGATCCATCAAAGAATAGTTTCCAAATATCATTTTGGTTTGGTTCAGGACTTTCAACTACCTCTTCAATTTTGACTTGAGTTTTATGTTGGTTTGAAGTGAGCTAAAAAAAACCAAAGTCTTGATCGATTGCATAAATTGGATGGTTTCTTGGTTGTTCAATCTTACAAACAGTATGTGCAAATCTTACCTCTCTATATAATCTTAATTTCTCTCCTCCAAAAACTGGAATAGTAGCATATGACATATCCATCTGTAAAGTTCCCCCTAGTTTGGCACAGCAAGACCTAGAAAGGAGCATTCCAAACTTGGGAGGGATATTTGTAACAACAATGTCAAGTATTACACTTTTGACTGGAATTTGGTCAAGGGTAACCACTAAATCCTTGATCAATCGTAAACATGGCACCCTTTCAGAATCAAAGGTCTACAGGTCATGGTAGGATTTAGTTATATCGAGTTTCAAATGGTCCATGATCGATTTTGGCATAAGGTTGTGTGATGCTCCTGAATCAAGCATACAATTATATAACATGGAATCATTTGTTTTAAGAGTTACATAGAAGGGAGGTACTATCTCATCTATCATGTCTGAACTAGGGCCAAAAACTACTGCTTGTTTTTCATCCTGTAGACTTATGACATCACCTTCAGCATCAACCAAGGTATTTTGAATCCATTTAGTGACTTGGCTTTTGTAACCAGGGTTTTTACAAAGTTCTGACAGTGGAATTGGGATCTTAACCCTCTCTAATTATTTTTCAACATTCAATGTAGTCAAAATGATTTTACTAGCTTCGGAAGTATCAATTGACTGATCTAATGGTTGAATAAGAGTTGTTTGAGCTTCAGTAGTTTTGGTGTGTGGTTCAATTATTGGAGTTTCCTTTGGAGGTCTCCCTGGAGTAGGCCTAGGCATAAGATCATGCCTCTTGCTTAATTCTGCAGTTAAAAATTTAGAAAAAGCATGATATTTATATACTTGTGCAGCCTCCTGATTTTCTTGAACCTGATTCTGTTGTGAGATAGGAATGATGGTTGTCTGATTGGAAGAAGAATCCATACTATTAATATCTTCAGTAATTGTCATAGTGTTATCATCAGGTTGTTGGTCATCTATCAATAGAGGAGTAGGAACCTGTTGATCATTGGCAGGTCTCTAAAGAATTTGTAGTGGTTGGTTTCTTTTATATTGACCTTGATTTTGGTTTTGGGGCCTAGTAACTGTTTGTTGTATTTTCCTAGGCTGGGTCTCAATCTTTGAAATCCTATTTGATAGGTTTCTAAGAAGAGATGTTATTTCATCTATTTTTTAGTCTTTTGACTTAGTCTTAGAGGAGCTTGAGGCTTCTTGAACAGATTTGAGTTTTCTTTGGGCCTTTTCTTCCTTAAGCTTTAAAGAAGTTGAGGCTATCCTATTTGATTCTACTTCTATAGCGTTTGTTTGCATATCTTCAAAAATTCTCGAAGTTCTCTCTTGTAGCATAACAACAAAGTCATCATCAAAAGCTTTAAAAAATATGGACTTAGCTACTACTACAAGAGGCTTACAATCAGCAGGCATTTTGTGATAGAGTTTGTTGAATCTTTTGATAAAATCTGCTACTGGTTCATCGAAGTTCCTTTTAAGCTCTTCAAATTCTGTGAGGAAGTAAAGAGGATCCTTTTTGACACCCCATTTATTTTTGGATATGGTTGTAAGCTCTTCCCAATTTCTAATGGTAGCTGCTGGTAGCTGCCTGAACCAAATCCTCACATTTCCTTCAAGTGACTGTACAAACAATCTCATATAAAAATCCACTTGCTCAATATTCATATTGTCTGCAAAGTCTAGGAAAGCTTGAAGATGGTCCTCAGCTGAGGGACTGTTTCTCCATTATACTTGGGAAGATATTTTAAGTATCCAGGTGGGAATGCATCAAGGTTATTAGGTAAGACTAAGGCAGCATATCTAGCCTGTACAATTGATCAGAAAGCCATGAAAGTAGGTGGTGTATGAGGTTCTTGATGTGTATGAGGTTTTCTAGCTGGAGTATGGGGTGTTTCAGTGGATGTAGAGGATGAAGAAGAAATAGAGGAAGAAGATGGTGCTTTAGGGGTTGGTGAACTATTTGGCGGTGAAGGAGGAGGATATCTCCTGAAAAACTTTAAAGGAGTCTTAAGAACTAGCTTTGGGACCTGTAAAGGAATACCTTCTTTTGATTTATAGAGAGGATTGGTATATACAGAAAAGGTCTCTTCAGGTTGTTCAGAAGAAGAATCTTCAGGTTGATCAAAAATGGAAGGAAATGAATAGATGGTAGGGGATATGAAATCTATGGGTTTGTATTAAGGAAGATTAACACCCAAATTAGATTCAGTTTTAGGTGATCCTAGTGGTAGTTTGGGTACTGGATGAGCTTCTAATGAATGAATAGGGTATGCTGACTTAAAATCAACTCCTCTATCTAGAAGTTCAGCAACCCTAGGTGATAAATGGGAGTAATCAGGATCAGATGGGATATTACTATAGGGGTCAAATGATTCTCACTCTTCAGATTGTAGGACTGAAGAGGAAAAAGAAGATGGTTGGTGTCCCATTTTAGATCTGGCTTTTCTCATAATCTTTTCAGGATTTGACAAAGGACTAACTATGTCACCTTCTGAACGAGATTTGGTATGTTTAAAAGGTGCCAGCTTGGGAGTGTGGAGTCGCCAAGGTGAATGATTTTGACCTTTCTAAATCCTTTAATCACCTTTAAAGGAAAAGAATGAATGAATATCGTTGTCCCGAGGGAAACTTTGAAGAAATTCGAATCCCCGGCAACGGTGCCAATCTAATATTGTACCTCTGAGATAGTAGTAGGTCAGCTACCAATGCCAGAGCATCTAAAATAATTGTTTTGGGGGTTTTTGGTTTTAATTTTGGAAGACCAATGAATGAAGACAGATGTAGAATTGAAGTAATTAATCCTTTGGGGTATATTAATACTTTAGCAAAGGGCTGCTATAAATCATTACACAGTGGTATAGATCAAAAATAGTGGTGAGTAGAAGACAACAAAAATATGATTATCACAATTTCTAGACTATAAAACAGAACAATCACAAGTTGGAAAACCTTCTAAGCTACGTTCCAAAGGTTCAAGGCAATATAATTAAGCTTACACAAGAAGTTGATGATTTATTGATTAGAGGGGATTAGCTGCACAGACAATTGCATTAATCCAATCTCTTAATATATGATCACTTTAGGAGCTTATAGGAATCAATTGAAACTCTAATTGTTCCTACCTAGATATCTTTGTAAGTCATAAATATATGAAGAAATAACATAATGATTGAAGAACTGGAAAAACTTACAGGATAACACAAACTGTGCAAGACCATATTCAGAATCCTTTGCTTTGTATTAAGGTTCCATAAAGACCAATGACATCAAGTGTCTGCAAAAGATTCTTTCAAAGGTGGCTTCCAGTTTCAAAGTAGTATAAACAGTCACAACTTTATAAGCAATTCTCTATGAATCTTGAACTCCGAACCATTTACAACTCAAGAAAGGAGTTATTTATACAATAATGAAACTTAAGAATAGATCCTAAAACAGATTAAGATTTTTAGGAGAAGAAAGATATTCAAGGCAAGAAGATAGGGGCAGCTATTTGAACTGCTTCTTGTTGTCCCCTTTATTCAGGTTGTGTTGGCTTTGTTGTTTGATATTTTTCCCCTTTAGCTGATCGATTGTTGGTATCCTTCACGCTGGCCAATTACTTGATTTAACCTTTTTACTAATATTCTTTAAACTCTGTAACTCTCTTTTGACCTTGCTGAGTAGATTTGGACTACACATTTCAGGTTTTACTGTGTTTTTCAACAGTAAATATTCATATTTATCTTCAAACTGTTACACAGGTTTTTTGTTTACAAAACCTAGAACAACAGTATTTATGTGCAAAACACAACAACTTATTTAAGAAAAACATAGGTGACTGAAGGTCTTCAATGGCTCTACTGAGCTTAAAAGGTTATCAGAAGGAGTCTAGGGGTATCGGAAGGTAAACCATGGCTTTAATGGCCACAGAGGCATTATAGAGGCTGCGTTGTTTAAAACAAGCAAAACAGGGCAAAAATGGTGTTTTCTTCATTCAAAAGGAGAAACAATTGAATTTTTAACCATCGGGCAAAGGTGGACAGTAGTGGAGCAAAAAAAAGGAATATGGAGGGATTAATCACGGCGGGAAAAGCTTAATTATGGGTTAAAATAGAGATTAGCTTTAAATGAAGGCTTTTCGGGTCATTTCTTCATTTAAATTGAAAAATAATTTAACACAGAAAATCTTTGTAAAATGCAATATGCAAACTTGAAATTTTATAAACACTGGTGGATAATGGCATCGATTCTAGGTCTTATTCGCATATCGCAATCAAAGTTAGGCGAGGAGTAGGCCCATCGCAAGGGAATGTGATAAAGGGCAGACGCGACATGGTGATAGACTGTAATATATATGTGGTTGGGTCCATATCCCATCGCAATCAGAGATCGCAATGGGCAAAGGGTTATGGTATTAGCGGGAGGTTGCAATGAAAGCGGATGCGATATGGGATTAGATTGCGATATATATAGCGTTAGGTCTAGACCATTCGTCGCATATTGCAATGCAAGTGTGTATGCATGTTTAAAAGGTTCTGCGATCCCGCCGATGCGATATATGTTTAAATACATAGTTTTATTAATAAAACTAAGGTATATGCATGTTTAAAGGCCTGCGGTCCCGCCGATGTGATATTTGTATAGAATATATAGTCTTATTAATAAAAATAAGGGTTTTTGGAATATTTTAATAAATGGAGCTATATTATACGGGAAAGGGGAATTTTAACGGTTTATTACATTAAGTTAATGTTAATATGGAATATGAGCGGGAAAAGGGAAAATATATGAAATATAAGTGAAAAAGAGGAATAATACTAAGTATAATGTTTTTTTATAAGTTTTTGCTTTTCGTATATGCATTAATACTTAGGGAAACATCATTTGTGGGTTTTTTGTGTAAAAAGGGATTTTACATAGTAAAAGGGAATTTACATGGTGTTTTTACTTTTCCTAGGTAAAAAGGGTTTTTACCATAGGAAAAGGGGTTTTTATGGAAATGAATGATTATGAATTGAATGAAGGGGAAATTAGTAAATATATGAATGAAAAAGGATGAGGGAGGTTAATTAATTGATGTTGTAGACCTTCATTTGCCTTGTATAATTGCCTCCTAGACACAAAAACATGATAAATGTACATTTCGTCCAATCAATAATCAAACTGCTGCAACCTTTCTCTACTTACCCTTAGCTTATCCTATCATTTTTCTTCACTTAATGGGTGCATTTAAGCTAGCAAACCATTTTCCTTTCTTCTTATTTTACAAAAGAAAAATATCTAATTCTACCCTTATAACTTCCAAGGGCTCAGATTAAACTGATGAGCACGTTATTATTCTCTACCTAACTACTGATCTGCCAAGATTAAACTGTTTGGCCAGATCTTTATTCTCTAACTATATTATCAAATTTAAAGCATGAATAAATCAAGATTAAACAGTTTGACTGTCATGGGTTGTCAGAGTTTATTTGTTTTCTTTCTAACCTAACATTTTCTTTTTGCCTTGATTTTTTTAGAGAATCTAACCTAACATTTTCTTTGATATGGACATCATCATCAAGATATTCTTTTTAGACTAACATTTTATTCACTATTATTATGTCCATATCCTGACTTACCATTTTTTGAAATATTCTATCTAATCAAAACCAAAAAATGCTACAACATTCGGGGCCCTTTCTTTCTTCATTTCTATAAGTATTTCCACTTCGCGTAGCTCCGAACATCAAGGTATTTGCTTAACCTGCTTTTCGCACAATAAAATCTTAATCCAAGTGTTTAAATACTTCAAGTACTTACCTCACAGACCTTTGAAAAAGCGCCTCTCTACCTCGTTGTAACTAACTGAGGTATCGACCGCGAATTGGGTCACAAATCCTCCTATGATACGATCGAGCCAATGATCGATAGTGTGTGTGATCTTATCCTTAGAGGCTTCCAGTCTCTGTACTAACTCCGAGGTCCACACAATAGGACTGTCAAGTCTCCACCTTCGTTGGCCATCCGCTAGCTTCGTGATCCACTCATATAAATCAAATGGAAAGGAACATACAAATATGTCGTGGATTTTTGTATACATATACCTGTCTAGCCACTATTCCTTTGTCAGTCATGGATTTCCATTTTCCTGCGCCGAGAATTCATGGATCTTCCTATCCAACCAGTCTTCAAACTCTTTCTTAGTTGGATTCCAGCGATACAACATCACACATCTCTTATTCAGATTCTGGTCCTAGCAACGGAACCATTTGTTGGATTTGTGGTGCCTGACCCAAGTTCAGTGCTAGTTAGCCAAACAAATCCCTACACTGCTGGCCCTTTCAGCATCTGCCCGCAGAGCATGAACCTAAGTCTCACTCGAAGCAGTATGGGTGGATGCTGGAACCAAGTTTCCACACCTTGAGATGGTCGTGATGTCGGTCTTTACCCTCAGCCCCTACTTTCGCGCAGGTCGCCAAGCCTTAGGGTTCTATCAGTCTACCCTTTATTCCGCCCTTTAGTACCTCCGCTAAGGAGTACGATTGACGTTCACGCAGCCTTAACCCGCGATCTAGGTACTTCCGCACAGCTATGACAGCATTCAGTATAGGTTCCCAAGTTATCTTAAGGGTTCTACTTATCTTACTAATCAATCAGAGTTAGCGCCACGTAAACTGATATTCTAAGTTGCATTCAGTTAACCAATATAATCACATATATTCGCACATCACATAAAAATTGTAAATTAAACCCAAAAAGAAATATAAGCAGATGCATTAACAAGAACTAAATTCACTGGAATTGTGGAATACTTCTCTTTATTGATATCTTGAATTTAATACAGACTCTATCCGCCATGTGCGCACAGCTGGAGGGGTCTGTGCACTCAACAGCGACCTTCCACCCTAGGCCTCTACGCACTTAGCTACAGACTTCCACCCTAGGCCTCTGTGCACTCAGCTGCAGAGCCTCTACCTATGCTAAGACCCGAGAACACTTAGAATCCAATGCTCAACTCCTTACTTCATTATTTGCTATCCACTACTTAGAGCTTACTTACTTAGCTCTTTTTTATACAATCCCATGGTCCACAGACCATGGTTGGATCCTTACAGCTGACTTTACATTTGAAAAAATAAGGGCGGATAACCCTTTATGACTCTTGACACCTTCACAATCCACGACCACAAAATGTAGAGACTTTACAACTTTATTACAAAATTGTCGCAAAACATGTGCTCTTGGCCCCAAAACTGTCCTTGGGGGAACCTGTTCCGAACAGGAGCACATGCGAGAGCCCTGAAGCCTCCTCCTCTCATCCCTTTAGCCTTTCAAAGTGCACCTATGCGCCCAGAACCTCCTTTTTTCGCTTTTAAGCACACTAAAAAGGCATGAACATAAAATATGCATTAAACATGATAGAATAGGATATTTTCAAGCTTATCATTTCTTTTCATGAGTGATTGTAGATATAGGTATTCCATAAACAACATAAAAAGCACACACGAGGAAGATTGGGCAAAGAGAAAAAACAAAGAAAGCGTGGAAAAAATGAGGTACACACTTCAATCTTGATTATAAAATCACCCTAAATACTTCATTACATCAAAGACCCTTTTGGGGTTGAGGACATCAGTGATTGAAGTTGCATGAGGAATGAAGATACAACTAGCAGCCATGTCACCACTAGAAAAAACCCATTTCATCAATCAATATTAGTCCGAGTAATCAAATATAGTGACATGCCATGTCTCCTCACATGATGATGTGGAAGTCATGATGTATTGTTGTAATAATTGTAAAGATGAATAAGTGGAAGTCCAAGGGTCATGGATTAACTAAAGTTTCATGGAAGTGCAAAAGACATGTAATATGAAAATTCATATGTAATTCAAAAAGTTATTTGGAATTCCAAAGGTTGTAGAAGTCCAAAGGTCAATAGAAGTTGGAAAGTCAAGAGTCATGACAATGTGGAAGGTCATGCCTCAAGTTAAATAGATCCTCATTTCTCATGTAAAGGAGTTTTAACCTTGGCTTCTCCCACAAGGCATTAGAGAGACACAGTTCATACTTTTTGGGAGTAAGTAGTGGCTCTAACGCTCCACTATTGGAGCTATCAATGTTCAATATATTTATGTATCTTATAACGTCTACTTAATATTGAAGCCTTTTCAGGCCAATGAAAATTCACAGATGGATTGTGAATGTTTCTAACACTATTCTTTGAATATTTATGGTTCATGTTTTCTTTCACGTGTACTAGAGTAGTTCAACTATTTCGGTGTCTTCAATGCTTAACTTATTGGAATTTTGTTGTAATGTTTATAACAATCATCACATCTATGTGAACTATTTCGCTTGATGTTATATGAGCCTTTATCTTCTGTGTTTTTCTCCATTAGGGTAATGATATTACTTCTCTATTATAGAATCACTTTGTCTCCCCTTTGCAGTGAAAGAGCCTTGATACATCTGTAATTAGATAGACACGAGGCACACTCGCTTGCTCATTTGAAATGACATTTGCATTTTTCCCTCATGTTGATAGTTAAAACCAAGGCATATCTTTAAGTAAACAACAACCATGTCGTATTCTAGATGGGGCTCATACTCCAAACGATGTGAGGTCTAATTGGGGCTTCACATCGAGGATACCCGCTTGGTTGACCAATCTCAACAATTTGTGCTAGAAGGAGGGTCAAATGACACGGTGTGCCCTTTAAGTCTATGTTAAATATCTTAAATGTCTCTTTCCCAAATCTTAATCCCTGATATTTTTTCTAAACTACCTCCTAGTAAACTTTCAATCTCTACAAAACTTGTGCATTCCCTGTTTAAACTCAATTTTGATGGTTTGGGTGTCCATTTCTATCCAATCACATAAATTATTTTCTTGGGTTTTTAAAATAGCTTGAATTTGATGATGAAGATGTTATGTTTATTATGTTCACCCTCACTCTTAAAGGTCATGTTAATCAACGGTGTCATACCTTACCATCAACTTCCATTCATTATTTTCATCTATTTCTTAAGGAGCTTCATCAAGCGTTTGATTGGTATGATTACAGAGATATTGGTAGAAGAATCAATCAACATAGAATGGATCTTGATGAATCAATTGAGGATTTTAATAACATATTCCTTCACTTATGTTATGACTTTATTGAAGAAGATATGGATTGGGATTTATTCAAGAAAAATTTTGAACATTTGGTTTAGATTTATTTGAATCAGTTTGAATATAAGCCTCCATAAGTTTGTGTTCTCCCAACTTTTGGAAATTGTGAGACACCCCCAATCTCAGAGGAGGAGCCTACTTTGCCTTTTCCTGCTCCTTTTTCATTACTAATTCGGGTGCCCCCTTGTGATAATGTTGAATATGGTAAATCTTCAAATCAAAATTCCTAATCCATATTCTCAACCATTATCCATTCCCCCTGATGTTGATCTGGCTGAGGATAATTTGGAATGGTTCATGAAGCCTATGGTGAATATTAATCTTTCTATTCCACTAAACGATATTAACACTCATAACCCTAGTCTTGAATCTGATTTTGATTCTTGTCATCCTCTATCACCTCTTTCTCATGATCCCTTTCCCTTTGATATGCTTGATAAATATCTTCTAAATCTAAACCATGATCAGGTGCAAGTTTGTCATTCTTCACAGTTAGAGGAGCAGGAAGGTAAGGATTCTCTTGACCTTTATTTTCTTTTTCAAATTCCTCCCTGTCAAGATAATGTTCTCCCATCCCTGGTTGATTACGAATCTAATAATCTCAACGATCGATTAAATAAAGTTAACTTTCTTAATTAGTATGAAGTCATGGAAAAAATTCATTCTGTCAATTTTTACTCCATTATCCCCCATTCTTTTATGTAATGATGGTTCCCCAAGCGCACTTACTGATCTTTCATTTTCTCAAGAAAAAAATGTTTTGAAAGGTTTATATATTGAATCTAATTCAGTTAATGAAGGTGTTTTTATTGAAATTGCCTCTTCACCTCACTATCCATTGTGTTCCACCTTTTGTAAGGCATTAACTTGTGATGGGGATACTTCATCTAATGAGTTGGATTTTAAATTGACACATGGTGGTGAGATCATTCATGATGAACAGGAAAGTACTGAGATCATGAAGTATTCATTCCATTCCTTATCATTTATTGTCTTGCATGAGAAGAAATGTAGTATACCTAGGGGGGATAATATGGGGTACAAAGGGAGGTACCCAAGGGAATATTGTAATAATGGGCCATATTTAATAAATAAAGTGGTTAACCCACATTATGCAAGGGACCATAAGTAGTTATGGAATAATGTGATAAGCCCATTGTAATGTATGTATGGTATTGATAGACCCATGGTAATTACCCATGGTACTGTATGTATGAAGCCTATTTAGAGGGTAAAGACTCCCCATTGTGGATGTTGAGGATTATTGTATTGACAAGTGTATGAATTTTGCAGTGTTCTCCTTCCTTAAGGAGTAGTTGTATGGTCTTACCCTACCTAAAGGTTTGACATTAATAAAAAAGAATTTCTATTTCTATTCTTGGATTGGTCTTAATATTTCTTGGGCATATTTTGAAAGTTTATACAATTTCTAGGTCAAATATATTACAAGTGGTATCTGATCACTTTCTTGGGAAAAGAGGGGGAGATTTTTATTTTCATCTTTGCAGGAATTTTTTGTGCTACGAGTTTGCAAATAATATCTAAAATATTTGGTGCGAACCAAAAAAAAAATATCATACCTGGATTCCTTGCAAAACGATACCCAAATTCAAAAACAAAAGAAGTTGTGTTCCATAAATATTTCTGACAGCAACTTGTGGATGATGACTCTCCTATAATTTTTTGTAGATTTTATGAAGAATTTACTAAAACAAATTATATATTTGAGTTCATATTGAAAAATCACCCAATTTAAAAATAATTGGTTGAATCGGATTCTGAATAAGGGAGATATCGTTGATTTAAAATCAACTTATTATTTTTTCATAATTTTTTTGTGACGTTGAGACAATTGCAGTGTGAATATGAAGCTCTAGAGTGCCTAGCTCAGGATTTAAATCACATGTGAAGATGCAGAATGGTTATTTTGTTTCCAAAAATAGGTTATCATAAGGATTCTGAGTTATATTGATCGAGCTATGCCCATTTTAATTTTTCTCCAAAGTAATTGATTTTCTTCAAAACTGTTACTCTCTTTTTAAGGGTTCTAACAAGATGATGTTTTCAGGAAAAGATGATGGCACTACTATTGAAGAATTCCTAAAATGGGTGAAGTCATCATATAAATTTTGGAAAGAGGTAGCATGGTTTAGTTTTAAAGATGAGGTTTCCAAATGGTGGAACTCACTTGACAAAAATTAGTTGATGAGACTTTCCAATGAAGAATTTGAAAACATCCTTTTGGAAAAATTGTCTCATGCTAGAAACATGATAATGAGAACTATAAGGGCTTATTTTATGCTAGTATCTCCTTATTATAGGTTCATGGATATATTCAGAAAGAGAAGATCATTGTGTCTATCAATCCTAGTTTCCAACATAATTTTATAAATGTTAATTTGGAAAAAAAATTGTAAGTTCCAACAAAACACATTGAAAACATACAGGTTGATCATAACGATGTTCAAATTTATAAATATTTGAATATTTATATGGATAAGTATGTGTTTCATTCTGGTTTTTATACTTTAGATATATATATAATATGGATGGTGTTTTGGGTTACTGTTGGATGGAATCCATTGGTACTATCAAGATTAATTTGCAGAAGAAATTCTCGAAGCTCTAGTATAAAAGGAAGAAAATTACATTGCGGGATATTTCCATCAGTAAACAGGTAGAATTCAAGGGGGGCCAAGTAGAAAACTCTATATGTACTGACAAATCTGATGAGGAGTCAATTGTGGAAGTAATAATGGAAGACAAGAAATAAAAGTATGTACCACAAAAGGAGCCTAATACCACTGAGGATCCATGAGGTGGGGACTTGAAGGAAGCTACAACATCAATCAGTGCTTCAACATATAGCCACTTGCATCACCCAGCCAAACAAAAAACAACAAGGTGGCAAAGAATTAGTAGCAAGGACAACAACACCTTGAAGACACACATAGAAGTAAGATGATCCACCAACAACATATCAACACAGAGAAACCACATCTGAAACGAGCAAGGCACCGGCTAGATCAAGTGTTCACCTTAATCTGGGATGGCTAGATGCACATACATGATACCAATGGACTACTCTTTTGAGTAGATCTTATTATTTGTGTTCTTCTCATGTTCTGAGGAAGAAGCATGTTTAAGGGGGGTGGAATATAGTATACCTAGGGGATAATATGGGGTACAAAGGGAGGAACCGTACGAAATAATTTAATATTGTGATGTAATAATGGCCCATATTTAATAAATAAAGTGGTTTAGGAAATAATGTGATAATCCCATTGTAATGGATGTATGGTATTGATAGACCCGTGGTAATTATTCGTCGTATTGTATGTATGAAGACTAAATAGAGGCTAGAGACTCCCCATTAAGGATATCAAGTATTATTATATTGACAAGTGTATGGCTTGTGGAGTGTTCTCCTTCCTTAAGGAGTAATTATATGGTGTTTCCCTACCTCAAGGGTTTTGATATTAACAAATATATGAAGTTCTATCAGCTATTTTGTTGTTTCTTGGGCATACTTTTCATGTTTATATATTTGCAGGCCAAATATATTACAAGAATTCCTTAGTACAATTTACTCATGAAATTCATTCAGTCTATTCATCCATGGAGGTGAAATCAAAAAAATTGTATAAATTAGGTAATATGTTTGTTCAATATGTAAATTATGATCAAAACAATAATGTAGATGGTTTCCAACTTGATACTAGCGATCTTGTTGCAATTATTCATGGTAGTTGTCCTCATACCACGAATGATCTGACTCAACCTTGAAAATGTAATTGTACAATTCTTGGAAGTTCTAAACCCTATTAGTGAGTTGATGCACTTCAACCTTGGTTCATGGTTATGTTTGGTTCTCACGACTCTCGTAAGGCCCCCAAACTAAATCATATTTGGATATCCTCACCAAATTCTTTTTTTTGCATGGTTTTATTGGATGTAAATTCCTTCTTGAAAGAATTATGGTATTCTGGACATAACTCTTCTAAATTTCAAGATTCAGTTTATGATCAGATTGAAAATTTTGTTTTATTCAACTTATCTTCATGAAAATATTTTGAATTTAACTTGGGTTTGGAGTGCATACCTTTCATGAATATACAAATCCATGAAGCTGATCATTTTAAGTATTATCATCAATCGAAAGATCCATACTTATCAGATACTTTTGAAAATAATTAGCTCCTAGTCCTTCTTGTGAACGTTATAATGCTATAGATCTCCTTTTGAGTGTTAGTGAATTCCCATGTTATTTTTTGAATCAAGTTCCTCTTTTTCACCCATTGTATCTTGACTAGTTTTAGGTATTTTCCATGTTGGCATTCCATTTTTATTCTTTCAAATATTATGATGCCAGTCTAGTTTATCACCAATTAGAAGAAAATGGTTTTCCACATTCAAAATATGAGGAAGATGATTCTTTTGTTCAAAGAATTCATCAAGATGTTAAAATTGATTTATCCTTGTTGCTTAGTGATCAAGAGTCTTGTGTTTTAATCTATCCATTTGATCATGGTTTTTGTTCTAAAAATTATCACTCAATTCATCATTTTCCCACTACTATATCTCATGAAAATTGTTTTACATCAAGTGATCCTTATGATATATCTTCTCATTTTTCAGATACTTGTCAATAAGTTGAGGCACTTAAGCCTCTACTGATGGTTATGTCAGGCCCTCACTATCTTGACAAGCTTTCTAAACCTAGTCGGATTCATTTTCCATTACGAGACTCCCATCCTGATTCTATGACATTAGTTGAAAATTAATCTTTACAAAAATATAAAGGTCATCAAAAGGAATTTTTGAATCTCATGATCCAATCTATCATCAACTGGAAGCATCTTTCATAGCAATCTAGTTTGTTAAAAGAAAGTTTTGATCTCTCTTGATGTTTGCTAAGGAAGACAATACAAGTGAAGGTACATTCACAACGAGCCATGAAGATTTGTTTGCTTATGTTTTTCATCGAAAATGTAAGGTGGAAAGTAGGGTAAAGGAAGGTGACATGAAATATCTCTCTACATCTAGAAAATACCCTTTATCTTTTGTGCAAGATATTAAAGTTCTTATCTTTTCTGTTGCACATTGTATTATGTCAATTCTCATTGCTCATATATTAGTTATTGTGGGTCAAGAGAAATTACGCTAGCTCCACTTGAAATATCATTGCATTTAGCACTGAGCATTTAGTTTGTTAGGTTAAGAGTAGGCTTAGTTCCATTTAGTTCCTCTTGCATTGCATCCACCTTCTTTCCTACTCTGCATCTAGTCTCTACATCTGTTTTGTTTTTGTATGATGTTTTTAGCTTTAGTCTCCATTTACTTTGTCTCTTGTTTCTACTTTTGGTTTTGTGTGCCTTTTATTTCCTATTTTTCTTAATAAGACCTTGTGTGAAAGAGTGCATCACTCAAAATAATTTTTGGTGTAATAAAAGAGAAATGTGACAACCATAAAGCTTGGTTTTTGTTGTTCTACTTCATTATTTGGGAAAATTCCATAGATTGAGCTAAGTCCATATAGAAATTCCTATTCATCCAATAGGAGAACCTTGAGGGAGCCTATTAAATTTTTTCCTATGCTAGTATCTAAGCTACCCAAATTGCTATAAATATACTTGTATGTTAACACTTGTCCAATATAATAGAGAGGGATAAGGTGAAAATCTAAAGCAAGAAAACCAAGAAAACCAATATTAGAGGTATTAAAATACATCTTTAAAGGGGAAACCTCCTCCGTTGTTAATAAGTCAAGATCCATATTCCACCCATTGAAAGTAATAAGTGTGGATGCATAGTTCTATTAAATAAATGAATATAGGGTGTGTTAGCTCTGCTACATACTTCAGCATTTGGAGGACCAAATATCAGCTCGGCCATGAGTTTATGCAGAAAATGTAGATCGCAGCAATCTTTTCCTCCCTTCTCCTCCATTTTCCTTATACTCCATAGCCCCCCCCATCACTTTTTTTCCTCCTAAAACCTCTCCATCCCCCGTTTAAACCCTTCGAAACCCAACAAAGCCCCTGTTTAGCCCCCAGTCCTTAATTGTGAAGTCAAAGTCTAAACCCATAAGACCATGATCATGTGCCCTCACACCTCCGTAACCCATCATCACCCGTCATCGCAGCCGTTGATTTGCTGCACCCCGATCTAATGGTCCCGTGCCACACATAACTCGCCCAGTTGTTCCCCGCCGTCATCCCCGCCACGATCAGACGGCAATCGCTCCTCCCGATCCCGCTAACTTCCCGCACATTAACCCACAGGGAACGCGATTTTCATCACATACCATCTACCACGCGTCGCCTGATGGATGTGATCGCTGGCCTTTGTACGTTTACCACTCGCCTCCGATAAGCAGTGCGGGCAATATCACTTACCGCCCGCCCGTCGTCCCCGCTCGTTAACTTTCGTGCATATCCTCCGCCCGGTGACCATTGGATCTACCCACCCAAGATCCAATGGCTCACGATTGTCCGCCCCCACTTTCTCCTGATGCCTCCCGCCGAGAGATCCTGCTGTTCATTCGTTTAATCCAATGACCAATATCGCTCCGCCATCCGACCACTCTGCCCACTGTACAATCCACGTACTGTAACCATTCTATGCTCCCGAAAGGACGAAGGTAGTCAATTTCCAGTGCCAGGTGCATTTCCTCCTCAACAACTTCGCTCCACGAACAGTATGGCCGAGGGGAAGAGGACGTGCTTCGAGCAGATCAACGCAGTTATCAGTTATGGAGCTTCTTTCAGACAACACTCCACCTGCTCGAGAAAGATAATAGAGGCCCGAAGACCCATTCTATCACATAAACAAAGGCCGGGAAATAACTTCTAGGAGACAGAGGCCGAGAAGCGATCATGGGCATCGACAGCACAGCTCAGCAAACCAACAGAATCAATTATGGAGCATATTTAGCACGAGAAAGCTCCCTGCCAACACAGCCCAAAATATCTAAATATGGTTAGTCTTCTGTTAGAAGAAGAAACCATCGAGCCATGCTTTCCGATAGAGGGAGTCAAATAGTTAGGGAACGGATCAGGAAGATTAAGACTCTGAGCCTTCTAGAGAGCACAGGAGCATTGTAAAAAGGCTATAAATAGCTGTTAGTAAGATTTAATAGGGGTTCAACATCTGGAGACTCATGAGACTTTGCTACTCAAGCTTCTCATCTTCATTCATTAGTAATACAAGCTTATTTTTCTATTATACGTTCAATGTCCATTTTCTCTTCTATTCTAAGCTTGCACTTGAACAAGTTGTTCATGTTTCTTCTATGTTTAAGGCCAGATAACTGTCATCTTATCTCTGCTTTGATATAGTAGATTTGCAAGCTTCTTTGTTGCCTATAGATAGCCATTCATATGTGTTCATGTATGCAATCTGCTGGTATGGTTAGTATTCTCCATCTATCCATTAAATCTACAAACTATTGAGCATTTGCAGTCTAAAGCCTTGTGTTATTGGGGGTGTTCATGCATGTCTTGAGTAAAAACATAGTCGAAATGGTTATTTGGCTTGATCCAAGCCATCATTTATTCCCATAGTTCAGAAAACAATATTGAAGATATGTTACCAGGCATCTCCGATCTATAGCCTAAGAGAGTTTCTTGGAGTGCTAACATTAATTGGCACCATTGCCAAGGAGAGGAAACTGAAGCTCAGCTTCCCTGGGAAATGACACAGACCCAACTTTGATGATAGACAAAGTTTGGGCACATTTTTTGTTGTAATCATCGATCTGGCGACTCTACTGGAGGCCGAACCTCTTGGTGACTCCACTCCATAATTCTGGCTCAATTTGTGAGGCATACTCAAAGAAATCCTCAGAAATCGCGAGCTAACCCAGTACTTGACCCGGAAAAGACCATCAAGGAGAAGAAAGTATTGTGGAAAGGAGCATCGGGTTCAGGTAAACCTAAACAATATTCTATATCTCTTCAATAAGGTCCTGCAATAGAACAAATACATGTTGAGAGTACATATTCTAATGCTAGGAGTGAAGAAAATGTTATATACCTAGGGAGGATAATATGGGGTACCAAGGGAGGTAACCAAGGTAATAATGTAATAATGGGATGGGCCATAGTAATAAATAAGGTGGTTAACCTATGTCATGTAAGGGACCACAAGTAGTTAATAATAATGTAATGGGCCCATGGTATTAGTTTGATGGTATGAGGGAACCATGGTAATGATCCATGGTATTGTATGCATAAGGCCTATATAGAGGCTAGAGACTCCACATGGGAGGGAGTCAAGGGTTATTGTATGAACAGGCATATGGCTTGTGGAGTGTTCTCCTTCCTTAAGGAGTGAATGTATGGTGTTGCCCTACCATAAGGGCTTTGATCAATAAAGAAGCATTTCGATCTATCTTGTTCTTTCTTGGGTTATTTTATATTCTCATATATTTTTGGATCAGATCTATAACAAGTGGTATCAGAGCTATAACAATCGGTATCAGAGCACTTTCTTGGGCAAACAGTGGAGAAATTTTTTTTATTTTTTGCAGGATTTCGGGGGCGGCGATTTTGCATATCAAATCTGTATGTTTTGGTACAAGATATACAAAATATAATTGTAGATCTGGATTCTTTGTGAAAAAATAGCTGATTTCAAAAAAAAAATCAGTTGAATCAGAGTCCGGATGAAGGAGATATCGCTGATCTAAAAATCAGTGGAGTTGCAGATAATTTTTCAGGGCAGCGAGTTTGCGGCGCCGATCTGGACGTCTTGGTGCAAGATCTGCAAAATATAATTATATATCTGGATTCTATGTGAAAAAATAGCCAATTTCAAAAAAATAATCGGTCAAATCGGAGTCCGGATAAGGGAGATATAGCTGATTTAAAATCAGCTCTTTTTTGCAGAAATTTTGGTGACAACGGGATCTGAAATTCCAAGTGCCTGGATCAAAATTTCTATCACATGGGCAGATGCGGAATGATTGTTCCATTTCCAAAAATAGGTCATAATAGGTATTCTGAGCAATATTGACGGAATTGTGACAAATTCAAATTTTCACCATTTTTTTTTCAAAACCCTCTTCATGGCTTCTAGCAAGGTTCTATTATTTACAAGAAAAGATAATGGTCCTACTATTGAAGAATACATACAAAAACACAAGTTATTATGGAAAAATCATTGGAGAACTTTTGTAGTGTGTAATTTGGAAGATGAGGCAGCCACATGGTGGGGATTACTTAACCAAAAGAAGTGCTCCAACCTGCCCGATGAAGAATTTGAAAAATTACTTTTAGACAAATGTTCTCATGCCAAAACACAAGATAAGGAGAAACATGTGGGGTTATTTCCTACTGGTATATCCTTATTGTAGGTTCATGGATTGATTCAGAAAGAGAAGATCATTGTTTCTATAAATCCTAGTTGCAAGCATAATTTTATCAATGTTAATTTGGTAAAAAAATTGCAAGTTCCAGAAAAACACATTGAAAACACACAGGTGGATGATGAGGATGTTCAATTGTATAAGGATTTGAAGATTTCTATGGATAAGTATGTGTTTCATGGTGATTTTTATGCTTCAGACATGGATAACATGGATGTTGTTTTGGGATACCCTTGGATGGAATTAGTGGGTTAATGTGCAGAAGAAATTCCTGAAACTCTGGTATAAAAAGAACAAAATTACATTACAGGATATTTCCATCAATAAATAGGTAGAGTCCACGAACGTTGAAGCAAAAGATGTCCCAGGGACCGACATATCAGATGATGAGCCTTTTTTGATCAACAATCAAACACAAACAGAGGCTGAAGCAGAAAAGGTTATAGGTACATCAGATGAGGGCTCAGTGGTTGAAGTCATATTGGAAAAGAAGACACCACAACAGGCACCACAGCAGGGTGAATTAAAGAAAAAGCCATCGTGGGTTAAAACTTCAACATATCATCACCCACATCACCCCGCAAGACAACCATCAAGATGGAAACCAATTAGCCACATGGACAACAACCCCCGCAGGACAGATAGAGAGGAGCGAAGATCCACCTACTACACATAAACACAGAAGAGCTACCACAGTCAACTTCCATCTCAAGCGAGTGAGGCACCAGCGAGACCGAGGGTTCACCTTTCTCTTGGATGGCTAGATGCACGTGCATGGTACTAGTGGACTACTCTTTTGAGTAGATCTTATTATTTGTGTTCTTCCCATGTTTCGGGGACGAAACATGCAAAGGGGGGTGGAATGTTATATACCTAGGGGGATAATATGGGGTACCAAGGGAGGTACCCAAGGTAATAATGTAATAATGGGATGGGCCATAGTAATAAATAAGGTGGTTAACCCATGTCATGTAAGGGACCACAAGTAGTTAATAATAATGTAATGGGCCCATGGTATTAGTTTGATGGTATGAGGGAACCATGGTAATGATCCATGGTATTGTATGTATGAGGCCTATATAGAGGCTAGAGACTCCACATGGGAGGGAGTCAAGGATTATTGTATGAACAGGCATATGGCTTGTGAAGTGTTCTCCTTCCTTAAGGAGTGAATGTATGGTGTTGCCCTACCATAAGGGTTTTGATCAATAAAGAAGCATTTCTATCTATCTTGTTCTTTCTTGGGTTATTTTATATTCTCATATATTTTTGGATCAGATCTATAACAGAAAATCTCTCCAAAATTCATAAAGCTCCTTATTCTTTAGTTTCTTCTTTTGTTGTTAGCCCAAAGGGAACCTCACCTCCTATTCACCATACTCCTTTGGTCTCGTCAATCACTCCCCCACCTTCTCTCATTCAAACTTCTAGTACTCTTTTAGTCACCACAGTTATGGCAGGTCCGCAAGCACCCACCAAAATGGAAAGAATCATAGCCGCTAGGTATGGACCTCTAATACTGCCCACACCTTTGAATGCTATGCCCACTAGAGAATATCAGAAGTATATGCCTAAGTTCACTGGGACTGAAGGTGTCACCACTGAACAACACCTTGAGTCATTTTATAGCTACGCTGATAATCTAGATATTAGTGAAGATGATGTGTGGATGAGAGTCCTTGTCCAAAGCCTAGATGGGAAGGCTAGGAAATGGTTCAGAGAACAAGCCCCAAGATCTATAGTGGATATCGAAGCTTTAGAAGATGCATTCCTAAAGCATTAGGGGGATAAGAAGAATCTCCTCTATTACCACACTGATTTTGGGAACTTAAAGAGAGAAAATGGTGAACTGTTGTCCAATTTTAATAAGAGATTTAACCGCATGTACAGCAAGATACCAGCTGAAGTGAAGCCCACTACTACCTCTTCTAAACTCACCTACGCTAATGCTTTTGATTCTGACTTCTGCCTACCATTGAGAGAGAGGTGGTGTGCTACTTTGGCTGACATGCAGGACGCAGCCTTGGAAGTAGAATCAAACATCATGGCTGCAGAAAAACTCAAGGGAAATGCTGATAGAAGAAGACAGAGGGGCGAGTCTTCATCCTCCTATGTTCCCAAGATAGATAAAATTACCAAATTGATCGAGTCATTAGCCTCTGAAATTTCCAAATTAAAGTTTGAGCAGCACCCTGGGAAAGGGAGAGCTCCCAATACCTTTGCTCCTAGAAATCCAAATCCATATATAAGAGCTAATGAACAGGTGCAGATATTGCAAAGAAGCAAAGATGTCAATGAAGACCAAAGGGTCAAGACCCCTTTCTAGAATGTAGTCATGGAGGAAGAGCAGTTTGAAGAAGATGATGAGATCCATTGCCTTGAAGACAAAGGCAAGGCTTCCTTTTTGACCGCAACTGCATATGAAAAGTCATTATGCAATGACCAGACTAACCAAGAATGGGGTGGTGAAGCTGTTCTGCAGACTGGTGAACAGCAAAGATATAATCTGAGGTCAAAGGCAAACAATGTCAAGTAGAATCCTACTCAAAGAGCTATTGTCCCAACAGAGCCACAAAACACCAGACGGAAAAGGCTGGTAGCTGATCAAGTCATCCTCAAAGCACCAGCTCAAGAGGTAATAAGTTCTGACAAGTCCCCTTCCCCTTTCAGCTTTGAAGCAGAAGTCCAGAAGTTAAAAATATTTGTACCTATGTTAGAACTTGTAAAGAGTGAAGAGTTTAGAAAGCCTATCCTTGAATCCCTTGAGCTGAAAGCCACACAAACCTCCACTGACTCTATCAATTTGCAAGATGATAAACCTGCAGTTGTGCTTAGCCCAATGACTAAACCTGCTGATGATAATTCTCCATCATTTTATGTCTCCTTGACCATTCATGATAAAATCCTTCACAATTGCCTGCTAGACACTGGGGCTAGCCACAATCTGATGCCTAAAGCAGTGATGGAAGAGTTAGGCCTTGATGTCACGAGACCATATCATGATCTATTCTCCTTTGATTCAAGAAAGCTGAAATGTCTGGGACTGATTAAAGATTTAGTCTTTACCCTAACTCATCTTCCCATGAAGAGTATGGTGATGGACATTGTGGTAGTAGATGTCCCTCCCAAATTTGGCATGTTGTTGTCAAGAGGATGGATTAAGAGACTAGGTGGGACATTACAGAATGATCTATCTTATGTCACTGTCCCAGTTTTTGGAGGAGAAAGTCGGAGATTGTACAGAGAAGCACAACTGGCATATATCATCAGTGATGAGAAGGATCCTTCGAATCATCCTATATATGCTATGGACACTAGTTTTGGAGCATGTATACTCCAAATAGAAGAATCTCAGAGGGCCTCATCCCAGATCAAGAAACCAGTAAATCAGGCCGAGGAAGAGCAAGGAAGTTAGGTTTGGGAGATGTTCTTTAATGGAGCATGTTCTAGGGAGACTGCAGGAGTAGGGGTGGTGCTGGTATCTCCAAAACAAGAAAGCACACAGCTGTCTTTTAAGCTGGCTTTTCAAGTAACTAATAACATAGCAGAATATGAGGCTCTGATATTGGGCCTTAACGCAGCTAAAGACAAAGGGATCAGAAGTATAAAAGTGTTTGGGGATGTTGATTTGATCATTCAACAGGTGAACAAAACGTTTCAAGCAAAGCACCCAAGGCTGAAAGCATACAGAGATGAAGTATGGAGACTCAAAGATTCCTTTGATAATTTCTGTATTTCATATATCCCCAGAGCCAAAAACCATCTTATTGATTCTCTTGCAGTGTCTGCTAGCATGTTCATACCTCCCATGCCTCCCAGACTAGTTTATGAAGTTCAAATGAAATATAGACCATCCTTGCCTAATAATGTCCAACATTGGAAAGTTTTGGAAGATGATGATGAGATGAATAGGTCCTGCAAGTCATTGATGAATTTTCTGAAATGCGAATTGACCAAGAGAATGAAGCCTTGGAAGAAAGCCCCCAATCCCAGCTTAGAAATAAAATTGGAAAATATAGCATTGTCCAACTTCCCAGCAATCATATACCTAAGGGTCTAATTCCTCTAGAAAGACTTTTTGATCAAAATGATGTGCCTTATAAGGCTACACAAAAACAAGACCGATCTGCAGTCTGTAAGTATGATATAGGGATTCAAAGTCATGCAAGATATATAATTCTATCCACTCATCTGTCTGCTGACCAAAGTTCTGAATACTGCAATTTAATGAAGAAATTTGCTGATGTCTTTGCCTGGGAATATAGTGACCTGAAAACTTATGACAGAAAGATCATCCAGCATAAAATCCCTTTAGAGAAGGACACCATCCCTTTCAAGCAGAAGCTGAGACCAATAAATCCTTTGCTCCTTCCACTCATTGAAAAATAAATTAAAAAGTTATTGGCTGCCAAAATCATAGTTCCTCGCAGATATTCAAAATGGGTAGCCAACTTGGTAGTGGTAAGGAAGAAAATTAGAGAAATCAGACTTTGTGTTGACTTCAGAAACTTAAACAAATGCTCTAAGAAAGACAATTATCCCCTACCCAAGATGGAGTATTTACTGTAGAAAGTCTCAGGAGCCAAAGTGATGTCTTTCCTCGATGGATTTTCTGGGTATAATCAGGTTGTTGTGCATCCAGATTATCAAGATAAGACTGCATTCACCACTCCTTGGGGCACTTTTATGTATTCCAAGATGCCTTTTGGGTTGATGAATGCTGGAGCCACCTTTCAGAGAGCTATGGATATAGCATTTGTGGGAGAGAAGGATAAATTTTTCCTTATCTACCTTGATGATATAACAGTATACTCCAGCAGCCATCAAGACCATGTGCAACATTTCAAGAAAGTGTTTTTGAAAAGCAGAAGGTTTGGGATTTTAGTAAATCCTAAGAAGTCACAGTTTGCTTTAGAAGAAGGCAAGTTGTTGGGACATATTGTTTCTGCTGCAGGTGTCTGAATTGACCCAGAAAGAGTAAAAGTGATACAGACGTTATCTGTCTCGAGATCGAAGAAGGACATCCAGTCCTTTCTGGGCAAGATTAATTTTGTAAGGAGGTTTATCCCAAATTTTGCAGAACTTGTGAAGCATATTACCTCTATGTTGAAAAAGGGGTCAGAAATCAAATGGACTAGCATAGTAAGAAAATCCTTTGAGTCCATTAAACAAGCTATTATGGAGGCTCCCACTTTAATCAGTCCAGATTACAGCAAGGAGTTCCATATATTTTCTTTTGCCTCTATTGACACCCTTGCAGTAGTTTTATTGCAAGCAGATGAAGAAGGCTTAGAGCATCCGGTGGCATTTTTCAGTAAAACCTTAAGGGATGCTGAGCTGAGGTATGATATTATTGAGAAACAAGCATACACTCTTATCATGTCTTTGAAAGATTTTAGATTTTATATTCTACATTCCAAAATAGTTGCATATGTACCCTCTGCTACAATAAAAGATGTCTTGACACAACTTGATGCTGATGGAAGAAGGGCTACATGGATTGCAAAGTTAATTGAATTTAATATAGAACTGAAGCCCACTAAGCTTGTCAGAGGTCAGGGTCTTTCCAGACTATTAGCTGAAGAAAATTGCAGAACATTGGACATGAACCTCATGTATTCGAATTCAGAAAATGGTCAAACAGAAGAAGAGGAAGCAGCTGAACCAGGAGAAAAGCAGTCTTTAACAGAGAATCTAGCTTCTTGCGATTGGTATTCTGCAATAGCTAATTTCTTGCTGAAGCTATAAATCCCTCCAGGCCTTACTCAAAGTCAGGCTAGAACTGTTAAACTCAGGGCAGCAAAATATTGCATCCATGAAAATCTACTCTACTGGAGGGACCCATCTAGAATGCTTTTGAGCTATCTAGACAAAGAATAGTCAATGGAAGTTATGCAGCAGTTTCATTCCAGCATGTGTGGAGGACATCATTACTGGAAAACTACAGCCCACAAGATCCTCAGAGCTGGGTACTATTGGCCCACCTTATTTTCTAATGTCTTTTCATTTGTTAAATCTTGTGACAGGTGCCAAAGATTCGAAGGGAAACAGCAATTGAAGTCCCTGCCCTTAAAACCAATACATGCAAAAGGACCTTTTCAGCAGTGGGGCTTGGATTTCATTGGAGAAATCAATCCACATTCCAGTGGCCAGCACAGATGGATATTAGTAGCCACTGATTATTTTACTAAGTGGATTGAAGCAATCCCTACCAGAAAGGCTGATCATAATGTGGTCATGAAGTTTTTGATTGAGCATATCTTCACCAGATTTGGTTGTCCACATAAATTAGTCACAGATAATGCAGCAGCCTTCAGAGCAAAAGAATTGGTGGAAATGTGTAATTCAATGGGCATTAAACTAGTTCATTCCACCTCATACTACCCTCAAGGCAATGGTCTAGTAGAATCTTCCAACAAAAGTCTGATAAGGATAATTAAGAAGCTGTTGGAGGACAACAAAAAGAATTGGGATTCTAAGCTCAAATATGCACTTTGGGCTGACAGAGTGACCATTAAAAGATCCACAGGGAATTCTCCATTCAAGCTGGTGTATGGCACCGAAGCTGTGTTCCCAATTCAGTTAACTCTCCCTATGGCAAAGTTCCTACAACAAGAACAGGATGAGGAAGAAGATATGGCAAAAAGAATCACTGATTTAGTAGAGGTACATCAGATTAGAGAGCAGCTGGTTGAAAAGTCTACAACACATCAGAAAAAGATCAAGGAAGCCTTTGACAAAAGGACAAAAACAGATAATTTTCAGGTTGGAGACATGGTCCTTAAATGGGATGCACTAAAAGAAAAGAAAGGAAACCATGGGAAGTTTGATGCTTTCTGGACAGGGCCTTTTATCATTTCTCAGATCAAAGGGAACAATACCTTCATGCTACAAAGTATGGGGGGAGAAGCAGTTTTTGATGGCCCAGTTAATGGGCGTTTTCTAAAAATTTATGTGATTTAAGGCCTTTTGGCCTTAAAATTTGTAAATATTTTATTTTAGAAGTTTTAGTGTAGGTTCAGTCAGACTCCATGCCCAATGGAACACTAGGAAATTTTGCTAATTTGTTTTCATCAGAAAGGCAGTGATCTGCAGGTTCTTGAGACCTCACAGGGAGGATCTCATCCCCAGAAGGAGCCAGTGTTAGCTCTGCTACATACTTCAGCATTTGGAGGACCAAATATCAGCTTGGCCATGAGTTTATGCAGAAAAGGCAGATCGCAGCAGTCTTTTCCTCCCTTCTCCTCCATTTTCCTTATACTCCATAGCCCCGCCATCGTTGTTTTTCCTCCTAAAACCTCTCCATCCCCTGTTTAAACCCTCTGAAACCCAACAAAGCCCCTATTTAGCCCCCAGTCCTTAATCGCGAAGCGCAAAGTCTAAACCCATAAGACCATGATCATGTGCCCTCGCGCCTCCGTAACCCATCATCACCCGTCATCGCAACCGTTGATTTGTTGCACCATGACCTGACGATCTTGCGCCACACATAACTCACCCAGTTATTCCTCGCCGTCTGATCATCCCCACCACGATCAGATGACAGTCAATCCTCCCAATCCCGTGAACTACCCACGCATTAACCCACGGGGAATGCGGTTTTCGTCACGTCCCATCCGCCACGCGTCGCCCGATGGATGTGATCGCTGGCCTTTGTACGTTTACCACTCACCTCCGATAAGCGGTGCGGGCAATACCGCTTACCGCCCGCCCGTCGTCCCCGCTCGTTAACCTTCGTGCATATCCTCCGCCCGATGACCGTTGGATCTACCCGCCCAAGATCCAACGGCTCACGATTGTCCGCCCTCGCTTTCTCCCGATGCCTCCCGCCGAGAGATCCCTGCCATTCATTCGTTTAATCCAATGACCAATATCGCTCTGCCATCCGACCACTCCACCCACTGTACAATCCACGTACTGTAACCATTCTATGCTCCCGAAAGGACGAAGGTAGTCAATTTCTGGTGCCAGGTGCATTTCCTCCTCAACAACTTTGCTCCACGAACAGTATGGCCGAGGGGAAGAGGATGTGCTTCGAGCAGATCACCATAGTTATCAGTTATGGAGCTTCTTTCAAACAACACTCCACCTGCTCGAGAAAGATAATAGAGGCCCGAAGACCCATTCTATCACATAAACAAAGGCCGGGAAATAACTTCCGGGAGACAAAGGCTGAGAAGCAATCATGGGCATCGACAGCACAGCTCAGCAAACCAACAGAATCAATTATGAAGCATATCTAGCATGAGAAAGATCCCTGCCAACACGGCCCAAAATATCTGAATATGGTTAGTCTTCTATTAGAAGAAGAAACCAATGAGCCATGCTTGCCGATAGAGGGAATCAAACAGTTAGGGAACGGATCAGGAAGATGAAGATTCTGATCCTTCTAGAGAGCTCAGGAGCATTGTAAATAGGCTATAAATAGCTGTTAGTAAGATGTAATAAGGGTTCAACTTCTGGAGACCCATGATACTTTGCTACTCAAGCTTCTTATCTTCATTCATTATTAATACAAGCTCCTTTTGATGTTATACGTTCAATATCCATGTTCTCTTCTATTCTAAGCTTGCACTTGAACAGGTTGTTCATGTTTCTTCTGTGTTTAAGGCCATATAACTGTCATCTTATCTCTACTTTGATATAGTAGATTTGCAAGCTTCTTTGTTGCCTATAGATAGCCATTCATATGTGTTCATGTATGCAATCTGCTAGTATGGTCAGTATTCTCCATCTATCCATTGAATCTACAAACTATTGAGAATTTTCAATCTAAATCCTTGTGTTATTGGGGGTGTTCATGCATGTCTTGAGTAAAAACATAGACGAAATGGTTATCTGGCTTAATCCAAACCATCCTTTATTCCCATAGTTTATAGAACAATATTGAAGATTATATGTTACCAGGCATCTCCGATCTACAGCCTAGGAGAGTTTCTTGGAGTGCTAATAGGGTGAAAGAAGAGAAAGGATTCCTGTGCAGGGAGGTGGAGCAAGCGACTTCGTCGAGGTATTGACTAGGCTCACTAGAAGAGAAGTAATGTTTGTGCTCATGAATTGACTCTGCCACAGTACTTTCTAGGCCTATTGGCAGTGGAGAAACACCAGAGATGAAAACTCATACTCTGAATACCATAAAATCACCATGCACTTTACCTTTTCTTGGATTGAAAAAATTGTGATATGGTGTATCTTTTTGTGTGTGTTCAACCAAGTAGAGGAAAGTGATATGTTATGTATAAAACTAGGTTGAAAAGGGGGAATCGAGAAAATCAATACTTATTGAAGATCTAACCCTTAGCTAAAAGTTATTCTTGAACAAAGATGTTGAAGTTCACCCAATGTTTCACCAAGTGTTGTCACTGCTACAATACCATCCAAAAGTTTCACTACATTCAAATTTTGAATCCTACTAACACCATCATATATAATCTATCACCTTCATCATCAAATGTCATTTCATGATGTTATATGTGTTTCAAGTTTTCTTGAGTGGTCTCTAGTGTATTCACATTAATTAGAACATGTTTAGGTGCATTTCATGGTCATACCATCTTTGTTGTTGTAAAATGCCACTTTTGGGTCCCAATCACACACACTTCACTCGTGGTACTTGGGAAATGTGTACAAAGTGGTGTTTTGATGTATATTTATCATTTTTCAATATTTTATAAGTTTTCTATATGAATTGGTATGCATCACACATGGTTTTATATCTAAAACACATCATGTTCACCCTGTTTCCTATATCCTAGACTTAGACAAATATTTGGTTTCAAAGAAAACCCATTGAGGAAGTGAGCGATTAAGAACACTTTGAATCCTTGATTGGTGATCACTCATTTTTTAGAAGTGCACCATGCACCCTCCAAGAGAACAAAGTGCGCTCCTTAATCCATCTTTCCCCTTCCTTGTTCCAAGTTGCACCCTTAAAAAAGCAAGCCTTCCTTTGAGCACATTCCTTCAACTTGAAGGAATACACCCTACTTAAGAGAAATCCTTCAAGCTGAAGGAATGCACCTTCCTTGAGAGAACTCCATCGACCTAAAGGAACTCACCCTCCTTAAGCGCACTCCTTCAACCTGAAGGAATGTGCCCTACTTGAGAGAAATCCTTCAACCTAAATGAATGTTCCCTCCTTGAGCACACTCCTTTGATGTGAAGTAATGCACCCTACTTCATATCACTCCATCAAATCGAAGGAATGTGCCTTCCTTGAGTGCCTGAGTGTAATATAAAATCACAAATCTTCCTTTTTCAGCCTTCGGACTTGTGCCATATGCCCTTCTTGGCCTCTTGAGCACATGAGCACACTCCAAAGGCACAAAGCCTCACCCTTCAAACTTCAAAAGTGTGTCGTGCAGCCCCCTTTGTTTCTTAAGTGCATGAGCACACTCCAAAGGCATGAAGCCTCATCCTTCAACATTAAGGAATGCACCCTGCTCCCTCCATGTCTCCCTTGAGTTCACAATGAACTTGGGAAGCGTGAAGCCTTCCCCTTCATCATTGAGACTTGTGACCTATGCCCTGCATTCATTTAATCCCTTCCTTCATAGCATGAGTGCATGATGAAGCCCTGAAGCCTCCTCCTCTTAGCCCTTCATCCTTTCTAAGTGTGCCTATGAGCCCAAAAGCTCATTTTCCCCTTTTGAGCACACTAAAAAGGAATGAATAGAAAATTTGCATTAAACATGGTAGAATATGAGTTTTTTAGGTTCATAGTTCCTTTTCATGAGTGTTTGTAGATACAGGTATTCCATAAACAACATGGAAATCACACATTAGGAAGATCAGGAAAAGAGAAAAAACAAATGGAGCATGGAAAGAGTGAAGTACACACTTAAATCTTGATGATCAAATCATCCTAACGACTCCATTACATCAAATACCCTTTGGAGGGTGAGGACATAAGAAATTGAAGTTGCATGAATAACAAAGATATAGCTGACAACCATGTCACCACTGGATAAATTCCATGTCATCATTCACTGTTAGTCTGAATCATCAAAGATAGTGAAATGTCAAGTATCGTCACATGATAATGCAAAAGTCATGATGTATTATGTTAAATTTTATTATGGCTATATTGTTCATTGCTTTGATAATTTCATTTCATTATTTCCATATCACATTCACCCCACAACATCATAACATTATTCAGATTTACATCATTATTCAACAACATATGCAACTATATAGAAAAATAATATCATCATCAATGTGGCAGAACATAAAGGAACAATAGAAGAATATAATTTAGAGGTAGAGACACCAAGATTTGTTGGAGACTAGGGAAAGGACCATTATGAGGAAAACCCTTTCAAATTATTCTTCTTATTATATTTTCATTGAATCATTTAGGAAAAGAGAGTACAATGATACATATCTTCATCCATACAACTATCTAGAAAAATCATCTAACAACATCCATGAATTGAACCCAACAATGGTCATACTCAAAATTATGATTCAGAAGGTTGTAATGAATAGTCACCTTCTGCTATCAACTTTCAAACATTGTGATCAACAAGTGAAATCTTAAGACAACTAAAAAACCAAATCCTATAGTCTAGTCGCATGGAGAGAGTGTCATGCATCAGACTGAAACCCTCTAGTCGCATGCATAGGCATGCATGCTAGCGAATATAGTTGAAATTTTCCTTTAACAATCTTGTGACTAAGACCCAAAACCCTAGAAACATGCACAAGCTTTGGATCCTATAATTTCTCCTATGTGCAAACCAACTCTTTGTGGATGTGCCTCAGACCTGTGTGAGCCAAAACCAAGAAAGAGAATAGAAGAGCATCTCATGATGATGTCCAAATGAGGTTGAGGTCACTTTTATTTAAAAATTTCCAAGGGTTTCCAATTTTGTTTAGGGCCAACTTGTTGAAATATGCACATGTGGGCTTATAATTCAAAAATACACTTTCCCCTATCAAAATTGAGTCAATAGTAAAAAATGGTGCTCTTGAAAAGAGGAATCTCATTTCACAATTGAATTTGTCATTAAGCTTCCAATTTAACACTCCCTTTTAACTAGGGAGAAATTTCAACTATATCATGTAATCATTTCAAGTATCCTAACATAAAATCATATCCAATCTCAAGTATCTCATCATAAAATTTCATCACTACTCATATATGCTGATATCTTGCTTATTCCTTCTTATCTCTTGATTTTCCCTGATCATATGTTGAACATTCTCAAATCTAAAAGAAGAAGAATTTGACATTATAGAGGAGCTCAATCTACCACCCTCTATCCATTGGCAAGGCACTGCTACCATGTTAGGTCCATATAATACTAGTGATTCCCCCATTAATAATTTCGTTATATCCCTTATTGTTATTTTTGTGTCACGACGGTCCCCATATTGCTATTATTGTGCCCCATAGAATCCCACTATTGTTATTTTTGTGCCTTTATATTATTATTGTTAGGTTGACTTTGGTTATATTGTGACCCCTTTTGGTTATATTGTGACCCCTTAGACTCCTATATGTTAGTGTCAGTGTCTTCACACTGCGATCAGTGATCAAAATATGCTCTTTTGCATTTCATGGTAGGAGTCCCATACTGATGCGTCATTCCATTAGGTCATGGATTCACTGATGGTAGGGTTTACTTCCAGTTTTTCTCCTCATGATCTGTACTTGCTAATCCTCTTTCATATTTCAGTCATGGTTCATGATTTACTCTGCAGTTTATCTTATTAGGTCTTAAGGTTTGGTGTCTTTAGGTTTTAGTGTTTTATCATGGTCAAAACCAGTTATTTCATGTAAATAATGATCAGCAAGGATATGAGGAGGCTAATAATGATTGTTAAAATCATAATTTATCAATTTGTGAGCCGAATGTAATTCTCACATCAAAACTTGTTTTGAGGTGAAAACAGAGTATTATGTTTTTTATCTTTCTTTATGACGTAATTTTATTTTTTCTATATGGAAAATTTGTTCCCAAGCTCCTCCTAAGCTTGTGATGTTTCCAAGCATCTGCCACTGCAAAAAATCAAAGTGAAACAGAGCATTATTCCTTTTGCAAGCAAAAGAGAATACACTTGAAAAACAGAGTATTGAAAGAGACAAAGAGACATTACAAAGATGGGTTTTCAAAAGAAAAAATTAAAAAGGGAGTTCATATAAAAACTCCTTCTCTTCTATTTTCATGCCATTATGAAATTTTTCAAATCAAAATAGCCAAGGAGAGAAGAAAATTGGTTTTCTAAGTGTTATTGAGCAAAATAGAGGAAACCGTTGTGCTTCTAAAGGTTTTAGCTTAGCGCTGCGCTCCTGAGTGGTGGCATTGCACGCCAAGCATGGCGCTGTGCTCCTGGCATTTTTGCACAATGTTTATTAACACGAGCGTTGTGCTCCTGGACTGGTGTTGTGCTCTTATAGGGTGGCACTGTGCTTTGGCCAGGAAAGACCAAAAATGCTCCAAGCTTCCAAATTTCGCCAAATTTCTTCCAGATTTACTCTTAGCAAGTAAGTATTATCACTCCTCTTGTTGCTTAGTGTGCACATGTGAAAATTTTCTTGGTTTTTCATCTTCAAAATTAAAACCCTAATCTCTATTATAAAACCCTAGTTTTCCTACCATTCACTTCATAAGCTAAAACCCTTATTCCATCACTGCTATCACACCCTATCACTCACTTATCACTCCCCAAAATCCCTCCCTCATACATTTTTCCCACAGCTTCATTTGCACCCATTCCTCCAAAGTCATTGCCCATAGCACCATCCATACATTATCACACAGTGCAAACTAAGGGAAACATGGACAACGATAGTGACTTTGAGTATGAGGAGGAGACATTTAGTGGCAGTTCTATGGAGACACAAGCAATAGAGGAAGCCTCATAAAGGAGGAAAAATCATCAGAGAGGAGCCCACCAGTTTTAGAGAATTACAGGCCTGTCCACTTGCAGTTTCTTGTTTCAGACACCAAGCATGTTTTGAATTTTGTGAACTAGTAGAAAGAGTTCAGTTTCACCATGAGTTGGGCAGACTTTTTGTGGCTCATTTACATAACAATGAGGTGACACTTGCTAGAGTAACCTTCACAATATCACCAGCTGTCATTTCAGAGGCCACTAGAATTCCCAATGTTGGTGAGAAATGGTACAAGGGTCAAGACCTTGATGAGGATTACTATGAGCCTTACATCAAGCCTCAATACAGAAACAAGGCGAAGAGGCTTCTCCCCTTTAAATTTTTGGAGAACAGGTATGTTCCTTTGATTAGGATTATCATCAAATATTTTACTTGTGAAAGAAGATTCTCTCGATTGTATGCTTACCATATCAAACTCCTCATGCACTTCACCAAGGTAAAGATGATGAACCTTCCATACTTCTTGTTTAGAAACATTGACAAGATAGCTTACCTTGTGCAAAAGAAGCCATACCCACAGCAGTTGAACAACATCTATCATTACTCTTTGATTAAAATCATTGTTCTTCAAAGGTCCACAGATCCCTTCACCAGTGCATCAAGAAGAAGGTGTGCCTTCTAGCATTGGAGAAATAAGGGAAGAGGTCAAGGAAACCAAAACTGCGGAGGTGCCAGTGTACTTAACATATCGAAAAGGAACAAGTAGATTTTATGCAGCTGTTAGGCAAGTGTTTGCTCCACAAGATGTGGAAGGGACCTTGCCTTCATCATCAGTCCACAGGAAAATATTATCTCCACAAGGTGTGGAAGGGGCTTTGCCTTCTACATCAACAAAAAAGGTGCAGGTTGAGCAGTTGAGCAAAGGCAAGGAAAAAGTACAGGAGGAAGATCTTGGTGATGAGGACGAAAGAGATTTTGACTTGATTGAGCATGAGAAGGCACAGTAGAACTTTACTCATCATGAAGTTGGCATCATTGACTTGAAATCTCAGGATGAAGAAACTGTCAAGGACATCATCATTCAAGAAAGGGAAGCTCAAATACAAGCTTTGGTGGAAAACTTAGAGAGAGCCAAGTTCATCATCAAATATTTATAATAGGAAAACAAATAATTGAGTGACAAGCAAGTCCTCATGGAGCTACAAATGATCAAAGCAAACAGGCAAATGGCTAAAGAGACTCATGTCATATTTACTCCTATTGAGCAAGAGATTGAAAATGATAGGGAAACTTGGCTTTAGAGGGTCAACATACATATTGAAGGACTAATTGAGAAGGCCAACAGGGATAAGAAAATGCTCCGACACATGGCCTACCATTACCTGATCCGCAACAAAATATGTAGCATGAGGATTAGAAAATTGAAGGCAAGGCTAAGGAGAGCTTTGGAAGGCAAAAAGAAGAAAGATAGATTGAGAATGTTAGTTGAAGCCTCCCTAGTCCATCAAAGCAGCTGATGGTGGTGTTCCATGCCAAATTTGGGCAAATTTTGGAAAGTTTTTGCATTTTTGAAATTTTGTAATTCATAACACAGAAATTTTTCCCAGGAGCGCAGCGCCACCGGCACTGCGCTTCTTCCTGGGGCATCCATTGGAGGAAAAGTTGACATATTTGGATTCAGCATGATGAGGACATACACCCTAGAAAGTTTCAGAAGTTTTGGAGCAGATCTGGTCCACCAAAAGGTCCAAAAACTACTAAAAAATGACCTCTCTGCCTCTTTTTGGACACACAGAAGCAGTCTTGGGAGATTCAAGTTTTGAGGGGGAAAATTACCTCCAAATTCAAAAATTCTAGGTGTTTCAGAAACTAGACTTGAAGAACTTTCCAATGAGCTATCATGGGCTCAATTTTGCTAAGGGGAAGGCCTTCAAAATTAGGTGGAAAGTGGCACTGCGCTTAGGACCAGTGGCTTGCACTTAGGACCATTTTGCCCAGGAAACTCAAATTCACCTATTTTGACTGTAAATTTGACTTCTCTCTCCTCATGGATGATTTCACTGATGTAATTGATGACATGGCATGTAAATGTAATGGTAAAATAGTGTTAGAGGGTAGATTCATTAGTTAGAGGTGGTTTTGAGGTAAATGAATTAGTTTCCCTACTTATAGAGGCAAGTTGTTTGACTGCCTATATTCCTGGTCCTTGTTTAGAAATGGTTGAAACAGCTCCTCTTCTCATGGTTTCGACCCCTGCTAGTTAGGATGAGGGATTTTGATGTCTATATTATGTATTTTCTTTCTCATTTGCAAGGGTTGGATTCACTTGGATACTCTGAACCATATTGTACATCATTATAAGCAGTTTGGCAAGGAAATTAATAGGAGTTGCAGCTATTTTTATGGGATTCCTGTGGTATAGTGCTTTTTCATAGTTTCTTCTTTTGTTATCAGTTGTTTACATGTTTTATGTATGCCATCATCTATTTCACTGCTTCTAAACTGAATGATATCCAGATAGATAGGTAGAATTCATTATTTGCAGTGCTCTACCTTGGGAAATTGTTCAGTATTCTATGTTTTTTGTTGTTTGAGAAGGATACATGATCATTACATGCCCTCCTCGGCTCCTCACCAGTCTTATCCATCTCACCTCACTCAATTTCAAGTGCTGAAGCCTATACCTACCTTGCCCCATCGAACACCCTGCATTCTAACCTAATTTCCTAGACCTAAATTTCCCAGCTCCATCTGATCCAATGAAAAACCAACAAAATCAAACAAAAACCTTGAGCTACTATACCTAGCATAAAATATTGTTCATGATCCAGTCATCTTGATTGAGATTCATAAGGAGAGAGCCCTCTCCCAACCTGGTAGGGCTACCTACCAGGTTAATCTTGGTTTGTGGTTACCCTAGAATTGCCTTCCTTCAGCAGGGTCTAACACTATATATAGAAAGGAGGTTTTTTCATTTGAATCATAGAATAATTGTTCATTTGTGTGATATAAAGGAGTTTTCCCCCTCAAAGAGGCTTATTTATAAGGTGTTGATCTATATTTTCTATCTTTTTGTGAGCTGGTTTCATAACATTTGGTATCAGAGCTTTGGATTCTATGGTTTTGCTGCTCCAAAAAGGACATCGTGGAATTTTCGCTATAATTTTTTTGCTACAAAGTTTCAGAAGCTAAAAAACAAAACCCGTTTGAGACGGAATCATTCTGAACCTCGTGCTCGAATTTCAGGTCTTGTATCACTATATTTTCGGAGATATAATCTGAGGAAGTTAGGGATTTTTCAGGCCCCCGAATTACATTCCAAACAGGTGACCTTGCGAAAATTGTCATAACTTTCACTCTGAGCATCAGATTGAATTTTTGTAAGAAGTTACTGAAAGAGGATGGACTTTAGTTATTTGGGTATCATTTTCAGAACCTAAGGTTGAAACAGTGACCTGCGGAATGTCGTACAAGTTCGCTCTACTGAACCAATCTATACTTAGGTCAATGTGGGAGATTTGGCATAACTCTTCATTGAATAATCCAATCTTGATCAGACTTGCAGGGTTAGAAAGGCTACTCAGAGGGTTACCACACAAAGAAATTTTGGACCTTGGAGATCCAAAATTGTAGAGATACATCAAATTCAATATCAAGCTCGTACAAAGTAAAAAAAGTTGTGTAGTTTTTTTTAAATTTTTGCATAAGCTTGGTTTGAAAAATAAGTTTGAAGGAATACAAAGGGCATAGTGAAGAATTATTATCGGTAATTGATTCCCAAAAGAAAGAAAATGGAAAGACCTAGTAAGCAACCTGAAAGCTCTAGCATGACTCATGAAGAAGAGGAAGAAATGCAACATAATATATCAAAATTACGAGACCAAGTGCAACAAATTTTACTCACATAAAAAGTAACAAAAGCTACGATAAATGGTTTAAAGAAATATGTAGAAGCTAAGATGTATGACATGGAAGCTAAGATGGATGGTTTAAAGAAAGGCATAGAAGCTAAGATGAATGAAGTGGAAGCTAATATGGACAGTGTGGAAGCTAAGATTGATGGCGTGGAAGCTAAGATGGATGATTTAAAGAAAGGCATGGAAGATTTGAAGACATATTTGACAAAGTTTATACAAGAAATGCTTACTAATGGTGAAAGGGTAGTAAATGAAAGTCATGATGATAACAAAATAAATTTTAATCATGATTTCATAGACTCTAGCTTTGGATCGAAGTACCACCATGTTCCAAAGATCTATATGAGGAAGTTTGATGGCAAGGTGTTGAGCATGGAATCCCCCCACGACATGTTTTGGGGCTCAAAAGCCCAAGTTTGGAGTTGATATTGGTGTAAAGCTCCGTGAATTGCAAGCGCAAAGTGTATGTTAGAGTCATAGGGCTGTCCACCCCATTTTTGAATGTAATGTCTGCCCACCCATGGTCCACGGACCATGGGATTGTATAAATAGAGCGAGGATCTAACTTGTAGAGATAGCTAATAAAGAATGGGCATGAACGGTCTTAGAGATTAAGTAAAAGTGCGAAGTGTGTCTTGGGTCGTAGAGGAGGAAACGGATCTGCAGCTAAGTGCGCAGAGGACTAGTAGAGTCCGCAGATGAGTGCGCGGACCCCTACAGCTGAGTGCACATGGTAGAGTTGAGTTTGTAACTAGAGAAAAGATTAATAAAGAAAGGTTTTGTTACCAATTCCATGTATCTATTCTGAGTTATTACATGTTTGATATCATTTGCAAATATATTGTTTCTTTACTGCGCACACTTGTATGAATTGTGAATATTGTTAAGTATAACTGAAAGCATACAGATGAGCTAAGTTAATCAACTAATATTAGATTACTAGTAAGGACTTGAGTAATAACATTTTTCGGCCCCGGAGTAGGGTTGCACAAAGACTAACATATTAGGCTACGAGGTACAGGTAAGTGCGGGTAGTGACGTGCGCGCAAGGTTGAACCGTGGACCACTTGAACTCATCAGACTTCTCCAAGGTGTAGAAATCTAGTTGTAGCACCCTCCCATACTACTTCGAGTGAGACCTTAGTTCGCGCTTCGTGGAATATTATCGAAAGGGCTAGTAGTACCAGGATTTGTTTGGATAAATCACCTTTGAACCTGGGTCAGGCCCCAATAATCCAACAAATGGTTTCGTTGTCGAGACCGAGATCTGCATAAGGGATGTCTGATATCGTGCCACTGGAATCTGACAAAGAAAGAAATTGAAAAGTGGCTGGACAAAAAGATTCACGAATTCATGGCACAAGAAAATAGGAATCTGCGAGTATCAAATGAACAGTGGTTAGAATGCTACTTACATACAGAAATCCATGAAATTTTATTTGCATCCTTCCCCTCTGAATTGTACGAGTGGATCGCAAATCTAGTGGACAGTCAGGGAAGGTGTAGGCTCAACAAACCAATTGTGTGGACTCCAGAGTTGGTGCACCGACTAGAAGCATCAAAAGATAAGATCGCGCGTGTTGTGGACCATTTGCTCGATCGAATCAAAGGAGGGTATATCATCGAGTTCGCGGTAGATACGTCAGTCAGCTACAGCGACGCGGAATGACGCTTCCTCAAAGGACTGCGAGGTAAGTACATTAAATCTTTGAATACTTGGATTAAAATGTTGTTGTATCAAGAGCGGGTTATGCGAATAAATTGATGTTTGGGGCCACGTGAAGTGGGAATATCTACATAAACAGAAGTAGCGAAGAATTAGAAACTAGTCTCGTGATTTCACCTCCACAAGAGAGTGAGGAAGAGCTCGCGAAAGTTTCACCAAGAAGCACGATCAATCTGAAAAGGCAGCAAATTTTGCACATACCACCCCCACCTTCACCGCTAGTGATTTCACCATCGTCACCTCCAACTCCACCCACACCACCTCCACCACCACCACAATTCAGTATGGCGGGTGCAATAAAGTTGCCGGTATTCAAAGGAGTAGGGAATGAAGATCCAGACCAATTTTGGTTCATGGTAAAGGTTGTATGGGAAGCACAAGGTGTCACGGATGACAACATAAAGAAGGAAACATTGGTAAGTGCTCTATTGAAAATCCAAATGCAGGGATTATAGATATCCAAGCTACGCTGAACAGAGAATTTAGCAGGCCAATATCAGAGACACAATCAATTATTGGGTTTAATGAAATTGCGATGCTTCCAGGTGAGACCGCCTAGGAGCTGGATCAGATACCGAAGGGAATGATTCACGAAGCCAACATGACCTTGATAGATGGGCAGCACTGCGCAAGGTTTATAACATTACTAATGCCACATCGTAGTAGAAGTTATCCACCCAGGCCGATGCATTATAGATTACAATGAGACTACACGAGACCCCAATACAAGATCCTGGCCTGGGAGTCCAACAAATCGACGTGCAACTGAAAAATTTACGTCTGGAAATGTAGAGCTTAAAACAAGAGAGGACAACTCACCCAGAGGTGCATGAGGAGGTATGGTGCATCAAATGTAAAGGGCAGGGACATGACAAGGACCATTTCCCAGCCTTCGCGAATTACTTAGCGGAAGGAGGGCCAATTCCATTGAGACCAAAGGCATAAGCAGGACTGAGCACAGCACCTACATTATGGTGCGTGATTTCTCAAATAGTAGGAAAACATGCTACAGATAATTGTCATCTATTACAGAAGTATATGCAGACATCCAACAATTGTTCTATAATTTCTACAGGTCAGTAGGCCATGATGAGCGCACCTGTAGAAGATATGAACTAATGATGGATCAGAACCCTACATACAAGGTACAGACAAAAACACGAGCCCTCGATCAAAATGTAGGGATGGCGCGCACTGGATTTTAGGGGTGCGAATGAGGTCGAGGTCGAATGGGACCAGGAAGGGGTCGTGGACAACTGATTTATTACAATTACTGAGGGCGAGGGAAATATGCCCGCGATTGTACAAATCTGACGAGAGCATCATGTTTGTATTGTACCCAATTTGATCATGAGATGAAGGACTTCCCTACACTGATAGCGAGGTTTTGCGATAAAGGTATACTCTAGCCTTCCCCGACTCAAAACCTACAGATGATGAGATCTGAGCTGCGCAAAGAGGACTCAAATGTAAACATCGTGCTTCAAAGCAATATCACGACAAGGGATGACAAAGGTAAGCAGCCTGAAGAAAGTGCGTGGGTTCACAATGCTCCTACAAAGGAACCTGAGTTTGATTTGGAGCACACGAAGGAGACATTCATGGAAGCTAAGAAGAGCTTCCCAAAGGCCTCCACTTTAGGTAGTAAGGATCAAATAAAGCCGGAGATGGATCCTTTAATGCTCACTACCTTTATAGAGACATGCATGAAGCTGTTGCACGATAGAAAAGTGGTGAAGGGACTGCAGGAACTTATCACTAGGTGCGTTAGGTCAGGAGAACTGCGCGTAGTCCAGAAGCTCGGAAAGCACACATTGCGAATAGGAAGGGAAATGAGATGGACTGCACAAATCAGAGAGTATGAAATGGATCAAGTGATTCTGGATCTAGGGTCAGATGTGAATGTACTACCAAAGTAGACATGGGAGTGCATGGGTAGGCCCATGTTGCAGTGTTCTCCTATTTAGTTGGGAATGGCGAACCAACAAAAAATCATACCCATGGGAAGATTGCAGGGAGTAACGGTGGATATTGAACATGCAAGCGCGCTTGCAGATTTCGAAGTGATAGATATTGTTGATGACAACAATCCCTATCCCGTGCTACTGGGAATAGATTGGGCCACTGATATGAATGGGGTGATAAATCCCAAGAAGTGCAAGATGATTTTTTAGAACAAGTCACTACGCGTAGTTGTACCGCTAGACCCTGCGGAAGGAGTGTGCTACATAGTACCGGTGTGCAACGATGATAGTGATGACGATCTTGAATATATCTACAAGATAAGCACGTGAGATCAGGATTGGGTGAATACAATAGCAGACAGTAGGATTTCGTGGGAGCACTAAAGCTCTTGCACATCGAATTCAGATGAGGAAATAGAATGGTGGCAGAACTGGTTACATGAGGTAACCTTGCTAAACTACAACATGATGATAAGGTCACTACGTTGTGTAGCAACAGAGGCGAGGGATCTACCTATGTATGATGGGTTGACCGAGGTGGATGAATTCCTAAAAAAATTTGAAAGAGAAGTGCTAGAAAAGTAGCGGTTCGATGCTCTGAAATGGGCAGTGCACGTTACGTCCGCAAGGTGGTGGGGTACACACCAGCAGAGTTTCGAGGACTGGCACGAATGCCAAAAAATGATGCGCCTATGATTTGGGAAGCTATAGATGTAGTTAATAGGCTGAAGATCGCGATGATCCACGTGCACACCTCACGAAATGGACAAAGGTCTACGGGGAAGAGCCACAACCTGAATGGGTGCATTTGTTCTATTATACCATGGATGTCATACCCATGAATTGGTATACTGAGATGGAGCTATGCCATGGTACGAGCGAATGGGATATCTTGCGCGAGGGATTTCTTTTAACTTTCACATTTGAATATCATAGGTGGGATACAGTTGATGATGCACTACAAGCAGTACAAGCAGCTATCCTCAAAATACCCCAAGAGCCAATGGAAGCACTTCAGCCGGAATGGGCGACACAGCTGAGCTACGCGCTGGAATGTTACAATGTAAATGTTGAGGAGGATGATGAGGATCCACGGAATATTAACATTCCAGAAATGGAAGGATGTCACAAGGTTCGAGGACCATTGATTAAGGATTCCGACATCACCACGCTGCTAAAAATGAACCAGGTAAACATTGGGATAGACGAGGAACCAAAGTATGCCATGCTCAGAGATTATTGGGATGATGCCTCATTAGATAAGGTCACTATGTTACTCTGTGAATACCAAGACTTATTCCCGACCAAAATTACAGAATTAAAAGTGATCGTTGGTGACTTAGGGATGATGAAGATCACCCTAAAACCCAATGCGAAAGCTGGTTAAGTAGAGGCCTTACCGCTTGAATCCCAAATATAAGGAAAAGGTCTGCGTAGAATCAGAAAAAAAAATCTCGCAGCCGAAATTATTGAGCTAGTGGAAGGATCCAACTGGGTGAGTCCTATGGTAGTACAGGAGAAAAAGTAGAAGGGAAAAATAAGAATATGCATGGACCTCAGGAAGCTGAACGGAACTTATGTACACGACCCATTCCTGACACCGTTCACAGATCAAGTATTGGAAAATGTTGGCGGACAAGAAGCATACTCGTTCACGAATGGGTTCTTGGGGTACCACCAGAATAAGATCGTGCTAGAATACAGGAGTAAAATGACCTTTGCAATGGAATGGGGCTGCTTTCAATACACCGTTATGCCGTTTAGGTTGAAGAACGCACCAGCCATCTTTTCGCGCATCGTTGTTGCCGCATTCAAAGAATACATCCACAAGTTCTTGGAGGTTTATCTCAATGATTGTACTGTCTTCGAATTAGTTAAGCACCATGTAGCAAGTTTACGCTTGATGTTGGATACTTCCTGATGAAGCCAGATTGCGTTGAACCTTAAGAAGTGCACATTCCTAGTTACCTTTGGAAACCTATTGGGACATGTGGTCTGCAAACAAGGACTGATGGTGGACCCTATGAAGATTGTTGTTATTCTAAATTTGGAAGCACCACGAAGTGTTAAACAACTATGCGCTACCTTGGGACACACCGATACTAGAGAAAGTTTATAAAAATCTATGCCCAAATCATTGCGCCGATGGAAAAACTATTGAAAAAGGATGTTACATTTTGCTGGAATGACGATTGCATGAAAATTTTGGATGTCCTGAAGGGAAAATTGGCCTCTGCTCCAATCCTGGTCTTCCCAAAATGGGATGTGGAGTTTCATGTCCATGTTGATGCATCGTGTATCACGCTGGGAGCAGTGATTACACAGGAGGGCAGGGAAGGCTTGGATCACCCCATCGCATTTGCAATTCGGAGGTTGTCCAAAGTAGAGAAGACCTATTCCACCACCAAGTGTGAGGGGTTGGCGATGTTGTACATGCTCCAAAAATACCGACGCTATTTGCTCGGAGGACGTTTCAAGATGTATACCGACCATTCCGCACTGAAATACCTAGTCAATAAGCCTATGTTGGGGGGGAACATATGCAAGTGGCTCTTATTGTTCCAGGAATATGATTTTGAGGTCGTAGTAAAGCCAGGATGCCTGAACGCAGGACCGGATCACTTGTCACGCATTGAGATGGGTGAGGAACCCACTAATTTGGAGGAGGGACTACCTGACGCTCAACTTTCTGCTGTGCGCATCACAGATGGACACTTAGAAGATATAATCCATTTTCTGACCACATGGACTGCGACGAAGGAATAGTCCGTCCAATAGAAGAAGGAATAAGTGGTGCACGCGAAAAAATTTTCTGTCATCGCGGGGCACCTATATAAAATGGGCAAGGATGAGATATTGCAAAGATATGTACTTGAATTTGAACGAAGTTAGATCCTCACAGAAGCACAAGAGAGTGCTATAGGAGGACACTATGCAGGACGAGCAACTGCACAAAAGATTCTTCACGCAGGGTTGTGGTGGCAAACCCTGCACCAAGATTCGAAATCACACTGTAAGGCATATGATATATGTCAAAGGACTGGAAAACCATCACGGAGGGACAAGATGCCATTAAATCCACAAATGTCACTGCAGCCATTCGAGAAAAGGGCAATCAACTTTGTGGGACCAATAAAACCTTGGGGAAAGACAGGTGCGCACAACATCATCACCGCAACGGAGTACCTGACACGATGGGCAGAGGCATAGCCAGTCAAAGACTACACGGCCGCTATGGCTGCGAATTTTTTGTTTGACAACGTGTTGACCTGATTTGGCTGTCCAAAAATCTTAATGAGTGATTGCGGAACACATTTCCTGAATGAAACCATCAGCGCACTCATAGAAGAGTTCCGGGTGTATCATCAGAAGAGTACATCGTATCACGCACAAGCTAATGGGACAGTAGAGGCATTCAACAAAATACTGGAGACTGTGCTGACCAAAGTGTGCAATGCGTAGTGAAGCGATTGGGACCTGCGCACACCAGCAGTGCTATGGGCTTACAGAACAATATGCAAGAAAATAATGGGACAAACACCTTTCCGATTAGTTTATGGCGTGGAAGTTGTCATGCCAATGGAATGTATCGTACCTAGTCTACGAATAGCAATGCTTATAGGGATAATGGACTACGAAGCTCTAGAAGCAAGACTTGCGCAATTAGAAGAACTTGAGGAGGAACGGTTCTTGGCTGGTTTTCATCAGCAGGTTCAAAAGCAGTCAAAAGCAGCGTGAGAAAGCTTAACACGATCATCATATTAAGTTGCACACATTCAAAGTAAATGACTTAGTACTGCTATATGACAGTAAGTTTGAAAATTTTATGGGAAAATTCAGGATGCATTGGCTGGGACCATACGTAGTTAAGGAAGTCACAGATTGAGGCGCGGTCTAGCTCATCAAATTAAATGGAGAACCCTTCCTAGGAAAAGTGAATGGCAGCTGCTTGAAGCCTTACACGGGTGGGTCAACTATCTAACTAACTGATAGCAGCATAGTCTTTATGCTCCAGGGATTTGGACAAAGGCGCAAGACTATAAACATATATCAGTCAAGATGGATGGGAATAGTTCAGTCACCGAAGTCTCAGTAGAACGGATGCAGCAGGTTCAGCAAGCAGTAGCTCAGTGTACTACAGACATTAGTACGGTTCAAGAACAGTTCAAGGGACTCTGTGCCAAGATCACCGCGCCAACAGAGTGACACGAGGGCAAGTCATGATGTTTGTTTGGGGGGTTGTTGGACATGGAATCCCCCCACGGCATGTTTTGGGGCTCAAAGCCCAAGTTTTGAGTCGATATTGTTGTAAAGCTCCGCGAATTGCAGGTGCGAAATGTATGTTAGAGTCATAGGGTTGTCCGCCCTAGTTTTGAATGTAATGTCGGCCTACCCATTGTCCACGAATCATGGGATTGTATAAATAGAGTGAGGCTCTAAGTTGTAAAAACAGATAATAGAGAATGGGCATGATGGGTCTTAGAGATTAAGTAAAAGTGCAAAGTGTGTCTTGGGTCATAGAGGAGGAAAAGGCTCTGCAGCTGAGTGCGCAAATGCATGGTAGAGTACACAAATGAGTGTGTGGACCCTTGCAGAAAATATTGAGTCTGTAACTGGAGAAAATATTAATAAAGAAAGGTTTTGTTACCAATTTTGTGTAGTTGTTCTGAGTTATTATATGTTTGATATCATTTGCGAATATACTATTTCTTTACTGCATGCACTTGTATGAATTGTGAATATTATTAAGTATAACTAAAAGCATACAGATAAGCTAAGTTAATCAACTAATATTAGATTACTAGTAAGGACTTGAGTAATAACATTGTTCAGCCCCTGAGTAGGGCTGCACAAAGGTAGCATCTCAGGCTGCAAATTATGGGTAAGTGCATGTAGCGACATGTGCGCAGGGTCAAACCGCAGACCACTTAAGCTCATCAGACATCTCCAAGGTGCAAAAACCTAGTTCTAGCACCCTCCAATACTACTTCGGGTGAGACCTCGGTCCGCGCTCCGCAGACTGTTGCTGAAAGGGCCAACAGCACCTGGATTTGTTTGGCTAAATCACCCCTAAACCTGGGTCAAGCCCCAACAAGCCAACACAAGGATCCCAGAACATGGATACTACAGATGGAGCAATTTTTCGATCTCCATAATGTGAAAAACACACAAAAGGTATGAATTGCAACTTTATATTTGGAACCAAATCAGTTTGTATGGTATCGATGGCTTCGCTCTCATAAACAAATTGTCACTTGGGCTATTTTTACAGATGAAATGATAGCACATTATGAGGATACAAAAAGAAACAATTTTTTAGCCAATTGATAAATCTCAAAAAAAAAGGGTTCAATGATGGAGCACATTGAGGACTTCTAAAAATTGAATATAAGGGTAAAATATATTCCAAAGGAGCATAGGATTGATGTGTTCATAGGGACTTTAAAAGATAACATCCAACATGAGGTTCACCTTTGGGAACCAGATTCATTGGAGAAGGCATTCAGGTTAGCAAGAAAAATGGAAAGAAAAATTATGGCAACAAGGAAGCCTACCACTCACAATCATAAATATGGAAGTGTTGTTGCCCCTAGCCATCCACAACCTACAAGGTTTAGACCACAACAATTTGAAGAAAAAAGAGAAAAAGTGCTTTGTTACAGTTGTGATAGAAAATACACTGAAGGTCATAAGTGTGCCAAGAAGAAATTATTTTACACAGATTGTGAAGAGGAGGAATAAAAGGAACAAGAAATGTCAAAAGAAGAGGATATACACCAGGAAAAAACCCTAGAAAAAGAACAAATGAATTTGACCATATCTTGTAATGCCTTGGTTGGAATTACCACTCCTCAAACTATCAAGATAGAAGGGCATATCAAGAAGAAAAAGGTAATAGTGTTGATTGATTCGGGAAGTACCCATAATTTTATTCATTGTTAGCCACGTAATTGAATTGCTTCCTATATCTAGCACCAGACTGTCAAGTGATAGTTGCAAGTGAAGGAACCATAAATTGCTCAGGAAAATGCCATAATATCAAGCTATCCATGGGAGAATATGTACTGAATAGCCAATGCTTTCGATTCCAATGGGTGGTGTTGACGTTATACTAGGAGTCCAATGGCTACAATCCTTGGGTACAATAGATTTTAATTTTCAAGAACTTTTCATGAAATTCTATTCAGAAGGAAAGGAAGTTGAATTAAGTGGTATCATAGGGAAACCGAGAAAGATAATCAACTCTAACAGAATGAAAAATCTTGTAATGAAAGAACAATGAGACATAATTGCACAATTATGTTCACTAGAGGTTACCACATCGAAATCATCCATTTCTCCAGATCTCCAAAAAGTCCTGGACAATCATTTCAAGGTATTTGAGACTCCCTAAGCCCTCCCACCTATTCGTGATCATGATCATGCTATTAATTTGATTCCAGGAAGTGTTCCTCCAAACATTAGGCCTTACAAATATCCCTATTTCCAAAAGAGTGAAATTGAATGTATAGTTGCAGAAATTCTAGAGGCTGGTATAATTCAACCTAGTCAAAGTTCTTTCTCTGCTCTAGTAGTATTGGTTCACAAGAAGGATGGATCATGGCACATGTGTCCATATTATAGGGAGCTCAACAAGCTTACTATTAAAGATAAATTTCCCATTCCTGTCATTTATGAATTATTGGATGAATTGCATGGATCAATTTACTTCACCAAGTTGGATCTTTGTTCAGGATATCATCAAATCAGAATGAAGACTGAAGGCATTCCAAAAACAACATTTAGAACTCATGAGGGTCATTATGAATTTTTGGTCATGCCTTTGGCCTTACTAATGCACCTTCTACATTTCAAGTTTTGATGAATTCCATTTTCAAGCCTGCCCTTAGAAAATTTGTGTTAGTATTTTTTGATGATATACTAATCTACAACAAGTCTTGGAAGGACCATTTCCAACATGTTGACATGGTGCTCAAACTATTGGAGGAGAACAATTATATACAAAAATTTCCAAATGCTTCTTTGGAGTACAAGAGGTGGAATATATGGGTCATATTGTATCTCATGAAGGTGTTAAGGTAGACCCTAGCAAAATTAAAACCATTAAGGAATGGAAAATCCCCACATCCATAAAGCATGTACGAGGATTTCTCATGTTGACAAGGTATTATCGCAAGTTTGTTGAGAATTACGAGATAATAAGCACCTATAACAACATTATTGAAGAAAGCTGCATTTTTATGGACTCCAGAAGCAACGAAGGCCTTTGAACATCTTAAAGAGGCAATGTGCCAAGCACCAGTATTAGCTACACCATAATTCACAGAAACCTTTATTGTGGAATGTGATGCCTCAGGAAATGGAATTGGTGTTGTTTTAGTGCAAGAATAAAGACCCATTTCTTTCGAAAGTCATCCAATCAAAGGAAAGTATTTACACAAAGCTATTTATGAGAAGGAAATGTTGGCAATACTACATTCACTTAAGAAATGATGACCCTACCTAATGGGAAGACACTTCAGGGTAAAAACAGACCGTGATAGTCTTAAATACTTTTTAGAACAAAGATTATCTTCAGAAGAGCAGCAAAAATGGGTCACAAATATGTTGGGTTATGAATTTGAAATCATCTACAAAAAGGGAAGAAAAATGTTGTGGCAAATGCACTCTCAAGAAAGGATGAGGATGTGGAAGCATTTCTTTACTAGATTGGATAAACCAGGCAAGGGATGAATGGAAGAATGATGAGGAAGTGTGGGCACTCATTCAAGAGATACAACAAGATCCCAGTAAATCTGATACATTTAGCTGGAAAAACGATTCGTTATGGTACAAGGATCAGTTATACCTATGTAAGAATTCCCAACTCAAACAAAAGAATCTTAGGGAATGGCACACCTCTCCCTTAGGAGGGCACTCAGAATTTCTAAAAACCTACCACAGGGTTAAGAAGGATTTTTTTGGGATGGCCTTAAATTGGATATTCAAAATTTTGTGGCAGAATGTTTGGTTTTCCAATAAAATAAAATTGAAACAATTAAGACCCCGAGACTATTACAACCTTTATCCATTCCAAGCCAAAGTTGGGAGGAGGTTTTAATGGATTTTATCGCAGGTTTACCCAAGTTCGAAGGAAAGAGTATTATCATGGTGGTAGTTGAAATACTTACCAAGTATGCACACTTTTGTGCATTATCTCGTCCATTTAAAGTGGGTACAGTTTCTACTGCATTTATGGAAACAATTCAAAAGCTACATGGAAACCCAAAGATTATTGTAAGCGACAAAGATCCCATTTTTACTGGAAATTTTTGGACATAATTATTTTCTTGTCTTGGTACTCAGTTATCTCATAGCTCATCTTATCATCCTCAATCTGATGGGCAAACTGAGATAGTAAACAAATGTTTGGAAGGATATCTTCATTTCTTTGTATCTGATAAACAAACACAATGGGTGAAATGGTTGCCTCTAGCTGAATGGTGGTATAACACTTCCTTCCATACTGCAACAAAAATGACCCCATTTATGGCACTTTATGGATATCATCCACCATCCATCACATCATATTTAAGAGAAAATTCTAAGGTTCAAGCAGTGGAATATCACATCAAGCATCAACCACAAGTTCTCCAACTCTTAAAGGATAACCTCACCTTGGTGCAGAATACAATGAAAAAATAGGTAGATCAACATTGCAATGAAAGAATTTTTTATGTAGGTGATTGGGTATACCTACGGCTACGACCATATAAACAAATTTCCCTCGAGAAAGTTAAGAAGGATAATAAATTATCACCAAAGTATTATGGTATGTACAAGGTGTTGCAAAAGATAGGTACTATGGCATACAAATTGGAGCTTCCTACAACTTCCCGAGTGCACCCAGTTTTCCATTTTTCATGCTTAAAGAAGATTATAGGTGAAAAGCTTCCAGTTCAAACAATATTGCCAGAACTTGATGAGGAAGGAAAAATCATATTGGAACCTAAAGTAGTCAAAGAAACAAGAACTCGACAACTACGAAATCGATCAATTTCAGAGTATCTCATCAAGTGGAAGAACTTACCCGTTGAAGATTCCACATGGTAGGATGAGAATTTTATACAGAAGAATCTGGAACTACTCAAGCGTTAAGGACAACACTTTTTTGAAGGATAGGGGCATGTTAGGTCCCTAAAATACTAGTGATTCCCCCATTACTATTGTCATTATATCCCTTATTGTTATTGTTGTGTCATTATTGTCCCAATATTGTTATTATTGTGCCCCATAAAATCCCACTATTGTTATTTTTGTGCCTTTATATTATTATTGTTAGGTTGACTTTGGTTATATTGTGACCCATTAGACTCATATATATAGAAAAGAGGTTTTGTCATTTGAATCATCTAAGAATTTTTCATTTGTGTAATGTAAAGGAGGTTTCCCCCTGAAGAGGCTTATTTCTAAGGCGTTGATCTATCTTTTCTATCTTTTTGTGAGATGGTTTCATAACATACCACCCAGAATCATTGTCAGTGCAGAGCTAAATCTACGACCTGCATCAACATCAGAGAGCCTAGCTCAATCCGAAACAACATTAGGGAGCACATCTCAACCTGAAACCACATTGGGGGGCTCAGTATCAACCCGAAATCTCATGGGGGAGAAAAACATCTCCAACCCCATATCGAGCAATAGGTGATATAAGGGAGCACATCTCAACGCATCCTATTGCCCATTGATCTTCCAAAAATGACTGTAAACATTCATGTGGTAGAACACCTACATCATAATCAACTTGGGTTGTACACTCTCAACGTATTCACTAGATGAGGAGTGATATTCCCAAGAAGCCCAACTTGTGGGTATGATGCCAACTAGGGTATACTCAGCAAAGACCAAGATAGCGGAGAAACATCTCCAACCCTATGGGTAATAGATAGGGGAGAAACATATACAATTCTATTGTCTACAGTTCCCTCAACCCCATGAACCCTCCATCTCAATTCCTCACCCTCGGAGCTTAGATAAGGAGGAAGAGCTAGCTCAACGTTCTCGAGTATTCTAACTCTTTGTAGATCATAAGCATACCATTGTTCTCATATCTAGTATCATCTTAATCATCATGTCACAATAACATCAGTCTTTTATTCATAGAGGACATCATATTAATCATTCTATTAGAATATATATCTATATAGCGAGAGATAGAGAGAGAGATATCACAAAAAGGATATCACGGAGGAAACAACCACAAATCTAAGCTTGTCTCGTATAGTAGCATTGTCACAATATGTGAAGGTATCTCAGACCCAAAAATATATGGGATTCTCTTCCAATTATATCCTAATCATTATTGTCATATATAGAACCTGCTAAAGCAACTCTCCAAAGAGCTTCTTCATCCTGCTTCATAACTAGCCATGCTAGCAACATTGTACTCAACCTCGGTTGTGCTTAAAGATACAAAAATTCTCATTTAAAATCATGGCATATCTCATACTAAGGCAACACCCAGAGGTGCTCATCAATAATTATCCCAAACATCATCAGTAAATCCGTGCAGTCACATATCATAGGATGAATATCTTAGATAAAAAAATTAATCACCCCATGCAAATATATCAAAGAGTTCTTGGTGGCGAATCAATGTATATGAAGTGGCTAGATCATGAATTAACTCAGGTTATATGCACAACACACACACACACACACATATATATATACAAGTATATATACATGTATATATGTGTGTGTGTGTGTGTGTGTGAACGAGTGTTCAAATGAAACATCAATGCTTCAATCAAATGTCAGTTGCCAAGTCAAGTTCAACAATATCTCTTCACAACTTCTTGAAATTCAATCAGAGTGTCCAAGTATTTTCAATTTCATTTTCTTTAATAGCTTCAAAATATAGATTTCCTTTTCACAACTTCATAATGTAATCCATCATGCCATGATTCTTCATTTCGAACTTCAGAGGCCATCTCCCTCTTATTTTGATCATTAGAGGCTTGTTACCTTTCAAGTGTGGACCATCAACATTTAAAAACAAAATCAAAGTCTTGCCTTAGACCCTGTTTGAAGTAGAGGTTTGTATGGGAACATCTGCTTGGATTCAATATATGACTGTCCATGTGGACATACCAGGCTCAAGGAGCTTGCTTCATGCAATGCTTTCTATAATATTGCCGTGCATCCATAAGACTATTTAGATAATAAATTCAAACTATATCAGGTTCAAACACTTATATTCATCATGGCCATAACATTTTATCGTCAACTACTTTATTATTACATCATGACATCAATATTTTATCAAGGGTTAGTGTCAAATAGCTAATAAGAGTATACTTCAAGGATCATGATTGCATCATCACTTCTTTATCACATAACTCAATCCATTAAGTCAAGGTATTCAATTTTACCATATGTCATAATTACTAATCTCATCAAAACTTAACCATAGTCAACAAAAAATATCTTAAATATCAATCTCAGGGTTAAACTTCTATCATCATGGTTATTGTTATCCCTTGGAGGAAACCTGACTGCGGGAAAACCTCTACGGTAACCTCGAACCTATTTGAGGTTGAAAGTTGGCTCTTCAACTCGGAGAAGGATCTCTCCCTAAAAACTCAAATACTCAAGGTCATGGTAGTTGAAGGTTTGAAATTGAGTCCTATGGCTAGATTTATCAAAAAATGATTGAAATTTGGTTCGACTATGTGAAAGTTCCTCCATTAGGAATATATGCTAACCCAATCACGTTTGATATAAACACAATTTCAATGAGAAAAATACAAAAGCAAGGTAGCAGTGTTTCCTTCGATACTTCAATGATTTAGAGGAATATAAGGGAATTAATGTCAGGGTTAGGTAAACAACAATTATTAATGCTAGAGAACTCTAACACAAAATTTGGGATCTGGACGGCGATGGCGATAAGGCAAAGGGTTTGAGGAAATGGTTTCTTTGTCGCCAATGCTCTGCAATCCAAGGAGGGGAGGTTCTTGGATCCAGAATGAGGTCATCATGCAGGAGGGCGAGGCGATCTCAACCCACGGCTAGAGCTACGATCCGGACTTGGTATAATAAATGGCATCTTTAACGCGAACCTTTTTTTCCACAGGATCGGCGTGGTCAGGGTTCTCAGTTTTTGGCCATTCCAAGATCTAAAAACTATGAATAGAATAGAACCTATTTGCAACAGAGTAGGGTTCAAGGGAGGGCCGAAGACGGCCATAACCTAGTACAAATACCCGAAGATTGGGAAATGGGCGGCGAAAAATAAAACTGAGCCCAAGACAGAAGGGATCTGGACCCAAGGCCTATTCTACAGATCTACGGTTGTTTTTTCCTACTCGGATCTGGCCGAGGGGAAAGATGCGGAAATGACTGAGAAGCATCTACTATGGGATAAAGGGACATCCATCGTAGATCTGGTGAGGCTTGGTTCCATGGCAGAAACTTTACCAAATCCAGTCGAAGAATCATTCAAAGTGGGGAAAAACTCTTGGACGTTTCCTCGGCCCCTCGGACACACAAGAGGCCCTGGTACTATGTCTGGGCACTTCTTTGACTCCTTTCAGATCCAAATTTCTCAACCTACAGGCAGAACCATCCTGTAATGGGTCAGTTCTTCAGATCTAGTGCTGGATCTCAAACTAGATTTAGAACGGCGGATTGGGATCCCTTCAGGCCTTCAGAGACTTCTCTTTCAAGGTAAACAACTCGAAGACCTTCTTCCCCTCTCTTCTTATAGCATTACCAGTAACAGCTCTCTGGTGTTAACCCTTCGTTTGAGGGGAGGTGCAGCGGGACAGTCATCCTCAGCTCCTCCTTTCTCCTACAAAGATGCAGTACACTCTGAGAACCCCTCCCCCCAAATAGCCCTTAAACCTAAGCCTTTTTTGGTTGACAAGATAGAGGAAGTTCCCTCTGTTGAAATCACCCATGATGGTCTTGCAATCCAACTTCAAGATTTTGCAAAAAGAGCCATCATTTGCATATTCAACGGACTGTGGCCACGTTCTCAGGATCTCTATGCATGGATCCATGCAAACTGGACTCATCATTGTAAGGTCAGTTTCTGTTCAAAAGGATACTTCATTGTTCTTTTTTAGGACAGCAAGCATTATGAAAAGGCTTTAGAAGAAGGCCCTTGGTTCATGGGAACTCCAGGGCTCTTCTTGACTCCTTGGTTCCCAGATTTTGATCCAGCAATTGCAATCATTACCAGGACACCTGTATGGATCAGGGTTCCAAACTTACTGGCCCACTTATGGCATGATGGAGTCTATAGAGCTATAGGCAACACCTTGGGCAGTTTCATTATGGCAGATTACTGGCGGGATATTAAAGGTCTCTACACGTATGCCAGAATATGTGCGGAGTTAGATTTGAGAAAAGGACTTCTCAAGATAAACGACTTTGTCTGGACCCAGACACTGGATTACGAAAACACTACATTCCGTTGCCGCCACTGCCACCAATCAGGGAATTTGCAGAACACCTGCCCATCTCTCTCAGCAAAAAAGAATAAGGATAACCTCTCCAAGCCTAAGTCCAAATGATGGGCTCCTTGCTCTCCTCCTCCAGTCGTGGATTCAGATTCCTCCAGCTCTGAAGATGAAGGTAGCGATGCAGAAATGGATCCTGCCCCTCATTCCGTGGTCCCTCCCACCGATGGTCTGGCACAGTCCTCCGATTCAGCAACTGCCCAAAAACGCATCCATATGACCTCCTCCTCTGATTCAGAAAAGGAGGGCTCCCCTGTGGAGAACCCCAATCTTCAAGTTGTTATTGCTCATTCACCCCAGGATGGTTGGGTCAAAGTTAAAAATCGGAAAGGGAAAAAGATTCATGTTGAGGCTTCTGCCCATTTTGGGTAGAAGTCAGTCTTGTTGCTTCTAGTCACATGTTGTAGCTTCTTGCTTGTTTCTTTCCTTCTCTGGAACCGAGGTTGATAGTCCTATCATTTCCGGTTTTTCGGTTCTCTGTCTCTCTTGTTTGTATCATCTTGTACCATATTTTTGCTTAATAGAATTAGTACAATTCAGACAGAAAAAAATAAATAAATAAATAAATAAATACAAATACAAATACAAATACAAATACAAATACAAATAAAAATAAATAAATAAATAAATAAAAATAAAATAAAATAATAATAATAATAAAATAATAATAATAAAATAAAACAAAAATAAAATAAAAAATAAAATAAAAATAAAATAAAATAAAATAAAATTAAAATTAAAATTAAATTAAAAAATTAAAAATTAAAAAAATAATAATAAATAAATAAAATAAAATAAAATAAATAAATAAATAAATAAAAATAAAATAAATAAAATTAAAATAAAGAAAAAATAAAAATAAAAAAATAAAAATAAAAAATAAAAATAAAAAAAATAAAAATAAAAATAAAAATAAAATAAAAATAAAAATAAAATAAAATAAAATAAAAAATTAAATTAAATTACATAAATAAATAAATAAAAATAAAATAAATAAATAAATAAAAATAAAAATAAATAAATAAAATAAAATAAAATAAATAAATAAATAAAAATAAATAAATAAATAAATAATGCTAGAGAAATAATGACAAAGGAGCATAAAATATGAATCCCAATGTCATACTCTTTCTATAAGACATGAGGAAATATGAAACAATGAAAAAACATATAGGGAAATACAATACAAGAATTTTTTCAAACGCTCATAAAGACTGTTCTCATTAATGATCTGCTCAAAATACACAAGGATGCTAAAGCTCAAATAAACACCAACCCTTTTTCCTTCTATAGTGTTTTCTTATATAAGAATTACAATAACTAAAACATGCTTATTATACAGTAAAATGACTTCCTCATCAGCTCAGAGGGGAAATACATGATGACTGAAGTAATGACCAAGTTCACAAGCCTTGTTTCCAAGCTAATGCTTCCTATACACGGACAACCTTCTTTATAAATATTCTTTGCAAGCCTAAGGGAGTGTTAGTGATCCAAGTAACTCTACTTGTTACCTCGGGGACAACATTAGTGAACCCTAATGAGGATCTAAGGGTCAAAGGAGTGAATTGACTAAGAAATATCCTTATATTCTCTCTTAAATCAACTCAGAAAAGCAAGGAAACATCAAAGTTCGACCTATTTGGGGGATTTCTAATCCTAATGAAGTAGGCAAATGGGAAAGAGCTCAAAAGAATGGCAACATCATTGCTTTTACCTAAGGAAACTCATGGAGAAACTTGGCAACCCTAACCTCACATGCCACATAAGCAGAGCTAGGGCTATTGTGATATAGGTCAGAGCATTTGAAAGGATAGCTTACTTGATTGTCCAGCAGAGTCTGAGACCTAGGCATAAGAAGTTGGTAAGAAGGGAGAGAGAGAGAGGATCTGGAGGGCTAAGGGAAGGCTGATGCAACTGATCGTTGTAATCACTCTTTCGACATTAATATAGAACTGCAGTTGTACTGTCTACTCTATGGTGTTGGTGATATAATTCATTTATATGTTTATTCAATGTCTTTTAGCATGAGTATCTTAGTTATGTGCAAATAGATGTCTTTTGTATATTTATACATTAATTGTCAAGGTTTTATGTTGTGATTACACTTGTCTCTTCTATGTGCAAGATTTGATCTGGAGCCAGCTCAGGGGACTTCCACCTAGCTGCATCGCGCTCTCCATCAAATCTACATAGAGACTTGAGGTAATGAATCTATTTTTCTTTAATAGTTAGTTATTGAATATGGACATGCATGTAGCTTTGTGACAGCTGTAGATAATCTTACAGTCTACCAAGGGTCCTGGGAAGACCCTTGAGGGTTTCTTCATTCTCCATACACCGTACATTTAATCCTATAGTAGAATTGGTTACTCCGTTGGGGACTACACTCTAGTTCTTGGTTTACCTAGAAAGTTCTCAGTTTCCTCCTCCTTCCAGACTGTTATCGGGAAAACTAGTGTCTATTCAGAGTTGCTAGTCCCACTAAGATGGGTAGCTATCTTAGAAACGAACAAACTAAAGTCACTTGTGTTTTCCTTTACGAGAGATAGATGAGAAAGAAGCAGAGAGTACCAACCTCAGTATTTTGCTTGGCTCCTTCCTTGTTTCCTTTCCCCTTTGACAGAATCTCGCCACTCCTTCCTTACTTGTTCCGCTTCAAAGAGTGCATGTAGAGTCAAAGCAGCATAATACCATCAAAGCATAGAGATCTATCACTGTAAACAATATAGGATCAGATATATATTGACCATACAAATGCATATATCAACACAGTATTCAGAGATACACAAGAATATGGAGGAAAACTCAAATAGCTTTATTGATAGTAGTAGAAGAGAGGATTACAACCACTTGATCTGACCTAGCGCCATCCTCCTAGCATGAAAGCCCTCTTCACCTCATACAAAGCAAGATCACCCAACAATGTCTTCAAAGAGAAACCAATAGCACTTCCTTGCAATTACAAAATTCCAGCCTTTGGATCTCTAGGATGAGGGATCCATATAGATGTTTACAGGGGGGTGAGTCAGCTTCTGGGATTTTGACTAGTGTCATCTCTCTGATAGTTCTTGGTTCCACTTGGAGATTTCATGATCTCTTACTCGTCCCTGCGTGAATTCAGAGAGGCAAGTGTCAAATGAGCGGCTTCTAGAAGATTCTCAGGGTCTCCACCTAGCAAACTGCTTGTGCCATTTGTTTGCTCTAGCTCATCACACCCTACAGAAAGGATTTCCAGTATGCATCGCACTTTTTGCATGTGGCAGGTGAGATGGATCACACCTTTAGCACTGGGAAGTCTGTATGGTCCTGCTTTGATCAGTTCTGAGTAGTTTTTCATGGAGAACTTCTGGGAGATGATGTAATCAGCTGACCTTGCTACTTTAAGGTATGAAGCAACACTTTTAGGGACTTAGAATCCCTTGGTTTATGGACATATATGATTGGGGTTGCAGTGCCCAAATATGTCTATAATAGTTGCCCCCTAAAGCATGAGGTCGTAAATCTTTTGATGTCGGGTGAAATGCTTTATAATGAGGATCCGAGGTTTTTTGAACTGGAAGGTGACCTGTAATAAGATACAATACAATACATTATCTTCATAATATTTTCATGATCTAGCTGAGGCGGGCATTCCCATGCTCAACTTTATAAATTCATTTTCATGTACATAGGACAGACAACCGTCTATGTGGCAGACTAATGATTCTAGTAGAGCCATCATCCCTTAGTTTGGATGATTATCTGTGCAGCAATGATGTACATTTGATGTCTTTATTTTCCTGAATATATCATAGCCTCGATGGATGAAACTAGATTTAGGGTCTTCAAAACTCATTCAATCTTTGCCTGAAAGTACAAGTCGGTCCATGTGAAAAGATGTTCTGAGTTCGAACATGGAAAGGCATCGCCTGATTACCAGCCAATGATTAAGTTGTTAACAGGTGCGAGAGAAATCATCAATGATGATGACGACCCTCAAGGTACTACAGTACAATTCATGTGGTGTGAATACATGAGTTGATGTCGAACACCACGCAAAATCTTTCGGTCAAAGGCCATTAATGAAAACCTGCCATCGGAAGTGAGAAACTTTCCATTGAGGCATGCAAGCTTCAAAGTACTAAAAGGGTTGTTCCTAGGTCGACTTCTTGGATAATGAGCTGATGTCGACAAGAAGTGACCCATCGTAAGAGGGCATTAATGAATCCCACATCTACGACGTAGAATGGAGAAAATGATTTTGTGGAGGTGAAAACAATCTGATGATACAAGGTTCAGGGTGGTGGTCATGAAAGAATGAAGCGTGAAGGTATTGTAGCGGATGAGACACAAGCTGGGTAGGTGAATTCTCTGAGCGACTTCTCTTGAACATATCGGCAACACTAAAATGGATTGGTAGCGTTAATCCCAAAAGCGAATGGTACGGTGGACCAATGGCAATATGACCGGTGAACGGAATAACCCAACCCAACTCAATCATGGTGATGGAGTGAAAGTGTCATGTTCAAGAGCGACCTGCTACCAATAAATTTTCTTCAAGTTTTCTTCCCAATTTTCCCCAGTCATTTCTGACCAGTACCTCTTTATTTTTATCAAGTTTGAGGAGGATAACATATGCTTGTTCTATAATTTTCTCTTCCGGCAAACCTGTAGCTACATTTTAATGAGCCTAGTGACAGTGAAACTCGCTCTTTTCTGAATGGACAAGTTTTTCGCTATTGTTTTAACGAGTTTAATGACAAGGATAACTCGGTTCTTTTCAATTTTAGAGAGCCTGAGAAGAGATGGAAAGGAAACTCCAGTATTCCTTTTTCGTAATATAATCCCTTAAGTCCAAAAAAGTATAAAACAATGCAAAAGGGATGACTTTTCGATAGTTTTAACGAGCCGAACAAGACAAACGCTCGATCTTTTTGTGTAATAATCCCTCGGGTCCAAAAGGATTAAAATCTAGAGGAGGGATGGCACTTCCAATCACTTTAATGAGCTGGAGAGGCCAATCGCTCGATAATATTTTCATATTTTACGAGTCAGATGAAAAGAGCTTAAATGAGACTCATTTTTTCGAGGAATGAGTGATGTTTTAGGATAGCAGCTAGTTCAAGGTAATGTTTGGAACTTTTCAATCACGGCAGTGTAAAGAAGGTGGATAATAGGATCACTCGTCGTAGTTGTTCCTCAAAAGGGGTAAACAATCAAATGGAGGCGTATGATCGGCTAAAAAAATGTGGAGGTGATGGTAAGAACACGACCAAGGCTCAAAAGCTAATAATAATGTGATTGCACTGGTTATTTACCAGAGGCGGGTTCATTTTTTAACGAGCTTAAACTCTGGTGGAACATATGCTCATTGCTAGGTTTATTTTTTAATGAGCTTGAACTTCGCGTAAAACTGCTCGTGATAATGGTCATTGGTATTCGATTCACTGTTAACACTATGTTCTTTTGACGGTCGTACTACTTGTTCAATTGCTCCATCAAGCTGATTAGAAATGAGGACATATGCTTGAAAAATGAGTTTAAAAAGTAATACCCTACTTAAATTACGTGAAAAGTAACTTAAAAATAGTTTTTTACCCCTCATTTTACCATTTCATTTGGAGTTGTGATTGTTGGAGCTCTAGAGGTGTTTTCCCCCTTGATTTTCATCAGCTAATTCTGGGAGATTCTGTCGACGATTTTTGGCGCCGTCTGGACCAGGTAGGAGCTAAACTTGAGCTCTTCAATTGCATTCTTTCCTTTTTGAATTCTAAGCATGTTTTCCTGCTTTTATGGGCCCTTGGGTTTTGAACATTTCGTTCTGCCCCCATCGCACCTAGTATACATCGAAAGGTGTGATGCATCCTAGGTTAGCCACTAGCCAGTCAGTATGCATCTCACCTAGTACACAGCTAGGGTGCAATCAACGCAAGGAGGAAAACTTTTGCACTAATTTTTCATGGAAAATTTGCCTGTTTTTTGCAAACTCGGGATCCTAATTCTTCTCTTGTTTGTTTTTCGGAGATTCATCAGAGAAAAAATGGTTATTACATGACGTGAACATGAGCATGAAGAAGAGGACATGGTTTCCTTACATGATCCGAGTATGGTAACTGCATTGAGGAACTGCGGTTTTCTCAAGTTCTTCTGCATATCTAGCATGAGGAAAAAAATCAACTTGTTGCGATATTTCCTCGATGCATGGGATCCTACCAACCAGGTGTTCCAGATTAGAGGCAAATCCATCCCCTTGACTGTTGAGGACATCTACTTCTTGACTGATTTATTGAGGCATGGTGCCCCCCTCTCACTATCAAGTTTCGCCCGTGGGGGTGAATCCGTGAGGGATTATATTCGCCGATACTGTAGAGAAGGATCTCAGCCAAGCAGGGACGAAAAGATCAGTATCTGAGATGTCACAGACTGGTCCTTGAGGACTATTTTATTAACCTTTGCTAGATTGGCTGGTGCGGCCCTTCACTTGGCCAACAGGTCCTATATGTAGTACGCCTTGGAATGCCTCGAACCTAAGGTATTCAACTGGTGTGATGCAGTACTTCTAATGATCAAAGAATAGCTCACCAAGGTGAAAAATGAAAGATCTAAGAACTTTGGCTATGGATCCATTCTGACCACTTTCGCCTTGGAGAAGATCCCACTAATGCAGCCACAGTACATTTCACTCGGACCATCAGTACCAACGGAACCACGGTTGCAGAGATGGGTTGATATTATGGCCAGACATGCTGGTCAGTCACAGATTTCATTCTCTGATGCCTTCTTTGAGTGGTTCGACCATTAGGAGATGGTCTTCACTGAGTATCCAAATGTTGGGATGGATTTCAGGGGTGACCCAGATTTGGTGCTATCGGCTGGCGAGCAGTGGGGTGTCATAGGTAAATATCTCTGACCATATCTCTGTTTATTGTTTTTTTATAATGTTCTTGTGCTTTTCAAATGTTTATCAAGACTAATCAAAGCTCATGTGCTCACGCAAATATCAAGCCAGTGCGACCAGCAGTGCGCCCGAGAGCAGTAGTTGTCGTTCCAGCAAGAGAGGTTGTAGGGAGGGCCATCCTTAGCAATCTGGATGTATTTTAGACCCTTGTAGTGTTGCAGGATCAGATCGAGGGTCTCACCTCGGTATTCCAGATGTGAGGACCGATGAGCTGCCTGTGAGATTACAGTGCCATAACACTGGTGTCTCGAGCCGATGGACTAGGCTCTTGCGCATGATTGCACAGGCGGTGACTAGTTATCACCAGCACCATTAGATTAGGGTGACCCCTTGCATTTTGCGTTTTTGGGTCATATGACCAATTTTGTCCTGGACACAGAACACTATGTACAAACTATAAATAGTTATATATATTTTTGATTTTCGGAGCTTTATTTTGGTTAAGTTATATGATCCTGATGCATATTGTCTAGTCAATTTAATGTCTTAAATTGCTCTACATAAATTATCAATCCGGGTATCGTAAACTGATGAAGTGTGGTGCACCATATGTGCTTAGTTAGCCTTTCTCTTACTTCGTTGTTTTATAGTTTATGTTGTTTTTTTGGGGTTTTGTTCTTGTTGGTTTTCTAAAGTGTTTAATGCAAATGGAAATCATATTCTAAGGTCTTAAGAATACTTTTAAAGGACAAGTATGGATAAAGATTTCAAGACAAGGCCTATGTCCCTAATGGTAACTTCCAAAACTTAGCACTTCAAAAGAACTTAAAACATGTTATTGATGGAATTAGTATTTAAACAAAAGTGTAAATATACAACTAGTTCAATCAAAATAAAATGCAATAACCAAACAATGAGCTAGTGACTATGAGACCCAGTATCCTTGCTGCTTCAGCAGAAGGACAAGATGATTCTATCATGTCATTAGTCATTAAAAGGCTATGTGCATCACTAATATACAATCAAAATAGAATGCAACAACCAAACAATGAGCTAGTGACTATGAGACCCAGTATCCTTGCTGTTTCAGCAGAAGGACAAGATGATTCTATCATGTCATTAGTCATTAAAAGGCTATGTGCATCACTAATCTACAATCAACCGTTTGAACACACTTGCATGAATTAAAATTGCATGAATGAAAAATCTAATCTATCAATCTTGAAAGCAATCAAATAACATAATGAAATCAAAGCAATATTTACAAAATGAAAACTACTCTACCTTACATTCCACAAAGCAATATTTACAAAATGAAATCTACTCTACCTTACATTCCACAAAGCAATATTTACAAAATGAAATCTACTCTACCTTACATTCCACAAAGCAATATTTACAAAATGAAATCTACTCTACCTTACATTCTAATATGCTCCATGACATCTACTTCACATCTCCTTCCATGTTGAGAACATCAAAGCTTTATTCAAATTCTTCAAAAGTACAAAGTATAACAAAGTTCTCCAAATCTTTCAAAAGCCATCAAGGAAGAACTACAAACTTAAGAACTAGGGACTAAAAAGCTTAAGCTAAATAGACTAACTAATGAAGGAGAGAGATCTCCTATTTATACGAAAGATGAGAAGCCATCTCATTAATGAGAGTCCATGAATCTCTCCCTCTACCTCTAGAGTCCTAATCAAAATAGGAACTGATAAGACACATGTCTTCTTAGAGTTACAATACAATTAGGATATGTGACACATATCCTCATGATCCCATGATTCTTTCCAACCAAATTCGAATTTGGCCTTAGAGTGCCACATAAGGGTCTTCTAGAAGTCTCCTTTCAACCTACACATGTCAACAACATCAACCCATTTGTTAGGTATAAGCATATGCACATTATTTTCTAATTTTTAACCACAAATTCACTTAAAAGACTTAGAATTAATAAAGATTGGAAAAACATAAATATGGCCCAATGATAATGAAAGTGGGATGAATGTGGTGACATAGTAATGAAATGGAGGTGAAATGGAGGTGATATAATGGACATAATAGTGAAAGTGTAATGACATTTTCAAGACTCAACATACCCCCCAACTGAAGCAATTGCATGTCCTCATGCAATATATATTACATCAACTCTTTGATCCTTGAGCTTTGGCTTAACTTTGCATGATATCATTTGATAACTTCATATTTCTGCAAACTGTTTTACTTGAATTGCAACATGGTTGGTTCTTGTGTTACAACCATTTTTTTTTTTTTTCCTTCTACTTTGATCTTTGAACTTTGCATAATGATATTTTGATTATTGTTGCAAAGTATATCTTTATTGGATTGCATGATGGTTGGTTCTTGTGTGATAACCATGATTTTGTTTGTATCCAATTTATCCTTTAAGCACTTTTTCAAAAGCCATTGTATGCTCATAATAGCAATGTAATAGTTAATATATTTTGGAAGCATGTGGGCTCCTGAATATGATATGTACATGGCAATATATGAATATGAATGTATTCCCCCCCCCCAACTGATGGTATTGGCAATTTTATGAAATGAGTAAGAGAAATGTTTTTCCAACAATTATCATTCTAGCTTTTTATGGAATTCTATGGTCAAAAGTTAGAAAATGACGTACCTTCACTTACCCTTTGGAATGGATGAGTTGTATGTGTGGTGGCTGAAAATTTCTGATCATATTCTTCTTTAGGTGGCTGAACAAGAGGAATCATGGATAGAGAGATAAGATGACTTTTTATTGCTTCTACGAAAACTTGCTGAATCTGCTCCAAAATGCTGAAAATAATAGTCTTCATGTCTTCAAAACTCATTGGCACAATTCATACTATGTGAAAAGATGTTCTGATGTCGAACATAGTAGGAAATTGTTGGCTTAGTGGCCATTAATGGATGCCACTAGTCAACACGAGAACTCTCACCATTGATGACAATGAGAGTCAAGATGCACAAACACATCTTGCTAGGTACAAATGAATTTGCTGAAGTCGAGTCACCTAGAAGATCTGACGAACAAAGGACATTAATGTATTCCCATTGTTTGTCAACATGAGGACTTGCCATTAAGGCATGCAAGCCTCAAGGTGTTTTTACAAAGAACTTAGACTCAAAGGACTATGGACTCAATAATTTGCATTGAAGCAGGGCTTATTTGTGGAATGAAAATGACAAGGAATGGAAGATGAAAATGGAAAATGGCAATGGAGAACAGAAATGGCAATGGCAATAAGCATGTGAATGAGCCTCTTGCTTTTATTTGTGGGGTATGAATGGACAAAAAGAGATGGAAAGTGTATGTGAATGTAAATGGAAAATATGGAGTGAAATGAGATGAATGGTTTGTTATGAAGTACGGATGTGATGGATGGATGTGATGGAGACAATAGTATCTGAAAGTTTTTCTAGTGTTTGGATCTGATTTTGCATCAGCATATTTCCTCTTTGTTGTTGATCATCCTCTTATGAAACAAATTGGTCTCTTAGAGAGACACCATTCTCTTGTATTCATTTGTCCTTCCTCCTGGAACCTGAAAAAAACTAATACTTCTTCTGCAATGGAATGTAAGATTATCAAAGGAGAGAGGTGATCAATCTCTCTAGTTTTGATATTTACACACAAAACTAAGAATTTGTATTAATGAAACAAGTTCTCAAAGGAAAAATCAAAAGAATTTATACCTGCTTTGAAATTGGTGCCCAAGTTGAATGTTGCTTCTTTTCAGCAATTTATTTCATTATTTGCCATTTCAAACTCTAATGATAGATTTCTCATTGTATAGATCTTGTTGAGATCTTTCCAATGATAGTTAAATCATCAAAATCTGATTTTGTATGAGAAAGATAGGTTGATTTGAACAATGAGGTTTTTTTGGCTGCGGAATGTGCATGGTTCTGTAGCTACAATCTTGGATACAAACTTAGCCATTCATTTTTCATCATCAATCCAAAATTAATCAATACCTTCAGAAAAGTGAGCAAATAACTTATTCATTTCATTGATTCAAAATTATTATTTTTTCTTGACATGCAGTGACTCAGTGTGTGGCGACTCAGTGTGGCGACTTAGTGATAACACACAATTTGACTTCCCTTTGACCGGGGTCTTTTTCATCAAATTTGATCGAATGAATAGGACACCATCCATGTACCAACATTCCCCCAGCTACCCATGTGACTTGTTTTGCTTGATGACACCTGCAACCTAGAGTTTAACAAAACAGCTGCGGAAAGTTAAGCCAGCTGCGGAAAGTTAAGCTAAAACAGTCGATCATCAATTTTGAAATTTTTTCATTGTCTGCATGTAGGAACTCTGTGAATGGAGCAAAACAGTTTTATTGATGGACTTATAGTTTGATAAACAGCCTATAACCATGATCATAACTATTTGGCCCTTTCATAGACTTAAGCCCTTCCGGTTCTGCCCTTAATAACCGACCCATCCTTTACTCTGTTTAAAATTTGTCTGCGTGTGAGGGTTCAGAAAAAAATGGCTCGATTACAGGATTTAGGATAGACTGTAGTGACTGCAATCGGAAATGGAGAACAGGGAATGGAAGTACCTGAGTTACCGAGGGAATAGAGGATGAGTAGTAGTAAACAAGTTCACAAGAAAATACGAATGCATGCGAGGAGTATGGTATAAGTGGAGTGATAATGAGTAGAGTAACGGCGGGATCCTTTCGGATCGGATGACTGTGTACACGTCTCAACAGACGGCTGCGGAAATTACGGCTAAGAAGAGCCGTAACACAATAGGTCACGTCTCAAGAGTACGGCTAATAAGTGGAAGTGCAGTCAGTCTTGAGTTTAAACTCGGAATAAGCATAAGACTGTAATTAAGCTTGAATAACAGCACATAGTTGATTCCTATTTGGATTTCTCTTCCTCAGGCACGCGAAATTGAATCACACATTCAAACTATCAGTTAATTAACTCAAATTCCATTTTTCTTCACGCGGCGGCAAAAAAGAGGCTCCAAAGAACCGAGGATTTCTCCCAGACCGCCACAAATTTCTTCAAACGGTTTCTGGGTTATCTAATTGACCCACCTGGAAAAAAAAACCCATGTTTTATTTTCTTGAAATTCATCTCTGTTTGGGCAAATCGAGCGTTTTAAATTTGACGTTTTTCTGCTGTTCACGTTTTTCCTGAGTTATCAGTTCTGCATTCGGCCTGTAAAATTTTGGAATTAGTGGTTGGATGATACGAATTTGTGCATTCTTATACATGTCAAGCTGTCCACCACAATTTTCACCTTTTCACAGCAATGAAAAGAAGAGTGAATCCTCAAAAAGAGTTCGAGTACTTGCCTGTTAAGCCTCTGTTGTTTACGCATTTTTCTGAGTTTTTCTTTCAATGTATTTACTAATCTTTTTTTGACAGAGGTTGATAATCCTCCTCTATGGATTGCTCGGGGGATGGATAGACTTCTTGAATGGTTCTTTTGCCTTTTTCTTTCTTCTGTTTCTTATTTTTAGCTCTATCTTCTCCTTCTTTTTGGACAGTTTCTTGAATTTCTATTGCAGGGGAGTCTTGGACTGTAATGTTCTTTTCTTTCTTCCTAGTTTTCCTTGGAATTTTTGGTGGACTGCTTCCAGAGGCCTCAGACGGCTCTTGGAAGTGGTTTCTTGTCAAGAATTTCTCCCAAGTATCCTTATTTTTCTTCAACTGGTCCTTAATAAGTATTTTTATGAATCCATGATGGTAGAGATGAGGTTCAATGTTGCCTACGTGTTTTTGAACTGTAAAACTCATCTTTTTCAAACTCAATAGCAGAAAATGAGGCAAATTGAGAGTGTGACCCTCTATGAAATTCATCATCAGTCTAACATGATACATATACATAGAACCAAAAAGCGACCTTCACACGTGATAAATTTCTGGATGACTAACAGTAGACTAGACCATTCCTCTTTTATTGCATGAATAGGGATGCCTCTTGTTAAGCCCACAGTGGAAGCTAGGATTGTTTTTCTCTTTTCTTCTTCTCTGAAATTGTAAAATTTTATAAAAAGGATTCATGATTTTCAATTTCAAGCACCAAATACTTCAAGAAAAAAATGTTAAAAATAGGACTTTGACTGAGGTCTTAGGCTGGTTTTTCATCGATCTGAGCTAGGTGACTAGGATAGGATCCATGTCGGGACAATTCTGGAGATGCCCATGTGGTCGATTTCTTCATTGGATGCCTGTAACATGCTAAACCTTGAAACAGCTGCGGAATTCTCAGCTAGCTGCGGAATCAGGGCAGTTTCCGCAGCTAAGTTGCAAAACCTTATTAAAACAAGATACAATGTTTTGAAGACCACTACAAAGCATAACCAGACAATTTTGGACAATTTGAACCTATCAAAGCAGTTGAGTTTCATTTTTTTCATCATTTTTTTTATTGAATTAATTGAAATATTGAAGTTTATTTTGTCTCCTTTTTTTTCTTTTTTTACATAACAATTCTTTTTCTGATCCTCCAGATCACACAAAGTGCAAGAGGAGAGCATACTCAAGAATTATTAACTTTTTTTTTTCAGATGTAAGAAATAAGGTCTCCTAATTACACTTCCCCGGCAACGACGCCAAAATGTCTAGTCAATTTAATGTCTTAAATTGCTCTACATAAATTATCAATCAGAGTATCGTAAACTGATGAAGTGTGGTGCACCATATGTGCTTAGTTAGCCTTTCTCTTACTTCGTTGTTTTATAGTTTATGTTGTTTTTTTGGGGTTTTGTTCTTGTTGGTTTTCTAAAGTGTTTAATGCAAATGGAAATCCTATTCTAAGGTCTTAAGAATACTTTTAAAGGACAAGTATGGATAAAGATTTCAAGACAAGGCCTATGTCCCTAATGGTAACTTCCAAAACTTAGCACTTCAAAAGAACTTAAAACATGTTATTGATGGAATTAGTATTTAAACAAAAGTGTAAATATACAGCTAGTTCAATCAAAATAAAATGCAATAACCAAACAATGAGCTAGTGACTATGAGACCCAGTATCCTTGCTGCTTCAGCAAAAGGACAAGATGATTCTATCATGTCATTAGTCATTAAAAGGCTATGTGCATCACTAATATACAATCAAAATAGAATGCAACAACCAAACAATGAGCTAGTGACTATGAGACCCAGTATCCTTGCTGTTTCAGCAGAAGGACAAGATGATTCTATCATGTCATTAGTCATTAAAAGGCTGTGTGCATCACTAATCTACAATCAACCGGTTGAACACACTTGCATGAATTAAAATTGCATGAATGAAAAATCTAATCTATCAAACTTGAAAGCAATCAAATAACATAATGAAATCAAAGCAAAATTGAACACACTTGCATGAATTAAAATTGCATGAATGAAAAATCTAATCTATCAATCTTGAAAGCAATCAAATAACATAATGAAATCAAAGCAATATTTACAAAATGAAATCTACTCTACCTTACATTCCACAAAGCAATATTTACAAAATGATATCTACTCTACCTTACATTCTAATATGCTCCATGACATCTACTTCACATCTCCTTCCATGTTGAGAACATCAAAGCTTTATTCAAATTCTTTAAAAGTACAAAGTATAACAAAGTTCTCCAAAGCTTTCAAAAGCCATCAAGGAAGAACTACAAACTTAAGAACTAGGGACTAAAAAGCTTAAGCTAAATAGACTAACTAATGAAGGAGAGAGATCTCCTATTTATACAAAAGATGAGAAGCCATCTCATTAATGAGAGTCCATGAATCTCTCCCTCTACCTCTAGAGTCCTAATCAAAATAGGAACTGATAAGACACATGTCTTCTTAGAGTTACAATACAATTAGGAGATGTGACACATATCCTCATGATCCCATGATTCTTTCCAACCAAATTCGAATTTGGCCTTAGAGTGCCACATAAGGGTCTTCTAGAAGTCTCCTTTCAACCTACACATGTCAACAACCTCAACCCATTTGTTAGGTATAAGCATATGCACATTATTTTCTAATTTTTAACCACAAATTCACTTAAAAGACTTAGAATTAATAAAGATTGGAAAAACATAAATGTGGCCCAATGATAATGAAAGTGGGATGAATGTGGTGACATAGTAATGAAATGGAGGTGATATAATGGACATAATAGTGAAAGTGTAATGACATTTTCAAGACTCAACACATATATTGATGAAATGCTTTTCTTTTAAAAATGTTGCAAATGTCTATCTAACATATAATTTGCTAATGAATCAGTTAATGTGTTTAAGTTTCTGGAAATATTTTGATATCGAATAGAATCAAACTGCCTTTCCAAAATCTTGACACTTAGGAACATACGATAGATAGTTGGATTCTGAACGGAATAGATGCCGGTAAGTTGTAGAATGACGAGCTGTGAGTCTAGCCTGACAACAAGTCAGCGTATGCCATGTGCGATGGCATCAAAGAGGTGTTCTATCAACGTGATATATTCATCAATGTTGTCCGTTGATCGACCAATACACACCCCTCTAAAACTCACTAACTCACCACTTGGATCAAAGATGGCCCAAGCTGCAGAAGATAAGTTCCGCATACTACGACTTGCTTCGTTGGCGTATCCAACAAATGATTCCAATAAGTTTGACATCTGCAACAAAAATGCGAAAGTGGATTACCTAACCAAAATGATCACTCTTAACGGAAACAAAAATGTAACAAAAGCATATGAAGAGGTTACCATGCTGAGTCAAGCATAGTAACGCTTAAGGTACAACCCGTTTCAGGGTTGCGACAGTGGAATCCTGTCATAATCTACTAGCTCGTAGGCTCCTTTTGCTAATACACGCTTAAGAATATAAGGACCCATTCACAAAGACTGGAACTTTCTTGCTCCCAATTTATCGGATTCCTAATTGTAAAGCAAGACCAGGTCACCTTTTGAGAAAACGCGGGTTTGACATTCTTGTCAAATTGTTCTTTGACTCATTTCTTATGTGCTTCATTAGCCAAGGTGGTGTCACGATGGGTTTCATCTAGTTGGATTAACTCTAAGAAACAAGTCTCTTCCTCTGAAGTTCCAGGGAGGAGGTCAACTGCGAGCTTGAGAGACGAAATTTCGCACTGAATTGGTAAGATTGCTTCCAGGCCATACACCAGCTGAAAGGGCATAAACCCGGTCGCATTTCTCACCGATGTTCGGTATGCCCACAAGGCTGAGTACAGGATTAGGTGCCAACTCCGTTTATGGACTCCAATCATCCTTTGCAGCATGCGTTTCAGGACTTTGTTGATCGCCTCAACTTGCCTGTTAGCTTGCAGATAATACGGAGTAGAGCTGTTGTGGGACAGTCCTAATTTGGCAACCAATTCAACCATCATGTGATTGCGGAAATGCAATCCATGATCTGTGACTATGGCTTGTGGAACGCCGAACCTGGAGACTACATGATTGAAAAAGAAAAGAGCGGCCATTTTGCCACTGTTGTTTAATGTAGGCATCGCCTCGACCCATTTCGTAAAATAGTCAACTGCGACTATGATATACCAATGCCCCCCTGGCCAAGGTGGGGTTACATTGCATGAAATCTATGCCCCATTTGGCAAATGGGCCAACAGCAACTACTGGCTGCAGAGGTGCGGGTGGTATTCTGGTTTTTCGGTCGAAGATTTGACAAGCATGGCAACTTCTGACTGCGGTTATGCAATCTTTGAACATTGTTGGCCAGAAGTATCCTACTCGTAAAATCTTTTGTGCCATAGCATAGCCAGATTGATGCCCCCAACATGCACCTAAATGACAATCATTCAGGACTTTTTCGACCTCCTCATGGGTGAGGCATCTTCACAGAACTGTATCGACACCACGACGGTAAAGCGTATCACCGACGATCATGTAGTCTTTTGCTTGGTATCGAGTACGTCACTGTTATTAGCGAGAGGTATTAGACCTATATGTTTGGGTTTGGAGATAAATGATTATATCTCCATACCACGGATCACTTGAAGATATCAGAAACAAAAATTCATCCATGATTGTTGCTTTGGATGTTGAATCGTTGGACGATGATGGGAAATCACATAGTAACTCTGCGAAAACTAGAGCTTTCTTTTACTTGGATTTTACGAATTCTCGATCAAACTCTTGCAAAATTGCTATCCACTTCGAATATTTTCCCCCAAGCAACTATCGCGACAAGATGTAAGTCATGGGGTTGCAATTTGACAAAATGGTAGTTTTTCAAAAGAGAACATAGTGTCGAAATCTCTGTATTGCTTGAACAGTTGTGAGAGCCAGCTTTTCAACATAGGAGTACTTGCTTTCTGTATCATTTAAGTTTCGACTTAAATAATAAACAGGATGTTCGATTCCATTGTCTTCTTGAACTAAAACCATTGCGATGGTCATATCTGCTACAGCCAGATACAGGTTAAAGTCTCTTTGATAATCAGGAGGTACATTAATGATGCTTTTATTAGGGATTCCTTTAGAGCATCAAAGGAAGCTTGCGCAACCTGATCCCAGTTGAACAGTACTTCTTTTATCAACAGACGTGTATAACCTTTATCAAGTTCGGCATAATATGGAATGAACCTCCTCAGAAAGTTTACTTTCCTTGGAGTTTTTGTATCTGAAGCAAATTTGAAGGTGGAGGCAAATCGATGATTGCCTGAACCTTGCAGGGGTCGAGACGAATTCCGTCCTTTGAAACTACAAAGCCAAGTAAACGACTAGAACTGACACAAATCACACACGTGTGCAGATTGAGTCTTATTTTGTAGTGTCGGCAACGTAGAAATATTGCTCTCAAATGTTGCGGATGATCGGTCCGCTTTCGCGAATGAGCCGGAAGATCGTTGAGGTATGGTTGAATGATGTTCTTGATGTCGTGGAAGGCATAATTCATTGCCCTCTGAAAAGTTTCCCCTGCATTTTTTAAACCAAACGGTAGCTTATAGTACACGAATGTGCCCCATGGACAAATAAATGCAATCTTTGACTGGTCATGTGGGTGGATATTTATTTTATTATACCCGGAAAATCCATCCATAAACGAAAATATTTCACATCCAGCGCATTCATCAATTATCTGGTCAATGAAGGGTGTAGGGTAGTTTTCCTTTGGACAAGCTTGATTTACATCCCTGTAGTCAATGCACACTCTAATTGTTCCCATTTTTTCATCATAGGAACAATGTTCGATACCTAATCAGTTAGAGGAACCGGGTAAATGAAACTAGCATGGAGAAGTTTTTCAACTTCCACCTTGATGGAAGCGGCTTTCTTTGGGTGCACCTACCGAAGCTGTTGTCTTACTGGTTTGACATTTGGATACATCTTAATTTCGTGTTCAACTATGCTCGAGTCAATGCCTGGAATTTCTTCATATGACCATGCAAAGACATCTCTGAACTCGTGAAAGAGAGTGTAATATACTTCTAGTTCTTAAGAAGAACGAGATTTTCCGACATGAATATTCTCTACAACATCTTGTTTGGTCGAGATATTGATGGCGATAGTTTCTTCAATATTGGACATATTTTGCTCGGAATCCACCGTATTTACAGTATTTGATAGAAAATCAAAAACTGATGGATGATTAAGGTCGTTGGAGTAATCTTCGTTGTAATCTGGAAGATGGGAACGATGGTGGTAATCTTCCCATGGTGCCCCCTCTATGATCATTGACTGAACAATTCCTTCATCTTTAGAATGTACACGTGACCAAGGATCCGAAGAGGTACCATACTCCTTTGACCTATCTACCCAAACGCTTGATGAGCGTTCATTTGGGTTTTCCTAACATGCCGAGAACATTGATTGCTACAATATTTCTATTGGGCTTGGAGGCAATACCTGGTGATGATCCATGCTAATATCGTGTTCGGACATCTTCTGAATGGAAGATACCATATTGCAGGTTCCCACTATGGCCACTTCCGCCAGGTTGTTTGGAGGCGGTAGGGAAAAAGTACCCATCAATGTAGGGTCTTTTAGTAGGCCTACTCCAATATTTTGAAGCAACTGAGAGCTTCCGTGGATCATCGGGATGCTTCCCGTAACTTGTGAACTGTTGGGGAGAAAGGTTTGTTGGTCAATGATTGTAATTCCTCCTTGAAAAGGAAATGCAATATTTCTGAAGTACGTTGACACAACAGTGGCCATAGCATAAATCCAAGGCCTTCCCAGTAGGATGTTATAATCGAGATTTCCATCGATAACTTCAACATCAATTTCTATTGTTTTTCCCCCCAGTTCAACTTGTAAGTTACTCAAAATCCCGTATGGAGTGTATGTTCGTCCATCGAATGCTTTTAACGTCATTGATGATCGCGACAAGGGTGGTGATCCTAAAGTTTTCCAGCAACTCATTGACATAATACATGTAGATTCCCCCTCATCAATAATTGTTCGATGAATAGTTTTGTTGAGGGATTTCACTTGAATGAGGAAAGTGAGTTGAGCTGGTAATTGAGGTTCATATCCTTTATGATTAAAGGCCACAAGATTGGAATCTGTTGGGTCAATCCCACCTATTGCTGATAATAGAGCCTGTTTTTGGGAGGGGCAATTTTGTAGTACTTCAAGTGTCGACATAGCAGACGGCGATTGGGCCAGGTCCTCTACTATATTATAATTCTATGCTGCTCTGGCACGAGGATTAAATATTGATTTGTGTACTACTCCCTTTGGCAGCTTTATCGTTAGCTCAGGAATGATGGGTAGCACAACTTTGGTTGAAGTTGTTGTCGAAATACTAGGTTGATCAGTAGCCTTGTTGTTCAACAGCTGTGGATTCCTGTAATATTTATTCCTTGTCGATATCAAAGCATCGTTTCGCTATTTTGAAATGGATAGCATAAGCACTTGGGATGGGGAAGCATTGTCGCTAGCAACCAGATTGGTTCCTGGGTTTGGAAATGGGTCAGTTAATACTACTGAAGTTCTTGAATTCTTAAAGATTTTCCTAACTTCGGCTTTATATGGACAATCTCTCGTCCAATGATCCTCATCGCATATGAGGCATGGCTGACTAGGTTTCTTTTGCCCAGAATGGTTTGCAGAAGATTTTTCAGGAGACGAATCATCCTGTTTCTTCTTTTTGCTCTTCCCTTTCTTCTTGTCCCCTGGTTGCTTTGGTTCTTTGCCTTTGTCGGTCGACACGGCATTAACCTCTGAGGCTAGAAGTTCTTCATTTGAATTTTGACCAGAAGCCTTATGGGCTTTCTTAGATGTAGCCTTTGTCAATTTCGTGCTTGTCGTACCTATCACGCCATCACCGCCATGAGAGTCTTTTCTTGATTTAGGAGGAGGAGGAATGGAAAATTCTAGTCTAGGAGCATCAGGGATTTTGTTATAGAGCGTGCCAGAATGAGTATAGATCAAGTCTAGATATTGTGCACGAGTAATGACTTGCTCTTCAGTGACGACTCCTCCCTTTGCCACATCTTCTGTAATAGAAGGTAACAATGACTTAATAAACCATTCAGCTAGTAGCTGATCAAGAACATATGTTTTTACCATTCTATGATGACATCACCACTCATGAATATGATCAGATATGTGAGTGGTCGTCATCTACTTGAAATTGGTAAGAAGCTCTGTTCCTATTTCGTACCTTATTGGTAACTGAAAATGGGTTAAAAAGGTGGTGGCAAGGGCGCCAAAGTTATCAAACGAAGCTCTAGGCAATTCGATGTACCACTTTGCTACCGCACCATTTAACGTTTGCTGAAAAAGGAGAAGCCTAATTGAATCATCATTTAGAGTGTTGGAGGAACAACATAGATGAAAGGTCATCACATGATTCGACGGATCTTCACCCGGATTTCCATTAAATTTAGGAATATCTAACAGAACTTTATGAGGAATCGCTGGCCACCAAGAGGCATAAGCAATTGGATCGTTCGTTAGGCGATTTAGATCTGGTAATTCTAAAGTCGCCACGAACGGCAACTATTGATTCAGGTTTGGCGAAGCATACCTAGGATAAGATGGGATCACCTGAGCAGTGGGTCTTTGCATACCAGCATAATGCATTTGATGCTGATAACTTTGATAAGGTTGCTGGGCATAACCAATTTGGGATAATTGATGATAACCATTTTGAATATACAGCTGCCCATTACTTGCAAAGTTTTGTTGCTCAGGTCCTTGGTACACTTGCTGGAATTACGGTTGTTGATGTTGCATCAGCCATGGTTGTGAAACCATTTGTTGTTGCCCAATACTGGATGTTTGACCAATATGAGGGGTAATAGTACCTGTTTGAGCCTGAGTCACTCCAGCTAAGGAGCCACCAACCGTTGATTGTGGTTGCGTTGTGGAGACAAGAGGTTGTTGTACGACCTGAGAAACCTGAGGTTGGCATACAATAGACAATGCTTGTACTTGGGACATCGTCACAATAGCTGGTGTAGTGGGGATATTCGACACGAGTAGACTTGGTTGCATTGAGTATACAAATCTTGGTTGTTGAGGTAGTATTGGCACCCAACCACTGGATGTGATTCCAATTTGACCCGAATTCGGTTGTGAACTCTCATATGGTTGTTCTCCCAGAGGGAACCATGAAACGGCATACTATCCCCCATATGGCGGCAATCCAATGCTCACAAGAAAGATTGGTCTTTGGAGACTGGACTGCCCAAATTGATACTGATGTGAAGGATTAATTTGTTGAGACTCAACATAAGAAATTCTAGATATCATTCCGGATGAACAAAAGGGAACAACCATACTGTCGAAACAGTCCCTGGGTGGAATCCCTCTAGTGATTGAGAGCTAGTTGGGACAGATGGTATGCCAGCGAACATCATCGGAGTGTGGCAAGAGGTTCTGCTACCGCTGTATCGGATGACACAATCCTAGATGTCGATGGTTGTCCAGACATATCGAGTCTATCCAAAAGACTTCCTAGCGATTCTACAGGAACTTGCAATGAAGGGGTACTAACTTCTGAAGTAGAAGGATATAGGTGGATCCCAGTTCCAAAATGCGATGGAGTACTGGATGGAAGATCCTCCGTAATCTCTTCTATAGCAATAAATCCAGGTGGAAGAGGTAGACCGTCAGGTTCGTAAAATATTTCTGGTGCTGAAGAAGGTATAGATTCTGCAGCGACAGATGCTGGAGGGGTAGCACCTTCCGAATTAACTCTAGATGGAGCTGGTTCAGGAATAGAAGTGTTTACTGTTACACTAGGATCAGTTCTAATGTCCTCTTGTAACTGCAAAGGTTCTTCTGTAGAGGTAGGGATACCAGAAATGGTTGGAGTAACTGGAGTCTCAGAGGATGTTGAAACACAAGTTTCAAACAAACCAGGAGACTTTGACCCAGTTAAACAAGTTCGCTTGGCCCGAAATTGTTTCATTTCCGGAGTCAAAGACTTTTGACTCATCAGTCTCCGAGAACGACGGGGTTTTCATTGGCTTTCTTCCATGATTGCAGATTATTCATCAACTCAAAATAGGAGGGGAAAATGTTATTCCAAATTAAATGGATTTTAGACGCTTTGACACAACTTGCTTTTTCAATTTTTCAGAGTTGAGAAAAAGATAAAGATGACTCTAGTCGCCTTTGATTTTTAATGAGCTTGAGGTGACAAGTGCTCAGATGGACCTTTTCCTTTAAGGAGTCTAAAAATGAATGAAAGAGACTACTCTGGAAATCTAGACAGAGGGATTACCAAACCAATCACAAAACTACAGAATACTTTTTATGGTACGGCAGTCAATCTTCCCGAATGTTGTGTTCAGTGCATTGCGACAGATAGGGTGGCAGACACGGCTTCCTAAGGATAAAGGATAGAGCCTGTTGTGGTCTCCCAATATATACTCGACGATACGTGGGAGCAAAAGTCCGTACTGGCACTTGTCGTCTCAAAGAGGAGGAATCACCCAACCTACGATGAAAGCGATAGTTACCAGGCTTTACAATGCCGGAATACGTCTCTAGCCTAGACTTCTAGATGTTGTGCGTTAGGTTCCAAAGCGTTTTTATGTTCATTGAATTTATTTTACAGTTGATCTTTCTTAAGAAGTTTGCCTTTAAGGTTCACCGCGTGATGTAGATATACAACTCCTAAATATGCAATCTAAGATGATAAACAGTCGTTTATTCTTCTTTTTGCAATGAAAATCCTAGCTACTAAGGAAAGAGAAGCGAAATCCTTTCAACATAGAGCAGAGAGCACACACTAGATGCACTGTCCTAAATCAAAATCAACAAGCAGTCTAAATGCAAATGCACATGCATGTATTTGTTTTCCGCTTTATTAATGTGTGAATGAAAAAAAGAACGCTAAATACAAATCTGAATTATTTCTTCTTTCAAAGCGACAGTACTAACAATTTTCTTTTCAAAGACGAAAGGAAGACAAGATGACACTTTGCGATTTTGAATTGAAAACTACTTTCGACACTTGAAATACTATAAATTCAGATGAAATACAAGAGTAACAGTGTAATTGACTATAAAAAAGAGGAGGATTCTTTTCTTTGACTGAAAACAACACTTGCGACACTTTCAAATCAAAAGACGACAATTCGATTAAGTCATTATTTTGTAAAGGAGAACTGTAAATGACGAAAAATACATAAAAACATTCACAATTCTTTGTATATTGGAGGCTAAATAATGCAAAGGAAGGGGGTTTCAACAGTGGTCTACTGATCACAGAAAGTAAAACTTCTGAATAACGCTAAAGACAGTGAAGAAAAAACCAAAATCTGGAGGCAGAAACAGTCTTACCTGATCATCACACCTGTAACACAAGGAAACAGGGATGCATCCCACCTACAGCACATGGGAGGTGTGATGCATCCAGATTGCCAAGAAGAGATAGTGCGATGGTCCAGGGACGAGACCTTAACTTGGTTTTTGGTCACAGTTTGCAGCTTAGTTCAAGGATTTAATCCGAGCTAATGATAGTCAGTAAATACAAAGTATAAGGGCTGATCTAATGAGGTTACTTGAGCTACCTCTAGGGCACTTAGGATGTTTGCAAGTCAGTTGTTCAGTTCATAAACAATCCCGGACATTGACTAAAGCAACGTTGATCTACTTTACACTTGCATAGCAAATGCAGTTCAAAGGCTAGCTAGCTTAACTTCAGGCTCTGTCTGTAGTTTATGAAGCAAACAAATAGAAACAAGCAATCAAACCATTCGCTCCCCAGCGGAGTCACCATTTTGTTATCAAGAAAACTAGTGTATATTCAAAGCTGCTAGTCCCACTAAGACAGGTAGCTATCTTAGAAACAAACAAACTAAAGTCACTTGTGTTTTCCTTTATGAGAGATAGATGAGAAAGAAGCAGAGAGTACCAACCTCAGTCTTTTGCTTGGCTCCTTGCTTGTTTCCTTTCCCCTTTGACAGAATCTTGCCACTCCTTCCTTACTTGTTCTGCTTCAAAGAGTACTTGTAGAGTCAAAGCAGCATAATACCATCAAAGCATAGAGATCTATCACTGTAAACAATATAGGATCAGATATATATTGACCATACAAATGCATATATCAACACAGTATTCAGAGATACACAAGAATATGGAGGAAAACTCAAATAGCTTTATTGATAGAAGTAGTAGAAGAGAGGATTACAACCACTTGGTCTGACCCAATGCCATCCTCACAGCATGAAAGCCCTCTTCACCTCATACAAAGCAAGATCACCCAACAATGCCTTCAAAGATAAACCAACAGCACTTCCTTGCAAATTACAAAATTCCAGCCTTTGGATCTCTCGGATGAGGGATCCATATATAGATGTTTACAGGGGGGTGAGTCAGCTTCTGGGATTTTGATTAGTGTCATCTCTCTGATAGTTCTTGGTTCCACTTGGAGATTTCATGATCTCTTACTCATCCCTGGGCAAATTCAGAGAGGCAAGTGTCAAATGAGTAGCTTCTAGAAGATTCTCATGGTCTCCACCTAGCAAACTGCTTGTGCCATTTGTCTGCTCTCACTCGTCGCACCCTACAGAAGGGCTTTCCAGTATGCATCGCACTTTTTGCATGTGGCAGGTGAGATGCATCGCACCTTTAGCACTGGGCAGTCTGTATGGTCCTGCTTTGATCAGTTCTGAGTAGTTTTTCATGGAGAAATTTTGGGAGATGATGTAATCAGTTGACCTTGCTCCTTTAGGGCATGAAGCAACACTTTTAGGGACTTAGAAGACCTTGGTTTATGGACATATATGATTGGGGTTGCAGTGCCCAAATATTTCTATAACATAGACCTTCCTGTACTTCTTCATTCCTTTTCTGACAATCAGGACCTTGCAGTACTCTTCTTTCATTGCTCAGCCCTGGATCTAATCCCCACAACCATTGTTTGAAGTTTTTTCCCTCACTAATGTAGGTTAGAAGTGTAAACAGAGCTTTATAAATCTTCGTGGTTGCACAAACAGAGCATTAGTGCCGCCAGTAACTCTCTGTGGCCTCTAGCACAAAGCATTAGTCACCCATTTGTTTATATAGAGTTGTGTCTATGACCTCAAAGGGTTGGGAAACTTGCTTCTAGACTAATAAGGGATCTGTGGCTATGGTTTTTTTGACTGATCTGTTTCCTAAAAGATTTTTTTTTTAAGAAAATAGATTTTCTTCTTAAAAGTCTTTATTTTCATAAAAGAAAAACTCAAATATTTTTATTTGTTTTTCTGCTTAGTTGGTTAAGTTCTGCATTATTTGGTTTCAGAAATTGTTAGAGACCATTCAAAGTTTTTGTTGGTTATGATAGTGTTGTAATGAATAGGAAGCATGGAATGAATATTGATGTATGAACAACTCTCCCTTTGTAAAAACAACTTATTCATCGAAATTGAAAATTTACAAGCATCGTCTTTTGCATGATTTGAGTCAGAGTCCTATAAAATATCATAAGTCAACACCACTCCCAAAGACTAACAAAGTACACTTAAAATCTACCTAAAATCAATCAGCAACTCTTTCCAGAGTAAACATACATTATTTTATGCTAGGATCTTGGGTTAAGCAGTGTGAGTAAACTACCCAAGATCATACGCCAAAACTATTGTCATTAAAGAGAGAAATTCTTCTGCATTCATACTACTGGGACCACTCCAGTAAAAGTGGAGATAAATACGAGACAACATCGGACTGTAAGTGAAGGTAGCTTGCCTTTGATTGCATCTCCTTTGGGTATTCTATGTATTGGGGATCCCTTTGGGGATATCGGAGCTGAGACGGGGACTTAGGTATCCTGCTCACACAACGTACTGTCTGTGATTTGAGGTATCCTTAGTGGCCATACTTTTAGGGACTAACACAATGTTAGTGGGGTGGGCTGCCCTGTTACCTAACACAAACTAACCTACTCTGTCTTCAGTTTTTGGGAGGATGTTCGTCTTCATGACAGTACTTGGCCCCTCAATCTGAGGTTTGGGCAAAGCTCTAGAGTAACCGTAACTGTACATTTTGCCAGCTCTCTCTGTTATTCATTGTGATACTGGGTTTCATCTTGAGTGATTAGTGCTTATCAGATAGGGTCATTTCCCTCTACTTGCTGATTGATTTACCTAGTGTATTTTTTAATTTTTAGGTGCCAAAGTGTTATCATTGAGACTTTAATAAAAATCATTGTAAAATTTATTGATAAAAATTAGCAGCCAGCATGGCTACATCCAGCCCTCATCATCAATCTAGACGATTTTTGGGACTTCCCCCACTCATTTGGAGGATCCACCAAGCTCCTGTGGACTAGATTCCGCGTCTTTGGGAAATCAGTCTCTGAGATCTCACACAGAATCAATTTGGACATCCGACAATTCAAGCTTACAAGAGGATTTCTTTACTGTAGGATTTCTTCCTCCATACAATCCTCTGATCACAAATTTGTTGGGCCCACTCTTGGTTCCTATTGCATCTGTACCTCCTTTGTCTTTAGTTGGAACACCTCCACCCATCCCATCGATGACTAACAAGTCATGGGACTTTGTGGACACTTTTGATCCCCCACCACTTCACCAGTCAACAGTTAATACCACACCTTTGATGTCGAACGCTGCTATCCCATTTGTCCCAAGTTCAACCCCTAACATGATACCCTCCACGAGTGGAACCCAGTCTATTCCAAGTTCTACCCCTTTAGTGTCAAACCCTATACCTTCGACAAGTTCTACATACATTGCTCCTTATAACGTTCAATATAGCACAGTTAGCACTGGTCCCTTCAACCAACAATATGGTTGGCATCCATTGTATAGTTCTAACTCCTAGATTCAAGTATCAAGGGGCACTCCCTATATGCATATACCGGCAGAGAATGTAACAGTTCCCCGTCTGTTTTTAGGCATGCATGGTCAGTCACTGATTGACATGAACACTCCTTATGCTAGTCAAGGACTTATGGTTAGTTCTGTGGCAAGCGAGAATCCTCAAGGAGGTCCCAATCAATCCATGGGGGCATCCTACTCACAACCTCAAATGAGTCAAGGGGGCACTACTTATCCTTGGGACAACTCTATACCCTAGCCTAACAATCACTATGTAAATCCAAATTACAATACCATACCCCAAGGCACCTACTATACCACGCAACCTGTGTATAATATTGGGAATCACACGATTGGAGGACCGCAAGGATCCTCAAGTCATATGTCATCGCCTTGGTCCGATTCAGGGGCAACACACATTCTGCCTTTCTTGGAAACGCTTGATATCCATCACTTGTACAAACTTACAAATGACCCCATCTATCATAACTTACTCTGGCCACCAATCCTGCATAAAATACCGACAGACATCCCTAACTTCGAAGGGAAACAAGGGGAGGATCGGGGTACACACATCACCACCTATCATCTATCGTGTGTTTCTAACTCCTTGGTGGATGATAGTATCTGATTATGTCTTTTCCCCCACACCCTTATTAGCAACACAGTCAAGTGGTACATCAAGATACCATGCGCGTCAGTCAATACCTTTAACGCTCTAACGATGGAATTCTTAAAGCACTTCCAGCTAACCATCCACTATGAAAATGGGATGGAACTCCTCACTTCATTATGTCAGGAGACTGCCACCCACATCTCTGATCATATACATGAATGGAGACATAGGCAGAGATTAGTCAAATCTCCCCTCCCAGACTATCTCTTAGTGGATTGGTTCTGCAAGTTGCTACTCCCCCAAATTGCTAAGGATGGCGCCTTAGGTGGTGTGGTCATAGAAGACCAATCGATACATCATGCCTAGCACTTAGATCTGATATATTCACAGTGTCACACTCTATACGACATAATTCCCAATGCCCCTCCCAACTCCAATGCTCCCACTACTCAACAACCCAGAGCACACGCCGATGGGATTATCGGCACACCCTTCGGGCTACTGTAAAACAAATCAGTAGTCACATTACCCATATGTCAGTGGCCCCTCCACCAAATCAACTGCTCTTCCTACCACCGCGATCAACTCTGTGCAGTCTACGCAAAAACCCGATGGTAAGAACAAGAAGAATAAGAAAAAGATCACTCCTTCTGAAGAGAAATCAACAAAATAGCAAAACCCGAAGTGGAAGGTTGTTGTGCCCCTAACAATGGAAAGGATAAACCCACCAGATTCCCTTATAAAATATGTGCCAAAGACCACATGACCTATTGTTGCTCACATCTTCCGAAATGCACAGATTTCATTGCTAAAAAGGATACTGGAAGGACCCCTGCTATCCTGAATAATCCTTTCCCCACTTAGCAATAGCAACACCTTATTAAAAACCATCCCCAACCCCCGCAAGGGAGCAATGGTGGTTCACAACATCCTTCAGCTCATGAAGGACCCTCTACAGTTTACACCTTGGAAATGGTAGATTTAGAGACTAGAGCCAAACCTTATGGAGTTCCTGTCACGCGTGCAGAGGAACCCTCCTCAAGTCAAAACCCACCACCGCCTAACGATCTTCATATCGAAAGGCCAGTTTCTGACCTTAAGATTCACCCCATTAAAGGGACACTTCGATGCACAACACACAATACATCTGCATGTGCCACCCAAAACTAAAACATTGTAGAAGACTTGGCACATGCGTCGTCAGCCATGTCGATGCTCGAAGTATTACAAACATATCCAGCATAGAGGAAAGCTTTGATTTCGGCCATTGGTGGTATCAACCCACAGGATTCCATGCTTGCAATTTTCCCCATGGAAAAGTGTAAACCTCCCCTTTCTCACCAGCTTGCATTTCAAGTGAAAATCTTTTTGAAAGGTAAAGGTATACATAGAACTGTCATCGACGAAGGTGATTCTACCTGCATAATGTCAGCTTCATGTTGGCTCGCTTTGGGTTCTCCAACCTTATCCCCGCCATTGAACTCCCTTAAAGCTTTTGACGGCCACACTTTCATCCCAAAAGGTTACCTAGCTAGCTACCCCATCACCTTATATGGGAAAACGGTAATGGTGGACATCGAAGTCGTAGACAAAAAACTCGACTATAATCTCTTGCTGGGTCGCAGCTGGACTTATGCCATGATGACCATTGTGTCTACTGTCTTTCACATCATCCTATTTCCATTGGATGGAAAAGTAGTCATAGTGGACCAGTTATCCTTTTGCACCCCTGATTATTCCCTGTTACCAAGCAGCTTTGTACCCTTAGTGGGTGGTGTACCTGACTCTTACGTCAGTATCGGTACTGGTCTACTGAAGGCCTCTTCCCTAATGGGTTGTTTCCCTCTTCTGCCACCAGCGATTCCACAGACGGTCAATATGGTTTCATCCATTCCTCATGAGCCAACAAATCCTTGGATCCTACTGGCCCCTTCAGACATTGACACTTATGGAGAACAAATGTTGTTGTCATGAGCTAAATTGGCCTACCAAGCCATTCAATCCGCATCCGAATCTCCAGTTACTTTGGTTATGGCCAATGGAACCACTATCCATTCCATAACAACTCCTTCTTGCGATCCACTCAATCAATTCCTACCTACAGACGAAGCTATTAGAGAAATCACAAGTTTGGAAGACTGACCTTGGGAGGACTTGCACCATCGTGTTTCGATATCTTATTCGAACATGATGCCTCTTCAAATCCTATCACCTGACACACCTGAAATTTTTTCCTCACCATATACGACCATCCAAACTTTGGACTCGGAAAGAAACATGGGAAATATTTCAAAGACATTGCTCATCGATATTTCTTTCATGACAGGCATTGGGGAAAACATCCAGATTGGAGAAAATTGCAATCTTGAGGAAATTGCAAGCTTCAGCTGCCTTTTTAAGGAATACCGCGATGTATTCGCTTGGTCTTACGAGGAAATTCCTGACATAGATTTGTCTATTGTTGAGCATGAGATCAAGATATATGACAATGCTAAAGCTGTCCGCCGAAGACTTCGATCGGTCCACCCCTACAAAACGACATCCATCAAAACCGAGGTGGAAAAGTTGTTATGTATTGGTTTCGTCTATCATTTTCCCTTAATAGAATGGGTTTCCCATCTAGTTCCCGTCGATAAGAAACAAGGAACTATCCACATATGTGTCGACTATCGAGACTTGAATGTCACGTGTCCCACGGATAATTATCCGACACCGTTCATTGACCACTACCCTAGTTTTGAATCATTTTCATTCATGGATGGATTCTCAAGTTACAACCAAATTGCTATAAAACCCAAAGACCAGCACAAAACCGCCTTCATTTTCCCATGGGGAATCTTTTCCTATCGAACGCTCCCATTCAGTTTAAAGAATGTTGGAGCAACATTTCAAAGGGCCATGGACTACGCATTTCATGATATCAAGCATATCGTTCAGGCTTACTTGGATGACCTTCCAGCCCATTTCGAGCAGCGAACGCAACACCTAGATCATTTAAGAGCCATATTTCTTAGGTGTCAGTTCTATAACATATGTTTGAATTCACATAAATGCATTTCCTTTGTCAAGTCTGGACACTTACTTGGATTCATTATCTCGAAGTACGGGATTAGGTTGATCCAAACAAGGTAAAGGCAATTACTTAATTTCCCAAACCACAATCCATTCTGTAGCTCCATTGTTTGCAAGGGGAAGCAAAATTTTTACGATGGTTCATCCTAAACTATGCTAAGTTGACGAAAGGTTTTATGCACCTACTTAAGAAGAGAGTGTCATATATGTGGGATGATCAAGCTCAATAATCATTTGATGCCTTGAAAAAGGCACTTATATCAGCCCCACTCCTTAGCACTCCCAATTATGGATGTGACTTTCTTCTATACCTGCCAGCCTTGCCATCCTCTCTAGGAATGGTCTTGGTTCAAATTCATGATGACCAGAGGGAACATGTGATATATTATCTATCGAAAGACTTGGCTAGGCTTGAACTCAGATATTCACATGTGGAAAAGTAGTCATTGGCAGTCGTCTTTGCTGTCAACCAATTCCGATATTACATACTGCTATAACAGACTACTGTCATCACCTTGGAGAATCCCATGAGACACATTTTGTCACGTCCAGTAATTGGAGGGAAATATACAAAATGGATCATGATCCTCCAACAATTTGATTTGGTTTTCACTACTGCCAAGGCAAAAAAATCCTTAGTCTTCGCTGAACCTTTTTCAGATCTTCCCATTGTCGATCCTAATGAGATAGCCTACGATCCACTTACAGATGAAGTTGTCTATCTTATCGAAACTACTGACCCTTGGTACGGTGACATTCGTGACTACCTCCAAGCACAACGGTTCTGCCCCGAGCTATAGTCAGGTGACCATCATCGCATCCACCACCAAGCGCCACACTATTTAGTGCTTAATGATTCGTTATATCATCATGGTGCGGATACAACTCTTTGATGTTGCCTCACTCATGAAGAGGTGGAACACATTTTAAATGAGTACCATGCTGGGGCATGTGGCGGTCATCTTTCTGGCATATCTACTGCATAGAAACTTTTGTGCGCAGGCTACTACTGGCAGACCTTGTTCAAGGATTGTATCAAGGAAATTCAGCAATGCCATCCTTGTCAGGTGTTTACAAAGAAGATGCGCGCTCTTCCAGCCCTAGTGCACCCAATTATCTCCGTCAGCCCCTTTGCCAAATGGGCGATAGGCTTCATAACTTGCAATCCCATTTCCTCTGCTGGACACAACTATATTATTGTAGCTATGGATTATTTCACGAAATGGGTTGAAGACCTTCCCACCTTTCGGGCCAATAGGGAAACCACAGCACTATTCCCATTTAATTATGTCACTTCAGTGTACCCCGCATGATCGTTATAGACCATGGGTCTCTTTTTCATAATCACATGATATCTGACTTGACATTGCCGCTAGGTTTTCTCTAGGATCAATCATCCTCCTACTACCCCCAAGCTGATGGTCAATTAGAGGTCGTCAATGGCATCTTAAAAACCATGACCCGTAGGTTAGTAGGGAATAATAAAACTCACTGGAATCAAATGTTATATTCGATGCTATGGGCATACTGAACTTTAGTTAAGACTGCTATGGGCTTTACACCTTTTCAACTAGCTTACGGCCTGGAAGCAGTTTCACCGATTGAGTGTCAGATTCCTTCCCTAAAAATCACCGTTGAACTCTTGCCCGAAACTACTGCCAAAGAAGAGCACTTGCTATACCTAAACCAACTAGATGAAACCTGTCGAGATGCCAAATTGGCACTCAAACCCCATAAGCATCGAGTGAAATCATAGTACGAAAAAAGAGTCAAGCCTCGTTCCTACCAAGAGGGAGATCTTGTTTTGCTCTACGATAAAAAACATGACCTCTTGGGCGAAGGAATGCTTCAACCCTTATGGCTGGTTCCATACGTCATCAAAAAAACCCTCTCAAAAGGGGCATATGAGCTTCAGGACTGGTAAGGAGTCTCACTCACTAAGCCCCGAAATGGGCTCTATCTGAAAAAGTATTATGCCTAGTATTGCACTAGGCATGTGCTTTGTAATTTTATGCATTTATAAGTTTTGCTTCTTTTTTTATGTGATTGGATTGTTTTGGTATTTATTGAAGTATTTGTCTCATACGTCTTTCTCGTAAATAAAGATGCCTTCATTACCCTTAATATATGTAGGATACGTGGATGGTGCCAATCGTCACACACGGCACACTGCATCAACTGCTTGGGTCATTTACACACCTGAGTCGGAACTATTTTGTTCCAAGGGAGTCTTTTTTGGTACTCCCACCAACAATATTGTTGAGTACATGTCCGTAATTTCACTTCTCACAGAAGCGTCATCAAGGGACATCTCCAATCTGGTGGTGAGGTTAGACTCTCACTTGTTGTTATGTAATTGACAAATCATTATCACATTCGTAATCCCACCTTGTTACATCATTATTTAAGGCTATGACTCTTGGAATGTCAATTTGAAGTTATCACATATGAGCACATTCTTAGAAAATTTAATACAGTTGCTGGTTCATTGGCAAATTATGTGTTAGATTAGCATCTATCTCATTCACTATAGATACATGTATGAAAATTAAAAATTTATAGAGTTAAAAATTTACAAAAAACACTTTAAAAACATTCACATCATAAAATACCAAAATATCTATAGATTTATATAGCTCGAATCTAGTGTTTGACATCGAAATATTCCAAAACTTGGATGTTTTAAGTACAAAATGGCTACTAAGCCCAGCTATAAACACCCACTGGCTATGCCAAAGCACCTGCTAAAATAGATCCTATTGCTCTTGAAATGATAACACTGCTCTAGCTATCCTCCAAAGAGGAACCAAAAACCACTCAGGCACACCTACTGTGTGCCGCTGCATATGAGTGGGGATCTCCCTCATAGGAAGGGGGGGTCATGAGCCCCATAAATGGGTAATTATATGGGCTCATTTGGCCTCCTGACATAGTTAAATCAACCATTCTCTTAGCTTATTACATGTTTTTTTATTATATTTATGCTTATGGAGTGAGTTGAGTTAGTTATGATGCCATGAGGTCTAATATGTGTTTAATGCAGATTTTTGTTGAATTTTGAAGACAGAGTCAAAGATTCAATGGACAATTGGTAGCAATAATTCAACGTGGACAAAGGAGAGGATTTATAGGAGGGAATCCCCCTCATTTATTACTCCCCACTTCAAATTCCCCTTCATGCGGCTCGGAGTACAAATAGAGAAATCAATGCACTAGGAGGCAACCAAGAAAGTGGAGGATAACTTATGTTTATCTCGAGTTTTGGGAGCTTCAGTTGTACAAGTAGAGAGGCCTAGGGCCTCACTAGGGTCGAATTTTTGTCATATTTTTGTTGTATTTTTTCTATTGTAAAACTCCTCTCAACTTCGAGCTTACTTTTGGTGACAGTTTCATGTAATCCTATCACTATTTTGATAATAAAGATGAGATCCTTTTTGAGCTAGCACTGAGTTACCTCATAGGGCTAAAGCTCTTGGGTTAGGGCCCAATCCAAGCAGCCAAGCTCCTCTGTTTGTATTATAATGTTTGTTTCAGTTTATGGATTAGTTGTTGTTAGATGAATTTCTTTCTTGGTTAAGAATAGGTTGCTTTTGGTGATTTAGAAGGTTGTTTCCATTTTTGTTTTCTATAGCAGGTTAAGCAATGATAGAAAGAAGATTCAAAAGGCTAGCAACAGTGCCTTGGCCTCTTTTCCTCCCTTTGGGACCATGAACTGAGGCAAAGACCCTCTTGCTGCCCCAAAAACACAGATTTTCCTTCTCCATAGGATTTCTAGTGTTTACAGTTTGTTAGAAGGTTAATGCTTTGCTTTAGATCTCTTCCACCATGCTCATTTCTATCTGCAATAATTCTTCTTCCATGCTTTCTCTCCTTGTAGAATTTTTCATCATTTACTTCCGTAGCTCATAATTTAGACTAGCTTGATGCAAAATTCTGTTTTTTTGATGTACTCATTTCCTTGCTTTCTTGATCTCATTGGTTGATGGTCAGCTCTTTTGTATTAGATCTCTTCTCACAGCAAGTCAGTCTATCAGCCATAACATTCTCTCCTTGATCCATGCCCTACAGGTTGCCCAAATTTCACCTCAAATCCACCTTAGTGTTCTACATTTTTCCATAGGATTTCTTCCTCTCTCCCAATCATCTTTCCCTCTCCTAGTGATCCTTGGTGGACCCTAGGCACCCTAACACATCATCCCAACCTTCATCTACCTTTTCCACCCACTCTCACACCTTCAAAACCTTCAAAATTGCTCTCCACATCCTCTTGTAGACCTCCTACAGATCCCCTGTGTCCTCCTGTACATTTTCTTGTAGGCTTTATTTTGAAGGCCGAGTGTGGGAAAAGCCTCCAGAATGCCACCCGAGACCTCCTAGGACCCATCTACACCATCATACATCTCCTCAAACCCCAAATTCGCCCTTCAACACCACCTATTCACTTCCACCTTCACACACAATAAAATACATGCATGTCAATTTCACATAAAAATCCAAAAATATGTTTTTTGTTCATTTACCTCTAAAAATAGCTTGAGTATATGTTGTTTACTTCCTTGAGTAGGTAATGGCATTCATTTCATGGTTTTCATAGTGCTTTCTGCAAAAGTAGGATTACTTGGTTAAGTAGGGTTTGCTAGGTCTACTTTACATTTCAATATTTTTCCTTTCTGCAATTAGAGTAGCCTCTTTAGAGTAAGATTTCCTTTCTTTCATCACATATAAGAGCTTCTTCTAGAATCCATAGAAGTTGGCTTGAGCTCCTAGTGATCCTGCGCCAGCTGACCAAGTGATAGCCTGCAATAAGAACCAGTACTTATGCATACAGCACCGTCACTTCCAAGTTTATTATGAACTACCAGGTTGATAAGAGTAAGGTAGGTAGCCCAGGAGTTGCAGCATTATTGCTGTAATACTGGTGCTCACCACTTTTTTGGCGCCATTTCCGGGGAAGTGTCACAGTATTTTGTGATTACTACGTTCTTCTATTTTCTATTGCAACATTCTGCTAAATAGTTTATTTCATCAAAAGTAGAATAGTTATTTCTTTCAGTTTCTGCATTTCCTTGCTTTCCTTTTCAATTATGCAAATTTCATTTTAGCTAGAGTGGACTAGTCATTTCTTTCCATTTCTGCATTTCCTTGCTTTCCATTCAATTCTGCAAATTTCATTTCAGTTAGTTGCAATTTGTGTTGTTCAATCCATTTCAGTTTTGCAGGTACAATCAATGAAAAAAAAAACAAAAACCAACCAAAAATATTTCCTTTCATGCCTCATAGGAATAGAGATAATTCAGGAAAATTCTTGCCTAACACCCCCACTACCTCACAGAGCCAACCTTCTCTCTTCTTCGGTGGCAGTGATCAAGAAGAACCTTTAGTGACTAGAGATAATTGAAGAACCTATAGGGAAAGAAGAAGAAGAGAACATCCCGCCTGAGCCAATGGCTAAAAACAGAAATGCTAGGGGGAATGGAGAGAAAATAGAGGGTACCTTTCCCATTAGGGAGACCAATGGGGACACCAAAATGAAGATTATAAGCCCTTCATCCCTACCTCACTTCCATGGTTTGACTACAGAAGATCCTGACTATGCAGAAGACGATCAAAAGTTGAAACTATTCCCTTCTACTCTCAAGGATGCAGCATTGTACTAGTTCATGGGGTTACCTGGCAATAGCATCACAACTTGGGCTCAGATGCAATAGCCCTTTAATGACAAGTATCGAGACTACTGTAGGTCAAAAGATACCAAAGAAGAAATCTTCCGAATGACCATGGGAAGTGATGAATCCTTGGAAGATTATGAAGAGAGGTTCCAACACAGTTATGAAAAGGCCAAGTGCACACTTGATCCTGAATCTCTGAATTTGGTCCTACTCAGGGGAATTCCGGAAGACGTTCTAGACATCCTCCATATACTGGCCGGGGGAGACATCTACCAACTATCTTATGAGGACATAAAGACTTTTTTTAGAAACCATTCTAGAGTAGCCAGAAAGAAAGGTAGGGGGAGTCAACCCATAGCCAGTACCTCCTCTTCCAATTCATCCATCTAACGTGAACTCAGAAACATGCTGGAAGACTTCAAGAGTGAGATGCTATAGACTCTTTCCATGCAAATGGAAACCTTGCATATCAAAAGAAAACAAGAGGAAGCAGAGAGGGCTTCGGCCATCTTTTGTCCTAGATGCACCAGTAGGCATCCTAGGAACGAATGTCCATTGAACTCTATAGAGGTTTGTTTAGTCTATGAAGAAGATCATTCTATAGATAAGTTCCCTTCCTTGCCTGGACATAAAGCTGTATACCAAGGGGCTAAAGGAGCCACTGAACACTCTATTTCATGAACCAATGGAGACCGCATGGACCTCGACCATACCATCAGGGGATGCAAGGGACATCTCAAGCATACTACAATGCCAACCAAGTCACTTCCATACCTTCTTGGGGCCCTCCTGCTCATCCTTCCTAGTCCACACCTCCTCCTTGGTCCTTTCCATCTCAATATCATGCCCAACTAGCCGCTCATTCATTTCAATCCTATGCTCAGCCGCAACCTCAGTGGAATGCATCTCATTAGGGGTGGAGGCCCCAGTACAACTCTCCTCCCACTCTTTTGCCTCCACCACCTGCTCAACCAAAACCATTGCCTTCTGCTCCACCAAGGCAACCCCAAATGCCTACCCAGCCGAACCCGAACCCGAACAATAGATAGGCTCAACAAGTATATAATGGGGAACCATCATGCCCAACTTATGCTATAGAGATTCAGGAGATTAACCTGTGATCTGGGAAGGTTCTCCCAGATAGCCAGCCTCCACCTAGGGAGGTTGAGGAAGATAAAGAGGAAAGTGAACCTAAAGAAATTCCACCCTTTCCTGAGAGACTATCCAAGACAACACAGACTACCCCAGAAGAAACTGAAATTCTGGGAGAATTGAAACAGTGATGTGTGAAGATACCACTTCCCCAATCCATAAAAGATGTGCCTATCCACAATAGGTTGATCAAAGAAAGTGCTTTAGGCATCCAAGAAGGTGCAAGAGAGATGGCCCAACCATCAATGTCATAGGACAACTGTCCGACTTGATGTCGGGGCAGGTAATCTGTCCTAATATCTGGACCCTAAAATCCCCGTAGTTGATGTCCACATCAATGGCACCATGATCCCATGTACCTTGATTGATTTTGGAGCTACCATTAATGTGATGACAAAGGACACAATGCTCAAGCTTAACCTCCGGGGCTCCTTGAGGAAGACCATGACAGTACTGCAGCTAGCAGACCGATCCACCATGGACCTTGAAGGGATTGTGGAAGATGTGATGGTCTCCATTGATTCTTGGGATTACCCTGCTAATTTCTTAGTTCTCCAGCAGAAGGAAAAGCTCACTGGGTATCCTCTCATCCTGGGAAGACCCTGGTTGGCTACTGTCGATGCATACATCAACTATCGAGCTGGGAACATGACCATCAAGAACGAGCATATGTCCAAGCATTTAATCATATACCCTCCTGCCCAACCCTTGCTAGAACATGATCTACCTCTCTGGTTGGAGGAGGAGGATGAGGATGAAGTCTATTCTGCACCAATTTGTGCATTAGAATCTTCCATGGGGGGAAACCGCAAGATGAGGATGATGTGACTGAAAATTTGATTCAGAATCCACCCCCCGGTATCTTACCATTAGAGGACATAGTGAGAGAAACCCAAAAAAACCCCTTAACTGATCTCTGTGTGGCCAACCTGACCCCTCCCCGTGTTAAGAATATAGAGTTCAGCCCAGAAAGAACCTTGAAAATCAATCCATCCTATCCACTTCCCAGGAGAAGGAGCTACGCAACTTATTGAGAAAACATTTAGATGCCTTCGCTTGATGTTATAGGGAGATGAAGGGAGTGCACCCTTCAGTATGTACTCATCATATATACATTAAGGAAGATTGCAAACTAGTCAGGTAGCCTCAAAGGAGGATGAATCTAGCACTTAAAGACATTGTTAAGGAAGAATTGCAAAAATTACTTGATGCAGGATTCATCTACCCCATCTCTGACAGTGAATGGATCTCTTCTTTGGTGCTAGTGCCAAAGAAAAATGGCAAGTGGAGAATTTGTGTCGACTATCAGGAATTGAACAAAGCCAATAAAAAGGGCCATTTTCCTTTTCCTTTCATAAATCAAGTGTTAGATGGTCTGGCGGGGAAAAAGTTTTTCTCCTTCCTAGATGGGTTTAGCAGGTACAATTAGATTCAAATCAGCCTGGAAGACCAAGATAGGACCACTTTCACTTGTCCTTGGGGTACCTTTACATACTGAGTCCTTCCTTTTGGTTTGTGCAACGCTCCAGCCACTTTCCAGAGAGCGGTATTGAGTATATTTTCTGAACTGGTTCATGATTCAGTGGAAATATATATGGATGATTTTACTCCTTATGGTTCTGACTTTCAAGAAGCTTTATGTAACCTAGGAAAAGTTCTAGACAAGTGTATTGAGATGAACCTTTCCCTTAGTTCGGAAAAATGCGAATTTTTTATGACCGAAGGGACCGTGTTAGGTCATGCAATATCTGAACAAGCACTGCAGGTGGACCCCAACAAGATTGCCATCATCCAAAGGGTCTCACCTCCTCAAAATTTGAGAGATGTCAAAAGTTTTCTAGGATTAGCTAGATATTACAGAAGATGCATTAAAGATTTTAGTGTCAGGCACTGGTTCAGCTGGTGATTTCTGAGGATTTCTTCGAGTATGTCTCACAAACTGAGCCAGAACTTCAATGTGGAGTCGCTAAAGGTTGGTCTTTCCCCAATGGAGTCGCCAGATAGATGATTACAACTAGTAATGTGCCCAGACCTTGTCTATCATCAAAATCTAGAACTGTGTCGTTCTCCCAGGGAAGCTGAGCTTCAATTCTCCTCTCCCCGGCAACGGCGCCAATTAATGTTATCACCCTAAGAAAATCTCCTAGGTTGTATATCAGAGATGCTCAGGAACATTACAAACTCAACAAAAATGTTGGAAAGTGGTGGATGAATGGAAGGAATGATGCATATTCAAGCTAGATAACCACTTCTACTATGCTTAACCCCAGACATGGGTGAACACCCCTAGACTACAAGGCTTTAGACCACCAATTACTCACAGTTTAAGGAAAATGTGATGATGGAGAATACTGATCACACCAGTAGATGCACAGGACCCTGTGATGGCCAGCTGCAACTAGTTAAAAGGTCTGTAAATCTATTTCCTAATGCTCAGACAGGATGACAGCTCTCTGGCACCAAGAAAACAGAAACCTGCATACATATTCAATGAAACATACTAGATTCTAACACAGAGGTGGGATGACAGCCCCTCTAATGCTAAACATCAAGAGCACATGAACAAATGCATAACAGGCACAGCCTGGAACAAAGAAGAAGTGGAAAGTGAGCAATTAACAGCAAAAGAAGCTTGCATTAACTGAAAATGAAGACCAGAAGCTGCAGGTATTACAGTAGTTATAGTCTCCAGAAGTTGAACTTTACATCAAAATAGCATTCATCAACCCTATTACATTTTGTCTTCTGGATATATATAGAGGTTGATTACAAAAACACTCTACTGTGTTATACAAGGAGGGGTCATAATGGACCACCAGCCACATTAATTCTTTGGAATGGGCCTCTGCTACAATCTAATTGTCTTAATGAACAAATCGACCTTTTTTGGTGCTCTGCAGTCCTCCTCTGAGCAGGTGGTGTATAATATGGAGCATGCTCCATCACTGATAAATGCTTGAACTGCTCGAGGGTGTCCTTTTTATCCTTCGGCCATTCTGTCTTTTAAATGCGGTTGCCAGGATTTATTACGCTGGGAGCTGAAACACTGGCCGCCTTCTTCCTTTGGAAGCATAGAACAGGTTAAAGGCGCGGATGGAATGGCAGAGGCATGACTATAACGGGGACAATTACTGATCGTCGTATCTAGCAGATGGACGGCAGAGAATGAATTGCAGGGGCTATTGGGAGAATTGGGCGGAGTGCATCCCCAGCCGTCGGATCACGGGCGGGCAGATCCGACGATGATCGCAAGTGGAAGGTGCGCGGGAGATAACGCACGGGAGAAGGGTACGGTGGCGATAAGTGGTTTTATCGCACCACCTATCGTAGGAGGTGGTATCTGTATAATGGGCAGCGAACACAGTCATGGCATGACACGTGGTGGAGGAAAACCGCTTCCCTCGTGATTTATCGCATGTGCAAGTCACGGTGGCGGGGAAAGCGACTATCGTTAGATCGCACAGTGGATGTGATCAACGGAAGAGAAATGATGACGGGTTAGAGAGCGGGAGATCTAACGGAGACCGTTATATCGAGGCAATCAATAGCTGCGATTGCAAAAGCGACAGAGAGTTATATTGGCGCGGGTTCATGTGTTAAGCGCCCGAGTTAAAGAAACATGGGTTTATGTAGGTTCTTGGACTAAAACAGAGATGGTGGGGGTTTAGGAAGATAGAAGGAGAATGGAGGAGTAGGAAGAAACCAACGAATGTGGGGTGCATACAAGCATATCCAGCATTGCCATACCTATTTACAATCCATCCAACACCGCAGAAAATAGAAGAGCTAACACTGGCTCCTTCTGGGGATGAGATCCTCCCTATGAGGTCTCAAGATCCTACAGATCAATGCCTTCTTGATGAAAACAAATTAACCAAAATTCCTAGTGTTCCATTGGGCATGGAGTCTGCTTTGCCTACACAAAACTGATAAAAACAAAATATTTACAATCTTTAAGGCCAAAGACCTTAAACAACACAATTTTTCAGAAAACGCCCATTAACTAGGCCATCAAAAACTGTCTCTTGTCCCATACTTTTCAGTATGAAGGTGTTGTTCCCCTGAATTTCTGAAATGATGAAAGGCCCTGTCCAGAAAGCATCAAATTTCCCATGGTTGCCTTTCTTTTCCTTCAATGCATCCCACTTCAAAACCAAGTCACCAACCTGAAAATTATTTGTTTTTGCCTTCTTGTCAAAGGCTTCCTTGATCTTTTTCTAATGTGCTGCAGATTTTTCAACCAGTTGTTCTCTAATCTGATGTACCTCTGCTAAATCAGTGATCCTCTTTGTGATTTCTTCCTCCTCATTCTGTTCTGTTTGAAGTAATTTTGCCATAGGGAGAGTTAGCTGAATTGGGAATACAACCTCAATACCATATACCAGCTTGAAAGGAGAATTGCCTGTGGATTTTTTAATGGTCACTCTATCAGCCCACAATGCATACTTGAGCTTAGAATCCCATTATTTTTATTGTCCTCTATCAGCTTCTTAATTATCCTTATCATACTTTTATTAGAGAATTCTGCTAGAACATTTCCTTGAGGATAATATGAGGTGGAATGAACAAGTTTAATACCCATATAATCACACATTTCCACCAATTCTTTTGCCCTAAAGGCTGTTGCATTATCCGTGATTAATTTATGTGGACAACCAAATCTACTAAAGATATTCTCTGTCACAAACTTCAAGACCACATTATGATCAGACTTTCTGGTAGGGACTGCTTCAATCCACTTAGTGAAATAATCAGTAGCCTAATATCCATCTATGCCAGCCACTGGAATGTGGATTGATTTCTCCAATGAAATCCAAGCCCCACTGCTGAAAAGGTCCTTTTTCATGTATTGGTTTTAAGGGCAGGGACTTCAACTGCTGTTATTCTTCAAATCTTTGGCACCAGTCACAAGATTTAACAAAAGAAAATACATCAGAAAATAAAGTGGGCCAATAGTACCCAGCTTTGACAATTTTATGGGCTGCAGTTTTCCAATAATGATGCCCTCCACACATGCTGGAATGAAACTGCTGCATGACTTCTATTAACTGTTCTTTGTACAAACACCTCAAAAGCACTCCAAATGGATCCCTCTAGTAGAGAATATTTTCATTGATGCAATATTTAGCTGCCCTAAGCTTCATAGTTCTGACTTGACTTTGAGTAAAGCTTGAAGGGATTTCTAGCTTCAGCAAGAAATTAATTATTGCAGAATATCAATCACAAGAAGCTATATTTTCTGCCACTGACTACTCTCTGTCTGGTTCAGCTGCTTCCTCTTATTCATCTGTCTGACCAATTTCTGCAATTGTGCACATGAAATCTATATTTAATGATCTGCAATTTTCCTCAGCTAACAATCTGGAAAGACCCTAACCTCTAACCAGCTTGGTGGGCTTCAGTTCTATATTAAACTCTATCATCTTTGCAATCCATTTAGCCCTCCTTCCATCAGCATCGGGTTGCGTTAAAACATCTTTTATTGTAGCAGAGGGTACATATGCAATTATCTTGGAATGCAAGATATAAACTCTGAAAGCTTTCAAGGATTTGATAAGAGCATATGCATGTTTTTCAATAATGTCATACCTCAGTTCAGCATCCCTTAAGTTCTTGCTAAAAAATGCCACTGGATGTTCTGAACCTTCTTCATCTGCCTATAATAAAACTACTGCAATAGTGTCTTCAGAGGCAAATGAAAATATATGGAACTCCTTGTTGTAATCTGGACTTATTAAAGTGGGAGCCTCCATAATAGCTTTTTAATAGACTCAAATGATTTTCTTGCTATATCAGTCCATTTGATTTCTGCCCCTTTTTTCAACATGGAGGTAATATGCTTCACATATTTAGCAAAGTTCGGGATAAACCTCCTTACAAAATTAATCTCGCCTAGAAAGGATTGAATATCCTTCTTTGACCTTGGGACAGACAAGGCCTGTATTGCTTTTACTCTTTCTGGGTCAATTCGAACACCTGCAGCAGAAACAACATGTCCCAACAGCTTGCCTTCTTCTAAAGCAAATTGTGACTTTTTGGGATTGACTGAAATTCCAAACCTTCTGCACTTCAGAAACACTATTTTCAAATGTCGTAAATGATTTTTATGGTTGCTGGAGTATAATGTTATATCATCAAGATAGATAAGAACAAATTTATCTTTCTCTCCCACAAATGCTATATCCATAGCTCTTTGAAAGGTTGCTCCAGCATTCATCAATCTAAAAGGCATCTTAGCATACATAAAAGTGCCCCAAGGAGTGGTAAATGCAGTCTTCTCTTGATCAGCTGGATGCACAACAATCTGATTAAAGCCTAAAAAACAATCCAAGAAAGACATTACTTTGGCTCCTGAGAATTTTTGCACCAAATTCTCCATCTTGGATAGAGGATAGTTGTCTTTCTTGGAGCATTTATTTAAGTTTCGGAAATCAACACACAGTCTTATTTCTCCAATTTTCTTCCTCACCACCACCAAATTTGCTACCCATTTGGAATATTTGAGAGGGACTATAATCTTGGCAGCCAACAATTTTTTAATTTCTTTTTCAATTAGAGGAAGAAGCATGGGATTTATTGGTCTCATCTTCTGTTTGAAAGGAATGGTGTCTTTCTCTAGAGGGATTTTATGCTAGATTATGTTCTTATCATACATTTTCAGATCACTATACTCCCAAGCAAACACATCAGCAAATTGCTTCACTAATTTGCAGTACTGAGCACTTTGGTCAGCAAATAGATGAGTGGACAGATTTATGTATCTAGGCTGACCTGGGCTTCCTATATCATGTTTACAAACTGCATATTGATCTTCTTTTTGGGCAGCCTTGTAAGGAACATCATTTTAGTCAAACAGTCTTTCTAGAGGAATTAGACCCTTTGGAATATGATTACTAGGAAGCTGGACAATGCTTTCTTTACCAATTTTATTTCTAAGCTGGGACTGGGGGTTTTCTAACAAGGCTTGATTCTCTTGGTAAATTTTCATTTCGGAAAACTCATCAATGACTTGCAGAAACCTATTTAACTCATCATCATCATTGAAAACTTTTCAATGTTGGACATTGTCAGGCAAGGATGGTCTATATTTCATTTGCACTTCATAAACTAGTCTTGGAGGCATGGGAGGGATAAATAGACTAGCAGATAGAGCAAGGGAATCAGCAAGCTAATTTTGGGCTCTAGGAATATATGAAATACAGAAATAATCAAAATAATCTCTGATTCTCCATACCTCATCTCTGTATGCTTTTAGCCTTGGGTGCTTTGCTTGAAATGTTTTATTTACTTGCTAAATGATCAAATCAGCATCTCCAAATACCCTCAGATTCTTGATTCCTCTGTCTTTTGTTGCATTGAGGCCTAACAGCAAAGCTTCATATTCTGCTATGTTGTTTGTGACTTGAAAAGCCAACTTAAAAGACAGTTGAATGCTCTTCTGTTGTGGAGATATCAGCACCATCCCTGCTCCTGCAGCTTCCCTAGAACATGCTCCATCAAAGAACATCTCCCAAACCTGACTTCCTTTCTATTTCTTGGCTTGAACTGTTGGTTTCTTGATCTGCATTGAGGCCCTCTGAGATTCTTCTATTTGGAGAATACATGCTCCAAAATCAGTATCCACCGCATGTATGGGATGATTAATAGGATTCTTCTCATCACTGATGATGTATGCCAACTGTGCTTCTCTGTACAATCTCTTGCTTTCTCCTCCAAAAACTGGGACAGTAGCATAAGATAGGTCATTCTGTAATGTCCCACCTAGCCTCTTAATCCATCCTCTGGACAACAGCATGCCAAACTTAGGAGGGACATATGCTACCACAATATCCATCATTATACTCTTCATGGGCAGCTGAGTTAGGGTAATGGCCAGGTCTTTGATTAATCCTAGGCATTTCACCTTTCTTGAATCAAAAGAAAATAAATCATGGTATGGTCTGGTGATGTCAAGGCCTAACTCTTCCATAACAGCTTTAGGCATCAGATTGTGGCTGGCCCCTGTATCTAGCAGGCAATTGAGGAGGATTTTTTCATGAATGGTCAAGGAGACATAAAAAGATGGAGAATTATTATCAGCAGGTTCAATCATGGGGCTGTCACACGGAATTGGTCAAGGGTGCGGACACAGCTGACCTTCCTATAAGTCTAAGACATTCTAATGACAAACAAGACAAAATGGAGTGATCTTTCTCTAAATACACCTTTTACAACATGAAAACTACAAGTGTTTAGGCTTACCTTATTCCAAAACGCTGTTGTTGAAGTCCGTTCTTGACGATCCGGATGAGCTCCTCCTTCAAGTCAATTCCTGCAACCACAAACAATCAAACAATTACCAAGCACTTGCATTTCATATAATAAAACATATATTCAACATGCAGACCAAGGAACACATGAAATAACTCATTAACACAAGCTATTGAGAAAAATAAACCAGTTTGTATTAATAACGAAACAAAGAAACTCTTACAACCTGGCCTTGGTGTTGTGCAAGTTCCTCCCAGGGTCCATCAAGGATTTTCCTCTACTTTGACAAAGCTCACCCTCTTCCAAGTAGAATCAAGTAAAGACAATCTCTCCTTACAAAGGCTCTAATGGAAGACCTAAATCCTGCAGCATTTACCCAAAGAAAATGTATAGCTCCAACCTCTTCTCCTTCTGGCTCAATGCCTTTATTTATAGTGCTGTAAAGAGGTTATTCAGGTCCACTATCAATGGGATCATCCCCCTCTTTGGGTGGGATAGCTCCCTTATTGATGGGATAAGTTCCCCCTTAATAGAGATACATGAACCAACTAGAGGCACATCCATTTCATCAAACCGACCTCTAGAATGTTCTAGAAGTAACCACAAGTAACTTTTTCAAGATAAAACTCGCGCATTTTGCCTTTTACAGAGGGACGCACCTGTCCCTTAACATACAGAGCGTCCATGGACGCAGATTTTGTGAACATGGTCAGCGTCCCCGCAGGTAAGGCTAGAGAGAACCTGCGACCCCAGAGATAAACATAGTTTTTACAAGACTTTCTCTCTTCTTTGAGTTTGAGATGGATAACAGAGGCATGAGACTTGCCTAAGAGGGTAGCATGACTGTTGATTTGAGCCATACTAACTGTGAGTAGTCAAGGTGACATTTTTTAGTGTAACAGATTGCCCCCTAAAGTGCGAAGCCTGGAATAGAATAGGGTTTTGTAATTCTAGGAAGGGTGAAGCGCTTTATCATTTCAAGGATTGTCTTGTGGATGGCCTGGTTGGAACCTGCAATTTTCAACACAAAATACATGGATAAGATTATATCATCACTGAGGTAGGCATTCCCATACTCAGATTCAAAACTTTAACTAATGGACTAACTATTCTGATACAGGAATGATCTTGCAGTACATCATTTTAATAGACTTTTGTAGACACAGTATGGACGCAGCCATCTGTTTATGATTAGTCTACATAGATAATGAATACAAAACTCCTCGCAGCCTGGATGGTAGAAACTAGATCCAGGGTCTTCACTTCTACTTCCCGAATTGGTACGATTCTAGCCATGTGATTAAATGATTCGATGTCGAACATGGTAGAAACCACTTGATTACCAGTCAATGATGTAAACTGTTAACAAGCGTGAGAGAAACCACCAGTAATGTCAATGGTTCTCAAAGTACCAAGCACAACCCGTGAAATGTGAATAGATGTTTTGATGTCGAACACTTCACGGAATCCTTTGATCGAAAGTCGATGATGTAAACTGACGTCAAAGGCGAGAAACCTGCCATTGATGCATGCAGACTTCAAGGTACTGTCGATTCCTAAGTCATCTTTCTAGATAATGTGTCGATGTCGATAGAAAGCGACCCGTTGCAGGCAAGCCCGCAACACGAAATCATTGTTCAAGTTGAAGAAATGTTGCTGTAAGGACTGACTCAGGGATGGTCAAATGGATGACAAGTATTTTGCAGATGAAAGTTTTGCTTGCAGACCTCTTGAACACATAACGACACAACAGATGGCTTGGTGACGAATAACTCAAAGTTAATCCCCGAAACCCGGTTAAAGACTTTCAAAGTGATTTGGTCAACTGTGAGGTAAAAGATTTCCCAACCCAGGTGAATGAAAAGTGTCGTGTTCAAGAGTGGTAATAAAGTTTCTTCTGAGACAAAAGGTGACAAACAGGTTCATTCTTCTCTCTTTTCCCCCACCATTTCTGGCAAGTACCTCTTTATTTTTAACAAGCTTGAGGAGGATAACATATGCTTGATTATAAGCTCATCCTTCGGACGAGTCCAACCTAGTTTTAAATTCGAACCCTAGGAAGGAGTGGTTCGTTCCTGTTTGTAATTGAACAGGTCCTCTACTGTAAAAGTTTTTAACGAGCCCAGTATAGGAGAAACTCGGCGTTTTTCAATTTTAGAGAGTCTGAAAAAACTAAAGAAGACTCCACGTTGAACTTTTTCGTACATTTGTGTCCCTCAAGCCCGAAAAAGTATAAAATAATACCTGGGGGAACCGCTTGATCTTGCGACCAAGGAGTACTTTCATAATTAGTGCCACTGACCTGAAAAGTAAAAAGCGATCAATTTCACGTCGTTTTATTTCCGTATCGAGTTTGAAACGACAAAAACCCGGCAATCTTTTCCTGTTTTTACAGTCAGAGAAGAGCTAAAAGGGGACCGTCTTTTAATTCCGTTTTAACGAGTGTAAAAGAAACACTCGGCAATCTTTTCATGTTTTAAGAGTCTGAAAAGGGCTTAAAAGAGAACTCCAAGGTTTCACTTTTTCGTAAGTTTTAACGAGTTCGAAAAAGGGATAAAAATGTACTCATGGTTTTCACTTTTTCGTAAGTTTTAACGAGTTCGAAAAAATGATAAAAATGTACTCATATGGCCGACTTTCAATTTAATTTACGAGTAGGAAAAGACGGAAAGATCTCGGCATTTTCATTTGTTTTACGAGAATGAAAGATAGCAAAATAATCTCGGTATTTTCATGAGTTTAACGAGTCTTGAAAATAACTGAAATTGACTCGAGATAGGTTTCATTTTTACAAAAGCTTGAAACAGAGAAAAACTATGCTTCAAAGTAGTTTCATTTTTACACAAGCTTGAAACAGAGATAAAAATGTGCTTGATGCCCCCTAAGCATAACTGCTAGAGTGCATGCCCCCCTAGCTTCATTTCATTCAACCATTTGGATGAAATGAAGGTTTAGTGACGAGATCATCTAAAAGACTTTGACCTAAAACTGTAAGAAAATTATGCAAAACATCGAAACAACTAACCTAAATATACAACTTAACATTTACGAGATCTAGTCAATCTCTCGACTCAAGTAGAGGAGGATTTGTTTCATTTTTTAATGAGCTTGACACAGGAAAAGAACTATGCTCGGATTCGGTTTCATGTTTACACAAGCTTGAAACGAAAAACTATGCTTGTTACAAGTTCACATGCCCCCAGCATAATGATGCAAATCAAGGTACATGCCCCCCAAGCTTCATTGCATTCAATGAGGTGGATGGAATGAAGCTTTACTTTCAAAATCTTGGAAAGACTCGTGGGAGTTGTTTCATTTTTTAGTGAGCTTGACACAAGACGAGGAACTATGCTCATAACTACTTTCTACAATCTACCTAACAAAAAACTATACTCTAAAAAACCTTGATTCATTGTTTAACGAGCTTGACACAAGACAAGGAACTGTGCTCTAAAAAACCTTGATTCATTTTTTAATGAGCTTGACACAAGACAAGGAACTATGCTCTAAAATCCTTGTTTCATTTTTTAACGAGCTTGACACAAGACAAAGAACTATGCTCATGACTACTCTCTACAATCTACCTACTTAACCTACCCGTGTTTCATTTTTTAACGAGCTTGACACAAGACAAGGAACTATGCTCAAAAAGTTCGCATGCCCCCAGCATAATGATGCGAAATGAGGTACATGCCCCCCAGGCTTCATTGCATTCAACCGGCTGGATGAAATGAAGGTTTACTTTCAATATTTAACTTGAAAAGGGAGTTGTTTCATTTTTAAAGAGGTTGACACAAGAAAAGAACTATCCTCATACCTGATTCATTTTTTAACGAGGTTGACTCAGTAACAGGAACTATCCTCAAACCTGATTCATTTTTTAATGAGGTTGACTCAGTAACAGGAACTGTCCTCAAAACCCTACTTTCTACAATCTACCTACATATCCTAAAATCTAGCTGATTCATTTTTTAATGAGGTTGACTCAGTAAAAGAACTGTCCTCATGCTAGCCTATTTCATTTTTAAACGAGGTTGATACAAGAAAAAACTATCCTCGTACTCACTGATTCATTTTTTAACGAGGTCGACACAGTAAAAGGAACTTTCCTTGTACCATCCAGTTTCATTTTTTAACGAGGTTGAGAGAGGAACAAACTATCCTCGTAACAGCCTATTTCATTTTTTAACGAGGTTGATACAGGAAAAACTCTCCTCGTAACATTGATCATGGTTTCCAACTGGAGGAAAGACATGTCAATGGACACACCTTGATCATGGCTTCCAAGAGGTCTTCATCCGAAGGAAGAATACTTCTTGGGAAGGAACACATGTCAAGGGACTCAAAAGGGATAAGAACATCGTGTTCAAGTAATCCCATAGAGTTTTCCATGTCAATTACCGGAGCTAAATCAAAGGAAGATGAGCAAACAGTGAGAGGCTCACTTACATCGGTAACTGAAATCATGGGACCGGTTGCCACATAATTAACCCGTGGCAGGGTAGATACCACTTTAGAATCAGGAACATTTAGGGGTGTCATATTATTGGTAGTTGAAAAAAGACTAGGGAACGAAAGCTGGTCTACAGTCACAATACTGCCATTGTGAGGGAAAGACATCACGCGAAAGAGTGTCGATACGACAGCTTTCATTGCATAAACATAGTCTCGCCCAAGGAGTAAATTGAAATCCAAGGGACCTCGAACTACCATAAGATCAACACAAACAGTTTTACCTTCCAAGGTAATAGAAAACTTAGGAAGGATCCCTAAAGGTTCACTAATTGTTCTGTTAAAAGCTTTCAAATTCTGCGTAATAGGCGCAAGCTGAGGGGAACCCAAAGCTTTCCAAACAGCTGAGGATAAAATACTAACAGAAGCACCTTCATCTACCTGAGTACGATGTATGTCCCTACCACCAGCCTTGACAATGATTTGGAAAGGGATGGAGGAAGGAAGATGAGGTTCTCTCAGTCTATTCCAATCAAAGGAAAAGACCTCAGTACTTGGAGGGGGTTCTGTAGAAACAGGTGAAATGCCCCCCGGCATAGAAGAATCCGATGTAACAAGAAGAACATCAGCGATATGAAATTTACTCTCGAAAAGGAGAGTGTGATCGACCGAATGTGAAATTGAATCGACCACTTGATCAACTAATGGATCATCAACCTGAGTGACATGAGTTTCACTCTCCAATGGGAGAGTGTGATCGACTGTACTTGAATTTAGATCAATCACTCCGTCAGTTGACGGTAGGTTGGGAGAAAGTTTACGGTAACCAGTTGGAAATTCTTGCTGTGGAACAGTAAGGTTTTCCAACAATGTTGAGGCTTCATCCATGTGAGGGCAAATGTGAGTTTGATGACTCACTTTGCATAACTTACAAGGAAACCTAACTTTACCCTTTTTCCCAGGAACCTGACTATCACTGGTTGATGGATCAATGGAAAGTTGATGAGATTTTTCTGACCATACTTCCAAGACCTTTGGAATACCAGGACAATTGACAAGGAAGTGGTCACCCTTACAAAGCCTGCAAGGGTATTTGGGTTTACGATGCATGTCGGAATTTTCCTCAACACAACTAACACTTACAGCCGTGGTTGGTTGGTTGACTTCTTTCTTATCTTGCTTCTTCTTCTTCTTCTTCTTCTTCCCTTTCTTCTTCTTCTTAGCCTCCTAGTTACTAGCATCAAGGCTTTTACCAGGCGAAGAGGAAGAAATGGAGGAAGAAAAATTAGGCGAAGAAGGTAAAGGGTCAACAGACGGTTGGGGATGTTGAGATGGTGAACTCTGTTGAGGTGAAGCATCCGGTTGAGATGGAACAATTGGAGTATTTTGGGCCAACGAAGTTGAAAATAACCATATCGGTAAACCTATTGTAAATCCAGGTAATGACAAAGTAGCCATATAAGGAGGACCAACATTTCCAAAGTAAGGAAAAGTACTAGGATTCTCATTAGGAGGGGTTCCTAGGTTGATAAATTCCGAAACATTTGCCATTATATTCAACTTCAGTGAATTTTATTAACAATTTAAAACTAAAATTAACAATTAACAATTCACACCTAACAACTAAAATTCACAATTCACACCTATGGTCTCTAAAAGTAAAAACAAACAAATTAACACGCGCTATCAAATCTAGGAGTCAAACCACACACAAACAGTAAGCTCTCCGGACCGAAAACACTAGTTGGTGATGAAGCCCAACATCGCAGAATTCAGTACAGAAATGGCGGGTGGAACAGTTACCCCGACAACCTGCTTAATGAATAGACCGGCACAAGTTCCTCCACTTTAACCGTCTGGAAGTGAAGTGAACCCCCCGGAAAATCCAAGTGAGTATAACCGACGTCTGCTCCAGGTACAGTGGGACCTTCCCTCCACCGTCACCTCGGTAGAACCCTAAAGATTATGGTCACTAAGGTCACCAACAGTAAAAAATACACCTGGGGGAACAGTCTAAACTCCGACAGCACGCAAGGGCAGAGTAGCAAGCTCAATCCCCTTACCGGCTCCTTGACAACAATCCAAGGTTTACCGATAAGTGACCCCTGGCTCCTCGACAATGGTTAATCCGAGGTTTACCGTTTGTAATACGTACTGTCTGGCGTCGTTCCCAACGAGGGGGGAATGATCCCCTCACTGGTTCGGACACGAGCTCGTGCTTCTCCTTTAAGAGGAGCTTTCCCAGAGTGCAATTGAAACAATTGGATTTATTCTACTCAAGATAAACTATCTGTTTGGTTTTGTAGTCTTGGAGAGTTAAGTACTCACCTACTCCAAGACGCTAGCCTAAGCTATGTTGGTGTTTCAGAGCCCTAGAAATGTGAAAATTACTAGATGAATTTTAATTAAGCGCTGTGTTATTAAGGCTGTTATTACTCAAATGGGTAAATGGAGATGAAACCAATGGTGTTATGACCCGACTCAATTGAATGCAATCGAAATATGATAATGCAATCCTTTCAATTCGATGAATCCTAACTAGAGTAAGGAGAGAGTTTCCATTCACTTCCAACAATGCAAAAAATTGATCATTAAGAGAAAATTTAACAAATTCTCTAATGCACTAATTTCATCAAGAAAAACTAATGCAAATCAATTCCAAACCAATTTTTTTTATTTTTATTTTTGTGTAAATTCAAATCAAAGAAAGCTGATCTAAATCTACGATTGATTTTTCAGAATGTAAACTATGCAATTGTAATCTATGCACAATTCACATGAAAAGTATGCAAATGTAATCTATGCACATTTTTCAATAATATTCTGAAAATGAGAATTCTAATTGTGCAAATGTGATCTATGCAAGAGAATTCTCAAACACAAGACGATTCTAATGTGATCTAAGAACCAATCAAGTGCAAGTTGAGAAAATTGGGTGAGAGTTCCAAAGATCAAATAAAAACACTCAAAGGTGATTAACACTCATACACAATTTAGCCCCCCCCGGCGAATGAGGGGGAAATTTTTTTGCAAAAACAAAAGCAAAAAGATGCAAAATTGTGAAAAGACTGAGACAAACCGCCAAGTAATGACCAATGGAAATCAAATCAAGAATTTCTCAAAAAGAGACTCAAAACACCCAATTGATGAAAGCTAAGAGCAGGAACAAGCTTAGGTGAAGATTCTGGACAAGGGACTAATGAATCTGGGCAGAAAAAACTAAGAAAAAACAAAATCTAAGAGCAAAAAAGGCAAAAAATGGAATTTTCTCAAATTTTGGCAAGGGACGCAGGCAACCCGTTAGCACAGGTGCGGGCCCGCTCTGTGCACGCAGCAAAAGTGCGTCCAGGGACGCACTGTGCAGAACTCAGAGGGTGCGTCCATCTGAAAAACTCAAGAAAAACCAAAATAAAACTAATCCTAAGCTAACCCACCCAGAGACAGAATCACAGAGCCAAAACCAGAAAAATAAAAATGATTTTCTCAGAGCAAAGTTCACATAAAGGAAAAGACTTTTCTCATCAATGGAATCTATCCCCAGCGGAGTCGCCAATTTGTCACACGGAATTGGTCAAGGGTGCGGACACAGCTGACCTTCCTAGAAGTCTAAGACATTCTAATGACAAACAAGACAAAATGGAGTGATCTTTCTCTAAATACACCTTTTACAACATGAAAACTACAAGTGTTTAGGCTTACCTTATTCCAAAACGCTGTTGTTGAAGTCCGTTCTTGACGATCCGGATGAGCTCCTCCTTCAAGTCAATTCCTGCAACCACAAACAATCAAACAATTACCAAGCACTTGCATTTCATATAATAAAACATATATTCAACATGCAGACCAAGGAACACATGAAATAACTCATTAACACAAGCTATTGAGAAAAATAAACCAGTTTGTATTAATAACGAAACAAAGAAACTCTTACAACCTGGCCTTGGTGTTGTGCAAGTTCCTCCCAGGGTCCATCAAGGGTTTTCCTCTACTTTGACAAAGCTCACCCTCTTCCAAGTAGAATCAAGTAAAGACAATCTCTCCTTACAAAGGCTCTAATGGAAGACCTAAATCCTGCAGCATTTACCCAAAGAAAATGTATAGCTCCAACCTCTTCTCCTTCTGGCTCAATGCCTTTATTTATAGTGCTGTAAAGAGGTTATTCAGGTCCACTATCAATGGGATCATCCCCCTCTTTGGGTGGGATAGCTCCCTTATTGATGGGATAAGTTCCCCCTTAATAGAGATACATGAACCAACTAGAGGCGCATCCATTTCATCAAACCGACCTCTAGAATGTTCTAGAAGTAACCACAAGTAACTTTTTCAAGATAAAACTCGCGCATTTTGCCTTTTACAGAGGGACGCACCTGTCCCTTAACATACAGAGCGTCCATGGACGCAGATTTTGTGAACATGGTCAGCGTCCCCGCAGGTAAGGCTAGAGAGAACCTGCGACCCCAGAGATAAACATAGTTTTTACAAGACTTTCTCTCTTCTTTGAGTTTGAGATGGATAACAGAGGCATGAGACTTGCCTAAGAGGGTAGCATGATTGTTGATTTGAGCCATACTAACTGTGAGTAGTCAAGGTGACATTTTTTAGTGTAACAGGGGCTAAGCACAATAGCAGGCTTGTCATCTTGCAAATTGACAGAGTCAGTGGAGGTTTGTGTGGTTTCCAGCTCAAGAGCTTCAAGGATAGGCTTTCTGAATACTTCACTCTTCACCAAATCTACCATAGGCACAGATATTTTCAATTTCTGAACTTCTGACTCAAGGCTGAAAGAGGAATGCAACTTATCAGAACCTCTTATCTCTTGAACTGGAGCTTTGAGAATGATTAGATTAGTTGCTTGTCTTTTATGTTTGATATTCTATGACTCTCTTTGGACAGAAGCTCTTTGGGCAGGATTCTCTTTGACATTTTTTGCATTTGACCTTAGATTATATCTCTGTTATTCACCAGTTTGTAGAACAACCTCTCTGTCCCACTCCTGACTGTCTTGTTCCTGCAGCAATGATTCTTCATACGTAGCCAATGTAAAAAATGCAGCGCTGCCTTTATCTTCCATACAGTGAATTTCATCCTCATCTTCAAATTGTTTGTCCTCCATGACTACATTTTGGAAAGGAGCTTTAACTTTCCGTTCTTCTTTTGATTCTTCACCCCTCTGAATTATTTGTAACTTCTCATTTGATCTTCTGAATGGATTTGGATTTCTTGGAGAAAATGTATTTTGTTGCCTTGTTTTTCCTTAATTTTGCTCAACCTTTCGCTTAGAAATTTCATCAACCAATGACTTTATCATCTTAGTCATTTTATCTAATTTTTTCTCTAAAGATGATGTAGAGGAGGTAGAAGCCTGACCTCTCTGCCTCCTTCTGTAAACTTTACTTTTAAGCTTTTCTGTAGCCATGATATTAGACTCTACTTCTAGGGCTGCATCCTGCATGTCTGCCAGAGTAGCACATCTCCTTTCTCTCAATAACAGGTAGAAATCAGCGTCAAAAGCATTGGCATAAGTGAGTTTGGCAGAGGTGGGGGTAGGCTTTACCTCAGCTGGTATCTTACTATACATACGGTTCAATCTTTTATTAAAATTAGGCAATGATTCACCATTTTCCCTCTTCAGATTACCAAACTCAGTATGATAATACAGCAAGTCTTTTTTATCTCCCCAGTGCTTCAAAAATGCATCATCTTATCCTTCAATATCTGTTATAGATCTCTGGGGTAATTCTCTAAACCACTTCCTGGGCTCTCCATCAAGGCTCTAGACAAAAACTCTCATCCACACATCATTTTCACTTATATCTAAATTATCAGCATAACTGTAAAAAGCTTCTAGGTGTTCTTCAATATTACTCCCTCTGTGCCAGTGAACTTAGGCATATATTTCTGATATTCTCCCACAGGCATAGGATTTAAAGGAACAGGCAGGACCAAAGGTCCATATCTAGCTACAACAATCCTTTCTATCTTCGTGGGTGCTTACTGGCCTGCCATGTTTGGGATTTGTGGAAGAACACTAGCAGATTGAATGGTAGGAAGTAATGTGATGAATGGCAAAGACAAAGGGATGTTATGGACTGTGTGGGAATTTTTCCTTGGACTGAGATTCAAAGAGGAACTAACAGCACAAGGGACTGTATTAATCTCTGAAGGAATTTCCTTATTGTATATCTTCAGCTATAACTTTATCTTTCAGAGATGAATGAGATTTCTTAGGCTTACCTGATCCTGATTCCCCTTTCTGTGATGCTTTCTTCGACTTGACCGTCCTCTCAAGGTCAGGCACTGGTTCAACTAGTGATTTCTAAGGATTTCTTCGAGTATGTCTCACAAACTAAGCCAGAACTTCAATGTGGAGTCGCCAAAAGTTGGTCTTCCTCCAATGGAGTCACTAGATAGATGATTACAACCAGTAATGTGCCCAGACCTTGTCTATCATCAAAATTCGGAACTATGTCGTTCTCCCAGGGAAGCTGAGCTTCAATTCTCCTCTCCCCAGCAATGGCGCCAATTAATGTTATCACCCCAAGAAACTCTCCTAGGTTGTATATTAGAGATGCTCGGGAACATTACAAACTCAACAAAAATGTTGGAAAGTGGTGGATGAATGGAAGGAATGATGCATATTCAAGCCAGATAACCACTTCTACTATGCTTAACCCCAGACATGGGTGAGCACCCCCAGACTACAAGGCTTTAGACAACCAATTACTCACAGTTTAAGGAAAATTTGATGATGGAGAATACTAATCACACCAGCAGATGCACACGACCCTGTGATGGCCAGCTACAACCAGTTAAAAGGTCTTTAAATCTATTTCCTAACGCTCAGACAGGATGACAGCTCTCTGGCACCAAGATAATAGAAACCTGCATACATATTCAATGAAACATACTAGATTCTAACACAGAGGTGGGATGACAACCCCTCTAATGCTAAACATCAAGAGCACATGAACAAATGCATAACAGGCACAGCCTGGAACAAAGAAGAAGTGGAAAGTGATCAATTAACAGCAAAAGAAGCTTGCATTAGCTGAAAATGAAGACTAGAAGCTATAGGTATTACAGTAGTTACAGTCTCCAAAAGTTGAACTTTACATCAATAATACATTCATCAACCCTATTACATTTTGTCTTCTGGATATATATAGAGGTTGATTACAAAAACACTCTGCTATGTTATATGGGGAGGGGTCATAATGGACCACCAGCCACATTAATTCTTTGGAATGGGCCTCTGCTACAATCTGATTGTCTTAATGAACAAATCGACCTTTTCTGGTGCTCTGCAGTCCTCCTCTGAGCAAGTGGCGTATAATATGGAGCATGCTCCATCACTGATAAATGCTTGAACTGCTCAAGGGTGTCCTTTTTGTCCTTCAGCCATTCTGTCTTTTAAATGTGGTTGCTGAGGATTTATTACGTTGGGAGCTGAAACACTAGTCGCCTTCTTCCTTTGGAAACATAGAACAAGTTAAAGGCAAGGACGGAATGGCGGAAGCACAACTATAACGGGCACAATTACTAGCCGTCGGATCCAGCAGATGGACGGCAGAGAATGAATTATAGGGGCTATCGAGAGAAGTGGGCGGAGTGCATTGCGAGCCATCAGATCGAGGGCAGGCAGATCCGACGGTGATCGCAAGCGGAAGGTGCGTGGGAGATAACGCATGGGAGAAGGGTACGGTGGCGGTAAGCGGTTTTATCGCACCGCCTATCGGAGGAGGCGGCATCCGTATAACGGGCAGCGAACACAGTCATGGCGTGACATGTGGCGAAGGAAAACCGCTTCCGCTGCGGGTTATCACATTTTCAAGTCACGGTGGTGGGGAAAGCGACTACCATTAGATCGCGTGGTGGATGCGGTCAATGGCAAAGAAACGATGACGGGTTATAGAGCGGGAGATCTAACCAAGACCATTAGATCGGAGCCATCAATGGCTACGATTGCAAAAGCGACAAAGAGTTATATTGGTGCGGGTTCATGTGTTAAGCACTCGAGTTAAAGAAACACGGGTTTATGCAGGTTCTTGTACTAAAATAGAGATGGCGGGGGTTTAGGAAGATAGAAGGAGAATGGAGGAGTAGGAAGAAACTGACGAATGCGGGGCCCATAAAAGCATATCCAACATTTCCATACCTGTTTACAATCCATCCAACACCGCAGAAAATAGCAGAGCTAACAGTGAGGAGATACACCAGCCAATGTGATCAGTGTCAAGGGCTGGGGAAACCTACTCCAAAGGATGAGATGCCCATGCAACCTCAACTGACCTTTGAGCCATTTGAGAAGTGGGGCATGGACTTTGTGGGTCCTATCAACCCTCCTTCAAAATAGAAGAAATACATCATTGTGTGCACCGATTACCTAACAAAGTGGGCAGAAACAAAAGCAATCAAAACAACAATAAAGGAAAAAGTAGCCGAGTTTTTGAGAGAAAACATTTTCTTCAAGTTCGGTATCCAAGAGAATTGGTCACAGATCAAGGCAATCAGTTCACTTCCAATTTTATTGAATACCTACTCACACATCATAAAATCAAGCATAGGACTTCCACCCCTTACCATCCACAAGCCAATGGGTAGGTGGAAGTCACTAACAGAGCTTTTGAAGGAATTCTAACCAAGGTAGTGAGCAGCAGTAGAAAAGATTGGGCGGACAGATTAGTTGAGGCCACCTGGGCCTACAACACAACATGGAGGACCACCATAGGGTTCACACCCTATGAACTGGTCTATGGGAAGAAGGCTTTGTTGTCAATAGAATTTGAATTCAATACACTAAGGATTGTAGCTCAGCTAGACCTAGACCTCAACCATGCACAGAAGGAAAGATTACTCCAGCTCAATGGATTGGATGAGCAAATATTGCAGGCCCTTCTCCACACAGAGATAGTTCAACTTCAGAGGAAGATATGGCATGACAAAAATATCAAGGAGAAGCAATTCCAAGAGGGAGATTGTGCATTGCTCTATGATTCAAGGTATAAAGACTTCAAAGGTAAGCTAAGGACAAGATGGCTGAGACCCTACATTTTGGAAAAATTCAATGACAATGGTTCAGTTCTAATCAGAACCATTGATGAGGAAGCCATCCCCATGCTTGTAAATGGACATAGGTTGAAAATTTACAAGAAGCCCCTCTCCAAGCAAGAGTTCATTAAAGATCTGAATAAGATAGTGATGGTAGTGGAGCATGTCTTAGCCTCCACTTCATCCACTCACTAAAGAAACAAAAAAGAGAAATAAAAAAATAAGGACTCAAGTGAAAACCTCCATGAGGCGCTTGAGTCCCATCATTGGGTTGAATACCTCTTTTGAGGCGGCCCAGTGATGCCAAAAGAAAAAAAAAAAAAAAAAAAAAGAGGAAAGAAAAAGAGAATAAGATCCCTGGGTGAAAACCTCCCTTGGAGGTGCCCAGGGTAGGCAATTAGGGTGAAAACCTCCTTGAGGTGCCCTAGGTGTTTTCAAAAAAAAGAAAAAAGAGAAAAAATAAAAAGAAAACTGAATTTTATTGTGCATTGCAGGTTTGCAGGAGGACCACAGAGGGCAAGAGGAGATGCCACAGAGCCCTAACATTCACACCAGCACCTATTTCATCTCCTCCACACTCTTCTCCATAATTTCTGACCTTTCTTCCACCCCACTGTGTTTTTCTCCGAAAACTGTGTGTTCTACAGAAAGCTTTGTGTGTTCTACAGAAAGCTCTGTGTTTTCTACAGGAAGCTCCTGTAGGAATTACAGAGAGCCAGAAATGGTTCCAAAAAGTAGTTTGAGGGGCTGGGAATCTTCATGAAGAATATATAAACCCTACTATAGCTATCAACCCACATTTCCATCCATTCCACACCTGCATCACATCATAATCATCATTTTTTTCTTCCTGTCCCAGAAAAACACCGAAAAAACAATTTTTAGTAAAAAGAGTAAAAAAACAAAAATAAGAAAGGAAGCAGCACCTCAAATCTCACCTGCATCTTACCTAGTATCTCTCCATCTCCATCTGCATCTCTGGCATCATCCTCACAGCTCCCAGCATAGAAATAAGTTGAAATTTCAAAGGGACAAGCAGCTACAGGAGCTCCTGTAGGAATTCCTATAGCAACTGATCCCATTAAAATCAAGCCATAGCAGCAAAAGAAGTGCAACCATGAGGATTGAAGGAGACATCTGAAGCTTAGATCTAGCCAAAGGATACCTGCATAAGATAGACAGCCACACATCAGAAAGAAGCGAGCATGCAGCAAGGGAAACACAGGCATGCAGTAATAGAAGGAGCCAAAATACCTCACAGCACATACATTTGACTCACAGGTAAGTGACTAACCCACTCCTCTATTTGCATTTGTGTAATTGAAAGATATGCATGAGTAATGAGATGGTTGAGGTTGAATGAGGAAAAGGTGGCCAGTTAACTTGGCCACCTTCATCTAGTTGACTGCACTCATCCGAAGATGTCACCCACACGTGTGCATAGTCAACTCAGAGAAAGATATCAAGGACAAGTAGTGGAGGAAATGTAAACACCGATTCAATAATAAGAGGTGATTGCGAGAAGGAACCATGATGACAAGGTAGGTGGGGACCAATGGTCTAAATATGGACAACGTACATTTTTTCCAGCTCACCCCCATCACAGGAAATATCTAAAAGAAGTAATAAGTACTCCTCCTCAAGCACTCTCACTGCCTTTTCCCTCATTCTCTCCTCGTAAAATTAGCTGCAGCAAACTCCTTGTCACCCCACAGCCTTGAAACCATCATTTTCCATTGATCTCACCCATCCTCCTGCTCTCGACGTTTTCTATAGTAGCACTTATAGGTTCTACAGGAGCACCTATAGGCAGTTCTACAGGAGGGGCAGTGAGCTGTTTTTAAGAAGAAAACATGGGTTTTTTTCTCGATTTCTAGCTTGAGGAGTTATGATCCATGCATACCCACCTTGATTATCAATATGTGCAAGGAATGATATAATTTTAAGGAGGAATTGAGTCCATAGAAGAAGAGGAATTACATAAAAAAAAATTATGCCTGTTTTAAAAAAAAAAAACACAGTTTTCCTCTATTTTCCTGTTTTCTTCAAAATTCTTGTCTAAATCTCTACATTTGGCGTTCAAAAGGGGTATAAGCACAATGAAAGAAGGATTCACAAGGAAGGAGCCCACTTATTCAACCAGGCTCCATGAACATCCCCAAGTAGTAGCCATATTCACAAGCGCAAATTGGATGACCTTTTTTGAGAAATTCTGAGGGTTTGATGAGGAAATTGCTTAGGAATTTGCCCTTTCTTTAGTCCCTCACTCAAGAACCCATGCCACTATCACTTTTAGAGGTCCTTCCATGGAAATAACCCCAGAATTTATCAATAGGGTTACTACCCTTCCTCTTGGATTACCTTGGAGCAAAGATGAAAAACCAGTTGGACAAGCTACAAAGAAAAACTTCTTCCAAAACAATGAACATCCTGTAGAAGATAAAGATGGCATTAGAAGGACAAGCATACCCTACCCTTAGGATGAGGTTAGTTACCAAATCATCGAATATATTTCCTGTGAGGGGAGGTATAGCATAGTCTATGGCTACCATTTTAGAATCCTTCATGAGCTGAGATATGGCATGGACACTCCAACACCCCAGAAACTTAGCATCCCTTATTTCCTCCTGAAGTTCCTCATAGACTCCAACATTAAAGTTTAAGGCAAGGAGTCCATATTAGCTGGCTCACCATGGGTTAATCAAGATTTTAGTGGAACAAGCCCTCCATACATTCACACTCCCTATAACATGGGAAGTCTTCAAGAACATGAAAACAGAAGATGACATAAAGGCCCTCACCTATGATATCAACCCTTCTGGCAGTGAGGAAGAAGAGAAAAAAGGGGGAGAAGGGGAAGCAACTGATGACTCAGCAAGAAAAGAAAAGGAGGAGGAAGAAACTAAGATAGAAGAGGAGAAGGGGGAAGAAACAAAACAGGAAGAAACAGAGCAAACAGAGATAGAAAAGGAGGCAGAAGGAGGAGAAAAAGAGGTAGCAGAGGCAAAACAAAGAGAAGGGTCCCCTGAGACCCTGGAAAGGGAGGCAACAACTACCCTCACTACCTTGAGCACACCAATTAAACCAAAAGAAAAGATAAAAATGCAGGCCTCAATGTATTTCAAGGCCAGGAAAAGCACAAGGATAAAAACAGGAAAACCCCAGCCATCTTCAACAGTGCCCATTACAATTGAAGATTCACCCATTGTCAAAGGGGAAGAATCTCCCTCTAAAACCCCTATCACATATGAAAGAGGGACTCCTAGATCTTCCACCTGGAAGGAAAAAGTGCAACTACAGGACCCTCCTACAGGAGGCATAGACAGTTCTATAGGAGACACTGTCAAGGCTACAGGAGATCCGGCAGCTTGAGAAAATAATGGAAGAGTAGACAAAGCAGAAGGAGGAAGCTACAAAGCCACAAGAACCTGATCCCCAACCTAGCCTTGCCTCCTATTACCATCTTCTTAAAGGAGGAAGGATAATTCCACAAACATTTGCAATCCCATTATTCTTTGAATTAGAAAAGGAAAGAATAACAACACATAGGTGGATGCAAATAGCCAAATCCAAGGGAGTTGAGGATGTTGGCCACATGGAGAACAAGATTAGAGAAATGGGCAGGGAGTTAAGTGCCGTCAGACATAGGGAGGCAATTGCAAGAAACCAACTCCAAACTGAAAATGAATTGCTAAGAAGGTACCTAAAGGAGAAAGAAACCCAACTGCCATGTATTGCTGGCTTATCCATGGGGGCACTGTAATGTAGAACACCAGCAAAATCCTATGGATTATACCTCAAGTACCAATGGCTACAATTTCAGATAAAGAATTTGGCACAAAGAGGCACAATGCCTTTTCAAAATTACAGACAATTTATGGACCTATGTGACCAAAGCACAGCAGAAGATAAGGAAAAAAATGGTAGAATTTTACCTGCATAATATGGCCCTCACAAACATGAATGTGTGGGACCCCAATGCTAGGTTAGGGGACCTACAACTAATGGCCATGGCTTCATGGATGAACCATGAGGAGTTAAGGGCAATTGAAGTAAAAAGGTTGACGATCAGAGAGAAGAATGAGCCACTAATGATCAGAGTTGAGCCATCAGATCCCATGGCTCTCATCAGCACACACCAACTGCTTGCAATTAATCCTCAAATTTCTGCTAGATATATAAGTGATGAAGCACATTCCATTGCACATTTTGAGGACAAGGATAGGTTACTTGGGGATGACTGTGTGCATGCATGTATGAGGAGATGGGACACCTTGCCACACGGTCTGAAGATCAGGGAATATCATTCCACAATGAGGATGAAAAAGGCACTAAGGAGAGTGCCAATGTACAAGCACTCAATGCAGAGGTTGTAGGTCAATTGGATTGGCCTCAAACTAAGTCCACCGCTGTTGTTAGGCATACTACAAGGGAGAACCAAAGAAGAAGAGAAAAGGTAGTGGGAAGAGATAGACAGAAAAGTAGGCTTCTATGACAAGGAAGAGGAAACAACATCAGAATCTTGGGATGCTAGAGAGGCCACCAAGGCCATCAAATATGAGGAGATGGACTAAGTTTCTCAGAGGATGAGCAACACTTTCAGTAGGGGGGTGATGATGAGCCCCATAAATGGGTAATTATATGGGCTCATTTTGCCTCCTAACATAGTTAAATCAACCATTCTCTTAGCTTATTGCATGTTTTTTTATTATATTTATGCTTATGGAGTGAGTTGAGTTAGTTATGATGCCATGAGGTCTAATATGTGTTTAATGCAGATTTTTGTTGAAATTTGAAGACAAAGTCAAAGATTCAATGGACAACTGGTGGCAATAATTCAAAGTGGACAAAGGAGAGGATTTATAGGAGGGAATCCCCCTCATTTATTACTCCCCACTTCAAATTCCCCTTCATGCAGCTCGGAGTACAAACAGCGAAATCAATGCACTAGGAGGCAGCCGAGCAAGTGGAGGATAACTTATGTTTATCTCAAGTTTTGGGAGCCAAGCCTCCCTGATTTTAAGGAAGCTGTTGGGAGCTTCAGTTGTATAAGTAGAGAGGCCTAGGGCCTCACTAGGGTCAAATTTTTGTCGAATTTTTGTTGTACTTTTGCTATTGTAAAACTCTGCTCAACTTCGAGCTTACTTTTGGTGACAGTTTCATGTAATCCTATTACTATTTTGATAATAAAGATGAGATCCTTTTTGAGCTAGCACTGAGTTACCTCAGAGGGCTAAAGCTCTTGGGTTAGGGCCCAATCCAAGTAGCCAAGCTCCTCTTGTTTGTATTTATATGCTTTGTTTTAGTTTATGGATTAGTTGTTGTTATATGAATTTCTTTCTTGGTTAAGAATAGGTTGCTTTTGGTGATTTAGAAGGTTGTTTCCATTTGTGTTTTCTATAGCAAGTTAAGCAGTGATAGAAAGAAGATTCAAAAGGCTAGCAACAGTGCCTTGGCCTCTTTTCCTCCCTTTGGGACCATGAACTAAGGCAAAGACCCTCTTGTTGCCCCAAAAACACAGATTTTCCTTCTCCATAGGATTTCTAGTGTTTGCAGTTTGTTAGAAGGTTAATGATTTTCTTTAGATCTCTTCCACCATGCTCATTTTTGTCTTTGCAATAAGTCTTCTTCCATGCTTTCTCTCCTTGTAGCATTTTTCAGCATTTACTTCCATAGCTCATAATTTAGACTAGCTTGATGCAAAATTCTGTTTTTTTGATGTACTCATTTCCTTGCTTGCTTGATCTCATTGGTTGACTATCAGTTCTTTTGCAACAGATCTCTTCTCACAGCAGGTCAGCCTATCAGCCATCACATTTTTTCCCTGAACCATGCCCTATAGGTCGCCCAAAGTTCACCTCAAATCCGCCTTAGTTTTTTGCATTTTTCCATAGGATTTCTTCCTCTCTCCCAATCATCTTTCCCTCTCCTCGTGATCCTTGGTGGACCCTAGGCACCCTAACACATCATCCCAACCTTCATCTACCTTTTCCACCCACTCTCACACCTTCAAAACTGCTCTCCACATCCTCCTGTAGACCTCCTTTAGACCTCCTGTTGATCCCCTCTGTCCTCCTGTAGATTTTTTTGTAGGCTTTTTTTTGAAGGCTGAGTGTGGGAAAAGCCTCCAAAAGGCCACCCGAGACCTCCTAGGACCCATCTAGACCATCCTAAATCTCCAAAAAACCCAAATTTTCCTTTCAACACCACCTATTCGCTTCCACCTTCACACATAATAAAATACATGCATGTCAATTTCACATAAAAATACATAAAAATCCAAAAAGATGTTTTTTGCTCATTTACTTCTAGAAATAGCTTGAGTAGATGTTGTTTACCTCCTTGAGTAGGTAATGGCATTCATTTCATGGTTTTCATAGTGCTTTCTGCAAATGTAGGATTAGTTGGTTAAGTAGGGTTTGCTAGGTTTACTTTACATTTCAGTCTTTTTCCTTTCTACAATTATAGTAAACTCTTTAGAGTAAGATTTCCTTTCTTTCATCACATATAAGAGAATATTTTGGAATCCATAGAAGTTGGCTTGAGCTCCTAGTGATCTTGTGCCAACTAACCAAGTGACAGCCTGCAGTAAGAACTAGTACTTGTGCATACAGCACCGTCACTTCCAAGTTTGTTATGTACTACCGGGTTGATAAGAGTAAAGTAGGCAACCTAGAAGTTGCAACATTATTGCTACAATACTGGTGCTCACCAGGGGGCACACCGATGCTCGTTCCCTCCAGGTTTCTCAGAACCTTGCGAAGACTGTCAGCATCACCCCCCCAGTAGGTAGTTGGCCTCCCCACCTCATGTGGCGAGGTTCGCCTGCAGGTCATAATGGTGCCACATTTGTGTCAAGAAAAAAACTTCATGTCAATGCGTGTTCACCCAGAAAATAAACAAAAACATAACATAAATATTCAAAAGCTAAAAAATACTTTAAGTACTCTCAAAATTCATTCTCACCTTGAGGATCCCAGTTGCTCCCAGGAGGTAGCATCAAGTAAGGGTTGCCGGTGAAGTCCATGCCCTCATAGGCATAGTGGTCAATCATCACAATCTAGCCATGAAGCCACTCGAAGAAATATTCCTAGAACAAGTGTCAGATAGGTCCTCCTCCTATGCGAGGATCAAGTGATGACCATCGCCCCTATCTCAGCTCCCTCGGATCAAAGGGACCTAAGCTCATCCTTGGGCACATAACAGGTACCCTCTCAAGTATGAATGAGACAATGAGAGTGTCATACCCAAAACTCTATTGGGTTCGAGTCTTGCATGCAGTCAATTCTGCCTTCAACTGGAGAAGCACTGCTTCACACCAGCTAAACATTTGAGGTTGGACACAGTCAACTAAAAGCAATATTTGGGCCTCTCTTGCAACGTGGGGACTCTTTGACCCCGCCAAATGCATAATTAACCATAAAATGGCCCTCATAGATCTAGACCTAATCCTCTCTATGGGGACTCTGTTGCTGACGAGTCCACTCTCAGGGATACAATAACATTGAACCAGCTCTAGGGTGGATCGAGGATCAGGCCTACCGCCAGTCAGGTTTTCTTATGCTCCTTGGCATGACAAACTAGTCAAAAAGTAAATGTCATCGTGGTTAATTTCCAACTCATGATCTACAATCCTGAACACCTGCTCATGTTCATCCCTGTGCTAGATAATCCATTTCAAGAAGTCCACTTGCCCTTTCATTAGCTCCAAATTTGCATACTTCAGCAAACTGCAGTGGTGCAATGCAAGTATGCATGCTGGATCATTTCACATTAGAAATTCCTGGATGTCATGGACCTATTCTCTCCATAGGCTAGTCATAATGGCCCGAAACCTGTGTAAAACAACCCAAAAATAAGTCAAAATGGGGCAACAAAGCTTCAGGAATCATTGCATGGGATTTTAAATGTGCTCTAAGGCTTTAACACTCCCCCAAGTGGTACACAAGGAGGATTAACGCCCTCTAGCAGGTCATAAAGGGCATTTAACACTCCCTGCAAGCCAGTTAGAGGGCGTTAGTACTCAAATATTGATTTAGGGCTCCCTAGATCTACAAGAATCAACCCCAGAAACTGATAATAAAGGTTAAGTAAAGCAAAGAGTAAGGTTTTGGCATCTACCTAGGATTGATGGCACGTCAAATGGTTGCCTGGATCTCCCGCAATTGTTCGCGGAAAATTTGCTCCTTTTTAGCTCCAAAACGCTCTCATAGTTCTCAAATAATGAAAATGGTGAATGTGAAAGCTCAAGAAATTTCTAATATTTATTTTAGGAGACATGATTTATTGAAATCATTAAAGAGGAAGTAGTCCATTCCCCATGATTTTTTATCATGCATGACCCCATATTGACAGGAATTGGTGCTTTTTTCTGCTTTTTGATGAAAGTACTTTCAGGAATGAATGTTAGCAATCACTGCATGCAATTCTCAATGAGAAATTTCTTTAATGGGATGTTTTCTCCCTCTAAAAACTGAAAAATCCAAAAAAAATTCATCATTGGGCTTTTTAAAACACATACGATGACAGTTCGAGCAACTCTTTTTCGCTCTTTTTTCTAGCTCATTAAACTGAAAAAGATCATTAGAGCATTCTTTTTAGGCACTTTTTTCTCGCTCATAAAACTAAAAAAATCCCACGTTTTTTCTTCAGGCTTGTTAAAACCTCGTGAAGAGGACCTGAGCATTATTTTAGGTACTTTTCTCGCTCGTTAAACTGAAAAATCTAGAGTTTTTGTCACCGAGCTCGTTAAAAAACTACATAAACAACAAGAGCACTTGCTTTTTTGGGACCATTTCTCGCTCTTAAATCAAAAAATCCCCAATTTTTTCCCTTCTTCAACCTTGTTAAAATATATGAAGAAGGTGTCACGCGGAAAGAGTCAATTTTGCGGACAAAACCGACCTCCCTAGAAGCTAAGGCTTTCTAGTGACAAACAAGACAAGTAAACACTACCTTTCTCTAAATATGCATTTAGAATACAAGTAATCAGGTGTTTATAACATACCTTTAGTCCAACGCTTTGTAGTAGTCCAGCCTCGCCGATCTGGATGAGCTCCTCCTTCTCTTCGAAACCTGCATTCACTAACAAGCCAAAAGATTACATAGCACCTGAATAACTTATAAAATAAAACATATTCATCATACAGACCAAGGAGTATATGAAACAAATCATGTATAACAATCTGTTGAGAAAAGTGAGCTTAATTATATTAAGTGGAAACAAAAGAAACGATTACAACCTGAGCCTTGGTGTTGTGCAGGTCCCTCCCAGGGTCCAGCAAGAGTTTTCCTTTACTTTGATCAGCTCACCCACTTCCAAATAAGGCTAGGAAAGGATTGGAATCTCTCCTCTCAAGCTCTATAAGGGAGTCCTAATTCCAGCAGCATCTACCCTTAGGAATGTTCAACTTTCAACCTCTTCTCCCTCTGGCCCAATGCCTGTATTTATAATGCTTTGGAGGAAGTTAATCAGGTCCACCATCAATGGGATAAGCCCCTCTTTCAATGGGATAGCTCCCCTCTTGATGGGATAAGTTCCTCTTTCATAGGGATGCATGAACCATCTGGAGGCACTCAATACACGTCAAACCATCTTCTAGAATGCTCTAGATTCGACCACAAGTAACTTTTTTGAAGTAAAACTCGCGCCTTTTGACCTTTACAGGAGTACGCACCCACCCCTTTACAGACAGAGCGTACAAGTACGCATGTATTGTGAACTTGAGGTGCGTACACGCAGGTAAGGTTAAGAGAAACTGCGTAACCAGAGTTAATTGACTTTTTAAGGACTTTCTCTCTTTTTTGGAGTTTGACATGAGGAGCAGAGGTATAATACTTGCCAAGGAGGATAGTATGACAGTTGATGGAGCCATACTAACTGCAAATAGTCATGGTGACAAATTTTAGTGTAACAGATTGCCCCCTAAAGTGCGAAGCCTGTAGTAGATTAGGGTTTCATATCATCTAGGAAGGGTGAAGTACTTTATCATTTCAAGGATTATCTTGTGGAGAGCCCAGTCGGAACCTGCAAATATTCAGCACAAAATATATATATAAGATCATATCATCGCTGAGGTAGGCATTCCCATACTCAGATTGAAAACTTTAACTAACAAACTAACTACTGCTCTGATATAGGAATGATTTCGCAGTACATCATAATCATAGACTCATGTAGACACAGTATGGACGCAGCCATCTGTTTATGATTAGTCTACTGTATAATGGATACAAAACTCCTCGCAGCCTGGATGGTGGAAACTAGATCCAGGGTCTTCATTTCTACTTCCCGAAATAGTACGATTCTATCCATGCGAATAAATGGGTTGATGTCGAACATGGTAGAAACCACTTGATTACTAGTCGATGATGTAAACTGTTAACAAGTGTGAGAGAAACCACCAGTGATGTCAATGGTTCTCAAAGTACTCAGTACAATCCATGAGATGTGAATGAATGTGTTGGTGTCGAACATGTCACGGAATCCTTCGATCGAAAGTCAATGATGTAAACTGTCGTCAAAGGCGAGAAACCTGCCATTGATGCATGCAGATTTCAAGGTACTGATGATTTCTAGGTCATCTTTCTAGATAATGTGCTGATGTCGATAGAAAGCGACCCGTTGCAAGCAAGCCCACAACACGAAATCATAGTTCAAGCTGAAGAAATGTAGCTGTAAGGACTGACTCAGGGATGGTCAAGATGGATGACAGGTATTTTGCAGATGAATGGTTTATTTGCAGTGACCTCTTGAACACATAACGACACAACAGATGGCTTGGTGACAATTGACCCGAAGTTAATACCCGGAAACCGGCTGAAGATTTTCACTGTGGTTTGATCAACTATTAGGCAAAGGATTTCCCAACCCAGGTGAATGAAAAGTGTCGTGTTCAAGAGTGGTGATAAGGTTTCTTCTGAGACAAAGGATAACAAATAGGCTCATTTTTCTCTCTTTTCCCCCACCATTTCTGGCAAGTACCTCATTATTTTTTACAAGCTTGAGGAGGATAACATATGCTTGATTATAAGCTCATCCTTCGGACGAGTCCAACTTAGTTTAGATTTGAACCCTAAGAAGGAGTGGTTCGTTCATGTTTGTAATTGAACAGGTCCTTTACTGTGAAATTTTAACGAGTCCAGTATAGGAGAAACTCGGCGTTTTTCAATTTTAGAGAGTCTGAAAAAACTTAAGAAGACTCCAGGGTTGACCTTTTTCGTAAATTTGTGTCTCCCAAGCCCGAAAAAGTATAAAATAATACTTGAGAGAACCGCTTGATCTTTACGACCAAGGAGTACTTTCATGATTAGTGTCTTTGACCTGAAAAGTAAAAAGCGATCAAGGACACGTCGTTTTATTTCCAATATCGAATTTAAAACGACAAAAATCCGGCAATCTTTTCATGTTTTTACGGTCAGAAAAGGGCTGTAAGAGGACCGTCTTTTAATTACGTTTTAACGAGTTTAAAAGAAAAACTCGGCGATCTTTTCACGTTTTAGGAGTCAGAAAAGAGCTTAAAGGTGACTCTAAGGTTTCACTTTTTCGTAAGTTTTAATGAGTTCGAAAAAATGATAAAAATGTACTCATGGTTTTCATTTTTTCGTAAGTTTTGATGAGTTCGAAAAAATGATAAAAAATGTACTCATATGGCCGACTTTCAATTTAATTTACGAGCAGGAAAAGACGGAAAGAACTCGGCATTTTCATTTTTTTTACGAGAATGAAAGACAGCAAAATAATCTCGGGATTTTCATGAGTTTAACAAGTCTTGAAAATAACTGAAATTGACTCAAGATAGGTTTCATTTTTACAAAAGCTTGAAACAGAGAAAAACTATGCTTCAAAGTAGTTTCATTTTTACACAAGCTTGAAACAGAGAGAAAACTGTGCTTGATGCCCCCTAAGCATAACTGCTAGAGCGCATGCCCCCCCAGCTTCATTTCATTCAACTAATTATTAGCTGGATGGAATGAAGGTTCAGTTACGAGATCATTTGAAAGACTCAACCTAAAACTGTAAGAAAATTATGCAAAAACTGAAATAACTAACCTAAATATACAACTTAACATTTATGAGATCTAGTCAAACTCTCGACTCAATTAGAGGAGTATTTGTTTCATTTTTTAACGAGCTTGACACAGGAAAAGAACTATGCTCGGATTCGGTTTCATGTTTACGCAAGCTTGAAACGAAAAACTATGCTTGTTACAGTTCACATGCCCCCAGCATAATGACGCAAAACGAGGTACATGCCCCCTGTTATCACAAAACCAGTACTAGGGGCTGCAACCAAGCAAGGCTTCATGTAACTGTTTCAGACCAGACTTTAGACTAGGAATTAGCCTTCCTAATCAGAGAGGGCTCTCTCACAGGCTTTTGATAGAAAATTAATCACAACAACAGAGGGCTAACTCTTCACACATTTATAAAAATATAGCTGGTTGGACATACATCAAATTGGTCTTCATTGGGCTATGGAGTCTCTCACAGTTAATAAACCAAATCACAGTCATCTCATAGAAGCCAAGGCTCTTTGCATCATCAGAGGTTCAAACATAATTTACCTAAATCAAAGCTTGCTGAACATACAGGAAGTCAGAGCATTAAAAATGAATTCTGAGTGATGTTCAAACATGCTTCACCAAAACCCACAGCTTGTCAAGCACACAGGAAGTCAGAGCATATAATATGAATTCTGAGGGATTGTGCCATAACAAGGCTGTAAAAAGAACATTAAGAAACTAAACCACCATCACATTTGAACAAAAAGATGCATTGAGAATCTTGGGAAGAAAAAACCCTGTTTGCCATTACTGTAACAGTCTTTACATAAGCTCTAAAAAACTTTGTTTTTGTATTAACAGTCCAACCCTTTCTACATCTAACCTTGGCCCATATATAGGCAAGCAAACTAAAACACCTCGAGCATCCTCCTCCAGCATGAGGGGAGCCTCGAAGGTGGCTATTAATTATTCCTACATGCTACTCACTAATGCATTAATTACAAATATGCTGAACTATAATTACACACTATCCTAATCAAAATAAAATACTAATTTCATTCTCCTCGTATGCTTGATGCTTTCTTGAATGCTTTAACAGCTGTCCTCCTTCAATTAATCTGATATAGCTGAGCTACAGGTGCAATGGATGGTGATTTAGGATGTTTAAGAGCACTGATAGCTCATTAAATGACCGGAAGGTGTGCTCCTATTATAATGGTTTCTGTCTCCCAACATTCTCCTAACATATAGCAGTCGGCTCCCAAATCCTTTAATAACCCCAAGTATGGAGTGATGCCAGGTTTCTGATATGCTGTAAGTGGTCTTTGATAGACATCTGTTCCTTTTCCTCAAACCCCCGCTCACCGTGTCACACTAGCTGCTCTGCGCTTTTAAAATCATCACCTACAGCAGTTTCGTAGCGCGCTACGAAACTGCTGTGTGATTAAAAGAAAACACAATCTCCATCAATAAATTTAGCTGTCTTTGATTAACCAGGAAGAAAAGATGTATACCAATTATTGGTAATGAAGACAAAATCTTTCCCAAAAGATTCACTAAAGTGTTTACTGTTTGAAAGATTCAGAATCCTTGAAGCTTCAATGGCTGTCTCCATTCAATGCCATCATTCTTCTGTTCACATTTCTGGTCTTCACTCTGCCCCAACTAGATGTGCTTGTCACTGCAACATTATAACTAGAGCTATCTGTTTTCCTGAAAGTACTTGTGACCCAAGAAAAACAAAATCTTGCTAATTAAATGGCTCAAACAACCTTGATGAATGCCTCCAAACTTAATTTCTGAAATCTTTTCACAATATCAATAATACGCATTCCTCAAATATAAAACCTTGGAAAAGTCTGTATAGCAGCTCCACATGATCATTCCTAATTCTCACCATGCTTCTCTCACAATGAGGTTTCTTGTAATTATTTTGCTCTTCTCTCACAGCTTGGTTTTTCTTATAGAAATCCAAATCTTTTCCAGCACCTTCACAAAAACTATCCTTCTGAGCGGATGGTTTTTTCAATTGAACTTCCATATTATCAAATTTAGAAGTGTCCTCCTGAGAAAGACTCTTTCTCTTCAAAGGACTAACCCGTTGACTATTGATGCTTGTTTGCATTCCATCCCCAGGATCATAAGGCTTTATTGCCTCTTTATGCAATAGTCGAGCTTTCCTATTTCCTCATGAGATACCCTCAGAACCTGCTCCAATGTAAAATTTAGATCCTGGACAATCTTGACACAGTCCTTAAATCGCCTATACTTCTTGGAGATCATCATTTGCAACACATTTGAGTAACTCTGAATATTTGCCTCACCAGTAAATGTTAGTTGAGACATACAAGGAAATCCTTTGAGTTTTTTGAAAAGCTATAAACCAAAACTGAACAGAGCATTTGAATTATGCTAGTATTCTAAATGAGGCCGCGCGCATTTCTTTCAGAAGTAATAGGAATAAAGATCGATCCCTAAGAACCGAGCAAAAGAACATAATTCTCCCACAGGATTTTGAAGAGAAGTGCCACTGAGAGTACACCATGCTCTTTCTTAACTTGATGTGTTCCTTGAGACCATGTGGACTGCCTTGCAGACATCTTTCTGCTTCGAACCCTTCTATCCTTCAAAACGCTGTCTCATTCAGCAAAATTTTCATCTTCCATACAAAACAAGTCTTCTAGCTCTGCCATGGTATAACGATACAGAGAATATTGCTAATCTGGATTGCATTCACAAAGTCATTTTTACATGTTGTAGACAGTCAGAAGCACAACACCCTTTCTCCAAAATTGTTCTCCATGATTGCGCTCAGTATTGATTACACGAACCACAGCATATAACAACTCGTTATGCAACCAAAACTGCAGAGGTTATTAGCAGACGCTGCGAAAATTCATGAACGTGTTTTATGAACTAATAATCCTCCCGGCAGACGCACCACAACCATTACAATTCCACTGCAAACTCACTAAATCTGAAACTCCCTTTGGAACCTGATAGAAGCGCATTTAAAATTGGCCTGTATGATAACAATTTAAATGTAAACGAAGAAGATGTTTAATAATGAATATCTGCCACACACGCATCAATATAAGGCGGTTCACGTTTGAGAACATCTCCCTGAATGACCTGTAGCCGAAAAGCATTATTTTATAATCTCCCTTTCCAGTTGTCATGATCTTAGCCTTAATTCCTATTCAGAAACCACCTCAGCTCTCTTGCTCAACGATAACATCGGCTTCATCACCCACAGAAATCAGCACCTTGAATAATGCAAAGTATATGTCAACTATATATCTTGCCAGCTGCGGTCTATCACCATGATTACTAGGCAGAATTTAATTTAAAAACAATGACAACACAATATTTTGCCCGCAATCCAACATGGGGGCGAAACACAAAAATCTTTACTTCATCAACCACGCCTGCCTTCATATTTGAGACATATGTCATGGTGAGGATGTTAAGATCTAAGCTCATTCAGAAGGAAAAGCTTTCAAAGAGTAGCATAAGCTTCAACTTCTTCAACTTTTTCAAAAGGGTAGCTGGTTTAATCAAAAACAATCACAAATTGACCACTTCATCGTTGTTTCTTCAAGAATGATGATGTCTCCAAATATTATGATTTCAAATTCACCAAATTCCCTCAGCCAATCCAGGATGTACTTCTTGGCAGCAGAAAGAACCTTATTTTCCCTTACGCATACTCCAACTATGATTATGGAGGAGAAATCACCGACATCAATCCCCATATTTCTCAATTCCAAAGATTTGAAACAACAACTTGACTGCTATGTTGTTTATGTAGCTGGTATGAAGGAATGTTATTATGCAATGCTCTTTGGCCACCGTGAGGAACTACACCATCAAATGCCTTGAGAGAATCGACAATCAACCCTAATAGCTCTTCAGATTGCTCTAGCCATTTTACAAAGTCCATAGATCAGAGCATCGTATGCAACAACACCAGAGTTATATCCTTTAGTCAACATTAGACCTTTAAGCACATCAACCTCATCCACAGCAGTTGCAGTCAGTGTACAATAGACATCCTATGATTCGAGCCTCCACTGAAAACTCGAACAAATCCCCAGTTTCGTAGCACGCTACGAAACCACTCAAACAGGTAGCGCTGCGAAACTGCTAAAAAGAATCCTGGCGCTGCGAAACTGCTAAAAAGAATCCTGGCGCTGCGAAACTGCTCTGACTTTAAGCTAGACTAAAAAATTTTGACAACATCATTTTCAGTGATAACAGTGGCTCCACTTGGGATAGTGTGCCCCTGTGGTGCACTAAGAACATGCAGCTCCAGTGCCTTATCCATTCGTGACAAACAAAAATTTGCTTGACAAGCATGACTGTAGGAGAAAGAAACTACTGCTACTGAAAAATAAATGCTCAGCCAACTTTGAGCTTATTTTGCATTTACCTCTACCTACCTACCCTATCAGCTGCAAACTCCACTTGTAGCTCAAGCAACATGATATTTCCAATGTAGCCAATCATTCATCTTATCTGACATTTGAGTCCTTTGGCTGTGCTTGAAACAAAAATAAATCAGATACTGAAGTAACTGAGGCGGCATGAGGTGTAACTGTTCTTCAACATGAAAATATAACTGGAAGCCGCCTGAACAGTAAATCTTATCCATGTATTCAGCTATAGGGTCAAAAAACACATGGTTAGTTTGTTGATTCTCAAAACTTTCTGTATCTTTAGACAACTTATCTTCAGCCACACCAAATTTATTTGATATACTATCCAACTGCCTATCTGAATGATGCTCACAAACAATGTAATTTTCCTCACTACTATGATCATTATTTGAAGTAAGCTGCTGTAAGGAATTACAAAATTGAGCAAGCTTTTCCTCTGCCTGAGGGTCATAGAAAATTTCCTCCAATATTTCTTCTTGCTGGGTGCAATCAATTTCATCTTCATCATGATCTGAAGCCAGACCAATCTGCTGCATCTCTACATCAATATCAAAGGATGAAACATGGGTTTCACAACTAAACCCCTGCTGCTCCTCATGCTGTGCTTCATGGAGTATTATACCTTCTCCTTGATGCTGAAAAACATTGCTATGAAGAGCCTCTAAAATTTCTTCATCTGTAAATTCATCATCATCATAACAATCCTCCAAGTACTGAATAAGATTCAAAGAATGCCTACAGCAATCTTTGAGCAGCAACAAAGAAGGATAACATTCTTTATACATTTCACAGAACGCATCATGGAAATCAGCAAGAGAAGATAATGAATCATTTTCCAAACTTTTATACCAAGACCATGCTTCTCCTTCTAAAGTAGCCATAAACATCCTCATGAGACAATCTTCAGGGAAATGAACCTTAAGACTGCGTACATGTATGTGAAACTTAACCAAATGGAGAGCAGCATCATCCTTCTTTTCATCTTTGAATATTGGAAGATCATCCAACCAATCAACCTTTGGCATAGGATTTGGAAAACCAGGGATATGAGACCGATTCATAGGAGCATACCTGGCATTCTTTCTTGCAGTGGAATCCATCTTGAAACTTCATCAAGCTACTGATCTTCTAGCAGTGGAGTCACCTTCTATTTGTTCTTTGATGTGTGGAGTCGCCAAGGTAGTCCTGCAGCCTTGAAAATCATTTGAACTCCTGCTACCTTCAGAAATTCAATCTTAAGCTCCCGGCAGACGCACCAAAATGTTATCACAAAACCAGTACTAGGGGCTGCAACCAAGCAAGGCTTCATGTAACTGTTTCAGACCAGACTTTAGACTAGGAATTAGCCTTCCTAATCAGAGAGGGCTCTCTCACAGGCTTTTGATAGAAAATTAATCACAACAACAGAGGGCTAACTCTTCACACATTTATAAAAATATAGCTGGTTGGACATACATCAAATTGGTCTTCATTGGGCTATGGAGTCTCTCACAGTTAATAAACCAAATCACAGTCATCTCATAGAAGCCAAGGCTCTTTGCATCATCAGAGGTTCAAACATAATTTACCTAAATCAAAGCCTGCTGAACATACAGGAAGTCAGAGCATTAAAAAATGAATTCTGAGTGATGTTCAAACATGCTTCACCAAAACCCACAGCTTGTCAAGCACACAGGAAGTCAGAGCATATAATATGAATTCTGAGGGATTGTGCCATAACAAGGCTGTAAAAAGAACATTAAGAAACTAAACCACCATCACATTTGAACAAAAAGATGCATTGAGAATCTTGGGAAGAAAAAACCCTGTTTGCCATTACTGTAACAGTCTTTACATAAGCTCTAAAAAACTCTGTTTTTGTATTAACAGTCCAACCCTTTCTACATCTAACCTTGGCCCATATATAGGCAAGCAAACTAAAACACCTCGAGCATCCTCCTCCAGCATGAGGGGAGCCTCGAAGGTGGCTATTAATTATTCCTACATGCTACTCACTAATGCATTAATTACAAATATGCTGAACTATAATTACACACTATCCTAATCAAAATAAAATACTAATTTCATTCTCCTCGTATGCTTGATGCTTTCTTGAATGCTTTAACAGCTGTCCTCCTTCAATTAATCTGATATAGCTGAGCTACAGGTGCAATGGATGGTGATTTAGGATGTTTAAGAGCGCTGATAGCTCATTAAATGACCGGAAGGTGTGCTCCTATTATAATGGTTTCTGTCTCCCAACATTCTCCTAACATATAGCAGTCTGCTCCCAAATCCTTTAATAACCCCAAGTATGGAGTGATGCCAGGTTTCTGATATGCTGTAGGTGGTCTTTGATAGACATCTGTTCCTTTTCCTCAAACCCCCGCTCACCGTGTCACACTAGCTGCTCTGCGCTTTTAAAATCATCACCTACAGCAGTTTCGTAGCGCGCTACGAAACTGCTGTGTGATTAAAAGAAAACACAATCTCCATCAATAAATTTAGCTGTCTTTGATTAACCAGGAAGAAAAGATGTATACCAATTATTGGTAATGAAGACAAAATCTTTCCCAAAAGATTCACTAAAGTGTTTACTGTTTGAAAGATTCAGAATCCTTGAAGCTTCAATGGCTGTCTCCATTCAATGACATCATTCTTCTGTTCACATTTCTGGTCTTCACTCTGCCCCAACTAGATGTGCTTGTCACTGCAGCATTATAACTAGAGCTATCTGTTTTCCTGAAAGTACTTGTGACCCAAGAAAAACAAAATCTTGCTAATTAAATGGCTCAAACAACCTTGATGAATGCCTCCAAACTTAATTTCTGAAATCTTTTCACAATATCAATAATACGCATTCCTCAAATATAAAACCTTGGAAAAGTCTGTATAGCAGCTCCACATGATCATTCCTAATTCTCACCATGCTTCTCTCACAATGAGGTTTCTTGTAATTATTTTGCTCTTCTCTCACAGCTTGGTTTTTCTTATAGAAATCCAAATCTTTTCCAGCACCTTCACAAAAACTATCCTTCTGAGCGGATGGTTTTTTCAATTGAACTTCCATATTATCAAATTTAGAAGTGTCCTCCTGAGAAAGACTCTTTCTCTTCAAAGGACTAACCCGTTGACTATTGATGCTTGTTTGCATTCCATCCCCAGGATCATAAGGCTTTATTGCCTCTTTATGCAATAGTCGAGCTTTCCTATTTCCTCATGAGATACCCTCAGAACCTGCTCCAATGTAAAATTTAGATCCTGGACAATCTTGACACAGTCCTTAAATCGCCTATACTTCTTGGAGATCATCATTTGCAACACATTTGAGTAACTCTGAATATTTGCCTCACCAGTAAATGTTAGTTGAGACATACAAGGAAATCCTTTGAGTTTTTTGAAAAGCTATAAACCAAAACTGAACAGAGCATTTGAATTATGCTAGTATTCTAAATGAGGCCGCGCGCATTTCTTTCAGAAGTAATAGGAATAAAGATCGATCCCTAAGAATCGAGCAAAAGAACATAATTCTCCCACAGGATTTTGAAGAGAAGTGCCACTGAGAGTACACCATGCTCTTTCTTAACTTGATGTGTTCCTTGAGACCATGTGGACTGCCTTGCAGACATCTTTCTGCTTCGAACCCTTCTATCCTTCAAAACGCTGTCTCATTCAGCAAAATTTTCATCTTCCATACAAAACAAGTCTTCTAGCTCTGCCATGGTATAACGATACAGAGAATATTGCTAATCTGGATTGCATTCACAAAGTCATTTTTACATGTTGTAGACAGTCAGAAGCACAACACCCTTTCTCCAAAATTGTTCTCCATGATTGCGCTCAGTATTGATTACACGAACCACAGCATATAACAACTCGTTATGCAACCAAAACTGCAGAGGTTATTAGCAGACGCTGCGAAAATTCATGAACGTGTTTTATGAACTAATAATCCTCCCGGCAGACGCACCACAACCATTACAATTCCACTGCAAACTCACTAAATCTGAAACTCCCTTTGGAACCTGATAGAAGCGCATTTAAAATTGGCCTGTATGATAACAATTTAAATGTAAACGAAGAAGATGTTTAATAATGAATATCTGCCACACACGCATCAATATAAGGCGGTTCACGTTTGAGAACATCTCCCTGAATGACCTGCAGCCGAAAAGCATTATTTTATAATCTCCCTTTCCAGTTGTCATGATCTTAGCCTTAATTCCTATTCAGAAACCACCTCAGCTCTCTTGCTCAACGATAACATCGGCTTCATCACCCACAGAAATCAGCACCTTAAATAATGCAAAGTATATGTCAACTATATATCTTGCCAGCTGCGGTCTATCACCATGATTACTAGGCAGAATTTAATTTAAAAACAATGACAACACAATATTTTGCCCGCAATCCAACATGGGGGCGAAACACAAAAATCTTTACTTCATCAACCACGCCTGCCTTCATATTTGAGACATATGTCATGGTGAGGATGTTAAGATCTAAGCTCATTCAGAAGGAAAAGCTTTCAAAGAGTAGCATAAGCTTCAACTTCTTCAACTTTTTCAAAAGGGTAGCTGGTTTAATCAAAAACAATCACAAATTGACCACTTCATCGTTGTTTCTTCAAGAATGATGATGTCTCCAAATATTATGATTTCAAATTCACCAAATTCCCTCAGCCAATCCAGGATGTACTTCTTGGCAGCAGAAAGAACCTTATTTTCCCTTACGCATACTCCAACTATGATTATGGAGGAGAAATCACCGACATCAATCCCCATATTTCTCAATTCCAAAGATTTGAAACAACAACTTGACTGCTATGTTGTTTATGTAGCTGGTATGAAGGAATGTTATTATGCAATGCTCTTTGGCCACCGTGAGGAACTACACCATCAAATGCCTTGAGAGAATCGACAATCAACCCTAATAGCTCTTCAGATTTCTCTAGCCATTTTACAAAGTCTATAGATCAGAGCATCGTATGCAACAACACCAGAGTTATATCCTTTAGTCAACATTAGACCTTTAAGCACATCAACCTCATCCACAGCAGTTGCAGTCAGTGTACAATAGACATCCTATGATTCGAGCCTCCACTGAAAACTCGAACAAATCCCCAGTTTCGTAGCACGCTACGAAACCACTCAAACAGGTAGCGCTGCGAAACTGCTAAAAAGAATCCTGGCGCTGCGAAACTGCTAAAAAGAATCCTGGCGCTGCGAAACTGCTCTGACTTTAAGCTAGACTAAAAATTTTTAACTACAGCATTTTCAGTGATAACACCCCCCAAGCTTCATTGCATTCAATGAGGTGGATGGAATGAAGCTTTACTTTCAAGATCTTGGAAAGACTTGTGGGAGTTGTTTCATTTTTGAGTGAGGTTGACACAAGAAAAGAACTATCCTCAAAACCCTTGTTTCATTTTTTAAACGAGCTTGACACAAGACAAGGAACTATGCTCATAACTACTCTCTACAATCTACCTACTTAACCTACCCTTGTTTCATTTTTTAACGAGCTTGACACAAGACAAGGAACTATGCTCAAGACTCCTTGTTTCATTTTTTAACGAGCTTGACACAAGATAAGGAACTATGCTCGTTACAGCCTATTTCATTTTTTAACGAGGTTGATACAGGAAAAAACTATCCTCGTATTCGGTTTCATGTTTACGCAAGCTTGAAATGAAAAACTATGCTTGTTACAGTTCACATGCCCCCAGCATAATGACGCAAAACGAGGTACATGCCCCCCAAGCTTCATTGCATTCAATGAGGTGGATGGAATGAAGCTTTACTTTCAAGATCTTGGAAAGACTTGTGGGAGTTGTTTCATTTTTGAGTGAGGTTGACACAAGAAAAGAACTATCCTCAAAACCCTTGTTTCATTTTTTAAACGAGCTTGACACAAGACAAGGAACTATGCTCATAACTACTCTCTACAATCTACCTACTTAACCTACCCTTGTTTCATTTTTTAACAAGCTTGACACAAGACAAGGAACTATGCTCAAGACTCCTTGTTTCATTTTTTAACGAGCTTGACACAAGATAAGGAACTATGCTCGTTACAGCCTATTTCATTTTTTAACGAGGTTGATACAGGAAAAAACTATCCTCGTATTCGGTTTCATGTTTACACAAGCTTGAAACAAAAAACTATGCTTGTTACAGTTCACATGCCCCCAGCATAATGACGCAAAACGAGGTACATGCCCCCCAAGCTTCATTGCATTCAATGAGGTGGATGGAATGAAGCTTTACTTTCAAGATCTTGGAAAGACTTGTGGGAGTTGTTTCATTTTTGAGTGAGGTTGACACAAGAAAAGAACTATCCTCAAACCTGATTCATTTTTTAACGAGGTTGACTCAGTAACAGGAACTATCCTCAAACACCCTGTTTCATTTTTTAACGAGGTTGAGACAGGAACAAAACTATCCTCGTACTCACTGATCATGGCTTCCAACTGGAAGAAAGACATGTCAATGGACACACCTTGATCATTGCTTCCAAGAGGTCTTCATCAGAAGGAAGAATACTTCTCTGGAAGGAACACATATCAAGGGACTCAAAAGGGATAAGAACATCGTGTTCAAGTAATCCCATAGAGTTTTCCATGTCAATTACCGGATCTAAATCAAAGGAAGATGAGCAAACAGTGAGAGGCTCACTTACATCGGTAACTGAAAACATGGGACCAGTTGCCACATAATTAACCCGTGGCAGGGTATATACCACTTTAGAATCAGGAACATTTAGGGGTGTCATATTATTGGTAGTTGAGACAAGACTAGGGAACAAAAGCTGGTCTACAGTCACAATACTGCCATTGTGAGGGAAAGACATCACGCGAAAGAGTGTCGATACGACAGCTTTCATTGCATAAACATAGTCTCGCCCAAGGGGTAAATTGAAATCCAAGGGACCTCGAACTACCATAAGATCAATACAGACAGTTTTATCTTCCAAGGTAATAGAAAACTTAGGAAGGATCCCGAAAGGTTCACTAATGGTTCTGTTAAAAGCTTTCAGATTCTGCGTAATAGGCGCAAGCTGAGGGGAACCCAAAGCTTTCCAAACAGTTGAGGATAAAATACTAACAGAAGCACCTTCATCTACCTGAGTACGATGTATGTCCCTACCACCAGCCTTGACAATGATTTGGAAAGGGATGGAGGAAGGAAGACGAGGTTCTGTCAGTCTATTCCAATCAAAGGAAAAGACCTCAGTACTTGGAGGGGGTTCTGTATGAACAGGTGAAATGCCCCCCTGCATAGAAGAATCTGATGTAACAAGGAGAACCTGAGCGGTATGAAGTTCACTCTCTAAAGGGAAAGTGTGATCGATCGAATGTGAAATTGAATCGACCACTTGATCAACTAACGGATCATCAACCTGAGTGACATGAGTTTCACTCTCCAATGGAAGAGTGTGATCGACTGTACTTGAATTTAGATCAATCACTCCGTCAGTTGACGGTAGGTTGGGAGAAAGTTTACGGTAACCAGTTGGAAATTCTTGCTGTGGAACAGTAAGGTTTTCCAACAATGTTGAGGCTTCATCCATGTGAGGGCAAATGTGAGTTTGATGACTCCCTTTGCATAACTTACAAGGAAACCTAACTTTACCCTTTTTCCCAGGAACCTGACTATCACTGGTTGATGGATCAATGGAAAGTTGATGAGATTTTTCTGACCATACTTCTAAGACCTTTGGAATACCAGGACAATTGACAAGGAAGTGGTCACCCTTACAAAGCCTGCAAGGGTATTTGGGTTTACGATGCATGTCGGAGTTTTCCTCAACACAACTAACACTTACAGCCAAAGTTGGTTGGTTGACTTCTTTCTTATCTTGCTTCTTCTTCTTCTTCTTCTTCCCTTTCTTCTTCTTCTTAGACACCTAGTTACTAGCATCAAGGCTTTTACCAAGCGAAGAGGAAGAAATGGCGGAAGAAAAATTAGGCGAAGAAGGTAAAGGGTCAACAGAAGGTTGGTGATGTTGAGATGGTGAACTCTGTTGAGGTGAAGCATTCGGTTGAGGTGGAACAATTGGAGTACTTTGGGCCAACGAAGTTGAAAATAACCATATCGGTAAACCTATTGTAAATCCAGGTAATGACAAAGTAGCCATATAAGGAGGACCAACATTTCCAAAGTAAGGAAAAGTACTAGGATTCTCGTTAGGAGGGGTTCCTAGGTTGGTAAATTCCGGAACACTTGCCATTATATTCAACTTCAGTGAATTTTATTAACAATTTAAAACTAAAATTAACAATTCATAATTCACACCTAACAATTAAAATTCACAATTCACACCTATGGTCTCTAAAAGTAAAAACAAACAAATTAACACGCGCTATCAAATCTAGGAGTCAAACCACACACAAACAGTAACCTTCCGGACCGAAAACACTAGTTGGTGATGAAATCCAACATCGCAGAATTCAGTACAGAAGTGGCGGGTGGAACAGTTACCCCGGCAACCTGCTTAATGAATAGACTGGACCAAGTTCCTCCACTTTAACCGTCTCGAGTGAAGTGAACCCCCCAGAAAATCCAAGTGAGTCTAGCCGACGTCTGCTCCAAGTACAGTGGGATCTTCCCTCCACCGTCACCTTGGGTAGAACCCTAAAGATAATGGTCACTAAGGTCACCAACAGCAACAAATATACCTGGGGGAACAGTCTACGATCCGATAGCACGCAAGGGCAGAGTAACAAGCTCAATCCCCTTGCCGGCTCCTTGACAATAATCCAAGGTTTACCGACAAGTGACCCCAGGCTCCTCGACAATGGTCAATCCGAGGTTTACCGTTTGTAGTACGTGCGTATCTGGCGTCGTTCCCAATGAAGGAGGATTGATCCCCTCACTGGTTCGGACACGATCTCGTGCTTCTCCTTTAAGAGGAGCTTTCCCAGAGTATAAATGTAACAGTTGGATTTATCCTACCGCAAGATAAGCTACTTGTTTGGTTTTACTGTCTTGGAGAGTTAATTACTCTCCTACTCCAAGACACTAGCCTAAGCTATGTTGGTGTATCAGAGCCCTAGAAAATAAAAATATTACTAGATGAATTTTAATTAAGCGTTGTGTTATTAAGGCTGTTATTACTCAAATGGGTAAATGGATACGAAACCAATGGTGTTATGACCCGACTGAACTGAATGCAATCGAACATGATAATGTAATCTTTTCAATTCGATGAATCCTAACTAAAGTAAGGAGAGAGTTTCCATTCACTTCCAACAATGCAAAAAATTGATCACTAAGAGAAAATATAACAAATTCTCTAATGCACTAATTTTATCAAGAAAAACTAATGCAAATCAATTCCAAACCATTTTTTTCATTTTTTATTTTTTGTGTAAATTCAAATCAAAGAAAGCTGATCTAAATCTACGATTGATTTTTCAGAATGTAAACTATGCAATGGTAATCTAAGCACAATTCACTTGAAAAGTATGCAAATGTAATCTATGCACATTTTTCATTCATATTCTGAAAATGAGAATTCTAATTATGCAAATGTGATCTATGCAAGAGAATTCTCAAACACAAGACGATTCTAATGTAATCTAAGAATCAATCAAGTGCAGGTCGATAAAATTGGGTGAGAGTTCCAAAGATAAAAAAAAAAAAAAAAAAAAAAAAAAACACTCAAAGGCGATTAACACTCATACACAATTTAGCCCCCCCCCCCCCCCGGCGAATGAGGGGGAAATTTTTTTGAAAAAACAAAAGCAAAAAGATGCAAAATTGTGAAAGGACTAAGAGAAACCTCCAAGTAATGACCAAAGGAAAACAAATCAAGAATTTCTCAAGAAAGAGACTCAAAACATCCAATTGATAAAAGCTTAGAACAGGAATGCCAATGAAATTAACAAAGGAAAGTTTTTTGACAGGGAACAAGCAGGTCTGGGCAATGGCTAAAACCTATAAACAAATTCTAAACTGATAAAAAAGAGAAAAATTTAAAATTTTTCTAAATTTTGACAGGGTACACAGGCAACCTGTTTACACAGGTGCGTCCACGCTCTGTGTACAAAGCAAAAATGCGTACAGGTACGCACTGTGCTTAACTCAGAGGGTGCGTACCTCTCCCAAAAGTATGAAAAATGAAAACTATCTCAAAATTAACTAAATTCACCCAATCCCACAATCATCAAGTCAAAAACAGAAACAGAAAATACAGTTTCTCAGGTCAAAGTATAGACAAAGAAAACAATCAATTCCCCAGTGGAGTCGCCATTTTGTCATGCAGAAAGAGTCAATTTTGCGGACAAAACCGACCTCCCTAGAAGCTAAGGCTTTCTAGTGACAAACAAGACAAGTAAACACTACCTTTCTCTAAATATGCATTTAGAATACAAGTAATCAGGTGTTTATAACATACCTTTAGTCCAACGCTTTGTAGTAGTCCAGCCTCGCCGATCCGGATGAGCTCCTCCTTCTCTTCGAAACCTGCATTCACTAACAAGCCAAAAGATTACATAGCACCTAAATAACTTATAAAATAAACATGTATAACAATCTGTTGAGAAAAGTGAGCTTAATTGTATTAAGTGGAAACAAAAGAAACCATTACAACCTGAGCCTTGGTGTTGTGCAGGTCGCTCCCAGGGTCCAGCAAGAGTTTTCCTTTACTTTGATCAGCTCACCCACTTCCAAATAAGGCTAGGAAAGGATGGGAATCTCTCCTCTCAAGCTCTATAAGGGAGTCCTAATTCCAGCAGCATCTACCCTTAGGAATGTTCAGCTTTCAACCTCTTCTCCCTCTGGCCCAATGCCTGTATTTATAATGCTTTGGAGGAAGTTAATCAAGTCCACCATCAATGGGATAAGCCCCTCTTTCAATGGGATAGCTCCCCTCTTGATGGGATAATTTCCTCTTTCATAGGGATGCATGAACCATCTGGAGGCACTCAATACACGTCAAACCATCTTCTAGAATGCTCTAGATTCGACCACAAGTAACTTTTTTGAAGTAAAACTCGCGCCTTTTGACCTTTACAGGAGTACGCACCCACCCCTTTACAGACAGAGCGTACAAGTACGCAGGTATTGTGAACTTGAGGTGCGTACACGCAGGTAGGGGGCATATGTTATACAGTAAAATGACATCCTCATCAGCTCAGTGGGGAAAGACATGATGACTGAAGAAATGACCAAGTTCACAAGCCTTGTTTCCAAGCTAACGTTGCCTATACAATGACAACCTGCTTTATAAATCTTCTCTGCAAGCCTAAGGAAGAATTAGTGACCCAAGTAACTCTACTTGTTACCTTGGGGACATCATTAGTGAACCCTAATGAGGATCTAAGGTTCAAAGGAGTGAATTGACTAAGAAATATCCCTACATTCTCTCCTAAATCAACTCAGAAAAGCAAGGAAACATCAATGTTTGACCTATTTGGGGGATTTCTAATCCTAATGAAGTAGGCAAATGGGAAAGAGCTCAAAAGAATGGCAACATCATTTCTTTTACCTAAGGAAACTCATGGAGAAACTTGGAAACCCTAACCTCGCATGCTACATAAGAAAAGTTAGGGCTATTGTGATACAGGTTAGATCATTTGAAAGGATAGCTTACTTTATTGTCGAGCAGAGTCTTAGACCTAAGCATAAGAAGTTGGTAATAATGGAGAGAGAGAGAGGAGCTGGAGGGGTAAGGGAAGGCTGATGCAACCAATGGTTGTAATCACTCCTTCAACATTAATATAGAACTATAGTTGTATTGTCTACTCCGTGGTGTTGGTACTATAATTCATTTATATGTTTATTCAATGTCTTTTAGCATGAGTATCTTAGTTATGTGAAACTAGATGTCTTTTGTATATTTATACATTAATTGTCAAGGTTTTATGTTGTGATTACGCTTGTCTCTTCTATGTGCAGGACTTGATTTGGAGCCAGCTCAAGGGACTTCCACCTAGCTGCATTGCGCTCTCCAGCAAATCTACACAGAGACTCGAGACAATAATCTATTTTTCTTTGATAGATGGTTATTGAATATGGACATGCATGTAGCTTTCTGACAGCTGCAGATAATCTTACAGACTGCCAAGGGTCCCGGGAAGACCCTTGAGGGTTTATTCATTCTCCATACGCAATACATTTAATCCTATAGAAATGCATGTAGTTGAAAAATAATTATAGTAATCCAAAAATAGAATAAATATCTTAGGTACATGCATATGGAATTATTTGTTTTAAACATAAAAAATCAAAATAACTTTCTAAAAATTATGCTGAAAATGGGGCTAAGAAAGTGTATCATGATTGTGTTCCCCTCGCTATAAATTAGCTTTATCATCCTCCAAAAATGGGTTTCTATTTTGCTGCTATCTTCTAGGTCATCCCTGCTACAATACGCTAATACCGTCATTGCCATTCCTTTAGCTGCCTAAACTAGTAGTTTTGTTGATGGGCCAACTATTAGCGCCCTTTCCAAACTGTGTCTTCTATAATGCATTGACAATGGAAATGTCAGCGCTTACTATGAAAAAATCGCTAACAATGGAAATGACAACTCTCCTATGTGCTTTTCTATCTCTAAATGCTAACATGTGCAGTATGAGTGATAGATCACCAAAATTCACTTTAGCAATGATTGATCAAAAACCCAAAAATAGTTATCAACTTCCTAGCTGATTGTACTGGCCGCCTCCAATTAACAACTTGATTAAGGCCTTGTGATAAACAAAAGAAGGGGATGGGTATACCGTGGCCCGAAAACGAGTAGCCATGTGCTTGAGACTCTCCAATAAATAAAAACAAGCATTCATTCTTACTTGCCCTACTAGATGACCTAGGAAATGAAAATGGTAAAGATTTACAGATTTAAAACACCCTTCACATGTGAATTTTGATTGGATAATTCTTAGAATACCATGACATTTTTCCTCGAGCCATGATCTCTACACCCCCTGCCTTCTAGTTTTTATCCTTGAACTCGGCTTTCAGGAAAATGGGACATTAACCCTAGCTAGAACGTGTGTTCTGAAAACATCTTCCCCATCCATAGGCAGGGTTGTAACTTTTGTGATTAGTTCCTCTACGACTAGAAATCAAATTCCTCCTACCTCAACACGCTTTCTACCAAACCCCTGGGCGAATGCTTGAGCCACAAAATCATGGTAATTGGTGCATTGGTGGAAATAATCCTACCACACATCCCGCTTGAATTATTGTTGAATGTCTAGATAAATATCCAAAAGGTTGGAACCTTTGGAGTTGTTTTTGTTAAGCCTCCCTCTCTTCCCCATTATTCCTATGATTTAGTGATTATGAAAACCAAAGACTGGGATCGAATGTTGTATATCCGTTGATTAATTTGAAATGAACAACTCTCCAACGCTAAATTAACACAACTTTGAAATGACAATGGTGAAAATAATATGCAGTAAAAACAATGAGAGTTTCAAGAAATATAATTGATTGATAGGTGAAATGATACTTTTGACATTTAGATAATTACAAAATCACAACATAGCTCTTTGATGGTGGAAAACTTCATTTTCAAATGTACCCTTCACCTCCATATTATTCGTAGCATGAACTGGCAATGATTATTGTATCGTTGAATTGAAATGTTTCAACATGATTTTAAAAATCAAATTTCAAATTTTACTTCTACCGCTGATATTCCCATTATTATCTAATACCTGATAACACTAACAATCTTGTTGTCAGCGTATTCCTGTTAATCATTTTCTGAATTTAATAAGTGTTGATAGTCCCATTATCAACATTCTCATGTTTATTACAAATTGTTCACTTATACTGAAATTGTCATTGTTTCTTAGAAAAAGATTCAAAATCAAACTAAAATGTGATAATAGTTATCATGTTTATCATAAGTATTATCAATGGTATCAAGCTACCATATATAAGAATCAATGTTCTATCCTTATTTATGGGATCAAGATATCCAAAATAGTAGATGCTAGCCAAGCACCGAGTATACCAATATATCAAAAATCAATATTTATAATTAGCTTCATCATGTATTAACAAAATGTAAGATATTTGTTCAGTAATAAGTTAGCTAGATCATCATATGTACCACGAATCAAAATTATTTTCATATTCATATATGAGACATTCATGAAAGTGAAATTCCCATCATACCTCAGGGCTTACCTTGCCATCCAATATTGGAGTTGAAACATAACATTGAACAATCCTCCATACATACCTTGTAGAATTATGATACATGTGTATATTCTTATTTGACATTGGTAGAAATAGTTCTTATCTTCCTACACTAGCCATCTTTTCCTGCATCTCATATTATCCTCAAGAAGGATTCACTTATCACAACTTACCAAGAGGTTAGAATTATCCAAATACTCAAATATACATACAGGAAGTATAAGTAATAATTAAAGAAATAGACTCAAACATGAATAGAATCACAAAGAGGTAACATAAATTTGAAAGGTACTTATCTTAAATGAGAGGTGTTCATCTCCCTCTTGAACCAACATTTAAGAGCCATCACTTTCCATTTTCCATCAACTTCATAAATAATCAAGGCCGAATAGAGACTATCCCATTTAGGACTTCATCAAATCTATCACAAGTGCTTTTATATCTTCACATCATTCATGTTATGGTTTCTACATTTCATATCTCAAACCTTTGTCTTAATCTAGGGTTTCTTCCAAACCCTAACCTCATAATATCCGTCAAACACTAATACACAAATTTCCTATGGTTACCTTCAAACCCTAGTATTCTTTTAGGTATCCACCTTATTCTATTACTTCCATGAATGGTGTCATCATAGGGGTGATATTCAATTACTTTTCTTCAACCCAGCTTTGATACTATTATAAATTTTCTTAGGGCTATATTGTTCTTTGCTTTGATAATTACATTTTAGTATTCCATATTACATTCAACTTAAAAGAATCATAATATTATTCGTATTTACATAATTATTCAAGAAAATATGAAACTATATAGAAAGAAAAATATCATCATCAATGTGGTGGAACATAAAGGAACAATATATGAAAAACATTCACACATAGAGAAACTAGGATTGGTAGAAGACCAGGGAAAAACCCACACTGGGGAAAACACTTTCTAATTCTTCTTCTTATTAGATTGTTATTGAATGATTCAACAAAAGAGGGTACAATGTTCCATATCTTCATCTATACAAATATCCATCAAAATTAGCTAAACAAAATCTTTGAAATGAACCCAACAATGCTCATACTCAAAACCCTGATTCAGAAGCCTGTAATGGACTGTCACTATTTGTGGTTAACTGCTGAACACTACGGTCAATGAGGGAAAACTTTGGACAGCTGAAAAACCAAATCCTAGATTCCATTCACATGGAGAGAGTGTCATGCATGTGACTAAAACCCTCTAGTCACATGCATAGTCCTACATGCTAATAACAACAGTCAAAATTTTCCTTTGACAAGCCTGCGGCTGAGACCCAAAACCCTAGAAACATGCATGAGCTTCAAACCCTATAATTTATCCTTCATGTGAACCAATTGTCCACCGGTGTGCCTCAAACTTGTGTGATCCAAAACCAATAAATAGAATAGAAGAATGTCTCTTGATCATATTCAAATGAGGTTGAGGTCACTTTTATTTATAACCTTCCAAGGGTGTCCAATTTACTCGAGGGCCAACCTGATCAAATATGCACATGTGGGCTTATAATTAAAAAATACGCTTTCTCTTATCCAAATTGAGCACTTCAATAGTCAAAATAGGTCCTCTTGAAAAGAATAATATCGTCCCATGGTTGGAATTTGTCACTGAGCTACTGAATTAACATAATTTTGTAATCATGGTAAAGATGAATAAGTGGAAGTCCAAGAGTCATGTATAAACTAAAGATTCATGGAAGTCCAAAAGACGTGTAATATCAAAATTCATATGTATTTCCAAAAGTAATTTGGAATTCCAAAGGTTCTATAAGTCCAAACATCACTAGAAGTTGGAAACTCCGGAATCATGAGGATGTGAAAGGTCATGCCTCAAGTTATAAATAGGTCCTCATTTCTCATGTAAAGGACTTTTAACCTTGGCTTCTCCCACAAGGAATTAGAGAGACAATGTTAGTACTTTTTGGGAGCAAGTAGTGGCTCTAATGCTCCAATATTGGAGGTATTTATGTTCATTGTATTTATGTAACTTGGAAATTTTACTTAATATTTCAGCCTTTTTAGGCTAGCATGGTTTCACACATGGATTGTGAATGTTTTTAAGACTATTATTTGAATGTTTATGGTTCATGATTGCTTTCACTTGTAAGGGAGTAATTTAACTACTTTGGTGCTCAACTTATTTGAATTGTGTTGGAATGTTTATAACGATGGTCACATCTATATTAACTATTTCTCTTTATGTTAGACAAGCCTTTCCCTTCCATGTATGTCTCCATTAGGGTATTACTATTACTTCTCTCTTAGAGGCTCACCTTCTTTCCCCTCCGTAGTGAAATAACCTTGATACATCTGTAATCAGACGGTCACAAGGCACACTCACTTTCTCATTTGAAAGGGAATTTTCAATTCTCCCTCTTGCTGATAGTGAAATCCAAGGCATACATTTTAGTAAATGGAAACTATTCCATATTTTGAATGGGGATCCTACTCCAAACAGTGTGAGGTCTAACTAGGGCTTCACATTGGGGATAACCGCTTGGTTTACAGATTTCCAGCATCGTCAATAGGTTCCAACACTTGAGTGGTTCCTGGCCTCCGATCTTGGGTTGTGTCAATGTTGGTTGTAGTAAATTCCCCTTAATGAAATTCCTAGCCTTCTGCTAAGACTGTCTTGTATGATTTGGGTGTTTCCTCTCTTTTCCTTCTGGGTTCTTTCTGGACCAACTGACATTTCGCCTAGCGATACTTTTGGCTACCCAGTTACTCTTAGTCTCATTCCTATGCCTTTATTTCTCATAACAATTCTCTAGCTTCTTAATAACATCCTTCAGAGTTTGGCTTCCCCCAAAAAATGAGCCACATCGCTGATGTGTCATGTCTCTGGGACCCTCATGGTGTTTTGTGTTTTCGAATTGAGTTCCCCCAAAACCTGACCTATCGGTTGGTAGTTTTCCCACTCTCCCACTAACGACCACGTCATCTCTTCATGCTATCCACTATGGGCCCTTGTGCACTAGTAGAAAAAGATGAAATTAGTGACTAGGTGACTGAAAAAATTTCAAGACATTATCTTGAATCCTACAAGAACATTGTGCCACACCTTAAACCCTATGTTAAACACTCCATGCTTTGGTATTTATGTCCAAAAAAAAAATTCATGAAAAATATATATTTATAATTTATACAAACCATACATCAAATACATGAAATTATGCTAAAATTATACAAAATATCCAAGTATGATTTTCCTCATAAAAACTTCCAATACATAGAACTATCCTAGATCCATCTTCACCTTGGATCTATCAAGCGCTAAGAGGGGTCCATTCTCTCAAGGTGAAAATCTCTTTTTTTAGTGCAAAACTTGAGGAAAAATGTGCATCTAGAGACATTTGATCCCTCTTAGTTCTTGATAGATCTAGGGCTAAGATGGATCTAGGCGGGCTATACGATACTATATAATATATGTTTTTGTATTTATGTGTCTCTTTCTTATTCGCTCTCTCTATTTCACCTCCAAACATGCACAAACTCTCTCCATATCTATCTCTCTCTCTCCCCCTCCCTCTTCCTCTCTGCCTCTCTCTCTCTCTCCACCTTTATCCCCTTATGTATTTCTTCTTCCTTTCCTCTCTCTCTCCCCCTCCAACTCCATCTCTCTTTCATTCTCTCTCTTAATTCCTCTCTCCCCATTTCTCTCCCACCTCCCTCTATCTCTCCCCCCATCTCTCTCTCTCTCTTCCTTCCAAAACCCTCTTTCTCTCTCTCCAACTCTATCACTATCTTTCTTTCTCTTCCCTTCTCTCTCTCCCCTCCATCTATGTGTCTCCTTCTTTATTTCTTCCCCTTCTCTTCCTATCTCTCTCTCTCCCTCAACCTCTCTCCATATTTCCCTTCTCTCCTTCTCTCTCCCCTCTAGATTTTTCACTCTCTCCATCCCTCTCCCATTCACTTTTCTTTCTTTGACCCCTTGAATGCTTAGTTAAGATGGATCTATGTTGGTGCTTACTAACACTATTTATATTATATAAAGTTCACATCTTTAAATATAAAAGTATTCCCATTTTTAATTTTATTAAAACCTTAATTTAATTTCTATGGGAATATTTTTAGTAGTGGTGAGGATAACGAGTTTAGATATATCTAAAAAGTAATTATAATATTTTTCCTTTTAGCTTCAATTTAAAAAATACTATAAAATCAAATTAAAATAAATTATTTTTATTGTGAAATATGTTATGGTTTTTGGGCATGTGGTATTGATAAGCCATGGTATTGGCCCACAGTATTGTAACAAAGCCTATTTACAAGTTATTAATATCCATGGTAAACTAGGGGTGAATATCCATGGTTAAGAATATTGTCATATTGTTAAAATATATTTTTATTGTGAAATAAGTTAGCTTTTTTTGCATGTGGCCTTGATAATCCTTGGTATTAGCCCCATGCTATTTTAACAAAGTCTATTCACAAGTTACTAATATCAATGGAAAAGTGAGGGTGAATGTCCATGATTAAGAATATTGTCATATTGTTAGAAAATATTTTGGTTGTGAAATAAGTTATGTTTTTTGGGCATGTAGTATTGATAAGCGATGGCATTGGCTCATGATATTGTAACAAAGTGTATTTACAATTTAATAATATCCATGGTAAAGTTGGGGTGAAGATCCATGGTTAATAATATTTTCGTATTGTTTTAAAATATTTTGATTGTAAAATAAGTTATGTTTTTTTTGTATGTGGCATTGATAAGCCATGGTATTGAAATCGAGCCTAGTTTTTACAGGTTAATGATATCCATGGTAATGTGGGGGTGAATATCCATGGTTAAGAATCTTCTGATATTATTATAAAATATTTGGTTGTGAAATAAGTTATGGTTTTTTGGCATGTGGTATTGATAAGCCATGGCATTGTAAAAAAAATCCTATTCACAAGTTAATAACAAAATCAAAATATAACAAATTGATTTTTATTATTTTTTATTATTGTAAATTTTTATTATTAATTAACCCAACATTTAAATGTTTATAATCATCTCTGATATCTCTTTTAATTTGTGTTCTATTTTTTAATTAAGTTGATATTTAAAATTGTTTACATACATTAAACCTACACATGTAATCTATACTAGGCATTTCGATTATTAAAAAAATAATACATTAAACAATTACTGTCAAATTTAATCTCTAAATTCTTTAGTAATTAGTCCCAACTTTCTAATGGGATCTCCATAGACAAGTCCAAATTATATAATGGAACGTATTTAGAATGATGACTTCAAAGGGAAACCAACGAAAAAATTTAACTTGGGGGAATTTACTATCCAACCATAGCCATCAAATTTGCAAATCTTTTTCCCAGTAAAATTGTTTGAATTATAATTTTACGAGGAAAATTCTAAGACCCTATGTTTCCTAAATTCTTGAAAATCCATAACTATAACCTGGATTTACAAAGTATTTTGCAAGAACCATAGGAAGGGTATATTATTCATAAAGTTATACTTAAAAGTGTGAATAATTTGAAAAACCACTCTACATTTTGAACTACCAAAAATATACAAATTGTTACAGAAGAGTCGAGCAATACTTGAGGAGGACTCGCACAAAGAAGACATTTCTCTACTCCAAGAAATATTACTCCAATATTTGTGCTTTTAGCACTCCCGAAATTGCTTTATCATTACCTTCATCATTCACAAATGGCTACCGAGGGTTTTACATGCAAGAATGTTCTATTCATAAAGCTCTGGGTCAAACCCAAAAACAAGGCTCTATTTGTATTTCTAGATGCTTCTTCTCTTTAAATTCTTTTTGTATAATTTATTTCTTTAGTGGGAACAAAATATTTTCACCAGAGCAAAAAACATTTCGTTTTCAGTGCATTTATTTTATCATTCAGAACAAAATTTAATGTGATTTGGGTCATTTTAAACCAGATCTATATAGGTATTTATGATTTCCTATAGATACTGTCTGATCTGTTGTGATTTTTATTCATGGTATGTTATTTGATTGTAATACAAGGAATCCCACATGGGCATTGGTCACTTATGGGATTTTCATTTTCTTGGATTGTTATTCATCTCATCATAGTCTTGGTGTTCACATTAGCTTTGTCAGATATGAATTTAATCTTACTACTCAAATTGGAATGTGTATTTCCTTTTTTAGGCACTAAAATTGTTGAGGGGTACTTGTCCACTTTGTGGTTCATTCTTGTATTTATGGCATCTGTAAGAAAATTAATTAAAAGTAAATTAATATCTTCCATTTTGAGAGTTTTGTTGACTTTGTGATGTCTTCTTCAAAACAAGTTTTTTTAATTAAAATTAATATGGAATATCCATTTTTTAGGATTTTATTTAGCATAAGTGCCACTATCTCCTTCTAATGTGGTCAATACAGTGTCCAAAGATCCCTAGACACTAGCAAGGAAGGCTATAAGAGTTTCCAGGGTTTTAGAGGAAGATCCAGAGGTGACGATCCCCGGATGCTTGCACAGAGTGGTCTTAAGAGCATCCAGGTTGCCCCCGACGCACACACATAAATGGAAGAGAGTGTCTAGAGGTTTGGAGAAGATCTAGTGATTTCGTCCCCAGACGAATGCACATAATGGTCTAGGGAGTGTCCATGCTACCATAGACGCTAGCATACAGTTCATAGAGAGCATCCATGATTGTTATAGATGCTCGCACATCTCCTCTTCCCTGCGTCCAAGACTCAAATATAAGATTTCAGTATTCTGAATATTTCGCTCAGTGATAATAGTGTTCAGCATAGTGATAGTAGTATCAAGCAGTTGACTACAGTCAATGATATCACATTACAACCATCAGAATGAGGGCTCTGATTATAAGCATGATTAGATTTGTTTCATGGATATCATAATTGTTTTGTTGCATGGGATAAAGTTATGGATCATTGTACTCTCTTTTGTTGAATCATTTGATGACAATCTAGGAAGAAGAAGATTTGCAAGGGTTTTCCCCATAGTAGTTTTTTCCCTGGTCTCGGACCAATCCTGGTGTCTCTATGAATGTGCATGCCTTTCTTCTAACGTTCCTTTATGTTCCGTTTCATTGATGATGATGTTGTTCTTTCTATATAATTGCATATTTTGATGAATAATGGTGTATATATGGCTAATGTAATCATGATATGGGGTGAACTTAATGTATTAATGAATAAATGAAATTATCAAAGAAAATAAAAATGTAGCCATGTAAAAAATTAACAATTGGAGCTAGATTTGCATAAATGTCTACATGGTATCATAGCTGAAATCACGATAGAAGAGGAAAATTCAAACTTGTCCTTGCATGTGAATAGAATATGTAGATTGATGGAGCTTTTAGTTCAGGCAATATTAGTGAGCCAACGTTTAGGGACAGAAAAGGGATTTGTGATCATTTGTATTGGTAGATTGAGGAGCAAGGGAGATCAGACTCATTATTGCATTGGTTGTAGCAGCAAAGCGGAAGCAGCAATAGAGCAGTAGAAATAGCAATATGAGTAGATAATGTTTAGCTCATGCAAGAAAAACCTTTAGGAACAAGGAAATGATTAGATACTTGGTGTTTGAGAGGGAGCATAAATTACCTCTCAACATGTAGCTTCAGAAGAAGACTCAGCAATTTGTGGAGCAGCCGCAATTAGAGAAGGAGACAGGAGACAGAGTGGAGACATCCACTCAAGAAAAGATCTCTAGTAGGGGGGAATTTCAAGCCAAGTGGGCAGAGGGAGAACATTTAGTCATACCTCTAGGTGTGAGGTGGGGCCATATGAAACCTTAGTCCAACAATTTCAGAAATTGGGCAGGATCCATTGAGGTTTTTTTTGTCTCATGGATCGTTACCTTGCTATGGGGGCCCACAGTATTCAGTAGCATGAGGATTAGTGTCAGTTAGATACTGGGGAGTGTAGATAAAAGTTGACAGCAAAGAAGGAGGCTCAGTAGAAGAGTTAGCGACAACACAGTTTTCCTAGTAGACAGTTGGAGACACAGTTGGTTCAGTTTATTTTGTTTGGATGCTTTCTTAGTTGTAGATGTTGTAGTAGCAATGTTGGCTTGTATGGGCTTGACCCAGGTTCAGAGATGATTTATCCAAACAAATCCTGCCACTACTGACCCTTTCGGCAATATTCCATGGAGCGCGGACTGAGGTCTCATCCGAAGTAGTATGGGAGGGTGCTAGAACTAGGTTTCCACACCCTAGAGATGTCTGATTGTTTTTCAGTGGTCTGCGGTTTGACCCTGCAGGCACATCGTTGTGCGCATCTATCGGTCCCTCGTAGCCCTACTCGAGGCGCAATCTGTGTTTTTACCCAAGTTCCTTACTATTAACCCGATATTATCTGATTACTTAACTTATCCGTATGAGCCCAATTATACTTAACAGTGTTTAGTATTCATATAAGTGCGTGCGATATACAAAACAATATAAATGCATAGAAAGTAATACAAAAGTAGATACATAGTATTTGGAATCAAACTTCTCTTTATTATTCTTCTTCTTGGGTTACAGACTCGACTCCGCCCTGTGCACTTAGCTGCAAGGGTCTGCACACTCAATTGCGGGCTCTACTAGGCCTCTGTGCACTCAACTGCAAAGCCTCTTCCTACTACTACAACCCAAGACACTTAGACCTTTCCTTTATGATCCCTATCTTCTAGACTGCATTCGTTTTCTTCTAACTCTAATTATCTTTACAACTTAGAGCCTTGCTCTATTTATATAATCCCATGGTCTGTGGACCATGGGTAGGCTGACATTACATTACAAAACTTTAGGGAAGACAACCCTATGACTCAACATACATTTCGTGCTCCACGCCCACAATTCACGAAGTCTTACAACATTATTTGACCAAAACTTGGGCTTTGAGCCCCAAAACATGATGTGAGGGGATTCCATGCCCAAAAAGCCCCCAACAAAAATGTCGTGACTCACCCTCGAGTCACTATGTTGGCGTGACGATCTTGGTGCAGAATCCCTCCAACTGATCCCGAATGGCCTAAATGTCTACAACGCATTATGCTGCTGCATGATGAACCTACTGCATTCTTGCTTCTAAACCCTCTGTGTCTAAATTGTGTTTGTACCTCTGTACCGGCATCCGCTGCATATGTTTATAGTCCCGTGCCCTTGTCTGGCTCCTCGAGTTGTGAAGACTATGCTTTGGCCAGTTAGTCAGATAGTTGGCCCACCCGTGTAGGGCTTCAAGCGACTGTCGTTTACTTTGCCTGGGAAGGGTTCTCCTTTTAGTTTTACTAGTTGGACCATGCTTCCATCTGTGACCTCGTTAACCACGTATGGTCCCAGCCAGTGCATTATAAATTTTTCCAAAAAAATTTCAAATTTACTGTCATACAATAGCACTATTTTGTTTACCTTGAAGGTGCGTAACTTGATATGGTAGTCGTGCTAGGCCTTTTCACGCTGCTTTTGTACCTGCTGATGAAATCCTGCCAGAAATGGTTCTTCCTCAAGTTCTTCTAATTGCGCAAGCCTTTCTTCCAGAGCATCACGGTCTGTCATGTTTGTGAGCGTTGTTATTCGCAGACTGGGTACGATGTATTCCATCGGCATGATATCTTTCATGCCATAGACTAATCGGAAAGGTGTCTGTCCTGTCAATTTCTTGCATGTTGTCCTGTAAGCCCATAGTACGGCAGGTACGCATAGGTACCAGTCGTTTCATTGCATGTTGCACAATTTGGTCAACGTAGTCTCCAATATTTTTTTGAATGCCTCTATTGTCCCATTAGATTGTGGGTGGTACGGTGTACTTTTCTAATGATACACCTGGAACTCTTCTGTGAGTGCGCTAATGGTTTCATTCAGTAAATGTGTTATGTGATCACTAATTAAGATTTTTGGACAGCCAAATCATGTCAACACATTTTCGAACAAAAACTTCGCAGTGGTAGCGGTCGTGTAGTCTTTGACCGGCTGTGCTTCCACCCATCGTGTCAGGTACTCTATCACGGTGATGATGTAGCGTGCGCCTGTCTTTTCCTGAGGTTTGATCGGTCCCACAAAGTCGATTTCCCATTTTTCTAATGACTACAGTGTCATTTGTGGATTTAATGGCATCTCGTCCCTTCGTGATGGTTTTCCAGTCCTTTGACATATATTGCAGGCCTTACAGTGCGCTTTCAAATCCTGGTGCAGGGTTGGCCACGATAACCCTACGCAAAGAATCTTTTGTGTGGTTGCACATCCTGCATAGTGTCGTCCTGCAGTGCTCCCATGTGTTTCCACAAGGATCTGACCTAGTTCAAATTTAGGTACGTATCTTTGCAATATCTCATCATTGCCCATTTTGTTTAGGTGCCCTGTGATGACAGAAAAGTCCACCGTGTGCACCACCAATTCTTTTTTCTGTTGGACTAAGTATTCCTTCGGCGTAGTCCCTGTTGCTAGAAAATGGATTATATCTTCGAAGTTTTCATCGCGACACGCATTACAAAGAGTTGTGCATTAGGTAGTCCCTCCTCCGAATTCGTTGGTTCCTCACCCATCTCAATTTGTGACAAGTGATCTAGTCCTGCGTTCAGGCATCTCAGCTTGACTATGACCTCAAAACCATATTCTTGGAATAGTAAGAACCATCTGCCTATACGCCCCGAAAAACAAGGTTATTCACCAGGTATTTCAACACGGAATGGTTGGTATACATCTTGAAATGTCCTCCGAGTAAACAGTGTCGGTATTTTTGGAGAGCGTATACCATCGCTAACCCCTCGTGCTCGGTGGTGGAATAGTTATTTTCTTCTTTGGACAATCTCCAACTTGCAAACGCGATCGGGTGATCCATGCCCTCTGTGCCCTCCTGTGTGAGTACTACTCCTAGAGCAATACACGATGCATCAACATGTACATGAAATTCCACATCCCATTTTGGGAAGACCAGGATCGGAGTGGAGGCCAGTTTCCCCTTTAGGATATCCAAACTCTTCATGCAATCATCATTACAGCAATATGTAAAATCTTTTTTCAATAGATTTTCCATCGGCACTATCATTTGGGCATAAATTTTGATGAACTTCCTATAGTATCCAGTGTGTCCCAACGTAGCGCGCAATTGTTTAACACTTCGCGGTACTTCCAAATTTAGAATAACGGCAATCTTCGCAGGGTCCACCATCAGTCCTTTTTGCAGACCATGTGTCCCAACAGGTTTCCAAAGGGGAAGAGGAATGTGTACTTCTTAAGGTTCAGTGCAATCTGGTGTCGGTGACAAGTATCCAGCATCAAGCGCAGGCTTTCTACATGGTGCTTAACTAATCCAAAGATAGTCCAATCATCCAGATAGACCTCCAAGAACTTGTGGATGTATTCTTTGAATGCAGCCACAACAATACACGCAAAGATGGCTGGTGCATTCTTCAATCCAAATGGCATAACAATGTATTGAAAGCAGCCCCATTCTGTTGTGAAGGTCATTTTTCTCCTATCTTCCGATGCGATCTTGATCTGATGGTACCCTGAGAACCCATCCATGAATGAGTATGCTTCCTAACTGCCAACATTCTCCAGTACTTCATCTATGAATGGTGTCGGGAATGGATCATGTACACAGGCGTCATTCAACTTCCTGAGGTCCACGCATATTCTTATTTCACCCTTCTGCTTTTTCTCCTGTACTACCATAGGACTCACCCAGTCGGATTCTTCCACTGGCTCAATAATTCCAGCTACGAGCATTTTGTCTAATTCTTCGTGGACCTTTTCTTTATATTTCAGATTCAAGCAGTAAGGCCACTACTTAACTGGCTTCGCGTCAGGTTTCAGGGTGATCTTCATCATCCCTAAGTCGCCAATGATCCCTTTTAAGTCCGTAATTTTGGTCAGGAATAAGTCTTGGTATTCGTGGAGTAACTCAGCGACCTTATCGACCGTGGCATCGTCACAATAGTCCCCAACGTTGCGTATTTCGGCTCCGCCTCCATTCCAATGTTTACCTACTTTGTTTTTAGTGGTGCAGTGATGTCGGGATCCTCAATTGATGGTCCTCAAATCTCGTGACAACCTTCCATTTCTGGAATGTTAATGATTCATGGGTCCTCATCATCCTCCTCAACATTTACATTGTAACACTCTAGCACGCAAATCATCTGTGTCACCCATTCTGGCTGAAGTACTTCCATTGGCACCTGTGGTATTTTGAAGATAGTTTCTTTTACTGCCTGTAGCACATCATCAACAGTATCCCACCAACAATCTCCAAACATGAAAGTTAACAGAAATCCCTCACACAAGACATCCCATTCACTCGTACCATGGTGAAGCTCCGTCTCAGTATACCAATTCATGGGTATGACATCCAGGGTATGATATAATAAATGTACCCATTCAGGCTGTGGCTCTTCCCTATATACCTTGGTCCATTTCGCGAGGTGTGTACGTGGATCATCCCATCCATCATATTTATCTACTAGCCATATCTGCAATATCCCAAATCCTAGGCGCATGATTCTTCTACATCTGTGCCAGTCCTCAAAACTTCCCTGATGTGTACCCCACCACCTTGTAGGCGTCCCGCACAGTGCCCATTTGAGAGCATCGAACCTCTACTATTCTGGTACTGCACTTTTAAATTTGTTCAAGAATTCATCCACCACTGTCAACCTATCCTACATAGGTAGATCCCTTACTTCTGTTGTCATGCAACATAGTGATCTAACCATCATGTTGCAATTAAGCATTGTTACTTCATGCAGTCGATTCTACCATCACTCTATTTCTTCATCTGAATCCAAAGTGTAGGAGCTTTTGCACTCCCATGAAATCCTACCATCTGCAGTCGAGTTTACCCAATCTTGTTCTCACACGGTTATCTTGTAGATACAATCGAGATCATCATCACTATCATCATCGCGCACCAATTCAGTGTATCATGCTCCTTCGGCTGGATCTAGTGGTACTACTATGCGTAGTGACTTTTTCTCAAAAATCATTTTGCGCTTCTTTAGATTTATGACTCCATTCATTTCTGTGGCCCAATCTATCCCTAGTAGTGTAGGATAGGGATTGCTATTGTCGACAATATCTATTAGTTCAATATCCACCTGTGTGCTTGCACCTTCAATATCCACCGTTACCCATTGCAATCTCCCCATGGGCAAGATCTTATGTTGGTTCACCATTTGCAACTAAATAGGAGACCATTTTAGCGTAGGTCTACCCATGCATTCCCATGCTTTTCTTGGTACTACATTCGCATCTGATCTGAGATCCAAGATTACCTGATCCATTTGATACTCGCCGATTTGCATAGTCAACCTCATTTCCCTTCCTGTGCGCAATGCATGCTTTCCAAGTTTTTGGACCACACGCGGTTCTCCTAACCCCATGCACCTAGTGATAAGTTCCTGTAGTCCTTTTACTACCTTACTGTCGTGTAGCAGTTTCATGCATGTCTCTAGAAAGGAAGTGAGCATTGAAGGATCCATCCCTGGTTCTAATTGATCCTTACTACCTGAAGTGGAGGCCTCCATGAAGCTCGTCTTAGCTTCCATGAATGTCTCCTTCGCACATTCTATATCAAATTCGTGCTCCTTTGTAGGATCCTTGTGAACCCACGCACTTTCCTCTGACTCCTTATCTTTGTCATTGCCAGTGATCATACCTCTCCTAAGCACTATGTTTACATTCAAGTCTTCTTCGCGTGGCTCATACCTCATCATCTGCAAATTCTGAGTTGGAGTAGGCTAGAGTACCCCTTTTTCATGTAGCTTTTCTCTCCATGTAGGGTAGTTTTCTGCCTCATGATCAAACTGAGTATAATACAAACATGGTGTCCTTGTCGGGTTTGTAAAATAGTCAGCATAGTGCCCTAGCCCTCCGAAATTGTAACAAATTAGTTGTCCACGACCCCTTCCTGGTCCCATTCCCCCTTGACCTCGTCCACACCCCTGAAATCCAGCATGCGCAATTCCTATATTTGGGTCGAGAGCTCGCATTTCAGTGTGCACCCTATAGGCAAGAGTTTGATCCATCATTAGTTTGTATTTTCTACAGGTGCGTTCTGTTGGAAATAATACTGAGAGGGGGGGTGAATCAGTATTATCTAGCAATTTAACAAATCTTCCTTATTTGATCTTTTGAATTATTCTTGCATATCAGTACCATAAAATAATGAGCATGAACAAAGAAAATAGACAGTCACACCAAAGAACACAAGATGTAAGGTGGAAACCCAATGTGGGAGAAAACCACCTGCTGCAATATGTCTCTATCTTCTTTCAATTTAGAAACTTATTTTACAATGATTTTGTACTGGTGCAGTCCTTTACCAGTACGCAGGCTGCAACCTGCAGAGAGCTACAACTCTCTCTCTTTCTCGTTTTCCAGTCTACTCCTGGAAGGGAGCTACAACCCCCTACTTCTTTTCATAAAGCATCAGATGATCAACAAGTACATAACAGATATAGACCACTACAGATATCAGATCAGCAATAACAGAACTAACCCAGAACACCTTATCAACAGAGAAATTCAATCAACAGAACATCTTAAAACAGAGACGCAGTTTTTCCTTCTGTGGCCTGCGACCAGACGCAGTAAACCTTCTGCTACTCTGCGTCCACACGTAGATATCCTTCTGCTGCGCTGCGTGCCCACGCACTGTTCCTTTAACTGCTCTACGTTCTGTTGCTTCAGGGATGCACCCAAAGATACTATCGTGTCGCGTCTTTTGCTACAGAGACGCACCTGAACACACTATCGCGCCGCGTCTTTTGCTTCAGAGACGCACCTGAACTTTGATCGCTCTGCGTCCCCACACAGATCTGCAGTCACTGCGCTGCGTCCTAGACGCACCTGAACTTCGTCTGCCCTGCGTCCCACGCAGATCTCCAGACTCTGCACTGCGTCCCGGCGCGCTTTCCTTTCACTGAACCTGCGTCCCTTCAGATATAAATGATATGAAGACTTCAGGACTAACCCAAACAGTCAGATCTACAGATCTGATCATGCGCCATAGAGATCACAGTCCATTAGAAGATTCGCCCTCTTAGATCTGGACTAGATCTCACCAAATAAGATATTCAACCAAAGACAATAAACAATCCAAATGAACTCCTTTGCTTTATATAGGCAAGCTCCTCCCCAAAACATGGAACAATACCACGAGCCGACACCATAGAAACACAAAACCGTCGGCTAGATACCACACAAGAAACCCCCACGTGCTTTTCTCTGCCTTGAAATGTGTGCACAGGGTGGACGCACCCCCTGAACGGCTGGCCAGCGTCCCTGGACGCGGGTTATGCATGGTATACTTGCGGGGACGCACTTTCTGAACAGATTGTCTGCGTCCTTCTTAATTTTTTTTCAATAAATAGAGAGTTGATCATCAACTTTTGCTGCTGACATGAAGAATAGTGATCTACCACCTGAATGGGTTGCCATCAAGGACAACACCTGAATCATAATGCCAACAATCTCCCCCTTTGGACTTGATGGCAACCTCATGATCTTCAGCTTCATTCTCCCCCTTTGACATCAAGGGCAAAGGGTATGCTCCCCCTAAGCTCATGCTCCTCCAGATCTGCAACAAATAACCAGAAATCCACCATGAAAGAGATAGAGACATATTGCAGCTATTTCCAAGATCTCCTTCTCCATAATGCCAACAATGCATTATGTGCTCCCCCTGAGCCTGTACCACCAATAAGAAGATGTTCAACAATAAGATGATGCATCAACAACCCCCAGTTTTTGCCTGAGGTACTCAAAAGTGTCCCTGGGCAATGGTTTGGTGAGAATATCAGCAACTTGTTCCTTAGAAGGAACATACTCCAACTTGACCTTCTGTTCAAGCACTTGTTCCCGGAGAAAATGATACTTGATTGGTATGTGCTTGGTTTTTGAATGCATAACAGGGTTCTTTGAGATGCTGATTGCACTTGTATTATCACATAAGATGGGGATTGGTGGAGTACAAGTGATTTGAAAATCCTGCAAAGTTTGCATCATCCAAAGGAGTTGGGTGCAACAAGATGCAGCAGCAACATATTCTGCTTCAGCTGTAGACAAGGCAATGGAACTCTGTTTCTTACTGAACCAAGATACCAGTCTGGAACCCATAAAGAACGCACCACCACTTGTGCTTTTCCTGTCATCCACGCTTCCGGCCCAATCTGCATCTGTATACGCATGAAGAGTAAGATCTGTATCTCTAGGATACCATAAGCCATAATTTTGAGTCCCTTGAAGATATTTGAAAATTCTCTTCACTGCCTAAAGATGAGTCTCCTTCGGATTTGCCTGAAATCTTCCAACTATTCCAACTGCATGCATGATGTCCGGTCGGGTACCTGTCAAATATAGTAAACTTCCAATCATAGATCTGTAGGTTGGTTGATGTACTGCTGCAGATTCATCATTTGCACTGAGACTACATCCTGTGACCATGGGTGTACATACTGGTTTTGCATCTTCCATGCCATATTTCTTCAAAATCTGTTTGAGATACTTGGTTTGAGATAAAAAGATTCCTCCTTCCTTTTGTTGGATTTGCAAACCAAGGAAATATGTCAGTTCTCCTAGCAAGGACATTTCAAATTCTTTCTGCATGACCGAGGCAAAGCTTTGACTCATAGCTTCTTCATTGCTGCCAAAAATAATGTCATCTACATACACAACAAGTATTAGCAATTTGTCATTTTCAACTTTTATATACAGATTGCTATCTACTGAACCTTTTGAAAAACCTTGTTGATGAAGATATTTCTCCAACCGGTAGTACCAAGCCCTTGGAGCTTGTTTGAGACCATAGAGAGCCTTTTTCAATCGGCATACAAGATTTGGATCATTTCCAAGCATGAACCCATCTGGCTGTTCAATGTACACTTCTTCTTCCAAGTCTCCATTCAGAAAGGCTGATTTCACGTCCATTTGAAATACTTTGAAGTTTTGAAAACTTGAGAGAGCAAGGAACATTCGGATGGCCTCAAGTCTTGCAACAGGAGCAAAAGTTTCTTCAAAGTCTATTCCTTCTTGCTGCGCATACCCTTTACAAACAAGTCTGGCTTTGTTTCTAATTACTTCTCCATTTTCATTCAATTTATTTTTGAAGACCCATTTTGTTCCGATAACATTCTTATCCTTTAGTCTAGGAACCAGCTCCCAAGTGTTGTTCTTTTCGATTTGCTCAAGTTCTTCATCCATTGCTTTCACCCAACATTCATCTTTGCATGCTTCTTTCACATTTTGTGGTTCAGTAGAGGATAGTAATGCCAAATAGCTTGAGGCTTCTGCAACTGTTCTTCTTGTTTGTACACCTGCTTCTTTCTGCCCCACAATCTGAGATTCTGGATGATTCTTCTGAACATATCTGGATGGAGTTTTCTCTTCTATTCTTGTCTACTCCTCTGGTTCTTCTTGAGGTTCTTCTTGAGGTTCTTCTTCTTCATCATTCTGTCTTTGAGGGTAGCCTTCATCTTCTTCGATATCTTCCCGATGTACTTGCCTAGGAATGTATCCCTTCTCATCAACTACCACATCAATGCTGTCAACAATTCTGCCAAGTCTTTTATTGTAACACTTGTATGCTTTGCTATGTGGAGAGTAACCAAGAAGAATGCCTTCATCTGCTCTAGGTTCAAGTTTGCCAAGCTGCTCATCAGTATTCTTGATATAGCATTTGCTCCCAAAGATTTTGAAGTGCTTTACCGAAGGAGTTTTACCACTCCAGAGCTCATGAGGAGTTTGAGTGCTGTTCACCCGGACATTTGTCTTGTTGAGAATAATAACCGCAGCATGTGCAGCTTCACCCCAGAAAGTTGCGGGAGTTCCTGATTCATCAAGCATAGCATGAGCCATTTATTGGATTGTTCTGTTCATTCTTTCAACAACTCCATTTTGCTGAGGATTTCTAGCTGTAGAGAATTCTCTCCTTATGCCATGTTCATCACAGAAATCGAAAAATTCATTTGAAGTAAATTCCCCACCTCTGTCGGATCTGAGGCACTTAATTTTGTGACCTGATTCATTTTCAACCAAGGCTTTGAAGGATTTGAATTTTTCGAAAGCTTCATCTTTGTGCTTCATAAGTCCTAACCAGACAAACCTGGAGAAATCGTCAATAAATAATATCAAGTATTCCTCTCCTCTAGGTGTTCTTTTCCTGAATGGACCACATGTATCTGTATGTACTAGCTCAAGAGGCATGCTAGCTGATCCTTCCTTCTCTGGAAAGTTAGTCCTGGTTTGTTTTCCAAACTGACATGATCTGCATATGGTGTTGTCAGGAATTTTGATATCTGGAAGATCGCGAACTGCCTGATATTTGCATGCTTTCCTTATTTGTGAGAAGCTTAGATGTCCCAACCTTCGATGCCATAACCAGTGCTCTTCATCCTTGCTCAGATAGCATTGTTGTTGTCCTTCTTCAAATATGTACAGATTATTTGGAGTTCTTTTGCCTTTGAGTACTGTTTTACCTGTATCAAGATCACGAACAAGACATCCATTCGATCTGAAAATAACCTCGGTTCTTTGATCACACATCTGGCTGACACTTAGAAGATTATGCTTCAATCCATCAACATACAAAACATTTCCAGCCTTGACCTTTTCTTTTAAAGGAGCAATACCTTTTCCTTTTATAGTTGCAGGAGTATCATTTCCAAAAGAAACTTTCTTTCCCTTTTCTAAAGTAGAATAAGATTCAAGTTTTTCTTTATCACCTGTCATATGTTTCGAACATCCACTGTCAATGTACCATAGATTTTCCTGTCCTTCTGCATAAAATGCTATCCCACATCTTTCTGTTTGAGGTTCCTTTATTCTCCATGTTTTGGTGCTTGTGGCTTGTTCCTTTTTCCGCTCTTGTTCCTTTTTCTCCTGAAACCTGCTCCTGCATTCAGAGTCTTCATGACCAAAATTATTGCAAATAGAACATTCAACTTCATTTTCAAGAGCCGAAAAGTTGTTATAGGTCCTTTTTGTAATCCCTGTCATACTTCTTTGTTTTTGAGCTTCCCTAGTCATGATCGTTTTATATGCAACACATTGAGCTGCTTTGTGACCAAAGTTATGGCAAGAAAAGCATTGTCCATTGAAGAAGCTTCTGCGGTTATTGAATCTACCAGCCAACTGATTGTAATTTCTATTTTCATCTATTCTTGAACTAAACTGAGAAGATTTTACCTGTGGCTGGTTGTAGCTTTTGTTCACCCTTAAGATGGATTTCCCCTGATAGTTTCTGTTTGTAATTCGTCCCTGCTTTACCTGATTATCTTCATTGTTCTTCTGCTCATTTCTTCTTGCTGCATCAAGATAACTTTTTGAGGTGGATGCTTGAGAGGTTTCTCCATTATAGCCCAAACCTGTCTTGTTTAGAGGAGACCGCTGCACATTGATAATCTCATCCAAAGTTTCAGATCCTTTGACAAACTTAAGATTAATAGCTTTTGTTTTCTCAATTTCTTTTCTGAGACCAACAATTTCACCTTCTAGTTTTTCAAGATGTTTTTCCTTTTCATTAATTTGAAATTGTAGAGTATCAATGATCACATTCTTTTCTTCTATACATCTTTTGAGTCTAGTAATTTCATCATAGAGATTATCCACATCTACAGCATCCTCATAATCATCATCTTCAAATTCCATTAACAGCTTATATTTATTACCTTGTTCATCTTCATCATTGTTTGATAAGCCATCACTATCTTCATGGGTGTAGTAGCTTTTCTTATTTGCACTTTGTTTCTTGTTCCATCTAGCAGGTTCCTTTCCTTTATCCTTATAAGGACATTTTGCAGCATAATGACCTACTCTTCCACAAGCAAAGCATTTAAAAGGTAGCTTACCTCTGAACCTTCCAGAACCCCTTTGAAGATTTCTGACAAAGTTTGATTCTTCTTCTGGAACATGGCTTGCTTCATAGTAATCTTCTTTGCCTAATGCCTTAAAAGCAGCTTCCCTTCTGTCTGATGGACCTCCCTTTCTCATTTCATAAGCAGTTAGAATTCCATGTAGCTGAGACATAGTGAGAACACGGAGATTTTCCTTTTCTTCTATTGCAGATACTTTAGATTCAAACTTGGGGGATAATGATCTTAGAATCTTTTCAACTACTATAGCCTCTTTTATTTCTTCACCCAAATTTTTCATACAATTAACAATCTCATCCCGAAGAAAATAATTAGCCACACTTTCATCATTATACATCTTGAGAGTCTCATATTGAATCCTGAGAGTTTGAAGTTTAGCTCGTTTTACCTATTCATCTCCTTCATAGCTCGTGACCATTTTGTCCCATATCTCTTTTGTTGATTTGAAGTGCATTACCTTCATGAATTCTGTTTGGGATATACTTCCTAATAGAGTACTGACTGCTTTTGCATTTGTTTCATACTTCTTTTTCTCAGCTGGATCTGTAGGAGTAGCTGAAGGAAAAGCATAGCCTGTTTCTACAATGTCCCAAACTTCTGTACCAAGAGATTGAAGATATGCAGTAACTCTTACCTTCCAATAATTGAAGTTTGTCCCATCAAAAATCGGTGGCCTGATTGATGCTTCTCTCTCGTAGTTGCTCATGATGAACGATCTACCTTCAAGCGATCAAGCTTCTCTGAAGGACCTGCTCTGATACCAATTGTTGGAAATAATACTGAGAGGGGGGGTGAATCAGTATTATCTAGCAATTTAACAAATCTTCCTTATTTGATCTTTTGAATTATTCTTGCATATCAGTACCATAAAATAATGAGCATGAACAAAGAAAATAGACAGTCACACCAAAGAACACAAGATGTAAGGTGGAAACCCAATGTGGGAGAAAACCACCTGCTGCAATATGTCTCTATCTTCTTTCAATTTAGAAACTTCTTTTACAATGATTTTGTACTGGTGCAGTCCTTTACCAGTACGTAGGCTGCAACCTGCAGAGAGCTACAACTCTCTCTCTTTCTCGTTTTCCAGTCTACTCCTGGAAGGGAGCTACAACCCCCTACTTCTTTTCATAAAGCATCAGATGATCAACAAGTACATAACAGATATAGACCACTACAGATATCAGATCAGCAATAACAGAACTAACCCAGAACACCTTATCAACAGAGAAATTCAATCAACAGAACATCTTAAAACAGAGACGCAGTTTTTCCTTCTGTGGCCTGCGACCAGACGCAGTAAACCTTCTGCTACTCTGCGTCCACACGCAGATATCCTTCTGCTGCGCTGCGTGCCCACGCACTGTTCCTTTAACTGCTCTGCGTTCTGTTGCTTCAGGGACGCACCCAAAGATACTATCGCGCCGCGTCTTTTGCTACAGAGACGCACCTGAACACACTATCGCGCCGCGTCTTTTGCTTCAGAGACGCACCTGAACCTTGATCGCTCTGCGTCCCCACGCAGATCTACAGTCACTGCGCTGCGTCCCAGACGCACCTGAACTTCGTCTGCCCTGCGTCCCCACGCAGATCTCCAGACTCTGCACTGCGTCCCGGCGCGCTTTCCTTTCACTGAACCTGCGTCCCTTCAGATATAAATGATATGAAGACTTCAGGACTAACCCAAACAGTCAGATCTACAGATCTGATCATGCGCCATAGAGATCACAGTCCATTAGAAGATTCGCCCTCTTAGATCTGGACTAGATCTCACCAAATAAGATATTCAACCAAAGACAATACACAATCCAAATGAACTCCTTTGCTTTATATAGGCAAGCTCCTCCCCAAAACATGGAACAATACCACGAGCCGACACCATAGAAACACAAAACCGTCGGCTAGATACCACACAAGAAACCCCCACGTGCTTTTCTCTGCCTTGAAATGTGTGCACAGGGTGGACGCACCCCCTGAACGGCTGGTCGGCGTCCCTGGACGCGGGTTATGCATGGTATACCTGCGGGGACGCACTTTCTGAACAGATTGCCTGCGTCCTTCTTAATTTTTTTTCAATAAATAGAGAGCTGATCATCAACTTTTGCTGCTGACATGAAGAATAGTGATCTACCACCTGAATGGGTTGCCATCAAGGACAACACCTGAATCATAATGCCAACACGTTCATCATGGCCTACCGACCTCCAGAAATTACAAAACAATTGTTGGGACATCTGTGTATACTTCTACACTAGATGACAATTATCCATAGTGTGTTTTACTCCTATCTAACAGATTGCGCACCATAGTGTAGGAGCCGTGCTTGGTCCTGCTTGTGCCTCAGGTCTTAATGGCATCGGCACTCATCTTGCCAAGTAATTCGCAAACACTGGATAGTGGTCCTTGTCATGCACTTGGCCTTTGCATTTTATGCACCATCCTCCTCGCACGCCTCTAGCCGAGGTGTCCTGTCCTATTTCAGACTATGTATCTCCAAACACAGATTTTGCAGTTGTACGTGGATTTGTTGGACTCCCAAACCGAGGTCTTGTATAGGGGTCTCATGCAATATCATTTCCATCTCCAAAGCTTCGGCTTGGGTGGAAAGCTTTTGTTGTGATAGCGTCATCCTTAAATGCGGTGTTAGTGACACTACAAACCATGTGCGGTGTTATCCATATTTCATAGTCATGTTGGCCTCACGAATCATACTCTTCAGTCTTTGGTCTAGATCCTAGGGGGTCTCGCCCAGGAGCATCATGATCTCCTTAAACCCGATAATTGATTGTGTCTCTGACTTTGGCCTGCTAAATTCCCTGTTCAGCGCGGTCTGGATTTCTGCGATTCCTACGTTTGGATGGTCATTAGAATGCTTAATGTACCATGTTAATGTATAGTCCTACAATGTTCTTACCAGCGTAGCCTTCTTGATATTGTCATCCATGACTTCTTGTGCTTCCCATACTGCCCTTACCACAAACCAGAATTGGTCTAGATCTTCATTCCCTACTCCTCTGAGTACTGACAGTTTGATCGCACTTGCCATATTGGACTGTGGTGGTGGCGGATGTGGGGTGGGTGGAGATGGAGGTCAGGAGGGTGAGATGGGTGACGGCGTAGGTGGAGGTGGTAAGTGCGGAATTCGATGCCTTATCAGACTGACCATGCTTCTCGGAGAAACTTTCGCGAGCTCTTACTCGCTTTCTTGTGAGGATGAAATTAAGGGACTAGTTTCTAATTCTTCACTACCTCCACTTCTGTAGATCTTCCCACTTCGCATAGTCCCAAAGATTAATTTATTTGCATAACCCTCTTTTCACACAATAGCATCTTAATCCAAGTGTTCAAAGATTTAATATACTTACCTCAAATTCCTTTGAGGAAGCGTCGCTCCACCTCACTGTAGCTGACAGTCGTATCTACCACGAACTCAGTGGTAAATCCCCCTATAATTCGATCGAGCCAATGGTCCATAACTCACGCAATATTATCTCTTGATGCTTCTAGTCTGTGCACTAATTCTGGAGTCCATACGATTGGTTTGTCGAGCCTACACCTTCCCTGACTGTCTACTAGCTTCGCGATCCACTCGTATAGCTCAGAAGGAAAGGATGCAAACAAAATTTCTTAGATTACCGTATATAAGTAACGCTCCAACCATTGTTCCTTAGATATTCATAGATTCATGTTTTCCTGCGCCACAAACTTTTGAATCTTCTTGTCCAACCACCCTTCAATTTCTTTCTTTGTTGGATTCCAGTGACATGACATCAGACATCCCTTATGCAGATCTCAATCCCAGCAACAGAACCATTTGTTGGCTTGTATGGGCCTGACCCAGGTTCAGAGATGATTTAGCCAAACAAATCCCAGTACTACTGGCCCTTTCGGCAACAGTCCATGGAGCGCAGACTAAGGTCTCACCCGAAGTAGTATGGGAGGGTGCTAGAACCAGGTTTCTGCACCCTAGAGATGTCTGATGGTTTTTCGGTGGTCCGTGGTTGGACCCCACACGCACATCGCTACGCACATCTATCAGTCCCTCGCAGCCTGCGATGCTGCCTTCGTGCAGCCTTGCTCAAGGCGCAATCCATGTTATTACCCAAGTTCCTTACTAATAACCTGCTATTATCCGATTACTTAACTTATCTGTATGAGCCCAATTATACTTAACAATATTCAAACAAAATAGTATAAAGGCATAAAAAGTAATACAAAAGCAGATACACAGTATTTGGAATCAAACTTCTCTTTATTATTCTTCTTCTTGGGTTACAGACTCGTCTCCACCCTATGCACTCAGCTACAAGGGTCCATGCACTCAGCTGTAAAGCCTCTTCCTACTACTACGACCCAAGACACTTAGACCTTTCCTTTATGCTCCCTATCTTCTAGACTCCATTCCTTTTCTTCTATCTCTAATTATCTTTACAACTTAAAGCCTCGCTCTATTTATACAATCCCATGGTCTGTGGACCATGGGTAGGCCGACATTACATTACAAAACTTTAGGGCGGACAACCCTATTTCTCAACAAACATTTCGTGCTCCGCGCCTGCAATTCACGGAGTCTTACAACATTATTTGACCAAAACTTGGGCTTTGAGCCCCAAAACATGCTATGGGGGGATTCCATGCCCAACAAGAAACAGTAACAATGACAAGAGTTACATGCAGAACATTCCAAAGGTATCAGATTAAGATAGAGTTTCATTCCTTTCTTGTTGAGAGGGAGTGTTGAAAATAGCAACAAGAAATGTTAAAAATCGCATCAACAAAAATCCTAATTTAATTTTGTCCTTGAATTAAATTTGGAATTAAATTTTAATTCCACATCTCATGAGAACTTGTAATAGTTAATTAAGTTAATTTGACTTAGTTAGCTCAATTCATTCGAGTTGAGGGTCGAACTAGAGTCATGTAGAGTACCTCCTACAATTAGGATAACTAGTTGAGTTCATTTTGAGTTGTAACTATTTAATTCAGTCTAACTGAGTTAAAGTTAGTTAAAATAGTTTCAACTAATGGAGGAATTATTGGGAGGTTCAGTAGTGGGGTGTAACTTACTTTAGTAGGGTGTAACTTACTGTAGTGGGGTGTAACTTACTATAGTAGGGTGTAACCTACTGTAGTGGGGTGTAACCTATGGTAGTGGGGTGTGACCTGCAGTAGTGGGGTGTAACCTATAATAGCGGAGTGTAACCTGTAGTGATCAACCATTGAACTAAAGATTCACTCGTAATTAACTCATGCATGTCATATTAGAGAAATACCAAGTTGAGATTGGAGTTTATTGATAGCTTATTATCATTTGTAAAATCATCTAAATTAAATCGATGGTGCATGTAGTCAGAGGAGGCCTACGAGTATTTCATAATTCATAATTGAGGAATTTCCACATTAAATGGGCTATAATTCCCAAGGGAACATGGCAAGGAAGTACTAGATTGGAAGGCTAGGAATTTGGCTAAGTATTGACCAAAGGTAGTTAGTTAAGAAGAGGATAGAAAATACTTGTGCAGGTTGAGCAAATCATATTGTATTCATCCAAGGATTTCCAAGGAAGCAGTGAGACAAATAGAGATAGTGCTGAGGTTTCTCAGACTTCAGCAAAGCATTGTAATATTCTCATATTTTCTCATTAACACAATATATAGATAGCAGGGTTTTTTAGTTGTGGCTTTCCCTAGAAAATCATTATTTTATGTGTGATTGAATTCTTTGTCTTATATGCTTCATGATTTCATCGATCATTTATTGTTTCCACTCATGAGTAGAGTAGATTTAATTCAATTGTTTTAGCATATTATAATCTATTGTTTGAATCTACAAGAAATTTGTACATGGTATCAGAGCTAGATTCGTAGAAATTTCTTTATGTTTCTCAAACGATGTAAAAGAAGCATGATCATTGTTAAGATAATCAATTGAACAAGAAGTATCTCTATAAATTTTTGTTGCTTGTGACTCTTGGTCCTCTTCCTGAAGCTTAGCCATATCCTTCTTCTTCTCTTTTGTAGACGAAGTGGTAGATGAAGACTCAAGAAAACCACTCTTGTGATTTAACATATAAGCAATGTTAATCATCTAACAAAGGGTACACACATCATTCATCCCATGACCACAAACATATTGAGCCTTGGGGGAAGCTTCCATAGTTAAACATTCCCTAGTTTTCTCTTAAATGACATTCTACAACATCAGGTGCAACTTCCTCTTTTCATCCTCTACTTCTTCGAGAAATCATCTTAGCTCCGTGTTCTCCACTTGGAGCACAAAATTCATATCCTCTAGTTCTAGGAGTCTCCCATGCTATAAAATTTCACCCATGCTGCCATCTAGTCAGAACCTGCTTTGATACCACGTGATTTGAAAATAAAACTTCGATCTTTCGTTGATGCTTTGCAAGTTAGATAAATATGGGTCTTTAAGCATTCACTTAGATTGTAACTAATTCAAAGGTGAATAGTTAGTTTTCAATGAACTTAAAGATGAGATAGAATCACATGCAATATAACTTGGTAAATGTTATAGGCCATTTTTTCACATCTAGTCAATAAGGCTACAAAAATAGATTAATCAACATCCATGAACACCTTCTCATCATCCCTACACAAATCCCTAAGCATGACTATCTCATATCCCTAAGTTTTGGACCTTGACTACTTGATTCGAGTGCTTTTAAGGCCCAACGCACCTTGGTCCTTTAGGGACCTGCGTTCAATAATAGTTTGCTCATTTCCACACCTACTCTGACCTGAGTAAGTCATCCCTTTCTAGGGGTGTGTTGATTATAGAAATTCAGGAAAAATAAAAAGAATCCTGAAGCTTCCTCTTCTAGAACTTCCAGGATTTGTCAAACCATTTACGTTGGATAAGAACATTGAATCCTAGTTTCCCTACCTTAGAGATTTCTCCTCTTATCCTTTGAGCTCATCCTCCCACCAAGAGTGGATCTCAACCCTAGATTGGTAAATGGATAAGAATTCCTAAACTACCATCCTCTCCTTTAAAATCCACAAACTAGAAGCTGGATTTTGGGGACTAATCATACCCTTATGTTCATGCTTTTATCATAAGAGAGTTATCATTCGCATGCATTAGGGTGGCTTTGAGGTGTACATTGTGGCAAGGAAGGAAAAATCAACTTGGGATGATATCTACAAGATCAAGTTCCAATTTTGGTTGTAAACTCTCTCCCTTTCATATTAATACAAGGAGTATATTATTTTCCTATATGTCCTATGTTATGTTTACATTCATATATTTCAATGCTATGTTGATCAATTGAATAGAGTAATGGGGTAATCCTACATAGATTTCATAGATCTTTGGTTTTTTTTGTTTGTTTGTGTAGGTTCTGATTATAGCAATCAAAGCTACGGTTGGAGTTGATAATCCAAGAGGAGAGAAGAGCCTGTGATGGATCACAAGTAAGCATCTTTCTATTCTATAATTTTTTTAGGAAAACTTTATAGTCTTTGATTTATGTTGTTCTAGACTAGGCCACTAGGTCTAGGGAAGTTACCTCTGTCCACAATCATAGATTATATATAACAAATTTGTGGCCATACTTGGGGTTGATTCATTTCCTTAGTGGTTTACTTGAATTTTTCCCTTGTTATACCTATTGAACAGAACTTCAGTGTCTCACTCATCTTGAATTGACCCTAGGAAGACCTTTCAATGAGATGCATTTGATTTTTTGTGTCAGAAAATCCATTTTCCTTGATGATCGCACCCCCTAGTTTGCTGATAGAGTGTTGTAGAGCACCCTAAACTTCTTTTTAGTTGCATTGCAAAGCATTGGTAGCCTCTTTTCACCTACACTAACCCTTGTTTCATGCAAAAAATTGCATTTTCATTATTTTCTCTCTAATTAACTTGACTCTAGTTGGTCCTCCTTGTGTTCCTGAGTGTGTTTGGCTCTCTCGGATGTATTCATCTTGTTTGCTTTTGTTTTTAGTTCCTTTGATAATAATTTGTTTAGATTTTATTTTCTTCTTGTCATTAGGTCATTAGCAAACTGATTTATTGATCATTGGGCTGCTTAAAGGAATTAGTGTTTTAGTTATCATTCTAAAAAGTTATCTTTATCAATGATTAGGGGAATATCTTAGTTTTCATTTGAAAATTAAGTGGAATTGAAAAGAAAAATCTTATGTGTCATGCACTGTATCTATGTTTTTGTGAGTGAAAATTGTAGTTAGAAATAGTTGCATTAAGTGAATTTCTTAACAATATTGTTTGTTGCATCTTGTATGTTGCATATTCTTTATTCTCTCACCTCGCATATTTAGATTTTCATTGAAATGAAAAGTTTCATTTTATTATGCTACTTTGAATTTTAGGATATTCAGATGGAATTTGTGGTGAGCCTTGAAGACTAAAAATTAACTCAAGGTAAACTTTAAAAATTTTCGAATCAAACTAAGGAGAATTTGTAACATTAACGCAAACATCTATAGGTCTCGGCTAGAGGTGTTTCGGCATTTAAAAACATAGGAGGTGTCATTTTTTTCTAGCTTCACATTTCAAGGGTATTATCCCATTCCACGTATGTAAGTGTATCAGACCATTCTCCATGTACCTCGAGGTATATTAGATGGTGCTCCACGCATGAAAAGTATATGGGAATAATCTCATCATACAGTTACGAATTAGACAACACTAAAATGAATTTCACATCCATGTATTGTCGAGTATATTTTAGAATTCCACCATAGGTTTCTACCCTCGCCATAAGTAACTGAATCGGTCGCCTTGTACATCATGATATGCCAAACACAACATCTGGGGAGATTTCTTGCCCATACGTAAATCCTCGGTTCTCCAAGGTTGTATATTGCAGTTCATAGTTGCTTGGTAAACCATTATGCCTATTTTACCCTCTTTGATTTATGTTTTGTGTTAATTGTTAAAATTTATTAATCCAACATGGAAGAATAAAACCCTTTACCCCGTCATTCATGTAGAATGAAAATATGCCTCCTCTTCCAATAGAGGCAACTTTTGGCTGTCGTCAGAAGAATAAGAAAATGCATACCACCGAATCCAATAATTCAGAGCCTATTACTTCTGGTCCTACATCTAAGATAGATCCACTAGAATCATATTTTCTTATGAGTGCAAAGCTAAAGTTTACCTCTCCATTGGCTGGTGACTCTCGAACAGTTGAAACAGAAGCACCTGAAATTTCTTTACCTGAGGTTATTGAACCTGACTTTCCCGAGTCATAGACAAATCAACCTAAGGTACCTCAGCCATCTACACCTATCACTTCAATACCTTTTCATTCTCCTCCTTTGTCTTAGACACAACCCCAAACTATATATCTTGGACCTGACAGTGAACCCCTTCCACCTTGTCTTGTGAGTATTGAAGAGATTCCTCAAGAAGAGCCTCTAACCTCCTCTCCCATTCAAGAAGCAGCTCATTTTGTTCAATGCGATCCTTTTATGTCTCCTCATACTCCATTTCAAATTCCTTTGTCTAATTATTTTCCTTTCAGCTCACCTTTGAGTTTCCCTTGGCAATTGTATTTGGGATTAACCATGACTAATTTTTCTATGGTTTCCCAGGTTGTATATGTTACCATGGATGAGAAAACCCAAGTTGAAACTTCATCCATGCTTATAATGACACCATAGGAACATTTATATGGTGTCCTTTCTATCTTTCCTATTTACAAATCCTTGTTTGTACCTTCTCTGGTGCAGCATCCAGTCCATGGACCTCTCCCGTGAAACCTACATCTGGAATTCCATTTGGCACTTCATTAGTGAGTGCTACACAGTCTACTCCTCTCCCACCATCTACACGAACATTTCAATAGAAGGTTGGCCCTAATGTTAGTGGACATGGTTGTTTACAATAGCCCAATCCATCTCCTATTGGGAACCCTCCTCTAAATTCGACAAGGGGGGAACCTATTGTAGGTTCATTTCAATCTCCTCAAGTTAGTCTTCGACCTCAAATGAGTCCTCCCTATTTTGGAATGGCTACTAATGTTTGTAAACCTACATTTCCTATTCAACCTGGTTCAATTGTGGCTTCATCTTTAACCTCTCAACATGTTCCATCTACCCCTTACATTTTTGTTCAACAACCCATGTCTCAACCTGTTCAAACTCAAATGAATGTGAGCCAACCTTTATAGGTTGTACCTTTAATTCAACCCATTCCATCGGTATCTAGTGCATCTCAAGCCATATATACCGAGCCTCTTCCAGGTAACTTATAGTTACAATAGTTTGGGTAGGCCATTCCTCAAACTCAAATGGGTCAAAATGTGTATGGTATGCAATAGGCACAACCACAACCGAACCCACCTTATGTTGGGATGATGCAAAATCCCACAGGGAAACAATATCCATTGTATCAAGGTATTCATCAGATGCCTTACGATCACCAAGTCCAAACACATTTATTTCAACCTTTGCAAGGTCATCCTAGAGCTAGACAATAGGGTTATGTGTATAATGCCTATCAGAATCCTCCTTATCCATAGACATAGAGACCTTTTGCTCAGTCTATCCCATTTTATCAAGGATATCCTCCACCGGACCATAACAGGAAGTTTTCATTCGTAGCAAATCTCGAATTTTCAGATTTGACCAGGCTCACCAACAATCACATTTCTTATTCTCCTTGGTGGTTAGTTATTCCTACCAAGTTTCCTTCTGATACTCCTAAATTCAATGGAAATCCTAAAGAAGGCCCATCCACGCACATAAAGACTTATCATTTGTGGTGTTATTCAAACTCCCTTACTGATGATCCTATTCATTTGTTTCTTTTCCAGCATACACTCACTAGTATAGTAGCTAATTCGTACATAGAATTACCTTGAGCTTCATTTGATAACTTTGGTGCCTTTGACACTACATTCCTAAAAAATTTCCAGTTACCCATCAGATATGAGACTGGAACAGAACTCTTAATCAATTTCAAACAGAATAACGCCACTCACATCTCTGATCATATTCATGGGTGGTGACACCATCGTCATTTGGTTAAGACTTTCTAGTTGTTAAATGAATGGTTCATTAAGTTTATTTTTCCATCTATCACAGAAGACGTATCCAAAGGCAGAGTCGTAACTAAAGAGAAATAAATTTCTCTTCCCAATACTTGCATCTCATTTATACCTAATCTGGCATGTCGTACGATAAGATACCAAATTCTCCACGACCTACCAACACTGTTTCTCAAACTCCTGGTAAATTATCACATGTTGTTGATGGCGTGATTGGTTCTACAAGCCAGTAGTCGACTAGTAAACCATATGGTTCAACTCTTGCTATAACTGCTCAAATCCCTCCTTCCACTCTTGTGGCTTCTACTTATGAGATCAATTCCATTTATTCATATAAAGGAAAATATCCACAACTAGGAAGCAAGAAGAAAGGGAAAGGAAAGAAGAAGACAATGCTTTGCAGAATAAACAAAACAATCAGTGTCCTTAAGAGAATAGGGAACCTCATTACCCATGTCTGATCTATAATGAGGATCATTTCACTCGTGATTTTCCACACCGGGAAGAGGTGAATCAATTCCTTAAAATGATCTGTTGTGCCCACCGTGATGATAGACCCATTTCCAAATCAGGAGACCAATTTGGGTGCCCAAGACCGTACTTCCTCTAACTCGGTTTTGATGCTTTTCTATTATAAGCCTAAAACTGATATTTTGGTGGCTCTCAGGGGTAAGTACCATGGTAATGTGAATCCTTCAAATGGTTAGGCCACTAATCAACCTACCAGTTCATCGGCATCTCCCTTGGATTCTACTCCAAATGTTGTTCCTACTGAATTAATGATTAAATCTCCCAAAGGTGTTATCCATAAATCAACATTGACCCCTTGCACAAGAGCTACTCAAAATTATAGCATAGTTGAGAGCCAGCCTCAGGCTCCATCAGCTATGTCTACTCTTAAGATGTTGAAAAATTGTCCCGCCCAAAAGAAGTTTTTTCTCTCGGCAATTGGATGTATTGATCCTTCATATTCCAACCTAGTAGTATTTTTCCATGAGAATGATACACCTTGACTTCCATCTCAATTAACCTTTATGACCCAGGTTTTTTTTCATGGTAAGAATATTCATCATTCCATTACGGATGAAGGAGCCTCAACTTGTATTATCTTCATGTCTTACTGGAAGGCTATTTGTTCTCCCCAATTAAGCGATTCACCAACCACTTTGAAAGCTTTTGATGGAAGAACTTATAAACCATGTGCGATTTTGAATTCTCTACAAGTAGAATTAGGTGGAAATATTGTATCAGTAGAAGTCAAAGTTATCAACGAACCTCTAGATTATATTCTTCTAATGGGTCATGTGTGGGTCTATTCCATGGTTGCGGTTGTTTCTACATATTTTTAAATGATCTCCTTTCCTCATAAATGTGATATCATAGACATCGATCAACTCACTTTCTTTTTCACTGATTCTTTAGTTACTAGAAGTGTCCCTCTTATGGAGGAAACGCCTCACCCATATCACCATGTTGGAGTTGGACTACTTAAGGATTCCTCTCTCATGGGAACCTTTTTGCTTCCTCCTTCCTCATTGCCTGACAAATCTACTTTGGTTTTAGTTGACGGTGTTGGATAATCCAACATGTCAGGGGATCTCCCCAGTAAGAAGTTCCAACTAGAACTCAGACCGTTTGGAGTAGGAGTCCTAGCAATGGTTAGTAAAGCTATGCCTTGACTATGATAGTGTGCAGAGGTAAGAGTGGTATCTTTGTCAGAAGCAAGTGTGTAACCTTGCAGCGAGTCAAGTGAGATGCATGGGGAGGTTCTAACACACAAAGGGGAAAAGGAAATGTATCCCTTAGAAGCATGTAATAGTATGGAGCCTGAAAGGAACACATGAGCTGAATGACATCACAAGTTGGAATGTAGAATAATAGACAATCCAAAGTGATGGGTTAAACCAACAAGATGACTTCAACAAGATTCATACAATCGTATACAAAATAGTTCATACACAAATGCATAAGTTAAAAAACATACATTTCTAAAGTAACTATACTAGTCTAACATAAATAACAACATATGCATGAAGATGTGATGGCTATGTTATATTATATAAAGTGAAAGTTCCATCCATACATACAATCATGACAGCCACTAACCCAATAAAGGAACATTACAGTCAACACTGCGTACTCCTCTAAAGGGATGTACTCACTTGCACTATGGAGAAGTCAAGCCTCGTCACAATAGTCTCCAAACCCTCCCTAAGAAATTCCTAGCAAAATCTTGGCTCCCCAAAAGCCCTTTCTATGAGTTATGAGGTTATATATATAGCCAAGGGTGGGGTGAACCTTGAAATTCCCCTTTGACTCTTGGACTACCCTCATGACTCTTCAACTTCATTACATATAAATATTTACATTACCTATGATTGTTTGCATTCCACTAATGACACTTGGAATTTTACTTCATATCATGTTTGAAATAATACATTCTCCACCTATACCCATGTGGAAAAAAATAGGCCCGAGTCAGCCAGATAAGACAACACTAAGACTCAAATGGTTATGGAAAGACTAACTCATCAACATCCTCTTTGTGATCTTCGGTGACGAACTGATGGCAAGCTTAGCAGTGTGCAATGGTGTCTCCGTACTGTTTAATGATGTCTTTATGGAAACGAACTCTTACCTCCATCGCTTCCGAGTATACTGGTCTGGAACCTCTATCCAACTCATCTTGTAACATGCGAAGCTTAGTCCCAAGCACGACCAAACTATGAAATATCTCTACATGTTCTTTGTGCTTATCTACAAATCTTTTTTGGTGGCCATGTCCATAACCTGATCAAAGTACACATTGAGCTCCTATTGGACTTGGTTCTTCTCTTTGGCTTCGGTGAGTGTCCCAATTTACGGGGAGCCATAATTTCTTACCATGACATCCAAAATCCTGAACAACTGTGTGTACGAAGCCTCAACATTGGTGATGAGCAGCAGGAGTTCCTCGTAGTTCCGAATCAGACTCTGAATGCGTTCTTTTTCCAACTCTATCTGTGGCTTCATCATCTTTGGAAATTGAAGCGGGGCTCCCTTGAACCTCATTGTCCATGTCTATACATGATCAACAATGGCATGTATATATGTGAGTGTTCACGCTATCTTGGTGCAGTGCTACTGATCACCATGTAGATGGACAATTGCCTTGTGCAAGGTGATGAACCTGTCATATAGTCTTTGCATGATTGTCTCAAGAGATGACACTTCAACAAGTATCGCTTTCTACATCTCTTCTTAGGTGGATCATGTTGATTTTTCCTCTCTCTCCCTGGTTGCTTGCAATTCCTTAGCCATGCACTCATTTTCTTCTATCAAGAACTTCACGCTCGAGCTCATTGTTGGCCAAATAAATCGATCTTGCAGACAAGGTCGATCTCCCTAGTATCAGAAGATATTCTAGCAACAAACGAACAAACAAACCTATCTTTCTATAGACATATGTGATTTATAAGTAAATACTACAAAGGTGTTAAGATCCTACCTTAGATCCAATGCTTGTTCGTAGTAGTCATCCCCTGGTTGTTTGAAAGAGTTACCTTTGAGGACCTGAAATCACAAACAAGCAAACATTAAATAGCACCTGCATAGCAAATATCATAAATCATGTCTATTATGGTGATCAAGGAATCCATAAAATAAACCATGAATCAACAGCTTATTGAGAAAAACAAATTTATTTGTATTAACTTTGAAGTAGAAGAACCTTACAACCTTTTCAGCCTTAATGTTGAACAAGCTCTTCCTGGGGTTCGAAACAGGAATTTCCTTTACTTTGACAAGTCTTGCACTCTTCCAAATGAGATCTTAGAGGTATGTAATCTTTCCTCATAAAAAATCAACTAAAGAAGACTAAGTTCCAACAGCATTTCACCTCAAAAATATTCAACTCCTAACCTTTAAGTAACCAGCTCAATGCTTCATTTTATATTGTAGAGGAGGATGTTATAGGTCCACCTATGAAGGGATAGAATCCTCCTTCAAAGGGATAAGCTCCTCACATCAAGGGTTTAGCTCCTTAAGGTATGGGATACATGAACCTTAAAAGAGTGAACTTGCCACCTCAAGATTATTTCTAGAAACTTCTAGAAATGACTGAAAGTGAGTTTTTCAGAGTATACTCGCGCCTTTTTAACTTTTACAGGGGTCCGCACCTTTAACACAGAGATAGTGCGGTCAGGTGCGTAGGAGACATGACCATTAGGTGTTGGACCGTAGGTAAGACAAAGAGAAAGTGTGGAACTAGAGTTTTAAAGACTTTTGAGGGCTTTTCTCTTATTTTCAAGGCTTGATATGAGGAACTGATGCTTTAGACTTACAGAGGAGGAAAGTATGATTGGTAACGAACTCACACAGATAACAAAATGTCAAAGTGAAAATTTTTAGTGCAACACTCATGCCTTTGGCATAACCCTTCGTAGGATTAGCCAAGGAATCTAGATGTCTTCGCACATCTGACACAATCACCCATTCTTAAAAATGGACAGGTGATGCATGCTCATCCAGGATGTGCACTCTACGTTCCTATACAACTATGTGATATGACTCATCAAAGGCTATGTTGTACACATCTGTTCCCAGATCATCCTCAAGGAAAATGGTATCCCCTTGTTAACTTGGGACTTGCTCTACTACTGGATCTAGTGAAGCCTGTGAGGTGACCTCGGTTGCCTTTGGCATGAGGTTAGTGTCCTGATCCTATTATAGCGGGTCCATCTCCACATCCATTGGTTCATCCTGTTGAACAAGTTCCTATTCTTACAGCTGGTCACCCTATTCATCATCTGCTCCTAGTGTATTTGAGTCTTCAACCTGTATCGGCACAGTTTGTGATGTTTGAGCACCTTGCACTTCCTCCTGTTCCTATTCTTGATCCTGCTCTTGTTCCTAATACGCTTCCTTCTATCTTCTGTGTAGCTCTTGTTCTTCTTTGAGCTTCTTCTCTACTTCCTACAACTTCCTCTCTGTCTCTTCTAGACTTTGCTTATCTCTTCTTTTCTGCGCTCCTCTCTTGTCGTGTTGTTGCCTCTTTGCTTCTATCTCCAAATCTACTCTCTCAACAAGTGGATATTCCTTAAACTTGTAGCTTTGCTCTACCTCTGCACTTTCAAAAATCTTCCTCATGCCTTTGTCTTATGGAAGTTTACTGCTTACCACTGTTGTTGTTGTTTCTCCCTGTGGTGTTGCTACCTTGAGTGCTACTAATCACTCTAATTCCATGTTGACCGGTTCATTTAGCCTATAGGAGTTATAAAAATATCTACAAGGCTCTTCCTCTAGCCAATGACACGGCCTGTGGATTCAAGGATAGTACAACCTCGTAAAGTGGTGCCTGCATAAGCCATGCATATCGTACAGATTGAAACTCTTGGTGTTGAACTTAAAATTCTTGAACCTCGAGATCGACATCTACTTCTTTCAAACTCAGGATTGTGTACAACCCAATTTGTAAAGGAAGCATAGGCCATGGTGCCTTCCTCTTCCTATGCAATCCACCTAATAACCCTGTCAAGATGTGCTATGCAACCTCCTGCATGACCATCTTGTCCGTGGAAAACTTCGGCAACAAATGTGGAGACTTCTTTGCATTGTACATTCTGATTAAGGTGTCATCAGGTGATCCAGGTCCGGGTGTGACAAAGGACCCTTCCAAGAACTTTTACTTTCATGATGCGTTAAATTGCATTTTTAAAAGAAAATAAAGGAATACATATGCATGATGTAAAGAAGAGGAGCATGACAATCATCAGCAACATAAAAACATAATCCATTGATAATGGAATTCATCCAGGAGGGACTACGTCTCCAGGCCCCGTCGCAAGATGGTGTAGTCCGATGCATTAAGTGTTGTCAATAGTGATGATGTACATAGAGATGGTGTCGCTATCATACAGGGAAAATTCCATCACGAAGGAGTGGCTCCAAGAGATGTTCCACTACAAGAACTCTCAGTCAAAAGACTCCTATCAGTATGACATAAAAACTCATGCATGATGAGCATCCCACCAATATGGCATAAAAGGGACCTCAATGCAACATACATGATGACAATATGAGTATCCCATCAACATAAAACAAAGGGATCTCAAAACATAACATGACGAATCATGACAACAAGTACATCACATAGACAATTCCACATCACATCAAGCAGGAATCATGAAAACAAGTAATAAAAAAGATCCCACATCAAACATAAAACATGGATCTGTGCAGCACAATGCATGGCAAAATAAGTACATGTACACACTCCATATACCTCACTTTTAGGGTCCATCTGAAGAATCAGATGCCAAACTGTTAAAGATGTTCGTGCCATCGATCTCATGGCATTGAATCCCATGGAAATGATTGCTTTCTCATGAATGCTAACACTTGCACTCCACTTAGAAAAGTGGCCAAAAAATAGAATGAGCAAATGAAAAATTTGAATGCACCATTAGATTTGTGACATTGAATAGTGAAAAATTGACTGTCCAATTTTTGAATTTTGAGAAATTGAAAATCTGGGGCTCAAGGAATCTTTTAGATTCCCCTAGATTCCTCAAAGATTCCCTCCTCTGGGTCCTCTACAAATCTGCTACTCATATCAAAATTCTGATTGTGCCATCAAGTTCCTTGTCAAATTCTAAGCAAAATGAGTATGAAGTTGGCTGCATTTTGACTCTGGAAAATTTCAGCCTCCAAGAAATCTGGAAGATTCCTCAAAGATTCTCCTCCATTGGGAATCTAAAAATCTTCTGCTCAAAAGGTGAATCCAGCCCCGCCATAGCATTCCATATGAAAATCTAAGAAATCTGACTATAAACTTGGTTATATTCTGAAAAAATAATTTTTACCTCCCTGGAGAATCTTTGGGCATCAAAGAATATTTTTCCTCCTTTGTCTCGAAATCTATGCCCGCTCCTGGTTCCTCTATCTTCCCTCATGCACTGAGAAAACTAGGTTCTTATAAAAGAAATCAGGCAGATTACCCAATGAAACGGTTTGGTACAGTCGTAAATAGGGAAAAATGGTTGAGAAGGGGTCGGGAGATCAAATCCCGCCCCTCCTTTTTTTAAACATATTATAGTTTGGATTTAATGGAAGGAACCTTAGTGGGGGGTTGAATCCGCATTGGGTGGCTTGCCCCCATACCTCCGTAACCATGGCATGTTTTAATGTTTTAATGGTATGGAGGGTTGTTGTAATTAGTGTACGTTGTTATGACGTATTACATGGTGCGTTGTATGAGGTTGCCGCATGGTGGTGGGCCAGCTCACATGGCCGGCGCGGGCTCGGTACTCACTAGCCTTCCCTTAATACATTTGGTATATGAGCTTTCATAAGCCCTCTTTTTCCTGTGTATGTCTCTGGAGCCACCTGGATCAATCCTCCCTGGTGAGGACCTTTTGGTCCTCCAAAAGCAGAGGACCATGCTGAAAGGCCTCACTTCCATCTCCTTCACCTTTGTTCTTCGAAGCCTTAAGCGATGAGCCAGCACCTGCAACCTCTACAACCTGTAGTACATTGTTTTTCAAATTACAGACTTGACTTTCATGACCAACTAATGACCCAAGCATCCCACACTTGCCACGAGTTTATAACACATACTCGATGGTCAAGTTTACATCAAGATGGACACAATACCCCAACTATGATGGACAACACATCATGTACAAGTGATGGACAACACATCATCACTGCAACTCATGTTTTACAATAAGAAGGCCAAACACTATTGTCTTGACAAGTGACGGCATGGAAAATTTTAGGGGCAAATTTTCGCCCTTGGGCTAATTTAAGGGGTTTTATATTTTTATTGGGCGAATATTTTGTATCATAGTACATTGTTACAAATCGCCTCAAACTTATTTTATAAAAAAATTAGGTATGGAGGTTAGCCCACCTTATTTCAAGGGAGAGGGTAAAAAAAGTAAATTTAGCCCTTGAAATTAGGAGTATCAATCTTCCATTCACCCTCATTTTCAAGAAAATGTATTTATGATAGTTATAAAAAAAATATAAATACAATGGAGTTATGGTAAATAAATAAAAGCTCTTTTTATACTTACTCCAAAGGTATGGTAAATAAATAAAAATACAAATAAACTAGAGGTATTGTAAATAAATAAAATCTCTTTTTATATTTAGTCCATAACCCTCTTTCTATTTAAGAAGGCTCAAAAACGAGGTTTCATTTAAGTGAATCCATACCATATTTATAAAAGAGGGGGCCAAATACCATATTTATAAAAGAGGTATGGTAAATAAACAAAACATTTTTTATATTTACTCCATAAGCCACCTTATATTTACGAACACTAAAAAAATGTGTTATATTTAGGTGAAGCCTATGGGCCAAATTATTATTAATACCATGCAAAAAAATATTATTAACTCTAATATTAGTATTAATAAAAATAAAGATGGCACATGGTATTCACATGGAATGCGGCCTATTTAAAGGGGGCAATTAAACTAGCATAGATCCATCTTTACTCTGGATCAAATATCGTGATATGAAAACTAACATAGAGTGAAAAAATATTTGATCCCTCTCGGGGCTTGGTAGATCAAGAGTAAAAATGGATCTTGTAATTTAATGTCACTTAAACATTTTAACTTGGTTAAAAAGAAAAAGAAAATCAATTATTAATTTTTATAAATTACTAATAGTAGTTTTTAAGCTCCAGGTTTATGATAACCCATGGTATTGACCCATGGTAATACCATGGTATTCATGTGAGCATAGACTATCTAAAGGGGAAATTCTATCAGCTTAGATCCATCTTAATTCCGGGTCTACCAAGTGTTGGGAGGGATAAATAGATTTCATCCCTCTGAGAGTGGTAGATGTGGAGTTAAGATGGATATAGGTTGGTTTTTATGATAATGAAGATATTAAATAGACTTAGGAAATTATATTGTAAAAAAAAATCTTAAGGTGAATGGTTAAAGCTACAATTAGTCACCTCACAAAATTTAGTAAAAAATACCGATATCTCCATTAATATTGGTTTTTCTGATTTAACAAAAAAAAATTCAAAACAATGAAATCTTAACTCTTTCCACATCACCCTCAGAAGAGAGATAGTCGCTGCCTAGATTTCCCACCATTTTTCAAACATTCTCAATATGATATCTTCATGAAAAAGTTAAGGCACTGATCTTGGATTAGTTGTTTGAAAAATATGTTGGTTTGTACAACCTTTCATCTTCTCTGCTATTCTTAGTTTGTCGTAATGATTTGTGGGGGTTGGGTCACTACACCATATTGTCCTAAAAGGCAGAGATTGTGCACCAAAAAGGAAATTAATCCACATGTTACAATGTTGTTAAAAATGGTATGAAGGTAGTGAATTATGCTAATAAGAAATTTAGATTGGGAGAGACGTAATTAAATTTTATTATTTAATTGAAGATTTCCAATTAAAATAATAATAAATCTACATTTATATATTTATATATTGATTGGAAGGCTTCTAACAACGGTCACTTCTTTCCATTAGATCCCCTTCAGGCCTTTGGGATACCTACTGCTTCATTATATTATATAGTTGGGCTTGCTACTTGTTGGCGTGTTGGGGTAAACAAACTTGATGTGTTTTTTTTTTTATCTCGCAGTGGAGTCTATGGAATAAGAAAGAAATTTGATAGCTTGGAAAAAGTGGTAGCTTGACAAAAGTGGTAGAGAAAACATTAATCTCTCCTACCATGACAAACATCGCCACTAAAACTTGCAACACTGCTTGTAGGAAGTAAAAATTATGTTTCTTTTTTCCAAACATGTATGTTAGTGTATTATAGTTTAATGAATATGTTTTATTATTATCATATATGGTTTCATACTTTAACAAAACATTCGCCAAGACTTCACAATGTTTTATTATTCAGTGAAAGATTTTCTAAGATATTACAAGATTTTATAATTCAGTAAAAGATTCGCCATGACTTTACAAGATAATATAATCTGGTGAGAGATTCGCTATATATATATATATATATATATATGTATTATATTAGTGATAAAATGGCCTCCCATTTTTCCTATGTATCATGGGGATTCGCCCATTTATTATACATATAAATTTAGGGTGGTTCTTAAAATTTTCCCTAAGTGACGAAAACACAACATCACTTTCACAGTTTATCATGCAACTCAAAATAAGACCAGACATCATTGTTGCTTAACAAGTGATGGAAAACACATCATCATTTTTACATTTTAAAATGCAACAAATGATTTACAAAAGCACAACCATGCAATGCTAACATATATAGGAACCATTTCTCACTTATCAAAGTGAATGGGTCACCTCCTTTTGGCGCATTCGATGGTCAAACAACCGTTTCATCTCGTTCATGTATCGACACTTTATCTTTAAGGTGCTGCTCTGGATGGAGCCTCCAACAGGTGGCTCTTTGATGGCCACTTCTGTCCCAATGGCTGCAATAGTTTTTCTTCCTCCAGATCTGCTTAACATGTTTCTTTCCCTGCTGTCGAGAGGGTCTTTCATACCTCATCCTTTTTTGTGCTTCCATTCTTTTCCAACACTTATAAAATGTATAGTTATGTAATCCACAAAAGGTGCATGTTTTTCGATGCCATGTTCTTCTTTCATCATTAACAACATGATCATAATCGAAATGAACATTTGAATGTCGAGAGTGGTTATACCTTTCCTTGTTGTCTCTGGTGTAAGTATGGTGATGAGAGCTTGCCTCAGCTCTTTCCCTGCAATGGAAACTGCCATGGGATGATGGGGATGTTTTCCCATCATTCTCTTTCCTCGATGATTTCGATGATATCTCGGAAAAATCTGACACCTTTGAGCATTCTCCTTTGGTGTATCTTAGGCCTTCAAATTGAGGTCTGTGCACAACCTCTAATGATTGATTTATGCCTTGGTTATTAACACCAAGTTCTTTCTCCTCCTTGTGCCTCGTCTCGGTAAGGAGCCTCATGTTTGTCCCTGTAATTGGGATCTCCAAATCTCCCACAGAAATCATACTATGTGAAGGTGAAACCGAAAGGAAATCAACATCTTTTACCTCCTCTGTTGATTTGGAAAGAACTGATGAGGGCTTCTCATCATCTGTTTTTGGTGGTTCATTGGCTATCTCGGCACATTCCCCAACTTCTTTCCTGACATACCCAAGTCCTGTTCGATGGGGTAATTCCTCTACTTTGATGGGATTGACAATGCCTTGGCCATTAATGCCCAAGCCTTTTCCTTCATACCCCATTCTCTTCAACAGTTTGGAGCCAATTCCTATGGTATGATTTTCAAAAACAGCGAAATCATCATCAGGACACATACATGAATTCGGAGAATTACATTTTACCTCACATGGGTCCGTTGCAGCTTTTCCAAGGCCTCATCCTTAGCTTGTAGTTGTCGTAGCAAACTCTGCTTTTCCTCCTTCTCTTCATGTAGAAGCATCTTTAGTTCGACGTTCTCTGTTTGAAGACTCTACTTACTATGCTTCAGTTCTTCCAGGGCCTCTTCTCTGCCTTGCAACTCAAGCTGCAATTGCTCCTTTTCTTCTATTTCTTTTTGTAGATTTTCATATAATATTTCCACCCTTTTGGAAATTTTGAGCATGGTCTCGTACATCACTTTTTCATCTTCTTTCACTGCATGTTCCATTGTTCACGCTTGCAATTCACATCTAAACAAAGATGGCTCTGATACCACTTGATCCAGGTCTGGCTGTGACAAAGGACCCTTCCAAGACCTTCTACTTTCAAGATGTGTTAAATTGGATTTTTAAAATAACATAAAGGAATAAATATGCATGTTGTAAAGAAGAGGAGCATGACAATCATCAGAAACATAAAAACATAATCCGTTGATAACGGAGTTCGTCTAGGAGGGACTATGTCTCCAAGCCATGGTCTCAAGATGGTGTAGGCCATTGCATTAAGTGTTGTCAATAGTGATGATGTGTTACGAGAATAAGTACCCTAGGGCTTTGGGTTAGAACCCCAACAAAGCAGAAGCAGACTACAACAAGAAATACTCATACAAATCAGGCAAAATGCTTATATAAACAAACTATGCAAGAGCGACCATACCCGGACCTCCTTCGTTTGAGTAGGTCCCGCAGGGTTCAGACCCTCTGCAACTCCCGATGTTCTTCAGACCTGAAAATCATTCAATTCGAACATACATAACAGTATAGAGGTAAAGCATATTCACGAAATTTAACTTTATATCATATAAACTAATGATTAGTTATACATCAAAATAACATTCATAAGTGAATTACAACAAGATTTGATGCATAAACAAAGTTATTTTTGGAAACAAGACAACATTTCTTTTATTGCAGTAAGCTATAAATAACATGGAGAGAATTCACCTGAGTCTTCTTCTTCCAGCTCCAAGCAGAACCATCCTCTGGATTTTTCCTATCCAAGCCTTCAACAATCTTTTTCCATAACCAACACCATGATATCTCAAGCAAGAAGGAGAATATCTATAATCAAGGAAACAAGGGTGTTGGGTAGTGGAGGACCCATGTAACGGTTTTGGGGTTTAAAGCCCACAATTTTGGATAAAAGTATGGTAAAGACTCTGCAAAGTGCGCGAAGCGCGAATTGTAACGAGTCAAGTCAAAGGGTTGTTTTCCAGAGAATAATGTAAAATAATAGGAAGTGAGTCGGCCTGCCCATGGTCCACGGTTCATGAGAATGTATAAATAGAGCAAGGCTCTATGGCTAGAGGTCAGTTTTTTGGTTTTGATCTTGATGTTATGGGTTTGTGAAGGAAATATTCTTTGCATCGGTAAGTCCGAGTCAAGGGTGTTGGTAGATAGATAGAGGCTCTACAACTGTGTGCGTAGAGGCCTGGTAGAGTCCACAGCTATGTGTGTGGACCCCCGCAGCTGAGTGCGCAGGGCGGATCTAGTTGTACTAACGGAAGATATTAATAAAGATAAGTTGTTTTTGAAATATCGCGGATCTAGTGTATTTTGGTTTATGCATATGTTATATGGGTTTATGTCTTTAAAAGAATTATGATTGTGCACACTGGGTTTCATTGTTAAATTTTTGCTTAAAGACTTTTCATTAATAAGAAAGTGCACCTGCACGAATCTATGCGAAAGCTCGATCACAGTAAAGAGTGGTGTGAGGCCGCAGAACGATTTGTGACCCCTCCAGACCACAACAAGACATCCCAAGGGTGCGAAAACCTGGTTCCAGCACCCTCCCCTGCTACCTCGGGTGAGACCTCAGTCCGCACTATGCGAACTGTTGCCTAAAGGGCTGGTAGCATCGAGATTTGTTTGGCTAATAACTCTTCTGAACTTGGGTCAAGGCTCAATAAGCCAACAAATGGTTCCATTGCCGGGACCAGGATTTTCCTAAGGGATATCTGATGTCGGAACAATGGAACCCTATGAAGGAAGAACTTGAATATTGGTTGGATCAGAAGCTTCACAAATTCGTGGTACAAGAAAAGAGAAACCCGTGGATATCTGAGGAAATGTGGCTGGACCGCTACATATACACAGAGATCCACGAGATCTTCTTCACATCCTTCTCGACAGAGCTATATGAGTGGATCGCGAGGCTAGCTGAGAATCAAGGAAGGTGCCAACTGGATCAGCCCATCATATGAACTCCAAAGTTGGTGTGTAGGCTAGAAGCATCTAAAGATAAAATCGCACGGGCAGTAGATCACTGGTTGGATTGAATAATAGGTGGGTTTATCACTGAATTCGTGATTGACACAACTGTGAGTTATAGCGAAGCAGAAAGGTGATTTCTCCAAGGACCGCGGGGTAAGTACATCAAATCATTGAATACTTGGATTGAAATGTTGTTATGTGAAAAATGGTTTATGCGCATCCATTGATGTCTGGGGTAATGAGGAGCGGAAGAGGCTACCAAGGGACCAAAGGATTAGAAAACAATCCTCTGATTTCACTCTCGCGAGAAAGCGAGGAGGAGCTCGCAGGGTTCTCTCCTAGAAACGCAATCCAATTGATAAAGCAGCGCATTCCACTAATACCACTGCCTTCCATGCCATCACCTACTTCACTTACATCCAACCCATCTTCACCTACCCCACCACCGCCACCACCGAGGGTTGGGATGGCAAGTGCGATCAAGTTGTCGATACTTAGAGGTGTAGGAAATGAGGAACCAGATTAGTTCTAGTTCGTGGTAAAGGCTGTATGGGAAGCCCAAGGCATAACAGATGAGAACATCAAAAAGGCTTCTCTGGTTAGCATGCTGCAGGACTGCATGTTGAAGTGGTATATAAAGTATTCGAGCGATCACTCGAATGCAGGAATAGCGGTGATCTAGGATGCATTGAACAAAGAATTTAGCTGGCATAAATAAAAAACACAGTCGATCATCGGGTTCAAGGAAATCATGATGCTACCTGGTGAAACCCCATGGGATCTAGATCAAAGATAGAAGAGTACAATCTGTGAGATAAATATTTCATAAAGACATTATTCAATCACAGCATATATCGCAATCATTATTAAACATAAGTAAACATATAACCACAAGAATTCTTCAACAATGTTATTGTTTTATCTTTAATATGGTGTTACAGGCTCAAGGCTACCCTGCGCACTCAGTTGTGGGGGTCCACGCACTCAACTATGGACGCTACATAGGCCTCTGCGCACTCAACTACAGAGCCTTTCCCTCCTCTATGACTCACCTCTCTATGTTATATTCTATTGACCCATTACATCCATTATCATCAGATCGTTTGCCTTAGACTCTCTAAGACACACCTATTTATACAATCCCATGGTCTGCGGACCATGGGTGGATCTCAAAACTGACTCAAATTTACATGAACAAGGGGCTAAAACCCCTTTTACTCCTAATTACCTACGCGCTCTACATCCACAAATCACGGAGACTTTACATCTTTTTACAAAAATTACATCAAAACTTTGGTTTTTAACTCCAAAACTGACCCATTTGACCCCATTCCAACAAGAAAAGATCAATAAACTCAAAAGAGGCACATCCTAAGAACAATTTCCTTAAAAAACAATACAAAGTGTTGAAGTAGTAATTTCATTATAGCCATCTATTAAAAAATTCGTTGAGGGTGAAGAAGACTGTTAGATTTGTACAACCAAAAATGTAAACAAGTCACCCTTCCAATCAACCTAAGAGTAGTACATGGACAAAGGATAAAGAGAAAGTGTTGAAACAATTAACCAAATAAAAGGTAATTCCACAAAGTTGAAAATTCAATGTAAAAAATTACATGTGGAAGTTAGTTATAATTATGGTTGGGAAAGTAGTTTCTCTTTGATTGCTCTATAAGCACAAGGATGTGTACATGTAAGGGGTTGACAAATATTTATATGAAACTTTTATTTTTCTTAATTAAGCTATCACATGTTGAATTTATGAGTATTATCATGACATGTGAAATATGATTTTCTTATAAATTGAGACACTTGGCTTACCTGGATGAACATAACATTGCTATTTTCGAAGCCGAAAGGATCAATGGTTGGTTAGTGAAACGACCTATTGCTACCAACAACCTTTAGACCACCCTTTCAATTACTGAATCACACTTTACCTTTATATTTGAAGGAAGGTCTTGTGAAGTAATTGATGTATTGGAAGGTATAATTGAAATTTGTTACAAATCATACAAATTTTATTGTGATGTTTTTCTACAATTCAATTCCATTTTCACATTTGTAAACAATGTTTTGATGATGAATTTGGAAAGGTGTTATTTAAAAAAAAATAAATCCTCAAAAACAATATTTAATACATGTTATCCTATTCATGTGTTTTTGTTAAATTAACCCTACGTTATATACTTAGAAACTTGTTTTCTTTATTTAGTTTTATTCCTTTGCCTTTTAAATTTACATTTAAACTTCTTCCATCAATCATATATTGCCTTATGCATTTGTGAAGATTATCATGATTTATTTCCTTATTCATTTATGAAGATTATCATGATTAGGTAGTCTCTTGATAATTATTTTTATGTGGAATGATCGTATGTGAATTGAATTAGTAAAACTAAGAAAAATGTTCCTTCATTCAAGTTATTGATAAACCTAGTATAAGTTTCTAAGTTTATACATTGATTTGTTTTGCCAAAATTTGTATCTACCTCTTTTTATGGATTTTGCTTATATTTATAATTAATATATCATTGTAGAAATAAAATTATGTTTTTGATAAATCAGATTTGGAAACGATATTCACTCGTCAAAAGAGTCAGTGTTTGACATAAAGCGTGAAGGTCAATAGTCCTTCATTGAATGCCTTGATTTTTCCTCTCTTATCAAGAACAATTAGAGAAACAACAATTAGATATCGAGTCATAACCATACTTTCAATAAGGAAAAAAACATAATTTAATAAGGTTAGAATAGAGTATATTTCCTTTAATATTGAATTTATATTATACATTGAAATGAATTATAAAACACATATTTAAAATTTTATTAATCATCATCTTTACTAATATGATATATTTTAAATTTTCAATCTAATATTATTAAGAAATTATATCTAATATATTTATGATTTATCCAGGTCGTGTGCAGAGGATTAACGCAATCAATTCAGGATCAAACAATGAATTAAGCCACTAATTGACTAAAAATTAAACGAGAATTTACGAAGCTAACATTATAAATAGAATTCCACCGCCCATTAGGTTGAAGGACTCAATCGTCTGAACGTTTGTACAATCAAAAAATGAGCATTTTGTACGACGTTACTATCCCTACGAGAAACCTATAATCTCTCCTATCTTACACCATAAATGTCACATTATAAACTCACACGTTACTATCTCAACACCATCTTTCAATGCATTTAAACATATAATTAGCGATCCACACTGGGATCTAATCTCTAAATTCTTATACCATAAATGTGACATTATATACTAATGTTACTATCTCAACAACTCATATACTAATGTTACTATCTCAACAACTCTATCTTCCAACACATTTAAACATATAAGTGACGATTTGAACTAGGATCTATTTTATCCAACAACCTATATATGTAAGTGGAAAGATACAAACCACACTATTTGTAAGTGGAAAGATTCATTGCAGCAAAACACCAAAGAGTGGAAGGTGGATTTCAAGTTCAAACGAGTGAAGGTATGTTGGAGTGATCAAATCCAACGTCATCAATAACCTTATAATTAATTAAATGGGATCTCTTATGTGAATTTATTTGGTGTTTTTGGACGTTAATGCAAATAAAATCGATGAACAAAAGAATGAGGATATTACAATAGATATTTCCAAGTAAGTTGAATTAATGAGCAATCATATCTTTATAAATTACTCTAAAATGGATGTTAGGTAACCGTTGGATTCCATGATTCTCTCATTTCCATTTTTTTGTAAATTTACAAAGGGCTCTCCAAGACATGGTGGAGTCAATGAAGAGGGAATTTCTCATTACAATAATATTAACAATGAGTTGCTCAATAATGGTATTTAAAATACAAATTATTTACTTGCCTTGCATAGAGATTTACATGTATGTGGATTTTCTACACATGAATTTGGTTTTTCATGCAGGTACAGAGCCTTTTGTGACTCTGTTTCCCTCGGACATGCCGCAAACTCTAGAAGACAAGTATGGGGGATTTTGTAGCAAAAGATTCGTGTGAGATTCATCTCCATAGTTATGTTTCATTACGAACATTTATATTCCTTTCTTCAAGCCATAAGGTATGCTTCTGAATTATATAGTGAATTGAGTTTATTATGTGGAGATTTGTTAAGCAATCTGGGTTTGTATGATGTAAAAAATGTGTTCAAGGATGGAGCGAGCGTGCAAGGGTATGTGGCTTGGTCGCTTGTGGACATCCTTGAGTGGTCAAGTGGATATAATTATCGATTTGGTTTACATAATGTGGATTACCAGGACAATTTAAAATGATACGCAAGGGAATCCGCGCAGTCGTTTTAAAACATCCTCAAGCTATAATTCAAAGTGCCAAATACATTCATTATTTTCAAAATATTTTTATGGCTCTCAAAGTTACTTCATATTTTCACCATTTTAGCAATATTGTGAAAGCTACCTTACTTTGAATATGTCTACATATTTGTTTGGATTCACTATAATTTATTTATTTTACCCAATGTTTCTATATCTTAGTTGAAAAATACACATGTGTGTTGATGCCTTGAAATGCCAGCATCAATATTGGGGGAAACCACCCAGTTGGGACGTTAGAGCGTATCCTTTTCTGTTTTGGATGATGGCTCTGACTGGAATTATGAACCAGTTTCCCTTTATATGAAATTATAGGAAATGAATTCAATAAAAGCATGAAGCTCTGATACAACTAAAACTAAAAATAAAGATCAACGACTTAATATCAATCCCGGGAAAGTTGTTTATATATGTGATTACAAATATTTCATAATTAACATGACAATGTAGATTATCATGTGATTATGAATTTAAAACAGAAAAGATAACTAATTTAATTAAATATTTAATCAAATTAGCTTATAAATTCATTACATATATGACATCTCATTGTTCTTATATACACTTTATGATTCTAATCCAACATATCAATAGTGATGATGTACAATTGTTATAAAAAAAATATATTGACCAATATCAAATTTCCATTCAACTCTTAAACAAAAGAATAATACACAGATAACAGTACATAATATATTGTTGCTCTGCTCATGAGTAAAATGGCGATGGTTCAACTATGTATTAAGAAAAACTGAAGTTACAATAATGCAAGGTTGAGCCTTCTTTCAAAAATTCAGAACCCTTTCTCATAAAAAAATGAAGGAATTTATAGTTCCATAAGAAAATATAAATATAGCAAATGCAGTAACAACTCTAGGCAGTTTCAACAAACGTAGCCAAAATAAACCAAAAGAGACAAATTTAGAATCTGTCGTAACAAAATATCTAAGCCCATGAAGAAGATTATCCTCCCATTCGTTGTTGCAACTCATAGATATTTGTCATGTTCTATAACAAAGGTTGAGACCTTGGTTGAATTCACCTCTGAATGATGAAGATTGTGTCTCTTAATGTTGGCAACATTTGAATGGTGGTATTGGATAAACACCGGAGTGTCAACCACTGACTGTGTGGTTTGACCAAAAACTGCCAATGACTTTCTAAGTTGATTTTAGATAGTTGATCGATAACTATGGCTCGCTTTTTGGAAGAATCTTGCCACATTTTAGAGTGGTTTAATATCTGGCAATGCTCCTTCGGGCAATTTGATGTAAGATTTTCTTGAAATAAGTTATCACTAACTGCCTCAATGAGTTTATTTGAAATATCTCTTGCATGGAACATTGTTGCCTATGTCTGCTTAAGAAGAACTTCCCATTCTCTAAAAACAATTTCCTTATGTGATTCTTCAATTCTAGGAAGATTAACTAATCTTCCATCAACAATGTCTTGCCATGTAAGGAAACCTGCAATTTTCTCTTCAATGTCATCAAAATAAGTTCTGATATCTAATAACTGATCAACTAGGGAACTGGTTGTATTACGTAAATCATGAAGAGTTTTCAACTTTTGACAAAGTACAATATGTTGTTGAGCAAGGAGAGTGTTTAACTCTTTTGCTTCCTTCTTGAACTCTGTTAATTCAGGATTAAAACTTAGTTTTTTACTCCTACTCTACATTTTTTGTATTTGAATGTCTCAAGCCTACAAATTAGTATCATATTGAACTTTGAGGGCATCTAAACGGTTCTGGAGTTCAATGATTTGTCCTTGCCATTGCTCGGCAATATTTTGTTTCTCAATTTCAAAACTTTGTTCCAAGTGCACAATTATGTCTTATTTTTCTTTCAACATGTGTTTTACTTTTGTATCTTTATCCATTTTTGTTGAAGCATAGGCTCCTATGAATTGAGTGAGCCAAACTCAAAAGAAGTATTTCTAGGGAGTAAAGCCTGGGACTAACCAATCTTTCTTTTCTTCCTCTCTCTTTTGACAACAGCCTTGTGGTAAGGACTATAAAAGACACCAAGCGAAGGAATTTCTTCAACCCTTAACACAACCTCGAATGTTGGTAAAGTCGGTATAATTTCAATGTCTTCGTCCACTAAAGGCTTTTCATAGGCCTTTGTTGTTATCGGAGTTTGTTCAAGACTTTTGGAAGTGTCTTGAACTCTTGCTTATAAGGGAGACTTTAAAACTTGAGGTTCATCGACCTTCAGAGCCTAGTTATATTGCTACCATATTTCTTCAAGCTTGGTATTAGGTATAAGCCCCTCTGCTTGGGAGGAAGAAGAAGTGCATGTTTCTCTTGATTAAGATAGATTAGCAGTCTGTGTGGAACCAACAACCATGACAACATCTTGAACTGACATTTCCTGAGGAATTCTCAATGAATCCATACGCAAATTATCAAGCCTTGCAACTCTGTAATGGTTGAATTGAATCATCTCTTGTGGATTCATCTGTTGTTTTGCCTGTCTCATAACCACTGAATAAGTAGAAGCCTTTTCAATCAGATCATCAAACTTGTCTAGCTCGTGAGAAAATTGCCTGATGCTCAATGCTACATAACATCTTTGATAGTTTGATGGGGATCATATTTTCTGTTAGGAATGGTGGGGAAATTGAGCTCTTAAATAACATTAATTTCAATGCTTGAATGCTTGAAATTATCCAAAGCATATATACCACATGGAACAGGAAAAACAAGCCACATTTTCTTATTTGATTCCTTTAAGACTTTTGAAATACCATTTCCTATGGTTTGGTATGTTATTTCTTAGGCAAGAATCTTGTCAGGGACAAATAGAGGCAAGACATGAGGGCAAGCATGACTACGAAAGACTCGAACATAGGTAAATAACTCTTCGTCGAACCAATTTCCTATCCGAAGCAATTCTATTTCGACTTCAGGGGACACCCGAGGAGTTCTTTTATCAAAAATGATCTAGTGAATAGCTAGCATGACTCCATGATAGATTTTATAAAAATGAGGCTGATATTTTGAATCCCAAATAATATCGTGATAGATGTGGATAGGGGTCGGGTATTCTAACGTCCACTTCCACCCCATAGAGGTGAAGTCCATAGTGAAACACAAGGCGTCCATTATGTAAGAACTCATGTAAAAGGGAGGAATTATGTTTTCTGAGACTTTACGCTTGCTTCTAAAAGCCAGGATATGAGAGGCTAGGTTATCTGAAAGTATATTTCCCCAATCAAAGATATATCCTTCTAAAGCCCCATCAATCAGTGGTGTCCATTGATCAGTAAACTTCTATGTATTAGGGTAAGCAAAGAGTCTACACATCATAGCGGCTATTTAGCAATAAGGAAAAACAAGGGATTCGACTGTGTACTTACCCGAATCCTCTCGCTTATGCTTGTTTGGATCTCTCCTCCATGCTCTAATAGGCTCTGACACATGGTCATGTTCCTTCATGAATTTTTCCACAAACTTCTTATCATATTTGTACTGAGGCTCTGGAAAATGGTACATTATGCTAAAATCCTTGTCGGTGAATGAGTTAATGATTGTATGCTTCATTGTCACAATATTTCTTTCCGCAATGATCAAATTTTCAACCACCCATCGAACCATGTATGTATAAGGAAAGATTTTAAGGCGTGTTGCAATTATATGCAAGAATGAAATAGCAACATCACAATAGGTAGTGTCTAAGACTGGGGTAGAATCATCAATTGTAACTATTCTATGCGTGACCGTAGGCCCTTCATCTTCAAATATATTATACATGGATTCCCAAGAAGATTGTCCTGAGTCTTTGGTGCAGATTGTGTCTGAAAATAACCCTGGCATGACATTTTTGTCTTCTGCAGTTTCCACTAGAGGCATAGAAGATTGTTGTTACGCAATAGGTTTCTTCTTTTCTTTCGCTACCTTAGACATTTATTCACCGTTGTAGTAGTCGGTACTAGCGTGTAGCAAAGATATAGGGATGAGCGATAAACTTTACTTCACAGAGGACTTAGCGCAAATAATGAGACTTTACACAACAATCATCTTCTTTAAGGAAAATCATGATAGAATCAAATTGTAATGAATGTAAGAGTTTATGATTTCGAAAATAAAAAATTCACCACTCTTAAGCATTAAGTGTGAAAACGTTCACATGGACTCATCCAAATCAACATATCGGAAGAATAATATTGGAGGAATGAATCGGGGATGCATTCGAAAGTTACAATAATGGTAACTTTTGATAAAGGGAATTTGATGAAGTAACAACTATTGAAAGGAGGTGAGAAGCGATATCGGAGGTTGCATATTGGAGGTTTAGTATCGGGGGTTTAAGAAATGGACTTTCGATATGAAATTTCTGACAAAGAGGTCTTAATGGAAGTATCGAAGATATGGGTAGTGGGATATATAGGGGATATCGAATATCAGAAGGGATGAGTATCATACGTGATAGGAATCGAAGCTGGGAGATATCAAACATGTGAAATATCATAAGTGTCGCACTTTACAAGTTACGATATATGGGAGGGCCGTTATAATAAATGACCATTGTGTGGTGGTGACAATTATAATATTTGTTCTATAGAGGCGAGCGCAACTTATAATAAACCTTTAATAAAGCCCTTTAATAAATAAAGAGATCATTAGGGAAGCGTTATTTCAGAGAAAGGTTTTATCCTAAATTTCACAAAAGGAAAGTTATGATATAACAGGGACCCGATGGAAGTCTTTCGATAATGCTTTGACTTTTAAGAGAAAGGGCCTATCAGGGTTTGTATTTTGTCGTAACATTTTAAGGGTTAAGCTCTGATATATGGGTTCGGATGTGGGAAACCTTTAGGCCTAAGAAATTTATAAAAAATTCAAAAATGTCCCAATTTTATTGAAAAATAAAGGATTTTATTAAAAGAGGAAGGGTCCCCATTATTTATTAATAACTAAATAAAAATAAATGGTGAGTTGTTGAATACTACAACAAATTGGTGACATACTAGGCGAAATAGTTATCTCTGTAAAAGTAAATGAAATTTTAACAACTAAGGAAAAAGACTTAGAAATATGTAAATGTTTGAAATTTAGATTGATAAAGATTACTCTAAATAAACAAAACTCATTATTTTGTAAAACTTCAAAACTTTCTATTGATAAAAACCTTCATTATCTATGTTAGTCATTTAATGAGTTATAAAGATAAAATAGAGAATTATAGAAGTTTATTGTTAAGATTGACTTATTTGTCACTGGTAGAGCCTCTGCTACCAGCAAGAGTCCATAGCCTCGACAGGGTTACCATCTAACCAAATAATACTAGTATCCCATCCAGTTATAGTAATATTTTAGAGGTATTAATTTTTCTTTTTGAACTTTTCTTTTAGTTGCTTGAAAGCCATTTTCCCATTTTGGTAGCGAGATAATGACAATGCCATTCACAGGTTATAATGATATTGAACAATTTAGCTCATGATGAGACCTCTTTTCCTATAGTTATGCAGCCATAAGCGATTATCCTGGCTTCGTGACCAGTCATGATAATGTCAATATCATTAGTTTCCCACGATCATGGTAAGTCGGCTCATAATGAGACCTCGTATCTTTAAAGATTTTAAATATTTTAAAATTACACTCTAAAAAATGTAAAATTAGTGGAGAGGGAGGTAAAATTACTCCTTAAGAGTTGTGGATGACAATCAAAGTCAAAAGATGCTAAAACTTCAAAATAGTCTTTATTTTTAAAATATATTGTCTATGACCAATCGAAGGACAACACGATCTTTTAATATTTCAAGTCATGAAATATTTACAAACTAATGGATATAAAGATTTCAGAGATTATAATAGGTGCAATACTTAAATTTCAATGTTATAATTTATTTCCAACAACTTCTCCTTTGATTTATAAAACTTCATGTTAATGATGAGAGACCCCAATATGAAGTCAAAAGAGTACTACTCAACATGAATAAACTAAATACACTGATATGTACATATGATTATTTACAAATTTACAGTAGAATATGCATTTTCAAGAAAAATATTTTCTCAAAACTAACCCATTAACGGGAAGAGCATCCCTCTTTCCCTGTAAATCTTGAAGGATAAAGGTTGATGGGCCTAGTTTCTCAATGATCTAAAATGGGTCGAGCCACAACTTTTGAAATTTTGTGTGTTTACCTCTTTGTTCATGGGCCTTATCCCATTTTAGAACCAAGTCACCAATTTCAAAAAAAATATTACTTACCAAACTTGCATCAAGCTAAGACTTGACAAATTATTGTTGTTGAGCATGAGTTTGTTTGGATTTATCTCTTTCTTCCTCTAGTAACTTAATAATTTGAGACATTCTGAACTGTAAAGCAGAGCAAGGTTGTTCCTCTATAGATTTCACTAGGGAGAGTGAAGGAAGAGCTAGATTAGGAGGTAAGATAAATTCCTTTCCATACACTAAGTGATAGGGAGATGTGCCTAAAGAGGATTTATGAGTAATTATGTTAGCTCATAGAGAAAAGACTAGAGCTTTATGCAAATTCTTTTGATTCTCATCAACAGTTCTCTTGATCATTCTTATAAGGTTTTTAGTGGTGGATTCTGCCAATCCATTTCCATGAGGATAGTAATTTGCAGAATATTTGAGTTTAAAACCTCGTTTGAGTGTGAATTTAGTAATAGAATTTGCAGAAAAATAAGATTCACTGTCAAACATGAGGGCATAAGGTAAGTCAAACGTAGTAATTATATATTGATCAATAAAATCAATAACAGTTTCAGAATTGACCACCTTTAGGGGTATTGCTTCCACCCACTTGGTGAAATAATTCATAGCAGTTAAAATATACTTATGCTGCTTAGAAGAGTGTGGAACGATCTCACCTATTATTTCCAGTCCCCATTGCTCAAAAGGTTTCTCAATATTAACTGGCTACAAAGGCAAGGATGGTTTCTTTTCCCTCCCTGAAGTTTTTTGGCAGACTTTGCATTTTCTTACATAAGCATGAGCATATTTGAATAAAGACAACCATGTTACACAGTAGTTTGTCACGCCTCCTGCACTTCCCTATGTCATACCCTGAAGTTCCTTGAACTTGGTGATCATGCAGTATACCCATCCTGATATGTAGTTCAGGTCCTTCCTTAAACACTGATGGAAACATGCCTTGAGCCTTCCCTGAAGAAGTAAGATCTAAAACACTAATTTTAGGACCAGCGCGACCCTAACACTGGTAACTAGTGCTGGTGACAAGTTGCACCATACTGGCCTTGTGCTGCCATCGTGCTTTTTACTTGGATACTCACAATGATCCCCAAAAGGCAAGTTTTCCAAAAGAGGATAAGAAGCTTCGTGATCTAGAGTCTTCCAAAACGACAAGCTGGAGGTTGTTCGATGTGGATGTGGTCGAATTATCCCAACATTTCCCTTTGATCTTATCCCTATGAACTACCTCCTTGAGATGAGATCCTTCTCCTATATTTGGAGAGATCCTAACTCCCTTTCCTTGCTTATATATACATCCTCTCCCTTTCTCAAATGGTTGGTCTCTGATTATTTTGACCCTTATGCTGAGATAGTGCCTACATGCTACTCATTTGGCTTGGAGAAGGAGTGCTTGGAGAGCTTGAGCTTGGAATTGGACATATACTCAAGGAGAGCTTATTGACATCAAGGATTGGTTGTATGCCTCCTCCTTTATTTCATTAATATATACAACTGTCAGTTCACTTTCCATAAATGTTTGTGTTAATGCATCATTTATATTAATTCTCCTTTATCTGTTAAGTAGATTACTTTCGATTATGCTTGTTGTACTTGTATGCTTTGTTGTGTCTTTGATCTCTTGTGCAAGTATCCAAATGTTGTGAGAAATAGCGCTGAGTTTGAGGAACAAGTGATTCAAGGTCTTCAACAAAGGAGTACGTTATAGCATCAGAACGAGGTAGGCCATCTTCCTCTTCTCTCATTTCGATTGTAATTTAGGAAAGTGTCCTTGTAGATTTTCACGTAGGTTGCTAGTCCCACTCATTGGGCTAGAGGGATCATCTTTGTCTGCAGAGAGGATTTGCCTAGACAACAAAATGGCGACTCCACTGGGGAAGCTATAACCCTTTCCATCCATTCCTTCAATCAGATTCTCTGATGAGTTTGACCAACCATAAATATCTTAGCTTGTGTCTATCACTATAGCTATTTGCAGTCACTGGGTATTGCCTGAGAATGTTTAGCATGCTTTGATCTTGAAGATTTTTTATTTTTTTTCCTTACTTTTCTTGCCCAACGCATTTTTTGCTCTGACAGAAGCGCTGACAACACTGATTTTTAAATTACAGACGTGCTGATATGTCTTTCATCACCTTTTTTTCCCTTAATAGGCACATTGATCCTAGAGGATAGAAGAAAATTAGGGTTTCTTATTGTTTTTCAGTGTTTTTTTGACCTCTGTCAGTGATTTTCCAGTGTAACTATAGTGTATTTGTCTTGATTGTTATGCTTGTGTGATTGCAATTGTCTCTTGGCTTTGTTAATGTATGTTCGAAGCTTGATTTCCTTTTAGGGTTTCTAGGATTGCTAGGTTACCCTCTACTCATTGCTTGGTCTGCTTTTCTGAGATTGATTGCTTCCATTCAGGAGTCTTGCTGCAGTCAGAACATCCTTTTCAAGTTGCCTTTGGTTCATTGATGTGAAGTTATTTTCATGGGTATTGAGTCATCTTGATGCTTTGAAGATTACGTTTGCTCCAATTTCAAGCATAGATTACAATTTCATGCTTTGGAAGGAATGAAAGTGAATGTTTGTTTGATTTCTTTGTTTTGGAAAGAAAAGTGAAAGATTTATTCATTTAAGTATTTTTTGAATGTTTTGCATTCGAAACCATAAGTGAAAGGAGTTATCATTTTCATTGTTTTGGATTGCATTTTCTCCTTTACTCATTGCATTAGTTTGCACTGTTGAATCAAAGTGAAAGGAAATGCTTAGAGCATCTTAGTGAAAGGAAAGTGAGTTTCATTTCTCATAGGATTGCATTTTGGCATTGCATTTGTAAGTGAAAATGAAAGATTAGATTTAATTTTACATTTTGGATTGGAAGATAAAGAGTAGTGTTTTGATGCATTATTTAGTTGTCTTTCTTCCTTCATTAGTTTAGCCTTCATCGAATGAAAAGATTTCATTTTTATCATTTAGTTGCATTATAGGAATTCAGGTGACATCGTTGAGCCATCATATTGAAACTTAATTCAAGATAAACTTAAAATTTACCTCAATTAACCTAAGGAGAATTTGTCACCTAACGAAAATATCTAGAGGTCTAGGCTAGAGACGTGTTTTGATGTCTTTAAACATAGCAGCTATCATTAACTGCCTGCAGTTTATCCCGAGGGTGAAATCTCGTCCCAGTATGGAACTATATCAAAATTCTCCAGTACTTTCAGGTATATAGGAGGCATTTCAGTATGGTAAGTATATAGGGACGCTCTCATCGAACGGTTCTGCATCAAACAGCACTAACACAGACTTGTGCTCCCCATACCGTCGAGTATATATTGGGAGACCCCACTAGGTTGCTATCTTTTAGGCACAGGTAACCAAGTTAGCTGCCTTGTAAATTTGATACACCGAACACAGCATTCGTGGAGATCAGTCATCGTACATCAAGTCCTTGGTTCCGGCTAAGGTGTATATAATGGTTCATGGATACTTGGTAAACCCTCTTGCCTAGTATTACCCATTCTGACTTTTTTGTTGTTTCATGTCATAAAATTAACTGCCACCGATAACATGTCGAACCCATGAAGTTGCCTCTTGGCATCACATTGATTTAATTCCTTGTAAATTTTAATTTTAATCAGCCCTCAATGAATCATCTCTTCTCCTTATACTCTTGACAGAAAGTCACCATGGTTGAACCATTGATTTCACCTCACAGTTCCCCTTTGTTGTCTAATACTGAAGGGTCTTCATAAGGAGTTCATCCTGAACTTCTGCAGTCACTTGAAGCTCAAGGCTTTGAACTAGGAATTGACCCAAGCATCCAACCCCTTACTTCTCATCCTCCACCTCGAGATTCATTATCATCTCAGGAGTCTGATATAGAAAGCCTTGAGAGTCCACAGAGGTTTATTTTATACCCTACGAATCCTCTATTTGATCCAATCATGCTATCTCCTCAACACCCTTATAGTCCATACGATCAACCAGGTGTTCCTTTGGAGTTATCTCTTCATCCGTCTCGGATTCCTCCTCGCCAGTTGTTTCCACCTATGGCTTCAAAAGGTGAGATTCCAACCTTTCCTCGAGGTCCTTTGCAAGTTCCTTCTAATCACACTCCTTATGTTGATAATGAGTCTAAATATGACTTTCCACTGGAAGGATTTCCTTATGTAGGAATATTTCCATCTCAACCATCTCCTGAAAACAGTGGGCCTATGATTCCACATGGTTATACAACCTTGTCTCAGTTAGTTTTACGAACTCCCAGTTCTTATTCATTGTACCAAAATTCAATTTGGTCATCAAATGTTATGCCTACTTCTGGTCCGTTTATTCCTAATGTGACCTCTCAGATACGTGTGCAAACTGTCGTCACTTCAGTTCTGATTCAACTGACAATTCTGTCACAACCGTTACTGTCGTTTCAACCTTCCTTTCCGTTACAACTGACATTTTCGGTGTATACGTTTGTAAGTTCTTCAGTACCTCCATTAAGTGGACAAAATTTAACACCACCTCATTCACAGTCTGGGGGGGGAATCCCAATATTCCTTTTGTGTCAAGTGGAACCCATGTGAGTGGATCGCAACCTTACATGGTTGGAGTAAATCAACCTAATCCTAGTGGTATTCCTCATCCCGTTGGTCCATCCGGGACAAGTAATATCCAGTATCAACAGCCTTACACAACCCAGATACCCCTCCAACAGTCTTATGTTCCATATGGTTCACAAGAACTGAAAAATCCACCTTATATTCCATAAGCAGGTCCTCATGTGCAACCTGGTCAAAATTCTATTCCTGGTGCATATGGTCAAATCCCATTTGGAACTTACCAATACCCATAGGGAATCCCTCAAGGAACTTTCCAACAAACTTTACAGCAGTAAGGGAAACCTTTGCAGCAGCAAGGGATACCTTTGCAGTAGAGGGGATACCTTTGCAGTAGTTTCAATAGCCTTTGCAACTGCAAACGCAGTTTGTTCAACAACCCAACCAACCCTTGAATCCACAAGGCCAACCCTTACAATAGTAAGGGAAACCCTTGCAGCATTAAGATCAATCTGTATATCAACAAGGTCAAATCTTGTAGGCACAAGGCCAGCCCCCACAGCAATAGGTGCAACAGCTTTATTACCAGGGTCAGCAGGTGTAGCAACCTCACAATCCATATGTTGTGCATAATGTTTATCCTCCTTATATTTACCAGTGGCCTATGGTAGGTCAGTATCAACCCTACCTTGACAAAATCAACCTTATGGTCAAGGTACCCCTCAGTGGGGGGAAAATAAAACACCCTATGGTTAAAATCCTCCACTTTGGGGGAAAAATCCTTAGCAACAAGGTTGGAACCTGTAGACTGGGCCTTATCAAAGGCCTTATATGTATTTTAATCCATAATTTCCATTTTTAGCTACATTGGAATTGCCTGATGTCTCGAGGCTTACTAATGATCCAATTCTTCATTCACCTTATTGGCCTCCAGTTCCCACTAAAATTCCAAGCGATTGCCCCAAATTTGAAGGAAAAGCTAAAGAGGACCCTCAGGCCCATGTGATGACATATCACTTATGGTGTTCTTCCAATTCCTATGTTGATGATTATGTTCGTCTCTGCCTCTTTTAGCAAACCTTGACAGGTGCTACCACAAAGTGGTACGTCGAGTTGCCTCAAGGTACCTACGCAAACTTCAACTCTTTGGTTATGGCCTTCCTCACCCACTTCCAGTTATTGGTTCATTATGAAACTGGTACTCATTTGCTCACATCTTTGAAACAAGATACCACGACCCATATCTCTGATCACATCCATGAATGGAGACGTCAGTGTCACCTCATCAAATTTGAAATCCCTGATGAATTGTTAACTGAATGGTTCACCAAGTCATTCATAAACAAAATCACTAAAGATATAGCAATGGGTGGTTGTGTTACCGAGGACCAGGTTATTGTCATGCCCAGTATTTGGATTTGGTCTATTCCTAGTTTGGCATGCTCTATGAAATGTGTCCTAATGCTCCAAGACCATCTTCAGATCTGGCATCTTCGAAGTCTCTTGATGTACCACCTGTTGATGGTATAATTGGATCAGTATCCCAAACTTCCACCAAATCTTCTTTGAAGCAAAAATCTATTTTGAATACTGGTTCTAGTCATCCTTCGAAAAACCCATAGAATCTTGGTAAAACCTCTGAGGTCAATGCCATTCAGTCTACCATGGCAGATAAAACCTCAAAAGGTAAGAAGAAGGGTAAAGGTAAAGAAAAATATGATACCCCGAAATAGGATCCTCCTAAGTCATCTGCTGATGATGCCTCCAAATGAAAGCCGAAATATCCTTGCCTCATTTGTGAGGAAGATCATTATACCAAGGATTGTCCCCAATGTGCCAAAGTTATTCATTTATTGAAAGGGACCCCAATTGTTTTGAAAGAGCCATTCCCATCTCAGAAGTCTCAGTTGGTAGACAAACCACAATCCTCTGCCTCATCTAGTTCTCATGTTTACATGATGATGGGTTCATTGCCTATCTCTGTCGCCACTCGATCGAAATATTATCAAACCCCTCAAAAGCAGACGGTGGAAAAAGAAGCCACTGATATACCTTCTACTTCTGCTCCACCTAGTTCTTCTCCTCTCCATATTTAGATACCTAATAATGAATTCGTTATCCAACCGCCTCCAAAAGGTGTGCTTCATACGTCATCATATAATCTAAACGCTATAGTTTCTCAACATTACAGTATTGTTGAAGATTTAGCCCAAACACCTTCGGTGATGTCTTCTTTGGAAGTTCTCCAAACATGTACAACGCATCAAAAATCATTATTGTCTACTATAGGAGGCATCGATCTTACTAATTCAAACTTAATTACCTTCGATCTCAAAAACCATGTTCCTCGTCTTCCTCATCATATTGCATTTTTTATTCAAATCATTATAAAAGGAAAGATGATCCATCGGACTATCATGGATGAAGGTGCTTCCACCTGCATCATGTATGTTTCGTGTTGGAAAGCTATTGGCTCTCCAACTCTCAACCAGTCCCCGAATACTTTGGAAGCCTTTGATAGTAGAGGCTCCCATCCTTATGGCATTCTCACAAGTTTTCCCGTCACTTTTGAAGGGAAGACTGTTGAGCTAGAAGTGGAAGTTGTAGACGCAAATCTAAATTACAACCTTCTACTTGGGCGAAGTTGGACCCATGCCATGTTTTGTGTGGTTTCCTCTTTGTTTTGGGTGCTCTGTTTTCCTCATGAAGGAAAAATTGTCACTGTCGATCAATTGTCCTTTTTCTCTTCTGGTGCCTCGAATGGCAACATCCCATATGTGGGAAATACCAATATTCCATATGAGAGCATGGGGGAAAGTCTTTTCAAAGATTCTGATTAATGGGAAATTTTTCTCTCCCACCTCCGCATGTGATCAACATGATCTCTATCTCTACTGACCCGTGGATCATTCCTTCTTTGGATCAGGTTCATTTATTTGGTGACACTATGCCACTAAGTCCCTTAGAACAAGCTTATTATGAAATTGTTTTGACTTCTACGACTGCTTCAGAACTTCATGTTGTTCCTAATATGTACCTGGATATCTATTCGCAATCTCCTTGGCTTGGTTCTTGGGATTCTCTAGATCCTTTGAATGAGATATTCCCCACCGACAAGAGTATTGTTGAGGTTATGTCTCTTGACGAAACTCCTTGGAATGATATCCATCATTGTTCCTCGTTTCTTCCAAACCTAAGTGATATCCCTTCATGTCTTGAAGCTTTTGTTTCTCATAACCTGACGCATCCACTTCAAACCCCTGTTATGGTGCACGAGGTCTTGTCCGAAGGTAACATGTGAAATATTACTGCAACCATGCCAATCGACATTTCCATTAAACCTGGAAGTGTTGAGAACATTCATATTGGGGTTTCTTGTTCTCCTGATGAGATTAGGGTTTACACTAATCTTTTCAAAGAATTTAGTGATGTCTTCGGTTGGTCATATGAGGAAATGTTTGGTATTGATCCAGCTATTGTGGTACATGAAATACCCATGTATCCTGATGCGAATCCCGTACGCCAACTGCTCTGTCCTGTGCATCCTAGGAAGGTCGCTCTATTAAAGGAGAAGTTGAAAAACTACTAAAGGCTGGTTTTATTTATCCTATCCCATTGACAAATTGGGTCTCTAATATCGTACATGTTACTAAAAAGTAGGGAACTATTTGCATTTGTGTTGATTACCACAACACCAATCGTGCATGCCCTAAAGATAACTATCATACTCCCTTTATTGATCAAATCATTGATGAGTGAACTGGGAGTGAGATCCTCTCTTTTATGGATGGTTTTTATGGCTACAACCAAATTAACATATTACCTGTTGATCAACGCAAGACCGCTTTCATCTGTCCATGGAGGAATTTTTCTTATAAAAATCTCCCTTTCGGTCTTAAAAATGTTGGTGCTCCCTTTCAAAGAGAAATGTCATATGCCTTTCATGATATCAAGGCTTAAGTGGTTGTAATGCTCCCTTTACCATCTATTAATAATATATTATGTGTTTTCTTTCCATAAATGTGTCAATCATTGCTCATTTAGTATAATACTCCTAAATCTGTTATATGGTTTATATTGGAATGGATTTTTTTATGTATGTGTTTGTTGTCTCCAAATGATTTTCCTTGCAAGTATTAATTCCCATCGGCGAAGAGGAGATTTAGCTTCGAAGAAAAATACTCAAGGAAGACACCAATAAACGTTAGCATCAGAGTGAGGTAGGCAGATGAGATAACCTCCCTTGAGGTACACTGAGGTATGGTTTGATTATGTTTTCTATTTGGTTTGTCTAACATGGTATTTTTCAAGAAGAAGATTACAGTTCATGTGACACCCCTTATAAATTAGTTGAGCAACAAGGAGATGAGTATTGTCATGATATAGCAAATACATTGAGAAGTTTGAAAGCATAAATAAGAAGTTTCAAGCAAGATAATAATAGCTTGATTGGGACACAACAAAGACTTTCCAAAGCTCAAGAAAAGAAAGTCAAGGTTAATGTAGTGATACTTCAGAGCCTATCATATTTTTGGAGACAAGGACAATTAATGATTATGCATGGACAAGAGGAAAGGACTAATAGGGCATATGGTAGTAGGTCTTGATTAGGATACCGGTTGGACAAATATGATATAGTCAAAGGTAGCAGATGGTTGGATACACCTGAAAGGAGAGGCAATGCTTATGAGTTATATTCTAGTTATGGTTCAGAGGGACATCATCGTCATCACCGCCATCATCCTTATAGGAGGAGCGAGAAGCAGTATTTTCCAAATGTGTTCAAGAAATCCAAGACTCCTACTTTTGATGGAAAAGTGGAGAAATTAGAAGATGCAGAAGCATGGATACTTGGGATGAAGAAGTTCTTCGGATTGCATGATTATTCATGGAATATGGAAGCCAAGATAGTAATCTTCAGTCCCAAGGGAGAAGCAAATATCTAGTGGGAAGATGTGAAGTGTTTCAGAGGCATTAAGGTAGAAGAGTTGAGTTGGCATGAATTTAAAATACTTTTTAGGAAGAAGTACTTGTCTGAGATATATTATGATAGGAAGACCAAGGAATTTTATTTGTTGAAGATGGGTTCCATGACAGATGAAGAGTACACGCCAATTTTTTGGAGTTGTTGAGGTATGTGCCTTATCTCAAGGATGAGAAGACAAAGGTCCAAAGGTTCATCAGTGGACTGCCATTAGCATTCAAGGACCAGATTGAGTATGTTGAGTCTCAGTCATTAGAGAAAGTCATCGGGAAATTGAAGCATTATTATGAGAAATCAAAGCACAAGTATAATCCGTGATTGGTAAGGGAATGAGAAGGTTAAAGGAAAATGGCCTCAGAAGCGAGGAAGATCTTAAGATGCACGTGAGAAATAAAATGTAGCTCCTTACAAAAATTTAATGAAACTGAGAAGGGACATGGACCCTAGTTTAGAGAGCAGCAGAATAAAGGTAGTGGCAGAGAATTGTTGTAGTGTTGGATTTGTGGCAAAGACCATCACAAGAAGGATTTTCACTGTATCATGGTGGCAGGACACAGATCAATAATGCCCAGGAGGCATAGGCAGTTGGGGATGTTGGTCAGATCATTCCTTGGATCTATGCAACACTTGATAATAGGTAAGAAGATCACCAAACATCCATTATTGAGATGGAAGGTAAGCTTTGTGATCAAGTTTTTCCATTTTTATTGATCCTGGATCTAATTATAGTTATGTTAGTCCTGACCTGGTGGATAGTGTGGTTTGAATAAAGAAGTGCATGCAGAGTCTTGGTTGCTGCAGTTGGCTACAAGGACCAAGAAAAGAGTTCATCATTGGGTGAAAGCTTGTTCATTTGAGCTGAATGGTATGCTTACCTCAACATATCTAAATGTGCTTTCTTTAGGATCATATAGTATGCTTCTGGGCATGGATTGGTTGTTTACTTACAAGACCAAGGTAGACTATTATGAGAAGGTTATTGAGTTCCTAGATGATGATGGAGAAAAGATAATATTGCAGGGAAATAAGAAGCCTGCATCAGTGAGAATGGTTACATCCATGCAAGTTAAGCGCAGTTGCAGGAAAGGGTGTGTATTGTTTGCAGTACATATTTCCACTGACAAAGGGAAAAATGTTGAGGATGATGAAGTCCTGAAGAAGTATCATGTTTTTCATCAGTTTCAGGATGTATTTCCTACAATTATTTCATAGTTACCACCTCATAGGGAAGTGGATTTCTCTATTGAGTTGGTACTAGGAGCAGTACCAACATCAAAGGCACCTTATAGGATGAGCACTCCAAAGATGGTGGAATTGAATTTGCAGCTTAAGGAAATGTTTGATAAGGGATACATAAGGCAAGTGTGTCGCCTTGGGGTGCACCATTTCTTTTTGTAAAGAAGAAGGATGGTACTCTCATATTGTGCATTGATTACCGATAACTGAACAAGGTGATGACCAATAACATGTATCCATTACCATAGATTGATGACTTGTTTGATCAATTGAAGAGTGTTCTCAAAGATTGATATGAGATCAGTATATCATCAGGTGCACATCAAAGAAGAATATATCTACAAGATTGCATTTCTTATGAGATATGGACATTATGAGTTTGTGGTAGTTCCTTTTGGTCTTACCAATGCTCCAACCACTTTCATGGGCTTGATGAACAATGTGTTGTGTCCTTATCTAGACAAGTTTGTGATAGTGTTTATTGATGATATATTCATATACTTCGAGAATGAGGAGGAGCATGCAGAGCACCTAACAGCAATTTTGAGATTATTGAAAGAGCGTCAATTGTATGCCAAGCTCAACAAGTGTAGTGTCTTTCATACTTAGATTCACTACTCGGGACATGTTGTTTGAAAGGAAGGGATAACAGTGGACCCAGGAAAGATTAAAGCTATCATGGAGTAGCCATCTCCTAAGAATGTGGATGAGGTCAGATCATTCATGGGACTAGTACATTATTACAGGAAGTTCATCAGGAACTTCCAAAGGATTTCCTATCCCATTACATCTTTGCAGAGAAAAGGAAAGAAGTTTGAATGGACTGAGGAGTGTGCAACTAGATTTGAGTAGTTGAGGCATTTTCTTACAAATGCTCTAGTTTTTAAAATTGCAGATCCTAATAAGAAGTTTGTAGTTTGTACATATTCTTGCAAGAAAGGACTTGGTGGAGTCCTGATGCATGAAGGATAGGTGGTATGCTATGAGTCAAAGAAGTTGAATGAGCATGAGAAAAAGTATGTCACTCATGATCTTGAATTGGTAGTTATCATTCGTGCCTTGAATATGTGGAGGCATTATCTTCTTGGCAGGAGGTTTATTCTGATGAGTGATCATAGTGGATTGAGGTACTTGTTTGACCAACCTAATCTGAATGTCAGGAAAGCTAGATGGTTAGGTAGTCTCAGTGAGTTTGACTTCGATATCAGATACATTAAGGGCAAGGAGAATCAGATTGCAAATTCTCTCAGTAGGAGAGTGTAGGTAAATCATATTTTGGTTGTGAGCTATTATGGGACATATTTGAAGGAGCGAATCTTGCATGCAGGGATACATGATGACAGGTACCAATAGTTGAAGTAGAGATTGCAGTCAGGGTGAAGGTGATAGAGATGAGTATCACCTAACATCATATGTCTTCGTGAGATTCAGGAACACGATTTATGTGTCAGATAGTAGTGAGTTGAAGAAGCTTCTCTTGAGGGAGTTTCATGTTAACCGTATTTAGGTCACCCAGGATATCATAAGACTTTGACAACAGTTAACAAGTTCCATCATTGGCTGAATTTGAAGAAAAGAAGTGGTTGAGTTTGTTGCTAGAAATTTAGACCGTCAACAAGTGAAAGATGGGTGTAAGCACCCAACTAGTCTTTTAGTTCCTATTGTAATTCCATAATGGAAATGGGAGGTCATTTACATGGATTTCATTACAAGTTTTCCTACGACATCTAGACAACATGATTCCATCATGGTTATGGTTGAAAGGTTAAGTAAGGTAGCTCACTTCATTTGTGGTGAAGTCTATGAATGCAGGTAGTGAGGTAGCTCAGATCTTCATTAGGGAGATAGTGAGGTTGCATGGTGTTCCTAAGAAGATCATAGTAAATAGAGATGCCAAGTTCACTTCCAGGTTTTGGAAGGAGTTGTTTGCAGGTTTGGGGACAGAGTTAGCTTTCGATACAACTTATCATCCGCAGATAGATGGATAGATAGAGAGGGCCAACAGGATTCTTGAGGACATGTTGGGGATGCATGTCATGCACCAATAGAGGAAATGGTAGGAGTATCTTCCACTGGTAGAGTTTGCATATAATAATGGGTATCAGTAATCCTTGAGGATGATTCCATTTGAGGATCTTTAAAGGTCGAGTTGTAATAATCCCATCAGTTGGAGTGATCTAGTGAACAGGGTGTTGATTGGACCATATATGTTGGCTGAGATGGAGCAGGAGATGCAGGTTATTAAGAGGAATTTGAAGGCAACATAGGACATGCATAAGAGTTATGAAAATCAACACAAAGTAATCAAGGAGTTTCAGGTTGGGGAGCATGTGTACTTGCACATCAAGTCCAAGAGCAGATCCTTGAGGATTGGATCATGTGCCAAGTTGGCACTTCGGTATTGTGGGCCTTTGAGATCCTTGAGAGGATTGGACCAGTGGCCTATAGACTTGCACTGCTGCCAACAATGAAAGCCCACGATGTTTTCCATGTTTCATTACTTAAGAGATACGTGTAAGATGTTGATCATGTGATTGATTGGTATGTATTGCAGGTGGAACCAGAGGGAGATTTCCAGCCTAAGCCTCAATGCATATTGCTGCAGAAACAACTCATGCTTCAGAATCGAGAAATAGAGCAAGTTAAAGTGCATTGAAAGCACTTTGGGCCTGATGAAGCTACATGGGAGATGGCTAATAAAATCTGGGCTTTGTATCCTTCATTATTTGTTGGTTCAAGTGAGTTTTTGGTATATACTTATATATGGATATTGCTGTAAATATCATAATGAGTTGTGTTATAAATCTCTAATAAGCGGTATGTTTGTTTTGCTTTTCAATAGGATGTGGTGGCCTAGGTGTAGGCGATATTGACAAACGCTCTAATCCTGATACAATTTCCTCTAATTCTGGCCGAATCCCTTCATCTTCCTCAACTGGAGTATCAGTCATCTATTTCTAGACTGACTGTTTTATAAATTTTCCTTTTTTAGCCACTATCACCAATCCTTTTCCATTAATCGGCCCAACCCTTGTTATCGGGAACAATTTCATAATAGAGGCCCTTTTTAGCACTATCGGCGTTGTAATTCCATAGGAATTACAATATACACTATCGGCACTGTTGAAAATAGCAATAATGCAATTATACGTAAAATACACTATCGGCGGGTTAAAATGCCCATAATGCAATTATACATGAAAATACACTATCGACGGGTTATTCCATGAGAAATGGAACAACACTATCAGTGCTTCACCATCGGCCTTTCCCCGATGCGATAATACTGTAGCATTATCAGCGATCGCAATCAGCAGGTTCAACGCTCCCTTTACACATAACAATGCGATGCGATAACGCTTCGCGGACCCGATAGAATATAAGTCCTCCTCTATAATATTTTGGATCTGGTTGTATCGCAATATCGGATTTCAGCGGTTCAATACACCCAGTTCCTCTCCACTGAAATGATGCGATGTGATAGTGCTTACGGACCTGATATGGATATAAGCCGCACTTTATAAGATTTCAAGTCCGGATTTCAAATTCAGACTATGTTTTTCGCTGTTTCTTAGTGTAAACAAGAATTTAGCTTGCAGGACTAAAACGATGCATAAATTGGAAACAGAGCACGCCGATATGAAGGAAAAACACTCAAACCGACTCTTATCAGAGTATTAACTGGAAAACCAGGCCGAACCACTGTTATAAAGACTTACAAGTAAGCGATGCGAGAAAACCAAAGATATGCATAAATACCAGATTTAACAGACAAACAGGTGTTCAGATGCATAGAAAGGGTTTCGGAGGTCACAATGCCTCTAGGATCGACCAATACACAGAGATATCCTCTTCTTTCCTTAAGCAATATGAGATAAAACCACTCGGTCAAAATCCCTTTACAATAGCGTCAAAGTTACATAAATACTAGTTCGTCTTAACAACCAGATCCTAATACAGAGGCTAAAATTTATTAGTCTTATCTGTTCTGTAAGGTATTCTCCTCGAGAATCTCCACTATGCTAACTAATCCTATCTGTTCTGAGAGGTATTCTCCTCGAGAATCTCCACTACAGTGAACTAATTAACACTTATTACATCATGATCTAACCCTATATTCTAGCTCTATGCTTAACTAGAAAAACATGGAAATTGATGGCTAAAGGATCCCACTCCTTTGCTTGTATATTTTTTTGTATTTTTGGAATAAGTTTGAAGTCTTCTCCCTCCAAGTCTCATGCTCCTGCATCAGGAAGTCATTGTAAATATTGCATCAAGCTATGTTATAAAGCTCCATAGGAAATATGTTTTGTTTTCAGCGGTTTACTGGTCATAGGTGTCACAAAACACCAATGAAGGTGTTCCCATAAGGGGGAGGTGTTTGCAATAACCCGGGTTAAAGTTTCATATAATAAAGGATAATAAAGGAAAAATAAGACCAAGGTTACGTGACACATATTCCAAGTTGAATGTTGAGAAACTTTAGTGGGCATCACTTGTGGTTTGTGTTGTGGTCACCAACAACCCCCCCTCTTTGCTTGATATTAGCAATAACGTCGAGCAAAGGGGGGACCCTGAACAAAAAAAAAATCCCAAAAAATATTTTGTTAAATTTTTGTATTTTTCTCCCTAAGGCTTAAATCGCATTGCAAAGAAAGGTCGAAGCATTACTTAAAGCGCGAAAAGTAAAACTGCAAAAGAGCGACGCGAAGTTCATCGCGTCGCATACATCTCAAACGCGCTCTAAAAGGAGGACCTCCAAGAAGCGCCGATCGCCGATATGTGACATCGCACATCGCAAACGTCACGCTATGGCACCATGAACCATTGAATAAAATCCGCGATCTGCGATGACTGCGATCTGCGATATCAGTAAACTGCGATCTGCGATATCAGTAAACTGCGATCTGCGATCTGCGATCTGAAAAGACTCATCACACGATAAACCCAAAGACCAAGCGCGCGCCTTAAAGGAAATTAATGACCACATGCTTGAGTATCAAGGAATGATTGCATCGCATTTATCGAAGAGTCAAGTCATGATGCATGTCAGGATTATGCATTCATTAGAGTTTAATGCTTTTATGTCAATCTTTTCATTTCCCTTCTTCTTTGCGTAGACTGCAAGACACGCAACTGATATAAATCTATATGCAGGAAACATCTGAGAGAAAGGGGAAAGCGCCAATCAAATAGCAGAGAGAAGATGCCTCCGCAAACGAATGCCGCATGCAGCAGGACCGCGGATTCCAGACTATCAGACAACCGGCACTGATGAAATTAGACTATCTAGGACTCAGAGTCAAAGGCACACAAAAGCAGCGTGTTCACAAAAGATCTTGAATATCAGACTGGGTAAAGCAAAAAGAGAAACGCAAAAGAAGGAGGATGCTCCAGAAAAGCCTGGAACAAAGAGCGGAAACAATTCTCGAAACAGGGGATTGTCCATACAGCGCGACTCCTAACCCACTCAGTCGTTCGCACGACCGGAAACCGGAATAGCAACAGCAAAATCAGTTCGAGAAGAACCTGGGTTGTGCTAAGTATACACGCGGCGAATACACCCAGCTAGAGAAAGGTTTTCGAAAATATCTTCTGGTCTGTCAGGAGGAGGTGCCAGCTCTTGTTATTTCCACTTTTATCTCCCGAGCAAAAGAAGAAGGCAGCCAGCCGACTCTTCCCAGGAAAGCGTTGCGCTGTTGACAGCACTAAAGAGAATATACAGAAACGGTCAGAAATTAGATTTAAAGTTTTAGAAATAAATTTGCTTTTAGTAAAGGGCGGTCATTTGAAGCCGATTCCCTAGATTCGTGTAATTAATATCAATTAGCTAGTAGTATTTAACCCTTCTCATGGCATTTGGAGAAGGGTCCGGAAATCTGTCAAAAAACTTATCCTCAGAACATGCACTTCTGCACCCTCAGAGGAGGTTTTTGATGAATGGATGGATCGAGATTTATTTATGTTTGCATTTTAATGTCTGTTACTGATGTTGCACTTCTGTACTCTTAACAGATATTAGAACAAGTAGAAGTAAATCATTATTGCTTGAAGTTTATTAGTGAAATCAGTCATAAATGGTACTTTTATCTCTTGACTAAATTCTGCTAGTATCCCTAAAGTGATATACAGCTGAGTTCTTTATATGTTACTGTATGAATGTCTGTATTACCATTTGGCACTTCTGTACGGTGGAGTCATTTATTTATGCTTGACATATAGAAAACTGATTATGCGATATGTTGTTCACAACTACTCTGCCTAACTTCTTATGCAGAATGGTTTATCTTTATCGATTTATATTCTGATAACAGTTGAATGATCTTTATTACCAGCTGTTGTTAGAAACCTTTCTAGATCGCATAACAAAAGAGAACACCCCGGGTTAGCGTAGATTAGATGTATTGTTTTCTCTTCATTAGATCACATTAGTATAGAAGTAGTTTAGCTGTTAGAATTAAGACTAGTTCAGAGAAACCTTTTAGATTAATATCATCAAACTCTACACACACACGCACACCCTTCACATTGGGAAACTGGTCCCATTACCCCCAGTCGGACCCGCTACTCCAAACGGGCAAGGAGCCGCCAACCAGGTTCCGGACCGGGTGGGTATCCCCCTTGTTGTTGACCCGACTTCGGGGCCCTCAACAGTTTGTTACACAAAAATATCGTCACCATGATTATTTGCAGTCAGTATGGGTCCATCATCACTTGTACTGTCCTCCTAAGCAAGTCTCAGACCTCAGCTCTTCAATTCAAGCTTTGGAAATGGGAGAAAGACATTAAAAATCAATGTAACTCTGGTTCCGCACTTTCTCTCATTTTCACCTACGGTCCCGCACCTTCTGTGTACAAAAACTGCGGACCTGCCCGCTCTGTCCCTAACGGTGTAGGTGCAGACCCCTGTGAAAGTCAAAAGGCGCAAATTTTATCTTAAAAAACTCACTTTGGGTTAATTCTAGAGGTTTCTAGAAGGACTTTTGACGTGGATTGTTCGCTCTGAGGTGGCTCATGCATCCCAAAAGAGAAGGAGCTAATCCCTTGATGAGAGGAGCTATCCCTTTGAAGGAGGGCTTTATCCCTTTGAAGGAGGACCTAGTAACCTCCCTCCATTGCACTATAAATACAGGCATTGGGCTGGTTGCTAGGGAGGTTATAAGCTGAATATTTTTTAGGGTAAATGCTGGTGAAATCAAGACTTCCTAATTGAGCTTAAGAGGAGAGATCACATACCTTTTTGGCTTCATTGGGGAGTGAGTGAAACTTGTCAAAGTAGAGGAGACTTCTTGCTGGACCCTGGGAGGAGCTTGTACAGCATCAAGGAAAAGGTTGTAAAGTTCTTCTTCTTTTGAATTAATACAATCAAACTCATTTTTCTCAACAAGTATCTTATGTTATTTGTTTCATGGACTCCTTGACTTTCATGTTAAATATGTTTTATGATATTGGCTTTTCAGGTGCTATTTAATTTGTTTGCCCTGTTTGTGTTTGCAGATTCGCGACAAAGGAGCTCATTTGGATCGAAGGAGCGAGGGCATCCACAAGCTTGCGTTGGACCTAAGGTAGGCCCTAAAACACTTGTTTGCCATTGTTTATTAAAGCATATTTTGTCTGGTTGGTTTGCTTGTCATTAGGTCTTCTTTAGATTCTAGGAAGGTCTATCTTGTTCGCAAGATCGACTTATTCCATGTGACAAAATGGCGACTCCACTGGGGACTTGATTGTTTTCCTTGTTTTTACTTTGACCTGAGAAATTGCGTTTTTGTTTCTGTTTTTGGCTTGTTGTGTGTAAAATTGGGTAGATTTTGTAGATCCAGGGTTATTTTTTGTTTTTCATAGCTTTGGGAGAGGACCGCACCCTAGCCGTTTGACACAGTGCGTACCTACCCGCATCTTGGCTTTTAGCACAGAGCAGGACCGCACCTGTGTCAACTGTGGGCCTGCGGACCCTGTCAAAATTTTGAAAAACCTAAGATTTCCTCTGTTAGTCAGCTTAATTTTTATTTAGAAATTGTTATCCACTGCCCAGACCTGCATATAACTTGTCAGAAGCTTTCCTTAGGTTGATTTCGTTAGTGTTATGGTTTTAGGTGAAATTCCTAGGAGTTTTGCTTGTTGGGCTTGTTTTTCATTTTGGTTGTGTAGTGGCTCTGAGCTTAGAAGCTGTAGGGACTTCAGATCACCTTAGTGTCTACCAGCCTTCTTATGAGTTTGACCATTTATGAAATCTCCCCTTATTGAGGAATCCGCTTTGAGTTTTCTCTTTACAAAACTTCGAAAAGCTTGTGTTTGAAAGTTTGGATTTTCATTTTCAAAAAGAAAACAAAATTGGTTGTTCTTGACTTATTTGTGATTATGCATAAATTGGTCCTTAGCTTACATCTAGCTAAGTAAAACATCCTTAAAAAAGACTTTTAGTAGGCTTCGACTTCAAATAGGTTTTTGTAGTTTATAGATCTCAAAGTTAGTCATTTTCATTAGTTTTGAGTGTTTTATAAGAAAATATAAAAATCTCTTTTGGAAAAAGTTTGTTTTGTAGTGATTGAGTGCTTTGAAACGAAAAAGGGAAATTTTTGTGAAATAACTAGTTGTCTCATTTTGAGTGCATTGGAAAAGTACAAAAACTCTTCTTTTAATTTGTTTGATTAGGAAAGATTTGTGTTTACAAAGTATTTGCATTCTCAAACTCTTTTTTAGTTTAGAAGTTCATCGAAGAGAAAAAGATTGTTTAAATCATCTTAGGTGCATTTTTAGTGATTTTGAGTCGAGTCTTCATACCACGAGTTTCATCTCCGCACCTTTGGACTTAAACAAAAACCAATAAAAAATAACGCTTAAAGTAAAATTCATCTAGTAACATTTTTATTTCTATGGCTCTGATACACCAACTTAGCTTAGGCTAGTGTCTTGGAGTAGGAGAGTAATTAACTCTCCAAGACAGTAAAAACAAACAAGTAGTTGTATCTTGTGGTAGGGAAGAAATCCAATTGTTGCATTTATGCTCTGGGAAAGCTCCTCTTAAAGGAGAAGCACGAGATCGTGTCCGAACCAGTGTGGGAATCAATCCTTCCTCATTGGGAACGATGCCAGGTATTCACGTATTAAAAACGGTAAACCTCGGATTAACCATTGTCGAGGAGCCTGGGGTCACTTTTGGTAAACCTTGGATTATGTCAAGGAGCCTTCAAGGGGATTGAGCTTGCTACTCTGCCCTTGCGTGCGTATCAGATCGTAGACTGTTCCCCCAGGTGTATTTGTCTCAGTTGGTAACCTTAGTGGCCATATTCTTTAGGACTCTTCCTGAGGTGACAGTGGTGGGAAGATCCCACTGTACCTGGAGCAGACGTCGGCTAGACTCACTTGGATTTTCTGGGGGGTTCTCTTCACTTGAGACGGTTAACTGGAGGAACTTGTGCCAGTCTATTCATTAAGCAGGTTGCCGGGGTAACTGTTCCAACTGCCATTTCTGTATTGAACTCTGCGACATTGGATTTCATCACCAACTAGTGTTTTCAGTATGAAAAGTTACTGTTTGTGTGTGTTTGATCTCCTAGATTCTTTAGGCGTGTGATTCAAATTTGTTTGGTTCTTTAGAGACTTTATGTGGTTTTCATTGAGATTTTACTTTGTTTGCATGTGAAGTAGTTAAAAGTCTTTAACTGTGGTTGAATAACCAAGGCAGTGTCGTAGACTTCGGGGCCAACCTCCTGAGGAAGTACCGAGCTAGCTTGAAGGCTTGAAAGTCCTCGTAACTCCTAGAGACAGTAGAGTTGGGTCACCTGAAGAAGGAGAATCTTCTTTGATAGTACATCCTGATTTTCAACCGTTAGTAGCAGATTATAATCCACAGTCAGTGTCTGTTTCCGAAGTTACTGGTAGCTTTTCATCTACTAGTGATATAGGTGAGGAACCTGAAATATCCGAGCCTGATAGTGAATTTGCTGCTACTCCGACATCGGGGTTTGTTTCTCCAACTTCTAGTGGTCCTGGTTCACCTAGGGTAGAAAGAGTAATCACCCAAGATCTTCCTTCTGAACTTATTGTTATTGAAGAACTTGCTCCGGAAGAAGAAGTAGGCATCCCTATCCCTGAAAATCAACCTGTTATTGAGCTAAGGGAGTGTGAATCAATTTTTTACAGTCCACCTAGGAGCAGTTCTTGGTATCTTTCTTTGACTAATTTCTTAGAAAACTCAGGGTTAAGTTTTTCACCACCTTGTGCTCCTTATCACTCAACACCTAGAGGTTTTTATACTCCCGTAAATATGTCAGGACAGTCATCCATGTTTACTCAATCGCCTGAATCCTTTTTGTACGGCGGTCCTTCTGTTCCCTCCGGGTATCAGTCCCTTTCTGGTACTTTTTCGGGAGCATCTCCTCAACCCATTGAGCAAGGGTTATTAACTGGAAGCAATGGTACTAAGCTGTTGAGCGTAGAAGACATTCTTATGATGTCAGGTTCTATTCCCAATCCTCAACCTCAAGGTGGCCAGTTACCGCCTGGGGGGCAGCCTCAATTAACGCCTGGGGGGCAACCTCAAGGTACACAATTTGCATCTGAGGGGCAACCTCAAGGACAGTACGTACCTACGGGACAGTACGTTCCTCAGGGTCAACCCCAGACTCAATATGTACCCCAAGGTCAACCCCAGTATCAATTTATACCTCAAGGTCAACCGCAGTATCAGTACGTGCCTCAAGGGTATCAACCCCAAGGTCAGTCCTCGAACCAAGGTTTCCAACCACCCTCCGGTCAAATGTATGTTCAAGGAATGGGAAATGTACCTTTCAATTATCAATCCTACCCTCAACCTGGTTATGGTCCTCAATATTCTCAACCTATTATGGGTCAGTACCCCAGAATGAATATAGTGTGGGATCCATCGCAAACTCAACAGGTGTTGCAGCCAAGTGTACAGTTGTCATCTCAAACTGGACAACCCTTAGTTTCTGGTTCACCCCAGCAACCAGTCCAGTCTAACATTCAAACTTTTGTACCTTCGGTAGTTTCTCAGCCTCGGCCTAGTACACCTCGTACTCCGCCTCAAACGATTGCTACAACTGCTGCAATATCTGTTCAATCTACCCCACCTACTTCTGGAGTATCGACAGCTCCAGTTTCTATTGTTCCTGTATCTACTCCTCACATATCTTTACCACCGTCTGGATCTACGATTCAAACTTCGGTTCAGATGCCTGTAGGAAAACCTGGTTCAAGTACGGTTTTCACAAGTCAACCACAATTTACTTATTAACCGTACTAGGGACAGTACCAATTCGGTCCTGCTGTGCAGCAGCCAGTCTATCAGTATCAACCGTATCCTAGGTACACTTATCATCAACCTCAACAACCCCAGTACGGTCCGGTTAATCCTGGTTTTCTGGGAGGATACAATATCCCGATGCAATTCCTATTCCTAGTTATCCTGGATATCCTCCTCCTGGGGCTGGTCTAATGACCCAGAGTTTTAGGGATCCTAATCGGCAGTTACCATTTATCGCAACTTTGGACTTGCCTGACTTGTCGCGCCTAACGAACGATCCCATTAATTATCTTCTATTTTGGGCGCCAATGCCGAATAAGTTGCCCAGCGACATTCCCAAGTTCGAAGGTAAATCAGGAGAGGACCAGTCGAACCATGTGATGACTTACCAACTCTGGTGTGCGTCTAACTCCATTTCAGATGATTCAATCCGTCTTAGACTTTTCCAGCGCACTCTAATTGGTCTCGCGGCCAAGTGGTACATTGAATTACCACGAGGCACTTTTAATAATTTTAGTCAGTTAGCTACCTCGTTTTTAACTCATTTTCAGTTGCCAGTCCGATATGACAATGGCACGGAATTGTTAAATTCGTTAAAACAATCGATGTCAACTTATATTTCAGATCATATTCATGAGTGGAGATGTCGACGGCGTTTAGTGAAGGTATTTATTCTGGATCAGATTTTGGCCGAGTGGTTTGTAAAATCTTTGTTGCCAAAGATCACTGAAGATGTAGCTAAAGCCGGAGTTGTTACTGAGGAGCAAGTAATTGCTCAAGCACAGTACCTTGACTTGGTCTATACTCAGTCAGGTACGTTACACGAGAAAATCCCCGATCTTCCCAAGCAAAATCAAATCGCTGCAGCTCCTTCGGGATCTCATGCCGCCGATGGTATGATTGGCACGGTTAACACTAAAAGTAAGAAGAATTCTTCCAAGAATTCTTCCCCTATCATAACCTTGCCTGATTCCCCAATAGGAGATTCTTCTACAGAGATTTCCGCCAATATTCACGTTGTAGAGTCATCTACAGCCAAATCAAAATCCGGTGGGAAGAAGAAAGGAAAGAAGAAGAATAAAACGGACAAAAGTTCAAAGGAGAAACCTGAAAAGGCGGAATCCAATGATGAAAAGCGCAAACCTCGTTATCCTTGTCTCATTTGTGACGATGAACATTTTACAAGAGACTGCCCTCATCGTGCAGAGGTTGCGAAGATTGTCAAGGGTTCCCAAACTCCTGCTGTTTTGAAGGATCCTTTTCCGGCTCAAGACAGTAAGATGATAGGTTCATCCTCGAGTGCTAATGAAGAACCCATACTGATGATGTCCCATGTTAGGATTGCGACTCGATCGCAAGATTATGGTAGTAAAAGTCCTGTTGATGGTAAAGAAGAAGAATCTTCTCATTCTAATCCATCAACCTCAGCTCCCGGTTCTGATCCACTACAGATCGAGAAACCTAATCCAGACTTGGTAATCAAACTGCCCGCCAAGGGTATACTTCGAAAGTCAGCTTTCAATCCACATGCGAGAGTGGCTTAGAATTATAACATTGTTGAGGATTTAGCTGTTTCACCCTCAGCAATGTCGGCTTTGGAAGTGCTGCAATCATGTCCAGCACAACGTAAATTACTTCTGTCGGCTATAGGAGCTGTTGATGTTCAGGACTCGAATCTAATAATTTTCGATCTAGAAAATAGTACATCGCGTTTGCCTCATCAAATGGCTTTCCAGATCCTAGTGATAGTCAAAAACAGGCCTATTCATCGGACTGTAATTGATGAGGGAGCTTCAACGTGTATTATGTCGATACAGTGTTGGAGATCGCTTGGTTCTCCTTTGCTAAATCAATCCCCGACGATTCTAAAAGCCTTTGATGGCCGTGGGTTTCATCCTTTTGGCATTCTACAGGATTTGCCTATAGGGGTTGAAAGAAAAACCGTTAGTATAGATGTGGAGGTGGTTGATGCCCCTCTAGATTACAACCTTCTCTTGGGTCGAAGTTGGTCTTACGCTATGACAGCGGTCGTTTCATCGGTCTTTCGAGTAATAAAGTTTCCACATAATGGAAAGATCGTAACAATAGACCAGCTGGCTTATTTTTCATTCGACCCAGCCTCTTCTGAGAGTATTCAGCATGTCGGTAAAACGACTATCCCATATAAGGATGTTGGAGTAGGACTAGTTAAAGATGTCGGTTTACTAGGAACTTTTCCTTTTCCTCCAATCAACGCATCGTCTTCATTTGCAACTATTCATATGATTACATCAGACACCATTGTTTATGATGATCCTTGGATCATTCCCTCTGAATCTGAGATAGACTCATTTGGTAACACCATGCCTTTGAGTCCATATGAAATTGCCTATGAAGCCGTGCAGTCGTTTGCCGACCCATCTTCAACCGAAAATGACTTCATGAATGTGGTCCGTGAGGAGTCACTTTTCACATCAAGCTCGGATTTAATCACGTTTTCTGAACTTGTTCACTCTGATGAGCAAATTCGTGAAATCCTATGTGTAGATGATTTACCATGGGAAGATCTCCATCACAGATATTCGTTTTTATCCGAGAATGATCGTTTTGAAAATGATTTCTCATCAATTTTTACGACTGAATATGTCAAGGAACCTCAGAATCCAATGAAACATCCCGATTCAGAGTTAAATTTGGGAAACATCTCTCGAACTATTCCTATTGACATTTCGGTTAAGCCCGGAATTGTTGAGAACATTCATATAGGTGCCTCGTGTACAAATGACGAAATTCAACTATATAAGGCCCTATTTCAAGAATTCCACGACGTGTTTGCCTGGTCCTATGAGGAAATGCCAGGAATTGATCCCGCAATTGTTGTTCATGAGATCAAAACTTACCCGGACGCTAAACCCGTCCGGCAACGTTTGCGTCAGATTCACCCACGAAAAGCTGCTGCAATTAAAGCAGAAGTTGAGAAACTATTGAAAGCAGGTTTCATTTATCCAATCCCATTAACGGATTGGGTATCGAATATTGTTCCGGTTGACAAAAAACAGGGAACAATAAGAATATGCATCGACTATAGGGACATTAATCGAGCCTGTCCAAAGGACAATTACCCAACACCCTATATTGATCAAATCATTGATGATTGTGCCGGTAGAGAAATATTCTCCTTCATGGATGGTTTTTCCGGATACAATCAAATCAATATTCTACCTGCCGATCAACCAAAAACGGCTTTCATTTGTCCATGGCAGACATTTGCTTATTGCAAGTTACCTTTTGGGCTTAAGAATGCCGGAGCAACTTTTCAAAGGGCGATGTCTTATGCGTTTCATGACATCAAGCACATTGTGCAACCCTATCTCGATGACTTGCCTGCTCATTCATTACATCGAGCTGATCACCTCGTCCATTTACGAGCAATCTTTATGAGGTGTAGGCATTATTGGATTCGGTTGAACCCACACAAATGTGTCTTCTGTATAGAAATGGGTCGATTGCTGGGGTTTGTAGTTTCGAAAGCCGGCATTCGCGTTGATCCCTCGAAGGTTGAAGCTATCATCAAATTGCCTCCTCCTTCGAGTCTTCGCCAACTCCAAAGTTTGCAAGGGAAAGCAAACTTTTTACGACGATTCATTCCTAACTACGCCGAGGTTACAAAGGGTTTTACCCGGTTGTTGAAACAGAATACTCCATTCTATTGGGATGAGATAGCTCAGAAATCTTTTGATGCACTCAAACACGCGTTGACCCATGCACCGTTGTTGCATCCTCCCAACTACAACCAGGATTACTTCTTGTATCTCGCTGCCTCTCATTCCACCATTGGAATGGTCTTAGTTCAGGAAGATGAATTCGGGACTGAACATGTGATATATTACCTTAGTCGAACTTTAAATCCAACTGAGCTAAAATACTCACATGTGGAGAAATTGGCATTGGTAGCCGTTCAAGCTGTCCAACGTTTTCGTCACTACATTTTACTACGTAAAACTACAGTAATTTTGGATTGCAACCCTATGATCTACATTTTGACCAAGCAATTGCTAGGGGGCAAGTACTCTAAATGGATTGTTATCCTGCAGGAGTTCGACTTGGAATTCGAAAAATCCAAGTCTAAGAAATCTTTAGTTTTTGCGGAGTTAATGTGTGACTTCCCGCGTGCTGACACGGAAACTGTGGCGGAGGAGCCCATTGCGGACAAATCCTTGTTTCTAATCAGCACTTTAGATCCGTGGTATGGGGATATCATTGTTTATCTCCAGACCCAATCCTTTCGGCCAGAAATTTCACGGTCAAAACGTCGAAAAATTCGATTCCAGTCCCAACAATTCAGGATTATTGGAGATACTCTTTATCGCCGTGGGGCGGACTCTGTTTTTCGACGTTGCTTAAATCACGAGGAAGCTGAAAGGGTTCTAAATGACTGTCACTCTGGAGCGTGTGGCGGTCATATGTCTGGGTTTGCCACAGCCCAAAAGATATTGCGCGCTGGCTACTTCTGGCCATCTTTATTTAAAGATTGTATTACGGCGGTCCGAAAATGCCACAACTGCCAAAATTTTGATCGAAAGATGTGCGCTCCACCTGCTCCTCTCCACCCTATAATTGCCGTTGGTTCTTTTGCCAAATGGGGTATCGATTTTATTACATGTAACCCTCACTCGGCCGGGGGGCATGCGTATATCATCCTTGCGGTAGATTATTTTACTAAGTGGGCCGAGGCGATGCCTACATTTGAGGCAGACGACAAGACAACTGCAATTTTCGTATTCAATCATATAATTGCTAGGTTTGGTGTCCCGCAAGCGATAATCACTGATCATGGGCGCCATTTTCGAAACGTTATGATGACCGAACTTACAGGCCAGCTTGGTTTACGTCACGATAGTTCAACCCCTTATTATCCACAAGCGAATGGTCTGGTTGAATCCATCAACAAAGTTTTAGTTATCATGATCCGACGAATCATTGGGATTCATCGGTCGAATTGGCACAACATGCTATTTTCAGCGCTTTGGGCATACCGAACTTCAGTAAAAACATCAACAGGGTTCACTCCTTTACAACTAGTCTATGGTTTGGAAGCTGTTACCCATTGAATGCGAAATCCCGTCACTACAAATGGCCATCGAGTTACTTCCAGCCACTTCCGAAGAGGAAAAGCGTTTGTTATACTTGGCTCAATTAGATGAGAATCGACGTGATGTTGCATTGGCGATCGAGACTCACGCAAAACGCATGAAAGCTTAGTATGATCGAAATGTGACCCCTCGAAATTTTTCGGAAGGAGATCTAGTCTTAGTTTACGATCAAGCTAATGATAAATTAGGCGCTGGAAAATTCGTTCCTATGTGGCATGGTCCCTATGTTTTCAAGCGAAAGCTAGCCAAAGGGGCCTATGAATTGGTAGACTTTGACGGGGACTCTTTGGGTAAACCCAGAAATGGTCTTTACTTGAAGAGGTATTATGCTTAACGGATGGGTATGGAGATTTTTAGTTAGGATAGTTTTTCTTTCTAGCTGGTGTGTTTTAGTTTAAACAATGTGCTTAGATTAGAGAGTGTTTTTTCGTCATTATTCTTGCTTATCTTGGTTTTACTCTTGATATTGCAGATGTCGATGCCTCTCCAAACATACATTGGTTTTGCTGATGGTGCTTGTCGTAATACATGGAACATCTCTTCCGCAGCTTGGGTTATCTATTCGCCCTTTGACGAGTTAGTATCTATGCATGGGGTAAGCCTCGGTCAAACAACGAACAACATTGCCGAGTATAGTGCAGTGATTGAGTTATTATCTGAATCTATTTCATTTGGGATTCGGAGTTTGATAGTGAGGTTAGATTCTGAACTCGTTGTATTACAGCTTAATAGAGTGTATGCCATTAGAAATCCAGTGTTATTAAGATTATTTTTGAGAGTGCGTCTCTTGGAACGTGAATTTGATTATATTGAATATCAGCATATTCCAAGATCTTTAAATACATTAGCAGATGCAATTGCCTCTCGAATGTTAGATAGACATTTGCAATAATCATACATGTAAATTTAAAACCATTCCATAACATGATTTACGAGATAAGCCGGTAATAGTGATATATATATATATATATATAGATATATATAGGAGTGTGTCAAAAAATACATCGTCCTCGATCATAAGTTGAAAAACACCTTATGATCGGCAAAAATGATAAGTACAAAAAAAAATGTCACATGTGCCCACAATAGGCGATCATCCTATCACTGGTGATGATCTCTATAAGAAACCACTGCACGGGCCACCTTGCAAAGGAACCTCCTAAAAGGTCCCGGGACCCCAATCACATAGCGCTGAAGTCGACAAGGAATGTCATCGATAGTGGTCTCCGGAATATCTCCTGTCAAGCGCTCGAGATGACCCTCGAACTCGGCCAAAACCTCTGCTGATTCGTCCTGTGGGGTTGGCGCGGGTGCAACTGGTTGCTTCCTCTCGTAAGGCCGAAGAGCGGCTGGTCGCTGTGGACCCACATCTGCATTTGAAATTTTTTACTATCAATTTTGAGATGATGGAAAAATAACAAAAAAAAATTAAAATAGGAAAAATGTTGAAAAGGATTTTACCTGACTCATCCCACTGTTCTCCTGGTGGAAGAACCATGTATGGGTCACCACGAAAATCTATCCCAGCGTAAGGGAAGTCCTGAATAGAAAAGACCTGGTTTTCCAGCCATTGGAAATACTCAGGTTTGAATCGAGCAACCTCTGTCCTCTCGTCCGGGTGACGGGCCATAACTGCGACCCATCGCATCAATTTGGGCTCTCAAGGAAGCCCAACTCCAACAGTAAGGTGCTGCGGGATCAGCATAGGAACCCTCTCCAGGCCAAAACTCAGAACCAAAGCCCCATAACCAAAGGTCTTTAGTCGTCCGTTCTTGGCCCTGGTCAGTTGGCCTTTCACATTGGCCAACACAGCATCGCACTAGTTGAAGATGGTGCCTCGGAAGCAATCAACTGCCATACGCATCTGGGAGCTGGTGGCAATATGTAATGCGGCAGCTCCGCAAAGTCTGGTGACTGTAAACGCAATCACCATGAGCTCAGAACGAGATATGGTCTTTATGTTTATCCCTTTGTCTCTAGCCTGGCTGTTGCAGTACTCTAGCCTGAGGCTATCGACAGACTGGCCACCTGCCCTAGCCCCAAACAGAGTCAAGTCTTCGCCTCTCTTAGGCAAACCAGTCAAGAAATATATGTCCGCCAGCTCGATTTCGAGCTGGTGGCCGCCAATGAAGAAGCACTGGTCCTGTACGCTCCATCTGTCAACCATCCACTGCAAGAAATCCACCTGAGCCCTCATGCCAGGAATGGCCCAGAATTTGTACAAGCCGCACACCCTCAAAGCATCAAGTGAAGGCTGATGATTCCATGCGGCGGTATCCACGTCCTCATGCTCTCGTTCACGCCAATCTAGCATGATGTACTCTCTGCATCAAGTATAAGGATAAATTAAATTGCTAGAAATTATTTTGATTGGTCCATTTTTGAGAATTTTTGGGTTGAAAACCCTTGCGACGGGGACCGCACCCTCTGAGTTAGACACAGTGTGTGGGACCGCACTTTGTCTACATGGAAGGTGCGGACCTCGAGCTTTTTCCCAATGGAGAAAAAGTCGGGGTCCGCAGGCCAGCAGTGGTAAACCTGCGGGCCCCCGCGCGCGGGTTTTATGCCTAAAAACCCTCCCAAAAATGAAAATAAATGACTAAAACAAAAAATGAAACGGTTAAAAATGAAGAGTAGGATGATGTGGATTACCTGGAGAAGACGGCGTTCGATTCCGACGGTTGGATTTTCCACAATCTTCACGAGAAGTTTTCTGAGCAAAAGCACTATTTTCTCACCCAAACTCAAACGGTAAAAATGAATTGACAAAGGCCCTTTTTATAAGTTTTTTGAGTAAATAAATTGCAAATTTGTTTATGTTTCACTTTGGAAAGGTATTTTTGTGACATTTTTATCCATTCAAACACGTATGAGTAATGTTTGTGTTTTTGTGCAGAATAAAGGATTATTCAGGCGAAATCTATCATTTTCGATGAAAAACATTTAGAGTCACCTTTAAGCTCTTTTCTGACTCCTGAAACATGAAAAGATTGCCGAGTTCTTCTTTTAAACTCGTTAAAATGGAATTAAAAGACGGTCCACTTACAGCTCTTTTCCGACCGTAAAAACATGAAAAGATCGCCAGATTTTTGTCGTTTCAAATTCGATATTGGTTATAAAACGACGTGTCGTTGATCGCTTTTTTACTTTTTCGGGTCAAGGGCACTAATGACGAAAAGTACTCCTTGGTCGTAAAAGATCAAGCGGTTCTCTCAAGTATTATTTTATACTTTTTCGGGCTTGGGAGACACAAATTTACGAAAAAGGTCAACCCTGGAGTCTTCTTAAGTTTTTTCAGACTCTCTAAAATTGAAAAACACCGAGTTTCTCCTATACTGGACTCGTTAAAATTTCACAGTAAAGGACCTGTTCAATTACAAACAGGAACGAACCACTCCTTCTTAGGGTTCGAATTTAAACTAAGTTGGACTCATGCGAAGGATGAGCTTATAATCAAGCAAATGTTATCCTCCTCAAGATTGTCAAAAATAAAGAGGTACTTGCCAGAAATGGTGGGGGAAAAGAGAGAAAAATGAATATGTTTGTCATACTTTGTAACCACTCTTGAACACGACACTTTTGTTCACCTGGGTTGGGAAATACTTTGCCTAATAGTTGATCAAACCACATTGAAAGTCTTCAGCCGGTTTCCGGGTATTAACTTTGGGTCAATTGTCACCAAACCATCTGTCGTGTCGTTATGTGTTCAAGAGGCCACTGCCAATAAGCCATTCATCTGCAAAATATCTGTCATCCATCTTGACCATCCCTGAGTCAGTCCTTGCAACTAAATTTCTTCAACTTGATCTATGATTTCGTGTTGTGGGCTTGCCTGCGACGGATCGCTTTCTATCGACATCAGCTCATTATCTAGAAAGATGATCTAGAAATCGTCAGTACCTTGAGATCTGCATGCCTCAATGGCAGATTTCTCGCCTTTGACGACAGTTTACATCATTGACTTTCGATCAAAGGATTCCGTGACATGTTCGACATCAACACATTTATTCGCATCTCATGGATTGTACTGGGTATTTTGAGATCCATTGACATCACTGGTGGTTTCTCTCACACTTGTTAACAGTTTACATCATTGACTGGTAATCAAGTGGTTTCTACCATGTTCGACATCAACACATTCATTCGCATGGATAGAATCGTATTGTCTCGGGAAGTAGAAATGAAGACCCTGGATCTGGTTTCCACAATCCAGGATGCGAGGAATTTTGTATTCATTATATAATGGACTATTCATAAACAGATGGCTGCGTCCATACTGTGTCCACTTGAGTCTATACTTGTGATTTTTTACAAGATCATTCCTATATCAGAGCAGTAGTTAGTTTTTCTAGTCAGTTTTGATCTGAGTATGGGAATGCCTACCTCAGCGATGATATGATCTCATATATATATCTTGCATTGAATGTTTTTACAGGTTCCAACTGGGCTCTCCACAAGATGATCCTCGAAATGATAAAGTACTTCACTCTTCCTAAATGATCAATGAAATCCTCATCTACTACAGACTTCGCACTTTAGGGGGCAATCTGTTACAAAAAAATATCGTCACCATGATTATTTGCAGTCAGTATGGGTCCATCATCACTTGTACTGTCCTCCTAAGCAAGTCTCAGACCTCAGCTCTTCAATTCAAGCTTTGGAAATGGGAGAAAGACATTAAAAATCAATGTAACTCTGGTTCCACACTTTCTCTCATTGTCACCTGCGGTCCCGCACCTTCTGTGTACAAAAACTGCGGACCTGCCCGCTCTGTCCCTAACGGTGTAGGTGCGGACCCCTGTGAAAGTCAAAAGGCGCAAGTTTTATCTTAAAAAACTCACTTTGGGTTAATTCTAGAGGTTTCTAGAAGGAATTTTGACGTGGATTGTTCGCTCTGAGGTGGTTCATGCATCCCAAAAGAGAAGGAGCTAATCCCTTGATGAGAGGAGCTATCCCTTTGAAGGAGGGATTTATCCCTTTGAAGGAGGACCTAGTAACCTCCCTCCATTGCACTATAAATACAGGCATTGGGCTGGTTGCTAGGGACGTTAGAAGCTGAATATTTTTGAGGGTAAATGCTGGTGAAATCAAGACTTCCTAGTTGAGCTTAAGAGGAGAGATCACATACATTTTGGCTTCATTGGGGAGTGAGTGAAACTTGTCAAATTAGAGGAGACTTCTTGCTGGACCCTAGGAGGAGCTTATACAACGTTAAGGCAAAGGTTGTAAAGTTCTTCTTCTTTTGAATTAATACAATCAAACTCATTTTTCTCAACAAGTATCTTATGTTATTTGTTTCATGGACTCCTTGACTTTCATGTTAAATATGTTTTATGATATTGGCTTTTCAGGTGCTATTTAATTTGTTTGCCTTGTTTGTGTTTGCAGATTCGCGACAAAGGAGCTCATTTGGATCGAAGGAGCGAGGGCATCCACAAGCTTGCGTTGGACCTAAGGTAGGCCCTAAAAACACTTGTTTGCCATTGTTTATTAAAGCATATTTAGAGAAAGATAGTGTCTGGTTGGTTTGCTTGTCATTAGGTCTTCTTTAGATTCTAGGAAGGTCTATCTTATCCGCAAGATCGACTTATTCCGTGTGACAGGGAGGTGTTTGTAATAACCCGGGTTAAAGTTTCATGTAATAAAGGAAAAATAAGACCAAGGTTACGTGACACATATTCCAAGTTGAATGTTGAGAAACTTTAGTGGGCATCACTTGTGGTTTATTAATGGATATGGAAATTGACAAATGCAAAGAAGTAATAATTGACGTTTAATTATGAAAATAAAAGAAAATAGGGGAAAAGGAAGGTGAAGAGACAAATTTGCATGCAAGGGAAATTAGAGGAAAATGAAGGAAGATGAAGAAAAAATGGGGCATCAATGATAACAAGGCATCAAAAAAACAATTCACAGCTTTTGTCAGTTCAGTCTTGGTTCTCTCCTTACACTCTCATACACTTTATCACACTTAGAGCATTCTTGGAGCACTTTAACATTCACTTGGATTTGGAGAAAGGTAAGAAAACAATCAAAGGAAGGAAAAGGACAAGCAAAGGACAAGCAAAGGACAAGCAAATGAAAGCAAGGAAAAGGTTGGATCAATAGCTTTAGTAGGAAGATCTTGTAGGTAACAGGTTGCATGTGTGATTTCCTTGTTGCGATGTGAATCCATGGCACATGCATTTGTTTATTTAGTTTATTTGTTGTCATTGGAATGGGTTTTTCCTGGTTTGATAGTTGTTTCAAGCTTGCCTTGCCATTTCCTGGATAGCCATGGTGTGATGGGATTCATTCTTGCTTGATCTTTGGATTGTTGAATGGTTTTGGAACCAAGTGAGGTGGTCTCAAGAAATCCCAACGGTTAGGGTGGAGATGGTTTTCTTCCGAAAGCCCTCAACATGTGGATGGAGACAGGAAAATTCCTCAAGGTATGGTGAAGGAATTATGAGGCATCCAAGCTTGTTTTGGTTTTGTGATCTCGGGAACGGTTTATGTGAGATCACAATAGCTTGAGGGTGGAGGTGGTTTAACCTATGGATTCCATGTTTGATTATGCCTTGGTTTATCCCATGAGATCCCACATTTATGCTTGGAATATGTCACGGGGTGAGTGGATGAAAGAAATATTTGGCTCAACCCAATCTATGGTCAGGTGGTACGTGGAAGTCCCTCACTTAGTTAGCTTTTGCATAAGTTAATATGAGTTATTCTTCTAATGTCATTAATGAGCACATGTACTTGTTATTATGTGGATTTTATGGCTGATTTGTCATGGTTACTATTCTGGTTATATGTTGGTTATATACCTGGTTATATGATGTGCTCTAGATTTGGATCTCTTTCATGATTTGATAAGTCATTGTATAGTTGATGGATGCATGGGATAACACATGTTGTTACATCTAGCTAGAGGGCGCATTGAGCTTTCTTGGTGATTCTCAGGTTAAGTTCAAATTTGTATGTATTCATGACCTGTAACTTATATGTTTATCATTTGTTTGACGAAATGTCTATCTTGTAGTAGGCATGTATTGTTCAAGATCTTCTTCAAGTTTTGAATGATTAGCCTTTTCATCACCTTATTTATATTTCTGAAAAATTACAAGCAGTTCTGGGCAATGGTATAGATGTTTTCCTGCAAAAGTGGCATAGATCTTGCGACCACATACATAGAACAAGGGGTTTTTGGTCACACCTGCTGGCAAGCAGGCTTATGGGTGCAGTTGGAGCCTCATAATTGCATACATAATGTGTCAAGGGTGTGGTTTGGGTGTTAAGTCAGTGGAAAAGAGTTCGAGCTTAGGGATTGATCACCTGGGGCAGTTGGTAGGCTCTTGGGTGATCCGTAGTATTTGTGGGATTTTAGTTTACTTCTAGTTTGGAGGCCCTACTTCCATAACTAGAACTTGGAGGTCAAGTCATGTCATAATGATACTCAACTCATGTTTACCCAAGAGAGCTTGTAAAAGCGGGTAAATGTGAGAGGGGGCATTACAGTGTGTGTGTGTGTGTAGGTTGAGCCTAGGATGAGATCAACCTATTTATTTTGATCTAGCCTAGATGCCCCCTGAGATACTTTTCACCGAAAGTGCCTTCCATCCTCAACCTCTCGCCATGAGGATTGAACTTGAAACCTAATGAGGACTAATCCCCACTCAAACCAATTGACCTACACCTCGTGAATATTAAATTATTGCACCAAGACACTAAATCCAACCAAGGATGTGAGAGATGTTATAATGTTATGTAAACATTTTAACTTGGTCAAATTAAAATTAAAAAATAAATAAATTTGGAGTAGTCAATTATTTAAATAAAAGTAAAATTTAAAAATTATAACAAACTAATACTTATAAATATTGTTATGGTAGTTAAGGTACAATTGAGGTCATAGAGTCAATTCATTGTTGGCGGTTTTTGGGCTCCGTAGGGATCAAATTGCTTGAGGTGCAAACCTTTCCTCAAGTTTGCACTAAAAAAAGAGGTTTGTACATTGGGATATTTGAGCCCTCTTGGTACCTGACAGATCCAGAGTTAAGATAGATCTAATATATATTAATAAAATAAAATATTTACATGGAGTATATGATGTTTTATAGTTACCATTTAAATAATAAAATATTAATATTTACATGGAGTATATTATGTATTATGATACCATTTAAATAATTGTGTTTATTTAGATGAATTTAGAAAAAAGAAGAAGAAGAAGAAGAATAAGAATGTTGTTTAAAATTTATTGAGATAAATTTGAGGTATTGGAATAAAATGAAGTTAACCATTTTATATTTAATCTTTCTATAGTTTATTATCATTAAAACCCGGTTAGACAATTATTTTAAAAATCAACATATCATCTTAACTTTATAGGTATCAAATCTCTTAAGGTGCAAACCCTCCTTTTGACTGTGAAACTTATGGAAAAGTTTGGACCTTTAGATATTTGATCTCTATTTACAATTGATAAATCTAGGCTTAAAATGAATCTATACTAGTTTTTATAATATTATTTAGATTAATATAAATTTCACATTTGTCTATATAAAAATGTTCTTATTTTTATTAATTCAATTAAAACTCTCACAACACATACGACACATATAACTACACATAAGATGTTTTATCATTTTTATTTTATTCATGAGCCATCATTATTATCTATTAATTATTTTAATGTGATATAACATAGACTTTATATAGGAAAAAATATTTTTTTATTAACTAAAATAAAATTCTAATATTTCATAGTTACAAATGACATTATTATTTTAATGTGTGTATATATATATATATATATGCGTGTGTGAGAGAAAGAAATCTCTTTATATAATATTATTATTTTCATTCTATTTATATCATTATGCTAAATATAATTATATGGCATGTTTCTTTAACATGTTTATATTTTTTTATTTAAAATTTAAAAATATAAAGTTTTATCAACTAAATATAAAAATAAAACTGTGAAATATCATACTTATTAATATGAACGGTTATTATTAAAATTTGTTTTAATGTAATATGCATATTGTATATATATATTTGGAAAAATCTATTTATAATTTTATTAATTAAAATAAAATTGCAATATAAAAAAGTAAATTAAGTGTATTTATATTGCTTCTTATTTTTTAATTTAGTTGATATTATTTTTTATTATTAAATCTAACATTTCAATATGAATGAAATTGTCATTAATTTTTTAAATTTAATTTTAGTTTTAACTTCTCATTGATTTAATGTTCAATAATACAAATATATTCAATAGATTCACTAATTTAGTTGATATTATACATTATTATCAAATTTAACATTTCAATGTCAATGAAACTGACATTAATGTTTTTAATCTAACTTTAGTTTTAAATCTCTTTCGTACTTCACTCCTTTAAATATAATTACATTTTCAAATTTGATAAAATTGTTATTTGTAGTATATAGATATATTCATCACCTATAGATCTCCTTATTTCCACCCCTTAACATTTATTGTTACTTCATTAACATTTACCACACAACAATATTAATCTCCTTATTTTCACTCATTAACATTTATTGCCACCCCAATAACCTTTACCACGGCAATGTTAATTTCTTTAGGAGTTGTCATTAATGCGACTTTTTGGACTTTCTGGTGTGGGAAAAAATTGTAGTGAAATTTTAATTTGTGTTATCTTGGGAAATTCAATTTTGCAAGGGTTACTCATCAAACTTGTGATTTCAATAAATTACTCCTGATTTTAGAAAAATTAGACTGAAAAACCCACCAAAAAAACTTCCAAAAAATCGCACTAAAAACAACTCGACATCGTTATTTTCACCATTACTATTTATGACCACCCCATTAACATTACTATTACTATTTATGGCCACCCCATTAACATTTACCACGGAGATGTTAAATTTTTTGAAACCATAAAAGACTTGCATAGAAAAATAATAGAAATAATTGACACGAGAGTTGATTCCATTATAACCTATATTGTTAAGCATGTGCCTTCCATATTAGAGGTTTGTATGGGCACAGTGGAGCACAAGAATAGTGGGGTAGGTCAAAGTTAGGCGTAGATATGATGACACTCACGCTACTAAATCGATAGGGTATGCCTATTGCGTATTTTAAGAATCCCCTATGTGGTAGTTCTCATCTCCACCAATAAAACCCTTATTTGTATAAAGAATATTTTGTTTAATGATTATTCATTTATACTATTATTGTCTATATCCACATATGAAATTGACCCACTATTTTGGATTTTCTATCAATTCCCTTATGTACTTGAATCCAGCAAAAGTTATTGTGCTATTTTCCAAATATATAATCCAGCAAAAGTTAGTGTGCTATTTTCCGGTTTTCGAAAGTACCTGGGAAAACCACGGGTCATTAATTTGGTTATGAACACATGTTCATTTCAAAATAATAAAGGCCAATAATACATTATATTATAATGGTGAAATCTTGTAGTGCAAGTTTGACTAAATAATGTCTAAAGGTATCCACAGTTTTATAGAATGGAAAGATTTTTAGCAGATTTATTAATTATTAAAAATTTTGATAAAAAGCTGAAGCACGAATTATTATGTGTTTCATTGCCATTAAATTTCTTTTTAACTCGTAAGTATGCTTTTGGACTTTGACCTCTATTCCTTCATTTATTAATTAATTAATTATAGAAAGCAACCCCAACAAAGCTAAAATCATGAAAATCATAATAATACGAAATTTCTGATATAAAAGCAACGGTTTGGTTCTTATTATGACGGAAAATGGGGAATAGAAAAATGCGGGCACGGTTTGAATTTTTAAAAGAAATAAATGTAGATGCATGTATTTTGCAAGATCGTAAATTTCGGTATTTATTTATTGTTAGAAAAGGGAAAAAACACGCGTAATATTCTGTCACATGTGTCCTTTCACTATCTGTATGTAAGCGGTAGAATAACGCAAACAAACATTCAACCCTTGCTGTGTTTTGAATTTGGTGCGAGTTGACCAATTGATGCGTAGATGAGTGGAGGTTCCATTGAAACCGAAACTCAAACTAAAATTGAATGGTCGCCGTGATTATAAGCAGAATGACACAAATCTTTATTCAAAGCAGGCCGGCGGTGGTTTTCAAGAGACGGACGGGGTGCTCAATCAACCAAACGACAAGTGTGTCAGCTTTTCCATAATCTTATCTTGCAGATGGAGATGATTATAAATAGAAAAGAATGGAATAAATAATTAAATTCTGCAGTCAGCGGAAACTTTTTCGATTATTATAAAATTCACTTTGAGTTGAGATCTTGCTCTGATTTTAAGACTGCCGGTCCTCGGTTTGTCGGACGAGTGGCAGCATTTTCGACTTTACATTATCGATTTCGCCACCGGGAAATGTACGTTCTGGATTCTAGGGTTTCTACCTCGTTCAATGCCCCGGCGGCATCGGGAAAAGGACGGCATGAATGGCCGGACGCGGTGCGTCTTCGAGAGTGGAGATGGCCAAACAAGCTTCACGCACGCGCGAAATGTCGGAATTTTACCGGGGAATTCGAGAAGATCGGGAACGGCAGTGGCCGGCGCCGGCCGGTGAATTGACACACTGGCCGCCGTGGCCGGAAAGAAGGGAATTGCGTTTAAAGCAGGCAGCGTGAGGTCACATGGTCACATGGAGGCATCCTGTTCTTGTTCCTGTTCATGTTCCCGCGTCCATTGTCTGATTGAACCGACGCCAGTCAGGACTCACTCCACTACATGTACCGTGTCCTTGTCATTAATTTCAGCGATCTTTCTGATAAACGACAATAATATTTGGAGGATCTCTGTGTCGCAACTTCTTCTGTATTGCATTGACATTTCATGGTTACATGACGGTCTTATTTTACGCAGTCATATTTAAAATTATTTAATTTCCAATATTTTGTTTTAAAAAGTCTCTATACTCTATATTTTTTTTTATTTAAATAAAAATCAATAATATATATTTAGTCGGGTTGAAATATGATGCTTACTGCGCATTATTATAAATAAAATTAATCTTAAATAAATAATTTTTTTAATATTAAAATGAAAATATTTTCCTATTATATATAAATTCCTTGTTTTTCTCTAATTTCTAATCTTATAAATCAAAATTTCCTTTTCCCTTGGAAATTCTCTATGCAAACATTTTTGTATAAGAATTACAGCGTATTATGCTGAGATTTTTTTTGTTTTTAATTATCATTTTTTCATATGCGTGTTCCAAATGTCTTTGTACGATCCATTAATAATTTACCTTTTGTTATTACCAGATTTACAGATTTATTACATGTTTTCGTAAATTTATTAATTTTTATGTTTGTAACGAATTCTGTGCTGGATATCTTTGAATCACACTTATTTATACATTAACTTATTATAGATTTACAGATTTATACATTTTTTTCATAAATTTATTAATTTTTTAAGTTGGTAACAAATTCCGTGCTGCATATCTTTGAATCACACTTACTTATAAATTAAGTTACTATTATTTATTTTTTGGGGCAAGTTCTTTGCTCCAAATATCTGTCTATCACACTTACATGTATATTTATTTATATATATATTTTGTTTTTTTGTTTTTTCTCCTAGCAGATTCTTTCCTTTAAATTTCTTTAAATAGAAACGTGTAACGGTGGACTTTTTGAATTTTTTTATTTAACATATTCTTTGTTGTAAACATTTTTTTTAACTGTGCAGTGATTATAGTTCCATTAACTTAACCTGCATTTGTTATTAATTAAATTAGCACAATAGCATGCTTTTTCCCTGAAATTTTCGTAGGTTTCTATATTTTTTATTATAGTAATGAAGGCACAGTTAAAATTTTTGATAATGAGAAACAGATGAGAAAGAAGTGCATGAAGAAGTGTATTGGAATGTTTCAGCCGTGCAGAGCGGTGAAACAGTTAATATTCTTGATCCGAGGACATGTCGTGTAACTGGTTACTGTTAGGCATTAATATTAATATGTAACTTTAATTTTTCTTTTAAATCATAAACGTACTAAATGCTAATTTAGGGTTTCATTATAAATGTGAAGGGGGCAATTGTTAAAGTGCGAAATACGTTTTGTAAAATAATAATAATAATAACGACGTGATGTTAATATTCGTTTTTATGAGATGGAAAGAAACATGGAAAGGACATTTAAACGAATCTGAATTACTGGTCCGCAAGCATCGCCAGGATCCAACTGTAGTGTACACATGTCTCATCTGTAGCACGCATCGACATCCATGGGATGGAATGATGCTGATGGTCTGTGGTCCGCAATGGAAGGAAACGTGGGAAGTGGGAGTAGTAGACTTCAACAGAGACCCGCTGAAAAAGAAAATAAATCTCATGCCTTCACTTTCTTTCCCAACTAATACTGGAAAACTGTATATATATTACAAAGCCCATGTCTTTTCTCATGTCCCACCGTTGTGTGGGAGACTATTATTATTCTTTAAAATATTCAGTGCTGTGCCTTGGAACATTCCGGCAACCGGATATCCCCCGGGCGGCAACTGTTCTGAACCGGCAGAGGAGGTTATTCCGTCGCCTTCACGGTTTCGTTGTTGTTAATGATGCCCAGGGAAAAAGGATTATATATATTCCCAATGGGGAAGGGAGAACTGGTGTTATCATCTCGGAGGTGACACAGAGGACAGTTGATAAGCAGATCGACTTATCAGTAAAGGCATGGACTTATCGAGTACTGCGGGTGACTGGACAGCTACAGCTATTCCGCTCTACACACGAAAGTGATGGAGGATTGATTGGTGGATCAGAATCCAGATCATATCGGATCATCCAAGTAAGGAGTCATAGTTTTACGTATACGGTAAAACAGAGAGAGAATCAACGAGAACCACATCATTGTTTTGTTGGGTTGTTGGATGAATTCCATGAATTATTACTATGGATCTATGGATGTATGCTGAAACATGGTAGATGATGTTGATTATTATAATTAATTAAGAATTAATGTTTAATAATTAATTAATCGGTTAATTGAACGATGAGAAGAATCCATCGATCAACTGATGGATGCAAATCATGATCATTATCATATAATGATGGCGATGGGTTGGGTTATGTGAGAGTTGGGTGTAATAGACGAATCAATGCACTGTGCACAAGAAAACCCATTTGATTTGTTTTGTTTTGTTAAGGGGAGGGGACATATGTTGTTATTCTATTTATTGGGAGGTGTTATGCTCGTGTTTCAAGAAGAGAGAACATTGGAGGGTAATTACCTAGAAATGCAAGAGGTAGAAGAGGAGGAGATGTAGGTCTGTCGTTGCTGCAGTTGTAGGTTTGTATGAGAAGTGCAGAGCAGGGCAGAATAGTGATGGGTGTGCTGGCAGTGGCATCATCTACATTTGGGCCGTTTTTTTTAATACGATATTGAGGTCCTCTGCCTCGGGAAGCGCGCATGCATCAGAGTTCAGTGTTTATAGAGAGACAGATAAAAGGGTGAAATAAGCGTTCCATTGCAGATTCTTCCAGCAGTCCATAGGAGGAGACTCTTGGTCAGACTGCATTTCTATTCTCATTTCCAGATTCTCCCATTTGAAGGCGCAGGAGGAGGACAAACACAAACACAAACTCTTGTCTTTTCCTTCGCTATCCCAACACATGCAACACTCTGCTGATTTTTAGTTTTCACCTGCAAGATTGACTTTAAGGGCAGGAGGGGGAAAATTAGGGTTTTGGGTATACAGATCTCATCTTCGCCTGGAACGAGCAGCAAGGGCAGAGAGAGTGCGCGGAGGAGGGAGGGGGGCGCCATGACATCCTTAAGCAGAGAGCTCGTTTTTCTCATCTTACAGTTTCTGGATGAGGAAAAGTTCAAAGAGACGGTGCACAAGTAAGTTGGTTTTTTTAACATACATTTCTCAAATCCTCTTTTGGTGTTTTCTTTTTGTTGAGCGGGTATTCTGCAAATGAGAAGCTAATGATATTGTTGTGCATGGCATGGTATAATAATAACAGGTTGGAGCAGGAATCGGGGTTTTTCTTCAACATGAAATATTTTGAAGATCAAGTACAGGCGGGAGAATGGGAAGAGGTGGAGAGATACCTGTCCGGTTTCACAAAGGTGGACGACAACCGTTATTCCATGAAAATATTCTTCGAGATCAGAAAACAAAAATATTTGGAAGCTTTAGACAAGTAAGCATATCCTTCTTTCTTAAGGTGCTTTCTCGCCAGAATGCAGAGATGAGTGAGATTGAAGTATTGGTATGTTGAAAATAAAAAATTATCATTTGGGTATTCACAGGCAAGATCGGGCTAGAGCTGTAGAGATATTGGTGAAGGATCTCAAAGTCTTTTCTTCATTCAACGAAGAGCTGTTCAAAGAAATCACGCAGCTTCTTACCCTGGACAACTTCAGGTACGTTCTCTTATTTATATTTTGGCGGTTTTGGCTGTTCGAGTGGGAAAGAAGCCTTGAAATCATGCATCGGCTTTCGGAAGTCCTGTATCTGGAGTGAGTTGGATTGGGTACAGTTGGAGTGACTTCGATTTGGTATTTTGTAGGGAAAATGAGCAGCTGTCTAAGTATGGGGATGCAAAGTCGGCCAGGACCATTATGCTTATAGAGCTAAAGAAATTGTTAGAAGCTAATCCTCTGTTCCGTGACAAACTCACATTCCCGGCCTTCAAAGCCTCAAGGCTCCGAACACTGATAAATCAAAGGTAGGGTGCTTTTTTATGTTCAGCAGTTCATGGAGGCCTCTGGCTGATCTCTGTTCCTTTTGGTTTTGAACTGGTCAAGATGAATGTTTTTAGCACTCCTTAACTACATACTTCAGAAAATTCAAATAATGAATTACTAATCAGACAATGAGAATTCTCTGTTTTTGTTATGCCTACTGTTTATTTTTGGGAACAGGGGATTCGATAAAAGTACTAACATAACAAAGTGTGCCATTGGCCTTTTTGTATCCAGCCTCAATTGGCAGCACCAGCTTTGTAAAAATCCCCGACCTAATCCTGATATTAAGACCCTGTTTGTCGATCATACATGCACACCACCAAATGGGGCCCGAGCACCAACGCCTTCAACTAACCCACTTGTGGGTACACTTCCAAAAGGAACAGTGTTTCCTCCTATTGCCACCCACAGTGTGAATCAACTGGTAAATTTGTTTTGACGGTCATGCAGCCATGATTTCAACAAATACATTAGTTTAATTGATTTTTTTTTGTTTCCACAAATCATTAATAATGTGTTCGCTGCGTCTTTTTGATATGATTTCAGCCTTTCCAGCCTGCTGGTGCTTCTTCCGGCGGTCTTTCGGGATGGATGGCAAATCCTAATCCTGCTGCTGCACACTCTGCTGGACCAGTATCTCTTGCACCACCCCCAAATGCAGGTTTGCTTAATTTACTATATTTTGTAAAATGCTCTTTAGTAGGCTAATACCATGTTATCTCTTGGAAAATTTGTATGGCATTCTTGAATGTTATTGAGTAGCAACAGTATTTTGTAAAATTCTCTTTAGTAGGCTAACACCATGTTATCTCTTGCAAAAATTGTATGGCATGCTTGAATCTTATTCAGTAGGAACAGTGGAAGAAGATACACTAGTTTGTCCTTTCAAGTGGGGTGATTTAGTAGGCTCTTTCTGTTCATATATGTCAGAAATATGTTTCTTTTTTCTATAACACGAATTTTCCTAACAGAGCATATTTTGACTTCTCATTCTGTGAATGGCATCAGCGGCTTTCCTAAAACGACCTAGAACTCCACCATCAAATGGTCCTGCTGTAGACTATCAATCTGCTGATTCTGAACACCTCATGAAGCGCATCCGGGGTGGTCAGTCGGAGGAGGTACATACAGAGCATTAATTAAGATCGATATTTGATTATATGATGGATTGAAATTGTCTGCCTGCAGTCCATGTGTTTATTACTTTTAATTGAGTCACAACTTAATGCTAAATTCTCTTGTACTTTTTGTTTGTTTCAAGTTTCTTGGCTTTTCTACCAGGTCCATTGACTGTTGTATGTGATCGATTTTGAGTAGGATATATCAGTTATTCTACAGGGATTGCTTTTCCACAAACTAAGAATGCTCACTTTCTAATTGTAGGTGACCTACCCAGGCCCAGGCCCAGGCCATCCTCTTAACATGTACTCACAAGATGACCTGCCAAAGACTGTGGCAAGAACTCTCAATCAGGGTTCAAATGTTATGAGTATGGATTTCCATCCTCTGCAGCAAACAATTTTGCTAGGTGATTTCAAATTCCATTCAATGCAGTTCTTCATTCAAATAAATTCTTAAATTCAATTTGGAAGCTGTACCGTTTCTCTTTATAAGTATGTTCACACTGGCTAGTGGTTCAAATTTGGATTGCTGGCTTTATCGATCAGTTGGAACAAACGTTGGTGACATTGCAATTTGGGAAGTGGCATCTCGTGAAAGATTAGCTTATAGGACCTTTAAGGTTTGGGAAATTTCGGCCTGTTCGATTCCAATGCAGGTAGATGATTTTTTCATAAATTAGTTCTGTAATTTAAATTGGGAAAATTGTACATCTATGAATTGATCTTGAAAATATTTTAGAGTTCTTTCTGGAGTTGATCATTAGCACAGGCGTTAGGTAAAATCTTATACATGTTTTTTTATTTTTTCATAGGCTGCTCTTGTGAAAGATCCAGCTGTATCAGTGAATCGTTGTATCTGGAGCCCAGATGGGGCAGTCCTTGGTAACTTAATATATACTCTGTATTCTTTAATAAGATGTTTTGACATCATTTCCTTCTTTAAAGTTTATATAACAATGTGAGTGATTTGTAATAATGCCATTTACAAATGTCTCTGGTCTCCTTTTGGTTGGTTGTGCACCAATACAATGGTGTGCTATTTCCTCTATTCATATACTGACATGCCTGCATTTGCGTTCATAGGAGTTGCATTTTCCAAGCATATAGTTCACATATATTCTTATACTGTGGCAGGCGATTTGAGACAACATCTAGAGGTTTGATTACATACTTAAAGACCAACCTGTACATGCTTGTAGCTCTGTAAAATTAAGTTTGTATTGAAAGTATAATTTATTAACATTGATATGATTTATACAGATTGACGCACATACTGGTGGTGTGAATGATATTGCTTTTTCACACCCTACCTCCCAACTATGCATAATTACATGTGGGGATGATAAGAACATCAAGGTAATCTGCTTCATCAGATATGTCAAGACTCATTCTAATAGTTGTTGTTTACTTACTCTCTCTATGATTTTTTTTTGTCTGTGCTTGTCTGTGCTTGTAGGTGTGGGATGCAGTAACTGGTCGAAAGCAGTACACATTTGAAGGTCATGAAGCACCTGTCTATTCTGTTTGTCCTCACCAGAAAGAAAATATTCAGGTACTTTGTTCCTTGAGACCTGAAAAATTTATGTGAATTACAGTTGAATAGTATTAAATTCTAGTTGTTTTGAAGTTACATTGCATATTCTATTTTTGTTTGATGTTTGGCTTCCTGTGAATTTTTTGCCATATGAGAAATACTTAATTGCACTAAAGATAGATGGATTATGACTCTTTGTTTGTATGCAGTTTATTTTTTCTACAGCTATTGATGGAAAGATCAAAGCCTGGTTGTATGATCTTGCGGGATCTAGGGTGGACTATAATGCTCCTGGCCTCTGGTGCACTACAATGGCTTACAGTGCTGATGGAACAAGGTAAAATGTTAAACTTGGAATGGTGTTTAATTTGTAAAGTGCCTTAATGTGGATCCAAGTTTTACTTCAATTTTCTATATGTACCCTGTTAAGCCTATGCTCTTTCTAAACCATATAATTATTTGTATTTTTTATTAGGCTCTTCTCCTGTGGAACAAGTAAAGATGGTGATTCATACCTGGTTGAGTGGAATGAAAGTGAGGGAACAATCAAGCGGACATATTCTGGTTTTAGGAAGCGTTCCTTAGGTGTTGTGCAATTTGATACAACCAGGAATAGGTTCTTGGCAGCTGGTGATGAATTTCAAATAAAGTTCTGGGACATGGATAACACCAATATCCTGACAACAATTGATGTTGAGGGTAGTTCGGTAAGAAGTTATTTTTGAAGATGAGGATGGTTTATTTTTAGAGTTTGAGAGATAATGATTTTGAGAAAAAAAGAGTTTCAACACATTATTTTAAGTTTTCTTGATCACATCTCAATGTATAATCCTTGTGTTATTTTCCAAAAAGCTCCAGGCTAGTCCTCGCCTTCGTTTCAGTAAAGATGGTTCCCTGTTGGCAGTCACAACGAATGACAATGGCATAAAGATCTTAGCCAATGCAGAGGGATTTCGCTTAATTCGCATGCTGGAGAGTAGATCCTTTGAGGGAACGAGGGTGCCACCAGAGACAATGGCAACAAAGGTAAATTGCTTCCATGAACATTTACTATGTACATGCACTGCTAATTAATGGTAAAGTTTAAACTCTAACTAGATCATTTTTATTATGCAGACTTCAATTGTGAATGTCATGCCTCCTGCAGTCACTGCTCCTGGTTCCCTTCCCGGTGCTATAGAACGTTCAGAGAGACTTCCACCTGCAGTGTCAATGACCAATTTTGTAAGAGCTTTCTCCTAGAATTATTTCTTTAGAGTCTAGAATATTTGTCCAGCCATATTCAGTTTAGTTTGTCACATATATCTTATCAGTGTCTAAACTTTCACTCCAGAGTACAGATATTGTTGCTTTCAAGTTTCCATATAGCATAGGATTTTGTTTTTCCCTTTCAAATGCTCTATTAGCCATTATTTTGGCATATTTTTTATAGGAATAGGATGATATGATCAGTGGATTCTTACAATTATCTGACACTTGAGACAACATGTGTGCAGAGTAGTATAGACAGCAGTCGGACCCCAGATGTTAAACCAAGGCTTCTAGATGAGGTTACAGACAAGAGCAAGAACTGGAAATTGACTGAGATCACTGATTCGGGTCAGTGTAGGTCTCTCAGGTTGCCTGACACAATGCATGCGAGCAAGGTATGCAATCATCCTTCTATTATAGAAAACACTAAAGGTTGACATACATTACAATTTATCTGCTACAAATTCTGTCGATATTGATCCAAACAAGTAATGTGCTATTTCTTGCAGGTAGTAAGACTGATATACACCAATTCCGGTGTTGCTGTTTTAGCACTGGCATCCAATGCTCTCCATAAGCTATGGAAATGGCAGCGGAGTGACCGGAATCCATCTGGAAAGGTGGGGTTCTTCAGTAGTTGTTGTTTGCTTTCTTTTTATTTTAGCTTGTTTTATTTATTTATTTGTTTGTTATACTTTTGGATATATAATTTGCAGCTGTATTTTATGTAGTAATGATTGACGAGTAACTAAGAGTTAGTATTTTATTCCACAGTCTACAGCGAGTATTCCACCACAGATGTGGCAGCCAGCTAGTGGGATTGTTATGAATAATGACATTGGTGATACAAATCCAGAAGAAGCCGCTGCTTGTATAGCTTTGTCTAAGAATGATTCCTATGTGATGTCTGCTTCCGGTGGCAAGGTCTCCTTATTCAATATGATGACATTTAAGGTAAGAGAGCCTTCTACCTAAAGACCAGTCTCATTTTAATGTTTCCGATGATATATAATTTCAGTTTTGGTACATTGTTCTGCTTAGGGGTTTATTCTCTAATGTCTCACCTGTGAATATAACTGTTGTGCTTTTCAACTTTCAAATTATGTGGTGTTAGAGGAGCTAGCTATAGTTCAGGATCACTCTAGAAGGATCTTGCCTAATGTTACTCACTATAGGCTAAGAATTCAAAGGCTCCCAGTTTATCTGAATCACTGGTTTCATGGCATGCTAATTAGTGATTCATTGCAGGTCATGACAACTTTCATGCCACCTCCTCCTGCAGCCACTTTTCTGGCTTTCCACCCTCAGGACAATAACATCATTGCAATTGGCATGGAGGATTCATCAATTCAAATATACAATGTTCGAGTTGATGAGGTGCTGCCTGTGAATGTATCTTTGAATTTAAAATTCTTATCATTTTTCTTCATTGTGCCCTTTTACCAAAAATGACCTTTTACAGGTGAAAACAAAGCTCAAGGGCCACCAAAAGAAAATCACAGGCCTGGCTTTTTCACATGTTTTGAATGTGTTGGTATCTTCTGGAGCTGATGCCCAGGTATATGGTTTCTTTTATTATTATATATAGTTTGACTCCGTGATGTTCACTTTAAAGTTTACACAAATTTACTGAGTAGAAATGTTCCTGTACTCACAACCACGTCTTTTGGCAGTTATGTCTCTGGGGCATAGATGGGTGGGACAAGCGAAAGTCAAAAGTTGTACCAGTACAGCCAGGAAGATCATCGCCACCAGTCGGGGATACAAGAGTACAGTTTCATAATGATCAAATTCACTTGTTGGTTGTGCATGAGAGCCAGCTTGCTATATATGATGCTTCCAAGTTGGAGCGCTTGCGCTATGTAAGTACTTGTAAGCAGTCTTGAATTCAAACATAGACAGTTATATAATGTCACTTACCTTCTGTATCTGATTGGATGACCTTGTTACATGGTTGCATTGCAGTGGTCTCCTCATGATTCCCTATCTGCTCCTATTTCAAGTGCCATATACTCATGTGACAGCGTCCTAGTTTATGCGAGCTTCTGTGATGGTGCAGTTGGAGTGTTTGATGCAGAAAGCTTGAGGCCTCACTGTCGCATTGCACCTTCTGCATATTTACCATCGGGAATGAACAGGTAAATGGGCTTTTTCATTCTATCAAGGTTGATACATCTATTTTTCAGATTTGGCTTTTGACAAGGCATATTATGATTTGATTTGTTGTTTTGTTATTTATGCAGCAGTAACGCCTATCCTCTAGTCGTTGCATCACATCCATCCGAACCGAATCAATTTGCTCTTGGAATGACAGATGGAGGAGTTCATGTTATTGAGCCTTCAGAGTCAGAAGGGAAATGGGGTGTTGGACCTCCCCCAGATAATGGAACTGTCGGATCAAATCCAACATTAAGTAACCAAGGTTCGGAACCACCCTCAAGGTAGTTCAATGGGAACATAAGAACAATGGTACTACTTTGTGTCTACCGACTGTTTATTTACAAGAATACCATGAATAATGGTAGCGCGTCTTGGCAGTGAAATGCCTCACTTGTGTTCCAGTTTTTGAGGCATTCTATCAAGATTGTAATTTTCATCAGATATTGTTCAGCACTGTAGATGGAGGTTAAGCAACTGTAAATGATATGTAAATGAGTATCTAGGTGCAATCCTGGTCACTATATTTTTTCTAGGTCGTGTAAAAATTGGAGCATAATTCATGAATGTTCTTTCCGAGGGTTTCTCAGTGTATTTTTGAAACCCTTCTTTGTACCACATGATTGTTTTTCATATGTTCATGTGCATTCAGACAAACCTGGTTTATGCGGAAGCTTTGTCAGACTCGGGGAATATTATATTTATAAACTGAATCAGCATTTTTGGGTTGACTGCTATTGGAGCTCAGATTGAAGTAATTCAATTGAGAAAACATTAATTATGCATGAGTTTCTGCAATTGACTCAACGAACTTCTTGTTTGATGAGTATTGTTTGAACATATTGATACAGATATTTACTGAAAGCAAGAATCTTTCAGTTGATACTGCTCGTATTTTTCATTGCTGAAGCCTGAAGGTCATACATATAGGAGGCTTCATTTATGCCATTGGCAGACTGTCATTATTGTTTCGCTGGGAAGCAATCAGATAAGTCATCGTTGGTAGACTATGTTTAGGATGTTCAACTGGAAGCTTTGTTACCATCTTACATACATTACCATCTTACATGTCTGTATGGGACATTTTGATATTTATCACCCATTGTTTCCTCGTCTCCACTTGTTATGTCCAGCATACATAACTTTGTTTCGTGGTACACACCAATTTGAAATCATGCCCTTGTGCTCAGTTACTCTTTAGTGAACCCTTTTAGAGGGTTAGATAGAAAATCTCAATTGATAAGGTTTAACCAGATTTCTTATTACTGGTGAAATTCTTTTGAGAATAGGGTAACTTCGTTTCGTGGCACACACCAATTTGAAATGATGTCCTTGTGCTCAGTTACTCTTTAGTGAACCTTTTAGAAGGTTAGACAGTTACTCTTTAGTGAACCTTTTAGAAGGTTAGATAGAAAATCTTAATTGATAATCTTTAACAAGATTTCTTATCACTCGTGAAATTCTTTCGAAAATATAGCAAAGAAAAGCTAAATTTGTATGATTATGCGTTTATATTTTTAATTCACATTTATTTCCATTTCATGGGATATTATTCATAACTCTCAGGCGGGCATGAAAAGGTGAAGGGGTGGTGAAGGGGCTTCTTTTTTATGAAAACAAAATATCCATGCAAGTTTCTAGAATGTTGAGAGTTGAGTTGTGTTATTGTTGTGAATAATTTTTATTGAGCAAAATTTTGTGAAGATAGACAAGATAGATGTTTATAAGAACTGGAAGACTTAATTTAAAGATAATTGTTTCAATATAAGAAATGGATTGCAAATAAGTGAGTCTACATAGTGGATAGAACAACACAATAAGAAGATAAAATCATCAATGTTTGCTTTGTTTTTATATACATTTTACCATTGCAATGATTGTTTTTATATACATTTTACCATTGCAATGAGTGACTTTTACAAAATGTTTTTTCTCTTTTTAGGTTATGCTTAAATGAAATACTAAACATAGAAATTTAAGTGAGTGTAAGGAAATTATGTGAGTGTTAATTACTTTGATACGAATTTCAGCAATCTTGACGGAATGGAATGAACAGGACAACACATAACAAAAGATAAAATCATCAATGTTTAGAGTGTTCTGCAGACACATTTTTCTCTTGTAGTGAATGGTCCTTACAAAATATTTGTTTTTCTTAATTTATTAAGATAACTTATGCTTACGTGAATTGGTGGTAATGGTTTACATGTTTAACTGAACTCGAACATCTATATAGAGAAGTTGAAGTTGAAATGTGTAGAGAAATATGTGAACCTCGCGTGCTAAATTGCTTGCGATGAACCATTTCAGCAATCTTGATGTGCATAAATTTTACAATAAATTGCCCTGACAGCAATCTTGATAGGAATAGATTTTTTCATAAACTATTATAAACATAAAAACAATCTAGATAGATATGAATAGTTTGACAATTTGATATTTGTTTATTTAATTGTTTTCACTGGTTTGTGAAGGTTTATGAGTTGTGCAAATACTTTTCATAATAATAGAATAATGATAAAACAATCAATTATTTTTTAAATTGAAACTACAATTAATAATAGAATAATAATAAACCAATGAATTATTTTTGAATTTGAAACTCCAATTAAAATATTTTTGAAGTCTTTTGACATTGAAATTGGCAAACTATCAATACAGGAGGAGGATACATAGTAATATTTTGAAGTCTTTTGACATTGAAACTGACAAACAAAATTAAAGACATAATAATTTTGGCAAACTATCAATAAAGGAGGATATATAATAAAAAGTAAAGACAATAATTTTGTTCAGAAGGAGGATACATAGTAAAAAGTAAAGATATACTAATTTTGTTATTTTTATATGTTTATATAATTTATTTTTTCTTTAATTATAATTATTAAATTTAATAGGTAATATATATTTCTGAAAGTTTATATAAAATTGGTTTTTATGGTATTGTTTTGGTCAATTTCACTTGAGAAATTATTTATGTGTTATTCACATATTATTTTTGCTAATCTTAAAGATATATAGATTATTTTTTTTTTTCAATAAAAAATATTTAAATTTTTATATTGGACAATCCTCAAAACTATGAGAAATGTTACTTTAGAGGTTTCTCACTGAGTAGAATTTGAGGGGTTTTTCAGTCAAGTGGTCAAATTCTAAATATAACCAGATTTGGGGTTTTGCTAAAAGCTATAACTTTCTAACTTTCTAAATAATATCCAACAAGTCACTGATGACTACCAAAAAAAGCTTAGATCAGAATAATTGATGAAGTTGAACATTTAAATTTAATAAATATTAAAAATTAAAATTAAAAATACAAGACAACGGAGAGAATTAAAAATTTAATAAAATAAAATGAAAATAAGAATCCTCGTAACTTATGCCACATCAATTGTAGACATATAGCCATTGAAACCCATTTGATATATTTCTTTAAGGTTTTCCATTGAAATGCTCTGATTTCAATACAAGGAATAAGAATTGGTGTTATAAAATGAAAATAAGAATCCTCCTAACTTATTTCACACACCAATTTTAGACATATAACCATTGAAACCCATTTGACATATTGCTTTAAGGTTCTACATTGAAATGCTCTGATTTCAATACAATGAATTGGTGTTATTATTATTAATTTTGATTTTAAATTGGTTTCTAACTATATTAAAAGTGAGACTCCATTCTATTCATGTTCTATAAATATTGTTTATAATATTTTAATCAAATTTTTAAGATATATTTTAAAAAATAATTAAAACATAAAACCAAATAATCAACCCCTAAAATATTGGCCTATTGATGAACCCCTAAAATATTGGCCTACAGCTGACAATAATTAATAACTTCAATAAACTTGAATCAAAACATTTATAAAAATTAAATAGGAGTAAAATAAATTCCCTCAAACCACTTTGGGGATTCTTTTATAGCCCAGCTAAAATAATTCACCACAATTGAAATCTGAACCAGTTATGTGAACTCCCACCCGTCTATTGATAAAGCACATAGGAATCGACCGTTGGCACAGCCCAACCGACCGAGCCATTATTAGAACTTTTGTATTTTGAGCAAAAGGTATTGGAGTGTCTCCAAGAGTCTAATTCATGATCGAGCGATTTTAATGTAAGGACTGAAAGTACTGCTCAGTGTTCAATGTAAGAAAAGGAATGGAAGTGACCACTGACTATACAGCATAATTAGGGAGTAAAAGGTACAGTATCATGAAAGGGTAAAATATTTAATAGAGATAGTGGGATGGGGTGACGTACCTATGCAGGTTTTTCCTCGGTAACAACGTGATTCGTCTTTCTGACTATAACCCTATAAATAATGGGTGTTGTCCGTGAGTGCAGTTAAGTACTGCATTTGAATTGGGTGTGTGTTTCTGCCATGACAGGTACAAAATAAACCAGTTTTGTCAGCCGGATCTGCCTTTTTTTCTCCGCTTCCCTCCCAAATATCACGAAAGCAAGTATAGATTCCCCTAGGGAACTGTGCGGTACCAGATGGGACTTTCACTGCCCATCAATATCATCGTGTTTTGTATATAAAATGTACGTATATTTAAATACCTATTCGTGCTTTTGCTCCTTTTTTTCTACCCTTCTGCACACGACCAGTAAAAGCACGGACTGAGAGCCCACATTCGTAGCATGCTCTCATTATTACCTGATTTCTCACCCGTTCAGGAAATTAAATTGCATTGGGATTATGGTGCCGTAAGTAACTAAACATTGCAAATTTCTATAGCAGATGTATTACTCCGAATGTCAGATTTAACCTGAAAACTAAGTTTGGGTTGCTTGGATCCTAGACAGCTGGAAAGCTCCAAACCACTTTAAGATCATAGTCGGAATAATATAAAATTGTCCAGCCCACTACGTGGAAGGATCATGTAGGTTTTTAAGTGTGCAAAGTCTTTGGTAAGAAGGTAACTAGCTATCACCAAAGAAAATGCCTTTGCTATCACTATTTATGCAATGTTCCAAATCTATCAACTACAGCAACTCGGTTTGAAATCATAAAGTGCAATTATTACTGATGTCTCAGTTTACATGGGTTTGGGTTTAGTTTTGACACTTGCATTATTTTTAATGCATAAGGTGGAGGAATTGTTTGGAAAGTCTTTTTGGTTGGAATTCGTGTAAAAAATTTCAACAAGCTAAAGCAGTATTTAAATTATATTTTTGAAGGTGGCAATTAATCACCATCAAAATTTTTGGGCCACCTAAAATCTTGAAGTTTAACAACTTTAACTTCGATTTACAAAAATCCTTGCTGGATTTATCAAAATATTGCCAGAATTTTCATGATTTTCAAGGCAAATAACAAGGTTAAACTACCACATTTTTAATGAGCCTTTATTTAACAATTTTATTTGTTGGAAGTTCAATTTCAAAGAAATTTAATTTTAAAAATGTTTGAATATTTTTTTTATGGTAAAAATAAATTCAACACTATGAAAAATCTTCAGACATTCAAAATATTGAACATTAAAAATAATCAAAATATCCCAATCTTTTCCCTACTTAAAGAAAATTGTGACTGGCTTTATAATGGATTTGTGGAACCCTACAGTGTTGTTTTGATTTAATTACTTCAGGTATCGAACTATTACATAAATCTATTAATTCACTGTACCTTTACATAAGGAGAATCATCATCATCTTTCCATTCGATCGGTCTCCAGGCAATGGGATAGAAAACAACATCGATAACACTATCAGAGTTGACCACCATTAATAAATGATCGTATAGGGATTTATGGAGAGGGGGTTATTAAATGTTATGAGGTGAAGAAACGAGGTTCTTTACGAGCCTCTGACTCCTCTAGTTCTGCCATGTCCCCGCCATATCTGTTGTCACGACACGACCTGTAAAAGTAACTTCTAACGGAAAGGAAGAAAAGAGAGAGTGGGCATTAAATATCTATCTATATCATATTGCTGATCCAATTCTACCTGCCCGTGAGTGCAGACAAGTCTGTCAGTTGTGATTTCATCACCCTTCTTCCCTTCTTCCTGTATTCAAGCGTTTTGATGTAATCAAAAGCAACTCCCACTTTACATTACCCAACGGGGTTTAAAACTTAAATCTTAGGTCTTCAGGTTGATCTGGAGTTTTAAAATAAGTGAGTTGTTTTTTCCATAATCACTCGATATCCCTATCAGGCAATTTATTATACCGCTTACTTTTTGGGTAGGTAGAGACATAAGATGGTGTCCCTCAGAGATAACTTTGTGACCAAGTCATAAAGATAGCTGTTTCTCTGACTAAACACTTGGGACAGATCGACCAGTCAAGTTACCTATGATAGAAGGTATGATAAGCGACCAGCGATCAGTGAATGCAATGGAAGTGTGAAGGAAGTCTGGCCCAGGAATGAAATTTTATGGGCAAATTGTCTGTTATTGGCTGATTTGCTTGTCAAATACAGTAACAAATTTTCTTCACCCATTAATATTTTTTTTTTTAAATGATGAAAGCCAGTGTTAGAGTTGCCAAAACGGTTAAAATGACGAAAACAAGCACTAGAGTTGCCAAAACTGTTAAAATGATGAATGGGCACTAGAGTTGCCAAAACTGAGTGTCAAGAATCTTTTTTTAAATGGTGTAAATGAATTTAGCACTCTCAAAAACTTTGGAGTACCTACAATTCTGAAACTTGACAGTTGTAATTTAAATTTCCAAAAAATTCTATGGATTTCACCAAAATCATGCCAAAAAATAGTCATGACTAAGCTGGAATTTGCAGACGAATTCCTAGACTTTGTCTATGGAGGCTACAAATTCGCCTAAAAAATTATATTTTGCTAGAACTAATTTTTTCTTCAAAAAAATCTGATCATAATAGAGTATTTGAATTGTTTTTTGATGGTGGAAATGAATTCAGCACCATCAAAAACCCCAAGCAACCAAAGTCTAGTTTGATAGCTGTAACTCAAATTTCTGAAAAATTTCTGCCAGATTTTGATAAAAATCATGTTTAAATTTCTACTATTTTCCAGACTATTTGTTACATCTGTGAACTACTCTATTCCTACCCACCCTGGTCTCGCCTGCTCAGGTGAATCAGGTTGGAATTCCAAAACTAAACCTTCCGTCAAATTTCACGGTTTTTGAATACCCCGATGCCCGTTTTGCCAGTTTGATGTTTATTCGTACGGCGTTTTCTGAACAGTAAGAATGGGGTCACGGCCGAGCCCACGCTGCACTGAAAACTGCTACGAAAACACTGTGCGGCCTGTACCATCATTACACAAAACGAAAAATTTGGCTCAAGGGGAATAGAAAAAAGGGTTTTTAAATCCATAAATAATGAGACAGAGAGAGTCCAAACACCAGACACAGCAAGTAGCCTGATGTTATGTTGCTGATGGTGTGCAGAGTACGTGAAGATGCGTCTGTCTGTCACTATAACAGAAAAAAGGTTTCTATTTCTTAAACTCAACCATTATTATACTTTGGAAATTTTAATGATTGATGTTTGCAAAACCAAGTTCAGTTTATTCGTTGTGCGTGAGGGCAGGCTATATATGATGCTTCCAAGTTGGATCGGACAGGCTATGTGACCACTTTTAAACACCAAGTATTCAAAATATATTCGAACAATTATACAAGGGTATCTACCCCATGTGTTTGATTCGATGACCTTGGTGGTCTCATAATTCTGCATCTACCCATGTATTTTATAAGATGACCTTGTCTCCTCGTAATTCCGCATCTACTCCTGTTTAAAGTAGTAATGAGACATTTAGTTTTCTGACTGTTTTTCTGCCATGGTGCAGTCAGATTATTCGATGCAAAGCGCTGGAGGTCATTGTCCCATTGTATGGAGTTTCCACAATTATTCTCCATAGAGAAGGTTATAGTAAGCTGTAACAAATCTGTGAAAAAGCCCAAAGCCCGCTTCGAAGTCTGATTCAATGAAGAGGTATCTTACACTATTTCCACTGCAGACCACGCTTTAGTTTGACTGCAGCAGCATAAACTACATTAAGGGGTACTTTTAAGGCATTTAGACAAAGATCCCCCTCTTTTAGGTATTGGTTATTCCCACTCTTGTATGATTGTCAGGTTTGGGGATCATATCTTTTTGCAATAAACCTAAACATCTACATATTAAATGATCAATGACATATGACACTAATTTTGTAAAATAATAATGTTACTTATGATTTCCGCTATCTTCTATGTGGTGATAAATAGACTTAAACGATGGGCCATTATTAAAGTGGTCATCTTACATATTTTTAATTGTCCCACACAAGGTGCAAGGTTGATTTTTGTTGGCATCTAATAGTCTTTATATTATTGCTTTTTTTAGTCTTGCAGCTATGTCATAGGCAAGTTGCGAGGTTGATTTTTTGTTGGTATCCAAAAGTTTTTTCATTGCTTCAATGCTTCAACCTTCATATTGAAACACCATCCACACTTAGCTTTTCTTTGGATGCCTCTAATCTTTCTAAGGGAGAGAGAAACAAGACATTCATTTTGAGATCTACAAAACCATTTTCCAATCCACAGGGCATGAACCTAGAGAGTCATTGTTTTCAAAGCTTCAACACTGTATAGTTGTGTATTTCCATATACATGATGGGTTTATCTAAACCCCGAGATACACCAAACTCCAATCACTGTGTAGTCTAGGTTCATCTTGCTCAATTTAGAGTTTTCTCCCACCATCTCTACACCAAGATAGACCACCATATTCCTTGACACCTTATTTGCCATATTTGCTTCTTAGAGCCCAATATTGAGGACTACTTTGCTTTTAGATTGTTGGTGGTTTCCTACAACAAGGGTTAGCTAGAAAACACTACTATGGGTTGCAAATAGTCCAACAAACAAATTATGAGAGTTTAGAGATTCAAACCCTAAAGTGGCTACATCTACATATCTTGCTCTTACAGATCTGAAAAATAACAATAAAAACGATGCAGAAATGTCACACATATAACATGTAGTATAACCAACGAAAACCCAAGGAAGATTTTATTAAATTGGTAGCACCTGTGGGGAGGCCTCTTAGCAGCTTGGTGGACCTTCTCTTTGGGAGGTCCATCATAAATCTTGTACCTACAAGCAGATTGTCCCTCTCTCCAAAGAATAGTTGAAACAAAGGAAAAATAAAAATAGAAAATAGGTTGAGCTCAACTAGTGAGGAGAGCTCAAACATTATGAGATCAAAGATTAGGGGATGAAAATGGTCAGGGTGAATGAGAAGGAAAACCTATACTATTTACAACAAAATGGTTGTTAGCTTTGGTGAGTTCAAATATTAAAAAATGTTTGTTGGATTTTAATTACATCCCTCGTGGTGACAATCCCAAGGATGGACACGTAGCAATGACCGTTTAACTCTTGTCGATTTTCGAATTAAATAGTGGTAGGGTTTTGGTGTGAGGTTTCAATGCGATTTATGTTTTCGACCTACCCTTTGTATTGGCCTTGGGTTTGCAAACGCGGTCTTTTCACACTTGCCGAGGGTATCTGGAGTTCATTCTTGTATTTGCCGTGGTCTGGTTCGGCTCTGTGGGTGCGTTATGCCTTCTCTTGGTTCTTGTGATGGTTGGTTAGCGCTGTGCCTTGCTGGTTCTGTATGGTGGTTTGTTAGCGCTCTACCTTGCTTGTTCCGTGGGATGGTTTATTAGCATTGTTCCTTCGCTTGCTCTTGCGGTGGTTTACTTCGCTGGTTCTTGGAGGTTTTAGGTCGACTTCCAACCTGCAAGTTGTTTCATCTCTGTCACCCGACTCATGCTTTGTCTCTACTCTGTTCATGATGATTTTTTTCTTGATGTTGGTTTTGGTGATGATTCGACTCTGTGTAACCACAAGTTCTTTCCTTGCCACTGCGATGGACGGCTCAGCGAACTCGATTTCAGGTAATTTCTTGTTTCGGTTTCATTTCCGCATTTGGTTTTTTTGTTTCTAATACTTTGGCTCCTTGGTGAGCAGGTGAATTTCTCCTATGGCATTCATGTTGGGAGAAACCCTCTAGCGAGAGTCTCGATTCTCGTCCTCTATCGCGGAGTCAGGCCTTTTCCAGGTAAATTCTCGCTCCCTTCTTGGTTTATCTGCTCATTGTGTTGTTGGTCTCGTTGGCCCTACTTAACTGTTGCCTTGTTTTTGCGGTGGTGTGTAGGTCGTTCCTGGGGAGCGCTGCTCCATGACCTTGTCCTTGGGAGTCTTCGCAAGCTTACGGAACATCTAGGTAGGGTCTTTCCGTGGCTGTATCTTTCCTTTACTTGCTCTGTTTTCAGTAGGGTATAATCCTTGGGGTTTCACTTTCTCCATTTCTGTATAGTTTCGCAGGTGTTCATACCCTCGCTGCTTGACTAGTCTGGGCCTGTAATTTGTGGTTCTCGGTCTTCGTGGGTTTTGGAACCCTCTACGGTTTTTGGGTTATATAATTTGCACAATGAACTGTTAAATTGGAAATGAAATGAATGCACAAGTGTGCTTGAATGCTGAATATAAAAGGACCTGGTTTTTTTTGTTGAGGAAAGAAGAAAAAAATGTATTATCTATGCTGGCTTTGCCTTTGTCTAGTTCCTGGTCTGAGATGCCTTCTGTCACAAGATTTTTGTCGATGTCATTCAACTTCTTAATGAGTTATTTCACTATTTTGCTTTCAACACAATGTCTGAAACATTAATGCACAGGAAAAGAAAAACTATCTTGCTTTCTTAATGACAGGTTCTAGATTCATTTGCTTTCATAGATATTCAAGAAAATTGTAAATTACAAATTCTATGTCCTCTCTTCTCTCTGGATGGCAGCCCCTCCATGAGGCTCTGGTTTTTCCTTTTCAATGCCTTACTAGCAGTTTCTTACAGTTGAGGAACTGTTCCTCAGTTACCTTTCAGTTATCTAACAGTTTCTTTAAACATGCTCTTAACTAATCCTATCTTTACTTGCTTGCTTAATTTTTAAAAGAACAATGGCTATGTCAACCTTAATTTAAATAAAACAAAAATAAAATAGAATTCAAAATGTTTTTCTTTCTTTCCAGCAAAAAAAAAAAAAAACCATTTCCCAGCTGTCGCCTTTTCAGTCGGATGCTCCTGCATCAGGCTCCCAGGGTAAATTAAACTCATGGCTCCTGTCCATGAGCTCTTCAATAGAGTACTCGACGCTTTGAATTTGGCCAGCATATAACCAAGAACTATCTTCAACAGGATGGCCCTTCCACTTGACTAGGTACCGCAAATATTCTTTTCTTCGAGTCCGTCTGGCCACCTGGGTGTCTAGGATATGTTCGATCTCTAAAGGCTTTGTTGGGGGCATTTGTTTAATCCATGAGTCGTTCTCATTCTGGGTGTCCCGTGTTCGTCTTTCTGAACTGTCTTCTTCATTTGCCGCAATGTATGGGTACAGATCTGCCACATTAAAAATGGGTGAAATTCCTATACCTGGGGGTAACTGCAATTCATAAGCATTCGCAAAAAACTTTCGAAGAATCCTGCAAGGCCCAATTTTCTTCCATTTTAACTTGTTGTATTCGCCTTTAGGAAACCTCTCCTTGCATAGGTGTGCTAATACCAAGTCCCCTACGTTGAATTGTACCTCCCGCCTTTTCAAATCTGCTTTCTGTTTGTATCTTTGGCTGCTGTCTTGTAATTTTAATTTCACCTGTTCATGAAGATCGTTGATTGCCTTTGTGAAATCTTCACCATCAACACTCTTGCGCTCCAACTGACCCAAATCCCGCAACTCATGTACTCCACGTGGGTGCATTCCGCATAGGATTTGGAAAAGACTACTGCCCATGCTTCTGTTGGGCGAATCGTTATAAACAAATTTCGCTTGTGCAAGCACACGATCCCACTGTCGAGAATTTTCTCCAACCAAACTCCTTAATAGATTTCCCAGACTTCAGTTCACCACTTCGGTTTGGTCGTTGGTCTACGGATGATAAGTTGAGCTGAAGTTCAGTTTGGTGTCTAATTTTTTTCATAAGGTCTGCCAAAAATGACCTGTAAACTTTACGTCTTGGTCCTGTTAGCACTCCAGGAAACTCTCCTAGGTTGTAACTTGGAGATGTCTAGAAACATATAAATCTTCAATATCGTTCTCTGAACTATTGGAATGGATTGGGGTTTGGATCAAGTCAGGTGACTGTTTCAACTCTGTTTTCACTCAAGACATGCATGAACACCGTCAGCTTGACAAGGCTTTCGACCACTAATGCTCAATAGTTTATAGATTCAATGAATAGATGGGGAATCCTGACTGTACCAGCAGATACACACATAAACACATATGAATGGCTAGTTACAGAAAGTAAATGAAGCTTACAAATCTAATTTATCAGCGCAGAGATAAGATGACAGTTATCTGGCATTCGACAGAGAAGAAAACATGAATAACCCATTCAAGTGCAAGCTTAGGATAGAGGAGAAGATGGCGATTGAACATGTAACAACAAAAGAAGCTTGTATTACTGGAACGAAGATGAGATGCTGGGAGGAATAGAGTATCCATAGTCCCCGAAAGTTGAACCCTTCTTTCTTCGAACTTTCAGCCATTTATAGGGTTTTTACAATACTCTCGAACTCTCTGAGGCTCGAGATGTCTTAATCTATCCCCTCTGTCTTCTAACTACTTGATGCCGTAACTAGAAAACATGAGCTCAGAGAGCTCTGTTTCTAACAAACACGGTAATCAAATGCTGGTAATTTCGCCGTGCTGTCAGGTGGTTCACTCGTGCCAGCGCGTTCCATGATCATTACTGTTGGTTTGGCTACATCGTGCTGTTGTTTTTCCCCTTTCGGCCATGCATTCTGTTATTTCAGTTCAACTGTCAAAAACACTGACAAAGCCAACAAATTTCCTCCTTGGGTGACTGGTGGGAAGTGGGGTACGGGGCCGTTGGATGGTGTGGATCGACGGTCGGGTTGTTGGTCAGGCAGTGGAGATTGAGCCAAGGAAGAATAGATGAGAGAGTGCACAGGAGCCGTCAGATTGATATGATCAATGGACATGATCATATTGCTAATCGCAGAGGTGAAGGGTTGGCGAACAATGTGATGAAATTGCGATACACCGATGGGCGATTAAGTGATGCGTGATAGCCATTGGATCGGCGAATGAAATGTTCAGCAGAGACCGATCTGATCGGAGATCAGAGAAATGAGAACGCAGCGGAAAGGAGATGAACCGAGAGCGGACCCGCTGATTTTATGAGCGTGGGTGTATAATTTTTTAAGTCCGGCTTATGGCCAAAGCAGAGCAAGAGGAGACAAGGACCATTGGAGCTAAAACATGGGACATTTCCATTAAAATAGCAATAGTGCACCTCAGGGCTAACACTGGTTCCTTCTGGGGATGAAAGCCTCCTTGTGAGATTTCAAGAACTGCAGACTACTGCCTTTCCAGTAACAACCAAAACAAATTTATCTCCTAGTGTTCCATTGGGCATGGAGTTTATTTGCATAGAAAACAAAAACTGAAAAAACCTATTACAATATTAAGGCCTTAAAGCCTCATATGAAGTAAAGTTTCAAAAACCGCCCATTGACTGGGCCATCAAAAACACCTCCCCCCTCCAAATTGTGCAGAATAAAAGTATTGTTCATCTGAACTTGAAAAATGACAAACGGTCTCGTCCATAAGGCATCAAATTTACCATGGTTGCCCTTCTTTTCCTTCAATGCATCCCATTTGAGAACCCAGTCACCAACTTGAAAACTGTCCATTTTTGCCTTTCTATCAAAGGTTTCTTTGATCTTCTTCTGATGAATCTTGAATTCTCAACCAGTTGTTCTCTGATCTGATGTAATTCAACCAAGTTACTCATTCTCCTCGCCATCTCGTTCTTTTCATCCTGTTCTTCTTGTAAGAATTTGGCCACAAGGAGAATCCGCTTGATAGGAAAAACAACATTAGCGCCATAAACCAGCTTAAATGGAGAATTTCCTATGGACTTCTTGTTGGTAACTTTGTTAGTCCATAGTGCCAACTTCAACTTGGAATCCCAGTGCTTTTTGTTGTCCTCCAGCAGTTTTTTTATTATCCTCACAAGACTCTTGTTAGATGATTCTGCCAGGCCATTTCCTTGAGGATAATATGAGGTAGAATGCACCAATTGAATGCCCATGGATTCACACATGTCCACCAATTCTTCTTCCTTGAAAGCTGTTGCATTATCAATGACTAGTTTGGTTGGGAAACCAAATCTAGTGAAAATATTCTCATTTAAGAACTTTATGATAACCTGATGATTAGCATTTTTAGTGGGTATAGACCTCAATCCATTTGGTGAAATAATCAGTGGCTACCAAGATCCATTTGTGATGGCCACTGGAATGTGGATTGACCTCACCTATGAAGTCCAAGCCCCACTGCTAGAAGGGGCCATTGGTGTGTACCGACTTCAAGGGTAGAGATTTTAGTTGTTGTCTTCCTGCAAACCTCTGACATTTATCACAAGACTTCACAAAAGAAAACACATTAGAGAACAGAGTAGGCCAATCATACCCGGCTCTCAGGATCTTATGGGCTGTGGTTTTCCAATAATGATGGCCTCCATAGATGCTAGAATGGAACTGGTGCATGACTTCCACAGATTGTCCTTTGTCTAGACATCTCAAGAGGATCCTTGATGGGTCTTTCCAGTAAAGCAGGCTTTTAATAATGCAGAATTTGGCTGATCTGAGCTTAATGGCCTGGGCTTGACTTGAGCTATGTCCTGGAGGGACTTCTAGCTTCTGCAAAAAATGAACTACACTACAATACCATTCACAGGTGGCTAGATTTCTAGCCAAAGACTGTTTCTGCTCTTGCTCTTTTGCTGCTTCCTTTGTCCGCTCACCACCTGAATTTGAACCTATGCAATTGATGTCTAACAAACTGCAATTTTCCTCAGCCATAAGCTTAGCCAAGCCCCGGCATTTGACAAGCTTGGTGGGCTTCACCTCTATGTTGAACTCTATGAATTTTGCAATCCATTTAGCTCTCTTTCCATCAATATCTGGCTGAGTTAGGACATCTTTTACTGAGGCTGAAGGTACATACGCAACCACTTTGGAATGCAGAATATAAATTCTGAATGCCTTTAAAGATTTTATGAGAGCATAAGCTTGTTTTTCAATAAGGTCATACCTTAGTTCAACCTCCCTCAGAGTTTTGCTGAAAAAGGCCACAGGGTGCTCTATACCTTCATCATTTTTTTGCAATAGAATTGCTGCAAGTGTATCATAAGAGGAAAAAGAGAAGATATAAAATTCCCTAGTATAATCTGGACTGATTAGAGTGGGAACTTCCATGATAGGTTGTTTGATGGCTTCAAAAGAGCTTCTTGCGCCATCTGTCCATTTTATTTCTGATCTTTTCTTCAGCATGGAAGTGATGTGCTTCACTAGCTCTGCAAAGTTTGGAATAAACCTCCTGACAAAGTTAATCTTACCCAGGAAAGATTGAATGTCCCTTTTTGACCTTGGGATGGATAGTGTTTGAATTGCTTGAACTCTTGCTGGATCGATCTTCCCACCTTCAGCAGAAACAATATGTCCCAGAAGTTTGCTTTCTTCTAGAGAAAACTATGACTTCTTTGGGTTCACATAAATTCCAAAACGTTTGCACTTTAGAAACACCTTCTTCAAATGCTGCAAATGGTCCTTGTGACTGCTGGAAAAGATTGTTATGTCATCAAGGTAAATAAGGACAAACCTGTCCTTCTCTCCCACAAAGGCTATGTCCATGGCCCTCTGAAAAGTAGCCCCAGCATTCATCAGTCTAAAAGGCATCTTGGAGTACATGAAAGTGCCCCAAGGAGTAGTGAAGGCGGTCTTTTCCTGATCTTCTGGATGTACATCAATCTGATTGTAACCTGAAAATCCATCTAAGAAAGACATGAATTTAGCCCCTGAAACTTTTTGCAACAAGTGTTCCATCTTAGGCAGGGGGTAGTTGTCTTTTTTAGAGCATTTGTTCAGATTCCTGAAGTCAACACAAAGCCTGATTTCTCCATTCTTCTTTCTTACTACCACAAGGTTAGCTATCCACTTTGAATACCTTAGGGGAACTATGATCTTGGCATCCAACAACTTCTTGATTTCCTTTTCAATCAAAGGCAATAAGAGAGGGTTGATAGGTCTTAATTTCTGCTTAAAAGGGATGGTGTTCTTCTCCAGTGGAATCTTATGCTGAATGATGTTGGTGTCATAGGTCTTAAGATCACTGTACTCCTAAGCAAAAATATCAGCAAATTGTTTCATCAGGGTGCAATACTCAAAACTTTGGGCAGAAGACAAGTGAGTGGACAGATTTATGTACTTTGGATGGGCTGGACTCCCTACATTATGTCTATGAACTGCAGACTCATTTTCTTTTTTGGCAGGCTTATAAGGTACATCATTATGATCAAACAACTTCTCTAGGGGCACCAATCCTTTGGGTATATGGTTACTAGGCAGCTGAACAATGCTATCCTAACCAATCTCGTCCTTTAGCTTGGACTGGTTGCATTCTTCAATGGTTTCGTTTTCTTGGTCAATGTGCATTTCAGAAAATTCATCAATGACTTGTAAAAACCTATTAATTTCATCATCATCTTCAAAAACTTTCCAGTATTTGACATTGTCAGGCAGAGATGGTCTATATTTCACCTGAACTTCATAAGTCAATTTAGGAGGCGAAGGAGGAATAAACCTGCTAGCAGACACAACAAGGGAATCAACAAGATGGTTGTTCATTCTAGGGATGTAAGAAATGATGAAACTATTAAAAGAACCCTTGAGCTTCCATACCTCATCTCTATATGCTTTCAGCCTTGGATGCTTTTCTCGGAAAGTTTTGTTGACCTGTTGAATGATAAGGTCTGCATCTTCAAACACCTTCAGACCTTTGATGCCCATTTCTTTAGCAGCGTTTAAGCCCAATATCAAGGTTTCATACTCTGCTATGTTATTTGTGACCTGAAAAGTTAACTTGAAAGATAAATGAATGCATTCTTGTGTGGGGGACACAAGGACTACACCTGCCCCTGCAGCTTCCTTAGAGCAAGCTCCATCAAAGAACATGTCCCAAATTTGTGGGCCTGCTTCTTTTGTGATCTGGCAAACCGGTTTCCTAAGCTACATGGAGGCCAAATGGGATTCTTCAATCTGAAGAATACAGGCTCCAAAATCAGTGTCGACAACAGATGGGATGATTAGTGGGATTCCTTTCATCACTGATGACATAAGCCAACTGAGCTTCTCTGTATAATCTCCTACTCTCACCTCCAAAAACTGGGATAGTAGCATAGGACAGATCATTTTGCAATGTTCCACCTAATCTCTTGATCCAACCTCTAGAAAGCAACATGCCAAACTTGGGGGGTACATCTGCTACCACAATATCCATAATCATGCTCTTCATGGGTAGCTGAGACGAGGCGATGGCTAGGTTTTTGATTAACCCCAAACATTTCACTTTTCTAGAGTCAAAAGAAAACAGGTCATGATAAGACTTGGTAATGTCAAGATCCAACTCATCCATGACAGCCTTGGGCATTAGATTATGGTTGGCTCATGTGTTCAGAAGGCAGTTGTGAAGGATTTTGTCAGGAATAGTCAAAGAGACATAGAATGATGGGGAGCTGTCATCACAATTTTCAATCATTGGGCTGAGAACAATAGCGGGTTTGTCGTCTTATAGATTTACATAGTCAATGGAGGCTTGGATGGCTTTAGGCTCAAGGGTCTCGAGGATAGATCTCTTGAAGGACTCATTCTTCACTAGTTCAATCAGAGGTATAGGTATGCTTAGCTTCTGAATTTCTGATTCAAAACTGAAAGGAGAAGGAGACTTGTCAAGGCCTCTTACCTTGTGAGCTGGAGCTTTGAGGATGATGGGATCAACTGCTAGTCGTTTATGCTTATTAGCTTGTTGTATTGCAGGGACAACAACTCTCTGAACAAGAGTTTCCTTGGCATTATTCATCTTCGACCTCAGATCATATCTGTGTTGATCATCAGTTTGCATAACAGCTCCACCATCCCACTCTTGGCTAATCTGGTCATTGAATAATGAATTTTCATAGGCAGCAGAGGTTAAAAAGGAGGCACTACGTTTGTCTTCCAGACAATGGATCTCATTATCATCTTCAAATTGCTCTTCTTCCATGACTACATTTTGGAAAGGGGTCTTCACCCTTTGGTCTTCATTGGAATATTTGCTTCTTTGTAGAATCTGCCACTGCTCATTAGCTCTTCTATATGGATTTGGATTTCTAGGAGAAAAGGTATTAGGAACTCTTCCTTTCCTAGGGTGATGCTCAACCTTTAATTTGGAGATTTCAGAGGTTAATGAATCTATCATCTTGGTCATTTTGTCTATCTTAGGATCTGAAGATGATGAAGATTCGCCCCTCTGTCTCCTTCTATCAACATTCCCCTTAAGCTTCTCTGTAACCATGATGTTTGATTCTACTTCCAAGGCTGCATCCTGCATATCAGCCAAGGTAGCACATCGTCTCTCCATCAACAATAGATAGAAGTCAGAATCAAAGGCACTGGCATAGGTGAGTTTAGTAGAGGTGGTGGTGGGTTTTACTTTAGCTGGTATCTTGATGTACATGCGGTTAAACCTCTTATTAAAATCAGACAACAACTCACCATTTTCCCTCTTTAAGTTCCCAAACTCGGTGTGGTAGTAGAGTAGATCCTTCTTATCCCCCCAATGCTTTAGGAATGCATCATCTAAAGCCTTAATATCTGCTATAGACCTTGGGGTCAGTTCTTTGAACCATTTTCTAGCCTCTCCATCTAGACTGGACAAAGGCTCTCATCCATACATCAACTTCATTAATGTCCAGGTTATTAGCATAGCTATAGAATGATTCAAGATGTTCCTCAGCGGTAACACCTTTAGTCCCAGTGAACTTAGGCATATACTTCTGATATTCTCCAGTAGGTGTGGCATTCAAAGGAGTGGGCAGTACTAGAGGTCCATACCTAGCAGCTATAATTCTTTCCATTTTGGTAGGTGCTTGTGGACCTGTCATAGCTGTGGTGGCTATAAGGGTACTGGAAGTCTGAATGATAGAGGGTTGAGGAGTGACTGATAGGACTAAAGGAGTATGATGGATAGGAGGAGAGGTTTCCTTTGGGCTTACAACGAAAGAAGAACCTAAAGAATAAGGAGCTCTATGAATCTTTGAGATTTTTTCTTCACCACTAGTATTAGATGCTAACTCTCAACATGTATTTGTTCTATTACAAGATTTTCTTGAAGAGATATAGAATATTGTTTAGATCTACCTGAACCTGATGCTCCTTTCTGCAACGCCTTTCTTTCTTTGATGATTTTTTCAGGGTCAGGTACTGGGTCAGCTCATGGCTTCTGAGGATTTCCCTGAGTATGCCTCACAAACTGAGCCATAACTATGGAGTGGAGTCGCCAAGAGGTTCGTCCTCTAGTAGAGTCGCCAAATAGATGACTACAACCCAAATAGTGTCCAGAATTTGTCTATCATCAAAGCTGGATCTGTGTCATCTCCTAGGGAAGCTGAGCTTCAGTCTCCTCTCCCCGGCAATGACGCCAATTATGTTAGCACTCCAGGAAACTCTCCTAGGTTGTAGCTCGGAGATGCCTGGAAACATATAAATCTTCAATATTGTTCTCTGAACTATTGGAATGGATTGGGGTTTGGATCAAGTCAGATGACTATTTCAACTCTGTTTTCACTCAAGACATGCATGAACACCCTCAGCTTGACAAGGCTTTCGACCACTAATGCTCAATAGTTTATAGATTCAATGAATAGATGGAAAATCTTGACTGTACCAGCAGATACATACATAAACACATATGAATGGCTAGTTATAGAAAGTAAATGAAGCTTACAAATCTAATTTATCAACACAGAGATAAGATGACAATTATCCGGCATTCGACACAGAAGAAAACATGAATAACCCATTCAAGTGCAAGCTTAGGACAGAGGAGAAAATGGCGATTGAACATGTAACAACAAAATAAGCTTTTATTATTGGAATGAAGATGAGACGTTGGGAGGAATAGAGTATCCACAGTCCTCGAAAGTTGAACCCTTCTTTCTTCGAACTTTCAGCCATTTATAGGATTTTTACAATACTCTCAAACTCTCTGAGGCTCGATATGTCTTAATATATCCCCTCTGTCTTCTAACTACTTGATGCCGTAACTCGACAACATGAGCTCAGAGAGCTCTATTTCTAACAAACACGGTAATCAAATGTTGGTAATTTCGCTGCGCTGTCAGGTGGTTCACTTGTGCCAGTGCATTCCATGATCATTATTGTTGGTTCGGCCGCATCGTGCTGTTGTTTTTTCCCCTTTCGGCCATGCATTCTTTTATTTCAGTTCAATTGTCTGACTGTCAAAAACACTGACAAAGCCAACAAATTTCCTCCCCGGATGAATAGTAGGAAGTGGAGTATGGGGCCATTGGATGGTGTGGATGACGGTCAGGCTGTTGGTCAGGCGACAGAGATCAAGCTAAGGAAGAATAAATGAGAGAGTGCACAGGAGCCGTCGGATCGATATGATCAATGGACAGGATCATATCACGAATCCCAGAGGTGAAGGGTTGGCAGACAGTGTGATGAAATTGCGATACGCCAATGGGCGACTAAGGGATGCATGATAGCCATTGGATCGGTGAATGAAAGGGACGACAGAGATCGATTTGATTGGAGATAGGAGAAATGAGAGCACAGCGGAAAGGAGATGAATCGAGAGCGGACCCGCCGATTTTATGAGCGTAGGTGTATAATTTTTTAAGTCCAGCTTATGGCCAAAGTGGAGCAAGAGGAGACGTGGACCATCGGAGCTAAAATAGGGGACATTTCCATTAAAATAGCAGCAGTGCACCTCAGGGCTAACAGGTCTGAAATAATAGACTTCGGCAAGCCATGTAATCTAACTAGCTCCATGAAGAATAAATGTGATACATGTGTGGCATCACTGGTTTTCCTGCATGGAATGAAATGTGCCATTTTGGAGAAACGATCCACCACCACCATGATGGAATCAAATCCCCGTTGTGTCTTCGGTAGACCTAAGACAAAGTCTAAATTGACTGAGTCCCATGGTCTATTCGGAATAAGTAAGGGCATATACAAACCTGTGTTCTGGTTGTGTCCCTTTGCAAGCTGACACACTTTGCATCTAGTCACAAACCTCTGTAAATCTCTACGCATCTTCAACTAATAGTAAAAGTGGCTCAACTGATCTAAGGTCTTGTCTATGCCAAAATTCTCGGTTAAACCTCCATTATACTGTTCCTGGATTAATTTCTCTCTCATAGAACATTTCGAAATACACAACTACCCTCCTATGAACAAAAAACCTTCCTGCATATTATAGTCCAGCCATGAATTGTTATCTCTCAACAATGGATTTTGGCAAGCTTCATAGGCTTCCTTAAAATTTTCATATGTTTCATACAAGTCCTTAAGATGTTCGAATCCTAATACTTGTATCGTACTTTCCCGTAGGATCAAATTCCTCCTGCTTAATGCATCTACCACTTTGTTGGCATGAATGTTGATGTGTTTCAACACAAATGTAAAAATCTACAGGTACTCCACCCACTTTTCATGTTTATGGTTCAGCTTATGCTGCTGCATAATATACTGTAATGCAGAATTGTCTGAAAATAAGACAAATTCATTGGCCAATAGATAATGTCTCCAATGCTTTAGCACTTGAACCACTGCATAAAATTCTTTGTCATAAGACGTGTACTTCTGCCTACTTTCATTTAATTTCTCACTGAAATAGGCTACTGGCTTGTCTTCTTGGCTGAGTACTGCACCAATGGTTGTTCCACTGGCATCACAGTGAACTTGAAAAAGTTTGTTAAAGTCTGGTAATCTCAAAATTGGTTTTTCAGTAATCTTTCTTTTGAGCAGCTAAAAAATCTTCTCTGCCGATTCTGTCCAATGAAAAGGCTGATTTTCCTTCTTAATGGTGTCCACCATGGGTGCACAAGTCCCACTGAAATTTTTAATAAACTTTCGATAAAAGCTTTCCAATCCATGAAAACTCCGTACCTTAAACAAACTCTAGGGAGACGGCCAGCTAACTATGGCTGCAACCTTTTCTGGATCCATTTTTAGTTCATTCTCGAAAATCACAAATCCCAAATAAATTAATTCTTTCTTAAAAAAAGAACATTTCTTCAAATTTATCAGTAATCTATTTTGCTGCAATTTTTCCAATACATACCTCACATGTCGAAAATGCTCTTCCTTCGTCTTGCTGAATATAAGTATATCATCCAGATATACAATCACAAATTTACCAATGAATTCCTTCAGCATCTCGTTCATCAAATGCATGAACGTGCTGGGGGCATTGCTCAATCCAAATGGCATAACTAGCCATTCATATAAGCCTTCATTAGTCTTGAAAGCTGTCTTCCACTCGTCACCTTCTCGAATCCTGATTTGGTGGTAGCCGCTTTTCAGGTCTATCTTTGAAAAGTACATTGCTCCACTCAAACAATCCATCATATCATCCATCCGAGGTAAAGGAAACCTGTACCTGATAGTGATCTTGTTAATTGCTCGGGAATCAATGCACATCCACCACTCACCTCCTTTTTTGGGAGCTAAAACAATCAGAACTACACAAGGGCTTAGACTTTCCTGAATCAGTGTTGAAGAGTGTGCAACAAGAAATGCTAAATTTAGGAAGTGCTAAAAATAGAACTGCTTAAAATAACACTTCTAAAAATAGCAGTTTGGCCAATGAGCATTTTGGCCACCTTGGGTGAGAGGTGAAACTGCTAAAAATAGCATCTTCTAAAAATAGCATTTTTGGGACCCTTCCTATTTATAGCGGTCCCTGGTCTATCTATAGGAAGTAAATTCGAATTTGGTCTTACCAGTAGTTTGGAATATTAATTAATTAATTCTCTATGAGTTAATTAGTTAAGGAAAAACAAACTTGAAGTCTTTGTGAGGACATGCAATTATTTCTCCACAAATTGGGGAATGTGTCCTTGATTTGCTCCACTGATTGAGGAATTAAGGATGAGTTCTATATTGAGAGGATCAGTTGACTTAGTTTAACTTAGTCAAGTTCAGTTAGATTAATTTAACAAGTTGTTAAATTAATGAGATATAGTTTGTTGATGCTTGCATGCATGTGACAACTATTATTTTCAGATAACTTTGTATACACTCATGGATAACTGATGCATGTCAGTTCATACAGAGACCCAGTTGAGATCAAAGAAGGGACAATGTACTATCAGTTGGATGAATATTTTTCCTATAAAGGAAGCTCATCCGTGATGAGGATTTATCTCCTTCAGGTTTGTGCAGTTAGATCAGAGGTTAGTGAGTGTGTGAAGAGGCCAATTCACACAGGTGGCAGCACTGGACCCCAAGGAAATTGCACAAGGAAATAGGAGGCTTGGAGGGCAGAGGAGAAGGTTTGTGAGAAGCCTTTGACTGCCTATGAGCAGTAGAGGGATTTTACTGAGAGCTAGATAGCTTTCGAGCTAAGGCTTTGTGTAATCCGGACTATATTTCCACTTGTATGATAATACAGAGATGGGGTTTTAGGTAGGTGCTTTCCCCGGGTAAATTCTTCTGTGTTATGTGTGATTGATTCCTTCTTATCAGTTATATGTGTTCTTATTGATGTTGCTCATAGTTGATTAAGCTTCCGCTAAATTGTTTGTAGAAGTAGATCAAGTGTTTTGCTTTAGTACATTGCATTACCAGGTTGATCTACAGGTGAGAAATTTCTACATGGTATCAGAACTAGCTGATTTGTAGAAAAAGTTCTACATGGTATCTAAGCTAGCTGATTTGTAGGAAAAATTCTACAAAATTCTACATGGTATCATAGCTCGCTGATTTGTAGAAAAATTATACAAAATTCTAAATGGTATCGGAGCACAGGTGATCAAGGAAGAACAATATACTGAGAGGAGATTTTAAAGTTTTGAGTTTTGGGCCGAGAGTTTGCAGAGCATATCTGAAAATTTCTGCACTAAATTTTCAGCAACAAATAGCAGATTTGGATTCCTTGCCGAAAAATAACCAAAATAAAAAAGAAATCTGCTGAATCAGAGTTCGGATGAGGGAGATATCGCTGATTTAAAATTAGTGTGTTTTCTAGAAAATTTCGTGACGGCGGGAAAGTGGAAATAGATTGGTGTGCTAGCCAAGAACGTGTATGCACTTGAGGTACAAGATGCATGCAAAGCCTTGAGGAGCAAGGCAAAGGTTAGATACTTGGTGGTTGAGAGGGAGAGTAAATTACTTCTCAACATGCAGAGCCAGAAGAAGTCTCAGACAATTGTGGAGGAGCCACGATTGGTGCAGCAGCTTCAGGAGGTTGTGGAGCAGCCACAACAAGGGAAGTTGAGTGGAGATCGAGTAGAGACATCTACTCATGCAGAGACCTCCAGTAGGGGGAAACTTTGAGCCAGGTGGGCATAGGCATCACATGCAGCCATACCTCCAGGTAGGAGGTGGGGCGATATAGAGTGATCGTCCCAAGGAGGAGGGTCAGGATACTTGAGGTACCCAACCTCTTGGATGAGACCTTGCTACGGGAGCCCCGATGTGGAGTAGCAGGAACTAATTGATTGGGTAGAGACAGATGCAGATGGAGCGATAGAGAGAGCTACAGTGCAGGGAATCCCAGGACAACACAGAGCATGCAGGCTGCAGCAATGCGAGAGGCACAAGTGTGTTGCACAGTGCAGGGTAGCACAAAGAGGGGTGCAACGGTGCGAGATGCATGGAGATGTTGCAGTGGCACAGAGGTCAGAGAGGGAGCATTTTTCAGCAACAGGTAGAGATTCAACATCAGAGTATGTTTCTAGCCCAATAGAGTGGTCAGTTGGGAGTTTTTTTGCTCCGAGTGTTGCTGGAGCAACTGCAATTGGTAGATATGTTGCATGCAGAAATTCCAGAGTTACAATATCGAGTTTGAGAGGAAGCCTTTCTTGTTGAGAGGGAGTGTTGAAAAGTGTGCAACAAGAAATGCTAAATTTAGGAAGTGCTAAAAATAGAACTGTTAAAAATAGCAGTTTGGCCAATGAGCATTTTGGCCACCTTGGGTGAGAGGTGAAACTGCTAAAAATAACATCTTTTAAAAATAGCATTTCTGGGTCCCTTCTTGTTTATAGCAGTTCTTGGTCTATCTATAGGAAGTAAATTTGAATTTGGTCTTACCAGTAGTTTGGAATATTAATTAATTAATTCTCCATGAGTTAATTAGTTAAGGAAAAGCAAACTTGAAGCCTTTGTGAGAACATACAATTATTTCTCCACTAATTGGGGAATGTGTCCTTGATTTGCTCCACTGATTGAGGAATTAAGGATGAGTTCGATATTGAGAGGATCAGTTGACTTAGTTTAACTTAGTCAAGTTCAGTTAGATTAATTTAACAAGTTGTTTAATTAATGATATATAGTTTGTTGATGCTTGCATGCATGTGACAACTATTATTTTCAGATAACTTTGTATTCACTCATGGATAACTAATGCATGTCAGTTCAGACAGAGACCCAGTTGAGATCAAAGAAGGGACAGTGTACTATCAGTTGGATGAATATTTTCCCTATAAAGGAAGCTCATCCATGATGAGGATTTATCTCCTTCAGGTTTGTGCAATTAGATCAAAGGTTAGTGAGTGTGTGAAGAGGCCAATTCACACAGGTGGTAGCACTGGACCCCAAGGAAACTGCACAAGGAAATAAGAGGCTTGGAGGGCAGAGGAGAAGGTTTGTGAGAAGCCTTTGACTGTCTATGAGCAGCAGAGGGATTGTACTGAGAGCTGGATAGCTTTCAAGCTAAGGCTTTGTGTAATCTGGACTATATTTCCACTTGTATGATAATACAGAGATGGGGTTTTAGGCAGGTGCTTTCCCCGGGTAAATTCTTCTGTGTTATGTGTGATTGATTCCTTCTTATTAGTTATATATGTTCTTATTAATGTTGCTCATGGTTGATTAAGCTTCCGCTAAATTGTTTGTAGAAGTAGATCAAGTGTTTTGCTTTAGTACATTGCATTACCAGGTTGATCTACAGGTGGGAAATTTCTACATGGTATTGGAGCTAGCTGATTTGTAGAAAAATTTCTACATGGTATCTAAGCTAGCTGATTTGTAGGAAAAATTCTACAAAATTCTACATGGTATCAGAGCTAGTTGATTTGTAGAAAAATTCTACAAAATTATACAATCAGTCCTTTATCCAACAACTCTTGCACCTGCTTCTTGATTTCTTCATTGTCCTTCGGACTCATTTGGTAAGCAGCTTTGTTTGGCAAACTGGATCCTGGAATAAAATCAATATGGTGACTAATTCTTCGCTTTGGTGGTAATTTTTCCAGTAGATCGTCTACTACAATATCACTAAATTCATGCAGCATGTCTTGCATCTCTTTAGGTAAGTCAGTGATTTCAGTATGGATCAATACTGGTTTTGGTTTTCACACAACTCCATATTTCACCTCATCATCCTCCATCTGTCGCAAAAACTCTTTTCCACCTAACAATAATGCTTTTGTTCCATTGGTTTTTGCAGCATCCTCTTCCTTCATGGGCACTAGCATATGCTTTATCCCATCTTTAACAAACTTGTAACAATTTGTTTCCCCGTCATGGGCGACCTTCCTATCATACTGCCATGGTCTGACCAACAGAATATGGCACACATCCATAGGCATGATATCACAAGTCACCTTGTCCTTGTACTTGCCAATATGAAACTCTACTTCGTACTGCTCATCGACCAATAGTTGGTGACCTTTCTGCAACCAAGACACCCTATATGGAGTTGGGTGCTTCAATTTCTTCAAACCCAATTTCCCCACCATTTCAGTAGCTACCAGATTATCAATACTTCCACTGTCTATGATTAATTTGCAGCATTTCCCATGCGACTTGCACACAGTCCGAAACAATGCTTTCCTCTGTGTCTGATCAGCTACTTCCTTAGCTGGTTTCAATAATACCTTGTTCAATACCAAGGCTTCCCCAATTTAAGGCATATTTTCCACCTCCTGTGGTGGTGCCTCCACTTCATCGGGTTGAGCAACATATGCTCCCCTCTATCCAGTTTGTTCATTTTCAGGACATTCAAAGGACCTGTGTCCCCACTTGTGACACTTGTAACACTGATAGGCATTTCCTCTACCTCTTTCACTACCTCTTCCTCGTTGGTATGACCTTCCTCCTTTGGTGTTACCTTCCCTTTCAATCTATCCCGAAGTCTTCGAACTAATGCCCTCTTCATTGCTGTTGGTAGTTATACCTCTGCTAAAGCATTGTCCCCCACCTCTACCAGAATCACGTCCTCTTCTGGCATTCTATTTCCTGGCAATATTTTCCTCCACCTTCAAAGTACTCTGATAGGATTCCTCTATGGTCTTAGGGGAAATAATACTAATTTCTTCTAGGATCTCCATCCGTATACCATTTACAAACCTTGTTGTTTTTTCAGGGGTATCTTCAACATAACAAGCTCTCAGGTTTACTTTATAAAGTTCTTCAGTATATTCCTTTACGGTCATCATTCTTTGCCTCAGGTTCTATACTTGTCTATAAAGGGCAATTTGGTAATATTTAGGTAGAAATTTGCTCTTCATTCTAGCAATCATCCTGTCCCATTTTTTAATCAATGGTTTGTTCAACCTTCTCCTTTCTGCCTACACACTGTCCCACCACAGTGCTGCATGTCCCTTCAACTTGGTGACAACAAACCTGATCTTCTTGTCTTTTCCGATTTCCTTATATTCAAAATATTTATCTAGCTCACTTATCTAGTCTAACAATGCCTCTGTGGACAAACTGCCATCATAATTAGAGAGCTCCAGTCTTGGCTTGCTACTAGCTAACAAAACTGACCTCAATAGTTTAATCTCTGGTCCTTCTTCATCTGACCCATTCGTTGTGGCTGTGTTTTCCTCCTCACTGTCATCCCCACCTTCTGGATCTCTATGCCTTCCTGCCTCCACTGGTGCCAAATGTGCAATTAAAGTCCTAATTTATTCTCGTAACCCTTCATCTACTACTCTTCTGATGGCTCTACCTCGACCCCTTCTTCCTACCTCCATCTTTATTGAGAGAAAGGAACAAACTGCTATGATACCAAAAATTGGTGGCAATCCCGAGCAGGGACACGTAGCAATGACGGTTTAACTCTTATCGATTTTGGAATTAAACAGTGGTAGGGTTTTGGTGTGAGGTTTTAATGTGATTTATGTTTTCAGCCTACCCTTTTTACTGGCATTGGGTTTGCAAACGTGGTCTTTTCACACCTGTCGAGGGTATTTGGAGTTCATTCTTGTATTTGCCGTGGTCTGGTTCGGATTTGTGGGTGTGCTGTGCCTTCTCTTGGTTCTTGTGATGGTTGGTTAGTGCTGTGCCTTGCTTGTTCTGTATGGTGGATTGTTAGCGCCGTGCCTTGCTTGTTCCGTGTGGTGGTTTGTTAGCGTTGTGCCTTCGCTTGCTCTTGTGGTGGTTTACTTTGCTGGTTCTTGGAGGTTTCAGGTCGACTTTCAACCTACAAGTTGTTTCATCTCTGTCACCCGGCTCATGCTTTGTCTCTACTCTGTTCGTGATGATTTTTTTCTTGATTTTGGTTCTGGTGATGATTCGACTCTGTGTAACCATAGGTTCTTTCCTTGCTACTGCAGTGGACGACTCAACAAACTTGATTTCAGGTAATTTCTTGTTCCGGTTTCATTTCCGCATTTCGTTTTTATGTCTCTAACCCTCTGGCTCCTTGGTGAGTAGGTGAATTTATCCTATGGCGTTCCTGTTGGGAGAAACCCTCTGGCGAGGGTCTTGGTTCTCATCCTCTGTCGTGGAGTCAGGCCTTCTCCAGGTAAATTCCTGCTCCCTTCTTGGTTTATCTACTCACTGTGCTGTTGGTCTCGTTGGCCCTACTTAACTACTGCCTTGTTTTTGTGGTGGTGTGTAGGTCATTCCTGGGGAGCGCTACTCCACGACCTTGTCCTTGGGAGTCTTCGCAAGCTTACGGAAAATCTGGGTAGGGCCTTTTTGTGGCTGTATCTTTCCTTTACTTGCTCTGTTTTCAGTAGGGTATAACCCTTGGGGTTTTTCTTTCTCTGTGTCTGTATAGTTTCATGGGTGTTCATACCCTCGTTGCTTGACTAGTCTGGGCTTGTAATTTGTGGTTTTCGGTCTTCATGGGTTTTAGAACCCTCTACAGTTTTTGGGTTATATAATTTGTACAATGAACTGTTAAATTGGAAATGAAATGAATGCACAGGTGTGCTTGAATGCTGAATATAAAAGTACCTGGTTTTTTTGTTGAGGAAAGAAAAAAATGTATTGTCTATGTTGGCTTTGCCTTTGTTTGGTTCCTGGTCTGAGATGCCTTCTGTCATAGCATTTTTGTCGATGTCATTCAGCTTCTTAATGAGTTATTTCACTATTTTGCTTTCAACACAGTGTCTGAAACATTAATGCATAGGAAAAGAAAAACTGTCTTGCTTTCTTAATGACAGGTTATAGATTCATTTGCTTCCATAGATATTCAAGAAAATTGTAAATTACAAATTCTGTGTCCTCTCTTCTCTTTGGATGGTAGCCCCTCCATGAGGCTTTGGTTTTTCCTCTTCAATGCCTTCCTAGCAGTTTCTTACAGCTGAGGAAATGTTCCTCAGTTACCTTTCAATTATCTAACAATTTCTTTAAACATTCTCTTAACCAATCCTATCTTTACTTGCTTGCTTAATTTTTAAAAGAACAATGGCTGTGTCAGCTTTAATTTAAATAAAACAAAAATAAAACAGAATTCAAAATGTTTTTCTTTCTTTCCAGCAAAAAAAAAAAAAAACCATTTCCCAGCTGTCGCCATTTCAGTCGGATGCTCCTGCATCACCTCGCTTTACCCCTGTTTATGTAATATGAGATTATGACAATATTGCCAGAATGGGGATCCACAAATAACTAATACACAGACTAAGCTTTTTAAACTAATTATTTAAAAATTAATTAACTGTCGACCAAAGGAAGGATTTCCTTATGGATCCATTGTTCGAGGGAACCTTGAATGATTGCGTGCCTTGAATTCCATGAACCCAACTTAAATTTAATAATTGGAGTCACTTGCAAAGTGGGAAAGCCAATTCTAGATAGATTGTTTATGAGATGCGATTGGAGAAAATCAGTTGCGTGCCATGAACAACCCTAAGCTATCCTGCATTGAAGTCCTAGAAACCCAATTGACCGATTTGTCAACTGCATTGAAAAAAATTAAAGAGTTGGAATTACGTGATATGGGCAAAGGATCATGCCCATCCCATCTCTCTCACGGGTTGAGGTCAGGGACGAATACCTCAGGAAGAAGAGGAGATTGTCATAAGAATATTGGGGGAGTCAACTTAAAATATTGGTCGCATGGAGAGAGGGAGGTTATTCATTAGTTAATCTTTTTGGTTCTAGGTTGGTCATTGGTCGGGGGTGTGAACTTTCTCTCCTAATCTCTCTTGTTGGAGAACAAAGGAAGCTAAGTGTGGAGTTGCGGAGTGATGAATATAGAAGACAAAGCAACTATGGAGTTGATTATTGAGCCCTGTGTTCGATTTGAACTATTATAAAATTTGGTGAAGCTTGTGAATGAAGCCTCAGGATGACGTAGACAGGTGGGCTACACCTCAGGCATCGAGCAGAAGCATTAGAGAAATTTTGAGGTCCAAAATAAATGTGTCTCCTAAGGAATATTATAAAATAATAGTGGAAATAATAATAATATATGATTATATTGCCTCGTCAAATTTTGGGGGGAAGAAAGAAAAAACTATTTTTTCAACTCGTATTTTCAACTTATTTCCCTACAATTTTACCCAAATTTTGAGCGAGAGCACTTGTTGGATGCAGAATTTAATTTTGCATCTAAGGAGTACCCATGTTGCATACTTTCAATGAAGCCTACTACACGAAAAATGTGAAATACATGAAAAAAGTGATTGCAATCACAATTTTTTTCATGTATTTCACATTTTTCATGTAGTAGGGTCCATGGAAATTATGCAACAAGGGTACTCTTTGGATGCAAAATTAAATTCCACATCCAATGAGTGTTTCCACTTGAAATTTGGGGAAAAGCGTAGGGAGATAAGTTGAAAATACGAGTTGAAAAAATAGTTATTATTTTTTTTTGTTTAATGTTTTTACCTTTTTACTCGAAAAATGGTGAATCATCCCCAATGGTTGACATCATCATATTGAATCTTATTGGTTCTTATAAAGCTGTTTTTTATCGTACATTTTTGTTTTGAGGCCCATTTTTTAACTCAAAATTTCTCTAATGGAAGGTGAGCAACATGTCTCAGACCTCAGACCACAACTTTACTTTTGAGATTAGAACATAAAGGAAACCCTTGATGCCAAGATAACGTGGCTAGGGGTGACGCAACCAAGATGACATGCCATGAGATGACGTGGCTTGGGATGACGTGCTTGGGATGACATATCATGGGGTGACATGGCTTAGGGGTGGACCCTACTCTTAGACCTCAGACCTCGATGATTACAGTTAAAGTTAGAAAAAAAGCGAGGTAAGGCCCAATGCTAAGGAGTTGATCCAATGGATGTTATTGTTGTGAAACCATGCAGTCAAGCCACCTCCCTTTGCCATAGACCTTAGTGTGAAAGTCTTGAAATGAGCAATGCCGATGGAGAAGGGCCAGTCCGATCGTGGATTCAGTGTGGTAAGTTTTCCCACTAAGAGACCACCCACCACCCATTCTTTGTGTTATTTGTTACATGTTACGAGCGAACACGTGAAAGAGTGACCGTGTCGACATGATGTGGACCTAGTATGATGGACCTTGTAGGGATGAAATGTCAGGTTCATGCAAGCCTGGTGGAGGCCACGTGGGCAATGTGATGACATGACCTCTTTTAACAAGTCGAACTTTAGATGGCCATAACTTTTGATTTGCAATTCAAATTGAGGTAAATTTTATATCGTTGAATATATCTTGATGAGCTGATCATAATGGTGGCATCATAATTAAATTCCACAAACTTGCAAAAATGAATTTTTTACTAACCCCATCTCCATAATGGACCTTGGAGTTTGGGTTAAACAAGTAACACCTTCCTCAACCTGAGATCCCTTAAGGGGGTGGAAGGGAGGGTGGTTACAAAGATGTATTAGAGCCTATTGTTGAAATAAGGAATTACTGAGAGGGGGGGAGGGTGAATAAGTAATTATGAAGCTCTTTTCCTTTTTCTATTATGCTTACAGTCCCTTCTTATATTCTTTTACTTGTGAGAGAAATAATTCACTAGAGTAGTGAATCAATAATTTCAAACACACATTTTCATACAAAAATCACATGAGAAACACATACACATTTGAAATAATGTTTCTCACATGGAAACCTGGAGGAAAAAAACCACCAAATTTGTTGTTTATTTATGATGTGAATTAAGCACCCACTTAATTACATCTATTTGTTTGTGAGCACCCACTCACAGGAGGCACTGAACCCCTTTGGTTAGAAAGCACAAACTTCCCAAGAGGCACCAACCTCTTCAGTGTGCATGCACCAACCTACTCTTGCCACTGTTCTACTATTTCATACAATTTTCAAATTGAGAACAAAGGCATACAATATTATAAGTAAAATACCAAAATGGTTGTTTGTTGATTCAACTTCTACACTCTGTCTTCTGTGCTCATGTTGTCATTTACTGCTCACTCACTGCTTTGCAAATGATCAGTGGTCTAGGATGCATCAGAGCTTGATGAGATCCTCTCCATTGCATAATGATAGGAAAAAGCTTTCTGGTGGTATATAGAAGTCCAAAAAAGGGTTCCCAGATCAAAAGTTAGAGCATGTAGAAGATTGCCCCTGAAAAGCCCATCTGATTGAGGAAAATGGCCAAGTATGGAGAAAAAATCGCAATTGGGACCTAGGAGGCTCATTGCATATCGCATATCGACGTTCAGATATGTATGGAACACTAACTGAATAAGAAACAACGATCCGAAAATCGCTGATATCGCATATCGGCATTCGGCAGGTCCGGGCGGAGCATTTATTGCAATCGACCATTGGTAGGATCCTTGGGGCAAATAGCTAAGGTTATCAGCAAGTCACAACCCTGAACACCGATATCGCATCTCGCATCCCGCAAATCCAACAGTCCATGAGTTACAACACACTCCAAAACATGCGGGGGCGCTGATTTGCGATATATTGTTGCATCGCCAGGGCAGGGCCTCCCCTTTCTCTCTCATGTAAGGGGGATCGGTAATTGACGATCGATGATTCAACGGGGTTTCAACTTAAAAATACTTGAAAAACCAACGATTTGCAATGCCTATGTCAAAAGGTCCAAGGAGATTTGATTTTCAAATACAACGGAAATGGCCGACAAAACAAGGGTGGGGCCTCCCCTTTCGCACTCCTCCACATGGCATCGACGATCAGTGGGGGTCGCAGCTCCGAAACAATGGAAATCGTTGATTCCACGATTTAATACAAAATCACTGAGGAGGCCAAAAATTCGCTAACAAAGGCATTCATGAAAAAACCAAGGCCTGACGGGCCACTTTCTCTCTCCTCCCAAAGGCCACGTGGCGGTACGCGATTGGTCTTCAAAGCTGACAGGGCAGCTGACGTTAGTGGTGACGTGGTAGTACAGTTGATGACGTGGTAGAGGACATGTGTCACCTAGTTTCAGTGTTTTTGGGGGTGACATGGGACCATTTCCGGGTGCCACGTGTCACCACTCATAGGGTGACATGTGGCAGTAATGATGTCACCCCATAGATCAACAATCACAATAGTTAAGGGGTAAAGGCTTAAGACAACGATGTAGTGCGATTGCGATATTCAAAACTCCTCCCCCGTATGCGATAAGTTATGAGCTATGATTTATAAAGAGTTCGGGTCTGGGAAAGCGACCGATGAGGGACTTCTGCAATATGAAGAAAAAGCCCCCCTGCGTAGTTATTGAGAACTTTGGTGCCAAACACATGGGCCTTTGGTTCCAGCCCTGGTCGTATAAGGAATTTCAATAAAGGGGATATAATAAAGAGAGGCTAAGGGGGAAATCCAAAGGTGCCCTTTCACGCATCCTAGAGGTATAAGCATGTGCCCTTTAGCCTATATGAAGAGGTGAATGCTCGTGCCCCTTGAGACTTCTATCATTAAATCGAGAATGCACCCCCAGTCCAGTTCAGGGCACTGACTGTGCTCAAAAGGTTTTTATGGCAGAAATCGATGATGTCGACGCCAAAAGCAGCTGCAGAGGAAGATATAGGAGATCAAGCCTTTGAGACTAGGTAGAGCAGAGAACCGAGGGATTCAGTATAACATTTAAGGCCAAAGTGACAAAGCCAGTCCCGGAAGAGGCTGTAGCAATGAATCATGAGAGGGAGCATTTAAAACCAAGTATGGGCAACCCCCAGAAGTGGCTCTTCGTAACCTGTTCTCAAGGTCAACGCTGAAGGTCTTAAAGACAGAATGATGAGAGTTAGTTGAGCAGTGTAGGAGGATATGCCGTGAACTAAATGAAACCATGAAACATAAGTGATTACAGGGATGGGGCGTTGGGATTTTGCATTAATGGCCTCACAGAGGAAGGCACATCACAGAACCTCCCATGGCTGAGAGAACAAGCTGACTTGATAGCTGAAAACTAGGCTCAGGATTTTATGTATGAAACCATGATTGAAAGAACCCTTCTTATAAATAGGGGGTCGTAGCACTGAAAAAAGGTTCTAAAATCTGAAACAAGGTCAAATATTTTTGTGAAAACTGTATCACTTAGTCACATAGATCTTGCAGAATATTACAGGAGTAGTGGTGATTCCTCCTTTGATGTATTACAGTCTGTTACTCTGTTTCATTCATCTTGTATGTTTTCCTCTTTGAATTCATGCGATAATAGATACTCTGATATTTCAGACTTGTCTACAGATTCATCTGCGTTAAAGTTTTAATGCAAATGCTTGTGTGAGGGGTTGAAATTATATTTCCAAAACTATATTGCGTGAAGCATATCATTCATTTCTTCTCTGTCCATTACATCTTCCTGTCACTTAGATAGTTATAGTAAATCTTATGGTTTCAGGCTCTATATTTTATATATAGAATTCTTGGTACTCTGAGCTCTATATCCTGAGTTGTCCCTTTTCTTTGTCTTCTCTCATTTATCTTATAAAGCTGATTAAAATGTAAGTCTTTGAAGTGCTTGGCCCCCACTATTTCTATTATATTTCTGGGAACTATGTGTGTGGAAATGCTGAAACATATGGCTTGTATCTTTGAATGAAAGAACCAACTCTCTGATATCTATGTATAGAATATGGGTGGTGTCTCCTCCTGCTTGAGAATCATTTGAGGCACACCAATTTAGATGTACCCAGGCACTGGTCTTGTAAGCAATCCAAGGCTATCTATGGGAGCCACAACAACTCACATGCAACAGATCTTTTCTTGTTTCTCACAACGACACTTCCTCTGCACTCTGCTGCCTCTGTCAAAGGGCTCTCTGCTGACTGCTCTTCAACACTACCCTTACGATTCTCCACACAACACTCTTGCTACACTTTCTACTATTTCACACAGTGTTCTACTTGGTGCTTTGACTTCTCTGTCTCAGTACACACCTCTCACAACACAACACTTGCAATTAGCTCAACTCCACCATCTTCTCCATTGTAGACAATGGTTTTGTTCCACTGAGGAACTCTGCGCAAGTCAATATTTGTCGTCTTTCCTTTAGTTTCCCAACTATACTTAGGCATGGCTTCCCTTGCTGATGTTGCGTCTCCTATTAGTTTCTTGTCACAGTATCGAAAGAGAGATGGACCTTGCAATTATTTATCGTCTGACTGCGTAGAGCTCCATGTTGAGAAATTAATTCTCAGGTGACAAATACACTCCTCCAACAGTCCCATTCTCATTTATCACTCCACAAATTTTGACAATTCATATAGGCGACCGCTCTGTTCTTATTTATCACAACCATTCATGCACGCAAAGCAGCCAATTGCTTCCTTCATTCTCCTGAATTCATCTCTGCCAAAAATGTTTTCCTTGATTTCTTATTACAGAGTCTTCTGCAGGTTTAGCCCCTTTCAACAATTAACTCCTCTGAGACTACATTCAATTTGACAGTTTTCGACCCATACAACCTTTAAATCAATGTACTAGAATCATCAGAGAAACTTCACAAAGGTGGAACATTACGATATTTCTTAGCCCTGATATTCTCAACTCCTTTGATGATTAGCTCCTTAAGAATTTCTTCTCCATGGGACCGAGAGTTGTAACTTGTGGCTGAGCTTTTAGGTGCTAAGACGTTTTGCTTCTGTCGGGATCCAATCTTCCTTCACTAACTGCTTTGCACCCTTGGTTCTTTTGTTTTTCAGGACTAAGAGCCAACCCAATATCGAAAGCCCCTTCCATCGTAACTTTTCCCAAACCATATGCAGTGAAGTTACGAGCTCTTCGTCCTCTGATATGCCGACCTTCAATATGACATCATTACTCCATGCGAAGGCTTCATAGCGATGGCATGTGTCACCCGGATCTGGCACACTAGGCCACCCAATAACGTTGAATCAACCTGCCACATGTCTTGTCATACTGCCACGTCATGCTGACGTCAGATGCCACTGCACCTTATCGAAGCCAATCTTATGCCACCATGTGTCCTACCAGAGGAGAGAGAAGAGGGCCCATCAAACCTTGGTTTTGCAACAGATTTCTTTGTTAATCTTCTTTGGCATTCCTCAGTGCTTTATAGTATTATCGGAACTACTGGACATCGTAACTTCTTAGAATACCTCAGTTAAGAAGTTCCGATATTCTGATGTCCCAGACCTCCAATATTCTGATATTTCGATGCCTCAGTCCTTCTGATATTCCAAGGTTCCAACCTCTGATGTTCTAGCTGCTCCAAATCTCTGAGGTTTCGATATCGATGCACTGATGTGTTGATCTCCACGGGTTCCGATATCCGATATGTCGATGTGTTGATCTCTGATATCCAGATATCCAATATGTTGCCTACTCCTTGGACTACGGTGGTGAGCGCTAGTATTGCAACAAGAATGCTGCAACTCCTGGGCTACCAACTTTACTTCTATCAACCCGGTAGTTTGTAACAAACTTGGAAGCGTTGGTGCTATATGCACAAGTACTAGTTCTCACTGTAGGTTGTCACTTGGTCAGCCGGCGCGAGATCACTAGGAGCTCAAGCCAACTTTTATAGATTTCATAAGAAGCTCTATGTGCGATGAAAGGAAAGAAAGATTACTCTACAGATGCTATTCTAACTGTAGAAAGGAGAAAGACTGGAATGTAAAGCAAAACCTAGTAAACCCTAATTAACAAGCTAATTCTACTTTTGCCAAAAACACTATGAAAACCATGAAATAAATGCCATTACCTACTCAAGGAAGTAAACAACATCTAACCATGCTATTTCTAGAAGCAAATAAGCAAAAAACATATTTTTGGGTTTTTATGTGAATTTAACATGCATCTAATTTATTGTGTGTGAGTGTGGCAGCGAACAGGTGGCGTTAGAGGGCGGTTTTGGAGCTTGGGAGGATGTAGGATGGTGTGGATGGGTCCTAGGAGGTCTTAGGTGGCCTTATGGAGGCTTTTCCCACACTCAGCCTTCAAAAGAAAGCCTACAGGAAAAACTACAGGAGGACATAGGAAAACTACAGGAGGAAAACAGGGAAACTACAGGAGGCCTACAGGAGGAGGCCGAGAGAAATTTTCGCTATTTTGATGGTGTGAGAGTGGGTGGAAAAGGTGGATGAAGGTTGGAATGAGGTGTTAGGGTGCCTAAGGTCTACCATGAATCACCAAGAGAGAGAAATATGATTGGGTTTGCTCAAGGAGAGAGGAAGAAGTTCTATGAAAAATGAAGGAAACTAGGGCAGAATTGAGGTGAGGTTTGGGAGACCTATAGGGCATGGATCAGATGGAGGGTGTGATTGATGGTAAGCTGGCCTACTGTTGGAAGAGATCTACTGCATAGAAACTGACAGTCAACCAAGAAAATCAAGCAACCAATGAAATGAGTGCATCCTAGGAAAAACAGAATTTTTCATTAAAATGGCCTAAACTATGATGTATAGAAGGAAATGCTAGGAAATTCTGTAAGAAAGGAAAGCATGCAAAAGGACTATTGCAAATCAGGAAGTGAACATGATAAAGAATATCTAAAGCAAAGCAAAACTGGACTATCAACCTACTAGAGAGCTGCAAACACTAGAAGTCCTAGGAATGAGGAAAATCTGTGTTTTTGGGGCCGCAAGAGAGTCTTTGCCTCAAATCATGGTCCTAGAGAGAGGAAGAGAGGCCAAGGCATTTTTGCTAGCCTTTTGAATCTTCTCTGATCACTGCTTAACATGCTACAGAAAGCACAAATGGAAGCAAGCTACTAAATCATCAAAAGCAACGTATTCTTAACCATAAGAGAAATACATCTAACGACAAACTAATCTACAAACTGAAGTAAATCATACAAATACAAGTAAAGACAAGCTTGGCTACTTGGATTGGGCCCTAACCCAAGAGATTCAGCCCTTTAAAGTAACTCAGTGCTAGCTCAAAAAGGATTCCATCTTCATTATAAAAAAATAGCAAGATTACGTAAAACTGTCATAAAATAGTAAGCTCAAAATTTGAGCAGAGTTTACACAAGAAAACAAAAAGTCGACCCTAGAGAGGCCCTAGGCCTCTCTACTTATACATATGAAGCTATAAACAACTTCCTTAAAATCAGGGAGGCTTGGCTCTCGAAACTCGAGATAACTATTAATCATCTTCCACTTGCTCGGCTGCCTTCTAGTGCATGATTCGACTGCCTGTACTTCGAGATGAATGAAGGGGAATTCGAAGTGAGGAGCAATAAATGAGGGGGATTCCCTCCTATAAGTCCTCTACTCTATCTACTTCGAGTTATTGCTACAGTTTGACCACTAGATCCTTGACGTTGACCTCAAAATCCATCAATAATTTGCATTAAATACATGTTAGACCACATGGCATAATAACTAACTCAACTCACCCTATAAGCATAAATATAATCAGAAAATCATACAATAAGCTAAGAGAATGGTTTATTTGACTAGGTTAGGAGGTAAAATGAGCCCATATAATTACCCATTTATGAGGCTCATCATCACCCCCCTATTGAAGGTGTTGCTCATCCTTTGAGCAACCTAGTCAATCTCTTGGTCTTTCATGGCCCTGGTGGCCTCCCTAGCATTCCAGGCTTCTGATGTGGTCTGCTCATGTTCTCCATAAAATCATACCTTTCTGTCTATGTCCTTCCATTGCTCCTTCTCTTCTTCTTCTCTTCTGCCTTCCAACATGCCTAATATGAGTGGAGGACTCAGTTTGAGGCCAATCCAGTTGACCTTCAGCCTTTGCATGGAGCGCTTGTACATTGGCACTCTTTTCAATGCCTCCTTCCTCTCTTGCTCTGCTATGTCACCACTGGCTTTGTCTTCTCCTCCTTGCGGTTCTCCCTCCTCATTGACAGTAGGACTGACATCATAGGTTAATGCCTTGATTTCATCCTCAACTGTCATATTTATAAAAACTTCCCATGCTCTAGGGATTGTAAGGGTATGGAGGGATTCTTCTACTAGGATCTTGATTAGGCCATGGTGAGCTAGCTACTGTGAATTTCCTTCTTGTACCTTGGTGTTGGAGTCAATGAGGGATTGAAGGAGAAAGTAAGGGATATTGAGCTTTTGATGTGCTGAGGTATCCATGCCATATCTCAATTCTTGGAGGATTATGAAATGATATCCATAAACAATGCTCAAGAAATGTATTTGATCACTTGGTAGCTAACCTCATCCCAGGGATATGGTACATTATCCCTCCTAATTCCATTTTTGTCTTCAACAGGGGTTTCATTATCTTGGAAAATTTTCCTCTTGGTAGCCTGGCCAATTATTTTCTCATCTTTACTCCAAGGCAGCCCAAGAGGAAAGGTAGTGACCCTACTGATGAATTCAGGGGTTATTTCAATGGAGAGGCCTCTAATGGTTACAGTAGCATGAGTTCTTGTGTGAGGGACCAGAGAGAGAAAATTCATGGGCAATTTCATCATCAAACCCTCTAAACTTCTCAAAGAAATTCATCCAGTTTGCCCTTGTAAATATTTCCACCACTTGAGAATGTGCATGGAGTCTAGTGGAGTTAGTGGGCTCTTTCTCATAAACCCCCCTGTCATACTTCCTGTACTTCTTTTGAAAAACCAGATATGGAGGTGGAGACAAAGAATTTTGAGTGAAATAGAAAAATAGAGGGGACTGTGTTTAAAAAAAAAAAAACCAGATTTTATTTTATTATTATTATTACTTTTAATGTATTTCTACCCTCTTAAAGATTCATTTTATCTTTAATTTGAGACCAAATCTTTCAAATTTTGATATTCAATAGAGGGCATTCATGAACCCTACCTCTTCAGACTGAAATTCGTGCCAAAAGTCACGTTTCCTCCCTTCAAAATGACTCACTGCCCTCCCTGTAGATTTCCTATAGGTGCTCCTGTAGAAAACCTGTAGGGCTCCTGTAAAAGATGCCGAGAGAAAAAATATGGAGGAAATCGATGGAGGATGGTGGATACGAGGCCGTGGGGGCATAAGAAGATTGCTGTGTGGCTGAGTTATGAGGAGGAACTGAAGAAAAGGTGGTGGAATGTGCAGGGAGGAGTGGTTATTACCTTTTATAGCTGTTTTCGGTTATGAGTATTGAGCTGGCAAGGTGTATGTTGCCTAGATTAGGACCGTTGGTCCCCACCTGCTTAGTCATCATGAACCCCCTCGTAATCATCACGTGATTACTGCATCAAAGTTAACTCTTCCTCCCACTACCTGTCCTTCGCATCCTTTGCTTGAGTTGACTGTGCGCACGTGTGGGTGATATCTCGATTAAGTGGATTCCACTAAATGAAGGTGCCAAGTTAACTGGCCACCTTTCCCTCTTTCGATTCCAACCATCTCGTTGCCTTCGTATGATTCCTAATTACACAAATTAAGATAGAGGAGTGACTTAGCTACTTACCTGTAATCCAAGTGTATTTACTGCCATCGACTGTGAGGTGTTGTGGCTTTCTCTGCTGCATGCCTTAATTTTCCTTCATGCATGTTGTCTCTACTTGCTGATGTGTTGTTGTGTGTTTTTGCAGGTTCTTATTTTGCTGGAGCTGAGCTGCATGTGCCTTTTCAACCTTTAGATGTGCTGTCCCTTGCTACTGGTGCTGGACTTCTATGGGATCAGCTGCTACAAGAATTCCTACAGGAGCTCCTGTAGCTACTTCTCCCCTTGAAACTTCAGCTATTTCCCTGTGCTTGGAGCTCAAGAATGATGCCAGAGGTGGAGTTGAATGATGGAGGGATAGTAGGTAAGCTTTAGGTAAGTTAATGGTGCCTTTTCCTCCTTTTATTTTTGTTTTTTTTCAAAACTGAAAAATTGTTTTTCTGTGTTTTTTCTTGGAAAGGAAAAAAAAATAATAATGATGCTTGGAGTGTGATGCAAGCTTGGAAATGATGGCAAGGAGGTTTGAAGATGGTAAGAGGGATTATAGGTTCCTCATGAAGCTTTTCTTGTCCCTCAAACTGCCTCCTGTAGACACTTTTGGCTCTCTGTAATTCCTACAGGAGCCTCTTGTAGAAAACACAGTTTTGGAAGAAGAGGTATAGTGGGGTGAAAGAGATGCCAAAAATGATGGAGGAAGGTGTGGAGAAGATGAGATGGATGCTGGTATGAATGTCAAGGTCCCCTTGGCACCTTCTTCTGCTCCTTGTAGTCCTCCTACAAACTTTCAATGCAATAAAAATTCATTTTTTCTTTCTCTCTTTTTTTTTTTGAAAACAACTAGGGTGCCTTAGAGAGGTTTTCACCTTAATTGCCTACCCTAGGCGCCTCCAAGGGAGGTTTTCACCTAGGGATCTTATTCTTTTTCCTTTTTTTTTTTGACGTCACTGGGTCGCCTCAGAAGAGGTTTTCAACCTAATGATGGGACTCAAGCGCCTCATGGAGGTTTTCACTTGAGTCCTTATTTTTTCTCTTTTTTTCTTCAGTGAGTGGGTGAAGTGGAAGCTAAGACATGCTCCACTACCATCATTGTTTTATTCAAATCTTCAATAAACTCTCGCTTGGAGAGGGGTTTCTTGTAGACTTTCAACCGATGTCCATTGACAAGCATGGGGATGGCTTCATCATCAATGGTTCTGATCAGAACTGAACCATTGTCATTGCATTTCTCCACAGTGTAGGGTCCCAACCATCTTGTCCTCATCTTGCCTTTGAAATCCTTGTATCTTGAATCATAGAGTAGTGCCCAATCTCCCTCTTGGAATTGCTTCTCCCTGATATTTCTGTCATGCCATATCTTTCTCTGAAGCTGAACTACCTCTGTATGGAGAAGGGCTTGCAATCTGTATTCATCCAATCCATTGAGCTGAAGTAATATCTCCTTCTGTGCATGGCTGAGGTCTAGGTCTAGCTGAGCTGCCATCCTTAGGGTATTGAATTTAAACTCTATTGATAGCAAGTCCTTCTTCCCATAGACCAGTTCATAGGGTGTGAACCCAGTGGTGGTCTTCCGAATGGGGAAGGTACCCTCTATTCTCTCTCCATTTCCCCTAGCATTTCTGTTTTCAGCCATTGGCTCCAGAGGAATGTTTTCTTCTTCTTCTTCCCCTATAGGTTCTTCAAATATGTTTGGATGTTCACCTAAGAGTTCTTCTTGATTGCAGCCACCAAAGAAGAGAGAAGGTTTGTGGTGTGAAGCAGTGGGGGTGTTGGGCAAAAACGTTTCCTAAGTTATCTCTACTCCTACGAGGCATGAAAGGAAATATTATTGGTTTGTTTTTTGTTTCTTTTTCCCCAACTGAAAGTAATTGTAGAAACTGAAATTATGATTGAACAAAACAAATTGAAACTAGCTGAAATGAACTTTCTGAATGGAAATTTGCAGAATTGAAAAGGAAAGCAAGGAAATGCAGAACTGAAAGAAAAGAAATGACTAGTCTACTTTTGCCGAAATAAACTATTAACAGAATATTGCAATAGGAAATAGAAGAAAGCAATAATCACTAAATACTCTGACACTTCCCCAGAAACGACACCAAAAAGTGGTGACTTCCAGTATTGCAGCAAGAATGCTGCAACTGTTGGGCTACCAACTTTACTTTTATCAACCCAGTAGTTCGTAACAAACTTGGAAGCGTCGGTGCTATATGCACTAGCACTAGTTCTCACTGCAGGTTGTCACTTGGTCAGCCGGCGCAAGATCACTAGGAGCTCAAGCCAACTTCTATATATTTCAGAAAAAGCTCTATGTGTGGTGAAAGGAAAGAAATATTACTCTACAGATGCTATTCTAACTGCAGAAAGGAGAAAGACTAGAATGTAAAGCAAAACCTAGTAAACCCTAATTAACAAGATAATTCTACTTTTGCCAAAAACACTATGAAAACTATGAAAGAAATTCCATTACCTACTCAAGGAAGTAAACAACATCTAACCATGCTGTTTCTGGAAGTAAGTAAGCAAAAAACATATTTTTGGATTTTTATGTGTTTTTATGTGAATTTAACATGCATCTAATTTATTGTGTGTGAGTGTGGCAGTGAACAGGTGGCATTAAAGGGTGGTTTTGGAGCCTGGGAGGATGTAGGATGGTGTGGAAGGGTCCTAGGAGGTCTTAGGTGGCCTTATGGAGACTTTTCCCACACTTGGCCTTCAAAAGAAAGCCTACAGGAAAAACTACAGGAGGACACAGGAAAACTACAGGAGGAAAACAGGGACACTATAGGAGGCCTACAGAAGGTGGCCGAGAGAAATTTTCGCTGTTTTGAGGGTGTGAGAGTGGGTGGAAAAGGTGGATGAAGGTTGGAATGAGGTGTTAGTGCACCTAAGGTCTAGCATGAATCACCAGGAGAGAGAAATATGATTGGGTTTGCTCAAGGAGAGAGGAAGAAGTTCTATGAAAAATGAAGGAAACTAGGGCAGAATTGAGGTGAGGTTTGGGAGACCTATAGGGCATGGATCAGATGGAGGGTGTGATTGATGGTAAGCTGGCCTACTGCTGGAAGAGATCTGCTGCATAGAAACTGACAGTCAACCAAGAAAATCAAGCAACCAATGAAATGAGTGCATCCTAGGAAAAATAGAGTTTTGCATTAAAATGGCATAAACTATGATGTATAGAAGGAAATGTTGTAAGAAAGGAAAGAATCCAAAAGGAATATTGAAAATAAGGAAGTGAACATGATAAAGAAGATCTAAAGCAAAGCAAAACTGGACTATTAACCTACTAGAGGCTGCAAACACTAGAAGTCCTAGGAATGAGGAAAATCTGTGTTTTTGGGGCAGCGAGAGAGTCTTTGCCTCAAATCATGGTCCCAAAGGGAGGAAGAGAGGCCAAGACACTGTTTCTAGCCTTTTGAATCTTCTCTGATCACTGCTTAACTTGCTACAGAAAGTACAAATGGAAGCAAGCTACTAAATCATCAAAAGCAACCTATTCTTAACCATAAGAGAAATACATCTAACAACAAACTAATCTACAAACTAAAGTAAAGCATACAAATACAAGTAAAGAGAAGCTTGGCTACTTGGATTGGGCCCTAACCCAAGAGCTTCAGCCCTCTGAGGTAACTCAGTGCTAGCTCAAAAGGGATTCCATCTTCATTATCAAAAAATAGCAAGATTACATAAAACTGTCATAAAATAGTAAGCTCGAAATTTGAGCAAAGTTTACACAAGAAAAAAAAAGTCGACCCTAGTGAGGCCCTAGGCCTCTCTAATTATACATATGAAGCTACCAATAGCTTCCTTAAAATTAGGGAGGCTTGGATCCCAAAACTCGAGATAACTATTAATCATTTTCCACTTGCTCGGTTGCCTTCTAGTGCATGATTCGACTGCTTGTACTCTGAGCTAAATGAAGGGGAATTCGAAGTGAGGAGCAATAAATGAGGGGGATTCCCTCCTATAAATCCTCTCCTCTATCTACTTCAAGTTATTGCTGCAGTTTGGCCACTAGATTCTTGACTTTGACCTCGAAATCCATCAATGATCTACATTAAATACATGTTAGACCACATGGCATAATAACTAACTCAACACACCCTATAAGCATAAATATAATCAAAAAATCATACAATAAGCTAAGAGAATGGTTGATTTGACTAGGTTAGGAGGTAAAATGAGCCCATATAATTACCCATTTATGAGGCTCCTCATTTGGCAGACCATGTCTTTTGATTCAGGACTCCATTTTTGAACTTCCGCATATCGTTGGAAAACTCTTCCAGAGCACTTTGCATTAGATAGGGCTCGATGTATGATTTGAGTCCATTTTATACTTATGAGATGGCTACAAACTCTTTGCCACATTTTCTCCTTGACTCTTCTTCTTGTGCTTGGAAGGTCGAACTCTCAACCACCATAGTAATCATTTTATGGTTTCTTCAGTAAGCCTGCTATTGTGATGATTCTCTACATAAAGCCTGCAACTTCCATGTAAATCCATCACTACAGTAATCATTTTATGGATTTTCCAGTAAGCCTGCTACTATGATGATTTTCTAAAAAACATTCCAACAACCATGGGATTCCTCCCAAACACCCAATCATCATGCTGACCCTTGTTTGACATCAATGCCAACACTTACACAACCACCCATTTACCACGAATTTTCCTATAATACCCCCCTTTGTCATTGATGGCAACACCATGAGCTCCCCCTCAGGCAAGGCATGGTTTATTTTGATGCCACATCTTCTCCCCCTTTGAAATCAATGGCAAAGAATACTTCTTGAATACTCCCCCTAAAACATTACAACCTACTCTCCCATGAGTTCCACATGCTGAGTAGCTGCCAACACTTACCAAAATGAAGTCATTTGGAGGGAGGAGTCACAAATACTATCTGCTGCCTGTGATATTCAAATGGTTCTCTTGCCAGTGCCTTGGTAAATATACCTGTCGGTTGCTCTTTAATGGCCACATACTAAAATTTGACCATGTTGGCTACAACCTGTTCCCTCAAAAAATAGAACTTGATAGGAATATCCTTAGTCTTTGAATGCATGATGAATTCTTGGAGATGCTGATGGCACTTGTGTTGTCACACATTATTGGAATGGGATCATTCAACTCTACCTGTATATCTTTCAAGGTTTTCTTCATCCATAGAATCTGCGAAAACAGGTAGCAACAACAATATACTTTGATTCAACAGTCGAAAGAGAAATGGAGGCTTGTTTCTTGCTGACCCATGGCACCAAGCATTTTCCAAGGAAGAAAGATGCCCCAAAAGTACTCTTCCTGTCATCAAGGATTCCAGCCCAATCTGCATCCTTGTAGGCCTTCAACTTGAATTCTTTGCTCTTAGCATACCACAATCCATATTTTGCGGTTCCTTGAAGATATTTAAAAATTCTCTTGATAGCAACAACATGAATCTCACGTGGGAAATCCTGAAATCTGGCCACAAACCCCACTGCTTGTATGATGTCTGGCCTTGAAGCTATCAGATATAGCAAGCTTCCTATCATTGACCTATATTTATTCTAATTTATCAGTGGTGTTCCATCTTCTTTGCACAATTTGCATCATGTAGTCATGGGTGTGCTGATTGGTTTACAATCTTCCAGTCCAAATTTCTTCAGAGTTTCCTAGAGATATTTGGATTGGGATATAAACACTCCTTGTGGAGACTGAGTAATTTGCAGACCCAGGAAGAAGGACAGTTCTTCGATCATGGACATTTCAAACTCTGTTTACATACATTTTGCAAATTGATTCCCCAACTATTCCATATCGCTGCAAAAAATTATGTCATCCACATACACAACTACTATCAGTAGATGGTTGCCTTCAAACTTTACATAATGGTTACTGTCAACTGTGAATTTCTTAAACCCTCGTTGCTGAAGGTACTTATCCAACCTTTCATACCAAGCTCCGGGGGCCTGTTTTAATCCATATAGGGCCTTCTTCAGTTTGCACACAAACCCTTCATCGGAGGTGAGTATAAATCCTTATAGTTGCTTAATGTAAACTTCTTCTTCTAGATCCCCATTGAGAAATGAAGACTTCACATCCATCTGATATACCTTGATATTCTTATGGATGGACAGAGAAAGAAAGATCCTAATAGCTTCCACTCAAGCTACTGGTGTAAAGGTTTCTTCGAAATCCACCCCTTTTATTTGGGCATACCCTTTGCAGACCAATCGAGCTTTGTTCCTGATTACTTGACCCTATTCATTCAATTTGTTCTTGAAAACCCATTTGGTTCCTGTTAGTGTCAGCCTTTGTAGCATTCCTCCAGTGATCAAATATGCTCTTACAAAGTGATTTTAAGGTGTCAAGGTCAATTTTGTCATTTCAAAGAGTCTTCAAGCAAAATTTGGTCACTAGGCATTAGGTCTAGGGTTTGCTTTCACTCCTTTCAAAGTTGCCAAAATGTCAGTCTATGTCACTATTCAGCTGAGTCTATCATCATTCATAGGGTTTTCATCATCATGTCAAGTTCCATTGGGTCATTTTACAGCTTATTCATGCTTCAGTTGTGCCTTGGTAAGGTCCATTTCCCTCTCCTAGGGTTTTGGAGGTAATTTCTTTTGGATGGTCAAATCATCGAAAAAATTTGTATCATGATGTTCATAAACCTCCCCCTATCATTAATGTACCTTATTAAACACTTCCCATCACTGAGATCCCCCAAATTCCTCATTTTCGCACAAACCCTAGTTTCTTGCTTCAACCTGGCAATTTTCTAGGTTGGGCCTGTGTTTTTCCCTTTTGGACCCCTTCCCCTCACTCAATATCTGATATTCCACTTTCCCCTGCTTCCTAACATCCCTCCCTACTTCCCAAAATTTCCTCAAGAATTTAGAAGCTCCCTATCCCCTTCATTTCGCTTCATTTCGACAAATCTCTTGTTCCACACATCGGGGTAGGTTTTACTCAAATGATGTTTCTGAGCAATAAAAGATGAATTTGGGAAAAATGAGAGAGGTTTTGTCCAAAATAGGCCAAGGAATAAAAACCTCCTTCACTTTTTACACAGGTGTCATGGTTTTAGATAAATGTCAAAAATACAATCGCCTCGGGAGAATTGATGCACCTCTGAAGTGACCTTGGGAAAATCAATTTTTCTCCTAGCTTGGTTGGCCAAATAACTTTTTTGATGAGTCAAAGGATAACTAGACAAAAATATCTTTCCAATGAGCTATCATGAGCTCAATTTGGAGTTGAGGAAGGCATTCAAAAGTTGACTGCAACAGCACTCTACCTTGAGGCAGCCTCATTTGGCACATTTTGACCAGTCTTGGGAGATTTGATTTTTGACAAGTCAAATGAACTCAAAATTGAAAAATTATAATTTTTTTGGAAATTAGACTCAAATACCTTTCCAACAAGCTATCCTGCGCCTGATTTGGACACTGGGAAGGCCTCCAAAAGCCTCCTGCAAAATGGCGCTACCCATATAAGGGGCGCTACGCATATAGCTTCCCCTGCCTTTGCAAAATAACACGGGCGCTACGCATATAAGGAGCGCTACGCATTGGGCCAGAACACAAAATTTTTGCCACTGCTCTTCAAAATTCAAATTCTCTCAGTCTCCTTTGCCTCCTGTAAGTTTAAATCATCTTGCTATTATCTTTGGTCAGTGTTTGGAGTTGTTTGAAGATCGGTTGTAAGAGTATGAATGTTGAAAAACACAAACCCTACTCTCTTGTAAAGAAATGCCTCTTTAGGGTTTGAATTTGAAGTTTTAGAATTTGACTTTGGTGCCAAAACATTCCATATCTCACTTGTATTTTCCTTTCCCCACTACTGTCATATCATCATACAATGCCTCCCTTTTCCCTATTCCCTTTAAAATCACTCATATCACTTCGTCCCTCTCCTATTTCCCTATATCCCATCCCTAAAACTTGCCATTTGTTACCACTTTCCATCCTTCATATCAGTTATAGGTTCCAAAATTCCATACAGTCAAGTGACTGTGCTCACATCCTTAATTTCACTTGACTCAAGCATATTTTCTTCACTTAATTGAATCATGTTGTTCCCATAGCTCATTTTCCCACAGTCCACTATTCACACGGCCCTATTTCCCACAGTTCCTCCCACATTTGGTGTTTGAAACAAAAGCACCAAATCGTCATTCTTCATCTCATTTAAGCCAACACAGATTTTGCAACATCATGGAGGCGGACAACAACACATCATACAACCAAGACATAGATTGCACCACTGAACTGCATACATTAGGAGGACATTGAAGCGCCGTGAAACACCTGATCCACTCCGGATTTTGGCCGAGGCTTTGTTGGCTGGGTATGATACATGATGGAGGGTCTTCGCTATGAATTTGAGCAAATTCGGAGAAATTTGTCATTTTGAAATATTTTTGCCTAAAAGCAGATTTTTCAGTTATACGAGTAGCGCGTCGACACACTCGCTTATGATTGGGACACTTGCTGAAGGAAAACTTTATATTTTTGGGTTTTTCATGGTAAGTTATGCATGCTCAGGTATTTCTGAAGCATTTCATCAAGTTCTGGATGATCAAAAGGGCCAAAAACACCATGAAAACCACCTTTCTGCCACCTTTTGCACCAGCAGGAAGTACTTATGGGAGAATGAAGTTTTGGAGGGGAAAATGAGCTCCAAATTGAAAAATTCCACTTGGGTTGGATAGAAAACATCTAGGGCTTTCCAACGCGCTATCATGAGCTCAATTTGGATGCCGAGAAGTGCCCCAAAAACAGGTTGAAAGTCGCGCTACGCGTATGGCTCAGGGGCGCTACACATACAGATTTTGGTCAATTTTTCACTTTCCAGCTCAGAATTTCGGCCAGTTATGACCAGTTTCACCTCTTGATGTTATTTTTGACCCAGCTTGATATAATTTGATGTAAATGATGTAAAATTGGCACTTATTTACCATATTCTAGATGATTCATTCACAAAATAGCAAAAATTTAATGTAATGAATCAATGTCCTTCTTTTTAGAGGCAGGTTGTTTTGGTCACCTAGATTCTTGCTCCATGTTTAGAATTGGTTCAAACTGCTCCTAGAAGGAGGAGCTCGACCCCTAGAGGTTAGGGAATGGGTTAGCTTGGTCTATATGATGTAAATTTTCAATCAGTAGCAAGGGTTGGACTCTTGGGAAGATTTTGGCACACTATTGTACATATTTTTCATATTTTGGCTAAGGAAAGATCAGAGTTTTTGCAGCACCTGTTGGGATTCTTGTGGCTTTCAGTTCTTGATGGTGTTATCTCTCAGTTTATTGTAAGTTCATTCATGTTTAATGTATGCCATTCCCTTCTTATGCTTCTGAAACTAAATGAATGAGTAAATGAGATTGAATCCATTGTTTACAGTGCTCTGCCTCTAAATTTGTTTAGTTTTACATGTTTTCGCCAGTTTGGAGAGGATCCATGTTCTCCCTTGCCCTCTTCAGCTCCTTGTCATTCTGATCCATCCATACACCTGATCAAAGGCATCAAGACTACTGCCTACCTCGCCCCAACTCGAATTCTGCAAAGATCTGGCCTTATCCCCGGACCCAAAATTGTTTTTTCCCGTTTCTCCAACAAAAACCCCAAAATATTTTAAATCAAACCTCCCTATCCATTTACTAGCCTAAAATCAATATCCATTATAAGTCATCTCAGCTCCTTTGAAGATCTTTTGCCGAGATAGACCCGGAGAGAGCCCTCTCTTGTCCTCGTAGGGCTAGCTACGAGGCTGAGCGTGGTTTGATGTGGCCTCGAGTTTTGCCTTCCTCAGCCTGAGGCAGATTTGAGTGCTAACATAGTGGCGACCATACTGGGGAAGAAGAAAATGGTTTGCTTGTTGATGTCATTTGTTTTATAGCTACAGAAGGAGCCTGAAGTTATGCCAGGTAGCCTTCGAAATGATTTTGCTTTGCATTAGCGGAAGTAGATAAATGCTGCTTCAGTCAATCTCTGGTCTAGCTTGTAAACGTGACATTTAACTTGTTAATTACCCCAGTACATGTATCGAGTTCAGATCTGATTGTTGATGGTGGACAACAATCAGACACTGGCAAGGCTGAAATCATTCACCTGGCGACTCTAAATCATTTTCGAGATTAGATCCAAAGACTCCACTGGAGGATGATCCCGACCAGCAAAAACATGAAAGGACAACATGGACAGATCAGGTATTCAAGTTGGAATTTCATCTAAGACATTTTGTTCTTTGTCATAAATTATTTCTTCTCTTTTCCCAAGAATGTCAAGAAGGCTTTGCAAAGTATATTGTATTTGAGAAAAGATCCCAGGCCTGCATTCGATTCTTTCCTTTTGAAGATTGTGAATACCAAAGATTTGCATGCCTTTGAGCTTGATCAGGATCCTTTTTTCGAATTTTGTGATGACCATCTTCAAATTGATGAGCCTCAAGAGACCAAGACTGATTCTATACCTTCTGTACATACCCCTATACCTTGTAAAATTCCAGATCGGTATAAACCTCTTGTTTTACCTTCTGTTCTCCATGCTTTCCCTAAAAACTATGATCTATACTTGCCAAGGTTTGACGGTGAATGTAAGAATGTCAACGCTGAGCAACATGTGCAGAATTTTGAGTCTTTTCTAGACCTTTTTGAAGTTGATAGCGAAGATGTTAGTATAAGGCTTTTTGCTCTTTCTTTGCAAGCTAAAGTGAAGAGTTGGTTCAAAGCCCTGCCTGATACGAGCATCTCAGATTTCCGGCAGTTCGTCAAAGTTTTTCTCGACAGGTGGATGATCGGGCATAACCTTTTCTTGATTGTAGAAGAGTATAACCAGCTGAAAAGACTACCAGGGGAGACAGTACAACAGTTTTCGGCCAGATTTAATCAAGTTTATTATTCAATGCCAGTTGAGATAAGGCCTACTCCTAGATCTGCTCTCTTGCACTATCCGGGTGCCTTTGATCCGGAGATGGAGTTTCAGCTGAGAGAAAGGGATATTGCAACACTTCACGAGATGCAAAACAGTGCAGTAAATGTAGAGGCGCATCTGCTGATCCGACGGGCAAGGTTGAAAGAAGAAGAGATGAAAAACATAGATCCGGCCGAATCAACATCTCTAGAGGTGAAGCTTGACATTTTGGTAAGTGCAGTAGAAGAGATGATGCAAAGGATCACCCCAAGGAATGATTATGATGTTCAAGCCCATGGCTTGTTGATTGAAGAAGAACAAATGGCCACTCCAAAACATTTTGTTTCTTATCCTAGTTGTCATAGATCTGATAATGATTGTTTTGTAGATCACTTTGGCGAAGAAAGAACTGTTGATATGACATGCATGCTTGATGATATGTTTTATACCGATGATTTGCCTTAGTTTGATCAGTATGATGATGATTATGTTCTCCAAACAGAAGCTAATCTTGCAATCAAACAAGCAGCTAGTTTGTGGGGGGAAGAATTCTGAGAGCTGGTGGAGGAAAAAGACAGAGTTTCATTGTACAATTTTTGACAGGGATTTAATGAAAAAATACAGCTCTGACTCCTGAGATTCTTGTGGTGTGGATTTAGCATTTTGTCTTTTCTTATGTTTCATATGTAGCTTGTAATGTTTTACATTTCATTTCATAAATATTTTCTGTTGAATACTTTTAAGTGAGAAAGGCATAATCCAGTTTACTGCTCTGCCTTGGGAGGTATTCATTTTCTATGTTTTCTTCAGTTTGATAAGGATTCAACTATTGCCCTTGTCAACCTCGCAGCGGTCTTTCACTACATATAATTCCAATTTGATTGTTAAACTTCATGCTTATCTTGCCTCAGGAGATAATCTATTTTTTTCATTTAATCTCTGCTCTTGCTGTCTTTGCCCCACGCAACCCAGAAAACCCCGTCATTTATTAAAAACCTCATTCATATCTCTTTACTAGCCAAAAATCAGTTCCCATTTTAAGTCATCTCGCACCCTATTGCTCATTTTATCGAGATTGACTGGAGAGAGCCCTCTCCTGTCCTCGTAGGGCTAGCTACGAGGCTGAGCTTGGTTTGATGTTGCCTTGAGTTTTGCCTTCCTTAGCCTGAGGCAGATTCGAGCGCTAACAGTTCCAATAACATTTTTCTCTCTCAACCTTGGAAAAAGATCCCAAGTTTTATTCTTTTCAATCTAATCAAGTTCTTCCTTCATAGCTTTCACCCAGTACTTGTCTTCATTTTCTTGATAGAGGTTCTTGGGTTCTATCTATGATAACAGAACCAAATTCACATAACTTGTACTACCAGTGCCAACAAGTTTCCTCCTGGTTTGGACACCATGGTTTTGATCTCCAAGAATCTAACTCTCAAGATGTTCCTTCTGTACATACCTGGAGGGTGTCTTTGGCCTTGAAGTCATGACTAATTCCTCACCTTCACTGTCTGAATATGTTTCCTCCAGATTCGTGGACCTCAAATCTAAACTTTCTTCATCATCTTAGTTCATATTTCTTTTAGAGGACTCAGGTTGTGAACCTATGTTATCTACTATTATGTCTATGCAATCCTCAATCTTCTTTGTCTGCTTGTTGTAACAATTATATCCTTTGCTTCGAGTAGAGTACCCGAGCAATATCCCTTTGTTAGCACGCGAATCAAACTTTCTAGGATTCTTTTCATTCCTTTTAATCAAACACTTGCTTCCAAACACCTTGAGGTGTTTAATTGATGCAGGTTTCGCCTTCCATAACTCATAGGGAGTTTTATCACTATTAGGCCCGAGTTGAGTTTTGTTTGACAGATATATTGCTGCCCGGGCTGCTTCTCCCTGGAAGTTGTGAGACACTCCTGCTTCATGCAACATTGCTCTGGTCATTTCTTGGATTTTTCTATTCTTCCTCTCTACTACTCCATTTTGTTGAGGAGTTCTAGTCATTGAGTACTACCTCCTAATGTCGTGCTCTTCAAAAAATTCTTCAAATTCTCTTAAGGTGGACTCTCCCCCTTTATTTGATCTTAAGTAATTTATCTTTAAGTCTTTCTCATTTTCTACTTGAGCTTTAAACTTCTTGAAATGCTTGAATGCTTCCAATTTTTCTTTTAAGAGGACAATCCAAGTGTCCCTGGTAAAATCATCAATGAGTAACATGAAATACCTCTCTCCTTTTGAGTTTTTTTCTCTAGTTGGGCCATAAATGTCTGTGTGAATGAGATCCATAGGTCTGGATGAGGAGAAGTCTTTTGACTTGAAATGAGTCCTAGTCTATTTTCCAAACTGAAATGACTTGCAGATTGTGTTATCGGGTCTTGGCTATCTTAGTAATCCTCTCATTGCTCCCATCTTGCTTACTTTTATCAAACTTTCAAAATTCATATGCCCAAGCCTCTTGTGCCACAACCATGCTTTACATGTTTTTCTTAAATAGTAGTTAACTCTGGAATCGTCAAACACATATACATTATTGTGGGTTTTGATAGCTTTTCCCACTAGTTTTCAATTGTTTATGCTGCAGAACTCACAGTCTTTAGATTGAAAGGTCACATTGTAGCCATTATCACACATTTGGCTAACCCTAAGTAGAATGTGCTTGAGACCTTCTACATACAACACATTCTATGCTTCTATTTTTTGATCAAGACTAACTACACCTTTACCTTTGATTCTTGCTGGAGCATTGTTTCCAAAGGAGATATTGTTTCCTCTGTCCTTTTCTTTTAGCAACAAAAAATTTCTTTTGTCCCCAGTCATATGTTTGGAGTAACCACTATCCACATACCATTTGTTTTCTTGATTATGAGTTGATAAGGCGAGTCCACACTGCATGCTCCTTTTAGTCTTTCATTTCTTGCCTCCCTTATCCTTTTGGATAGCTGAATGTCTAACATTTTAGGACTTAAACATGTATTCAAACCTGTATTTGCATTTACTGGATTTGTGCCCAAAATTATTACATTTGAAGCATTCTACTTCACTTAGCAAGGGAGAGAAGACATTCCAATTTTTGAGAGAAGAGTTTTGATATTTAGAAATCTGATCCATATTATATCTGGGTGTTCATGGTGCTAGACTTTCCAACATGTCAAGGGATCTCCCCGGCAAGAAGTCCCAATTATACCTCAAACCATTTGGTGTAGGAGTCCCAACAGTGGGTTGTACAGTAATGCCTTGACCGCGATTTCGCACAGAGGCAAGTAAGATGTCCATGTTGGTGGCAAGGGTGTGACATATGCAGTAAGTCAAGGAAGGTGCATGAGTGGTCCTAGCACACAGAAGGTGAGGTGAGTGCGCCCCTTGGAAACCTGTGATAGCACAGAGTCAAGAAGGGAACACACTAGTAAAGATGCATCACAACATGGAAGGAAAGTTAGCTAGCAATCTATTGACGGTGCTGGACCCGCCAACATGTCAAGGGGATCTACCTGGTAAGAAGTCCTAATTAGACCTTAGACCATTTGGTGTAGGAGTCCTAACAGTGGGTAATAAGGTAATGCCTTAACCGCGATGTCACATAGAGGCAAGTAAGATAACTTTGTCAGTAGCAAGAGTGTAACTGATACAGTGAGTCAAGGAAGGTGTATGAGAGGTTCTAACACTTCAAAGGGGGAAGGAGGTGAAGGTGAGTTCCAAGTTGAAAGGGATCAGTCCCAACTCGGCTAGGAACACACAACACAAAAGGACATGTACAGCTTCCGGCAGAGCAGTCCACTCGGATGTGGCAGTCACATCATACAAGGTAAGATGACATGTACAACACTCATGGATCAGTTCGAGACGAGTGCGACGATTGTTACAGCAAGGTTCATGTGAAAGGTCTATTTGATGTCCGACAGAGCAGCCGACACAGACGGTGACAACATTAACAACATATCAACACATTAACAACAAGGTTCATATAATTTCATGTGAATTAATTCATACACAAGTACGTAAGTTGAACAACATATATCATTAAGGCAACCAGAGCTGTCCAACTACAATAACAACATATGCATGAAAATGTGTTGGATCTTATTATATAAAGAAGTGTAAGTCACAATCATACAATACATCCATGTAAACCTGCTAGCCCTAACAGTGGAATGTTATAGCCACATCCACCTTCTCCTCCAAAATTATGTACTAGCTCCGTGCAGTGGAGAAGCCAAGGTGCATTACAATACTGTCCAAGCCTTCTTCAAGATAATCTTAGTAGAAGCTTGGCTGACCAAAAGCCCATACAATGAGTTATGAGGGACTATTTATAGCAAAGGGTGGGGTGACCCTTGACATTCCCCTTTGTGACATTTCAACTACCCTCATGACTCTTCACCTACTCTATGACTATTACATCGAACTATTGGCACTTGACTTACACTTGACATGAGTCAATGTGACAATACACATGTACTCATGTGAGACAACATGGATTGATCAAGCCAAGCAAGACATCACTGACACTCGATCCACTGTGGTGAGACCAACTCTTTGACATGCTTGCGATGGTGAAGGTGGTGAGCTGATGCCAATCATGGTCGTCCGTGATGGTGTGCATGCACTTCATGGTGACATCTTGCTGAAGCGAACTCTTGCCTCTGTTGCAACTGGTGCATTGGTTTGGCCTCTTCATCCAACTTGTTTGCTAACATGCACATGGTCTTCTTGGGTGTGGCTCAAGGAAAATTTTAAGGATGGAAAATTTTCTTGAAGTTTAAAACATTGGCGAATCTCACTAATCCCTAATATGAAAATTATAAATGTTTATTGATATATTTGTAAAATTAATCAAATTTATAATTATTTTATATATAGTCTCTCTATAATGTTGGCGATTTTTAAGGTATAATTTTATATTCTAAAATTTGGGCGAATCGTCTTTTATAAAATTGGAAATTGGCGAATCTTTTTTGTGGAAAAATCATGGAAAATTAGCCCACTGGGCGAACATTAGCCCCTAAAATTTTCCATGGTGTGGCTAAACCAGAAACACACTGATGCATAGTGTCTGTGCTGATCTTCAAGTCTGTGTTGGTGGTCATGCGCATCAACTTGCCAAAGTACATGTTCAACTCCAGTTGGACCTGCTTCTTGTCTTCGCCTTGGTGAGTGTGTTGAATGGGTTGGATTGCATGCGTGCAGTCAATGACATGCATGATGCTAAATCCCTTGCATGCAATCAACAACACTACTCACCATTTCTGCACCATGTCAGCTGCTGGGATGGATCTTTAACTTGTACGGGTGCAGTTTCATTCGTGAGTGCATGTTGTGCTCACTTCTATTCCTGTTCTTGCTACAACTCATTCGTCTGTCTATGCAACTTCATGTTCTTCCTGAGTTGCTGCTTCAGCACATACAACTCCTTCTTTATTCCATTCTCTGTCTTCACACGATCTTCATGTCGCGCCATCACCTCATAGCTGTAGTCTCCAAAGTTGCTTTCATCATCAATGGATCTGCTTGAGCTTGCAACCTTGTTCCACCTCCGTGTTGTCAACGACCCTCCTCTTGCATTCGTTGCATTTGGTATGCTGTCTTCAGTTGCTGTTCATGATGCTACTGTCATATCTTGATGTCCTTGTGTACGGAAAACTTGATCTCTTCGTGGGTAGGCAAGTCCATAGACACTTGATTGACTGCATCCCCAAGTGTGCTCTAAACATTGTCTTCATCTCTACTCCCCTGGAAACCATTGTACCTGTATTTTTGAGAGGCAGATGAACACCTGTGATACCTGGAGACATTGAAACACTCATGGCAAGCAATTTGTGAGTCGAAAACCAAAATGAATATGAGAATTGACTTGCAACATACCTAGGTGAATGATCATGAAGGTTGCGAAATTTCGGCCGGGAGGTTGGGAGACTGACTGCCTAGACTGCACAAGGCACAGTCTGGGCTGCTGGGAGACTGATTGACTGTTGGAACCATGCAATGCACATTCCAGTCTGTCTGCTAACTACTGGGATTTCATAATGCATAATTCTATCTGGGAAGGACTGCTGGACCAAGGACAAATTTGTGCAATTTCTTAGGCCAAGCAGCCACTGTCCTCCAGAATGTGAAAAATAGTCCTGGAGGCCAGTGCTGGGCAGGAATGAGAATTTCTGGAGAGGAAGGCGAGCCTTCCTTCCCCATATTTCACAATGCAGCCTTGGTGGAGGTAGAGTCTGGGCCAAGGTTGGCCTAACTCGCCGACAGGCAACTGCAAGCAACTAAGACAGTAAATGCATGGTGACACTAAGTGATAGCAGAAGTGATTGATAGTGCATGCAAAACATGAATGAAAGATTCAACAAACAGATCAACATGCATGTGGGTGAGGCAGTTCATCGATTGGGCAAACATTCGTGCCAAAAAATTTCATGCATGCGACAACAGTGAGATAGCAACGAAAATTGAAATAGAGCTGGGAAAAGCTAGTATACATGTAAACAACAACAATCGTTCAAAGAAATGAAGAAAATAGTACTCCCACAAGCAAAAACACAAAAAGAGTCAGAAATGTAGCACAAGGCATGGGAAGCCGTCTTACTCCAAAATAGTTGAGTTGAATGTGCCGACTGCTCCTAGATGTGATGTGGGATGTCAAAGCTGCAAGGTTGATGTGAGGAATGAGCTCTACAGTGTTCGGTTGATGAGTTTTGATAACATCGAGGTTGTGACGCACATGCCAAAAATCTAGGGGAAGCGACACTTGGTGGGAGGCTTTTGAATTTCTCCTTGCATATAACCTCCAATTGCTAAACATAGATCCCTTAGAGAAGGGATGCCTTTGCATGCTACCTTAGGAGAAACACCCTATGGATGCAAGTATGTTTTGCTCAGTCCTGGAGGGAACCAGTCAACTGAGTTGCACATGCAAGAGGCTGTTCGACTGCTTGAAGGAAATGCGCATTTCTGGTTGGGAGCTGGGCTGACTGCCTAGGAGATTTGTGCAATTTCTGGGCAGAGCATATGATTGTTGCCCAGATTTGCACAAATTCTGGGGCTGAGCAGCCTTGCTGGGGAAATTTGCGCAAATCCTGCTGGGAGTGTTGGCAGGTAGCATTGCACAATCCTGGAGTCCACCGGGCTTCCTAAGAGGATTGCGCAATTTCTGGAGGGAAGGTTGGTTGCCCACCAAAAACGCACAATTTTCAAGGGGAAGCTGCTCAACCTGCAACTGGACCAAGTTCGGGTGAACAACCTATGAGGGGAATGGATCAAGCTTTGACCGACAGGATGCCTTTGTGCAAGAAAGACACTGAAGCTTGTGAACTTGACGAAGTAAGGCAAGCTACTGTGAAGGTTAGAAGGGAGGCTCCAAAATGAGGCTAAGGAAAAATTCTGGAGGGTGGTTGTAACCACTACAACACTTGGCGACACACTGGTAAAACTCCAGCTCTCTGAATGGACTTTGTTCGTGAAAAGCATGTCTAGCACCTCTGGAAGTATTGTTCAGTTCGCAGCTCATCTTGGCTTCACACTAACTTGATTGTAAGATGTAGCATCTGCCAAACCCTTGGTCGATTGACAGACATTCCAAGCCAAGGCAACTCAGTTGTTTTGATTGGGGTTGAGGGGTATATAGGTGCACAAGCAGTATGGTCGTCAGAGTCTTAGTTTCATCTTTGGTGTTGCTTCACTGCTAGTAGGCCTAGACAGTGCCCCGGTGGAGTCACATACGAACACAAGAATGGCTCCGCTGCCAGCAAGCCTGGTCAGTACCCTGGCAGAGTTACTTGCATCACCTCCCTGCGCAGGAAGCCTTTATCTTCTTCATCTTATTTATTTTTTCATTTTTCATTTTTTGAATTTTCATTTTCATTTTCATTTTCACTGTGCATAGCACTTATTCATTTCATAGGCGGAAGAGGGATCCCGACGTATTGAGAGAATAAGAGGTTGTTCCAGCAGAGAAGTAGTTTATTGTTTCTCTGACGTGCATGTTAAAGTTTTCCCCCTTACCTTACTCTACTTGACTGAGCTGACAAGGGTTAACCCAAAAACAATCGACTAGAGAAGGTGACACTAGTTAGCATGCAAGCGTTGTGTTTACACCAAGGTTCACTTCGAACAATACGTATTTTCCTTCAATGTATCATGGACTAAAAGTAACAAGCTCATCATACATAGGAAAGATGACAGATAACCAAGTAGTGATAGTTGTATAAGCCCTCTTGTACTTTACACAGCTCGCTTCAAGAGCCATACATGGTTTCATGAAAATCTAACCTATGAACGAAACAACTGAATGAACTAACAATCAACAAAGCAAAGCAAGAGAAAAAGAAAAAATGAAAGTGAAGAAAGTAAACAAACAAGCAAGAAAAAAAGCAAGCAAACAAAGCACGTAAGCAAACAATAATGAAAGCAAACAACTGAAAGCAAACACTACTCCTACTCCTACACTAACGGTACATGGGCCTGATCACGTGAAGTGATACTTCCAATGCAGCCACCGGTGCATTGGTAGACCCATGTTGGTGAAGGCTTGGTCCACGAGCAACCCAGTTGTGCGAACCAGCAAGCAAGAAAGATATAACAATGAAGACAACCACACTTCGTGATTCAAAGTGCCCACGGGACATAAGTGAGTGCATGTGCATGATGGGCAGTCCGCGGACTTATCATGGTGCTGTGTGACACTACATGCAAATTTGAAGCATAAGCACACTCTTGACTATGACATGTAAGCAAACGAAAGAAACAAAGATAACTTGTGTCACACACGAGTGCTTGCAATGTAAGACTCCTCTAATGCATGAGCAATGGGATCGTGTAGTTCGAGTGGAGGAAGTAAAATCTGAGTGTTAGATTGATCTTGAGTGCATACAGATGAGTGATGAGGAGCCTTGAGTGTTTGAACAATTTCTTGATCGAAAGCGAAACCAACCTTAGGATAGCGAGGGCCTGACATAACCATCAGCTCGGGCTGAAGTGCCTCAACGGTCTATGGGGTTTCGAATTTGTTGACAATGGATCTTTGTAGACTAGTGGCTTAGATGGATTTACAACGAGTGAATCAAAATCATGATTAGATAATGAGGTGAAGAGATCACGAAAACAAAGATCAGAAAATTCATGATGTTGGTCGGCATCCTCATGGTTTGATCACACAGAGGGGTAGATGAGGAGGAAGGATGTTCACCCTCTAAGTTTCCTAAAAAAGCAAATGAAAGATCAAGTGGATTTCCAATAAATGATTGGTCCTCTTTGTTGTTGGATGATGGGCTAACATACAGTGTGTCCTGCGAAAGATCAAAAATGGGTGAATCCGTGGATGAAGACACACATGTGAAATCATGGATGTCAGGTTTAACAATGATGTTAGGAAAGAACGAAGGGGGATCAGATGGAAGAGAGTCATCCTTCACTGAGTGTTTATTCTGAAGCTTCCACTCATACTCTTCATGATTGAAAACGCATGTTGGTTGTGCAACACCAACTTCGTCAGTGGGTTTTTCCTCATTCACAACAAGTGAAGAGTCTAGAATGGATGAAAACATGACATCATCATCCAGAGGAACACTCGAGTGCGAAGATGATGGTTGTAGAAAATAATTCATATGAGGACTCGAAGGACTCACAACCAAATCTGTGCGAAAATTGAGTGGAGTGATATTGGGAGGGTGTGAAGGATGAATAGGTGTGTGAGCATGATACTCAACATCACTGGGTAGTGGTGGAGCTATTGAATAAGAGGAAGGCAGACAACTAGTTGAGATAGTGCCTGCTTCCACATGAGATTGCGTAGCTCCATCAACAAAGAATGTTGAGAGAGGCTTGATCTCAAAATTTCTCTTGGGACGAGCAGATTTCTTAAGGCAGTACTCGAACTGGTCCCAAAGATAAGCAAATTTCATCTGGCTCCTCGGAACTTGAAATTGCAAGTCACAGAAGCACTGCCAAAAATCAATAATGGATTCACGTGGAGACCTCCTTTTTTGTAATAGTTTCCAGTCAAAATGGACTAGATCAAAATGATAGAACATGTCTTCAATAAGATCACAAAAGTGCTCAAATGAGTGCACAATGGAGATTTGTGAAGTGTGTATGCAAGTAGAAAACTAGCCTGTTCATCAGAAAACTCATCTTCCTCATGAATCATGGAAATAAAGTTATGTAAGTGCTCAGTGCAGGCCACTTCACCTTTACCATCATACTTGTGAGTGGACAAGAGATCGAAAAGCTTCCCCGAGATGGAGACATCTTCACGATTTGAAAAACACCTCAGGGGAAGAAGAGTGCAAGACTCCATGAAATATATGCAAAGGTTCAAAATTGGATGAGAGGACACAGCTTCTCATCAAGCCCACCTTCTAGTGCCAGAAATGTTGACGGTGCTGGACCCGCCAACATGTCAACGGGATCTCCTCGGTAAGAAGTCCCAATTATACCTCCGACCATTTGGTGTAGAAGTCCTAGCAATGGGTCGTAAGGTAATGCCTTGACCGCGATGTTGCACAAAGGCAAGTAAGATAACTCTGTCAGTAGCAAGGGTGTAACTGATGTAGTGAGTCAAGGAAGGTGTATGAGAGGTTCTAACACTTTGAAGGGGGAAGGACGTGAAGGTGAGTTCCAGGTTGAAAGGGATCAATCCCAACTTGGCTAGGGACACACAACACAAAAGGACATGCATAGCTTCTGGCAGAGCAGTCCACTTAGATGTGGCAGTCACATCATACAAGGTAAGATAACACGTACCACACTCACGGATTAGTCCGAGATGAGTGCGACGGTTGTTACAGTAAGGTTCATGTGAAAGGTCTGTCTGATGTCTGACAGAGCAGTCGACACAGATGGTGACAACATTAACAACATATCAACACATTAACAACAAGATTCATATAATTGCATGTGAATCAGTTCATACAAAAGTACATAAGTTAAACAACATATATCATTAAGGCAACCAGAGCTGTCCAAATACAATAACAACATATACATGAAAATGTGTTGGATCTTATTATATAAAGAAGTGTAAGTCACAATCATACAATACATCCATGTAAACCTGCTAGTGAAGGTAGTGAGATGATGCCAAGCTTGGTCATCCATGATGGTGTGCATGCACCTCATGGTGACATCTTGCTGAAGCGAATTCTTGCCTTCGTTGCAACCGGTGCATTGGTTTGGCCCCTTCATCCAACTCTTCTGCTAACATGGGCATGGTCTTCTTGGGTGTGGCTGAACTAGAAACTCACTGATGCATAGTGCCTGTGTTGATCTTCAAGTGTGTGCTAGTGGTCATGCCCATCAACTTGCCGAAGTACATGTTCAGCTCCAGTTGGACTTTGTTCTTGTCTTCGCCTTGGTGAGTGTGTTGAATGGGTTGGATTGCATGTGTGCACTCAATGACATGCATGATGCTGAATCCCTTGCATGCGATCAACAACACTACTCACCATGTCTGCTCTGTGTCAGCTGCTGAGATGGATCTTTAACTTGTACGGGTGCAATTTCATCCGTGGGTGCATGTTGCGCTCACTGCTATTCCTGTTCCTGTTGCAACTCATTCGTCTATCCGTGCAGCTTCATGTTCTTCCTGAGTTGCTGCTTCAGCACATGCAACTCCTTCTTTGTTCCATTCTCTATCTTTGCACGATATTCATGTCGCACCGTCAACTCATAGTTGGAGTCTCCAAAGTTTCTTTCATCGTCAATGGATCTACTTGAGCTTGCAACCTTGTTCCATCTCTGTGTTGTCAATGACCCTCCTCTTGCATTCGTTTCATTTGGTATGTTTTCTTCAGCTACTGTTCATGATGTTGCTTGCTGTGACGCTGTTGCTACCATATCTTGATGTCCTTGTCTACGAACAACTTGATGTCTTCATGGATAGGCAAGTCCATAGACACTTGATCGATTGCATCCCCAAGTGTGCTCTGAATGGTGTCTTCGTCTCTGCTCCCCTAGAAACCATTGTACCTGTACTGCTGAGAGGTAGATGAACACCTGCGATACGTGGAGACATGGAAACACTCATGGCAAGAAATCCGTTAGTCAAAAACCAAAATGAACATGAGAACTGACTTGCAAGATATTTGGGTGAATGATCATGAAGGTTGCGTAATTTCGGCTAGGAGGTCGGGAGACTGACTGGAAATACTGCACAAGGCACAGTCTGGGCTGCTGGGAGACTACCTGACTGTTGGAGCTGTGCAATGCACAATCTACTCTGGCCGCTGACTGCTGGGATTGTGCAATGTGCAATTCCAGTTGGGAAGCACTGTTGGCCCAGGGACAAATTTGCGCAATTTCTTGGGCCAAGCAACCACTATCCTCTAGAAATGTGCAAAACAGTCCTGGAGGCCAGTGCTAGGAAGGAATGCACATTTCTGGAGAGGAAGGTGAGCCTTCCTTCCCCATATTTCGCAATGTAGCCTTGGTGGAGGCAGAGTCCAGGCCAAGGTTGGCCCAACTCGCCAATGGGCAACTGGAAGCAAATAAGACAATAAATGCATGGTGACACTAAGTGATAGCAGAAGTGATTGATAGTGCATGCAAAACATGAATGGAAGATTCAAAAAACAAATCAACATGCATGTGGGTGAGGCAATTCACCGGTTGGGTGAACGTCCATGCAAAATAGTTTCATGCATGCGTCAATACTGAGATAGCAATGAAAACTAAAACCGAGCTAGGAAAAGCTAGTATACATGTAAACGACAACAAGCATTCAAAGAAATAAGCAAACAATACTCCCACAAGCGAAAACACAAAAAGCGATAGAAATGCAGCACAAGGCATGGGAAGCGGGCTTACCCCAAAACAACTGAGATGAATATCCCAACTACTCCTAGATGTGATGTGGGAGGTCAGAGCTACAAGGTTGGTGTGAGGAATGAGCTCTGCAGTGTTCGATTGATGAGTTTTGATAACGTCGAGGTTGCGACACACATGCCACAGATCTAGGGGAAGCAACACTTGGTGGGAGGTTTTTGAATTTCTCCTTGCATGTAACCTCCAACTGCTAAACATAGATCCCTTAGACAAGGGATGCCTTTGCATGTTGCCTTAGGAGAAATTACCTATGCATGCAAGTTTGTTTTTCTCGGTCCTAGAGGGAACCAGTCAACTCAGTTGCACATGCGAGAGTCTATTCGACTGCTTGAAGGAAATGCACATTTCTGGCTGGGAGATGGGCTGACTACCTAGTAGATTTGTGCAATTTCTGGGCAGAGCAACTGATTGCTGCCCAAATTTGCGTAAATTTTGGGGCTGAGTAGCCTTTCTGGGTAAATTTGTGAAAATCCTCTTGGGAGTGTTGGTAGGTAGGATTGCGCAATCCTGGAGCCTAGCAGGCTACCAGAGAGGATTACGCAATTTCTGGAGGGAAGGCTGGTTACCCTACATAAATGCACAATTATCAAGGGGAAGCTACTTAGCTTGCAGCTGGACCAAGTTCGGGTGAATAGCCTGTGAGGGGAATGGATCAAGCTTTGACCGACAGGATACCTTTGTGCAGGAAAGACACTGAAGCTTGTGAACTTGACGAAGCAAGGCAAGCTATTGTGATGGTTGGAAGGGAGGCTCCAAAATGAGGCTAAGGAAAAATTCTGGAGGGTGGTTGTAGCCACTACAACACAATCCAAAGTGATGGTTAAAACAACAACACATTTCAGAAAGATTCATACATACATATGCAAAAATAGCTACACATGCATGCATAAGCAAAGATATACATATATCATTTAGAGTACTCAAAATAACTGAAATATAATACAACGTATGCATGAAACGTGCTAGATCTGTTATATTAAGAAGTGTAAGTTCCTGTCATACAATAAATCCATGTCCAACCACTAGTTCTGATAGTGGAATGTTACAGCCACAATTGCCTACTCCTCCAAAGAGATATACTAGCTATGCGCAGTGGAGAAGCCAAGGCTCTTTACAATATTGTCCAAGCTTTCTCTAAGATATTCCTATTGGAAGCTTGGCTGACAAAAATCCTTTACAATGAGTTATGAGGGAGTATTTATAGCAAAGGGTGGGGTGGCCTTTGACATTCCTGTTTGTGACCGTTCATCTACCCTCATGACTCTTCATCTACTCTATGACTGTTACATCCAACTATCGACACTTGAACTTCCACTTGACAAGACGTTACATTACAATGCACATGTGCCCATGTGAGAAAAAAAGGCTTGAGCAAGCCATTCAAGACATCAATGACACTCAGACCATTGTGGTGAGACCAACTCTTTGACATCCTTGTGATGGTTGAAGGTGGTGAGCTGATGCCAAGCTTGGTTGTCCGTGTTCTCAATGGTGACATCTTGTTGAAGCGAACTCTTGCCTCCGTTGCAACTGGGTACACTAATATGGCTCCTCCTTCCAACTCGTCTGGTAGCATGTGCATGGTTGTCTTGAGTGCAGCTGGACCAACACATATTGATGCATAGTGTCTGTGCTGATCTCCAAGTGTGTGCTAGTGACCATGTGCAACAACTTGTCAAAATACATGTTCAGCTCCAGTCGGACTTGCTTCTTATCTTCACCTTAGTGAGTGTGCCAAATGAGTGGGATCACATTCATGCACACAATGACATGCATGCTGCTGAATTCCCTTTCATGCGATCAAAAACACTTCTCACCTTGTTTGCTCCGTGCCAGCTGCTGGGATGGATTTATAACTTGTACGAGCGCAATTTCATCCGTCTGTGCATGTTGCGTCCCCTGCTGTATCTTTTCCTGCTACAACTCATTCTCTTGTCTACGTATCTCCTGTTCTTCCTTGAGTTGTTGCTTCAGCACATGCAACTCCTTCTTTGTTCCTTTCTCTGCCTTCGCATGATCTTCATGCCGCTCCGTCACCTCATAGCCTCAATCTCCAAAGCTTCTTTCATCATGAGTGGATTTGCTTTGAACTTACAGCTTGGCTCTACCTCTATGCTGTCAAAAACCTTCCTCTTACATTTTTCGTGTGCATGCACGCTGCCTTCTGCTGCTGCTGATGGTGCTACTCGCTTTGATGTCAGTGCCATTCATCTTGATATCCTTGTCCATGAACAATTTTATGTCTTCGTGGATAGGCAAGTTCATACACACTTGATTGACTGCATCCCCAGTTGCACTCTTAATGGTGTCTTTGACTCCGCTCTCCTAGAAGCCATTGTACCTATGCTGTTGGGAGGCTGATGAAAACCTGTGATGCCTGGATACATAGCAACACTCATGGCAAACAATTTGTCAGTCGAAAACCAAAACAAACTTGAGCATTGACTTGCAACATACCTGTGTGATTGGTCGTGAAGGTTGTGCAATTTCTGCCGAGAGGTCGGGAGACTAACTACCAAAACTATGCAAGCCACAGTTTGGGATGTGGGGAGGCTGACTGACTGCTGAACCTGTGCAATGCACAGTCCAACCTGGCTTGCTGAGGACTCAAACTGTGCAATGCGCAATTTCAATCAGCAGTGACATGCAACCAGCAAACTGCATTGCGTAGTTTCTGGGGCTAGTAGGACACTGCCTCCAAGAATTGTACAATGCAAGTTTGGAGGTTAGTGCTGGGCCAGACTTGTGCAATTTCTGGAGGGAAGGCAAAGCCTTTGCTTCTGGAAATGTGCAGTGCTAGCCGGGCAGGGCACGGTCCGGGACAAGGCAGCCTAAACCAACTGACGGGTGACTGAAAACATGAGAAGTCTGGATGCATGGTGAGATGAGTGCAAACAAGAGTGAATGATCATTCATGCAAACAACAAGTGAAGGATTTAGAAAACGGGAAAGCATGCATGTGTGTAAAGCGATTCGCCGTAACGACGACCGTTCGTGCAAAACAATGTCATGTATGCGACAACAATGATATGCGAAAGAAAACTGAAATGGTGTTTCTACAAGCTAACATACATCAAAATTACAGTAAGTGCGCATTGAAATAAAGCAAACAACACTCACATGAAGCGAAACACAAAAAGTGAAAGAGACACAACGCAAGACATGAAAAGCGGGCTTACCCCAAAACAACTGAGCTGAATGCGTCGATGACTCCTATATGCAATGTGGGATGTTAGATCTGCAAGGTCAATGTGAGGAATGAGCTTTGCAGCATCCGGCTGATGGGTTTTGATAAAATCGAGGTTGTGACGCGCATGCAACAAATTTAGGAAAAGCGACACTTGGCGGGAGGTTTCTGAAATGATCCTTGCATGTAACCTCCAAATGCTAAAAATAGATCCCTGAATCAAGGGATGCCTTTGCATGGTGTTTGGTCAATTTAGTGTCCTAAATTGCTCTACATAAATTATCAATCCGGTATCGTAAACTGATGAAGTGTAGTGCACTGTTTGTGCTAGATGACCCTTCTTACTTCATTGTTTTTGTGTTTTATGTTGTTTTGGGGGTTTTTGGTCCTTTAATCCATAATGATTTACAATATAACTAACAAGAATATTAAATCTAACTTCTGTAAAGACTGCTACGAACCTAAAGAAATGAGAATTAAAAGAGCTTAAGTGAGATTTGGAAGCAAAGTTTAATCAAGAAATGAAAATAGAGTTTCTATTTCTGCTCTTATTATTATTTCCAAATCATGAACTAAAAACTAGAACGTAAAATTGCAACTACTTTCTAATCAATTACAGAAACAAAACTAAATGAAATACTTAAACTGAAGTGAAATTGCAACTAATGTCTAATCTATTATGGAAACAAAACCAAATGAAATACTAAAACTGAAAGTGAAATTGCAACTAATGTCTAATCTATTATGGAAACAAAACTAAATGAAGTGCTTAGTTACTTTGCCTCTCAATTTTGGGAGAAAAACCTCCTTGTGATGACATTTTGAGGAATTCTGTACTTCATTATTCTAGGAGAAGATAAATGAAAAAATGCAGAAAAGACTCATTTCATGAATAAAGTATTCAACCACTTAGTTTAAGATGAGTTATCAACTACAATGGCTCTTCAGAAACATTCATTTACACCATGAGTCAATAAACTAGTAAGAAAATGGCAAGAACAGTAATGGCACTGATCAGTCTAATTGAAAACTTAAAGACTAGTGAAACAGTAAATGAAACAAACTACATTACACTACTGCATTTCAACCTCTAACTACTGATAAAAACTAGAAAGAAATTAAGCAAAAAGAAGCTATTCTGTACTGAAAGAAGCTATTCTGCATTAGTAAGAGAATGATAAGGATTGCATTATAAACAAGGTTAGTATGAAAAATGGTTATGAACACTATGGAAGAAATGATGAATTTACAGTTAACTAGAAAAGATAAAACAAAATGAAATAAAACCTCAGTCAGTGCAGGGGCCCTCTGCAACTGATCAGGTTATGTGTACTTAATCAAACTCCAAGAAACTCCTTCACATATCCATAAAACTTGCGGTCTTCATATTAAAAAAAACACAAGAAATGATTTTTTTAAAATTACAGAGCAGTAGTTTGAGTTTAATACGTCAGGAAGTTAGAACTCCTTCTGAGTTCTTTACACAGGTATTTATACGAAAATTATGCAACTGTTTGTGGATAAAAATAAGCTACAGCGAAAAACACGTAGAAGACAAGCACATAGAATTTTCTTCCTCCGCTGCTGGAGACATAAATCCAAGATGATGACTATTGGATTTGGTTGCACAGATGGCCGTTGGAGTCCATGGGTTCAGGAAGTTGTTTCGGATAACGCTTCCCATCACTGTGAAATGTGTTGATTATCCACAAAATAGAGTCATGTTGCCTTCGGTCTCTACGTTTGACTTTTCCATTGACCGGAGTCTTTACCATCTTCCTTGTCAACCTGGGCTAGGTGAATAGGACACAGTCCATGTCATGATGATTTCTATGCTGCCCATGTAGTTAGTTTCTCCTTATGACACTTGGAACCTGTTAAAGCATGGAAGTAGCTGCGGAATAGCCGATTAGTTGCAGAATAGGCTACGTTCCGTAGCTAAAAAACAAAAATTTATTCAAATAGAAAAACATAAAAGCTTAACATGTAAATCACTAAATTTCCTCCTTAAGGCAATATATACTGGTTACTGATGATAGGAATGCATTTATTCATGGAAAAACAAAGAAAAGGGAAGAGAAGAGCTGCTAAGGAAAGGGCAGTTTTGAGGCTCAACATACCCCCACTACAAAACCATTGCATGTCCCCATGAAATCAAAATTGTGAACTTTCTCCTCCTATTGCATTTGTTCTGATACTTCTGCCAACACATCCAACTTCCTCTTATTGCTTTCTTTGTACTGACTACCATCCTTGGCTTCCTCATAAGAAATCTATATTTGAGGTTAATGAGTGTTCTTCTAAGCTTCTTATTTTTCCTTTTCAACTTCCTGTTCTTCTTGTACCATAATCCCAAGTGTAGCATTGTGTTGTCATGAATAGCTCTATCCAGCTTATTCTGTTCCCTCAAGGTTTCATTTTCTTTTTGGATGTGCCTGTCAGAATTTCTAGCTCAAAGGTCTCTTATTTGAGAGAGCTAATTAGAGTTTCTTATGGGGTGACAGGCAGCTCTGGATTAGTTGAAGTCCTTAGGTCTATTGAGGTATTCTTTGTCTCTAATGACTCTATGTAGTCAAAGATTTGCTGTTGTATTGGATCTATGCCAGGAGAAGCTCTACTTGGGATGCCTTCAAAATTTTGTGGAGGAGAGTTCTGTGGACTTTGTTCATATGGAATACTGTCAGGGGACTAAACTAGGATTTCTTCCTCTAAGTTTATAAACTGGGCCTCTTTTGATTTCACTTTCTTCACCTTGCCTCGGAGTCTAGAGCTCCTCCTCAAATTTTGGAAGCTTACGGTTTCTTCTTTTGTGTCTTTTTTCCTCTTTCCTTTCTCCTTATTTTTCTTGATTTGTTCTTTGATCTTGGTTAGTATTTCAGAAAGCAGCTGTTCATCTTCTTGCGGTGATGAAGGTTCAGGAATGTCCTTATTGATTTCTTCAACCCTTTCTTTCATTTTTCTCTTTTGTTTGGTATGCTCCCTAACCTCTAGTTTAAGAGCTATCTCTGCATCATCTTTTTGTGAGGAGATTTTAATGCTGATATTTCTTCTTCGACTTCTTTTAACAGGACTTCCTTCAGATAAATCTAGAGCATCTTGGAAGAAATTCCTTACCAAGAAGTCTTCCCATGTATCCCTTACACTTCTTAAAAATTCAACTAAAATCTTCACTAATCCATGGTGATATAAAGTTGTTTCTATTGATTCAACTTTCTTTTGGACATTTGTTGCCATTCTTCTCAGACTATTCAAAAGGAAAAAAGGGAAGATTGAGGGTTCCATTCTCTAGAAAATTCATTAACAATCGTATATGATAAACATACATAGACCCAAACCTTCCTTCACATGTAATGAATTTTTGTAGTATTAACAACATGCTACTCCATTTTCTTTTGAGTGCTGAAATTGGAATCCCTTTTCTAAATACTGTAACATCTATACTTGGGTTTTTAAGAATCACCTTCCAAGGTTCATCATGAAACTCTTTGTTTTTAAACCACCTTTCTCCTAGTCTTGGGAGTTCTGTTGCTTCTGCTATGAAGGACTCGGTGACTGCAAATTTGATATCCCCTATTTCCACTTCCGTGCCATCAAATGACCTTGCAAAGGATTTAGTGATTTCCTTATGGTAGCCATCAAATTTTTCAATAAAACACAACCATCCAGCCTTCTGTAACATCCCCTTGAGCTGCGGATACCCCTCCATGTATTTTACCCCTACGGGCTCAGTTCTAACAATAAGCCCCATATCCTCTGTTCTCGGTTACCCTTCAAAACTACTCTCACTATCTAAGAAATGGAATGACTGCGTATATGGAAATGAGAAGACTGTGTATACAAAAATAGGAAGACTATGTATACGAAAATAGGAAGACTGTGTATATGGAAATGGAATGATTATGGATATGCAAATAGAATGATTGTATGGCTGCGTGAATATGAGAGAAAAAATTAAGAATTGGCTTGTAATAAATAAACAGTCAGGGTTTGAGAGTCGTAGATAAGTAGGTCACGTCGTTAATATGACTGTTAACAGGTGTAGCTGTGGAGGACCGGTTAAGTACAAGTTATGTAGTTTGAAACAGAGATTATTTATGAAGGAACCATTGGAGCATTTGTCATTGAAAGCGGAAGATATGGCGGAGACATCGTGGCGGTCAAATCACATGATTATTAATTAAGGAGACATAACAATGTAAACTTTGAAACGGGAACTGATACTGTTACCCGTTTTGTAGAGGTGGCAAAAAAATGACCCGATTTTCAAAAGTGTTGATGCAGAATACACATGTTTTTTTAAGAACATGGTTTTTGGAACTTTAATTTTTTTCATGTGCATTAAGTTTTAGAATGGTAGTGAATGGTAGTGATTTTCATCCTAATTTTAAAAAGTGAGTATTCTGCATCACACCCTTTTTTTAAAAGACCTATTTTTTGACTTTAAATTTTCTATTGTGTGAAATGTAAAAAATTATTTTCTAAATTTGATAGTTTTTGAAGTCGTGATTGTATTCATATTTTCTTGTTCTCTATCTTAATTTTTTTTTTTTTTTAGTGGGGTTTTTATTGTTTTGCGTTTTTAAATTAGAAAGTCGATAGTTTGAATTTTAGATAATCTACATATTTAGACATCCTTAATTAATTTTTCAATCCACATGAAATAATTGTTTCTAAAAAACAACCTTTTTTAACAATGGACATAAAAAATAACCATTTTTAACATAAATATAACAAAAAAACTAAACGTTTTGATAATTTTTTGCTAGAATTAACATGTCAAAATCACAATTTTTATACAAAAATATTAACTAAAAATGGTCAAATAACAGTTTTTTTTATGAATTTCATGTCAAAAAGATAATAATTACTTTTTTTTCAAAAAAAAATGATTAACTTAAAAATCAATGCAAAAATCACATATTACCAATATTGAACGTATAACAACCCTAATTGAGTGTTTATTCTTCTCATAAAATGTCAAAGTCAAAACATTGCAAAGCTTGAGTTACAAGCATAACTTAAATTTAATCAAGAATGTCACGTAATCCAAACTCTTCGTCCTCTAGAGTTTCATCATTGTCCTCTTCCACAATATTTTCTGTTTCATTTTGCTCATTTTCCTCTTCTAATGGGTCTTTCATGTCTGCAAATCCCCCAATATGTGTCTTTCCATACATTCCATGTAATGGTGGTTGGGGTTCCTTTGCCTTTTTTGCCACACGTGATTCACTAAAGTCCCCTTTCTTCAACCCAATTTCTTGCATTGCATCTGGAAGAAATTGAAGAGCATTAATTCTTTGTTGAATGAAATTGCATTGTAATGGATCTTTCTCAATTGCAATGCAATTTCTTCCTTTTTGAAGGCAGCATGCTAGTGTTGTACCTAATTATCAAGCACAAAAAAATAATGAAGTAAATTAGTACAATGACATATTAATTAAAAAAAAGAACATATTGAAATTCAATTCCATGTGGCAAAACGTACCTGAGCCAAAAAATAAATCCAGAACCCAATCTCCTTCATTTGAACATATGTCTATAAGATAGTTAATCAATAATTGTGGTTTCTGATAAATGTTAACTATCTCTCCTTTCATTTCTTTGTCTTCATATGTTAGTTTTCTCACAACAGCATCATAAGTCAGTATTTGGCTATGACTCTTTTTGTCCACCCGATTAAAAATCATAGACATATGGCTATCATCTTTTGCCCAACTATCAATATGAATGAACTCACAGTCATTTATAAATTGTTGATCTTCATTGTCAAGAAGATTTGACTTTTGCCTGTAACATAAAATAGTAAAAGTTCAATTAACTTGTACATAAATTAATTTTTCAACATTAATCAAATATACCTTTAAACATCTTACCATGTAAGCTGCATCCTTGAATTTGTTTTCCCCTTGAAGCTTGACAATAACATTGCCAATTGTGTGTCTGAATGAAATGTCACAAATCTCCATAATGGTGATGACGTCACTTCCTTAAATCCCGCCACCACTTTATTAAAAGCTTGATAAGTATAAGGGTCAATATCATAGCAAATGTTTGGAATATTGAAACCATGGGGAATATCTGCAATAACCAGGGCATAATCCCTTTTTGGTACGAGTTTCGCAATGTCTTCACAGTCGCCTTGTATTACTTGATATTGAATAGTGTCTAGCCCATTCCAAATGAAATGATTAAGAGTTGGATCAAGTTCAACATTCTTAATACGTTGCTTTCTCAGTCTTTCAATCTTTATTTTTTCAATAAAAGTCTTGAAACTGTCTGGTGCTCCATTATCTTCTTTCTTCATCTTTTACCAAACAAACAAATGTATGTGTAAGTTTTAAATTAAAAATAGTACACAGATGATTAAAACTGAATGTATAAATCAAGTTACCTTTTTAAATGCAAGATAAAAAGCTTTCAATGTTGATGTAGAACTTGAATCTGGATAGTTGCGTACAACATCATCCCAACTATCTTTATTCAACAATTTAACCATTTGTTCCTGAATTTTCATGTAAACTTTGTGACTGCATAGATAAAGTAAGAAAAAGTTAATATACTGATATGTATAACAAATACTACCAATAACAACATGTTTTATTTAAAAGATAACTATAATCCTGGAAATAAGTAAAAATAATTCAGCAAACTTACTTTTGAAATTCTTCAGACATTTCTTCCAATGATAATTCCCCCGACTTCACACGAGATAATATTGTTTTGACAATTTTTTCATCTTTCACTCCTTGCATCGCCGTCCAAGGCGTGATGGTCATATCGTCTGGAAGTTGCTTCAGTTCAGGCGCTGATTTATTGTTGCTACATATCAATGGCTTAGAATTTCTGACCCTCTGGTTTTTAATGCGAATGTCTTCCCACATGCTAAAAATGTCATCAATCAAATTCCAAATATCTCCAGTTCTAAATGCCAATTGGAAAATGTTATGAACACCTCTGAATAAATCGCTAGATCTGTTGTCTTTTCCATTTTTTGAATTTCCTTTATCTTCAATTTGATAGCCTATTTCCATACAACATTCCTTTCGGAAATCTGCAGTAATATTGATCTTATCCCCACCACATTTTTCTAGGAATTCACTATGAATAAATCTAACCTTTTGGATCAAAGTCATAGACATACTATATTCATTTTTTGAATTATGATCCCATGCCACTAACTTTGCTTCTGTTTCATTTAAACCAACATAAATGATACATTTCATTGTTTCAAAACGTGGGTTATTAGGATATTCCTCCATCAATTGTCTTTGAGCTTCAACAGAATGGTTCCCCCCAAGCACATAATAATTGTATTCAAAACATTTTGACTTATCAAATGCTTCTTTGTTGGGAACTTGAAGTGGATCAACAAGAAGCACATAACTAACCAAATGAGCATATGGATTGTACCTCATCAATGTCTTCAAGTTGTGAACATGCAGATCATGTGGCTTTCTGACTTGATATTGGCATTGTCCTTCACTTGCCTTATAGGTTTGTGTGACATTTAACTGAAATGTACGACCACCATCAACTAAGTTTCTCTTTGTCAAATTCTGTCGAATGGCATTTTGTTTTGTTTTGATAATGCCATCACCTAAATCAGCTCCTGGTGTAATGATTTCTCTGCTTTCTTTTGAAGTTTCACTAGGTTCTTGACTGCTGGTAATGACTACTTCAAGATCTTCAACTCTACCTTTTTTCGTCTTAACATTTTCAAGAGATCTATTCTTGGGCATTGTTACTTTTGGTCTTTTATGACCTTCCACAATTTCAATGTCATCTTCAGTAATGGCAACATATGCTTCATTGTCAATTTCAACTTCATCGTCCTCAAAAGTAACTTGTTTACCCTTGCTAGATTTATCCACCAGAGGCCTTTTTTTCTGATTCTTTGGATGTAGTTTTGTAGCATCATCAATTACTACATTTTCCATGTTTTGCATATCTTCTTCTGACACTGAGTAAAAATGGTTGAAAACTTTCATGATATCATGCTCTATGTAATGAATGCCTCCCAACATAATTGAACAGCTTTCAACAAAATTCTGCCAAACAAAATATCATATGTTAATATAATCAAAGTTAAAAAATATAGCGAGACATTTTCAAAACGCAAAATAAAAATACAAATAACAATACTTACCGTGTTTTGTGTCATATCATTTACGATTTGTTTACACAACTTTGTAGATACCTCTCTCCTGTCATATAATGAATATGATAGTCGGTATTTAATCCTTTCATGTGACTTGGCAGCTTTTGTAAGTACATAAACAACTTCAGTGTTTGGTACCGAACACATATCTATGACTTTTCCCATCACCTCCAAATTTTCATTATTATTGCGTGTATCAATGTATAGATATATATTCACAGTTGTGCTCTCTCTTTCTTTCACATACCAGGCTCTTGATGGAAATTTCACCTCTTTTGAACTTTTCCAATCTGAGATTAGCTTCTTATCACTTAAAGCAGTTGACATATTTGTAGGTATGAGCTCAGGTGGAGTTCGTTCACCAACGTTTTTTGAAGATACACCTTTAAGACTCCTTGCTCTAGAAAGATTCACAGAAATTTTCCTTGATGCCATTTTCCTAAAAAAAACACATAAATTAGTAAATAAAAAAACATATTAACTTAAATTAACAACAAAAATATACCATAAATTTTTTATTTGTATAATCAAAATTGCCCTCCCCCTCCCCCGACCCGCCCCCCAGCCCACCCCTAGGCCCCCCGCTCGGGCCGCCCCGCCCCCCTCCCCCTCCGGCCCCCCGGGCCGCCCCGCCCCCCCCCGCCCCCGCCCAGGCCGCCCCGCCCCCCTCCCCCTCCGGCCCCCCTGGCCGCCCTACCCCCTCCCCCTCCCTCCCCCCGGGCCGCCCCTGCCCACCCCCCACCCCCACCCCCTTCCCCTCCCTCCCCCGGCCGGGCCGCACCACCCCCCCCCCCCGGCCACCCCCGCCCGGGCCGCCCCACCCCCCTTCCCCTCCCTCCCTCGACCGGGCCTCCCCAACCCCCCCCGGCCACCCGCGCCCGGGCCGCCCACCCCCCTGCCCCTCCCTCCCCCGGCCGGGCCGGCCCCCCCCCACCCGGGCCGCCCCCTCCACCCCCAGCCCCCCGCCCGGGCCGCCCCACCCCCCTCCCCCTCCCTCCCCCGGCCGGGCCGGCCCCCCCCCCCCCCACCCGGGCCGCCCCCTCCACCCCCGGCCCCTCGCCCGGGCCGCCGCACCCCCCTCCCCCTCCCCCTCCCCCTCCCTCCCCCGCCCGGCCGCCCCCACCTGGGCCGCCCCTCCCCACCCCCCTCCCCCTCCCCCTCCCTCCCCCGCCCGGCCACCCCCGTCCCCCCCCCTCCCGCGCCCCTTCCCCGGCCCCGCCGCCCCCTCCCCGGCCCCGCTGCCCACCCCGCCCGCCCCCTCCGCCCGCCCCCTCCGCCCGCACAGCGCCACCCCCGGGCCGCCCCGTCCCGCCCGAGGGGTGGAGCGTCGATTTTGGGAATCGACGCTCCGCCCCTCGGGCGGGGCGGGGCGGCCCGGGCGTGGCGCTGCGCAGGCGGCGCGCCACGCAGCGCCACCCCCGGGCCGCCCCGCTCCGCCCCTCGGGCGGGGCGTGGCGGAGCGTCGATTCCCAGAATCGACGCTCCGGCCCTCGGGTGGGGCGGGGCGGGGCGGAGCGCCGATTCCCAGAATCGACGCTCCGCCCCTCGGGTGGGGCGGGGCGGCCCGGGGGTGGCGTTGCGCAGGCGCGCCTCGACGCTCCGCCCCGCCCCGCCCGAGGGGCGGAGCGTCGATTCCCAGAATCGACGCTCCGCCCCTCGGGCGGGGCGGGGCGGCCCGGGGGTGGCGCTGCGCAACACCACCCCCGGGCTGCCCCACCCCGCCCGAGGGGCGGAGCGGGGCGGCCGGGGGTGGCCCTATGCGGGTGGAGGGGGTGGGCGGGGTGGGCGGCGGGGCCGGGGAGGGGGCGGGGGAGGGGGAAGGGCGGGCGGGGTGGGCGGCGGGTCCGGGGAGGGGGCGCGGGAGGGGGAAGGGCGGGCGGGGTGGGCGGCGGGGTTGGGGAGGGGGCGCGGGAGGGGGAGGGGCGGGAGGGGTGGGGCCGCCCGGGCGGGGGTGGCCGGCCGGGGGAGGGAGGGGGAGGGGGGTGGGGCAGCTCGGGCGGGGGGTGGCCGGGGGGGGGGGAGGGGGCGGCCCGAGCGGGGGAGGGACGGGGAGGGGGAGGCGAGTGGGGCGCCCCGGGCGGGGGGGGGCCCGGGGGGGGGGGGGAGGGGCAGGGGGTGGGGCGACCCAGTGGGCCGGGGCGGGGGTGGGCGCCGGCTGGGCCGTGCGCCAGGTGGTGGAGGGGCGGGGAGGGGGCGGGGGGGGGGAGGGGGCGGGGGCGGGCGCCGGGTGGGCCGTGCGCCGGGTGGGGGAGGGGGGGGCGGGGGTGCCAGGGAGGGGGAGGGGCGGGCGGGGTTGGGCCGTGCGCCGGGTGGGGGCGGGGTAGGCGGGGGTGCCGGGGAGGGAGGAGGGGTGGGTGGCGGGTGGGATGGGTAGGGGGGCCGGGTGCCGGGTGGGCCCGGGGTGGGGTGTGGGATGGGCAGGGGGGCCGGGGTGGGGGCGGGTGTTGGGTGGGCCCGGGGTGGGGTGGGCTTGGAAAATTTTTTAATTTAAAAAAAAAAATATGGGGGGGGGGGGAGGGAGTTAGGGGGGCAGGGGTTGGAGAAGGGGGGAGGTGTGGCGGGCGGGGTGGGGTAAATAGCAATATTAAAATTTGGCTTGGAAATTTTTTTAATTTAAAATAAAAATATTTTTCATTAAAGTAATTTAATATGAAAATTTCGAAAAAATAATTGTACTTACCTTTCAATTGCGACAATTCTTCGTTGTATATATTGTTGATAGCAATATCGCTGCTCCACAAATTCACGAGTCTTTCAAGGGACTTCAGAAAACCAAGATGTGAGGCGAGTAATAGTGATAGCGAAATTTATTATATAAGTGAAATTACGAAGATGTTTTTCCATACGATTAATGTGGGATAGTTTGTTTTACATTATTATAGAGAGAATATTGTAGAGTTGTTTTACAACGGATTGAATGTGGGATTAATTTGTTTGAGAATATATTATAAAAATTAGAAAAAAATAATTGTTAAGTAAATATTATATACTTTAACTATTAGAATAATTAATGTACAAGTTGTGATTTACAATTTGAATTTTAGTGATTTATTTCATAAAAATAAATTAGTTTACGTTTTTCAATCAATTGTAGAATAAAATAATAAAGGTAAATAAATCTAACAAACTTTTGGAGGGAAATATTTTCGAGAAAATTTTTGGAGGGAAATATTTTCGCGAAAATTTTTGGAGGGAATATTTCATTCTTTAAGCTATATAATATTCCTAGGAGACTCCATTTGTATCATTCAACATTTTCTATTTGAAAGTGATGGATTGCTCTGATGGTGAAGTTTCGATTTATACACCATCAACATTTTCATCGCGTAACAACTCTATTCATATTGATGAATATAGGGGGAATTCTTCCACTATGAATAGAAAGTCAATTCTTCCACTTAGTCCCGATTCTAAAGACTACGAGAGCAGCACTGATGAAAGAGGGGATGGAGAATTTCAAATTAATAAAGAGTCACAGATTCCACTTAGTCCAAATTCTAAGGACTATGAAAGCAGCGGTGATGAGGAGCATGATGGTGAAGTTCAAAAGAATGGGGTGTCACAATGTCCACTTAGTCCTAATTCTGAGGACTATGAGAGTAGCAGTTTTGAAGAATGTGATGGTGAAGTTCAAAAGAATGGAGGGTCACGATGTCCACTTAGTCCTAATTCTGAAGACTATGAGAGCAGCAGTTTTGACGTGCATGATGGCGAATTTCAAAATAATGGAGTGTCAAAGTGTCCACTTAGTCCTAATTCTAAGGACTATGAGAGCAGCAGTGATGAAGAGCATGATGATGAATTTCAAAAGTATGGAGTGTCACAGTGTCCAGTTAGTCCTGATTCTAATGACTATGAGAGCAGCGGTGATGAAGCGCGGGATGATGATTTTCAAAAGATTGGAGTATCACAATGTCCTCTTAGTCCTGATTCTAAGGACTATGAGAGCAGCGGTGATGAAGCGTGGGATGATGATTTTCAAAAGATTGGAGTATCCCAATGTCCTCTTAGTCCTGATTCTAAGGACTATGAGAGCAGCGGTGATGAAGCGCGGGATGATGATTTTCAAAAGATTGGAGTATCACAATGTCCTCTTAGTCCTAATTCTAAGGACTATGAGAGCAGCGGTGATGAAGCGCGGGATGATGATTTTCAAAAGATTGGAGTATCACAATGTCCTCTTAGTCCTGATTCTAAGGACTATGAGAGCAGCGGTGATGAAGCGCGGGATGATGATTTTCAAAAGATTGGAGTATCACAATGTCCTCTTAGTCCTGATTCTAAGGACTATGAGAGCAGCGGTGATGAAGCGCGGGATGATGATTTTCAAAACATTGGAGTATCACAATGTCCTCTTAGTCCTGATTCTAAGGACTATGAGAGCACCAGTGATGAAGAACAGGATGATGCAGTTAGTCCTAATTCTAATCAGTATAAAGGTAGCAGTGACAAAGGACAGGATGTAGCATCTTCAATAAGTAAGCAGCCACATTTTCAACATAGTCCTAATTCTATGGACTATGAGAGTAGCACTGACAATGTACATGAGGAAGAATATCCATTAAACATCGAGTCAGATTTTCCATTTAGTCTGAATTCTAAGGACTATGATAGTAGCACTGAAGAAGGGGAAGATGAAGGGTATCCTCTCAGTCAAAATTTGAAAATCAGAGCAGATCATTGTGTGGATAACGTTCCTCTTAATGATGATGAAAGTCCTTATAAAAATGATGATCCAATGATGGAGATGTTGCCAAGAAATATTGTATCGAGGAGTAGGAGCAGACCTTTTCGTATCGATGCAAGCTATTCTAGTTATACAAGGGGTAGAGCAGAATATCTGACGAGAAGAAGTTCTATCAGCGCTCTCATTTCAAGTGAATGTTGCCAAAAAAATTGATTGAAACGTATGGATTTCACATTTGCATTAGAAAGCAGGAAGAGATATTTGTCAATGAATAAAAGCATGCAAAACTCATATTTAGTTGGCTGCATGCAATCTACATTGTCAGGTTATGATTATCATATTAGGAATTTTTTATTGTGTAGAAAAGCTTTCAAAATGTTTCATTCAATTGGGAATTTTCGTCTCTCAAGAATTCAAGAAAATTTGGAAAAGGATCCCACATTTTATTCAGAAGTACGTTATAAAAGACAGTTTGGGCCATTATCAAATACTGCAATGTCATGGATGAAAGATTTATTTTCAAAGCATGGAGAGTGTATGCCAAATAGAGAGACAATACGTATTCCAGATAATTTTTCAAGACGAGAAATCTACAACTTATACAAAGAATATGCAGAAAGTGCTGAGGGACAGGGCCACTTTATTACATATCAATATTTTGTGAAGATATGGAAGAAAGAATTCAATAATGTTTGTATTCCTAAGAAGACAAGAATGGGGATTTGCAGTACATGTGCTTCTCTTAAATCAAAAAGGGACAAATTTGAAGGCTCAGAAAGAGGTAAGTGTTCATAACTTTTACTTTTAAAATTGTATAGTCATCAACTATGAAAACATATTTCTTAATGAATTTCTTTTATGTTGTGTAGATTTAATTGTCAAAGAACTTCAGGAGCATCGCGAACAACAAACAAATGAAAGGAAGAAGTTGTACAAGCATCGAAAGAAGTGTTATGATAATCCAAATAAATATTTGGGTTTGATAATTGATGGTATGGACCAGAAGAAAACACTTTTACCACATTTTGTTCGCACACCCAAAAATCTACAAGAGGAAAATTTTATTCAGTTTCACTTGGTCGGTTGTATGGTCTTCAATGGGAAAATGTTGCCAAGGGTGTACTTCACAGCTCCAAATATTCATAATGATGCAAATATGACCATAACCATAATTCATGATGTGATTTCTCATTGGTCTGGTAATCTTCCTGAAGTTTTGTATCTACAATTGGACAACACTTGCCGTGAAAACAAAAATCAGGTTGTTTTTGGGTATCTGAACATGCTTGTTGAATTGAGAATTTTTCAAAAGGTAAAGGTTGGTTTCCTTCTTGTTGGGCACACTCATGACCATATTGATCAGATGTTCAGTCGTTTTTCAGTCACATTGAGGAGGAAGGAAGTTGGGAGCTTGCCATCACTAATTGAATGTATTAAGAAATCATACATGTCAGAGCCTGCTTTTGAAGTGTTGGAAGAAACTGTTGACATGCGAAGGTTTATTCTGGGATCATATGGTGAGGGGAAATGCATTGAACAACTTAATGACATTAGCTTCCAACATCAATTTCGTATCAAAAAAATTGATGGGAAAACACTAATATGGGGCAAGAAGTATTCAACTACTACAGAGTGGGCACCGTCACCAGGATTGCAATTTTTGAAGTTCATTCCAGATCATCCAATATTTGCATCAAAAATATTGTTATTACAATCAGTTGGTGAAGTTCAGAATGCACGTAGACAGAACAGGGCTATAAATTATTCTGATTTCCTGGAAGAAATTAAAAAATGTATTAGATATACATATGAGTACTTTGACATTGCTGATTCAGTTTGGTGGGAGTCGTTTTTCAATAATCAAAGTGATCTCATTTCGACAACAATAAATGAAGATATACCTTTGAAAAATCCATTTATTTGGCCACAAAATGTGTCGAATGAACATGAGGAAGTAAACATTGTTGAACAACAACAATCTCAAGGTATTATTAATTCTTCACAGGCAGAGGAAAGAGAGATGTATATAGGTTCCAGAAGATCTCGTGCACAACGTGAAGCCATGGAAGACCTTTATAGGGGTTCAGTACAGGATATTAAGGAGGGTTGCATGATTGCAGTGCTAGCAGATGGAGATCCCAATGGCTATCCATTTTGGGTTGCTAAAGTTATAAAGGTCTTTACAGAAAATGAGGATGTTACAGGTGTTGAAGTACATTGGTATGCCACAAATACACACCCATTCAATGGTGTGTATAAGCCAGAGATGGTAGTTGACAAAAAAAATGGTGGAAAAAGAAAAAGAAAGGGTACAAATATAAATCGCCGCCGCACAGACATATTACAATTGAAGGATGTTGACATACTTGTTTATGACTTCAATTTAACAAAGAGAGGAACTCTTCGCTTCAAGACGACAGAGATTCTGAAAAGGTTGTTACCAGAAGGAACAATGTTGACATGGGACTTTGCTGAAACCAGTCGTAGATCTAGAAGACTTTTGAAACCTGGAATCTTGGGCATGCATGTGGACTCACATGGGGCACTAGTTGATGACAGAGAAGAATATGGAACATCTTCGTCAGCATCCAGTCACTCATCTGAAGATGTGAATTCTGATGGTGTGCAAGAAAATATGAGTGATTTTGAATAATTGTTTAAGACAGTTTATATAACTGATGTATGCATCGTATCTTCAAATAAAATTAATGTTTTCCATATTTTGTTAAATGAGAAGTTATGAAGCATTTTTATGTTGTTGGATTATGTCTTAAGTATGATAAATTTTATTGTTTAAATATCTACAATGCAATATCAAATTCGAGATATAATGTCTGTTTTATTCAGTGTACAAATAAAGACTTTTGAATTCATTCAGTGATATAATTTGTTCATAATGTCATGTTTTTTTAGTTTTGTGGTTGAAAACATGTTAAATTTATACTTAGGAAAGAAAAATGATATTCTACCAGAAACATTAATGTGTTTTTCCTTAAAATTTAACTTTGTTTGAGACATAAAAAATTGGTTTTATTAGCATTGTTTAAAAAGCATGAAAATTGACCCTAAAAAAAAAATTCATTATTCCAGTATCAACACTTTCGTTCTGAAGCTATATTTTGGAGGAAAATTTCGTAGAAAATTTTGTAGTCACTGCCATTTTTAAAACAACCGCAAAATTGACACCTAAAAAAAAAAACATCGTTCCAGTATACACACTTTTGGTTTTGAGCACTGTTTTTGTGGTTTTTTTGGGGTTTTTGGGCCAGAGTTCCCGTTTTGAGTTTATAGTTCCCGTTTCAAAGTTTACATTGTTACATGTGATCATACATGTTATAAAAGCTTATGTTTTTAAATTGCTTTTTGAAATAAATTTTTGCATTTACCTTTGGAACCTTTACCTTCCGCTTGTTAATATTTTGATGTTTTCTCCACAGGTACTTTAGGCATGATTGGTCTTCAAAGTTGATCTTTCTTCAATTACTTGCATACATGATTTTATTATTGTTATAGCTCCAAATCTCACTCTTGATGTTTGTGATGCTGCACTCATGGCCTAGGGCAACCCCTCCTTCTAGACCTGGTCCAAATACTTAAAAAACAATGTTTTATTCCCTATACGCGACATTGCCCTGATCTAAATGCGTGTGTATGCGGGTCTGTGTATACCTAACCCATGTATATGTCTTAAAACACTTAAAAAAAATAAATATCCTTAATTTTGGGAGGAGATCACGGGTTTTACCTGTTGATTACCTTTTAGTTCCCGTGGCCCAACTGTTCCAAACGAATTCCCAACTAAAAAATACTTTGGGAGAAGTATAAAAAGGCTTCAATGGGAAGGCCTAAAGGAGGAGAGAATAGAGAGAAAAATGACTCTTCTGAGATTATCCTTGACCAGGTCTGAAGATCCTTGTGCTTCCAGCACTTCCCCCCATTATAGGAAACCCTTGTTTCCTTGAGCTTTGATGTTATTTCACTAGTTGAGATACTTTGTTATGAGTCATGGAAGGAGTTTGTTGAAGGCTTGAGATTGGACGAATCCGGAGTATGGTTCTGCTTGGAGCCTGCGAGAGGAAGACTTAGGTGAAATAATTCCTTACTGTATTTTAGCTATCTGCAATAAAGAAACACTTGTCTCGTTCCTGAAATTAATCTTTTTCATGCTTATGATATTAATGTTATGATTTGCATATGAATAGTTGTTTCAATTGTATAACTAACTACCTTTCAATACGCTATGAAGTTGATTTCTTTATGATAGTTGGTCTATATAATGCTATGCTTCTTTGAATTGGTTGTTTTGCAGGTTAAAGTATCGAAAGGAAATCCAACAGGGTTTGGACCCTGGCTGGATCTACCCGAACAAAGGACCCCCAGGTGCACCTCTCTTCGCGTAGTTTGCTTATATTAGTATCATGGCTGTGTGGAATGTTTGTTTTTCATTGTAGATAACCCTCGCTCTACTAGGGTATTGACCCAAGACCCTAGGGGACTTTGTCCCTCAACAATTATGAACTGCTTGGACTGATAAACAAATTGTTGTTGCAGAATCAAATTAGCTGCAAAATAAGATCAGTTGCGGAACGAAATCAGCTGCAGAATGTGAAAACAACTACAGAACGTGAAACAAAGAGTGAAATATGGCTTATGAATGAATGAAATGGAAATGGCTGTGTAAGTGAAAATAAGACAAGATGATAAAGGAAAATGGATATGAAAGAAATACTGGAAAAAGGAAAAATTTATTGGTGAAATATGGCAATGGAATGAAGTGAAACTGTAAAAGTAAAACAGAGTGAAGTGAGATGAGATAATGAATTTTACAGAATGCAGAGTGACTCTGGCTTTTTGTCACCACTTATTACAAAAATGAAATGGAAAATATAGGGTGTGAGAAACTTCTGATTTTCACCCAGTATTTTCTGTATAATCATGCCAATCAATGATTGGTTTTCAACCTTATACAATTTTTTTTATTTGATTTTTTATTTTTATACTTTTCTATTTTTATTTTTTAGATAGGAAAAATAAATACTAAGTTGGTGGAGAAGAGGGATTCTTCTTCACTAACTTCATTTCAGAATTGTTTTGGAAGGTCTTGATGAAGTACTCCTTTGAAATTGGTTTTTGATATATTTTCAATCTATGACCATTCACAAGAAGAGGAGTTTGACTTTCATCTATTGTTTTGATCCTCACTGCTCCATTACTAAAGACTTTTTCAATCTCATATGGCCCAAGCCAATGAGTTTGAAAACTCCCTTGAAAATCCTTAAACTTTGAATCAAATAATAGTGCCCAATCTCCTTCTTGAAACCTCTTATCCTTGATGTATTTATCATGCCATTTAACCCTCTGTTGTTGGACTATACCAGTCCTTTGAACTGCTTCTTGCCTGATTTCATCAAGTTCATTTAATTGCTCTAGTCTATGCTTTTGAGCCTCTGATAATTCCATCCCCAACTGGACTGCCATCTTGAAAGTTCTGATTTGGAACTCTATAGGGAATAGGACTTGTTTCCCATAAACAAGTTCATAGGGTGTATGTCCCGTTGTGTTCCTCCATGTAGTTCTATAGGCCCATAAGGCTTCAGGAAGCCTTTCTGCCCAATCTCTTCTATGTAGATGCACAATCTTGGTGAGGATTCCTTCAATCACTTTATTTGTAGACTCCACTTGACCATTTGCTTGTGGATGATAGGGAGTAGATTTCCTATGCTTGATCTTGTACTCCTCCACAAGCCTTTCCATCGTGTTGGATGTGAATTGAGATCCCTGATCTATCACAATTTCTCTTGGAACACCAAAACAAGTGAAGATGTCCTGAAAAAGAAAATTAACTACATATTTTTCATTAGCAAAAGGTAATGCTTTGGCTTCTACCCATTTGGTGACATAATCAGTGCATACCAATATATATTTTTTCTGCCTAGATGGAGGATTAATTGGTCCAACAAAGTCTAAAGCCCACTTTTCAAAGGGTTCAATAAGTACTTGAGTTTGTAATGACATTTCATTTGAGGGAGCAGGTTTCCCTACCCTTTGGAAGTTGTCGCACCTCCTAACATATTCTTTAGCATCTTTGAAGATGTATGGCCAATAATATCCTAAAGAAAGGATTTTATAGGCTATCCTCTTGTCAGAAAAGTTTCCACCACACGGCTCATGATGACATGCTTTGAGAATATCAGGCATTTCATCTTCCCTGACACACCTTCTGATCATAAGATCTGGACCTGGTTTATACAATTCGTTAGTGATCCATGAATATCTTGCACTTTCTTGAATAATCTTTCTTTTCTCTCTAGGAAACAAATGAAGGTAACTTCCCTGTAACCAGGTAATTAGCAACATCTGCAAACCAAGGAGTTTGAGTAGTTACTGCAAAAAGATATTCATCAGGAAACTTTTCTTCAACTAGAGAGTCTTCTTTGATATTCTGAATCCTGGACAAGAAATCAGCAACTGTGTTTTGTTTTCTAGGTCTATCTAGCATAGTAATGTTGAGTTCTTGTAAAAGTAAAAGCCATCTTGTAACTCTACCATTAGTAATAGGTTTATTCATCAAATATATAATTGCAGAGTGATCTGTATGAACAAAGGTTTCATAGCCTGTTATATAGTGTCTGAACTTATTAATTGCATGAACAACAGCTAAAAATTCCTTTTCAGTCACAGTATAATTCAACTTAGTGGGAGTCAAATTCTTACTTGTATAGTAAATGGCATAAGGAATCAAATATTTTTGTCCCAATACAGCTCCCAGAGCTGTATCTGAAGCATCTATGGAAATATGGAAAGGAAGTTTCCAATTTGGACCTCTTAAAATAGGTTCTTCAGAATTTTTTGCTTTCAAGGTTTCAAATGCTAGTTGGAAATCAGGATTCCAACTGAATTCACAATCTTTTGTAAGAAATTTGAAGAGTGGAGATGCTATTTTAGTGAAGTTTTCTATAAACCTTCTATAGTATCCTATAAATCCTAGAAAACTTCTAACATCCTTTTGGCAATTTGGAATTGATAACTTAGAGATGACTTCAACTTTAGATTTGTCAACTTTAATCCCATCTCCCGAAATGTGATGTCCTAAAACAATACCTTTTGTAAACATCATAAAACATTTTTCATGGATTAGTGAAAGGTTTGTTTCTTTACATCTTTTAAGAACTTTTTCCAAATTTTCCAAAGCTTCTTCAAATGTGTTTCCATAGACTGTAAAATCATCCATATATACCTCTACACAATCATGTATTAGATCAGAAAAAATTCCTAGTACTACTCTTTGGAATGTTGCAGGAGCATTACACAACCCAAAAGGAAGTACTCGGTAGGCAAAAGTTCCCCATGGAAAATTAAATGTGGTTTTATCGTGATCCTTGGGTGCTACCTAAATTTTATTATAATCACTAAAACCATCCAAGAATGAGAAATACTTCTTACCTGCTAATGTATCTAACAATTGATCTATAAAGGGAAAAGGAAAATGATCTTTAAGGGTTGCTTTAGTCAATTCTTAGTAATCAATTCACACCCTCCATTTACCATTCTTTTTAGGCACAATTACCAAAGGAGAAACCCATTGGCTATCTGAAATTGGGTAAATGAAGTTTACGTTTAGTAATTTTTGGAGTTCTTCTTTTACAATTTCCCTAAGATTTGGATTCATACTTCTCTAAGGTTATCTGATTGGTCTACTATTTTCTTCAATATATATATGATGGATACAAGTCTTAGGATCAATGCCTTTCATGTCGGTGTACTCCCATGCAAATGCAGTAGAATGTTTTTGTAATGTTTTGGTTAGCTCTTCTTGTTGTAGTTTCTCCAAGTTTTTGTTTATGTTCAATGTCCTACCTGGAAAAATTTCAATTGTAGAGCTACCAAACTCTTCCATAGAATAGAGAGACATCTGCCTAGATGACAAGTATTCAACATTAGATTTTTCTTGAAATTGTGCATGATCATATTCTGAAGATGTTTCAAAATTTTCCAATGTATTCAAAATTTGACTATCTTCACTAATTTCTGACATAGTAAAGAGAGGCTGAATATCATCTTCATCATCAATCCATTCCTTGTTAGTAAATTTCTTTGTTGAATTACCATCAGAAATATACATGTCACCAGATCTACAACTAATAGAAGCATCAGCTGTGGCCAACCAAGGTCTTCCTAATATGAGTGGGTGTCCTCCTAGATTATCTTGGAAGTTAAGATCATGAAATCAATAGGATATTCCCAAGAATCTAAGGATACTGAAATATATTCCAGCACAACATCTAGTTTGATTATTGATCTATCTGCAAGTTGCAGTAAGGTAGGTGTGTAAAGAAGATTGGGAAGTTTAAGCTGCTCCATAGTTTGTCTACTCATGATGTTTATTGTTGCCCCTAAGTCAATCAATGTATTTGGAATTTCAATTCCATTTATGTGTCTTGACAATTGGACTCCCTGGATCCACATATTTCTGTATGGCAATTTTTCCCATCATTATGTCTGCTATTTTCCCTACCAGGTGAATTCTTTTTGTTTCTTTTGCTTTTCTCCCTGGTCTTTTTATGCTCAACTCCTTTATTGTCTTGGTTTGGAATTTCCCTAATGGCTTGTAACAAAGGAATTTTGATATAGACATTCTTCAATTCATCTAGAAAATCATAATTGGGCAACAAGATCTGTTTTTCTACCCCCCTATCAATTTGTAGTCTCTCAGGAAAATGAGGTATAGAAGTAGATGTTGGTTGCTCAATGATAGGAGTTGTGTTCACTGGTTTTTTTTTTTTTTTTTTTTCAATGTTTTGGTTTTGGAGAGATGTTTCCTCAAAACTTTTATTGACTTTTAGAGAATCTTCCTCAGAAGTGTCTTGTTCTTGAATAACTACAGAAGGTCTTTCCTTTTCTAATATCCTACCAGATCTTAGTTGAACATCATTAAGATCTAGAGGAGTAATCATGTAAGTTGGAAATTGTTGTCCTTCTACCATGTAAGCATTCTAAGGGTTTTTATTGTTGGGGTTTGGTAATGGTTGGGTAGGTAGCTGATTTGGTTTCTGCTGAACCGACAACAAGAGTTGAGGATTTTGACTTTGTTGTGGAGGTTGTTGTGGAAATGGCAATGAAAGTTGAGGATTCTGATTTTGAAGTTGTGGCTGCTAATTTTGTTGCTGATTATGTGGGGGAGGATAATTCTGATAGGATGGAGGATATTGATAATATTGAGAAAATCTCCCATAAGGATTTTGTACCCCTTGTGCCCACGGTTGAGATTGATACTGAGATTGAGGTTGAGGTTGAGGCCAAGGTTGCTGCCAAGAATTCTAGTTTGGTGGGGGTTGAAGATACATTTGATTGTTAAATCTCTGATTTTGTGGCCCTAACCAAGGTCTTCTTGTAACAAAACAAAGAGATTCTGCAGAATTTGGGACTGTTTCCTCTTGAAAGATAGCCTTAAGACCTGGGATTGAAGGACAACCCTTGGTTTCATGAATTTTTGAACAGATCATACAAGTTTCTACAATTTTTGCATCTAAAGGGCATTCCCTTAGAGCATATTTCTTTCTGCATTTTGGACAAAAAATGGCTAAAGCATAAGTCTCTGTTTTCTGCTTGTTTTGAATTTTAAGGGTGTCTAATTGCTCACTAAGGCTCCCTAGAATGTTAGTTTTAAACTCATCAAGCATATTGCCAATTTCTGCTCTGCTTATAGAACCAGTTGAAGATTTGTTTGCTCTAACAAGAGAAGGATCTCTCGGCCCTTGCCCTATTTTAGATTTCCCTCTTGAGAGATGAACACATAGTTCTCCTATATCACTCAATGGAAGTTGAGAGATATCTGCCTTCCCCATCATGTTAAGGTAATCTATCCACTCATCTCTAATGGCTTTTAATAAATGAGCTTTTAAAGTTTCTTCTTCTAAATTTTTCATCTTTGCTCTTTTCAAATTATAGTTGAATCTCTCAATCAATTCTTCTAAGTTTTCATCCTCTCTTTGCATCATTTTGAATACCTCATCTTTGTGATTGGTAGGCATACAATAATCCAAGTATCTATCCAAAAATTCCTTTTTCATGTCATTCCATGTTCTAATGGATTGAGTGACTAACCCCATGAACCATGTCAAAGCAACTCCTTTCAATGTTGAAGGAAACAATTTAAGTTTTTGAGAGTCTTCTAGATAGTCATAAGTTCTGCAAAAGACTTCAAACTCAAACAAAAATGTTTCAGGATCCTCACTTCTCAACCCATAGAAGTTTGGGAGGACAGATGGTGAGATATTTTTCATTGTGGTATGTGTTTCTTCATCCACTATAGGGAATCCAAAAGAGTTATCTATTTCCCTATTTCCTCTGTCTCCTTCATTATTACCTCTACCTCCTCCATTATCTCCTCTACCTCTCCCTCTACCCCCTCCTCCAAACAGTGAGAATTCTCCATCTTGTTCCTCTTCTACCATTATAGTTTCTTCAGAGTCATAATAAGGTTCAACCTGCAAGGTTATTCCGTCCTCCTCTAGTTCTTCTATTAATGGACTATGGGAGAGAGGTTCTACTTCTTCTTCTCCACCAGGTACTCCTAATTCTTCAACTATAATGGGCTCTCCTGTGGAGGTAAGAAAAACTATTCCTGCTGTTGGAGATTCAAAATTTTTCTCTCCTAGGACTGTCTTGATAGATGAAGTAGGAGATTCTTTTGATTGGGTTTCTGCTCCTGCAATTTCATGAGTCCCATGGCTGGGAGTATGAGTTTGGGATGGAGGTGTGCCTTTTCTTGCTCTTGGTGGAGTAGGTGGTGTTGTAGGAATCGAACTTCTGCCCCTAGCTATAAATATACCCCTAGAGTCTCTTTCTCTATGCATGTCATTGTTTTGTTTGTTTTTTTTTTTGAATGTAAGAGATAAGGCTACCTAGTTACACTTCCCCGGAAACGACACCAAATTGTTTGGTCAATTTAGTGTCCTAAATTTCTCTACATAAATTATCAATTCGGGTATCGTAAACTGATGAAGTGTAGTGCACTGTTTATGCTAGATGACCCTTCTTACTTCATTGTTTTTGTGTTTTATGTTGTTTTGGGGGTTTTTGGTCCTTTAATCCCTAATGATTTAGAATATAACTAACAAGAATCTTAAATCTAACTTTTGTAAAGACTGCTAAGAACCTAGAGAAATGAGAATTAAAAGAGCTTAAGTGAGACCTGGAAGCAAAGTTTAATCAAGAAATGAAAATAGAGTTTCTATTTCTGCTCTGATCATTATTTCCAAATCATGAACTAAAAACTAAAAAGTAAAATTGCAACTACTGTCTATTAATTACAGAAACAAAACTAAATGAAATACTTAAATTGAAAGTGAAATTACAACTAATGTCTAGTCTATTATCGAAACAGAAATAAATGAAATACTAAAACTGAAAGTGAAATTGCAACTAACGTCTAATCTATTATGGAAACCAAACTAAATGAAGTGCTTAGTTACTCTGCCTCTCAATTTTGGGAAAAACCCTCCCTGTGATGAAATTTTGAGGAATTCTGTACTTCATTATTCTAAGAGAAGATAAATGCAAAAATGCAGAAAAGACTCATTGCATGAATGAAGTATTCAACCACTTAGTTTAAGATGAGTTATCAACTAGAAGGGCTCTTCTGAAATATTCATTTACACCATGAGTCAATAAACTAGTAAGAAAATAGCAAGAACGATAATGGCACTGATCAGTCTAATTGAAAACTTAAAGACTAGTGAAACAGTAAATGAAACAAACTACATTACATTACTGCATTTCAACTTCTAAATACCGATAAAAACTAGAAAGAAGTTAAGAAAAAAGAAGCTATTCTGTATTGAAAGAATCTATTCTGCATTAGTAAGAGAATGATAAGGATTGCATTATAAACAAGGTTAGTATGAAAAATGGTTATGAACACTATGGAAGAGATGATGAATTTACAGTTAACTAGAAAAGATCAAACAAAATGAAATAAAACCTCAGTCAGTGCAGGGGCCCTCTGCGACTGATCAGGTTATGCGTAATTAATCAAAATCCAAGAAACTTCTTCACATATCCATAAAACTTGCGGTCTTCATATTAAAAAAAACACAGGAAATGAGTTTTTCAAAATTACAGAGCAATAGTCTGAGCTTAATACATGAGGAAATTTTAACTCCTTCTGAGTTCTTTACACAGGTATTTATAAAAAAATTATGCAAATGTTTGTGGAGAAAAATAATCTACAGCCAAAAATACGTAGAAGACAGGCACACAAAATTTTCTTCCTCGGCTGCTGGAGACATAAATCCAAGATGATGGCTGTTGGATTCGGTTGCACAGATGGCTGTTGGAGTCCGTGGGTTCAGGAAGTTGTTTTGGATAACGCTTCCCATCACTATGAAACATGTTGATTATCCACAAAACAAAGTCCTGTTGCCTTCGGTCTCTATGTTTGACTTCTCCATTGACCAGAGTCTTGTACCATCTTCCTTGTTTACCTGGGCTAGGTGAATAGGACACGGTCCATGTCACGATGATTTATATGCTGCCCATGTAGTTAGTTTTTCCTTCTGACACCTGGAACCTGTTAAAGCATGGAAGTAGCTGTGGAACAGCTGATTAGCTGCAGAATAGGCTGTGTTCCGTAGCTAAAAGACAAAAATTTATTCAAATAGCAAAACATAAAAGCATAACATGTAAATCACTAAATGTCCTCCTTAAGGCAATATATACTGGTTACTGATGATAGGAATGCATTTCTTCATGGAAAAACAAAGAAAAGGGATTATAAGAGTTGCTAAGGAAAGGGCAGTTTTGAAGCTCAACACATGGTGCCTTGGGAGAAGAATTCCATGCATGAAAATCAATTTTTCTCGGTCCTAGAGGGAAACGGTCAACACGAAGGCACATGCAACAACTTGCTTGACTGACTGGAAAATTTGTGCATTTCTGGGAGGGAGTTGGGCTGGCTGCCCAGAGGGATTGTGCAATTTCTGGGCTGAGCAGCTGTCTGCTGCCCAGAATTGCACAGTTTCTGAGTTGAGCAGTCCTGCTGGGATAGATCACGCAGTTTTTCTAATGAAGGTTGACAGCAAGAATTGCACAATTCTGGATTCCAGTAGGCTACCAGTCAGGATTGCACAATTTCTGGAGGGAAGGCTGGTTCCCCTCCAGAATTGTGCAATTTCTTAAGGGAGCAGCTCAGCTTGTAGTTGGACCATGTCCAGAGAAACAACCTATGAGGGGGATGTAACAAGCTATCATGCACAGGCTGGCAATTTGCTAGAAAACCACTGAATCTCTTGTACTTGACAGTGCAAGACATGCTGCTGAGGATGGTTAGTAGGGAGGATCCGAAACGAAGCTAAGGAAAATTTTTTGAGGGTGGTTGTAGCTGCTAAAACACTTGGTGACACGCTGGTAGAACTCCATCTCTCTGAATGGACCTTGTTTGTGAAAAGCAAGTCTAACACCTTCAGAAGTATTGTTCAGTTCTCTGTTCGTCTTGGTTTCCACACTTGCTTGATTGTAAGATGTAGCATCTGCCAAGCCCTTGGTCATTCGACACACATTCCAAGCCAATCCAACGCAATTGTTTCGATTGGGGATGAGGGGTATATTGGTGCACAAGTAGTATAGTCATTAATGTTTTAGTTTCATCTTTGGTATTGCTCCACTACCAGCAGGCCTGGACAGTACCCTGGCGGATTCACATAGGAACACAAGCATCACTCCACTTCCAGTGAGCCTGGTGAGTACCCTGACGAAGTTACTTGCATCTCCTCTTTGTGCAGGAAGCCTTTCTCTTCTTTCGTCTTATTCATTTTTCATTTTTTTTTTTGAAAATTTTCACTTTTTCATTTTCATAAGTGTAACTAACACTTATTCATTTCAGAGGCAGAAGAGGGATCTCAACTTATTGAGAGTAGACGAGGTTGTTCCTTTAGAGAAGTAGTTTATGTATGCCTCTGATGTGCTTGTTAAGGTTTTCCTCCTCACTTTACTCTACTTGGCTAAGCTGATAAGGATTAACCCAAAAATAACTGACTAGAGTAGGTGATACTAGTTAGCATTCAAGCGTTGTGTTTTTACCAAGGTTCACTTCAAACAATACGTATTTTCCATTGATGTATCATGGACTGATGTCCACAATTTCTTACATACGAGAGAGGACAAAAGATACCCGAATGTTGATAGCTATACAAGTGCTCTTGTACTTTACCCAACTTGTTTCAAGAGTCACACATGGTCCATGCGAAACTAACCTATGGACAATAACAAGAAAACAAACCAAAAAGCAAAGAAAGAAGCAGAAACAAATGGGAAAGAAAAGTAAGTATGAAAACAAACAAGCAAGAAAACAAACACACAAAGAAAGAAGCAAACATGCATGCAAGAAAACAACTTAAAAGCAAAGACTACTTCTACTCCTAAGCTAACAATGCATGGGCCTGATCACGTGAAGTGATATTTCCAATGCAGCCACCGACACATTGGTTGACCCATGTTGGTGAAGGCATAGTTCACGAACAAGACAGTTATGTGAACCAACAAACAAGAAAGATATAACAACGAAGACAAACACACTCCGAGTTTACAAGCGTCTAGAAAACAAAAATGAGTGAAAGCGCATGACATGCACTCTGTGGACTTGCCATGGTGCTGTGCTACACTATGTGCAGATGTCAAGTGTATGAATTCTCTTGACTGTGACATGCAAGCAAATGTGAGAAAGGTAGACCACTTACGTTGCGCAAGTGTGCTTGATGTGTAAGATTCCTCCAATGCATGAGCGATGGGGTCGTGTAGTTTGAGTGGAGGAAGCGAAATCTAGGTGTTTGGTTGATCATCAATGCAAAGCAGAGAGTGATGAGGAGCGTTACGTGTTTCAATAATTTCCTAATAGGAAGTGAAACCATCCTCAGGACAGTGAGGGCTTGACATAACCATAAGCTCGGGATGAAGTGCCTCGATAGTCTAGGGGGTTTCAACTTCATCGAAAGATAGATCATCTTAGACCAGTGTCGTAGAAAAATTAACAATGATTGAATCAACATTGTGATCGGATGAAGAAGTAGGGATATCACGACAACCAAGATCAAAAAATTCAGGATGTTTGTCGGCATCCTCATGATTTGATGAATTGTACAGAGGGGTAGATGAGAAGCAAGGATTTTCGCCCTCTGTGTTTTTAGAAATGACAGATGAAATATTGGATAGATTTTCAGATGAAGATGTGTCCTCTCTTCAATGTAATGACAGATTGACATCCGATGTGTCTTGTGAATGATCAGAAGTAGAAATATCTGGAAATGAGTTTTCACAGGGGAAATCAATAGTGGAAGAATCATAAGGGATGTTAAGATAAAGTGAATGAGGCACAGATGGAAGGGAGTCATCCTTCACCGCGGGTTCTTCTTTAGATTCACGCACACACTCATCATGAATGATGGCACAGGTTGGCTGCATAACACCAACTTCGTCGACAAATTGATCCTCGTTCACAACAGGTGAGGAGTCTGGAATGGAAGAACACAAGACAGTACAATCCGAAGGATCAACAGAACGTGGGGACGGAGGTTGAGGGAATGAATCCACGTGAAAACCGACAAGATTGTAAGCCAAATCTACATAGATATCAAGAGCAGGTGGGGTGGGAGGATGTGACAGTTCAACATATGTGTGTGCATAATCTCCCACATCACTCTGCAGTGGTGAAGCTGTTTGATGAGGTGAAGGCAGACAATCACTTGTGACAACAACTGTGCCTGCCTGTGATTGTGCAACTCCATCACCGAAGTGTGTTGAGTGGGGTTCGGATGATTTCAAGAATTGTGGATTTTTGGATATGTGAAGAAGATACTCAAATATTCCATAAAGAAATTCCCAATAAGTTTCATATTCGGGGAACTGGTAGGCAAGATTACAAAAACGTGTGTAAAACTGTTCAACGGATTCATCAGGTGCTTTTTGTAATTTCAGAATTTATTGATCGAGTGCTTTATGGTTAAAGTGATTTAAAGCATGGGCTATCTCTGCGACTAGATGAGCAAGAGAACCAATGATTTTTCAGGCAACTTGACACACCAGTGCATTGGATGCCCTCGAAGTGTGTAGACAAACAACACACAACTCATGTACTCTTCAAAGATTCCATGTCTTTCACATGAGCCTGCAATGCTGACTGCATGCCTAACCAAGGCTACGTGGCCTCCACCATCGTATGTTTTATGTGACAAGTTATTTGAGAACTTTTCCGAGATAATGAAGTCACTTCCATAAGACATACACTCTAGAAGACAAATATGTAGTTAGTCATGATAGATATGCAAAGATTCAAAACATATGTGAGGACTCAGCTTGTTATCTAACCCTACTTATAGCACCAAAATGTTGACGGTGCTGGACCCACCAACATGTTAGGGGATCTCCCTGGTAAGAAGTCCCAATTATACAGTAGACCGTTTGGTGTAGGAGTCTCAGCAGTGGGTCGTACGATAATGCCTTGACCATCGTTTCACACAGAGGCAAGTAAGATGTCCCTATTGGTAGCAAGGGTGTGACATATGCGGTAAGTCAAGGAAGGTGCATGAACGGTCCTAACACACGGAAAGTGAGGTGAGTGCGCCCCTTGGAAACCTGTGATCGCACGAAGTCAAAAAGGGAACACACGAGAAAGGATGAATCACAACATGGAAGGTAAGTGAGCTAGCAATCCAAAGTGATGGTTAAACCAACAACACATTTTATAAAGATTCAAACATGCATATACATAAATAGCTAGACATGCATGCATAAGCAAACATATACATATATCATTTAGAGTACTCAAGATAACTGAAATACAATATAACATATGCACGAAACATGATGGATCTGTTATATTAAGAAGTGTAATTTCCAGTCATACAATACATCCATGTCCAACCACTAGTTCCGATAGCGGAATGTTATAGCCACAACTGCCTGCTCCTCTAAAGAGATATACTATCTCTGCGCAGTGGAGAAGCCAAGGCTCGTTACAATATTGTCCAAGCTTTCTCTAAGATATTCCTATTGGAAGCTTGGCTGACCAAAAGCCTTTACAATGAGTTATGAATGACTATTTATAGCAAAGGGTGGGGTGGCCCTTAACATTCCCCTTTGTGACAATTCATCTACCGTCATGACTCTTCATCTACATCCAACTATCGACACTTGAACTTCCACTTGACAAGATGTTACATTACAATGCACATGTGCCCATGTGAGACAAAATGGCTTGAGCAAGCCATGCAAGACATCAATGACACTCAGACGGTTGTGCCGAGACCAACTCTTTGACATCCTTGTGATGGTCGAAGGTGGTGAGCTGATGCCAAGCTTGGTCGTCCGTGATGGTATCTATGTTCTCAATGGTGACACCTTTCTGAAGGGAACTCTTGCCTCCATTGCATCTGGGTACACTGATACGACTCCTCTGTCCAACTTATCTGATAGCATGCACATGGTTGTCTTGAGTGTAGCTAGACCAACACATACTGATGCATAGTGTCTGTGCTGATATCCAAGTGTGTGCTGGTGACCATGCACATCAACTTGTTAAAATACATGTTCAGCTCCAGTTGGACTTGCTTCTTGTCTTCGCCTCGGTGAGTGTGCCAAATGGGTGGGATCGCATGTGTGTGCATAATGACATGCATGCTGCTAAATTCGATTGCATGTGATCAACAACACTTCTCACCTAGACTGCTCCGTGCCAGTTGCGGGGATGGATCTATAACTTGTACAAGTGCAATTTTATCCATCTATGCATGTTGCACCCCCTGCTATACCTGTTCCTCCTGCAACTCATTCTCATGTCTATGCAGCTCCTATTCTTCCATGAGTTGCTGCTTCAGCACATGCCACTCCTTCTTTGTTCCTTTCTCTTCCTTCGCGTGATCTTTGTGTCACACCATCACCTGATATCCTCAATCTCCAAAGATGCTTTCGTCTTGAGTGGATCTACTTTGAACTTGCAGCTTGGCTTTGCCTCTATGATGTCAACAACCTTCCTCTTGCATTCGTCGCGTGAATGCGTGCTGCCTTCTACTTCTATTGATGGTGCTGCTTGATGTGATTTAGTTGCCATTCTGTTATAGACATTTGTGTGCCTTACAGCTATAAGCATGAAATGTCCATAATCCAAGGGATCCAAAGTCCCTAAAAGTGTTGTTCCTGCCCCTAAAGGAACAAGGTCAACCAATGATAGCTTCTCCCAGAAGTTCTCCACCAAAAACCACTCAGAACTAGTCAAATCAGGATCAATTCAGAAGCTCCACTAGCTGCCTGCGTTGCAAAGCACCCAAATACACTGGCTAGGTGCGTTGCAACGCACTTGAATGCACTACCCAAGTGCGTTGAGCGGGAAATGACAAGTGGCAGAGTCATTCAACGAGGTGGAAAGACCATGGAAGCTTCCAGAATCTTCTCTAATGACACTTGCCTCACTGAATTCGACCAAGTGATGAGTAAGAGGCTCTCAATCTCCAAGTGGAAGCAAGAACTGACAGAGAGAAGCCACAAGTCAAAACATAAGCTGACTCATCCTCTCTGCTTACATCTATATATGGATCCCTCATCCCAGAGATCCAGAGGCTGGAATTTTGTACTTTGCAGAGAATTGCTGTTGGTTTGAGATTGAGATTAGTACATTGGGTGATTTATGCTTTGTTGGAGGAGAGGGAGGGATTCCTTTGCTGGGAGGTAGATGCTGGATCGAGACTCACTTGGTTGTATCTCCTCTTGGACTTTCTTATTCTATCAATAAACTATTTGAGTTTCTCCTACATGCTGTGTATCAATGGTGTTTTGTTATATTTGCATGTTTAGCTTAATCTGATCCTGAGCTTTTTATGAATGTATATCTATATCTTCGTGTAGTTTCTCTCTCTCGTGATCTTGCAAGAATTCGGTGAAGCTGGGCCGGTAAGGGAGCAGGGAGCTGGGAGCTATTGAAGAGAGGAGCGATTGGATCAACAAACTAGCGAAAGACATAGGTTAGTTACATCCTTTCTCCTCATTTGCATTTCATAAAGAAGAATACTCAAGTAGTTTTCCTTGTTTGTTGCTAAGGCACTATCACACCTTAGAGTGGGATAGGGGCATTCTGAATAGATAATTTTCCCAACAACAAATTGGCGACTCCGCTGGGGATCGTATCTAGTTAGTTTATTTGTGTTTCTATTGTTGTTCTTCTCATAAACTTAGGAGTGGAGAATCGAACTGCATTTTCCATTTACAAATGCAAAGTAGAGATCTGCCACTCTAGTCCAGTCACTGGGCCTGTTTATGATCTGAACAAGCTGATCCACAAATGTTCTAACTGCCCTTTGTGATAGCTCTTAGTCCTCCTTTAAATCATCCTCCTAATTGTACCTTATTGATAGCTTTTATCCGGCCAAAAACCTTAGATCAAACTGCAAACCGTGACCCAGAACCCGGAGACAATTCTCGTTTCTGCTTCAGTGCAGGATCTGTGAAGAGACTCTGCATTTCAACGCAGGTCCCGAGAGGGCTACCTGCACTGCAATTCAGTTTCTTTGTGCAACAGGTGCGCTGATCAGCCTTTGCCCTATGCAACTGTGGTTCTTTGCATCCTTGTGTTCAGTTTTATCTCTGTTTTTTGCAGCCTGTTATCAGTGTGTGTACCTATCTGAAAACCCCTTTTCTCTGCCTTGATTCCGCCTCAGTTGTACAAAAGAAACTGTATTTTTTCTTTGTGTATTTGTTACATCATTTGCAGTTTCCCATTACAAAAGTAATCTAGTCATACTGTCGCCCTTAGATCTAGACCTGTCATAAGTGTCGTTTTGATCTTAGGAGAAAGTTTGTTTGTTGTTGACAGTTGATTGCGCTTTTACTTTTGTCTTTTGGTTTGAATTTGTGGATTTCTAGTGTCGAAACAAGTGTTTACTTCAAAATCATAAGTGTCGTAATCGTCTTTTTGATTTCAAAAAGAAACTTGTTTGTATTTTCACTTGAAATCGAATTCAAATTTGTACAACAGCTTTCTTTTTAGGCATCAATATTAAGAAAGTGAAAACAAATACATGCATTTGTGCATTTGCATATTGATCGTTTGTATGGTTTGATTTAGGAAAAAGTGCATTTACAGTGTGCTCTATGCTCTTTGAGAAAAGATTGTGTCTTTCTTTTCCCCTTGTAGCTAGGACTTTCATTGTTGAAAAGAGATAAAAGCTTGCTTATCATCTTTAGACTGCATTTAGGAATTGTATCTACATCTCGTGGTGATCCAAAAAGGAAAACTTCTAAGAAAGATCAACCTAAAATAAATTGAATGAACTTAACAACGCATTGGAACTTAACGCACAACATAGAGGTCTAGGCTAGAGACGTGTTCTGGCGTCGTAAAACCTGGTGACTGTCTATCTCGTTGATGGTTGGGTGATTCCTCCTGAGAGACGATAAGCGCCAGTACGGATTGTGCTCCCACGTACCGTCGAGTATATATTGGGAGACCCCTATAGGCATAAAACCTTTATCCATAGGAAGCCGTGTCGGCCGCCCTACTGATCGCAATGCACTGAACACAGCATTCGGGAAGATTGACAGCCCGTACCTTAAAAAGTATTCTGCGGTTTTGCGATTGGTTTGGCACACCCTCTACCTAGATCTCCAGAGCAGTTCCTTTTGGCCTTTTTCAGACTCTATAACGAAAAAAGTCCATCCGAGCATTTGTCACTTCGGGCTCGTTAAAACATCGAAGGCGACTAGAGTCATCTTTTGCTTTTTCTCGACTCTTTAAAATTGAAAAAGCAAGTTGTGTCCAAGAGTCGTTAAAATTTATTTTAAACGGAATATTCATACCCTTTTCCTGCATTGATCTTTAGGTTGAGAAAATGGAGCCTACCAACCAAGGAATTCCCTTTGGTGGAAATCCTAGTCCCTTCTCTTGTTGGGGAGATGTTGGTGCGCCCCATATGGCCACATTGTCGCTTCCAGGACTGACAATTGGCTTGCCGGTCTGGCTCTTCTCAACCAATGTCGTTCAGAACACCACTATTCCTAAACAGTCGAATCAGCAGTTAGACCAGTCCAAAGTTACCCACCAGCCTTCTACTTCCTCTAATTCTTCCTCTCCTCCTTCCTCTTCGCTTGACGGAACTGGTAAATCTAAAAACCAAGTTCCTAAGGAGAAGAAGGAAAAGAAGAAGAAAGAGAAGAAGAAGAAGGAGCCAAAAGCGACTGGGGGCAAACGAGTGTCGTCTAACGAAAATCCACAAACTGCACTGACCAGGCCTAAATCGCCATGTGTCATTTGCAAGGGAGACCACTTTCATAGAGATTGTCCCAGCATCCCTCGGATACTAAGGGACTGGTCTCCCCGTTTGCACAATTCGGTGGCGTCAACCTCTGATAACCATGTTGAAAGCAAACCGTCAACTAGCGAAAGTGAAGTCCCAGGACAAAAAGGGAGAGCTAGATCTCCCTGTAAACTGTGCGAAGGCAATCACGCCATCCACCGTTGTCCCTTCTTAGACGAAGCTAAAAGAGTTTTGGATGATCGTCCGGTTTCACCGTTACGACTCCCTCCTAGATATAAAAAACTCTTGCCGAGTCCTTCGTTAGTTGAAAATCCAGCTGGCCCGCTCAAGTGGTCAGCTGAAGCGCCGGTCATTGAAGATGAACCAGCTGAATCCATACCTGACGAAAGTCAAAAGGTCGAGGCGGCAGTTGACCCGGTCTTGCCTTCAGATTTTTTATCTTCGAATGATACAGTCACTGAAGAGGATAAAGATGACACCATCCAAATTCTCTTCATCAACACAGACTTCGACGAACACGGGGGCAACCTACCCATTCCTTTATCGTAGGAAGGAAGTTCGTCAGAGCCGTACCCGGCCGTCTACTCGGTCCCACCTCCAAGCAACCTAGTTGTATCCTTCGACTAAAACCAACTAGGCACACCCCGTTTGCCAGCAAGTATACCATTCAAAATTATCGTCCAAATATACAGAATGGTCATGGCTGGCACCATCATTGATGAGGGGGCATCTGTGAGTATCCTTTCCTCTATTGCTTGGAAAGCGCTTGGTTCGCCATCGCTTTTTCCTGAAATGAGAAATCTGACAGGCTTTGATAAAGGAACCAGTCGACCTTTAGGGATCCTCCCCAATGTGCTCATAACATTGAAAGGGAAGACTGTTCAAATGAACGTGATGGTCGTTCAAGGACCCTTGGATTATAACCTACTCCTTGGACGAGACTATATATATTGCATGGGAGCCCTCGTCTCCTCACTCTTTAGAGTAATGTGTTTTCCGCACGAAGGAAGAGTGGTCAAGCTCGTGGACCAGCTTTCATTTCCCGGATCACGCATCGCAAATAGTCATATACCGTCCCTAAATGGTCTCTTCACGAAAGAAATGTCTCAACCCACAGTCCGTCCTCCCGATGAGCGCGAGTAATTCGGAGGGATATGACTGGAACCCAGGGGGCATGCGTCCTGGTCTGCTTCGGCAGGAAAACTTTGGGTATAGGGTAGGTTTCCGCGGGAGAATATGACTAGTCTGTACCCTGTCCGTCTTGGAAGAGGGGTTATTCTAGAATAAGATTCTCTTGTCAAAGTTATGTGTTTGGCGCTCGTTGTCACTCACCTTTGTCTATCTCGGTAGACATCGCCGAAGAAGTGTTTTGTTTGAAAGATTAATAGAACAATCTTTGGGTAACCTGAAAGAGGTAGGCCTCTCTCGGTAAAACAAATGTTTTATTGGACTAAGAAGGGGTAACCTTGAAACTCTGTTTTATACCTGGGGGCATGCAAACCTTTTGGAGTGCAAGCAAGGGGCGGCTATTTATTTTTTTAAATTTTTAGGTCCTCCCTTTAAACCCGTAGGTCTAACCCTTTAAACTCGTAGGATTAGTCGTTTCCGAACTTGCATAACGAAAGGATGCGGGGCATAGCTTTGTAAGGCGCAATCTCCATAAAAAATGGCATCTTACATGAGACATTCTTATCACATGACTGGATAATCGAGCAGTTTTAGCACATAGTTCAAGCGATACAAAGATTTCGACACTATGTCCTCTTTCAGAAAACTACCATTTTGTCTGATTGCAACCCAATGACTTATATATTGTCGCAACAGTTGCTGGGGGGAAAATATTCAAAATGGATAGCAATCCTTCAAGAGTTTGATCTGGAATTTGTAAAATCCAAATCAAAGAAAGCTCTAGTTTTTGCAGAATTATTATGCGATCTCCCATCGTCGTCCAACGATGAAACATCCGAAGAATCAATCGTGGACGAGAATTTGTTTCTGATATCCACAAGCAATGAGTGGTATGGAGATATAATAATTTATCTCCAAACCCAAAAGTTTAGGCCTAACACCTCTCACTCTGAAAAGAAACGTATACGATACCAAGCAAAAGACTACATGATCGTCGGTGATACACTTTACCGTCGTGGTATCGATACAGTTCTGAGAAGGTGCCTCACCCATGAGGAGGCCGAAAAAGCCCTAAATGAGTGTCATTCAGGAGCTTGTGGGGGTTATCAATCTGGATATGCTACAGCACAAAAAATCTTATGAGCAGGATACTTCTGGCCAACAATGTTCAAAGATTTCATAACCGCAGTCAGAAGTTGCCATGCTTGTCAAATTTTTGATAGCAAAACCAGAAGACCACCCGCACCTCTACAGCCAATAGTTGTTGTTGGGCCATTCGCCAAATGGGGCATCGATTTCATGACATGTAACCCCACCTCGACCGGGGGGCATGGGTATATCATAGTCGCAGTTGACTATTTTGCCAAATGGGCCGAGGCGATGCCTACATTAGATAACACTGGTGAAACAGCTGCCCTTTTCTTTTTCAATCATGTAGTCGCCAGATTCGGCATACCACAGGCTATAGTCACGGATCATGGATCGCATTTTCACAATCACATGATGCTTGAATTAGCTGCCAAGCTAGGATTGTCTCACGACATCTCTACTCCGTATTATCCGCAAGCCAACGGACAAGTTGAAGCGATCAACAAGGTCCTGAAGCGTATGTTGCAGAGGATGATCGGAGCTCACAAAAGAAGGTGGCACCTAATCCTGTACTCAGCCTTGTGGGCTTACCGAACATTGGTAAGGAATGCGACCGGGTTCACACCCTTCCAACTGGTATTTGGCCTAGAAGCAGTCCTACCAGTCCAGTGCGAAATCTTGTCTCTTAAACTCGCAATCGATCTCCTCCCCGGAACTTCAGAAGAAGAGGCCCGTTTCTTGGAATTAATCCAATTGGATGAAACCCGTTGTGATGCTGCTTTGGCTAACGAAGCCCATAAGAAACGAGTCAAGGCGCAGTTCGACAAAAATGTCAAACCCCGTGTCTTCTCAGAAGGTGACTTGGTCTTGCTTTATGACCAAGAATCCGATAAATTGGGAGCAGGTAAATTTAATTCTTTATGGATGGGTCCCTATATTGTTAAACGAGTGTTAGCAAAAGGAGCCTACGAGTTAATGGATTATGACGGAATTCCACTGGCGCAACCTCGTAATGGGTTGTACCTCAAGCGTTACTATGCTTAAATAGTAACCAATATGCTTTTGTTGTATTTTGTTTTCGCTAAAGTGTTCGTTTTGGTCGAGTAATCCACCTTTTTACATTTATTGCAGATGTCAAACCTTTTGGAGACATGTGTTGGATATGCCGACGGAGCGAGTCGTAGTTCGCGGAACCTGTCATCCGTAGCCTGGGCCATTTTTGATCCAAGCGGCGAGTTAGTAAGTTTCAGAGGTGTATGTATTGGTCTATCAACGAATAACATCGCTGAGTATAGCGCGTTGATAGAACTTCTCTCTGATGCCATCACCCATGGTATACACCGACTAATCGTCAGGCTAGACTCACAACTCGTAATACTACAACTCAATGGTATATATTCCGTCCGAAACCCAGCTATTTATCGCATGTTCCTGAGGGTTAAGATTTTGGAAAGACAATTTGATTTTATTCAATACCAGCATATTTCCAGAAACTTAAACACATTAACCGACTCATTAACAAACTATGTGTTAGATAGACATTTGCGACATTTGTAAAAAGAAACACATCATCAATGTTTTACATGTGGATCATATAGCTCAACCATAATAAAACCAGAAAATAAAAATATATATATAGCTGTTTATGGTTTATATATAATGTTCTGTAACCAAGACAAAATCGGTCACATGACCCAAAAACTCAAAATGCTAGGGGGCACCCTAGTCTAATGATGCTCGTGATAGCAAGTCACAGCCTGTGCGATCATGCGTAAGAGACGAGTCCATCGTCTAGGCACACCAGTAGTATGCCGTTGTAACTTCAAAGGTAGCTCGTCGATCCTCACATCGGGAATACCGAGGGTAAGGCTCTCAACCTGCTCCTGCACAGCTGTAAGAGTCTCGACCACATCAAGGTCGCGAAGAATAACCCTCCCGGCAGCCTCTCCTGCTGGGGCAGCGACTGGCACTCTCTGGCGAACTACTGGACGAACAGGACCAACATCTGCATGAACACAAGAGTTTGATTAAAAGTCTTGATAGAATAAAGCACAAGGACATTATAAATAAAAACAGTAAACAGTGACATGGTCAAAGATTTTACCAATAGCACCCCACTGCTCGCCATCCAACAGTACTAAATCCGGATCACCCCGGAAGTCTATGCCAGCATATGGATACTCCGCATAAGCCATCTCCTGCCGATCAAACCACCTGAAGAAGGTATCAGAAAACGAAATCTGAGACTGACCAGCATGCTTAGACATATGGTCAACCCATCTCTGCATACGTGGTTCAGTAGGAGGAGGTATGTCGAGTGCAATGTACTGCGGCTGCATCAGTGGTATCTTCTCCAAGGCAAAGGCGGTCAAAATAGAATCGAATCCAAAGTTCTTCAACCTCCCGTCCTTTATCTTGGTCAACTGACTCTTCATCACAAGAAGTACTGCATCACACCAGTTGAATATTTTCGGTTGGAGACACTCCAAGGCATGCTGCATATAGGACCTGTTGGCTACATGAAGAGATGCACTCCCGGCCATCCTACCAAAAGTGAACAGGATAGACCTGAGGGACCTGTCAGCGACGTCTCAGATAATGATCTTGCCGTCTTTACTCGGCTGAGATCCTTCCCTGCAATACTGGTGGACATAATCTCTCACAGAGTCACTCCCTCAGGCCGAACCTGACAAAGAAATGGGGGCACCCCGCCGCGACAAGCCATTCAAGAAGTAAATGTCTACTACAGTCAAGGGGATGGATTTGCCCCTAATCTAGAAAACTTGGTTGATAGGATCCCAAGCATCGAGCAAATACTGCAGTAGGTTGATCTGCTGTCTCATGCTAGAAATGCGAAAGAACTTCAGCAAACCACAGTTCCGCAGCGCGTTCACTGTAATAGGATCATGTAGGGCAATCATGTCCTCTTCTTCATGTTCTCGTTCTCGCCATGTAAGATAGTTCATGCTCGTTAAAACATAAACATAAGATCGAGCAAGTGTTTCAACCCGCGTTTAAGCTCGTTAAAAAATGAACTATCTTCCGGTAAATAACCACCGTGAATGTAACATTATCAGCCATTAAAGCCTTGGTCGTGTTTGCACCATCACCTCCACTTTTCCATTGGCCGATCATTCACCTCCATATGATTTTTTACCCATTTTGAGGAACAGCTGCGAAGAGTGATTTCACTAGCCATCCTTGTGACATTGCCGTGCTTGGAAAATTCCAACACTTACTTGGAATCAGCTGCTACCCATTTTATCACTCGTTCCTCAAAAGACGAGTCTTCTTTAAGCTCTTTTCATCTGACTCGTAAAATATGAAAATATTTCCGAGTTTTGGCCTTCCAGCTCGTTAAAGCGACCGGAAGTGCTATCCCTCCTCTAGATTTTAATCTTTTTGGACCTGAGGGATTATTGCACAAAAAGATCGAGCGCTTGTTTTGTTCGGATCGTTAAAACTATCGAAAATTCATCCCTTCTGTATTGTTTTATACTTTTTCGGACTTAAGGGATTAGATGACGAAAAAGGACTTCCGGAGTTAACTTTATGTACCTTTTTAGACTCTCTAAAAATGAAAAGGACCGAGTTATCTTTGTCGTTAGACTCGTTAAAAACATTAAATAGCGACAAACTTGTCTTTAGACGAGAACAAGTTTCACTATCACTAGGCTCATTAAAACGTACCGATGGGTTTGCCCGAAGGGCAAATTATAGAACAAGCATATGTTATCCTCCTCAAGCTTGACAAAAATAAAGAGGTACTGGTCAGCAATGACTGGGGAAAAATTGGGAAGAAACTCAAAGAACCTTTATTGGTAGCAAGTCGCTCTTGAACATGACACTTCCACTCCGTGCCAAAGTCGGGTTGGGTTGTTCCATTCATCGGTCACATCACCATGGTCTCGCCATACCATCCACCTTTGGGGTAAATGCTACCAATCCATCACATAATTGTCGCCGATATGTTCAAGAGAAGTCATCCAGAGAAGTCAACCGTGTCCCATCCACTACCATACATTATACTTCATTCTTTCATGACCGCTACCCTGAACCATATATCATTAGATCGTTTTCACCTCCATCAAAATCATTTGCTTCGTTCCGTGTCACTGATGTGGGATTCATCAAGGCCCTCCTTTGACGGGTCGCTTCTTGTCGACATCAGCTCATTATCCAAGAAGTTGATCTAGGAACACCCCCTTCAGTACTTTGAAGCTTGCATGCCTCAATGGCAAGTTTCTCACTTCCGGCGACAGGTATACATCAATGACCTTCGACCGAAAGATTTTGCGTGGTGTTCGACGCCAAGTCCTTTATTCACACCACGTGAATTGTACTACAGTACCTTGAGGGTCATTATCATTATCGGTGATTCCTCTCGCGCTTGTTAACAGTTTACATCATTGACTGGTAATCAAACGATGTCTTTCCATGTTCGACTTCAAAACATTTCTCACATGGATCGACTTGTACTTAGAGTGAAGATCGGACGAGATTGAAGACCCCGGATCTAGTTTCATCCATCCGGGCTGCGATATATATTCAGGAAAAATAAAGACATTGACATGTACAGCATTGCAGAACAGATAATCATCCTACCAAAAGGATGATGATTTCAGCAGGATCATTAGTCTACCCTCAGACGATTGTCTGTCCTATGTACATAAAAATGAATTTATAAAGCTGAGCATGGGAATGCCCGCCTCAGCTAGATCATGAAAATAGTATGAAAAATAATGTATTGTATTGTATCTTATTACAGGTCTCCTCCCAGCATTGAAAGAACTTCGGATCCTCCTAATAAAGCATTTCACCCGATAAACGGACTCATACTTTAGGGGGCAACTGTTATAGACATTTTTGTGCCTTACAGCTATAAGCATGAAATGTCCATAATCCAAGGGATCCAAAGTCCCTAAAAGTGTTGTTCCTGCCCCTAAAGGAACAAGGTCAACCAATGACAGCTTCTCCCAGAAGTTCTCCACCAAAAACCACTCAAAACTAGTCAAATAAGGATCAATTCAGAAGCTCCACTAGCTGCTTGCGTTGCAAAGCACCCAAATACATTGGCTAGGTGCGTTGCAACGCACTTGAATGCACTACCCAGGTGCGTTGAGTGGGAAATGACAAGTGGCAGAGTCATTCAACGAGGTGGAAAGACCATGGAAGCTTCCAGAATCTTCTCCAATGACACTTGCCTCACTGAATTCGACCAAGTGATGAGTAAGAGGCTCTCAGTCTCCAAGTGGAAGCAAGAACTGATAGAGAGAAGCCACAAGTCAAAACATAAGCTGACTCATCCTCTCTGCTTACATCTATATATGGATCCCTCATCCCAGAGATCCAGAGGCTGGAATTTTGTACTTTGCAGAGAATTGTTGTTGGTTTGAGATTGAGATTAGTACATTGGGTGATTTATGCTTTGTTGGAGGAGAGGAAGGGATTCCTTTGCTGGGAGGTAGATGCTGGATCGGGACTCACTTGGTTGTACCTCCTCTTGGACTTTCTTATTCTATCAATAAACTATTTGAGTTTCTCCTACATGCTGTGTATCAATGGTGTTTTGTTATATTTGCATGTTTAGCTTAATCTGATCCTGAGCTTTTTATGAATGTGTATCTATATCTTCATGTAGTTTCTCTCTCTCGTGATCTTGCAGGAATTCGGTGAATATGGGCCGGTAAGGGAGCAGGGAGCTGGGAGCTATTGAAGAGAGGAGCGATTGGATCAACAAACTAGCGAAAGACACAGGTTAGTTACATCCTTTCTCCTCATTTGCATTTCATAAAGAAGAATACTCAAGTAGTTTTCCTTGTTTGTTGCTAAGGCACTATCACACCTTAGAGTGGGATAGGGGCATTCTGAATAGATACTTTTCCCAACAACAAATTCATCTTGATATCCTTGTCCATGAACAATTTGATGTCTTCGTGGATAGGAATGTTCATAGACACTTGATCGGCTACATCCCTAGTTGCACTCTTAATGGTGTCTTTGACTCTGCTCTCCTGGAAGTCATTGTACCAATGTTGCTGGGAGGCTGATGAACACCTGTGATGCCTAGAGACATAGAAACACTCATGGAAAGAAATATGTCAGTCGAAAACCAAAACAAACTTGAGGACTGACTTGCAACATACCTGTGTGATTGATCGCGAAGGTTGCACAATTTCCGCTGGGAGGTCGGGAGACTGAATGCCAAAATTGTGAAGGTACAGTTCGAGCTATGGGGAGGCTGTTTGACTAATAGAACTACACAATGCACAGTCCAGCCTGGCCTGCGGAGGATTGAAACTATGCAATGCGCAATTTCAGTCAGTAGTGAGATGTAAGCAACAAACTGCATTGCGTAGTTTCTAGGGCTAGCAGGACATTGCCTCCAAGAATTATGGAATGCAAGTTTGGAGGTTAGTTATGGGCTGTAATTTGAAATTGCTAGAGGGAAGGCAGAGCCTTCGCTTCCAGAAATGCGCAGTGCTAGCCGGGTAGGGCATGGTCCAGGCCAAGGCAGCCCGACTGGCCGACGAGTGACTGAAAACATGAGAAGTCTGGATGCATGGTGAGATGAGTGTAAACAAGAGTGAATGATCATTCATGCAAACAACAAGTGAAGGATTCAGAAAACGGGGAAGCATGCATGTGTGTGAAGTGAGTCGTCACAACGATGACTCTCCATGCAAAAAAGTGTCATGCAATCTATAGCAGTGAGATGCGAACAAAAACTAAAACGATGCTTCTACAAGCTAACATACATCAAAATGACAGCAAGCACTCACTAAAATAAAGTAGAGAAAACTCACACGAAGCGAAACACAAAAAACGACAGAAATGCAACACAAGACATGAAAAGCGAGCTTACCCCAAGAAAACTAAGATGAATGTGTCGACGACTACTAGATGCAATGTGGGATGTGAGAGATGCAAGGTTGATGTGAGGAATGAGATCTGTACCATCCAGATGATGAGTTTCGATAAAATCAAGGTTGTGACGCACATGCCACAAATCTAGGAAAAGGGACACTTAGCGGGAGGTTTCTGAAATGATCCTTGCATGTAACCTCCAACTACTAAAAATAGATCCCTGAATCATTGGATGCCTTTACATTTTGCGTTGGGAGAAGCAATCCATGCATCCAAATCAGTTTTTCTCACTCTCGAAGGGAGCCGGTCAATCTGAAGGCACATGCAACAGCCTGCTTGATTGATGGGAAAATTTGCACATTTCTGGGAGGGAAATAGGTTGGCTGCCTAGAGGGCTTACAAAATTTCTGGGTTGAGTAGCTGACTGCTACCTAAAATTGCATAATTTGTGGGCTGAGTAGTCTTGCTAGGATAGATTGCACAGTTTTTCCAGTGAAGATTGGCAGGCAGAATTATGCAATTTTGGAGCCTAGCAGACTGCTAGTTAGGATTGCGCAATTTCTGGAGGGAAGGCTGGTTACCATCCATAATTTCACAATTTCTTGAGGGAGATGCTCAGCCTCTAGTTGGACCAAGTCTGGAGAAACAACCTGTGAGGGGGATCCAACAAGCTATCATGCACAGGCTGGAAATCTGCTAGCAAAACCAGTGAAGCTTGTTTACTTGATAGTGCAAGACATGCTGCTAAGGATGGTTGGTAGGGAGGCTCCAAAACGAAGCTAAGGAAAAAATTTTGGAGGGTGGTTGTAGCTGCTACAACACTGGTATTTTCATCTCTTTAAACTTTGATCCTTCTACAATCAATAACTTTATGTCCAAATATATGACACTTATAATAGTGACCATAAAAAAATAGGCATGCCTATTGTTGGAAGCATTATGAGATTGTGTAGGAAAATACCTTGGTCGTCTCACTGATTGGTTCATTCTCCATTGATGATATTCTCTTTGCCCTACTCCTCCTTTGTCTTTATTAAAATTTTCATGATGCTTATTCCCATGGCTTTGTGGTTATTCAAATCCTACAGACCTAAAGTTTATCTTCCGCATAGAATATTCTTGTGTCTTAGAGTATCCCAGACCGGTTTTGATTCCTAAGGGCCTTTGACTATTTAGGATCCGATGTAGTCTCCTTGTCCCTTTGGAAATTTTTTCATTTAAACCCTTCTCGATCTTTGTTCTCTCAATATCATTTCGCAGAGAGACAACCTCTGCTTTAAGACTCTGACAATTCTCTTCCCATTCTTGGATTAGATCTTGAAGAACCTCTTCTTTTTGTTTAACCTCCTCTAGTTTAACTTTCAAATATAGAATATCATCTTTGCATGCTTGTGAGATTGTTTCATTTTTTAACTTGAGCAACTTATGTTTCAAATTCTTTTTGTACTCTTGTAGTCTCTTGCAGGTTCCTTGTTTTTCTTCCAGTAGAAGGACTAGACTATTTTTGCTCTTGATAGGTTCCTCAAGATTTTCTTTTTGATAGGAAAACTCCTCACTGTTAGAGTTATACATACCTTCCTCTGCACGTTATAACTATTCCTTCAGCTGCTTATTCTTCTTCCTTGCCTTCTTTAACTCATCAAGGGTACTGATGAGTTTCCCTTCAAGGTCCACTACTTCTTCTTCTTCTTCTTCCTCTTCATAATTCATAATACCTTGTTTATTGGAGTCTGTTTCGAAGGCCATAAGAAGATACTTATCTAACTCATTATCTGATGAGTTTTCACTGTCTAACTCTGGTGATGAGCTATCCTCTTTGGAGTAAAACTCCTTTTTCTTCTGATGTGTCTAAGAGCTTTTTCCAAATTTCAGATCCTCTTTCCTTCTAGCATTTTCTTTATAAGGGCATTTGGACGAGAAATGTCCAACCCTTCCACAGTCAAAAAACTTAAAGGGAAACTTCCCTTTATATTTTCCTGAGCCATGCTTCATTTTTCTGGCTAGTTGAGCCAACTCTTGATTATATTCACAACTGAAGCAATCTTGATGATGTTTATGCTCATTGGCCGCTCTGGATACTTTGAACGCTCCTTCCTTCAGTTCAAACTCTTCTATTCTTACTCTCATCTCATAGGCTATGAGAGTACCATGCAGCTAGTCCATATTGATATTCTTTAAATTATCCATCTCTTCAATAGCTTAGACTTTGGCATTAAATCTCATGGGTAGAGATATTAATATTTTATGAACAATCATCTCTTTCTTGACCTCTTCACCAAGTCCTCTAATCATATTAGTCACTTCATCAACTCTGAGGAAGTATTTTGCTATGCTTTCATTTTCACTCATTCTCAAGCTCTCAAACCTCATTCTGAAGGTCTGAAGTTTCGCCTACTTGACTTTTTCATCTCCTTCGTGACTTTCATTAAGCTTTACCCACACTTCCTTAGAAGACTTACAATGCATAAATTTTACAAGTTATGATTAACTAAGGCCAAAGAGAATGACATTATTGGCTTTAGCATTGTTCCCATATAATGTTTTACCATCTGCATTAGTGGGAGAAATCTTAGGGACATTGTAGCCTACTAGTATTGAAGTCCAAACATCTACTCCCAGGGACATAATATATGATTCCATTCTTACTTTCCAAAAGGCATAGTTTTTTTGCATCAAAGATTGGTATTCTACTTGAGCAATCCTCTTGACTCTCTTGCCCAGACATAATTCCTTATAGATCTACCTTCCAGTGATTAAATTGTTGCTGAAGGAACCTTGCTAAGATGCTAATTGTTGAAATAAGAAAGTGTTGAGGGGGGGGGTGGTGAATAAGTAATTACGAAACTCTTTTCCTTTTTCTATTATGCTTACAATCCCTTCTTATATTCTTTTAATTGTGAGAGAAATCATTCACTAAAGCAGTGAATGAACAATTTCAAACACACATGTTCATACAAAAATCACATGAGAAGCACATACACATTTGACACAGTGTCTTTCATGTGGAAACCCAGAGGGAAAAAACCACCAAATTTGTTGCTTGTTTATGATGTGAATTAAGCACCCACTTAACTACATCTGTTTTTTTGTGAGCACCCACTCATAGGAGGCATCAGACCCCTTTGGTTAGCAAGCACCAAGTTTTAAGAAGTACCAACCTCTTCAATGTGCAGGCACCAACTTGCTCTTGCCACTCTTCTACTATTTCATACAATTTTTAGACCAAAAACAAAGGCATACAATATTATAAGTAAATACCAAAATGGTTCTTTGCAAATTCAAATTCTGTACTCTATCTTCCGTGTTCACATGCAGCAGATCCTTTCTTGCTACTCATAACAACACTTCCTCTACACTCTACCTCCTCTGTTAAGGGTTCTCTGCTAACTTCTCTTCAACACTACCATTACAATCCTCCACACAACACTCTCGCTGCACTTGTTGCTATTTCACAAAGTATTGTACTTGGTGCTTCAACCTCTCTATCTCAATACACACCTCTCACAACACAACACTCTCACAATTAGCTCAACTCCCCCATCTTCTCCATTGCAGGTGATGGATTTTTTTCGCTAAGTCACTCTGCGCAAGTTAGTCTTTGTTTTCTGTCCTTTAGTTGCCTAAATGTACTTAGGCACGACTTCCCTTGCCACTATTGCATCTCTTGTTAGTTTCTTGTAACAATACCGAAACAGAGATGGACCATGAAATTCTTTATCGTCTGACAGCATAGAGATCCATGCTAAGAAATTAATCCTCAAGTAACCTACACACTCCTCATAGAGTCCCATTCTCATTTATCGCTCCACAAATTTTGACAGTTCATAGAGGTGACCACTTTGTTCTCATTTATCACAATCATTCGTGCACGCGAAGCAACCGATTTCTTCCTTCATCCTCCCGAATTTTTCGTTGCCAAAAATGTTGTCCTTGATTTCTTGTTACAAAGTCTTTCGTAGGTTTATCCCCTTTCAATGATCAACTACTCTAAGCCTGCATTCAATTTCATAGTTGTCGACCCATACATACTTTAAATCACTGTACTGCATCATCAGAGAAACTTCACATCGTAACTTCACAAAGGTGGAACATTACATTATTTCTCATCCCCTATATCCTCATATGCTTTAACGATTAGCTCCTTAAGCATTTATTCTTCATGGGATTGAGAGCTGTAACCTGCGGCTTAGATTTTAGGTGCTAAGGCATTTTGTTTCTACCAGGAGCCAATCTTCCTTCACTAACTGCTCTGTGCCCTTGTTTCTTTGGTTTTTTAGGATTGAGAGCCAACCCAATATCGGAAGCCCCTTCCATTGTAAATTTTCCAAAACCATTTGTAGTGAAGTTATGGGCTCTTCATCCTCTGATATGCCAACCTTCAATATGACGTCATTACTCCATGTGGCAGATTCATATTGATGACATGTGTAACCTTGATCTAGAACACTAGGCCACCCAATAATGTTGAATTAGCTTGCCATGTGTCTTGTCGTACTGCCACATCATGATGATGCCATATGCCACTGCAGCTTCTCAGAGCCAATCTTATGCCACCATGTGTCCTACCAGAGGAGAGAGAAGAGGGCCTATCAAACCTAGGGTTTTACAAAAAAATTCTTTGTTAATCTTCTTCGAAATTCCTCGGTGCTTTATAGTATTATCGGAAATGTTGGACAACGTGACTTCTTAGAATACCTCAGTTAAGAAGTTCCAATATTCTAATGTCCTAGACCTCCAATATTCCTGTATTCTGATGCCTCAGTCCTTCCAATATTCCAAGGTTCCAACCTCTAATGTGCCACCTACTCCAACTCTTCGAGGTTACGATATCTGATGTGCTGATGTCCTGACGTGATGATCTCTGGTGGTTCCGATATCTGATGTGCTGATGTCCTGACGTGATGATCTCTGGTGGTTCCGATATCCGTTATGCCGATGTTTTGATCTCTGATATCCCGATATCTGATATGCTGTCTGCTCCCTTGACTTCAGAAGACCATATCTTTTGATTCAGGACTCATTTTTTAACTTCCGCATATCATTGGAAAACTCTTCCAGAGAAATTTGCATTGCATAGGGTATTATGCAGGCTTTGAGTCCAGTTTCTACTTGTGAGATGGTTGCAAACTATCCGCCACACTTTGCTCCTTGACTCTTCTTCTTGTGCTCGGAAGGCCAACTCTCAACCACCATAGTGATCATTTTATGGATTCTTCAGTAATACTACTAATGTGATGATTCTCTACATGAATCCTGCAACTTCCATGGAATTCCATCATTGTAGTCATAATTCAATGGATTTTCTTGTAAGACTGTGACTATGATGATTTTCTACAGAACATTCCAACAACCATGGGATTCATCCCGAACACCTAATCATCATGCTGACCCCTGTTTTACATCAATGCCAACACTTACAAAGCCACCCATATACCACCAATTGTCCAACAAGGTTCAACACTCAAATTCAATGGACCTTAAAAGAGAAAATTTATTATGATATTTTAATTGTTATAGATGCTAACTTTAAACCTACAAATGACATGGCTACAATTAGCCTAACTAGCACTAGGCCCAAAATTTGATCCATATATGCTCTTAAAGTTTCCAAGATTGCTTAAAATCATCCCAAAGGATCCAAGTATGCCCCAAAATTCTTCAAAATCCTCTTAAGGATCATTCAAAGTTGAAATGGTCGTAGGAGGAAAACCCTTGGAAGGGTAGAAATACACTATCGAGAGGCTCAAAACACTCTAAAACCATGAAAAACCATTATTTTAGGCTTAAACTAGGCATTGCACAACAGCCGTTAGATCTGGCTGATCAACGACCCAGATCTAAGCGGAAAATCGCATATCGGCCGGGCAGAGGTGACAGTCTAAAGACGGGCGCATGACACCGCCGATCAGCGATCGCCGATGATCGGATCGGAGGGTCGCATCGGCAGGGATCTATGTTATTTAAATATAAAAGACCTAGGTATTGAGCGATCAGCGATTACGATCGGATCATATCGGTGTATCGCATCGACACTATACCATGGGGCAGGGCCTATGCACAGGTGTATGTGCGATGCGATAACCAGACCCAACAGTTATGAAAAATGATATTTGATAATGTTTGAAGTTCGCGCCTAGGCCATTTTTAATATATTTTCCGTGTTTTTCATTATTTTAATGAAATATGAAGGGAATGGGAGATAGTGCGATGCGATATAGCTCAGACCTAAAAGGGTTCCGGGAAGTGAAATATATGAAATTTGAGATCCACAAGAGGGCCATTTTCAATGTATTTTGTTTATTTTTATGGTTTAACAAAAAACATAGGAACAAGGCCGAATGCGACTTGCGATAACCCTAAGGGCAGACCCGATGGGTAAATAAACCATTTTTGAGAACTTTTAAAGTTCGAAAGGAACATACATTGGTGGGAGTTTATAACATTACAGTGTTTTCTGTGTAAAATAGAAAACACTCATTATTAAACATTTTGAAGAGAAACCGAGGCCGAGAAGCATCTACAATGCGACAAAACCGAAAAGAATAGAAGAGATTGTGGGCATCTCTGTCAAGAGAGAGCTCCCTGCCAGCGCACCCAAAATATCTGAATGCGATTATTCCTCTGTCAAAAGGAGAAAAACCTCCAAGCCATGATTGCCTTCAAGGAATCAAACAGTTAAACAAGAGAGTGATTGATTAAGACCTCTCAAGCCTCAGAAGGCTGAATATCATTGTAAAGGCTATAAATGTCTTAAAAATAGATGTAACAAAGGTTCAACTTTTGGAGATTATTCCTCCTCTGTTCATCCAAGCTTCTCATCTTCATTCTAAGCAATATAAGCTTCTTTTTCCATTATATGTTCAATGTGCGTTCTCTTTATGCTATTCTACGCTTGCACTTGAATAGTTTGTTCAGGTTTTCTATGTGTTTAAGGCCAGATAACTGTCATCTTATCTCTGCTTTGAAATGTTAGATTAGCAAGCGTCTTTGCTACTTGTAGCTAGCCATTTATATGTGTTATTATATATGCATATGCCACTATAGTTAGTAAGTTCATTTGCTGCCTGTAGCTAGCCATTCATATATGTTCGTGTATGCAATCTGCTGGTACTGTCCGTATTCTCCATCTATCCATTAAATCTACAAACTATTGAGCATTTGTGGTCTAAAGCCTTGTGTTGCTAAGGGTGTTCATGCATGTCTTGCGTGAGACTAGAGCTGAAATGGTTATCTAACTTGATCCAAACCATCATTTATTCCAATAGTTCAGAGAAAAATATTGAAGATTACATGTTACCATGCATCTTCGATCTACAACCTAGGAGAGTTTCTTGGAGTGATAACAGCTACTAACCTTGATAAAATACCTACATGTCTTTTTTATTTTATGTGATTGACATGGGTTTTATATGTGTGAACAACATTAGATCATCATGCTTAATATTGACATGCCAAGGTAATTAATTAGTATGTTTATGCTCAAATTAGCTAATAATTGTGCGTGTGTGTGTGACATCACATAAGAATATACAAATTCCAACAAGAAATAGAGGAATGAGCAATAGAATGATGCAATATAGTATGGAACAAACCCATCATGAGTAAGGAGAAGACTCATTTGGACAATGATTAGAGGAAGGTTCCCCTTATGGAATGGATACCCTTAGGAGCTTGAGAGCTGAGTTAAGGAGTTGTAAAGAAGAGAATAAAAGAATCATTAGGAAACAATACGAATAGGGAAGACTAAACACAATGTTGTTACAAAACCTAGTATACATGAAAAGGTTTTTGTAACATGGACCAAGCACTGGAGATATGGAAGGGTGTCATAGTGACAATATTAGGGAGAAACCTCATAAGATTGGGAAGAAGAAAAGGTCATTAAAAAGTTGGGGTTGTGGAGAAGAACACTTGATCCATGAATGCTATCATAAAAAACAAAAGAAGGATAGCACATGCAAACTCTAGACACATGAACCAATAACCAACATTGCAGAAGGAAGTAACTCGAAGACTCATAATAACTTGAAATAATAGAACTGCTAAAATAAAAACTTGTGTCGTCACTTTAATTATAAGAAGCATGAGGGTGGGGAAAATTATGATTTCCAACATAATTCCCCAATGAAAAAATCACACCTCAACTCATTAGGGGTAGGTACATAAATAAAAGAGAAACAGGAAGAAACCTTAGCAGTGTTAGTAAAACCCAATAGGAGTTGGATGGTACTCGAAGAAGTTAGGAAGGTTGAGTCACCCACCTTTGGTGGTGAGGTGAAGAGAGATGAGGGGACATCCCCAAGATCTCTCTAATATACTAAAGGGTCCAAAATAATGAATTTTCTTTACTAATAGTGTATAGCTAAAGTAATCTACTTACATAGGAATGCAAGTGGAAGGGTTCCTTTTGATTTATTTATAAAGGTTTTGGACATTTAAGGTTGCTATAGACCTTAGGAAAGAATCTAACTGAATTTTGTGCATGTGATAGTATGTCAAGTGTTATTTCTAAAGTAAATGTAGAGGAAATATTTTGGATAAGTGAGATTAGGGTGTACATTGAACTACAAGACAACCTGACCATGAGAAAGTTTTGGATTGTTTCAAATATCTAAATATATATTTGACATGATGTAAAATTGAGATGTCATAGATTATGCATGATACAAATTTGAACAAGAACACAAAATAATACAAATATCACCATAAATAGAGAGATGCAATATAAATAATACTTCATTTCATTAATATCCAATACTGAAATATGCTTACAAACATAATGGAAATAAGACTAGCTCGGGCGAAGGTAGCTTATATATGAGAAGAGATGTGGTAGATACATGCCTCTGAACTATGTTACAATGAGGCCCGAACGTCTACTTATTATTGAGAAACAATGGAAAACCATAAACATCCAAAAACATAACCCTAGGAGATGAAGCGCCAAAACTATGGGCCTCGTTTGGATAAATTGGTACATGAACTTCCCGGGTTCGTAACTTTTGCATACGATCTCCGTTTGACGAGCATAATACCTCATTATAAAGATCTATATTGGGAATAAAAATTTTGAGTGGAAATCCCAAAAAACATCGTTTAGGGCCTTAAAACAGATCTGGAAGTTCAGGACCCGAAGAATTTCCAAAAATAGTAAACTATGCTACAATTAAGGAAACTGAAAAAATGAAAGAGACAGTGGTGGGGGATCCAAATGGAATAGGAAGGTGGCCACCAAAATCCACCTAGATCAATCCTCCCCCCTTAGGAAGCACTGGTCTCCATTGCGTTGAGTGCCTCCATGTGATGTGGAAACATCTGCTAAACTTGGTCCTTGGTGAGCCACTTGCCTTAGTGCAGGAGTTGGTCAGCTTTGACAACCCGATATAGTTGGATATTCTGTTGGTGAGTTTTCTTGATATGTGTGTCCATAATCTAATCAATTGTGTCCTATTCCATGTAGTTTGGGTTTAACTCTGTTGATGTGAGTTGTTCTGCAATGTCTGATGTGTCCAATAATGGTGGGAAGTATGGTCGAAGGCAGTCCACATTGAACACTGGGCGCGGACCAAGGAATGGCGTAATGCTGAGCTCAAAATGTTTGTCTCCCATAGCCTTGGTAATGGCATAAGGACCATATTAGAGTGGCCTGAGATTTCGATGGTCTCTGGTAAGGCGTTCTTTCTACAAATGAAACCAAACATTATCGCCTACCTGAAACTTGTGTGGAACCCGATGTTGATCATGTTGCTCCTTGTACTTGACATTTGAATTCTCCAAGATGTCATGAACCTACTAGCGGATGTGTTGGATGTGTTCAATAAATTTGTTCTGTTTAGCAGCCTCAGACAATAAATGTGCCTATTCTATCTGTGTAGTTGTATGAGGCATGGAAACATCAATTAGACACAATGGCTGAAATCCTAGACCCGCTTGAAAGGGACTATGACCAATTGAGCTATGAAGAGATCTATTATAACTATGCTACACATAGGGAAGAATCTCATCCAAGATTCGTGGATGCTTGGAGTTGTACATGCAAAGTATGTGCACTATCATCCTATTGAAAACCTCTGTCTCGCCATCAGTCTGGGGATGGAAGGTGCTCAATTGGTGATCTTGGTGTCCAATAGTGTCCAGAGGCTTTGTTAGAATGTTCCCAACAACCTGCTATCCCAATTTGATATAATGGTCTGCGGCATCCAAAAATGTAGCCATACTCATTTAAAGAAGAGCTTGGCAATGTCCTCTGCTGTGATACTCTTCTTGCAGGCAGCCAATATAGCCATCTTAGAAAATATGTCCACGACCACAAATACACAATCATTACCATGCTTGGTAGAAGGGAGGTTAGACATATAATCCATGGAGATGGATTCCCACGACTAGCTGGGAGTAGGTAGAGGAGTGTACAATCCTTTCTTCTTGATGGTTGGCTTAGCGATGGCGTAGGAAGTGCAGGATCTAATATATTTCCCAACATCTAGTCAGAGTTTGGGTGAATAAAAGTAATTTTGTAGTACAACAACAATTTTCTCCACACCAAAGTGTCCTGTGACCTGACTGTAGTGCGCCTCCCAAATCATCTTTGAACTCTCGCTTGAAGGAACACAAAGGTGGCCCAAGTAGCATAGTAATGCACCATGGAGGTGGAAATTAGGAACTTTCTTTCCATCTTCTAGTATCTCGTATGTGGAGGTGAACTCTGGATCATTTTTGTATAGTTTCTGTCATTTATAGGTATCGTGGCCATAAGAGTTAAGAACAATATTCAATGATGCAACTGGGAGCCGGCTGAGGCAGTATGCAACATGATTGTTTTTTCCCTTTTTATATTTATTTTTCAAGTGGAATTGTTGCAGATATGTAGACCACTTATGATGGCGATCGTTCTGCAGTTTCCCTTGTGTCTATATAAATTGAAGAGGTCGATGATCAGTGCGGATGACCATCTCCTTCCCCAGAATGTAATGCTTCCATTTTCGGCAAGCCTGCACTATGGAATACATCTCTTTATCATAGGTGGGATACTTCCGAATTGTATCGGAAAATGTCTCACTATGATAGGTCACTGGATGCCCGTGTTGGGTGAGGACTGCACCAATATCATAGTCTGAGGTGCTTGTCTCAATTTCAAATAGTTGCTGAAGGTTTGGCAGAATGAGCACTGGTGCAGAGAAAAGGTGGTGCTTCAACTCAACGAACACCTTCTGTTAGGACTTGGACCAGGAAAAATTTTCTTTCACCCTGCCCTTAGTAATATGACTCAAAGGCCAAGTGATATGGGAGAATCCCAACACGAATCTCCAATAGAATTTGCAAGGCCCAAAAAGCTGCGAAGCTCCATTAGAGTGGTAAGGTCTAGCTAATCCCAAATGACTTGGATCTTAGTCAGATCCACATGCACGCCACACTTATCTATAATGTAACATGAATATTAGACCTAACTCATGCCAAAGGTGCATTTCTTTAAGTTGGCACACCGTTTGTGCTGCTGAAGGGTTTCAAGGACCTGCCAAATGTGTTGCAAGTGTTCTTCCCAACTCTTGCTGAAGATGAGGATGTCGTCTAGATAAACAACCATGAATGGCTTGATGAAGGGCCGCATGATGTCATCCATTAGCCTCATAAAAGTAACAGGGGAATTTTTTAACCCTATTAGTGCCTGTCAGTCCCGCTAGTCACCAGTGATCAAATTTGCTCTTACAAAGTTGTTGATAGGGTTATCAGGTCAAATTGTTATATTTTCAAATAAAATTTGATCATTGGTTAGTTCAAGGTCATTACTACTCCCTCCACTTCATGGTCCAATGATATTTTGGTCATGTCATTACTCATTATGATGAGTCATTAGTAAAATTCTTGATCACCATCTCAGTCTCATCTCATGGTAGGTTTCATACTCCATCAGACGTCATCAATAAGTCGAGTCATCAAAATTATCAAAATAGTCATGACATCACTTATGTTTAAACACTATGGGAGCAGTAATTAGGAGAAATAATGTGTTCAAGGAGATTTCAGCTTGTTTCGATGTCCCATTCATAATTCATATCACTCCATCAACTTCCCTTATAAATCCCCTCATTCCCTTTAAAATCCTTTTTTCCTTGGGAATTCTTAAATCCTAAGTTAAAACCCTTTTTTCCCCTTGGAACACTCATATTTTACATTAATTCCCAAACTCTAGCCGCATTTCCATTATTTACTATACACTTAACTCTAGCCGAAGTCCATTATTTAAATAATAGTTCCAAACTCTAGTGGTTGTTCCATTTTTGCTTTAAATATCTCAAAGCATTCATTAATCATATTAAAGTCCCTTTATATATATATATATATATATATATATATATATATATATATATATATATATATATATATATATATATATATATATATATATATATATATATATATATATCACATCGCATTACCACAATCGGCATATCATACATAAAACAAATAACAATGCTCCATACCCCCTTCCCGATGCAATTTCAGGATCTCGCATTGGACAATCTCGCAAACAGTCCCATAAACAGTCCCACAGTGATATCTTGCATCAGACTATCCTGCATTACATCCTGCCTTAAATCCCTCCTCCCACTTTATATCCCGCGTCCTGCGATATGTCCCATGCCAATACCTCGATGATAGCTCCCAACAAAATTAAGTCCTGACTAAGATAACAGTCCCAACCCCCGGCCCTCGACGATTGCATTAACCTTAAGCGTCTTTCCCCCACACGATCTTTCCCCTGACTGTGGTAAGTCCTGACCATGATTTTTGGTTGCGATTGCGATTACAATAAGCCCACATGAATGTGATATATTATAAATTGGTTCTTAATAAAATATTGTGTCCGATCCATCGATGAAAGTACTATGGAAGAGTGTAAAGTCTTTCGTTCGGATGCGATTGCGATAAAGCCCTGTGGATGCGATATTTTATAAATTTTGGTGTTTAAGTTTTCAGGTTTGCCTTTTGTAAAAAAAACAAAAAAACAGTGTTAACGCTCTTTGTCTGTATTGCGATTGCGATAAGACAGAAGCCCGATCTGGATGCGATTTCGTTGAGGGTCAACGACGAAGGAAGAATGGGTCCCCTGGCTCACTTTTAATAGAAAAAAAGTAGCAGAAGGAGCCAACATTGCATATTTGTTATAACAGTTCTCAGTTTCGATTGCAGGAAAAATGGAACAACAGGAAGTTCATCGAACAACAGGAGTAATAAAAATGTTCATTCAAGGCCTCAGTTACACCAGAACAACACCATAAATCAGCAAAATAATATTTTAGTAGTTTTGATGTATTTTAGGAATTTTTGTAATACATGTTGAAGTTTGTTTGAAGATATTTTTCTGTAAAACATTGTATAAATATTTCAGATTTTGAAGTATTAGTTTTTGGACATCAATGAGTCTCTTAAAGCTTGTACTTCATTGTTGGCTTGTTGGGGTCTGACCCAGGTTTAGAGTTAATTAGCCAAACAAATCCTTGTACTACTGGCCCTTTTGGCAATAGTTTGGGGCACAGACTGAGGTCTCACCTGAAGTAGTATGGGAGGGTGCTAGGACTAGGTTTATGCACCCTTGAGATGTCTGAGAGGTTCGACTGGTCCGTTGTTTGTTCCTGCGCATAGGTGGCTTCGTGCACCTTTCGTTCCTCGCGACCTGATACCCTGCCTTCACGCAACCCTAACCAGGGGTTGTGCCGTGCTTTGCGCTATTACTTGAGATCTTATTTATCCTCCAGTACTAATTAAGCACCTTTTTCTACTTAAATGGCTTAAGTTATACTTAACAATATAAAACATTCATATAGGTTGGCATAGTAAATAAACAATATACTTGAAAATTATATCCAGTCATGCATTAAACCAGGTAAAGATACACATAATTATAGCAAAACTTCTCTTTATTGATTCTTCCAACGATTACAGACTCGACCTACCCTGTGCACTCAGCTACAGGGGTCCACGCTCTCAGCTGTGGACTACTAGGCCTATGCGCACTTAGCTGCAGAGACTTCTCCTACTCTACGACCCACAGACACATTTTACACTTCGACTCAATCAATTAGACTTCTCATGTTTCTATTCCATTCGTTTTTCTATCTTTTACACTTAGAGCCTCGCTCTATTTATACAATTCCATGGTTCACTAACCATGGGTAGGTCTATCCAGCCAACATTACATTACAAAAACTAGGGTGGACAACCCTGTAACTCTATTATACTTTTGTGCCCCGCACTCGCAATTTGCAGAGCTTTTACAACAAGATTCCATCAAAACTTGGGCTTTAAGCCCCAAAACATGCTTTGGGGGGATTCCATGCCCAACAGGCCCCCAACACAAACATCGTGACTCGCCCTCGTGTCACTCTGTCAGTGCAGAGATCTTTGCATGGAGTCCCTCCAACTGAACTAGAACTGCGGCAACGTCAACAACACACTGAGCTGCTACTTGCTGGATTTGCTGCATACATTGTTTCGAAACCTCCGTGTCGGAAGTGCTTCTCTGCATTAAGGCGTGCATCCACTGCATGTGTGCGAGCTTGCCTTCAATTTCTGCTGTGATGGTGAAGGCCTCGTCGATCCAAGGCTGAATGCGCGCCTTCAGGACTGCTTCCTTGTGTTGTGCCACGTCCACCTGTTCTTTCAGCGCTTTAGCCTGTTGCATCTGTGCGAGCCTTTGAGTGAGAACCACCATCTGTGCAATTCCTCGGACACTGTCATACTGCTGTTGGAGTTCTCGCGCCTCTGTCTCTAAGCGCTGGATGTTGGGGTCCTCCTGCAGATTTGTGAGGACCTCAAGTTATTCTTCCATCATGTTGGTGCAGTCTTGCACTGCACTGCCAATTTTGTCCTTCCCACTGTCATAGCGCTAGCGCGCTATTCTTTAACTTTCGGAGGGGTGGATGGTTGCGCCTTTAACCGTATCTCAGCGATCTGAAGGTTCAGCTCCAACTGAACTTTTGTCATTTCCTTCCGCGCCTCACGCACCCCTGGTGCTAACCTATGGATGCGCGCCTCTGCTAGTATGTCCGTTGGGATGGCCAGCTCCAGGACACTTTGGCAAGTGTCATCTATTACCTATACCAGATGTTGATTTTGCAACACCAATTCATTGCACTGCAAGATCAATTGTTCCATATTGATTTTCTACTCGCTGAGGACTTGCAGTGTGCAACTCTGCAGTTATCCCATCCTACAACACATATAAGGTCTCTCGCAGGAGTGAAACTATGTTGATACCGAGACACTTTAGTGCGCTAATCATAGGTCCGTTGGCCTCATTTTTTGTCACTAGTGCCCCTTCTAGCAGCGCTATGGTATTCGTCATCCATGCGCACAAGATCTATTATGTTGTTGCTGTTCCAATTGCGTGGCTGGTCGAGAGGGTACAAGCCTGAGGAGGGCATGCCTATAATTCCTGCAACTATGCTTTGAGGGCCCCCAACACAATCTGGTTCTCCTGCATGAAATCTTGGAGAGCCTTAGAGGTGACATTGTGCACTGTCTCGCCAATGTCATGTAGATCACCCTCGGTTAAGGTGATCAGGTCAATAGACAACTTCGATGCCTTGACCTTCTTACGCAACCCTGTCCGCTCGGTTGGGTGCTGGCACTTCAACTGTGTTGACATGGTTTGTGGGTCCGCGCCTCCCTCTTCTATCTCTGCTTCCTCTGCTTCCTGCCCATGCGGAGGCATCGGTTGGTCCTCGCCTACCTTCGCAGCTGCCTCCTATGCTTCTGTTGCTGCTGTGGCCTATTCTTGCTAAGTGCTATCTGTGCAGCATCCCGCGTTGCCTGCACTTCTGATGCTGCTGCTTCCTTCCTTCACTTTTTAGCCAACTGTGCGATGCACAACTTGGCCTCGTCTTTCTTTCTTTGTGCCATCGACTTCTCTATCTCTGTGATGTCTGGGTGCGCCACTCTGGTGACCATGCCTCTAGTACATTAAAAATGATGTTGTCTGTGGCTACGAAGGGTAGCTTTATCCACTGTTTGGTCGGGTCCTTGCACGCTCTGATATAAATGTTGTGGATGTCCGCTTTGAATTCCACAAAACTCTGCAGGTTGTTGTAGACAATGGGTGACAACCGTGGCTTACGGTTGATCCCATTATGAGGTTCATCTCCATGAACACCCATAATATTTTACTATCGTAGATCCTCTTGGCATCCTTTGTGGCCTAGAGCGAAGCGTACTTCACGGCCTCTGGCAGGTCCCTGTCAATTATGGGGAATTGACTATCCTCTGGTAATTCCCCTACCACGAGCATTATGGACAGCAGAAGACATGCACAGTGGAATGTTTTGCCCTGTTCCTGAGCTTTGTGACAATTCTCTAAAAACTCCTTGTAGAGGAACTTGGACGAGTTAAACTAGACCCCCTCCGCGCACTGCTCAGCTAGTGTTACCACTGGTGTAGGTACTTCATCCGCGTGACACTTGTGCATAACCTTTCCTGCCAGGATTTTGGTTACCACACGTACTACTTTGTCCTTGATGCTAGAGATGGCGCAGCCCCTCTTCTTCTTTTCAGGCTTGTACTTTTTCTTCATGGCCTCCGTGATGGCCAAGTGACTGCTCTTCCCCTCCGAGATGTCCGTGGGGTCCTCTCCTTTGCATGGAAGCTAGGAGATGCAGTGAATCAAGTCTACTTTGATGGGGATGGGATCCTCTAGCCACAAACACCCATCATGCACCAGGAAGAGCAGCAGTCTGATGACGAAAATGGTTATTGGCGCGCGGTGGAAATGTGACACCCAGAGCAGGTTCAGTAGCCCAGCATTTTCCACTCCTCACAACCACTTCCACAGCTCTAGTTCTATAAAAAAACAAGCAAACAAATCCCTGTACTACTGGCCCTTTTGGCAATAGTCCGCGGTGTTAGTGCCTAAATTTACCTCAGGCTGAGAAAGGTAAGATCTAGGATAACATCAAACCACGCTTAACCTGGTAGCTAGCCCTACCAGGTCGGGAGAGGGCTCTCTCCTTGTCAATATCAGCAAAATATGATCAACGAGGCTTGAGATGACTGATTTTAGGCTAGGTATGTATGCAAAAGATTTTTATTATGATGATGTTTTGTTGGCTCAATTGTGAAAGGCAGATTTGGGCCTGGGGAATGAGGCTCAGTTTTGCAGAGATCTCTATGGGGCAAGGTAAGAAAGTGATTTGGTACTTCAAATTGAGTGAGATGGAGAGATTTTAGATAGGTGAGGGGTTGAAAAGGGTATGAAAAACTCAAGGATCCTTTTCAAACAGCTGAAAACATAGATAACTAAACAAACCCTAGGTAGAGCACTACACTTTCAATGTATTCTACCTTTTCTCTTTGTTTGATTTAGTTAAGATGGAATAAAGAGAGATAATGGCATACATAAAACACATATAGACTTACAATTACAGAAGAGAACACAATACCAAATCAAAATTCCACATGAATCCCATAAAGTGCTGCAAACCACTGGTCTATTCCTTAGCCAAATTGTTGAAATGTGTATACAATGAAGCTCCAAGCTTTCCCAAAAGTCCAACCATGCTAATGACTGAAAAAACATAAGATATAGGCAAAAAAAAACTCATCCTAGCCTCTAGGGGTTGAGCTCATGAGTTTAGGAGCTCTTCCAAAAAATTCTAAACTAAGAACTATAAAGTAGGCAGTGGAACAACTTGCCTCTACAAACTAGGGAACTGATTCACTCAATTGCAAACTACCCTTTCATGGATGAATCTACCTCTTTGAGTGAAAATTCAACATAATTACATCAATATCCATCAAATTACATTAAATTACATCATGAATTCGACGTTAAGAAGGATAAAAGTAAAACTGTCAAGAAACTAGGCGAAAAACATAGTATTCTTGGTCAAACTGAGCAAAATTCCTCCAATGCGCCGCGATGATTTCCCTATGCATAGCGCCTTTTTGCAGCTGATTTTGGAGCCCTTCCTGGTGTCCAAATTTGCTCCAAGTGGGCTTGTTGGAAAGGTCTACCTGTCTCCTTTCTAGCACAAATGGAATTTTTGAATTTGGCCTCCATTTTCCCCTCCAAAAATGAGTTCTCCAAAGACTGCTACCTATATGTCAAAAAAGGGGTAGAAAAGGTCATTTTTGGGGTGTTTTTGACCTTTTTGGGGGCTCAAAACCTGTCAAAATTTCTTGGCCATTGGTAGGCATGCATATTTTTTCATGAAAAATCTAAAAATTCTGAATTTTCATCAAAAGGAGTCTCCCATCAAAAGCGAGCGCCAGGTGGCGCGACACATTGGGCAGAAAAACCTGTTTTTTGGCCCAAAAATTTCAAAATTGCAAAAAGTGTCCCAAATTTTTTGAAAGTTGGGCTGAGTGTCCTCCATTAAGAGCTGTGTTGGGCCAAGGAAGCCTTAGCCAAGATTTGAAGTCTATCATGCTCCTTTCACTTCCTCAATGCTTTCTTCAACTTGGCCTTCAAGTTCCTGATTCTTGCTTTGCACACCTTGTTTCTTGCCAAGTAGTGGTAGGCCATGTACCTCCACATGTTTTTCTCTTTGTTGGCATTCTCCAACATCCTATCCAAGTGGATATTTGTCCTCTCCAACCAAGACTCACGATCAACATTGATTTCTTGCTCAAGTGTTGTGACCTTAACTCTCCTCCTTTTGGCAGCTTGCCAGTTTTCACATATGTTCCTGAGCTCCATTATGGTTTGTTGATCCTCTAGCTGCTTGTTTCTTTGCTCCAGATAGTTGATTATCCATTTGGATCTTTCCAAGTTGAGAGACAAACCATGGATGTCCTCTTGCTGCTCCTGAATTATCTCTTTAAGCTTTGAGCTTTGTGAGCCCAAATCGGTGTCATCATCCTGAATAAGAATGAAGTCTGTCTCGTGCTCTCTTGAAGGCCCCTCATCAAGTAATGGTCTCTTGCCCTTGTCTTGAACCTACTTTGTTGATGGAGGAAGCGAGACCCCTTCCACCCCGGGTGGAGATAATACTCGCTTTGCTGCTGCAAACAACCTTCTAGCGCCCTTTTGGTAGGTGATAAACACTGGCACACTAGCAGTTTGTGTCTCATGAATCTCATGTTGATGTGAAGGTCCACCTATCTCATGAAAAAATGTTGGAGGTGTTTGAGGAGTGGTGAAGACCTCATGTGAAATGAAATCCTCCCATGATATGTTCTGTAAACAAAGCTGATGCATGACACAAATCTTGATGAGTGCAAAATGATATATACTGTTGTACTACTGCTGAAGAGTCTTCCTTTGCACTCGGGTGTTCATCTTCTCAATATTTTGGCACATGAAGTAGGGGAGATTCATCATTCTCACCCTGGTAAAGTGCATCAATAATCTGATGTGATAGGCATATAGGCGAGAAAACCAGCCCTCACAGCTGAAATAATTAATTATGAGTTTCATCAAGGGAGCATGAGTCTTTCAGATACCGAAAGGGAAAAACTCTACTGAGGTGTCTCAAATAACCAGCCTTGATGTAAGGCCCATAATGTTCTCTTTCAATCTGCTGCCTTTTATTCCACTGCTCACGACATTTGGAATGCCAGTTGCTAGAGAAATAGACTCCAGTGTCAAGGTAAATGTCACACTTGCTAGAGTGACTTGGCTATTATGTAGATGGAGCACAAACAACCTGTCCAACTCATGATGGTACTAGATTCTCTCTACCATCTCACACAACTGATAACAAGATTGGTGTTGAAAACATGTGACAGCAAGAGGGCAGGCCTGCAGCTCGGCAAGTGAAGTAGGCTCCTCTTGTATATGTTTACCACCCTTGTGAGGTCTCCTTGGTACATGCATTTCTGTAGGAGAATCACTGTGTGTCTCCTTATCTCGGTCATAGGAAGGATTAGACTCCATGTTTTCCAAGTGTTTGTGTTGCCTCAGATGAGTATGAAGAGATTTTAGGTGTCTTTGATCTTTTGCTGCCAAGTATATGAAAATGTATGAGGGGCTATGAAGGGAGAGGGTAAGAGGGATTTTGGGAATGTTGCTGACTGGAATTTGGGGAATAGAAGGGTTTTAGGGACAGTTTTTAGGCTTTTGGCATATCAATTAGGGTTTGGGAATTTTGTAGCTAGGGTTTTGGATAATGGGAATTGGGGATAGGGGTGAATGGATTTAGGGATATGGGGGATAGTAAAATGGGTTAATGAAACTAGAAAAGAAGTGAGGGAATAAAAAGGTGAGGGAGTGATGGCAACAAAAACAAATTTACAAACCCTAAGAAATCATGTTTTGAGAAAAATTTGCAAGGAGGTAGGGTTTGATTTTTTTTTTTTACTAAATCATCAGAAACATCTTAAGACACACTTTCATTGGCATTTGAAGAGTTGTTGACTTACTTTGGACCAGAGGAAGCCTAGCAAATTGAGAATTTGGATGAATTTGTGGTAAAAATGGCTTGCAGATCTATGCACCGCGCCACAAACCCAACGCGCTGTGCCTCTTGTATGCGTCACGCCAGTATAGTTTTTACACTGTGGAGGGCGGCCCAATGCGCCATGCCAGTTCTATGCGTTGCGCCACTCACCCAATGCGCCGCGCCCCCGAAACTGAAACTCTTTGCTGCGATTTTGTTACCATGAGCTTGCTATAAATATCTCGTGCTCTTTTTGATGCAAATGAGTCTTTTAAACACAAGAAATAACTTATATAAAAAATACTTTAATTTTTCACTTCATAAAACCCACTTTTGTAATGTTTACATTTGACACTTTCTTTTCAAACACTGTTTTAGGCAGTTTTGCTTTATTTTGCCTCTTATTAACTGAATGACTTGATTTTTTGTTTGCATTGCAATGGATGGAGATGATAAAGCTTGGTAAGGTGACCAGGGTTGCCACTGAAGATGTTACATAGGAAAAACTAAAGTTACATCAAATTTTATACATGAAAACATAGAATACTCTGTTTTTCCTCAAAACAGGGTTTTGAGGAAAAATACATTTCTGAGCATGTGATTATGAAATTTATTGGTACTGGAACTTTATTCAACCTCCTCATGTGCTTGCTGACCGTTATTGAACATTTTGAAGACATTTTCAAGAGTGTTTGGATGTTTGGGTGTAAAATCTTGCAAAATCAAATTATGTAATTATTTTTTCTGATTAATAAATTACGTGTCTGAGGACACTCCTGCCATTATTGTGGTATCAGAGCTCCAGTAATGCTGTAGTGGATGTGAAAAGGAGATTCTAGCTCTACAAGTTTGTGGAAAACTCCATTGAATTGATCATTGAATGATTGAGCGTGGAGAGCTCGATCCTCTTCAAGGCTGCAGAAATAGACGCTGCACTTGCTGAGTGTGGAGAGCTTCAAGACTACGTTTTGCCTACGTTAATGTGGATCTGCGTTTTGTTTAAATGTGGATCTGCAGAATTGTAAATGGCGAATAACCCCATATCTCCGTTTTGAAATTTTTTCGTCTCTGCTACAGCACAACAGCCGTGGCAGCGGTGACCAAAATAATTGCCATATGCCACTCCACGGATTTGATTTTGCGTACATGATTGACTGCCAGCCAGTGACGGATCATTCAAGGTAACTGGAATTTGTTGCAACTGAGCCGCTATTTTCAAATTTTCACATCAAAATTCAATTGCGTTTTTCTCCCTTCATAATTAAACGGTGGCTCTTCTGAAACGGATAGCTCCATTGGCGAATGCATGAGCCTGTCTATTTCATAGTCGTTGAACAACTCTCAGGTTTCTATTGCTGAATAATGATGGAACTTGACAACTGTTAAATGTGGGCAGAAACATTGCATTGTCGACATCAAACATAAAAAGGAGAAAACATTTTAATGCGCAGGTTTCTATTATTGAACAGAACAGCCAAGCATAGAATGGAAGGCACATGCATGCGCCTGTCTGTTTCATGGTAGGTAGTGTACCAGTCACAGCTTCATGCACTCACCCGTTGTGCGATCCAACCCATGGGTCGCAGGCTCAAAACAAGCCGGCATATATTAACCTACAGCCATAGACTATTAAGTCTCTTAGTTTATGCTATAATAGTTTGTATTCATAGCTATATCATCTTATCTTGTGAATATTTATCATATGAATTGGAATGTTGCATTGAAATACTGCATTGATTAAAAGAAGAATAGACAGAATTATGCAATGCGTGCAGAGGTTATGAAAGAGAAAGAAGCCAGCGTGAATCAGCGTGAGCCAGCGTGCCAACAACAAGTTAGCGTGAGCTAGCATGCCAGCAACAAGTCGGCATGCCTGCAATAAAAAATATTTTTTAATTTTGTAATGTTAATGGAGTGATAAGGTTTTTCCATTGTTGGTAATTTTTGTGGAGAGATAAGGAATATTTTTAATTTTGTAAATATTTGGAGAGATAAGGTATATTGTATTTTGGAGAGATTGCGTGATTTTTTTAATTTTGGGAATTTATTGTTTGTGGAGTACTAAGGGGATTTTAATTGTAATTTTTTAAGGGGATCAGTGTAACTCAAAGTAATTTTACTTTGAGGGGGGGTAACTTTTTTTTACCAAGTTTTGCAAGAGCATCATTGTAAAAGTCAAATTTTGAAAGCTGCCCTGTAATTTTTGAGAAATTGACTAGAGCCAAGTGCAAAGATCAGTGATTTTTCTCCTGCTTCAACGACTATACGAGGGTCAAGGCCAAGCCCCGATAGATCATTTTTTTTGCGTGGTGTGTTGTGTTGTTCATCTTGTCATTTCTATTCTGATTCTTGGTGCGAAGCTTCAACGCTATAATGTCTAAGTTGATTAATTTGTTTTCTGATTCCGACAAACTTGAAGGCACAAAATCTTACAAAACATGGCATCATCTCATCGAAAGCACTCTCATTTACAATGAATTATGACAGGGTATATGTGATGGAGATGTTAAGCTGAATAAACCCACAGATGCAGCTACTCTAGCAAAATGGGAAGTTAAGAATGCAAAAGCCTTAGCTCTTATTAAATCTTCTGTGAATGATGAAATGTATGTCCATATAGAAAATGCTACAGATGCATGGTCTTCTTTGAAAATTTTTAAAGACCTCTTTGATACTCAGCCTGAATCAAAGAAAGTTGATGTACAATTAAAATTGTTGCAACAAAAATTAACTAAAGGAGGTGATGTTCTTGAATATATCTCAAGACTTAAGAATATTAGGCAGGAAATTATTAATGCTGGTTTTCCAGCAATTGATGATAGCTTTATGGCAACAATTGTAATTTCTGGACTTCCTTCTTCCTACACGCATTTTTTGGAGACTCTACAATTAACTGGGAAATTAGAGAAACTAAAGTTTGATGAACTTTGTGAAATGTTGACTCAACATGATAAAACTTTTGGGAAGAAGAAGAAAGTTGGTGAAGATGTTTTTCTCATAGAGGCCAGCACTAGTAAATCATCAGAAGACAGTTCTCGAGGCAGAGGTAGAGGGAATCAGAATCAAGCAGCACATAATGCACAAAGTTGAGGTCGAAGCCAAAGCAGAGGAAACAACTTTAACAGAGGTAACAGTTCAGGAAGAAGTAATTTTCAAGGTAGAGGAAACAACCAAGGAAGAGGCAATTTTCAAGGACAAGGAAACAATAATCAAGGTAGAGGACAATCTCAACATAGAAGTCAAAGCAGAGGCAGAGGAAAATCTTCAGGAAGAGGAAGAGACTTAAGTAGAATTGTGTGTCGAAGATGTAACAAAGTTGGCCATTATGCTGAAGATTGTCGAACTTCACTTAATAAAATTCCTAAGTTTCAGCAGCATTCAACGCAATTTGCAAATGATCAAGATGATGATAAATCAGAATATGTTTTTACTTCCTCACCAGTATCACAACTTTCATCCCATCTTAGAAGTGATTATGAAGATGCCTGGATCTTGGATTCCGGAGCAACTTAGCATTGGAATTTTCAAGATTGCCATCTTAATTCCATTTTTCTTGCTGATGATACAAAACATACTCCTTATGGAAAAGGAGCAGTTAAAGTTTTTCTCCCTGGAATTGGAGAAAAAATGATTTCCAATGTATGGTATGTACCAACATTTAAGAAAATTTTTCTCTCTTTAGTCATGATTCGACAAGCAGGACATCAGGTGATTATGGAAGATGGTTTAGTCAAGATTAATTCAGTCAAACAGAACTTGAAAACAGTCATGACAGGATATGAAGATGGTAAACTGTTACGGATGAAAGGGACATTTGTTCCAAGGCATTCTGATTTTGCAGGGGCAATGAGTACATGTATTTCACCTGTAAGACTATGGCATTTAAGATATGGACATTTAAATTTTGAGAGTCTTTCTCAATTGCAGAAACAAGGAATGGTTAAAGGAATTCCCACTTTCAAAAGGGAAAATGCAAAATGTGAAGCTTGTATTTATGGCAAACAAAGTCAAGAAAGTTTTCCAACAAGTTCATGGCATGCAAACAGGCGGCTACAACTAGTTCATAGTGATGTTTGTGGTCCACTACAAAATTCATTTGGTGGTTGCAAATATTTCTTACTATTCATTGATGATTTCAGTAGAATGACTTGCGTTTACTTTTTGAAGAACAAGTCAGAAGCATTTGAGAAGTTTAAAATTTTTTGCCAACTTGTTGAAAATGAAGTCAAAGAAAAGATAGGTATTCACAGGACAGATAATGGGGGAGAATTCACCTCAAATGAATTCAAAACTTATTGCAGTGAAAATGGCATAAGACGACAACTTACTAATGTTTACACTCCACAGCAAAATGGAGTAGTTGAAAGAATGAATCACACCTTGCTAGGAATGGCAAGATCCATGTTAACTTTCAAGAGGTTAAGTCCAACATATTAGGCAGAAGCAATACATACAACTGTCTACTTAAGGAACAGATCTCCAACTGCTTCTTTAGACTGAATCACACCTTATGAAGCTTGGTTTGGTTTCAAACCTCGAGTTAAACATCTTAGAGTTTTTGGATCAGTATGTTATGCCTTAGTTCCGAAAGAAAAATGAACTAAGCTCGACTCGAGAAGTTTAAAATGCACAATGATTGGCTATTCTGATGAGAAGAAAGGGTATTGTCTTTTGACCAATGGAAAATTCATTGTGAGCAGGGATGTCATTTTTGATGAAACTGAGAGTAAAGAGTGCTGAATAAATTGAAAATCTTCTTCAAAAGTTAGAAACTAAGGGAAATAAACGAAATGGAAAAATGAAAAGTCAACCAACTTCAACAAATTGGCATGAAATTGATTTTCCTTCATCTGAAGATGAGTCATCCAGTCCATCTACATCAACAACATCATCCGGGTCTTCTAGCAGTTCATCCGCCTCTCCAAGTAGTAGTAGTTCTTCTGATAGTGATTCTCTAGACTCTTCACCTGAATGAAGAAAATTACTTTATATTAATCCTCTTTACAATGATGGAGATTTTACAGAAGCACAAACAAGTGAGCACCAACTACTGAAATGGGCAGTTCAACTTTTGAAAGATGTAAAGCCTGATGAGCAGAATAATACAGGCACCAGAAGGGCACATAGAAGTGAAGGCAATTTTTCCTTGTTAGCAAATGATTTTAATGAACCTTCCACATAAAAAGAAGCAGTAAAACATAAAGAATGGCAACAGGCTATGGTTGAAGAATATCAGGCAGTAATTGATAACAACACATGGAAACTTGTTGATTGTCCAACAAATGTTAAACCCATAGGATGCAAATGGGTTTATAGAATTAAGTATAATAAAAAAGGAGAACTTGAAAAGTATAAAGCACAACTTGTTGCAAAAGGTTTTGCGCAGTAGGAAGGCATTGATTATGAGGAAACTTTTGCTCCTACAGCGAAATGGAACACCATCCATTTAACACTTGCATTGGCTGCTCAAAAAGGATGGAAAGTTCATCAAATGGATGTGAAAAATGCTTTTCTCAACGGGGATTTACAGGAGGAAGTGTATATGACCCAACCGCCAGGTTTTGAAATTGAAGGACAAGAACATAAAGTCTGCAAATTGATCAAGGCTTTATATGGATTAAAACAAGCTCCCCGAGCTTGGTATGAAAAGATGGATGAATACCTTAAGAAAGTTGGTTTTCAATGAAGTGAATCTGATGATACTTTGTATGTGCGAAAACAGGGAAAATATCTGGTAATTCTTGTTATGTATGTAGATGATTTGATCATTACAGGCTGCCATGATGATCATATTGCACAGGTGAAAAAGGAGTTACATGCAGGTTTTAAGATGACCGATTTGGGATTACTTCACTACTATCTTGGAGTTGAAGTCTTCCAACGTCCACATCATCTTTTCATTTCTCAGAGTAAGTATGCAACAAAGGTTCTTCAGTGATTTGGCATGCAGGATTGCAAGCCCGTTCTCACCCCCATGGAGCAAAACGTGAAACTTTCAAAATTTGAAGGGGGGGGGGGGGAAAGGTGGACATTACAACTTACAGACAATTGATTGGCAGCTTGATTTATTTGACAAATACTCATCCTGATCTATCTTATGCAGTCAATATTCTTTCATGTTTTATGCAGGAACCACAAGACAACCACTGGAATGCAGCTAAAAGAGTTCTTCGATATAGCCATGGTAACTGAATGACTTGATTTTTTCTTTGCCTTGTAGTGGATGGAGATGCTAAAGCTTGGTAAGGTGACCAGGGTTGCCATTGAAGCTGTTACATAGGAAAAACTAAAGTTACATCAAATTTTATACATGAAAACATAGAATACTCCGTTTTTCCTCAAAACAAGGTTTTGAGGAAAAATACATTTCTGAGCATGTGATTATGAAATTTATTGGTACTGGAACTTTATTCAACCTCCTCATGCGCCTACTGACCGTTATTGAACATTTTGAAGACTTTTTGATGAAACCCTAGACCTAATGGGACTGAAAACTCTAAAAAAGACTTTTGCGGATTTAAAGACAAAAAATGATTGCAGATGATCTAGATGAGCGGAAATAGGCCAGCAGGTAAAGGACATGAGGGAAAATGTACAATGAGCCACTACCGTGAGATGATCCATGATCCTAATGGAATGCAACTCACTGAGCGAGACACCTAATATGCAATGCAACAAGAGAATTTTATCACTGACGGAGGGATGAAGATACCGACACTAACATTGTCTCCAATGGGGATGGTAGCTTCTTGGAGGTGCCAAGAACGGCAGATATTTGGGAGAGAAGACAGTGCCTTCATCCATTGGGCTATGTAGTCAATAACTTCAACAAACCAAAACCAAACTTTTGACTCAATTTCAGGACTGAATTCTGACTCAAAACTAACTCAATTTCAAGACTGAAATCAAACGAAAGACCTGACTCGAAAAAACCAAACCAAAACTGAAATCAAACCTCAGTTTTATAGCCTTCACCTCGGACCCCAAACTGAAAGAATGATACAATACACACTTGCAATGAAATTTAAACAACCCGATATGTACAGTGATACATATTACAGCAGAAAACACTTCAAAAATAGTACTGTTTGAGCAACTGACCATTGACCGACCCACCTGGATAGTCTTCTCCATTCATTTCTTTAAGAAAAAAAGCATTTTGGCCTCGATATGCAGCTATTCTGAAAGGTCCTTTCAAAAGGTTCTCAAACTTGCCATGCTTACCTTTATCTTCGATTCTTGCGTCCCATTCAGCACCACATCTTCTATTTGAAACTTGTCCGCCTTTGCCTTTTGATCATATATCTTCTTGATTCTCTCTTGTAGCTTGAAAGTGTTCTGAAAAACCCCCTCTCTAGTCTGCTGTAAATGGATCATTTGATTGATTCTCCACTGTAAATGATCGTCTTCACTGCCAGCTTCCTGCAGAAGTTTAACCACTGGAACTGCGAGAGAGGTTGGGAATACTGTGTCCACACCATACACAAGCTCGAAAGGGGACATGCCTATAGATTTATTTTGACTTACTCTTTCTGCCCAAAGTGCATTAACAAGATTTTTGTGCCAACTTTTCTTGTTCGTTTCCAACAGCTTTTTGATAATATTGACAAAAGATTTATTTGAGGATTCTGCCAATCCATTACCTTGGGGGTAATATGCAGTTGAGTGCCCCAAAGTGATTTGATATTTATTACAAAGTCAATCATTCTTTTAGACTTAAAGGCTGCTTCATTATCAGTGATCAGCTTATTTGGACAGTCAAAACGAGACAAAATATTGTTTTCAAGAAATGAAATAATTACCGAATCAGTGGCTTGCCTTGTAGGAATCGCCTCAATCCATTTGGTGAAATAATCCGTTGCTGTGAGGATCCATTTATACTGTGTTGAAGAAGTAGGATGGATCTCATCGATGAAGTCTAAACCCCACTGCTGAAATGGAGGACTTACTTCAATGGGCTTGAGTGGTAAAGGTTGCAATTTCCTTCTACCTTGAAAAATCTGACATTCATGGCAGCTTGCTACAGTTTTGTACACCAGCAAAAAGAGTTGGCCAATAATATCCTGCTCTAAAAATTTTATCGGCTGTTGTCTTCCAGAAAAGATGGCCTCCGCAATCCCCCTTGTGAAAGTCCTCCATAACATGTTTTGCCTCTTCTTCAACCAAACAATTGAGCAAGAAACCACCAGGATCTTTCCAATAGAGTGCATTATTCATGATACAAAACTTGGCAGCCTTCAATTTCAATGTTATACTTTTATTCTTAGCCATTCCAGATGGTGGTGACAAATTTTGGAGTACATAAACAATGTCCGAATACCAAGGAGAATGAAGAAAAATTTCTGATACCTGAGCAGGCGAACTCTCTTCATCTTCCTTGCACATGGCAGCAATGAGATTAATGTCCAAGGCATGCAAATTTGACTCAGCCATTAGTTTGGATAGCCCCTGTCCTTTGATGAGCTTTGTCGGTTTGATCTCCACATCATATTCCAACAAGGCAGCAATCCATTTGCCTCTTCTTCCCTCCGGATCTGTTTGCACTAGGACAACTTTGACAACAGCATTAGGGACATAAGAAAGAATGTGAGAATGCAGAATATAGACTCGAAAATCTTTCAATGCCTTTACCAAAGCAAGAGCCTATTTTTCAATAATATTATACTTCAAAGCTGCATCCCTTATAGTTCTACTGAATAATGCAATTGGTTTCTCAAGCTGGTCTCTTTTCTGGATCAAGACCGCTGCCATAGTATGATCCGATGGCAAATGAAAACAAAATGAAGTCTTGAGTATAGTCTGGGCGGATCAAAACCGGGGCTGAAGAAAGGGCCAATTTCACCAAATTGAAAGACTTAATTGCTTCCTTAGTCCACTTCACTACACTATCTTTCTTGAGCATATTTGTGATTTCCCTTAAATGTTCTGCAAGATTGGGTACAAAGCGACCTAAGAAATTCATCTTACCATTGAATGATTGGATCTCCTTCTTACTTCATGGAAAATCAATCTTTTGAATGGCTTCCACCCGAGTCGGATCGATGCGGATGCCCTCCTTTGATATAATATGACTGAGAAGCTTGCCTTCATCCATGGCAAACAGACTTTTCGTTGGATTGAGAGATATACCATACTTCCTACACTGCTGAAATACAATCTTCAAATGATAAAGGTGCTCTTCATTTGAATTAGAGAAAACTGTCAAATCATCAAGATAAACAACTAGAAAGACAAGTTTTTCATTAGCAAATGCAATATCCATTGCTCGCTGAAAGGTTGCACCAGAATTCTTCAATCCGAAAGGCATCTTTGCATAATGAAAAGTTCCCCACGGAGTGGTGAACGTTGTTTTATCTCTATCATCCTCATGGTCCAGAATTCAGTTATAACTGGAATAACCATCGAGTAGCGACATGCGAGATGCTCCAACTACTCTTTGAAGTATGTGATCCATCTTGGGCAATGGATAATTATCTTTCAAAGATACTTTATTTAGATTTATAAAATCAATACATAACCGAATTTCACCTGTTTTCTTGCGCACGGGCACCAAATTAGAAATCCAATTTGAAAATCTTATGGGGACGATGATACCAGCTTTATACAACCGATTCACTTCCTTCTCTATTGAAGGCAACAACTTTGGATTTATTCTTCTTATCTTTTGATGAAAAGGCTTTTGATTTGGATTGATCGGGATGATATGATGAACTATTCTTGTGTCATATGCCTTCAAATCTGAATAATCCCATGCAAATACATCAGTAAATGAAGATAATAAACTGATATACTTTTCTTTTATCCGTGGAGGCAATGCCTTTGATAACTTCACCATTCTAGGATTTTCTGCTGATCCAATGTTCACATCCTTAACTCCTTTCTCAGTTGGCAGCAAGATCAGTGTTCGGGCTACATCATCTTGATCGAACAACTCCTCTAAAGGTATTAGACCTTTAAGAATGACATTGTCCTTCAGCTGCAAAACTTCCATCTGATTGACTTCTATATCCTCCTCACCATCATCATACTCCACATCGATAGAAGTGTCTTTGAATTTACCTTCATTCTGTAGAAATTCATCAATCTCATCATCATCTTGAAACACTTGCCAATACCTTTGATTGTCAGGAACAGCCGGGCGAAGTTTCACATGAATTCCAAATTTTTTGTTTGAATTCATTGGAATTTTCAAATTACTTGCTGCTGTTGCAAGTGAATCTGCAATGACATTCTAAACACGAGGGACACATGTCAAAGTGTAATATGAAAACAATCTCAAGATATGTAATACCACATTGCGGTAGGCCTGCATTCGAGGATGCTTAGCTTGGTATTCCCCTTTCACTTCCTTGATAACTAACTCGGAGTCGCCATACACTGAAATCCTTTTAGCGTTCAACTTTCTAAGAATTTTCAAACCGGCAATTAAGGCCTCATATTCAGCCTCATTATTTGAACAGTCAAAAGCCAATTTATAAGAACAGACCATTACATTACTTGGCACTTTGTTTGGGGCAAAAACAGGGCTGTGTATCCAAATGCCAATTCCAGCACCTTCCCTTCCTACCGTGCCATCAAAATCCATGCTCCACAGGTCAGCTTCATCCTCTTCCAAATGCTGAAATTCTGTTTTCTCTTTTTCTTGACCTTGCTATCCATCAATATTTTGCTGCTATCAGAAAGCTGATTTCTCAGCAGTACTATCAAGTCTTTGTATTTCTTGCTTTAATACCTCTCTGAAATTTTCAGTGATCTCTGGAATGTCTTCTACTTCTACTATTTGGCTATTCACATCATTAAAACTATCTGAATACAAAACAAATGATTCTAAATCAGTATGTACATAGTTGATTGGATGATTTATCGGTTTCTCCTTGCTAGTGATCATGTACTTCATCTTTTGCTCCCGGTATAATTTCCTCATCTGACCGAACACGGGAATGGTAGCATAGGAAAAATCAAGCTGCAATGTCCCTTTAAGTTTCACTCCCCAAGATCTGGAAAGAAGCATGCCAAATCTAGGAGGAATATCCGCCACAACCACATCCATCAAAACATTTTTAGCTGGAATCTGATCCAAACTGACCACCAAATCTTTGATAAGACCAATGCATCTTACTCTACCAGAATCGAAGGAGTAAAGGTCATGATACTTTTTGGTGATATCCAATCCCAATTTCTCCATGATTGCCTTAGGCATGAGATTATAAGAAGCTTCGAAATCAAACATAGCATTGTGTAACACATAGTCATGCACCCTAAGGTTGATGTAAAAAGGAGCTACATCACTATCTTGAGACTGACCTTCTAATGCTGGACCAAAAATCAACTTAGGTTGATCATCCTCCATGTTTACCATATCAGATAATGGATCTAAATTCAAAATCTTAGACACCTGACCTTTATAGCTGCTGTTCTTCATCAACTCAGTGAAAGGAATAGATAGTTTCAACTTAGCAATTTCATTTTCTAAGTTAAAAACTGAAGTTTTCTCTACCTCTTTAGCTGAAACATCCTTCTTTTCAATTTTCTCCTTTGATATACTTGGTTGATTGGATCTTTCGTTTGCTAATGGCATTTTGTTGGTGGTTGGATCAGCTGTCTCTTTTCCCTTTTTCTGCACAATGGGAGGATCATTCTTTGGAGGTGTCGTCTCCTTCATTTTTTGAATTAGATTTATGGGCACATCTCTACTTCTGAGTGAATATTGTCGCTGCTGGGCTGTCAAAGCATTCATGTACCCTCTCTGATATTCATTAGATTCATCTTCAAGAACTGTTTCATTTGCCAAAATGAAATTTTCATCCCTTTGTACTGCTGAGTTCTCGGAATACTCCTCATCTTCAGTGATAAAAATTGGCATATCATCAGGTGTAAAGAAATGATTCTCTTCTCCAATTACATTCTCCTCATCATCTGATTCTGGACCATGTACAAAATTCTACTGTAAGGGTGTCTTCACCTGTTGCTGTGCTGCTTGGTCTTGTGCTCGTTGCTCTCTTTGCTTGATTCTAAATTGTGGTTGATGCTGGGCACAGAAGTTTGGATTTCTGACTTGCTGTTCAGACTTGTCAATTGTTAATATGTCAAACATCTTCTCCATCTTACAGAGCACTTAATCTGAAGTAGAAATCTCTTCATTTATTGTTACCTTCTTTTCAGCCTTTGTTCTAGCTCTCTTGGTAAGCAGATTTGCTTCAACACTAACTGCAATTTTCTGCATGTCTTCCAAAGTGGCCGGATCTCTTTCTCTTAATTGATAGGCCATATTAGGATCAAAACCATCTGGAAAATTAATCAAAGCTAGCCCCATAGGTGGCTTTATATCAGCAGGAATTGCATTGTAAATAGAATTGAATCTAATACAATAATCTTGAACAGACTCACCAACATTCCGCTTGATGTTATCATATTCGGAAAGGATCTGAAGCGGGTTTTTCTTCACTTCCCAATGGTTCAAGAATTGTCTCTGAAGATTAGTCAATGTAGTAATACTTGCAGCCGACAAAGCTCTGAACCACTTCCTTACTTCACCTCCAAAAGTTTGTACAAATAGTCTCTTTGTCACATTTTCCACATCAATCTCATGAAGGTCAAAGAAATCTGCCATCCTATCAACATGCTGCTGAGCTGTAATACTTTGAGGAGTGCCATCAAATAATGGAATTTTGCTTTGATAATCGGTGGGCATGTCATCCAAATTTTGAGGCAACATAAGGGGTGAAAATCGCGCAGCCATTGCTCTAGGTGGATTTACAACCGGTCTTGGGGATGTAGGGGGAGTTGGTGCAACTGATGTATGAAGTGTATGCGGTGTGGATGAGGTTATGAAATTTTTGATGTTTGAAGGGTAGAAGGAGTAGATGGAGGTGACACCACTGTAGATTTTTGATCAGAGATAGAAGGCTACACGGGAATGGTGGGAATATAAGGAGTTTCGGTGGGAATTTTTGAACTAGATGCAATTGTGGATTACCCAAGAGTTGTAGATGCAGACTCTAAGAATTCAGGAATGTTTGTAGCCACAATGGAAGTTTTGAGTTTCAAGATATGATCGTCAATTGATCTATTGGCCTTTTCAGTTTCAAGATCTTTGACAAACTCTGGATTTAGGGCAGTAGAACCAACAACACTTTCAAATTTGGTCTCAAACAACGACAACTCAAATTGTTTGTCAAACTCAAGAACTTAAAGATAATAAGAAACAACAGGACATGAACGAGATTTGAACACAAGAATCATAGATCTTTCTCGGTGGAGGATTCTTGGTATAACATTGGGATTTTCGTACACAGGAGGTGGATCGGGATTCGGATTTGCTCTGGTGTGTCTTCTGGAAGCCAGTGTGTTATTAATTCCAAGAAATCAAATGGACACTACCAACTTTTTCAGCCTATCAAATTCTAAACTTATCATCCAAAAGCTTAGAATTATCAGATGTACTGGGGCAATTTGGAAGTCAGATGTTTCTGTTTATAAGACTAGACTAGAGATTCACTAAAGCAACGTTTATCTACTTTCGCTAATGCAAAGCAAGAGCGTTTCGAAGGCTACCTGGCATAACTTCAGGCTCCATTTGCAATTTATAAAACGAAGAACACTAACAAACCAACAATTTCTTCCCCATTATGGTCGCCACTATGTTAGTGCCTGAATTTACGTCAGGCTAAGAAAGGTAAGATCTAGGATAACATCAAACCACGCTTAACCTGGTAGCTAGCCCTACCAGGTCGGGAGAGGGTTCTCTCCTTGTCAATCTGAGTAAAATATGATCAATGAGGCTTGAGATGGCCGATGTGATGACTGATTTTAGGCTAGGTATGTATGCAAAAGAGTTTGATTAAATTTGATGATGTTTTGTTGGCTCAAATGTGAAAGGCAGATTTGGGCCTGGGGAATGAGGCTCACTTTTGTAGAGATCTCTATGGGGCAAGGTAAGCAAGTGATTTGGTACTTCAAATTGAGTGATATGGAGAGATTTTATATAGGTGAGGGGTTGAAAAGGGCATGAAAAACTCAAGGATCCTTTTTAAACAGCTAAAAACATAGATAACTAAACAAACCCTAGATAGAGCATTGCACTTTCAATGTATTCTACCTTTTTTATTTGTTTGATTTAGTTAATATGGAATAAAGAGAGATAATGGTATACATAAAACAAATATAGACTTACAATTACAGAAGAGAACACAATACCAAAGCAAAATTCCACATGAATCCCATAAAGTGCTGCAAACCACTGGTCTATTCCTTAGCCAAACTGCTAAAATGTGTATACAATGAAGCTCCAATCTTTCCCAAAAGTCCAACCATGCTAATGACTGAAAAAACATAAGATATAGGCAAAAAAAAACTCATCCTAGCCTCTAGGGGTCGAGCTCATGAGTTTAGGAGCTGTTCCAACAAATTCTAAACTGAGAACTATAAAGTAGGCAGTGGAATAGCTTGCCTCTACAAACTAGGGAACTGATTCATTCAGTTGCAAACTACCTTTTCATGGATGAATCTACCTCTATGAGTGAAAATTCAACATAATTACATAAAAATCCATCAAATTACATTAAATTACATCATGATTTTTACATTAAGAAGGAGAAAAGTCAAACTGTCAAGAAACTAGGCGAAAAACAGAGTATTCTTGGTCAAACTGAGCAAAATTCCTCCAATGCACCGCGCTGATTTCCCTATGCGTAGAACCTTTTTGCAGCTGCTTTTGGAGGCCTTATCAGTGTCCAAATTTTCTCCAAGTGATCTTGTTGGAAAGGTTTACCTGTCTAATTTCCAGCAAAACTGGAATTTTTGGATTTGGCCTCCATTTTCCCCTCCATAACTGAGTTCTCCCAAGACTACTTCTTGTGTGTCAAGAAAGAGGCAGAAAGGTCATTTTTGGGGTGTTTTTGACCTTTTTGGGGCTCAAAAACTATAAAAATTTCTTGGCCATTTGTAGGCATGCATATTTTTTCATGAAAAATCCAAAAATTCTGACTTTTCATCAAAAGGAGTCTCCTATCAAAAGCGAGCACTGGGTGGCAGGGCGCATTGGGCAGAAAAACCTATTTTTGGGCCCAAAAATTTCAAAATTGCAAAAGGTGTCCCAAATTTTTTGAAATTTGGGCTGAGTTTCCTCCATTAAGAGTTGTGATGGGCCAAGTAAGCCTTAGCCAAGATCTGAAGTCTATCATGCTCCTTTCGCTTCCTCGATGCTTTCTTCAACTTGGCCTTCAAGTTCCTGATTCTTGCTTTGCACACCTTGTTTCTTGCCAAGTAGTGGTAGGCCATGTGCCTCAACATGATTTTCTCTTTGTTGGACTTCTCCAGTGTCCTATCCAAGTGGATATTTGTCATCTCCAACCATGACTCACGATCAACATTGATTTCTTGCTCAAGTGTTGTGACCTTGACTCTCCTCCTTTTGGCAGCTTGTCGGTTTTCTCGTATGTTTCTTAGCTCCATTATGGTTTTTTGATCCTCTAGATACTTGCTTCTTTGCTCCAGATAGTTGATTATCCATTTGGCTCTTTCCAAGTTGAGAGACAAACCATGGATGTCCTCTTGCTGCTCCTGAATGATCTCTTTAAGCTTTGAGCTTGGTGAGCCCAAATCGATGTCATCATCCTGAATAAGAATGAAGTCTGTCTCCTGCTCTCCTGAAGGCCCCTCATCAATTAATGCCCTCTTGCCCTTGTCCTGAACCTACTTTGTTGATGGAGGAAGTGAGACCCCTTCCACCCTGGGTGGAGATAATACTCGCTTTGCTGCTACAAACAACCTTCTAGTGCCCTTTTGGTAGGTGATAAACATTGGCACACTAGCGGTTTGTGTCTCAGGAATCTCATGCTGATGTGAAGGTCCACTTGTCTCATGAAAAACTGCTGGATGTGTTTGAGGAGTGGTGAAGACCTCATGTGAAATAAAATCCTCCCATGAGATGTTCTATAAACCAAGCTAATGCATGACCACAATCTTGATGAGTGCAAAATGATATATACTGTTGTACTGCTGCTGAGGAGTCTTCCTTTGCACTAGGGTGTTCATCTTCTCAATATTTTGGCACATGAAGTAGGGGAGATTCATCATTCTCACCCTGGTAAAGTGCATCAATAATCTCATGTGATAGGCATATAGGCGAGAAAACCGGCCCTCACAGCTAAAATACTTAATTATGAGTTTCATCAAGGGAGCATATGAGTCTTTCAGATACCGGAAGGGAAAAACTCTGCTGAGATGTCTCAAATAACCAGCCTGGGATAGGGGTGAATGAATTTAGGGATATGGGGGATAGTAAAATGGGTTAATGGAACTAGAAAAGAAGTGAGGGAATAAAAAGGTGAGGGAGTGATGGCAACAAAAACAAATTTACAAACCCTAAGCAATCATGTTTTGAGCAAAAATTGCAAGGAGGTAGGGTTTGAATTTTTTTTTACTAAATCATCATAAACATCTTAAGACACACATTCATTGGCATTTGAAGAGTTGTTGACTTACTTTGGACCGGAGGAAGCCTAGCAAATTGAGAATTTGGATGAATTTGTGGTGAAAATGGCTTGCAGCTCTATGCGCCACGCCACAAACCCAACGCGTCGCGCCTCCTATATGCGCCGCGCCAGTATAGTTTTTACACTGTGGAAGGTGGCCCAATGCGCCGCGCTAGCTCTATGCGCTATGCCACTCACCTATTGGGCCACGCCCCTGAAACTCAAACTCTTTGCTGCGATTTTGTTACCACGAGCTTGCTCTAAATCTCTCATGCTCTGTTGGATGCAATGAGTCTTTTAAACACAAGAAATAACTTATATGCAAAATAATTTAATTTTTCACTTCATAAAACCCACTTTTGTAATGTTTACATTTGACACTTTCTTTTCAAACTCTGTTTTAGGCAATTTTGCTTTATTTTGCCTTTGATTAACTGAATGACTTTATTTTTTGTTTGCCTTGTAGTGGATGGAGATGCTAAAGCTTGGTAAGGTGACCAAGGTTGCCACTAAAGCTGTTACATAGGAAAAACTGAAGTTACATCAAATTTTATACATGAAAACATATAATACTCTGTTTTTCCTCAAAACGGGGTTTTGAGGAAAAATACATTTCTGAGCATGTGATTATGAAAGTTATTGGTACTGGAACTTTATTCAACCTTCTCATGCACTTTCTGACCGTTATTGAACATTTTGAAGACTTTTTGATGAAACCCTAGACCTAATGGGACTGAAAACTCTAAAAATGGCTTTTGCGGATTTAAAGACAAAAAATGATTGCAGATGATCTAGATGAGCGGAAATAGGCTAGCAAGTAAAGGACATGAGGGAAAATGTACAATGAGCCACTACTGTCAGATGATCCATGATCCTAATGGAATGCAACTGACTGAGCGAGACACCTAATATGCAATGCAACAAGAGAATTTGATCACTGACGGAGGGATGAAGATACCGACACTAACACTCGGGGTGCGGACTGAGGTCTCACCCAAAGTAGTATGGGAGGGTGCTAGAACCAGGTTTTCGCACCCTTGAGATGTCTAAGAGGTTCGACTAGTCCATTGTTTGTTCCTACGTGTAGGTGGCTTCGCGCACCTTCCGTTCCTTACGGCCTGATACCCTGCCTTCACACAACCCTAACCAGGGGCTGTTCCGCGCTTTGCGCTATTACCCAAGATCTTATTTATCTTCTGGTACTAATTAAGCACCTTTGCCTACTTAAATTTCTTAAGTTATACTTAACAATATAAAACATTCATACAGGTTCACGTAGTAAATAAACACTAAACTTGCAAATTATATCCAATCATGTATTAAACCAGGAAAAGATACACAAAATTATAGCAAAAATTCTCTTTATTGATTCTTCCAATGGTTACAGACTTGACTCGCCCTGCACACTCAGCTGTAAGGTTCTGCGCACTCAGCTGTGGACTACTAGGCCTCTGCACACTCATCTGTAGAGCCTTCTCCTACTCTACAACCCACATCCCCGCGCCCTAAATTCACAGAGATTTTACAACAAGATTTGGTCAAAACTTGGGCTTTAAGCCCCAAAACATGCCTTGGGGGATTCCATGCCCAAAATTCATCATTTTTGAAGACAATCAAAGGACAATTGCAGCCATTATTAAGGAATTCTTGTGTTGTGAGTTTGTGATAATGTTTTTTCTCTATTATAGTCTTATATGAATGATAATTCCATTCTATTCCCACGTCTATGCTTTTAAGTGATTTTCCTAAGAGGCTTTAAACAAAATTCTTAGTTTTAAGCTCTGTTTTGTTAGGAACTTCATGTTTATGTCACTTGTCTTCTGATAAATGAATTCATGCTTGCGATGCTCATTTTGATCTTTGCTTTTCCACCCTACACTACATCAAAAAAACCCCAAAGTAGCATAAAGATATACCTACCCTACTCCTTTATATCTCTTGTAGCGGAAACCTTTGATCTTTTGACCTATTTTCCTGATTTGCCCTCCTGATCCACCAAAACCCTAAAATTTTCAAAACTCTAGAGCTGAACATATCTAGCCTAAAATGTTATGCTCTTAACCTGCAAGATGATACCAGAATACCAAATATGCGAAGAAATATACCCAGAATGTAGAATAGTGAGTAACAACAACAAGTATTTTATTATTCAGAAAGCAATGTTCACTTGCCTCTTCGAGGGGGAAACCTCCAATAGAACAGAGCTCGATTACAAAATAAGAGACGATGCTCATCGCAAGGAGTCTCTATCCTTTATATATGACGCATACATGCAATACCATGGAGCAATACCATGGTTCTTATTAATACCACCTATCTAATACCATGGCCCATAACTAACTGTGGTCTCGTCATTAAATGCGGGTTAACCACTTACAATTATTAATATGGGCTTTATTGACTCTTTACTTAACTATAACTATGACTCGATCCTACTACATAAATAAGGGGGTTAGGGTGGGACCCTAACATGCCCTCCCCCTTAAGAATAGCCTTGTCCTCAAGGCTGAAGCTGCAGAAACTGCTGAAGAATAGTGGCTGGTTCCCAGGTTGCATCTTCTGGAGAGGTGTCTTTCCACTTGACGAGGACTTCCTTGATCATGCGGCCACGCAGGTGCTATTCTCGTGTGTCTAGGACTTGTTCAGGTTGGAGCCAGATTGACCCTTCTTCATCCAATGCAGGTAGACTAGTTTGAATTCTGCAATTGTTCCCAATCACTTTCTTGAGGCATGAGACATGGAAAATTGGATAGATTTTTTCAGTGGGTGGCAAAGCGAGCTTGTAGGCCACTTCTCCAATGCGCTGAAGTATTTGATACGGTCCGTAGAATTTTGAAGATAGTTTTTGACAACCCTTATCTTTGAGTGATGTTTTCTTATATGGTTGCAGCCTCAAAAATACTTGATCCCCTTCTTGAAATTGGCGCTTTGAGCGATGCTGATCTACTTGTTGTTTCATGCGGTTTTGAGCTTGATGAAGATTCTCTCTAAGATGGGCGAGCATGGTTGTGCGGTTTTGTAGGAGTTGATCCACTGCCTGTACCTTTGAGCACCCCTTGATATAAGTAGGGGAAGGAGGGAGTTGACCATAAACTTCTTCATAGGGAGTGACTTTGGTGGTGGTATGATAGTTGGTGTTATACCACCATTCAGATAGAGGTAACCACTGTACCCAAAGATGTTGCTTCTCTGAAGTGAAACACCTAAGATAGGTTTCCAGACATTTGTTGACTGCTTTAGTTTCACCATCCGTTTGTGGATGATAGGAAGTACTGAGTTTTAGTTGGGTACCTTGTAGCCTGAAGAGTTCCTGCCAAAAATTATTGGTGAAGATCAGGTCACGATCAGACACAATAGAAGTGGGCATGCCATGCAATTTGAAGATCTGATCCATGAAAGATTGAGTGACCAAAGTCAGTGTAAAAGGGTGGGGTAGGGTGCAAAAATGAGCATACTTAGAAAGTTGGTCCACAACCACCATGATGACTAACTTGTTTCCTGACTTTGGAGGACCTATAATGAAATCCATAGAAACCTCTGTCCATATTGATGCTGGAATGGGCAATGGTTGTAATGTGCCTGGTGCTTTGACTGTCTCCCCGTTGTGGCACTGGCAAATAGCGCATTCCGCTACAAAAGTAAGGATGTCCTTTTTCATTCCTGTCCAAAAAAATGACCTTCTAGTGCGAGCATACGTCTTCTAAAAGCCTGAATGTCCTGCAGTGGGGGATGAGTGCAATTCCGCCAAAATGCGGCTTTTGAGGGTGGATGTTGGTGATATTATGACTCTGTCCTTGTAGCGAAGAATCTCATCCCGCCATGAGTATCCCTTGATGGAATTTGGATCCGCCTGCAATTGAGTAATGAGTTGGGAGAGCCAGGGATGTGAAAACCATCCCCTGCAAGCCTCTTCAATCCATTCTAGAATGGGAAGGGAAATTGCGAGCAGGGTACTTTCCTCCTCAAATTGGCGCGATAATGCATCCGCTACAATATTTTCGCGCCCTTTCTTGTAAATGATCTCATAATTATATCCCAACATTTTGGTGAGCCATTTATTTTGTTGTGGGGATGATAGGCATTGCTCCAAAAAATATTTAAGACTGTGATGGTCTGTGCGGATTTGGAAATGTCGCCCCAATAAGTAAGGAAGCCAGGTATCTACTGCATGTAAGATGGGCATCATTTTCTTCTCATAGGTAGATTGTCCCAGATTCTTCCCACTTAGTTGCTAGCTTGTGAAGGCCAAGGGTCAATCGTCCTGCATTAAGTCCACCCCAATACTCGTACCTGAAGCATCACATTCAATGACAAAAGATTTGGTAAAGTCGGGTAGTTCTAAGACTAGAGCGGAACACATGGCATTTTTGAGAGCTGTAAATGCATGTTGTGCTTCATCATTCTAGAATAATGAATTTTTCTTGAGGAGTTGAGTGAGGGGCTTCACAATGCGACCATAATTGCAGACAAATTTGCGATAGTAGCCAGTGAGACCCAAAAATCCTCTTAGGCTATTCAAGGTCTTAGGTTGAGTCCAATCCTGCATTGCCTGGATCTTTTTGGGGTCCACCTTGACACCTTCACGCCCCAAAATGTGGCCCAAATACTCAACTTCATCCATGCCAAAAGAACACTTGGACATCTTAAAAAATAATTTATGATTGCGGAGCAGTTGCAAGAGTAGATCTACATGCTAAAGATGTGCAGCCCAAGTGCAACTATAGATGAGGATGTCATCGAAGAAAACAAGTACAAATTTCTTGAGATATGGTTTGAGAAGGTGGTTCATAAGGTTCTGAAAAGTAGATGGGGCATTACAAAGACTGAATGGCATGACCAGGAACTCATAATGGCCTTCATGAGTTCAAAAAGCAGTCTTTGGAATGTCAACTTCCTTCATGCGAATTTGGTGGTAGCCTGCGCGAAGATCCAGCTTAGTGAAGAATTGAGCCCCATTGAGTTCATCCAGCAAATCATCAAAAACCGGGATGGGAAATTTATCTTTGACCGTCAACTTATTGAGGGCCCTGAAGTCTGGACACATACGCCATTCCCATCTTTCTTGAGCACCATGACCACCGGTGATGAATAAGGACTAATGCTGGGACGAATGATGCCTGCTTCCAAAATTTCTTTGATTATTTCTTCTATTTCATTCTTTTGGGTGAACGGATATCTGTATGGGCACACATTTTGTGGTTGGGCCCCTGGTACCAAGGTGATTCTATGATCATGTTCCCCTCTTGAGGGTGGAAGCTCATGAGGCTTGTCAAAGACTGGCAGATGGTTATTTAAAATCTGTTGCATCTTAGGATGAATCAGCAGAGAATTGGGTTCGACGGCCTGGATGGCATTAAATTGAGCTATAACTCCATGATGGCCCTTTTTTAACAATTTTTTCATCCTATGTGAGCTTATGATAGAGGGAGCTCCTACCTGGAGTCCACGGAGGGTACGTGTGGAGTTGTTCTGCTTAAAGCTCATATATAACTCCTGAAAATCCATTGTGATTGGCCCAAGTGTGCGAAGCCATTCAGCACAGAGGACAATGTCGCACCCTCCCATATGTATGGAAAACATGTGGGTCTTCAACTGATAATCCCCCATTTGAAGTTTGAAATTTTCACAGAGGCCTTCACATTTCATTGTTCCCCCATCCGCAATTTGGACTTGGAAGTTAGAAACTGCTCGTACAAAACAATGCACTGCTTTCGCGACTTTTTGATGGACAAAATTATGTGTACTTCCATTATCAATCAAGACTACTACTGGGCGATGCTTAATAAAAGCTCTGATTTTTAGAGTTTGAGGTGAAGAAATCCCTGCCAAAGAATGCAGCGAAATAACTGGTTCGTCAGGGACATTGTCCTTCTGGTTGTCCTCTTCTGCCTCCTGAGGTTCCTCAAGTGGTGGAGCTTCCTCCGATGAGCTGTAATCAGTGGCATCAATTTGAAATAATTTGGGCTCCTTGTATTTATGACCTGGGGAGTATTTTTCATCACAGTAGTAACATAATCCCTGCTTTCTTCTTTCTGCCATTTCTGCAGGTGACACCTTTTGAACCTTAAGTGTTTGAGTCGTGCTGTGAGCCTGTGGGGGGCGACCCTTGGTGGTGAAATTTGGGCGAGTGGATTGGGCCACTAACGCACGTTCCACGTTATGAGCTACCTTGCAAACCTTTGACCATGTGGGAGGGTGGTGCAGTCAGACGTGGGCTTGTATGGCTTCTTTAAGGCTGTTGATAAAACATTCCGTGTAGAACACATCTTGGAGACCCCTAGTGCGGAAAGCTAAGGCTTCAAAGGCTGTAATATATTCATCCACTGTGCCAGTCCGTCGAAGCTTAGTGAGATGAGCCAAAAACGTAGAGTCATGGTCAAAGTGCTCTATAAGAGCTTTTTTGAAGGTGTCCCAAGTCAAAAAACTTCCATTGCAATGTTGATGCCATTGCCACCATTGCCATCTTCCATTGTCCAAGTACATGCTCCCCACCATAAGCTGAGTCTCATTATCTAAGATGTAATTCAGATTGAAATACTGCTCCATTTGTGCTACCCATGCTGTCGGGTGAGAACCATCAAATTTATGCATATCCAACTTGGGAGGTCATGCACGGGATTGTTGGTGGGTGCCCCAGAGGTGAAGAGAGTGGCTAGACTCACCCTCACTATGTTCATGGCCAATATACGCCTCCTCTTGGGCTTCCGCCTTGCCCTTAGAGAGTTGGTTAGTTAGTGACATTAGCTGATCTTGGAGGTATTTCAAGGATTGTTCAAGTTTGTCAATCTTCTCATTGGCCATAGCTTGAGCTCTAGTTTCTACCATGAACCGATCCGCTATACTTGAAATTTGGGACCACCTGATTTTTTTTTTTGGCACTAACAATTGAATAGTACCACCTTCCTCAGCTCGTCGTCCTGATTCTAATGGGCTAGATCACCAATAAGCGCCCCAGGGAGTTTTACTCGCTTAGGAATACTGCAGTAGCCGAATCCCCAAAATGTCAATGCTACCAAAAGTCCTACTAAAATCGCGCCCCGGTATAGGAACCCCACACAACTACTCAGATTTGGTGGATCTGAGAGATCTAAATGGATAGCTCTGAGCAACGGAATAGATTTCTAATATGGATCTGATGGATCTAATAGATTTGAATGGCTGTTCTGTTAACTCGGAACTGCGAGACTGATGTCTGCTGCTGCTACAAACTCCACTTGCGAGATCTAATTTGGCAGAGATTTTGCATGATCCAGATATAGAAAAGGGAACTATGGTCTCGAGGAGTGTCAGGTGCTACAGATTGCAATATACATAAGGGTCTGACAGTAGTACTCGGCCCAATGTTTCAGGGCTCTAACTAAGGAGGATCAATCATACCCTTAGCCGTACAACCCGACTACCCTATCGTACGGGCGAGTAATCTCTCCGAGTGCTGTTCTCAGTGTACTGTAGTAGCAAGACGACCGACGATTTATCTATGGTGAGGTTGCAAAGGAGCTAGGGGGCTTCCGATATACGCAGAGGGTACTTGGAAGACAGTCCGTGTGCGGTTCTGTCTAATGCGCTACTACTCGAAGGGGTACTTGCAGGGGTTACAAGGGAGTCCAACAAACGTGACCACCTCTTGTATTTCCTGTGTGCATGCCTCCCCAAATCTGTAGGTTTATGCGCTTAACAACAGAACCTGTGGTTTAAAGATGCTGGAACACATCTCTAGCCAATTTTTTTTTTTGCTAAGAAATGGAGATCCCATCGGCCCTGGAAAGTGCTCTGATAGCACTTGTTATGCTCTTAACCTACAAGACGATACCAGAATACCAAATATGCGAAGAAATATACCCAGAACATAGAATAGTGAGAAACAACAACAAGTATTTTATTATTCAGAAAACAATGTTCACTTGCCTCTTCGAGGGGGAAACCTCCAATAGAGCAGAGCTCGATTACAAAATAAGAGACGATGCTCCTTGCAGGGAGTCTCTATCCTTTATATATGACTCATACATGCAATACAATGGAGCAATACCATGGTTCTTATTAATACCATCTATCTAATACCATGGCCCATAACTAACTGTGGTCCCGTCATTAAATGCGGGTTAACCACTTACAATTATTAATATGGGCTTTATTGACTCTTTACTTAACTATAACTATGACTCGATCCTACTACATAAATAAGGGGGTTAGGGTGGGACCCTAACATAAAACCTTTCCCCATTCCAGTCACCATTGGTTGTGAATTCATAGAGAGATCCCTCTCTGGTTTAGCAGGGCTAGCTACTGAACCCTAAGTGGTTTGAGGTTACCTCCTTCGATCTCCCTTCTCAACCTTGGGCTATTATGGAGGATAACAAACCCAAAGGGCATAACCAACCATTCAAAAAGGCCTTCCTTGGATTTGAAGGTGGTTTTCCATACATATGTGGGCTCTAGTGGAACCTGGTGATAGCTATACTTCAGATTGATCTTGTGTAGGTTTTAACCCCGTACAGAAATTACCTGCATATGAATTCTAAAACACAGAAAATAAACAATGCGAGAGCATAACACATAAAACACATATACACAGAGATTTTCCCCTAGATCCTAAAACCGGGACTACCAGCTTGATTTTTCATTATATTCCTTTCAATGTTACAATACATATTTATACATGCCGAAGCATCCAATACCATGGATTGAAAACCATCGCGTCCAAAATCATGGAGCGAAAACCATAGGTAGGTTCGCCCAACCTAATATAGGGTCCAAAAGAATATAACACAACCCAACATTCTCCCACTTGTTGTTTTCTTTCCACTGGGGGCCACAGGAGAGCTTAGTCATTTTTCCTGCCCTGAAACGCCCATTGTTTCTCTACACTAGGAGAACTTCTCAGAGCTCATGGATTTTGTCAATGCATCTGCAGTATTCTTCAAGGTGTCCACCTTTACCAGAAACACCTTTTTGTCTTCTATCATATCCCTCACAAAGTGATACTGAACATCAATGTGCTTTGTCTTTGAATGGTAAGCAGGGTTCTTTTCCAAGAAGATTGCACTTTGGCTATCACAATCTATCCTTATAGCTCCCTGTACTAACCCCATACTTGAACATAATCTCTGCAACCAAACTGCTTCCTTGCTTGCATGAGTGGCTGCAATGTATTCTTCCTCTGTAGTTGATAGTGCCACTACATATTGTTTCTTACTCATCCAATTGACTGCACCTCCAAATAGGTTAAACACATACCCACTTGTAGATCTTCTCCGATCCAGATCTCTAGCCCAGTCTGCATCAACAAAGGCACGAATATCCAACAATGTGTCCAATCTTGATCTTCCTTGGTAGCACAAACCATAATCACTAGTGCCACACAAATACCTGAAAACCCGCTTCACTACTGTCCAGTGCTCCTTCCCTGGTTTTGACATAAACCTGCTCAATACTCACATTGCATGTGCAATGTCTAGTCTAGTATAGACAATTGCATTCATCAGGCTCCGGCTACACTTGCATATGGAACATGGGACATATCCTCTTCCTCTTCTTGTGTCTTGGGACACTGTTTAGCAGATAACTTTACACCTACAGGAATAGGAACCTTCACTGGTTTACTATCTTGCATATTAAACCTCTGCAGTATTGTCTTGACATATTTCCTCTGATTTAACCAGAGCTTCCTCTTTGCCTGATCTCTTTTAATTTCCATGCCCAAAATATAGTTTGCAGCACCAAGATCTGTCATGTCGAATTTGGAGGACAATTGGGTCTTCAAATGATGGATAATTTCTTTGTCATTTCCAACCAGCAACATATCATCCACATACAAGGCCAGATAAATAACACGGTCACCAATTAATTTAAAATACGCACAGTGATTTGATTTTCTTCTGGTGAAACCAAGTCCCCGTATATATGTATCAAATTTATGATACCACATCCTTGGTGATTGTTTTAACCCATACAGAGACTTCTTTAACTTGCATACGAGTTCATTCTTACCCTTCACCACAAAGCCTTCAGGTTGCTTCATGCAGATCTCCTCTTCCAGATCCCTGTGAAGAAATGTTGTCTTCACATCCATCTGTTCTACCTCAAAATCAAAAGCAGCAGCAACAGATAAAAGTAACCTAATAGAAGTTACCTAGGCAACGGGAGAAAAAATATCACCAAAATAATTTCCCGGCACCTGGGAATAACATTTTGCTACCAACCGAGCTTTGTATTTCTCCACCTTTCCTTCTGCATTTGTCTTATTCTTGAACACCCATTTGCTGCCAATGGTTTTCCTTCCAGCTAGCAACTACACCAGATCCCAAGCCTCATTTTTGTGCAAAGATGCCATTTCATCAACCATGGCCTCTTTCTAGAGTTTTCCATCCTCTGAATCTACTGCTTCCTTCACAGTTCTGGGATCATCATCGGTAATAGATAAAGCAAAATTTTAACAGAAAGTAGATGGACTATACCTTTCTGACTGCCTTCTTTCTCGAACTGATCTTCTTACACCCAGAGTTTGTGGCTCTTCATCTTCTGATTCCTCCTCTACTGTAGAGTCTGATTCTTCCTCTTTAGCTCAAATTCTATATTCTCAGCTTCCTTTGGTTGGACTTCATGTTTAATAACATCTTTCACCTCTCTAAACACCACATCTCGGCTGTACACAACCTTCCTTGTTGCTGGGTTCCGAATATTATAGCCCTTTAAACCATCCTTATACCCAATAGAGATGCACTTTTCAGATTTACTCTCAAACTTGGTTCATTTCTCCTTTAGAACATGTACATATGCATCACATCCAAATACCCTTAGATGTGAAAGAGAGGGTTTCTTACTAGTCCATACCTCTTGTGGAGTCTTATCCTCTAATGCTGATGAAGGTGATCTGTTGACCAGGTAACATGCTGTCTCCACCGCCTCTGCCCAGAATTCATGTCCTAATCCGGCACCACTGAGCATGCTTCTTGCCCTTTCCATCGACATCTTGTTAATTCTTTCTGCAACTTGATGAGGTGTGTTATCACTCAGGTTGTCCCTTTTGACTCCCAAAGGGATACGACCGAGGTAACCACAAACCAATCTTTGGACTGCAGGTCCTAGCCTACCTGCAGTCAGAGAGGGCTCTCTCTTTAGGATTTAGCTTTGTTTAAGGGATGATTTTAGGCTAGATATGATGAACATGGGTTTTGTTTGAGTTTGGTGGGATGGTTGATCTATTCAAGAAGAGTTGGCATGCAAAGTGTAAGAAGTTCAAACCATTGGGCATGGAGTCAATGAATGTGAACTGAAGGGTGTGTTTTCCTTGGCAGAAGAGGGGAATATGGAGCAGGATAGCTACACGTGGCACAATGATTAAATGCTGGAACAAGGATGAAATGGAGGTTAGGGGATGAGAGGCAATTAAGGATCTCTCATCCAGCCAAAGAGGGAAAGTGGATGAAGACTATACAGGAGCAATGAAGGATTCCTAAACAACATTCATATGTGAAGGAAATATCTTAAACATGATCAATTAAGTATGCATATTCATCACTAATTCGGAGGAAAACATAGAAAAGTTACAAGAATTGAGCACAGAGGGTATGAAAACCATTTCTGAACTATTCCTTCTTCCTGCAACTTAGATTATGATATATAGATGATACAAATACATATAAGCTGACAACAGAGGGAGGAAAGACTTATTGGACCATGAGCAAGCATGAGAATTCCATATCAAGCTCTTCAACCATTGAAAGCACAACCAGCCAATTCAGATGCAAATATTCCAGCAATCTTTGATTACAGAAGTTCTTAAGCTTATAACACAAGTATGGAATGAGAAATACAACCAACCAACCCTTTACACTATCTAGAGGGTGGTATAAATAGAGAAAATATCTACAAAATATCTACAACAGCAGATCTGGAGAAATGAATGCTTCTAACCTAACATTTATTGCAAATAAATGAAAGAATGCCTATCTACCAGCTGCGCAGGGACTGCAGCCATAACAATGAATAAATTATTGGTCTTTTGAGAAATGCGCTGGCACTTCTGCAATAACTGTGCCTTGGGACTTGCTGTGTTGCTCATATGTGTCATTGTACACTGTCTCTGCAAAATCTGTGCTTTAAACACTTGAATTGCCCCTCTAGGCGGTTCTGCTGCTGTAGAGTGGCGTTACTGCTCATAACTGTGATCTGGTGGGCTTTGATGGCTCTGAGCTGCTTTATTGACTTTGATGGGGGCCTCTTTAATGTTCTGCTGCTTCGGGCTGCTGATATTTTGATATGATACTCTTTGCCGCTTCGTCTGATACACTTTGACACTGAATCAGGCCACTTTCTCTCTTTGATACTCTTTAACTGTCTAATCTCCCCTTTATCTGCCAATTTAATGCAAGAATAACTGCTGCAAATGCTTCCGTGGCCTTTGGGATGCTATCGGTGCTTGGCCGATAAAAAATGATGCTTAAATCTTCAAAAAATGCTGCGAAACGGAGGAGAAATGCATGCTAATAGATTGTTGAGGCAAAACCATGCGTTTGGATGTATTATGGGCATGAAGCGATTTCAAAATAGCCATGGAAAGCATCGTTCCTTTGTAGTTGTGGCGGGCGGGAGTGCTGTATAAACAAAACTTTAACAAATGCCCCTTTCCTTATAACGCGCGAATGCTTAAAAAACATGAATTTTCATTGAAAATTGGCACTGCCGCAACACTGTGCATTCTATTAAATCATGGCCGTTGGATCGCGAGAAGGCAGATCCAACGACTGGCGCTAAATCAGTGATCGGCGGATCGGTGGATCCCAAACCATAATGCCTCCGATGAGCGATGAACCCCGCGGACCCGAAATGCATTATAGGCTCCCTTTTGATTTATATCAGGTCCGGCACATCGGCGAACTCTTATCGGTGGATTTGAATGAAAATGGGTCATCGGACTCGACACACCATTAAGCTCTGCTTTATTGTTATTTCGGCTCCGGCCATTCGGAGCCTTTACACTTCGCTGAACAAGGGGCCCTTACGGACCCGAAACATATATGTGCTGCACTTTATATGGAGATTGGGTCCGAACCATCGTAACCCATCATATTGGCGGATTTACATTTGAAACGGGTCCAACGGACCCGAAATCCCTTTCAAAACTGCCCTTTATAAATTATTGGCTCCGGAATATCGGAGAACTCCTTTTCGCTGCACCCGGGGACCTTACGGACCCGAAATGCTTTCAAAACTGTGCTTTAATTTATTTCAGCTCCGGCCATTCGGAGCGGTACAACCGTCGGAACCCCGACGCGATAAAGGCCACGGACCCAAACTGTTTATAGGCCGCTTCTTTATTTAAATCGGGTCCGGCCCGTCGGCTATTCATATCGGAGGTTTTATAAAAAATGGTCTTGCGGACCCGATACACCATTGAGCTCTGCTTTATTGTTATGTCGGGTCCGTCATTTCAGAGACTTTTGCAATGCAAACAACGCATATGTATGGGATCGCCCGACCTCCGACAACGATATCGCGTCGGAGGGAGGGCACCTGCCTTCGGAGAGCTGCCATATATGTTAATAATATGCCACTGCCCCCTCCCGATAGCGATATCGCATCGGAGGGGGACCAAAAAGAGCCTTTTCTCTTTGGAGCATGCATTTTATTACAATGCAAAGAAAAATGAATTCGGAGGGGTGGCCTTTATGCTTATGAATGGTTTGTGAGCCATCAGAAGGGGTCCGATGGCCCAAAAGGAAGTATTTTCTCATTTTTTGAAGGTTTTTAATGATTTTTGCATGGTTTTTTTTGGGAATTTTCATGCCTTGGAAGGATTCCAAAGGCATTAAGGAGGCATGTGATGTGTTTGAGAGGGGCAATGAGGGTTCTTGCTAAGTTTCAGATAAACTTAGCAATTCCCAAGGATGTATATGGTTATCTTTCAACCAGGGGGAGGGGATAAGTATATAGGGGAGTAATATACATAGTTTTAGTAGGGGAAGGGGAAATAAATAGGGAGCTACATAGTAAAGTTAATAGTTAATATGAAAATGATGAGAAAAAGCGCTAAGAATGATGTCTTAGGCTATCAATGGGGGAAAATGACTGATAGAAGAAGTGTGTACATTCCTTGAGTGAAGCAGATCTTCACCAAGGCAAATGATATGGAGAATGATGAAACTAAGAGGTATCAAGAAGATCTTGACCTCTTTTAGGGGAAGTTAGTGAGAGATTTGGGAAAAGGGGAAGAAGGGGAAGTTAGACATGCCTCGCTTGAAATCCTCCAACTGAAAAAACTACCTCAAACTAAAAATGAATTGCTTACCAAAAGTTGGAACACAGCAACACAGCAGTGGCATTTAGACTAGCACGCTTTCATGGACAGTTCTTTGGCCATCTGTAGCAAATATGGAGCATTGCAGCATGCATAGAACGACATATTTGGCATGTAAAAATGTCGATCATGAAAGATGATTAACTTGCTGCAGCAAGAGGCTAATAGTGGCTCCACTTGGGGATGGCTTTTCCTTGTGAAAAGCCAAGAACCGCAGGTCAGGCTGCCTTGTATTCAATTGTTGCTGTGTTCTGCAAAATTCCGTTGGCTGGCTGCCTTACTGATCCTACCTACCTTCCTACCCTAACCAGCACTTACTTTGCTGTTAGGTGAAGTGAAATAACCAATGCAGCCATTTAAGAAAAATAGACATCAGTGAGCTTTGCTGCTTGTGCTTGCCGGTGAGAAAAACTGAGATCTTGCAATCTGATGTGGCTTTGTTAATCTTTGAGAAGATCAGGACGCTACTGACCTCCTTTTTTGTGTTTAAACACTGTACAAAACTGTCCTGCAACATATATATACAATTGCTAGGCTGAAATAAAGAACTGTACAAAGGTTGAGGATCGCTACCATGCCTTGGAGTCGGGAGATCATCAACAACTCGATACTGAGCCTTGCAGCCTGCTAATGGAGAAAAGCACTGATCTCTTTCATCATTCTTCCTGCCAGCAGATAGGTCATTCAAAACTTGCAGAGGTGCTTGCAATTTATTACAATCTGGCTCGAATAGGACTTGACTAATCTGCGCAGGCTGCTCCTCTTCTTCTTCTTCGAATAACTCAGATGGCTGAAAACAAAGAGGCAGGGGATCCACTTGGATCATTTGATCATATGCTGCTGCTTCTAAGTCTTCCTCAATCTGATATTCGATGGCTCTTTGGGGCTGCAAAACTAGAGGCAATACCTTTGGAACAATATTTTGATTAACCTCCAGGCGGTCAATAGCAACACAAGGTGACACTTGATCATACACAGCATCATAATTATCCCTGATAAATTGAAAAGACTCAAAACAAAATGGTAAAGTTCCTTTGCTGAAATCAAAATTTTCTGCGCTTTCCTCCTTTACTTCATAGCTGAACTGGGCAAGCTGATCATTACATTCAAGCTTCTGAGCCTGAACTTCACTTCCTGCCAAAATAGGATCTGATTCCTCTGCAAGGCTGATTTGGTCGTTAGGCTCATAATCATCATCATACAGATCATATTTGGGCAGACAGTTGAAAGAAGAGAAGCTATTATATTCACACAGTATATCAGGAGACTCCTCCTTCACATATGGCTCCATGAATATGTCATCTGATTTGTGGTAGGTTTGTTCGTGAATGTCACTACTTTCATCTTGCACAACAGATGTGTCCTGGCACTCTAAACTTTCTACTTTCATTGTGACCAACTGCATCATTTCTTCTGACTTTTGTAACACACTATGAAGTCTTTCTTCTTGCTCTGCCTTGCGCTGTTTTTCCCTCCTCTTTAGATTTGCCTCCACGTCCATGGCTACGTCCTACATCTGTTTCAAAGTGGACGGGCATCTTTCTCTCAAACGAAATTCCATTTCTGGATCAAAAGCTCTTGGATATTGCAATAGATCCAGATTAGGGGGAGGCCTAATATTCAAAGGCATAGAAAGATAAACTTGATTGAATCGATCAGAAAATTGCTGAACAGATTCATTTGGATGCCTTTCTAACTGATTATATTCTTCGATGAGTGAGAGGAAATTGATTTTAATCATCCATCTACCAAGGAAGAGCTTGGAACACTGCTAAAGATTAGAGATGCTGGCCTCAGGCAATGCTTTAAACCAAGTCCTAACTTCGCCTTGCAAAGAAAAGGTAAATAGTATAAGACTAACATCTTCCTCTTCCACTTCAAAAATATTAACATAGTCTTCAAAATCCTGGATATGTTTTTGGGCAGTAATACCATTCTCTCCATCAAATCTAGGGAGATACTCAGGATGATTTGCAGGAAGAGGATTAAGCACAGGAGGCAAAATGAGAGGCTTATATCTATCAGGAACTTTACGAGACACAGGAGTATATACAGGAACTGTAAGACTGGGCTCTGTTTTTGGTTCCTCCTTGGATGTATGATGATCTTCAACAGCATTTGAAGACTGCTGCTCTAATGTGCAAGGAGGCTTTTCAACAACATTTTCCAAAGGAAAATCATAAAAATCTGATATAGAATGGTCTTTAAAATACAATATACACAGCAAAACTTTATGGAGAAAAAACATGACCTCTTGGATAGTAATCCAGGTCAAAAGCCTGATCTACTCATATATCTCTTTTGGGTTCATTTCTCCAGTGGAGTCTTTATTCTGAGTGGTGTCGCCAGGTAGATGAATTAACCTTGAAGTGCCTGATCTCTGTCCACCATCACAGATCAGAGCTAAACATGAGAAGCTCTGAAGAAAAGGGACACTTTCTCCAGAAAACAAGGCAAACTGATCAAAATTGGGGGTATACAGTAATAAACAAATGATTTCAGGTCCCCAGTGGAGTCACCATTATGTTATCACTCAGGTTGTCCCGTTTGACTCCCAAAGGGATACAGCCGAGGTAACCACAAACCAATCTTTGGACTGCAGGTCCTAGCCTACCTGCAGTCAGAGAGGGCTCTCTCTTTAGGATTTAGCTTTGTTTAAGGGATGATTTTAGGCTAGATATGATGCACATGGGTTTTGTTTGAGTTTGGTGGGATGGTTGATCTATTCAAGCAGAGTTGGCATGCAAAGTGTAAGAAGTTCAAACCATTGGGCATGGAGTCAATGAATGTGAACTGAAGGGTGTGTTTTCCTTGGCAGAAGAGGGGAATATGGAGCAGGATAGCTACACGTGGCACAATGATTAAATGTTGGAACAAGGATGAAATGGAGGTTAGGGGATGAGAGGCAATTAAGGATCTCTCATCCAGCCAAAGAGGGAAAGTGGATGAAGACTATATAGGAGCAATGAAGGATTCATAAACATCATTCATATGTGAAGGAAATAGCTTAAACATGATCAATTAAGTATGCATATTCATCACTAATTCGGAGGAAAACATAGAAAAGTTACAAGAATTGAGCACAGAGGGTATGAAAACCATTTCTGAACTATTCCTTCTTCCTGCAACTTAGGTTATGATATATAGATGATACAAGTACATATAAGCTGACAACAGAGGGAGGAAAGACTTATTGGACCATGAGCAAGCACGAGAATTCCATATCGATCTCTTCAGCCATTGAAAGCACAATCAGCCAATTCAAATGCAAATATTCCAGCAATCTTTGATTACAGAAGTTCTTAAGCTTATAGCGCAAGTCTGGAATGAGAAATACAACCAACCAACCCTTTACACTATCCAGAGTGTGGTATAAATAGAGGAAATATCTACAAAATATCTACAACAGCAGATCTGATAACAGATCTGGAGAAATGAATGCTTCTAACCTAACATTTATTGCAAATAAATGAAAGAATGCCTATCTACCAGCTGCGCAGGGACTGCAGCCATAAGAATGAATAAATTATTGGTCTTTTGAGCAATGCGCTGGCACTTCTGCAATAACTGTGCCTTGGGACTTGCAGGGCTGCTCATATGTGTCTTTGTACACTGTCTCTGCAAAATCTGGGCTTTAAACACTTGAATTTCCCCTCTAGGCGGTTCTGCTGCTGTAGAGTGGCTTTAATGCTCATAACTGTGATCTGGTGGCCTTTGATGGCTCTGAGCTGCTTTATTGACTTTGATGGGGGCCTCTTTAATGTTCTGCTGCTTCGGGCTGCTGATATTTTGATCTAATACTCTCTGTCGCTTCCTCTGATACACTTTGACACTGAATCAGGCCACTTTCTCTCTCGGATACTCTTTAACTGTCTAATCGCCCCTTTATCTGCCAATTTAATGCAAGAATAACTGTTGCAAATGCTTATGTGGCCTTTGGGATGCTATCGGCGCTTGGCCGATCAAAAATGATGCTTAAATCTTCAAAAAATGTTGCGAAACGGAGGAGAAATGCATGCTAATATATTGCTGAGGCAAAACCATGCGTTTGGATGTATTATGGGCATGAATCGATTTCAAAATAGCCAAGGAAAGCATCGTTCCTTTGCAGTTGTGGCGGGCGGGAGCGCTGTATAAACAAAACTTTAACAAATGCCCCTTTCCTTATAACGCGCGAATGCTTAAAAAACATGAATTTTCATTGAAAATTGGCACTGCCGCAACACTGTGCATTCTATTAAATCATGGCTGTTGGATCGCGAGAAGGCAGATCCAACGACTGGTGCTAAATCGACGATCGGTGGATCGGCGGATCCCAAACCATAATGCCTCCGATGAGCGATGAACCCCGCGGACCCGAAATGCATTATAGGCTCCCTTTTGATTTATATCGGGTCCGGCCCATTGGCGAACTCTTATCGGTGGATTTGAATGAAAATGGGTCATCGGACCCGACACACCATTAAGCTCTCCTTTATTGTTATTTCGGCTCCGGCCATTCGAAGCCTTTCCACTTCGCTGAACAAGGGGCCCTTACGGACCCGAAACATATATGTGCTGTGCTTTATATGGAGATCGGGTCCGAACCATCGGAACCCATCATATCGACGGATTTACATTTGAAACGGGTCCAACGGACCCAAAATTCCTTTCAAAACTGCCCTTTATAAATTATCGGCTCCGGAATATCGGAGAACTCCTTTTCGCTACGTCCGGGGACCTTACGGACCCGAAATGCTTTCAAAATTGTGCTTCAATTTATTTCGGCTCCGGCCATTCGGAGCGGTACAACCGTCGGAACCCCGACGTGATAAAGGCCATGGACCCGAACTGTTTATAGGCCACTTCTTTATTTAAATCGGGTCCGGCCCGTCGGCGATTCATATCGGAGGTTTTATAAAAAATGGGCTTGCGGACTTGATACACCATTGAGCTATGCTTTATTGTTATGTCGGGTTCGTCATTTCAGAGCCTTTGGCAATGCAAACAATGCATATGTATGGGATCGCCCGACCTCCGACAGCGATATCGCATCGGAGGGAGGGCACCTACCTTCGGAGAGCTGCCATATATGTCATTAATATGCCACTGCCCCCTCCCGATAGCGATATCGCATCGGAGGGGGACCAAAAAGAGCCTTTTCTCTTTGGAGCATGCATTTTATTAAAATGCAAAGAAAAATGAATTCGAAGGGGTGGCCTTTATGCTTATGAATGGTTTGTGAGCCATCGGAAGGGGTTCGATGGCCCAAAAGGAAGGATTTCTCATTTTTTGAATGTTTTTAATGATTTTTGCATGGTTTTTTGGGAATTTTCATGCCTTGGAAGGATTCCAAAGGCATTAAGGAGGCATGTGATGTGTTTGAGAGGGGCAATGAGGGTTCTTGCTAAGTTTCAGATAAACTTAGCAATTCCCAAGGATGTATATGGTTATCTTTCAACCAGGGGGAGGGGATAAGTATATAGGGGAGTAATATACATAGTTTTAGTAGGGGAAGGGGAAATAAATAGGGAGCTACATAGTAAAGTTAATAGTTAATATGACAATGATGAGAAAAAGTGCTAAGAATGATGTCTTAGGCTATCAATGGGGGAAAATGACTGATAGAAGAAGTGTGTACATTCCTTGAGTGAAGCAAATCTTCACCAAGGCAAATGATATGGAGAATGATGAAACTAAGAGGTATCAAGCAGATCTTGACCTCTTTTAGGGGAAGTTAGTGAGAGATTTGGGAAAAGGGGAAGAAGGGGAAGTTAGACATGCCTCGCTTGAAATCCTCCAACTGAAAAAACTGCCTCAAACTAAAAATGAATTGCTTACCAAAAATTGGAACACAGCAGTGGCATTCAGACTAGAATGCTTTCATGGACAGTTCTTTGGCCATCTGTAGAAAATATGGAGCATTGCAGCATGCATAGAACGACATATTTGGCATGTAAAAATTTGATCATGAAAGATGATTAACCTGTTGCAGCATGAGGCTAACATTTGCTCCACTTGGGGATGGCTTTTCCTTGTGAAAAGCCAAGAACAGCAGGTCAGACTGCCTTGTATTCAATTGTTGTTGTGTTCAACAAAATTCCCTTGGCTGGCTTCCCTATTGATCCTACCTACCTACCTACCCTAAACAACACTTATTTTGCTGTTAGGTGAAGTGAAATAACCAATGCAGCCATTTAAGCAAAATAGACATCAGTGAAATTTGCTGCTTGTGCTTGCCGGTGAGAAAAACTGAGATCTTGCAATCTAATGTGGCTTTATTAATCTTTGAGAAGATCAGGAAGCTACTGACCTCCTTTGCTGTGTTTAAACACTGTACAAAACTGTCCTCTAACATATATATATAATTGCTAGGCTGAAATAAAGAACTGTACAAACGTTCAGGATCGCTACCATGCCTTGGAGTCAGGAGATCATCAACAACTCGATACTGAGCCTTGCAGCCTGCTAATGGAGAAAAGCGGTGATCTCTTTCATCATTCTGCCTGCCAGCAGATAGGTCATTCAAAACTTGCAGAGGTGCTTGCAATTTATTACAATCTGGCTCGAATAGGACTTTACTAATCTGCACAGGCTGCTCCTCTTCTTCTTCTTCGAATAACTCAGATGGCTGAAAACAAAGAGGCAGGGGATCCACTTGGATCATTTGATCATATGCTGCTGCTTCTAAGTCTTCCTCAATCTGATATTCGATGGCTCTTTGGGGCTGCAAAACTAGAGGCAATACCTTTGGAACAAGATTTTGATTAACCTCCAGGAGGTCAATAGCAACACAAGGTGACACTTGATCATACACAGCATCATAATTATCCCTGATAAATTGAAAAGACTCAAAACAAAATGGTAAAGTTCCTTTGCTGAAATCAAAATTTTCTGCGCTTTCCTCCTTTATTTCATAGCTGAACTGGGCAAGCTGATCATTACATTCAAGCTTCTGAGCCTGAACTTCGCTTCCTGCCAAAATAGGATCTGATTCCTCTGCAAGGCTGATTTGGTCGTTAGGCTCATAATCATCATCATACAGATCATATTTGGGCAGACAGTTGAAAGAAGAGAAGCTATTATATTCACACAGTATATGAGGAGTCTCCTCCTTCACATATGGCTCCATGAATATGTCATCTGATTTGTGGTAGGTTTGTTCGTGAATGTCACTACTTTCCTCTTGCACAACAGATGTGTCCTGGCGCTCTAAACTTTCTACTTTCATTGTGATCAACTGCATCATTTCTTCTGACTTTTGTAACACACTATGAAGTCTTTCTTCTTGCTCTGCCTTGCGCTGTTTTTCCCTCCTCTTTAGATTTGCCTCCACGTCCACGGCTACGTCCTGCATCTGTTTCAAAGTGGACGGGCATCTTTCTCTCAAACGAAATTCCATTTCTGGATCAAAAGCTCTTGGATATTGCAATAGAGCCAGATCAGGGGGAGGCCTAATATTCAAAGGCATAGAAAGATAAACTTGATTGAATCGATCAGAAAATTGTTGAACAGATTCATTTGGACACCTTTCTAACTGATTATATTCTTCGATGAGTGAGAGGAAATTGATTTTAATCATCCATCTATCAAGGAAGAGCTTGGAACACTGCTGAAGATTAGAGATGCTGGCCTCAGGCAATGCTTTAAACCAAGTCCTAACTTCGCCTTGCAAAGAAAAGGCAAACAGTCTAAGACTAACATCTTCCTCTTCCACTTCAAAAATATTAACATAGTCTTCAAAATCCTGGATATGTTTCTGGGCAGTAATACCATTCTCTCCATCAAATCTAGGGAGATACTCAGGATGATTTGCAGGAAGAGGATTAAGCACAGGAGGAAAAATGAGAGGCTTATATCTATTAGGAACTTTACGAGACACAGGAGTATATACAGGAACTGTAAGACTGGGCTCTCTTTTTGGTTCCTCCTTGGCTGTATGATGATCTTCAACAGCATTTGAAGACTGCTGCTCTAATGTGCAAGGAGTCTTTTCAACAACATTTTCCAAAGGAAAATCATAAAAATATGATATAGAATAGTCTTTAAAATACAATATACACAGCAAAACTTTATGGAGAAAAAACATGACCTCTTGGATAGTAATCCAGGTCAAAAGCTTGATCTACTCATATATCTCTTTTGGGTTCATTTCTCCAGTGGAGTCTTTATTCTGAGTGGAGTCGCCAGGTGGATGAATTAACCTTGAAGTGCCTGATCTCTGTCCACCATCACAGATCAGAGCTAAACATGAGAAGCTCTGATGAAAAGGGACACTTTCTCCAGAAAACAAGCCAAATTGATCAAAATTGGGGGTATACAGTAATAAACAAATGATTTCAGGTCCCCAGTGGTGTCGCCATTATGTTATCACTCAGGTTGTCCCTTTTGACTCCCAAAGGGATACGGCCGAGGTAACCACAAACCAATCTTTGGACTGCAGGTCCTAGCCTACCTGCAGTCAGAGAGGACTCTCTCTTTAGGATTTAGCTTTGTTTAAGGGATGATTTTAGGCTAGATATGATGCACATGGGTTTTGTTTGAGTTTGGTGGGATGGTTGATCTATTCAAGCAGAGTTGCATGCAAAGTGTAAGAAGTTCAAACCATTGGGCATGGAGTCAATGAATGTGAACTGAAGGGTGTGTTTTCCTTGGTAGAAGAGGGGAATATGGAGCAGGATAGCTACACGTGGCACAATGATTAAATGCTGGAACAAGGATGAAATGGAGGTTAGGGGATGAGAGGCAATTAAGGATCTCTCATCCAGCCAAAGAGGGAAAGTGGATGAAGACTATATAGGAGCAATGAAGGATTCCTAAACAACATTCATATGTGAAGGAAATAGCTTAAACATGATCAATTAAGTATGCATATTCATCACTAATTCGGAGGAAAACATAGAAAAGTTACAAGAATTGAGCACAGAGGGTATGAAAACCATTTCTGAACTATTCCTTCTTCCTGCAACTTAGATTATGATATATATATGATACAAATACATATAAGCTGACAACAGAGGGAGGAAAGACTTATTGGACCATGAGCAAGCACGAGAATTCCATATCGAGCTCTTCAGCCATTGAAAGCACAACCAGCCAATTCAAATGCAAATATTCCAGCAATCTTTGATTACAGAAGTTCTTAATCTTATAGCACAAGTCTGGAATGAGAAATACAACCAACCAACCCTTTACACTATCCAGAGGGTGGTATAAATAGAGAAAATATCTACAAAATATCTACAACAGCAGATCTGATATCAGATCTAGAGAAATGAATGCTTCTAACCTAACATTTATTGCAAATAAATGAAAGAATGCCTATCTACCAGCTGCGCAGGGACTGCAACCATAAGAATGAATAAATTATAGGTCTTTTGAGCAATGCGCTGGCACTTCTGCAATAATTGTGCCTTGGGACTTGCAGGTCTGCTCATATGTGTCTTTGTACACTGTCTCTGCAAAATCTGGGCTTTAAACACTTGAATTTCCCCTCTAGGTGGTTCTGCTGCTGTAGAGTAGCTTTAATGCTCATAACTGTGATCTGGTGGGCTTTGATGGCTCTGAGCTGCTTTATTGACTTTGATGGGGGCCTCTTTAATGTTCTGCTGCTTCGGGCTGCTGATATTTTGATCTGATACTCTTTGCCACTTCCTCTGATACACTTTGACACTGAATCAGGCCACTTTCTCTCTCGGATACTCTTTAACTATCTAATCGCCCCTTTATCTGCCAATTTAATGCAAGAATAACTGCTGCAAATGCTTCCGTGGCCTTTGGGATGCTATCGGCGCTTGGCCAATAAAAAATTTAGATCTTCAAAAAATGCTGCGAAACGGAGGAGAAATGCATGCTAATAGATTGCTGAGGCAAAACCATGCGTTTGGATGTATTATGGGCATGAAGCGATTTCAAAATAGCCAAGGAAAGCATCGCTCCTTTGCAGTTGTGGCGGGCAGGAGCGCTGTATAAACAAAACTTTAACAAATGCCCCTTTCCTTATAACGCACGAATGCTTAAAAAACATGAATTTTCATTGAAAATTGGCACTGCCGCAACACAGTGCATTCTATTAAATCATGGCCGTTGGATCGCGAGAAGGCAAATCCAACGACTGGCGCTAAATCAGCGATTGGCGGATCGGCAGATCCCAAACCATAATGCCTCCGATGAGCGATGAACCCCACGGACCCGAAATGCATTATAGGCTCCCTTTTCATTTATATCGAGTCCAGCCCATCGGCGAACTCTTATCGGTGGATTTGAATGAAAATGGGTCATCGGACCTGACACACCATTAAGATCTACTTTATTGTTAATTCTCCTCCGGCCATTTGGAGCCTTTCCACTTCGCTGAACAAGGGGCCCTTACAGACCCGAAACATATATGTGCTGCGCTTTATATGGAGATCGGGTCCGAACCATCGGAACCCATCATATTGTCAGATTTACATTTGAAACGGGTCCAACAGACCCGAAATCCCTTTCAAAATTGCCCTTTATAAATTATCGGCTCCGGAATATCGGAGAACTCCTTTTCGCTGTGCCTGGGGACCTTACAGACCCGAAATGCTTTCAAAACTGTGCTTCAATTTATTTCAGCTCCAGCCATTTGGAGCGGTACAACCGTCGGAACCCCGACACGATAAATGCCACGGACCCGAACTGTTTATAGGCCGCTTCTTTATTTAAATCGGGTTCGGCCTGTCGGCGATTCATATCGGAGGTTTTATAAAAAATGGGCTTGCAGACCCGATACACCATTGAGCTTTGCTTTATTGTTATGTCGGGTCCGTCATTTCAGAGCCTTTCGCAATGCAAACAACGCATATGTATGGGATCGCCCGACCTCCGACAGCGATATCGCGTCGGAGGGAGGGCACCTGCCTTCGTAGAGCTGCCATATATGTTAATAATATGCCACTGCCCCCTCCCAATAGTGATATCGCATCAGAGGGGGACCAAAAAGAGCCTTTTCTCTTTAGAGCATGCATTTTATTACAATGCAAATAAAAATGAATTCGGAGGGGTGGCCTTTATGCTTATGAATGGTTTTTGAGCCATCGGAAGGGGTCCGATGGCCCAAAAGGAAGGATTTTCTCATTTTTTGAAGGTTTTTAATGATTTTTGCATGGTTTTTTTGGGAATTTTCATGCCTTGGAAGGATTCCAAAGGAATCAAGGAGGCATGTGATGTGTTTGAGAGGGGCAATGAGGGTTCTTGCTAAGTTTCAGATAAACTTAGCAATTCCCAAGGATGTATATGGTTATCTTTCAACCAAGGGGAGGGGATAAGTATATAGGGGAGTAATATCCATAGTTTTAGTAGGGGAAGGGGAAATAAATAGGGGGCTACATAGTTAAGTTAATAGTTAATATGACAATGATGAGAAAAAGCGCTAAGAATGATGTCTTAGGCTATCAATGGGGGAAAATGGCTGATAGAAGAAGTGTGTACATTCCTTGAGTGAAGCAGATATTCACCCAGGCAAATGATATGGAGAATGATGAAACTAAGAGGTATCAAGCAGATCTTGACATCTTTAGGGGAAGTTAGTGAGAGATTTGGGAAAAGGGGAAGAAGGGGAAGTTAGACATGCCTCGCTTGAAATCCTCCAACTGAAAAAACTGCCTCAAACTAAAAATGAATTGCTTACCAAAAATTGGAACACAGCAGTGGCATTTAGACTAGCACGCTTTCATGGACAGTTCTTTGGCCATCTGTAGCAAATATGGAGCATTGTAGCATGCACAGAACGACATGTTTGGCATGTAAAAATGTCGATCATGAAAGATGATTAACCTGCTGCAGCAGGAGGCTAATAGGATCAACACACCTATAAAGGGAAAAGTAGCGATGAAAGGCATATTAGTACAAATTTTAATTAAAAATCAGTGTTGGCAGTGCTTCTATAAGACCAGAAAATGCGTTGGGCGAGAAAAATAAGGAAAAACCAAAAATTTCAAAAATCAGACCAGATTCAAGACTCTAGAGCAAACACCAATGACTGCATAAACCTACAATGATGCACATAAGCCCCAAAATCAATGGTTGGTCAAACTTATCATAGGATTAGATTGAAGGAATGGATGGAAAATTTATAGATTTCCCAATGGAGTCGCCATTTTTTTCTCTAGGTAAATCCTCTCTGTGGACAAATACAATCCCTATAGCCCAATTAGTGGGTCTCACAACAAACGAGACAATCTAGAAGGCAACTTCCTAAATTACAATTGAAATAAGAGAAGAGGAAGGAGACCTACCTTAATCTGATGCACTCCTTTGTTGAATATCTTGATCACTGGCTCCTCAGGCTCAGTCCTTACTACTTACGTCATTTGAATGCTTGCACAAGAGGCCAAAGACACAATAAATCATATAAGTGAAATAAGCATAATCAAATGTAATCCACTTAACAGATGAAGGAGAATTAAGATAAATGAAGCATTGAAACTAGAATTTATGGAAAGTGAACCAACAATTGTATATATTAATAAATAAAAGACGAAGAATAAAACCTAGGCCTTGATGTTATAAGCTCTCCTTAAGTGAATGTCCAAGTCCAAGCTCAAGGTCACCAAGCCAACGTGAATAGCATGTAGGCACTATCTTAGCATAAGTGGTGCAAATAATTAGAGACTAACCATTTGGGAATGGAAGAGGATGAATATATAGGCAGGGAGAGGGAGTTAAGATCTCACCAAAGATAGGTCAAGGTCCTCATCTCAAGGAGGGAGCTCACAGAGATAAGATCAAAGGGAATATTGGGAGAATTCGACCACATCTACAACGAATAACATCAAGATCATCGTTCTGGAAGACTCTAGATCACAAAGCTTCTTTTCCTCTTTGTGAAAAATTTCCTTCTAGGGATCATCACGAGTATCCAAGCCAAATCTACACTGATAGCATGAGGCTAATATGGTGCAACCTGCCACCAGCACGAGTAAGAAGTGTCATAGTCGTGCTAACCTAGAAATTAGGGTTTTCAACCCATTTTATCCGAGAAGGCGTAAGGAAACTTTTCAACGATTCTTCAGGGAAGATTCAGACTGCATAACAAGATGGGTACACTGCATAGTTGTCAAGTTTTGGGAACTTCTGGGCATGACACAAGGAAGTGCAAGAAGTGTAACAAAATATTGTGTAACATAGACAAAAATTCCTTTGAGGAAGAAGTGCAACAATCGGTTTGGGTTGATGCCATGGTGGAGGAGTATGACTCCATAGTTTGTAACAGTGTTTGGGATGTGGTTCCGAGACCAGAGGATAAGTTTGTGGTGAGCTCCCGTTGAATTTACAAGGTAAAGCAAGTTGCAGATGGTAGTGTGGGAAAACTTAAGGCTAGATTTTTGTCCAGTGGCTTTTAATAGGTAGAGGGGATTGACTATGATGAGACCTTTCCTCTTGTTTCACGGTGCTTGTCGATCAGATCTATATTAGCACTATCAGTGCAAATGGGTTGAAAGATACATTAAATGGATGTAAAGAAATCTTCCTTAATGGCACGATTGAGGAAGAGATGAACATAGAGCAGCCTGAAGGTTTTGAAACATTCGACCATGAGTCACATGTGTGCCGACTCAAGAGAGCGTTGTATGGGCTGAAGTAAGCACCTCAAGCTTGGTACACTAGGATAGATAGCTACTTCAGCAGGTTAGTCTTCATGAAGATTGAAGTGGATGCGAGCCTGTACCACATAGTGGTGGAAGGTAAATTGTTGATCATTATACTTTATTTTTATGATCTTATACTGACAGGTGAGGATCAGATGATCAAATATTTCAAGGAGGACCTTACAAGAGAGTTTGAGATTACAAACTTGGGGCTCATGCATTACTTTTTGGGCATGGAAGTATGGTAGGGTGATGGGAATATGTTTGTGTCTCAAGGAAAGAATTCCAACAAGATACTTGGGAGGATCCACATGGAGAGCTGCAATCCTATGGAGACTTCTATAGTTGGTAACTGGAGGAAGGAGGTTGCTACATCGGGAGAGGTATTAGAAGCTATTGTTTACAGACAGCTTGTGGGTTCACTCATGTACTTGGTGAAAATACAACCAAATTTATGCCATGCAGCTAACCAATTGATTCAAGCAATGGTTAGGCCTACTAGGCTATATTAAAAGGTGTCAAAGCATGTATTGAGATACCTCAGGAGAAATACTCAGTACAGATTGTGGTACAAATGGACAGAGGAAGGGAAGCTTCAAGGCTTCACTGATGTAGATTGGGTAGGATTCCATTTGACAAGGAGAGCACATCTGGAGGGATCTTCAGTATAGGGTCAGGGACAATTTCTTGGTACAACAAGAAACATAGATCGATCGCACTAAATTCGTCTAAGGCAGAATACATGGCTGTAAGTCAAGAATCATGTGAGGCCATCTAGATGAGGCCAATCCTGGTTGGTCTGTTTGGTTAGTATATGGATCCAACAATGATTTACTGTGATAATTAGAGTTGTATCAAAATCTCTGAAAATCGAGTTTTTCATGACAGGTCCAAGCACATTGATATCTCATATCATCATCTTAGATATTGTGTATTGAGGTGGATCACGTTGTTAGATTACATTCCCATGGAGGAGAAAGATGCTGACATTTTGACAAAGGCATTTTCAAGATGTAAATGTGAGTTTCACAGAGATAGGATTGGGGTAGCAAGTAATCACTTTCTTGTTGAGAGGGAGTGTTGAGAAATGGCAACAATAAATTCCAGTTTAATTTGTCCTTGAATTAAACTGTGAATTAAACTCTAATTCTATTCCCATAGAAACTTTTAAATAATAATTAAGTTTAATTACCTTAGTTATATTAGTAATTTCGAGTTGGAAGTATTTATGTAGTCATGGATATGTTCTCCCTAAATTTTAGGGGTCCAAGATGAGTTTATATTGAGTTGTAATTAGATAACTCAGTTTACTAAGTTATAGTTAGTTAAATTAGTTCTAGCAATTTGTGGAACTAATAGAGGACTAAGAGTTAGTTGGTGAAACAATGCATGTTAGTTCAGAGAAAGACTCAGCTGAGACTAGATTGCAGGGACAATGTACTATCAGTTGTATGATTTATTGAGTTGTAAATATCATGCATGCAATCAAAGAAGGACCTATGTTTGGATTGCATAGTTTGTTGGAAATAATACTCAGAGGGGGGGTGAATCAGTATTATTCAAGCCAATAACATTTTTCATTTTTTACTCAAATCTATATACGCTACTTCAATGAAGGTAACCCATGTGTACGCACAATTGTTTTTAAGGAAACCATCATATATCCTGCAAACTTGTGATTTAGTTAATTCATCATATGTTGATATTTAATTAGTAATTCATTAACCATATAAAAAGTAACCATGTGCAGTAATATTAGAACAAACCATCACACATAGTAAACACACATGAACACCGAGATTTAAGGTGGAAACCTAATGCAGGATAAAAACCACCTGCTACTATCTTGTTTTAATATAAGAAAAACCTGTTTACAATATTTTACTGGTACATATTCATAACAGTATGCAGGCACCCACCTGCAGAAGGCTACAACCTTCTTTCATTCTACAGCTTCTACTGGAAGGCAGCTACAACCCCCTAGCTCTTGTACTAGTCGATCCATTTACTAGTACATAGGCACCAGCCTACTAAATGCTCAAACCTTCACTCATTTTCTAGCTGTTACTGGAGGGGAGCTCCAACCCCCTGGCTCTTATACTGGATGATATGTTTACCAGTATGTAGTCACCGACCTACAAAAGGCCACGACCTTCTCTCTTCCTCCAAGGACCATGTTTCATAATTTTTCATACTGGACCCATCAACAACATTGAAGCTCAAAATCAATCACCACTGCAATACAACCAATCATTGAAACTCAATCATCAATCTCTGAATCACCCACAAATGAATCACTGAAGGCCCCTCATCATTGAAGCAAATCACATTCAATCAATCTGAACATTTAGTATACTATCATCAAAACACAGTTACCAGAGTACAGAGCAGAACCCATAATTTATACAACAACACCAAATCCAATTGCAAATTCAATTATCATATTTCATAATGTATATGCTACTTTGATGAGCTAAACTAGTGTGTATACGCACTTTTACCAAAGCCAACCAGTGTATGCATCTACAAATATTAATTCATAAATTTGCGGCTATTCCAGACTTTAGTTATACCCAGATAATAACATTTACAGAACAACACATGTGTCAGTATTCAGATCTAGACTATACATGATCAAACCAAATAATGATAATTCATTTCAAGACCTAAGATCTTGATCCATCATTAGATCTTATCACTCATCAACTGCTAAGTTTCATCATTGGTTCAGATCAAGCAAAGCACCATAAGCCGATAACCTGCATATTAGATCTCACACTTCATCAGATATTCAATGCTTGCACACCTTGGCCTAATGATCTTCGCCTCCTTATATAGTTTTAGGCCTTTCTCAATACCATGGATCAAAACCACTTAGGACCTTTTAGCACTCTAGGAAGCTCTCCTAGGTTGTAGCTCGGAGATTCCTGGTAACATATAAATCTTCAATACCGTTCTCGGAACTATTGGAATGGATGATGGTTTGGATCAAGTCAGATGATTGTTTCAACTCTATTTTCACTCCAGACATGCATGAAAACCCTCAGCTTGACAAGGCTTTAGACCACTAATGCTCAATAGTTTATAGATTCAATGGATATATGGAGAATACTGATTGTATCGGTAGATGCATACATAAACAAATATGAATGGCTAGCTACATAAAGTAGATGAAACTTGAAAATATAATTTATCAATGCAGAGATAAGATGACAGTTATCTGGCATTAGAGAGAAAAGAAAACATGAATAACCTATTCAAGTACAAGAAATAGAGGAGTGTTATAGCTCCAAACCTCACTCTTGATGTTTGTGATATTGTACTCATGGCCTAGGGCAACCCCTCCTTCTAGACCTAGTCCAAAATTTAAAAAACAATGTTTTATTCCCTATACACGACATTTCCCTGAGCATAGGTATGTGTATACCCAACTTGCGTATATGTCTTAAAACACTTAAAAAAAAATTAAAACTCCTTAATTTCGGCAGAGATCGTGAGTTTTACCTGCTGATTACCTATTAGTGCCCGTGGCCCAACTGTTCCCAACGAATTCCCAACTAAAAAACTACTTTGGGAGAAGTATAAAAAGCCTTCAATGGGAAGGCCCAAGGGAGGAGAGAAGAGGGAGAAAGGTTACTATGCTGAGATTTCCTTGACCAGGTCTAAAGATCCTAGTGCCTCCTGCACTTCCCCCATTTATAGGAAACCCTTGTTTCCTTGTGTGATGATGTCTATCTACTACTTGAGATATCATGGAGTAAGTCATGGAAGGAGCTTGTTAAAGGCTTGAGACTGGACGAATCCGAAGGATGGTTCTACTTGGAGCTTGCGAAAGGATGAATCAGGTGAAATTATTCCTTTCTGTACTTTATTTGTCTATAATAAAAGAAACACTTGTCTTTGTTCCTGATATAAATCTTCTTCATGTTTATGATATCCATGTTATGATTCATATGTGAATGGTTGTTTAATTGCATAACTAACTACCTTTCAGCATACTATGAAGATGGTTTCTTTATGATGTTTAGTCCATATACTACTGTACTTTCTTGAATTGATGGTTTTGCAGGTTGAAGGAGCAAAAGGAACTCCAAGAGGGTTTGGACCCTGGTAGGATCTTCTCAAACGAAGGACACCCAGGTTCGCCCCTTATCGTATAGTTTGTTTATATTAGTATTATGGTTGTATGGAATGTGTGTTTCTCTGTATAGACAACCTCTGATCTGCTAGGGTATCAACCCAAGACCCTAGGGGAATTTATCCCTTAACAAACTATTTCTTGTTTTTTCTTGAAATCTTTTATATACACTGTTTTTATTGTTTACAAAAGCATATATACACATGTTTCCTTAAGTAAAACCACGTATACACAGGTTTCCTTAGGTTCAGTCATGTATACACACAGCTGTACATCAATACAATCGCGTATATCTTGTAATTTTCAAGATTTTTCAAATCTTTTTGTTTCTGAAGGTCTGTCTGCTGGTCTGGTTCAATCCTGAATAGTTACTTTTCTGTGTCAGTTTTTAGTTTTATAGCAAGTATCTAATTTCAAATTCTCTCTAATTGTGAGAAGTGTTGGTCTTGTTTTTGTTCTTTTGCAAGCATCATCATTTATTTTTAAGTACGCAAGATTTCTTGCCAGGAATCTTGGCTGCTCTGATCCTTCAGGGCAGAAAGATTGATCTCAATCTTTGTGTCAAATCTTGTCTTGATGACCCGTTGTGTTTGCTTGTCAAAACTACATTTTTGTGACCATCTACTTTTCTTGTTTTTCGAAAGTTGTTAATTGACACTTTCTTGAAAATTGTCTTTTTGATCTTTTGGTCTTTGTTGCCAAGCTCTTGTTGTTGTTTTTTTATTGTTAAGAGCATTTTGAAACACATTTTGTTGGGTTCTCACTTTGTGTTGTAAACTCGCAAAGTGTTTCATTTCCTATTCTTTGATCATAAAGTTTCAGTCTTGTTTAGAGCACTTTTGAAAAGACGTTTTCATTTTCCTTTTGAAGAAAACTTCTTGAAACTTGGTCTTGCTTTCTTGAGCTTGGTTTTGATTTAATTTCTTTTTTATGAGTGAAAGTGCATTTTTCTTTGTCTTGAAACTTGATTTTAGTGTTTGGATGAAATGAGCATCAACAACTTATATTCTATCTAAACATTTTAAGTGGCAAATTAAAAATTGATAAACAAGTAACTTTCATTTCTTCATTTAAGAGTAGTTTTGAGTTTTGCATCAACATGTACTTGTTGCATTAGGATAAATTTGTGCATCTTTTTAGGCATCCATAGTTTTGTTAAATTTTGTGAGTGTGGAGCGTGAGTAAAAGAAAAGAAAAGAAAAATATGTTTCTTTCTTTGAAGTTCCTCTGAACCCAGTAGAAATTTCTTTCATTAAAAAACGAAAACAAGTGCATTTGCATATGGTTTGGTTTTAATTAATTTCTTTTGCATCAAAACACCACTAGTTTCACTTCTGTTTATCCCTTGACTTAAAGAACAACCCATTTAAAAACAAGCGCTAATTAAAATATACTAGAACTTCTTATAATTGTCAAGTTAGACACACCAACAAGTTTTAGGATATTTTAGGGCCTTGGATTAGGTGAGTGGAGAGATAACTCTCCAAGGCCATTTTAAACTGTCAAACCTAGGAGTTTGAATAGTGAGTGAAAATCTAATAGCGTTAGGGAGACCAGGAAAGCTCTGGATCTGGGAGTTAAGCACGAGGGTTTTTTAAGATAAGGAAGAGAGATACCCCCTCTCCTACTTGTCGGATCTAACCTCAAGACTGTTCCACCTGGTTTCTGATACAAGTTGGTAACCTTAGCTGCTACTGCTAGGGATCTACATAGGTGGTTGTGGAGGGGAATCTCATGGCACCTGAGGTCAAAGTTGTATCACTCTCAACGGTACTACTGGAGGGCACCCTTGCGAAGCTTTGGGGCTTGCACCGGCAGAGGCTGTTGTTAGGAGGTTAGCGTAACTTCCTCTATTACCTTCGCTGGTAGGACTAGGTTGTCATTATCCCAGACTATCTTTGGAAGGCCCCTTACTTTACTTTCTTGTATTTTGGTGTCCGGTCCTAATCACCCGAAGCAGAAATACTTGGAAGTTCTTTGACTGGCTGACATCTTTTAGGGACTTTATAGTTGAGTGCTCTTTGCTCCTTGTATATAATTGGCTTTAGGTATTTTTGTCTAGTCACCTTTTGGAATTTGAATCCTGAGTGACTGACTTGCCACTCTGCTAATCTTGAAGGGCATTTGGTCGTTCTTTTGGAAGTTGTGGAGTTGCCTCCTCAAGGTCAAAGGTTTTGATTGCATATCTATCTTCCTTGAAAAGTAATTTCTACATTCCCGTAAGGGAATGGTTTGCGAATCAGTTAGATATGGCCAATATTCTTGTGGAAATCAACCAAGGTACCCTCCCAAAAGGGGATCCTTATGCCTTTCCTTTCTTTGGAAACATTGGTATTCCCTTGATGGCCACTTTGAATATTCCTGGATTGAATGTTGGACTACCAATTTGGTTGTGGTCCACTCTGAATATTCCCAATGCTCTTGAAGCTTCTCAGCTGAATGCTTTATTTCAGGGGCATCACATGGGTGCTAATTGTTCACCTTCTTTGAAAGAGAAAACTGGTATTCCTTCTTCTCCTCCTTCTTGTAACACGAAATCTAAAAAGAGGAGAAAGAGAAAGTCAAAGTAGAAGAATAATTCTAGCACTTCATCTTCAACCTCTGCTAGTCATGTTGGATATGAGCCTTCAGCCATTGCTAGTCATGCTGGGGGCAGAAGTCTAGTCACTGCAAGTCATACTAGTACTTCATCTTCAACTTGTGCTAGTCATGTTGGAGATGAGCCTTCAGCCACTACTAGTCATGCTGGGGGCACAAGTCCAGTCACTACAGGTCATACTAGCAAAGAGTCAGGATCATCTGTAAGTCATGTTCAGGACTCTCCGCAAACCACTGCTAGTCATGTTGGTAGAATGGAGGTTGATAAGAAACCTGGACGTAGAAGTTTTAAACCTAAGTTCCCTTGTAAGATATGAAAGGGAGACCATCTTACCCATTTATGCCCTAGTATTCCAGAGGTTCAAAGGATATGGTCCAAGTCTGAAAGTACTTCTTCTCCTAGATCTGATATGGTTTCTCATCAATCCCATCAACCATTAGTTAATAATGTGCTTGAGCCAGTGCAATCGATGGCCGCTTACACTCCTCTTTTGGGGGGTGAAGTGCCTAAAAAAAGAGTCTGTTTGATCTCTAGTACAGAGTCTTTTGGTATAGGGTGCATTCCGGTTGCTTCGAATATTCCCCCTCCAAGTTCTAGGAATGTTTCCCTTGATTGGGATAGTCTTGTTGAGCCTCATCTTCCTTCTGCTGCACCTTTCCAAATAAAGGTCAGAGTTAATTCCACAAATGTCTATCGATGTATGGTGGATGAAGGATCCTCTACAAGTACTATATCCTCTTTGACTTGGAAAGCTTTGGGTTCCCCGAAGTTGTTAACAGCTTAGAGTCAGTTGTTAGCCTATGATAGAAGACCTGGTGAATATATGGGTGTTCTTCCTCAATTGCCTATCACTTTAGGTGGGAAGACTGTCTTAATCGATATGATGGTGGTTGATATCCCTTTAGACTTTAATATGCTACATGGGTGTGATTATGTCTATGCTATGAATGCTATGGTGTCTTCACTCTTTCGAGTAATGTGCTTTCCTCATAACGGGAATATTGTCACTATTGATAAGCTTGCATATGATAATTACCACCCTAATTCGACTTTACTGCAGAATACCCCTTGGTTTGTTCCAAGTGTTCAAGTAGACTCTACCCCGCCACGGGTCAATTATGTAGCATTGAATCCTCAATGTTCAAACGCTTCTGGGAGGATCCTTTGACTTATTATTCTCCTTCTTGGGACTTGGTCCCGGTAGTTGACCGAGAGATTCTTCCTATAGGGACATGGGACCCCTTAATTCCCTCTTTTGATCCTTGTGGTTCTCATGGTTTTCTAGAACTTGATTTTCCTTCATAGGAGGAAGTCTTTGAAGCCGTGAGTTTTGACTACCAAAGGAGTCCTTGGCTTGATCCCTGCAAGTGGTTTGTTCAAAAGAACCATTATGCATAAGCCGCAAGGTTGCGTGGTTCCCTGTACCATATTGTATATATAAGGTATGCATTTTCAGGTTTTGTATTCTATAACACATGATTTTATATGTAGTTTATATGTCAGATGTATTAAATTCTTGTCTAGTGTTCCTCTTTACGTATATAGAACTTGGAAGATTTCTCCTTTGGAAATTTTTATGGTGGTTCGTTCTGATAGGTATTGGTTCTCGAAACTGACATATAGGTTAGGTTTCTCTACCTGGATTGTGCACTTATCAGTTTCCTTTTACATTTGGCCTTAAGATCGACCCCACCAAGTTATGGTGTGGAACCTTCTCATTGCTTAGACATATCGCGATTTGTGTGGTAGAGCCTACCTTATCATGGGTGCCCTAGTTAGTACCTTGTTGTCACTTGGCACTCATGCAGATTTTTCGTCCCTAAGCTCAGGACTCCTCTGTAGTCCCGCCATGACTTATGTGATGAAGACTCATTCCTCTTTGCTTCCTCGCTTCGTTCTGGCCTTATACCCTAGAGGCTCCTTTATGTTGAGTTGTACTACTGCATTGCATTTTGACCATTTTCACCTTTTGGCCTTGAGTTGGCTTCACTTGGACTCGTGTTTAAGCCAACTTTTTGACCATGACGACTGAAAAATCAAACTTGCACACCTTTAACTTCTACAACTTGACACACCTTGACCCGTGGAAGGAACACACCTTTGAGTGTGATTGACCAATTTTCGCCTCCCTGCATTGAGCATAGGAATGTTCCAATCCCAGGAACTAGATCATCTACTTCACTGACACTCATTCTTTCCACTATAATATAACATTCTTTTATTCTTTTTCCAGCTTAAAAGAAAAAGACAAAAAATAATATATTCCAAAAAAGAGCGGGAACGAGACAATATTTCCACTTATTGTTAGCATCTAGATTCAGTCGTGTCGCCCTTGAACAAAGCACTCAAAGCAAAGTCTCCTCTATTTGGGCGAGATTTAGGTTAACTTATGTACACCTTAACCTTGTTATTGAGTCAGTTCTCCCCTGATGGGTTATCTCTTCCAATCATATGGAGGGTTCGTTCATGCCTCCTGCATGACGAACTTATACAAAGTCATCATATGCTGCCACATAGTCACATTGAGTCATGCTTTTGTTCAAGGGAAGTTATCCTAAGTCAGCCTCTCTACGATGTCTCTTGACTCATTTTTCAGTCGGCCATCCCTAGTTGTCAGTATCATGTCTATCATCATGTCAGCTATATTGGTCCTTTACTTGTGTCGGTTTGAGAAGGTCTTCATTGACTTCTTGCTGGCGTGTCCTGTCCTTATCGACGACGACATCTTGCTCTGAGGACAGGCCTAGAGCTGCACCCTGACCCTATTGTCATTATTGATAGGTCACCTTGTGCTCAACATCAACCAGTATCATGGGTCTTTGACTGAGTGATTTTCCTTGTGTTCAACATCAGCTTAGATTATCACACATTGGGATTCGTGTAGTACCTTGGTTTCCATTTGACCCTATCGGTGGATACCTTGCCTCTGTGTCAACTTTCATTATTGGTTGGTTCATAGGGTTTTTTTCGTGCGCTAGTCATATCTTGTGTACACCGGAAACGTAGTTCGGTCAGGTTACTACATCTTTTTTGTCTGATTCCTTCCACATTATTGGCCTACAGGTTACACTCACGCTAGATTGATGAAGGATGCCTTAATGCGTTCCTTCTAGCAGATCTTTCCCCATTGACTTCAACTCATTGCTCTGGGGCAAAGATCTAGAGTCCATTTGGTAGTACCTTGGGGTTTGCAGTCATTAGTGGCAGATCCTTCACTATTGACAGTGGGAAACCATCATTGTCTACTAATTTATAGATTCTTATAGGTGTTCGACTCCAGCTCATCTATTCACACTTGTTAGATTGTACTGGGTACCTTGACACTCATTATCGTTATCGGTTAGTAGTCTCGCATTTGTTAACGGTATACATCAATGACCGGTAATCAAACTATTTCTCACATGGTCGACTTCATATCGTTTATTCCCACGGTGTAGAAATGTACCATAGCAGTCGGTGAAGACCTTAGGTTGTATCAGCATTCATTGGTTCACTTGACAGTTGCTCTTGTTGCTGCTAGTTGATACCACTCCACCTTATATTTGCAGTCAGTCATGGCCACATTCCATATGTTGGCACCTGAGTTTGCAGTGTAGTACCATCTTATTCAATCATGTTCATTTCATACCTTTTGTGATAAGTCTTTAATATCAGTGATTTGGTTCATTCTTCAGCATCATTGACATTCTTATATGTGATATTCAGACATGTACTTGTTCGATCGTGATTAGATGATTCATTATGTATTTTCCAGTTCTGTATACTTGTATACTTAGTGGATCCGCTTGTACTTGATATGCAGACATGCTTTACTTTCTCTGAGCATGGGTATGTCTGCCTCAGACAGTGTTTCGTTCTGATCTCCTTTTGTGGCTTGGCAGGATGAACTTTGGTGAAGTCCTTCTCATTTTTTGGCAGATTTCCTTTCCATGTACTTGCTTAATACATTTCGGCCATCATGTACCCTTTCTAACCTCATATATTAGTGGACATTTGTTATAGCTCCAAACCTCACTCTTGATGTTTGTGATGTTGTACTCATGGGCTAGGGCAACCCCTCCTTCCAGACCTGGTCCAAAATTTAAAAAATAGTGTTTTATTCCCTATACACGACATTTCCCTGAGCTAAATGCGTGTGTATGCGGGTATGTGTATACCCAACTCACGTATATGTCTTAAAATACTTAAAAAAAATTAAAACTCCTTAATTTCAGGCGGAGATCACAGGTTTTACCTGCTGATTACCTATTAGTACCTGTGGCCCAACTATTCCCAATGAATTCCCAACTAAAAAACTACTTTGGGAGAAGTATAAAAAGGCTTCAATGGGAAGGACTAAGGGAGGAGAGAAGAGGGAGAAAGGTTACTATGTTGAGATATCCCTGACTAGGTTTGAAGATCCTAGTGCCTCCTGCACTTCCCCCATTTACAAGAAACCCTTGTTTCCTTGTGTGACGATGTCTATCTACTACTTGAGATATCATGGAGTAAGTCGTGGAAGGATTTTTTTAAAGGCTTGAGACTAGAAGAATCCAGAGGATGGTTCTGCTTGGAGCCTGCGAAAGGACGAATCAGGTGAAATTATTCATTTTTGTACTTTATTTTTATATAATAAAATAAACACTTGTCTTTGTTCCTGATATAATTCTTCTTCATGTTTATGATATCCCTGTTATGATTCATATGTGAATGGTTGTTTAATTGCATAACTAACTACCTTTCAACATACTATGAAGATGGTTTGTTGATGATGTTTAGTCCATATACTACTGTACTTTCTTGAATTGATTGTTTTGTAGGTTGAAGGAGCAAAAGGAACTCCAAAAGGGGTTGGACTCTGGCAGGATCTTCTCAAGCAAAGGACCCCCAGCTATGCCCCTTATCATATAGTTTGTTTATATTAGTATTATGGTTGTATGGAATATGTGTTTCTCTGTATAGAAAACCTCTGATCTGATAGGGTATCAACCCAAGACCCTAGGGGAATTTATCCCTTAACAAGGAGAAAATGGGAATTGAACATGTAACAGCGAAAGAAGCTTATATTGCTAGAATGAAGATGAGACGCTCAGAGGAGCAGAGTCTCCATAGTCTCCAAAAGTTGGACCCTTGTTACTCTAAAATTTCAAATATTTATGGTCCTTTTACAATTCTCTTGAGCCTTATGAGGCTCGACACGTCTTAATCTATCCCCTATGTATTTTTAAACGTTTGATGCCATGACTAGGCACACATGAGCTCGGAGGTTTCCTTTGTAACAGCAGCATAACCACATTCTGGTAATTTGCTGCACTATCAGGGAGCTCGCTCATACCTACAATGCTCCATGATCACGTCTATTGGTTTTGGCTACATCATGCTGTGGCTTTCATCCTTCCGGCCTCTGTCTTCTAGCCTCTGTCTGGATGAGTGCCTCGGGCCTTTGAAATCATTTAAACAACCACTTTTTGTTAACACAGATAAATGCTGAAACACTGTGAAATTCCACCAAAGCACAATTCACTTCGGACTTCAAAAGTCCTCAAATATGGTCTATTCCTCTATCAGGTTCGCCCTCTCGCTATTGTAAGTCACTTTAGTCCTGCTCCCAGTCTTCCCTTTGTATTTTGAAAATACATTAAAAATTATGAAAATAGCGTGGAAGGTGGCTCCCTTCGGAATTAAAATATTATATATTTCTCTTCACAAACCCTTTGGCGTCCGGGTCTTATTGCATCGACATTTTTTCTTTGTATTTCGTTAAATAACAAAAATACGCAAAATGCATAGGAAAATGCCTATAGGTGGATATCAAATCTTATAGAATAGCTTTAAGGAACCCTTTCAGGTATGGTTTATCACATCGAACATCTATATAGGTATAAGCCTCGCTCGTCTATGAAGCTCCAATAAGATATCACGATGCGATTGATTGCAATCGCACATCACTATCACCTCGGGCAATGGTCTGCACCGATATCTGCCGATTGCCACTGCTGATTGCGATCTGCCGACTTGATCTAGATTGTTGATCGGCCAGATATGATGGCTACTATGCATTCATTTCTCAAGCCTCCGCTGCTCTGTTTTTCACTGCTTTCTAGTGATTTTTGCCTCCCGATAGTGTTTTCCCACCATTCTAAGGGCTCTTGACATGCAATTGTTTTGATCTTTTGAATGATATTACTAGCTTTTAAAGAATTAGGGAGCATATTTGGATCCATTTTGGGCCAGATGGCAACAAGGCTAACACTGGCTCCTTCTAGGGATGAAAGCCTCCCTGTGAGGTTTAAAGAACTGCAAACCAATGCCTTTCTTGTAAAACCAAAATCAAATATTTCTCCTCGTGTTCCATTGGGCATGGAGTTTATTTTGCATAGAAAATGAAAACCATAAAACATATTTAAAATATCAAGGCTTTAAAGCCTTAAATGAGATAAAGTTTCAAGAACTGCCCATTGACTGGGCCACCAAAAACATCTTTGCCTTCGAGACTGTGCAAAATAAAGGTATTGTTCTACTAAATTGGAGTGATGACAAACAGACCTATCCATAAGGATTCAAACTTACCATGATTACCTTTCTTTTTCTTCAATTCATCCCATTTGAGAACCCAATCACCAACTTGGAAATTGTCCACTTTGATTTTCTTCTGATGAACTCTTGACTTCTCAATCAGCTGCTCTCTAATCTACTGTAATTCAACCAGGTTATTCATTCTCCTCACCATGTCATTCATTTCATCTTGTTCTTCTTGAAAGAATTTTACCATAGGGGGAATTAGCTAGATAGGAAGAGCAACATCAGCACCATAAACCCGCTTAAATGGAGAATTCGTATGGACTTCTTGCTGGTAACTCTGTCAGCCCACAATGCAAACTTCAACTTGGAATCCCAACTCTTTTTGTTGTCCTCCAACAGTTTTTTAATTATCCTTACAAGATTCTTCTTAGATGATTCTTCCAGGCCATTTCCTTGAGGATAATATGATGTAGAATGCACCAATTGAATTCCCATAGATTCAGTCAAGTCCACCAATTCTTTTGCCTTGAAAGCTGCTACATTATTAGTGACTAGTTTGGTTGGGCAACCGAATCTAATGAAAATATTCTCATTCAAGAACTTTATGATAGCTTGATGATTAGCATTCTTAGTGGGTATAGCCTCAATCCACTGGGTGAAATAATTAGTGGCTACCAAAATCCATTTGTGCTGGCCACTAGAATGTGGGTTGAGCTCGCCTATAAAGTCCAAGCCACACTATTGGACGGGACCATTGGCGTGTACTAGCTTCAAGGGAAGAGATTTTAGTTGTTCTCTTCCTGCAAACCTATGAAATTTGTCACAAGGCCTCACAAAAGAACACACGTCAGAGAACAAAGTAAGCCAATAATATCCAACTCTCAGGATCTTGTGGGTTGTGGTTTTCCAATAATGATGCCCTCCACAGATGCTGGAATGGAACTAGTGCATGAATTCCACAAATTTCCCTTTATCTAGACATCTCAAGAGGATCCCTGATGGGTCTCTCCAATAAAGAAGGCTTTTATTAATGCAGAATTTGGCTGATCTGAGCTTAATGGCCCAGGCTTGACTCAAGCTAAGCCTTGGAGGGACTTCTAGCTTCTACAAAAAAATGAACTATACTAGAATAAAATTCATAGGTGGCTAGATTTTCAGCCAAAGACTGATTCTTCTCTTGCTCTTCTGCTGCTTCTTCTGTCTGCTCATCACCTGAATTTGAACCCATGCAATTGATGTCTAACAAACTACAATTTTCCTCAGCCATAAGTTTAGCCAAGCCCAGGCATTTGAAAAGATTAGTGGGCTTCACCTCTATGTTGAACTCTATGAAATTTGCAATCCAATTAGCCCTTTTTCCATCAATATCTGGCTGAGTTAGGACATATTTTACTGAGGCTGAAGGTACATATGCAACCACTTTGGGATGTAGAATATAAATTCTGAATGCCTTTAAATATTTTATGAGAGCATAAGCTTGTTTTTCAATAAGGTCATACCTTAGTTCAGCATCCCTCAGAATTTCGCTGAAAAATGCCACAAGGTGCTCTACGCTTTCATCATTGTTTTGCAAAAGAACTACTGAAAGTGTATCATAAGAGGAAAAAGAAAAGATAGAAAACTCCTTGGTGTAACTTGGGCTGATTAGAGTGGGAGCTTCCATGACAGCTTGTTTGATGGCTTCAAAAGAGCTTCTTGCAGCATCTATCCATTTTATTTTTGATCCTTTCTTCAGCATGGAAGTGATGTGCTTCACTAGTTCTACAAAGTTTGGAATAAATCTCCTTACAAAATTGATCTTACCCAGGAAATATTGAATGTCCCTTTTTGATCTTGGGATAGACAATCTCTGAATTGCTTGAACTCTTGTTGGATCAATATTCACAACTTCAGAAGAAACAATATCTCCCAGAAGTTTGCGTTCTTCTAAAGAAAATTGTGACTTCTTTGGGTTTATAGAAATTCCAAACTATCTGCACTTTAGAAACACCTTCTTCAAATGTTGCAAATGGTCCTTATGACAGCTGGAAAAGACTGTTATGTCATCATGGTAAATAAGGACAAACTTTTCCTTCTCTCCCACAAAGGCTATGCCCATGGCCCTCTAAAAAGTATCCCCAACATTCATCAATCCAAAAGGCATCTTGGAGTATATGAAAGTTCCCTAAGGAGTAGTGAAGGCAATATTTTCTTGATCTTCTAGATGTTCAACAATTTGATTGTAACCTAAAAATCCATCTAGGAAAGACATGACTCTAGCCCTTGAAACTTTGTGTAGCAAGTGTTCCATCTTAGGTAGGGGGTAGTTGTCTTTTAGAGAGCATTTGTTCAGATTCCTGAAGTCAACACAAAGCCTGATTTCTCCATTCTTCTCTCTTACTACCATAAGGTTAGCTATCCACTTTGAATACCTTAGGGGAGCTATGATCTTGGCATCCAACATTTTATTAATTTCTTTCTCAATCAAAGGCAATAAGAAAGCACTGATAGGTCTTAATTTATACTTAAAAGGGATGGTGTTCTTCTCCAGTGGAATCTTATGCTGAATGATGTTGGTGTCATAGGTCTTCAGATCATTTTATTCCCAAGAAAAAATATCATCAAATTGTTTCATGAAGGTGCAATACTCAGAACTTTGGGCAAAAGACAAGTAAGTGGACATATTTATGTACTTTGAATGGGCTGGACTCCCTATATTATGTTTATGAATAGCATACTCATTTTCTATTTTGGAAGGATTATAAGGTACATCATTATAATCAAACAACTTCTCTAGCGGCACCAATCCTTTGGGTATATGGTTACTAGGCAGTTGAACAATGTTATCCTGACCAATCTCATTCGTCAGCTTGGACTGGCTGCATTCTTCAATGGTTTCATTTTCTTGGTCAATGTGCGTTTCAAAAAATTCATCAATGACGTGTAAAAACCTATTTATTTCATCATCATCTTCAAAAACTTTCCAGTATTTCACATTGTCAAGCAGAGATGGTCTATATTTCACCTGAACTTCATAATTCAATTTAGGAGGTAAAGGAGGAATAAACGTGCTAGCAGACATAGAAAGGGAGTCAACAAGCTGGTTCTTCAATCTCGGGATGTAAGAAATGCTGAAAAATATTAAAAGAGTCCTTGAGCTTCCATACCTCATCTCTGTATGCTTTCAGCCTTGGATGCTTTGTTTGGAAAGTTTTGTTCACTTGCTGAATGATAAGGTCTGCATATCCAAACTCCTTTAGACCTTTTATGGCAATTTCTTTAGAAGAATTTAAGCCCAATAACAAGGCTTCATACTCTGTTATGTTATTTGTGACCTGGAAAGTTAATTTAAAAGATAAATGAATGCATTCCTGTGTGGGCGACACAAGGACGACACCTGCCCCTACATCTTCCTTAGAGTAGGCTCTATCAAAGAACATGTCCCAAATTTGTCGGCCTTCTTCCTCTGTGATATGGAGAACTAGTTTCTTAAGCTACGTGGAGGCCAACTAGGATTCTTCAATCTGAAGAATAGAAGCTCCAAAATCAGTGTCAACAACATAGATGGGATGATTAGTGGGATTCCTTTCATCACTAATGAGATAAGCCAACTGAGCCTCTCTATATAATCTCCTACTTTCACCTCCAAAAAATGGGACAATAGCATAGGACAGATCGTTTTGTAATGTTCCACCTAATATCTTGATCCAACCTCTGGAAAGAAACATGCCAAACTTGGGGGGTACATCTATCAGACCAGGAGGTAACTCCTCAAAAAAATTCATGAGAGATTGTTCATTTCATCTTCTGGTGACTCTTAATATTTTCTATTATTTATTTACATCAATTATACTTATTCACCCAATCTTGATGATTAGGTGTCAACATTCCCCCCTTAATCTAAAGGGATGTTGGTGAGTCCAAGCATCGTTCTGAATCTTTCAAGCTTTTCTCTTCCAAGTGATTTGGTGAAGATGTCTGCAATTTTCTCATTAGTGGAACAATGGCGGAGATGGATTGTTTTGGCCTCAACATGATGTCGAATCAGATGATATTCACTATTGATGTGTTTTGTTTGATCATGGAACTTTGGGTTCTTGGCCAACTTTATTGCTTAGGTATTGTCAATCATGAGTGGAGTTGATTGTACTTGTTTTAACTGTGAATATTCAAGAATTTTCCTGAGCCACACAATTTCTTTTGTTGCCTCAGTTGCTGCCACATATTCTGCCTCTATTATGGAATCTACTGGAACTGATTGTTTGCATGATCTCTAGGAGACAGCTCCTGATCCAAGACTCATAGCATAACCTAAAGTAGATACCTCAGTTTCTTTGTCTCCATCAAAGTCTAAATCATAGTATCCAATCAAGCTGAAGTCGTCCACCTGTGTATACTTGATTCCAAAGTCTTGAGTTCCCTTAAAGTGCCTTAGAAATCTCTTTGCAGTAGACCAATGTCCCTCACAAGGATTTTGCATAAACCTAGAGAGGATTCCAACAACAAATGAATTGTCTGGTCTGGTAGTGTTTAGGTAGTTGAGACTTCCTACAAGCTATTTATACTTTGTTGCATCGTCAAATTCTTTTCCTTCAATGGATGTGAGCTTTATGTTTTGTTCCATTGGAGTAGTAAGAGGATGTGAGCAAAAATTTGCAATGTACTTCTTTTGAGAAAGTAATATGGATGTTGGATATTGAGTTACTTCAATACCAAGATAGTAATGAACATAGTCCAAATCAGTCATTTCGAAACCTTTCCTCAATTCCTTCTTTATGGATGCAATGTAGCTTTCATTGTTCCTTGTCATCAAAAGATCATTTACATATACCACAAGATATACAACTATTTTTCCAACCTTCTTGTCAAACAAAGTTTCATCTTCAAGATCATAATTTTTGAAATTGAGTTTTAGAAGATGCTCAGTTAGTTTTTCATACCAGGCTCGCGGTGCTTGTTTGAGGCCATATAAGGATTTCACAAGTTTTCATACTTTATGTTCATTTCCTTTCATAGCAAATCCTTTAGGCTGGGACATAAAAACATTCTCTTTTAGATCTCCATTCAAGAAATCAGTTTTTACATCCATTTGATGGACTTTCCAACCATTCTGAGCTACTAGGGCAAAGAGTGTCTGGATGGTAGCCCATTTTGTTGTGGGGGAAAAAGACTCCTCATAATTGACCCCTTACTTCTTTGAAAAACCTTTTGCCACAAGCCTAGCTTTGTGCTTTTCAAGTGAGCCATCATCTTTATACTTGTTCTTGTAGACCCACTTGCAGCCAATTGGTTTGGTTCCTAATGGAGGATCAACCAGCTTCCAAGTGCCATTCTTTATCAGGGCATCATACACATTTTGCATAACTTCTTTCCATTTATCATGAGAAGTAGCTTCTTTGAAGGAATTTGGTTCTAAATCTGTAGACAAATTCAATTCACAATCATAAGAAACATCCATATCAATAGCTGAATCAAAGTCATCTACATCACCTCCATTTTGTCGGTTTGAATTTCTAGTTCCTGTCTTTCCAACCTCATCAGGATGAACACTTTCAATTGTCTTTGTTAGCCACTTTGTGGGACCTTTCTTAGATGGTCCAGACTGCTCCGTTGATTAAGTTGGGACTGAATCAATATTGAGTCTCCCAATTCTATCAATCACATCAATTAAAGTATCATCCGTTGTTGGAGTTTCATGAGGGGGAGAGAGTGCTTTAGCAGAATATTCCATAGGTTGATCTAGTATAGGAATGTCCCCTTCAAGATGTGGAATCTGATTATCAAATTCTTGAAATGTTTTTGCATTTGCGAATCTATCAAAGTGATCAAGTTGTCGCTCAACAACATTGTAAGTTTTGGATGTTTCAAGAAAGATTACATCTCTAGGTACAACAAAATTTTTGTCGACTTCATCATAGAGACGGTATGCTTTGGAGGTGTTTGAATACCCTAGGAAGATACACTTGCGACTTCTTGCACCAAGTTTGTTTCTATGTACCTTCGGTATCAAGGCATAACAGGTGGAACCAAAGATCCTAATATGCTTTACCGAAGGAATGTTCCCACACCACATTTCATAGCGAGTCTTATTTCTGATAGCATTATATGGACATCTATTCTTTATATATACAGCACATAGAAATACATCAGCCCAAAACATCAATTTTACATTTTTGAAAAACATCATGGAGCGCACCATATTTAAGATTGTTATATTCAGTCTTTCAGCTACACTGTTATGTTGGGGATTATAAGGCACAGTTGTTTGATGTTTGATCCCATGCTGGTGAAGGCAGATTTCAAAATCATTTGAATTATATTCTTTTCCATTATCAGTGCGAATAGAGCCAATATGAGATTGTGAATCATTTTCAATCCATGTATGAAAGTTCTTGAATGTTTGAAAAGCATCAAATTTATTCTAGATGAATGAGTTCAAGTTTTCTATGTGCTCTTGAATGTGAATCATGAAAATACTATTTGCTATGCTTTCCTAAAATGCAAGCATCACATTGCTTAAGTTTCCTAAGAAATGTAGGCAAACTAGCAACACCATTATTCTTCAACAAGTGGAGGTTGTCATAGTTCAAATGTCCAAATATAGCATGCCATAATAAAAATGATGGAAGTGTACCTTCTTCATAATGAGAATTGTATGACAAATGTTGTGCACGAGCAGAGGTACCTTGTAGCTTGAGAAGTGTTTCTTCTTCTATCCACCTCATGACAAGTGAGTGGTCAGATGCTTTTCTCACCTCAAGCTTGCCATCAAACATATGACTAGAGTGACCTTGTTGTCAGATGTGGACCAAGGACAACATGTTTCTCTTTAGCTGTGGGAGATATAGAAAATGATGTAGAAGAAAGTCTGGAAGACTAGGTAATTTAAGCCTGATTGTGCCAAGCCCTGATGGCTTGAGTTTTGATTGGTCTGCAAAGTATATTGCTCCATCAACATTGTTAGTAAATTATTCAAAATAATATTTTCTATGATTCATGTGGCAAGTTGCTTCAGAATCAAGCAACCAATCATTTTTCCAAGAAGCAAGTGAAGCATTAAATAAGTCTTCATGTACTCCAATATTACATTGTGCCACAACATAATGAGTGGTTTTAGGTGCTTTACCTTTGTCTGTGTCATTAGTTTTACCTTTGTGTTGGTTTCTTTGCTACTCAATTTTGTCCCAAGGTAACTTGCATGTGGAGGCATCATGTGATCCATTTCTTTTGTAGCAAATGCAGTGCAAATCTCACTTTTCTCCTTGAGAGTGTCTGCCCCCCCTACCTCTGAAATATCTTCCTGTTCCTCTTCGACCACCTCTTCCTCTGGAGAATCTTGGGCAAGATTATTTTATTTATGAGCAAGGCACACAGCTTCTTCAAAAGATTCAGGGGGTATCTTCTTTCCAAAATCTTTCTCTCTTTCAACAATTTTTTTCACAAGAGAGTCAAAGGTAATATCTTTGAGATTTCCATTTAATGACTCAAGATAATTGGAGTAAGTAGGATAAAGTGCCTTGAGAAAAGAAATAAGAGAAATATCCAATTCAACCTTAGTGGCTTTGATATCGTGCATTATAGATTTTACTTTGGATACAAGAGCAAGAGGATCATTATTTTTTAATTCAAGAGTGAAGAGTTCAATCATGAGTTTAACAACTTCAAGTGCAAAGTGTGAGTTATAGAGTTCTTTCAACATTTGTAAGGCTTTGAAAGCATTAGAAAATGGAAAAATATGGCAACTCACCTCTTCACTTATAGATGCTGCAATTAATGCATAGGCTTTGTTGTTCTTATTTTCCCAAATGGTGAACTCCTTGCCTGAGGTAGGCTATTCTGGCTCTTTCTCTCCACCTCCAACACACACTCCTTTCTACAACTCATTGAAAATAAGGGTGTGTTTTATCTTCAAGGATCACTCAGGATAGTTCTCCTTGCCAATGAGAACTACTCTTAAAACAGATATGATTGAATGCATTGTAAAATCTGTGTATTGTGGGAAAAAAATTGCTCTTCTACTGGTAAAACAATTTGCACTTGCAGTGTAAAGGAGAAAAAAAATGCGTTGTAGTAAAATATAGTTCTGATGTATATATCAGAGGTACCATAATGGTGATAGCATATGGAGGAGGGAAACATATGATAATGGCGGAGTTATATATTCGCGCAGGAGAGGAGGCTCTCACGATCGTTCTCCAAGTGGCACAGAGATATCTCGAGTGCCTCTTGTGTGGCCCCAAATTTCATGGAACACAAGATTTGATGGGTTCCTGAAAATGGGTCTTTATCAGACTGTGGCATTCGCCCTGCTACAAGAAAAAAATAGCATTGGAGGAGGGTCGTGGAGTGGTTATGGTAGCGTTTAATGTGGAGCAACCACCGCACCAACATGATAACAACTTTGGAGACCAATCATTGTATTTTTTATCATGAAATTCAAGAAGATCACCATAACAAAATATCTTCTTGGAGGTTATCATTGTAAGATATGCATCCAAGTTTTTTTCCAAGAAAACTAGTGTCTTTTCGATCTACTAGTCCCACTAGGATTGGCTGCTATCCTAAGAACAAACAATCAAACCAATTTGTGATTTCCTCTATGTATGATAGATAAGAGAGAAGCAAAGGGACCAACCTGGATCTTCCGCTTGATTTCTCTCCCTCTTGATAGAGCTTGCAACTCCTCTCCTACTTGTCCTGCTTAGAGAATACTTGTAGAAACAAAGTAACAAAACACCATCAAAGCATCTCGATCTATTATATCATAAACAATGCAGAATCAAAAATACATTGAACATACAATAGAATTCACAAATAACAAGATTCACAAATACACGATTGTATGGAGGAAATTCAAAGAAATTTATTAAAATAGAAAGGAGAATTACAACCCAGCTGTCTAATCGAGCATCATCCTCCCAACATCAAAGCCCTCTTCACCTCAAGAAAAGATAAATCACCCAACAATACAATGCTCTTTCTCAAAGACAAACCATCAACACTTCCTTACAAATTACAAAGTTTTAGCCTCTAGATCTCTTAGATGAGGGATCCATTTATAGATGTCTGCAAGGGTGTGAGTCATCTCTGGGTTTTTGATTAGTGTCATCCCCCTTGTTGTTCTTGGTTCCACTTGGATATTTATCAGATCTCTTACTCATCCCTGGGCGAATTCAAAGAGTCAAGTGTCATAGGAGAAGTTTCTAGAAGACTCCATGACCATCCACATGGAAAACTATCTCAGACATTTGTCCATTCTCGCTCATCACACCCCACAAAAGGCTACTTCAGTATGCATCGCACCTGGCTAGTGTAGGAGTCAGTATGCATCACATCCTGACAATGGAGCAGTTAGTATGATCCAGTTTTGGCTAGTTCTGAGTGGTTTCTGAGGTGGAACTTTTGGGGAATGATGTAATCAGTTTACCATGATCCTTTAGGGTATGAAACAACACTTTTAAGGGTTAAATATCCCTTTGTTTATTGACATATAAGATTGGGGTTGCAGTGCCCAAATATGTCTATAACAATTTCCCCCTAAATCATGAAGTCGTAAATCTTTTGATGTCGGGTGAAATGATTTATCATGAGGATCCGAGGTATTTGAACTCGAAGGTGACCTGTATAAGATACAATACAATACATCATCATCATATTATTTTCATGATCTAGCTAAGGCAGGCATTACCATGCTCAACTTTATAAATTCATTTTCATGTACATAGGACAGATAATTGTCTGCAGTTGCAGACTGGTGATTCTTTATATGTAGAGTCATCATCCCTAGCTTGGATGATCATCTTTGTAGCTTTTATGTACATTTGATGTCTTTATATTCCTAAATATATCGCAGCTCGGGTGGATGAAACTAGATTCGGGGTCTTCAAACTCGTTCAATCTTTTCCCGATGTACAAGTTGATCCATGTGAATAGATGTCTTGAAGTTGAACATGGAAAGACATCGCTTGATTACCAACCAATAATGTAAGTTGTTAGCAGGCACGAGAGGAATCACCGATAATGATAATGACCCTCAAGGTACTACAGTAAAATTCATGTGGTGTGAATATATGATCCGATGTTGAACACCATGCAAAATCTTTCAATCGAATACCATTGATGTAAACTTGACGCCGAAAGTGAGAAACTTGCCATTGAGGCATGCAAATTTCAAAGCACTAAAAGGGTTGTTTCTAAATCAACTTCTTGGATAATGAGCTAATGTCAACAAGAAGTGATCCATCGTAGGAGGGCCTTAATGTATCCCACATCTACGACACAAAATGAAGAAAATGATTTTCTGGAGGTGAAAACGATCTCACAATACAAGGTTCAGGAATGGCGGTCATGAAAAATGGAGGGTGAAGGTATTGCAGTGGATGAGGAATTAACTAGATGGTGAATTCCCTGAATGACTTCTCTTGAAGATATCGACAACACTGAGATGGATTGGTAGCGTTAACCTCAAAATATGGATGGTATGGAGGACCATTGGTGATATCACTGGTGAACTGAATAACCCAAACCGACTCAATCATGGTGATGGAGTGAAAGTGTCATGTTCAAGAGCGACCTGCTACCAATAAAATTCTTCAAGTTTTCTTCCTTTTTTCCCCAGTCATTGCTGACTAGTACCTCTTTATTTTTTTCAAGCTTGAGGAGGATAACATATGCTTGTTCTATAATTTTCCCTTTGGGCAAACCTGTCGCTATGTTTTAGTGAGCCTAGTGACAGTGAAACTTGTTCTTATCTGGGTGGACAAGTTTTTTGCTATTGTTTTAGCGAGTTTAATGACAAATATAACTTGGTCAATTTCATGTTTAGAGAGTTTGAAAAGGGACTAAAGGGAAAATCCAGCAGTTCCTTTTCGTAGCATAATTCCTTAAGTCTGAAAAAGATTAAAATAATACAAAAGGGATGACTTTTCCTATCACTTTAGCGAGCTGGAAAAGACAAGCGCTCGATATTTTTCGCGAGATAATCCCTCAAGTCTGAAAAATATTAAAATATACAAGAGGGATGGTGCTTCCAATCACTTTAGCAAGCTGGAGAGGCAAATTGCTTGACAATCTTTCCATATTTAACGAGTCTGAAAAGAGTTTAAAGGAGACTTGTTTTTTAGGAATGAGTGGCGTTTCAGGGTAGCAACTGGTTTCGGGTAAGCTTGGAACTTCTCAAAACATGGTGATGTGAAGAGGGTGGCTAATAGGACCACTCATCGCAGCTGTTCCTCAAAAAGGTAAACAATCAAGTGGAAGTGTATGATCAGGCAAAAGAATGGAGGTGATGGCAGGAGCATAACCAAGGCTCAAAAGGCTGATAGCAGGGCAATCACAAAGGTTATTTACCAAAGGTGGGTTCATTTTTTAACGAGCTTGAACTCTGGGGGAACATATGCCCAGTTGGCAGGTTTATTTTTTAACGAGCTCTAACCTTGCGGAAACATTGCTCATTTGGCAGGTTTGTTTTTTAACAAGCTTGAACCTTGCGGAAACATTGCTCATTTGGCAGGTTTTTTTTTTTAACGAGCTTGGACCTTGTGGAAACATTGCTCATAAGAGTGTGGGTTCATTTTTTAATGAGCTCGAACCTTGCGGAAATTATGCTCAGTGCCTTTTTATGTAGGCTAGAAACGACCAAACTACAAAGATAAGAAAAACACTAAAAACCTAAGGAGCTACTGAGGTTAGGTAGGATGGTTTCATCAACAGTTTAGAAAAAACCCTTCCTTTACTTCGTCTGTGGTGCAGACATTGTCGAACAAATCACCTAACTTAAGAAGTTGAAAAACTAAAAAGCTAAAAAATGAAATTGGTCGTTTTTCGCTTTCATAAAAAGGTTTGCATGCCCCCAAGCATCGAGAAAAGGAGAGTCTCCAGTAACCATATGGGAATCACTGTGGTTAAGAAGGATTGTTTTTCTCAATGGTTAGACAAAAACACTTCCTTGGCTTTGTCCGCCAATTAGACAAAGGTGAGTGGTGTGTCAGACCAATCACTTAACTTATAGGGACTTTCATATGGTAGGATGGTTTCGTTAGTGGTTAGAAAAAACACTTCCTTGGCTTCATCCATAGAGTGGACAAAAGTGAATGATGTGGGATGGCACTTCCAATCACATAACCTATAGGGAAACCTATCTTTTCAGTTGGGTTCATCTACCAAATGGACAAGGGTGCATGCCCCCTAAGCTTCATTACATTCACCATACTACACACGGTAATTAGGTGGATGGAATGAAGGTTGAAGAGACACTCTCGACGCAAAAGGACCATTTAGGGATTATGTTTGACTTGAAGCTGTGTTTGAACCGGGAAATGAAAGCTAGTCAATAGTGACAATTTTTCCTTCATGTAGGAAGCACATCACTCGAAAGAGTGTTGAAACAATAGCTTCCATGTTGTAAACGTAGTTGCGTCCAAGGAGTATATTGCAATCTAATGGTCCTTGGCCTACCATCATTTTCAAGTGAAAAATTTTCCTTCTCAAAGTAATCAGAAACTTAGGAAGGATCCATAACGCTCGAGTGGTTCCTTTGTTAAAGCTTGAAAAACTCTATGTAACAGGCATAAGTGATGGCGAACCAAGCGCTTTCCAAGCAGTTGAGGAAAGGATACTCACTGATGCCCCTTCATCTATGATAGTGTCAGACATGATCATTTTGTAAACATGTACTATGATCCAAAATGGTACATTAGAAGGAAGGTGGGATCTTGCTAGTCGATTCCAATCAAAGGAAGTAACTAGACTACTTGGATGCTCTAAATCCATTGTATTTATAGTATTTGATAGAAAATTAAAAACTGAAGGATGATTAAGGTCGCTTGAATAATCATTGTTATCTTGAAGGTGGGAATGATGGTGGTAATCTTCCCACGATGTCTCTCCTATCATCATCGACTAAATGATTCCTTCGTCTGTAGAATGTATACAAGACCAAGGATCGGAAGATAGGTCTCTACCATACTCTAGAGACCTATCTATCCAAACATCGCTGAGTGTTGATTTGGGTTCACCACCCAGGCCTAAAAAATTGGTTGCTACAAAGATTCTATGGGGCTTGGGGGCAACACTCTGTGATGATCCACACTATCAAAATGGTCAGTGGTCTTCTTAATCTTTGATGATGTAGAATATATCATATGACAAGTTTCCATTGTGGCCACTTCCGCCAGATTACTTGGAGGCGGGAGGGAAAAAGTACCCGTTAAGGAAGGGTCTTTTAGGAGACCTACTCCGACATTTTGAAGCTATTGAGAACTTCCATGGCTCAATGGAATGCTTGTAGTAGCTTGTGAACAATTAGGGAAAAAGGTTAGTTGGTCAATGATTGTAATTCCACCTTGGAAGGGAAATGCAATCTTTCTAAAATATGTCGACACAATGACAACCATGGCATAAATCCAGGGCCTTCCTAGTAAGATATTGTAGTCAAGGTTTCCATCAATGACCTCGACTTCAATTTCTATTGTCTTTCCCCTAATTCAACCTACAAGTTACTTAATATCCCATACAACTTGTATGTTCTTCCATCAAATGCTTTTAACGTCGTTGATGATCATGACAAGGGTGGTGAGCCTAAATTTTTCCAGCAACTCATTGACATAATACAGGTAGATGCCCCCTCATCAATGATTGTTCGATCAACAGTTTTATTGAGGGCTTTTACTTGTATAAGGAAATTGAGTTGGAATGGTAATTGAGGTTCGTATCCTTTATGGTTAAAGGCCACAAGATTGGAATCTGTTGGATCAATCCCACCTATTGTTGATAACAAAGACTGTTTTTGGGAGGGGCAATTCTGCAGTACTTCAAGTGTTAACATGGCAAATGGCGATTGAGCCAGATCCTCCACTATATTATAATTCTGTGCTGCTTGGGCACAAGGATTAAATGTCGATTTATTTACTACTCCCTTTGGTGGCTTTATAGCTAATTTAGCAATGATGGGCGAAACAACTTCAAGCGAAGTCGTTGTCGAACTACTAGGTTGATCTATAGCCTTGTTGTTTGATGACGATGGATTCCCATAATCTTTATTCCTTGTTGATATCAAAGCATCATTTTACTATTTTGAGATGGATAGCATAAGCACTTGGGATGGGGAAGCATGATAGATAGCAACCAAATTGGTTTCTGCGCTCGGAAATGGATCAGTCAACACCGTTTAGGTACTTGAAGTATTTAAAAATTTCACAACCTCAGCTCGATGTGGACAATATTTCGTGAAATTCTCGTCGTCACATATGAAACATGGATAATGAGGTTTCTTTTGCCCAGTAGGGTTTTGAGAAGATTTTTCAAGATATGAATTTTCCTGTTTGTTCTTATTATTTTTCCCTTTCTTCTTGCCCCCAGGTTGCTTTGGATTCTTGCCCTTGTCAGATGACACAACATTAATATCCGAGGAAATAGGTTCATCATTTTCCTTTTGACTAGAAACTGCAAGGGCTTTTTTAGATGGAGCCTTTGTGGTTTTCGTGCTTGAGTCACCGATGACACCATCACCAGCGTGAGAGTCCCTATTTGATTTAGGAGGGGCGAAATGGAAAATTCTGGTCTAGGGGCATCAGGAATTTTGTCATAGAGTGTGCCAGACTGGGTATAGATCAAGTCTAAATATTGGGCATGAGCAATGACTTGCTCTTTAGTGAAAAATCCTCCTTTTGGCACATCCTAAGTAATAGAAGGCAATAAGGACTTAATAAACCACTCAGATAGAAGCTGATCAGGAACATACATCTTTACCATTCGTCGACGACATCACCACTCATGAATATGATCAGATATGTGATTGTCCATGGTCTGTTTAAAGTTGGTAAGGAGTTTTGTTCCCATTTCGTACCTTATGGGTAATTGAAAGTGTGTTAGGAAAGTAGTGGCAAGGGTGCTGAAGTTATCGAACGAAGCTCTAGGCAATTCAATATACCATTTTGCTGCCGAACTAGTTAGCATTTGCTGAAAAAGGTGAAGCCTAATCGAATCATCATTCAAGGTGTTAGATGAGATCCACAAATGAAAGTTAGTTAGGTGATTCAATGGATCTTTACTTGGATTTCCATTGAATATAGGAATATTAGACGGAAGTTTATGAGGAATCGTTGGCCACCAAGGGGTGTATGCAATTGGATCAGTCATCAACCAGTTCAAATCTGATAATTCTAGCATCGATGCAAAAGGCAACTGTTGATTCAAGTTAGGTGAAGCATACCCAGGATAAGATGGAATCGCCTGAGTAGTAGGTCTTTGAATGTCAGCATAATGTATTTGATTCTGGTAACTTTGATAAGGTTGTTGGACATAACCATTATAGTATGGTTGTTGATAACCTTTTTGAAAATGCGGTTGTACATTACCTACTAAGCCTTGTTGCTCAAATCCTCGGTAGGTTTTCTAGAATTGCGGTTGTTGATATTGTACCAGCCATGGTTGTTGGACCATTTGCTATTGCCCAATACTAGAAGATTGACCAAGATGCGGAGTCATTATACCCGTTTGAGCTTGAGTCATTCCAGGTAAGGAAGCACTAACCTGAGGTTGTGATTGAGCCGTAGAGACAAGAGGCTATTGTATTGCAACCTGAGAGACTTGAGGTTGACACACAATAGGCAGTGCTTGTACTTGTCACAATAGTAGGTGTAGTAGGAATATTCGACATAGGTTGGGTCGGTTGTATTAAATATACAACCCTTGGTTATTGAGGAAGTATTGGTACCCAACCACTGGATGTAATTCCAATTGGACCTGAATTTTGTTGTAAACTCTCATATGGTTGTTCTCTAGGAGGGAATAATGAAAAAGCATACTACCCTCCATATGGTAGTAGTCCAGTGTTCAAATGATATATCGGTCTTTGAAGACTGGTATGCCCAAATTAATACCGGCATGCTGCATCAACTTGTTGAGTTTCAACATAATAAATACCAAATGGGATTCTGGATAAACAAATAGGAACAATCCATGTCATCGAAACAATCCCTGAATGGAATCCATTTAGTGATTGGTAACTAGCTAGGACAGATGGTATAGCAACAAACATTGTAGGAATGGCAACAGGAAGCTCTACCATGCTTGTATCAGATGATACAGCCCTAGATGTTGATGTTTGCTCAGACTTATTTAGTCTATCCAAAAGATTTTTCTAGTGATTCGACAGGAACTTGCGATGGAGGATCATTAAAAGAAATAAATTCAGGAGTAGAAGGATATAAGTGGATCCTTGTTAAGCCCCAAGAGTTAGCTCAATCGTTCAAATCAAGTGCCTCACCAATGGGAGGTCACAGGGTCAAATCCCGAAAGCTCTTGGGGTTAGGTCAGTAAATAGGCTGAGGGGTGTTGATGCCTTCGGGTGTGTCCACTCAGTGTTGAACAACCCTGGATGTAGCGGCTACCCATTGACCCAGGTATCCGTGAAACAGAAGTGAAAAAAAAAAAGTGGATCCTAGCTCCAAAATTCAATGGGGTACTGGATGGAAGATCCTCTACTATCTCTTCTATTGTAGTTAGTCCAGGTGGAAGAGGTAGACCCTCAGGTCCGTAAAATATTTCTAGAGCCGAAGAAGGTATTGCTTCTACAGTGACAGATACCGGAGGGGAGATACTGGAGGGGTGACACCTTCTGATTTCTCGAACTGAACTTCCAGATGTTCAGGTAAGTGAACTTCAGTCTCTAGATCAGCTCTAGCTAGAGCTGCTTTAGGTATAGAAGTGTCTAATGTTACACTAGGATCAGTTCTAATGTCCTCTTGTAACTGCAGAAATTCTTCTCTAAAGGAATATGTACCAGAAATGCTTGGAGTAACTGTACTCTCTAATGGTTTTGAAACAAAAGCTTCAAATAAATCAGGTGAATTGGACTCAGTTAAACGAGACCATTTTTCCCAGAATGGCTTCATTTCTCGAGTCAAAGACAGTTGACTCGCTAGTCTCCACAAATGATGGGGTTTTGATTGACTTTATTCCATGATTGTGGATTACTTGATCAACTCAAAATTAAGGGGAAAAAATGTTATTCTGAATTTAATAAATTTTAATGACACTTTGACACAACTTTGCTTTTTCAATATTTAAGAGTTGAGAAAAAGCTAAAGATGAATCTAGTCCCCTTCGACATTTAATGAGCCTGAAGTGACAAGTGCTCAGATGGACCTTTTCTTTTAAGGAGTTGAAATGGAACGAAAGTGACTACTTTGGAAATCTAGATAGAGGGATTACCAAACCAATCGAAAAACTACAAAATACACCTTGGTGATAAATTAAAGATAAATTACCAAGGAATTATGTACGACAGTTAATCTTCGTGAATGCTGTGTTCAGTGCATTGCGATTGATAGGGTGGTAGACATGGCTTCCTATGGAGAAAGGATATAAGCCTATTATGGTCTTCGAATATATACTCGACGGTATGGGGAGCACAGGTTTGTGCTAGCACTTGTCGTATCAAAGAGGAGGAATCACCCAACCTTCGATGAAAACGATAGTTACTAGATTTTACAACATCGGAACATGTCTCTAGCCTAGACCTCTAGATGTGTTGCGTTAGGTTCCAAAGCATTGTTAAGTTCATTGAAATTTATTTTAGAGTTGATCTTGTTTAGAAGTTTTCCTTTCAATGATTAACCGCGTGATGTAGATGTAAAATTCCTAAATATTCAGTATGCAATGATAAACAATCGTTGTTTATTTTGAGCAATGAAAATCCTAGCTACTAAGGAAATAAGATTACGATTCTTTCAAACAAAGAGCAAAGAGCACACACTAAATACACTTTCCTAAATCATTTTTTTCACACAGTCTAAATGCAAATGCAAATGCATGTATTTTCTTTCGTTCTCTTTAATGTGAAAATGCCAAAAAAGAAAACTAAATGTAGTAATGGTCTGAAATACTTTTACTCAAAGTGACATTTTGACAATTTCTTTTTCAAAATAGAAAGGAAGACTAAATGACACTTTTCAATTTCGAATAGAAAATGCTTTCGACACTTCAAATATCAACAAACCAAATACAATACAGAAAAAAAGTTCAATTGACTATCTAGAGAAGGAAGACTCAATGACACTTCTCTTTTTGACACAAAACGATAATTACGACACTTTTGTACCAAAACGACAAATCAATTTAAGAAACTTTTCGACAAAGGATTCTAAATGATGGACAAATACACAAAATCATTTACTAATCCTAATCAATGGAGGCTAGTCTATGTAATGTAAGGAGGCTTCAGCAATGAGATACTATTCATAGGCAGCAAAAATAATTAAACAGAGCTGAAAAAAGGACAAAAACCCCAAATTTCAAGGAGAGAAATAGGATTACTCAGTCATCGCACCTATGCTTCACAAAAAGAGGGATGCATCTCACTTGCTACACTCGGGAAGTAGGATGCATACTGGTTTCCAGTGAAAAATAGTGCGATGGGCCACGGAGCACAACTGAGATGGGTTTTGGCTCAAATTTGTAGCTGATTTCAGTGAGTTAAGATGAGCTATTATGGAGAATAAAGAGAAAAGTATAGGGGTATGATCTTGAGAAGTTATTGATTTACCAAAAGGGCATCTATAATGCTTGTAATTCAGATGTTCAAATCACAAACTAAACCAAAGATTTATTGAAGTAACATTCATCTACTTTGGAATTGCAGAGCAAGAGCGGTTCGAAGGCTATCTGGCTAACTTCAGGCTCCATATATAGTTTATAAAACAAACAATCAAACAACAAAAAAACAAACTATTCGTTCCCCAGTGGAGTCGACATTTTGTTTCTAGGAAAACTAGTGTCTTTTTTATCTGCTAGTCCCACTAGGATTGGCAGCTATCCTAGAAACAAACAATCAAAGAATTTTTCAATTTCGTCTATGTATGATAGATAAGAGAGAAGCAAAGGGACCAACCTCGATCTTCTTCTTGACTCCTTGCTTGATTTCTCTCCCCCTTCATAGAGATTGCAACTCGTCTCCTACTTGTCTTGCTTAGAGAATACCTGTAGAAACAAAGTAACAAAACACCATTAAAGCATCTTGATCTATTATATCATAAATAATGCAGAATCAGAAATACATTGAACATACAATAGCATTCACAAATAACAAGATTCACAAATACATGATTTTATGGAGAAAAACTCAAAGAACTTTATTAAAATAGAAAGGAGAATTACAGCCCAGTTGTTTGATCCAGCATCATCCTCCCAACATCAAAGCCCTCTTCACCTCATGAAAAGAAAAATCACCCAACAATACAATGCTCTTTCTCAAAGACAAACTATCATCACTTCCTTACAAATTACAAAGTTTCAGCCTCTAGATCTCTCAGATGAGGGATCCATTTATAGATGTCTACAAGGGTGTGAGTCATCTCTCGGTTTCTTATTAGTGTCATCCCCCTTGTTGTTCTTGGTTCCACTTGGAGATTTCTTGGATCTCTTACTCATCCATGGGTGAATTCAAAGAGGCAAGTGTCATAGGAGAAGTTTCTAGAAGATTCCATGAGCATCCACTTAGCAAACTATCTCGGACATTTGTCCATTCTCACTCATCGCACCCCACAGAAGGCTACTTCAGTATGCATCGTACCTACCTAGTGTAGGAGTCAATATGCATCACACACTAACAATGGAGCAGCCAGTATGGTCTAGTTTTGGCCAATTCTGAGTGGTTTTTCAGGTGGAACTTTTGGGGAATTATGTAATCAGTTGACCATGATCCTTTAGGGTATGAAACAACACTTTTAGGGTTAAAGAGCCCTTGGTTTATTGACATATAAGATTGGGGTTGTAGTGCCCAATATGTCTATAACAACGCCTACATCATTCACCATATTTCATAAAAAAATATATGTAAATAGATTTGTTTTAAGAATACCAGAGGTGTTCTTCTACCTGGCAAAGAACAATGTGATACCACCGAACATGGTTACCTCTGGTGCTGAGTGTAAGGAGAGGGCCAGTCCCGAAATTTTTTCCCAATATGCTGGTCTACTGATGACTTGTGTACTAGAGATGGTTCACACCACAATTGCATCCTGCTACACAACTTGCAAACCACTGGAGAAATTTATGAAAAACGCTTCAAAATGCTTCATTTCCCTCATAAGTTATTACTCAGGAAAATTGGTAGAGGGATGGAGTCAGACTTCTAAAGAAATGGAAGAATGGGGTTACAATATGGAGCTATAAGCCAAAAATGGCATTTTCTCTGATACCATGTCAGACCAAGAGGTAACTCCTCAAAACAATTCATGATATTCATTTAGGTTTGTCTTTATTATATACATGAGGGAGAGACTATTCATTTCATCTCCCGACGACTCTTCATATTTTATATTATTTATTTGCATCAATTACATTTATTCACCCAATCCTGATGATTAGGTTTCAACAACATCTGCTACCACAATATCCATCATCATGCTCTTCATGGGCAGCTGAGACAAGGTGATGGCTGGGTGTTTGATTAATCCCAAACATTCCACTTTTCTAGAGTCAAAATAAAACAAGTCATGATAAGGCTTGGTAATTTCAAGACCCAACTCATTCATGACAACATTGGGCATTAGATTATGGCTGGTTCCTATGTCCAAAAGACAGTTATGAAGGATTTTTTCATGAATAGTCAGAGAGACATAGAATGATGGGGAGTTTTCAACATAATTTTTAATCATTGGGTTGAGAACAATAGCTGGTTTGTCATGTTGTAGATTGACATAGTCAATGGAGGCTTGGATGGCTTGAGGCTCAAGGGCCTCGAGGATATATCTCTTGAAGGACTCATTCTTCACTAGTTCAATCAGAGGTATAGGTATTCTTAGCTTCTAGATTTTTGATTCCAAACTGAAAGGAGAAGGAGACTTTTCAAGGCCTCTTACCTTGTGAGATGGAGCTTTGAGGATGATGGGATCAACTGTCGGTCACTTCTACTTATTAGCTTGTTGTATTGCAGGGAAAACAACTCTCTGAACAGGAGTTTCGTTAGCATTATTCATCTTTGACCTCAGATCATATTTGTGTTGATCATCAGTTTGCAGAATAGCCCCACCATCCCACTCTTGGCTGATTTGGTCATTGAAGAATGACTTTTCATAGGCAGCTAAGGTCAAAAAGGAGGCATTGGATTTGTCTTCCAGACAATGGATCTCCTCATCTTCTTCAAGCTGCTCTTCTTCCATGACTACATTTTGAAAATCGGTCTTCACCCTTTGGTCTTCATTGACATATTTGCTTCTTTGCAGAATCTGCAACTGCTCATTAGCTCTTCTATATGGATTTGGATTTCTAGGAGCAAGGATATTAGGAGCTATTTCTTTCCTAGTGTACTGCTCAACCTTTAATTTGGAGATTTTAGGGGTTAATGAGTCCATCATCTTGGTCATTTTATCTATCTTGGGATCTGAAGATGATGAATATTCTCCCCTCTGTCTCCTCCCATCAACATTCCCCTTGAGCTTCTCTATAGCCATGATGCTTGATTCTACTTCCAAGGCTACATCTTGCATATTAGCCAAGGTAGCACATCATCTCTCCCTCAATAGTAGACAAAATTTAGAATCAAAGTCATTGGCATAGGTGCATTTAGCAAAGGTAGTGGTGGGTTTTACTTCAGCTAGTATCTTGCTATACATGCGGTTAAACCTCTTATTAAAATCAGACAACAACTCACCATTTTCCCTCTTTAAGTTCCCAAACTCGGTGTGGTAGTAGAGTAGATCCTTCTTATCCCCCCAATGCTTTAGGAATGCATCATCTAAAGCCTTAATATCTGCTTTAAACCTTGGGGTCAGCTCTCTGAACCATTTTCTAGCCTCTCCATTTAGGCTTTGGACAAAGACTCTCATCCATACATCATATTCACTAATGTCCAGGTTATCATCATAGCTATAGAATGATTCAAGATGTTCCTCAGCTGTAACACCTTCGGTCCCAGTGAACTTAGGCCTATACTTTTGATATTCTCTAGTAGGCATGGTATTCAAAGTAGTAGGTAGTACTAAAGGTCCATACCTAGCAGTTATGATTCTTTCCATTTTGGTAGTTGTTGCCATAGCTATGGTAGCTATAAGGGTACTGGAAGTTTGAATGACAGAGGGTTGAGGAGTGACTGATAAGACTAAAGGAGTATGACGAAAGGAGGTGAGGTTTCTGTTGGGCTTACAACAAAAGGAGAACTTAGAGAATAAGGAGGTTGATGAATTTCAGAGATTTTTTCTTCACTGTTAGTATTAGATGCTATACTCTCAACATGTATTTGCTCTATTAAAGGATTTTCTTGTAGAGATATAGAATATTGTTTAGAGTTACCTGAACCAGATGCTCCTTTCTGCAATGCTTTTCTTTCTTTCATGATTTTGTCAGGGTCAAGCACTAGGTCAGCTTGTGGCTTCTGAGGATTTCTCTAAGTATGCCTCACAAACTGAGCCAGAACTATGAAGTGCAGTTGCCAAGAGGTTCGCCCTTCGGTAGAGTCGCCAGATAGATGATTACAACAGAAAAAGTGTCTAGATTTTGTCTATCATCAAAGCTGGATCTGTGTCGTCTCCTAAGGAAGCTAAGCTTTAGTATCCTCTCCCCAGCAACAATGCCAATTATGTTAGCACTCCAGGAAGCTCTCCTAGGTTGTATCTCAAAGATGCTTGGTAACATATAAATATTCAATATTGTTCTTGGAACTATTGGAATGTATGATGGTTTGGATCAAGTCAGATGACTGTTTCAACTCTGTTTTCATTCCAGACATGCATGAACACCCTCAACTTGACAAGGATTTAGACCACTAATTCTCAATAGTTTATAGATTCAATGGATAGATGGAGAATATTGACTATACCGACAGATGCATACATAAACACATATGAATGGCTAGCTATAGAAAGTAGATGAAACTTGCAAATCTAATTTAACATTGTAGAGATAAGATGAAAATAATCTAGCATACACAGAAGAGAACATGAATAACCTATTCAAGTGCAAGCTTAGAACAGAGGAGAAAATGGGAATTGAACATGTAACAACAAAAGAATCTTATATTGCTAGAATGAAGATGAGACGCTTAGAGGAGCAAAGTCTCCATAGTCTCCAAAAGTTGAACCCTTGTTACTATGAACTTTCAAATATTTATAGGCCTTTTACAATGCTCTAAAGCCTTCTGAGGCTCAAGAGGTCTTAATCTATCCCCTCTGTCTTTTTAACTGTTTGATGCCATAACTAGGCACACATGAGCTTGGAGGTTTCATTTTTAATGGCGAAGTAACCGCATTCAGGTAATTTGTTGTGCTGTCAGGGAGCTCGCTCATGCTAGCGATGCTACATGATCACTTTTGTTAGTTTTGGCTGCATCGTGTTGTGGATTTTATCCTTCGGCCTTTGTCTCGATGAGTGCCCCAGGCCATTGAAATCATTTAAACGATCGCTTTCTATTAACACGGAGAAATGCTGCAACACTGTGAAATTCCATCAAAACACATTTCATTTCAGACTTCAAAAGTCCTCAAATATGGTCTATTCCTCTATCGAGTCTGCCCTCAATGGCTATCACAAGTCGCTTCTGTGTTGCTCCCAGTCTTCCTTTTGTATTTTGAAAATGCGTTAAAATTTGTGAAAATAATGTGGAAAATGGCTCCCTCCAGACTTCAAATATTATATATCTCTCTTCATGAACCCTTTCAGGTCTAGGTCTTATTGCATCATTGTTGTTTCTTTGTATTTCTTTAAATAACGAAAATATGCAAAATACAAAGGAAAATGCCTTTAGGCGGATATCAAATCTTATACAATAGCTTTAAAGAACCCTTTCGGGTCCTATTTATTACATCAGACATCTATGTAGGTATAAGTCGCTCCTCTGTGAAGCTCCAATGCGATTGATCACAATCGCACATCGCTATCACCCCAAGCTGTAGTCTACACCAATATCCACCAATTTCCACCGCCGATTGCGATCCGAGGACTGGATCTGGACCATTGATCAGCCCGATCTGACGATTGCTATGCATTCATTGCTGAAGCCTCTGATGCTATGTTTTTCACTGCTTTCTAGTGTTTTTTTTCCATTCTAAGGGCTTTTGGCATGCGACTGTTTTGATATTTGGAATGATCTTACTAGCTTTTGAAGACTTAGGGAGCATATTTGGATCAATTTTGGGTCATATGCTAATAGAGCTAACAGGTCCAATACCTTGGACCAAATACCTAGGGTCTGTTAGGTTCCTATACCAATAGGTTTCATTTTTCATGATTGACCCGGGAAGTGCCAAATATGTTCATATTTTCATGTTGCAAAGGTTCCATATTTTGTAAAAGAATTAGAGAGAGTTAAAAAATGTAAAGAGGGTATGCCCTAAAAACAAAATCAAAGGGCAAGAAAGATCAATTGGTCAGAAAAAATGACAAAAATGAACCCCAAAGAAAGACCAGGAAAGTGGCTAGCCAAAATGCCACTGCTAGCTTGATGGATGGCCCAACAGTTCAATCTGGACCATGCCATGTTTTAAATTGCCTGTTCTAGACTAGAGAATGAATATTTGTCCAAACAGTTCAAGCTTGGCAGATCAGTAGCTAGGTAGAGAAATTAAGGAGCCCAACTGCTTAATCTGGGCCCTTGGAAGAGATAAGGGTTGATTTAGGTAGGAGGGCAGTCAAAAGAAAAGAGGATAATCAGGGTTTGCAAGCCTAAGTGCACCCACTCAAAAGGAAGAAAAAATGTTAGGTGTATTAGGCTGGGTAGGTAGTTTGAGGTTGCAGAAGCAAGGTTTTGATAAAGTTTTGTCTTATCAAAGGAGAGCTCATCTCATCAATGACCAAAGTGCCAAAGCAGTTGTTTTGGTGGCAAAACTATGGAAGCATGTCTAACTCCCTTTCAACCCCCCCAAAGTTTCTTACTAACACCCCTGAAATACCTTGGGATCAGCCCAACCAGTCTTGTTATCACTTCATTTTTGTAAAATACTAAGTCAAGTTGTGACTTTCTTCATTAAAAAGAAGCCACATTTCTTGTGTAAAAATCCTCATTCCAAATTCTATTCACTTATTGTGTCTAAGTTTTCTTTCATAAACTTAGCTTCATACCCCTACACTTTCACTTCGCAAAGTCATGTTAACTCCTAACTTTATTATCTAGCTCCCTAGATCATTTCCTTATCCCCTATTATGCAAAAAATCATATAAAAACCCAAAAATAATACATATTCCCACCCCTTGGCACTATAGCCCTATAACATAAGTTTGGGGAAATGCCAAGCTCATTTGGGGCTTGGCATTAGCCTTTCCACGTTCAAACCTGGAATTAATTTATAATTTGGTTAAATTAATAACCATTCCCTTCCCCTTTCTCACCCATAAACCTTAATGTTTTACCCTGCGCGCTCACATTTTCGGGTTTTATTTAAATATTTGATTAAATAGTCAAACTCTACCCCCGGCGCACATACCATAACCCACAAACCCAAAGGTTTGAACCCCTGCCATATTAACAAATGATATAATATTCAGCGGGCCCCTTACATTATCATACCCGCAGCTCACAGTTCCGTCCACTGTCAGATCGGGCCCTCCCCATTCGACGACTCTCACCGATTTCGGAGCTACCCCGACATCCGACGGTTAGCTTATGATAGCCTAGCGGTTTCTTCCCCGTACAAAAGACGTGTGTCTCCACGTGATTGCATCGGAGCCCCTCTGACACTTACCGCCCTCATACAGAAGGAGGTCCAATAAAACCACAAACTGCCTTCTGTCTCTCCGCCCCTGACATCAGCACCACGTTGCCTCTTACGTCACTTTTGCATCGACCCACTGTTGCCTCGTGTCATTGCCACCTCATCCCCGGGCGTCCCCACCCTGCCATTGTGTCATGTGCCATGTCGTCGGCCCAGGCAACTGCCATGTCACCGTGCCGTGCCCGGGACTCGCCGATGACATCATGCTGACGTCATAACAAAAAAGCGCCAAAATGCTGCAAAAGCCCAAATTTGTGTTAAAAATTGCAAAAAACGTCGTTTTCGTTTGTTTTTTTATGCAAACAAACGTTGCAAACTTTTGCACTCCACTTATGACCAGTGCACATTCGACGTGCCCGACAGTCACCAAGCCCTATTCAACTTGCAATCCGACCTGTTCGGCCTCTGCTCGTAGCTATTCACCACAACATTTCTCAAAGTAAATATGTATTTACCCGAAAAACACCAGTAACCTTGTTTTACATGATTTCTTTGCAAAATTAGCCAAATACACCTAAAAATTCACTTGAAGCACAGTGGAACCTGCAACCTTTTCCTCTCTACCCCACATAACTTCATTTGCGGCCAAAACCCGGCATCTCTGCCCCCTGATAAAATTGCCATTTCTATCTCTAATTCCAGCTCCAATTTGCCTGCCGAACCACTAAGGACAATTTGCTAAAGCCCTCTATTTTTCTCCATTTCCAGTGTACTAATTGCAGAGCCTTGCACAGTCTTCATTTCATTAAGTTTTACTCCTCAAAAACATCTCTGCATAGAGCTTAAACTATGAGTTCTTTGCCCAGAAAACCATTATCAGAACTCTGTTTTCCGCTGAAATACAGGCCTAATCCAACTGTGATCACAGTCAAAACATGGAGGCCCCAGTTGCCCTTAACATTTCTCCACTAAATGCACCCCATAGACAGCTAGAATGGATTCCATTGGCAAATAGAGATTATCAAATTGATGATATGGAAGGAGTAAAGCCTCATCTTCAAGCCTTTTGTGAGATAAGGAATAAATTCAAAAACAAAACTGATCCATTGAGAATATGGGAGTCCAACATGCCCATGTACTACTTGCCCTCAGTAAATGCTTTTCCTGACCTCATCCATCAGTGTTGTTCCAATTATGATCCTTGTCAGAGGGCAGTAATGGGCCCTGCTGGTAAATTCCTCTTCTAAATTACTTTGCAGTCTATCAATGAGATGTTGTAATTCAAACCAACGCAGCCATTGGTTCCTCTTTCCATGAAGAATCTGCTAGATCAAGCCTCAAAATTTCCCTGTGCAGAGATTGACCGAATTGCTAAATTGTTTATGCCACTAGACTATTACTCCAGATTCACAATCCCTTATCTCCATGTTGCATTTACTGAGGAGGGAAAAATGCCTATAGATATGATCTCCTACATCCTAGGATTCAGAACAAGTGAGATTGTGGACAGCACTGTCTTTGCCTTGATGTTTATCTTCACTCCAGGATGGCCCCCTGCTGTCTAGTATGATTATGATACCTTCATTGCTGGCAAGATCCGTGAGCAATTCATGAGCCTAGAAAGGGAAAGGGTATTTAAATACACCTCATACATCTATCATTTGCTGCTATATTATCAGCCTGAAAGTTTCCCAGTTGTCCTCAAAAAATTGGATGCTAGGGGGGAAAGGAGGTCAGTCATATTTTGGTCATCAGTATTCCATCATATTAGTTACTCCCCATACACATACTATGAGTTCATTGACCTTTTTATCTATCCAGCTACCTACTTATTATCAGCAGATCCTCCTCCCCGACTCACTGATGAGATGCAAAAGATTCTACAGCTTTCCAAAAGCTACAGCATTGGTGACTGGTATTTTTACCAAAAGCACATAGTAATTAGGGTTTATGGCTGTGAATTGGCCCCATACAGACTGCCCAAATATGTCCCCATGAGGCTATTTGCCTTAGAATACTTTCGGCAATTCGATAATGCAGATATGATTCATTTCTTTGGCAAAAGCAAAAATGCACAGCTAAAAATCAGACATCAATTGGGTCCCTTTATTTTCAATAAGAGGGAAGAAGCATGGAGGGATGCTGACCAGATTCTAAGGGAGAAACTCAAGCTAAAAACAAGCTTTTATTGGGCACCATATGACCCCAATCACTTTATAAGTCTTAGAAGAATCAAATATAGGCTTGCAGCGTATGAACACTGCACTATCCATCAAATTGAGCAATTTGCTAATCAACAAGAGTGGGTAAAGGGCACTATAGTTAAAGAATTCACTGAAGAAGAAATAACAGAAGAAGCAATCAAGAATCTGGAAAAATCTGTTGACTTGGAATCTTGTGGACAGGTGCTTTTTACAGCTCCTCGACACCTTGGAGAAGGTACCTCATCTGCCACAGCTCCCCAGCAACCTGCCCAAGTAAGCGCCCCACCAGCAGCAACAGATAAAGGTAAAGAGGTGCAGCATTCAGAAGAACAAGTACACCATTCGGAACAACAAGAAACAATGGAAGATCAGCCAGTTTCTACAGATGAACAGAGTCAAGGGAAAGACCCCTTAACTCAAACAAAAGTGACTGAAATTCCTGTACTGCAGACACCTCTTAATGATGAAAGGGAAAATAAGAGAGATAGGTAGGAAGAGACCCCTCCAGGGACATCTACAGAGTAGAAAGGAGAGAAGAGACAAAGGTTAAATCCTTTTTCAAAGGAAGAAATGCCAGAGGGGCCCATAGAACAGCAAATTCCCCCAAGCATGGAGACATCGGCCAGCTCCTTCTAGCAGGAGCAAGAGAGACAGAAGGGGGTGGAAGTAACATCCACAAGGCAATAGGGTAGAAAAGCCTCTGATATTAAAAAAGCATTCACTAATATCAAGGCTAGGAATGAACCAGTGAGACTACAGCTGTACAACCAGCTAATAAGGATGGCCCATACCAATCAACAAAGGCTAATGGCAGCCTATGACATCCAGGAAGGAAGAATGACCCTCGGTCACTTCAGACCTACAACTCAGCAACCCCAATCAGCTGCTGATTACATTAGAACTAATCTGGAAGTTTTTTCCAAGGATATCCATCCGACGGACCAGATTGAATTGTACAAGCAGACTGGGGAGATGGTATATTCTACTCTAGCAGATAAGACATTGTTAGCCCACAGATTACAAAACTCTTTGCACAACACTGCTGCCCAACTTGAGTTGGAGAAAGCTTCATCGCAGGCCAAGGACAATAGAATCAAGTCCTTGGAGGAGATTATCATAGAGCTGGGACATGATCCCTCTAATCCCAAGGGTGTACAAACTTTGATAAAAAAGAAGGATGAAGACATAGCTGCCCTAAGAAGACAAATCAGGCTATCACCCACATTGCATCCTCAAGCTACAAAGGTGGCACAACAAAACGAGGAGTAGGATGTGGTAGCTTTGCTTACAACCTTACATAAAAGGTTGGTAGAGACACAGAGTGCCTTGGAGGCATCATTACAGGGAAGACAGGGAGAGTTGGCCTCTCAGGAAATTCAAACAACTCAGATTCTTACAGCTGCTCCTCCCAGGCCACCACAACAGTCCCTCCCACTGTTACAACATGAGAAGTAGGCAATTCAAGCTCAGCACCAATTTCAGCCACTACTTCAGCACCTACAGAGCAAGGCACCAGCTTGAAAATGGACAATATGATGAAGGAAATAGAAGCTCTGGAATTGCAAATGGCAGAATTGAAAGAAACCAAGGAAAACTTGGCTACAATTGAGGGAAAATATGACAAATCAAAGTAGGATGTAGCTGAGAAGACAAGAGAAGTCAAAGCCTTGGAAAAAAGAATAAAGGAGCTAGAGAACGAGCTTACCTTTGATAAAACTCTAGCAGATATCAAGAAAATTTTGTGGGCCAAAATTGGCCAATCCATTACAGACCAATGGCAATCCATTGAAACCATTCATGGGCAAATGGATTTGATAAACTTGGCTCAGTTTGAAAACCAAAAGGCTAGAGCATCTTTAGGAAATATGCCCGAGCAAGCAAATAGAATGATCCAATTTTTGAATACTCGCACCAAAGGGAAGCTGGCAGCATTAGGAATCAGGAACAGGACTGAAACTATCTTGCTAATAAAGAGGGTGTTAACCCTTAGGAATTTTGTGCAGACATTGGATAGAAAATGCCAAGAAATGCAAACAGAGGTTGATGAGTTCAAGACAAAGATCATGGCATTACATAGCAGAGGGCTACCAAGTTTATTAACCAGTGCTGGAAGACTGCTGTGACATGACCATTATGCGAACAGGGTGAACAATTATGCTGCTAATCAAATCATAGCTTCCTCAAGTGCATCAGAAGAGACAGGGCTTCCATCAGGACAGAGTGTCTTAGATAAATTAGAAAATATATTCTACATTGCACATGAGATAAACCACCTGTTCGAATTCCAGCCCACTTTTCATAGATAACAGAAGCTGATGAAACACTAATAAAGATACAAAGGCATCAGCTACCTACAGAGGATTGGTGGAAAGGGATGATAGAGACATTGCTCAGGTGATTTTGTTTATTAATTCTTTTTTGATCAAGATACAGTTCAGCATATACAGATGGCACGATACACCCGTCAAAGGTAAATTAGTATAAAGAATAATTGAAATGATAACTACAGCTCATCAAAATGCTAAGAAGCCGAGCACACAGGATGAAGACCTAGACATCAACAGGCAACATACCAGCATTAGGGCAATGCACGCGGAATAAATGCGCAGTAGGCAGCTGACTCATTCAGCCCAGAAAGTCAAAGTTTTCTGACAAAATAGACAGCTAGCAAGCCAATATTAACTGTAGTTTTTAATTCTTCATTTACTCCCTCGCAAGAGTCGGTGATGTAATTTATTGCTTGAAGACTCATCACCTAGATATTTTGTATCTTGTTTTTGTATATATACCTCCCCATAGAACGTATTTGGAGTTGGTTGGTTGATAATCCTCATTCTAGACTTGCGTTGTATACTTTGAGAGCTCTATAATCAAAGACTGCTAGAATGCTTTAGATAAAGAACTGTCTGTTGTGTTATTTAATGGCCAAAGAGTGACTGTGGAATTCCTGTGCTACTACATGGCTCAATAAGTGTTTTCTTACCTCCGTTTACAGTTTATATATGTTTACGCCACCATTGTGTTACCATCTAAATAGCAAGAAAGAAGAATAGCTTAGGCTTTGCTTGATTGCACTCTATGCTCAGTTCTTGTTATTTCTATATGTTTTCTTCAGAAATGGTTATGAATATGCATACTTAAATGATCGTGCTTACCCTATTTCCTTCACATATGACTGTTATTTAGGAATTCTTGACTGCTCCTAGACAACTTTCATTCACCTTCCCTCTCGGTTAGCTAATTAACGATTCTTAGTTGCCTTTCATCTCTGACCTTCATTCCATCTTTATTCCAACCTAATATTGTTCTATGTGTAGCTATCCTGCTCTGTATTCCTCTTGTGACCAAGAAAACGCAACAGCAAGCCCTAATCCATGACTCCATGCCCAATGGTTTGAACTTCTCACACTATGCATCCCAACTCTGCTTGAAAATGTCATCCTTCCCACCAAAATCAAAACAAAACCCATGTACACCATAACTAGCCTAAAATTACACCAAAACAAAGTTAAATCATAAAGAGAGAGCCCTCTTTGGTTGCAGGTAGGCTAGGACCTGTGGCTAAAAGATTCATCAGTGGTTACCTCGGCAGCATTCCCTTGGGAGTCAAAGGGAACAACCTGAGTGATAACATCATTGGCGAATCCATTGGGGAAAGAACGAATTTTTCAAATTGCTGTCTATTCCTTAAAACTACAGATGAAGTCTGAATGTCAGCCAGGAAGCCTTTGAAACTGTTCTTGATTTGCATTTACAGGATTAAATAAAAGCTGCGTCAGTCAATCTTCATTCTATTTTTAAGGTTTAAATAGCTGTTACAAACAATTTTGATCAGTTCCTTCCTAAAATCAGAAATTTCCCAGAAAATACCAAAAACAAATTCGGAAGCTGGCTCCAAAAAAGAAAACTCATTATACTAGGTCAAATCCTGACCCAGATCCTCCAGCTGTTTTTGACAATCCTAATTTAATTCCAAAGATTCTTAGGAAACAAGAGGAACAAGAAGATCTTCTTGATTCTAGCCTTGAAACAGTTCAACAAAGTTATATTCCAAACCCTGCAAAACCTTCAGTTCGTCCTCACATAACTCCTTCTTCTCCTTCTTCCTCATCCACCTCTCAAAGCACCTTCTCTACACCACCATCTACTACCCATATTTCTACCACCATTACTGTTGTTCCAGCTGTCCCATTTCTTCCTGTTGTTCCATTTGTTCCTATAAATATGGCAAATAGATATGCCCCTTTGCAGCTACCTGCAAATCCTGGGGCTATGCTTGAGGATTATCAAAGTTAGATCACTTATTTTTATGGTACAGGTACATATACTGCCCTACAACATACAAAGAAAATGCAAGACTACTTTGAAAATTATGAGATAGACGATGATGATGTAAGAATGAAGATTTTTGTCCAAAGTTTAACAGGGGAAGTAAGAACTTGGTTTAGGGCACTTGTTGCAAATTCCATAGCCAATCCGGATGCTCTTTAACAAACATTTCTCAACAGACGAGAAAAGAAAAAATACCCACTGCACATTTTATTTGAGTACGACACCATAAAAATAGGCCCATAAGAAACTGTCCTAGATTATTGTGCAAGATTCAACAATGTTTATAATGCCATTCCTCAAAACCTTAGGCCTCCACCTGACTTAGCCTTAATCAAATTCCCTGATGGATTTGATTCTGACATGGTATATCAACTGAGAGAAAGAGCCCCTCCAACCTTAGCAGACATGCAGAATATAGCTGTTAGTGTAGAGGCAAACGTAATTGCTAAAAGAAATAGGGCAAGAGCTGAAAGAAGAACTACTTTCAAGGAAGAACCTTCAGCATTTGAACAAAAACTAGATGAAATCATCAAAGTTATGGATAGACTTGGGGATAGGGTGGAAAATATTGAGAGAAAGTCATCATGGGAAGGTCAACCAAGTACTGCTAGAAACCCAAACTTTAGGAAGAATCAAAATTCAAATGTTGGAAGGCCTGGTCCTGACCAAAACATTAGACCTCCTTTTCAAGAAAACTACGCTGAAGCCTCAACATCTAGTGAACCAACCGAGGACCCTCACATCAACTTAATGGGTCTGGACAGTGAACATCAGGTCTTTCTAACACAAGAGGATCAAGAGGCCCATAATTGCAACCAATTTCAAACCAAATAAGGAGAGTCATTTGATTTTAGGGAAGGCTATGATGCAACATTTTATGAGGTGCATAAACAGTATAAACTAAGGAGTAGAACCATAGATGTGCCTGAACCTATCAAACCAAAGGATAATAAACAGCCAAAAAGGACAAAAGACAAGGTTGTTCTCTCAGAATCCTCTGATAAAACAGACCCACACCCAAGAGAAGTCACTGTGGAGGATATATCAGATGTACAGCCCTCTAAAAATCAGCCATCTTCATCCCTTCCCTCAAAAGCAAGTTCAAACAACATTCCTGAAAATAACTTCAAAGCAGATCCGATTTATAACAGTACTGGTAACCAAGACAAGGTCACTGAAAGTTCAGCTGAAAAAGAAAAGTTTGCTGCACATAATACAAAGACTCAGATAGAAAAACCTTTTAACTTGGAAACAGAAATAGGTAAGCTGAAAATAACTATTCCTCTATTTGAATTCACCAAACATGAAGTGTATAGACAGAAAATCAATAGGTCACTCCAAATATCAAACAATAGGGATGCTGTAAATGTTCTAAATTATCAACTTGAATTACTTTTTGGTCCTGAAGTTAATGGAAAGACAACAAATGGAGGATTTCCACCTTTTTATGTAAGTTTAAACATTCATGACAAGGTGTTACACAATGCAATGTTTGATTCAGGAGCTTCACACAACCTAATGCCTAAATATGTGATGGAAAAAATAGACCTAGACATCACAAGACCATACAAAGATTTGTTCTCATTTGATTCCAGCCAAGTCAGGTGCCTAGGCCTACTTAAATATTTGTGTGTTTCCCTGGTCCAATACCCAACCAAAACAATTATGATGGATGTGGTGGTAGCTAATATTCCATCCAAATATGGTATGCTCTTATCCAGATCATGGGGGGCCAAACTTCAAGGATCCTTGCAGTTGGACATGTCTTATGCCACTATTTCAGTCTTTGGACGGCCAAAGAGATTATACCGTGAAACACTAATGAAATATGTGGTGAGTAGTCAAGACAAGCCCCAAAACTTCCCCATTTATTCAATACATTCCGACATGGATTCATTCATTTTGTATAATGTTGACATGTGTACCAAAATTGATGCCAATCTACTAATCCAGATCAAAAAATTGTCAATATAACTAATGCAATAAAGAAAAATGACACATCAAATGACTTACAAGAACCCAATCTGCCCATGGTGCAACTTTCTAAAACTCTTAATGCAAACCTTGACCATGAAATCTTATGGTATTTAGAGTTTGATGGCTTAGTCAACAAATTAGTTGGGTACACAACATGCAAAATGACCAGGCTGAAGGTCATGCATACAGATTAAACTTCATGTGCACAAATAATATGGCCGAGTATGAAGCCCTTTTGTTAGGTCTCAAACTCATCAAAAACCTAGGTGAAACCAAAGTCTCAATTTTAGAGGATTCAGATCTGATCATACATCAGATGAAGGGAAATTTTGTCACAAATGATCTTAGGTTGAGGGCTTACAGAGGGGCAGCCATTCAAATACTTGACACCTTCTCAGAATCTCAGTTAACTAAAATTTCCAGAAATATCAATCTACATGCACATAGCTTGGCAACCTTTGCCAGCACTTGCAAGCTACCTTTAGAACCCAACCACTGTTTCACTGCCGAAATCAAACATATACCTGCTATCCCTGATAATGTTAAAAATTGGTAGATCTTTGAAAATGATACACAAATAAATAAAATTCCTCACTTTGAAAGAGGAATTCTCCAACATGAACATTGATACAAGCACTGTGGACGACCAACAACAAAAGCGCAAAATAAAACAAAACATATCAGCTGAAACAACAAATCTGATGCTGCATCTAACTACTTTTGATCACAACAATGTACAAGAGCTGAAGCAAACATATTTGGATGAAATAGTTGAAGCAGAAGCTGAAGTAATTGATCTAAAAGACAATTTGCTGCCCATAGGTTTAACCCCTTTGGAGGATTTATTCGATTCAAATGATATCTCAAGGAAGCCAAAAATGCAACCACTAAATGCTGAAATTGAGGACTACAACATTGGAACCACAGAAAATCCAAAAATGGTAAAACTATCCAAGGCATTACCCATTGATCAGAAGTTGAAATACATTGAATTTTTCAAAGAGTTCCAAGATATCTTTTCTTGGAGTTATGAGGACCTCAAGTCCTATGATACTTCAGTCATCCAACACACTATATCTTTGAAAGAGAATCAAAAACCTTTTAAACAAAAGCTTATGAGAGTGAATCCCATCCTCCTTCCCCTGATTGAAAAAGAAGTTAAATGTATGTATGAAGCAAGAATCATTGCTCCAATTAGGTTCTCAGAGTGGATCTCAAATCTAGTGCCTACTAGGAAGAAAACAGGAGAAATTAGACTGTGTGTTGACCTAAGAAATTTGAACAAAGTCTCTCTCAAAGACCATTACCCCTTACCAAAAATGGATCATATCCTACAAAGGGTAGTGGGAGCCTCTAGCATTTCATTGTTAGATGGGTTCTCGGGATTCAATCAGATTTTAGTACACCCGGATGACCAAGACAAAATTGCCTTTACAACTCCTTGGGGAACCTTTAAATATGTGAAAATGCCTTTTGGACTCAAAAATGCAGGGGCTACTTTTCATAGAGCAATGTACATAGCCTTTGCCAAAGAAATCCATGATTTCTTAGTAGTCTACCTTGATGATCTCACTTCCTTTTCAAAATCAGACCAAGAACACTTAGAACATTTAAGGCAAGTGTTTCTATTTTGCAGAAAATATGTCATATCTTTGAATCCAAAGAAATCACTGTTTGGCCTAGAGGAAGGCAAGCTCCTAGGTCATATAATCTCAAAAGATGGCATTAGGATTGACCCGGATAGAATTCAAGTTATCCTTCAAGTGCCTCATCCGAGAAACATCAAAGAACTACAAGATTTTCTAGGGAAGATTAACTTTTTGAGAAGATTCATTCCTAATCTAGCTGAGCTCATAAGACTATTAAACAATATGCTGAAGAAATATTCTAAAGTCAAGTGGACCATGGAAGCCAAACAAGCCTGTTATAGCTCCAAATCTCACTCTTATGGTTTGTGATGTTGTACTCATGGCCTAGGGCAACCCCTCCTTCCAGACCTGGTCCTAAAATTTAAAAAACAGTGTTTTATCCCTTATACGCGACATTGCCATGAGTTAAACGCGTGTATACGCGGGTCTGTGTATATCCAACCCGCGTGTATGTATTAAAACACTTAAAAAAATATAAAATTCCTTCTTTTTGGGTGGAGATCGCGGGTTTTACCTGCTGATCACCTGTTAGTGCCTGTGGCCCAACTGTTCCCAACCAACTCCTAACTAAAAAACTACTTTGGAGATGGTATAAAAAGACCTCAAAGGGAAGGCCTAAAGGGGGAGAATAGAGAGAAAGGTTATTATGCTGAGATTTTTCCCTTGACCAGGTCTGAAGTCCCTTGTGCCTTCTGCACTTCCCCCATTTTGTACAGGAAACCTTAGTTTCCTTGTGTGTTGATGTTCATCCACCATTTATGACATCATGGAGAGAGTCATGGAAGGAGTTTTGTTAGAGGCTTGAGGCTGGAACGGATCCGGAAGGAAGCTTTGCTTGGAGCCTGCTAAAGGTGACTCAGGTGAACATATTTCTTTTTATGTACTTTATTTGTCTATAATAAAAGAAACACATGTCTTGGTTCCCGAAATGAATCTTCTTTATGTTGATGATATTCATGTTTTGAATTCATGTGTAAATGGTTGTTTAGATTTCATAACTAACTACCTTTCTTTATAACATGAAGATGGTTCCTTTATAAGTTTTTGTCCATGTACTGTTGTGTTCTTTGAATTGTTTGTTTTGCAAGACAAAAGAGATGAAGGGAACTCCAAGAAGGGTTTGGACCCTAAAGGCCTTCTCAAACGTAGGACCGAAGGTACGTACCCTTATCATAGAATTTGCTTATAATAGCATAATGGCTGTATGAATGCATGTTTCTTTGAATAGACAACTTTCAGTCTGCTAGGGTTTCACCCAAAAAGCCCTAGGGGAGTAATTCCCTCTACCAGAATTGGCGAGTCCGCTGGGGACAACACTCTTGTTGTTCCTAGTTTGGGTGTTTTTCAAGCCAATCAGGGCTCAGCTGCCTTGTCTGCTTGTTGTTACTGTCTGGTCTATTCTTGAGCTTTAAGCTTTGCCAATTTCTTCAGTTTGTCTTTTTATTTTTCTTGAAGCTTTTCATATACGCTATTTTTCTTAGATACAGAGGCGTATATACGATTGTTTCTTTGAGTGAACCCGCGTATACACAGGTTTCCTCAAACACAGTGGCGTATACACGCAATCTGTACTACAGTACAGTCGCGTATATATTCCAATTTTCAAGATTTGTAAATCTTTTTGGCCTCTGAAGGTTTGTCTGGTGGTTTGAGTCAGCCTGGAACAGTTATTTTCCAGTATCAGTTATTTGTTTTACAGCGAGCATCTCGTTCTGAATTCTCTCTAATTATAAGGAGTATTGGTCTTGTTTTGTTGATTGCAAGCGTCATCGTTTTTTGCTAAAGCACGCAAGATTTCTAGCTAGGAATCTTGGCTGCTCTGTTTCATCAAGGTAGGAAGAGAATTCAATCTTTGTGTTAATCTTGCTTTTGGTGACTTTTTGTTTGCTTGACAAAATCGCTTTTTGCGACCATCTACTTCTTTGTTTCATGAAAGTAGTTGTTTGACACTTTCTTGGAATTTGTCTTTTTGATCTTTTTGATTTTCATTTCCAAGGCTTTCATTGCTGCTTTTGATTGTTAAGAGCGATTTCAAACACATTTATTTTTGTTGAGTTTTCATCCATTAAGTGGTGTTGATTCGCAAAAGTGTTTAATTGCCTATTCTTCAATCACAAGTTTCAGTGTTGTTGAGAGCATTTTTTGAAAAGACTTTTTTGTTTGTTGCTTTGAAGAAAATCTTTTGAAAATCTTAGTTTTGCTTTCTTGAACTTGCTTTTCATTTGGTTTCCTTTTAGAGAAGTGAAAGTGTTGTATGTTCGTCTTAGAATTTGTTTTTAGTGTTTAGACGAAATGAATGGAAACATCTCATATTCCATCTAGGCATCTTAAGTGGCAAGATAAAGTTTGATAAGCAAGCAACTTTCATTTTTGTTTTTAGAGTAGTTTTGAATCTTGCATCCACATATAGTTGTTGCATTAGGATAGATTTGCATCCCCTTTTAGGCATACATAGCTTTGTTAGCTTTTGTGAGTGTGAAGTGTGCATTAACGAAAAGAAAAATTTGTTTTATTAGAAGTACCTCTGAACCCTATAGAAATTGCTCTTCATCGAAAAACGAAAAAGTGCATGTGCATGTAGTTAAGTTTTTATTAATTTCTTTTGCGTCAAAAAACACCACTAGTTTCACTTCCTTTACCTTGTGACTTAAACAACAACCTAATAAAATCAAGCGCTAACTAAAATTCACTAGAACTTTTTGTTTTAGTCAGTTACACCAACAAGATTAGGATTTTAGGGCCTTGGATTAGGCGAGTGGAGAGTTAACTCTCCAAGGCCATATAAACGTCAAACGTAGGAGTCTGAATAACGAGAGAAAATCCAATAGCGTTAGGAAGACCAGGAAAGCTCCGGATCTGGGAGTTAAGCACGAGGGTCTGTGAAGATAGGGAAGAGAGATACCCCCTCTCATACTTGTCTGAACTTACCTCACGACTGTTCCGCCTGGCTTCTGCGACGAGTTGGTATCCATAGTTGCTTCTCCTAGGGAACTACACAGGTGGCTGCGGAGGGGAATCCCGTGGCGCCTGAGGTTGACGTTGCATCACTCTCGACAGTACTACTGGAGGGCACCCTTACGAAGCTTGGGGGCTTGCACCGGCGCAGGCTGTTGTTAGGAGGTCAGTGTAACTTCCTCTGATACCTTCGCTGATAGGACTGGGCCCTCATCATCCCAGACTATCTTCGGAAGGCCCCTTATTTCACTTTCTTGTATTTTGGTGTCCGGTCTTAATCACCCGGAGCGAAAATACTTGGAAGTTGTTTGACTGGCTGTATCTTTAGGGACTTTATGGTGTGTGCTCTATGCTCCTAGTTGGCCTAGCTTTCAATTTTTTGAGTCTTTAGTTAGATCATAACAAAAAATTCAAAGTGGCTGACCGATCTCCAAGACGGTCTCAAAGACTTCGTGGTCTCTCGCCACCAAGTTTAGAGCCTTCTCCTAGAAGGCACAGAGGCAATACTACCGGTGGGTTCCGTCCCACGCCGGTTGACGCATCGGGGATTGATCCTCCTCTCGGGGGCATTAGCGGCCAAGCAAGGCCTGGCACTTCTGAGGAAGAGAGGGACACTCCAGTCTTTTCTCGAGTTCTCTTTCAAGCGGAGAATAACATAGAGGTAGAAGAACTTTCAGAGTCATTAGTGGCTCCAAATTCTCCACTACCATCTAGTCATCCAGACGTATTACAATACGTTGGGACTCCGACGCATAGACCGTCAAGTCCAGGTTACGCTACGCGCTTACCATCGATGACCACTACTGGAAGCATGGCTTCTACGAGTGCTACGACTATGAAAGCCCCAACATCAGTGCAAGGGGGAGGAACCATTTCCATCCCCTCTGCTTCCTTGTTTGGATCTTTTGCTAGCACATCTTTAGTTGGGTCTACCTCCATTCCGTCCACGAGTGGAAATTCCCAAACCAATGCTTTTGGTACTGGATTCTTTCCTTTTGGCACCCAATCACAGGGTATTCCATCGGTTCCGTTTAGTGCCGCTACGTCCATGATGGGCGGATCGGCTTCATTCCAGGGTTTTCCTTTCGGAAGTGGTCATATACCACATTCCAACCCGACGGTAGGATCCATGCCTTTTTCTTCTGTAGGACAAAGAAGCAATCCTTTCCAAGGTTGGAATAACCCTGGGGTTAGTAGCACGGGAACTGGGAATCCGTTTATCGGCCAACAAGGGAATAGGTCGTACTCCACAGTTAGCATGTTTCAAAGTATTCCTCCCCTTGCTTCGGCTTGGAATCCGTATCAGGGGTTATCAACTCCCTACAATCCTTTAGGAGGAAACTTTGCTGGTTATGGAGGTTATACGGCCGGAGTTGGTCAAACTGCGAATTTTGCTGGACCACAAGGCTTGCCTTTTGGTTCAGCCGGTTCTACTGGTTACTTCGGGCAGCCTGGTGCCTCCCAAATTCCAGGACAATCTTTTCAGAGCTTTGGGAGTTCTGCCCAGTCTGGGTGGAATCCCCAAGGTCCTCCTAGGCTTCCGTTTCTGGCAACGTTAAACTTGCCATATCTCACTAAGTTAATAAATGACCCAATCAAGCACAATCCGTCCTGGCCTCCGGTCCCAACCAAACTCCCTTCGGACATTCCAAAATTCGAAGGGAAGAGTGGTGAAGACCCAGGCGACCATGTAACCACATTCCATTTGTGGTGCTCATCTAACTCCCTTATCGATGACTCGATTAGGTTGAGACTCTTTCAGCGCACCTTGACTGGTAATGCGGCCAAATGGTATATAGAGTTTCCAGGGGGCAGCTTTACATCATTCGCTGACTTAGCCAATATTTTCTTAAATCACTTCCAGTTGCCTGTCCGCTATGATGCCGGAACTGAACTTCTGGCCACCTTTCGTCAAGATAAGGCAACCCACATTTCTGACCATATTCAGGAATGGAGACGGAGAAAGAGGCTCATTAAAGTCGAAATCCCTCCAGAGTACCGTTTCGAGTGGTTTTTGAAGTCTTTACAACCCGAGATCTCCAAAGATGTCTCCATGTCTGGGGTCTATTCTGAGGAGCAAGTCATTTTTAGGGCCCATCAATTAGAATTGATCTACTCTCAGTCTGGGATCCTACAAAAGTACTTGCCAGATGCTCCTAGATCTAAGGTTGATGTAGCTAAGTCGAAGCCAGGTCCGCGTGCGGATGGTATCATTGGGTCAGTAGACACAACTACCGTGAACTTGTTGAATCAATTGCAGCAGTTGTCCTTGCAAACTGCTACTAACAACCAAGTCACATCATCTAATCCCCCCGCTTCCCAAACTTCTTCAATAAATGCCGTCCAATCTGATAATCCCAAAGGAAATCAAAATTCCAATGGGAAAAAGAAAGCACGAGGTAAGAAAAAGAACCAGGATGGGAAGCCCGATGCAAATAAATCCGGCAACAACGCTGGTGGTGGTAGAAATGAGTCAAGAAAGAAAGTCAAGTTTCCATGCAAGTTGTGCAGTGGAGACCATCTAACTCATCTCTGCCCTAAGATTGAAGATTCTCAGTCTTGTTAGGACAGCAAGGGACTTCTAGTTCTCAAGCTGTGTTAACCAACCCGTTTCCCCAAGGGCAGCAACTTCTTGCTGGTGCGAGTTCGAACCCTGGAACCTCCGCTGGGGGCAACCAGGAAGGGTAAAAATCGTCAAATGTTTTCATGATGGGTTCTAACGTCCATGTGGCTACTCGGTCACGTGATTATGGTGAAGCTGAAACTTCCAAGGACAAGACTGTTCTCGGAAGTATTGACCTTCATATTGAGCGACCCCCTGTCGAGACTATACCACGGATACCGAAAGGTTCGGCTAAACGCGTGACGATTAATCCTAATGCTAGGGCCGCCTAGAATTACTCCATTATGGAGGATCTGGCTCAGATTCCGTGCGCCATGTCCGCTTTAGAGGTTCTCCAGTCGTGTCTAGCTCAGAGAAGCACTTTACTCTCCGCGATTGGAGCAGTTGATCCAGCTAACTCTTTAGTGCTCACTTTTGACATGTTAAATGTCAAAAAGTGACTCCCTCATCATATGGCTTTTCAAATAAAGTCTACATACCGGAAAATCAATATTTTTCGCACCGTAGTAGATGAAGGAGCTTCCACATGCGTTATGTCGATGTCATGCTGGAAGGCTATTGGATCACCTTCGGTTGTTCCTTCACCCACCGTCTTGACTGCATTCGACGGTCATTCTGACAAGCCGCATGGGATTATCCCGACCTTTCCTATATGTGTTGGGGGAAAGGTCGTCAATATTGAAGTAGAGGTCATAGACGCTAACCTAGACTATAATCTCCTATTAGGAAGGAACTGGGTATACGAGATGGATGCCGTCATTTCGACTCTGTTTCGTGTTATTTGCTTTCCTCATGAGGGGAAAATCGTTAAGGTTGATCAATTGGACTATTGTCCAGTTGATCCTCAAGCAAGATCTGACTCTACTGTCCCTTTAGTGGATAACCCTCGCCCGCCGACTCAGAATTTAGGATTAGGGATGTATTCCTCATTGATGGGTACATTTGATCTTCTCTCTCCTTTTGCTAAAATTAATGCTATTTCATCATCTAAGGAGTCTCCTCGAGAAGAGTTCTTCCGAACTCATTATTTTTCAGACCCTTGGACCTTGCCTTCACCTACGACCACATTAGTTGAAGGACAAGTAAATGGAATGGCATTCCCTATATCTGCAGCTGAGCTTAGATATCAGTCTATCGTAGACTCTGCAGACAACCATTCTACTCCTTTTTCCGAAGAGGAGTTAGATGGTCATGTGGCCCCGGCTTGGAGCCTTGATTCTACCTCTGCCTTGGACTGCTTAGATTCGGTACTGCCTTCTGAAGAAGCAATCCTCGAAGTAATGATGGGTATAGATCGACCTTGGGAAGACTTACACCATCATTCATACTTTCTTCCTCCATTACAGGAAGTAGAATCTAGATTCTCCGAGCTCTTCACTAGTGATGTTTGTACGGTGTCAAACCCTTTGGCTCCAACACACGTTCGTGCCGAAGGTAATATGTCGGTAATTTCAAAAACGATACCTATAAACATCTCTAGGGACCCTAACGTCATCGAGAATATCTTCATCGGAATTGAGTGTTCCCCTGAAGAAATTCAAATTTACACCGACCTATTCAAGGAATATCGTGATGTATTTGCTTGGTCTTATGAGGAAATGCCTGGCATTGATCCTTCTATAGTTCAACATGAGATCAAGACGTACGAAAACGCAAAATCAGTTCGTCAAAGGCTTTAGCCGGTTAACCCTAGGAAAGCAGCGGCTATCAAAGCTGAGGTTGAGAAGCTGCTAAGGGTGGGTTTTATATACCCTGTTCCTCTTACTGATTGGGTTTCTAATCCAGTCCCTGTGGACAAAAAGCAAGGAACAATCCGAGTATGCATCGATTTTAGGGACCTAAACAAGGCTTGTCCGAAAGATAATTACCCCACACCATTCATTGATCAGATTATTGACGAGTGTGCGGGTAATGAAATTTTTTCCTTCATGGATGTTTTTTCGGGTTATAATCAAATCTCTATCCGTCCTAAAGATCAACATAAGACAGCTTTTATATGTCCCTGGGGTACCTTTGCATATAGAAAGATGCCTTTTGGTCTTAAAAATGTTGGAGCTACTTTTCAGCGGGCCATGTCATACGCTTTCCACGACATCAAACATGTCATCGAGGCATACTTGGATGATCTCGCTACTCGTTCTCGAAAGAGAACTGATCATCCTAGTCATCTTCGATTGGTTTTTGAACGTTGTCGTTTTTATAAAATCCGGTTGAATCCCAACAAGTGTGTTTTCGCGGTTACATCCGGTCGGTTGTTAGGGTTCATAGTGTCCAATGAAGGGATTTGGGTTGATCCCTTCAAGGTTGAGGCAATAGTTCAGTTGCCTCCCCCGTCCTCAATTCATCAACTTCAAAGTCTTCAAGGGAAGGCTAATTTCTTAAGACGGTTTATAGCAAACTATGTCGAGATCACTAAAGGATTCATGCGTTTGCTACGAAAAGGAGTTCCATTTGTGTGGGACGACTTTGCGCAGCAGTCGTTTGATGCTTTGAAAAAGGCATTAGTCTCTGCCCCGCTTTTGAGTCCACCGGATTATAGTAGAGACTTCCTTTTATATCTCGCTGCAGCATAATCAACAATTGGTATGGTTCTAGTTCAGGAGGACGATGCTCTTGCCGAGCACGTGATTTATTATTTGAGCCGAGGCTTAATAGGTCCTCAACTCCGCTATTCTCCGGTTGAGAAGTTGGCCTTGGCAGCTGTCCACGCTGTCCAGAGGCTCCGTCATTATATATTGCTATGCAAAACTTTTGTCTTAGCGGCGGTCAATCTATTTCAATTTGTCCTTAGTAGGCGAGTGATTGGGGGCAAATATAATAGATGGATAGTCATTTTACAAGAATTCGATCTCGAGTTCTTGTCTGCCAAGTCTAAGAAATCTATGGTTTTCGCGGAGCTAATTTCTGAGCTTCCTTGTGGAGAGGATACTGTTTATGAGGAAAGTTTTCCCAACGAACATTTATTCCTCATCTCTTCACTCGACCCTTGGTATGGAGATATCATTGTTTATCTCCAGACTTCGAAGTTTCCCTCTACTTTCTCCAAGGATGAACGTCGCAAATTACGTCACCTGGCTAAAAACTATGTTATCATTGGTGACACATTATACCGTCGAGGGATTTATTCAATCCTTCGGCGTTGTTTAACCTTAGAGGAAGCAGAGTCTGTGCTCAATGACTGCCATAGTGGAGCTTGTGGTGGTCATCTATCAGGGCTTGCTACAGCCCAGCGCATCTTATGTGCCGGCTATTTTTGGCCTTCACTCTTTAAGGACTGTGTGGAAGTGGTAAAATGCTGTCACCCGTGTCAAATTTTTACTCGCAAGATGCACATGCATCCAGCTCCCCTTTTTCCCGTTGTCACCGTCGGTCCCTTTACTAAGTGGGGTATTGATTTTACAACTTGTAATTTGCCTTCATCGGCGAATCACAAGTACATTATCGTGGCTGTAGACTACTTTACAAAGTGGGCTGAAGCCATGCCTACTTATAAGAATGATAGTCACATGACAACTTTGTTTCTTTTCAATCAGGTTATCTCAAGATTCAATATCCCAAGAGAGATTGTCACTGACCATGGCAGTCATTTCTAGAATCAACTAATGTCCGAATTGGCTCTTAAATTAGGTTTCCGTCAGGAGCATTCGTCCCCTTATTATCCTCAGTCCAATGGACAGGTCGAGGTGGTCAATAAAACTCTTAAGACGATACTCCAATGGACAATTGATAAAAATTGGTCCAATAGGCACATTATGTTGTATTCGGCTCTTTTGGCATACCGAACCTCCATCAAAACGGCTACTGGTTTTACTCCTTTTCAGTTGGTTTATGGGATGGAATCTATCTTTCCTGTCGAATGTGAAATTCCATCTCTAAAGTTGGTTGTTGAGCTTCTTCCTGAGACTTCGAATCTCGAGGAGCACCTAGTTCACTTGGAACATCTCGATGAGCAGCGTCGAGATGCCGCCACGATGAATGAGGCCCATAAGAAAAGGGTTAAAATGCAGTATGACAAGTCTGTCTATCCTCGAGTCTTTTCTAAAGGTGACCTTGTCCTGGTTTATGACCAAGATAAGGATGCCTTGGGGGCAGGCAAATTTAAGCCTATGTGGTACGGTCCTTTCATTATTAAACGAGTTTTAGAAAAAGGATCGTATGAGTTGATTGATTTCGAGGGAAACAAGTTGGCCGAGCCCCGAAATGGGCTCTACCTAAAGAAGTACTTTGCTTAGTTTTGGCCAGGCAATGGCTTCTTTGTATTTTATGTATATTTGTACATATATCATCGAGAGTTTTCTGATATCAGCACTTTTTGGTCTGCTTTGGCAGGTGTTGATGGATGATTTGGTTTATTTTGGGTTCACCGATGGTGCTAGTCGGCACACTCGGAATCTTGCTTCCGCAGCTTGGGTACTCTATTATCCAACTGGTCAATTGATGGCATCAAGAGGCGTGTGCATCGGTCCTGCTTCAAACAATATGGCCGAGTATACTGCTATTATTAATTTATTATCCGAGGCAATCTCTCATGGGATCGACTTGTTGGTAGTTTATCTTGATTCTCAATTGATAGTGTCTCAATTCAATAACATTTATCGGGTACGGGATCCATCTTTATATCGCCAGTATTTAAGGGTGAGGTTGTTGCAAAGATCATTTACTTATATTAATTATTTGCATATTTCAAGATCTCATAATTGGTTAGCTAATTCTATCGCTAATCAAGCATTAGACTGGCATATTAATCATTCATCACAATAAAATCAAGCATCAAAAAGTCAAACTGTATATATATATATATATATATATCGTAAAGCGTCTCGAGTGTACATATGTGTGTCCAAAAAATATACAAAATTGGGACTCAAATGCCCATAATCATGTCCGGCATATCTAATGCCTCGGCTCAGGATGAGCGTCTAAATATGTCACTATAGCATTGGCCACGCGCCGAAAGATGCGAACCCAGTCACGTGGCATGCCAACCACATGACGCTGCATATCCTCAGGAAGGTCCTCTATGACGGCCATCGGTACTCGGCAGCTCAGTCTCGCCAAGTGTCGCTGGACATTGTTTAGAGTCCGTTCTGTATCAGCAGCCGCCTCTTCGGCTCCTCGGCCACGCCGTCCATGCCGCGGGAATCCATCTGGTCGTACAGGCCCAATGTCTGGAACATGATCATCATATCAGTCATTTGAATCTCATCAAAAAATATTTTTCAAAATTCATCATTATATTTGAAAAATCCAAAAAATCATAAAATCAAAAAATCTTACCAATCTCGCCCCATGCTGCATTCGGTGGTAACACTAAATCAGGATCTCCTCGGAAATCCAGTCCAGCATAGGGGTAGTCTTCCATGGCGATGATATGCTGATCCCACCAGGTGAAGAAGTCATCATCGAAGGCAGTCCGTGGGACCTCCCCACCCCCCAGATGTTTCATCAGATCAGCCCACCGGCCCATGCGTGGATCGCGTGGGGTGTTGATGGAAACTGCTACCCTGGGGTGGAGTGCGCGAACCTTCTCAAAAAATAAAGTATACAAGATGCTTCCATATCCAAAGTTTTTAGTCTAACCCCTCCTGATAGAAGTGAGTTGGCTCTTCATGTTGGCCAGAAGAGGAGTACACCAGTCAGACACAGTAGTGAGATAGTCAACTATCACGCTCATGTTTTGCCGTGATGCCTGATGCAGAGAGGATGATCTGTTCACCCGAGCCATGGTGAACAGGATTATCCTAAGTGACAAACTCGCCACATGTGTGATGGAAATCTGGCTCCCAACCTTCTTGGGATGTCCAGGGCAGTATATCTGTACATAGTCCTCTATCGAGAGGGCACTCCGTGAGCTGCCCCGGGACTGTACTACCTCTCCCCTTCGGGAAAGGCCCGTGATAAAATAGATGTCCTCCACTTCTACCTTGAGCGGCATCTGATCTATCATAAAAGCTTCCTCATCGACATCCCAATAATCAATGAGCATCTCAAGAAATCGCCTGTTCAATATTACCAACCCGCGTATACGCCACGAGTGAATTTTTGACAAAAGTTTAACGGTGAAACATCAATCATAAATCTTAAAACCTGTCACAATCAATTGCAAGCTAAGTATAAGGGTTACCTGGAGGTATTTGACGAATTTGAATGGTTGAATCTGGCTGTGGGAAGTTTGCTCCTTTTGCTCCAAATCTTTTGCTCTCAAACTCAAATGGTAAAAATGGTGAGTCCAAAATGCTTTTTATAAGTTTTGAAAATGCAAAATTTTTTCAAAATTTTATTTTGTTTGGCCTCATGTGACTTTTAACTTGGGAGCTTGGAATGTCGAGATTGGTTTGTTTTTCAGGACATTTTGGACATTTTTCAACAGTTCGAGACGGTTCCATGACTGCTGACCCGTCATGGCAGGTATCGTGTTCTCACTGGCATATAGGTTAGGGACACCATTTTTCCGTTGCATTATGCATACTAGCCTCCATTTGATAGATACATCTGCCATAGGGTCGATCCCATCGTGTTATGGTTCGCAAGCCATCTTCACTCGCCGATTTTTGAAATCATGACACAATGGTAGAGCCATCCTTTACATGGGCATCCTAGTTAGCACCTCACTAACATTTGTTTCCCATGCTGCTCTGATTTGAGTAGGCTCGGGAGTCCGCATTGAAGACTCATTCCTCTTAGCTTCTCTGCTTTATTCTGGCCTTTTACCCTAGAGGCTCCTTTGTGTTGAGTTGTACTGCTGCATTGCATGTTGACCACTTGCACCTTTTGGCCTGGAGCCGACTTCACTTGGACTCGTGTTTAAGCCAACTTTTGACCATGACATCTGCAAAATCAACCTTGCATACCTTTGACTTCTGCAGCTCGACACACCTTGACCCATGGAAGGAACATACCTTTGAGTGTCACAGACCAGTTTTCACCTCCCTGCATTGAGCATAGGAACGTTCCTTTCTCGGGAACTAGATCATTTGTTTCACCGACACTCGTTCTTTCCACTGTACCATAACATTCTTTTATTCTTTTTACAGCTTAACAGAAAAAGACAAAAAAATTAAATATTCCAGAAAGAGTGGGAACGGGACATTATTTCCATTTATTGTTGGCAGCTAGAGTCAGTTGTGTCACCCTTGAACAAAGCACTCAAAACAAAGTCTCCTCCGCATGGGTGGGATTTAGTTTGACTTAGGTACGCCATAACCTTGTTATTGAGTCAGTTCTCCCCCGATTGGTTATCTCTTCCAATCATATGGAGGGTTCGTTCGTGCCTCCTGCATGTCGAACTTATACAGAGTCATCATATGCTGCCACACAGTCACATTGAGTCGTGGTTTTGTTCAAGGGAAGTTAGCCTGAGTTGGCCTCTCTGCGGTGTCTCTTGACTCATTTTTCAGTCGGACATCCCTGGTTGTCAGTGTCATGTCTATCATCACATCAGTTATATTGGTCCTTTACTCGTGCCGGTTTGAGAAGGTCCCCATTGACTTCTTGTTGGCAGGTCTTGTCCTTATCGATGATGACACCTTGCTCTGAGGACAGGCCTAGAGCCGCACCCTGGCCCTATTTTCATTATTGATAGGTCACCTTGTGCTCAGCATCGATCAGTATCATGGGTCTTTGACTGAGTGGTTTCCCTTGTGTTCGACATCAGCTTACATTATCACACATTGGGATTCGTGCAGTACCTTGGTTTCCATTTGACCCTATTGGTGGATACCTCGCCTCTGTGTCAGCTTTCATTATTGGTTGGTTCATAGGGTTTCTGCCGTGCGCTAGCCACATCTTGTGTACGCCGGAAACGTACTTCGGTTGGGTTACTACATCTTTTTCGTCGATTCCTTCCACATTATTGGCCTACGGGTTACACTCGCGCTAGATTGATGGAGGATGCCTTAATGCCTTCCTTCTAGCGGATCTTTCCCTATCGACTTCGACTCATTGCTCTGGGGCAAAGATCTAGAGTCCATTTGGCAGTACCTTGGGGTTTGCAGTCATTAGTGGCAGATCCTTCGCTATCGACAGTGGGAAACCATCATTGTCTCCTGATCGATATATTCTTACAGGTGTTCGACTCCAGCTCATCTATTCACACTTGTTAGATTGTACTGGGTACCTTGACACTCATTATCATTATCGGTGAGTAGTCTCGCGTTTGTTAATGGTATACATCAATGACCGGTAATCAAATGATTTCTCACATGGTCGAATTCAGATCATTTATTCCCATGGTGTAGAAATGTACCACGGCGGTCGGTGAAGACCTCAGGTTGTATCAGCATTCATTGGTTCACTTGACAGTTGCTCCTGTTGCTGCTAGTTGATACCACTCCACTTTATATGTTGCAGTCAGTCATGGCGACATTCTATATGCTGGCACCTGAGTTTGCAGTGTAGTACCATCCTATTCCATCATGTTCAGTTGGTACCTTTTGGGATCAGTTTTTGATATCAGTGATCGGTTGCATCTTTCAGCATCATTGACAGTCTTATATGTGATATTCAGACATGTACTTGGTCATTATGATCAGATGATCCATTATGTATCTTTCAATCATTTATACTTGTATACTTAGTGGATCCGCTTGTACTTGATATGCGGACATGCTTTACTTTTTCTGAGCATGGGTATGCCCGCCTCAGACAGTGTTTCTTTCTGATCTCCTTTGGTGGCTTGGCAGGCTGAATTCTGGTGAAGTCCTCCTCGGTTTTTGACAGACTTCCTTTCCATGTACTCGCATAATATATTTCGGCCATCATGTACCCCTTCTGACCTTATATATTAGGGGGCATCTGTTATAGCTCCAAATCTCACTCTTATGGTTTGTGATGCTGTAATCATGGCCTATGGCAACCCCTCCTTCCAGACCTGGTCCTAAAATTTCAAAAACAGTGTTTTATCCCTTATACGCGACATTGCCCTGAGTTAAACGCGTGTATACGCGGGTCTGTGTATATCCAACCCGCATGTATGTATTAAAACACTTAAAAAATATAAAATTCCTTCTTTTCGGGCGGAGATCGCGGGTTTTACCTGCTGATCACCTGTTAGTGCCCGTGGCCCAACTGTTCCCAACCAACTCCTAACTAAAAAACTACTTTGGAGATGGTATAAAAAGACCTCAAAGGGAAGGCCTAAAGGGGGAGAATAGAGAGAAAGGTTATTATGCTGAGATTTTTCCCTTGACCAGGCTTGAAGTCCCTTGTGCCTTCTGCACTTCCCCCATTTTGTACAGGAAACCTTAGTTTCCTTGTGTGTTGATGTTCATCCACCATTTATGACATCATGGAGAGAGTCATGGAAGGAGTTTTGTTAGAGGCTTGAGGCTGGAACAGATCCGGAAGGAAGCTTTGCTTGGAGCCTGTTGAAGGTGACTCAGGTGAACATATTCCTTTTTATGTACTTTATTTGTCTATAATAAAAGAAACACATGTCTTGGTTCCCGAAATGAATCTTCTTTATGTTGATGATATTCATGTTTTGAATTCATGTGTAAATGGTTGTTTAGATTTCATAACTAACTACCTTTCTTTATAACATGAAGATGGTTTCTTTATAAGTTTTTGTCCATGTACTGTTGTGTTCTTTGAATTGTTTGTTTTGTAGGACAAAAGAGAAGAAGGGAACTCCAAGAAGGGTTTGGACCCTAAAGGCCTTCTCAAACGTAGGACCGAAGGTACGTACCCTTATCATAGAATTTTCTTATAATTGCATAATGGTTGTATGAACGCATGTTTCTTTGAATAGACAACTTTCAGTCTGCTAGGGTTTCACCCAAAAAGCCCTAGGGGAGTAATTTCCTCTACCAAATCCTTTGAGGACATCAAAAGAGCTTTGACAACCACACCAGTCCTCACAAGTCCTAGGTTTGATAGAGATTTCATCATTTTTTCCTTTGCATCTGAGCACACAATTGCTGCTGTCCTATTACAAAAAGATGACCAATGGTGTGAGAAACCCATTTCCTTCTTCAGCAAAGCTCTCAGAGATGCTCCCTTAAAATATCAGATTATGGAAAAGCAAGCTTATGCCCTTGTAAAGGCCATCAAAGATTTCAAGATTTACATTCTATACTCTCATGTGGTTGCCTATGTCCCAAATGCTGTGGTTAAAGACATTTTAGCCCAAGAAGGAATTGAAGGCAAAAGGGGCAAATGGATTGCCAATATCTTAGAATATGACATTGAAATCAAGCCTACAAAACTAATAAAAGGACAAGGGCTAGCCAAACTGATGACTGAAACCAATTTCCAAGCCCTTGACATCAATGAACTGGACAACGAAGAGGAGATGGCGACTCCACAAATCAATCAAGCCTTTTTACAATCCCCGTGGTATGCTGACATATCTTTTGTATTATTAAACCTGCAAGCTCCTTCAGGTTTGTCCAGAACCAAAAAGAGATTCTTGAAAATGAAAGCATCAAAGTTTTGTATTATAGATAGTTCTTTGTTTTGGAAAAATCATGAAGGAATTGTACTTAATTGCCTAAAATTATATGAAACAGACAATTTCCTTAAGGAATTTCATGCAGGTGACTGTGGAGGACACTTATACTGGAAATCAACAGTTGATAAAATCCTAAGGGCTGGATTTTATTGGCCCTCCTTGTTTACTGATGTGAAAAAATTTGTAATGTCTTGTCACAAGTGCCAAATTTTTGAAGGCAAGAGAAAATTGTTACCTTTACCACTTAAACCTATTTCAACTGAAAGACCTTTTCAGCAATGGGGTCTAGACTTGATAGGTGAAATCACCCTTCATCCTCTGGCCAACATAGGTGGATTTTTACTACCACAGACTACTTTACCAAATGGATAGAAGCCATCCCTTGTAGGCAGGCTAATGACTCAATCATTATGCAATTTTTAGAAACCAACGTCTTGTCAAGGTTTGGTTGTCCATAAAAGATCATTAAAGACAATGTTGTTGCTTTCAAGTCCAAAAGAATGATCAACTTTCTCGATAAGTACCATATTACCTTAGGCCATTCCACAACCTATTACCCTCAAGGCAATGGCCTAGCTGAGTCCTCCAACAAAAGCCTTATCAACATCATCAAAAAGGTCTTGGAGGAGAACAAAAAGAATTGGCATAAGAAGTTGGTAAATGCATTGTGGGCAAACAGATTGACCACTAAAATATCCATTGGTACAAGTCCATATGAACTAGTTTACGGAATGGAAGCGAGGTTCCCTTCATCTTTGGGAATCCCTGTAATCAAGCTACTACAAGAAATACAAGAAGAGCCTAATGATATTCAAAGAAGGATCAATCAAACTATCCACTTGCAGCAAACAAGAGAAGAAGTATATCAAACAACCTAGGTTATACAAGATAAACTCAAGAAGATCTTTGACAAAAGAACCAAGGTTGAATATTTCTTCATAGGAAACAAAGTGTTGAGATGGGATTCTAGGAGAGAGGACAAAGGGAAACATGGAAAATTTCATTTTTTGTGGAAAGGACCTTATGTCATTCATGCTGTACAAGGTAATAACACATATTTTCTGAAGAGTTTGGATGGCTCAAATACTGAAGAAGGCCCAGTCAATGGGCGAATGCTCAAGCACTATTTTGATTCCATGTAATCAGCATAACACCACTGTGTATTGTACATAAATATCTGTAATTCCAGCATTTTTATTTACAGCAGTTAGATAAGGAAGCAAGTGAAGCAAATTTTGAGAAAAATCAGGGTACTGCACCATTTTTGATATATGTTTTGAGTCTATCATTGGAAACCAAGAAGAATGCTTGGGGAGTATGAAGATGAGGATGAATACTCAGAGAAACCAGCAAATACAAAGCTGTAATTTCACAAGCAGAGCAGCTCAAAGGGTACTTCACACAAGTTACAAGAATTCAGATCAATAGACTCTAACAGAAGGAAGGTCCAGACTATAGCAAGAATTAGAAAACAAGGCAATATGACCTGCTGTTCTTGGCTTTTCACAAGGAAAGGCCATCCCCAAGTGGAGCCACTGTTAGGTTCCTATACCAATAGGTTTCATTTTTCATGATTGACCTGGGAAGTGCCAAATATGTTCATATTTTCATGTTGCAAAGGTTCCATATTTTGTAAAAGAATTAGAGAGAGTTAAAAAATGTAAAGAGGGTATGCCCTAAAAAAAAATCAAAGGGCAAGAAAGATCAATTGGTCAGAAAAAATGACAAAAATGAACCCCAAAGAAAGACCAGGAAAGTGGCTAGCCAAAATGCCACTACTAGCTTGATGGATTGCCCAATAGTTCAATCTGGACCATGCCATGTTTTAAATATCCTGTTCTAGACTAGAGAATGAATATCTGTCCAAACAGTTCAAGCTTGGCAGATCAGTAGCTAGGTAGAGAAATTAAGGAGCCCAACTGCTTAATCTGGGCCCTTAGAAGAGATAAGGATTGATTTAGCTAGGAGGGCAGTCAAAAGAAAAGAGGATAATCAGGGTTTGCAAGCCTAAGTGCACCCACTCAAAAGGAAGAAAAAATGTTAGGTGTATTAGGCTGGGTAGGTAGTTTGAGGTTGCAGAAGCAAGGCTTTGATCAAGTTTTGTCTTATCAAAGGAGAGCTCATCTCATCAGTAACCAAAGTGCCAAAGCAGTTGTTTTGGTGGCAGAACTATGGAAGCATGTCTAACTCCCTTTCACCCCCCCCCCCCCCCCAAAGTTTCTTACTAACACCCTGAAAGACCTTAGGATCAGCCCAACCAGTCTTGTTATCACTTCATTTTTGTAAAATACTAAGTCAAGCTGTGACTTTCTTCAATAAAAAGAAGCCACATTTCTTGTGTAAAAATCCTCATTCCAAATTCCATTCACTTCTTGTGTCTAAGTTTTCTTTCATAAACTTAGCTTCATACCCCTACACTTTCACTTCACAAAGTCATGTTAACTCCTAACTTTATTATCTATCTTCCTAGATCATTTCCTTATCCCCTATTATGCAAAAAATCATATAAAAACCCAAAAATAATACATATTCCCACCCCTTGGCACTATAGCCCTATAACATAAGTTTGGGGAAATGCCAAGCTCATTTGGGGCTTGGCATTGGCCTTTCCACATTCAAACCTCGAATTAATTTATCATTTGGTTAAATTAATAACCATTCCCTTCCCCTTTCTCACCCATAAACCTTAATTTTTTACCTGTGCACTCACATTTTCGGGTTTTGTTTAAATATTTGATTAAACAGTCAAACTCTACCCCCGGCGCACATACCATAACCCACAAACCCAAAGGTTTGAACCCCCGCCATATTAACAAATGATATAATATTCAGTGGGCCCCGTACATTATCGTACCCATAGCTCACAGTTCCGTCCACCTTCGGATCGGGTCCTCCCCATCCGACGGCTCTCACCGATTTTGGAGCTGCCCCGACGTCCGATGGTTAGCTACCAATAGCCTAGCGGTTTCTTCCTCGTACAAAAGACGCGTATCTCCATGTGAATGCATCGGAGCCCCTCTGACCCTTACTGCCCTCGTACAGAAGGCGGTCCGATAAAACCACAAATCGCCTTCTGTCTCTCCGCCCCCGACGTCAGTGCCACGTCGCCTCTTACGTCACTTTTACATCGACCCATTTTCGCCCTGTATCATTGCCACCTCATCCCCTGGCGTCCCCACCCTGCCATTGTGTCCTGTGCCACGTCGTCGGCCCAGTCAACTACCACATCACCGTGCTGTACCCCAGACCCACCGATGACGTCATGCTGACGTCATAACAAAAAATCACCAAAATGCCGCAAAAGCCCAAATTTGTGTTAAAAATCGTGAAAAACGTCATTTTCGTTTGTTTTTTATGCAAATGAATGTTGCAAACTTTTGCATGCCACTTACGACCAATGCGCATTCGACGTGCCCGACAGTCACCAAGGCCTATTTGACTTGCAATCCAACCTGTTCAGCCTCCGCCCATAGCTATTCACCACAACATTTCTCAAAGTAAACAGGTATTTACCCGAAAAACACCAGTAACCCTGTTTTACATGATTTCTCTGCAAAATTAGCCAAATACACCTAAAATTCACTTGAAGCACAGTGGCACCTGCAACCTTTTCCTCTCTGCCCCACATAACTTCATTTGCAGCCAAAACCTGACATCTCTACCCCCTTGATAAAATTTCCATTTCTATCTCGAATTCCAACTCCAATTTGCCCGCGGAACCACTAAGGATAGTTTGCTAAAGCCCTCTATTTTTCTCCCTTTCCAGTGTACTAATTGCAGAGCCTTGCACAATCTTCATTTCATTAAGTTTTACTCCTCAAAAACATCTCTGCACAGAGCTTAAACTGTGAGTTCTTTGCCCAGAAAACCATTATCAGAACTCTGTTTTCTGCTGAAATACAGGCCTAATCCAACTGTGATCACAGTCAAAACATGGAGGCCCCAGTTGCCCTTAACATTGCTCCACTAAATTCATCCCATAGACAGCTAGAATGGCTTCCACTGGCAGATAGAGATTATCAAATTGATGATATGGAAGGAGTAAAGCCTCATCTTCAAGCCTTTTGTGAGATAAGGAATAAATTCAAAAACAAAAATGATCCATTGAGAATATGGGAGTCCAACATGCCCATGTACTACTTGCCCTCAGTAAATGTTTTTCCTGACCTCATCCATTAGTGCTATTCCAATTATGATCCTTCTCAGAGGGCAGTAATGGGCCCTTCTGGTAAAGTCCTCTTCTACATTACTCCGCAGTCTATCAATGAGATGTTGCAATTCAAACCAACGCAGCCATTGGTTCCCCTTTCCATGAAGAATTTGCAAGATCAAGCCTCAAAATTGCCCTCTGCAGAGATTGACCGAATTGCTAAATTGTTTATGGCACTAGACTGTTACTCGAGATTCACAATCCCTTATCTCCATGTTGCATTTACTGAGGAGGGAAAAATGCTTATAGATATGATCTCCAACATCTTGGGATTCAGAACAAGTGAGATTGTGGATAGCACTGTCTTTGCCTTGATGTCTATCTTCACTCCAGGGCAACCCCCTGCTGTCCAGTATGATTATGCTATCTTCATTGCTGGCAAGATCCATGAGCAATTCATGAGCCTAGAAAGGGAAAGGGTATTTAAATACACCTCATACATCTATCATTTGCTGCTATATTATCAGCCTGAAAGTTTCCCAGTTGTCCTCAAAAAATTGGATGCTAGGGGGGAGAGGAGGTCAGTCATATTTTGGTCATCAGTATTCCATCATATTAGTTACTCCCCATACACATACTGTGAGTTCATTGACCTTTTTATCTATCCAGCTACCTACTTATTATCAACAGATCCTCCTCCCAAACTCACTGATGAGATGCAAAAGATTCTACAGCTTTCCAAAAGCTACAGCATTGGTGACTGGTATTTTTACCAAAACCACATAGTAATCAGGGTTTATGGCTGTGAATTGGCCCCCTACAGACTCCCCAAATATGTCCCCATGAGGCTATTTGCCTTAGAATACTTTCGGCAATTTGGTAATGCAGATATGATTCATTTCTTTGGCAAAATGAAAAAGGCACAACTAAAAATCAGACATCAATTGGGTCCCTTTATTTTCAATAAGAGGGAAGAAGCATGGAAGGATGCTGACCAGATTCTAAGGGAGAAACTCGAGCTAAAAAAAAGCTTTTATTGGGCGCCATATGACCCCAATCACTTTATAAGCCTTAGAAGAATCAAATACAGGCTTGCAACATATGAACACTGCACTATTCCTCAAATTGAGCAATTTGCTAATCAACAAGAGTGGGTAAAGGGCACTCAAGTTGAAGAATTCACTGAAGAATAAATAATAGAAAAAGCAATCAAGAATCTGGAAAAATCTGTTGACTTGGAATCTTGTGGATAGGTGTTTTTTACAGCTCCTCGGCACCTTGGAGAAGGCACCTCATCTGCCACAGCTCCCCAACAACCTACCCAAGTAAGCGCCCCACCAGCAGCAACAGATAAAGGAAAGGAGGTGCAACATTCAGAAGAACAAGTACACCATTCGGAACAACAAGAAACAATGGTAGATCGGTCAGTTTCTATAGATGAACAAAGTCAAGGGCAAGACCCCTTAACTCATGCAAAAGAGATTGAAATTCCTGTACTGTAGACACCTCTTAATGAGGAAAGGGAAAAGAAGAGAGATAGGCAGGAAGAGACCCCTCTAGGGACATCTACAAAGCAACAAGGAGAGAAGAGACAAAGGTTAAATCCTTTTTTCAGAGGAAGAAATGCCAGAGGGGCCCACAGAACAGTAAATTCCCCCAAGCATGGAGACATCGGCCAGCTCCTTCCAGTAGGAGCAAGAGAGACAACAGGAGGTGGAAGTAACATCCACAAGGCAACAGGGCAGACAGGCCTCTGATATTAAAAAAACATTCACTGGTATCAAGGCTAGGAATGAACCAGTGAGACTACAGCTGTACAACCAGCTAATAAGGATGGCCCCTACCAATCAACAAAGGCTAATGGCAGCCTATGACATCCAGGAAGGAAGAATGACCCTCAGTCATTTCAGACCTATAACTCAACAACCCAATCAGTTGTTGATTACATTAGAACTAATCTTGAAGTGCTTTCCAAGGATATCCATCCGATGGACCAGATTGAATTGCACAAGAAGATTGGGGAGATGGTATATTCTACTCTAGCAGATAAGACATTGTTAGCCCACAAATTGCAAAACTCTTTGCACAACACTGCTTCCCAACTTGAGTTGCAGAAAGCTTCGTCATAGGCCAAGGACAATAGAATCAAGTCCTTGGAGGAGATTATCATAGAGCTGGGACATGATCCCTCTGATCCCAAGGGTGTACAAGCTTTGATAAAAAAGAAGGATGAAGACATAGCTTCCCTAAGAAGACAAATCAGGCTGTCACCCACATTGCATCTTCAAGCTACAGAGGTGGAACAAAAAAGAGGGGAGCAGGATGTGGTAGCTTTGCTTACAACCTTACATAAAAGGTTGGTAGAGACAGAGAGTGCCTTGGAGGCATCATTACAGGGAAGACAGGGAGAGTTGGCCTCTCAGCCAATTCAAACAACTCAGATTCTTACAGCTGCTCCTCCCACGGCCATCACAACAGTCCCTCCCACTGTTACAACATCAGAAGCAGGCACTTCAAGCTCTGCACCAGTTTTAGCCACTACTTCAGCACCTACAGAGCAAGGCACCAACTTGAAAATGGACAATATGATGAAGGAAATAGAAGCTCTGGAATTGCAAATGGCAAAATTGAAAAAAACCAAGGAAAAGCTAGCTACAATTGAGGGAAAATATGACAAATCAAAGAAGGATGTAGCTGAGAAGACAAGAGAAGTCAAAGCCTTGGAAAAACGAATAAAGGAGCTGGAGAAAGAGCTTACCTTTGATAAAACTCTAGTAGATATCAAGAAAATTTTGTGGGCCAAAATTGGACAATCCATTACAGACCAATGGAAATCCATTGAAACCATTCATGAGCAAATGGATTTGATAAACTTGGCTCAGTTTAAAAACCAAAAGGCTAGAGCATCTTTAGGAAATATGCCCGAGCAAGCAAATAGAATGATCCAATTTTTGAATACTCGCACCAAAGGGCAGCTGGCAGCATTAGGAATTAGGAACAAGACTGAAACTATCTTGCTAATTAAAAGGGTGTTAACCCTTAGGAATTTTGTACAAACATTGGACAGAAAATGCCAAGAAATGAAAACAGAGGTGGATGAGTTCAAGACAAAGATCATGGCATTACATAGCAGAGGGCTACCAAGTTTATTAACCAGTGCTGGAAGACTGCTATCACATGACCATTATGCCAACAGGGTGAACAATTATGATGCTAATAAAATCACAGCTTCCTCAAGCGCATCAGAAGAGACAGGGCCTCCATCAGGACAGAGTGTCTTTGATAAATTAGAAAATCTATTTTACATTGCACATGAGATAAACCACCTGTTCGAATTCCAGCCCACTTTTCATAGATACACAGAAGCTGATGAAACACTGATAAAGATACAAAGGCATCAACTACCTACAGAGGATTGGTGGAAAGGGATGATAGAGACATTGCTCAGGCAATTTTGTTTATTAATTCTTTTTTGATCAAGCTACAGTTCAGCATATACAGATGGCACAATACACCTATCAAAGGTAAATCAACATAAAGCATAATTGAAATGATAACTATAGCTCATCAAAATGCTAAGAAGCCGAGCACATAGGATGAGACCCAAATAGCAACAGGCAGCGTACCAGCATCAGGGCAATGCACGCGGAATAAATGTGCAGCAGGCAGCTGACTCATTTAGCCCAGAAAGTCAAAGTTTTCTAACAAAATAGATAGCTAGCAAGCCAATATTAACTGTAGTGTTTAATTCTTCATTTACTCCCTCACAAGAGTTGGTGATGTAATTTATTGCTTGAAGACTCATCACCTAGACATTTTGTATCTTGTTTTTGTATATATACCTCCCCATAGAATGTATTTGGGTTGGTTGGTTGATAATCCTTATTCTAGAGTTGCGTTGTATACTTTGAGAGCTCTATAATCAAAGGCTGCTGGAATGCTTTGGATGAAGAACTGTCTGTTGTGTTATTTAATGGCCACAGAGTGACTGTGGAATTCCTGTGCTACTACATGGCTCAATAAGTGTTTTCTTACCTCTGTTTACAGTTTATATATATTTACGCCACCATTGTGTTACCATCTAAATAGCAAGAAAGAAGAATAGCTTAGGCTTTGCTTGACTGCACTCTATGCTCAGTTCTTTTTATTTCTATATGTTTTCTTCAAAAATGGTTATGAATATCCATACTTAAATGATCATGTTTACCCTGTTTCTTTGACATATGAATGTTATTTAGGAATTCTTGACTGCTCCTAGACAACTTTCATTCACCTTCCCTCTCGGTTAGCTAATGAAAGATTCTTAGTTGCCTTTCATCTCTGACCTTCATTCCATCTTTATTCCAGCCTGATATTGTTCCATGTGTAGCTATCCTACTCTGTATTCCTCTTGTGACCAATAATATACAACAGCAAGCCCTAATCCATGACACCATGCCCAATGGTTTGAACTTCTCACACTATGCATCCCAACTCTGCTTGAAAACATCATCCTTCCCACCAAAATCAAAAAAAAACACATGTACACCATAGCTAGCCTAAAATTACACCAAAACAAAGTTAAATCATAAATAGAGAGCCCTCTCTGGTTGTAGGTAGGCTAGGACCTGTGGCTAAAAGATTGGTTAGTGGTTACCTCGGTAGTATTCCCTTGGGAGTCAAAGGGAACAACCTGAGTTATAACAGGGTCAACACCTCAGACCAAATACCTAGGGTCAACACGTCAGACCAAATACCTTGGACCAATACCTTGGACCAATACCTTGGACCAAATACCTCGAACCAAAAACTTAGTTTTCCAAGATATACACACGTTTCCTTCTATGAAAGTGCATGTGTATGTATATACTACTTATGTTCAACGAACTTGCGTGTATATGTAGCTTGGTCAAGGTGAACTTGCGTATACCTCTCTTTCTTCATTCTTTGTAGTCTGATTTGTAATTCTTTGTTGTTAACCTGCTGCACTATTAACTATCATCTGGGAGAGTTCCCATTGTACATTACTTCTAAAATGATTCCTTTGAACTGCCCTGCATTTTGTCACAACTATCATGCATTCTGTCACATATGATATCTCTTTTTTAGATTCATATAGTTACCATATACAAGTGAGTTGTTCTACTACAAGTGGGTTGCCATCAAGTAAAACACATGTATCATAATTCCAACAATCTCCCCCTTTGGACGTGATGGTAACCATGTTGGTGTTGATTACCGCAAGTTGTAGAAACCGTTAGAGATAACAAGCAACACCAAAATACTCTCCCCCTTTGACATCAAGGGAAAGTGGTGGACCAAGATATTCTTCACTTTTGATATCAAGAGCAAAGGGCTAACCAAAAGGAAAACATTCATATCTGAACAGCTGAATATAAACATTGATCATGCTCCCCCTAAGCACATGCTGAATTTTCTGATTAAACTCCCCCTTTGTACATGCTGAGATGCACTATATCATCCATGCTTCCCCTGAGCATATGTAGAGGCTGCAAATATTTCCAAAAGAATAACATGACTATATAACTCAACTAAGTGACTTTGACCTTCCTATCACTAATGACTCATACATATATCAATCTCCCAACCCAGTGGGGATATACCAAATTTGACTCATCCACCCAACCAAGTGTTTATACATGACAAAAACAAGAAATATTACATCATCCATCCCATGTAAAGTGGGGTTACATATTACATCATATGATCAAAAAGGACTCATTAAAAGACTACAACAGACAGAGACAGATTATTACATCATGGGTCTTTATATGACCTTTACATCGAATTATATACATGACATCTATAAAAAAGACCAAATATCTAAACAAGACCATGATAGTAATCAGTAAATATCATACACCATGTATGATCTACTCCATAACCATCTCTCAACAACATCCAGACCAGCAACCTATATATGTCCATCATTAGTTCCCAAAATATCATCAACCTATGACAAAGTATGTCTGCATATATCAACTCATCCTCTTGACCTCATCAAGATCAACTTGCTTCATTTCCTTAGTAGGGAGAGCCTTAACATAACCTTCCATGAATTAATGAAGCATATTTCATATCTCCAAGCAATAGCGCAAAATAATTTACATCATATCATATGTATGTGAAAACACCATAGACATCATCTATGATCATAACATCATTATCAAGAACTGCATGATCTTTTCATAAGGACCTTCATTATATTATTACTAGGGAACATCCCACATCTGATAAGCATCCACCATGATAATCAATATTTATGTACTGTATGCATCACCAAAAGTCATTCACATAAATCTGATTTGAAAACCAACTATGTCATCCAAGCATTATTATGGGCAACTCATAACCGTAATATAGAAAGATGTATCATTTAGCCATATAAGCAACATCATCATTGATTAGGTACCAAATACTTTTAAACATAATGCCAACAATTCTTTATTAGAGGCATAGCATGTTCTCCTCCTGCACTTGTTCCACCTATTCACTGTCAGATCTGATCATTGCAAATATCAGAGAGAGTTATAAAGGTATCATCATTAATAAGATATTCATCAACTTTTTAGCACCAACACATTTCTACAAATCATTAGCAAATTGTAACCATCATCAAATAGAGTGGATAAGTGACTAAACCATATCAGAGTCCTTTTCCTGAGTCTGTCTCGCTGCTTTTTCATCAAAACACTATATACACGACTGTGCAGCTTCTAACTCGCATATATACGCAACTTGTCCTCATGATAACTGCGTATGAGAATTAAAAGTATGAATTTTCACACTTTCATCTCCTTCTAAGTCTGTTATGTCTGTATACTCTGCTATGCCACATATTTGTGATTGTACTTCCTTTTTCTTCCTTATCTTCGAGTGTGATGATGTTTTCTCCCTTTGGTAAGGTGGCCGAAATTTTCTCATGCATTCTTTTGCTATATGTCCAAACTTGTTACAAGCATAACATCTTTCTACGTGATGGTCTTGAACCATTCTACTTATACATCTAGCTACAACATGTCCAAAATTATCACATCTAAACATTCAACATTACTCATTGGAGGAAATAACTGACTATCACTTTCACAGTTAGGACTAAAAATTTTTCTTTGAATACTTTCTTTCCTTCGTTTTTGATGGGGTTGACCTCTCATCTCCTTGTTGAGCATTTCAGATTTTGCATTAGAGTTCCTTGCCTCACCTTGTGAGCTAGATTCACCTTCAACATATTCATGAAAACCAAGACCAGCTTTTATGGTAGGAGACCTTTGACTACTAAGAATATTATCCAAAATCTTAGTACTATCTTCAAATCGTAACAATTTATTCTTTTCTTCTAATTTACCTCTTAAGATATTTACCTCAACCTGATATTTCTCTTCCTTTTCCATATATTTCTTCTTCAAGATTTCTTCAGCCTTTCTTCCTTCTTCCACTTGTTGCCTTAATTTGAGAATTTCATTTTCTTGTTCTTCATCTACTTGAGGTAGTTCTTCATTCTGCATATTTTCTAGATCTTCTTTTAGGGAGAGGATCTCAACTTCAAGATTTACATAGTAACTGGATCTGTCTTGAAGTCTCTTGATTGTTATACTTTGATCATTTATTTCATTTCTTAATGATGTCACTTCATCCTACAACTTTTGACATTGATCTTCCTTTTCCTTGTACTGCTTCCTTACTTTGTTTCCTTCCTCTAGTTGAGCTTTTAATCTGGTAACTTCTTCTTTGAAGGCACAATCCCTTTTGTTAAATAGATCTTGTTGAGATCTAATTTTATCTGCGAGTCTTTTAACTTCTGTCTCTATGTTTCTTTCATTATCACTTCCAATATCTCCAATATTGCATCAACAAAGAAAATTATCACTAGAAGACCAAAATTTGTACCTGATGCTTCATTTTCTTGTCCATCCTCAATCTGAGGTGATTTGGAATCTGAATACTTGCATCCACCTAATGGCCAATTGTCTCTCCTGCTGTTGTTGTTCTTCTGAGCTGTCTTCTTCTTCTGAGGCACTTTCTTCTTTAGCTTCTTTCCCATCATTCTATGAATCTGCTTCAAGCGATCAAGCTTCTATCAAAGGACCTGCTCTGGTAACAATTGTTGGAAATAATACTGAGAAGGGGGGTGAATCAGTATTAGTTAATTCAATAATCTTTTTCTTGTCATACTCAAATTTATATACGCTACTTCAATGAAGGTAACCCACGTGTACGTGCAACTGTGTTTAAGGCAACCAACATATATGCAACAAACTTGTGATTCAGTTAATTCATCATATGTTGATCTTTAATTAGTACTTCATTAACCATATAAACAGTAACCATGTGGAATAATATCAGAATAAACCATCACACATAGGAAACACACATGAACACCAAGATTTAAGGTGGAAACCCAATGTGGGACAACAACCACCTGCTGCTGTCTTCTTTTAATATAAGAAAAACTTGTTTACAATCTTGTACTAGTGCAGACTCATACTAGTACATAAGCACCCACCTACAGAAGGCTACAACCTTCTCTCTTTCTGCAGCTTCTACTGGAAGGGAGCTACAACCCCCTAGCTCTTGTACTATCTGATCTATTTACTAGTACATAGGCGTTGGCCTATTGAAGGCTCCAACCTTCACTTGTTTTCCAGCTATTACTAGAAGGGAGCTCCAACCCCCTAGCTCTTATACTGGACGATATGTTTACCATTATGTAGGCGCTGACCTATAGAAGGCTACGATCTTCTCTCTTCCTCCAGGGACCACGTTTCATAAATTTTCATACTGGATACTCCTGGAACACAACACCACATTCTGAATGCCATGTTTCATCCAATTTTCATACTAGACCCATCAACAACATTGAAGCTCAAAATCAATCACCACTGCAATACAACCAATCACTGAAACTCAATCATCAATCCCTGAATCACCCACAACTGAATCATTGAAGGCCCATCATCACTGAAGCAAATCACATTCAATCAATTTGAACATTTAGTATACTGTCATCAAAACACAGTTATCAAAACATAGAGCAGAACCCAAAATTTCTAGAACAACACTAGATCCAATTGCAACTTCAATTATCATATTTCATAATGTATACGCTACCTTGATGATTTGAACCAGCGTGTATGCACACTTTTACCAAAGCCAACCAGTGTATGCATATGCAAATATTAATTCATAATTTTGTAGCTATTCTAGACTTCAGTTATACCTAGATATAACATTTACAGAACAACACATATGCCAGTATTCAGATTTAGACTATACATGATCAAACCACATAATGATAATTCATTTCAAGCCCTAAGATCCAGATCCATCATTAGATATTATCCCTCATCAACCGCTAAGGTTCATCCTTGGTTCAGATCAACCAAAGCACCATAAGCTGATAACCTGCGTACTAGATCTCACACTTCATCAGATATTCAATGCTTGCACACCTTAGCCTAATGATCTCCTCCTCCTTATATAGTTTTAGGCCTTTCTCAATACCATGGATCAAAACCATTTAGGACCAATACCTTGAACCAAATACCTAGGGTCAATACGTTGAACCAAATACCTTGGACCAATACCATGGATCAAAATACCTTGGACCAAATACCTCATACCAAAAACTTGGTTTTCCAAGATATACGTGCTTTTCCTTCTACGAAAGTGTGTGTGTACTTATATGCTACTTTTGTTTAGTGAACCTGCATGTATACACAACTTGGTCAAGGTGAACCTGCGTATAGCTCTATTTCTTCATTCTTTGTAGTCTAATATGTAATTCTTTGTTGTTAACCTACTGCACTGTGAACTGTCATCTGAGATACTTGCCATTGTACATTACTTTTGAACGGATTCCTTTGAACTACCCTGCATTTTGTCACAACTATCATGCATTCTGTCACACCTGATATCTCTTCTATAGATTCATCTAGTTACCATATACAAGTGATTTGTTCTGCTACAGGTGTGTTTCCATCAAGTACAACACAAGCATCATAATGCCAACATAGTTTTGGAAGCATAAATTCCCTTTAAATACGGGCTATTCATCCTAGGAATTGTGCAAGGAAATAAGGGCTTGGAAGGTAGTGTAAATTGGCTAAGTGTTGGATAATAGCGGCCTTGTAAGGTAGAGAGTTGAGAGTACCTGTGCAAAATTGTTCTTGTGAGAACAAGATTTGTATCTTCAGTCATATTTTTTATTTAATGCAATACAGATACGTGGGGTTTTGAGTAGATGATTTGACGAGAGAAATGTATTGCATTATGTTCCATTGATTTATCTTCTTCTTTTTTATATTGTTTTCATCGATCTATTGGATTCGTCGGTTGAAAGTAGAAGTAGATTATTGTCCTTTGCTTTAGTACAGTGAATGATTTGAGGAATCTAAAATAAATTCTACAGTGTTTAGTTGTTCAAATGTTTGTTGATGTTGAAGGAGATATGGTTGCACATAATTAACACCTACATTATTTTGTGTTAGTGGGTTATTATGGTGAGGTGGCAGATAAGGGAAATATTGGTTCCCTGTCCTTGGTTAACATATGTTCATTGGGAAGTCTAAACTACTTCCACAGTCCTAGGGGGATATGTGTTTACTGTGGGGGAGGATATTGGCTACCCTGTGTAGGGCGATATTGGTTACCCTATGTGGGAGGGTGTGGGCTTACCTACATAACAGGGTTCTGTAGGTGGTAGGTTGGCTGAGATAGTATCCTATGTTTTGAGGTGAAGGTGTTTCTTACATGGCACCATATTGTTGGTCACTCTATGTATTTCCGTAGCACTCAAAGGTGTTTCTCGGTATATTTTGGGTTATGGTCCCAATCAATCTATTTATAGCACTAGATGCACATAGTAACTCATGTTTAAAGGTTTGCAGGCAAGGTGAATCTAGAAGAAAATGGTAGAGGCACCCATATTGTGTGTATATCAGCTCCAATTGTTTATATTTGCTGATATCTTCTTCCTCATTTTACGGGTTCTTTTGAGATTTCCAATGTGAGAGATCTCAAAAATAGGTCTAGGAGGAGTTTGGGCCCCAGATGAGATTTGCAGAAACTATGGAATTTCTACCAGTCATATATATGGTCTAATATGTGCATTGCAGATATTTGTTTAAAATGGGTTACGAGTTCCAGTCCCAATCTTGTTCCATCGGGAGTTGGAAGAATATAAGGAATGTTGTGGCTAGGGAACTGAAGTTCCCATGTGACCCAGAAGGTTTGTCTATGTACTGTTTTCTTGTGGGCCCTATGAGGGTACATTGAAATAGTTGTATATGAATAGTATCTTCTGTAATACTATTGGATGAACATTGTTGTTACCCTAGAGACAACCTTTGGCTAAGAAGAGCTTAGTGCCTAGGAAATCCATACAAAAGGATAGTAAATGTAATTTTTTGTCCCATCATAATTGCTCATAGATGAGTTTCATAGGTAATGTTAAGGAAATATTCTTGGGATAAAAGATATCTTTAAAGATGTCCTCACCAACTACGAAAATGATTTAAATTTGTAGTAGGGTTATAGAAAGAAATGATAAAAGGTTCATAATAGAAGGCTACAACTATAGAATATCATCCTTCAGACCTTAACAAAATATGTGAGAGATACAAAAAAGTGTGAGTGTGTAGAATAGTGGAATGAAATTTAAGGTTATTTCACTTAAAATTATAGGTACTGTGATTTTAGTAAATCTATATTATGAAAACAACCAACAACATCATTACACTTTTACAAAGAATAAGGAATAGTAAATGACTTACAATAATGAGAAACACATATATTATTCAAAGGATTGTTGGAATCACCTTGAAAGATTTATTCAATATCCAAGAAAAGATAAGCCCATTACACATAATATTTTCCTCTCTAAAATCAATATTTTGAACCCAAAAATGGTTCTCCAAAGTCATTTTTTGGTAACATTACAAAGGTGACAGTTATAAAAATTGTTAACTGTCATAAATTTCTAAAACTACTTTTAGAAACTACTCAAACCCCTATTTGGTCCTTGTGAGGAATTAAACTCTAAAACTTAAAGACTTAACATTAAAAAATACAATATTATTTGAATATTTCATCAACAAAACATGTAGTTGATTTTCATTGAATTTTGATTGTGGAGCAGGCTAGCATGTAGAAGGTATAGGTTTAGTTGCTTCACCTAGTGACATCAATGCTCTGCACATTTTCCATATTGATCAATCTGAACTTGAGCATTTGATAAATCAGAGATGAACCATTCTGACGTTGGTATCTGGCTATAGGTTGGCTTCTCAATAAAGAGTGTTCTGACCAACTAGAGCAATTGGAAATCTTTCTGCAAATAATTGACAATAGTAGAGACCTTCAATATTGTTGCTTTTTCATGTGAAGAATAAATCTTACTCTTTTCTTTTACCAACAATATCTCATATGTATCCCAGGTGAGAAAATCACCTTTCTGATCCCAGCATGAGGGAAAACCTTCCTTGTTCCTATTGTCAAAGTTTGTATTGAACTTCAAAATTGATTCCTTGATCTCTCCAAAATTTTCCTCTGTGTTTTTTCTATAGAGATTCTTTTGTACCTTTTTATTTATTTCTAGAACAAAAGTTGTTCTTTCTTCAATCTCCATAGTTCTCAATTCTTGAGTTGATTTAGAATTAATAAAATCAATCATTTTCTTTGATAAGTTGGCACTTCGATGGGTTTTTTCTTTACTGGAATCAATGATTGTTTCCAAATCTATGGCAATATCTTTCTATTCTTCCATAATCAACATATAATCCTAGATTACTTTTACTTACTGTTATATGGAAATTTCATCTATGTATAAACACATCTTCCCTAGGTGGGTAGCTACACCTAGAACAACAGAAAGAAAGTAGTTTTACATTTTCCTATAGTAGATAGATGAGATGAAGGAACTTACTTGTAGTCCTTCACTTCCTTGATCCCCTTTGAATCGCTCATGTCGCTCCCACTTGAACTAAATCCTCTCATTAGGTACTTGTGTCAACAGAAACAAAAACAACAGACAATCAAAGCATACATGATCTATCTACTGTAAACCAATGGAATCGAAGACATTGAAACACATAATCATCATAGAGATGAACAAGAATATGAGAAAAGGAATAAACTCTTTATAATTTAGAAGGAATAATTTCACCCAATATAGTTCAATCATATGCCACTCCTCCAGCTTCATTCCAACCCTTTCCACATCAAAAGCACACCAATCCAATAGCATAACATTGCTTGAGATGAACTCAATTCTCAAACCAACATAATTTCCTTAAAAACTTCAAATTCTAGCCCTCTGATCACTATGATGAGTGCTCAATTTATAAGAAATGGAGGTGGTTTTCTCATAAATGAGAGTATTGAATGGCCTTCCAAACTTGGATTTAGTTTCCATGGAGTAAGGGATGAGAGGATATAAGGTTAATTGATCCTTAGCCTATCCAATTTTGAGCTCATAGGAGGAGATAAGAGATGGGATCCTTCTATAATGATCTAGAATCAAGGAATATTCCAATAACCCTATACAATTTTCACTCAATCTCACCAAGCATAGGTCAAAGAGGGCCTAAGTGCACTGCAGTACAGGCCTGAATGCGCCTGCCTACTCTACAGTGTAATTACCTTGACCAAGGCTATTCTGGTGTCCCAAGGAGGCATTTCAGCAAGGCTTCAGGCCAGGAAACTTTCATACAGGGAAGCATTCAATGCCATGACTTGTCTAGGGCATGTAACAAATGAATTAGGGTTTGAAGAGCCCTAATTATACTGATCTGAATGTTAGGAGTGATGCGCCCAAATAGACCTATAACAATTTCCCGCGAAAGCATGAAGTCGAAAATGATAATGTCGAGTGATATTCTTTACGATGTGATGGGGAGGATCTGAAGTGGACGGTGACCTACATCGATTAAAATACACAACATCATGATATTTTGAATTTTTCATGAATTTTTGAGGGAAGGTGTTATCACTGAAAAGATTTCAAAGGAAAAGGGTAAGGTAAGGGAAAATTGGTCTTGGTTATTCTCATGCTCCTTTCATGCATATGAAGCACTTGGCAAACTCAGGGTCAGCATACATCAGAGTTCTTTGAAGGCTCAAGCAAGGCATGTAAGGTAATCCTAAATTTTGATATAGATTACATTTTGAAAGTTTTCCTTGAAGAATGGTGTTTATTATATTCAGTTTTGAACAAGCTTCATGACATGTGGAGAAAGCCATTTCAAGAAAAAGGAAAGACTCTTATGAACTCCAAAGTTTCATGTTATGAAAACAGCAGCCAACTTCCAAGGGAATTACCAAGCAATGGAAAACTCATCTCTGAAAAGTAAAAGAGGTTTTCATTCTTAAGATACTAAAGTACAAAAACCTCTTCCACGTTCTTCAAATCCATTATTATTCGAGAAAAATGAATGATCAAACTTGCGCTACGAAACTGCTGTAGGTGCAAGTTTTCCACAGGCATATTTCTCTGTTTGAAAATGTAGTCAACTTCCAGGAGGTCTCTAAAGCAACTGAAAGCCTATTTTGGGAAATGGAAAGAGGTTTTTATTCCTAACATACTGAAATAGAGAAACCTCCTTCAGTTTTCTCAAATCCGTTACGAGCTGAGAGAAATTAATGACCAAAGTTGCGCTACGAAACTGCTGTAGGTGCAGTTTTTCATCTTCTGTTTTACACCTCTTTTTCAAAGACAGATTCTGGGCAGCTGGAGTAGTGTTTCAAAAAAAAAAAAGAGGTTTTTGTTCAGCATGGATTGGTTCAAAAACACCTCCTTCAGTTTTTTGAAATACATTTTTTATGAGAAGTTATGAGCTCTGTCCCAAGACCTATTTTTCAGCCAGAACAGAGCAAGGGACAACCTCCTAGTTTCTAGGAACAGCAAAGGGATGAGTCATCAAGGGCCAGATGGAAGGATATGAGCACCATCAAATTCGACTTCATGGAGTGTTAGGTGTCAAAGAATGCTTTAAATGTTTAGATAAGGTTGTTTTAGTCATAATAAGGAGTTACACTCCTAGTTGTATTAGGTCTCTAGGACTACTAGTTAGTTGTCAAATGCATTTAAAGTTTTGTTTTATGGTTAGAATAGGTGTCAAGGATGGCAAATTCAAATTCCCCTCATGATGGAGGAAGGAATCCAAGCATGTAAATAGCTCTATATATAGGAGAAGAGATGATGTGAAAAGGGTTGGAAATTTCAAGAGAAACAGTGCATATTATGTTATTGCAGAACACTGTATGTTTTATGTTAATGCAGAACTTTGGATTTACTACTCAAGATTCAGAGAGGATTTTATGTGTTTTATTTCCTCATGGATTTCTCCATTTGCTCACTTGCAGTGTTATGAACACATGTTACTTAGAATTCATTGATAATGCTCTAACTTCCTTCATGTGTTCATAAACTGTGTTTCCTATATGATGTCTCTGTTTTGCTAGTAGATTAAAACTCTTTATGCCCTGACTTCCATGTAAGCTGATCAGTTGTTGTACTAAAACATGCTCTGACTCCATAGCCCAATAGATGCTTGTTGATTGGAATTTCAACCATTTATACATTTTCATTTGATTTCAATCCATAGAGTTAGCCATCTTATTCATTATCCAAATCTCTAATCTTGTGAGAGAGCCCTCTCAGGTTGGGGAGGCTAAGCCTCAACCAAAAGTTGGTTTGAAATAGTTACTCAAGGTCTACCTGATTAGCAGCCTATCAGGGGTCTGATTTTGTGATAACATTTTGGTGCGTCTGCCGGGAGCCTGAAGTCTATTCATTCCCGAAATTAAGAGGTTGAACTTCTGAAGGTAGCAGGAGCTCAGACATCTATTTGAGGCTGCAAAACTACCTTGGCGACTCCACACATCGAATAAGAAATTGGAAGGTGACTCCACTGCTAGAAGATCAGTAGCTTGATGAAGTTTCAAGATGAATTCCACTGCAAGAATGAATGCCAGGTATGCTCCTATGAATTGGTCTCATATCCCTAGTTTTCCAAATCCTATGCCAGAGGTTGATTGGTTAGAGGATCTTCCGATATTCAAAGATGAAAAGAAAGACAATGCTGCTCTTCATTTGGTTAGGTTTCATATGCATGTACGCAGTCTTAAGGTTCATTTTTCTGAGGATTGTCTCATGAGGATGTTTATGACCACTTTAGTAGGAAAGGAATGGTCTTGGTATAAAAGTTTGGAAAATGGTTCATTATACTCTCTTGCTGATTTCCATGATATGTTCTGTGACATGTATAAAGAGTGTCATCCCTCCTTATTGCTGGTCAAAGATTGTTGTAAACATGCTATGAGTTTTATTCAGTACTTGGAGGATTGTTATGATGATGATGAATTTATGGATGAAGAATTTTTAGAGGCTCTTCATAACAATGCATTTCAATACCAAGAAGAAAGGATAACATCTCATGAAATGCACCATGAAGATCAGTAGGGGTTTACTTATGAAAACCATGTTCAATCCCATGACATGAATGAGAAGATGCAACAAACTTGCCAGTCTTTTGGTCATAAAGAGTATGAAATTGATTGCAAACACCAAGAAGAAGTACTGGAAGATAGCTTTTACGACCGTCAGGCAGAGGAAAAGGTTGGTTTTTATGTCAGGTTGGTTTTTTATGTCAAACTTCTCAGCAGCTTACAGCAATAAATGATCATAAGAAAGAGGAAAATTACATTGTTTGTAGGCAGCATTCAGAAAAGCAGTTTGATAGCATATCAACAGAATCTAGTGTGGTTGAGAATTAGTTGTCTAATGATGCAGAATGTTATGATGATCATGAACATAACCATGTATTCTTTGACCCTATAAGTGAATATATGGACAAGCTTTGTACTCCGGTCTTTCATTTTCATTTGCATTATGAAGATCAAGTATATTATGAGTTGATGTGGTCATCTCACTACCATGGTTATTTTGAGGTCGGATGCAGTCAAGAGCCTTTAATATCAGATAAAACAAAGGATTGGTTACATTGGAAATTTCACATTGATTGAGCTGAAAGAAGTTTAAATTGATAGGGTAGGTAGGTAGGAAAATGCAAATAAGCTCAAGGTTGACTGAGCAAATTTCTTTTTAGTAGATATAGACTTCTCTCTCCTATGATGATTATCAAGTTCAAGCCTGAGGTGAAGGCCCAAGAAACTTAAAGGAGATGCTTGTCAAGCAAATTTCTGTTTGTCATAAATGGATAAGGCACTGGACATACGAGGTTCTTAGTGTACCACAAGGTCACACTATCCCAAGTGGAGCCACTGTTATCACTGAAAAGATTTCAAAGGAAAAGGGTAAGTTAAGGGAAAATTGGTCTTGGTTATTCTCATGCTCCTTTCATGCATATGAAGCACTTGGCAAACTCAGGGTCAACATACATCAGAGTTCTTTGAAGGCTCAAGCAAGGCATGTAAGGTAATCCTAAATTTTGATATAGATTACATTTTGAAAGTTTTCCTTGAAGAATGGTGTTTATTATATTCAGTTTTGAACAAGCTTCATGACATGTGGAGAAAGCCATTTCAAGAAAAAGGAAAGACTCTTATGAACTCCAAAGTTTCATGTTATGAAAACAGCAGCCAACTTCCAAGGGAATTACCAAGCAATGGAAAACTAATCTCTGAAAAGTAAAAGATGTTTTCATTCTTAAGATACTAAAGTACAAAAACCTCTTCCACTTTCTTCAAATCCATTATTATTTGAGAAAAATGAATGATCAAACTTGCGCTACGAAACTGCTATAGGTGCAAGTTTTCCACAGGCATATTTCTCTGTTTGAAAAGGTAGTCAACTTCCAGGAGGTCTCTAAAGCAACTGAAAGCCTATTTTGGGAAATGGAAAGAGTTTTTTATTCCTAACAGACTGAACTAGAAAAACCTCCTTCAGTTTCCTCAAATCCATTACGAGATGAGAGAAATTAATGACCAAAGTTGCGCTACGAAACTGCTGTAGGTGCAGTTTTTCATCTTCTGTTTTACACCTCTTTTTCAAAGACATATTCTGGGTAGCTGGAGTAGTGTTTCAAAAAAAAAAAAAAGGTTTTTGTTCAGAATGGATTGGTTCAAAAAATTGTCCTTCAGTTTTTTGAAATACATTTTTTATGAGAAGTTATGAGCTCTGTCCCAAGACCTATTTTTCAGCCAGAACAGAGCAAGGGACAGCCTCCTAGTTTCTAGGAACAGCAAAGGGATGAGTCATCAAGGGCCAAATGGAAGGATATGAGCACCATCAAATTCGACTTCATGGAGTGTTAGGTGTCAAAGAATGCTTTAAATGTTTAGATAAGGTTTTTTTAGTCATAATAAGGAGTTACACTCCTAGTTGTATTAGGTCTCTAGGACTACTAGTTAGTTGTCAAATGCATTTAAAGTTTTGTTTTATGGTTAGAATAGGTGTCAAGGATGGAAAATTCGAATTCCCCTCATGATGGAGAAAGGAATCCAAGCATGTAAAGAGCTCTATATATAGGAGAAGAGATGATGTGCAAAGGGTTGGAAATTTCAAGAGAAACAGTGCATATTATGTTATTGCAGAACACTGTATGTTTTATGTTAATGCAGAACTTTGGCTTTACTACTCAGGATTCAGAGAGGGTTTTATGTGTTTTATTTCCTCATGGATTTCTCCATTTTCTCACTTGCAGTGGTATGAACACATGTTACTTAGAATTCATTGATAATGCTCTAACTTCCTTCATGTGTTCATAAACTGTGTTTCCTATATGATGTCTCTGTTTTGCTAGTAGATTAAAACTCTTTATGCCCTGACTTCCATGTAAGCTGATCAGTTGTTGTACTAAAACATGCTCTGACTCCATAGCCCAATAGATGCTTGTTGATTGGAATTTCAACCATTTATACATTTTCATTTGATTTCAATCCATAGAGTTAGCCATCTTATTCATTATCCAAATCTCTAATCTTGTGAGAGAGCCCTCTCAGGTTGGGGAGGCTAAGCCTCAACCAAAAGTTGGTTTGAAATAGTTACTCAAGGTCTACCTGATTAGCAGCCTATCAGGGGTCTGATTTTGAGATAACAGAAGGCATACCCATACTCAACATATAAACTTTTCATTACATGTACATAGATAGTCATCTATAGATATAGACCCATGATAGGATGACCATTTGTGTAAAGCCATTGTACAAATGATTTAGTACTCTCCTAAAATAGCATCCCGGATGGATAAAACTAGATCTGGGGTCTTCTATCTCATCTCGTTCACTCAAGTACGAGTCTAACCATGTGAATATGTAATTTGAAGTCAAACATGGGAAGACACCATCTAATTACTAGCTAATATTGCAATCTATTAACAGACGCAAGAGAGATCATTGATAATGATAATGATTCTCAAGGTAGTGTAGTACATTCGGCATGGTGTGAATAAATTTTTTGATGTCTAACACCATACAAAGTCTTTTGGTCGAAGGCTAGTGATGTCAACCTATTGCCGGAAGTGAGAAACTTGCCATTGATGTATGAAAGCCTCAAGGTACTCAAAGGGTGTTTTTAAGTCAACTTCTTGGATAATGTGCTAATTTCGACAAGAAGCAACTTATCACAAGAGGACCTTGATGTATCCCCCATTAATGATATGAAACGAGTGTAATGATTTTGAAGACATAATATGATTGACGACACAAGGTCCAGGAATGGCGATCATGAAAATGAAGGTTTATGAGTATTGCAAAGGATGAGTTTTACTAAGTGACTTCTCTTGAACATGTTAGCGATACTGAATGAATTGGTAGCATTGACCCAAAACCAAAGTGATGGATGGTGTGATATACCATAGGTATGATAACCATCAAGCAGATAACCCAACCAAAATAGTCACACAGATGAAGTGAAAGTTTCAAGTTCAAGAGCGACTTGCTACCATAAAGTGATATATGCCTTTTCCCATTTTCCCCGTTCATTGCTGACCAATACCTCTTTATTTTTTAATAAGCTTGAGGGGGATAACATATGCTTGCAGTATAATTCCACCCTTCGAGTCAATCCATCATTATGTGATGTTTTATCAAGCCTATCAAATCCGAAACTCGATCTTGTCATGATGGACAAGTTTGTCGCTATTTGATGTTTTAACGAGTTTAAGGACAACGAGAACTCAGTGATTTTCATGTTTAGAGATTTTGAAAAGGGACAAAAGGAGAACTCCAGAAGTTATTTTCGTAAATTTGTCTCTTAAGTTCGAAAAAGCATAAAATAATACAAGAGAGAACCTATTGACCATGTTTGATCAACGTATTCCTTTTTCCTAAGTAATATATCTCAGTCCGGAAAAAGGTTAAACTTATACTAAGTAGATGTCATTTCCAATCTGTTAAAGCTGAAAAGGACAAGTGCTCGATGATATTTTCATATTTTGAGAGTTTTGAAAGAGCTTAAAGAGGACTCCAGGAGGGTTCCTTTTTTGATGTTTAACAGAGATAAAAAAAGAGATAAAAGTATGCTCTATGGTCAAAAGTACAATTCACGAGCGTGCACGCCAAATTCATTGTGTGAGCTGTAAATTTGTTCAAAGAAACACCAATCAGATTAAACATACATGTTTCGTTGGTAAAAATAGGTAAAAACTATAGTTTATTCATTAAATCAACACGAAATAACCATAAAAGAAGAATTTACCAAGTCATTTCACCATTTCATATTTACCATTCAATTTTGTGCTCTGAACCAATTCTTACCTCGAAATTTGGGAGTTGTTTATGAGATATTATGTAGATAATTTTTCACACCATAAGGACCAGGTAGGATATATACCTTTTCTCTTCCATTTAAGTCCATTCTTTTACAGTTTCGGGCATTTTGTTTAGGGTTTTGGGGTCCCTAGGTAAAATATACCTCGCCCTGAGATCAACATAGCCTAACACATCAAAAAATGCACTACAGTGCACCTAGATAGAAGGTTACATGGTCTACAGAGCACTATCTCAAGGCCTGGGTTGTGCTGGGCACATTTGATAAATTTGTTTCTCCTGCTTTCCCCAAAAACTCTTCAATTTTTTGCATGAAATGGATCCTAACTAAACTTATGGTTTGATTTCAGGCTTTGATCAGATCAGAATGGTCATTACATGGCATGAAAGAGAACATGGAGAATAGGATATGGTTTCCTTAAATGATCTAGGTACTATTGAGGCCCTTAGAGACTGTGGGTTACTCAAATTCTTCAGGTTGTCTAAGATAAGGCAAAATCTAGAAATATTGTAGTTCCTAGTTCATTCATGGGATCCAACAGATCAAGCTTTTCAAATAGGGGACAAAGTGGTCCCTATATTGATTGATGATGTTTACTTCCTTATAGGATTTTTGAGACATGGTGCCACCATATCTCTTTTAGGTTATGCTTGTGGGGGTGAATTAGTGAGGGACTACATTCAATAGTTCTGTTGGCCAGATACATAAGCTAGCAAAGATGGGAAGATAAACATCAGGGATGTTCGTGATTTTCCCTTGTGAACAATCCTTTTCACTATCGCAAAGTTGGTGGGTTGTGTGACACTTCATCTGGCGAACATATCATATATGAATTTTACGCTTGAGTGCCTTGAGCCAGTTATATTCAACTGGCGTGAGGAAGTTCTCTCTTCAATGAAAGAGAAGCTGACCAAAGTAAAGAGCGGTAAGATGAAAAATTTTATCTATGGTTTGATTGTGGTTTCCTTTACCTTAGAGAGAATTCCATTGACGCAACCTCAGCATGTGTCACTGAGTTTGACTAGTCCTAGAGATCCATGGATGCAAAGATGGGTTGAGTTGATGGCTTGACATGCTGGTCAATCATCAATCTCATTTCCTCCCACATTCCTCAGTTGGCTTAGTCGACAACACAATGTCATTGAAGAGCATCCATATTCAGCAATGGAATTTTGTAGAGATCCAAATTTGAGGTTATCAGTGGGTGCTCAATAGGGTGCTATAGGTAAATTATTTTGACCATGTGCTTTTGATTTTTTAAGTTTCTACATGTTTTTGTGTTTTTAATGTTTCCCGGACTAAACTAAAAATGATCTCATGCATACAAATGTTGGCACTATTCGACTAATGGGCCATCAACAAGAGGCAGGTGAACTAGCATGGAGAAATGTCAGAATAGCAATTCTCTAAGATTTGGATTTGACCGAGACACTGGCAGAGTTGTAGGATCATATAGAGGGGTTAACCCTCGGTATTCTGGATGTCCAAATCGAGGAGTTACTAATGAGTTTGCAGTGCCATACTATTGGTGTACCTATCTATTGGATGAGGCTATTACGCATGATAGCTCAGGCTATGACCTATTATCATGAGCATCATTAGGTCTACTTAGGAATTTTTTTTATATGCATTTTGAGTTTTGAGGTCAGATGACCAACATGTCTTGGACACAAATTTTGTAAAAAATTTAAACATCTATCTATTTTACTTTCAGTGCCTTTATATATGGTTATGTGTGATCCTATTCAACTATTGATGTGAATTGAAAATTTACTTTTTACATGTGTCGTAATCTTTTTTTAACACATAGTTTGCTAAACAAACAGTCAATGTGTTAAAGTTCCTGGAAATGTGTTAATATTTCTGTAATCAAAATGTCTTTCCAAGAGACAAATTCTAAGGAACATACATTAAATTGTTGGATTTTAGATGGTATAAACATTTGTAAGTTGCAGTACGACAAGTTGTGAGTCCAGCCTAATGATGATTCGGCGAATGCCAAGTGAAATGGAATTAGAGAGGAGTTCGATCAATGTGTTATACTCAACGATATTACTCATATAATTACCAATACAAATCCCTTGAAAACACACTAACTCGCCACTTGGAGCGAATATGGCCCATGCTACAGAAGATAGAGTCTGCATACTACGACTAGCACCATCGGCATAACCAACAAATGGTTCCAAATATTTTGACATCTACAACAAATCCAAAGCGGATTACTTAACCACATAAAAACTCTAAAAGTAACACTATAACACACAGACATGTAATTAAATCATATATACAGTGTTTATTACTACGCAAAATTAGGCATACTAACGTTTCAAATACAACCTGTTTCAAGGTAGTGACAATGGAATTCCATCATAATCAACTAACCCATAAGAACATTTTTCCAAAACATGTTTGAAAATATAGGGGCCCATCCATAATGGTTCAAATTTCCCTCCTCCTAGTTTATTAGCTTCCTGATCATAAAGCAAGACTAGGTCTCCTTTTGATAGAATGTGAGGCTTGACATTTTGGTCATAGTGTGCCTTAATTCATTTCTTATGTGTTTCATTAGCCAATGCAGCTTCACGACGTGTTTCATCAAGATGGATGAGTTCTAAGAAATGTGCTTCTTCATCAGAAGTGTCAGGTAACAAGTCAATCACAAGTTTTAATGATGAAATTTCACATTGTACAGACAATATTGCCTCCAGACCATACACCAATTGAAAATGTGTGAATCCAGTTACATTTCTGACCGAGGTTCGGTAAGCCCACAAAGCCAAGTACAAGATTAAATGCCAATTTCATTTATGAACTCCTATCATTCGTTGGAGCATTCGCTTAAGGATTTTGTTGATAGCTTCAACTTTTCCATTAGCTTGTGGATAATAAGGAGTAGAACTATCATGGGAAAGTCCTAACTTGGAAGTCAATTTAGTCATCATATGGTTGCAAAAATGAGAACCATGATTTGTAACTATCGCTTGTGGTACACTAAATGGTGCAACCACATGGTTGAAGAAAAAAAGAGCAGTTGTCTTAGCACTGTTGTTTAATGTAGGCATGGCCTCGACTCATTTCGTAAAATATTCCATGACGACAATAATATACCCATGCCCCCCGGCTGAGGTAGGGTTACATGTCATGAAATCAATGCCCCATTTTCCAAATGGTCTGACAGAAATGATAGGATGCAGTGGTACAGGTGGTAATCGAGTCTTATTGTCAAAAATCTGGCATGCATGACAACTTCTGATTGTAATAATGCAATCATTGAATTTGGTTGACCAGAAGTAACCAGCACAAACTATCTTCTATGTGGTAGCATAACCAGATAAATGTCCACCACATGCACCAGAATGACAGTCATTCAAAACTTTCTTGACTTCCTGATGGGTGAGGCACCTCCGTAAAATCATATCGATACCACAACGATAAAGGGTGTTACTAATGATCAGATAATCTTTGGCTTGATATCAAATACATCACTCTTGCGAGCCAGAGGTATCAAGCTAGAAAGTTTGGGTTTGGAGATAGATCAGTATATCTCTACACCATGGGTCATATGACAAAATCAAAAACAGAGACTCATCTAGAATTGATGGTTCTGTTATTGAATCGATATTGGTAGAGGGAATGTCGCAAAGAATTTTGGCAAAAACTAGAGATTTCTTTGACTTGGATTTGATGAATTCCAACTCAAACTCCTACAAAATGATGATCCATTTCTAATATTTTTCCCCACGCAATTGACGTGACAAGATGTATGTCATAGTGTTGCAATCCGAAATGACAGTGGTATTTCGAAGTAGGATGTAGTGGCAAAATCTCTATACAAATTGAACAACATCCAAAGCTAGTTTTTTGACATAAGAGTACTTAACTTTTGTATCATTGAGATTGTGACTCAAATAATAAATCGGATGTTCAGTCCCATCATCCTTTTGGACTAAAACAATAGCAATGGTTGTATCTGTAGTGGCCAGATACATGAAATAGTCGTTTTAATAATTAGGGGCATACACTAATGATGCTCGAATTAGGTTATCTTTGAGAGCATCAAAGGAAGCTTGTTCAACCTGGTCCCAATGGAAGGGAATCCCCTTTCTCAAAAGACGAGTAAATCCTCTAGCCATTTCAGCGTAGCTGGGAATGAACCTCATTATAAAGTTAGCCTTCCCTTGGAGTCTCTGTAATTGCATTAAATTGGAAGGTGGAGGCAAATAAGGAATTGCCTTAACCTTCAAAGGGTCAAGTCAAATTCCTTCTTTAGACACTATGAAACCAACCAAACGACTAGAACCAACACAAAACACATATTTATGTGGATTGAGTCAAATTTTGTAGTGTTGGCACCATCAAAGGATATCTCTCAGATGTTGCAGGTGATCAACTCATTTCCTTGAATGAGAAGGTAAATCATCCAGATAGGGTTGAACAATGTGTTTGATGTCATGGAAGGCATAATTCACTTCCCTCTAAAAAGTTTCCCCAACATTCTTTAAACCAAAAGGGAGTTTCCTATATGTGAATGTGCCTTAGGGACAAATAAAAGTAGTTTTATGTTGGTCTTCTAGGTGGATATTGATATGATTATAGCCGAAAAATCCATCCATAAATGAGAATATTTCACATTTAGCACAGTCATTAATTATCTAGTCGATAAAGGGAGTGGGATAGTTGTCTTTTGGACAAGCGTTATTAACATCCCTATAATCAAAAAACACTTGTATTGTTACTTGTTTCTTCATGACATGAACAAGATTGGAAACCCAATTAGTAAGAGGAATGGAATATATGAAACCATCAAGAAAAAGTTTCTCAATTTCGGCTTTTATGGTAGCAGCCTTCTTTGTATGAACAAGACGAACATGTTGTCGTACCGGTTTGACATCAGGTAAATTTTAATCTCATGTTCAACTATACTAGAATCAATAACTGGCATTTCCTCATATGACCAGGAAAATATATCTCGGAATTCATGAAAAATAGCATGGTAAGTTTCAAGTTTCGACGGAGAACAAGATTTTCCAACATGGATGTTCTCTACAATTCCAGGTTTGGTTGAAATATTGATAGAAATGGTTTCTTCGATATTTGATAAGTTTCATTCGGAATCGAATGTGTCTATAAGTAAAAAATTCTAAAATAAATCAACAATTGAAGGATGATTTAGTTCATTTGAAACATCTTCTATGTGATTTGCAATATGGGACCGATGATGATAATCTACCCATGGTTCTTCTTCTGTCATCATTGATTGGATGATTCCTTCATCAGTAGAAAATGTACGTGAACAAGGATTAGAGGAAGTACCATATTCTAATGAACGATCAACCCATACAATTGGTGATGATGGATTTTGGTTTGCCACACAAGTCAAAAGGATTGATTGCTATGCAAGCTCAATGGGGCTTAGCGACATGGTTTCATTACAAATATCATCTTCAAAATTATTGGAACTCTTCCATGAATTGGATAAAGTGGAAGATATCATGTTGCAAGTCTCGGGTTTTGAAACTTCCACCATTTGTGATGGTGACGGTAGCAAAAACATACCCATTAGGGAAGAATCTTTGAAGATACCTACTCCAACATTCTGTAGAGATATCCGGGGTCCATGAACTAACAAAATGCTTCCAGTAACCTGTGAACTAGAGGTGAAGCCAATTTGATCAATTGTTGTGATTACACCTTTATCAGGGAAAGAAATCATACAAAGGTATGTCAAAACCACAACAACCATATAATAAACCCACGGTCTTCCTTGTAAAATGTTGTAGTCATGCCATTCGTCAATGACCTCAACTTCAACAGTTAGAGCTCTCCCCCCTAGTTCTATATGGATGTTACTTAAAATTACACAAGGTGTATAAGTGTGACCATCAAAAAGCTTTTAACGTTGTAGGTGATTGTGACAAAGGCGGCGAGCCAAGTTTTTTCCAGCAATTCATTGACATGAGACAAGTAGATGCACCCTCATCAACAATGGTTCAATGAACGAGTTTATTCAAAGCCTTTACTTGGATCAAGAATGATAACTGAGATGGTAATTGTGGCGTATATTCTGCATGGTTAAAAACCACAAGATTGGAATCCACTGGATCTATTCCACCAATTTCTGACAATAAAGCTTGCTTTTAGAAGGGACAATTTCAAAGCACCTCAAGCATCGACATAGCAGAAGGTGACTGAGCCATATCTTCTACTATGTTATAATTTTTTGTTGCTCGAGCTCAAGGGTTAAATGTGGATTTATGTACAACTCTTTTAGGTGGTTTTATTGTTAACTCTGGTGCAATGGGTGGTGGAATAGCATCAGACAAAGTTAAAGCCAAAGTATTTGGTTGATCTATAGCCTGGTTATTCGATGAAGACAATGGATTAACATAATATTTACTTCGTGTAGTCACCAAAACATCAATCTTAGGCTTAGAGGTTGATATCATAAGCTCTTGTGAAGTGGAAGCATGGTATGTAGCAACCAAATGAGTCTTTGGGTTTGGAAAAGGGTTTGTCAATACAGTGGATGCACTAGAAGTCTTAAGAAGTTTTGAGACCTCAGAGTGGTGAGGAAAATATCACATAAAATGCTTGTCATTATAGATTAAACATGGGTAACGAGGTTTCCTAGACGGAGAAGAGGAATCAGTTGATTTCTCTTGAGGGGGAGGATTTTGTTTCTTTTTAACTTTCCCCTTCTTCTTGCTTGCAAGTTTCTTTTCATTCTTACCTTTGTTAGATGACACAACATTTCTTTTGAAAGCAGGAGTATTATCAGATGCGCTAGAAGTTTGATTGGAAATATCAAGTGTTTGAATAGATAGTCTACTTGCTATTTGTTTTCTTGAAGAACCAATCTCACCGTCACCGGAATGAGAGTCCTTACTAGATGGAGATGGAGGAACAGTAAAAGTTGGTCTGGGTGCACTTGGAATTTTGTCATAGAGTGTGCCAGACTGGGTCTAAATAAATTCTAAGTATTGGGCATGAGAAATTACTTTCTCTTGAGTAACAAATCCTCCTTTAGCCACATCCTCAGTGATAGATGGCAACAAGGTTTTGAGAAACCACTCAGAAAAATGCTGATCACGAGAAAAAGTTTTGACCATTCGACAACGACGACACGACTCATGAATATGATCAGAAATGTGAGTAGTGGTAGTATATTTAAAGTTGGTCAATAGTTCCATTCCAGTTTCATATCTAATGGGTAACTGGAAGTGGGTTAAAAATGTGTTGGCTAAGGATGTGAAGTTATCAAATGAAGCTTGTGGTAATTCAATATACCACTTTACAGCCAGACCAGTAAGTGTTTGCTGGAAAAGACATAGTCTAACTGAATCATCATTCAGGGAGTTGGATGAACACCATAAATGAAAAGTCATAACATGGTTGTATAGGTATTATCTAGCGTTTCCATTGAACTTAGGAATATCAAAAGGCAATTTATGAGGAATCACCAGCCACCAACATGCTTAAAGAATTGGATAATTGGTAAGCCGATTTAAATCTAGTAATTCAAGTGTTGCGACAAAAGGAAACTATCAGTTTAGGTCAGGTTGATTGTAACCAGGGTAAGATCGAATTGCCTGGGCAATAGGCCTTTTCATACCAACATAAGGAATTGGCTTCTGGTAACCTTGATACGGGTAATTTTGTTGAGAAAATCCGGTATAAGGTAGTTGTTGGGCACCAAGATAAACTTTTTTTTGTCCAAACCCATCATAGGCTTATTGATCAGGACTTGGGTAAACTTGTTGCTGACCAAACCCAACATAGGCTTGTTGACCAAGTCTAGGATAAGTTTGGTATTGTTGGAATTTCTATTGTTGATATTGTGGATACCATGGTTGTTGTTTTAACAGTTGATTCGCACCAATGTAAGTTTGATGAGGTTGTGAATAAATTAAACCAGTAGAAGTGTGAGTCATTCCAGTAAATGGTAAACTCGCCTGAGGTTGTTGGATTCCAGGAACAAATGGTTGTTGTTAAACGGCCAGAGAAGACGAAGTCTATAGACCTGAGACTTGAGGGTCAGAGGTTGAAGGACCATCTTGAAAAGGTTGAGATACAATTGACTGAGCTTGCAACTGTGGTAAAGTCGTAATGAAAAGCGTAGTAGGCATGGATGAAACAAATTGCATTAGTTGTGATGGATACATAAGCCTTGGTTGAACGGCATTGTAGGTTGCTACTAACAAATAGTCATTCTAGGCTGACCTAAAGACGACGATATACTGCCATATGGTTGCCCCCCAAAAAATGGACGATAACTAGATTGGCCATATTGCTCTCCATATGGGGGTAATCTAGTGTAAAGTGGATACATTGGATGGTAACCAGATGGACCAGCCTAATATTCACTTGATGGATCAAACTGTTCAATATCCATAAGTGAATAACCAGGTAAAATTCATGGGGATGATATGGTTAAGACCACAGACTAGAAGCAACACCTGAGTGTGTTCTAGATAAAGATTGCTAACCCGATGGGATGGATGGAACACCATACAGATGTGACTTAGGTGTTGTGGTAAACATCGAAGAAGTAGCGACAGTAGATTCTGCTGCAGTTGTAACAGATGGTATAGTCTGGGATGTTGATTAAGCCATAATCAAATGACCCAATAAATGTCCTAATGAATCAATGGGAGTTCGAAAATAAACAGGATCAAAAGGAGCGGTAAAATGAGGAGTATGAGGATAAAGATAAATCCTAGGTCCAAAATGAGCTGGATTTCTAGGTGTTTCTTCTTCAGATTCCCATTCAATAGAAATCAAAACAGGTGGAATTATTTCACCGTCAGGTCTGTAATAGATTTCTGGTGTTTGACTCTGTGGTAAATGGGAAGTCTCAACTACAAATATCTGAGGGTAAACCAGTAAGTTGTCTTCCAGTATGGGAACAACTTCTGATTGTTCAACTTCAAGACCCAAGTGTTCTAGTAGAAAAACAACAGGTTAAGGTTAAGCTTCGTTGTTGTTGGAAAAAGTATCTATTCAGAACGCCCCTATCCCACTCTAAGGTGTGATAGTGCCTTAGCAACAAACAAGGAAAAACTACTTGAGTATTCTTGTTTATGAAATGTAAATGAAGAGGAAGGATAAACTAACCTGTGTCTTGCGCTAGTTTGTTGATCCAATCGCTCCTCTCTTCAATAGCTCCCAGCTCCCTACTCCCTTACCAGCCTAGCTTCACCAAATTCCTGCAAGATCACAGAAGAGAGAAACTACACGAAGATATAGATTTACATTCATAAAAAGCTTAGGATTATATTAAGCTAAACATGCAAATATAACAAAACATCATTGATACACAGCATGTAGGAGAAACTCAAATAATTTTATTAATATGATAAGAAAGTCCAAGAGGAGATACAACCAAGTGAGTCCCGATCCAACATCTACCTCCCAGCAAAGGAATCCCTTCCTCACCTCCAACAAAGCATAAATCACCCAATGTACTAATCTCAATCTCAAACCAACAACAATTCTCTAAAAAGTATAAAATTCCAGCCTCTGGATCTCTGGGATGAGGGATCCATATATAGATGTAAGCAGAGAGGATGAGTCAGCTTATGTTTTGACTTGTGGCTTCTCTCTGTCAGTTCTTGCTTCCACTTGGAGACTGAGAGCCTCTTACTCATCACTGGTCGAATTCAGTGAGGCAAGTGTCATTGGAGAAGATTCTGGAAGCTTCCATTGTCTCTCCACCTCGTTGAATGACTCTGCCACTTGTCCTTTCCCGCTCAACGCACCTGGGTAGTGCATTCAAGTGCGTTGCAACGCACCTAGCCAGTGTATTTGGGTGCTTTGCAACGCAGGCAGCTGGTGGAGCATCTAAATTGATCCTGATTTGACTAGTTCTGAGTAGTTTTTGGTGGAGAACTTATGGGAGAAGCTGTCATTGGTTGACCTTGTTTCTTTAGGAGCTGGAACAACATCTTTAGGGACTTCAGATCCCTTGATTTATGGACATTTCATGCTTATAGCTGTAAGGCACAAAAATGTCTATAACAGTTGCCCCCTAAAGTATGAGGCCGTTTATCGGGTGAAATGCTTTATTAGGAGGATCCGAAGTTCTTTCAATGCTGGGAGGAGACCTGTAATAAGATACAATACAACACATTATTTTCATACTATTTTCATGATCTAGCTGAGGAGGGAATTCCCATGCTCAGCTTTATAAATTCATTTTTATGTACATAGGACAGACAAACGTCTGATGGTAGACTGATGATCCTGCTGAAATCATCATCCTTTCGGTAGGATGATTATCTGTGCTGCAATGCTGTACATGTCAATGTCTTTATTTTTCCTGAATATATATTGCAGCCCGGATGGATGAAACTAGATCCGGGGTCTTCAATCTCGTCCGATCTTCGCTCTAAGTACAAGTCGATCCATGTGAGAAATGTTTTGAAGTCAAACATGGAAAGACATCGCTTGATTACCAGTCAATGATGTAAACTGTTAACAAGCGCGAGAGGAATCACCGATAATGATAATGACCCTCAAGGTACTGCAGTACAATTCACGTGGTGTGAATAAAGGACTTGGCATCGAACACCACGCAAAATCTTTCGGTTGAAGTTCATTGATGTATACCTGTCGCCGGAAGTGAGAAACTTGCCATTGAGGCATGCAAGCTTCAAAGTACTGAAGGGGGTGTTCCTAGATCAACTTCTTGGATAATGAGCTGATGTCGACAAGAAGCGATCCGTCAAAGGAGGGCCTTAATGAATCCCACATCAATCACACGGAACAGAGTAAATGATTTTGATGGAGGTGAAAACAATCTAATGATATATGGTTCAGGATGGCGGTCATGAAAGAATGAAGTATAATGTATGGTAGTGGATGGGACACGGGTGACTTCTCTGGATGACTTCTCTTGAACATGTCGGCGACACTTATGTGATGGATTGGTAGCATTTACCCCAAAGGTGGATGGTATGGCGAGACCATGGTGATGTGACCGGTGAATGAAACAACCCAACCCGACTCAGGCATGGAGTGGAAGTGTCATGTTCAAGAGCGACTTGCTACCAATAAAGGTTCTTTGAGTTTCTTCCCAATTTTTCCCCAGTCATTGCTGACCAGTACCTCTTTATTTTTGTCAAGCTTGAGGAGGATAACATATGCTTGTTCTATAATTTTCCCTTCGGGCAAACTCATCGCTATGTTTTAACGAGCCTAGCGATAGTGAAACTCGTTCTCGTCTAAAGACAAGTTTGTCGCTATTAATCTTTTTAACGAGTCTAACGACAAAGATAACTCGGTCCTTTTCATTTTTAGAGAGTCTGAAAAGGTACGTAAAGTTAACTCCGGAAGTCCTTTTTCGTCATCTAATCCCTTAAGTCCGAAAAGTATAAAATAATACAGAAGGGATGAATTTTCGATAATTTTAACGAGCCAAACAAAACAAGCGCTCGATCTTTTTGTGCAATAATCCCTCAGGTCCAAAAAGATTAAAATCTAGAGGAGGGATAGCTCTTCCGGTCGCTTTAACGAGCTGGAAGGCCAAAACTCGACAATCTTTTCATATTTTACGAGTCAAATGAAAAGAGCTTAAAGAAGACTCGTCTTTTGAGGAACGAGTGATAAAATGGGTAGCAGCTGATTCCAGGTAAGGGTTGGAATTTTCCAAGCACGGTAGTGTCACAAGGATGGCTAGTGAAATCACTCTTCGCAGCTGTTCCTCAAAATGGGTAAACAATCAAATGGAGGTGAATGATCGGCCAATGGAAAAGTGGAGGTGACGGTGCAAACATGACCAAGGCTTTAATGACTGATAATGTTACATTCACGGTGGTTATTTACTGGAGGATAGTTCATTTTTTAACGAGCTTAAACGCGGGTTGAAACACTTGCTTGATCTTATGTTTATTTTTTAACGAGCATGAACTATGTGCTAAAACTACTCGATAATCCAGTCATATGATAAGAATGTCTCATATAAAACGGCAACATTTAGATTTTTGCCCCACTTCCTTTCTTTATGCAAGTTAGGAAACGACTAATCCAAAAAACAGATAAATAATCGCTCTTTGCTTGCACTCCAAAAGGTTTGCATGCCCCCAGGTATAAAACAGAGTTTCGAGGTCTCCCTCTATTCGAGCTGACAAAACATTTGTTTTATCAGGAAGGGTCACCCTTTATTCGAGCTGACAAAACATTTGTTCTATCAGGAAGGGTACTACCTCTTACAGGCTACCCAAAGATTGTTCTATTTACAGTGTAAACAAAACACTTCTCTGGCGATGTCTACCGAGATAGACAAAGGTGAGTGACAACGAGCGCCACACACATAACTTTGACAAGAGAATCTTATTCTAGAATAACCCCTATCTCAATCACGGACGGGGTACAGACTAGTCATATTCTTCCGTAGAAACCTACCCTATACCCGAAGTTTTCCTGCCGAAGCAGACCAGGACGCATGCCCCCTGGGTTCCAGTCATATCCCTCCGAATTACTCGCGCTCATCGGGAGGACGAACTGTGGGTTGAGACATTTCTTGCGTGAAGAGACCATTTAGGGACGGTATATGACTATTTGCGATGCGTGATCCGGGAAATGAAAGCTGGTCCATGAGCTTGACCACTCTTCCTTCGTGCGGAAAACACATTACTCTAAAGAGTGAGGAGACGATGGCTCCCATGCAATAAATATAGTCTCGTCCAAGGAGTAGGTTATAATCCAAGGGTCCTTGAACGACCATCACGTTCATTTGAACGGTCTTCCATTTCAATGTTATGGGAACATTGGGGAGGATCCCTAAAGGTCGACTGGTTCCTTTATCAAAGCCTGTCAGATTTCTCATCTCAGGCAAAAGCGATGGCGAACCAAGAGCTTTCCAAGCAATAGAGGAAAGGATACTCACAGAAGCCCCCTCATCTATGATGGTACTAGCCATGACCATTCTATATATTTGGATGATAATTCTGAATGGTATGCTTGCTGGTAAACGGGGTCTGCCTAGTTGGTTCCAGTCGAAGGATACAACTAGGTTGCTTGGTGGTGGGATTGAGTAGACGGCCGGGTATCGCTCTGACGAACTTCCTTCCTGCGATAAAGGAATGGGTGGATTGCCCCCGTGCTCGTCGGAGTCTGTGTTGATGAAGAGAATTTGGATGGTGTCATCTTTATCCTCTTCAGTGACTGTATCATTCAAAGATAAAACCCCTGAAGGCAAGACCGGGTCAACTGCCGCCTCGACCTTTTGACTTTCGTCGGCTATGGATTCAGCTGGTTCATCTTCAATGACCGGCGCTTCAGCTGACCACTTGAGCGGGCCAGCTAGATTTTCAACTAACGAAGGACTCGGCAAGAGTTTTTTATATCCAGGAGGGAGTCGTAACGGTGAAACCAGACGATAATCCAGAACTCTTTTAGCTTCGTCTAAGAAGGGACAACGGTGGATGGCGTGATTGCCTTCGCACAGTTTACAAGGAGGTCTAGCTCTCCCTTTTTGTCCTGGGACTTCACTTTCGCTAGTTGACGGTGTGCTTTCAACATGGCTATCAGAGGTTGATACCACCGGATTGTGCAAACGGGGAGACAAGTCCCTTAGTATCTGAGGGATGCAGGGACAATCTCTGTGAAAGTGGTCTCCCTTGCAAATGACACATGGCAATTTAGGCCTAGTCAGTGCAGTGTGTGGATTTTCGTTAGACGACACTCGTTTGCCCCCAGTCGCTTTTGGCTCCTTCTTCTTCTTCTCTTTCTTCTTCTTTTCCTTCTTCTCCTTGGGAACTTGACTTTTGGCTTTGCCAGCCCCATCAAGCGAAGAGGAAGGAGGAGAGGAAGAATTAGAGGAGGTAGAAGGTTGGTGGGTAACTTTGGACTGGTCTAACTGCTGATTCGATTGTTCAGGAATAGTGGTGTTCTGAACGACATTGGTTGAGAAGAGCCAGACCGGCAAGCCAATTGTCAGTCCTGGAAGCGACAATGTGGCCATATGGGGCGCACCAACATCTCCCCAAGAGGAGAAAGGACTAGGATTTCCACCAAGGGGAATTCCTTGGTTGGTAGGCTCCATTTTCTCAACCTAAAGATCAACGCAGGAAAAAGGGTATGAATATTCCGTTTAAAATAAATTTTAACGACGCTTGGACACAACTTGCTTTTTCAATTTTAAAGAGTCGAGAAAAAGCAAAAGATGACTCTGATGGACCTTTTCCGTTAAGGAGTCTGAAAAGGAACGAAAGGGACTGCTCTGGAGTTCTAGGTAGAGGGTGTGCCAAACCAATCGCAAAACTGAAGAATACTTTTTAGGGTACGGGCGGTCAATCTTCCCAAATGCTGTGTTCAGTGCATTGCGATTAGTAGGGCGGCTGACACGGCTTCCTATGGATAAAGGTTTTATTCCTATAGGGGTCTCCCAATATATACTCGACGGTACGTGGGAGCACAATCCTTACTAGCACTTATCGTCTCTCAGGAGGAATCACCCAACCATCAGTGAGGCCGACAGTCACCAGGTTTTATGACGCCGGAACACGTCTCTAGCCTAGACCTCTATGTTGTGCGTTAAGTTACAAAGCGTTGTTAAGTTCATTCAATTTATTTTAAGTTGATCTTTCTTAGAAGTTTGCCTTTCTGGATCACCACGAGATGTAGATGTAATTCCTAAATGCAATCTAAAGATGATAAGCAAGCATTTATCTCTTTTCAACAATGAAAATCCTAGCTACAAGGGGAAAAGAAAGACACAATCTTTTCTCAAAGAGCAAAGAGCACACTACAAATGCACTTTTCCTAAATCAAACCATACAAACTATCATTATGCAAATGCACAAATGCATGTATTTGTTCTCACTTTCTTAATATTGATGCCTAAAAAGAAAGTTGTTGTACAAATTTGAATTTGCTTTCAAGTGAAAAAACACAAACAAGCTTCTTTTTCGAAATCAAAAAGGTAGAGAAGATTACGACACTTTATGATTTTGAAGTAAACACTCATTTCGACACTAGAAAGAGACAAATTCAAACCAAAGCAAAAGTAAAAAGTATAATCAACTGTCAACAGCAAAGGAACTTTCTCCTAAGATCAAAATCGACACTTACGACAGATCTAAATCTAAGGACGACAGTATGACTATTTCACTTTTCAATGGAAAACTGTAAATGATGTAACAAATACACAAAGAACACCTACAGTATTTTTGTACAACTGAGGCAGAATTAAGGCAAAGAAAAGGGGTTTTTAGATAGGTACACACACTGATAACAGGCTGCAAAAATCAGAGATAAAACTGCACAAAATGAAGCAAAGAACCACAGCTGCACAGGGCAAAGGCTGATCAGCGCACCTGTTGCACAGAGAAACTGAATTACAACGCAGGTAGCCCTCTCGGGACCTGCATTGAAATGCAGAACCTCTTCACAAGTCCTGCGCTGAAGCAGAAATGAGAATTTTCTCTGGGTTCTGGGTCATAGTTTGCAGTTTAATCTATGGTTTTTGGCCGAATAAAAGCTATCAGTAAGGTACAATTAGAGGGATGATTTAAAGGAGGACTAAGAGCTATCACAAAGGGAAGTTAGAGCATTTGTGGATCAGCTGTTTAGATCATAAACAGGCCCAGTGAATGGACTAGAGTAGCAGATCTCTACTTTGCATTTGTAAATGGAAAATGCAGTTCGATTCGCCACTCCTAAGTTTATGAGAAGAACAACAATAGAAACACAAATAAACTAACTAGATACGATCCCCAGTGGAGTCGCCATTCTGTTGTTGGGAAAATTATCTATTCAAATGCCCCTATCCCACTCTAAGGTGTGACAGTGCCTTAGCAACAAACAAGGAAAAACTACTTGAGTATTCTTCTTTATGAAATTTAAATGAAGAGGAAGGATAAACTAACCTGTGTCTTGCACTAGTTTGTTGATCCAATTGCTCCTCTCTTCAATAGCTCCCATCTCCCTGCTCCCTTACCGGCCCAGCTTCACCAGATTCCTGCAAGATCACAGAAGAGAGAAACTACACGAAGATATAGATTTACATTCATAAAAAGCTTAGGATCAGATTAAGCTAAACATGCAAATATAAAAAAAAATCATTGATACACAGCATGTAGGAGAAACTCAAATAATTTTATTGATATGATAAGAAAGTCCAAGAGGAGATACAACCAAGTGAGTCCTGATCCAGCATCTACCTCCCAGCAAAGGAATCCATTCCTCACCTCCAACAAAGCATAAATCACCCAATGTACTAATCTCAATCTCAAACCAACATCAATTCTCTGCAAAGTACAAAATTCCAGCCTCTGGATATCTGGGATGAGGGATCCATATATAGATGTAAGCAAAGAGGATGAGTCAGCTTATGTTTTGACTTGTGGCTTCTCTCTGTCAGTTCTTGCTTCCACTTGGAGACTGAGAGCCTCTTACTCATCACTGGTCGAATTCAGTGAGGCAAGTGTCATTGGAGAAGATTCTGGAAGCTTCCATTTTCTCTCCACCTCATTGAATGACTCTGTCACTTGTCCTTTCCCACTCAATGCACCTGGGTAGTGCATTCAAGTGCGTTGCAACGCACCTATCCAGTGTATTTGGGTGCTTTGCAACGCAGGCAGCTGGTGGAGCATCTGAATTGATCCTGATTTGACTAGTTCTGAGTAGTTTTTGGTGGAGAACTTCTGGGAGAAGCTGTCATTGGTTGACCTTGTTTCTTTAGGAGCTGGAACAACATCTTTAGGGACTTAGGATCCCTTGATTTATGGACATTTCATGCTTATAGCTGTAAGGCACAAAAATGTCTATAACATTCATGAACAACTTCTGGTTTAGAAGTAACTTCTGGTTAAACTGTGATAGGTTTAGGTTCAACTTCTGGTTGAATAGAATCAATTTAAGAAGTAATTTCGTGTTGAACAACTTTAGGTTGAGAACCAACTTCTTGTTGGACAACTTGGGTTACTGTTTCACTAAGTTCACCTTTAGTGTCCTCAGGTAATTGTAAAGGTTCCACTTCAATAACAAATCTACTAATAATTGTAGGAGTAACTGGGTTCACAGTACTTACCGGTATAGGTGACTGTGGTAATTTAGATGAAGAACAAGAAGTTTGTGATGTAGTGGACTCAGTTAAATGAGACCTCTTTTTTCGACTAGGTGTAGCTTCAGAGGGTAAAGGCGGTTTACTCGTTGTCCTCCACGAACGATGGGGTAAAGGTTGATGTTCCTTCGCAATTGCTGATTGAATTTATTACAAAAGGAAATAAACAAAAGAGGGTAATCTAGGCAAAAGGATTACGAAGCAACTGTAAAATGCAATATACTACCTCAATAAACCAAGAACTTAACATACGTGTAGGTAATCTCCCCAAATGTTGTGTTCGGTGTATCACAATGTACAAGGTGGCTGACTCGGTTACCTAAGGATGGATAGAAACCTAACGTAGTCCTCCCATATATACCCAAAAGTATGTGGAGGGCCAATCCGTGTTAGCGTTGTCTAATACGAAACTACACAATGAGAGCATTCCTTTATACTTTTCATACTATAACACCGCCCTATATACCTGAAGGTACGTGGATGAGCTATGATATACTTATATACGTGGAATTAGGTATCACACTCGGAAGGTATTGCAAACCATTAATGACATCTACTATGTTTTACGATGCTGGAACACATCTCTACCGTAGAACCTCTAAATGTTATTCGTTAGGTGACAATTCTCCATTAGGTTAATTGGGATAACTTTTAAGCTGATCTTGTTTAGGAGTTTGTCTTTCAAGTTCACCACGTGATGTCTTTGAAATTCCTAGAATGAAACTATGATGAGAAACATTCTTTTCATTTTATTTTGAAGAATGAAAACCTTAACTACAAGGGATAGAGCAATCAGAATGTTTAATCAAAGAGCATAGAGCACATCTAATGCAACTTTCCCTATATTATTCCTACAAGCACACAAAAACCTCTAAATTCATAATGCAAGTTTTTCTTTTCATTTCCCTTAATATTTAGATGAGAAAAAGGAAACTAAATGTACATACAATCAATCAATACTTTTCACAAGAAACAAAGACTTTACGACAGTTCCTTTTCAAAGAAATGAATACTTTACAACACTTCCTTTAAAAAAAATATTAATCAACTATAAGCTAACTTTGACAATGAATTGATAATGATAAAGAAATAATCTAAGAAACACTAAAAAATCAAGGGCAAAGTAGGGCTAGGAGGAGAAATACAACTTGATTTCAGAACCATAAGAAACATTGATCTTTCAACAAACAGCAACAAAAGCAACTTTGGAAAAATCAAACCAAACGTGGGTTTTTTAGCCTAAGAGGGATAAACGTAGGCCATAGTAGGAGACAATATGCTACAGTGCACTGTCTCTAAGCTAGGGGCTGCTCTGTAGTGCATTGTGTCAAGACCAACACTACGTTGGTGCCAGAAAGTCAAATCAAGAGACATTCAAGCATAATTTTGGACCAAAAACACTTCAAAAATATTGAAATACGATCAATTAAGTCAAGAAAAGTCTACTAGGGTGTAATATGAGGAGGATAAACTACTAGGAACAACAGTCATGGCACATTATGGTCGCCAATTTGTTATATGGAATTTTCATCTACGGATAAGCACATTTTCCCTAGGTGGGTAGCCACACCTAGAACAATAGAAAGAAAGTAGTTTAACCTTTTCCTATAGTAGATAGATGAGATGAAGGAACTTACTTGTAGTCTTTCACTTCCTTGATCCCCTTTGAATTGCTCCCATCACTCCCACTTGAACTAAATCCGCTCAATAGGTACCTGTGTCAACAAAAACAGAAACAAAAAATGATCAAAGCATACATGATCTATCTACTATAAACCAATGGAATCGAAGACTTGAAACACATAATCATCATAGATATGAACAAGAAAATGAGAAAAGGAATAAACTCTTTATTAATGTAGAAGGAAGAGTTTCATCCAATACAGTTTGATCCTGTGCCACTCCTCCAACTTCAGTCCAACCCTCGCCACATCAAAAGTACACCAATCCAGTAGCATAACATTGCTTGGCATGAACTCAATTCTCAAACCAACATAATTTCGTTACAAAATTTAGATTCTAGCCCTCTGATCACTATGATGAGTGCTCAATTTATAGGAAATGGAGGTGGTTTTCTCATAAATGAGGGTATTGAATGGCCTTCCAAACATGGATTTATATTCCATGGAGAAAGGGATGAGAGGATAGGAGTTTAATTGATTCCTAGCCTATCCAATTTCGAGTTCATAGGATGAGATAAGAGATGGGATCCTTCTAGAATGATCTATAATCAAGTAATATTCCTGGAAACTTTCGTAATTTTCACTCAATCTCAGCCAGCGTAGGTTAGAGAAGGCCTAAGTGCACTACAATGCAGGCCTGAATGGACCTGCCTACTTTGAAGCACAGTTACCCCTAACCAAGGCTACGCTGGTGTCCCAAGGAGGCATTTTAGAAAGGCTTTCGTCGAGGAAACTTTCATAGAAGGAAGCATTCAATTTGATGACTTGTCTAGGGCATGTAACAACTAAACTCAAGTTTGACGAGCCCTAATTTTACTAATCTATATGCTGGGAGTTATGTGCCCAAATAGACCTGTATACTTATTGAATAATATCAATCCAAATTATTTCTTTGGCTTGAGTCAAAGACATATTTCCTTTCATCTTCTCCTTCATTGCTTTGACCTCATTACATGTTGTTTTGTAGTTCTTCAGATGCTGCAATGAACTTTATTTTTCCATATATAACTGTCTCTCTTTAACTTTTAAATGTTCTTTGGTATCATCCAAAATTTTCTGAATTTTCTTCATTTCATCTTCTCAAATATTCAATTCTACAATAACCCTGGTTAGTTTGTCAGCAGGATATTCTGAATCTAGTTGCACTACAATTATGCAGACATGAGGATCTATCTTTTGCTGCAAGCTATTTTTCGACTCCTTCAAGGAAAATAATTCCATGTTTCTTTCCATTAATTATTTGGTTATAAGCTCTTTCTCTTTTTCAACATGGGAAACCTCTGGGGCCATAAAATGCTCCACTACAGGTAACATTAATTTCTTCCTCAACACCTGAATCTCTAATTATTCCCCCTGTAAAAGCTTCTAAACATCAAATCTATGTTCAGGTTTTAACCCAAGCTTAACAATAAAAAATTTTAGTTCCTCATTTTGGGTATGTAAGGCTCTGGATTTTCTTTTTCTACCTTCAGTTGATTTATTGCCTTTCCCAATAAAGATTCTATTTTACTGGTTTCCAATGATGTTTTGCTCAAATCACTATAAATGAGTTCTCCAATTTTATTGTGAAGATTGATTTTATTAGGCAAGGGAATATATATTTCATCCACAGTTAGATTTACATTTTTGAATCTTCCTACCAAGGAAACTTTCAAAGCAGAGGGATGAGAAAAAGATATTTTAAGTTGATTTCTTTCCAAATCCATGGTTGATAACAACCTGATGTGATACTATGAAACAGATTGGGCTTTAAGATGAGAAAAAAAATTCTCCCTAAGATTTTTGTTCTTTTCTTCAATTTTATCATATGATTCATTCAAAATAGAAACATATCTTTGTTTAATCTCTTCAGGAATAGAAGAAGAAGGTGTGCAGCTCACTTCTCTCAATTGCAATTGAAAAACAATTGTAGTGGAGGAAATTTCTGAAAAAAACTCAGATCCCTTTTCTTTTCCTTGTAACTTTGATTTCTTATAACTATGGCTGACTTCATCATGGATATCAATAATTTCTTCAATTCCTCTCTTCAATCCTTTTTTTGCAGTGTGGGGAGTCTCAACGTCCATCCCCTTATGTACTTGAGATTGGCTACTATTAGCCAACTTTTCAATCTCAGGCCATGATTCATGTGTGTAGGGAGCATAAGAATTATCTACCCTTTGTCTTGCAATAATTTGGTGAGGATCATATGAACATTTATCTCCTTCCTAAAGATGCATATCTTGAATCATTTTCTCAAATTATTTCATATCTTGTGTATTATTGACAATAGATGGAACAACAGTTTTGGGCAACTTAAGAAAATGTCCTCTCTTTGCTAGCACACAATTAATTTGATCTACATTTATACTTTGTCTAATGAAATCCAGTGCAAACAATCTCATTGGAAAAAAATAAGGGAGTCTATAAGGGGTAACCTCGGCTACATACAATCTAATTTCAACATAATCTTCAAACTAGAACCAATATCTTACTTTGAGATCCTTATTGAGCTGTAAAAAGGACTGGGATTTTGGCAAGAGGCATTGTGGAATTGATATTTTTATAATTGAAAAGATAAATGACATAAAAGAGGCATTGAAATATGAAAAACCGGCATGATTAGGGAAACTCCTTACAATGTCTGTCCAATTTATCATTGACTATTTTATTTTAAGTAAATCCATTATGTTCAGGCCTAAATGCGTGAATTTATCTACATGGGCATAGAGGAAAAATAAATAAATAGAGATGGAAATCTGAAACAACCAATAAAATTCAAATTTAGCAATTGGGAGTTCACTAAACCCTCCCATAAAGTTGGTGTGTCAAGATTCACTCTAGGTGGCATGATCAAATTAAACAATCCTATAACTGCACCATCAATAGTATAAATATTTTCTGTCCTCAAAACCCTGGAAATTACATGAAAATTTGGTTGAACATCTTCAACAAAACTATCAAGGGGAAACATAGTTTTTTATAGGGATAAAATATGTCCAACTGACATGAGATGGAAATACAATTTGGCATAATTTTCTCTAGATAAATTTTGGTAATTGAAACCAAGGTTCTTCAAAAAAAGAAGTATAGTGCTCTGAGGGTGGAAAATCAACAACATGATGAATTAACAAGGTAGAAAATTGGAAAATATTCTTCCCCAGTGAATTCATCACAAAAAAGTTGTGGGGATAAAGAGGAGTCAACCAAGTGATAAATTTTGGGAATAAATATGTTGATGGGATAATTGTAGGGAATAATCCTAATTTTACAACTGCAGAGTATACAGGGGAATCTGATTGACCAACTAGGATATTTTGATAGAGCTCCATAAGGTTAAGAGTGCAGAGAGGGTCAAAAATGTCTCTTTCCGTGTCCATAAAAATAACTTGTGTTGTAGAACCCACCATGGAAGCCTTCTTTGACATTTTCAGTGGGTATACACAGTGGATAAATACCTAGAAGCTTTTGGATGATGCTGGAATCCAAATTGGTGAGTTGGTGGATGTAGGTGTACTTTGGCATGCTCCAGAACAATTAGCATATAAGTGACTCTAAGCATAAAAATGAGTTTTTATGGGTAAACGGGAAAAACAGGGGAAAAAATGACATTAAATGTGGAAGGGACAGATGTACAACATGTTATCATACTGCTGATGTGGGATGGATGACACAATGGTAATGACATGGAGGTGTAGATTTACGTTTTATATGACATGGAGGAATGACATGGTAGAATTTTTAATAAGATAATCCCACTCACTTGATTAAATTGCTTCGCTCACTTGCTGCAGAATGCCAACGAAATCCACTTACTGCTCATAGGGGGACCCGTGGTGGTAAGTGGGCCCTTCAACGAGTGATGCCACAAATGGTCCAAGATGTTGATTTTATGAAAATGTTTTACACACCTAATCCATTATGGAGACAGTAAACCCCATATCTTTCACGGTAATAGTGTTGTTGGGTTTCACTTGTGGGGGAGGCCTAATTCCACCAATGACATCGCATGCCAAAATCATTTGATGTTTAACTTTTAACTTTTCCCCTAGGTCCCGTTGAACTATGTAAAATTAATCTTATCCTTCACCATCTCGATCTGAAATTAATCTCATTCATTTTAAAATCAAGCACCATCAAAATAACTTTGACTTTTTTGTTATGAGATTTTTATTTTTATTTTTGAGATATATGATCTTTTTTACATTTTGAACATAGTGGAAGATGAGCTACAACAAACACCAAAGGTTAAAGTTCATGACATGGTTTCCTAGGTTTTCTCCTTATTTCCCTTCAAATGCTGGAACACCCAAAGGGAGCTTGGCAGGCATGGGTGGCCAATTATAGCCATGTGAAATAGGATCAGTGGTTAGCTTACTTAAATCAAGGATATTTAAGCAAGCTAAAAATGGGACTTGCATGCTTTTTGCCATCGCAAAATGGTTTTGAACAACTATATGTAAAGGGGTTCCTTGTTAAGGATGGTTACACTAGTGAGAACCACGTGGATGCCTGAGAGGGGAGTTGTGTGGGTGCCCCTAAGGGGTAGCGTGAGGGGTCCCTTCAGGGGTATCTTGTGGAGTCCTATGAGGGGTAGTGAAAGGAGTGCTTTGATGAGGAGTGGTCCCATTCAAAGAATCGTGGTTGTCTGGTGTCCTTTATGCCTAAATGGTGAGAGACCTAGCACACTTCATGGTAATGGAGGGAGGTTTTGAAAATGTTAATAATGTTTAGGAGTCGTGGGGTCCCTTATGGTGTCGAGTAGAGTGTCTGTTACTTGGTGTGATGAGGGAAGAAGATAAGTATCAGAGAAATTAATTCAAATACATAAAACAAAGTGAAAATAAAATAATTACTTTCCTATTAACTTATGATATGTGACCAATCAAACAAAAAATGGTTTTTGTATGTTTTTATGTATGACAAAAGATCCTATAAATACCTATTCATCTTGTCTAGTCTTAAAGTAACTGGGCCTTACAGAGATATATTCTTATAGGTATTGGGGCAATGTCTTGAGAGAACAGGTGACACTTTCCAACAACCGAAGAATCAACCAAGGTAATGGATGAGGCTTTAGTGTTGCCCACACGTCCACCTATAGGGAAGGATGCCCTAATTTTTTCCACTAAGATACCTTTGTCCCATGGGAGCAATCAACTCTTTAGCTTCTTTGTAGTCAGTTACCAACACTAAGCACTAGATGGGTTGGGTAGCCCCAAATAGTACCAGAAGCACTGAAGCTAAGAAGAACCCCCTTTGAATGGTTTTTCTGACACACTCAGGTAGTCGTTTTCATGGGATGATGAAGGATTTTAAGCACCCTAAAATTCAACTTCTATGTTTCAAATATGTAACATGACCATGTAATCTTATGGGATTCCTACACCCAATGGTCCTAACCTGAGCTATAATTTATTTTGTGGCCCCTATAGGGAAATTTAGTTGGTTCAAGTTATGGTTTATTTTAGGAGTCTTGCTTTTCTTAGGGTTTGAGAATGTAAGAAAAAATAATCTAAGTACAAAAATCTCAGGAAAATGGATGCCTTCTTACACAAAGCTTATATAAGCTTAGTTTGCGATGTGTAATGTTTGTGCAAGTGCAAAAGTAAACAAACAAAGTGTGATAAGATGTGGATATGCGGTGATCCTTTATAATATCCTCTAATTACGCTATGTTTTGATTGTTCCTTGAATGAAAAAAAAAATAATGTGTGCATAATGGGCTACTTACACTTTTTCCTGTTACATTATGTGTGCCTAAAGGGAGATGGAAACTCAAGTTCATTAAGAAAGATTTCATATCCTAGCCAAGGTTCTCGTTAAAGACGCAAGGGAAGCAAAGATTACTTACTTTCTGTAGTAACAGTTGGTGTTGGGCGTGGAATCACCCTAAGGCATGCTTTGGGGCTTAAAACCCAAGTTTTGACTAAGTCCATTGTAAAGACTCCTCGAATTGTGGGCACGGAGCGCAAAGTAATAATAGAGTCATAGGGTTGTCTGCCCTTGTTTTTGTAATGTAATGTCAGTTTGAAAGATCTACCCATTGTCTGCGGACCATGGGATTGTATAAATAGAGTGAGGTTATACGTGTAGAAAAAATAATGAAGCATGATGAATCTAAGGAATTGATTGAGTCGAAGTGTAAGTCATGTCTTTGGGTCGTAGAGTAGGAGAAGGCTCTGTAGCCGAGTACGCAGAGGCCTAGTAGTCCACAGCTTAATGTGCGGACCCCTACAGCTGAGTGCGCAGGGCAGGTCAAGTTTGTAATTGTGGGAAGAATTAATAAAAGAGAAGTTTTAGCATATTTCTGTGTATCTTTTCCTGTTTATGCGATCTGGGTATGAATAGCAAGTTTACTATTTACTTACTGTGAAAACTCATATGAATGTGCTAAATGAGTAAATATAATACAAGACATTTGTTTATGTTGGCATTATGAGACAAGTGTTGTCCTTGATGGCAAATCACACAGATGACAAATCATATTGCAGCAGATCAGTAGCAAAGATTTGATGATCAGACTACAAAGAATGATGAAATAAGAGTATATATGCAGGTTCAGAGTACATACACAAGTTCACTATATACCAAGTAGGGTATACAAGTAGGTTATACGCAGGTTCACTATGTACCAAGTCACTTATATATGCAGGTTCGCTATATACCAAGTAGGGTATATGGTGAGCCCCAGTATTGCAGCAATAATGTTGCAACTCCTAGAACTCCCTTCTTTAATTTTATCAACCCGGTAGTTCGTAACAAACTTGGAAGCGATGGTGCTATATGCACAAGTACTAGCTCTTGCCGCAACTGTCACTTGGTCAGCTAGCACAAGTCTGCTAGGAGCTTAAGCCAACTTCTATGAGCTCTTAGAAGAAGCTTTTTAACTGATGGACAAAAGCTAACTCAAAGAAGGCTAATCTACTCGCAGAAAGAAATTGGAAAGCTGAAAGGAAATGTAAACCCTAGCAAACCCTAATTTTACCAGCTAGCCCTACTGATGCAAGAAAGAGGATGCAAGCTACTGAAAGAGATGCCATTAACTTATAGGAAGGTAAAATGCATGTGCCTAAGCTACTTTTATAGTCAAATCTAATAGAACCATCTTTTTGTATTTTTGAGTAAGTTGGCAGAATTGTTGTGCGTGCGATTTAATTGTTTTGGACTGTGTGGAGGTGGATTGGCGAGAGGAAATGCTTGGAGGAGGTAGGGAAGGTTCAGAGAGGGCCTAAGGGGTCCCTAACACCCTTCCAGAGAGTTTCACAGAGTTTGGCTATCAAGAAACCTCATTTGTGAGCTTCTACAGGAAGTCTGCAGGGGTTCCACAGGATGTTCTGGAATTTCTACAGGATGTTCTGTAATTTTCTACAGGATGTTCTGAAAAGTGTATTTTGGAGGGTTGATAGAGGAAAAATGGTGGGAAAGTGGAAATGGAGGTTGGATAATGATGTTAACAGGTTTAGGACCTGGCGCATGAGGCTAAGGAGCAATTGGATTTGGTTCAAGGATAGAGGAAGCGATGATGCACAAGAATGTAGAAATCAGGGCAAGGTGGGAAGAGTATGGAAAATGAAGGGTAGGAATCATGGATTAAGGGTTGGAGAAGATTATATGATGGAGTAAAGGTAGATAGAGAGGTAATACAGGTGATTTGCACACAATTTTCTAAAACTGACCAAACAAAGACTATGCAAACCCAAGATCTATCTATCTTGACCTAATTTGACCTAAATAACAGTAAGGAAAATGAATAGTAGCTTATTTGCAACGAAATAATGTGAAATGCTATGCAAACCAAGCAATCAAGACTTTGAACATGTAACCAACTTCTGCAAATAAAAATCGAACACTAATGATTGCATGGCGAAGCAAAGATTGTGTTTTTGTTGGCAGCAAGGTCACCTTGATCCCAGCTCCTGATCCCACTGAGGGAGAGGTGAAATCAGAGGTGTTTGATGGCATTTTTCTGAAGATATTCCCTGTTATTAACCTATCAAATAAATCTGAACATGAAAAGCTATTTTAATCATCAAAAACAACCTAAATAACAAAACAAGATTTAAATCTAAATAGCAGATTTTATTCTAAGAATGTAGCAAAGACACATGAAAGTAAACAAAGGAGGTACTGGGCACTTGAGATGGGCGTAACCCCAAGAGCTACAACCTCCTAAGAGAGATTTAGAGCTGGTGCAAAGCTGGATTCATCTTTATTGAGCAAGAAAAGAAGAGTTACATCAGAACTGTCCTCAAGGGAAAGCTTGAAAATGTGCTGAAATGCAAAGCTAATATACTGATTAAAATCGAACTACAAACTAGCTAACTTCTGCCTACAAAGTGACTAACTGAAATGAGGCCCTAAGCCCTCTTATTTATACAAATTGAGGACCCCAATTGCCCTCCTAAACTTTAGGAACTTGGCTACCAAAACTTGTAGTTAACAGCACTTTTACTAGCACTTGCTCGGCTACCCTTGTGATAATCGATTTGGTGGCCCTTGAACTCCGAGCTGATGGTGGAGAATTCAAGGTAAGGGCCCATAAATGAAGGGGACACCTTCCTAAAAATCCTCTCCCTTGTTCTTCCATGAATTTTGCTGCCAAGTGCTCATTAAAACCTTTGATTTTGTCTCAAAATTGACTAAAAATCTGCACAAAGCACCCATTAGACTTGTTGGCATAATGACTAACCCAATTCACTCTATTAGCATAAATATAATCAAAAACATGCAATAAACTAATGAGAATGGTGGATTAAATCGAATTAGGAGGTTGAATGATCCCATATAATTATCCTTTTTTGGGGCTCATCATCACCCCCCTACTGAAAGTGTTGCTCATCCTCTGAGCAAATAATCTATCTCCTCATCTTTGATGGCCCTGGTAGACTCCCGGTCATGCCAAGCTTCTAAAGTGATGTCCTCTTCTCGGTCATGAAACCATGCTTTTCTCTCTGCTTTTTCCCACTGCTTGTGCTCCTTTTCCTAGAGAATTCTCAGCTTTCTGTAGAACTGTCTCAGCATCCTGTAGAGAGGCCTTTATGTCCAACATTTTCATTCTTTCTCTCCAGGTGGATGTCTTCTGGATTCCCTGTTCATAGGTGATGGATAACTTGGAGGGAGGCGCCTCCTTTTGTGTAGCTGGGGTGTCTACCATTGTAATTGGCTCTTTTAACTGAGGATGGGGTCTGCCAGTCTTAATCCCCCACTTCTTCTTGCCTTAAAATACAGGGGAGGCTCCCTCTTTCGCTTTTCCTTCTGCTTGGGAGATGTGCTTAGGGTGGCCAGCACAGCTACTGCCTCCCTAGCTAAAATTTCCGGCGATTTTTCCCTCTGTTGCTCTGTCTTTAGACTTCTTGTAGAAAGTCTTGTGCTGACTATTTTCTGTCTTCCTGTAGAAGCAATTTTCGGGCTTCCTGTAGAAACAGTTTTCACTATTTTGGCCTGCTTGGCTAGGGGTGTCTTCTCCTTCAATTTTTCTGTGTTTCCTTGGATGTGCCCTCACTTGCTTAGACTTTTTCAGTCCTTTCTACTCTGATTTGCAACCATTTCTCCCTTGGCGTTTGTGCCTTTATTCCCCCTATAGTTTTGGGCTTAACAGCTTGGCCCTTCTCTTGTTTTTCTTTTTTCTTTTTCTGTGGTGGTCTGTCCTGGGGTTCCTTACCTTTAGTTTCCTTACCCTTAGTTTTCTTCTCTGCTGTTTCCTGACCTACTAGGGGACCTTCCTGTAGTTGCTGCTCTTCAGAAATCTATGTTATGTCTGCCCCTTGAGTTTCCTGTTGCTGTGACTAATTTTTCAGCAGTGCATTTTCCTCCTGTAGCTGGGATTTTTTTTTTTTAATGCTTTCACTGTGTCTCATCATGGCCAACTTTCCTCTTAATTCCTTTAGCTTGTCCTCGATGTGGTGTCGAGTGCCTTTTCTAACAAAATTCTTAGGTGAGAAAGAAGGTAGAACTGAAAACAGAGGGATAGCTGAATTTTCATCTTTTCTGAAACCAAATAAGGAATTTCCCATGTGCCTCTCCTTAAAACATCAAATTGCAATATTTCCCTTTGTTTTAAACTGCTTTTATCCCGAATTTGACTCTCTGCTTTTGAAAAGATTTTTTTTTTTTTTTTTTGACAGAACAGTGGATAAATAGCACAAGTTCTTTTCAGAGAGTAGGCAGATATGCAAATTCGTTTCTTTTTTTTCACACAGGTTGGTTTATATGGTTGCATGTATTTTCTTTATAGTAGAATTTGAGAAAGAAGGAGACAAACATTGAGTGCAGAGAAGAAAAAAAAGAACTGTGTAGAACTCAGGGATGTTATGAACTGCATGTTCTCTTCTATCTGTTAATCATTTGATGTCCTGTGCGCTGGAGTTCAACATGTCTACCACTACCTGTGTTTTTCAAATTTCACGTGAACGACTATACACGTACGCTGCGTGATTTTTTCCTGGATGAGTGCAATCGAATCTGGTTAGCTTCCTGGCAGAATCCCACCATCTCATTCGTTCATGCAGTGCTTAGATTATATTCATGCAATAGAGGAATGAGTTTTAGTCACATACCTGGAAGTCGAATGTGGCTGTCGTGAGGTGCTGTGGCCTTTCATTTGCTGCATGCATTGGTTTTTGTGGTTGCATGATGGCTTGGTGGCTGATTCATGGCTATTTTTTCTTATGCAGGTATCCTCTGGCCAGATCCATGCTGCAGGAGCTGGCTTCACGTTCAGATCTACACCCTCAAGCCACTGATGTTGAATTTTCACAGGACCGAAACTTGTTTTCGCCATTGCTCCCGAACGATAGATCGGATCAATATGAAACTTGCTAAGCATTTTCCTATCATCATTATGCACCTCCCATAGCAAAAGTGTGATCAATGGATGCACAGATTTCTAGAAAAATGGAAAATGGCTGAAGATTTTAGAGATCAATTTCTCAGAAACCGTGCATCGAAATCGGCTAGAACTTCTTGGGTAGGTGACTATAACCCATATGCATCTCCCCATGAAACAAGTTTTGAAATAGATGCACGGATAGGGAGAAAATGCAAAAATGGCTGGAGGTGATGGATGCTAATTTCTTGGAAACCGTGCATCAGAATTGGCTGAAACTACTCAGGCATGTTGCCATCATCCCTGTACAACTCCATGTGAAATGGTTTTACAAATGGATGCACGGTTTTCAAGCTAGGGAAAAAATAAATTTCAGCACTAGGTATTTTTGCTTCAAGGCATTCTGCAGTTTTGTTGCATGGTAAGAAAAAAGAGCTCGGGCTATAATGCAGACTTAGAATTCATTGATGCAGAGTCTAGATGGAGCTTTGACAGGTAGAGCATGTGAGACTTCGTTGCTTGACTTTTCACTTAAGAATTCTTGCTGTCAATCTGAGGCAAACAAGGTTTCTTGTATGATTGTGCAGGAACACATAACTAGGTGGGTGCAATGGAGGTGGAAAGAGATGGAACAGGGCGCCACATGGTGTTGGATTGCAAAAAGGTGTGGCTGTAGGCCTAACAAACTAATCCCAACCATCAGATTCCCTTTCAGAATTGAATTTGGCTCATTCGAAGGTTCTGTAGGATGTTTCCTGTAGAAATTCAAAACTTCATGTAGAAACGCCTGGAACTTCCTGTAGAAAGCCTAGAACTTCCTGTAGAAAGCCTAATCTTGAACTGAACGTGACCAAATCCTATGAGAGGTGAGTGGACATGGAGGGCGTGTCCGAAGGGATGTCCTGGAGCCTGGTACAGACTTCTTTCCTTGTTTTGCGCATCCCTCTTTTCCTGCAAAGTATTCACTGCAACCTGCAAATTTTCACAGAGATTAGTCCTGCTTTCTTTTTTCTTTTTTTTTTCTCTTTTTTTTTTTTTCTTTTTTTTTGAAAAAAACTAGGGTGCCTCATGGAGGTTTTCACCCTAATTTCCTGCCCTGGGCGCCTCCAAGGGAGGTTTTCACCCAGGGATCTTATTCTCTTTTTATTTCCTCTTCTTTCCAACCCATTGACCGCCTCATGGAGGTTTTCTATTAGTGAGCCAATCTTAAGCACCTCTGAGGAGGTTTTCACCTTAGATTTTTATTTTTCTCTTATTTTCATTTTTTCTTTTTTTCTTTTCCTACCCTACCCTACTTGGAAAACCAAATCATTTTCAAGTGTAAGAAAGCTTCCAATGGAGCCATGTGGACATCGAGATTAGAGACAAAATGATGTGGAGGCTTGAAATGCATGCTTTGACAACTATCCGGATTTCAGAGACCAAATGATCTGACTTTGAAGGGATCAAACATAGCTGAGAAAGAGAGTACCAATGCAACTTAGTGACGATCTGAAACCATATCTCAATATAGCTCTGATATCCTTGGTCCTTTTGCTGATCTGGATCATGTTTCATGTCACCTTCTACCATGACTTTCTCATCTTCCTCTTTTTGCTGATCTTTCTCTTGAATACATGGAAGATTTGATGGTAACCATGAGGGAACTCTCTCGAGCTCTGATTTTGATGCCTTCTCTTCATTAAGTGTAGCCCATGGTTCTTTGATCTTTTCTTTTGAATCTTCTTTGGCTGGATGTGGTTCTTCAATGCTTTCAAGATAATCTCTTTTTTGCAATGCTTTTCCTGAGCTATGATGAAGATCATTGAGCTCAAGAGGATTGATTTGGACATGTTGTGCCTCAACTTTGCAATTAGGTTGAACTATTCCAATGTGCGGGTTTGGAAATGGTGGTATGGGTAGTTGAGTGGGGGTGTATATTTGAGATGGATGTGGATGGGGTTGTGGTTGGGCAGGTGGGGGAGGCAAATGAGTAGGATGAGAGTTGTATTGGGGCCTCCACCCCTAATGAGGTGCATTCCATTGAGGCTATGGCTGACCATAAGAGTGAAATGAATGAGCAGCTGGTTGGGAATAATATTGAGGAGGATATGACCAAGGAGGAGGTGTAGACCAAGAAGGATGAGTAGGGGGACCCCAAGAAGGCATGGAGGTGGCTTGATAGGGGTTATAATAGGTTTGGGATGTCCCTTGCATTCCATGTTGGTAAGGTATGGGTCCATGTGGCCTCCTTTAGTTCATATAATAGAGTGATTCAGTGGCTCCTTTGGCTTTTAATATGCAGCTTTAAGTCTAGGCAAAGAAGGGCACCGATTCATAGGATGGTATTCTTCACAGACGAAACACACTTCTAGGAAGTGCATTGGAAATTCGTCCCTAGGATGCTTTCTAGTGCACCTAGGAAAAAAGGTTTCCAAAGCCCTCCTGGCTTCCTCTTGCTTCCTTTCGATCTACAGGGTATCTAGTTGCATGCCAAGAAACTGCCTCATCTCGCTCTTGAAATCTTCCATCTGATCTGAAAATTCGTTTTTGGATAAGGTAATGCTCCCAACATTTCTGTTTGCAGCCATTTACTCTAGAGGAATGTTTTCTTCTTCTTCTTCCCTTGAGGTTCTTCAAATATGTCTTGCTGTCCACCTAAGGGTTCTTTAATCACAGCCATCGAAGAAGAGAGAAGGTTGGCTGTGTGAAGCAGTGGGGGTGTTGTGCAATCATTTTTCTGAATTATCTCTATTCCTACAAGGCATGAAAGGAAATCTTTTTGGTTGATTTTTGTTTCTTTTTTTCTGCTTGTACTTGCAAAAACTAAAATAGATTGAACTGCAACTAACTATCTTGCTGAAATGAAAATGCAAAATTGAAATGAAAGCAGGAATGGACTAATCTATTTTGCTGAAATGAAATTGCAAGAATGAAATGCTAGGCTACGCTTGCAGAATTGAAATGCTAATCTACGCTTGCAGAATTGAAATTGCGGAATTGAAATGCTAATCTATGAAAGTGGGAAATATCTACTCTACTTTTGCGGAAATGAAATGAAATAAACTACTTAGCAGAAGGTTGTAGTGGAAAATAGAAGAAAAGCAGCAATCACCAATACTCTGACGCTTCCTCGGCAATGGCGCCAAAAAGAGTGGTGAGCCCCAGTATTGCAGCAATAATGCTGCAACTCCTGGAACTCCCTTCTTTAATTTTATCAACCCGATAGTTCGTAACAAACTTGGAAGCAACAGTGTTGTATGCACAAGTACTAGCACTTGCTGCAGCTGTCACTTGGTCAGCTGGCACAAGTCCACTAAGAGCTTAAGCCAACTTCTATGAGATCTTAGAAGAAGATTTTTAACTTATGGATCAAAGATAACTCAAAGAAGGCTAATCTACTCGCAGAAAGAAATTGGAAAGCTGAAAGGAAATGTAAACCCTAGCAAACACTAATTTTACCAGCTAGCCCTACTGATGCAAGAAAGAGGATGCAAGCTACTGAAAGAGATGCCATTGACTTCTAGGAAGGTAAAATGCATGTTTCTAAGCTAATTTATAGTAAAATCAGAAAGAACCATCTTTTTGTATTTTTGAGTAAGTTGGCAGAATTATTATGCATGCGATTTAACTGTTTTTGACTTTGCAGAGGTGGATTGGCGAGAGGAAATGCTTGGAGGAGGTCAGGAAGGTTCAGAGAGGGCCTAAGGGGTCCCTAACACCCTTCCAGAGAGTTTTACAGAGTTTGGCTACCAAGAAACCTCATTCGTGAGCTTCTACAGGAAGTCTGCAAGGGTTCTACAGGATGTTCTGGAATTTCTACACGATGGTCTGTAATTTTCTACAGGATGTTTCGAAAAGTGGATTTTGGAGGGTTGATGGAGGAAAAATGGTGGGAAGGTGGAAATGGAGGTTGGATAATGATGTTAAGGGGTTTAAGACCTGGCGCATGAGGCTAAGGAGTGATTGGATTTGGTTCAAGGATGGAGGAAGCGATGATGCACAAGAATGTAGAAATTAGGGCAAGGTGGGAAAAGTATGGCAAATGAAGGGTACGAATCATGGATTAAGGGTTGGAGCAGATTATCTAATGGAGGAAAGGTAGATAGAGAGGTAATACAGGTGATCTGCACACAATTTTCTAAAACTGACCAAACAAAGACTATGCAAACCCAAGATCTAGCTATCTTGACCCAATTTGACCTAAATAACAGGAAGGAAAATGAACAACAGCTTATTTGCAAAGAAATAATGTGAAATGCTATGCAAACCAAGCAGTCAAAACTCTAAACATGTAACCAACTTCTGCAAATAAAAATCGAACACTAATGATTGCATGGCGAAGCAAAGACTGTGTTTTTGTTGGCAGCAAGGTCACCTTGATCCCAGCTCCTGATCCCACTGAGGGAGAGGTGAAATCAGAGGTGCTTGATGGCCTTTTTCTGAAGATCTTCCCTGTTATTAAACTATCAAATCAATCTAAACATGAAAAGCTATTTTAATCATCAAAAACAACCTAAATAACAAGACAAGATTTAAATCTAAATAGCAGATTTTATTCTAAGAATGCAGCAAAGACACATGAAAGTAAACAAAGGAGGTACTGGGCACTTGAGATGGGCCCAACCCCAAGAGCTACAGCCTCCTAAGAGAGATTTAGAGCTGTTCCAAAGCTGGATTCATCTTTATTAAGCAAGAAAAGAAGAGTTACATAAAAACTATCCACAAGGGAAAGCTTGAAAATGTGCTGAAATGCAAAGCTAATCTACTGATTAAAATCAAATTACAAACTAGCTAACTTGTACCTACAGAGTGACTAACTGAAATGAGGCCCTAAGCCATCTTATTTATACAAATTGAGGACCCCAACAGCCCTCCTAAACTTTAGGAACTCGGCTGCCAAAACTTGTAGTTAACAACACTTTTACTAGCACTTGCTCAGCTACCCTTGTGATAATCGATTTGGTGGCCCTTGAACTCTGAGCTGATGGCGGAGAATTCGAGGTAAGGGCCCATAAATGACGGGGACACCTTCCTACAAATCCTCTCCCTTGTTCTTCCACGAATTTGGCTGCCAAGTGCTCATTAAAACCTTTGATTTTGTCTCAAAATTGACTAAAAATATGCACAAAGCACCCATTAGACTTGTTGGCATAATGACTAACCCAATTCACTCTATTAGCTTGAATATAATAAAAAACATGCAATAAACTAATGAGAATGGTGGATTAAGTCGAATTAGGAGGTTGAATGAGCCCATATAATTATCCATTTTTGGGGCTCATCAGTATACACGCAGGTTATACATGGAACTTCACTATATACAAAGGAGCATATACACGCAGGATTGCGGATCAAAAGTCGCGTATGTGTATGCAGGCACTTTCTTTCACGGAAAAGTGCGTACATGTGGGAAAGCTTATTTTGGGTCCATGGTATTTAGACCTATGGTTTTGGTCCTTGGTATTGCGTGTGAAGTGTTGATCCCAAGTATTGGGTCCATGGTATTGATTTGTTATGGTTTTGGACCATGGTATTGAGTAAGACCTAAGACTATAAAAGGAGAAGAAGATCATTAGGCAAACACATGGAAAATGTCTTGAATATCTGATGAAGCATGAGATCTAGTATGCAGGTTATGGGTTTATGATGCATTGCTTGATCTAAGCTAAGGAGGAATCTCAAAGGTTGATGGAGAACAAGATTCAAGGATAGATCGGGATCTAATGGATTGGAATGAATCATCTCTATACGGTTTGATATTGTTTATTCTAGATCTATATACTGACGCATGTCATGTTCTATAAATGTTATGGGTATGACTGATGTCTGGTACAGATACAAAGTTATCAGAAAATATTTGTAGATCTGTATGCGGGTTGGCTTTCGCGAAAGCGCGTATGTACGCGGGTTTGATTCATCGTAGTAGCGTATATATTATGAAGTATGATGTTGAAGTTGCAGTTGGGCCTGATTGTTATTGCAGAGTTCTGTTGTCTACTCTATGTTCTGGTGACTGTGTTGTTGACAGTGTTTCAGTGTTTCAATGATTTAGAAATTGATGATGCTAGTATTGATTGTTTTGTGCTTCAATGATATTTATGGGTCCAGTATGAAATTGGATGAAACGTGGCCTTCAGATTATAGTGTTGTGCTTCAGGAGTATCCAGTCTGAAAATGTTTGAAATGTGGTCCCTGGAGGATGAAAGGAGATTGTAGGCTGGCCCCTATGTACTAGTACATCAGCTAGTACAAGAGAAAAGGGGTTGGTAGCTCCCTTCCAGTAGCAGCTAGAGAACGAGTGAAGATTGGAGCATTTCAGTAGGCCGGCACTTACGTAGTAGTAAATGGATCGGCTAGTACAAGAGCTAAGGGGGTTGTATCTCCCTTCCAGGAGAGTCTGGAGAACGAGAGAAGGTTGTGGCCTTCTGTAGGTTGTAGCCTGCGTATTGGTAAAGGACTGCACCAGTACAGAATCATTGTAAAAAGAACTTTCTAATTGAAAGAAGATAGAGACATATTGCAGCAGGTGGCTTTCACCCAGATTGGGTTTCCACCTTATATCATGGTGTTCATGTGTGCTTCTTGTGTGTGATGATCTATCCTGTTTTACTGCACTTGCTTACTGTTCATATGGATAATGAAGTTCTGATGCAATAACTAAAGATCAACATTTAATGGATTGAATGAATCATAAGTATTCTGGATATACGCTGGTTGCATTAGACACAGTTGTGTATAGACGCGGGTTCCATTAACTGAAGTAACGTATATCAATATTAATATGGAAATGGAAAAGTTTTATTGATTTGATAATACTGATTCACCCCCCCCCCCCCTCTCAGTATTATTTCCAACAGTTTATGTGAAGATAACTAACTATTATAAGAAGATAAGTAAGATCGCGGGTGTGACTTAGGGGAATAGTGAAGATCACTGCTCCAGCAGCACAAAATCTCCACAACCTCTTGTTAAGGCTACACGAAGGTGAATATATTAGGGCATGAAGGCTAGGGAAGTGCGTGAAGTAACCTACGCAAAGGGACTCACAGTTGGACAAAATAAAACCCTCAGACATCTCAAGGGTGTGGAAACTTGGTTCCAACACCCCCCCATACTACTTCGAGTGAGACCTCAGTCCGTGCTCCGTAGACTGTTGTTGAAAGGGCTAGTAGTATAGGGATTTGTTTAGCTAATTACCTTTGAACCTGGGTCAAGCCCCAACAAGCCAACAAATGGTTCCATTGATGGGACTGGGATCTTAATAGAGATTTCTAATGTCATATCACTAGAATCCAAGTAAGAAAGGAATTGAAGATTGGTTAGATAAGAAGATTCAAGAATTCATGGCGTAGGAGAATATAAATCCATGAATATCAAAATAAGAGTGGTTAGACTGCTATCTATACATAGAGATCCATGAAATTTTCTTCACATCTTTCCCTATTGAGTTATACGAGTGGATCGTGAAGCTAGCAGATAGCCAAGGAAGGTGTAAGCTCGACAGACCTATTTTGTGGACTCCAGAATTGGTGTGCAGATTGGAAGCATCGGAGGATAATATTGCGCACGTTGTTGATAATTGGCTCGATCAAATTATAGGAGGATTCATCACTAAGTTCGTAGTAGATACTTCAATCAGCTATAGCGAGGCAGAATGATGCTTCCCGAAAGAACTGCGAGGTAAGTACATTAAGTCTCTGAACACTTGTATTAAAATGCTATTCTGTTAAAAGAAAGTAATGCGAATACATTGATGTTCGGGGCTACACAAAGTGGGAGAATTTACAAAAACGAAGGTAGTGTAGAACTAGAAACTAGACCCTTGATTTCACCTCCATGAGGGGATGAGGAGGAGCTCGTGAAGGTCTCACCAAAGTGTTCGATCAATTTGATAAGATGGAGGATTCCGTGCATACCACCCTCACCCACACTACCACTAGTTTCATCATCTTCACCCCCATCTTCACCCATACCACCTTCACCACCATCGCGAGTTAATATGGAAGCACGATAAAGTTTCCAGTTGTTATAGACATTTTTGTGCCTTACAGCATGAAGCATGAAATGTCCATAATCAAAGGGATCCAAAGTCCCTAAACATGTTGTTTTTACCCCTAGAGGAACAAGGTCAGCAAACCACAGCACTTCAAATCAGTTCTCCACCTGAAAACGCTCAAAAACAAGGCAATTCTGGATCATGTCAACTGCTACACTGGCTACCTGCACTGAATGTCAACTGCTACACTGGCTACCTGCACTGAATGTCAACTGCTACACTGGCTGCCTGTGCTGAATGTCAACTCCAACACTAGCTACCTGCGCTGAACGTGTTTGGACAAGTGGCAGGCTCATTTCTCAAGGTGTCAATGCCCAGGAAGCTTCCAAAATGACACTTGGATCAGGGAATTCACCCAGTGATGAGTAAGAGGTTCTTAAACTCCAAGTGGAAGCAAGGATCTCCAAGTGGACTCAAGAACTGAAGTATAACTGAAGTGGGAGAGGACACTAGTCAGCTTGAAGCCAGCCTCAAGCTGACTCATCCTTTCTCCAAATCTCCTATATATAGAGCTCTCTCATGAGGTCTAGGGAGGCTGGAATTTTGTGCAAAGTAAGGAAGTGCTGTTGGTTTACAGTTAGAGTTATTGGGTGATTGCTTTTATAGAGGAGAAGAGGAGATTTCTTGCTGCTGGGGAGGTGCTGCTGGATTGGAGCCATTTATGGTTGTAACCTTCTCAGAACCTTTATCTTCTATCAATAAAGCTTTTGATGTTCTCCTATATACTTGTATTGCAATGATGTATTGTTTTTATCTGTATATTTGATCCATTCTAATCCATGCATCAGTTATGAGTACATGTTTCTTGTAGTTACCCTCTCTTGTTTTTGCAGGATCTTTGTGTAGCTGGGCCGGCAAAAGGAGCAAGGAGCTGAGAACAAGAGGCAAAGAGAGAAGACAGGATCGACAAAAGCGAAAGACATCGGTTGGTCAATCTTTTCTTCCTTCTCTGTACTTTCATAAAGGAAAAATATCAAAGCTTTACTTTCAGTTGTTGCTAAGGAACTATCACCCTTAGAGTAGGGATAGGGTCATTCCGAGTCGGATACTTTTCCCCACAACAAACTGGCGACTCCACTGGGGAGCCTAGTATCTTGTTGGTTTATTGTGTTTCTTGCTATTCATCTCATAAACAAGGAGAGCACCAAATCGAACTGCAATTGAGTCCTTCAATTGCAAAGTAGAGGGCAGCTGCTCTGGCTCAGTTTCTGAGCAAGTTTATGATTTGAAGAGCTGATCCACAAGGACTCTTGTGCTCTTTGTGATAGCTTTTCATCCTCTTGATCATCCCTTAGCTTGTACTTGACCTATAGCTTTTTATTTCAGCAAAAACAGTGAATTTTTGAGCTTTTTATGACCCGGAAACCCTTGTAAACGCAACTCTCGTGTCTCAGTGCAGGCTGTCCAAAGGCAGTCTACATTTCAGCGCAGGTACTCCCTTCGGGAACTGTGCTGAGAGTCAGTTTGACAGACCAGAGCCTGCGCTGGACCAGTTAGGCTATGTCTTCCTGAGGTTTCCCACTGAGTCTTGGCCCTGTTTTCACTGTTATTTTGCTGTTGATTGCTTGTCATTTGTACTTGCTGTAAACCAACTTTCCTTGACATTATTCCGCCTCAGTTGTGTGATGAAACTGTAATTGTTCTTTTAGTATTTCTTGTTTCAGTTACAGTTTCCCATTGTGAAAAGCAAACCAGTATAGTTGTGGCCTCTTAGATCCTGAACTGTAAAAGTGTCTTTATGATCTTAAGAGCTAGTTTTATTACTGTTCATGGCTGTTTGAGTTTGTTTGTTTTTCATTTTATGGTTTGAATTCATACATTTTTAGTGTCGAAACAAGTACCTGTAAGGCGTCTTTTGATTTTAGACAAAACTTTTTTGTTTACGCTTCAAATTGAATTCGAAAATTATACGACAGTTTCCTTTTGTCTTACATCAACATTAAGGGAAAAGAAAAGAAATACATGCATCTTGCATTTGCATTTTTTGATAAGTTTGCGTGATTGATCTAGGAGAAAGTGCATTAGTTTGTGCTTTGTGCTCTGTGTGGAAAGATTATGTTTTTCTCTCCCCTCAGTAGTTAGGATTTTCAAAGCTAAAAAGATTGTAAAGCTTGCTTATCATTTTAGCTGCATTTAGGAATTTGTACCAATACATCTCGTGGTGATCCTGAAAGACAAACTGCTAAACAAGATCAACTTAAAATATATTGAATGAATCTAAAAACGCTTTGTAACATAACGCTCACAATAGAGGTCTAGGTAGAGACGTGTTCCGGCGTCGTTAAATGTAGTGACTGTCGATCTCTACGAAGGTGGGTGATTCCTCCTGAGGGACGATAGCACTAATACGGACTTGTGCTCCCGCGTACCATCGCGTATATTGGGAGACCCCTATAGGCATTTATCCTTTATCCTTAGGAAGCCGTGTCGGCCGCCCTACTGATCGCGATGCAGTGAACACAGCATTCACGAAGATCGACCACCCATACCGTAAAACGTATTCTGTGGTTTCGCGAAAGGTTTGGCACACCCTCTGCCTAGATCTCCAGAGCAGTTTCTTTTGGCCTTTTTCAAACTCTATAACTGAAAAAGTCCAACCGAGCATTTGTCACTTCGGGCTCGTTAATACATCGAAGGCGACTAGAGTCATCTTTAGCTTTTTCTCGACTCTTAAAACATGAAAAAGCAAAGTTGTGTCTAAAAGCGTCTAATAAAATTCATTCAATACGGAAACATAATTCCCCTTTTAGTATTTTAGTTGATCGAGTAATCCGCAACCGTGGAGGAAAGTCAATTAGAACTCCGTCGTTCGAGGAGACTCGCGAGTCAACCGTCTTTGTCTCCGGAATCGAGAGTAGTACGGACGAAGCAAACTCGCTTGACCGGGTCAAAATCTCCCATTAAAGTTAGAACAACAGTTCCAACTACATCTGAGATTCTGGTCACTCCTAATATTTCTGGAATCCCTGCCTCTATTGAAGAAGTTCAACAGCGACAGAGGGACAGTTGTACTGATCCTAGTCTGAGAACAACTACTTGCATAACTGAACCAGTTCCATCTAAAACCGGTCCACAGAGTCTTGTTGCTCAAACAACTGTCGTTGTCGAAGCAACCCCTTCTTCGGCACCAGAAATCTTTTACGGACCTGACGGTCTTCCTCTTCCTCCTGGTCTGATTGCAATAGAGGAAATCGTAGAGGACCAGCAAGCAAATACTCCAACTCATTTTGGAGTAGGCATCACTCTTTTTCCTTCTGCATCAGAAGTTTGTCCATCGCCAGTGGAAGTTCCTGTAGAATCGTTAGGCAGTTTATTGGATAGACTTAAAATGTCTGAGCAACCGTCGACATCTAGGACTGTGCCAAATGACATAGCGACAGCAGAAGCTCCTGCTGTCACTCCGACGATGTTTGCCGGCATACCAGCTGTCCCGACTAGCTCTCAACAGCTAGAAGGAGTCCACCCAGGGACTATTATGACAACTTGGTCTGTTCCAGTTTGTTCTTCCGGTATAATATCCGGTAATTCTTATGTTGAAACTAGACAAATTGATCCCTTTGGAAATCAGTTTGGACCATCCAGTCCTCAAAGGCAATCTATACCCTTGAGCTCCGGATTGTTACCGTATGGGGGGCAATATGCCCTTTCACTTCCCCCTCCGGGAGGATACCCATACGGCAGTTTTCAACCGCATTCAGGTTTGACTGAAGTTACGACGAGTGGTTGGGTGCCTATGTTGCCCCAACAACCGAGAGTTGTATATTCCATGCAACAATGTGTACCTATGTCTAGCATCCCGACGACGCCAGCAATTGTAACCGTGTCGCAAGTTCAATCGATGCCTGTTGTATGTCAACCCCAAGTTGTAATGCAACAGCCCCTTGACCCTGCAACACAACCACAATCGCCAACTGCCGGGACGACACAGATACAAACGGGAACCATAACCCCGCATCTTGGTCCGTCGGTTAGTATCGCACAGCAAAACATGGCTTCGCAGCCATGGATGATGCAATACCAACAACCTCAGTTTCAACAGGTGTACCAGGGATCTGAGCGACAGATCTTTGCAAATAGTGGGCAACCCTATATTCAGAACGGGTTAAATCAACCACTTTACAGTGGCCAAGCCCACCAGCCATATCAGTCCTATCAACATCAGTTGCATTATGCTGGTATGCAAAGGCCTACTGCTCAGGCGATTCCATCGTATCCTGGGTACGCCTCGCCAAACCTAAATTAGCAGTTGCCATTCGTGGCGACTCTAGAATTACCAGATTTACATCGATTGACGAATGATCCAATCGCCTATGCCCATTGGTGGCCAGCGATTCCTCACAAACTTCCTTCGGACATTCCTAAATTCAATGGAAATCCTGGCGAAGACCCGTCGAATCATGTGATGACTTTCCATCTGTGGTGTTCGTCGAATACCTTGAATGATGATTCGATAAGGCTTCGCCTTTTCCAGAGGACATTGACTGGTCCGGCGGCTAAATGGTATATTGAATTACCTAGAGCCTCTTTCGACAATTTTAGTTCCCTAGCCACGACTTTCTTAACACAATTTCAGTTACCTATAAGGTACGAAACTGGAACCGAGATCTTAACCAATTTCAAACAGACAACGGCCACACATATATCAGATCATATACATGAGTGGCGTTGTCATCGCAGAATGGTAAAGACTTATGTTCCAGATCAGCTTTTAGCTGAGTGGTTTATAAAGTCGCTTCTTCCTGCTATAACAGAAGATGTGGCCAAGGGAGGCGTCGTAACAGAGGAGCAAGTTATTGCTCGTGCCCTGTATTTAGACTTAGTATATACTCAGTCTGGCACGCTCTATAACAAGATACCTGATGCCCCTAGACCGGAATTTTCAATTCCTCCCCCTCCTGGATCAAATAGTGACTCTCATGCCGGCGATGGTGTGATTGGCACTGCAAATGCAAAGTCAACACGGGATTCGTCTAAGAAAACCCGTAAGACTTCGAATCAAAATGCAAATGAAGAACTTCTTGCCTCGGAAGTAAGTGCCGTGTCGGACGACAAGGGCAAACAGCTGAAGCAACCAGGAGACAAGAAGAAAAAGAAAGGGAGAAAAGGGAAACCCCCTTCGGGGTGTCATATATGCGATGAGGATCATTGGACAGCAGATTGTCCATGTAAAGCTGAGCTTAAAAGATTCTTTAAGAGTCCGAAAACCTCAGCTGTGTTGACTGATCCGTTTCCTAATCCTGGTCAAAATCTGGTTGCTAATCAAAATGCTTCCCGATCCCAAGTGCTTATGTTGTCTACCTCAAAGCAGCAGAATAATGCTTTGACAAGGAATAAAGATTACGGGAATCCATGGCTGTCAAATAAAAAGGCTAATGAACAACCTAGTAGTTCGACGACAGCTTTGACCAAAGTTGTGCCACCCATCATTCCTGAACCAATGGTAAAGTTGCCAAAGGGAGTAGTACACAAATCGACATTTAATCCTCGTGCCAAAATAGCACAGAATTATAATATAATAGAGGACCTGGCCCAATCGCCGTCCGCTATGTCGACACTTGAGGTACCGCAAAATTGCCCCTCCCAAGAGCAAACTTTATTATCAGCAATAGGTGGGATTGGCCCAATGGATTCCAATCTTGTGGCCTTTGATCATAAAGGATATGACCCTAAGTTACCAGCTCAACTAGCTTTCCTTATTCAAGTGAAAGCCCTCAACAAAACTGTTCATCGAACAATTATTGATCAGGGGGCATCTACATGTCTTATGTCGATGAGTTGCTGGAAAAATTTAGGCTCACCACCCTTGTCGAAATCGTCAACGACCTTAAAAGCATTTGATGGACGATCATACACTCCCTACGGGATTTTAGGTAACTTGCAAGTTGAACTTGGGGGCAAAACAGTAGAAGTCGATGTTGAAGTAATTGATGGAAACCTCGATTACAACATCCTACTAGGAAGGCCTTGGATATATGCCATGGCCGCAGTCGTGTCGACCTACTTCAGGAAGATTGCATTTCCCTTTCAAGGAGGGATTACAGTCGTCGACCAACAAACTTTCCTCCCCGACAGTTCACAAGTTACGGGAAGCATTCCAATGACACATGGAAGCGATCATTCACTTCAAAATATTGGAGTAGGTCTCCTAAAAGACCTTGCCTTAATGGGTACTTTTTCCCTACCGCCTGCAAGTAATCTGGCGGAGGTGGCCACAGTGGAAACCTACAATATGAAATCTTCTATATCTAATGGATTCGGAAGATTCCTAAACATTTTGTCAGCATGGATCATCGCCCTAATAGAAATACTGTAAATACTGTGGGCTTCGAGGATAGTTCCTATCTCATGTCAACCTCGCTAAAAAAGGAAACAAATCCCCTTTCCAAATCTCAAAGGTAAACCTTCATTCCAACCACCGAGTTGAATGCAATGAAGCTTGGGGGGCATGCACCTCGATTTTCATTATTATGCTGGGGGCATGCAAACTTATCATCGAGCAGTTTTAGCACATAGTTCATGCTCGTTAAAAAATAAACGCAAGATTCGAGCAGTTTTACCGCGGAATTTATGCTCGTTAAAAAATAGAAAAGCAGTGAGCAATGTTCCCTCCAGAGTTTAAGCTCATTTTTATCTAAAAAAAGAACCTATCCCGGTAAATAACCTTTTGAGATCGTAAATCCATCAGCCATAAAAGCCTTGGTCGTGTTTGTGCACCGTCACCTCCACTTTTCATTTGGCCGATCATTCACCTCCATTTGTGTGTTTACCTCTTTTGAGAAACAGCTGCGAAGAGTGATTTCACCTAGCCATCCTTGTGACACTGCCGTGATTGGAGAATTCCAACCTATACCTGGAATCTGCTGCTATCCCTGTTTATCACTCGTTCCTCAAAAGACGAGTCTTCTTTGAGCTCTTTTCATCTGACTCGTAAAATATGAAAAGTTTGCCAAGTTTTGGCCTTGCAGCTCGTTAAACGACCGGAAGAGCTATCCCTCCTCTAGATTTTAATATTTTTTGGACCTGAGGGATTATTGCACAAAAAGATCGAGCGCTTGTCTTGTTCAGCTCGTTAAAAGTACTGAACACTCATCCCTTCTGTATTGTTTTATACTTTTTCGGACTTAAGGGATTAGATGACGAAAAAGGAATTTTGGAGTTAACTTTCTGTACCTTTTCAGACTCTCTAAAAATGAAAAGGACCGAGTTTTCCTTGTCGTTAGACTCGTTAAAATGATTAAATAGCGACAAAATTGTCTTTAGACGAGAACGAGTTTCCCTATCGCTAAGCTCGTTAAAACATAGCGATGGGCTTGCCCGAAGGGCAGGTTATAGAACAAGCATATGTTATCCTCCTCAAGCTTGACAAAAATAAAGAGGTACTGGTCAGAAATGACTGGGGAAAAATTGGGAGAACATCAAAGCTTAATGGTAGCAAGTCGCTCTTGAACATGACACTTTTCCTCCGTACCACATCGGGTTGGGTTGTTTCATTCACCGGTCTCATCGCCATGGTCTTCGCCAAACCATCCACATTTTGGGGTAATGCTACCGATCCATCGCATCAGTGTCGTTATATGTTCAAGAGAGGTCATTCTGAAAGTGTCAACCGTGTCCCATCCACTGCCATACATTATCCTTCATCCATTCATGATCGCCACCCTGAATCATATGTCACAGTTTGTTTTCACCTCCACTAAAATCATTAGCTCCGTTCTGTGTCATTGATGTGGGATTCATTAAGGCCCTCCTTTGACGGATCGCTTCTTGTCGACTTCAGCTCATTATCCAAGAAGTTGATCTAGGAACAACCCCATCAGTACTTTGAAGCTTGCATGCCTCAATGGCAAGTTTCTCACTTCCGGCGATAGGTATACATCAATGACCTTCGACCAGAAGATTTTGCGTGGCGTTCGACGCCAAGTCCTTTATTCACGCCACGTGAATTGTACTGCAGTACCTTGAGGGTCATTATCATTATCGGTGATTCCTCTCGCGCTTGTTAACGATTTTCATCATTGACCGGTAATCAAGCGATGTCTTTCCATGTTCGACTTCAGTGCAATTCTCACATGGATCGACTTGTACTTAGAGTGAAGATCGGGCGAGTTTGAAGACCCCGGATCTAGTTTCATCCATCCGGGCTGCGAAATATATTCAGGAAATATAAAAACATTTGTCATGTACATCATTGCAGCAGATGATCATCCTATTCAAAGGATGATAATTTCAGCAGATAATTATCAGTCTACCATCAGACGATCGTCTGTTCTATGTACCAAAATGTATTTATAAAGCTGAGCATGGGAATGCCCGCCTCAGCTAGATCATGAAAACAGAATGAAAAATAATGTATTGTATTGTATCGTATCGTATTACAGGGCACCTTTCAGCACTTGAATGAACTTCGGATCCTCTGGATAAAGCATTTCACCCGATAAACGACCTCATACTTTAGGGGGCAACTGTTATAGACATTTTTGTGCCTTACAGCATGAAGCATGAAATGTCCATAATCAAAGGGATCCAAAGTCCCTAAACATGTTGTTTTTACCCCTAGAGGAACAAGGTCAGCAAACCACAGCACTTCAAATCAGTTCTCCACCTGAAAACGCTCAAAAACAAGGCAATTCTGGATCATGTCAACTGCTACACTGGCTACCTGCACTGAATGTCAACTGCTACACTGGCTACCTGCACTGAATGTCAACTGCTACACTGGCTACCTGCGCTGAATGTCAACTCCAACACTAGCTACCTGCGCTGAACGTGTTTGGACAAGTGGCAGGCTCATTTCTCAAGGTGTCAATGCCCAGGAAGCTTCCAAAATGACACTTGGATTAGGGAATTCGCCCAGTGATGAGTAAGAGGTTCTTAAACTCCAAGTGGAAGCAAGGATCTCCAAGTGGACTCAAGAACTGAAGTATAACTGAAGTGGGAGAGGACACTAGTCAGCTTGAAGCCAGCCTCAAGCTGACTCATCCTTTCTCCAAATCTCCTATATATAGAGCTCTCTCATGAGGTCTAGGGAGGCTGGAATTTTGTGCAAAGTAAGGAAGTGCTGTTGGTTTACAGTTAGAGTTATTGGGTGATTGCTTTTATAGAGGAGAAGAGGAGATTTCTTGCTACTGGGGAGGTGCTGCTGGATTGGAGCCATTTATGGTTGTAACCTTCTCAGAACCTTTATCTTCTATCAATAAAGCTTTTGATGTTCTCCTATATACTTGTATTGCAATGATGTATTGTTTTTATCTGTATATTTGATCCATTCTAATCCATGCATCAGTTATGAGTACATGTTTCTTGTAGTTTCCCTCTCTTGTTTTTGCAGGATCTTTGTGTAGCTGGGCCGGCAAAAGGAGCAAGGAGCTGAGAACAAGAGGCAAAGAGAGAAGACAGGATCGACAAAAGCGAAAGACATCGGTTGGTCAATCTTTTCTTCCTTCTCTGTACTTTCATAAAGGAAAAATATCAAAGCTTTACTTTCAGTTGTTGCTAAGGAACTATCACCCTTAGAGTAGGGATAGGGTCATTCCGAGTCGGATACTTTTCCCCACAACACCAGTGTTCAAGGGAGTAGAAAATGAATATCTGGACCAGTTTTGGTTCATGATAAAAGCTGTATGGGAAGTGTAGGGAGTCACAGATGACAATATAAAGAAAGTAATGTTGGTTAGTGCTCTATAGGATCGCGTGCTAGCCTGGTACATTAAGCATTCTAATGACAATCCAAATGCAGGGGTCGTAGGCATCCAAACTTTGCTAAACAGAGAATTTAGCAGGCCTAACTCAGAGTCACAGTCGATCGTTGGGTTCAAGGAGATCAAAATTCTACCAGGTGAGACTCCTTGGGAGTTGGATTAGAGACTAAAGAGAACAGTTCATGAAGCTAATATGACTTTGACAGATGGACAACACCGTGAATGGTTTGTAGCATCCCTAACGCCACATTTAAGGAACACGCTGCCACAACAGAGGCTAACAACTCAGGCTGAGGCCTTGGAGATCGCAATGAGGTTGCATGAAACCCCAATACAGGATCCTAACCTAGGAGTTCAGTAAATCCACGCGCAGTTGAAAAACTTGTGCCTTGAGATGCAGAGCCTAAAACATGACAAGACAGCTCACCCCAAAGTGTGTGATGAGGTATGGTGTGTTAAATGTAAGGCTCAGGTTCATGACAAGGACCACTACCTAGTGTTTACAAATTACCTCGTGGGAGGAGGACCAATTCCACTAAGACCAGAGGCCCAAGCAAGACCTAGCATGGTGCCTGCGTTGTGGTGCACGATTCATCAAATAAGGGGAAAGCATGCTACAGACAACTGCCATCTGTTGTAGAAGTACACACAAAATTCACAACAATTGTTCTATAATTTCTATAGATCAGCGGGACATGATGAGCAGACCTATAGAAGTTATGAGTTGATGATGGATAGGACTCCCACCTACAGAGTTCAAGATGAAACGTGGCCCCTTGACCAAAACATAGCAATGACACGAACCAGATTTTAGGGGCACAGACGAGGCTGAGGTGGAGGAGGACCTAGGAGAGGTCATAGACAATTGATATGTTACAATTGTGGAGGGTCAGTACATTATGCCCATGATTGTATGAATCCAACGCGTCTGTCATGTCTATATTTTACATTGTTTGACCATGAGACAAAGGATTGTCCCACACTGATAGCAAGGCTACACACCAAGGGACCACTCCAACCTCCCCTGACTCAGAACCTACAAATTATGAGGTCTGAGCTACACGAGGAAGACCCTAATGTTAACATTATGCTCTGAAGTGGAATTACGATGGGAGATGACAAAGGAAAGCAACTTGAAGGTAGTACTTGGGTTCGCAAGGCTCCGAAAAATAACCGGAGTTTGATTTGGAGTGCGCTAAGGAAAACTTCATTGCAGCTAGGAAGAGCTTCACTAATGCCTCCACTTCAAGAAGCAAAGACAGAATGGAGCTGGAAATGGACCCATCAATGCTCACGACATTCCTGGAAACATGCATGAAACTGTTGCGTGACAACAAGGCTATAAAGGGACTACAAGAACTTATAAATAGATGTGTTGGGACTGTGTAAGGAGAACCACACGTAGTTCGCAAGATCAGAAAGAATGCAACAAGGACAGGAAGAGAGGTGAGATAACCACATAGATTGGGGAATATGAGATGGACCAGGTGATTATGGATCTAGGATCGGACGCGAACATTCTGCCGAAGTAGACATGGGAGCACACGGGGAGGCCTATGGTGCAATGGTCTCCTATCCAACTACGAATGGAGAACCAGCAAAATATCCTACCTATGGGAAGATTGCAGGGGATCAGAGTGGATATTGAAGGAGTGAGTGCGCAGATTTTGAAGTAATAGAGATTGTTGATGACAACAATCCCTACCCCGCACTATTAGGAATCGATTGGGCCACTGACATGAATGGGGTGATAAATATGAATAAGCGCAAGATGATTTTTGAGAAAAATTATATGTGCATAGTTGTACCTTTGGACCCTGTAGAAGGATCGTGCTACACGGAGCTAGTGTGAGACTATGAAAGTGATGACGACTTGGATTGCGTGTACAAGATAACCACGTGAGAGAAAGACTAGGTAAATCCCACCATGGATGGATGAATCTCATGGGAGAGCGAAAGCTCTTGTACATCGGATTCGGATGAAGAAATAGAGCAATGGTAGAACTGCTTACACGACATAACCATGCTAAACTATAACATGATGAAGAGATCACTATGATGCATATCGATAGAGGTGAGGTACCTGCCTATGTATGATCGGTTAAGTGAGTGTTATAGAAATATTTGGGCACTTCAACCCCAATCACATATGTCAATAAACCAAGGGCTCTCAAACCCGTAAAAGTGTTGTTTCATACCCTAAAGGATCAAGGTCAACTGATTACATGATTTTCCAAAAGTTCTCCCTGAAAAGCTGCTCAGAACTGGTCAAAATTGGACCACACAGACTTCCCCATGCTGAGGGTGTGATGCATCTCACCTGCTACACACAAAGGGTGCGATGCATACTGAAAAACCCTCCTGTAGGGTGCGATGAGCGAGAGAAGACAAATGGGAGGAGCAGTTTTCTAGGTTGAAACTCAAAGAATCTTCTAGAAATTTCTCATATCACACTTGCCTCTCTGAATTCACCTAGGGATGAGTAAGAGATCATGAAATCCCCAAGTGGAACTAAGAACTATCAGTGAAATGACACTAATCAAAATCCCAGAAGCTGACTCACTCCCTTGCAAACATCTATATATGGATCCCTCATCCTAGAGATTCAGAGGCTGGAATTTTGTAATTTGTAAGGAAGTGTTGTGGGTTTCTCTTTGAGACATTGTATTGTTGGGTGATCTTGCTTTTTATGAGGTGAAGAGGGCTTTCATGTTGGGAGGATGGCATTGGATCAGACAGCTTGGTTGTAATCCTCTCTTCTACTACTTCTATCAATAAAGCTATTTGAGTTTTCTTCCATATAATTTTATATCTCTGAATCTTGTATTTATATATGCATTTGTATGGTTAATGTACATCTGATCCTATATTGTTTATGGTTATAGATCTCTATCCTTTGATGGTATTTTGCTGCTTTGACTCTACAGGTGTTCTTTGAAGCGGGACAAGTGAGAAAGGAGTGGTGAAATCTCTATCAAGGGAGAGAGGAAACAAGCGAGGAGACTAGCGAAAGACTGAGATTGGTACTCTCTTCTTCTCTCTCATCTATCTCTCATAGAGGAAAACAAAAGTAACTTTAGTTTGTTTGTTTCTAAGATAGCTACCCATCTTAGTGGGACTAGCAGCTCTGAATGGACACTAGTTTTCCAATGACAGTGAGGTAGATGGCTTCCTAAACAAAATCAAAATAAAAGTTCTAGAACAACAATGCTTCAAGGCTTTTAAATGGGTACTGTGCTACGCCCGCAAGGTGGTGGGTCACACACCAAGGAAGCTTTGAGGACTGGTGTGAATGTAGGAGAATGATGCACATGTGGTTTGGGAAGCCTCAAATGTGATTAAAAGACAAGTATGATGGATGGGATGATCCACCTATGCACCTCACCAAGTGGACAAACATTTATGGGGAAGAGCCACAACCTAGGTGGGTGCACTATTTTGTCATACTCTAGATGTTATACCCATGAATTGGTATATCAAGACAAAGCTCCACCATGGGACGATTGAATGGGATATCTTATGAGAAGGGTTCCTGTTAACCCTCATGTTTGAGGATCGTTGGTGGGACACTATTGATGACGTGCTACAAGCAGTAAAAGCAGTTATCTTTAAGATACCCAAGGAGCCAATAGAATTTATTCAGCCTGAATCGGCTACTCATCTGAGCTACATACTAGAGTGTTACAATGTAAATACTAAAGAAGATGATGAAGATCCATGAAAATTTAACATTCCATAAACTGAAGGCTATTGTGAGGTTCAAGGACCACTAATTGAAGACACTGACATAACTGCACCAGTAAAGACAAAGCAGTTGAACATTGGAATAGAAGCCGAACCTAAGTATGCAATGCTCACTGACTACTGGGATGACACGATGGTGGATAAGGTCACTGAGTTACTCTGCGAGTACCAAGACCTATTCCTAACCAAGATCTACAACATAAAGGGAATTGTTGGCGATTTAGGGATGATGAAGATCACCTTAAATCCTGACGCAAATCTAGTTAAGAGGAGGCCTTACTGCTTGAATCTGAAATATAAGGAAAAGGTCCACATAGAACTAGATAAAATGCTTGTAGCGGGAATCATTGAGCCGGTGGAAGAATCTGATTGGGTAAGCCCTATGGTGGTGTAGGAAAAGAAGTAGAAGGGCGAGATAATAATATGCAATGGATCCTAGAAAGTTGAACGATGCATGTGTGCATGACCCATTCCTAACTTCGTTCACAGACAAAGTATTGGAAAATGTCAGTGGGAAATAAGCATATTCTTTTACTGATGGGTTCTCAGGGTACCACTAGATCAAAATCTCACCAGAAGATAGGAGCAAGACCACCTTCATGATTAAATGTGGCTGCTTTCAATACACCGTTATGTCATTTGGATTGAAGAATGCGTTGACCATCTTTTCGCGCATACTCGTTTCAGCATTCAAGGAATATATCCACAAATTCTTGGAGGTCTATCTAGATGATTGGACTGTATTTGAATTCATTAAGCACCATGTAGCGAGCTTACTCTTAATGTTGGATACTTACTGATGCCACCAAATCATGCTGAACCTAAAGAAGTGTACGTTCCTCGTTCCCTTTGGGAACCTATTGGGACATGTGGTTTGTAAATAGGGATTGATGGTAGACCTCGCGAAGATTACAGTCATTCTGAATTTGGAAGTGACGCGAAGTGTCAAATAGCTACGCGGTACCCTGGGACACATGGGGTATTACATGAATTTGATCAATATCTATGCCTAGATCACCGCAACGATGGAGAAGCTATTGAAAAAGGATGTCACGTTCTACTACAATGATTAATGCATGAAAATCCTAGAGGTACTAAAAGAAAAATTGACCTATGCATCGATCCCGATGTTCCTGAAATGGGACAAGGAGTTTCATGTCCATGTTGATGCGTCATGTATAGCACTGGGAGCAGTACTAACATAGGAGGGTGGAGAGGGCTTGGATCACCCTATCGTGTTCACAAGTCATAGGTTGTCCACAGTAGAAAGGAACTATTCCACCATTGAACGTGAGGGATTGGCTATGGTATACGCGCTCCAAAATATCGACACTATTTGCTAGGGGGATACTTCAAGATGTATATAGATCACTCCGGGCTGAAATACTTGGTCAACAAGCCTATGTTGGTGGGTGCATCTACAGGTGGCTTCTATTTTTCCAAGAATATGATTTTGAGGTAGTTGTGAAGCCTGTACGCCTGAACGAGGGACTACATCACTTGTCACGCATTGAGACACGAGAAAAACCCACTAGTCTGGAGGAAGGACTGCCTGAAGCACAACTCTTTGTTTTTTGTGTAACAGATGGACACTTTGAAGACATAATCTAGTTTCTCACAACTAGAACTACACCAAAAGAATACTCCCTCCAATAGAAGAAGGAACTTGTGGTGCACGCGGTAGATTTTTTTGTCATTGCGGGGCACCTATATAAGATGCGCAATGATGAGATACTGCAAAGGAATGTACTAGAATTTGAATGTAGGTAGATCCTTGTGGATGTACATGGGGCACCACAAGAGGACACTATGCAGAGTCAGTGACTACGCAAAAGATTCTCCGTGTAGGGTTGTGGTGGCCAACCCTTCATGAGGATTCAAAAGCGCACTGCAAGCCCTGTGATATATGTCAAAGAATAGGTAAACCATCATAGAGGAACGAGATGCCTTTAAATTCATAGATGATGCTTCAGCCCTTTGAAAAGTGGGTGATCGACTTTTTCAGACCTATCACACCTTAGGGAAAGACAGGTATGCGATACATTATCACTGCGACAAAGTACCTGATTCGTTAGGCAAAGGCGCATCCAATAAAAGATTGCACAACCACCACAACTGCGAAGTTTCTATTTGAACACGTATTAACATGGTTTGGATGTTCGAAGATCTTGATGAGCAATTGCGTACACATTTTCTGAACAAAACCATTAGCGTACTAACATAAGAATTTCAGGCGTATCACCAGAAAAGAACACCGTATCACCCCCAAGCCAATGGGATAGTAGAAGAATTTAAAAAAATATTGGAAACTGCACTAACTAAAGTATGCAATACGCAATGAAGTGATTGGGACCTGCAAGTCCCTATAATATTATGGGATTATAGGACAACTTGCAAGAAACTGATGAGATAGACACCTTTCCGATTGGTCTATGGAGTGGAAGCTGTAATGCTAATGGAGTATATTGTGCCTAGTCTATGCATAGCAATGCTCATAGGTATGACAGACTGCGGAGCCTTGAAGGAGTGACTCATGTAATTGGAGGAACTCGAGCAGGAGCATTTTTTGGCTGGATTCCATCAATAGGTACAAAAGCAGCGCGAAAAGGCCTGGCATGATCAACATATAAAGTTGCGCACCTTCAAGATATTAAATGATTTGGTGTTAATGTATGGCAGTAAGTTTGATAAATTCCCTGGAAAGTTCAAAATGCATTGGCTATGTTGTGAAGGAGGTCACAGATGGAGGCACGATATAGCTGGTAAAGCTAAATGGAGAACATTTCCTAGGTAAAGTGAATGGCAGCCGATTGAAGCCATACACAGGTGGCCCATCTATCTGACTAGTCGATAGAACCACAGTATTCATGCTCCAAGTAGCTGTAAGAAGGCACAGGACTATAAACAGATCCAGGGAAGTAGTTCCGACACTGCGCTCTTAGAACAATGTGTGTAGGAGAATCAGCGAGAAGTCGCTCAGTGCGTTGTCGACCTTGAAGCTGTTCGAGTAGAGTTGGAGGGTATATGCAGGAAGATCTCTGCACTAACAAAGTGACTTGAGGGCAAGTCATGATGTTTTTGTTAGGGGCCTATTGGTCGTGGAATCCCCCTAGGCATTCTTTGGGGCTTAAAGCCCAAGTTTTGACTAAATCCATTGTAAAGACTCTGCAAATTGTGGGCGCGGAGCGCGAAGTAATAATAGAGTCATAGGGTTGTTTGCCCTTGTTTTTGTTGTTAGCCTCCTATTGCAATAGGTTTCATATTTCATGATTGACTGTTGTTACATGCCAAATATGTCATCTTTTCATGCTGCAAAGTTCCATATTTCCAAGAAGTTCTATTTTGAACAATCGTACCATTTTTGAAGATTTTTGCAGTTAAGGGAAAGTTGAACAGCTTAATCTTGGCTTCCCTAGGTTTAAATTGCTTGTTTTAGAAGATAGAGAGTGAATATCTGTCCAAACAACTTAAGCTTGGCAGATAAGTAGCTAGGTAGGGAAATGAAGGAGCCCAACTGCTTAATCTGGGCCCTTGGAAGAGATAAGGGTACACTTAGATAGGAGGGCAGTCAAAAGAAAAGAAGATAATTAGGGTCTGCAAGTCTAAGTGCACCCATTCAAAAGGATGAAAAAATGTTAGGTGTATTAGGCTGGGTAGGTAGTTAAGGTTGCAGAAGCAAGGTTTTGATCACCTCATGTATTGTCAATCAAAGCTCCTCTCATCAATGACAGAAGTGTCAAAGCAGTTATTTTGATGGAAAAACTTTGGAAGAATGTCTAATTCCCTTTCTATTCCCCCATAAATCACTCACTAACATCCCCTTGAGGTCCTTGGGATCTGCCCAACCAGTCCTGTTATCACTTCATTTTTTGTAAAATACTAAGTTAAGCTTTGACTTTCTTCAATAAAAAGAAGCCACATTTCTTGTGTAAAAATCATTTCTCCACATTCCATTCACCTCTTATGACTAATTTTCAGTCCATAAACTTAACCTATGCCCTACACTTTCACTTCACAAGGTCATATTAACCCCTAACTCAATTATCTAGCTCCCTATATCATTTCCTTATCCCCTATTATACAAAAAATTATATAAAAACCCAAAAATAATACATATTCCCATCCCCTGGCACTATAGCCCTATAACATCAGTTTGGGGAAATGCTAAGTCCATTTGGGGCTAGGCATTAGCCTTTCAGCGTTCAAACCTCAGATTGATTTAGCATTTGGTTAAATTAATAACCATACCCCCTCCTCTCTCACACATAAACCTTATAGCAGTATCCTCCGCGCATACATTTTATTTGGGATTAATTTGATATTCGGTTAAATTAATAATCACCGGCGCCCACTTACAAACCCATAAAACCCATACTACCCAAAGTCTAAACCCTCGCAGCATTGTATAAATATTCAAATATTCGGGCGGGTTCCGTATGTTAACAGCCCACCAGCTCGCAGTTCCGTCCACCGTCGGATCGGGCCCTCCCCATCCGACGGCTCTCACCGATTTCGGAGCCGCCTCGATGTCCGACAGTTAGCTTCTAAAAGCTTAGCAGTTTCTCCACCATACAGAAGACGCGTGTCTGCCTTTTATTGCATCGGGAGGGCTCTGACACATATCGCCCCCGTACAGAAGGTTGTCCGATGAAACTACAAACTGCCTTCTATCCTGTGCCACGTCGTCTCACTCACGTCACTGCCACGTCACCCTACCATACTTCCATGTCATCCGCCACTTGTCCTCCACTCATGTCACTGCCACGTCACCCTGTTGTACCCAAGACCCGCCAATGACGTTATGCTGACGTCATCACAAAAAAGGCGCAAAGGGCGAGAATCGCATCAAAGAATGCCTGAAACGAGAAACAGAGGCAGTTTTCGATGTGCGATTAGCGCTTAGTGCTAATCGTGCATCGCTAAGGAAAATTACTCAAAAAGGAGAGCTTCCTATTGCTCGGCTACCTACAAAACCCAAAAATTCGCAAGAGGCAATGCTGGAAACAGAGACCTAAAGAAAATACAGCAGGCAGAGGGAGTCAAGATATGACTACGACAATTTTATAAAAAGGCCAAGTATGCATACCGAGAGCAGGATAACAAAGAAGTGACTCAGCAAAGCACCAGGGCAGCAGGCCCAAAAACGCAAATTAAAAGCACCGCCTCAGCCGATTCAGTTGATCCCAAAAGTCTAAATTCTTTGACTGAACGGATAGCTAATACCCTAAATATCTACTGCATCATTTACTCTTTCATCTACTATTCCTCAAGAGTTGGTAAAAAAGTTATGAGTTATTAACTCAACAACTAGATATTTTGTAACTCAGTTTTTGTATATATACTTCCCCACAGAGCATATTTGGGGTTGGTCGTTGGTTGATAATCCTCATTCTAGACTTGCGTTGTATACTTTGAGAGCTCTATAATCAAATACTGCTGGAATGCTTTGGATGAAGAACTGTCTATTGTGTTATTTAATGGCCAAAGAGTGACTGTGGAATGCTTGTGCTACTACATGGCTCAATAAGTGTTTTCTTACCTCTGTTTACAGTTTATATATGTTTACGCCACCATTGTGTTACCATATAAATAGAAAGAAAGAAGAATAGCTTAGGCTTTGCTTGACTGCACTCTATGCTCAGTTCTTTTTATTTCTATATGTTTTCTTCATAAATGGTTATGAATACGCATACTTAAATGATCATGTTTACCCTGTTTCTTTCACATATGACTGTTATTTAGGAATTCTTGACTGCTCCTAGAGAAACTTTCATTCACCTTCCCTCTTGGTTAGCTAATGAAAGATTCTTAGTTTCCTTTCATCTCTGACCTTCATTCCATCTTTATTCCAGCCTGATATTGTTCTATGTGTAGCCATCCTGCTCTGTATTCCTCTCGTGACCAAGAAAACGCAACAGTAAGCCCTAATCCATCACTCCATGCCCAATGGTTTGAACTTCTCACTATATGAATCCCAACCCTGCTTGAAAACATCATCCTTCCCACCAAAATCAAAACAAAACCCATGTACACCATAACTAGCCTAAAATCAACCCAAAACAAAGCTAAATTTTAAAGAGAGAGCCCTCTCTGACTGAAGGTAGGCTAGGACCTGCAGCCCAAAGATTGTTTTATGGTTACCTCGGCCGTATCCCTTAAGGAGCCAAGGGACAACCTGAGTGATAACATCATTGGCGACTCCACTGGGGAACAGAACGAATTTTTCAATTGTTGTCTATTCCTTAAAACTACAGATGAAGCCTGAGTGTCAACCGGAAGCCTTTGAAACTGTCAATGCTTTGCATCTACAGGATTAAATAAAAGCTGCTTCAGTCAATCTTCATTCTAGTTTTAAGCTTTAAACAGCTGTTCCAAAAAATTTGATCAATTCCTTCCTAAAAACAGAAATTTCTCATAAAATACAAAAAACAAATTCGGAAGCTGGCTCCCAAGAAGAAAACACGTAATACTAGGTCAAATCTAGACCCAAATCCACCAGCTATTTTTGAAAATCCAAATTTAATCTCTAGAAACCTTAGCAAACAAAAAAAAGAAGAGTTTGTTGATTCTAGTCCAGAAACAGTTCAGGCAAGCTATTTTCCAACCCCTATTAAAGTTTTGTTTCGTTCAACCCCTACTTCCCCATGTTCGTCACCCACCTCTCCAAGCACCTTTTCCACACCTCCATTCACTACGCATACTACCACTACCACCACTGTTATTACAACTGTCCCAGTTGTTCCAGTCGTTCCACTTATCCCTGTAAATATGGCTAACAGATATGCACCTTTACAGTTACTTGTAAATCCAGGGGCTATGCCTCAGGATTATCAAACCAAAATCACATATTTTGATGGTACTGGTTTTGGCACAGCCCTGCAACATACCAAGAAAATGCAGGACTATTTTGAGAGTTATGAAATAGATGATGATAGTGTAAGAATGAAGATTTTTGTCTAAAGTTTAACAGGAGATGTAAGGCCCTGGTTTAGAGCTCTTCTTGCAAATTCCATAGTTGACCCAGAGGCCCTTTACCAAACATTTCTTAACAGATGGGAGAAGAAGAAGGACCCTTTGCACATATTATCTGAGTATGACACTATCAAAAGAGACCCTCAAGAAGCTGTCTTAGACTATTGTTCCAAGTTTAACAATGTTTACAACGCTATTCCACAAAACCTTAGACCTCCACCTGATCTTGCTTTATACAAATTCCCTGATGGATTTGATTCAGACATGACTTATTATTTAAGGGAAAGAGCCCCTCAAACCTTAGCAAACATGCAGAATGTAGCTGTTAGTGTGGAGGAAAAGCTGATTGCCAAGCGAAATAGAGCAAGAGCTGAGAGAAGAACCACGTTTAAAGATGAACTTTCAGCCTTTGAGAAAAAATTGGACACAATCATCAAAGGTATGGACAGCTTTGAAAATAGAATGGGAACTATTGAAAGAAAAGCCTCATGGGAAGGACAACAAAACAATCCTATCAAAAATCCAAACTTTAGAAAAAATCAGAACCCAAACCTTGGAAGGGCAAGTCCTGACCATGATATAAGACCTCCTTTTCATGAAAACTATGCTGAAGCATCCACATATAGTGAGCAGATAGAGGACACTCACATAAACTTGATGGGTTTGAAGAGTGAACAACAAGTATTTCTAACCCAAGAAGACCAAGATGACCATGATATAAATCAATTTCAGACCAAGTCTGGAGAGTCATTTGACTTCAAACAAGGCTATGATTTAGCTATCTACGAAGTCCATAAACAATACAAATTGAGAACAAGAACCATTGATGTGTCTGATCCCATCAAGCCAAAGGATGTCAAGCAGCCTAAGAAAGTAAAAGACAAGGCAGCTATCACAAAACCTGCTGATAAAACAGACCCAAAATTAAAAGAAGTGACCATAGAGGATGTATCTGACATGCAGCCCTCTAATAACCAGCCTTTTGTATCCTTTCCCTCAAAAGACAATGTAAATAACACTCCTCAAAGCCTTCCCAAAACAGAACAATCTCAAGAAATCATTGATAACCAAGAGAAGATCACTGAAGATACAATTGAAAAGGGAAAATCTGCCAGTCACAATACTAAAACACAGTCAGAAAAACCTTTTGATTTAGAAGCGGAAATTGGTAAATTAAAGATATCTATTCCTCTCTCTGAGCTTGCCAAACATGATGTGTACAGACAACAAATCAAAAGACTCACTGCAAATGCCAAAGAACATGGATGATGTTAATGTCTTAGATGATCAACCTGAATTATTTTTTGGTCCTGAAGTCAATGGTAAATCAGGACATGGAGTTGTTCTACCCTTTTATGTCATTTTGCGCATTCATGATAAAGTGTTGCACAATGCTATGTTTGATTCAGGTGCTTCACACAATCTAATGCCCAAAGTTGTAATGGAGAAGCTAAACCTTGATGTCACTAGACTCTACAAAGACTTATTCTCATTTGATTCTAGTGAGGTCAAGTGTTTATGCTTAATCAAAGACCTTTGTGTGTCTTTAGTCCAATTTCCCAACAAAATGATCCTAATGGATGTGGTGGTTTCTAACATTCCACCAAAGTATGGCATGCTCTTATCAAGATCTTGGGGAGAAAAACTCCAAGGATCTCTCCAACTAGACCTCTCCTATGCCACTATTTTAGTATTTGGGCAACCAAAGAGACTGTATAGAGAAACACTGATGAAGTATGTAGTAAGTAGTGAGGAAAAACCCCAAAACTTTCCCATTTACTCAATCCATTCTGATATGGATTCCTTTATATTGTTCAATGATGATAGCTGCCCTCCCACTAATGAGAAGCCTTTGCCTTTAGAACAGAAACATGCATCAATCAAGAGTCGATTGCCCATACCCGTGAAACTATTAAAACAATTAGTGCAACCAGCATACAAGAAGAACCACATGAAGCACAAAACGTAGGTCCACCCAATCCTAAAATGACTGAAACTCTTAATACTAACCACAAGCAAAAAATCACATGGTATTTAGAGTTTGATGGTTCTGTTAATAAGCTAGGAGCAGGGGCAGGAATATGAATTCACAATACACATAACAACCATGTAGAGGGTCATGCTTACAAACTAAACTTCAAATGCACCAACAACATGGCAGAGTATGAGGCTCTCCTTTTGGGCCTTAAACTGCTCAAAGCTCTAGGAGCTGCAAAAGTGTCCATTCTAGGTGACTCCGATTTGATCATTCAACAGATGAAACATAACTTTGTTACTAATGACAATAGGCTAAGAGCTTATAGGTCTACTGCCACATAAATACTCAATTCCTTCACCGAATCCAAGCTTGCTAAGATTTCTAGAAGCCATAACATGCATGCTCATAGTCTAGCTTCTTTTGCTAGCACTTGCAAGCTGCCCTTTGAGCCCAATCACGACTTTACTGCTGAGATAAAGCACAGGCCTGTTGTCCCTAACAATATCAAAGATTTGCAACTGTTTGAGGATGATGCTCAAATCAACAATTTTCTTACCTTATAGCAAGAATTCTTAAGCTTAAACATTGATGAAGATGCCATGGATGACCCACAACAGAAAATGAGCCAAAATGAGCAAACTATAACAGCTAAAGAAACAAATAAAATGCTGCACCCAACCATTTTTTATGAGAAAAACATGCAAGAGCTGAAGCAAATGCATTTAGATGAAATAGATGAAGCAGAGGCCGAAGTGATTGATTTAAAAGACAATTTTCTACCTGCTGTCCTCACTCTATTAGAAGACATATTTGATTCAAACGATGTCCCCAAAAAGCCAAAGATGCAGCCCTTAAACACTGCTGTGGAAGACTGTAATATTGGGACAGCAGAGAAGCCCAAAATGATTAAACTGTCCAAGTCTTTGCCTCCCGATCAAAAACCAAAATATGTTGATTTATTTAAAGAGTTTCAAGATGTATTTTCCTGGAGTTATGAGGACCTTAAGTCCTATGACACCTCTATTATTCAACATACCATTCTCTTAAAGCCAAATCAAAAGCCCTTCAAACAAAAACTAAGGAGAATCAATCCTGTGCTTCTCCCTTTGATAGAGAAAGAAGTGAAAAGAATGCTTGAGGCTGGTATCATAGCACCCATTAGATTTTCAGAATGGGTATCCAATCTTGTTCCCACAAGGAAGAAAATAGGGGAGATTAGACTGTGTGTGGACTTAAGAAATATGAACCAAGTCTCCCTTAAAGATCACTACCCACTGCCAAAAATGGACCACATTCTACAAAGAGTAGTGGGGTCTTCAAGAATTTCTTTGCTAGATGGCTTTTCAGGTTTTAATCAAATACTTGTTCACCTGGATGACCAAAACAAGACAGCCTTTACAACACCGTGGGGAACCTTTAAATATGTGAAAATACCTTTTGGACTAAAGAATGCAGGTGCTACCTTTAAAAGGGCCATGGACATTACATTTTCTAAGGAAATCCATGATTTCCTAGTGGTTTACCTTGATGACCTTACTCCTTTCTAAAAATCTGATCAAGAGCACCTTAAACACCTAAGGCAAGTGTTCCTAACCTGTAGGAAATATGGCATTTCCTTAAATCCTAAGAAATCTCTCTTCGGCCTAGAAGAAGGCAAATTGCTAGGCCATATCATTTCAAAAGATGGAATTAGAATAGATCTGGAAAGAATCCAAGCCATTTTGCAAATCCCTTATCTGAGAAACATCAAAGAATTGCAAGCATTCCTAGGAAAGATCAATTTCCTAAGGAGATTTATCCCAAACTTGGCCGAGCTGATAAGAATGCTAAATAACATGTTAAAGAAGGATTCCAAGGTAAAATGGACTTTAGAGGCCAAGCAAGCCTTTGAGGGCATAAAATCTACCTTAACCCAAGCCCCAGTCCTCACAAGTCCTCAATTTGATAAGGATTTCATCATTTTTGCATTTTCATCTGAACACACCATTGTTGTTGTCCTTTTGCGGAAAGATGATCAGGGAAATGAAAATCCAATTGCATTTTTCAGCCGAACCCTTATAGATGCACCCTTGAAGTACCAAATCATGGAGAAGCAAGCATATGCCCTTGTTAAAGCAATCAAAGATTTCAGAATTTACATTTTATATTCACATGTGATTACTTATGTTCCAAATGCTATCGTAAAAGACATATTAACTCAAGAGGGCATAGAAGGCAAAAGAGGCAAATGGATTGCCAATATCCTTGAGTATGACATTGAGATAAAATCCACTAAGTTGATAAAGGGACAAGGTTTAGCCAAACTGATGTCCAAAACCAATTTTCAAGCCTTAGACATTAATCAACTGGACAATGAACAGGAGCTGGCGACTCCACAGATCAATGAAGCTTTTTTGAAATCCCCATGGTATGCTAATATACGTTTTATATTGTTAAACCTGTGTGCTCCTCCAAGGTTTTCCAGAACCAAAAAGAGATTTTTGAAGATGAAAGCATCAAAGTTTTGTGTCCTAGATAGTGCCCTGTTTTGGAAAAATCATGAAGGAATATTGCTGAATTGTCTAACTATGAATGAAACTGATAGTGTCATGAAATAATTTCATGCAGGGGACTATGGAGGGCACTTATATTGGAAGTCCAGTGCTGATAAGATACTAAGGGCTGGTTTCTATTGCCCCTCTTTGTTTGCTGATGTGAGAAAGTTTGTTGTTTCATGCCACAAATGCCAAATCTTTGAAGGCAAAAAGAAAGCTTCTGCCCTTGCCCCTTAAGCCCATTTCAACCAAGAAGCCTTTTCAACAATGGGGTCTTGACTTCATTGGAGAAATCCATCCATCCTCTTCTGGCCAGCATAAGTGGGTTCTAACAGCCACAGATTACTTTACCAAGTGGATTGAAGCCATCCCATGTAGGCAAGCCAATGACTCCACCATCATCGAATTCCTTGAAACCAACATTTTGTCCAGATTTGGCTGTCCTGAGAAGATCATTACAGATAACGTTGTTGCCTTCAAATCCAAGAAAATGATCAGTTTTTGCCACAAATTCCATATTACCTTAGGTCACTCCACAGCCTATTACCGTCAAGGTAATGGCTTGGCCGAATCATCCAACAAGAGTCTGATTAGCATCATTAAGAAAGTCTTGGAGGAGAACAAGAAGAACTGGCACAAAAAGCTTGTAAATGCCCTATGGGCAAACAGATTGTCAGCTAAGAGATCCATTGGGATGAGCCCATATGAGTTAGTCTATGGCATGGAGGCCAAGTTCCCCTCTTCTTTGGGAACCCCTGTTATCAAATTGCTGAAAGAGATTCAGGCAGAGCCAAATGATATCCAAAGAAGAACCATCCATTTGTAGCAAACAAGAGAGCAAGTGTATGACAGAGCTCAGATTTTACAAGAGAAGCTCAAGAAAATGTTTGACAAAAGAACCAAGGCTGAAGATTTCTACATAGGCAACAAAGTCTTAAGATGGGATTCAAGAAGAGAGGAAAAAGGAAAGCATGGCAAGTTTGATTTCCTGTGGAAAGGCCCCTTTATTATTTCTATTGTTCAAGGCAACAACACATATTTTCTGAAGAGTTTGGATGGTAGCACAGCTGAAGAAGGCCCTGTCAATGGACGAATGGTAAATCACTATCTTGATCCCTTTTGTTGAACGCAAGATATCTCTGTATACTATCTGTACACTAATATTTGTATTTTCAGCACTTTTTCTTATAGCAGGCCAATAAGAGGGAACAACGCAGCAAAGATTGAAGGAAAGATCAAAGAAAGCTCTATTTCAGATCTCTGTTTTTTGAAACAATTCCAAAGAAGTGCTCAAGCAGATTTCAATATGTTTACAAGCACCCAAAAGGCAAGAAGCAGAGCTGTAATTTTTCTGCAATTCAGCTCAACAGGATACTGCATATCAGCTTATAAGAATTTAGTCAAAGGCATTGAGAAGAAGGATAATTTCAATTTACAGCAACAATTGAAGATCAAGGCATTCTGACCTGTTGTTCTTGGCTTTTCATCTTGAAAAACCATCCCCAAGTGGAGCCACTGTTAGCCTCCTATTGCAATAGTTTTCATATTTCATGATTTACTGTTGTTACATGCCAAATATATCATCTTTTCATGCTGCAAGGTTCCATATTTCCAAGAAGTTCCATTTTGAAGAATCATACCATTTTTGAAGAGTTTTTCAATTAAGGGAAATCTGAACAGCTTAATCTTGGCTTCCCTAGGTTTAAATTGCTTGTTTTAGAAGATAGAGAGTGAATATCTGTCCAAATAGCTTAAGCTTGGCAGATGAGTAGCTAGGTAGAGAAATGAAGGAGCCCAACTGCTTAATCTGGGCCCTTGTAAGAGATAAGGGTACACTTAGATAGGAGGGCAGTCAAAAGAAAAGAAGATAATCAGGGTCTGCAAGTCTAAGTGTACCCACTCAGAAGGATGAAAAAATGTTAGGTGTATTAGGTTGGGTAGGTAGTTAAGGTTGCAAAAGCAAGGTTTTGATCACCTCATGTATTGTCAATCAGAGCTCCTCTCATCAATGACAGAAGTGTCAAAGCAGTTATTTTGATGGCAGAACTTTGGAAGAATGTCTAATTCGCCTTCTATTCCCCCATAAATCACTCACTAACATCCCCTTGAGGACCTTGGGATCTGCCCAACCAGTCCTGTTATCACTTCATCTTTTGTAAAATACTAAGTCAAGCTTTGACTTTCTTCAATAAAAAGAAGCCACATTTCTTGTGGACAAATCATTTCTCCACATTCCATTCACCTCTTATGACTAAGTTTCAGTCCATAAACTTAACCTTTGCCCTACACTTTCACTTCACAAGGTCATATTAACTCCTAACTCTATTATCTAGCTCCCTAGATCATTTCCTTATCCCCTATTATACAAAAAATTATATAAAAACCCAAAAATAATACATATTCCCATCCCCTGGCACTATAGCCCTACAACATCAGTTTGGGGAAATGCTAAGTTCATTTGGGGCTTGGCATTAGCCTTTCCGCATTCAAACATGGGATTGATTTAGCATTTGGTTAAATTAATAACCATATCCCCCCCCTCTCTCACACATAAACCTTATAGCAGTATCCTCCGCGCATACATTTTATTTGGGATTAATTTGATATTCGGTTAAATTAATAACCACCGACGCCCACTTACAAACCCATAAAACCCATATTACCCAAAGTCTAAACCCCCGCAGCATTGTATAAATATTCGAATATTCGGGGAGGTTCCGTATGTTAACAGCTCGCAGTTCCGTCCACCATCGGATCGGGCCCTCCCCATCCGACGTCTCTCACCGATTTCGGAGCCGCCCCGACGTCTAACAGTTAGCTTCTGATAGCGTAGTGGTTTCTCCATCGTATAGAAGACGTGTGTCTGCCTTTTATTGCATCAGGGGGGCTCTGACATATACCGCCCCCGTACAGAAGGCGGTCCGATAAAACTGCAAACCGCCTTCTATCCTGTGCCACGTCGTCTCACTCACGTCACTGCCACGTCACCCTACCGTACTTCCATGTCATTTGCCACCTATCCTCCGCTGACGTCACTGCCACGTCACCCTGCCATACCCGCAACCCGCCGATGATGTCATGCTGACGTCATCACAGAAAGGGGCAAAGGGCGAGAATCACGTCAAAGAATGACTGAAACGAGAAACAGAGGTAGTTTTCGATGTGCGATTAGCGCTTAGCGCTAATCGTGCATCGCTAAGAAAAATTACTCAAAAAGGAGAGCTTCCTATTGCTCGGCTACCTGCAAAACCCAAAAATTCGCAAGAGGCAACGCTGGAAACAGAGAACTAAAGAAAAGACAGCAGGCAGAGGGAGTCAAGATATGACTACAGCAATTTTATAAAAAGGCCAAGTATGCATACCGAGAGCAGGATAACAAAGCAGTGACTCAATGAAGCACCAGGGCAGCAGGCCCAAAAAACGCAAATTAAAATCACAGCCTCAACCGACTTAGTTGATCCCAAAAGTCTAAATTCTCTAAATGAACGGATAACTAATACCCTAAATATCTACTGCATCATTTACTCTTTCATCTACTATTCCTCAAGAGTTGGTAAAAAAGTTATGAGTTATTAACTCATCAACTAGATATTTTGTAACTCATTTTTTGTATATATACTTCCCCACAGAGCATATTTGGGGTTGGTCGTTGGTTGATAATCCTCATTCTAGACTTGCGTTGTATACTTTGAGAGCTCTATAATCAAAGACTACTGGAATGATTTGGATGAAGAACTGTCTGTTGTGTTATTTAATGGCCAAAGAGTGACTGTGGAATTCCTGTGCTACTACATGGCTCAATAAGTGTTTTCTTACCTCTATTTACAGTTTATATATGTTTACGCCACCATTGTGTTACCATCTAAATAGCAAGAAAGAAGAATAGCTTAGGCTTTGCTTGACTGCACTCTATGCTCAGTTCTTGTTATTTCTATATGTTTTCTTCAGAAATGGTTATGAATATGCATACATAAATGATCATGTTTACCCTGTTTCTTTCACATATGACTGTTATTTAGGGATTCTTGACTGCTCCTAGACAAACTTTCATTCACCTTCCCTCTTGGTTAGCTAATGAAAGATTCTTAGTTGCCTTTCATCTCTGACGTTCATTCCATCTTTATTCCAGCCTGATATTGTTATATCTGTAGTTATCCTACTTTGTATTCCTCTTGTGACCAAGAAAACGCAACAGCAAGCCCTAATCCATGACTCCATGCCCAATGGTTTGAACTTCTCACTCTATGCATCCCAACTCTACTTGAAAACATCATCCTTCCCACCAAAATCAAAACAAAACCCATGTACACCATAACTAGCCTAAAATCAACCCAAAACAAAGCTAAATTTTAAAGAGAGAGCCCTCTCTGACTGCAAGTAGGCTAGGACCTGCAGCCCAAAGATTGGTTTGTGGTTTCCTCGGTCGTATCCCTTAAGGAGCCAAGGGACAACCTGAGTGATAACATTTGTAATCTAATGTCAGTTTGAAGGACCTACCCATGGTTCGCAGACCATGGGATTGTATAAATAGAGTGAGGCTCTAAGTGTATAAAAAACAATGAAGCATGATGAATCTAAGGAATTGATTGAGTTGAAGTGTAAGTCATGTCTTTGAGTCGTAGAGTAGGAGAAGGCTCTGCAGCTGAGTGCGTAGAGGCCTAGTAGTCCATAGCTGAGTGCGCATACCCTTACAGCTGAGTGCACAGGGCAGGTCGAGTCTGTAACAGTGGGAAGAATTAATAAAATAGAATTTTTACCATATTTATGTGTATCTTTTCCTATTTATGTGATTTGGGTATGAATATCATGTTTAATGTTTATTTACTACGCGAACTCATATGAATGTGCTGAACGAGTAAATATAATACAAGGCATCTTTTTATGCGAAGATAACTAACTGTTATAGGAAGATAAGTAAGATCGTGGGTGTGACTTAGGGGAATAGTGCAGATCACTGCTCCAGTAGCTCGAAAGCCCCATAGCCTCTGGTTAGGGCTGCACGAAGGTGAATATATCAGGGCGAGAAGGCCAAGTAAGTGCACGAAGTAACCTATGCAAAGGGACTCACACTTGGACCAAATCAAACCCTTGGACATCTCAAGGGTGTGGAAACTTGATTCTATCACCCCCCCATACTACTTGGGGTGAGACCCCAGTCTGTGTTCCACAAACTATTGTCAAAAGGGCCAGTAGTACAAGGAATTGCTTGGCTAGTTAACTTCAAACCTGGGTTAGGCCCCAACAAGCCAACAGTTGGTCCTAGTCCCAAACACTAATGAAAATGAAAATTATTTGGTTAGTAAAGATGTCACACAGAATGAGTCGTTCTTGCGGACAAGACCGACCTCCCTAGTATCTAATGATATCTAGTGACAAGAAAGCCAATCAAATTCTATCTTTCTCTAAATATGCAATTTATAAACAAAGGAAAACAAGTGTTTTAGGCCTACCTTGGGTCCAATGCAAGTTTGTGGAAGCCTCGCTTCGTTGATCCAAATGAGCTCCCTTGTAGAGAATCTACAAAAACAAACAAGCACACAAATTAAATAGCACCTGAAAAGCCAATATAATAAAGCATACTTATCATGATGATCAAGGAATTCATGAAAACATAAGACAATTTGTTGAGAAAAATGAATTCGATTGTATTAATATAAATCAAAGAAGAACTTTACAACCTGTGCCTTGATGCTGTAAAAGCTCCTCGCAGGGTCCAACAAGAAGTCTCCTCTAATTTGACAAGTTTCACTCTCTTCCCAATGAAGCCAAAAGGTATGTGATCTCTCCTCTCAAGCTTAACTAGGAAGTCCCAATTCCACCAACATTTACCCTCAAAAATGTTCAGCTTCTAACCTCTCTAGCAACCAGCCCAATGCCTTAATTTATAGTGCAATGGAGGGAAGTTACTAGGTCCACCTTCAAAGGGATAAAGCCCTCCTTCAAAGGGATAGCTCCTCTCATCAAGGGATTAGCTCCTTCACTTTTGGGATGCATGAACCACCTAGGAGCAAACCATCCACGTCAAAATTCCTTCTAGAATCATCTAGAATTAACCCAAAGTGAGTTTTTAAGAATAAACTTGCACCTTTTTTACTTTCACAGGGGTCTGCACCCACTCCTTTAGAGACAGAGCGGGCAGGTTTGCAGGTAACATGAACAGGGGGTGCGGGACCGTAGGCAATAGTGAGAGAAAGTGCGGAACCAGAGGTTTATTGATTTTTAAGGTCTTTCTCTCATTTTCGAAGCTTGACATGAAGAGCTGAGGTTTGAGACTTGCTTAGGAGGACAGTATGAATGATGATAGACCCATACTGACTGCAAATAGTCATGGTGACAATATTTTGTGTAACAAATTGCCCCCTAAAGTGCGAAGTCTGTAGTAGATGAGGATTTCATTTATCATGTATGAAGAGTGAAGTACTTTATCATTTCGAGGATCATCTTGTGGAGAGCCCGGTTGGAACCTGTAAAAAAATTCAATGCAAAATACATATATGAGATCATATCATCGCTGAGGTAGGCATTCCCATACTCAGATCAAAACTGACTAGAAAACTAACTACTACTCTAATATAGGAATGATCTTGTAATACATCACAAGTATAGACACATGTAGACACAGTATGGATGCAACCATCTATTTATTAATAGTCCACAGTATAATGAATACAAAAATCCTCGTAGCCTGGATGGTGGAAACTAGATCCAGGGTCTTCATTGCTACTTCCCGAAACAGTACGATTCTATCCATGCGAACGAATGTGTTGAAGTCGAACATGGTAGGAACTACCTGATTACTAGTCAATGATGTAAACTGCACCAGTAATGTCAATCGCTCTCAAAGTACTCAGTACAATCCATGAGATGTGAATAGATGTGTTGATGTCGAACATGCCACGGAATCCTTTGATCGAAGGTCAATGTTGCAACCTATCGTCGAAGGTGAGAAACCTGCCATTGAGGCACACAGATCCCAAGGTACTGACAATTTCTAGATCATCTTTCTAGATAATGAGCTAAAGTCGATAGAAAGTGATCCGTTGTAGGCAAGCCCACAACACAAAATCATAGATCAAGTTTGAAGAAATTTAGTTGCAAGGACTGACTCAGCGATGGTCAAGATGGATGACAGATATTTTGCAATGAATGGTTTATTTGCATTGACCTCTTAAACACATAACGACACAACAGATGGTTTGGTGACAATTGACCCAAAGTTAATACCCAGAAATTGGCTGAAGACTTTCAATATGGTTTGATCAACTATTAGGCAAAGGATTTCCCAACCCAAGTGACTAAAAATGTCGTGTTCAAGAGTGGTTACAAAGTATGACAAACAAGCTCATTTTTATCTCTTTTCCGCCACCATTTCTGGCAAGTACCTCTTTATTTTTGACAAGCTTGAGGAGGATAAAATTTGCTTGATTATAAGCTCATCCTTCGGATGAGTCCAACTTAGTTTAAATTCGAACCCTAAGAAGGAGTGGTCTGTTCCTATTTGTAATTAAACAAGTCCTTTACTGTTAAATTTTAACGAGTCCAGTATAGGAGAAACTTGGCGTTTTTCAATTTTAGAGAGTCTGAAAAAACTTAAGAAAACTCCATGGTTGTCCTTTTTCATAAATTTGTGTCTCCCAAGCCCGAAAAAGTATAAAATAATACTTGAGAGAACCACTTGATCATTACGACCAAGGAGTAATTTTCGTAATTAGTGCCTCTGATTTGAAAAAGTAAAAAAGCGATCAATGACATGTCGTTTTATAACCAATATCGAATTTGAAATGACAAAAATTCGGCAATCTTTTCATGTTTTTACGGTCAGAAAAGGGCAGTGAGTGGATAGTCTTTTTAGTTCCGTTTTAACAAGTTTAAAAAGAAAAACTCGGCGATCTTTTCATGTTTTAGGAGTCATAAAAGAGCTTAAAGGTGACTCTAACGTTTTTTCGTCGAAAATGACCGATTTTGCCTGAAAAATCGGTTATCCTAAACAAAAACTCAAACATTACTCATATCTGTTTAAAATGGATAAAAATGATTCAAAAGTTACCTCTTTAAAGTGAAACATAAACAAATTAAAACTCATTTATTCAAAAATCTTATAAAAAGGGCTTTTGTAAATCCATTTTTACCGTTTGAGTTCTGGGTGAGAAAATAGAGCTTTTGGTCAGAAACTTCCCGTGAAGATTGCGGAAAATCCGTCGTTGGAACTGAACGTCGTCTCCTCCAAGTAATCTACATCATCCTACTCTTAAATTTCATCCATTTCAAATTTTTTTTTAGGCTTTAATTTCATTTTTTAAGGGATTCTTAGGTTAGAAACCCGCGCGCGGGGGCCCGCAGGCACATCACAGGTAACCTGCGACCCCGACTTTTTCGTAACAGGAAAAAAGTCAGGGGTCTGCATCTGCCGTGAGGTCAATGTGCGTACCCACGCATTGTATCTAACAGAGAGGGTACGGTCCCCGCAGCAAGGGTTTTTAAACCTAAATTTCTCAAAATTCACCCAAAAACTTTGCTTTTAGACATTCTAATTCACCTTTTTGTTGAATGTAGAGTATACATCATGCTTGATTGGCGAGAACGGGAGCATGAGGATGTATATCTCGCCGCGATAAATCATCAACCTTCGATTGATGCATTGAAGGCATGCGGCTTATACAAATTCGGGGCCATACCTGGCATGAGGGCCCAGGTGGACTTCTTGCAGTGGCTGGTAGACAAGCGAAGCATACAGGACCAGTGCTTCTTCATTGGTGGTCACCAGCTCGAAATGGAGCTGGCAGACATTTACTTTTTGACTGGTTTGCCTAAGAGAGGTGAACACTTGACTCTATTCGGGACTAGGCCAGGTGGCCAGTCTGTCGATAGCCTCCGGCTAGAGTTCTGTAACAACCAGACTAGAGACAAAGGGATAGATATCAAAACCATATCCCTTCCTGAACTCAAGGTAATTGCGCTTACTGTTACTAGGCTCTGTGGGAGCACAGCACTACATGTAGCCATTGGATCCCAGATGCGGATGGCAGTAGACTGCTTTCGAGGCACCATCTTCAACTGGTGTGATGCTGTGTTGGCTAATATAAAAGGCCAACTGACTAGAGCAAAGAATGGACAAATGAAGACCTTTGGATATGGTGCTTTAGTCATGAGCTTTGGTCTGGAGAGGGTTCCAATGCTGGTCCCACAACACCTCACTGTTGGAGCTGGACTTCCTCAAGAGCCCAAACTGATGCGATGGGTTGCAGTTATGGCCCGTCATCTTGAGGAGGGGACAGAGGTCATTCGATTCACTCCTGATTATTTCCATTGCTTGGAGAACCAAGTTTTTGCTATTCAGGACTTTCCTTACGCTGGGGTAGATTTTCGTGGTGACCCAGACATGGCTCTTCCACCAGGAGAGCAATGGGATGACTCATGTAAAATCATTTTCAACATTTTCCTAATTTAATTTTTTTTTATCACATCCCAAAATTGATAGTAAAGGTTTCAAATGCAGATGTAGGTCCACGACGACCAGTCGCTCTCCAGCCCTATGAGAGGAAACAACCAGCTGCAGCGGCACCAGCCCCACAGGACGAATCAGCAGAGACCTTGGCCGAATTGGAGAGCCATCTAGAGCGTTTGACAGGAGACATTCCAGAGACCGGCATAGATGACATTCCTCTTAGGCTACAGTGCTATGTGATTGGGATCTTAGGACCTTTCAGGAGGTTCCTTTGTAAGGTGGCCCGTACAGTGGTTTCTTATCGATATCATCACCAGTGATAGGATGATTGCCTATTGTAGACACATAGGACATTTTTTGCTTTTTGTACTATCATTTTTGCCGATCATAAGGTGTTTTTCAACCTATGATCGAAGACGATGTATATTTGACACACTCCTATGTTATACTATATCACCATTACCGGCTTATCTTGTAAAAAATGTTATGGAATGTTTTTAATTTTACTTGTATGATTATTGCAAATGTCTACTTAACATTCGAGAAGCAATTGCATCTGCTAATGTATTTAAATATCTTGGAATATGGTGATATTGAATATAGTCAAATTCACGTTCCAAGAGACGCACTCTCAAAAATAAACTTAATAACACTGGATTTCTAATGGCATATACTATATTAAGCTGTAATACAACGAGTTCAGAATCAAACCTCACTATCAGACTCTGAAATCCCAAATGAAATAGATTCAGATAATAACTCAATCACTGCACAATACTTGGAAATGTTGTTCGTTGTTTGACAAAGGCTTACCCCATGCATAGATACCAACTCGTCAGAGGGCAAATAGATAACCCAAGCTGCGGAAGAAATGTTCCGTGTATTACGACAAGCATCATCAGCAAAACCAATGTATGTTTGGAGAGGCGTCGACATCAGCAATATCAAGAGTAAAACCAAGATAAGCAAGAATAATGATGAAAAACACTCTCTAAGCTAAGCACACTTTTAAACTAAAACACATCAGCTAGAGAGAAAACTAACCTAACTAAAAATATCCACACCCAGATTTTAAGCATAATACCTCTTCAGGTAAAGACCATTTCTAGGTTTACCTAAACATACCCCATAAAAGTCTACCAATTCATAGGCCCCTTTTGCTAGCTTTCGCTTAACAACATAAGGACCATGCCACATGGGTACGAATTTCCCAGCGCCTAATTTATCATTTGCTTGATTGTACAATAAGACTAGGTCTCCTTCTGAAAAATTTCGAGGGGTAACATTTCGATCATACTGAGCTTTAATAAGTTTGGCATGAGTTTTGATCGCTAATGCAGCATCATGTCGATTCTCATCTAGCTGAGCCAAGTATAACAAACATTTTTCCTCTTCGAAAGTGGCTGGAAGTAATTTGATGGCCATTTGCAATGACGGGATTTCGCATTCAATGGGTAACATAGCTTCCAGACCATAAACTAGTTGGAAAGGAGTGAACCTGGTTGACGTTTTTACTGAGGTTCGATACACCCAAAGCATTGAAAATAGCATGTTATGCCAATTCGACCTATTAATCCCAATGATTCGTCAGATCATGATGACTAGAACTTTGTTGATGGCTTCAACTAGACCATTAGCTTGTGTATAATATGGAGTTGAACTGTCGTGACGCAAGCCAAGTTGGCATGTAAGTTCAGTGATCATAATGTTTCGAAAATGACGCCCATGATCAGTGATAATCTCTTGTGGAACACCAAACCTAGAAATTATATGATTGAAAACGAAAATCGCAGTAGTTTTGCCGCCTGCCTCAAATGTAGGCATCGCCTCGGCCCACTTGGTAAAATAATCTACCGCGAGGAAGATATGCGCATGCCCCCCGGCCAAGTGAAGGTTACATGTAATAAAATTGATACCCCATTTTGCAAACGGACCGAAGGAGTTGAGAGGAGCAGGTGGAGCGCGCATCTTTCGATCAAAAATTTGGCAGTTGTGGCATTTTTAGACCGCGTTAATACAATCTTTAAACAAAGACCGCCAGAAATAGCCAGCGCGCAATATCTTTTGGGCTGTGGCAAACCCAGAAATATGACCGCCACACGCTCCAGAGTGACATTCATTAAAAACCCTTTCATCTTCCTCATGAGTTAAACAATGTCAAAAAACAGAGTCCACCCCACGGCGATAAAGAGTATCTCCAATAATTTTGAATTGTTGGGACTAGAATCATATTTTTCGACGTTCTGACCTTGAAATTTCTGGCCGAAAGGATTGGGTCTGGAGATAAACTATGATATTGCCATACCATGGATCTAAAGTGTCGATTAGAAAAAAGGATTCATCCGCGATGGGCTCCTCCGCCACAGTTTCCATGTCAGCACGCGGGATGTCACACATTAACTCCGCAAAAACTAAAGATTTCTTCAACTTAGACTTTTCAAATTCCAAGTCGGACTCCTGCAGGATGACAATCCATTTGGAGTACTTGCCTCCTAACAATTGTTTGGTCAAAATATAGATCATAGGGTTGCAATCAGAAATTACTATAGTTTATGTAGTAAAATGTAATGACGAAAACGTTGGACATCTTGAACAGCTGCCAATGCCAATTTCTCCACATGTGAGTATTTTAGCTCAGTTGGATTTAAAGTTTGACTAAGGTAATATGTCACATGTTCAGTACCAAATTCATCTTCCTAAACTAACACCATTCCGATGGTGGAATGGGAGGCAGCGAGATACAAGAAGTAGTCCTAGTTGTAGTTGGGAGGATGCAATAATGGTGCATGGGTCAATGCGTGTTTTAGTGCATCAAAAGATTTATCAGCTATCTCATCCCAAAAGAATGGAGTATTCTATTTCAACAACCGGGTAAAACCCTTTGTGATCTCGGCGTAGTTAGGAATGAATCGACGTAAAAATTTTGCTTTCCCTTGCAAACTTTGGAGTTGGCGAAGACTCGAAGGAGGAGGAAATTTGACAATAGCTTCAACCTTCAAAGGATCGATGCGAATGCTGGCTTTCGAAACAACAAACCCCAGTAACCGACCCGTTTCTATACAGAAAACACACTTGTGTGGATTCAACCTAATTCAATAATGCTTACACCTCATAAAGATTGCTCGTAAATGGATGAGATGATCAGCTCGATGTAACGAATGAGCAGGTAAATCATCGAGATAGGGTTGCACAATGTGCTTGATGTCATGAAACACGTAAGACATGGCTCTTTGAAAAGTTGCCCCGGCATTCTTGAGCCCGAAAGGTAATTTGCGATAAGAAAATGTCCCCCATGGACAAATGAAAGCCATTTTTGGTTGATCAGCTGGTAGAATATTGATTTGATTGTATCCAGAAAAACCATCCATGAAGGAGAATATTTCACTGACAGCACAATCATCAATGATTTGATCGATATAGGGAGTTGGGTAATTGTCTTTTGGACAGGCTCGATTAATTTCCGTATAATCTATACATATTCTTATTGTCCCTTGCTTTTTATTAATAGGAACAATATTCAATACCCAATCCGTTAATGGAATCGGATAAATGAAACCTGCTTTGAGTAATTTTTCAACTTCTGCTTTAATAGCAGCAACTTTTTGCGGGTGGATCTGACCCAAACGTTGCCGCACAGGTTTAGCATCCGGGTAAGTTTTGATTTCATGAACAACAATTTCTGGGTCAATTCCTGGCATTTCCTCATATGACCAGGCAAACACGTAGCGGAATTCTTGAAATAGGGCCTTATATGTTTGAATTTCATCTTCCGTACAAGAGGCACCTATATGAATGTTTTCAACAATTCTAGGCTTAACCGAAATATCAATAGGAATAGTTCAAGAAATGTTTCCCAAATTTAACTTCGAATCAGGATTTTTCATTAGATTCTAAGGTTCCTTGACATATTCAGTCGTAAAAATAGATGAAAAATCATTTTCAAAACGATCAATCTCAGGTAAAAACGAAGATCTATGATGAAGATCTTCCCATGGTAAATCATCGACACATAGGATTTCACGAATTTTCTCATCAGTGTGAACAAGTTCAAAAAACACTGTTGAATTTGAGTTTGATGTTGAAAGTGATTCCTCATGGACCACATTCATTAAGTCAATTTTGGTTGAAGATGGGTCGGAAAATGACTGCACGGCCTGATACGCAATTTCATATGGACTCAAAGGCATAACATCACCAAATGAGTCTATCTCAGATTCGGAAGGTGCGATCCAAGGATCATCATAAACAATAGTGTCTGACGAAATCATATGAATGGTTGCAGTAGAAGACGATGCGTTGATAGGAGGAAAAGGAAAATTTCCTAGTAAACTAGAATCTTTAACTAGTCCTACTTCAACATCCTTATATGGGATAGTTGTTTTGTCGACATGCTGAATAATTTCAGAAGAGGCTGGGTCGGATGAAAAGTAAGTCAGCTGGTCTATAGTTACGATCTTTCCATTATGAGGGAACTTTATAAGCCGAAATACCGATGAAATGACAGCTGTCATAGCGTAAGACCAACTATGACCCAAGAGAAGGTTGTAATCTAGAGGGGCATCAACCACCTCCACATCTAGATTAACAGTTTTGCCTTCAACCTCTATAGGTAAATCCTCTAGAATGCCAAAAGGATAAAACCCACGGCCATCAAAGGCTTTTAGAATCGTCGGGGATTGAATTAGCGTAGGAGAACCAAGCGATCTCCAACACTATATCGACATAACACACGTTGAGGCTCCCTCATCAATCATAGTCCTATAACAAGGTATGTTTTTGACTAACACTGGGATCTGGAAAGCCATTTGATGAGGTAGGCACGGTGTACTATTTTCTAGATCGAAAATTATAAGGTTTGAGTCCTGAATGTCAATAGCTCCTATAGCCGACAATAGTAATTTACGCTATGCTGGACATGATTGTAGCACTTCCAAAGCCGACATTGCTGAAGGTGAAATAGCCAAATCTTCAACAATTTTATAGTTTTGAGCCGCTCTCGCATGTGGATTGAAAGTTGACTTTCGAAGTATACCCTTGGCGGGCGGTTTGATTACTAAGTCTGGGTTAGATTTCTCGATCTGTAGTGGATCGGAACCGGGAGTTGAAGTTGATGGGTTCGAATGAGAAGATTCTGCTTCCTTACCATCAACAGGACTTTTACTTCCATAATCATGCGATCGAGTCGCAATCCTAACATGGGACATCATCATTATGGGTTCTTCGGAGGCATTTGAGGAAGAACTTATCATCTTACTGTCTTGACTAGGAAAAGGATCCTTCAAAATAGCAAGCGTTTGGGAACCTTTGACAATTTTCGCAACCTCTGTATGATGAGGGCAGTCTCTTGTAAAATGCTCTTCATCACAAATGAGACAAGGATAACGAGGTTTGCGTTTCTCATCAGTTGATTCCGCTTTTTCTGGTTTCTCTTTCAAATTTTTATCTGTTTTATTTTTCTTCTTCCCTTTCTTCTTACCACCGGATTTTGATTTGGCTGTAGATGACTCTACGACATGAATATCGGTGGAAATTTCCGTGGAAGAATCTCCTGTCGGGGAATCTGGTAAATTTATGATAGGAGAAGAATTCTTAGAAGATTTCTTCTTACTTTTGGTATTAACCGTACCAATCATACCATCAGCAGCATGAGACCTTGAAGGAGCTGCAGTTATTTGATTTTGTTTAGGAAGATCGGGGATTTTCTCATGTAACGTACCTGACTGTGTATAAAATAAGTCAAGGTACTAAGCTTGAGCAATTACTTGCTCCTCAATAACGAATCCGGCCTTAGCTACATCTTCAGTGATCTTCGGTAATTAATTTTTTACAAACCATTCAGCTAAGATTTGATCTGGGATAAAAATTTTCACTAAATGTCGTCGACGTCTCCATTCATGAATGTGATCTGAAATGTAGGTGGACATTGACTGTTTTAATGAAGTTAATAATTCCATGCCATTGTCATATCTGACTGGCAACTGAAAATGAGTTAAAAATGAAGTAGCTAACTAACTAAAGTTATAAAAAGTGGCTCATGGTAATTCAATGTACCACTTGGCTGCAAGACCAATTAGAGTGCGCTGAAAAATCCTTAAACATATTGAATCATCTGAAATGGAATTAGACGCACACCAGAGGTGATAAGTCATCACATGTTTTGATGGGTCCTCTCCTGATTTTCCTTCAAACTTAGGAATATCGCTAGACAACTTATTCGGCATTGGCGGCCAAAACGGAAGATAGATAATGGGATCATTCATAAGGCGCGACAAGTCAGGCAAGTCCAAAGTTGCAATAAATGGTAACTGACGATTAGGATCCTTGAAACCCTGGGTCATGAGACCAGCCCCAGGAGGAGGATATCCAGGATAACTAGGAATTGGAATGGAATTTGGGATATTATATCCTCCCAGAAAACCAGGATTAACCGGACCCTACTGGGGTTTTTGAGGTTGTTGATATGTATACCTAGGGTACGGTTGATACTAATAGACTGGCTGCTACACAGCAAGACCGAATTGGTACTATCCCTGGTACAATTGATAAGTAAATTGAGGTTGACTTGTGACAACCGTACTTGGACTAGGTTGTCCTACAGCCATTTGAACCGAAGTCTGAATTGTGGATCTAGACTGAGGTAAAGATGTTTGAGGAGTTGATACATGAACAGTAGAAACCGGAGCTGTCGATACTCCAGAAGTAGGTGGGGTAGATTGAACAGATGTTGCAATAGTCATTTGAGGCAAAGTACGAGGCGTACTAGGCCCAGAATGAGAAACTATGGAAGGTGCAGAAGTTTGAATAGTAGACTGGATAGGTTGCTAGGGTGAACCAGAAACCAAGGGTTTTCCAGTTTGAGATGACAACTATACATTCAGTTGCAAGACCTGTTGAGATTGAGATGGATCCCACACTAAGTTAATTCCGGGGTACGGACCCATAAAAGGTTGAGAATATTGAGGACCATAATCGGGTTGAGGGTAGGGTTGATAATTCAAAGGTACATTTCCAGCTCCTTGGACATATGATTGACCGAAAGGTGGTTGGAAACCTTGGGTTGCGTACTGACCTTGAGGTTGATAACCTTGAGGCGCGTACTAATACTAGGGTTGACCTTGAGGTACATATTGATACTGGGGTTGACCTTGAGGTACATACTGAGTCTGGGGTTGACCTTGAGGAACGTATTGTCCCGTAGGTATGTACTATCCTTGAGGTTGCCCCCCAGGCGGAAATTGGGTACCTTGAGGTTGCCCCCAAGGTGATATATGAGGACTTTGAGGCTGCCCCCCAGGTGGTAACTAGCCACCTTGAGGTTGAGGATTAGGAATAGTACTTGACATCATAAGAATATCTTCTACACTCAACGGCTTAGTTCCATTATTTCCAGTTAATAACCCTTGTTCAATAGGTTGAGGAGATGCTCCCAAAAAAGTACCAGTAAGTGACTGATACCCAAAGGGAACAGAAGGGCCATCGTATAAAAAGGTTTCTGGAGATTGGGAAAACATGGACGACTGTCTTGACATATTTAACGGAGGATAGTAAGCCCTAGGTGTTGGGTGAAAAGGAATGCGAGGTGGTGAAAAACTTAGTCCCGGGTTTTCCAAAAAATTGGTCAATGAAAGATACCAAGCGTTGCCCCTAGGTGGACTGTGAAAGATTGATTCACGCTCCCTAAGTTCTATAAATTGTTGATTTTCAGGGATAGGGATACCTTCTTCTTCCGGAGTAGCAAGTTCTTCAATAGCTATAAGTCCAGAAGGAAGATTTTGGGTAATTATTCTTTCTACCCTGGGTGAACCAGGACAACTAGAAGTTGGAGAGGCGAATCTCGATGTTGGCGTAGCAGAAAATTCATTTTCAAGTTCAGATATATCAGGTTCCTCACCTAAATCACTAGTAGATGAAAAACTACCAGTAACTTTGGAAACAGAAACAGATTGTGGATTATAATCTGCTACTAGAGCTTGATAATCAGGATGTACGACTAAAGAAGATTCTCCTTCTTCAGGTGACCCAACTCTACTATCTCTAGGAGTTACAACAACTCGTAGCCCTTCAGGCTGACTCGATGAAAACTCAGGAGGTTGGCCCCGAAGTCTACAGGACTTCCTCGGTAATTCAGCCACGATTAAATATTTTAACTACTTCACACGCAAACAAAGAAAAATCTCAATGAAAACCACCTAAAGCCTCTAAAGAACCAAACAATTTTGAATCACACGCCTAAAGAATCTAGGAGATCAAACCACACACAAACAGTAACTTTCCATACTAAAAACACTAGTTGGTGATGAAATCCAACGTCACAGAGTTCAATACAGAAATGGTGGTTGGAACAGTTACCCCGGCAACCTACTTAATGAATAGAATGGCACAAGTTTCTCCACTAAACCATCTTGAGTGAAGAGAACCCCCCAGAAAATCCAAGTGAGTCTAGCCGATGTCTGCTCCAGGTACAGTGGGATATTCCCTCCACCGTCACCTTAGGGAAGAATCCTATAGAATATGGTCACTATGGTTACCAACGGAAACAAATATACCTGGGGGAACAGTCTACGATCCGATATGCACGCAAAAGGCAGAGTAACAAGCTCAATCCCCTTGAAGGTTCCTTGACATAATCCAAGGTTTACCTACAAGTGACCCCAGGCTCCTCGACAATGGTTAATCCGAGGTTTACCATTTTTAATAGGTGAATATCTTCTATCGTTCCCAATGAGGAAGGATTGATTCCCACACTGGTTCAGGTATGATCTCGTGCTTCTCCTTTAAGAGGAGCTTTCCCAGTGCATAGATGTAACAATTGGATTTTATCTCCTACCGCAAGATACAACTACTTGTTTGTTTTACTATCTTGGAGAGTTAATTACTCCCTATTCCAAGATACTAGCCTAAGCTATGTTGGTGTAATAGAGCCCTAGAAATAAAAAGATTACTAGATAGATTTTACTTTAAGCGTTATTTTTATTGGTTTTTCTTTAAGTCAAGAGGTGCGGAGATGAAACTTATGGTGTGAAGACTCGACTCGAAATCACTAAAAAATGCACTTAAGATGATAAGAAATCTTTTCCCTTCAATGAATTTCTAGCTAGGAAAGAGTTGAGAATGCAAATGCTTGTAAAAACAAATCTTTTCCTTAACAAACAAATCAAAAGAAGAGCTTTTTGTCTTTCCAGTGCACTAAAAAACGAGACAACTAGTTATACTCATGAAAGTTTCCGTTTTCTTTCAAACACTCAAATACTACAAAAGCAAACTTTTTCCAAGAGAGATTTTTTTTTATAAAACACTCAAAACTATGGAAAAATCTAATCTTGAGATCTATAAATTCTAAGAACTATTTGAAGTAAAAGATTACAAGATTTCTTTTCAAGGATGTTTTACTTAGCTATAAGCGAACTAAGGACTAATTTGTCTAGAATCACAAACCAGTCAAAAAACAACCAATTTTTGTTTTCTTTTCTAAAAATGAAATCCAAAAATTTTAACACAAGTCTTTTCGAAGTTTCGCAAAGAGAAACACAAGATGGATTCCTCAACAAAGGTAGATTTTACAAACGGTCAGACTCATAAGGAGGCCAGTAAAAACCAAGGTGATCTGAGGCTTCTAAGGCTTCTAAGCTCTGAGCTACTACAAGAACAAAATGAAAATCAAGCCCGGCAACCAAAACTTCTAGGAATTTCACCTAAAACCCTAATACCAATGGAATTAACCTAAGAATAGTTCCTCACAAGTCACATGCAGGTCTGGGCAGGGGATAACAAAACCTAAACAAATCCTAAGCTGACTGAAATAGAAAATCTTAAGTTTTTCAAAATTTTGACAAAGTCCGCAGGTCCGCAGTCCACACAGGTGTGGTACCGCTCTGTGTGTAAAGCAGAAGTGCGGATAGGTCTACATTGTGTTACAAGCAGAGGGTGCGGTCCTCTCCCAAAAGTATGAAAAACAAAAAATAATCCAAGATATACTAAATCTACCCAATTCCACACACAACAAGCCAAAAACAGAAACAAAAACACAGTTTCTCAAGTCAAAGTAAAGAAAATAAAAAAAAATCAAGTCCCCAGCGCAGTCGCCATTTTGTCACACAGAATGAGTCATTCTTGCGGACAAGACCGACCTCCCTAGTATCTAATGATATCTAGTGATAAGCAAGCCAATCAAATTCTATCTTTCTCTAAATATGCAATTTATAAAAAAGGCAAACAAGTGTTTTAGGCCTACCTTGGGTCCAATGCAAGTTTGTGGAAGCCTCACTTTGTTGATACAAATGAGCTCCCTTGTAGAGAATCTGCAAAAAAAAACAAGCACACAAATTAAATAGCACCTGAAAATCCAATATAATAAAGCATACTTATCATGATGATCAAGGAATTCATGAAACAAATCACATAAGACAATTTGTTGAGAAAAATGAATCTGATTGTATTAATTTAAATCAAAGAAGAACTTTACAACTTGTGCCTTGATGATGTACAAGCTCCTCCCAGGGTCCAGCAAGAAGTCTCCTCTACTTTGACAAGTTTCACTCTCTTCCCAATGACGCCAAAAGGTATGTGATCTATCCTCTCAAGCTTAACTAGGAAGTCCCAATTCCACCAACATTTACCCTAAAAAATGTTCAGCTTGTAACCTCTCTAGCAAACAACCCAATGCCTTAATTTATAGTGCAATGGAGGGATGTTACTAGGTCCACCTTCAAAGGGAGAAAGCCCTCCTTCAAAGGGATAGCTCCTCTCATCAAGGGATTAGCTCCTTCACTTTTGGGATGCATGAACCACCTAGGAGCAAACCATCCACGTCAAAATTCCTTCTAGAATCATCTAGAATTAACCCAAAGTGAGTTTTTAAGAATAAACTTGCACCTTTTTTACTTTCACAGGGGTCCGCACCCACTCCTTTAGAGATAGAGTGGGCATGTCTGCAGGTAACATGAACAGGGGGTGCGGGACCGCAAGCAAGAGTGAGAGAAAGTGCAGAACCAGAGGTTTATTGATTTTTAAGGTCTTTCTCTCATTCTCAAAGCTTGACATGAAGAGCTGAGGTTTGAGACTTGCTTTGGAGGACAGTATGAATGATGATAGACCCATATTGATTGCAAATAGTCATGGTGACAATATTTTGTGTAACAAAAGATATGTGTAGATAATGGGCCACTTCTCCTTACTAATTAAGCTATGTGAGTTATGAAAAATATAAAAATAAGCTGAGAAGTATGTGTGGAGTGTGGTCATTTGATTTTCCCCTAATTAAACTATGTGAAAAAATCAAATAAAATCAAATATAATCTAATTACTATACTAGTATTGATTAGTAAATAAATCATACAATCTAAACTAACTAGAAAAAAATTGCAGAGGTCAAGGCCATTCACTAGAGGATGCCAATCACATGGGAAAGGAAAATTACAATGATTTTTTGTGCTCTCTGTAAACTGTGTAGGTTTTCGTATTCACAGACATGCATGCGTGTCTGTCTGAACAAAATTCACATGGATCAAAACAAAGTTTGAACAGTCAAAATTTCTGGTCGAGAACAGGTCCAAAAGGTCTTGCAAAAATTTGAGAGAGATGTTGAACGTACCAAATTGTGATAATACAAAGAGGAGGTCTTATAAAACAGCTGTTAGAGTAGAAAAACACCATTGGAGTCACCAAATCTGTGGTGATGTTTTTGTAGCAATGGGTTATGAAAATACACCTTCTTAGTAGTAGGTTGTTCTCGACAAAGAAATCATAGATAAAATTGGTTGTTGTTAGTGGTCCAACAAGAGAAGCAAATCATTACAAATGGTGAGAACAATGCATACATAAAAGAAACTAAAAACTAAAAAACAAAACACATAAATAATGCTTGATGAAGAAAAAAAGTCAATAAAATAATGGAAAATGGCTCCCTTTATTGACTGTTGAAAGAAGAACATGAATGCAATAGATGAATACTAAACACTTGGAGAGAATTCTTTAAGAAATGGTGCTAAAAAATCATCAACAAGGAGGTTCCTTTCTGCACTCTCTTTGCAAGCCTCTCCTCTCTCTCAAAGAAGTATCAAGGCTCTCTAAATTGTGAAATCCTCGCGGCACTAGAGTGTTGTATTAGTGAGAAACAATTTTTCCAACACAATAATGCTCTACTTCTTCTTCAACAATGGAATGCAGGATATTTTCAGAACAATTTTTCCAGCATAATATTGAATTGTCTTTTGTCCTCCAATGCCCTATTTATATATAATTTTGAATCTCTCTTCCCTCTGTTCATCCATCAATGAGAAAATGACCAATGGGTACAACAAGAGGATCCCTTGGGGGTTGCATATCTCTAGGGAAACTCTAATTCAGTTGTACTTGACTGTAACATGTTAGGGAATATCATCTTCCAAGTGTGTGAAGTAGTCCAGAATCACCAAGTCACACTTTTCTTCGACCGCATAGCTATTGAAGGAAAAGTCATGCAATTGTAAATTTTGGCCTACAAATGGGTTGCACAGTGAAATTTTATACATAATACGTTTGGAAAATTAAAAGAATTAAATCTTCATGATGTCTTCAGTTGGAAAATCTTCACCTGTACACTCTGTTGAATGACTTTGCGTGCCATCTAGATTATACAAATATGTGTACGATTTTCTGGTGTTAATATGTGTAAACATAAACATACACCACAAACAATGAAATATTGGTCTTAGAATCATTCAAAATATATGCATGAAAGTGTGTCGGCTCCAATAGCTTCATATATTAAGTGAAATTCCCAAGATAAATGATTAGAGAAATGAAATAATACCCCCAATACTGGAACATTAGTCACCACTTGCTCCTTAAAATAATGAGCTACTCTCCTATGGTAAACTAATTAAGCGAAGGTAAAATTTATTTTTCTCGATCTATGAGGGTGTATTTAAATAAATGAGGTGACTCTCCACCTCCCTTGTGACTCTTAACCTTCCCTCATGACTCTTGAGCCCCCATGTGACTTTTCAAATTGTTATGTGACCTTTGATATTCTACGTAGCTATAGGAATTTCTAGTGACTCTTCATGTTCAATGTGTGACCCTTCGAGTTCCACACATTTTATATTTTCTCATTTTTTGAAATTACATAGTTACATTCCATAAAAAATGTAGAAAAAACACATAGGATCAAACAAAACTTTTGTGTTGACACTCAATTACAATAGTTTGTTGACTGTGACATGGGACTTGATGGCAATGTATTGATGTGAGGTTCCTTTCTCCTCTACTATGCCTTCAAATCTTGATGTTTAATCTAGGATGTGCTTCACATTCATCCTCCAAAAGGTTTGGATGAGTGTTGTAAACTTCTAAGTGAACATGAGTTTACATCTATATGTTCTGGTCGAAGATTCCTTTACCCCTGCATGATCTCATATTTGTGTCTTGTCTCTACGAGTGTCCTTGTAACCTCTACGTGTTAACTTCCTTGAGCATCATCTTGCCATGATAGGGAGATAACACTTGTAAATGTATTTTACTCATGAAAAGACAACATCAACCCAAAAATCACGTATTGTATATGTGTTTGTTCATGTAATATATTGATTGTGATGGGGCAATGTGTAAGGAATTTAAGAGAAAGAGGCTAAGACTTATGCAATTCAACACTGTAGGGATTGAGGGATGGCCACACTATGCTGTAGAACTATGAAATGCACAAATAATGAAGGCTTATCAAGGCCCTGTGTAGTGGGAAAGTCCAAGAGACAAGGGTGATGATCTTGTTGACCGAGTATGTGCAGTGCACAGTTCTCAAGGAAGGGGAGGAAAGGATTGCATGGTTGATCTTCATAGGGACTGAGGGATGATTCCATTGTCCACTATAATTATGCAATGTGTAGTTGAGTTAAGGAAGGACAAGGAACCTGTGTAGTGAGGGGTTATAGTTAACAATGGCAAGACTAGGCACTGTAAATATGCAGTGTGAAATGATTGAGGAGTAGACTTCAAGTATTATGATGTTAACGGTTGTAGCGGCCTATAGATGGACCTACTATCTACTATAACTATGCAATGAAAAGTAAGAGGATCACTTGGTGAAGGGATTACGCAGTTGGTTGGTGCAAGAATCAAAGAATTAGACCACTATACCTTGAGGATTTTGACTTCATCATGAAGGGGCGAGGGCCTTTGTATTGTACAACCTTTCGTTACAAGGAGATAGAGAAACCATCCTTGTCAACTAGAAGTGCATCAATGTACAATACAGGGTAGAACTAATCAAGGCTTAGTGTAGTGAGGTAGTGCAAGCATCAAGGGTTCATTGATTATGCTATGAAGGTGCTCAATGCGCAATAAATGGAAGTTGTCCCTAAAATAGGTTCATTGCACAACTCTAAGAGGTGAAGGTTTCTTCAATGAGGGTTATGAATGTGCATTTCACATCATCTGGTGGAGGATTAGTGCTTTTATAACTTGTGCCTGATGGGAGAACCATGAAAATATCCAAAATGGCTAAGTGTGGGAACAATGGAACAAGAGAGATAAATACAATCGAACAAGTCCCAAAAAGAGTCCACACACATGGTTACCATTAAATATAATGTAACCAAATGTTTAGTAGCCAACCCCGACATATATAGATTGAAACCAAATAAAAGAGACAATTGTTTCTGAGTGCGAGAATTAAAACATAAGAGAAAACTAATGAAAAAACAACACTTGCAAAAGAAAAAGAGATAATTGAGAAACTCACTCGATAGATAGACATTTTACAACAATGAGTGAGAGAATTCTCCTTATTCTCCAATAATGTACATAGTTCAAAATAAAAAGATAAGGATGAGCTCTAGACTAGACTCTTTGTACAGGGAGTGTAAACTTCCATGAGGTTTATGATTGATAAAGGTTCTTAGTGCATGTTCAGAAACTAGGAGCGAAGAGTGCATTGACTGACTTGAGAAACACTCTCATTGTAAAAAAAGATTCATTGCAACTTTCTACAAAATATTCCCTCACATTATCATTGTCCACGAGGATTGTGTGGTCTCTATCTTTAGGAACTACACAAGCATTGCTCACAAGAAAAATGCAAGCACTGTCTTCAAGGACTGTGCAATCATCATCCTCAAGGAATTGTGAAATCATTGTAATTAAGGATTGCATAGTCATTTCCATCAATAAATGTGCAATTATTTTCATCAAGGGTTGTGTAGTTCTTATCTTCCAAAGATACACATTGACTGTGTTATAAAATTAAATATTACAGAGCAATGGAACACATAAAATATTGTGGAAACAAAAGCACATAAAACAAGAGAGACACATATCTACATGGTTCACCCAATTTGGGCTATGTCAATGGAGAAATAGCCAGCCCTTCCTTTATATTATCCAACAAAATGAAGAGATACAACCTACAATAGATCCGTTGTAATTTACTCTTCTCTCTCACACAATCTCATCTCTCTTTCTCTCTTAGAATACACACACACACACACACACACACACACACACACACATATACATAGTTCTAATACAATTCCCTCATATATAATGAGGGGTTTCTTGCTAGGGAAAAAGCCCAAAATTAAACATAACTTCTACCATCGGATCATCTTCCTAATGAATGACCCCGATTGACTCTAGAATTACAATATTTCAGAAGACAGTGTTACATCAATTTTTATCTTCTTGAACCCTCATTGGCCCCCAGACCGCTAAGCCGAGCAGGGATCCCCCGTCCCACCCCCCCTGAACCTCGGCGAGGGGGACAATCCCCCCACACCCCTTGCCCATGTGGAGGGGTGTACAGTCTTCTTGGGCTATACACCCAGCTGAAATAAAGGCCTTTTGAATCAAGAAGATAATTAGGCTCCATACCCAATTATCTCCCACTTGGATATTCTTTATATAAACTCCATTGTTGCTTCATTTGGTGGAAAATTACTCCACTTTGGACCTGGCTATTTCTCATCTTCATAATCATACTTGAAGACCAATTGAAAATGAGGAGAATCTCAATTTCTCCTTAGTTACAACTTTTGTTAACATATATGCCATTTTCTAGCTAGTGTGTATCTCTTCCAGCTTCAATGGTCCATTTTCCAACACTTACCATATGAAATGGTACTTGAGTTGTATTGATTAGTCTTGGAATGAAATTTTTAATTCTTTCCTAGATGAACGACGCTTTGGCTATCACTATATAATCTGCCCATCTCTTTCTTCTTATCCAATTCATCAATAAACCTTTGTAACCAAATCATTTATTTACTAGCCTCAGTAGAAACAACATACTTTTCTTCCATTATTGAAAGCGCACTAACACTTCGCATTTCTAAAATACAACTAACAACTAGTCCACCTACAGTAAACATATAATCTATGATGGTCCTCCTATTATCTCTATCACCTACCATATCTGCATCAACATATCCTTGTAGAGAAATGCTTAAACCACCAAAGCATAATGCTTACTTTGTGGTACCTCTTAAATACCTCAGAATCCATTTCACTTCCATCCAATGTTCTTTTCCTAGATTTTTCATGTACCTTCTTAGAAATCCCATTTCATCTACAATATCAAGCATTCTGCAGAGCATTGCATGAATTAAACTCTAAATTGTTGATGCATATGGAACTTTAGACATATATTTCATCTCTTTGTGAGTCTTGGGACACATATCCTTACTTATTTTGAAATGGGTAGCTAAAGGTGTAGTAACTAGTTTTTCATTCTGCATATTAAATCTTTCCAACACATTTTGTATTTTCTCACTATGAGATAATGTTAATTTGTGATTTTTCTTGACTTTAGTTATTCTCATGCCAAGGATTTGTTTGTATCACCCAAATCCTTCATTGCAACTTAATTTGCCAATTTTTCTTTGAGTACATTTATTTCCTTCATGTTAGACTGAGAAACAAGCATGTCATCTACATACAATAACAATATAATATAGCTTCCATCATTTTTCCTATTGAGATAAGCGCAACAATAAGAGTGACATCTAGTATAACCTTGTTTAGACATAAACTTGTCAAATTTTAGATACCACTACCTTGGAGCCTGTTTTATGCCATACAAGACTTTTTTCAACTTGCACACTAGTCTATCCTTCCTTTTGACATCATACTATTGTGGTTGTTGCATATAGATATCTTCCTCCAAACCACCATGGAGAAAGGTTGTCTTTACATCTAACTACTCAAGATGAAAATCTTCTGCTGCTACTAGATAAAATAGTTATGATTGAATTCATTTTAGAAACAGGAGAAAATATTTCATCAAAGTATATACCTTTCTTTTGTGTAAACCCCTTCACCATAAGTCTATATTTAGACATTTTTCGACGTCCATCTTCTTCCTTTAACCTGTAAACCCATTTATTCTGCAATGATGTTTTACCTACAGGTAACATGAATAAATACCAAGTCTGGTTATGTACCAAGGAATCCATCTCTTCATTCATGGCCAGCTATCACTTCTTCCTGGTTTCTACATTCATTTCTTCTTCATAACATTTTGGTTCACGAGAATCAATCAATAATACATAATATAATGAAGAAGATTATCGTTCAGGGGGTCTAGTTATTCTGGTATATCTTGTAACAACACTTTCAAGTGTTTGAGGTGTATGCTGCTATTGTGGTTGTTGTTAATTATGATTTTCATACAGCTTTACTTTTTCTTTGATCTCATAAAGCACTTTGTATTCTCTATTTTCTTTTCCTACGTCTGATCCTTATACTAGACTTTTTCGTTGAATATGGCATATCTACTCGTAATCCTTTGGATATTTTCATTGTCATATAAGCAATAACCAAAATCATTAACACCATATCTAATAAAGGTACATTTCTTTGATTTTTCCTCAAGCTTTGTTCTATTTTATTTATTAATGTGGAAAATGGCTTCAGAACTGAAAGTCTTTAAAAATGAGTAGTTTACCTTTTTACCTGTCCATGCCTCCTCTAGAATACCACCATCCAATGAACTTGAAGTCCTTCTATTTATCACATAAACAAAGTATCTACAACATTTGCCCCAAATCGTAAAGGGAATCCTACATGCAATCTCATGCACCTTGCATGCTCCATGATTGTCTTATTCATCCTTTCTAACACACCATTTCCCTATGGTGTTCTTGTAACTGTCTTCTTTCTGCGAATTCCATGCTCTGAGAAATACTTATCAAACTCTTTATTGTAATATTATCCTCCATTTTCTGATCTGAGACACTTTAGCTTATTTCTTTTCTCATTCTCAACCAAATATTTCCATTTCTTGAAAGTATCAAATACATCAGATTTATTTCAAATATAATAAATCCAGGATTTCTTGGTTTCATCATCAATAAAAGTAACATAATAATGAGAGCCACTGAGATATGATACCTGAGTAGGTCCCCATACATTTGTATGTACAAGCTATAATTTTGTTCTCTTCTTTTCTTTCCCAACTCTAAGAAATACGACTCTCTTTTGTTTTCCATAAACAAAATTCTCACAGAAATCCAAATCAAGATGCTTCAAACCTATCAACAAATTTATTGAGTGAATAATTTGCATCCCCTTCCTACTCATGTGCCCGAGCCTATGATGATATAATGTTGTATCTTCTCTTATGGAGATTAAAGCATTAACATAATTAGAAATACCATCACATAAATACAATATACCAACCTTTTCTATTTTTTCTATTACCAGGGCTCCCTTAGTGACCTTATAGGTTTTATATGTGAAAGTAGTTACATAGCCTTCACCTCCCAACTATCCTATTGAAACTAATTTTTTCTTCAAATCTAGAACATGCCCTACCTCCAATATCCATTGGTTTCCATTTTGTTGTTTTATGAAAACCTTACCCATTCCAATGATTTTATAAGGCTTATTATCACCAAGATGAACCTGTCCAAAATATCCTTGAACATAATCATGAAAATGTTTCCTATCAGGTGTGGCATGGAATGAGGTCCTTGAATCTATCACACAAGCATCAATAATATATTCTAATGAAATAATCAAAGCATATTGCAACACATCTCTTGTCACATTTGCTTCATGATTGTTTTCTTGTTGTATGTCTCCTTCTTTTCCCTTCTAAGACTTACAATATTTCTTCAGGTGCCCTATCTTCCTACATTTCCAACACACTATCCCGAATTTGGACTTGGATATGCCTTTCCTTGACTTACTGTGATATCTTGGGCTCTTTCCTCTTTCCATTTTTCTTCTCATAGTCTTTGTAGTCAAAGCATTACTTGATGTCTCACTCGATCTTTTCCATTGCATTTCCTCGCTAAGGATAACACCAACGTCATCATCAAACTTTAAAGTACTATATCCATAGACATATTTACTAATGGACATAATTAAGCCATTCCAACTTTCTAACAATGAGCATAGAAATAACATAGCCCTAACTTCATCATCAAAAATTATCCCTACAAAAATTAATTGACTGTTAACTATATTAAATTCATTTAAATAATTAACAACAGATACACCTTCTAACATCTTCATATTAAATAAATGCTTCATAAGAAATGCCTTCTTTGAGGCTAAGGATTTTTCATATAATTTGGACAATGCCATCATTAAACACTTTGTTTTCATTTCCTTTGAAATATTAAAGGCCACTGACGCCACCAGGCACAATTGTATTGTTCCAAGTGATTTTATATCAAGAATCTCCCATTTTGTGTCTATCATACTAATCAGCTTCTTTATTTTTCTCCTCAATGGTAGGTACATATTTTTTTGATACAAATAATATTCCATATTCATCTTCCACAACTGGTAGTTTTTGTCATTAAATTTATCGACCCTAAACCTACCATCTTTTGTCATTTATCCCATCGAACTAAGAAGCCTTCTCTCCCACAAGTTTATCAACCAAATAAACCTTCAACTCGATACCATTTGTTAGAAAATTATACATTACAGAGCAATGGAAGACATAAAATGTTGCAGAAACACATACATAGAAAAACCATAACACAAGAGAGACAAAGATATATGTGGTTCTGTAAGTTTTAACCTTGTACAGAAATTACCTACATATGAATTCTAAGACACAGAAAATAAACAATGTGAGAGCATAACACGTAAAACACATATACACAGATATTTTCCCCTGGATCCCAAAACCGGGACTACCAACTTGATTTTTTCATTATGTTCCTTTCAATTTTATAATACATATTTATACATGATGAAGCATCCAATACCATGGACCGAAAACCATCACGTCCAAAACCATGGACCGGAAACCATCGTGTCTAAAAACATGTGCGAAAATCATGCAAAAAACCACAAGTGGGTCGACCCAACTTAACATAGGTTCCAAAACCAAAAATTTCTGGGGTGCTGCCCCGCACCCCATAGAGTGGGGTTACTTGCACCCCTCAAACACCCTGTGACTCCCCCTCCTACACAATCAACGGAATGAAGGGGGGGCTCTGCCCCACTTCTAACCCTTCGGTTAACTACGTGGGCTAGTCATGGAAGGAATATAACACAACCCAAGAGGTTCACCCAAAATGGGCTACATCAGCGGGTAAAAAACCCATCCTTCCTTTTTATTATCCAACAAAATGAGGAGATACAATGTACAATAGATCCACTATAATTTCCTCTTCACTCTCACACAGTCTCCTCTCTCTGTCTTGCTCAAAATACACACAACCATGTATATATATATATATATATATATATATATATATATATATATATATATAGCCACAATACAATTCCCTCATATATAGTGAGGGGTTTCCTTCAAGGGAAAAAAACCCTAAATTAAACATAATTTCTACCATAAGATCAGTTGCCTAATGAACAACCTAGATTGACTTGGAAATTATAATATTTTACATTATCATTCGATGCCTGGTCACCATCCCCATCCTCTTCATCGCATCCAAACATGCACGAGAGTTAGAGGTAGACCTACCACTCGATAGTCCGTGACTGTAGATACCATGTTGATCTGGTGATCCTCATTTCGCATTGGGTCAGAACATTCTCGATAGATAACATGCTTTTCCACCCTGATACCATCTCAGCCATCCAATTCTCTGAGCATCAATACCTGTCAGGTTCCTACCTGTGTGAAGTTAAATTATGCGCTTATGCCTGACCAGCAGGACCCATATTCATGGACAATGTTCTTCCAGTTAGCACTCAACATTTTTTTCATGCATTAATTATCTTTGTAACCCTCATTTAAAATTAATACCACCAACCTTCAATGATTCATTCATTCTACCTTTGCTTCTGCATGTTGCTCCAGGGACCCGTTAATAAAAAAATCTAACTTCTAAGTAGGTGCAACACATAAAATTCATTTTTATTAACTGGGTTAGTTACTCTCACTTACTTTGCTTTTTTTGGGCTGGTAATTTAGTTACAAAAGTCAATAATGTCTGATTCTTTGATTAAGGAAGCTCTAGCAAATGAGCTAGTTGGGGTTCAAGACACTAAAGTCTATGATACTGACATCCTCACTCTTAAAATGACTTTAACGCTTTCCACTAGTTTATCATATGATGATATATCCATTTTGAAGTCTGGAATATTAGACACCACCCTTCCTTCTATTCATTTTGATCCTGAATCCATCTAGTTGCTATTAGGCAGTATGAACTGGGACAACAAGTCTTTTTATTTCAATCCAGTAATAAGGTCTTCCTAGAATTGGAGGAATAAGCAATAGAAAAGATGTTAGGCATTCCAGTGCCCAAGGAATTGATATAACTGATAAGGCGCTAGACCAAGAATTTATTACTTGGGCAGAAGACTATCAATTGGAATTCCTGAAAACCTTATGTAATACCCTCCTCCTACTTCTACCTAGTAACTGGTCAACTGAGGTAAATATGCAACGAGAGCCCACTATGATTGGATTCAACCTCCTAGGTGACCTTAAGGAAATGGGATATATGGAAATACATCATACTAACCTTCCACATTAACAATGGGACTCCCCAGAATCATCCCAACCTATTAGGTAACTAGCCCTTAGCTCCCACATAGTCTTTAGATCATTTAAACCCTGGAATTTCAAATGCTATGGCATGCCAGTGTCCAGAGGGCTTTGGACACTCCCACAACATGGCATTCCAACGTCCAAGGACTATTTTTCTAAGTGTTTTGCCAACATCCCTGGGATTTGAGCCAATTTTTCCGGCTCAGAGCCCAGGGCACTGCCCAAAATTCAATGACACTTTTAGAATCCATGATTTACATAATAACAAGTCTTACAAATAAAAAACTAACTCCAAGGCTAGTCCTGAAAATCCCCAACCATGACTGAATTTTTTTTCAAACACTTGGCATCAATGCAATCTACACGAAATGAATATAAGGTAGAGCATAAATGATTGATAAGTCATATGGGACTTGACAAGAAGGATCACCACCCTCTTCCTTAACTATTTTCACATCAATTAGGTATTGTATTTATTATCCTTTCAGTTACATGTAAATACATGAAATAACCATGACAATCGCCAGTCATATAATCATGCTTATATACAACACTGAACCGTGAAAATAAGAATGAGATAATGGTCATTAAATCCACATATTAACAAGTACAAAGGTAAGAGAACTTAGCTTTTATTAAACATAGGCAAATCTAACCAGGTTAGGGACTTCCATGTACCACCCTAACATGTACATGGATGAAATAAATCTTTCTTTCACTCAGCCACCCTCGTGCCATATTCCAAGCATGAATGTGTGATCTCATTGATAAACCAATCCAAAAACAACCAAGGGAATCTAGACGTTAAACTACCTCCACCCTCACCAAACTGTGATCTCTCCAAAACTGGCACTAAGATCACAGAACCAAATTGACCTAGGAGTTCCTTTAGACTCCATCATTATCCTTGAGGATTTTTTCATCTCCTTGTCTCTCAGGATTTTCTGTAATCCACACCAGATCACTAGGCCCTAAATTGATACACCAGTCTCTCAGGGTTTACTGTAATCCACACTAGATCACCAGGCCCTAAACAGAGACTCCTCCCTCAGGATTTATAGTGTATCCCACCAAAACCAAGCAAGGTATTCCTAGGCCTTTAGGATATTCTTGAGACCACTTCTACCCTAGATAACAAAACCATCTAGAAATTAGAAAGCTCAAAATTGAGAGAAAAGTTCCATCACACCATGGCTATCTAGAAAAGGAAATTCTTTGCTAAAAACCACTGTCATAACCCAAAAAAACCATGCCATCAAGAACAAGATAACCATGCACCAACATGCAAAGCCATGCATGTCAAAACCAGTTAGGAAATCCCACATGAAATATGTTACTTGCAAGTATTCCTACTGAAGCTCCTTGATCTTGCTCTTCCTCACTTGGTCTTTGTGTTCCTTCCTTTTTCTTATCCTTCCTATGTCTTATTTTCCCTTCCTTCCTCCAAATTTGAGCAAAATATTAACGCTGAATAAAAGCTTTCAACTAGTCCTCAGAAGCCTTGTTATCAATGAGGCCTCTATTTTCTTCATTTTCCATTATTTTCCTTCAATTTCCTCCTCAGATGCAACTTGTGACCTTTCACCTCCCTTTTCTCTCGTTTTCCTTTATTTTCATAAATAAATGTTCCAAAAATACCCTTTTGCCTTTTAAATTCCTTAGTCATTGTTGTTTCCAATTTCCTTTAGCCATAAACACTTCTAGTGATGCCCTCTAATATCTTTGCCCAACATTTGACTTGGAATATGTGTCCCTTAGTAGTGGTTTTTGTTGGGTTGTGTTATATTCTTTCCACGACTAGCATCCCTAGTTCATCGGGGATCCGCCCCCCCCCTTCGTTGCGTCGATTGTGCAATAGGGAGCTGGTTAGTCCCCCTCTATGGGATCTAGGCCAGTGCCCTGGGGAAATTTTTTTTGGACCCTATATTAGGATGGGCCGACCTACCTATGGTTTTGTGCATGGTTTTTGCACATGGTTTTGGACGTGATGGTTTTCATCCCTGGTATTGGATGCTTCGGCATGTATAAATATGTATTGTAACATTGAAAGGAACATAATGAAAAATCAAGCTAGTAGTCCCAGTTTTGGGATCCAGGGTAAAATATTTAGGTATATGTGTTTTATGTGTTATGCTCTTGCATTTTTTATTTTTTGTTCTTAGAATTCGTATTGAGGTAATTTGGGTACGGGCTTAAAATCTACATTTGGTATTAGAACTGTTTTGGATTCAAGGACATGCCATTGTTGCTGAGGGGTTTCACTCTGGCCTGTGGTAGACCGTGTTCATTGGGAGATCTTCAAGATTGCTTCTGGTGGTGAAAGAAGATGGTGAGCAGTGGGAAGGTAGAGATCAAGAAATTTAATGGTCAGAGTTTTGAGTTATGAAAACTCAAGATGGAGGATCTATTGGTGGATAAAGATTAGTGGATTCTGGTAGATCGAGATACTAAACCAATGGGAGTGTCTGATGAAGAATGGAAGAATTTGGATCAGAAGGCTAAGAGCACAATATGATTGTATGTCTCAAATTTAGTATTGTTGAACGTATCAGGGGAATGTAGAAATTTCACTTGTAGAACAAACCGATATATGCAATGTCCTAAAACATAATACTTGTTCTACTTCTACAAAACATTAAGTGGAAGCATAATCGAATTCATGAGCAACATCAAGTAGAAACATGCATAACTGATCAAGAGAAATAATCACACATAACATAAGATATATCTAGGGGAAAGCACCAGCATAAAACCCCAACCATGTATTATCAATCAAGCAGAAATTGTCTTCACAATACAAAAAAAATTAGCTCTCAAGCTATTCAGTTCTCAATGAACTATGAAGATATGAAGATATATCTCATGAACCAACCAAGCTGTGTATATAAAGGCTTTACCTATGGTCTAATCCCTATTTCCTTGTGCATTTTTCTTAGGAAATAATAGCAAAAGCATATGCAATTAATTCCAAACATACCGAGTTAACCAATGGTCCAACTATGCAATCCTTGAGGACATTAGTTTGTCAACCATGCAAAAACTACTTACTAGAAATAGTCAAGCATCTGATAGTGTACTGTCCCACATCTGATCTCAACTAGGTCTCTGACAAAACTAACATGCAATAGTTATCCATGAGTGAATTCTCAGTTATCTAAAATAATAGTTGTCACATGCATGCAAGCATTAACAAACTATATTTTATTATTTTAACAACTTGTTAAAATAATCTAATTGGACTTGACTAGTTAGAACTAAGTCAACTAATTCTCTCATTATAGAACTCATACTTATTCCCTCAATCAGTGGAGGAAATTAAGGATAAATTCCTCAATCAGTGGGACAACTCATGTGCATGCTCATAACGACTTCAAATTCGAATTTCCTTAACTAATTAACTCAACTGAATTAATTAATTAATATTTCCAATTGTTGTTAAGACCAAAATTAATTTTACTTCCTATAGATAGACTAGGGACTGATATAAATAGGAAGGGACCTAGAAATGCTATTTTTAGAACTTTCTATTTATAGCAGTTTCACCTCTCACCCAATGTGGCCAGTGACCTCACTGGCCAAATTGATATTTTTAGTAGGTCTATTTTTAGCACATTCTAAATTTAGCATTTCTTGTTGCACACTTTTCAACATTCCCTCTCAACAAGAAAGGCTTCCTCTTGAACCTGATCCTGTAACTCTGGAATGTTTTGCATGCAACACATCTACCCAGTCCACTTGCTCCAACAACACTTGGAACCAAAACACTCCCAACTGACCACTCTGTTGGGCTAGGAACATACTCTGATGCTGAAGCTCTAACTACTACTGACAAGTGCTCCCTCTCTGACATTTGTGCTACTACAACATCTCCATGCATCTCCCACCATTGCACACCTCTTTGTGCCACCTAGAACTATGCAAAACACTTGTGCCTCTCGCATTGTTGTAGCCTGCTAGCTATGTATTGTCCTAAGATTCCCTGCACTGTCACTCTCTCTGCCACTCCATCCGCATCTGTGTCTACCCAATCAGTCAGTTCCTGCTGCTCCACATCGAGGCTCCTCTAGCAATGTCTCATCCAAGAGGTTGGGTACCTCAAGGATCCTGCCCCTCCTCCTTGGGACGATCACTCCACATCACCCCACCTCCTACTTGGAGATATGGCTGCATGAGATCCTCAACCCACCTGGCTCAAAGTTTCCCCCTACTGGAGGTCTCTACATGAGTATATGTCTCTACTAGATCTCCTCTCAGCTTCCCTTGTTGTGGCTGGTTCACAACCTCCTAAGGTTGTTGCACCAATCGTGGCTCCTCCACATTTGTCTGATACTTCTTCTGGCTCTGCATGTTGATAGGTAATATACCGTCCCTCTCAACCACCAAGCCTCCATCAGTTGCCTTGCTGCTCAAGGCTTTGCATGCATCTTGAACCTTAAGAGCATACATGTTCTTGACCTAGGAACCAATCTGCCTCACCTGTCCAATGATGATGTGTCTAAGGAAAACCTTTCCCTTACTGAAGACTACAACATAGCCTTTGTCTTCCAGCATCATGATCGACACCAAGTTTCTCTTCAGTCCTAGTACATACTTGACATCAGTCAAGGTAAGGTGATATCCATGCTCCCTTTGAAAAATAACCATGCCTACACCTGAGACACTATACTTCTCATCATTAACCATTGTTGTGAGTATCTGGAGATCTTTCTCCTCCAAAGTACTGAACAAACTCTTGTCCTTGGTCATGTGGAAGGAAACTCCACTCTCAAGAAACCAACCACTTCCCACCATGGATGAAACCATGCATGCAAAGAGTTTGAAATCGAATTGAAACTGTGAAGCAAGTGCCTCACCTTCATATCCTTCCCCAGATCCCTTCTTGGATTTCCTCTGTTAACAATTTGTAGCATGGCACTTTCGATTTATCAACCTTCTTCCCATCATTGGAGGAACTGGATTCGAAAAGAGAAACCTTCTCCCTCCCATTCTTTGCCTTACTCACTAAGGCACAATTCTCCTCATCATGCAAAGATGAAGAGTTGTCTCTGGTGCTCCGTCTGATCTCCTCCTGCATCAAATCATACCATAGTCCTTCCCAATATGGAAATTTCTCCCTTCGATTCACTGAGTTCTGGTAGCTACGTTAGCTCTTATGAAGGCCAAGGAGTCCTAGACTCACCATATCCTCATCCGATGTCACGGCCGTGTTGTGCTCTACAAAAACCCCCCATTTCATATCATTTTTATTCCCAAAACTATCATATGAAATGGGTCCCTTTAGATTTTGATTGGTATCAATATTGTATTATTTAAAAAGGTCTGAAAACCAAATGAAAACATTATAAAAAACCTTTTTGAAAAACCCATTTTGATCAAATAAATCAATCTTTTATCATCGCGATAAAGCGATCGCAAGATCGCATATCGCAATGACATTAGGAACATAAGTAAATGGCACATTGGTTTCCGCCGATGCGATATCACTATTGGTTATCGGCAATACTCTATGCACATTCTTAAAGCGCCCCCAGGCCATTCCCCCAATGCGATGCGATATCGCTATCGGCAATCGGCGATATACTATCCATGTCTCATGTAATGCCAATACTCCCGATGCGATGCGATATCGCTATCGGCGATCGGGGTTTCAAGAGGTGTCAATGTAATAGGTTAAGCTTTCCCGATGGCCGATTGCGATAAAGCACATATTTCAAAAAAAATCCGTTTAAATGGAGGGATATTACGATCAATTCATATTAAAAGCTTGATTTGTCCAACAATGATTCACCTGCGCTCAACCGCCAAAACATCGATAACACGCTTAAACAAATCATTTGGCCGATTAATGGTATAATGGGCATTTAAGGATTGGCAGGTTTTAAACGGCCATTTAATGAAATTGTAAGTCCTAAAATCTTCTTATGGATTGTATCCGCGGCCATTGTAAAAGTTTTCTCTCATCACGCATTTGATCAATATATCTCACCATATTGGAGTTTTCATTGCCAATTCTCTGTGTTACATTTATCTTCACTTCTGTGCAGAATTCATCCAAAGAAGAAAACTCAAGTAAAATGGGGAAGAAATCTAAGAAAACCACAGCCGCTTCCGTTGCACCAGCCACAGGACAAGCTGTCACTGATCCCTCAAACAAAAAGAAAGGATTGATTTCTTATACTACATGTTCTGGTCTCGGCAGAACTACTTGGCAAAGTACCTACAACTTGATTGAAGTCGAAGAACCTAAAGTGACAACAGTACAAGCTACTGTAGATTCAACTCGGAAGTCTGATGGCACTCTAAAGGACTTAGCTAACTCCTTCCTTCATCGGATAGCAGCTAGGGAACAAATTCTTCCATATACAGATGTAGTGCGGTGGGCAATTGAGGAAATTCCAATCATGGATAGAACCTTGAGCACCAGAGACGGGAGAATTTTTGGCTCATTCAAGGCTGATGATTTAAGGCAAATGTATCATTTGCCTGAGCCAGAGAAGAAATACAATAAGGCATTCCTGGAGAAATTCCAGAATGAGTACGAAGTTGAATCTGAACCCATCAGGGATTGGAGACAAAATCCGGCAAAGCACAAACATGAATCTTCCAGTAAGTACTCGGTTGATTCCCTGGCTTCTCCTTATTGCTACGCTGGAATAATGATGTGTAGATTGTGGGGATTGCATGATTCTTCTAATTTCACTATAGAAATGGTTCCCTTAATGGAAGCGGCATGCAACAGTATAATAATGGATTGGGCCACTATTCTCTCAGATAAACTAGCCACAACTGTTCTTGAGTTTAGGAATAAGACCCGCATTTCTAAAAGGATAATTCCCCCATTCTATGACAGTGCCTATATTTTAGATACATTGTGTTTTAATTCTGAATTTCCCATGCTCGGTTGGAGGTGGACGCCACAAGACCCCATGCCTATTCACATTTTCCACCAGAAATTATGGAAATCCTCTTATAAGCACCATTTGTACCAAGTCTGCAATGGATTTATGTTGCCTATTTATTATTCTATTTTTGATAAACCTGTTCCTAAGATTTCCTACCAAGCTAGGATTGATTTAACAGCAGTAGGGAGATGGTTCGGGGAGGAGAAGTTCACTTATATAAGAGTTTTCGGTAGCCAAGCCGAACCTCATGTCCTCCCTTTATACATACCTGATAAACTGCTGGCAAGGGAAATCGCTTACCAGATCATTGTTGAGAGTGTCACACAGACTCTCAAAAAAAATAAGAAGCAGGGCTGGCCCTCTTTTCCTTTGAGATGCGGTGTCTATACCTTGCATGATCTCAAACATGCAGAAAAAGAAGCTACAAAGATTAAATCATTAACTCTGGCAACTCTCCCTAATAGGCAATTTGATCCAAGCAAAGTTTCCTATAATGCACTAGATTAGGCCAAATTGTCAAAATTTGATCATAAAGAAGATATGTTTGATGACCTGTTCTCCTCCGCTGAGTCAATAATGCAGGTTAAGGCATTTGCTAGAATGAAATATCAAGATGAAGGGTTGGTTGAATTTAATAGACTTAGAGAACAGAGGTTGCAAACTCTGCCTCTAGATCTATTAGCAACAATCCCAACCACATCAACAAGCGAGCCTGAATGGCAACAGTCAAAGGAGCCTCCGGTAACTCAGAGTACAGAGCAGAAGAAAGTGCAGGAAGAGACCCAGGTGAAAGAGCAGAAACAGACCACCACTGAAGTAAACGTGGATACTCATATTGACCCAAAATTGCTCCAGGAATGGCAACAATTTGACTCTATTATCAGTGGTTTGGAATGTTCAAAGGACACTGAAACTTCAAAGGCAACAGACACACAGGAAACCACTTCACCACAGGTTATGAGTGGAACCAGCGGCCCACCCATGTCAAAAGAGGTAGAGATAATACCAAAGGATCCCTCCAATCAAATCATTATGCAAGTAGAAGAGATTCCTCCCTTGGATGTCTTCTACAGCCCAAGGCATAAAGTTGTAGTTAAACGGCAAAGGAAAAGAAGAAGGACTGATCAACCTTCCCTTTTCCCAGAACAGACAGTCACGGGCAATGTGGTTTGGAAGGAGGAATTTGACCCCTCCTTTGACCTGACAAAACTGTCACAATATGCTGGAGCCTATTCGGCAGCGACAATAGATAAGGCATCGGAGGTGAGTCTTTTGCTGAAAACAAAGGATCAGGAAATTTTCTTGTTACAGGCACAACTGACTGAAGCAAAGCAGAAAGCGGAGCAGGCAGAGCAGCAATTGTTGACGCAACAGCAATTAAACAGTCAACTAACTCAACAATTGCAGGCAGAAAAACAAAGGATTGACCACAGCGCAATCCAGAAGCAGAAAGAATTATCAGAGGCATTGGCACAATTGAAGGCAGCGAATGAGCAAATGGTGAAAATAAAAGATGAGAAAATTGCTCAATTATCAGCACAGCTCGAGAAAACAAAGGGCGTTCCACAAGTAGCTGAATTCATAGTAGAATCACTACAGATAAATACAGCATTGATAGCCCAAATTAAGCTTCTATGTCAACAAATCACCCAGGAAGAGCCACTATGTGAATTAACGGCATCCATAAGTAATAAAGTAGACAAGGCTAGGACTGAATTGGATCAAGCTGAAGAAACGATAGCTGCATTTCTCGACTGGCAAGATACTGATCAAGGACAAGCGACGAATTTACCAAGAATCTTAGAGGCACATAAAGATATACTCTTTACAAAATGGCAGTCCAAGTTAATGAAAGCAGAGAGGGCAGTTTCAAGATGCAAATCAACTTCAAGCAATTTAGTTGAATTAGTCAATAGCACTCTCTACTTATCAAACATGATTTCCCAATGCACACCAGGAAAATTGACAACATTGAAAACATTGGAGCAATCATGTTATCCAGATCTAGAGGAAAAGGGGAGATTAATTGCTGGAATTAACAGTTTAACCTGGGACACCTATTGGTTCTTTTTGGTAAAACCACACACACAGAGAGCTGCCCTCAAGTTCCTTACGAATGCAATCAGGTATATTATCCCCGATATTCAGGATGCCACCTATGCCGCCCAGCTCAGCTCTCGCCTCAATAGACCACCCGAAGTGGAGCCGATGCTTGTGATAAGTCAGCTCAGATTTAAAGGCAAACAACCTACTTGATGATTCATACCGCTGACTGCCAGATTGCTTAAGAAAATAGGATCAAAATCAATTGATACCAATTAAGTAGGATTTCAGTTTCTTAGATAGTTAGATTAATTAAGTATTTATAGACCCTTTCATTGTTTTGGAAAGGGTCGTAAAGTTTTGTACCTGACTTAAAGACTGAAGTTGCACTATTGTGCTTCAGCCATATTCTTTTATGAAACTGGACCAGTTATTCTAAATTTGACAAGGAAGTTTTTATGCAATTGTGCACTATTGTCTTTGTTTGAAAGTGTTTCTGTGTTGAAGGAAGAATCACAAGTAGCGATTGGTATTGGGAGTGTCTAGTAGCTCATATGGTACTTTTATCTATGTCTGAATTCATTCCTTTCATATGAATCATTATTTGATTATCTTTGCTATTATCGAATATATGTATGTGCTTTAACAGCAGTTCTGTATTCCGTCCACTATTGGATGTTTATGGTGTGCTTTTCTTTTAATCATATATGTGTCGATGATATAAATGACAAGTTTAGTAATATTGCTTTAATCGCTTTGCTTAACTATTTAAGCAAAGTAATCCTTGAATGAATTAATGTCCATGTCTGTGAGATGGAGTCATCTATATGCCTGTCCATAGACACAGATCATCAAGCGCTACACTTCGAAGCTTAATAGTTCCCGGGATAAGTAATAGCTCTTTTATTTTGCTGATAGATTTAGCTATTCACCTATCATTAGATTAGTCAATCAATTATCCATTCATCCTGTTTATTCATTCCTGGGAAACTGGTCCCATTATCCCCAGTCGGAGCCACCATTTCAAATGGAAAAGGAGCTGTACCAAGGTCCGAACCGGGTGGTTATCCCCTAATGTTGGTGCAGCGATTTTCGAGGCATCAACATTTTTGGCGCTAGAAGGAGGGCCATCAACTGTGAATGGCAAGCAAACCCAAATCTGCAAGCCATTCTAAGAGTAATTCTCCCTCCGTATCCCCTCGAACTTCCCAATTGCATGTTGGTTCTCCAGTATCCAAACAAGAAGAAGAGGAATCAACTACCACTGCTCAAACCCATCATACTCCAGAACAATTAAGTATTGAATCCCCTGAAGTCCAGTCTCTTATCCACAAACTTCAGAGTTTCTCGATTTCACCACAGAAATCTGAGGTATCACAAAGCAGTGCGACTTCGCAGTTCAATTTACCTCACCCTTTCACCAGACTTCGGAGCGAAAAGCTCGGTATTGAACCTACTGAGTTCCCTTTACCCAAATGAAAAAGGTGAAGAAATATACTGAAGGATCTGACAGTGAAGAGCTTTCATCCACATCCTCCATTTCATCTTCCCCTTTGCAAAGTCAGCCATCCACTCCCCCATTACATATTGTTGTTCATCAGGGATTAGGAGCTTTAACATCCCAATCTGCTCACTCCTCAACATTATTTCCTTCCCACACATCTAGAATTCCAACAGTAGTATCAACCACTACTGCTATTACAATGGCAGATCCATGGACCAGGCCTGGTGCAGTCAATATGCCTGCACCATTGCATCCATTACCAGATGCTCCTGAAAAATGGCTACCCAAGTTTAACCCAGATGATGGGACCCAAGCTGAGGAACACATTAATAATTTCATGTTGGCAGTCAACTTGAAAGGAGTAACAGAACAAGATGTTGTTGTTAGACTTTTCCCTTACACCTTGCAAGGATCAGCAGGATCTTGGTATTTTTCTTTACCCTCTGGTTCCATTACCAGTTGGAACACTTGCCAAGAACAGTTTCTTACCAAATATGGAGATGATAGGTCTTTGGCTACGCTAATAAACGATCTCTCCAATCTTAGAATAGAGCATAGGGAATCAATTAAGGAATTTAATGCTCGATTCAATAAACTCCTGAATAAAATCCCGACGGCCTCCAAACCAAGTGAACAAATTCGAAGTGAATGGTATATAACCACCCTACCTGCCAATATAGCCATTTTTGTAGATAGGGCTAGGAAACCTACCTTAGCCGAAAACATGAAAGAAGCACTTGCTGTGGAGAAATGTATTAATGCTCTAGAAAAGAAAGCTGCTTTGGAAGACAGAAAAGCCAAAAAAGTCTCTTTTAAAGATGACTCAAGGAAGAAAACCCCAAAAGACCCATATGACATGGAGGGTTTGCAAAAGGTCCTAAAAACTTTGTCAAATGAAATGGTTGAAATAAAAAAACAGGTAGCCGAAACCTCAACCAAAAGACCCTTTAGGACTTATAAGAAAACTGAACCAAAGCCACTGAATGTAATATCAAATGCAGATTCTGAGCAAGAAGAAGAGGAAGATGAAACAATCTCACCAACTGATGATGAAGAAGAAGTAGTAGAATGTCATGGAATGTGGGATTTTATACTCCCCAACTCCGATACCGATAATGATGAAGAAGCGTTCCCGGTCACTACTAGGAGTAAAAGTACTTCCGAACCTGTTCAGGCAACGTCAAAGAAAAGGAGTGCAGGAGCTGCTACAACAAAGGAAAAAATACCTGCAAAGAAATCACCTGCAACAGTTCCCCAAGACCAACCTTCAACTTCTAATACTCCTTCAACATCTAAAACGTTAGTGGTATCAGATTCAATGGATTACAATATTGTTGATGACATGAAGAAAACTAAAGCAAACATTACTATGTTTGAACTTAGTAAATTAAAACATCAGCAGAAATTGCTTCTCAAAGAATTCAATGATGTGCCTTCTTCACCTCTTCCCAGTGCTAAAGCTGCTAATGGTTCAGGGCAACTTCCTCCTGGTATGGTTGAAGCTACCAATGCGGTTCTGATTGGAGATAGGTCAAACTCTCATACTCCACCTTTCCTTCTAACCTATGAGATCTACAACAGAAACCTGCACAACTGTTTGATTGACTCAGGGGCATCTTCTAACATAATTCCATCTTCAATTTGTTCCAAACTGAACATTGAACCCCAGAAGTCTGCTATTCATATTGTACGGTTGGACAGGACCAAAGTACAGGTTGTGGGAGAGATTAATTCCGTAACTATCAGGTTATCTGCTGATCCCAAAGTAGTACAAAGGATTGATATCCTAATAGCTGATATACCTAAATTTTACGGTTTAATCTTGAGTAGGGATTGGTCTGAAAAACTACATGGGTATATTTCTACTGATTGGTCACATATGTGGCTTCCCTATAAAGGTAAGCCAAATCAAATAAGGATTGATCGAGAAAAACATATGACCCATACAGTTACTGAATTTGAGCAAGAAAACCAACCTGTAGCATTTAATAACAACATTTTGGGGAATTATTCATCTGAGTCATTTTTTGGTAACTTTACTGCCCAGCCATCCCCTTTCTTAGTGAACCATTTTACATCTCAGATTGAAAATTTTTCACAAACAGATAGGTCTAGATGTTTCAATGATACTGAGAAAATTGTAAATAAAATTGTTAATACTTCTTTATTTTGGTCGTTATATTTCGATGGGTCCAAGTCTAGTGAGGGCTTGGGAGCAGGATGTATTCTGGTTAATCCACAAGGAGAAAAAACAATGTTGTCCTGTCGGCTAGAATTTGAATGCACTAACAATACAACCGAGTATGAAGCCTTAGTCCAAGGACTGTATAAAGCAATCGGCCTTAAAGTGCAATATTTAAAAGTATTCGGCGATTCTGAAATTATTATCAAACAGGTGAGAAATACAATTCATTGTCTTTTAAATCATCTTAAACATTATCAATCGCTAGTACAAGAACTCACCTCACACTTTTCGTCATTTAATATTTCCTCCATCCCTAGGTCTCAAAACTCGGCAGCCGACTTGCTAGCCAATGTAGCTTCCAAGCTCCTACCTTCTGAAGACTACAGCCCAGATAGATTTTCAGTAGAATTGCTTTTTAGGCCATCAATTCCTGACAATGTCACTAATTGGAGAGTATTCAACCATGATGAGGATATTTTACAATTCTTAACTTCTGAAAAGTCCCATGATAATCAAATTATTGAGGAAAATGAGCATGACTTTCAAATGAGAGAAACACCTCAGGAAAATTCAATTCCTAAACATGTGGTAAAGCTGGAGGATCTTTATGATATTAAAGACAGGTTTAAACCTGTGACTAATACAAAGCTCCAAAGTTCTACCCTAAGGTTTGAGTTGATAAATCTTGGCACTGAGCAAACTCCTCAAAACATTAATTTAGGATTAGGACTTTCCTTGGAAGAGAAAGAGGCATTCATTAAACTGTTAAGGAAAAATAAACAGGTTTTTGCTTGGAAATATGATGATTTGAAGACATATGATACATCCATTATCCGGCATACCATTCCAGTGCTTCCCGATCAGAAACCAATTCAGCAGAAGTTAAGAAAAATACATCCAAGCTTAGAGAGTCAAATAAAAACTGAACTTAACAAACTCTTGAAAGCCAAGATTATTTTTCCTGTCCGACACTCAAACTGGGTCTCCAATATGGTGCCAGTCAGAAAGAAAAATGGCGACATTCGGATTTGTATTGATTTCAGAAATTTGAACAAAGCGAGCTTAAAAGACAATTTCCCATTACCTACCATGGAGCAAATACTCCAATCAGTAGCAAGCTCTGAACTAATGTCCTTTCTAGATGGTTTCTCAGGATATAACCAAGTTTTAGTCCATCCCGATGACTAGCTTAAAACCACATTTAGAACAAAATGGGGAACATATGCATATCAGAAAATGCCTTTCGGACTTATTAATGCAGGAGCGACATTCCAAAGAGCGATTGATATAGCTTTTAAAGGATTGATTAATAGAACAGTAGTCGTCTATCTAGATGATATTACTGTATTCTCTAAAGAGAGGTCTAATCATTTGCATGATCTAAATCAAATCTTTCAACGCTGCAAAAGATATGGTATTTCTCTTAACCCTAAAAAATCTTTCTTTGCTCTTGACCAAGGAAAGCTTTTAGGCTTTATTGTGTCTAAAGATGGCATTTATATTGATCTTGACTGGATCAAAGAAATCTCTGAAATCCCTTTCCCACATAATAAGAAATCCATGCAGTCATTTTTAGGCCAAATCAATTTCGTTAAAATATTTGTTCCAGATTTTTCTCAAATTATTTTGCCACTTCAAACTATGATCAAGAAAAATTCAGTCTTTAAGTGGGGATCAGCAGAAAAAGAAGCATTTGATTTAATCAAGCAATCAATAATTAATGCCCCAGCCTTAAATACTCCCAATTTTTCTAATCATTTTACATTATACACTATCGCATCCACCTCTTCTTATGCAACAGTACTCACGCAGCTCAACGATCACAATTTGGAAGCACCCATTTCATTTTTTAGTTCAAATCTTCAGGGTGCTGAATTGAATTACTCCGAAGTAGAAAAACAAGCCTTTGTTGTATTTAAAGTGGTCAAACATTATAGACCCTTCCTTTTGAAAACCCACACAAAAGTTATAGTTCCTTTCCCTGCAGTTAGGCAACTATTAATCCAAAGAGAATTGGGTGAAAAAAGGGCAAACTGGGTCACAGCGCTTCAAGAGTATGACTTAGAAATTAAGCCAGCAAAGATTGTTAGGGGCCAAGGTTTTTGCAGGTTATTGGCAGGAGCATCCAATATTCCAGAATCAAGTGATACAGATCAAACTGAAGAAGTTAACCAGATAAGTGTTACTGATTCTGAGTCTCAATATGCAGATTTAATCTTTTATTTAAAAAATGGTTATGCACCTCCTAACCTGTCTTACAAAAACAAAAGGGCCATTAGGTTAAAAGCGAAAAATTTTACAATTATTGATGATGTGCTTTTTAGGCAGAATTATGATTCAATCTTATTAAGATGCCTTGAGAAACCTGAAGCACAAAAGGTTTTGCAGGAGTTACATGATGGACCAGCAGGAGGACATTTTGGAGCTGACACAACAACTCACAAAATTATTCATGCTGGATACTATTGGCCCACTCTGTTTAGAGATGCCCACGAGTATGTAAGGAAATGCCTCAATTGTCAAACTTCTAGTGGAAGACAACGAAAACCAGCTTTCCCTCTACAACCAGTCAACATTGAACAACCATTTGAGCAATGGGGATTGGACATCATTGGGGAAATTACTCCACCTTCTTCCAAACAGCATAAGTATATCCTTACTACTACCGATTATTTTACTAAGTGGGTTGAGGCAATTCCTTTGAAGACAGCAAATTCTGAAGCAATCATTGAATTCATAGATCAATTCATCATTACCAGGTTTGGTGTCCCAAATGCTCTTGTTTTTGATAATGCATCTTACTTCTCAGGCAATGCTATGTTTGATTTTTCTATTAAAAGAGGATTTAAATTGAAATATTCTGCTAATTACTATCCCCAGGGTAATGGTTTAGCAGAGTCTACTAATAAAAATCTGATCAAAATCATTAAGCGAACTATCGAACATAATCATAAAAACTGGCACAAATCCTTAATGTTTGCATTATGGGCTGATAGGATAACACAGAAAGCTTCTATATGATCTTCTCCATTCAACCTTGTGTATGGAAAAGAAGCAGTACTACCTACAAATCTTGTTCTTCCTTCTCTAGCCCTAGTTCAGTTCATTGAGGAAAGTCCTTCTTCTTCTATTCAGCTTAGACATGATCAAATTCTAAAACTAGAAGAGGAAAGAGAAAAAGCCAAGGTTATTCATGTCAAACATCAGCAAATCATCAAGGCAGCTTTTGACTCAGTCTCATCCGGTTCAAAACAATTTCAAGTCGGTGATTTAGTTCTGAAATGGGACAAAGCCCATGAGGACAAGGGAAAACACACCAAGTTCCAGAAGATGTGGCTTGGAACATTTCAGATCTGCGAGAAGATAGGCCATTCGACCTTTATATTGCAAGATTGATCAGGTTTGACAGATTCTCTCCCTGTTAATGGCCTTATCTTGAAGAAATTCTTTAATTGAGGAGGTAACCCCTTCTCCTTTTTAGTTTAATAGAGTTTTGTAGTTTGTAGGATCTTTAGAAAATAAAGTTGTAAGGTATCCTCCATTGACCTTTGCTGTGTTTGAAAACTTGATCCACAGAAGTAGTATGATATTTTCTTTTAAAATAATAGAAGTCTTAACCAAAAGGGATAATTTCTAGGAAACTAGGTATCATTGTATTCTGAAACCACACTTTAAATTTTGTGAACTCCTCTCAAAGTTTAGAAGTATTGTAAATCATTTTCTGTTTTCAAATTGGTCACAAAAGGTTATCAATATCAAGATAGAAGCTAATCCAACTCCAGCATCTTCAACTCTTACCCTGTCATCCATCTCCTCTTAAGGAGAAAATTGTCCATCCCATTCACCAAAGTTTATTATTACTCAGAGTGTAATTCTAAAAAATTTTGATATAAAAGATAAGAGGTCTTATTACAAGCCTGCTTACCATGATCATAGGGAAATAGTTTAACCGACATTACCAATACTGCATACCATAACAGGTTAATGGCTTAAGAATTATAAGACAAGGGGTCTCATCACGAGCCAGCTTGTTCGGTTAGATTATTACCAGTGAATGGCATTGTCAATAGCTGGCTACCAAACCAGGACAATGGCTTTTTATCTTATCAATAACAGAAAGAGGAAAAGAAATACAAAATATGAAAACATATTTTGAATTCATTCTGTTAATCACACTCTTAATTGGATGGGACAATGGACAATAACATGGTTAAAAGGTATCCCTGTCGAAACTATGAACGTTTGCTGGCAGCAGAGGCTCTACCTATGACAAACCAATTCACTATAAAAGCTGATTGGGGAAGGTTTTCTATTTTATCATTATAAACCAATAAAGGACTATTTAAAACTTAGATTGTATCTATTTTCTTAAAAAGAGAGGAAATTAGCAAAAATAGTTTCATTTTACTCGGAATGCATATATACCTAGTTATATTAGAATTTTCCCCTTTGATTAGAACTCTATTTCGAAAAAGTTTAAGTATTTCTATACTTTTCAGAGATAACTGTTTCTTCCAGCGAATCGCCAATTGTTGTGCTCTACAACAACCCCCCATTTCATATCATTTTTATTCCCAAAACTATCATATGAAATGGGTCCCTTTAGATTTTGATTGGTATCAATATTGTATTATTTAAAAAGGTCCGAAAACCAAATGAAAACATTATAAAAACCCATTTTGATCAAATAAATCAATCTTTTATCATCGCGATAAAGCGATCGCAAGATCGCATATCGCAATGACATTAGGAACATAAGTAAATGGCACATTGGTTTCCACCGATGCGATATCGCTATCGGCTATCGGCAATACTCTATGCACATTCTTAAAGTGCCCCCAGGACATTCCCCCGATGCGATGCGATATCGCTATCGGCAATTGGCGATATACTATCCATCTCCCATCTAATGCCAATACTCCCGATACGATGCGATATCGCTATTGGCGATTGGGGTTTCAAGAGGTGTCAATATAAGAGGTTAAGCTTTCCCCGATGGCCGATTGCGATAAAGCACAGATTTCAAAAAAAAGCCATTTAAATGGAGGGATATTACGATCAGTTCATATTAAAAGCTTGATCTGTCCAACAATGATTCACCTGCGCTCAACCGCCAAAACATCTATAACATGCTTAAACAAATCATTCGGCCGATTAATGGTATAATGGGCATTTAAGGATTGGCAGGTTTTAAACGGCCATTTAATGAAATTGTAAGTCCTAAAATCTTCCTATGGATTGTATCCGCGGCCATTGTAAAAGTTTTCTCTCATCACGCTTTTGATCAATATATCTCACCATATTGGAGTTTTCATTGCCAATTCTCTGTGTTACGTTTATCTTCACTTCTGTGCAGAATTCATCCAAAGAAGAAAACTCAAGTAAAATGGGGAAGAAATCTAAGAAAACCACAGCCACTTCCGTTGTGCTAGCCACAGGACAAGCTGTCACTGATCCCTCAAACAAAAAGAAAGGATTGATTTTGGATACTACATGTTCTGGTCTCGGCAGAACTACTTGGCAAAGTACCTACAACTTGATTGAAGTCGAAGAACCTAAAGTGACAACAGTACAAGCTACTACAGATTCAACTCGGAAGTCTGATGGCACTCTAAAGGACTTAGCTAACTCCTTCCTTCATCGGATAGCAGCTAGGGAACAAATTTTTCCATATACAAATGTAGTGCGGTGGGCAATTGAGGAAATTCCAATCATGGATAGAACCTTTAGCACCAGAGATGGGAGAATTTTCGGGTCATTCAAGGCTGATGATTTAAGGCAAATGTATCATTTGCCTAAGCCAGAGAAGAAATACAATAAGGCATTCCTGGAGAAATTCCGGAATGAGAACGAAGTTGAATCCGAACCCATCAGGGATTGGAGACAAAATCCGGCAAAGCACAAACATGAATCTTCCAGTAAGTACTCGGTTGATTCCCTGGCTTCTCCTTATTGCTACGCTGGAATAATGATGTGTAGATTGTGGGGATTGCATGATTCTTCTAATTTCACTATAGAAATGGTTCCCTTAATGGAAGCGGCATGCAACAGTATAATAATGGATTGGGCCACTATTCTCTCAGATAAACTAGCCACAACTGTTCTTGAGTTTAGGAATAAGACCCGCATTTCTGAAAGGATAATTCCCCCATTCTATTACAGTGCCTATATTTTAGATACCTTGTGTTTTAATTCTGAATTTCCCGTGCTCGGCTGGAGGTGGACGCCACAAGACCCCATGCCTATTCACATTTACCACCAGAAATTATGGAAATTCTCTTATAAGCACCATTTGTACCAAGTCTGCAATGGCTTTATGTTGCCTATTTATTATTCTATTTTTGATAAACCTGTTCCTAAGATTTCCTACCAAGCTGGGATTGATTTAAAAGCAGTAGGGAGATGGTTCGGGGAGGATAAGTTCACTTATATAAGAGTTTTCGGTAGCCAAGCCGAACCTCATGTCCTCCCTTTATACATACCTGATAAACTGCTGGCAAGGGAAATCGCTTACCAGATCATTGCTGAGAGTGTCACACAGACTCTCAAGAAAAATAAGAAGCAGGGTTGGCCCTCTTTTCCTTTGAGATGTGGTGTCTATACCTTGCATGATCTCAAACATGCAGAAAAAGAAGCTACGAAGATTAAATCATTAACTCTGGAAACTCTCCCTAATAGGCAATTTGATCCAAGCAAAGTTTCCTATAATGCACTAGAGCAGGCCAGATTGTCAAAATTTGATCATAAAGAAGATATGTTTGATGACCTGTTCTCCTCCGCTGAGTCAATAATGCAGGTTAAGGCATTTTCTAGAATGAAATATCAAGATGAAGGGTTGGTTGAATTTAATAGACTTAGAGAATAGAGGTTGCAAACTTTGCCTCTAGATCTATTAGCAACAACCCCAACCACATCAACAAGCGAGCCTGAACGGCAACAGTCAAAGGAGCATTCGGTTACAACAATAGAACCAGAAAAGCCATAGGAGGAAACTCAGACTACAGAGCAGAAGAAAGTGCAGGAAGAGACCTAGGTGAAAGAGCAGAAATAGACCACCACTGAAGTAAATGTGGATACTCATATTGACCCAAAATTGCTCCAGGAATGGCAACAATTTGACTCTATTATCAGTGGTTTGGAATGTTCAAAGGACACTGAAACTTCAAAGGCAACAGACACACAGGAAACCACTTCACCACAGGTTCTGAGTGGAACCAGTGGCGCACCCATGTCAAAAGAGGTAGAGATAATACCAAAGGATCCCTCCGATCAAATCATTTTGCAAGTAGAAGAGATTCCTCCCTTGGATGTCTTCTACAGCCCAAGGCATAAAGCTGTAGTTAAACGGCAAAGGAAAAGAAGAAGGACTGATCAACCTTCCCTTTTCCCAGAACAGACAGTCACGGGCAATGTGGTTTGGAAGGAGGAATTTGACCCCTCTGGTGACCTGACAAAACTGTCACAATATGTTGGAGCCTATTCGACAACGACAATAGATAAGGCATCGGAGGTGAGTCTTTTGTTGAAAACAAAGGATCATGAAATTTTCTTGTTACAGGCACAACTGACTGAAGCAAAGCAGAAAGCGGAGTAGGCAGAGCAGCAATTGTTGACGCAACAACAATTAAACAGTCAACTAACTCAACAATTGCAGGCAGAAAAACAAAGGATTGACCACAACGCAATCCAGAAGCATAAAGAATTATCAGAGGCATTGGCACAATTGAAGGCAGCGAAGGAGCAAATGGTGAAAACAAAAGATGAGCAAATTGCTCAATTATCAGCACATCTCGAGAAAACAAAGGGCATTCCACAAGTAGCTGAATTCAGAGTAGAAGCACTACAGATAAATACGGCATTGATAGTCCAAATTAAGCTTCTATGTCAACAAATCACCCAGGCAGAGCCACTATGTGAATTAACGACATCCATAAGTAATAAATTAGACAAGGCTAGGACTGAATTGGATCAAGCTGAAGAAACGATAGCTGAATTTCTTGACTGGAAAGATACTGATCAAGGACAAGCGGCGAATTTACCAAGAATCTTAGAGGCACATAAAGATATACTCTTTACAGAATGGCAGTCCCAGTTAATGAAAGCAGAGAGGGTAGTTTCAAGATGCAAATCAACTTCAAGCAATTTAGTTGAATTAGTCAATAACACTCTCTACTTATCAAACATGATTTCCCAATGCACACTAGGAAAATTGACAACAATGAAAACATTGGAGCAATCATGTTATCCAGATCTAGAGGAAAAGGGGAGATTAATTGTTGGAATTAACAGTTTAACTTGGGACACCTATTGGTTCTTTTTGGTAAAACCACACACACAGAGAGCCGCCCTCAAGTGCCTTACGGATGCAATCGGGTATATTATCCCCGATATTCATGATGCCACCTATGCCGCCCAGCTCAGCTCTCGCCTCAACAGACCACCCGAAGTGGAGACGATGCTTGCGATAAGTCAGCTCAGATTTAAAGGCAAACAGCCTACTTGATGATTCATACTGTCGACTGCCAGATTGCTGAAGAAAATAGGATCAAAATCAATTGATACCAATTAAGTAGGATTTCAGTTTCTTATATAGTTAGATTAATTAAGTATTTATAGACCCTTTCATTTTTTTGGAAAGGGTCGTAAAGTTTTGTACCTGACTTAAAGACTGAAGTTACACTATTGTGCTTCAGCCATATTCTTTTATGAAACTGGACCAGTTATTCTAAATTTGACAAGGAAGCTTTTATGCAATTGTGCATTATTGTCTTTGTTTGAAAGTGTTTCTGCGTTGAAGGAAGAATCACAAGTAGCGATTGGTATTGGTAGTGTCTAGCAGCTCATATGGTACTTTTATCTATGTCTGAATTCATTCCTTTCATACGAATCATTATTTGATTATCTTTGCTATTATTGAATATATGTATGTGCTTTAACAGCAGTTCTGTATTCCTTCCACTATTGGATGTTTATGGTGTGCTTTTCTTTTAATCATATATGTGTCGATGATATAAATGACAAGTGTAGTAATATTGCTTTAATCGCTTTGCTTAACTATTTAAGCAAAGTAATCCTTGAATGAATTAATGTCCATGTCTATGAGATGGAGTCATCTATATGCCTGTCCATAGACACAGATCATCAAGCGCTACACTTCAAAGCTTAATAGTTCCCAGGATAAGTAATAGCTCTTTTATTTTGCTGATAGATTTAGCTATTCGCCTATCATTATATTAATCAATTAATTATCCATTCATCCTGTTTATTCATTGCTGGGAAACTGGTCCCATTATCCCCAGTCGGAGCCACCACTTCAAATGGAAAAGGAGATGTACTAAGGTCCGGACCGGGTGGTTATCCCCTAATGTTGTTGCAGCGATTTTCAAGGCATCAACATGCCCCTACACTTGCAAGCTCATCCCTACATGTGATGAGATTGGTCAGATACATAGAGATTGTCACATCCATTTCACACTTGATCTTTCGAAGTTTTTCCTTTAGTGCCAGCTTCCTTTGATTGCTACTATTTTGATATAAATCTTTCAACATTTTCCACATTGCATGTGGAGTCTCCTTCCCATGGAGGCTCGAGACAATGTGATCTTGCACTCCATCCAAGAGAATTCTCCTAGCTCTAGCCACACACTTCCTCCATTCCACCTACTCAGTCTTGTCAATAGGCTTAGGGATTTCTTAATCAGTAAAATCCTTAAGGCCATTATCTTCCAAAACTACCTCCATGTGATCCTTCCAAGCTATATAGTTTGAGATGCCATCAAGGGCATACTCAAGCCTCAAACCATAGAACGCCATTGATGAAATAGATGTGATTAGAACTTGAGATATATATCCTGAATAATAAACTTCAAATTTCTCTTGCTAGTATACTATTCTTGCTTGATCACCTGTGCTCCGATACCATGTAGAAATTTCACATGTAGAACAAACCGATATATGCAATGTCCTAAAGCATAATACTTGTTCTACTTCTACAAAACATTAAGCAGAAGCATAATTGAATTCATGAGAAACATCAAGTAGAAACATGCGTAACTAATCAAGAGAAATAATCACACATAACACAAGATATATCCAGGGGAAAGCACCAGCATAAAACCCCAACCATGTATTATCAATCAAGTGGAAATCCTCTTCACAATACAAAAAGAATTAGCTCTCAAGATATTTAGTTCTCAATGAACTATGAAGATATGAAGATATATCTCCTGAACCAACCAAGCCCTATATATAAAGGCTTTACCTATGGTCCAATCCCTATTTCCTTGTGCAGTTTCTTAGGAAATAATAGGAAAAGCATATGCAATTAATTCCAAACATACCAAGTTAACCAATGGTCCAACTACACAATCCTTGAGGACACTAGTTCCTTAACCATGCAAAAACTAGTTACTAGAAATAGTCAAGCATCTGATAGTACATTGTCCCACATCTGATCTCAACTAGGTCTCTGACAGAACTGACATGCAACAGTTATCCATGAGTGAATTCTTAGTTATCTAAAATAATAGTTGTCACATGCATGTAAGCATTAACAAACTAATTTTATTATTTTAACAACTTGTTAAAATAATCTAATTGGACTTGACTAGTTAGAACTAAGTCAACTAATTCTCTCATTATAGAACTCATACTTATTCCCTCAATCAGTGGGACAACTCATGTGCATGGTCACAAAGACTTCAAATTCGAATTTCCTTAACTAATTAACTCAACTGAATTAATTAATTGATATTTCCAACTGCTGTTAAGACCAAAATTAATTTTACTTCCTATAGATAGACTAGGGGCTGCTATAAATAAGAAGGGACCCAAAAATTATATTTTTAGCGATTTCACCTCTCACCGAGTGTGGCCAATGACCTCACTGGCCAAACTACTATTTTTAGACATGCTATTTTTAGTAGGTCTATTTTTAGCACATTCTAAATTTACCATTTCTTGTTGCACACTTTTCAACAGGGAAGCTACGGCGAAGGATTTTTGGGAAAAGTTAGGGACTTTGTACCAATCTAAGTCTCTGGTGAATAAAATGTTCCTATAGAAAAAGCTATATAACTTGAGGATGAAATATGGAGACTCGGTGATAGCATTTAATACTATGGTAAGTCAATTATTATCTATTGATATTAAAGTTTCATATGTATATAAGTGCATCAGTTTGTTGTGTTCTCTTCCAGATTCGTGGGATAGTCTAGTTATTGCAATAGGTATCAATGCAACTGCCTTGCAGTTTGATGAAATAGTCTCATCCTTGCTGACAGAGGAGATGAGACGGAAAAATATGGAGAGTCAAAATGGTGATGCCTTGTCTGTATGAGGGCGGTCCCAGAACAGAAAAAAAATAAGTCATCGAGTGGGAGATCTAAATCTAGAGAGAAATCTAAATCTCCGGGAAAACCTGTAGAGTTGGTTTGCTAGAAATGTGGAAAGGACAGGCACTATAAAAGGGACTATAAATCTAAATCTCCTAACAAAGGAAAGAGATTTGATGATGGTTCTTCTGTAAAGGTGAAAACCACCTTAGATGAAGGTGGGGATGTGTGCTTGGCTTCCTCAAGTACACATGTAGATCATGAGGCATGGTTGATTGAATCAGGTGAATCCTTTCACTTCACTCCCCATAGAGAGTGGTTCTACGAGTATGAGAAACACGATGGTGGTGATGTCTTTGAAGGGGTTGATAGGAAGGCTAGAATTGTTGGTTGCAGAAAAGTAAAGTTGAAGTTGCAAGGTAGAAGGGTTAGAACACTTCCGGGTGTTGTGCATATTCCTGTATTGGCCAGAAATTTGATTTCTATAAGCAATATGGATGATGCAGGTGTAGAAACAGTGTTCAAGAAGGATACATACAAGATGGTTTGGGGAACACTGATATTTATACATGGAGTTTGGATTGAAACTTTGTACAAGTTGCAAGGTAGCACTGTTGTTGATGGGTGCAACAATTTTGTGGTTCCTAAAAGTGGAGCAGAAAATCTTGTAGTCCCTAGATAAAAGACCATACTGTGGCATCAAAGGCTTGGACATATTGTAGAGAAGGGACTTTGAATACTTCATGATAAAGGTATGGTAGAAGGTATGAGTAGTTTCTCTCTGGATTTTGATTTCTGTGAAAATTGTATATATGGGAAGCAGAATTGGGTGAGTTTCCCCTCTGGTGGTAAGAGGGCGAAGTAGATATTAGAGCTTGTGCACAGTGATGTGATTGGACCTGTGAAGGTTCCATCACTGGGTAAGTCTGTGTACTATGTATAATTTATAGATGACTTATCAAGGAACACATGGATATATTTCCTTAACAAGAAATCTAAAGTCTTTGACATGTTTAAAGAATTTAAGGCTCTAGTGGAAAACTAGATAGAGAAGAAGATAAAGGTGTTGAGGTCAGATAATGGTGGAGAGTTTTTCCGCAAGGAATTTGAAGAATTTTGTAAGAAGTGTGGTATAGCATGGTAGAAGACTAATCCATACACACCTGAGCAAAATGGAGTTGAGGAAAGAATGAATAAGACATTGATGGAAAGGGCAAGAAGCATGCTCAGTGGTGTTGGGTTAGGATAGGAATTCTGGGTAGAGGCAGCGGAGACATCATGTTACCTGGTTAATAGATCACCTTCATCAGCGTTGGAGGATAAGACTCCACAAGAGGCATGGACTTCTAAGAAACCCTCTCTTTCACATCTGAGGGTATTTTGATGTGATGCATATGTACATGTTCCAAAGGAGAAAAGAACCAAGTTGGATAGTAAATCTAAAAAGTTCATCTTTATTGGGTATAAGGATTCTTTAAAGGGTTATAAGCTTTGGAACCTAGAAACGAGGAAGGTTGTGTATAGCTGAGATGTGGTGTTCAAAGAGGTGAAAGGTGTTATTAAACATGAAGTCCAACCAAAGGAACTTGAGAAGATAGAGTTTGAGCTTAAGGAGGAAGAATCAAACTCTACAGTAGAAGAGGAATTAGAAGGTGAAGAGCCAGAAACTCTGGGTGTGAGAAGATTAGTTCGAGAAAGAAGGAAGCCAAAAAGGTATAGTCCATCTATTTTTTGTTCAAATTTCTCTTTATCTATTACTGATGATGATCCCAAAATTGTGAAGGAAGCAGTAGATTCAAATGATGGAAAACTCTCGAAAGAGGCCATCGTTGATGAAATGGCATCTTTGCACAAAAATGAGGCTTGGGATCTGGTGGAGTTGCCAGCTGGAAGGAAACCCATTGGAAACAAATGGGTGTTCAAGAAGAAGACAAATGCAGAAGGAAAGGTGGATAAATACAAAGCTCGTTTGGTAGAAAAAGGTTATTCCCAGGTGCCGAGAATTGATTTTGGCGATATTGTTTCTCCTAATGCCAAGGTATCTTATATTAGATTACTTTTATCTGTTGTTGTTGCTTTTGATTTTGAGGTAGAATAGATGGATGTGAAGATAACATTTCTTCACAGGGATCTAGAAGAGGAGATCTACATGAAGCAACCTGAAGGCTTTGTGGTGAAGGGTAAGAAAGAACTGGTATGCAAGTTAAAGAAGTCTCTGTATGAGTTAAAATAGCCACCAAGGATGTGCTATCAGAAATTTGAAACATTTATATGGGGACTTGGCTTCACCAAAAGAAAACCAGATCACTGTCTGTATTTTAAATTAATTGGTGACCGTGTTATTAATCTGGTCTTGTATGTGGATGATATGTTTCTAGTTGGAAATGACAAAGAAATTATCCAGGATTTGAAAACCCCATTGTCCTCCAAATTCAACATGAAAGATCTTGGTGGTGCAAACTATATTTTGGGCATGGAAATTAAAATAGTTTGGGGAAAGAGGAAGCTCTGGTTAAACTAGAGGAAGTATGTCGAAACAATACTAGAGAGGTTTAATATGCAGGATAGTAAATCGGTGAAGATTACTATTCCTATAGGTGTGAATTTATCTGTTGAACAGTGTCCCAAAACATAAGAAGAGGAAGAGGACATGTTCCGTTTTCCATATGCAAGTGTAGTCGGTAGCCTGATGTCTATAATGGTCTGTACCAAACCAGACATTGCACATGCAGTGGGAGTATTGAGCAGGTTTATGTCAAAACGAGGGAAGGAGCACTGGACAACAGTGAAGTGGGTTTTCAGGTATTTGCATGGCACTAGTGATTACGATTTGTGTTACCAAGGAAGACTAGGATTGGATAGAGTGTTGGATATTATGGCTTTGTTGATGCAGACTGGGCTGGAGATCTCGATCAGAGAAGATCTACAAGTGGGTATGTGTTTAACCTATTTGGAGGTGCAATCAGTTGGATGAGTAAGAAACAATTTGTAGTGGCACTATCAACTACAGAGGCAGAATACATGGCGGCCACTCATGCAAGAAAGGAAGTAGTTTGGTTGCAAAGATTGTGGTCAAGTATGGGGTTAGTATAGGGAGCTATATATATACACTATGATAGCCAAAGTGAAATTTTCTTGGTAAAGAACCCTGCTTATCATTCAAAGACAAAGCACATTGATGTTTAGTATCAATTTGTGAAGGATATGATAGAAGAAAAAAAGGTGTTGCTGGTAAATGTGGACACTTTTAAGAATACTGCAGATGCATTGAAAAAATCTGTGAGCTCTGAAAATTTCTCTTGGTGTAGAGAAACAATCGGTGCTTCAGGGATGGATAAATGACTAAGCTCTCCTGTGGCCCCCCTATGGAAAGAAAACAACAAGTGGGAGAATGTTGGGTTGTGTTATATTCTTTCCACGACTAGGTCCCCTAGTTAACCGTGGGGTTAGAGTGGGGTGGAGCCCCCCCTTCGTTGTGCTGACTGTGTAGCAGGGGGTTTGAGGGGGGCAGTTAGCCCCCCTTTATGGGGTCTGGGGTAGCATCCCAGGGAATTTTTTTTTTGGACCCTATATTAGGTTGGGTCGACCTACATATGGTTTTGTGCATGGTTTTCACACATGGTTTTGGATGCGATGATTTTCGGTCCATGGTATTGGATGCTTTGGCATGTATAAATATGTATTATAACATTGAAAGGAACATAATGAAAAATCAAGCTAATAGTTTCCGTTTTGAGATCCAGGGGAAAATCTTTGTGTATATGTGTTTTATGTGTTATGCTCTCGCATTGTTTATTTTCTGTTCTTAGAATTCATATGCAAGTAATTTTTGTATGAGGTTAAAACCTATAGTTTTATTTTGCCTTTATTTACTTTTATTACATGAACTTTTCACCAGGGTTGTTATAGAACCCTCCCCCTTAGGGAACATCGTCCTCGATGTTAAACCACAACAAGAACTCAACATAACCACTAAAAATAACATACTACCCATGGAGCTTTATAACTTAGCCCGTTGCAATATTTACAATGAATGACCTGCTCAAAAGCAAAACATCATGACATCATGACAACATACCACATACTAGAGCTTTATAACATAGCTCATTATGGTATTTACAGAACCACATATACACACATGCATATTTTCTAAACCAGAAAATAAAATGATACGATGCCCTTACAAATCAACGAGAGAATCCATAGGCTCACACCTCCACCCTCAATGTAATACCAGGATTCATCTCCTTCCCAGGAAGTCCATAATCCACTGCCACAATCGAACTGTATCCAATCTATAACGCTATAATCTTGCACCACTTGTCCTCTCAGCAAAGAGTTACCAGCTTATTGTTCCAGGGTTCACTCCCAATGTGCATTTGATTCCATTTAATAATGATAATGAACAAAAAAAAATATATCCTCAACCTTCCCTTCTTTGCTACATAGTCCCTTAGGCAATTCGGTCATCCCCTTTCATGCAGTCACTCACCTTCCAAGTTCCCCAGCATCCCTTATCATGGGCCCCTTAGAAAATCTTCCTTGCATTGGAATTTCAACAACTAAGGCATATATCTGCCTCAAAAACATCATACCAGTCATATAATGCTCATGGAAATCAGTGCACACTATTGAGTACTAGTGTCCCACAATGGCCCTACTCCTGAAGTGCTTTACCAACATATTTCTTCTTGTTCCAATTCCTTTCACTATTACTGCTAATTCCTGTAGTTGATTTCAACCACCCAGCTCAGAATTTCTGTGCTTCCTATACGAAGTGCATAAATTCCATTAGATTTAAAATAAAATGAAATAAATTCATGTCATACCTCATTGGTAGCTATTCAATAAAGTACACTTGCAACCATGTTTAATTCCACTCACAATAAGTCAAACTAACTATTTGATAAAATCATCATGACTGAACATATCACATTTAGTTAGCTTGAACTCAACCATCATAGATCCAGATCATAAATCACATGCAACCATCATAAACCAAAATCACATATCACATGTAATCATCATATAACAGAATCATAAGTCACATTCATAATAAAACTAAAATATAATACTGATACTTATCCTTTAATCAATCCTTAGCTTCTACCTTTTTCCTTATTCAGTATGCACACTGGATCGATTTCCACACCTGACAAACACCCAGTTCCTTCTCCTCAGCCATGTGCACATACACATAGTGTGCATCGCACACATACAACCACACACAACATACAACACCATGCAATAGATGCACCTACACCTGACATACCACACATACACCTACACATAGTTTACAAAACAACACAATTCATACTCCTACATCTAATGCACACCACAACACACTACATACACCTACACCTGAGGTACAACATAATACATATATGAACACAAAGTAAAACACAACAAATACACATGTCATGATACCATGACTACAAAATGCACATACATAGTATTGCATGATCACAACACCGCATGTGTGACATGCACAAAATACCACATGTGCACCAGTACCATATGTACAACATGTACATAGTATCACATGTACATAACACCACTTGTACGAGGTGTGCACAACACCACTTGCACAATGTGTACACAACACCACATGTACATTGCACCACCTAATATACAACATGTACACAATACCACATGTACATAGTACCACATGCATGACGTGTACTCAATACCACGTGTACATAATGCCACATGCACAACATGTACACAACACCACTTGCACAGAGTTCTACTTGTACAACATGTCCATAACACCACATGCACACAACACCACATGTACATAGAACCACATGTACAACATGCACGTAACACCACATGTACATAACATTGCATATAAAACATGTACATAACATCATATGTACACAACATTGCATATCCAACATGTGCACATCACCATATGCACACAATTTCGCATATCCATCATGTGCACAATACAATATATACATCGTACCGCATATCCAGCATGTACATAGCACCATCTCTACCCAACAATGTATATGCAATATTAATACAACACTATATGTACCAACTTGTACATAACATTGCATAAACAACGTGTACACAGACTATATATACACAACATTATATGCATACAACATCACAGATGCAACATGTACAACTTATATAACATATGCGCAAGATTAGTACCACACATCCAAAACCACATTATCTGTACCAAGCAACCTTTCTTCTAGTGTCTCTCTGCCATCCATGCTTATCCTAACATGCCGCAGATCACGTTGTTTTCATTCCGTTGATGTATCTCTCATCATTATCCTACCCATAACATAAACATCGACATAGTATAATCACATAATAACAATTCATATCCAAATGATACTGACCTCGAATATCTATCAGTCTACTCTTCCCACTTGATTCCTCTTGAACCAAGAATCTCTTCATGCCGTTCACTTGCATAAGAAATCATTCCTCCACAAGAACGATTCCCGATGACCCAGTTAGACTGTGACATACATACATACATGTATAGACATCAACATAATCATGATCACAACATAATTACCAGATATCATAAGGTCAAGGTTAGGAGGACTCCCTTTATCTGTTCGCAACATGCACAACATTGAGAACAATTATTCCCAACATAGCCAAGTCATCTGACACCTCAAGTCCATTTACTTTACCTTTCCTATTACCTTTCTCATTATTATTCTTCCATCATTCATTTATCCCAATGAACGCAACCAACTCAATCAACTATCATACTCTTGTCTTTAGTTTCCCTTGTACATGTAGCTACTTCATCTGAGTCTTACATTGCCTGTTGGATTTCATTCATCTCTCCCCAAGCTCCACTAACTTTCATCTTTTCCCAACAAATTCCCTAGACTCGAAACATAAAATGAAAGACAAGAAACAAATAAAAAGAAAATCATGAAAACCCATAACAATATGACATCGCAACGAAGTGGCATGGCCATGCAAAAGACATAATCAAAACTAAAAACTAAGCACAAGAAAATCACAAAACACTGAAAGCATAAGACTAGCAACAAACACTATGAAACAATCACATGTTTCCAAAATCCTCCAAGGGAAAGCTCAACTTGAGCCTTCTTCAATATTCCATGGAAATTTCTTTGCCATGCAACTCGCTACATCATACTGGCATAAACACATAACTGTCACTGCATAAGTAAACATAACAACATACTAGTTAGCTTATCTTGTCATACTAATGCCGAGCATGTTACCCTGCAACTGCTCACACATATCAACCACATGTTCCAAATGTCAATACAATCATATCTATCAATTTGAAATCAACCTTTACCAAGACTGACAATCATGTCATAATCCATAGTCAACCCATAGTTATTAGACATAATGCTACAACTGTCACCTACTTACACTCAAGTATATATTAGTTGTCTCCACACATACGTGCTAATATAATCATAGTCATATCATGTAATAAATCAAACATTCAATAAACTATAAATGTACCATGTTAGATAAATCAGCTAGATGACATAATGGACACTAAAGAATTAAACACCAATTAGAGGACATAATCAAACAGTGAAGCACCAAGTATAGTACATAAGCAAACTCATACCTTAATGTATCTCAGGGGAGGCTATCTCGTCTGCACAATCAAGCTATATTAGCATGATATAACCTGTGAACATATCAAATCAACCATAAATAAGGTCATGATATCCATAAGAGTAACTAGCTAAAATGTTCACATCATACATAATAATCACATATGCAGAGTTAGTCTAGATTAGTATGGCATAATATCACAACATATTAAATCATACCTAAATTTCATAATCCTAACCATTTCCATAGACCAATCCAAATTAGTATGATACATATAACATCAAGATTTTAATGTAATAATCCTAATCATCAAGTTACTAGCATATAACAAAAACAAGTTAATCTATAACATACTCATCAACAACATATAACATAATCATTAATTTATCTAACATAAAACAATAATAAAAATGCATACAACCACATGATACTATTATTCATGACCATCTATTGCATGTGCATATGACTACACTAATCAACTAACATCTAACATGTATGTAACCATAACATCAATAGAATGAAAAGAATACACATAACCATAATGCATATAACAATCCTTAACCTACATAACTGCATGCCCACCATACAAACCTGTATGGCGACATGTTCTTGCCTCTAGGTCCAATGTTGGAACTTCACTTTGATGGTCTGCATCTCCAGCTCTATCTCGACCAACATGTTAGCATCATAACATACCAATATCATCATGATGACCCGATTGCATACAATGGCCTCACAATGCATGTCTAACCTACCATACATGCATAACCATAACCATGACAATGCATGCATAACAACATATAGACACTGACATGCATAAAAAATGTATATACAACCATACACTCATGACAACACATTCCAAAACAACACCATCAACCTTAGCATGGTGACCTCACTGCAATCATGATCAACACCATGTAAATGCAACAAGCACATGGACTACAATAATAAGGAACACATATGCAACTGACATGAATGCATGACCAACACACAACCCATCTAGTTTGAGGGTTGAACCATGACTTTGATACTACTCTGTAACTCCCTCCTCCCACATCTACTCAAGTAACCATCCTACCAAGGTAAATATGCGACGAGAGGTCATTATGATTGGATTTAACCTCCTAGGTGACCTTAAGGAAATGGAATTGATAAAAATACATCATATTGACCTTCCACATCATCAACAAGACTCCCAAGAATCATCCCAACCTATCAAGTAACCAACCCCTAGGTCCCACAGAGTTTTTAAACCAATTTACCATCTAACTCTCCCATGCTATGGTCATGTCATCGTCCATAAGGCTCCGGACACCGCCACAGCATGGCATGCCAATGTCCAAGGACTAATTTTCTCAATGATGTGCCAGCGTCCTAGGGATTTGAGACACTTTTTCTGTCCCAGAGCCCAAGTCACTTCCCATAATTCAATGACACTTTGAGAATCCATGATTTACATAATAACAAGTCTTATAAATAAAAAACTAAATCTAGGGATAGTCCTGACCATCCCCAATTAGGACTGACATTTTATCGAACACTTGGCATCAATGCAATCTACAGGAAATGAATACAGGACAGAGCATAAATTACTAATAGATCATATGGGAATTCACAAGAACAATCACCACCCTCTTCCCTTAATTGTTTTGACATCAATTAGGTATTTCATCTAGTATCCTTTCAATTACAAGTAAATACATGAAACAACCATGGAAATGACTAGTCATATATCCATGCTTATACCCAGCATTAAACCATGAAAATAAAAATCAGATAATAGCCATTAAATCCACATATTAACAAGTACAAAATCAAGATAACTTAGCTTTTATTAAACATAGGCAAATGCAGCCAGGTTCGGGACTTCCACATACCACCCGACCATAGACATGTCTACACCAAATCTTTTTTTTAGTCATTCAGACCTGTACCATATTCCAAGAATGAATGTGGGATCTCATGGATAAACCAATCCAAAGACAACCAAGGGAATCCATAGGTTACCCACCTCCACACTCACCAAATCGTGATCGCACCAAAACTGACACCAAGACCACAAAACCAAACCAAGCAAGGAATTCCTCTAGACTCCATCACTATCCTTGAGGAATTTTATGTCTCCTTGTCTCTCAGGATTCACCGCAATCCACAACAGATCACTAGGCCCTAAACCAATACACTAGTGTCTGAGGATTTACTGCAATCCCTACCAGATCACCAGACCCTAAACATAGACTCCTCCCTTAGGCTTTACCATGTATCCCAACAAAATTAGTTAAGGGATTCCTAGGCCTTTGTGATTTTCCTTAGACCACCTATGCTCCTGATTATAAAACCATCTGGCAATTACAAATCTCAAAACTGATAAAAAAATCCCACCACACCATGACTATCTGGAAAAGGCAAGGTTACGTTGAAAGCCATTGTCATAACTCAACAAAACCATGCCACCTACAACAAGAGAACCATACACGAACATGGAAAGCCATGCATGTCAAAACTAGATAGGAAATCACACATGCGATATGTTACTTGAAGTATTCTTGTTGAAGCTATTTGATCTTGCTCTTCCTTGCTTGATCTTTACTTTCCTTCCCTTTCCTTGTCTTTCCTTTGCTTGCTTTTCCACTCCTTTCTCCAAAGATGAGAAAAATCTTAACACTGAAAAACATCTTTCCAATTGATCCTCACATGTCTTTTTATCAATGAGGCCTCTATTTTCTTCATTTTCCATTATTTTCCTTCAATTTCATCCTCACATGCAACCTGTGACCTTTCCCCTCCCTTTTCTCCTATTTCCCTTTATTTTCATAAATAAATGTGCCAAAAATACCCTTTTTCCTTTTGAATGCCTTAGTCATTGCCTTGGCTAATTTCCTTTAGCAATAAACACATCTAGTGACTCCCGCTAGGATATCTTTTCCCAGCATTCAACTTGGAATACATGCCCATGGTCTTATCTTTTACTTTGTTTACTTTTATTACCAAGGTTGTTATACCTTACTCTGGAATCCCAATCTGAAACCCTTCAAATTTCCCATATCAACTTAATCTTAGAAACCCTTTTTTCAAACAATCACTTCTATTTTTTCCATTATCTTTGGATTAATGAACGATAAAAAAATGGATGAGTCAATCTAGTTAGCCACACGACTCCTCACTCTCCAAACAGACTTCCAGGCAATCAATTTTCCTAAATATCTAACCCGAGCCCTTATAGTCGACCAATCTACTACCATACCATTTATCTTTTTCTGCCACTATACCTATTTACTTCATCTAGTCCTCTTCAATTACCCCTCCTATTTTTTATTTACCAAGATCCTCATGAGTATTATGGATGTTGATAATAAAGAGAAGGAAATTTACAAAGGGACTAATGTAAGTTATGCTCAATGTATGTTATAGGACAAATTGACCTCCTCATCAACTCACAGGTGAAAGACAAGATGACTGAAGCAATGACCAAACTTGCAAGCCCAAAATCCACACTAACGCTCTCTATACACTAACAACCTACTTTATAAATCTTGTTACCAAGCATAAAGGAGCGTTAGTCACCCTGCTAACTCATGTTGTTTGACCAAGGGGAGAATTAGTGATGTTAAGGGATGTTCAGAAGGTGATTCCAACAAACCTACTCATAAATATCTAGATATTAAATCCCTAAATTTGTGCAAGAAAAGCAGGGAAACTCCAAAAATCAAGATATTTGGAGAAATTCCATTTTGAGAATGAAGGCAAATGGGAAAAAGCTTGTAAACAGGGCAGGTTCATGGTTTTTTCCCTAATGAACTCTAGGTGGAGCTTGGAAGCCCTAATTCAATTGCTACATAAGTAGTGAGAGGGCCATTGCAAAAGGGTCAGAGCATTTGTAAGGATAGCCCATAGAGCTGTTGTGAACTATCATATTCTTGAAGAAGCTGGCTGAAAGAAGGAGAGAGAGAGAGAGAGGAAGAAGGGGTAAGGAAGGCTAATACAATGAAAGGTTGTAATCACTCTTCCATTCTAAATATAGATCTTTAGTCTTGTTCCCTACTCCAAAGTGTCAGTGATATTGTTCATTTGTTTGTTCATTCTAATGCTTATTGAGTTGAGTAGTTATGTTATACATTAACACATGTTTGTTACAGATTCTTAAATTATTTTTCAAAAGTGTATGCTATGATTGGTTTGCCTCGTCCTTGTGCAGGAATTGTCTTGGAGCTGTCTTAGAAGGAGTTCTTCTTGCCGCACGGAGATCCCCAGCGAATCTAGAAGGAACTGAAGGTGATACTCTTTCCATACCTTGTCAATTTGTGTTTGATAGATTAACATGTGTGTAATTGGTAGCTTTTGCAGATAATCTTACAGTCTGTCGAAGGTCCCGGGACCTTTGAGGGTAGTTTTCATCCCATGCATTTTACCCCATAGAAAAATTGGAAACTCCGCTGGGGACTATACATCTAGTTCCCGGTCAACCTGGACTCCTCTCAATTCTTATCTTTATTCTAAGAGCTTTCCACTTCTTCAAATCCTTTTTGATCCACCATCTATCTTGTTAGATCCTGCAAGTTTTCATTCTCCTCAGAAACTGATCCTAAAGGCCCTCTTTTTGAGCTATTTCCCTCACTAACGTAGGTTCATAGTCTACACAGAGCTTTATAAAGCTCTTTGACTGTGCACAGGGAGTGTTAGTGGCCAAACTAACTCCCTGTTTATAAAGAAATAGAGCGTTAGTCTCCCATTTCCATGTTTCTTAGAAGATTTTGTGGACCAAAATGGGGGGGGGAACTTGTGTCAGGGGCTAAAGTAAGATCTGCAATAGTATTGTGTTAAGAAATTTGGTGTCTTGAAAATTTATTTTTAAGAAAATGTTTTAGTTTTTCTCTCTTAAAATACATTTTTTTTGAAATAAAGGCTGATAAATTGTACTGATCCTTTTGTCGAAATCGCTGTAAGCTGCTTCATTTTTTATTTTAGTAGTTGTTAGGAAATATTGAGAAAATAATCTTTCAATTATGCAAGTGTTGAATGGCTTTAGATGCACTGACGAATCCATGAATATGTGAAAAGATACATGTGCGCCAGAGGGATGCGAAGGATTTCATGACATACGGCGGGGGAGGGGAAGCATTGAACAGTGGGGGCTGAAGATTTAGGTGGAGGTACCACATGCCATCCGATGGAGGCTGAAGCTGGAGGTAAATGCCTGCCAGAATGCCACAGAGCAAATGAACCCTCCCAACTCAGATAACCTAATTGCATAAGAAATTGGAAAAAAAAATCAGAGCATTGTTCTGCATGGTTTATTGAGTTGAGAGTCTCACCATGTTCATACGTCAACACCCCTACTGAAGACATATAATCAAGTACACTAAAATTTACATTAAAATCAATTAGTTACTCTTTTTGAGAAAACCAACATTAGTTAGATTAGGACCTTGGGATAAGCATGTGAGTGAACTGCCCAAGGTTGAAAATCAAAATTAGTGTCGTTAACGAGCGAAAAATCCTTCTGCACTCATATTACCAGGACCACTCCACTAACAACGGAGTGAAATACGAGACAATATGAGACTGTAATTGAAGGTATCCCACCTTCTCTTACATCCCCTTTGTGCATTCTGTTTATTGGGTGTCCCTTCAGGGATTTCTGAACTGAGTCAAGGACTCAGGTATCTTTCCCACATAGCGTGCTGTCTATGACTATGTCCCCCCTGGTAATGTCTATGATTTTAGGTATCTCTAGTGGCCAAAAATTCTAGGTACTTACACAAGGTGACTAGGTCGGGCTGTCTTGGTACCTAAAACGAACGGATCTACTTTGTGTTCAGTTTTTGTGAGGTCCTCGTCTTCATGAGAGTACTTGGCCTCTCAATCTGAGGTTTGGGCGAAGCTCAAAAACAACTATAACTATACATTTTTCCATCCTTCTCTATTATTTATTGAGAGACTGGGTTTCATCTCCAGTAATCGATGCTTATCAGATGAGGTAATTTCCCTCTATTTGTTGATTGACATATTCAGTGTATTTTTTCTTTTTAGGTACCTGAGTGCTATTATTTTCAAGACTTTAAAGAATATCACATTAAAATCTATTTGATAAAACTTAACAGTCACTATGGCTACATCCGGCCTTCATCATCAATCCAGAGGATTGTTAGGACTTCCTCCACTTATCATGGAGGATCTGTCGTGTTCCATTGACTCGGATTCCTCATCTTTGAGGAATCAGTCTCCTATATCGCACACGGGATCTATGTAGACGACCGACGATTCTAGTTTGTTGGAGGATTTATTCACAAAGGGATTTCTTCCTCACTTTAACACTCCACTTACAAATCTGTCGGATCCTATCGTTGCTCCCGTGGTACCTGTACTTCCTTCTTCAGTAGGTGGAACTTTCCCATCTATCCAGTCGATGCCTCAAGGGTTTTGGAATTATAGAGACACTGTTGGTCCTCCACCACTTCCTTATTCGACGGTTATCACAACACCGTTAATGTGGAATCCCACTATCCCGTTTGTCCCAAGTACAGAAACTTACATAACACCCTCTATAAGTGGAACCTAGTAGATGCCAGGTTCCACTCCTATGGTGCCACAAAGCATACCTTTGATTAGTGCCACATATAGTGGTCCATATAACACTCAATGCAGCACTATGGACGCGGTTCTAGTTTACCAACAACAAGGTCGGCCGCCAATGTACAATTCCAACCCCCAGAATCAGATATCTAGGGCAGTTCCTAATATGCACATGCTAGTGGGGAATGTCATAGTTCCCTTGCCATTCTCAGGCATGCATGGATAGTTTCTGATTGACATGAGTGTTCCCTCTATCAATCAAATCCATATGGTTAGTTCTGTGTCAGTTTGAAATCCCCAAGGGATTCCCACCCAATCCATGGGGGCACCCTACTCACAAACTCAAATGAGTCAAGGGGGCACCACTTATATTGGGGTCAACTTCATACCCCAATATCAAAATCCTAATGGAAATCCACTCTACAACACCGTATTGCAAAGCAACTGCTACACCATGCAACCCATGTACACCATGGGGAACCAAATGATGGGAGGATCACAGAGCTCCTCAGGTCATCCGTCATAACCATGGTCCAACTCGGGGGACACCAACAATTTTCCTTTTTTGGAAATGTTGGATATTCCTGACTTATATAAGTTGACAAACGACCCCATCTACCATAACTTACAATGGTTGTTGATCCTACATAAAATACCGACAAACATTCCAAAGTTCGACGGAAAATAAGGGGATGATCTGGGCACTCATGTCACCATCTACCATATTTGGTGTGTTTTTAACTCCATGGTGGATGATAGTGTCTGGTTATGTCTTTTTCCCCACAACCTCACTAGAAATGTTGCAAAGTGGTATATTGAGTTGCCACATGCGTCAGTGAATACCTTTGACGCTTTAGCGATGGAGTTCCTAAAGCACTTTCAGTTGCCTATCTACTATGAGATAGGGATAGAGCTCCTTAATTCATTTCATTAGGATACTGCCACCCACATCTTCGATCATATCCATGAATGGAGACGTAGGTGGAGGTTAGTCAAAGTTGTCGTGCCCAGCACTTGGATTTGATATATTCACAGTCTGGCACTCTTTACGACATAATCCCCAATGCCCCTGGAAACCCCAATGCTTCCACTACCACCAAATCGACTGATCTTCCTACCACTACGATAAACTCTGTGCAGTCTACACAAAATCCCTGTGGTAAGAAAAAGAAGAATAAGAGAAAGATCGCTCCTTCTGAAGAGTAGTCAATAAAGTAGCCCAACCCAAAATAGAAGGCCACTGCACCTACTGCTGATGAAAAGCATACACCTGCTAGATTTCGTTGCAAACTCTATTCTGAAGACCACGAAACCTGGCGTTGTTCGTGGCTTCAAGAATGCACAGATTACCTTGCCAAAAGGGATACTAGTAAGACCCCCACTATCCTTTAGAATACTTTTACCACTCAACAGCATCAAAATCGTATTGCCAACCAACAGAAACCCACCCTATGGGGCAACGATGGTTCACAACATCCTTCTGCTAGAGAAGGATCTTCTACCATTTACACATTTGGAATGGTAGATCTCACCACAAGATCCAATTCTTATGGAGCTCCTGTCGCTCATGCAGCGGAACCATTCTCCAGTCCAAACCCACCACCGCCGAATGATCAATAGATTGAAAGGCCGGTTGCGGACTTTGTAATTCGACCCCCAAAAGGGGCACTTTGATGCACAACACATAATACATCTGCACATGCTGCCCAACACTACAACATTGTAGAGGATTTGGCACAAGCACCACCGGCTATGTCGGCACTCCAAGTATTACAAACATGCCCAACACAATGGAAAGCTTTGCTTTTGGCTATTGGTGGCATCAACCCAAAGGATTCCATGGTTGTTGTTTTCGACATGGACAAGTGTAAACCTCCCCTTTCTCACCAGCTTGCATTACACGTGCATATCACCATGAAAGGTAAAGGTATACACAGAATTGTCATCGACGAAGGTGCTTTGACCTACGTCATGTTGGCTTCATGTAGGCTCGCCTTGGGTTCTCCAACCCTATCCCCACAATCAAACTCCATGGAAGCTTTTCACGACCACATCTTTATACCAAAAGGATACTTAGCTGGTTTCCCCACCACTTTGAGTGGGAAAAACATAATGGTGGACATAGAATTCATGGACAAAAAACTTTACTATAATATCTTACTAGGTTGCAGTTGGACATATGCCATGATGGCCATTATATCTACTATCTTTCACCTAATCTAATTTCCATTGGATGGAAAGGTAGTTACAGTAGATCAGTTGTCTTTCTGTACCCCTAATTATTCACCATTACCAAGTGGCTCCTTACCCCTAGTAGGACGTGGAACTGACTCTTATGTCAGTTTAGGTACCGATCTACTCAAGGTTTCTTCCCTCATGGGTTGTTTCCCTCTTCAGCTACCGCAGGTTTCACAGATGGTCAATATGCTTTCATCTATTCCTCATGAAAAGACCGATCCATGGATCCTACTGGCTCCTTTAGACATTGACACATACGGATAGAAAATGCCACTGTCACCAGCTGAATTAGCCTACCAAGCCATTCAAATTGCATCTGAATCTCTGGTCACTTTGGTTTCAGCCAATGATACCATTGCCCCTCTAATAACCGCTCCTTCTTTCGATCCACTCAATCAAGTCCTACCGATGGACGAAGCTATTAGAGAGTTCACGAGGTTAGAAGAGCAACCTTGGAAGGATTCACACCATCATGTTTCAATATCTGATTTGAACATGATTCCTCCTCAAACCTTGTCACCTGACAAACATGAAATCATTTCCTCATCGTATACGACTATCGAACTTTTCGACTTAGAAGGAAACAGGGGCAATATTTCACAAACATTGCTCCCCGATATTTCTGTCATGACAAGCATTGTGGAAAACATACAGAGTGGAGCCAATCACAATCCTGAGGAAATTGTGAGATTCACCTACTCATTTAGGGACTTTCACGATGTTTTTCCTTGGTCTTACGAGGAAATGCATGGCATAGACCCTTCTAATGTCAAGCATGAGATCGAGAAAGATCAAGTGTTCTTTTTATGGTATTTTTCTTGCTCGTTAATCTGAAAAACCTTGAGTCTTCTTCTTTGGGCTCGTTAAACTACTACAAAGATGGATATAGCACTTTTAGGGATATTTTATTGTTCTTTAAAAAATATAAACATCCCCGAGTTTTTGTCGTTGCGCTAATTAAATCTATGCAACGTTCGATAGAGCAATTTTGGAGACATTTTATTGCTCTTTAAAAAATATAAACATCTTCGAGTTTTTGTATTAGGGCTCATTAAAAATATATACTACAATCAATAGAGCACTTTTTATGATATTTTATCGCTCTTTAAAAAATAATAACCATATCTGTGTTTTTCATAATTTTCACTCGTTAAATATATGTAAATGCTGCTCTGAGCACCTCTTTTTCGATCTTTTTCGATCTCATAAAGTAAAAAATACCAATAGAGCATTCGTTTTAGGCACTTTTTTCTCGCTCTTTAAAATGAAAAAATCTCAAGCTATGTCTTGTTGCTCATTAAACTTGCTAAAAGATGACCCGAGCATTCTTTTAGGTAATTTTATTGCTCGTTAAAACTAAAAAATCCCGAGTTTTTGTTACTGAGCTCATTAAAGTGTCACGAAAAAACACGAGTTTAGTCCATTGCCTCGTACTCGTAACAAAATGAGGTCGACATCTATTAGAAAAACGTTCCTCTTTATTCGGGTTCAATATATTAAAATATGGAAAAGTAACTGATTCGGGTATACTATTAACCTTCTGTCGCATTTACTGCAATCCCTACCAGATCACCAGGCCCTAAATAGAGACTCCTCCCTTAGGATTTACCATGTATCCCACCAAAATTAGTTAAGGGATTCCTAGGCCTTTGTGATTTTCCTTAGACCACCTCTGCTCCTGATTCTAAAACCATCTAGCAATTCCAAATATCAAAACTGATAAAAAAATCCCACCACACCATGACTATCTGGAAAAGGCAAGGTTACGTTGAAAGCCATTGTCTTAACCCAAAAAAACCATGCCACCTACAATAAGAGAACCATACACGAACATGGAAAGCCATGCATGTCAAAACTAGATAGGAAATCACACATGCGATATGTTACTTGAAGTATTCTTGTTGAAGCTATTTGATCTTGCTCTTCCTTGCTTGATCTTTACTTTCCTTCCCTTTCCTTGTCCTTCCTTTGCTTGCTTTTCCACTCCTTTCTCCAAAGATGAGAAAAAGCTTAACACTGACAAAAATCTTTCCAATTGATCCTCACATGTCTTTTTATCAATGAGGCCTCTATTTTCTTATTTTCCATTATTTTCCTTCAATTTCATCCTCACATGCAACCTGTGACCTTTCCCCTCCCTTTTCTCCTATTTTCCTTTATTTTCAAAAATAAATGTGCCAAAAATACCCTTTTTCCTTTTGAATGCCTTAGTCATTGCCTTGGCTAATTTCCTTTAGCAATAAACACATCTAGTGACTCCTGCTAGGATATATTTTCCCAGCATTCAGCTTGGAATACATGCCCATGGTCTTATTTTTTACTTTGTTTACTTTTATTACCAAGGTTGTTATACCTTACTCTGGAATCCCAATCTGAAACCCTTCAAATTTCCCATATCAACTTAATCTTAGAAACCCTTTTTTCAAACAATCACTTATGTTTTTTCCATTATCTTTGGATTAATTAACGATAAAAAAATGGATGAGTCAATCTAGTTAGCCACACGACTCCTCACTCTCCAGCCAGACTTCCAGGCAATCAATTTTCCTAAATATCTAACCCAAGCCCTTATAGTCGACCAATCTACTACCATACCATTTATCTTTTTCTGCCACTGTACCTATTTACTTCATCTAGTCCTCTTCAATTACCCCTCCTATTTTCTATTTACCAAGATCCTCATGAGTATTATGGATGTTGATAATAAAGAGAAGGAAATTTACAAAGGGACTAATGTAAGTTATGCTCAGTGTATGTTATAGGACAAATTGACCTCCTCATCAACTCACAGGTGAAAGACAAGATGACTGAAGCAATGACCAAACTTGCAGGCCCAGAATCCACACTAACGCTCTCTATACACCGACAACCTACTTTATAAAGCTTGTTACCAAGCATAAAGGAGCGTTAGTCACCCTGCTAACTCATGTTGTTAGACCAGGGGTAGAATTAGTGATGTTAAGGGATGTTCAGAAGGTGATTCCAACAAATCTACTCATAAATATCTAGATATTAAATCCCTAAATTTGTGCAAGAAAAGCAGGGAAACTCCAAAAATCAAGATATTTGGAGAAAATCCATTTTGAGAATGAAGGCAAATGGGAAAAAGCTTGTAAATAGGGCAGGTTCATGGTTTTTTTCCCTAATGAACTCTAGGTGGAGCTTGGAAGCCCTAATTCGATTGCTACATAAGTAGTGAGAGGGCCATTGCAAAAGGGTCAGAGCATTTGTAAGGATAGCCCATAGAGCTGTTGTGAACTATCATATTCTTGAAGAAGCTGGCTGAAAGAAGGAGAGAGAGAGAGAGGAAGAAGGGGTAAGGAAGGCTAATACAATGAAAGGTTGTAATCACTCTTCATTTCTAAATATAGATCTGTAGTTTTGTTCCCTACTCCAAAGTGTCAGTGATATTGTTCATTTGTTTGCTCATTCTAATGCTTATTGAGTTGAGTAGTTATGTTATACATTAATACATGTTTGTTACAGATTCTTAAATTATTTTTCAAAAGTGTATGCTATGATTGGTTTGCCTCATCCTTGTGCAGGAATTGTCTTGGAGCTGGCTTAGAAGGAGTTCTTCTTGCCGCACGGAGATCCCCAGTGAATCTAGAAGGAACTGAACGTGATACTCTTTCCATACCTTGTCAATTTATGTTTGATAGATTAACATGTGTGTAATTGCTAGCTTTTATAGATAATCTTACAGTTTGTCGAAGGTCCCGGGAAGACCTTTGAGGGTAGTTTTCATCCCATGCATTTTACCCCATAGAAAAATTGGACACTCCGCTGGGGACTATACATCTAGTTCCCGGTCAACCTGGACTCCTCTCAATTCTTCTCTTTATTCTAAGAGCTTTCCACTTCTTCAAATCCTTTTCCGATCCACCATCTATCTTGTTAGATCCTGCAAGTTTTCATTCTCCTCAGAAGCTGATCCTAAAGGCCCTCTTTTTGAGCTATTTCCCTCACTAACGTAGGTTCATAGTCTACACAGAGATTTATAAAGCTCTTTGACTGTGCACAGGGAGTGTCAGTGGCCAAACTAACTCCCTGTTTACAAAGAAATAGAGCGTTAGTCTCCCATTTCCATGTTTTTTAGAAGATTTTGTGGACCAAAATGGGGGGGGGGGGGACTTGTCTCAGGGGCTAAAGTAAGATCTGCAATAGTATTGTGTTAAGAAATTTGGTGTCTTGAAAATTTATTTTTAAGAAAATTTTTAGGTTTTCTCTCTTAAAATACATTTTTTTTGAAATAAAGGCTAATAAATTGTACTGATTCTTATATCGAAATAGTTGTAAGATGCTTCATTTTTTTTAGTAGTTGTTAGGAAATATTGAGAAAATAATCTTTCAATTATGCAAGTGTTGAATGGCTTTAGATACACTGACGAATCCATGAATATGTGAAAAGATACATGTGCGCCGGAGGGATGCGAAGGATTTCATGACATACGGTGGGAGAGGGGAAGCATTGAACAGTGGGGGCTGAAGATTTAGGTGGAGGTACCACATGCCATCCGATGGAGGCTGAAGCCGGAGGTAAATGCCTGCCAGAATGCCTCAGAGCAAATGAACGCTCCCAACTCAGATAACCTAATTGCATAAGAAATTGGAAAAAAAATTCAGAGCATTGTTCTGCATGGTTTATTGAGTTGAGATTCTCACCATGTTCATACTTCAACACCCCTACTGAAGACATATAATCAAGTACACTAAAATTTACATTAAAATCAATCAGTTACTCTTTTTGAGAAAACCAACATTAGTTAGATTAGGACCTTGGGATAAGCATGTGAGTGAACTGCCCAAGGTTGAAAATCAAAATTAGTGTCGTTAACAAGTGAAAAATACTTCTGCACTCATATTACCAGGACCACTGTTGGGCAATTTATTGGGCTTAAATTGCTGCATTAAATTATCGACCAGGGAAACTCGTAAGCTTGTGATGATGCTAGCACAATATATGCAGGAGTAGGCAACTAACTCTATGTCTAACTAAATTATTTAGGATTCAATATAATATGCAAGGGAAGAGGCTCCTAACTAAGGAGGTCCTGGTTGTCCTTCCCTACAGTATCATAGAGAAATCATTCATAAAACCAGAAACTTGAAATAAAGACAAGAGAATGAACTTAATTGTTGTTTAGATTCAAAGAGAGAGAAAGACTAACTTAGTCTCTTGATTGTCCTCTCATGTACTAATCCAAACTAAACTAAGATTCATCCATCAACATAAGAAATGAAATAACTTAAAACTTAAAAGCATAAAAAAATGAATTTCAATTACCATATAAATCAATGGAGAGAGAGCCTAACTTAGACTCTTGGTATCTCCTCATATGATACTTGAAACATAAAAGCAAAAGAATGAATTTCAATTATCATGCAAATCAAATGGAGAGAGAGTCTAACTTAGACTCTTGGTTGTTCTCTCATATGCTGATAAGATTCTAATTTAAAACTCATTCATCAATCATAAACAAATCAAATCCTCAAACATCTAAGAAATTAAATGAAATAAGATCTAATATGAAATAACATGTTTCTCTCATCCTTTTAGAGTGAGCTCAATTCTCCTAAGAACAAGACAAATTATTCCATATACTACATTAAGCAAACTTATATCTAAAAACTACATAATGGAAATGTATGAAAAATGAAGCTTTATTCTATTCCATCATCAATTGGATACAATGCTCTAAGAGTCCTCCTTTTGGAATGGAGGAGGTACTCCTATTTATACAATGAGAGGAGATAACAAACTCATAATGATGATCCATTAATCTCTCTTTTAGTTCCATACATTTCTCAACCATCTAGACACATAACCCTATCCTCCATGATTTCCTCCATGAGGTCCATGATCTTCTCCATGATCTTTTCCATGAGGTTTATCTTATCAAATTCGAATTTGATCATTCAAGGCCACATAAACGTGTCTTGGAAGCTTCCTTGCAACCTACACATGTCACCAAAACAACCCACTTTCCATATATAAAGTAAAATATATCATTTTCTAATATTTAATCAAGAATTTCTCTCAAAAATGCTTAAAAATAAACAATATTTGGAAAATATGAATGAGACCCATTAATGGTGAATAGTAGGAAAAATGGAGTGACAAGGTGATGAATAGTGAGTGAAATAATGGAAGCATAGGTGAAAAATGTATGGTAATGAGTGCCATTTTTGGAGCCCAACAACCACTCCACTAACAACGGAGTGAAATACGAGACAACATGAGACTGTAATTGAAGGTATCCCACCTTCTCTTACATCTCCTTTTTGTATTTTGTGTATTGGGCGTCCCTTTTGGGATTTCTGAACAGAGTCAAGGACTCAGGTATCTTTCCCACATAGCGTGTTGTCTATGACTATGTCCCCCCTCGTAATGTCTATGATTTTAGGTATCTCTAGTGGCCAAAAATTCTAGGTACTTACACAAGGTGACTAGGTCGGGTTGTCTTGGTACCTAAAACGAACGGATCTACTTTGTCTTCAGTTTTTGTGAGGTGCTCGTCTTCACGAGAGTACTTGGCCCCTCAATCTGAGGTTTGGGCGAAGCTCAAAAGCAACTGTAACTATACATTTTTCCATATGTTATCACTAAACAAATTTCAAAGGAAAAGGGTAAGGTAAGGAGAATTGGTCTTGGTTATTCTCATGCTCCTTTCATGCATAAGAAGCACTTGGAAAACTCAGGGTCAGCATACATCAGAGTTCTTTGAAGGCTCAAGCAAGGCATGTCAGGTAATCCTAAAGTTTGATATAGATTACACTTTGAAAGTTTTCCTTGAAGAATGGTGTTTATTATATTCAGTTTTGAACAAGCTTCATGAAATGTGGAGAAAGCCATTTCAAGAAAAAGAAAAACTCAAAAAGGCTAAATTTTTCTCTTAAAGCTGTGTTTTGAAATTACACAGCAGTTTGTAGCGCGCTACGAAACTGCTGTAAGTGATACCTAATGCACAGTAGTTTCGTAGCACGCTACGAAACTGCTGTAGCTGCATATTGTGATTTGATGGATCATTTTTTTGTAAGACAAAAGGATATCCTTTTGAGGATAGGCAGCTGAAAGGGATTACTTACAAGGTATAAACATCAAGAAAATGGAAAAACAAGGACAGGAAGGACATTCATGAACTCTAAACTCTATGTTATGAAAATGGTCATTATCTCATAGTTAGTATTGATTCATAATGCTCCGGGCGCCATTAAAGAATTTTTGTCTTAGCAAAAGTATTTGAGCACGGTATATGGTTGATTTAATGCATTTCATGTGGTTAAAGAGACAACATGGTCAGCAGAAGGATTTCAAGACAAGCATAAGAATGAAACTCTAAAAATGAGGAACTTTGTATCCTTATTTTTACTAGTCAGCTTCTAGAATAGTTTCTGAACATTTGAAAACTCATCTCTGAAAAGTGAAAGAGGTTTTAATTCCTAAGATACTGAAGTACAAAAACCTCTTCCATTTTCCTCAAATTCATTATGAGCTGAAAAACATTAATGACCAAAGTTGCGCTATGAAACTGCTGTAGGTGCAGTTTTTCATCTTCTGTTTTACACCTGTTTTTCAAAGACACATTCTGGGCGGTAGGGAAGGTGTTTCAAAAAAATAAGAGAGGTTTTTGTTCAGAATCGATTGGTTCACAAAAGCCTCCTTCATTTTTTCAAAATATAGTTTTTATGAGAAGATATGAACTCTGTCCCAAGACCTATTTTTCAGCCAGAACAGTTGCAATGTGGTTGCTATCAATGATTGCTTCCTTTAATAGTGCAAGTAAAGTGGCCATCATGGAAGCAGATGCAATTGAGGTGTTAATTTAAAAACTAGAAATTTTTTCTTCAAGCACACATCAAATAGAAACGGAGGATGGTGGACGTACATGGGTCAGCGCATTGCTATTCGCTATTCTATTCCAAGAAAGAGATGTTATTCGAGCTGGTGCTACAATACGTTTAATACCATCTCTTGTCATGTTACTGAGGTCCAATGAAATGATTGATAGGTATTTTGCTGCTCAATCATGGGCTAGTCTTGTCTGAAATGGAAGCAGGGGAACACTTCTTGCGGTTGCAAATTTAGGAACAACTGGAGGTCTATTACAATTTAAATTTTTTGAAGATGCAGCTAAGACATCGGGAAAGATTTCCTTAAGAAAATCACACAGCAATTTTGAATAGCTTCAGGGCATTTAAAAAGAATGTTTAAATAGAAAAAGTGCTCAAATAGCAAAGTTTTGGGTTGAAACTGTGAATTTTGAAACAACTCAGCAGTTTCGTAGCGCGCTACGAAACTGCTGAAAGTGATGATTTCAACATAAATCAAGCAGTTTTGAAGTTGAAGCGGGAAAATTTTGAAGGACAGCTGTGTACAACGAGAACACTTGAAGTTACAACAGCCAATCAGACTAGCACAAGTGGAAATAAATAGTTTGAATCAAAAAGTGGCATTTTGTCATATCATAAGGAAATTGAAGCACGTATCAGACAACTTGAATACGTTTTCCTTTTTTTTTCGAAACAGTGGATGACACATCATCAAATCAGGTTTCATAACAGCTTGGTGCCTTCACACATGAAAAGGGTGGCCAGCACATCATGGACATGGCAATCTGTTCTATTTGGGTAATCAAAGATGCATGCCTCTTTGGATTCGAACATTTTGAGGCAAACCAAGGACCGACAAACAGGGGTAGTTTCCTATGTTTCAGGGCAATGGAAAATATGTGTCATTAAAGATCAAACATGGAGCCTTGAACATCCATTACAGGCAAACTAAAGGGGAGCATATGTCAAAGAACGAGAACCATTGTAATCAAGGCTATTATTAGCATAACACGGTGTTAGAATCCTACTTGATTTAGATCTCTAAAAACTCCAGTCAACACTTTGTTGTATTTATTAAGTATTTAGAGTTTAAGAGTTATCAGTAATAGAAGTAGTTTTCGAATTCCCCTCATGCTGGAGGAGGAATCTCGATCAGTTAGAATAAGAGCTCTATATATAGCTGAAACAGCAATGTAATCAGGGTTGGAAAATTTATGAAAAGCTTGTATTTGGCCTATGTAAAGACTCATTTTCAGTAATACATGCTTGACTTTACTTCTCAGGATTCATGAAGGATTTGTTATGTTCAGAATATGTGATGTTGTCCTTTTCTTAATTCTTACAGTGGTATGGATGTATAATCACTCAGAATTCACTGAATGTGCTCTGACTTCCTGTATACATTTATAAACTGTGTGGCCCCATATGAGTTTATGTTCTGAATGTTTGAATGCTGAATGCCCTGACTTCCATGTAAGGTTGAGTTCATTGTATTTTGAGATGTTGTTGACTCCATAAGCCCAATGGATAGTTTTGTTTAATGTGTTTCCATCATTCATATTTTTCATAGTTGTTCTATAAGAGTTAGCCATATTATCTTTGATCAAAATCATTAATCCATCAAGAGAGAGCCCTCTCAGGTTGAGGAGGCTAAGCCTCAGCCTAAAGTAGGTTGAAATAGTTACTTAGAGTCAACCTGACCAACAACCTATCAGGATCTGATTTTGAGATAACATTTTGGTGCATCTGTCGGGAGCCTGAAGTCTATTCATTCCCGAAATTAAGAGGTTGAACTTCTGAAGGTAGCAGGAGCTCAGACATCTATTTGAGGCTTCAAAACTACCTTGGCGACTCCACACATCGAATAAGAAATTGGAAGGTGACTTCACTGCTAGAAGATCAGTAGCTTGATGAAGTTTCAAGATGAATTCCACTGCAAGAATGAATGCCAGGTATGCTCCTATGAATCGGTCTCATATCCCTGGTTTTCCAAATCCTATGCCAAAGGTTGATTGGTTAGAGGATCTTCCAATATTCAAAGATGAAAAGAAAGACAATGTTGCTCTTCATTTGGTTAGGTTTCATATGCATGTACGCAATCTTAAGGTTCATTTCCCTGAAGATTGTCTCATGAGGATGTTTAAGACCACTTTAGAAGGAAAAGCATGGTCTTGGTATAAAAGTTTGGAAAATGGTTCATTATATTCTCTTGTTGATTTCCATGATGTTTCTATGACATGTATAAAGAATGTCATCCCTCCTTATTGCTGGTCAAAGATTGTTGTAAACATTCTACGAGTTTTATTCAATATTTGGAAGATTATTATGATGATGATGAATTTATGGATGAAGAAATTTTAGAGGCTCTTCATAACAATGCATTTCAACACCAAGAAGAAAGTATAACATCTCATGAAATGCAGCATGAAGAGCAGCAGGGGTTTACTTGTGAAAACCATGTTTCATCCTTTGATATGAATGAAGAGATGCAGCAATATTCTTAGTCTTCAAATCATAATGAAGATAAAAATGATTACACACAACAAGAAGAAATACTGGAAGAAATTTTTTATAATCCTCAGGCAGAAGAAAAGGTTGTTCATTTTTGTGATTCCTTGCAGCAGCTTACATCAAAGAATGATCACAATAGTGAGGAAAATTACATTGTCTATGGGAATCATGCAGAAAGGCAGTTGGATTGCACATCAAAGGAATTTTGTGTGGCTAAGGATCAGTTGTCTAAAGAGATAGAATGTTATGATGATTATCAAAATAACCATGTTTTCTTTGACCCTATAAATGAATACATGGAAAAGTTTTGCACATCAGTATTTCAATTTCATTTGCATTATGAAGATCATATGCATTATAGGTTGATTTGGTCATCTCACTACCATGGTTATTTTGAGGTTGAATGCAGTCAAGAGCCTCCAATATCAGAGAGGAAAATTGATTGGCTTTATTGGAAATATCATGTTGCATGAGCTACAAGTGGAGCTTGTAGCTGATAGGGTAGGTAGGTATGTAAATGCAAATAAGCTCAAGGTTGACTGAGCATTTTTTTTTAGTAGTGGTAGATTTCTTTATCTCACAATGATCATCAAGTTTAAGCCCAAGGTGAAGGCCCAAGAAGTTGGAAAGGAATGCTCGTCAAGCAAATCTATGTTTTTCATAAAATGGACAAAGCACAGGACCTACGAGTTCTTAGTGTACTACAGGAGCACACTATCTCAAGTGGAGCCACTATTATCACTAAACAAATTTCAAAGGAAAAGGGTAAGGTAAGGGAGAATTGGTCTTGGTTATTCTCATGCTCCTTTCATGCATAAGAAGCACTTGGCAAACTCAGGGTCAGCATACATCAGAGTTCTTTGAAGGCTCAAGCAAGGCATGTAAGGTAATCCTAAATTTTGATATAGATTACACTTTGAAAGTTTTCCTTGAAGAATGGTGTTTATTATATTCAGTTTTGAACAAGCTTCATGACATGTGGAGAAAGCCATTTCAAGAAAAAGAAAGACTCAAAAAGGTTAAATTTTGGTCTTAAAGCTGTGTTTTGAAATTACACAGCAGTTTCATATCGCGCTACGAAACTGCTGTAAGTGATGCCTAATGCACAGCAGTTTCGTAGCACGCTACGAAACTGCTGTAGCTGCATATTGTGATTTGATGGATCATTTTTGTAAGACAAAAGGATATCTTTTTGAGGATGGGCAGCTGAAAGGGATTACTTACAAGGTATAAACATCAATCAAAGGGAAAAACAAGGACAGGAAGGACATTCATGAACTCTAAACTCTATGTTATGAAAATGGTCATTATCTCATAGTTAGTATTGATTCATAATGCTTCGGGCGCCATTAAAGAATTTTTGTCTTAGCACAAGTATTTGAGTAGGGTATATGGTTTATTTAATGCATTTCATGTGGTTAAAGAGACAACATGGTCAGCAGAAGGATTTCAAGACAAGCATAAGAATGAAACTCTAAAAATGAGGAACTTTGTATCCTTATTTTTACTAGTCAGCTTCTAGAAGAGTTTCTGAACATTTGAAAACTCATATCTGAAAAGTGAAAGCTGTTTTAATTCCTAAGATACTGAAGTAAAAAAACCTCTTCCATTTTCCTCAAATTCATTATGAGCTGAAAAAAATTAATGACCAAAGTTGCGCTACGAAACTGTTGTAGGTGCAGTTTTTCATCTTCTGTTTTACACCTGTTTTTCAAAGACACATTCTGGGCGGTAGGGAAGGTGTTTCAAAAAACTAAGAGAGGTTTTTGTTCAGCATGGATTGGTTCACAAAAGCCTCCTTCATTTTTTCAAAATACAGTTTTTATGAGAAGATATGAACTCTGTCCCAAGACCTATTTTTCAGCCAGAACAGTTGCAATGTGGTTGCTATCAATGATTGCTTCCTTTAATAGTGAAAGTAAAGTGGCATCATGGAAGCAGGTGAAATTGAGGTGTTAATTTAAAAACTGGAAAATTTTTCTTCAAGCACACATCAAATAGAAACGGAGGATGGTGGACGTACATGGGTCAGCACATTGCTATTCGCTATTCTATTCCAAGAAAGAGATGTTATTCGAGCTGGTGCTACAATACGTTTAATACCATCTCTTGTCATGTTACTTAGGTCCGATGAAATGATTGATAGGTATTTTGCTGCTCAATCATGGGCTAGTATTGTCTGAAATGGAAGCAGGGGAACACTTCTTGCGGTTGCAAATTCAGGAACAGCTAGAGGTCTATTACAATTTAAATTTTTTGAAGATGCAACTAAGACAGCGGGAAAGATTTCCTTAAGAAAATCACACAGCAATTTTGAATAGCTTCAGGGCATTTAAAAAGAATTTTTAAATAGAAAAAGTGCTCAAATAGCAAATTTTTGGGTTGAAACTGTGAATTTTGAAACAACTCAGCAGTTTCGTAGCGCGCTACGAAACTACTGAAAGTGATGATTTCAACATAAATCAAGCAGTTTTGAAGTTGAAGCGGAAAAATTTTGAAGGACAGCTGTGTACAACGAGAACACGTGAGGTTACAACAACCAATCAGACTAGCACAAGTGGAAATAAATAGTTTGAATCAAAAAGTGGCATTTTGTCATATCATAAGGAAATTGAAGCACGTATCAGACAGCTTGAATACGTTTTCCTTTTTGTTTTCGAAACAGTGGATGACACATCATCAAATCAGGTTTCATAACAGCTTGGTGCCTTCACACATGAAAAGGGTGGCCAGCACATCATGTACGTGGAAATCTCTTCTATTTGGGTAATCAAAGATAAAAGGCATGCCTCTTTGGATTCGAACATTTTGAGGCAAACCAAGGACCGACAAACAGGGGTAGTTTCCTATGTTTCAGGGCAATTGAAAAGATGTGTCATTAAAGATCAAACATGGAGCCTTGAACATCCATTACAGGCAAACTAAAGGGGAGCAGATGTCAAAGAACGAGAACCATTGTAATCAAGGCTATTATTAGCATAACACGGTGTTAGAATCCTACTTGATTTAGATCTCTAAAAACTCCAGTCAACACTTTGTTGTATTTATTAAGTAGTTAGAGTTTAAGAGTTATCAGTAATATAAGTAGTTTTCAAATTCCCCTCATGCTGGAGGAGGAATCTCGATCAGTTAGAATAAGAGCTCTATATATAGCTGAAACAACAATGTAATCAGGGTTGGAAATTTTATGAAAAGCTTGTATTTGGCCTATGTAAAGACTCATTTTCAGTAATACATGCTTGACATTACTTCTCAGGATTCATGAAGGATTTGTTATGTTCATAATATGTGATGTTGTCCTTTTCTTAATTCTTACAGTGGTATGGATGTATAATCACTCAGAATTCACTGAATGTGCTCTGACTTCCTGTATACATTTATAAACTGTGTGGCCCCATATGAGTTTATGTTCTGAATGTTTAAATGCTGAATGCCCTGACTTCCATGTAAGGTTGAGTTCATTGTATTTTGAGATGTTGTTGACTCCATAAGCCCAATGGATAGTTTTGTTTAATGTGTTTCCATCATTCATATTTTTCATAGTTGTTCTATAAGAGTTAGCCATCTTATCTTTGATCAAAATCATTAATCCATCAAGAGAGAGCCCTCTCAGGTTGAGGAGGCTAAGCCTCAACCTAAAGTAAGTTGAAATAGTTACTTAGAGTCAACCTGACCAGCAGCCTATCAGGATCTGATTTTGAGATAACACCATCCTTCTCTGTTATTTATTGAGAGACTGGGTTTCATCTCCAGTAATCGTGCTTATCAGATGACGTAATTTCCCTCTATTTGTTGATTGACATATTCAGTGTATTTTTTCTTTTTAGGTACCTGAGTGCTATTATTTTCAAGATTTTAAAGAATATCACATTAAAATCTATTTGATAAAACTTAACAGTCACTGTGGCTACATCCGGCCTTCATCATCAATCCAGAGGATTGTCAGGACTTCCTCCACTTATCATGGAGGATCTGTCGCATTCCATTGACTCGGATTCCTCATCTTTGAGGAATCAGTCTCCTATATCGCACACGGGATCTATGTAGACGATCGACGATTCTAGTTTTCTGGAGGATTTATTCACGAAGGGATTTCTTCCTCACTTTAACACTCCACTTACAAATCTGTCGGATCCTATCGTTGCTCCCATGGTACCTGTACTTCCTTCTTCAGTAGGTGGAACTTTCCCATCTATCCAGTCGACGCCTCAAGGGTTTTGGAATTATAGAGACACTGTTGGTCCTCCACCACTTCCTTAGTCGACGGTTATCACAACACCATTAATGTGGAATCCCACTATCCCGTTTGTCCCAAGTACAGAAACTTACATAACACCCTCTATAAGTGGAACCTAGTAGATGCTAGGTTCCACTCCTATGGTGCCACAAAGCATACCTTTCATTAGTGCCACATATAGTGGTCCATATAACACTCAATGCAGCACTATGGACGTGGTTCCAGTTTACCAACAACAAGGTCAGCTGCCAATGTACAGTTCCAACCGCCAGAATCAGATATCTAGGGCAGTTCCTAATATGCACATGCTAGTGGGGAATGTCATAGTTCCCTTGCCGTTCTCAGGCATGCATGGACAGTTTCTGATTGACATGAGTGTTCCCTCTATCAATCAAATCCATATGGTTAGTTCTGTGTCAATTGGAAATCCCCAAGGGATTCCCACCCAATCCATGGGGGCAACCTACTCACAAACTCAAATGAGTCAACGGGGCACCACTTATACTGGGGTCAACTTCATACCCCAATATCAAAATCCTCATGGAAATCCACTCTACAACATCGTATTGCAAAGAAACTGCTACACCATTCAACCCATGTACACCATGGGGAACCAAATGATGGGAGGATCACAGAGCTCCTCAGGTCATCCGTCATCACCATGGTCCGACTCGGGGACACCCAACAATTTTCCTTTTTTGGCAATGTTTGATATTCTCGACTTATATAATTTGACAAACGACCCCATCTACCATAACTTACAATGGTTGTTGATCCCGCATTAAGTACCGACGAACATTCCAAAGTTCGACGGAAAATAAGGGGAGGATCTGGGCACTCATGTCACCATTTACCATATTTGGTGTGTTTTTAACTCCATGGTGGATGATAGTGTCTGGTTATGTCTTTTTCCCCACAACCTCACTAGAAATGTTGCAAAGTGGTATATTGAGTTACCACATGCGTCAGTGAATACCTTTGACGCTTTAGCGATGGAGTTCCTAAAGCACTTTCAGTTGCCTATCCGCTATGAGATAGGGATAGAGCTCCTTAATTCATTTCATTAGGATACCACCACCCACATCTTCGATCATATCCATGAATGGAGACGTAGGTGGAGGTTAGTCAAAGCTGTCGTTCCCAGCACTTGGATTTGATATATTCATAGTCTGGCACTCTTTACGACATAATCCCCAATGCCCCTGGAAACCCCAATGCTTCCACTACCACCAAATCGACTGATCTTCCTACCACTACGATAAAATCTGTACAGTCTACACAAAATCCCAGTGGTAAGAAAAAGAAGAATAAGAGAAAGACCGCTCCTTCTGAAGAGCAGTCAATAAAGTAGCCCAACCCAAAACAGAAGGCCACTACACCTAATGCTGATGAAAAGCATACACCTGCTAGATTTCCTTGCAAACTATGTTCTGAAGACCACGAAACCTGGCGTTGTTCGCGGCTTCAGGAATGCACAGATTACCTTGCCAAAAGGGATACTAGTAAGACCCCCACTATCTTAGGAATCCTTTTACCACTCACCAGTAGCAAAATCGTATTTCCAACCAATAGAAACCCACCCTAGGGGGCAACGATGGTTCGCAACATCCTTCTGCTAGAGAAGGATCTTCTACCGTTTACACATTTGGAATGGTAGATCTCACCACAAGATCCAATTCTTATGGAGCTCCTGTTGCTCATGCAGTGGAACCATTCTCTACTCCAAACCCACCACCGCCGAATGATCTATAGATTGAAAGGCCAGTTGCGGACTTTGTAATTCGACCCCCAAAAGGGGCACTTTGATGCACAACACATAATACATCTGCACATGCCGCCCAACACTACAACATTGTAGAGGATTTGGCACAAGCACCACTGGCTATGTCGGCACTCCAAGTATTAAAAACATGCCCAACACAACGTAAAGCTTTGCTTTCGGCTATTGGTGGCATCAACCCAAAGGATTCCATGGTTGTTGTTTTCGACATGGACAAGTGTAAACATCCCCTTTCTCACCAGCTTGCATTCCACGTGCATATCACCACGAAAGGTAAAGGTATACACAGAATTTTCATCGATGAAGGTGCTTCGACCTACGTCATGTTGGCTTCATGTAGGCTCGCCTTGGGTTCTCCAACCCTATCCCCACCATCAAACTCCATGAAAGCTTTTGAAGACCACATATTTATACCAAAAGGATACTTAGCTGGTTTCCCCACCACTTTGAGTGGGAAAACCGTAATGGTGGACATAGAATTCATGGACAGAAAACTTTACTATAATCTCTTACTAGGTTGCAGTTGGACATATGCCATGATGGCCATTATATCTACTATCTTTCACATAATCTAATTTCCATTGGATGGAAAGGTAGTTATAGTAGATCAGTTGTCTTTCTGTACCCCTAATTATTCACCATCACCAAGTGGCTCCTTACCCATAGTAGGACGTGGAACTGACTCTTATGTCAGTTTAGTTACCGGTCTACTCAAGGTTTCTTCCCTCATGGGTTGTTTCCCTCTTCAGCTACTGCAAGTTTCACAGATCGTCAATATGCTTTCATCTATTCCTCATGAAAAGACCGATCCATGGATCCTACTGGCTCCTTCAGACATTGACACATATGGATAGAAAATGCCATTGTCACCAGCTGAATTTGCCTACCAAGCCATTCAAATTGCATCTGAATCTCTAGTCACTTTGGTTTCAGCCAACGATATCATTGCCCCTTCCATAACTGCTCCTTCTTTCGATCCACTCAATCAAGTCCTACCGATGGAAGAAGCTATTAGAGAGTTCACGAGGTTAGAAGAGCAACCTTGGAAGTATTCACACCATCATGTTTCAATATCTGATTTGAACATGATGCCTCCTCAAACCCTGTCACCTGACAAACATGAAACCATTTCCTCACCGTATACGACTATCGAACTTTTGGACCTAGAAGGAAACAGGGGCAATATTTCACAAGCATTGCTCCCCGATATTTCTGTCATGACAGGCATTGTGGAAAACATACAGAGTGGAGCCAATCACAATCCTGAGGAAATTGTGAGCTTCACATACACATTTAGGGACTTTCGCGATGTTTTTCCTTGGTCTTATGAGGAAATGCATGGCATAGACCCTTCAAATTTCAAGCAGGAGATCGAGAAAGATCAAGCGTTCTTTTTATGGTATTTTTCTTGCTCGTTAATCTGAAAAACCTTGAGTCCTCTTCTTTGGGCTCGTTAAACTACTACAAAGATGGATATAGCACTTTTAGGGATATTTTATTGTTCTTTAAAAAATATAAACATCCCCGAGTTTTCGTCGTTGCGCTCATTAAATCTATGCAACGATTGATAGAGCAATTTTGGAGACATTTTATTGCTCTTTAAAAAATATAAACATCTTCGAGTTTTTGTAGTAGGGCTCATTAAAAATATATACTACAATCAATAAAGCACATTTTATGATATTTTATCGCTCTTTAAAAAATAATAACCATATCTGAGTTTTTCATAATTTTCACTCGTTAAATATATGTAAATGTTACTCTGAGCACCTCTTTTTCGATCTTTTTCCATCTCATAAAGTAAAAAATACCAATAGAGCATTCTTTTTAGGTACTTTTTTCTCGTTCTTTAAAATGAAAAAATCTCAAGCTATGTCTTGTTGCTCATTAAACTTGCTAAAAGATGACCCGAGCATTCTTTTAGGTAATTTTCTTGCTCGTTAAAACTAAAAAATCTCGAGTTTTTGTTACTGAGCTCATTAAAGTGTCACGAAAAAACACGAGTTTAGTCCATTGCCTCGTACTCGTAACAAAATGAGGTCGAAATCTATTGGAAAAAGGTTCCTCTTTATTCGGGTTCAATATATTAAAATATGGAAAAGTAACTGATTCAGGTATACTATTAACCTTCTGTCGCATTTACTGCAATCCCTACCAGATCACCAGGCCCTAAACAGAGACTCCTCCCTTAGGCTTTACCATGTATCCCACCAAAATTAGTTAAGGGATTCCTAGGCCTTTGTGATTTTCCTTAGACCACCTCTGCTCTTGATTCTAAAACCATCTAGCAATTCCAAATCTCAAAACTGATAAAAAAATCCCACCACACCATGACTATCTGGAAAAGGCAAGGTTACATTGAAAGCCATTGTCATAACCCAACAAAACCATGCCACCTACAACAAGAGAACCATACACGAACATGGAAAGCCATGCATGTCAAAACTAGATAGGAAATCACACATGCGATATGTTACTTGAAGTATTATTGTTGAAGCTATTTGATCTTGCTCTTCCTTGCTTGATCTTTACTTTCCTTCCCTTTCCTTGTCCTTCCTTTGCTTGCTTTTCCACTCCTTTCTCCAAAGATGAGAAAAATCTTAACACTGACAAAAATCTTTCCAATTGATCCTCACATGTCTTTTTATCAATGAGGCCTCTATTTTCTTCATTTTCCATTATTTTCCTTCAATTTCATCCTCACATGCAACCTGTGACCTTTCCCCTCCCTTTTCTCCTATTTTCCTTTATTTTCATAAATAAATGTGCAAAAAATACCCTTTTTCCTTTTGAATGCCTTAGTCATTGCCTTGGCTAATTTCCTTTAGCAATAAACACATCTAGTGACTCCCGCTAGGATATCTTTTCCCAGCATTCAGCTTGGAATACATGCCCATGGTCTTATTTTTTACTTTGTTTACTTTTATTACCAAGGTTGTTATACCTTACTCTGGAATCCCAATCTGAAACCCTTCAATTTTCCCATATCAACTTAATCTTAGAAACCCTTTTTTCAAACAATCACTTCAGTTTTTTCCATTATCTTTGGATTAATGAACGATAAAAAAATGGATGAGTCAATCTAGTTAGCCACACAACTCCTCACTCTCCAGCCAGACTTCCAGGCAATCAATTTTCCTAAATATCTAACCCGAGCCCTTATAGTTGACCAATCTACTACCATACCATTTATCTTTTTCTGCCACTATACCTATTTACTTCATCTAGTCCTCTTCAATTACCCCTCCTATTTTCTATCTACCAAGATCCTCATGAGTATTATGGATGTTGATAATAAAGAGAAGGAAATTTACAAAGGGACTAATGTAAGTTATGCTCAGTGTATGTTATAGGAAAATTGACCTCCTCATCAACTCACAGGTGAAAGACAAGATGACTGAAGCAATGACCAAACTTGCAGGCCCAGAATCCACACTAACGCTCTCTATACACTGACAAGCTACTTTATAAAGCTTGTTACCAAGCATAAAGGAGCGTTAGTCACCCTGATAACTCATATTGTTAGACCAGGGGGAGAATTAGTGATGTTAAGGGATGTTCAGAAGGTGATGCCAACAAATCTACTCGTAAATATCTAGATATTAAATCCCTAAATTTGTGCAAGAAAAGCAGGCAAACTCAAAAAATCAAGATATTTGGAGAAATTCCATTTTGAGAATGAAGGCAAATGGGAAAAAGCTTGTAAATAGGGCAGGTTCATGGTTTTTTCCCTAATGAACTCTAGGTGGAGCTTGGAAGCCCTAATTCGATTGCTACATAAGTAGTGAGAGGGCCATTGCAAAAGGGTCAGAGCATTTGTAAGGATAGCCCATAGAGCTGTTGTGAACTATCATATTCTTGAAGAAGCTGGCTGAAAGAAGGAGAGAGAGAGAGAGGAAGAAGGGCTAAGGAAGGCTAATACAATGAAAGGTTTTAATCACTCTTCCATTCTAAATATAGATCTGTATTTTTGTTCCCTACTCCAAAGTGTCAGTGATATTGTTCATTTGTTTGTTCATTCTAATGCTTATTGAGTTGAGTAGTTATGTTATACATTAATACATGTTTGTTACAGATTCTTAAGTTATTTTTCAAAAGTGTATGCTATGATTGGTTTGCCTCGTCCTTGTGCAGGAATTGTCTTGGAGCTGGCTTAGAAGGAGTTCTTCTTGCCGCACGGAGATCCCTAGCGAATCTAGAAGGAACTGAAGGTGATACTCTTTCCATACCTTGTCAATTTATGTTTGATAGATTAACATTTGTGTAATTGGTAGCTTTTGCAGATAACCTTACAGTTTGTCGAAGGTCCCGGGAAGACCTTTGAGGGTAGTTTTCATCCCATGCATTTTACCCCATAGAAAAATTGGACACTCCGCTGGGGACTATACATCTAGTTCCCGGTCAACTTGGACTCCTCTCAATTCTTCTCTTTATTCTAAGAGCTTTCCACTTCTTCAAATCCTTTTCTGATCCACCATCTATCTTGTTAGATCCTGCAAGTTTGCATTCTCCTCAGAAACTGATCCTAAAGGCCCTCTTTTTGAGCTATTTCCCTCACTAACGTAGGTTCATAGTCTACACAGAGCTTTATAAAGCTCTTTGACTGTGCACAGGGAGTGTCAATGGCCAAACTAACTCCCTGTTTACAACGAAATAGAGCGTTAGTCTCCCATTTCCATGTTTTTTAGAAGATTTTGTGGACCAAAATGGGGGGGGGGGGACTTGTCTCAGGGGCTAAAGTAAGATCTGCAATAGTATTGTGTTAAGAAATTTGGTGTCTTGAAAATTTATTTTTAAGAAAATGTTTTAGTTTTTCTCTCTTAAAATACATTTTTTTTGAAATAAAGGCTGATAAATTGTACTGATCCTTCTGTCGAAATAGTTGTAAGCTGCTTCATTTTTTTTTTTAGTAGTTGTTAGGAAATATTGAGAAAATAATCTTTCAATTATGAAAGTGTTGAATGGCTTTAGATGCACTGACGAATCCATGAATATGTGAAAAGATACATGTGTGCCGGAGGGATGCGAAGGATTTCACGACATATGGCGGGGGAGGGGAAGCATTGAACAGTGGGGGCTAAAGATTTAGGTGGAGGTACCACATTCCATCCGATGGAGGCTGAAGCCGAAGGTAAATGCTTTCCAGAATGCCTCAGAGAAAATGAACCCTCCCAACTCAGATAACCTAATTGCATAAGAAATTGGAAAAAAAATTCAGAGCATTGTTCTGCATGGTTTATTGAGTTGAGAGTCTGACCATGTTCATACGTCAACACCCCTACTGAAGACATATAATCAAGTACACTAAAATTTACATTAAAATCAATCAGTTACTCTTTTTTAGAAAACCAACATTAGTTAGATTAGGACCTTGGGATAAGCATGTGAGTGAACTGCCCAAGGTTGAAAATCAAAATTAGTGTCGTTAACGAGTGAAAAATCCTTCTGCACTCATATTACCAGGACCACTCCACTAACAACGGAGTGAAATACGAGACAACATGAGACTGTAATTGAAGGTATCCCACCTTCTCTTACATCTCCTTTGTGCATTCTGTGTATTAGGCATCCCTTCAGGGATTTATGAACTGAGTCAAGGGCTCAGGTATCTTTCCCACATAGCGTGCTGTCTATGACTATGTCCCCCCTGGTAATGTCTATGATTTTGGGTATCTCTAGTGGCCAAAAATTCTAGGTACTTAAACAAGGTGACTAGGTCAAGCTGTCATGGTACCTAGAACGAACAGATCTACTTTGTCTTCAGTTTTTGTGAGGTGATCGTCTTCACGAGAGTACTTGGCCCCTCAATCTGAGGTTTGGGCGAAGCTCAAAAGCAACTGTAACTATACATTTTTCCATCCTTCTCTGTTATTTATTGAGAGACTGGGTTTCATCTCTAGTAATCGATGCTTATCAGATGAGGTAATTTCCCTCTATTTGTTGATTGACATATTCAGTGTATTTTTTCTTTTTAGGTACCTGAGTGCTATTATTTTCAAGACTTTAAAGAATATCACATTAAAATCTATTTGATAAAACTTAACAGTCACTGTGGCTACATCCGGCCTTCATCATCAATCCAGAGGATTGTTAGGACTTCCTCCACTTATCATGGAGGATCTGCCGCATTCCATTGACTCGGATTCCTCATCTTTGAGGAATCAGTCTCCTATATCGCACACGGGATCTATGTAGACGACCGACAATTCTAGTTTGTTGGAGGATTTATTCACGAAGGGATTTCTTCCTCACTTTAACACTCCACTTACAAATCTGTCAGATCCTATCGTTGCACCCGTGGTACCTGTGCTTCCTTCTTCAATAGGTGGAACTTTCCCATCTATCCAGTCGACGCCTCAAGGGTTTTGGAATTATAGAGACACTGTTGGTCCTCCACCACTTCCTTAGTTGACGGTTAACACAACACCATTGATGTGGAATCCCACTAATCCGTTTGTCCCAAGTACAAAAACTTACATAACACCCTCTATAAGTGGAACCTAGTAGATGCCAGGTTCCACTCCTATGGTGCCACAAAGCATACCTTTGATTATTGCCACATATAGTGGTCCATATAACACTCAATGTAGCACTATGGACGTGGTTCCAGTTTACCAACAACAAGGTCGGCCACCAATGTACAGTTCCAACCCCCAGAATCAGATATCTAGGGCAGTTCCTAGTATGCACATGCTAGTGGGGAATGTCATAGTTCCCTTGCCGTTCTCAGGCATGCATGGACAGTTTCTGATTGACATGAGTGTTCCCTCTATCAATCAAATCCATATGGTTATTTCTGTGTCAGTTGGAAATCCCCAAGGGATTCCCACCCAATCCATGGGGGCACCCTACGCACAAACTCAAATGAGTCAAGGGGGAACCACTTATACTGGGGTCAACTTCATACCCCAATATCAAAATCCTCATGGAAATCCACTCTACAACACCGTATTGCAAAGTAACTGCTACACCATGCAACCCATGTACACCATGGGGAACCAAATGATGGGAGGATCACAGAGCTCCTCAGGTCATCCGTCATCACCATGGTCCGACTCGGGGACACACAACAATTTTCCTTTTTTGGCAATGTTGGATATTCCTGACTTATATAAGTTGACAAACGACCCCATCTACCATAACTTACAATGGTTGTTGATCCCGCATGAAATACCGACGAACAGTCCAAAGTTCGACGGAAAATAAGGGGAGGATCTGGGCACTCATGTCACCATCTACCATATTTGGTGTGTTTTTAACTCCATGGTGGATGATAGTGTCTGGTTATGTCTTTTTCCCCACAACCTCACTAGAAATGTTGCAAAGTGGTATATTGAGTTACCACATGCGTCAGTGAATACCTTTGACGCTTTAGCGATGGAGTTCCTAAAGCACTTTCAGCTACCTATCCGCTATGAGATAGGGATAGAGCTCCTTAATCCATTTCATTAGGATACTGCCACCCACATCTTTGATCATATCCATGAATGGAGACGTAGGTGGAGGTTAGTCAAAGCTGTCGTGCCCAGAACTTGGATTTGATATATTCACAGTCTGGCACTCTTTACGACATAATCCCGAATGCCCCTGGAAACCCCAATGCTTCCACTACCACCAAATCGACTGATCTTCCTACCACTATGGTAAACTCTGTGCAGTCTACACAGAATCCCTGTGGTAAGAAAAAGAAGAATAAGAGAAAGACCGCTCCTTCTGAAGAGCAGTCAATAAAGTAGCCCAACCCAAAACAAAAGGCCACTGCACCTACTGCTGATGAAAAGCATACACCTGCTAGATTTCCTTGCAAACTCTGTTATGAAGACCACGAAACCTAGCGTTGTTCGCGGCTTCAGGAATGCACAGATTACCTTGCCAAAAGGGATACTAGTAAGACCCCCACTATCCTTAGGAATCCTTTTACCACTCAACAGCAGTAAAATCGTATTTCCAACCAACAGGAACCCACCCTAAGGGGCAACGATGGTTCGCAACATCCTTCTGCTAGAAAAGGATCTTCTACCGTTTACACATTTGGAATGGTAGATCTCACCACAAGATCCAATTCTTATGGAGCTCCTGTCGCTCATGCAGCGGAACCATTCTCTAGTCCAAACCCACTACTGCCGAATGATCTATAGATTGAAAGGCCTGTTGCGGACTTTGTAACTCGACTCCCAAAAGGGGCACTTTGATGCACAACACATAATACATCTGCACATGCCGCCCAACACTACAACATTGTAGAGGATTTGGCACAAGCACCACCGGCTATGTCGGCACTCCAAGTATTACAAACATGCCCAACACAACGGAAATATTTGCTTTTGGCTATTGGTGGCATCAACCCAAAGGATTCCATGGTTGTTGTTTTCGACATGGACAAGTGTAAGCCTCCCCTTTCTCACCAGCTTGCATTCCACGTGCATATCACTACGAAAGGTAAAGGTATACACAGAATTGTCATCGACGAAGGTGCTTCGACCTACGTCATGTTGGCTTCATGTAGGCTCGCCTTGGGTTCTCCAACCCTATCCCCACCATCAAACTCCATGAAAGCTTTTGACAACCACATCTTTATACCAAAAGGATACTTAGCTGGTTTCCCCACCACTTTGAGTGGGAAAACCATAATTGTGGACATAGAATTCATGGACAGAAATCTTTACTATAATCTCTTACGAGGTTGCAGTTGGACATATTCCATGATGTCCATTATATCTACTATCTTTCACATAATCTAATTTCCATTGGACGGAAAGGTAGTTACAGTAGATCAGTTGTCTTTCTGTACCCCTAATTATTCACCATTACCAAGTGGCTCCTTACCCCTAGTAGGACGTGGAACTGACTCTTATGTTAGTTTAGGTACCGATCTACTCAAGGTTTCTTCCCTCATGGGTTTTTTCCCTCTTCAGCTACCGCAGGTTTCATAGATGGTCAATATGCTTTCATCTATTCCTCATGAAAAGACCGATCCATGTATCCTACTGGCTCCTTCAGACATTGACACATACGGATAGAAAATGCCACTGTCACCAGCTGAATTAGCCTACCAAGCCATTCAAATTGCATCTAAATCTCTGGTCACTTTGGTTTCAGCCAACGATACCATTGCCCCTCCCATAACCGCTCCTTTCGATCCACTCAATCAAGTCCTACCGATGGACGAAGCTATTAGAGAGTTCATGAGGTTAGAAGAGCAACCTTGGAAGGATTCACACCATCATGTTTCAATATCTGATTTGAACATGATGCCTCCTCAAACCCTGTCACCTGACAAACATGAAATCATTTCCTCACCGTATACGACTATCGAACTTTTCGACTTAGAAGGAAACAGGGGGAATATTTCACAAACATTGCTCCCCGATATTTTTGTCATGACAGGCATTGTGGAAAACATACAGAGTGGAGCCAATCACAATCCTGAGGAAATTGTGAGATTCACCTACTCATTTAGGGACTTTCGCGATGTTTTTCCTTGGTCTTACGAGGAAATGCATGGCATAGACCCTTCTCATGTCAAGCATGAGATCGAGAAAGATCAAGCATTCTTTTTATGGTATTTTTCTTGCTCGTTAATCCGAAAAACCTTGAGTCTTCTTCTTTGGGCTCGTTAAACTACTACAAAGATGGATATAGCACTTTTAGGGATATTTTATTGTTCTTTAAAAAATATAAACATCCCCGAGTTTTCGTCGTTGCACTCATTAAATCTATGCAACGATCGATAGAGCAATTTTGGAGACATTTTATTGCTCTTTAAAAAATATAAACATCTTCGAGTTTTTGTAGTAGGGCTCATTAAAAATATATACTACAATCAATAGAGCACTTTTTATGATATTTTATCGCTCTTTAAAAAATAATAACCATATCTGAGTTTTTCATAATTTTCACTCGTTAAATATATGTAAATGCTGCTCTGAGCACCTCTTTTTCGATCTTTTTCCATCTCATAAAGTAAAAAATACCAATAGAGCATTCCTTTTAGGCACTTTTTTCTCACTCTTTAAAATGAAAAAATCTCAAGCTATGTCTTGTTGCTTGTTAAACTTGCTAAAAGATGACCCGAGCATTCTTTTAGGTAATTTTCTTGCTCGTTAAAACTAAAAAATCCTGAGTTTTTGTTACTGAGCTCATTAAAGTGTCATGAAAAAACACGAGTTTAGTCCATTGCCTCGTACTCGTAACAAAATGAGGTCGACATCTATTGGAAAAAGGTTCCTCTTTATTCGGGTTCAATATATTAAAATATGGAAAAGTAACTGATTCGGGTATACTATTAACCTTCTGTCGCATGCGGTTAACAACTATGACAAAGGGACCACCATGGAGTCTTTCTTTACAATCTTTTCAGACTCTGTAAATATGAGAAGACCACCGAGTTGTCTAGTCTGGACTCTTTAAATACACAAACAAGATATAGAGTCATTCTTTTTACGATACTTTTCAGACTCTTAAAAGATGAAAAAATCGACGAGTTTGCCTATTTGGACTCATTAAACTAACCAGATAGGGCAAAGAGTCATTATTTTTGCAATCATTTTTAGATTCTTTAAACATGAAAAGATCGATGAGTTTACCTATCTGGACTCATTAAAAAATCAGACGTGAAAGTGGACAATACAACTATATCCTGTATTCGAAAGCGTGGTTTGGCAGCAAATGTTCCCTTGAACATGGCACTCCCTTAGATAAACCTTCATTTTGATATCCTCTCGATATGAACCCTACCAACCTATAAGTTTTTAGCCTATATACCCTGATGTAATTACATCTCCATATTTTAAACACTCTGTAGTGTTCATGAGTCTAGTGTTGTCTTGTTAAAACCACTGTCATACCTTCTATTGTTCAAGGGTCCCCATTTGTTTCCTCTATCAACCGATCATACATATCCTTTCGTCATGCCCTCCATTTTTTAGACCCAAATGCTCAAAACATTCTTCAAAAAACAAAACAATTCTTGTCTGGTTTCGTGTTGATTGATGTAGGACACGTCATTGCCTACCTTTCGACAGGTTTCTTCCTATCAACTTCAACACTCTATCTAGGAAGATAACCCAAAAACACATTCAGTGCCTTGGCACTTGTAGAAATTAGTGGAAGGTTACCTTGTGTTTGATCATGGGTTTTCATTATTAGCTCTTGGTTAAGCGATTCTACGAGTGTTCGACAACAAAAAATCTTTCACACTCGCTAGTTTGCACTGTGCATCTTGGAGACCATCACCATTATTGATGGCCTTCCTCACATCTGTTAATGGTCTCCATTATTGACCAGTAATCAGATGATTTCGTGCATGTTCGATGTCAACAAATATTATCACATGTACCGATCATGTTCGGTGAAGCGAGAATCAAGACCTTGGGTAGAGGCTTGCATTATTCAGCCTTGTTTCCTCTCCCAAGCTACAGATATTGTTCTTTGAAGACAACTATTTCAGGATGATCTATTATGACACTGGATCCACCCAGTGCCATATTCATACGTAGCATTGTTATATCTCAAATGAGAAAATTACTCTGACATAGGTACTAAGCGTGGGAATGCCCGACTCAGGACATGATTTTAGTAGTTTATATATATGTATCTCTATTGTATCAGGTTTTCCTTGCCGCCCGAAACTTCTTTCTCTCTCTAAAAATAATTTCAACATCAAATTACAGTGTTTTTTCATAAAGTATTTCGGCCATTGTCTCTGCCTCTAATCTCATACTTTAGGGGGCATCTGTTATAGGACAAATTGGCATCCTCATCAACTCAGAGGTGAAAGATAAGATGACTGAAGCAATGACTAAACTTGCAGGCCCAGAATCCACACTAATGCTCTCTATACACTGACAACCTACTTTATAAAGCTTGTTACCAACCATAAAGCAGCATTAGTCACCCTGCTAACTCATGTTGTTAGGCTAGGGGGAGTGTTAGTGAACTTAAGCGATGTTCAGAAGATGATGCCAACGAATCCACTCATAAATATCTAGATATTAAATCCCTAAATTTGTGCAAGAAAAGTATGGAAACTCCAAAAATCAAGATATTTGGAGAAATTCCATTTTGAGAATGAAGGAAAATGGGAAAAATCTTGTAAACAGGGCAGGTTCATGGTTTTTTCCCTAATGAACTCTAGGTGGAGCTTGGTAGCCCTAATTCAATTGCTACACAAGCAACGAGAGGGCCATTGCAAAAGGGTCAGAGCATTGGAAGGATAGCCCATAGAGCTATTGTGAACTATCATATTCTTGAAGAAGCTAGTTGAAAGAAGGGAAGAGAGAGATGAAGAAGGGGTAAGGAAGGTTGATACAATGAAAGGTTGTAATCACTCTTCCATTCTGAATATAGAACTGCAGTTGTGTTCCCTACTCCAAAGTGTCGGTGATATTGTTCATTTGTTTGTCCATTCTGATGCTTGTCGAATTGAGTAGTTAAGTTTTACATTAATACATGTTTGTTACGGATTTTTACATTAGTTTTCAAAAGTGTATGCTGTGATTGGTTTGCCTCATCCTTTGTGTAGGAATTTTCTTTGAGCTAGCTTAGAAGGAGCTCTTCTTGCCACACGGAGATCCCCAAGTGAATCTAAAAGGAACTAAAGGTGATCCTCTTTCCATACCTTGTCAATTTATGTTTGATAGATGAACATGTGTGTAACTGGTAGCTTTTGCAGATAATCTTACAGTCTGTTGAAGGTCCCAGGAAGACCTTTCAGGGTAGTTTTCATCCTGTGCATTTTACCCCACAATAGTGTATTCCTCATTACTATTCTCAATATATGGATTTATTTTCTTATCCTCTAAAGGTTAAAATAATAGAGGTAGTGGTAGATATAATTTCAGAGGACCAGGGAAAAATATTAAGGCTTACTGAAGAGAAAAGTATAGGGAGTTGGTTTTTATACCCTAAATTTAATGTGATTCGTTTATATGGTTTTGAAAATAATCCCTTTCGGCTACCAAAGTACTTTTCACCCTTATTGTTTTCTTATGAGGTTCTTAGGAAAAAAACTATTCTGAATGAATTACATTTTGTCTCGACGAAAAATGGAGCATTACTTAACTATCCATATGAAATTTCACCTCCAATTTCCCAAAATAAAAATGCTATAGATATCCTGGAAAAGGAAATGTTGTTTCTTGGATTCTTGCAGGACAATAGATGGAATTATGATCCTTTAGGAATAATCTTTGGATCTTAGAAATAGAAATGGTTATTAACATATACTCATGAGTGAAAGCCAGAAGAAGAAGAGGTGGCGAATGTTTTGTTACCCATGGATGATATCATAGAGACAATGGCACCTATACCTACAGAATACAAGGGACCAACTTCTGTTACTCCGAGATGTACTGAAATACAGATGCAGGAAACTAATGAAACCATTGTTGCTCTAGCCATTACTGTGAAAAGGAAAGAAGAAGTTGTGACCCCATTTGAAATGTCGTGACAGGTAAATGAAAAGGAAGATGGCATTGACACTGACATCTTTGAACAAGAGGTTGAGTAGCTGGATAAAGAAATCTAACAAGTTATTAATGACATAGCTCTGAAAGATTCAGAGGCACAAGACCTTGACATTAAACACATTTTTATTGGAGGAAAAACAAATAATGGATACTGGTCAGGAGTTGGTTGTATTATCGGAACAATCTCAGTTAACAGAGATTCTGACACTTAAAGGTGCAACTTTTATAGGTGGACCCCGATTGATTTCTACTACTAACTTTGAAATGAATATCTTGAATATAAAAGTTGTCCAACCAAAAATCGAGGAAAATCAATAGGTGTTGGGATCTTGAACTTCTTCCTTGGATATTAACTTGGGGAAGGTGTATGATATTCATGTTACTGATCTTCATCGACATGCAGGTGAAATTGTGGCTCAGAAATTGCTCGATTCAACTGCAGGAAATAGAAAAATGTAAGCAATGTTTGAAAAGGCTTCTGATTAGTTCCATGTGGCACGCTTGACTCTAAAGGAAAAAACAAACTGAATAAAATAGTTAGAATAAATAATAGTCTAACAATCTAGACAACCTAAAGACAATGGGCCCGTTAAGAAGTTACTAGAAGAAAAAGAAAAAGAGATCAAATCTTTACAAATTATTCTAAAAATACTTGATCATGACCCTCATGTTTTAATTCAGGCAATTGAAAGAAAATAAGAGGTTTAAACCCGTCTCCAAGAGATGGAAATAGCTTTGCCTCTCAAGGAGGAAGAATGCTAAGAGACCCTTAAACAAATGGAGCTACTAAAAACAGAATCCCACAAGAAAGAGGAGCATCACCTCAAGGTTTTGTCGGAATATAAAGCCTCGGTGGATCGAGATCTTAACACTTCTCAAACATATGAAGCTAAAGATTCCCAGCTACTATGTGTTAATATGACTCAGTTAAAACAAGAACTGGAACTAGTGCAATCTGAGAAGGAAAGCATCGAATATAGAGGGGAGAATTTTGTAAATAAAAGAAATGAAGAGATCGAACAAAGTCAAAATTTTCTCAAGGAAATGCATAATGAGATTAAGAACCTACATGAAGTGATTAAACTTACCCACACTTGTAAGCAAGTGTTAATTCAGGAAAAATGTGAAATATGGAGGGAAATGAGACAAAATATCTCTATAGTCTGAGTCTACGTTGAAATCGTCTTAGGCTATGAAAAATGTATTATTAAGAGTGAAAATTTAGAAGAAAAAAGTACAACCTCTTCTGTTGATGAAAGATTGAAAGATATTGATTCACTCATTGATTTTATCAACACCTTGGAAGATGAAACTTTGGGAGAGCTGGATCTGTCTACAATAGATCAATGTGTTTTATCTCTCTATATGTTAAAATAAAAGTGTGTCATGCTGCAAGTGATGGAGGATGAATTTGAGAAGGCTACTAAGGAAATAGATGCCTTTAGAGCAGACTTGAACTATCTTAGTAGGTTTTGTGTGCCTTCGGTTTGAGGAAAATATAATTGGGTGATATCTTAGGTAGAATTCTATGATAAAATAAAGAATATAGAACAAGATCTTGGTTGCTTCGCTATATAAGGTGAAGAGGCAATTTCAGTGACTATAGCCATAAATGCTCTTTGCAAAGACTTTGCCATCTTGGATGGAATTAAAAATATGATACAAAGCCTTCCTAAAGCTCATTATCATATTAGATCTGTTAGGTCCCTATACTACTAGTGTAACCCCTTATTGTTATTAGTACAACCCCCTTAGTATATTGTTGTGCCCATGTAGTCCCCATATTGTTATTATTGTGCCCATAGAAGCCCACTATTGTTATTATTGTGCCCTTACATTATTATTGTTATGTCGGCTTTGATTATATTATGACCCCTTAGACTCCTATATATAGAAAGGAGGTCTTGTCATTTGTATCATCCAAGAATTGTTCATTTGTGTAATGTAAAGGAGGTTGCCCCCTCGAAGAGGCTAAATTCTAGGGCGTTGATCTATCTTTTCTATCCTTTTGTGAGCTAGTTTCATAATATCTGGTATCAAAGCTTTGGATTCCAGGGTTTTGCTACTCCAAGTAGGTCACCGTGGCATTTTCACTATAACTTTTTTTTCTGCAAAGTTTCACAAGTGAAAAAAAAAACCATTTGATATGAAATCGCGTTGAACCTCCAGTCCGAATTTTACAGATTTTTGCACAATATTGGCAGAGATATGATCTGAGGAAGTTGGTCTTTCTGCAGACTCCTGAATTACATTCCAAACAGATGTCCTTGGGAAAATCCTCATAACTTTTGTTTTGAGCATCGGATTGCAATTTCGTAAGAAGTTACAGAAAGAAGACGGACTGTAGTTTCCTGTATATGTTTTTATACCCAAAGGTGAAAATAGTGACACGTGGCACATCATACAAGTTTTCTCTTCTCAAAAGGTATATCATTAGGTCATCTTGGGAGATTGTGCGTAACTCTTTCTTGAAGAATCTAAATTCGATCAAACTGGTGGCATTGGAAAGAGGACGCAAAGGACTACTGTAAGTCACAATTTCATAACTTAAAGATCTGAAAGTGGAGAGTTACAGTCATTTCAAGATTGAGCTCCTGAAATCAAGAAAAGGCGATATGAGGAAGTTTGATGGAAAGGATCCAGTAAATTGGATACTATAGATGGAGCAATATTTTGATCTACATGGTTTACCACTGTTACAAAAAGTATGTATTGTATCTCCATATTTAGAACCGGATCAATTTTTTATGGTATAAAGGGCTTTTTCTTGTAAACAACTTGTTATGTGGTCAATTCTCATGGAGGAAATGATAGCACATTATGAGGATACAAAGAGCAACACCTTCTTTAGAGAAACACCACAATAATTGGAAGAAAAAAGAGAAAAAGGGCTTTGTTACAAAGTGGAAGGAAAATTATGGCAACAAGGAAGTCTGCCCCTCATAGCTATAAACATGGAAGTGTTGTTTCTCCTAGCCTTCCACAACCTACAAGGGTTACACCACAACAAGTGGAAGGAAAAAGGGAAAAAGGGCTTTGTTACAATTGTGATAACAAATACATTAAAGGTCATAAGCGTGCCGAGAAGAAATTATTTTACATTGATTGTGGAGAGTAGGAAGAAAATGATCAAGAAATGTCAAAAGAATAGTATATATACCAGGAACCAACCCCACAGAAAGAGGAAAGGAATCCAACCATATCTTGTAAAGCATTAGAAAGAATTACCACTCCTAAAAGTTTCAACATAGAAGGACATATCAAGAAGAAAAAGGTTCAAGAAGTGAAATATCACATCGAGAAAGAAAAAATGAATCCGACCATATATTCTAATGCATTGGACGGAATTACCACTCCTCAAACTATCAATATAGAAGGACATATCAAGAAGAAAAATATTCAAGAATTGAAAGATCACATCAAGTCTCAAGAAATTAGTCCGACCATATCTTGTAATGCATTGGAAGAAATTGCCACTCCTCAAACTATCAAGATAGAAGGGAATATCAAGAAGAAAAAGGTAAGAGTGTTGATTGATTTAGGCAATACCCATAATTTTATTGATTGTAAGATAGCCAAGGAATTGAATTTCTTTCTATATCCAGCACCGGAGTGTCAAGTGATGGTTGCAAGTGGAGGAACCATAAATTGCTCTGGAAAGTACCATAATATCAAGCTATCCATGGGAGAATATGTATTGAATAGCCCAATGCTTTCCATTCCAATGGGTGGTGCTGATGTTTTACTAGGAGTCTAATGGCTACAATCTTTGGGTACGATAGCTTTTAATTTTCAACAACTTTTCTTGAAATTTTTTTGGGAAGGAAAAGAAGTTGAATTGAGGGGTATCAAAGGAAAACCTAGAAAGGTAATCAACTCTAACAGCATGATAAAGCTTCTAAATAAAGAAAAATGGGGTGTAATTGCACAATTATGTTCACTAGAGGATCCCACATCAAAATTATGTATTTCTCTAGATCTCCAAAACATTTTGGACAACCATTCCAAGGTATTTGAGACTCCCAAAGGCATCCCACCTATTCATGATCATGATCATGCTATTCATTTAATTCCACAAAGTGTTCTTCCAAACATGAGGCCTTACATATATCCATATGCCCAAAGGAGTGGGAACTCATTCAAAAGTTACAGAAGGTCCCAATTCAAACAGTATTGCGAGAACTTGAAAAGAAAGGAAAAATCATATTGGAACTTGAAGCAGTCACAGAATCAAGAAATCGAAAGCTATGAAATAGATCAATTTCAGAGTATCTCATCAAGTCAAATAACTTACCCGTTGAATATTCCACATGGGAGGACAAGAATTTATATAGAAGCATCAAGAACTACTCAAGTGTTGAGGACAACACCTTTTGAAGAAGAGGGGCATGTTAGGTCCCTATACTACTAGTGTAACCCCTTATTGTTATTAGTACAACCCCCTTAGTATATTGTTGTGCCCATGTAGTCCCCATATTGTTATTATTGTGCACCATAGAAGCCTGTTATTGTTATTATTGTGCCCTTACATTATTATTGTTATGTCGGCTCTGATTATATTATGACCCCTTAGACTCCTATATACAGAAAGGAGGTATTATCATTTGTATCATCCAAGAATTGTTCATTTGTGTAATGTAAAGGAGGTTGCCCCCTTGAAGAGGCTGAATTCGAAGGCGTTGATCTATATTTTCTATCTTTTTGTGACCTGATTTCATAACAAGATCTATATTGGTGGTTATTATATAAAAATATAACAATGTGCCTTGGTTGCCAGCTGCAAAATGGGATAAAATGGCTAAGCTAAGGAATCATTTGAAATGAAATCTCGTTATTGAACAAGTCTCCTCAACAACTCAATTTGTTCAACCAATTCCACCAATGTAATATATAACAGAGTAGCTGAGAGACTGAGTGAAATTCCTTTAATCACGACTTAAAAACATATAGACAGGATGCATGAGGCCCATGCTTTATCCTCTACGGGCACAATGAAGAAATTCAAGACTTCAAAGCTGCAAAGGCGTCGTGATGTATAATTTTTTTTATTTTAGTAGTTGTTTTATTTAATTTCCAATTTTCTAGATTTGAGACAATTACTCAATTAGGTATATTTCAGACTAATTATTTAAGACCATGTTTCCTATAGGAGGGTGATTCACATAAGTGATAATTTTTGATTTTGTGAAACTGCTTGTACATGTTACACGTTCAGTTATTACATTACTTAAATATTTCCATTGTGTTTCAGGTGCATTTTGTTGTGTTTGTTTATGTGTGCGTAACAATCGTAGATAGCTAAATGTGAGACTTGTTCCCATTTAGAAATTATTTCGTTTAGCCATTTTTGTTCTGATATCATATTATCGATCTAAATGATTGGATGACCAACATTTGATTTCCATTTATCTTAGAATATTGTCTCTTGACTTATGGAAACTTTTGTAAATATCTTTTTGATTGTTACAAAGTTACGTTTTGTAATTTTTCTGTGTTTGATGTTGTTCACATTTCAAAATATATAAGACTATATATCATATCTACAAGTTTTAGGTTTCAATATTTATTATTGAACATGGTTATGTTCAAAAAATTGGGATGGAAAGTCAGAGAACATGTGTACATGTTGCAATGATATCTTATTATATTTGAATGATTCAACATCTCATATCTTTAATGTCTGTTCTTTTTTAATTTTTCCCTAAATTTTTATAATCAAATTTTGAAGTTTATTTGTTCAGGTTCATTTTTCACATTTGGGTTGTACCTTTCAAGATGTGTTTTTGATATAAATTCTTCTTATGTTAAAACCATAATGATATGAAAATGAAGAAATTATCACCAACTAACCTTATTATCTTTTCTTATTGAAAATTATATAACTATGATCAGGGTTAACCCCTATGGTGCACTGGAGGTCAACCTATAGTACCTAGAGCGGGAGGACTCCTTAGTCCTCAGTGAATTGAGTATTTGAGTCATTCGTATGTGGTTATGATTTGAGCACTAACAATGGTATAGCCTTCTAGAAGTATTGTCTCATCCTATTGATCACACTAGCTTATTTACTTAGCCCAGTTATAGATGTAGTCTCTTATATTCATTTTGAGCTTAACACATTACATGAGACTAGCCCAACTTCAACAATTTCGATTAGGGAGTAGGAGTGTGTAAATTCCGGGAGTTTAAGCTGTTCAAAGTTTTATTATTCTCTGGTGTTGCTCCATTCCCAACATGTCTGTTTAGTAAACTGAGGGTGTCACTTCAAGGAATCACACGCATCTCTTCTCTTCCATCGAGCCTGTTTAGTACCCCGATGAAGATGCTTGATTCAACTCTCTACGTTGGAAGCCTTTATCTTATTTCACACCTTTGTATATATTATACTTTATGCTTATTGGAATTTTATAGGTGTTTATTTTTTCCAATGGAAAAATATGGATCTTGACTTATTTAATGGGAAAGAGAGGCTGTTCCTTGTTTTACAGAGACTCTTATGTATACACCTATAAAATTAATATTCTCACTTAAGTTTTTTCTCCTTTCCCTTCTATACCCAACCAATCCGACACGTTAGAAACCAATTAATACCAATGGTCGATTCAAGGAATAAAGACACATTATAGATACAAGCATCGTAGATCCACTAAGGATTTCATTTAAGATGAAACATATTTCGAGTACATGCACCATTGACCTTAAAAGATATTTAGGCCCAAACAAAGAAGTACACCAAAGATAAGCAAAATGTTGCTAGTTGTGACAGTGACCCTTACGACTTTCACCACACTATCATAGAGCCAGGTAGGAAAAATTTCATACATGGTCTTATTAAAACAAAATACAAGTGAAGGCACAAAATAAAGAGAGAACAACATAAAATACAAACACTTAAGAAAAAAAAGTAAAGACTAGTAAAGAGGCATGCAAAGAGCATAACTCAAAAGAAAAAGGGAATGCAGAAAAGTGTTGTAATACAAATGTAACTAGAATGAAACTAAGAAAAGAACATAAACTAAACCTAAATTCTAATCTGTCTAAACTAAAAGATCATTATCACATGAAGTCAAATTTCCAATGAATCCATGAGAGTTGTTCCCAAACTGCAAGCTAAATGATATAAGTGATCAACAAAAGTATAAAACAATGTGAAAAAATAAAGATAACAACTTGAATACCCCACACAAGAAATCGAAGGTCTTGCATATTGGGATAAAGATGTGCCATAAAAACTAGTTTTAACCAATCTACAACTTTACCTTGTTGATTAGAACAATGATCATACAAACCTTGAAGGTTGTTCATGAATGGACATTCGCCCATATTTTTAATCTTAGCAAAAATCAAGAAAGATCGAGTCTTATTTTTAACAATAGAGCTTTCTAATTAATATTTCCCAAGAAAATCATAGATTCGATCATGGTATCTGAAACAAACCTTTTGAAAACCTTCAAATTTTTGAGAAGATTAACTTTCAACTAGCCCAATCAAATTATAATGCAAGTCCTCTAAGGGAAAATTGATGTGATCTTGTTCAAATACTTTATCAAGATCGTGAGGGCCTGACATAACCATCAACAAAAGTTGAAGTGCCTCAGCTATCCGACAAGTATCTAAATAGTGGAAATGTTGAATCATAAATATCAACTGATGTAAAACAAATATCATCAAATGCACTAGTGGGAAAATGATTAATTAAGTGATAGTTGTTAAAAACAATGTTATGATCAGATTGATGAATTGACATATAAGATTATTGATTATCCATTGGTTCCCTTTGTACCCGATTACATACTAGATCAACAATATGAAAGATTTTGGAATTAAAAATTATTGCTAGCATCATAAATCAGAAAAACCAATTAGGATACCATGCTAACAAAATGTTACAAACATACTTTAAGTAAAATCCAATAACCATATCACCATGAGGGTTTTGATTCGTCAAATGATTCAAGCATTGAATGATACTCAGAAGGATTAATTGTGCCAAAAAAATTATTAGCTCCAAAACACATATATATGAAGGATATGGAGTTGATTGCTCACAAGAGAATTTGATAGGGAAAAATATTTCACCGAGTGATGAGATTTGTCTTGATAATTAGAATCTATGAAATATATTCAATCTATGTTGGCATTATGATGCATGTGTTGTACTTGATGGCAACCCTCTCATAGAAGTTCATCTCACTTGTATACATTCAGATGAATCCACAGAAGAGATATTAGATATGACAGAATACATGGATGTAGGATAGTTCAAAGGGATCAGATGACAGTTCACAAGTAAGCTTTGCCATCAAGCCCAAAGGGGGAGATTGTTGGCATTATGGCTAAAGTGTTGTCCTTGATGGCAACTCATACAGGTGACAGATCATAAAACATCAAGCCAGTGGCAAAGATTGATGAGTAGCCTCTCAGATTGGAAGAAAATAAGAGGTACGTAGGTACACCGTACAGAAGGTGCGTACACGCAGGTCTATCTTACATAAAGTGTGTACATACCCGTAGTTATCCAGTTCATGAGGTGCGTACCCCCAGTTCACTCACTTCAAGGCAGAGAAGTGCGCTCACGTGGGGTTTCTTATGTTTGGCCCATGGTATTTAGCCCGCCGTTCTTGATTCTATGGTTTTGGCCCGTGGTATTGTTTTATATTATTATTATTATTATTATTGAGCCCCATGTTTTGGTTATCTATGGTATTGATCATGATTTTAGGAAGAGCTTGCCTATATAAAGCAAAGGAGATCATTTGGCTAGACACTTGTGAAATCAGAAGATCTTAAGAGAAGCTAGATCTGAAATTCTTGTAATCGGTTTGTGAGAGAGAGTTGAATCAATATCAAGGAGAAACATGAAGATTACAAGTTGGATATACTAATGGGTTGATGTCTCCTCGGTGCATGTTCAGATCTGTAGATCTGACAGTCTGGGTTATCCTTGAAGTCTTGAAATTATATATACCCGCAGGTACGCAAGTACGGTGAAAGAAAAGTGCGGAGATACGCAGGCGCAGAAGTGCTGCAGGTGCGCGGATACGCAAGCGCAGAAGTGCTGCAGGTGCGCGGATATGCAGACCCAGAAGCACTACAGATGCGTAGGGGTGCAGGCAGTTCATTTGACACAGAGCGCAGGTACGCAGGAAGTCTGTGAGGCACAGTGCGTGGGTACGCAGGAACACAGTTGGAAACAATGCGTACTTCTACGCAGGTGTTATATGGGTGAAGCTGCGTACTTCTCATAAAATCTATTTAGTTGCCCCTGTTTATTGTTGTGTTCTGGGTTTTGAATTGATGTCTGGTTTCTGGTATTAAGTTCTGATAACAGCAGTGATTGATTAAATGTTTATACATTGATGGGTGAATGGATCAGGTTCTTATTGACTCTTTTATGTGATCTGATGGACTAGATCTGATTGATGACTCACTTGTATATGTATTGATCTAGTGCTTCGGTAATTCAGAAGGTTGTTTGATTATGAGCTTCAATGTTGTTGGGCACAGTATGAAAATTGGATGAAATGTGGCCTTCCATATTATGTGTTGTGCTTCAGTGTATCCAGTCTGAAAATTGATGAAACGTGGTACCTAGAGGAGAGAAGATTGTAGGTCAGCACCTACGTACTAGTATCTAAGCTAGTACAAGAGCTAAAGGAAATCTTTGGAGCATTGTAGCAGGTAGTAGCCTACGTACTAGTAAATGGATCGGCTAGTACAAGAGAAAAGGGGGTTTTAGCTCCCGTACTGGTATAAGACTGCACCAGTACAAAATATTGTAAAAGGATTTTCTTACTAAGAAGAATATTGAGATGACTTACAGCAGGTGGTTTTCTCTCGCATTGGGTTTCCACCTTATATCATGGTGTTCATGTGTGTGCCTTATATGTGATGATCTACTCTATGTTACTGCATCTGTTAACTGTTAATATGGTTGATAATGTTCTAATGCACTCATTAAGGATCAACTAACCGAATCATAAGAAGTTGTGGAAGTAGCATATATGAATCTGAATATGGAAATGAAAAAGTTTTATTGATGTGATAATACTGATTCACCCCCCCCCCCCTTCTCAGTATTATTTCCAACAATTGGTATCAGAGCAGGTCCTTTGGTAGAAGCTTGATCGCTTGAAGGAGATCCGTGGAACAATGGGAAAGAAGCTTAAGAGGAAAGCTCATAAGAAGAAGAAGACATCTCATAAGAACTATGACAGTGGGAGAATCGATTGGGGATTAGGTATAAGAAGCTCTTCAGATTCAGAATCAGATTCAGAATCATTTTAGAATGAAGATGAACTATCAGGTATGAATTTTCTATCCTCTGATGTTCCAGCTATCTTTCCTTTTGGAAAAGATGAAAGTGATAGTGAGACTACTGAATTTGCCCTTATGGGTGAGCAAGAAAGATATCAAATTGAGGCAGAATTTAAAAGTCTTATAGACAAAATTAGAACTCAACAAGATCTGTTGGACAAAAGGAACTGTGCTTTTGAAAGGGTAATTGCCGATCTAAAAGCTCATCAAGAGAGAGGAAGCAAGGTAAGGAATCTATTTAAGGACAAGTATCAAAAGTTGCAGGTTGAAGCAACATCTCTAAGAAATGAAGTCATTGAAAAGAACACAACAATCAAGGAGCTCAGAGATCGATCCAGTTATTATGAAAGTCTTAAAGCCACGGTCCTCTCTCTAAAAGAATATCTTGAAGAATCAAAGAAGCAGAATGAAGATATACACCAAGCAATTGAAAAACAAGACAACGAAGTCATCAGCTTAAAATCCCAGCTGGAAAGTGCCTTCAGAGTTGGTCAAATGCAGCAGGATCTGAATGAAGAAGAAGAAAAGGAGATTCTCAAACTAAGGGAACAAATGGAAGAAGGAAGGAAAGTTGAAGAAGATTTGAAAAGGCAATCTCTTGAAAAGGAAGAACAACTTCAAGTTGAGGTAAATATCTTGAAAGGTAAATTAGAAGAAAAGGATAAGCTTTTACGATTTCAAGATAGTTCTAAAGTATTGGATGATATTCTTAGTAGTCAAAGGTCTCCTGCTATAAAGACTGGTCTTGGTTTCCATGAATCTGTTGAAGGTGAATCTAGTTCACAAGGTGAGGCAAGGAACTCTAAAGAGAAATCTAAAGTGATCAACAAAGAAATGAAAGATCAATCTCATCATCAACCAAGGAAAGAGATTCCTCAAAGAAAATCTTTTACTCCTCCTATGAATAATGTTGAATGTTATGTATGTCATAATCTTGGACATGTTGCAGCTTGATGTGGAAGAAGAAGGGTTCAAGACCATTATGCAGAAAGATCATCACATTCAAGGTACTTTAATGGATATTGCTTTGCTTGCAATATGTATGGTCACAAAGCTGCTGATTGCTACAAAAGGAATATGAAACATGTAAGATGTTATGCATGTAACAAGCTTGGACATATAGCTAAGGAATGCAAGAACAAAGTGTGGGCACCATATCAAAAGGAGAAAACGTCATCATCACGCTTGAAAATATGGAGGAAAAACGAAGTACAGTCAGAAAAAGGCGGCACAGCACAATGTACAGACATACCAGAATCAGAGGGAGCTGAAAGTACAAAACTTCAGTGTCCTGAATCTCATATGCAAACTCCATAAAGAAAATTCGCGTATATACACGAGTTGGATACTGCAAAATCGCGTATATGATTGTTTGAAGACAGGCAGTATGGAAAGTGAAGTTGGAAGTGAAGCTATGAAGTATGATCTCTCGAGCACAAGATCAGATCTAAGAATCTGACTGTCACTGGCACAGAGGAGGATTGTTAATTGGGTTCTAATCAGAGGTACGCATGTGATACACAGTGAAAGTGCGAGGGTGCGCAGCCCAGCAATGGTCCTGGTGCGTAAGTATGCGACGTAACAAAAGGGCACATGCGGACGGACGTGGCGAGACAGAAGAAGCGGTGCGGAGCAAGATCGGAGGTACGCGGCGCGATAGAAGGAAAACCTGCGGAGGTACATAGAAGTACGCGGCGCGATAGAAGCAAAGAATGCGTGAGGTACGTGGCACGATTGATGGCACAGGTGCGTGCGTACGCGCTGTAGCAGAAGGCTCTCTGCGGGTGTACGCAGGGTAGCAGAAAGTCAAGTGCGTGGATACGCAGAGGAGCGGAAGGTGAAGTGCGGAGCCACGCAGGCCATATAATGAGAAACTGTGGACCTGTCTTAAGGCATTTATTGGCTGACTTTTCTTGTTGATAAGATCTGACAGATGGCACCAGTTTAGGGGGAGCATATGTTCTTAATACATTGTTGGCATTATGGTCCTTGGTGACGATGCTTATGATTCATCTTGCTATGGTTATGAGTTGTTCACATGGTTCTTGGATCAGATTTGTGGTTGATTCTCTAATGGTGCTTGCATGGAATATATGGATGAGGATTGTTGGCTGGATACAAGGATGATTATTCAAAGTTGCATTGTTGGAGACATGATGATGATGAGCTCTTACCTATATGATGATAGGTTGTTTCGTACATATGTTGATTGATGCAGATATTCCCAAATGATGATCATGATGGCTATGGTGTTTCTCACATAGAATGTGAAAATTCTGTTGATGCGGACATACCTTGATGATTCATGCTCTAGTTGCTGTTGACAGATACTATGGAGCAGATCATACAGTGTTGTTGTTGATGTTTATCTTAGGTGATTGGTCTCTGTTATAAAAGTCATATCACGACTCATGATGTAATAGTATGTCTCTATCTATTATAGTCATCTCTTCAGGTCATGTAACGGCCTATGTTGGTTTCCCCACTATGCCTGGGATGAATGATGTTATTCTTTTATGTTATCATATGTAAACTTTTGGTATATCATCATTGTGATGGGAGATAGATGTATGTATGAGTCTTTGGTGATAGGAAAGTCTTTTATGACATATAGAGTCATGTTCTTCTTGTAGAACATCTTTTGCAGACCTTGCTTACAGTCAAGGGGAGCTTGAGCATGAACATCACTATATAGCAGAGAAGAGCATTATCAGATTGGTGCACCATGGCAGCTCATTCAGAGACTTCAGTAGATCTGGGTTATAGTCAAGGGGAGCATGTTCTTAGGGGAAGCAAAACCCTTTGCCCTTGATGTCAAAGGGGGAGAGTGATTTGGTGTTGTTGCCATCAAGTCCAAAGGGGGAGATTGTTGGCATTATGATGCATGTGTTGTACTTGATGGCAACCCTCTCATAGAAGATCATCTCACTTGTATACATTCAGATGAATCCACAGAAGAGATATCAGATATGACAGAATACATGGATGTAGGACAGTTCAAAGGGATCAGATGACAATTCACAAGTACGCTTTGCCATCAAGCCCAAAGGGGGAGATTGTTGGCATTATGGCTAAAGTGTTGTCCTTGATGGCAACTCATACAGGTGACAGATCATAAAACATCAAGCCAGTAGCAAAGAATGATGAGTAGCCTCTCAGATTGGAAGAAAATAAGAGGTACGTAGGTACACCGTACAGAAGGTGCGTACATGCAGGTCTGTCTTACATAAAGTGCGTACATACCCGCAGTTATCCTGTTCATGAGGTGCGTACCCCCAGTTCACTCACTTCAAGGCAGAGAAGTGCGCTCACGTGGGGTTTCTTATGTTTGGCCCGTGGTATTTAGCCCGTCATTCTTGATTCTATGGTTTTGGCCTGTGGTATTGTTTTATATTATTATTATTATTATTGAGCCCCATGTTTTGGTTATCTATGGTATTGATCCATGATTTTAGGAAGAGCTTGCCTATATAAAGCAAAGGAGATCATTTGGCTAGACACTTGTGAAATCATAAGATCTTAAGAGAAGCTAGATCTGAAATTCTTGTAATTGGTTTGTGAGAAAGAGTTGAATCAATATCAAGGAGAAACATGAAGATTAGAAGTCGTATATACTAATGGGTTGATGTCTCCTCAGCGCATGTTCAGATCTATAGATCTGACAGTCTGGGTTATCCTTGAAGTCTTGAAATTATCTATACCTGCAAGTATGCAAGTACAGTGAAAGAAAAGTGCGGAGATACGCAGGCGCAGAAGTGTTGCAGGTGCGCAGATACGCAGGCCCAGAAGCGCTACAGATGCGTAAGGGCGCAGGCAGTTCATTGGACACAGAGCGCAGGTACACAGGAAGTCTGTGAGGCACAGTGCGTGGGTACGCAGGAACACAGTTGGAAACAGTGCGTACTTCTACGCAGGTGTTATATGGGTGAAGCTGTGTACTTCTCATAAAATCTATTTAGCTGCCCCTGTTTATTGTTGTGTTCTGGGTTTTAAAGTGATGTCTGGTTTCTGGTATTAAGTTCTGATAACAACAGTGATTGATTAAATGTTTATACATTGATGGATGAATGGATCAGGTTCTTATTGACTCTTTTATGTGATCTGATGGACTAGATTTGATTGATGACTCACTTTTATATGTATTGATCTAGTGCTTCGGTAATTCAGAAGGTTGTTTGATTATGAGCTTCAATGTTGTTGGGCCCAGTATGAAAATTGGATGAAATGTGGCCTTCCATATTATGTGTTGTGCTTCAGTGTATCCAGTCTGAAAATTGATGAAACGTGGTACCTAGAGGAGAGAAGATTGTAGGTCAGCACCTACGTACTAGTATCTAAGCTAGTATAAGAGCTAAAGGAAATATTTTGAGCATTGTAGCAGGTAGTAGCCTACGTACTAGTAAATGGATCGGCTAGTACAAGAGAAAAGGGGGTTTTAGCTCCCGTACTGGTATAAGACTGCACCAGTACAAAATATTGTAAAAGGATTTTCTTACTAAGAAGAAGATTGAGATGACTTACAGTAGGTGGTTTTCTCCCGCATTGGGTTTCCACCTTATATCATGGTGTTCATGTGTGTGCCTTATGTGTGATGATATACTCTATGTTACTGCATCTATTAACTGTTAATATGGTTGATAATGTTCTAATGCACTCATTAAGGATCAACTAACTGAATCATAAGAAGTTGTGGAAGTAGCATATATGAATCTGAATATGGAAATGAAAAATTTTTATTGATGTGATAATACTGATTCACCCCCCCCCCTTCTCAGTATTATTTCCAACAATCTAACCATGGGTTTTGATGAGCCCCATAAATGGGTAATTATATGGGCTCATTTTTCCTCCTAACATAGTTAAATCGACCATTCTCCTAGCTTATTGCGTGTTTTTTGATTATATTTATGCTTATGGAGTGAGTTGGGTTAGTTATGATGCTATGAGGTCTAATGTGTGTTTAATGCAGTATTTTGTTGAATTTTGAAGACAAAGTCAAAGATCCAATGGAAAATTGGCAACAGTAATTCAAAGTGGACAAATGAGAGGATTTATAGGAGGGAATCCCCCTCATTTATTACTCCCAACTTTGAATTCTCCTTCATGCAGCTCAGAGTACAAAAAGCCAAATCAATGCACTAGGAGGTAGCCAAGCAAGTGGAGGATAACTTATGTTTATCTCGAGTTTTGGGAGCCAAGCCTTCTTGATTTTAAGGAATTTGTTGGGAGCTTTAGTTGTATAAGTAGAAGAGTCTGAGGGCCTCACTAGGGTTGAATTTCTATTGATTTTTTGTTGCAGCTTTGCTCTGCTCAACTTTGAGCTTACTTTTGGTGACAGTTTCATGTGATCCTATTACTATTTTGATAATAAAGATGAGATGTTTTCTGAGCTAGCACTGAGTTAACTTAGAGGGCTGAAGCTCTTGGGTTAGGGCCCAATGCAAGCAGCCAAGCTCCTCTTGTTTGTATTTATATGCTTTGTTTTAGTTTATGGATTAGTTGTTGTTAGATGAATTTCTTTCTTGATTAAGAATAGGTTGCTTTTGGTGATTTAGAAGGTTGTTTCCATTTGTGTTTTCTATAGCAGGTTGAACAGTGATAGAAGCAAGATAAAAAAGACCATCAATAGTGCCTTGTCCTCCTTTCCTCCCTTTGGGACCATGAACTGAGGCCAAGACCCTCTTGCTGCCACAAAAACACAGATTTTCTTTCTCCATAGGATTTCTAGTGTTGCAGTTTGTTAGAAGGTTAATGATTTGTTGTCGATCTCTTTCACCATGATCATTTATATCTTTTCAATAATTCTTCAACCATTCTTTCTCTCATTATAGCATTTTTCAGCATTTCTTTCCATAACTCATACTTTAGACTAGCTTAATGCGAAATTCTGTTTTTTTTTATGTACTTAATTTCCTTGCTTGCTTGATCTCCTTGTTTGATTTTTAGTTCTTTTGTAGCAAATCTCTTCTCACAGGAGGTTAGCCTATCAGCCATCATATTCTCTCCCCGATCCATGCCCCACAATTTTCCCAAAGTTCACCACAAATCTGCCTTAGTTTTCGGCTTTTTTCCATAGGATTTCTTCCTCTCTCCCAATCATCTTTCCCTCTCCTAGTGATCCTTCGTGGACCCTAGGCGCCCTAATGTTATAGACATATTTGGGCACTACAACCCCAATCCTATATGTCGATAAACCAAGGGCTATTTAACACCTAAAAGTGTTGTTTCATACCCTAAAAAATCACGGTCAGCTGATTACATCATTCTCCAAAAGTTCCACCTGAAAAACCACTCAGAACTGGCCAAAACTGGACCATACTGACTACTCCATTGTGAGGGTACAATGCATACTCACTTCTACACTAGCCAGGTGTGATGCATACTGAAGAGGCCTTCTGTGGGGTGTGATGAGCGAGGATGGACAAATGTCCAAGATAGTTTGCTAACTGGATGCTCATAGAATCTTCTAAAAACTTCTCCTATGACACTCGCCTCTCTGAATTCACCCAGGGATGAGTAAGAGATCCAAGAAATATCCAAGTGGAACCAAGAACAACAAGTGGAATGACACTAATCCAAAACCTAGAGATGACTCACACCCTGGTAGACATCTATAAATGGATCCCTCATCTAAGAGATTTATAGGCTGGAATTTTGTAATTTGTAAGGAAGTGTTGATAGTTTGTCTTTGAGAAAGAGCATTGTATTATTGGGTGATTTTGTTTTTCATGACATGAAAAGGGCTTTGATGCTGGGAGGATGATGCTAGGTTAGACAGCTGGGTTGTAATTCTCCCTTATATTTTAATAAAGTTCTTTTAGTTTTCCTCCATACAATCGTGTATTTGTGAATCTTGTTATTTGTGAATGCTGTTGTAAGTTCAATGTATTTCTAATTCTGCATTATTTATGATATAATAGATCGAGATGCTTTGATGGTGTTTTGTTTGTTTCTATAGGTATTCTCTAAGTGGGACAAGTAGGAGAGGAGTTGCAAGCTCTATCAAGGGAGAGAGAAATCAGGTAAGGAATCAAAGAAGATGCAGGTTGGCCCTTTTGCTTCTCTCTTACCTATCATACATAGAGGAAATTGCAAATTGCTTTGATTGCTTGTTTCTAGGATAGTTGCCAATCCTAGTGGTACTAGTAGATCGAAAAGACACTAGTTTTCCCAGAAACAAAATGGTGACTCCACTGGGGAATTAATAGTTTGTTTGTTTGTTGTTGATTATTTGTTTTATAAATTATAGACGAAGCCTGAAGTTAGCCAGATAGCCTTAGAACTACTCTTGCTCTGAAATTGCAATGTAGATGATTGTTGCTTCAGTTAATCTCCAGTTTATTTTATGATTTGAACATCTGACTTACAAGAATTCTAGATGCCCTTTTGGTAGCTCAATAACCTCTCAATATCATACCCCTGTACTTTTCTCTTTACTGTCCATAATAGCTCAGCTTAACTCACGAAAATTAGCTGCAAATTTGAGCCAAAACCCATCTCAGTTGTGCTCCCTGGCCCATCGCACTATTTGTCACTGGAAGCTAGTATGCATTGCACTTCCTAAGTGTAGCAAGTGAGATGCATCCCTATTTCTATGAAGCACAGGTGCGATGACTGAGTAATCCTATTTCTCTCCTTGAAATTTTAGGTTTTTTGTCCTTGTTTTCAGCTATGTTCAATTGTTTTGCTACTTATGAATAGTATCTCATTGCTAAAGCCTCCTTGCTTTACATAGTTTATCTTCCATTGATTAGGATTAGTAAATTTTTTTATGTATTTTTCCATCATTTGCAATCCTTTGTCGAAAATTTTCTTAAATCAATTTGTCGTTTTGGAACAAAAGTGTCGTAACTATCGTTTTGTGTCAAAAAGAGAAGTGTCGTCGAGTCTTCCTTATTTGGATAGTCGATTTAACTTTTTGTCATGTATTTGATTTGATTTTTTGATATTTGAAGTGTCGAAAGCATATTCTATTCGAAATTGAAAAGTTTTGTTTAAGTATTCCTTTCATTTTGAGAAGAAATTGTCGAAATGTCACTTTGAAGAAAATATTTCGGATCTATACTTAGTTTTCCTTTTGGCATTCTTCACATTAAGTGGATCAAAAAACAAATACATGCATTTTCATTTGCATTTAGATTGTGTAAAAAAAATGATTTAGGAAAAGTACATTTAGTGTGTGCTCTTTGCTCTTTCTTTGAAAGAATCATAATCTTCTTTCCTTAGTAGCTAGGATTTTCATTGCTCAAAATAAACAACGATTGTTTATCATTTTAGACTGCATATTTAGGAATTTTACATCTACATCATGCGGTGAACCATTGAAAAGAAAACTTCTATGCAAGATCAACTCTAAAATAAATTTCAATGAACTTAACATTGCTTTTGGAACCTAACACAACACATCTAGAGGTCTATGCTAGAGATGTGTTCGGCGTCGTAAAATCTAATAACTATCTTTTACATCGAAGGTTCAGTGATTCGTCCTCTTTGATACTACAAGTGCTGGCATGGACTTGTGATCCCCATACTATCGAGTATATATTGGGAGACCATAATAGGCTTATATCCTTTATCCATAGGAAGCCATGTCTGCCGCCCTATTAATCGCAATGCACTAAACACATCATTAGGGAAGATTTACTGCCATACATAAGTCCTTGGTAATTTCTCTTTAATTTATCGCCAAGGTGTATGTTGTAGTTTTTCGATTGCTTTGGTAATCCCCCTGTCTAGATTTCCATAGTAGTCACTTCCATTCCTTTTCAACTCCTTAAAAGAAAAGGTCCGTCTGAGCACTTGCCACTTTAGGCTCATTAAAAATCGAAGGCGACTAGAGTCATCTTTAGCTTTTTCTCGACTCTTAAAAATTGAAAAAGAAAAATTGTGTCAAAGTGTCATTGAAATTTGTTAATTCAGAATAACATCCTTGTTCCTTCGTTTATCTTAGGTTGAGATAATGGAGTCCACCAATCATGGAATCCCTCTTGAGGGGAATCCTAGTCCATTTTCTTCTTGAGGAAATATTGGTGCTCCATATATGGCCACATTGTCCCTTCTAGGAATCACCATTGGTCTACCGGTATGGCTATTCTCAACCTCTGTCATTCAAAATACTGTGATTTCTCAGCAATCCAATCAGCAACTGGTTGATACTGAAATTGACCCTTCACCTTCTTCTTCATTTGTTCCTCCCTCCCCTTCTTCCTCTTTGCTTGGTGAAAATAGTGATACTAGTAACCAAGTGACTGAGAAGAAGAAGAAAGGGAAGGAGAAGAAGAAGAAGTCAGTTAAGCAAGGGGGCAACCATGAATCATCTGGTGAAAATCCACACACTAAATCTCCCAGATTTCCTTGTGTAATCTGTAGAGGAAACCATTTTCATCGAGATTGTCCTTGCCTTCCATGGATCTTGAGAGAATGGTCTCCCCACTTGCACCATACGGTGTCATCAACCTCTAGTGATCATGTTGACAGCACACCATAAACTAGTGAAAATGAAGTTCATGGACAGAAAGGAAAGGTAAAAATTACATGTGGATTATCTGAAGGGGACCGTCACCTTCCCCGTTGTCCCTTTTTTGATGAGATCAAAATTGTCTTGCATAACCATCTTACTTCACCATAGCGACTTCCATCTGGATATAATAAACTCACCTCAAGTCCTTTACTAGTTGAAAATCCGATTGACATAACTCAACCATTGGTCGAAACACCTATCGTTGAAAGTAAATCTTCTGAGTGCATACCAGACCAAAGTCAACAGGTCGAGATGGCAGTCAACCCATTTTTACCTTCAGAAGGTTCACCTTCAGATGATACCCTTCCCGGAGAGAATGAGAAAGATATTGTTCAAATTCTTTTTGTTACTTCAGAGTCTGATGAACATGGGGGAAATCAGCCCGTTCCTTCACAACAGGAAGAGAATCCCCTAGTTCCCGCTACTCAAGGGGTTAAGTCAACCATTTATTCAGTACCCCTCCAAGCAGTCTGATCACTTTGTTTGATTGGAACTTACTAGCAAGATCCTGCCTTCCTTCTAATGTACCATTCTGGATCATAGTACAAGTTTACAAAATGATAGTGTCTGGAACTATCATAGATGAAGGGGAAAATTAGCTCGTTCCTTCACAACAAGAAGAGAATCCCCCAATTCCCGCTGCTCAAGGGGTTAATTCAACCGTTTATTCAGTACCCCCTCCAAGTAGTCTGGTCACTTCCTTTGATTGGAACTGACTAGCAAGATCCCGCCTTCCTTCTAATGTACCATTCCGGATCATAGTACAAGTTTACAAAATGATTGTGTCTGGAACTATCATAGATGAAGGGGCTTCAGTGAGTATCTGTTCCTCAACTTCTTGGAAAGTGTTTGGTTCGCCATCACTTATGCCTGTTACTCAAAATTTATTAGGCTTTAATAAAAGAACCAATCGACTGTTAGGGATCCTTCCTAAGTTACCAATTATTTTAAGAAGGAAAACCATTCACTTGAATGTGATGGCAGTCCAAGGACTGTTAGATTACAATCTACTCCTTGTACGGGAATATGTTTACAACATGGAAGCTATTGTTTCAACACTTGTTTGAGTGATGTGCTTCCCGCATGAAGGCAAAATTGTCACTGTTGACCAGCTTTCATTTCCCAGTTCAAACACAACTTCAAGTCAAACATCATCCCTAAATGGTCCTTTTGCATCGAGAGTGTCTCTTCAACCTTCATTCCATCCACCTAATTACCGTGGGTAGTATGGTGAATGTAACGAAGCTTAGGGGGCATGCACCCTTGTCCATTTGGCGGACGAACCCAGCTAAAAAGATAGGTTTCCCTGTAGGTTATGTGATTGGAAGTGCCATCCCACACCATTCACTTTTGTCCACTCTGTGGACGAAGCCAAGGAAGTGTTTTGTCTAACCGCTGACGAAACCATCCTACCATATGAATGTCCCTGTAAGTTAAGTGATTGGTCTGACACACCACTCACCTTTGTCTAATTGGCGGACAAAGCCAAGGAAGTGTTTTTGTCTAACCGCTGACAAAAACAATCTTGCTTAACCACATTTATTCCCATATGGTTACTGAAGAGTCTCAATTTCTCGATGCCTGGGAGCATGCAAACCTTTTTATGCAAGTGGAAAATGACCAATTTTATTTTTTATATTTTTAGTTTTTTTAGCTTTTTAGTTTTTCAACTTATTAGGTTATGTGATTGGTCCGACAATGTCTGCATCGTAGATGGAGCAAAGGAATGGTTTTGTCTAAACTGCTGATGAAACCATCCTACCTAACCTCAGTAGTTCCTTAGATTTTTAGTGTTTTTTATAGCTTTGTAGTTTGACCATTTCTATCCTACATAAAAAGGCACTGAGCATACTTTCTGCAAGGTTCGAGCTCGTTAAAAAATGAACCCGCACTCTTATGAGAAATGTTTCCGTAAGGTTCAAGCTCATTAAAAAATAAACCTACCAACTGAGCATATGTTCCCCAAGAGTTCAAGCTCGTTAAAAACTGAACCCACCTTCAGTAAATAGCCTTTGTGATTACCCTACTATTAGCCTTTTGAGCCTTGGTTGTGTTCCTGCCATCACCTCCATTCTTTTGGCCAATCATACGCTTCCACTTGGTTGTTTACCTTTTTGAGGAACAACTGTGACAAGTGGTCCTATTATCCACACTCTTCACATCACCATGTTTTTAGAAGTTCCAAGCTTACCTGGAACCAGTTGCTACCCTGAAACGCCACTCATTCCTCAAAAACGAGTCTCCTTTAAACTCTTTTTAGACTCATTAAATATGAAAATACTATCGAGCAATTGGCCTCGCAGCTTGCTAAAGTGATTGGAAGCACCATCCCTCCTATATATTTTAATCCTTTTTGGAGCTGAGGGATTATCTCATGAAAAAGATCAAGCGCTTCTCTTTTTCGGCTCACTAAAGTGATCAGAAAAGTCATCCCTTTTGTATTATTTTAATCTTTTTCGGACTTAAGGGATTATGTTACAAAAAAGAACTGCTAGAGTTTTCTTTTAGTCCCTTTTCAAACTCTCTAAACATGAAAAGTATCGAGTTGTCTTTGTCGTTAAACTCGCTAAATCAATAGCGACAAACTTGTCCACCCAGATGAGAATGAGTTTCATTGTCGATAGGCTCGCTAAAACATAGCAACAGGTTTTCCTGAAGGGAAAATTATAGAAAAAGCATATGTTATCCTCCTCAAGCTTAAAAAAAATAAAGAGGTACTTGTCAGCAATGACTGGGGAAAAAGGGAAGAAAACTTGAAGAATTTTATTGGTAGCAGGTCGCTCTTGAACATGACACTTTCACTCCATCACCATGATTGAGTGAGGTTGGGTTATTCCGTTCACTAGTCATATCACCATTGTTCCTCCATACCATCCATATTTTGGGGTTAACACTACCAATCCATCTCAGTGTCGATGATATGTTTAGGAGAAGTCATTCAGATAACTCACCATCCAGTTAATGCCTCATCCACTGCAATACCTTCACCCTCCATTTTTCATGACCACCATTTCTGAACCTTGTATCATCAGATCATTTTCACCTCCAGAAAATAATTTGCTTCATTTCACATCGTAGATGTGGGATAAATTAAGGCCCTCCTACGACGGGTCACTTCTTGTCGACATCAGCTCATTATCCAAGAAGTTGATTTAGAAACAACCCTTTCAGTTCTTTGAAGCTTGCATGCCTCAATGGCAAGTTTCTCACTTCTAGCAACAGGTTTACATCAATGGCTTTCGACTGAAATATTTTGCGTGGTGTTCGACATTGGATCATATATTCACACCACGTGAATTGTACTGGAGTACCTTGAGGGTCATTATCATTATCGGTGATTCCTCTTGTGCCTGTTAATAGCTTACACTATTGGCTGGTAATTGGGCGATGTCTTTCCATGTTCGACTTTAGGACATCTTTTCACTTAGATCGACTTGTACATCGGGCGAAGATTGAACCAGTTTGAAGACCCCAGATCTAGTTTCATCCATCCAGGTTGTGATATATTCACGAATATAAAGACATCAAATGTACACAGAAGCTACACAGGTGATCATCCAAGCTATGGATGATGACTCTACATATAAAGAATCATCAGTCTGCAACTGCAGACAATTATCTATCCTATGTACATGAAAATGAATTTATAAAGCTTAGCATTGGAATTCCTGCCTCAGCTAGATCATGAAAATAATATGATGATGATGTATTGTATTGTATCTTATACAGTCACCTTCTAGTTCGAATACCTCGGATCCTCATGATAAAGCATTTCACCTGACATCAAAAGATTTACGACTTCATGATTTAGGGGGCAACTGTTATAGACATATTTGGGAATTCCAACCCAAATATTATATGTCGATAAACCAAGGTCTCTTTAACCCCTAAAAGTATTGTTTCATACCCTAAAATATCATGGTCAGCTGATTACAGCATTCTCCAAAAGTTCCACCTAAAAAACCACTCAGAACTGGCCAAAACTAGACCATATTGACTGCTCTATTGTCAGGGTGTGATGCATACTGACTTCTACACTAGCCAGGTGCGATGCATACTAAAGAGGCCTTCTGTGGGGTGTGATGAGTGAGGATGGACAAATGTCTGAGACAATTTTCTAACTGGATGCTCATAGAATCTTCTAAAAACTTCTCCTATGACACTTGCCTCTCTAAATTCACCCAGGGATGAGTAAGAGATCCAAGAAATCTCCAAGTGGAACCAAGAATAACAAGTGGAATGACACTAATCAAAAACCTAAAGATGACTCACACCCTTGCAGACATCTATAAATGGATCCCTCATCTGAGAGATCTAGAGGCTAGAATTTTTTAATTTGTAAGGAAGTGCTGATAGTTTGTCTTTGAGAAAGAGCATTGTATTGTTGGGTGATTTTGCTTTTCATGAGGTGAAGAGGGCTTTGATGCTGGGAGGATGATGCTGGGTCAGACAACTAGGTTGTAATTATCCCATCTATTTTAATAAAGTTCTTTGAGTTTTCCTTCATACAATCATGTGTTTGTGAATCTTGTTATTTGTGAATGCTATTGTATGTTTAATGTATTTCTGATTCTGCATTGTTTATGATATAATAGATCAAGATGCCTTGATGGTGTTTTGTTACTTTGTTTCTACAGGTATTCTCTAAGCAGGACAAGTAGGAGAGGAGTTGGAAGCTATATCAAGGGAGAGAAAAATCAAGCAAGGTGTCAAGCAGAAGATCCAGGTTGGCCCCTTTGCTTCTCTCTTATCTATCATACATAGAGGAAATTGCAAATTGCTTTGATTGTTTGTTTCTAGGATAGCTACCAATCCCAGTGGGACTAGCAGTTCGAAAAGACACTAGTTTTCCCAGAAAAACCTAACACATCATCCCAGCCTTCAGCTACCCTTTCCACCCACTCTCACACCTTCAAAACCCTCAAAACTGCTCTCGTCATCCTCCCATAGACCTCCTGTAGATCCCCTCCATCCTCTTCTAGATTTTCCTGTAGGTTTCCTTTTGAAGACCGATTGTAGGAAAAGAATCCAGAATGCCACTTGAGACCTCCTAGGACCTATCCACACCATCCTACATCCTCTCAAGTCCCAAAACCACCCTCCATCACCACCTATTCGCTGCCACATTCACAAACAAATAAATTACATGCATGACAAATTCACATAAAAATACATGAAAATCCAAAAAGATGTTTTTTTCTCATTTCCTTCTAGAAATAGCTTGAATAGATGTTGTTTAATTGCTATAATAGGTAATGGAATTCATTTCATGGTTTTCATAGTGCTTTCTGCAAAAGTAGGATTAGTTGGTTAAGTAGGTTTTGCTACATTTGCTTTACATTTCAGTCTTCCTTTCTATAAGTAGAGTAGCCTCTATAGAGTAAGCTTTCCTTTCTTTCATCACATATAAAGCTTCTTCTGGAATCCATAGAAGTTGGCTTGAGCTCCTAGTGATCTTGCGCCAACTGACCAAGTGACAACCTACAGTAAGAACTAGTACTTGTGCTTACAACACCGTCACTTCCAAGTTTGTTACGAACTATCGGGTTGATAAAAGTAAAGTAGGAAGCCCCAAGAGTTGTAGCATTATTGCTGCAATATTGGTGCTCACCAGCTTTTTGGCGCCATTGCCAAGGAAGTGCCAGAGTATTTTGTGATTATTGCTTTCTTCTATTTTCTACTACAACATTCTGATAAGTAGTTTATTTCAGCAAAAGTAGAGTAGTTGTTTCTTTCAGTTTCTACATTTCCTTGCTTTCCTTTTCAATTCTGCAATTTCCAGTTCAGCAAAAGTAGATTAGTCATTTCCTTGCTTTCAGTTATGCATTTCATTTGCTTTCCTTTTTAGTTCTGCAACTTCATTTCAGCAAGTTCATTTCAATTAGTTGAAATTTGTTTGTTCAATCAATTTCAATTTTGTAGGTACAAATAGTGAAGAAAAAAAAACCAACCAAAAAGATTTCCTTTCATGCCTCATAATAACAAAGATAATTCAGGGAAACTCTTGCCCAACACCCCCACTACATAACATAGCCAACCTTCTCTCTTCTTCTGTCGCAATGATCAAGAAGAACCTTTAGGTGAACAACCATAGATATTTGAAGAACCTATAGGGGAAGAAGAAGAAGAAGAAAGCATCCCTTCTAAGCCAATGACTGAAACCAAAAATTCTAGGGGAAATGGAGAAAGAATAGAGGGTACCCTTCCCATTCGGGAGACCAATGGGGACACCAAAATAAATAATATAAGTCCTTCAACCCTACCTCACTTCCATGGTTTGACTACAAAAGATCCTGACACCTTCTTGTTTGATTTTTTTGTCATCTGTCAAACCTATGACTATGCAGAAGATGAGAAAAAGTTGAAACTATTCCCTTCTACTCTCAATGATGCGGCACTATGCTGGTTCATAGGGTTACCTGGCAATAATATCACCACTTGGGCTCAAATGCAGCAAGCCTGCAACAAAAAATATCATGACTACTGTAGGTCAAAAGATACCAAAGAAGAAATCTTCCGAATGACCATGGGAAGTGATGAATCCTTGGAAGATTATGAAGAGAGGTTCCAGCTTAGTTACAAAAGGGCTAGGTGCACACTTGACCCTGAATCTCTAAAGTTGGTCATACTTAGAGGAATTTCGGAAGACGTTATAGACAACCTCCATCTACTGACAAGGGGAGACATCTACCGACTACCTTATGAGGACATAAAGACTGTTTTTAGAAACCATTCTAGAGCAGCCAGAAAGAGAGGTAGGGGGAGTCAACCCATAGCCGATACTTCCTCATCCAATTCATCCATCAAAGGTGAACTTGCGAACATGCTGGAAGACTTCATGAGTGAGATGCTACAGACTCTTGCCATGCAAATGGATACCTTGCATATCAAAAGGAAACAAGAGGAAGCAGAGAGGGCTTTGGCCATTTTTTGTCCTAGGTGCACCAGGAGGCATCCTAGGAACAAATGTCCATTGAAATCTATAGAGGTTTGTTCAGTCTATGAAGAAGATCATTCTACAGATAAGTGCCTTTCCTTGGCTGGACTTAAAGCTGTATACCAGGGGGCCGAAGGAGCCACTGAAACACCCTATTTCATGAACCAAAGGAAACCACGTGGACCTAGAACATACTAGTAGGGGATGCAAGGGACATCTCAGGCATACTACACCCCCAAAAAAATCACTCCCATACCTTCTTGGGGCCACCCTACTCATCCTTCCTGGTCCACACCTCCTCCTTGGTCCTTTCCATCTCAATATCATGCCCAACCAGCTGCTCATTCATTTCAATCCTATTCTTAGCCACAACCTCAGTGGAATGAATCTCATCAGGGGTGGAGGCCCTAGTACAACTCTCCTCCTGCTCTTTCACCTCCACCACCTACTCAACCACAACCATTGCCTCCTGCTCCACCAAGGCAACCCCAAATGCCTGCCTAGCCGAACCCGAACCCAAAAAACAGACAGGCTCAGCAAGTATATAGTGGGGAACCAACATGCCCAACTTAGGAGATTTAGGAGATTAACGTGCGATCTAGGAAGGTTCTCCGAGATAGCTAGCCCCCATCAAGGGAGGTTGAGGAAGATAAAGAGCGAAGTGAACCTAAAGCAATTCCACCCTTTCCTAAAAGACTATCGGGACAACGCAACCTACCCCAGAAGAAACTAAACTTCTAGGAGAATTAAAATAGTTATGTGTGAAGCTTCCACTTCTCCAAGTCATAAAAGATGTTCCTATATACAATAGGTTGATCGAAGAGAATTTTTTTAGGCATCCATGAGGGTGCAATAGAGATGCCCCAACCATCAATGTCATAGGACAACTGTTCGACCTGATGCTGGGGTAGGTAATCTGTCCGAAGTATCTGGACCCTGGAAGCCCAGTAGTTGATGTCCACATCAATGGCACCATGATCCCACATACCTTGATTGATCTAGGTGCTGCCATTAATGTGACGACAAAGGACACAATGCTCAAACTTAACCTCAAGGGCTCCTTGAGGAAGACCACAATAGTACTACAGCTAGTAGACTGCTCCACCATGACCCTTGAAGGGATTATGGAAGATGTGATGGTCTCCATCGATTTTTGGGAGTACCCTGCTGATTTCTTAGTTCTCCAGCCGAAGGCAAAGGTTACTGGGTATCCTCTCATCCTGGGAAGACCTTGGTTGGCTACTGTCGATGCCTACATTAGCTGTCAGGCTGGGAACATGACCATCAAGAATGGGCATATGTCCATGCTATTAATCCTATACCCTCCTGCCCAACCCTTGCTAGAACATGATCTACCTATCTGGTTAGAGGAGGAGGATGAGGATGAAGTCTATTCTTCACCACTTTGTGCATTAGAAACTGCAATGGGGGGAGAACTGCAAGATGAGGATGATATCATTGAAAATTTAATCTAGAATCCTTCCCCCAGTACCTTTCCATTAGAAGATATAATTAAAGAAACTCAAAACAATCTCTTGGCTAATATTGGTGTGGTTGAGCCGACCTCTCTCCATGTTAAGAATATAGAGCTCGACCTAGACAAAACCTTGAAAATCAATCCATCCCTATCCACTTCCTAGGAGAAAGTGTTGTGTAGCTTATTGAGAAAACATTTAGATGCCTTCGCCTGGAGTTATAAGGAGATGAAGGGAGTGCACCCTTTAGTATGTACTCATCATATATACATTAAGGAAGATTGCAAACTAGTTAGAAAGCCTCAAAGGAGGATGAATCTAGAACTTAAGGACATTGTCAAGGAAGAGTTGCAAAAATTACTTGATGGAGGATTCATCTACCCCATCTCTGATAGTGAATGGGTCTCTCCTTTGGTGTTGGTTCCAAAGAAAAATGGAAAGTGGAGAATCTGTGTCGACTATCGAGAATTGAACAAAGCCACTAAAAAGGACCATTTTCCTTTGCCTTTCATAGATAGAGTGTTAGATGGTGTGGTGGGGAAAAAGTTTTTCTCCTTCCTAGATGGGTTTAGTGGATACAATCAGATTAAAATCAGCCCACAAGACCAAGATAAGACCGCTTTCACTTGTCCTTGGGGTACCTTTGCATATTGGGTCCTTTATTTTGGTTTTTGTAATGCTCCAACCACTTTGTAGAGAGTGGTACTGAGTATATTCTCTTAATTAGTTCATGATGCAGTGGAAATATATATGGATGATTTTAGTCCTTATGGTTCTGACTTTCAGGCAGCTTTATCTAACCTAGGAAAAGTTTTGGACAAGTGTATTGAAATGAACTTCTCCCTTAATCTGGAAAAATGTGAATTCTTGATGACTAAAGGGACCGTGCTAGGTCATACAATATCGCAACAAGGATTGCAGGTGGACCCCAAAAAAATTGCCATCATCCAAAGGGTCCCACCTCCTCAAAAGGTGAGAGATGTTAGAAGTTTCCTAGGCTTAGCTAGATATTATAGAAGATTCATTAAAGATTTCAGCAAGCTAGTCTCTCTGTTGTTTGGTCTTTTAAGAAAAGATGTTAAAATTATTTGGTCGGAAAATTGTAAAGAAGCCTTAGATACCTTTAAGAGTAAACTTGTGACTATCCCAATTTTGAGAGGCCCAAACTGGGCCCTACCTTTCCATATTTACGTAGACGCCTCAAACAAAGAAATAGAAGCAGCCTTAGGACAAATTGATGAAATTTTACCTTATGCCATATACTTTATAAGAAAAAATTTGTCAAAGGTAGAGTTAAACTACACAGTGACCGAGAAGGAACTCCAAGCTGTTGTGCATTCTTTGAATAAATTCAAACATTATATTAGAGGCTATCAAACCTTTGTACACATTGATCATGCTACAATTAGATATTTAATGAAAAAACCTGATGTAAATTCTTGCATTATTAGATGGTTGATTTTCATACAACAGTTTGATCAGACCATTGTTGATAAGCCTGGTAAAGAAAATGTTGTTGTTGACTTTTTTTCTAGAGTAAATTTGCCTGCAGGTGAAGAAGGAATGGTGGATCATCAAATGCTAGATGAACACCTGTTTGCTATCTCAGTACTCTCTCCATGGTTTGTTGATATAGCAAACGACTTGGTTTCAACATTGTTTCCACCACACCTATCCTCAAAGGATAAGATCAAGATAGTGAGGAAAAGTGCCCCTTTCACCTGGATTGGGGGCAATCTCTTCAAACTTGGCCCAGATCAGATCTTGAGAAGATTTGTCAGGGAGGAGGAAGTCTTTGACATTCTCTTGACTTGTCATGACGGGCCTTGTGGCGGTCATTTTGCACCAAAGAGGACTGCCTTCAAAATCTTGCAAGCAGTCTACTATTGGCCCACTCTTCATCAAGATGTGAGGAGATACACCAGCCAATGTGATCGGTGTCAAAGGATGGGGAAACCTACTCCAAAGGATGAGATGCCCATGCAACCTCAAGTGACCTTGGAGCTATTTGAGAAGTGGGGAGTGGACTTTGTGGGTCCTATCAACCCTCCTTCAAAATAGAAGTAATACATAATTGTGTGCACCAATTATCTGACAAAATGGGCAGAAGTAAAAGAAATCAAAGCAACAACAGAGGAAAAAGTAGTTGAGTTTCTGAGAGAAAACATATTCTACAAGTTTGGGTATCCAAGATAACTGGTCACAGATCAAGGCAGTCAGTTCACTTCCAATTTGATTGAAGGCCTGCTCACACATCATAAAATAAAGCATAGGAATTCGACCCCTTACCATCCACAAGGCAATGGGCAGGTGTAAGTCACTAACAGAGCTTTGGAAGGAATTCTAGCCAAGGTAGTGAGTAGTAGTAGAAAAGATTGGGCGGACAGATTAGTTGAGGCCACTTGGGCCTACAACACAACATGGAAGACCACCATAGGGTTCACACCCTATGAACTGGTCTATGGGAAGAAGGCTTTGCTGTTAATATAATTTGAATTCAATACACTTAGGATGGTAGCTCAGCTGGAGCTAGATCTCAGCCATGAATAGAAGGAAAGATTACTCCAGCTCAATGGATTGGATGAACAAAGATTGCAGGCCCTTCTCCACATAGAGGTAGTTCAGCTTTAGAGGAAAATATTGCATGACAAAAATATCAAGGAGAAGCAATTCCAAGAGGGAGATTGGGCACTACTCTATGATTCAAGGTATAACGACTTCAAAGGTAAGCTAAGGACAAGATGGTTGGGACCCTACACTGTGTAAAAATGCAATGACAATGGTTCGGTTCTGATCAGAATCATTGATGAGGAAGCCATCCCCATGCTTGTCAATGGACATAGGTTGAAAAGTTACAAGAAGCTCCTCTCCTAGAGAGAGTTCATTGAAGATCTGAATAAGACAGTGATGGTAGTGGAGCATGTATTAGCCTCCACTCACTTAAGAAAAAAAAAAAAAAAAAGGACTCAAGTGAAAAAATCCATGAGGTGCTTGAGTCCCGTCATTGGGTTGAAAACCTCTTCTGAGGCAGCCCAGTGATGCCAAAAACAACAAGAAGAGAGAAAAGAAAAATAGAATAAGATACCTGGGTGAAAACCTCCCTTGGAGGTGTCCAGGGTAGGCAATCAGGTTGAAAACCTCTTTGGGGCGTCCTAGTTGTCTTTCAAAAAAAAAATATAGAGAAGAGAAGGAAAAGAAAATTGAAATTTAATGTGCATTGTAGGTTGTAGGGGGACCCCAAGGAGCAAGAGAAGATTCCACAAAGCCTATTTCATCTCCTCCACACTCTTCTCCATCATTTCTGACCTTTCTTCCACCTCACTGTGTTTTCTTTTCGCCTCACTGTGTTTTTTTCCAGGAACTGTGTGTTCTACAAGAGGCCTTGTGTTTTCTATAGGAGGCTCCTGTAGAAATCAAAGAGAGCCAGAAATGGTTTCAAAAGTAGTTTGAAGGGCTGGGAAGATTTATGAAGAACATGTAAACCCTCCTACAGCTATCAACCCTCCTTTCCATCAAGTCGACACCTACATCACATCATCATCATCATTTTTTTCCTTCTTGTCACAGAAAACAAAGAAAACTAGTTTTTGGAAAAAAATAAAAAGTTAGAGGAAGAAACACCTCAAATCCCACTTGCAACTTACCTAGGACCTCTCCATCTCCATTATCATCTCTGGCCCCATCCTCACAGTTCCCAGCACAAAACAAATCAGCTAAAATTTTAAAGGGAGAAGTAGCTACGGGAGCTCCTGTAGGAATTCCTGTAGCAGCTGATCCCATTAAAATCAAGCCACATCAGCAAAAGAAGTGCAACCATAGGCTTGAAGGAGACATTTGTAGCTTAGATTCAGCCAGAGGATACCTGCACAAGACAAGTAGCCACACATCAGCAAAAGAAGTGCAACCATAGGCTTGAAGGAGACATTTGTAGCTTAGATCCAGCCAGAGGATACCTACACAAGACAAGCAGCCACACATCAGACAACAGAAAGCATGCAACAAAGGAAACACAAGCATGCAGCAAAGGAAATATAAGCATGTAGCAGAAAAAGGAACCAAAATACCTCACAACACATACATTTGACTCATAGGTAGTGACTAACCCTCTCTTCTGTGCATTTGTGTAATTGAAAGATATGCATAAGAGAATGAGATGGTTATGGTTGAACAAGAAAAGGTGGCCAGTTAACTAGCCACCCTCATGTAGTTGACTGTACTCATCGAAAGATGTCACCACATGTGCGCAAGGTTAACTCAGAGAAAGATCCCAAGGATAGGTAGTGGAGGGTTTGCAAACTTTGATGCAATGATGAGAGGTGATTGTGGGAAAAGGACATGATGACAAGGCAGGTGGGGACCAATGGTCCAAATATGGTAACGTACATTTTTTTCATCTCACCCCATCACCGAAAATATCTAAAAGAAGAAATAAGTACTCCTCCTCGAAACTCCTTCACCACCTTTTCTCTCATTCTATCTTTGTCCACTTAACTGAAGTAAGTTCTTTGTCACCACCACAGCCATGAAACCATCGTTCTCCATCGCTTTCATCCATCCTCCTATCAACGTTCTACAGGAGCACTTATAGGTTCTATAGGAGCACCTACAGGCAGTTCTACAGGAGGGGAAGTAAGTTGTATTTAAGGAGAAAACACGGGGTTTGTGCTTGATTTCTAGCTTGAGGAGGTAGATTTCATGCATAACTACCTTTATTATAAATATGTGGAAGGAATGATGTCATTTTAAAGAGGAATTGAGTCCATAGAAGAAGAGGAATTACATAAAGATTTTCTGCCTGTTTTTTTTTTAAGACACAATTTTCCTCTGTTTTCTTGTTATCTTCAAAAATTTTGTCTCCATCTCTATATTTGGTGTTCAAAAGGGGTATAAGAAAAATTATAGGAGAATTCATGAGGAAGGAGCCCACTAATTCAACCAGGCTCCATAAACATCCCCAAGTAGTAGCCATATTCACCAGGGAAAATTGGAATTCTGAAGGTTTGATGAAGAAGTTGCTCGGGAATTTGCCCTTTCTTTAGTCCCTCACTCAAGGACCCATGCCAATGTCACTTTTAGAGGTATTTCCATGGAAATCACCGCAGAATTTATTAGTAGGGTTACCACCCTTCCTCCTGGATTACCTTAGAGCAGAGATGAAAAACCAATTGGAAAAGCTGCCAAGAAAAAATTCTTCCAACATAATGAACATCCTCTAGAAGAAAAAAATGGCATTAGAAGGACAAGCATACCCAACCCTTGGGATGAGGTCAGTTACCAAATCATCAAATATATTTCCTGTGAGGGGAGGTATAGCATAGTCTATGGCTACCATTTCAGACTCCTCCATGAGTTGAGATATAGCATGGACACTCCAACACCCCAGAAACTCAGCATCCCCTATTTCCTCCTACAATCCCTCATAGACTCCAGCATTAATTTTAAGTCAGGAAGTCCAAATCAGCTGGCTCACCATGGGCTAATCAAAATTTTGGTGGAAGAGGCCCTTCATACATTCACACTCCCTATATCATGGGACATCTTCAGAAACATAATAACAGAAGATGGCATAAAGGCCCTTACATATGATATTAGTCCTTCTGATAGTGAGGAAGAAGAGTAGAATGAGGGGGAAGAAACCACGATAAAAGAGGATAAGGATGAAGAGAGAGAAAAGGAAGAAATAGAGCAAAAGGAGATAGAAGGAAAGACAAAAGGAGGGAAAGAAGAAAAATAGACAGAAGTGTCTCCTAAGACCTTAGAAAGAGAGGCAGCAGCTACGCTCACTGCCCTGAGCACTCCAATTAAACCAAAAGAGAAGAAAAAAAGGAAGGCCTCCATGTCCTTCAAGGCCAGGAAAAGCACAAGGATAAAAATAGGAAAACCACAGTGTTTTCAAGGAAAGCTAGTGTTGATTCGAACGGCTAGTCCCACTAATATAGGTAGCTATCTTAGAAACAAACAATGAAATCTTTTCAAGAGTTCCTTTCAGTGTGATAGATGGAAGAGAAGAAAAGAGGACCAACCTGGATCTTCCGCTTTGATCCTAGCTTGATTTCTCCTTTCCTTGATAGAATTTTCCACTCCTCTCCTACTTGTCTCGCTTTAAAGAGTACCTATAGAGTCAAAGTAACAGTAAACTATCAAATCATCTCTATCCAAAACATCATAAACAATGTGGAATTAGAAACACATTGACCATACAATTGCATTTATAAACAATAAGATTCACAAATACGAGATCATATCGAAGAAAACTCAAAGAAATTTATTAATAGTAATGTAAGAGAGGATTACAACCCAGTTGTCTAATCCAGCATCATCCTCCCAGTTGTAGAAGCCCTCTTCACCTCATGAACAATCAAATCACTCAAAAATGCAATGTCTCTTGTCACCAACAAACCAACAACACTTCCTTACAAAATAAAATATTCCAGCCTCTAGATCTCTCAGATGAGGGATCCATTTATAGATGTCTTGCAAGGGTGTGAGTTAGCTCTGGGTTTTTTATTAGTGTCATTCCATTGATAGTTCTTGGTTCCACTTGGAGAATTCATGACCTCTTACTCATCTCTCGGCGAATTCAGAGAGGCAAGTGTCATAGGAGAAGTTTTTGGAAGATTCCATGATCATCCACCTTGCAAACTGTCTCTGCCATTTGTCTATTATCGCTCGTCGCACCCCACAGAAGGCCATTTGAGTATGCATCACACCTGGCCAGTTAGGTAGTCAGTATGCATCGCACCTTGCCCATGGAGCAATCTGTATGGTCTAGTTTTGGCCAGTTTTGAGTAGTTTTTAAGGTGGAACTTCTGGGAAATGATGTAATCAGTTGACCATGATCCTTTAGGGTGTGAAACAACACTTTTAGGGACTTAAGGAGCCCTTAGTTTATGGACATATGAGTTTAGGGTTGCAGTGCCCAAATATGTCTATAACAGCTGCTCCCTAAAGCATGAGGTTGTAAATCTTATGATGTTGGGTGAAATGCTTTATTCATGAGGATCTGAGATATTCGAACTAGAAGGTAACTAGTATAAGATACAATACAATACATAATCATCATATTATTTTCATGATCTAGCTAAGGCGGGCATTCCCATGCTCAGCTTTATAAATTCATTTTCATGTACATAGGACAGACAATCGTCTGTTGTTGCAGACTGGTGATTCTTCGCATGAAGAGTCATCTTCCTTGGCTTAGATGACTATGTGTGAAGCTTTTGTGTACAATTGATGTCTTTATTTTCCTGAATATATCGCAGTGCATATCAATGAAACTAGATCTAGGGTCTTCAAAGCTCATCCAATCTTCACCCGATGTACAAGTCGATCCATGTGAAAAGATGTTCTGAGGTTGAACATGGAAAGACATCTCCTGATTACCAGCCAATGATGTAAGTTGTTAACAGACGCGAGAGGAGTCACTGATAATGATGATGAACCTTAAGGTACTACAATACACTTCACATGGTGTGAGTATATGAGCTGATGTCGAACACCACGGAAAGTCTTTCAGTCGAAGGTCATTGATGTAAACCTGTTGCCGGAAGTGAGAAACTTGCCATTGAGGCATGCAAGCTTCAAAGTACTGAAAGGGTTGTTTCTAGGTCAAATTCTTGGATAATGAGTTGATGTAGACAAGAAGTGGCCTTTCATAGGAGGGCCTTGATGTATCCCACATCTATGATGGGAAATGGAGCAAATGATTTTTGTGGAGGTGAAAATGATCTGATGATATGAGGTTCAGGAATAGGGGCCATGAAAAATGAAGAGTAGATGTAATGTAGTGGATGAGGCATTTGCTGGATGGTGAATTCTTTGAATGACTTCTCTTGAACATATTGGTGACACTGATATGGACTAGCAGCATTAACCCCATGGATGGCATGACGGACCAACGGTGACGGTGAATGGAAAAACCCAACCCAACTCAATCACGGTGATGGAGTGGAAATGCCATGTTCAAGAGCGACTTGCTACCAATAGAGTTCTTCAAGTTTTCTTCCCATTTTCCCCAGTCATTGCTGACCAGCACCTCTTTATTTTTGACAAGTTTAACGAGGATAACATATTCTTGGTATATAATTTGCCATTCGGGCAAACCTGTCGCTTTGTGTTTAGCAAGCCTAGCGTCAGTGAAACTCGTTCTTGTCTGGGTGGACAAGTTTGTCACTATTGTTTTAACAAGTTTAATGACAAAGATAACTCGGTCCTTTTCATGTTTAACGAGTTGACAAAGATAAGCACTTGATATTTTTGTTTAATAATCCCTCAAGTTCAAAAAGAATAAAATATATGAGAGGGATAGCGTTCCCCTTACTTTAATGAGCTGGGAAGGCCAATAGCTTGACAATCTTTTTATATTTAATGAGTCTAAAAAGAGTTTAAAAGAGGCTCATTTTTTAGGAACGAGTGGTATTTCTAGGTAGCAGCTGGTTCTAGGTAAGTTTAGAACTTCTCAAAACATGGCAGTGTGAAGAGGGTGGCAATTAGAATCACTCATCAAAGATGTTCCTCAAAAGGGTAAACAATCAAGTGGAAGTGTATGGTCGGCCGAATGAAATGGAGGTGATGGAAGGAACACAACCAAAGTTCACAAAGGGCAGATATCAAAGTGATCACAAAGGTTATTTACCAAAGGCAGGTTTATTTTTTAATGAGCTTGAACCTTGTGCCAACATGTGCTAAGTGCAGGTTGATTTTTTAACGAGCTTGAACCTTGCGGGAACATTGCTCTTGATATTGGTCAATGATATTCATTTTACCATTTAACACTTTAGATTCTTTTCTCGGTCATTTAACCTGCTCAATTGCTCCATCAAATTGATTAGAAATACACATATATATGCTTGAAAAATGATTTAAAAACTAACATTTTACTTGAAGTACGTGAATAGTAACATAAAAAATAGTTTTACCTCTCATTTTTACCATTTCATTTCGAATTTTGGAGTTGGAGCTCTGGAGTGGTTTTCTACCTCAAACTTCATCAGTTGATTTCAAGAGATCCAGTGGACTATTCTCCACATTGTCAGGACCAGGTAGGAGCTAACCCTTTGCTCTTCATTTTCATTCCATCCTTTTTTGATTTTGAGCAAGTTTTCCCCTTTTTCTGAGCCCCTAGGGTTTGAAGAAATCATTCTCCCATCGTTGCACCTGCCTATATCGAAAGATGTGATGTATACTAAGTTGTACACTAGCCAGTCTGTATGCATCTCACCTAGTCCAAAGGCAGGGTGCGATGGGCACAGAAGGGAAACTTTGCACAATGATTTATCATGAAATTTTTGCTTGTTTTTGCTCAAATTTGGATTCTAATTCATATTTTGTCTATGACTCAGATATTTGTTGGATCAAGATGGTTTTCACATGGCATGAACGTGAGCATGAAGAAGAATACATGATTTCCTTACATGATTAGGGTAATGTTACTACATTCCGAAACTGTAGTTTGCTCAAATTCTTTCGTATATCTAGCTTGAGGCAGCAAATCATCTTGTCGCAATGTTTCCTCGATGCATGGGATCCAATCAACCAGGTGTTCCAAATTAAAGGTAAATCCATCCCACTGATAGTACAGGACATCTACATTTTGATGGGGTTATCGAGGCGTGGTGCCCCTCTTTCACTGTCGGGATCTGCCCGTGGGGGCAAATCGGTGAGAGATTATATCCATCAGCTTTGTAGAGATGGATCTCAGCCTAGTAGAGATGGCAAGATCAATGTCTGGGACGTCACTGATCGGTCTCTGAGGACCATTTTATTCATCGTTTCTAGATTCGCTGGTAGCGCAGCTCTTCATTTGGCGAATAGATCTTATGTGTAGTATGCTTTAGAATCCCTGTAACTAAAGGTATTCAACTAGTGTGATGCAGTACTTCTAGTGATAAAATAACAACTCTCTGAGGTAAAGAATGGAAGATCCAAGAACTTTGGATATGGTTCCATTTTGACTACTTTTTCCTTAGAGAGGATCCCACTGATGAAGCCACAACATATTTCACTAGGATTGCCAGCACCGAGGGAACCCAGGATGCAGAGATGGGTTGATCTCATCGCCAGACATGCTGGTCAGCCACAGATTGCTTTCTCTGATGCCTTCTTTCAGTGGTTTTACCATCAAGAGATGGTCTTCTCAGAGTATCCGTATGTCGGGATGGACTTCCGAGATGACTGGATTTGGCGTTGCCAGCTGGTGAGCAGTGGGGTGTGATAGGTAAATATTTTGACCATATCTTTGTTTATCAGTTTCATAATTTTTTTGTGATTTATCAATACTAATTGAACTCATGTACTTGTGCGTATGTTGGGCTAGTGAGACCAGCGGCGCGCTCAAGGGCAGTAGCTAGTGTTCCAACAAGAGAAGCTATAGGGTGGGATGTCCTTCATGATTTGGACATAGCAGAGACCTTGGTAGTATTGCAGGATCAGATCGAGGGTCTTACCCTTGGTATTCAGGATGTGAGGACCGACGAGTTACCTTTGAGGCTACAACACCATACTACTAGCATTCCAAGTCAATGGACTAGGCTCAAGCGTATGATCGCACAGGCAGTGACATGTTATCACCAACATCATTAGTATATGATGCTTTTTGCATTTACTTTTGAGTTTCTTGGTTGCATGACCGATTTTTCCTTGTACACAAAAAATTATGTGAAACTATAAATAGTTATATATTTTTGATTTTCGGAGTTTATTTTGGTTAAGTTATGTGATCTAGATGCAAATTTTGATGTAAAATGCTTTTCTTTACAAGTGTTGCAAATGTCTATCTAACACATAATTCGCTAATGAATCAATTAAAGTGCTTAGGTTTTTGGAAATGTGTTGATATTGAATGGAATCAAACTGCCTTTCCAAAATCTTGACCCTTAGGAACATATGATAGATAGTTGGGTTCCGAACTGAATAGACGCCAATAAGCTATAGAATGATGAGTTGCGAATCTAGCCTAACAATAAGTTGGCCTATTCCATGCAAAATGGTATCAGAGAGAAGTTCTATCAACACATTGTATTCAGTAATGTTTTTTGTTGATTAACCAATACATCCCCCTGAAACTCACTAACTCGCTGCTTGGATCAAAGATGGTCTAGGCTGCAGAAGATAGGTTCCGCATTCTATGACTAGCTCCGTCGGCGTACCCAACGAATTCTTCCAAAAAGTCCGACATCTGCAATAAATGCAAAGTGGATTACTTAACCAAAATGATAACTCTTGATGAAAAAAAAATGAAACAAAAGCATATAAAGGTATTACTACACTTGATCAAGCGTAGTATCGCTTAAGATACAACCCGTTCCAAGGTTGTGACAGTGAAATTCCATCGTAATCTACCAGCTCGTAGGCTCCTTTTGCTAATACCTATTTAACAATATGGGGACCCATCCATAATGATTGGAACTTACCTGCTCCCAATTTATCAGTTACCTGATTATAGAGTAAGACCAGGTCACCTTCGGAGAAGACACGAGGCTTGAAATTTTTGTCAAATTGTGCTTTGACATGTTTCTTATGTGTTTCATTAGCCAGCGCAGCGTCACTACGATTTTCATCCAATCAGATTAGTTCCAAGAAATGAGCCTCTTGCTATGATGTTTTAGGGAGTAGATCCATTGCGAGCTTTAGAGATGAAATCTCACACTGAATTGGTAAGACAACTTCCAAGCCATACACCAACTCAAAGGGCATAAATCTGGTTGCATTTCTCACCAAGGTTCTATATGCCCATAGAGCTGAGTACATGATTAAATGCCAATCCAGTTTGTGGGCTCTAATCATTCTCTACAGCATGCACTTAAGGACTTTTTTTTCGCTTCAACTTGTCCATTAGCCTATGGATAATATGGAGTAGAACTATCATGGGATAGTCCTAATTTTCTAGTCAATTCAACTATCATGTGATTGCAAAAATGTGATCCATGATCTGTGACTATAGCCTGTGGAACACTGAACCTAGAGACTACATGATTGAAAAATAAAAGAGCAACAATTTCACCATTGTTGTTTAATGCATGCATCACCTCAGCCCATTTTGTAAAATAGTCGACAGTGACTATGATATACCCATGCCCCCCGGCCGAGGTGGGGTTACATGTCATGAAATATATGCCCCATTTGGCAAATGGCCCAACAACAACTAATGGGTGCAGTGGTGCAGGTGGTAATCTTGTTTTGCGATCAAAAAATTTGACAAGCATGGCAACTTCTTACTGCTATTATGCAATCTTTGAAGATAGTAGGCCAAAAGTATCCAGCTCGTAAGATTTTTTATGCAGTAGCGTAGCCAGATAAATGCCCCCCACATGCACCTAAATGATAGTCATTCATGACCTTTTCGACCTCCTCATGCGTGAGGCACCTTCGCAGAATTGTATCGTCACCTCGACAGTAAAGTGTATCACCGACGATCATGTAGTCTTTTGCTTAGTATCGAGTACGTCGTTGTTATGTGTGAGAGGTGTTAGGCCTAAAGGTTTGGATTTGGACATAGATTAGTATATCTCCGTACCACGGGTTTCTTGATAATATCAAAAACAATGTTTCATCCACGATCAATGCTTTAGATGTTAAGTTGTTGGACGATGATGGGAGGTCGCAAAGTAACTCCGTGAAAACTAGAGATTTCTTTGATTTGGATTTGGTGAATTCCAGATCAAACTCTTGTAAAATGGCTATACATTTTGAATACTTACCCCCTAGCAATTGACACAACAAGATGTAGGTCATAGGGTTGTAATCTGACAAGATGGTAGTTTTGTGAAAGAGTATATAGTGTCGAAATCTCTGTACTGCTTGAACAGCTGCCAAGGCCAGCTTTTCACCGTAGGAGTACTTGCTTTCTGTATCATTTAAGTTGCAGCTTAAATAATAGACAAGATGTTCTATTCCATTGTCTTCTTGCACTAAAACCATTGCGATGGTTGTATCTGTGGCAGTGAGATATAGGTTAAAGTCTTTTTGATAATCAGGAGCATACATTAATGATGCTTTTACTAGTGAACTTTTCAAAGCATCAAAGCAAGCTTGCAGAACCTTATCCCAGTTGAAGGGAACTTCATTTTTCAAAAGATGTGTATAAACTTTAACAATTTCAACATAATTTGGAATGAACCTCCTTAGAAATTTTCCTTTCCCTTGGAGTTTCTGAATCCGAAGAAAATTTGAAGGTGGAGGCATGTCGATGATTGCCTGAACCTTACATGGGTCGAGTCCAATCCTGTCCTTAGAAACTATGAAACCAAGTAACCAACCAGAACCAACACAAAACATGCACTTGTGTGGATTGACTCGTATCTTGCAATGTCGGCAACGTAGAAATATAGCTCTAAAATGTTGCTAATGATCAGTCCACTTTCTCGAATGAGCTGGTAAATCGTCGAGATATGGTTGAATGATGTGTTTTAATGTCATGGAAGGTGTAGTTCATTTCCCTCTGAAATGTTGCCCTTGCATTCTTCAACCCAAAAGGTAGTTTGCGGTACACGAACGTGCCCCATGGACATATAAATGTAGTCTTCGACTGGTCTTGTGGGCGGATATTGATTTGATTGTATCTGGAAAATCCATCCATAAATGAAAAGACTTCGCATCTGGCACATTCATCAATTATCTGGTCGATGAAGGGTGTAGGGTAGTTTTCCTTTGGAAAAGCTTGATTTACATCCCTGTAATCGATGCACACTGTAATGGTTCCTTGATTTTTCATCACAGGAACAATATTAGATACCCTCAGTGAGAGGAATGGGGTAAATGAAACCAACATGTAAAAGTTTTTCAACTTCTGCCTTAATGGCAGCAGCTTTCTTCAGGTGAACTGGTCGAAGCCGTTGCCATACTGGTTTGACATTAGGGTACATTTTGATTTCGTGTTCAACGATGCTCGACTCAATGCCTGGCATTTCTTCGTATGACCAAGCAAAGACATCTATGAATTTGCAAAAGAGAGCTCAGTATATTTCTAGTTCTAAAGGAGAACAAGATTTGCCAACATGTATATTCTCTACAAAATTTGGTTTGGTTGAGATATTAATGGCAATAGTTTCTTCAATATTGGACAGATTTTGCTGTGAATCCACCGTATTTACAGTATTCGATAGAAAATAAAAAACTGAAGGATGATTAAGGTCATTAGAGTAATCCTCATTGTTATCTTTAGGTCAGGAACGATGGTGGTAATCTTCCCATGGTGTCTCTCCTATCATCATTGACTGAATGATTCCTTCGTCCGTAGAATGTACATGTGACCAAGGATCAGAAAAGGTACCATACTCTAGAGACCTATCTATCCAAACACTTGCCGAGCGTTGATTTGGGTTTACCACCCATGACTAGAATATTGATTGCTACAACAATTCTATAGGGCTTGGGGGCAATACCTAGCGATGATCCAGGCTAACAAAATGTTCAGAATTCTTCTTAATCTTTGACGATGTCGAAGATATCATGTGACAGGCTTCCATTATGGCCACTTCTACCAGATTACTTGGAGGCGGAAGGGCAAAAGAACCCATTAAGGAATGGTATTTTAGGAGACCTACTCCGATATTTTGAAGCTATTGAGAGCTTCCATGGATTAATGGAATGCTTCTAGTAACTTGAGAACTGTTGGGGAGGAAGGTGAGTTGGTCAATTATTGTTATTCCTCCTTGAAAGGGGAATGCAATCTCTCTAAAATATTTGACACAACAGCAGCCATAGCATAAATCCACGGCCTACCCAGTAGGATGTTGTAGTCAAGGTTTCCATCAATGACCTAAACTTCAATTTCTACTGTCTTGCCCCCCAATTCGATTTGCAAGTTACTTAATATCCCATATGGCATGTATGTTCTTCCATCAAATGCTTTCAATGTCGTTGATGATCGTGACAAGGGTGGAGAGCCTAAAGTTTTCCAGCAACTCATTGACATAATACAGGTAGATGCTCCCTCATCAATTATTATTCGATGAATAGTTTTGTTGAGGTATTTTACCTGTTTGAGGAAAGCGATCTATGTTGGTAACAGAGGTAAATATCCTTTATGGTTAAAGGCCACTAGATTGGAATCCACTGGATCAATCCCACCTATCGCTGATAGCAAATCCTATTTTTGGGATGGGAAATTATGTAGTACTTCAAGTGTCGACATGGCAGATGGCGATTGAACTAGAGCCTCCACTATATTATAATTTTGTACTGCTCGAGCACAAGGATTAAATGTCGATTTATGTACTACTCCCTTAGGTGGTTTTATTGTTAATTCAGTAATGATTGGTGGAATAACTTCTAATGAAGTTGTTGTCGAACTGCTTGGTTGATCTGTAGCCTTGCCATTTGACGATTGTGGATTTCCATAATCCTTATTCCTTGTAGATATCAAAGCGTCATTTTGTTGTTTTGAGATGGATAGCATAAGCACTTGGGATGGGGAAGCACGATCACTAGCAACCAGGTTAGTTTCTGGATTTGGAAATGGATCAGTCAATACTACTGAGGTATTTGAAGTCTTTTTGAAAAACTTCTTGACTTCAGCTTGATGTGGACAATCTTTTTTGTAATGGTCCTCATTTCGTATGAAACATGGCCGATTAGGTTTCTTATTTCCAATAGGATTTCCAGAAGGTTTCTCAAGAGTTGAATCCTCCTGTTTCTTCTTTTTGTTTGTCCCTTTCTTCTTTTCCCCTGGTTTCTTAGCACTTTTTCCTTTGTCAATTGACACGGCATTGACCTCTAAGGCGAGAGGTTCCTCATCTGATTTTTTACTAGAAACCATATGGGCTTTCTTAGATGTAGCCTTTGCAGTTTCGTGCTTGTCGTACCTATCATGCCATCACCAACATGAGAGTCTTTGTTTGATTTAGGAGGAGGAGGAATAGAAAATCTGCTCTAGGAGTGTCATAAATTTTGTCGTAGAGCATGCCAAACTGAGTATAGATCAAGTCTAATCATTGCGCATGAGCAATGACTTGCTCTTCTGTAACAACTTCTCTCTTAGCCACATCCTCTGTAATAGAGGGTAATAATGACTTTATAAACCATTCAGCTAAAAGCTGATCAGGAACATACGTCTTCACCATTCTTTGATGATGCGACCACTCATGAATATGATCAGATATGTGAGTGGCTATCATCTGTTTAAAGTTGGTAAGGAGTTTTGTCCCTGTTTCGTACATTATGGGTAATTGAAAATGCGTTAAAAAGGTAGTGGCAAGGGTGCTGAAGTTATCAAACGAAGCTCTAGGCAATTCTATATACCATTTAGTTGTCAGACTAGTTAACGTTCAATGAAAAAGGTGAAGCCTAATCGAATCATCAGGGTGTTGGATGAACACCACAAATCGAATGTCATTACATGATTCAATGGATCTTCACCTGGATTTCCATTGAATTTAGGAATATCATAGGGAAGTTTATGAGGAATCTCAAGCCACCAAGGGGTGTAAGCAATTGGATCATTTGTCAAATGGTTTAGATCTGATAATTGTAGAGTTTCTACAAAGGGCAACTATTGATTCAGGTTAGGCGAAGCATACCTAGGATAAGATGGAATTGCCTAAGCAGTAGGTCTTTGCATACCAACATAATGTATTTGATGTTGGTGACTTTGATAAGGTTGATGGGCATAACCATTAAAGTACGGTTGTTGATAACCGCTTTGGAAATGCGGTTGCCCATTACTTACAAAGACTTGTTGCTCAAGTCCTTGGTATGATTGTTGGAATTGCGGTTGTTGATATTGAACCAGCCATGGTTGTTGGACCATTTGTTGTTGTCCAATACTAGATAATTGACCAAGATGTGAAGTCATAGTACCTGTTTGAGCCTGAGTCGCTCCAGATAAGGAGGCACTAACCTGAGGTTGTGATTGAGTTGTTGAGACGAGAGGTTGTTGTATTGTAACCTAAAAAACTTGAAGTTGACATACAACAAGTAGCGCTTGTGCTTGCGATATAGTCACAATAGCAGGTGTAGTGGGAATATTCGACACAGGATGAACTGGTTGCATTGAATATACGACCCTTGGTTGTTGAGACATTATTGGTACCTAATGGTTGGATGTAATTCCAGTTTGACCTTAATTTTGTTGTAAACCCTCATATGGTTGTTCTCCAGGAGGGAACAATGAAAAGGCATACTACCCCCCATATGGTGTGTTATCACAAAACCAAACCCTGATAGGCTACTGATCAGGTAGACGTTGAGTAACTATTTCAAACCTACTTTTGGCTGAGGCTTAGCCTCCTCAACCTGAGAGGGCTCTCTCAAAAGATTAATGATATTGACAATGGATTTGATGGCTAACTCTATTAAACAAATGAAGAAGTGTAAGTGGTTGAAACACAATAAAAAAACATCCATTGGGCTTATGGAGTCAGATATGCTTCAGTATTGACAGTAAGGTTAGTTTTACATAGAATTCAGGGCATTTAGAACTCAATGCCTATAGAATACACCAGAAACACATAGGACCAACACAGTTTACAAATGCATGAAGGAAATTAGAGCATTGTTAGTGATTTCTAAGTAATCACACATTCGTACCACCATATATAATAGGAAGAGAAAAATACAAGATATTCAGAACATCGAATTCCTTCTGATTCTTGAGAAGCAAAGCCAAAGTACTGTATTACTAAAAACAGAGTCTTTACACAAAGCCAAATATGAGAGATTTTTTGAATTATTTTCCAACCCTTGTTACATTAGATTTTCTCCAATATATAGAGTTCATTACAGGAATTATATTCCTCCTCCAGCATGAGGGGAATTCAAATTCCTCCTAATTTGACACCTATTGACACTTAAAAAAAACTATTATTTACAACTAGCTGTTAACTAGCAGTCCTAATGACCTAATACAACTAGGAGTGTAACTCCTTATTATGACTAAACCACCTCAACTAAACATTAAATGCATTCTTTGAGAGATGTACCTCATGAAGTCGAATTTCATGAAGCCTCCCACGTTATCACCTGACTGCTGATGACAAACCCTAGAAGTTAGGGAACATGTTTCCCTGTTTTTAGGTTTAGGATCCTTGAAAGTTGGCACATGGGACAAAGCCTTTATCTCCTCATCCACGACACATTTTAAAAAAATGAAGGAAGTTTTTGTATTCCATGTTTTCTAGAACAAAAACCTCTCCTTTTTTTTAAAACACTTTTCCAGCTGTCCAGAATCTGTCCTTGAAAAACACGTGTAAAACAGGAAAATTTCGTTCTCTGAAATTAAGGTTTCAAAGAAAGCTTAGTATCTCCCAACTGAAAAGACTTATGAAGAAAGTGAGATATTTTATTGTAGCTGGAGAGTTGATGAAGAAAAAACTCCTTCAAAATTCCAAAATACCTTTTCCTGTGACCACAGACTGTCTTTGAATATGAGGTGCAAAATGGCAAATTCTAGTTTGTGAAAAGCTGCACCTACAACAGTTTCGTAGTGAAATTTAACCATAAATTCCTCCCACCTCAGAACGAATTTGAAAAAAATTAAGGAGGTTTGTGTAGTTTAGTATGTTAGGAAGAAAAACCTCTTTCAGTTTTTGAAGTTGAGTTCTCAGTTGCTCAGGAGACCTTATGGAAGTTGACTAGTAAAAGCCGAAAACAAAGATTTTTATGCTGAAACAGGCTGCTTCAGGGGTTTCATAGCGCACTATGAAAACTCCTAGTTTAGAATCCCTGATTTCATAGCGCAGCCAGTGAAAATTATGGGTTTTTCTCTACGAAAACACCTTGAGTGAGTTTTGCACTACGAAAACCTTGACAGAAGTTTGACACATGGAATTTTAGGTGATGTGGGACCAGTGATGGGCAAGAACAGAGTGTTGACCCTATTTGACCATACCAATAAGACTCTTTTTTAAATCTTAGACAATAAAGCAACCACGGAAATACTAGACCAAGACTAACACCAATCCTTTGGAATCTTAGTGATGTCAAAACACATGGTGAGGCTTTTAGGACATGGAATGAGGCTATGAAACTTTTTTTTGGAAAAGAGAATGACACTTATTGAGATGAGATGACTCAAAACCTATAAGAATATAACTAGAAACAAGGAAAACTTTCCAAAGCTTAGAAACAAAAAATTTAGGGTTATAACAGTGCCTCCACTAGGGATAGTGTGCCCTTGCAATATACTTAGAACTTGTAGCTCCAGTGCTGCTATCCATCCTCTAGAATAAAACTCTGAACTTCTGCCCAATCTGCTCCTCAAGCCTTTAATGATTTCTGAAAGAAGAATTCAAACTGTACCTACTGAAATAGATGCTCAGTCAACCTACCCTGAGCTTATTTGCACATTCCTATCTACCCTATCAGCTGCAATCTCCAATTGTAGCTCAAGAAACATGAAACTTCCAATGAAGCCAGTCATCGATCTAATCTGACACTTGAATCTCTTGACTATGCTTGAAGCAAAAATAAACCAGATACTAAAATAACCAAGGCAGCATGAGGTGTAACTGTTCTTCAAGATGAAAATATAACTGGAAGCCTGAACAGTAAATCTTTTCCATGTAATCAGCTATAGGGTCAAAAAAGACATGATTAGTTTGATGACCATCATAACATTCTATATCTTTAGACAACTAATTCTCAGCCACACAAGATTCTTTTGATATGCTATCCAACTGCTTTTCTACATGATTTCCACAAACAATGTAATTTTCCTCAAATTATAATCATTGTTTGAAGTAATCTGCTGTTAGGAATTACATAAATGATCAACCTTTTCCTCTGCCTGAGGGCTATAAAAAATTTCTTCCAGAGTTTTTTCTTGGTGTTTGCAATTATTTTCATCTTCAGTATGATCTGAAGACTAACAAGTCTGCTACATCTCTACATCATTCTCAGAGGATGTAATATGATTTTCATAAGTATGCTCTTGCTGATTTCTATGTTGCATGTCTTGGGATGTTATCCTTTCTTCTAGTTGTTGAAATGTATTGTTATGAAGAGCCTCTAAAATTTCTTCATCCATAAATTCATCATCATCATAACAATCCTCCAAATACTGAATAAGACTCAAAGAATGTTTACAGAAACCTTTGACCAGTAATAAGGAAGGATGACATTCTTTATACATCTCATAGAATTCATCATGAAAATTAGCAAGCGAATATATTGAACCATTTTCCAAGCTTTTATACCAAGACCATGCTTTTCCTTATAAAGTGGTCATAAACATCCTCATGAGACAATCTTCAGGGAACTGAACCTTAAGACTGCGTACATGCATATGGAACCTAACCAAATGAAGAGCAGCATTATCTTTCTTTTCATCTTTGAATATTGGAAGATCATCTAACCAATCAACCTTTGGCATAGGATTTGGAAAATGAGGGCTATGAGACCAATTCATAGGGGCACACCTGACATTCATTCTTGTAATGGAACTCATCTTGAAACTTCATCAAGCTACTGATCTTCTAGTAGTGGAGTCACCTTCCAATTTGTTATTTGATGTGTGGAGTCACCAAGGTAGTTTTGCAGCCTCGAAAAGATGTCTGAGCTCCTACTACCTTCAGAAGTTCAGCTTCTTAATTCCGGGAATGAATAGACTTCAGGCTCCCGGCAGACGCACCAAAATTGTTATCACAAAACCCAACCCTGATAGGCTGATGATTAGGTAGACCTTGAGTAACTATTTCAAACCTACTTTTGGCTGAGGCTTAGCCTCCTCAACCTGAGAGGGCTCTCTCAAAGGATTAATGATATTGATAATGGATTTGATGGCTAACTCTATTAAACAAATGAAGAAGTGTAAGTGGTTGAAACACAATCAAAAAACATCCATTGGGCTTATGGAGTCAGATATGCTTCAATATTGACAGTAATGTTAGCTTTACATAGAAGTCAGGGCATTTAGAACTCATTAGATGTAGAATACACCAGAAACACATAGGACCAACACAATTTACAAATGCATGAAGGAAATTAGAGCACTATTAGTGATTTATAAGTAATCACACATTCATACCACTATAGATAATAGGAAGAAAAAAATACAAGACATTCAAAACATCGAATTCCTTCTGATTCCTGAGAAGCAAAGCCAAAGTACTGTATTACTAAAAACAAAGTCTTTACACAAAGCCAAATATGAGAGCTTTTCTGAATAATTTTCCAACCCTTGTTAGATTAGATTTTATCCAATATATAGAGTTCATTACAGGACTTAGATTCCTCCTCCAGCATGAGGGGAATTTGAATTCCTCCTAATTTGACACCTATTGACACTTAAAACAAACTATTAATTACAACTAGCTGTTAACTAGCAGTCCTAGTGACCTAATACAACTAGGAGTGTAACTCCTTATTATGACTAAACCACGTCAACTAAACATTAAATGCATTCTTTGACAACTGTAACCTCATGAAGTCGAATTTGATGAAGCCTCCCACATTATCACCTGACTGCTGATGACAAACCCTAGAAATTAGGGAACATGTTTCCCTATTTTTAGGTTTAGGATCCTTGAAAGTTGGTATGTGGGACAGAGCCTTTATCTCCTCATCCATGAAACAATTAAAAAACTGAAGAAGTTTTTTGTAGTCCATGTTTTCTAGAACAAAAACCTCTCCTGGTTTTTTAAAACACTTTTTCAGTTGTCCAGAATCTATCCTTGAAAAACACGTGTAAAACAGGAAAAATCCATTCTCTGAACATAAGGTTTCAAAGAAAGCTTAGTATCTCACAACTGAAAAAACTTATGAAGAAAGTGAGATAGGTTATTTTAGCTGGAGAGTTGGTGAATAAATACCTCCTTCAAAATTCCAAAATACCTTTTCCTGTGACCAAAAATTGTCTTTGAATATCAGGTGCAAACTGGCAAATTCTAGTTTGTGAAAAACTGCACCTACAACAGTTTCGTAATGCAAGTTTAAACATGACTTCCTCCCACCTCATAACGAATTTGAAGAAACGGAAAGAGGTTTTGGTAGCTTAGTGTGTTAGGAAGAAAAACCTCTTTCAGTTTTTGAAATTGAGTTCTCAGTTGCTTAGGATACTGTTATAGACATTTTGTGCCTTACAGCATGAAGCATGAAATGTCAATAATCCAAGGGATCCAAAGTCCCTAAACATGTTGTTCCTACCCCTAGAGGAACAAGGTCAGCAAACCACAGCACTGAATATCAATTCTCCACCTAAAAACACTCAAAAACAAGCTAATTCTGGATCATGTCAACTGCTCCACTGAGCATCTGCGCTGAATGTCAAGTGCTCCACTGTGTACCTGCGCTGAATGTCAACTGCAAAGAAGGCTACCTGCGCTGGGCGAGTTTGGCCAAGTGGCACAGTCATTCCTCAAGGTGTCTATGCCCAGGAAGCTTCCAAAATGACACCTGGATCAAGGAATTCGACTGGTGATGAGTAAGAGGGTCTAGATCTCCAAGTGGAAGCAAGAACCTCCAAGTGGACTCAAGAACTGAAGAATAACTGAAGTGGGAGAGGACACTAGTCAGCTTCATGCCAGCCTCAAGATGACTCATCCTTTCTCCAAAAATCCTATATATAGAGCTCTCTCATGAGGTCTAGGGAGGCTGGAATCTTGTGAATGTAAGGAAGTGCTGTTGGTTTGAGTATAGAACTATTGGGTGATTTGCTTGAAGGAGGTGAAGAGGAGATTTCTTTTTGCTGGGAGGTGATGCTGGATTGGGCCTTTTATGGTTGTATCACTTCCTGAACTTTACTTCTTCCATTAATAAAGCATTTGAGGTTCTTCTATATGCATGTGTCTCAATGGTGTATTGTTATACTTGTGTATTTGATTTACTCTAATCCTTGAATCAATTATGAATGTATGCTTCTTGTAGTTTCCCTCTCTTGCCATTTTGCAGGATCTTGGTGTAGCTGGGCCAGTGAAAGAGCAAGGAGCTGGGAGCAAGCAGCAAGGAGAGAAGATTGGATCAACCATTATCAAAAGACATCGGTTAGTGGATCTCTTTCTCCCCTATTTTACTTTCATAAAGAAGAAATCTTAGATAGCTTTGCTTCGATTGTTGCTGAGGTACTATCACCCTTAGAGTGGGATAGGGTCGTTCCATATTGGATACTTTTCCCAACAACAAATTGGCGACTCCGCTAGGGATCGTATCTTGTTGGTTGTTTGTGTTTTTGCTATTCATTTCATAAACACAGGGAGTACCGAATCGAACTGCATTTGGATATTTCAAATGCAAAGTAGAGGGCAGCTACTCTAGCTCAGTTTCTGGGCATGTTTACGATTTGAAGAGCTGATCCACAAGGACTCTAAACAGCTCTTAGTGATAGCTTTTCATCCTCCTTTTCATCCCTTAGTGTGTACTTGATTGATAGCTTCTGATTTGGCCAAAAACTGTGAATTTTTGAGCAATCTGTGACCCGGAAACTGAGAAAAACGAAAGTTTATCTCTTCAGTGCAGGCACTGTGAAGGCAGTCTGCATTTCAGCGCAGATCCCGAAGGGGCTACCTGCGCTGAATGTCAAACTGACAGTGTACTACCTGCGCTGAACCAGTTTTGCCTAGTGCTACTGGGGTTCCCTGCTGTTTATTGCCCAGTTTTCATCCTTGTTTTTGCAGCCTGTTGTCAGTTAATGTACCTATCTGAAACCAACTTTCCTTGCCACTATTCTGCCTCGGTTGTATAAAGAAACTGTATTTGTTCTTTGTGTATTTCTTACATCATTTGCAGTTTCCCATAACGAAAAGTGAACTAGTCTTGCTGTGGCCTCTTAGATCTAGACCTGTGATAAGTGTCCTTTTGATCTTAAGAGTTAGTTTGTTTGCTGATCATAGCTGATTGAGTTTTTTGCTTTCGTCATATGGTTTGAATTTATATATTTCTAGTGTCGAAACAAGTAAATCTTAAGGTGTCTTTTGATTTTGGACAAGCTTGTTTGCTTTCACTTGAAATTGAATTCGAAATTATACAACAGCTTTCTTTTTGTATTACATCAACATTAAGAAAGAGAAAAGAAATACCTGCATTGTGCATGTGCATTTTGACAGCTTGTATGTTGATTTAGGAAAAAGTGCATTAGTGTGTGCTCTATGATCTGTGTGAAAAGATGATGTCTTTCTTTTCCCTCAGTAGTTAAGATTTTCAAAGTTGAAAGATTGAAAAAGCTTGTTTATCATCTTAGACTGCATTTAGGAGTGTTACCATACATCTCGTGGTGATCCATAAAGGCAAACTGCTAAACAAGATCAACCTTAAAATAAATTGAATTTACATAACAACGCATTGAAACATAACGCAAACACATAGAGGTCTAAGCTAGAGACGTGTTCCGGCGTCGTTAAACGTGATATCTTAGCATTGAGTGGTTGGGTGATTCCTCCACGGTGAAGCGATAAGTATCAATACGGACTTGTGCTCCCACGTACCATCGCGTATATATTGGGAGACCCCTATAGGAACAAAGCCTTTATCCATAGAAAGCCATGTCGGCCACCCTACTGATCGCAATGCAGTGAACATAACATTCACGAAGATCGACCACTCGTACCGTAAAACGTATTCTGTGGTTTTGCGAAAAGTTTGGCACACCCTCTACCTAGAACTCCAAAGTAGTTTCTTTTGGCCTTTTTCAAACTCTATAACTGAAAAAGTCCACCCGAGCATTTGTCACTTTGGGCTCGTTAAAACATCGAAGGAGACTAGAGTCATCTTTAGCTTTTTCTCGACTCTTAAAAAGTGAAAAAGCAAGTTGTGTCTAAAGCGAGTTATAAAATTTATTTTAAACGGAACATAATCACCTCCTATTCCTGCGTTGATCTTTAGGTGAGAACATGGAACGCCCCAACCAAGGAATTCCACATGATGGAAATCCTAGTCCTTTCTCCTCTTGGGGAGAAGTTGGTGCGCCCCACATGGCCACATTGTCGCTTCCAGGACTGACAATTGGCCTGCCAATTTGGCTATTCTCATCCAATGTAGTTCAGAACACCATGGTTCCTGAACAGTCGAGTCAACAGTTAGATCAGTCTAGAGCTGCCCACTAGCCTTCTACTTCCTATAACTCTTCCTCCAATCCTTCATCTTCGCAAGGTAGAGCCGGCAAAAGCCAAGCTCCCATGGAGAAGAAGGAGAAGAAGAAGAGATAGGAGAAGAAGAAGGAGCCTAAGGCGACTGGGGGCAAGCAAAAGACATCTGACAAAAACACACACACAGCACAGACCGGGCCTAAATCGCCATGTGTCATATGTAAAGGAGACCACTTCCATAGAGATTGTCCCTGTATTCCTCGGATACTAAGGGACTGGTCCCCTCGTTTGCACAATTCGGGAGCATCAACCTCTGATAGCCATGTTGAATGCTTACCGTCGACCAGCGAAAGTGAAGGTTCAAGACAAAGAGGAGGAGCAAGATCCCCCTGCAGATTGTGTGAAGGTGATCACGCCATCCACCGTTGTCCCTTCTTAGACGAAGCGAAGAGAGTTTTGGAAGATCACCCGGTTTCACCGCTGAGACTTCCTCCTGGATACAAAAAACTCGTGACAAGTCCTTCGTTGGTTGAAAATACAGCTGGCCCGCTCAAGTGGTCAGCTGAAGCGTCAGTCATTGAAAATGAACCTACTGAATCCAGACCAGACGAAAGTCTAAAGGTCGAAATGACAGTTGACCCGGTTCCGCCTTCAGAGGTTTCATCTTCAAATGACACCGTCACTGAAGATTCATCTTCAAATGACACCCTCACTGAAGAGAATAAGGATGACAACATCCAGATTCTTTTCATCAACACAGACTCTGATGAGCATCAGGGCAATGCGCCCATTCCTTTATCGCAGGAAGGAACATCATCAGGGTCATATCCGGCCGTGTATTCGGTCCCACCACCAAGCAACCTGGTTGTGTCCTTTGATTGAAACCAACTAGGCAGACCCCGGTTACCAGCCAGTATACCATTCAGAATCATCGTCCAAATATACAGAATGGTAATGGCTGGAACTATCATTGATGAAGGGGCATCTGTGAGTATCCTTTCCTCTATTGCTTGGAAAGCACTGGGTTCCCCGACGCTTTTGCCTGAGATAAGAAATCTCTCGGGTTTCGATAAAGGAACCATTCGACCATTAGGGATCCTCCCCAATGTGCCTGTTACATTGAAAGGGAAGACCGTTCAAATGAACATGATGGTAGTTCAAGGACCCTTGGATTATAACCTACTCCTTGGACGAGACTATATATATTGCATGGGAGCTATAGTCTCCTCACTCTTTAGAGTAATGTGTTTTCCACACGAAGGAAGGATGGTCAAGCTCGTAGACCAACTTTCATTTCCGGGATCACGCATCGTAAATAGTCACATACCAACCCTGAATGGTCTATTCAATCAAGAAATGTCTCCACCCCCAGTCCTCCTTCTCGATGAGTGCGAGTGATTCGGAAAAATGGAACTGGAACCCAGGGGGCATGCATCCTGGTCTGCTTCGGGCAGAAGAAACCTTAGGTATAAGATAGAATTTCCGTGAGAGAATATGACTAGTCCATACCCCATCCGTGGATGGAAGAGGGGTTGTTCTGGAATAGGATTCTTTTGTCAAGGTTACTTGTTTGACAAAGGTCATTCACCATTGTCTACTTCGGTAGACGGTGCCGAAGAAATGTTTTCGTTTGAAGAAGTTAACAAAACAATCTTTGGGTAACCAGAAAGAGGCAAGCCTCCCTCAATAACACATATGTTTTGTCTTTGAGTAGTGTTCTTCTCTTGTCGCAAGTAGCTGCTCTCTTGTCGCAAGTAGCTGTTCTCTTGCGATCTTGCAAAAGAGCTGTCAAAAGTTGGGCTGACGGGAAGACAAGTACCGCATAAGACCTGTTAAAAATAACGAGAAGACAAGTATCGTTAACATTAGACTAGCAAGACGACAAGTAGCTGTGAACACCCAAAGAAAAGCAGAGGTGGGGGAGAGGAGGGGCAGCCTTGAAATTGTATTTTATACCTGGGGGCATGCAAACCTTTTGGAGTGCAAGCAAAGAGCGGTTATTTATCTGTTTTTTGGATTAATCGTTTCCGAACTTGCATAAAGAAAGGATGAGAGGGAGCATAGCTTTGGTAAGGCGCGAGCTCTATAAAAAATGGGATCTTACGGGAGACATTTCTTATCTTATGACTGGTATATCGAGCAGTTTTACCGCGGAATTTATGCTCGTTAAAAAATAGAAAAGCGAGATCCGAGCAGTTTTAGCACATAGTTCATGCTCGTTAAAAAATAAACATAAGGTTGAGCAGTGTTTTTGGTGCATTCAAGCTCGTTAAATAAAAAATGAACCTATCCCAGTAAATAACCATTGTGATCATAAATTTATTAGCCATAAAAAGCCTTGGTCGTGTTTGCACCTGCCACCTCCATTCCATTTGGCCGATCGTTCACCTCCATATGATTGTTTACCCATTTTGAGGAACAGCTGCGAAGAGTGATTTCACCTAGCCATCCTTGTGACACTGCCGTGATTGGAAAATTCCAACCCGTACCTGGAATCTGCTGCTATCCCTGTTTATCACTCATTCCTCAAAAGACGAGTCTTCTTTGAGCTCTTTTCTCTTGACTCGTAAAATATGAAAAGTTTGCCGAGTTTTGGCCTTCCAGCTCGTTAAAGTGACCGGAAGAGCTATCCCTCCTCTAGATTTTAATCTTTTTGGACCTGAGGGATTATTGCACAAAAAGGTCGAGCGCTTGTTTTATTCGGCTCGTTAAAGTTATCGAAAACTCATCCCTTCTGTATTGTTTTATACTTTTTCGGACTTAAGGGATTAGATGACGAAAAAGGAATTTTGGAGTTAACTTTCTGTACCTTTTCAGACTCTCTAAAAATGAAAAGGACCGAGTTTTCCTTGTCGTTAGACTCGTTAAAATGATTAAATAGCGACAAACTTGTCTTTAGACGAGAACGACTTTCCCTATCGCTAGGCTCGTTAAAACATAGCGATGGGCTTGCCCGAAGGGCAGGTTATAGAACAAGCATATGTTATCCTCCTCAAGCTTGACAAAAATAAAGAGGTACTGGTCAGAAATGACTGGGGAAAAATTGGGAGAACCTCAAAGCTTTAATGGTAGCAAGTCGCTCTTGAACATGACACTTTTCCTCCGTATCACATCGGGTTGGGTTGTTTCATTCACCGGTCTCATCACCATGGTCTTCGCCAAACCATCCACATTTGGGGTAATGCTACCGATCCATTGCATCAGTGTCGTTATATGTTCAAGAGATGTCGTTCAGAAAGAGTCAACCGTGTCCCATCCACTGCCATACATTATCCTTCATCCACCCATGATCGCCACCCTGAATCATATGTCACAGATTGTTTTCACCTCCACTAAAATCATTAGCTCCGTTCCATGTCACTGATGTGGGATTCATTAAGGCCCTCCTTTGATGGATCGCTTCTTGTCGACTTCAGCTCATTATCCAAGAAGTTGATCTAGGAACACCCCCCTCAGTACTTTGAAGCTTGCATGCCTCAATGGCAAGTTTCTCACTTCCGGCGACAGGTATACATCAATGACCTTCGACCGAAAGATTTTGCGTGGTGTTCGACGCCAAGTCCTTTATTCACACCACGTGAATTGTACTGCAGTACCTTGAGGATCATTATCATTATCGGTGATTCCTCTCGTGCTTGTTAACGGTTTACATCATTGACCGGTAATCAAGCGATGTCTTTCCATGTTCGACTTCAGCACAATTCTCACATGGATTGACTTGTACTTAGAGTGAAGATCGAACGAGTTTGAAGACCCCGGATCTAGTTTCATCCATCCGGGCTGCGATATATATTCAGGAAATATAAAGACATTTGACATGTACATCATTGCAGCAGATGATCATCCTACTCAAAGGATGATAATTTCAGCAGAGAATTATCAGTCTACCATCAGACGATCGTCTGTTCTATGTACCAAAATGAATTTATAAAGCTGAGCATGGGAATGCCCGCCTCAACTAGATCATGAAAGCAGAATGAAAAATAATGTATTGTATTGTATTTTATTACAGGTCACCTCTCGACGATTGAATGAACTTCGGATCCTCCTGATAAAGCATTTCAACCGATAAACGACCTCATACTTTAGGGGGCAACTGTTATAGACATTTTTGTGCCTTACAGCATGAAGCATGAAATGTCAATAATCTAAGGGATCCAAAGTCCCTAAACATGTTGTTCCTACTCCTAGAGGAACAAGGTCAGCAAACCACAGCACTGAATATCAGTTCTCCACCTGAAAACACTCAAAAACAAGCTAATTTTGGATCATGTCAACTGCTCCACTGAGCATCTGCGCTGAATGTCAAGTGCTCCACTGTGTACCTGCGCTGAATGTCAACTGCAAAGAAGGCTACCTGCGCTGGGCGAGTTTGGCCAAGTGGCACAGTCATTCCTCAAGGTGTCTATGCCCAGGAAGCTTCCAAAATGACACTTGGATCAAGGAATTCGACTGGTGATGAGTAAGAGGGTCTAGATCTCCAAGTGGAAGCAAGAACCTCTAAGTGGACTCAAGAACTAAAGAATAACTGAAGTGGGAGAGGACACTAGTCAGCTTCATGCCAGCCTCAATCTGACTCATCCTTTCTCCAAAACTCCTATATATAGAGCTCTCTCATGAGGTCTAGGGAGGCTGGAATCTTGTGAATGTAAGGAAGTGCTGTTGGTTTGAGTATAGAACTATTGGGTGATTTGCTTGAAGGAGGTGAAGAGGAGATTTCTTTCTGCTGGGAGGTGATGCTGGATTGGGCCTTTTATGGTTGTATCGCTTCCTGAACTTTACTTCTTCCATTAATAAAGCATTTGAGGTTCTTCTATATGCATGTGTCTCAATGGTGTATTGTTATACTTGTGTATTTGATTTACTCTAATCCTTGAATCAATTATGAATGTATGCTTCTTGTAGTTTCCCTCTCTTGCCATTTTGAAGGATCTTGGTGTAGCTGGGCCAGTGAAAGAGCAAGGAGCTGGGAGTAAGCAGCAAGGAGAGAAGATTGGATCAACCATTAGCCAAAGACATTGGTTAGTGGATCTCTTTCTCCCCTATTTTACTTTCATAAAGAAGAAATCTTAGATAGCTTTGCTTCGATTGTTGCTGAGGTACTATCACCCTTAGAGTGGGATAGGGTCATTCCGTATTGGATACTTTTCCCAACAACAGATACCTTCTATACGTTGACTAGTAAAAGTAGAAAACATATATTTTTATGCTAAAATAGGCTGCTTCAGTGGTTTCGTAGCACGCTACGAAAACTCCTAGTTCAGAATCCCTGAATTTGTAGTGTAGCCAGTCAAAATTTTGGGTTTTGCACTATGAAAACAGCTAGAGTGAGTTTTGCACTACAAAAACCTTGACACAAGTTTGACACATGGAATTTTAGGTGATGTGGGACTAGTGATGGGCAAGAACGAAGTGTTGACCCTATTTGACCATACCAACAAGACTCTTTTCTAAATCTTAGACACTAAAGCGACCATGGAAAAACTGGTCCAAGACTAACACCAATCCTTTGGAATCTTAGTGATGTCAAAACACATGGTGAGGCTTTTAGGACATGGAATGAGGTTGTGAAACTTTTTTTTGGAAAAGAGAATGACACTTATTGAGATGAGATGACTCAAAACCTATAAGACTATGACTAGAAATAAGGAAAACTTTCCAAAGCTTAGAAACAAAAAATTTAGGGTGATAACATGGTGGAAATCCAATACTTAAAGGGTAGATTGGCATTTTAAGACACATTGGATCAACTTGTTGAGTTTCAACATAAGAAATACCAGATGAGAATCCGGATGAAGAAATAGGAACTGACCGTGTCGTCGAAACAGTCCCTGACTGGACTTCGGCTTGTTGTTGATAACTTGCCAGGATAGATGGTATACCAGCAATCATTGTAGGAACAGTAGTAGGAAGCTCCACTATAGTTGTGTCAGTTGACACAGTCCTAGATGTTGATGGTTGTTCAGACATGTTTAGTCTATCCAAAATATTTCCTAGCGATTCGACTGGAACTTGCGATTAAAAAGAACTAACTTCTTTAGTAGAAGGATGTAAGTGGATCCCAATTACAAAATGCACTGGAGTACTGGGTGGAAGATCCTCTACTATCTCTTCTATAGCAATCAATCCAGGTGAAAGAGGTAGACTGTTAGGTCCGTAAAATATTTCTGGAGCTAAATAAAGTGTAGCTTCTGTAGTAACAGATAATGGAGGGGTGACACCTTCTGAATTCTGGAATTCAATTTTTAGATGTTAAGGAAAGTGAACTTCAGTTTCTGGATTAGTCCTAGGTGGAGTTGTTTTAGGAATAGAGGTGTCTAGCATTACACTAGGATCAGTTCTAATGTCTTCTTGTAACTGCGGAACTTCTTCTATAATGGCAGATGTACCAATAATAATTGGAGTAACTATAGTCTCTGACGATGTTGAAACACAAGTTTCAAATAAATTAGGTGAATTCGACTCAGTTAAACGAGAATGCTTTTCCTAGGATCATTTCATTTCTGGGGTCAATGACGGTTGACTCGCTAGTCTTCGTGAATGACGGGGTTTTAATTGAATTTCTTCTATGATTTCAGATTACTTGATCAACTCAAAAGTTAAAGGGGAAAAATGTTATTCCGATTTAAATGAATTTTAAGATACTTTGATGCAACTTGCTTTTTCAAATTTTAAGAGTCAAGAAAAAGCTAAAGGTGACTCTAGTTGCCTTCGATTTTTAATGAGCCTGAAGTGACAAGTGCTCAGATAGACCTTTTTCTTTAAGGAGTCAAAAAGGAACAAAAGTAACTACTCTGGAAGTCTATAAAGAGGGTTTACCAAATCGATCGTAAAACTGCAAAATACACCTTGGTGATAAATGATAGAGAAATTACCAAGGACTTATGTACGGCAGTCAATCTTCCCGAATGTTGTGTTCATTGCATTACGATCGATAGGGTGGTAAACACGGCTTCCTAAGGATAAAGAATATCAACCTATTGTGGTCTCCCAATATATACTCCACGGTACGGGGAGCACAAGTCCGTATTGGCACTTGTCATCTCAAAGAGGAGGAATCAGTCAACCTTCGATGAAAATGATAGTTACCAAGTTTTACGATGTCGGAACATGTCCCTAGCCTAGACTTCTATATCTGTTGCGTTAGAGTCCAAAGCATTTTTATGTTCATTGAGGTTTATTTTAGAGTTGATCTTGCTTAGAAGTTTGTCTTTCAAGGTTCTCCACGTGATGTAGATGTGAAATTCCTAAATATGCAATCTAAAATGATAAACAGTCATTTATGTTCTTTTAGCAATGAAAATCCTAGCTACAAAGGAAAAAAGATAATGATTTTCTTTCAGCAGAGAGCATATAGTACACACTAAATGCACTTTCTTGAATCAAATTTTCGCAAGCAGTCAAAATGCAGATGCACATGCATGTATTTGTTTTCTGCTTTCTTAATGTGTGAATGACAAAAAGAAAGGTAAGTACAGATCTGAAATATTTTCTTTGAAAGCGACAATACTGACAATTTTTTTTCCAAAATGAAAGGAAGACTAAGACGACACTTTTTGATTTCGAATTGAAAACTGTTTTCAACACTTAAAATACTAATAATTTCAAAATCAAGTACAATGAAAAAAGTACAATCAACTATCTAGAAGAGGAAGACTTTACGACACTCTTCTTTTGATTTAGAATGACAAATAGGACACTTTCATCAAAAATGACAGTTCGATTAGGCTACTTTCAACAAAGGAATATTGTAAATGATTGAAAAATACACAAAAACATTTACAACTCCTTATTGATGGAGGCTTAAATAAAGTGAATGAAGAAGGTTACATCAAAAAGGTACTAATCATGAACAACAAAGCTATTGAATAAAGCTGAAAACAAAGATAAAAAACCAAATTTTAGAGAAGAAAAATAGTTCACTCAATCATCGCACCTGTAACACAGGGAAACAGGGATGCATCTCACCTACAACACACGGGAGGTGCGATGCATCCAAGTTGCATAGTTACGAATAGTGCAATGGGCCAGGGAGTGAAACTGAGCTTGGTTTTTTCTCAAAACTTGTAGCTAAGTTCAGTGATTTAGGCTGAGTAATGATGGACAGTAAACACAAAGCATAAAGGTAGGATTTGATGAGGTTCTGAGCTACCACAAGGGCACTTAAGATGCTTTGTAAGTTAGATGTTTAGTTCATAAACCAACCCAGAGATTGATTGAAGTAGTGTTTATCTACTTTGCAATTGCATAGCAAAGGCGTTTCGAAGGCTAGTTGGCTAACTTAAGGCTCCGTCTATAGTTTATAAAGCAAACAATAAACAAACGAAACAAACTATTCATTCCTTAGCGGAATCACCATTTTGTTTCAGGGAAAACTAGTGTCGATTCGAACTCCTAGTTCCACTAAGATGGGTAGCTATCTTAGAAACAAATAATGAAAGTTTTTCAAGAGTTCCTTTAAGTGTGATAGATGGAAGAGAAGAAAAGAGGACCAACTTAGATCTTCTGCTTTGATCCTAGCTTGATTTCTCCTTTCCTTGATAGAATTTTCCACTCCTCTCCTACTTGTCCCGCTTCAAAGAGTACCTGTAGAGTCAAAATAACAGCAAACTATCAAAGCATCTCTATCTAAAACATCATAAACAACGCGGAATTAGAAACAAATTGACCATACAATTGCATTTATAAACAATAAGATTCACAAATATGAGATCATATGGAGGAAAACTCAAAGAACTTTATTAATAGTAATGTAAGAGAGGATTACAACCTAGCTGTTTGATCCAGCATCGTCTTTCCAATTGTAGAAGCCCTCTTCACCTCATGAACAAGCAAATCACCCAAAAATGCAATGTCTCTTCTCACCAACAAACCAATAGCACTTTCTTACAAAATACAAAATTCCAACCTCCAGATCTCTCAGATGAGGGATCCATTTATAGATGTCTTTCAAGGGTGTGAGTCAGCTCTAGGTTTTTGATTAATGTCATTCCACTAGTAGTTATTGGTTCCACTTGGAGATTTCATGATCTCTTACTCATCCCTGGGCGAATTCAGAGAGGCAAGTGTAACAGGAGAAGTTTCTGGAAGATTTCATGATCATCACCTTGCAAATTGTCTCTGTAATTTGTCTATTATCACTCATCACACCCCACAGAAGGCCATTTGTGTATGCATCGCACCTAGCCAGTTAGGTAGTGTAGAAATTTTGAATAATTTAACACATATTCACAGAGATTATCCTGATCATACAATTATAAGCGGAACATGCATAATACATAACCTCCTCTATGTTGATCATCAATTTACAGAAGCAGAAGCATTCACAGGCACACATAGAAGCATCAATCAAACTCATTAACACAGTATGTATCCCGAGGAAAGCATCTCGCTAAACACCCCACACTATCTGTATATTATATTGATTAAATCATGTAACATTACAAAGTACAATGCTTATCACAAGCAATCCAGTACCAGCTCCACCTGTTACACACAATACAGCTAAGATTTTATCTCCAAATCTATTCCATTGCCTGCCTGCCTCCCCAGCTCAATACCTGCTCAAGAATTGATGAGAATGGCTTACGAACTCGTATTTGACCTGAAAATAATCACTCACACTCTGCTGGACATGAGCACATGCTACAATTCTTGGTATTGGCCAATTCATTGGCATACTCAATCCCTCTAATTGTGAAAATCATCATGCACAACTATAGTCACAACTGATAGCAATCTGATCCTCTGACACCTGTCCCTGCTGAACTGAACATGCACTGACATGAAACTGAGTTAACTGATGTATTCTATAGTTGCATTATGAGTTAATAACTTGTGAATTAATTAATAACTAATTCACCCAACTCATCTCTAGTCTATTGATCAGTTAGACTAAATACAACCAGTTTAACAAAGCTAAACTGAACACAACTCCATCAACTGCACCTCCAGTCCACTAAAATCAACTCACTTGAGTTCTAACTGAAGTCTTGCATGCAAATATTAGTCATCCCATAGGTAACCACGTATTTTCCTCTGGGATCTACATGTACCACATCCGTAGCTCATCCTGAAGTGCTCCAAGAGAATAAGACCAAGTTTATAGTCTAAATATTATTGTGAGACAATAATATTTGACTTTTCTATTTTTGACAGCCAGTCTAAAAATAGACTTTGATCACTCACACTGTGATCACTCACACTGTGGTCACCCACACTATGGTCACCCACACTGTGATCACCCACACTATGATCACCCACACTGTGATCACTCATACTGTGATCATCCCTGCTGGGATCAAAAATAGAACTTGCGCCATAATTTTCCTGCGGGCCCACTTAGTGAAGGCGACTCTTTTCACTAAGGTGCATCATCTTGTTGCAATCTCAACAAGCATTTCTTGTTGCACACTTTTCAACACTCCCTCTCTACAAGAAAGGCTTCCTCTCAAACCCGATCCTGTAACTCTGGAATGTTCTCCATGCAACACATCTGGCCGGTCCACTTGCTCTGTCATCAACGTCTCTGACTGCTATTGCCTCTGTCAACTAAAGACTCTGCATCTCTGTGCTCTTCAGTATCTGACTGCTCTAGCCTCTGTCACTTTGATCTCTAACTGCATCCGTGCTGCTGCTGGTTCTATCTCCCAACATTGCATCCGCACTGCACCTCCCAAATGACCTCCCTGTTGGGCTAGAAACATCCTCTGATGCTGAAGCTCTACCTGCTGCTGACAAGTGCTCCCTCTCTGACATCTACGCTACTACAACATCTCCATGCATCTCGCACCATTGCACACCTCTCTGTGCCACCTATCACTGTGTAAAACACTTGTGCCTCTTGCATTACTGCTGTTATCACTCAGGTTGTTCCCTTTGACTCCTAAGGGAATACGGCCGAGGTAACCACTAACCAATCTTTGGATTACAGGTTCTAGCCCACCTGCAATCAGAGAGGGCTCTCTCTTTCTGATTTAGCTTTGTTTTGGGGAGTTTTAGGCTAGCTATGATGCACTGAATTTTGTTTAAAGTTTTGGTTGGATGATATCTTCTAACAGCTGCAATGCAATGTTCAGAGGATTTTAGTCCATTGGGCATTGGAGTCGATGATGATGTGTTGCTTGAGGTGCTTGGTGAGAATGATGATACTGCAGAGCCAGATGGGCATTCATGAAACAACCTTTGAATTTGAAAAATATGGATTACAGTCAGTCAGTGAAAGGCAATTGAGGTTCTTTCACTATGCTGGTATGGTGGGGAAATGAAATATTGCTCAGGAGCAACTCAGAATTCCTGAACAGTATTTACTATGAAAGATTCAGTGTAAATGTGAGCAATTAAGAATTTCACATTCATAACTAATTCTGAAGAAAACACAATTAACCGCAGAGATTGAGCTTAGGGTGTTTAAATAAACAAATCCTGAACTATTCCTTTTCTCTGATGCTAGGACCATTAAACATACAACATATGCGTGTTTGTAAGTGAAGAAAAATATAAAGGCACAGTTTAGAAAACTTATTGTATCACGAAATAACGCAGGAATCCTGCAGTAGCAAACAATCTCATCATAACGCATCAAACAAAGCAGAATTTCAGGAACTTCATGAGCTTCTTGTATTCAAAGTCTGTAATTATAGTGTATCTCTTCAGAAGAAAAATCATCAACCCCAAATAAGTTATGCGTGGGGGTATATATACAAAAATGTTTCATAAAATATCTGAAAGATGAGTCATGAACTCATAACTTTCTCACTAACTTTCTACCAATAGTATCTACAAAAAGTTATTGCTATTAAAGGATTAATAAATAGCTGTTTATCTTTGTCAGAGATCCTTGACTTTGGAACCAACTGGGCCTGCCGACTGATTTGCATTTATTTCAGAAGTTTTAGCTTTCTTGCTGTCTTGCCACGATGCTGTTGTTGTGGTTGCATCACTTGTAATCATCTATTGGTGCCTAGTCATCATTTTTGCCATTCAGCTGCTCTTCTAGATTTGATTTCTCAGAGCAATGTTTCTATCATGCCTCTCCACCAATCTTCAGTAGGAAATTGGTGTCTCTGTATTTTAATCAGAGTCTCATCGGCTTCAGTATATTTGTAGTAATTTGGAGGTGTTTCAAAAAGGTGCTTGACTCATGCTCAATAAAAAACATATTCTCCAATTTCTCATAGAGAGTCTGCCCAGATGGGGGCCCTGCTTCCTCTGGACTGCTAGCAGATGCTATTATTTGATTTGTTGCATAATTGTTAACCCTCTTGGCATAATTTTCATGTGATAACAACCTTCCTGCACTAGTTACCAAGCTGGGGAGACCTTTGTTATGCAATGCAGTGATTTTTGCAATGAATTCATTTACCTCTGTCTCCATTTCTTGACATCTTCTGTCCAATGTTTGCACACAGTTCCTCAAGGTAAGCACCCTCTTGTTTAGTAATATGGTATCAGTCATGTCTCTGATACCCATTCCTGCTAGCTGAAGGCCAGTGCAGTTGTTAAGCACTTGGATCATTTTGTTGGCTATTTCAGGCATACTTCCCAAGGATGCCTGGGCTCTTTGACCTTCTGCTTTTGCCCTATTTAAGAGATCCATTTGCTCATGGATAGTTTCAATGGACTGCCATTGATCTATAATGGATTGACCAATGTTGGCCCATAGAATTTTCTTGACATCAATTATAGTCTTGTCCAGAGTGAGCTCTTTTTCTAACTCCTTTATCCTTTTTTCAAGAGCCCTTACCTCTCTTGTTCTTTCAGCTATATTCTGCTTTGATTTGTCATATTTTTCTTCCAGTGTAGCCAATTTCTCTTTTGCTACCTTTAGTTCTGCCATCTGTGCTTCAAGAGCCTCTAGTTCTTTCCTCATACTTTGCATGTCAAGGCTGGGTACCTGTTCTGATGTTGTTGTTGGTGCTGTCGCTTTTGGAGCTGGTGCTGAGCCTGAAGGGCATGCCTTTGATGTTTGTCCAGTGGGAGGACCTGCTGAAATAGTTACAGGAGGCATATCTTCAATGGATGTAGATGTCTGCGTTGGCTGAGTTGGTAATTCTCCCTGTTTTTTCTTCAATCCCACCTCCAAGGCGCCCTCTGTTTCCACCAATCTCTTATGCAGGGTCAAGAGTAGAGCTACCACATCTTGATCTTTCTTTTGTTCTGCAACCCCTTCAGTCTGAGGGTGATGGGTAGGTGGTATTTTAATCTGCTTTCTCAATGCTGCTATATCCTCATATTTTTTCTTCATCAATGCCTGCACACCCTTAGGGTCATTTGGGTCATGTCCTAGCTCTATAATAATTTCTTCCAAGGACTTGATTCTATTGTCCTTGGCTTGAGATGAAGCCTTCTCTAATTCTAACTGGGCAGTAGTGTTGTGTAGAGAATTCTGTAAACGGTGTGTTAATAGAGTTTTATCAGCCAATGTAGAATAGAGCATCTCCCCTGTTTGCTTGTGTAGCTCGATCTGGTCCATGGGGTGGATGTCTTTGGCAAAGACCTCTAAGTTAGTTCTGATGTAGTCTGCAGCTGATTGAGGTTGCTGCATGGTAGGCCTAAAATTACTAAGAGTCATTTTTCCTTCTTGGATATCATAGGCTGACATAAGCCTTTCTTGATTAGTTGGTGCCATTTTGAGCAGCTAGTTAAAAAGCTGGAATCTAACCGACTCATTTCTTGCTTTTATGTCTGTAAATTGCTTCTTTATGCTAGAATCTGCCTTGGTGTGTTGCCTTGAAGAACTTACTTCTGTTCCTTGTTGCAGTTCTTGCTCTTGCTGTAAGGAGCTGGCTGATGTTTCAATGCTTGGAGGGAGCATAGTATCAGTGGGTCTTTCAGGCATTTCCTCCTCAGAAAAGGGATTCAGCCTTTGCCTTTTCTCACCTTGCTGATCTGTGGAAGTGGTAGGAGGAGTCTGTTCTTGTCTATCTCTTTTCCTCATTCTTTCCTCGTTTGCAGGTGTCTGTAAGACTGTAGTTTCAACTGTGACCTCCTGCCTTGGAGGGATCTGCTCTTGGGTTCGCCGCTCTGTGGAGGCAGGCATTTTAGCCATTTCTTCTTGCTGTTCTGCTTGCTGCTCCAAATTGGGAAGTGACTCCTCTTGTTGTACTTCTTTGCCTTTAGTTAGATTTGCTGCTTGATCAATTACTTTGGCAGACTGCTGGGGAACAGTGGAGGATGAGGCACTTTCTCCAAGATGCCGAGGGGCTGGAGACCAAACCTGTCCAAAATATTCCAAGTCAACTGTTTTTGCTAGATTTTTAATTGCTCTTTCTGCTAATTCTTCTTCAGAATAGTCCTCCCCTAATGTGCCTTCTTTCCACTCTAGTTGGTTAGCATATTTTTCAATTTGTGGAATGGTAAAGTGATCATAGACAGCAAGCCTATACTTGATTCTTCTGAGGCTTATGAAATGATTAGGGTCATATGGTGCCCAATAGAAGCTTGTTTTCAACTGGAGGCTTTTTAGGATCTTATCTGCTTCTCCCCAAGCTTCTTCCCTTTTATTAAAGATAAATGGACCCAGTTGGTGTTTGATTTTCAGCTGTGCTTTTTTATTTCTGCTATGAAAATGAATCATGTCTGCATTTCCAAATTGCCAGAAATATTCTAATGCAAAAAGTCTCATGGGAACATACTTTGGCAGTCTGTAAGGGGCTAGCTCACAGCCATATATTCTAATTACTGTGTGGTCTTGGTAGAGGTACCAATCTCCAATGCTATAATTCTTTGAAAGCTGGAGGATCTTCTGCATTTCATCGGTGAGTCTGGGAAGAGGAGAACTCTGCAGCAGAGACAAGGCCGGATAGATGAACAGATCAATGAACTCACAATAGTTATATGGAGAGCAAGAGATATGGTGACAGACTGGTGTCCAAAATACCACTGACCTCCTGTTTCCTTTTGCATCCAGCTTTTTTAAGAAAATAGGGAAACTGTCAGGCTGATAGTATAATATCAAATGATATATATAGGAGGTGTACTTGAATACCCTTTCCCTCTCCAAATTCATGAATTGCTCATGAATTTTGTCAGCAATGAATGTGGCATAATCATACTGGGCAGCAGGGGGCTGCCCTGGAGTGAACATGGATAACATTACCAAGGTTGTTTCATCCACAAACTCACTGGTATTGAATCCCAAAATGCAGGATATCATATCCACTAGCAGTCTCCCTGTTTCATTGAACCAGACATGTAGATAAGGAGGAGGTTGCCGGGGCTGATATTCTGGCTTCATGAACAACTGGCCAATCCTTGTGACCTCTGAGCTGGGCAGCTTGGCAGCTTTTTTGAGCAGAAAATTCATAGAAAGGGGCACCAGAGGTTTAGTTGGCTTAAAGTTTAGCATCTGATTTATGGATTGAGGAGTGATGTGAAATAAAATAGTCCCAGATGAACCCAAAACTGCTCTTTGAGAGGGTTCATAGTGTTCACAACACTGATGGATGAGGTCTGGGAACACATTGACTTGGGGAAGGTAATAAATGGGCAAGTTAGACTCCCAGATACCTATGTCATCAGCACCACTCATGTATTTTTTCTTCAGCTCACAAACAGTTTGTATGTGATATTTGGTACTTATCTCAACTGTTTCTTTGATTTGATAATCCCGGTCAGCAAGGGCCAACCATTCCAGGTTCTTATGTGGGGCATTCAGGGGAGTAATATTCAATGCCACAGGGGTCTCCATTGCTTATTTCTCACTTGAAGTTGAATTTGTGCTTTTGGTTTGGCAAAACTGGCAGTGAACAACAGATTTTTGTCGATGGGATGACTTGCAGAGATGAGAAAGAAGGTGAATTGGGCTAACAGGGAGCAACAACTTGTCGAGAGGGTGAAAGTAACCAATGCTGGGGGTGAGCGCTGCCTTTTCAGTGGACTTTGTTTGCTAGTGGTTTTAAGTTGCAAAATGCGCAAGAAGCTGTGGGAATTGAGTAAATTCGAACCAGGAACCCTCTTCAGATGAACTTCGGGTTGATTTGGTAATTACAGGGGCTCAGTACGCAGGTAATTAGACCAATTGTTTAGACTTTTTTACTGTAGAAAACTAGGAAGACCAGGTTACGCAGAGAAAATGGTAAATACCTGGTGATGGTGAGGCCGAGGGTGTCGAGAATTGGTGAATTTGCAGCGGCAGTAGCTCAGGAATTGAATTTTGGAGTTGGCGGAGAAACGTCGTAAAAACAACATGCAGGGAAGCACAACACTCGTCCAATAGAAATGCGAAAAAATCACGATTTTGCGCGAAAATATGTGAAAAATGGGATTTGGCGCCTTTTTTACAAATGACGTCAGCATGACGTCACTGGTTGGGCCCGGGTACGACAGGGATGACGTGGCGATGTATGACTGGGATGACGTGGAGGGATGACGCGGCGGCCATGTCGGATAGAGAGCGAAATGGCAGTTGGCGTGTCTGCTGATGTGGGCGATGACGTAAGGGCGGGAGGCCGACGGTGGTAAGCGGTATTATCGGACCGCTTTTGGTACGGGCCTGGTAATGGTCAGAGGCCGCCCGATCCACTAATATATGGGCACGCGTCCCTGGCCCTACGTCATCCTCTGACAGATTTCGGGCGCTAACGGATGGATAGTAGAGGGGGTCCGAAATGCCCGATGACCGTCGGATGGGAGGGCCCAGATCCGACGGCGGACGGGAGGACGAGCCGCCAGCGCGATAGCGGCGGGACCCAACTATTAAAAAATTATTTCTTTTGATACCGCGCGCAGAAACAAAACTTTGGTTAAATGGAAAATGTGGGTTTATGGAAAATTTACACCAGTGATGAAGAAACGAGGGATTTTATCATTAAGGAGGGTATAGCGGGTGAGGGTTATTAAATTAACCAGGTGTTAATTTAATTCCCGGACATAGCCTGGAGAAATACACATGAAAGCCTAAGATTTCCTCATGCTTCCCGAACTTTGAAATATATGGCTATAATGCCCAAAAGGGGGGGGTATGTACATATTTTTGGGTTTTTGTATAAAATATGATAATAGTAGGGGGAGGGGAACACTTAGGGAGTTAAATAGTAAGGTTAGAAGTCAATATGAATTGGAGATGTGAGAGGGGAACATGGAGCTAAGTTTTTGAGGAGTAAATTTAGACAAGGAGCAGATGAGAGTAAGCAATCATTTTACACAGAAAATGTGGCTTTTTTGTGTGGTAGAAACTAACACCTTGGCTTAGTATTTCACAGAAGGTAAAGTGATGCTAGGACTTGTTGAGTGAATTCCAAGGTTTATTAGAGGGATGTTAGAAAAAGATTTCCTGGGAAAGAGGGGAAGTTAGACATGCTTCCATATTTTGTTATCAAAATGCTGAGTAACAGTTCTGTTCTTGCTGATATCAATTTTCTTTGTCAAGCTCGCTTATGAAAGAAATCAGGCTTCGGAAACCCCTGACTACCTACCCATCTTAGTTCCTAGCATTTTTTGTTACTTCAGGGAAGGTGCACTTAGACTTGCAAACCCTCAATTGATCTTTTCTTTTTCTTTTCAAATAATTTGCTATCTAAAACTACCCTTATCACTTCCAAGGGCCCAGATTAAGTAGTTGGGTGCCTTTGTTCTCTACCTAACTACCAATCTGCCAAGCTTAAACTGTTTGGACAGATTTCTCTTTCTCTAGTCTAAAACAGGCAATTTAGAACATAACATGGCCCAACTTGCACTGTTGGGCCATCTATCAAGATAGCAGTGGCATTTTGGTTGGCCACTTTCCTGGTCTTTCTTTAGGGTTCATTTCACTTTATTTTTTCTGACCAATTCATTTTTCTTGCCTTTTGATTATTATTTTAAGGCATACCCTCCTTTCATTTTTTAACTCTCTGTCTCCTTCACAAAAATAGAACCTTTGTGTCACCAAAGATGAACATTTTTGGCACTTCCACTGTCAATCATGAAAAATGAAACCCTATTGGTATAGGAGGCTAACAGTGGCTCCACTTGGGGATGACTTTTCCAGATGAAAAGTCAAGGACAGCAGGTCAGATTGCCTTGTTTTTCCCCATCTTGTTACAGCCTGAATCCTCCTTTTTGTTAAAGACCACTCATCTGAATCTCTAGGAGCTTATATGAAATAGCTTGCAAGCTGATTTGCTATGAAGTTACAGCTCTGTTTTTACTTGTTTGTCTGAGTGTTGCTCATCACCTTAATAGTTGCCATGTGTTTTCTCTTGCTTTCCAATGATAGGGTCAAAACGTATATCAAAAATGGTGCAGCACCTTGGTCATTCTCAAAATCAAGTTCACTTGGACCTTTATCTATCTGCTGTAAATAGACATACTGAAAATATAAATATTTATGTACAATGTGGTTTTGTAGTGTTTCCTCAATGGTGGTCAAAATAATGCTTGAGCATCCTCCCATTGACTGGGCCTTCCTCAGTGTTTGAGCCATCCAAACTCTTTAGAAAATAAGTGTTATTACCTTGTACAACATAAATGACATATGGTCCCTTCCACAAGGAATCAAATTTACCATGCTTTCCTTTGTCCTCCCTCCTGGAATCCCATCTCAGCACTTTGCTTCCTATGAAGAAGTCTTCAGCTTTGGTTCTTTTGTCAAATATTCTTTTGAGCTTCTCTTGCAGTATTTGGGTTCTGTGATAGACTTCCTCTCTTGTTTGTTGTAGGTGAATTGTCTGATTGATTCTTCTTTGGATGTCATTTGGCTCAGCTTGTATTTCTTGCAGTAACTTGATTACAGGGATTCCCAAAGATGAAGGAAATCTTGCTTCCATTCCATAAACAAGTTCATATGGGCTTCTGCCAATGGATCTTTTGGTAGTCAACCTGTCTGCCCATAGTGCATTTACCAACTTCTTATGCCAATTCTTTTTGTTCTCCTCTAAAACTTTCTTAATGATATTGATGAGGCTTTTATTGGAAGACTCAGCTAGGCCATTGCCTTGTGGGTAATAAGCTGTGGAATGACCCAAGGTCATATGATATTTATGGCAAAAGTTGATCATTTTTTTGGACTTGAAAGCAGCAGCATTTTCTGTAATAATTTTATCTGGACAGCCAAACCTGGACAAGATGTTGGTTTCTAGGAATTTTATAATGATTGAATCATTGGCTCGCCTACAAGGGATGGCTTCTATCCATTTGGTAAAATATTCTGTAGCAGTCAAAATCCACCTATGCTGACCAGAGGATGAAGGGTGGATTTCACCAATGAAGTCTAAACCCCATTGTTGGAATGGTCTCTCAGTTGAAATAGGCTTGAGTGGTAAAGGCAACAACTTTCTCTTGCCTTCAAAGATTTGGCATTTGTGACAAGACATTACAAATTCTCTCACATTAGTAAACAAGGAGAGCCAAGAAAAACCAGCCCTTAGGATCTTATCAGCTGTGGATTTCCAATATAAATGTCCTCCACAGTCACCTGCATGAAATTCCTTAAGGACATTGTCAGTTTCATCATATGTTAAACATTTGAGTAAGATTCCTTCATGATTTCTCCAAAACAAAACATTATCTATTATACAAAACTTTGATGCTTTAATTTTCAAGAACCTTTTCTTAGTTCTGGACAACCCTAGAGAAGCTTGTAGGTTTAACAATACAAAACATATATCAGCATACCAGGGAGATTGCAGAAACGCTTGGTTGATCTGTGGAGTCGCCATCTCCTCTTCGTTGTCCAGTTCATTAATGTCAAGGGCTTGAAAATTGGTTTCAGTCATTAGCTTGGCTAGACCTTGTCCTTTTATCAGTTTGGTAGGCTTGATTTCAATGTCATATTCTAAGATATTGGCAATCCATTTGCCCCTCCTGCCTTCAATTCCCTCTTGGGTTAAGATGTCCTTAACCACTGCATTAGGGACATAGGCAATTATGTGTGAGTACAGAATATAGATTCTAAAGTCTTTGATGGCTTTTACCAGTGCATAGGCTTGCTTTTCCATAATCTGATATTTCAAAGGAGCATCTCTAAGGGCTCTACTAAAGAATGCAATGGGTTTTTCACAGCCCTGGTCATCTTTTTGTAATAGGACTGCAGCAATTGTATGCTCAGATGCAAAAGAGAAAATGATGAAGTCTCTATCAAACCTAGGACTTGTTAGGACTGGTGTGTTTGTCAATGCTCTTTTGATATCCTCAAAGGCCTGTTTAGCTTCCATGGTCCATTTGACCTTAGAATCTTTCTTCAACATATTATTCAACAGTCTTATTAACTCGGCCAGATTAGGAATGAACCTTCTCAAGAAATTAATCTTTCCTAAAAAACCTTGCAATTCTTTGATATTTCTTGGATGGGGAACCTGAAGGATAGCTTGAATTCTGTCCAGATCAATCCTAATACCATCTCTTGAAATTATGTGCCCTAGGACTTACCTTCCTCTAGGCCAAAAAGTGATTTTTTGGGATTCAAAGATATGCCATATTTTCTACAAATTAAGAAAACCTGTCTCAAATGTACTAAATGTTCCTGGTCTGATTTTGAAAAGGCAGTAAGATCATCCAGGTAGACCACCAGAAAATCATGGATTTCCTTGGCGAAGGCTATATCCATTGCTCTTTGGAATGTGGCCCCTGCATTCTTAAGCCCAAAAGGCATTTTGACATACTTGAAAGTTCCCCAAGGTGTTGTGAAGGCAGTTTTGTCTTGATCATCAGGGTGTACCAAAATCTGATTAAATCCAGAGAATCCATCTAATAATGAAATCCTAGAGGCTCCCACTACCCTTTGCAAGATATGATCCATTTTTGGTAAGGGGTAATGGTCTTTGACAGGGACTTTGTTCAAATTCCGTAGGTCAACACAGAGTCTGATCTCTCCCGTCTTTTTCCTAGTAGGCACTAGGTTTGAAATCCATTCTGAGAACCTGATTGGAGCAATGATTCCTGCTTCATACATACGTTTCACTTCTTTTTCAATGAGGGGAAGGAGCACTGGGTTCACTCTCCTAAGCTTTTGTTTGAAAGGTTTTTGGTTTTCCTTTAAAGGTATGGTGTGCTGAATGACTGAAGTGTCATATGCCTTTAGGTCCTCATAACTCCAGGCAAAAATATCTTGGAACTCTCTAAACAATTCAATGTATTTTGACCTTTGATCAGCTGGTAATGCCTTAGATAATTTTATCATTTTGGGGTTTTTTGTAGTTCCAATGTTACAATCTTCAATTTCTGCATTCAGTGGTTGCATTTTTGGTTTTCTTGAGATATCATTTGAATCAAACAGATCCTCCAAAGGGGTTAAACCTGTGGGCAAGAAATTATCCTTTAACTCAATTACCTCAGCTTTTGTTTCAGCTATTTCATCTTCATCTATTTGCTTCAATTCTTGTATATTTTCGTTGTTAAAGGTGGTAGGATTCAAAACCAAATTTTCTCTTTGAGTTGATATATTTTGCTTGGCTGTGTGAGCCTGCGGTTGGTCATCCATAGTGCTAGTATCAATGTTGATGCTTGAAAATTCTTCTTTTAGAGTGAGGAAGTTGTTTATTTGTGTGTCACTCTCAAAGACTTGCCAGTTCTTGATGTTTTCTGGGACTGCAGGTCTATGTTTGATTTCAGCAGTGAAAGTGTGATTGGGTTTTAAAGGTAGCTTGCAAGTGCTGGCGAAAGTTGCCAAGCTATGAGCATGTAAGTTGAGTTCTCTGGAAATTTTAGTTAACTGAGATTCTGAGAAGGTATCAAGTACTTGGATGGCTGCTCCTTTATAAGCTCTTAACCTTAGATCATTTGTGATAAAGTTTCCTTTCATCTGTTGTATAATCAAATCTGAATCTCCTAAGACTGAAATTTTGGTTGCACCTAGATTTTTTATGAGTTTGAGACCTAACAAAAGGGCCTCATACTCAGCCATATTGTTTGTGCATCGAAATTTTAACCTATATGCATGGCCTTCAGCTTGGTCATTCTACATATTGTGGATCCAGACTCCTGCTCCAGCTCCTAACTTGTTTACAGAGCCATCAAATTCTAAGTACCATAAGGTGTCATGATCAAGATTTGGATTGAGATTTTTAGAAAGTTGGATCATGGGCAGATTGGTTTCTTGCAATTCACTTGATACATCATGCTCCTTTGTTATATCAACCGTATCAAAACTCTTTTGGTCTGGAGAGGCAATTTGTTCATTCAACCCCTCTGCCTGTGCTATCACTAGTAGTTTAGAATAAGCCTTGCTGCACATGTCAGCATTATAGAGAATAAATGAATCCATGTCAGAGTGTACTGAATAGATTGGGAAGTTTTGGGGTTTCTCTTGGCTACTCACCACATATTTCATTAGTGTCTCATGGTATAATCTCTTTGGCCATCCAAAGACTGAAATGGTGGCGTAGGACATGTCTAATTGCAAAGATCCTTGAAGTTTGGCCCCCCAAGATCTGGACAAGAGCATACCATACTTAGGAGGTATGTCAGCTACCACTACATCCATCAAAATTGTTTTGGTTGGGTATTGGACCAGGGAGACACACAAATCTTTAATTAGGCCTAGACACCTGACTTGACTTGAATCAAATGAGAATAGATCTTTATAAGGTCTTGTGATGTCTAGGTCTAGTTTTTCCATTACAGACTTGGGCATTAAATTGTGTGAGGCCCCGGAATCAAACATTGCATTGTGTAAAACCTTGTCATGGATGTTTAAACTGACATAGAAGGGTGGAACCCCTCCATTTGCTATTTTTCCGTTCACCTCAGGACCAAATAGTAACTCAGGTTGATCATCAAGAACATTCACAGCATCCTTATTGTCTGATATTTGGAGTGACCTATTAATCTGTTGTCTGTAGACTTGATGCTTGGCCAATTCAGAGAGAGGGACAGCTATCTTTAGCTTGCTTATTTCTGTTTCTAAGTTAAAGGGCTTTTCCATTCGAGTCTTGGCATTGAGTGCAACAGATTTTTCCTTTTCAGCTGGGTTTTTAGTAATCCTTTCTTCATGATTGGTATGATTTTGAGTGAAATTGGTACCAAATTTATTTTCAGGGATGGTGTTTGAACTTTCTTTTGAAGGATGGGATGGGGCTGAGTGGTTTTCAGAGGGCTGTTGGTCTGATATATCCTCCATGGTGACTTGTGCGGGATGGGGTTTTGTTTTATCAGTAGATTCTGGAGAACAGTTTTATCCTTAGTCTTTTTTGGCTGATTACTGTCCTTTGGTTTAAGAGGTTCAGGTACATCTATAGTTCTACTCCTTAGTTTATAATGTTTGTGCACCTCATATACTACTGCATCATAACCTTCCCTAAAATCAAATGATTCTCCTGATTTGGTTTGAAATTGATTGCAATTATAAACCTCTTGATCTTCTTGTGTTAAAAAGACCTGATGTTCACTGTCTAGACCCGTTAGGTTGATGTGAGGATCCTCGGTTGGTTCACTAGATGTTGAAGCCTCAGCATAATTTTCTTGAAACGGAGGTCTAATATGTTGGTCAGGATCAGTCCTTCCAACATTTGGATATTGATTCTTCCTAAAATTAGGGTTTCTAGCAGTACTTGGTTGTCCTTCCCATGATGATTTTCTTTCTATGGTTTCGACCCTGTCCCCAAGTCTGTCCATGCCTTTGATGATTGCATCTAGCTTTTGCTCAAATGCTGAGGGTTCTTCCTTAAAAGTGGTCCTTCTTTCAGCTCTTTCCCGGTTTCTTTTGGCAATCAGATTTGCCTCTACACTTACAGCTATGTTTTGCATGTCCGCTAGGGTTGCAGGGGCTCTCTCCCTCAGTTGATATGCCATATCAGCATCAAACCCATCCGGGAATTTGATTAAAGCTAAATCAGGTGGAGGCCTAAGATTCTGAGGAATAGCATCATAAACATTGTTAAATCTGGCACAATAATCTAGGACAGTCTCTTGTGGGCCTCTCCTTATAGTGTCATACTTAGATAAAATATGTAGAGCGTCCTTTTTCTTTTCCCATCTGTTCAGGAAGGATTGATAAAGAGTAGCCGAATTGGGTATGGAATTTGCAGCAAGTGCTCTGAACCAAGTTCTTACCTCACCTGTTAAACTTTTGGACAAAAATTTTCATTCTCACATCATCATCGTCTATTTCATAGTTTTCAAAGTAATCTTGCATTTTCTTGGTATGCTGTAAGGCAGTATATGTACTGGTTCCATCAAAATAAGTGATCTTACTTTGGTAGTCCTGAGGCATAGCCCCAAGATTACCAGGTAGTTGAAGGGGGGCATAACGATTTGCCATATTTACAGGGATCAATGGGACAACACGTAGAAGGGGGACAACTAGAACAACAGGAACAACACCAACAGTTTGTGTATTGGATGGAGGTGTGAATAATATGTTTTGGGAAGTAGATGAGGAAGAGGGGGAAGAATGGGTTATGAGAGGATGAACTGATGGTTTAGCAGGGGTTGGGATATAACTTTGCTGAACTGCCTCAGGGCTAGAATCAGCAAATTCTTCTGGTTCCTTTTGGTTCCTAAGAACCGTAGGAATCAAATTAGGATTATTGAAAAAAGGTGGAGGATTTGGGTTAGGATTTGACCTGGTATGCCTGGTTCTCTTTTTAGGAGCCAGCTTCCAAATCTATTTTTGGTATTTTGGAGAATATTTTCAGAAGTATCAAGGAACTGCTCAAATTCTGGAACAGCTATCTAAAGCAGACATCTGTTGAAAAATTTGTTCTCTCCCCAGTCGAGTCGCCAATTATGTTATCATTCAGGTTGTTCCCTTTGACTCCTAAAGGAATACGGCTGAGGTAACCATTAACCAATCTTTGGATTACAGGTTCTAGCCCACCTGAAATCAGAGAGGGCTCTCTCTTTCTGATTTAGCTTTGTTTTGGGGAGTTTTAGGCTAGCTATGATGCACTGAATTTTGTTTAAAGTTTTGGTTGGATGATATCTTCTAACAGCTGCAATGCAATGTTCAGAGGATTTTAGTCCATTGGGCATTGGAGTTGATGATGATGTGTTGCTTGAGGTGCTTGGTGAGAATGATGATACTGCAGAGCCAGATGGGCATTCATGAAACAACCTTTGAATTTGAAAAATATGGATTACAGTCAGTCAGTGAAAGGCAATTGAGGTTCTTTCACTATGCTGGTATGGTGGGGAAATGAAATATTGCTCAGGAGCAACTCAGAATTCCTGAACAGTATTTACTATGAAAGATTCAGTGTAAATGTGAGCAATTAAGAATTTCACATTCATAACTAATTCTGAAGAAAACACAATTAACCGCAGAGATTGAGCTTAGGGTGTTTAAATAAACAAATCCTAAACTATTCCTTTTCTCTGATGCTAAGACCATTAAACATACAACATATGCGGGTTTGTAAGCGAAGAAAAATATAAAGACACGGTTTAGAAAACTTATTGTATCACGAAATAACGCAGGAATCCTGCAGTAGCAAACAATCTCATCATAACGCATCAAACAAAGCAGAATTTCAGGAACTTCATCAGCTTCTTGTATTCAAAGTCTGTAATTACAGTGCAGCTCTTCTGAAGAAAAATCAACAACCCCAAACAAGTTATGCGTGGGGGTATATATACAAAAATGTTTCATAAAATATCTGAAAGATGAGTCATGAACTCATAACTTTCTCACCAACTTTCTACCAATAGTAGCTACAAAAAGTTATTGCTATTAAAGGATTAATAAACAGCTGTTTATCTTTGTCAGAGATCCTTGACTTTGGAACCAACTGGGCCTGCCGACTGATTTGCATTTATTTCGGAAGTTTTGGCTTTCTTGCTGTCTTGCCACGATGCTGCTGTTGTGGTTGCGTCACTTGTAATCATCTATTGGTGCCTAGTCATCATTTTTGCCATTCAACTGCTCTTCCAGATTTGATTTCTCAGAGCAATGTTTCTATCATGCCTCTCCACCAATCTTCAGTAGGCAATTGGTGTCTCTGTATTTTAATCAGAGTCTCATCGGCTTCAGTATATTTGTAGTAATTTGGAGGTGTTTCAAAAAGGTGCTTGATCTCATGCTCAATAAAAAACAAATTCTCCAATTTCTCATAGAGAGTCTGCCCAGATGGGGGCCCTGCTTCCTCTGGACTGCTAGCAGATGTTGTTATTTGATTTGTTGCATAATTGTTAACCCTCTTGGCATAATTTTCATGTGATAACAACCTTCCTGCACTAGTTACCAAGCTGGGGAGACCTTTGTTATGCAATGCAGTGATTTTTGCAATGAATTCATTTACCTCTGTCTGCATTTCTTGACATCTTTTGTCCAATGTTTGCACGTAGTTCCTCAAAGTAAGCACCCTCTTGATTAGTAATATGGTATCAGTCCTGTCTCTGATACCCATTCCTGCTAGCTGAAGGCCGGTGTGGTTGTTAAGCACTTGGATCATTCTGTTGGCTATTTCAGGCATACTTCCCAAGGATGCCGGGCTCTTTGACCTTCTGCTTTTGCCCTGTTTAGGAGATCCATTTGGTCATGGATAGTTTCAATGGACTGCCATTGATCTGTAATGGATTGACCAATGTTGGCCCATATAATTTTCTTGACATCACTTATAGTCTTGTCTAGAGTGAGCTCTTTTTCTAACTCTTTTATCGTTTTTTCAAGAGCCCTTACCTCTCTTGTTCTTTCAGCTATATTCTGCTTTGATTTTTCATATTTTTCTTCCAGTGTAGCCAATTTCTCTTTTTCTACCTTTAATTCTGCCATCTGTGCTTCAAGAGCCTCTAGTTCTTTCCTCATACTTTGCATGTCAAGGCTGGGTACCTGTTCTGATGTTGTTGTTGGTGCTGTCACTTCTGGAGCTGGTGCTGAGCCTGAAGGGCATGCCTATGATGTTTGTCCAGTGGGAGGACCTGCTGAAATAGTTACAGAAGGCATATCTTCAATGGATGTAGATGTCTGCGCTGGCTGAGTTGGTAATTCTCCCTGTTTTGTCTTTAATGCCACCTCCAAGGCGCCCTCTGTTTCCACCAATCTCTTATGCAGGGTCAAGAGTAGAGCTACCACATCTTGATCTTTCTTTTGTTCTGCAACCCCTTCAGTCTGAGGGTGATGGGTAGGTGGTATTTTAATCTGCTTTCTCAATGCTGCTATATCCTCATCTTTTTTCTTCATCAATGCCTGCACACCCTTAGGATCATTTGGGTCATGTCCTAGCTCTATAATAATTTCTTCCAAGGACTTGATTCTGTTGTCCTTGGCTTGAGATGAAGCCTTCTCTAATTCTAACTGGGCAGTAGTGTTGTGTAGAGAATTCTGTAAACAGTGTGCTAATAGAGTTTTATCAGCCAATGTAGAATAGAGCATCTCCCCTGTTTGCTTGTGTAGCTCGATCTGGTCCATGGGGTGGATGTCTTTGGCAAAGACCTCTAAGTTAGTTCTGATGTAGTCTGTAGCTGATTGAGGTTGCTGCATGGTAGGCCTAAAATGACTAAGAGTCATTTTTCCTTCTTGGATATCATAGGCCGACATAAGCCTTTCTTGATTAGTTGGTGCCATTTTGAGCAGCTGGTTATAAAGCTGGAATCTAACCGGCTCATTTCTTGCTTTTATGTCTGTAAATTGCTTCTTTATGCTAGAATCGGCCTTGGTGTGCTACCTTGAAGAACTTACTTTTGTTCCTTGTTGCAGTTCTTGCTCTTGCTGTAAGGAGCTGGCTGATGTTTCAATGCTAGGAGGGAGCATAGTATCAGTGGGTCTTTCAGGCATTTCCTCCTCAGAAAAGGGATTCAGCCTTTGCCTTTCCTCACCTTGCTGATCTGTGGAAGTTGTAGGAAGAGTCTATTCTTGTCTATCTCTTTTCTTCGTTCTTTCCTCATTTGCAGGTGTCTATAAGACTGTAGTTTCAACTGTGACCTCCTGCCTTGGAGGGATCTACTCTTGGGTTTGTTGCTCTGTGGAGGCAGGCATTTTAGCCATTTCTTCTTGCTGTTCTACTTGCTACTATGCTTGTTGCTCCAAATTGGGAAGTGACTCCTCTTGTTGTACTTCTTTGCCTTTAGTTAGATTTGCTGCTTGATCAATTACTTTGGCAGACTGCTGGGGAACAGTGGAGGATGAGGCACTTTCTCCAAGATGCCGAGGGGCTGGAGACCAAACCTGTCCAAAATATTCCAAGTCAACTGCTTTTTCTAGATTTTTAATTGCTCTTTCTGCTAATTCTTCTTCAAGATAGTCCTCCCCTAATGTGCCTTCTTTCCACTCTAGTTGGTTAGCATATTTTTCAATTTGTGGAATGCTAAAGTGATCATAGACAACAAGCCTATACTTGATTCTTCTGAGGCTTATGAAATGATTAGGGTCATATGGTGCCCAATAGAAGCTTGTTTTCAACTGGAGGCTTTTTAGGATCTTATCTGCTTCTCCCCAAGATTCTTCCCTTTTATTAAAGATAAATGGACCCAGTTGGTGTTTGATTTTCAGCTGTGCTTTTTTATTTCTGCTATGAAAATGAATCATGTCTGCATTTCCAAATTGCCGGAAATATTCTAATGCAAAAAGTCTCATGGGAACATACTTTGGCAGTCTGTAAGGGGCTAGCTCACAGCCATATATTCTAATTGATGTGGGGTCTTGGTAGAGGTACCAATCTCCAATGCTATAATTCTTTGAAAGTTGGAGGATCTTCTGCATTTCATCGGTGAGTCTGGGAAGAGGAGAACTCTGCAACAGAGACAAGCCCGGATAGATGAACAGATCAATGAACTCACAATAGTTATATGGAGAGCAAGAGATATGGTGACAGACTGGTGTCCAAAATACCACTGACCTCCTGTTTCCTTTCGCATCCAACTTTTTTAAGAAAATAGGGAAACTATCAGGCTGATAGTATAATATCAAATGATATATATATAGGAGGTGTACTTGAATACCCTTTCCCTCTCCAAATTCATGAATTGCTCATGAATTTTGTCAGCAATGAATGTGGCATAATCATACTGGGCAGCAGGGGGCTGCCATGGAGTGAACATGGATAACATTACCAAGTTTGTTTCATCCACAAACTCACTGGTATTGAATCCCAGAATGCAGGATATCATATCCACTAGCACTCTCCCTGTTTCATTGAACCAGACATGTAGATAAGGAGGAGGTTGCTGGGGCTGATATTTTGGCTTCATGAACAACTGGCCAATCCTTGTGACCTTTGAGCTGGGCAGCTTTTTTGAGCAGAAAATTCATAGAAAGGGGCACCAGAGGTTTAGTTGGCTTAAAGTTTAGCATCTGATTTATGGATTGAGGAGTGATGTGAAATAAAATAGTCCCAGATGAACCCAAAACTGCTCTTTGAGAGGGTTCATAGTGTTCACAACACTGATGGATGAGGTCTGGGAACACATTGACTTGGGCAAGGTAATAAATGGGCAAGTTAGACTCCCAGATACCTATGTCATCAACACCACTCATGTATTTTTTCTTCAGCTCACAAACAGTTTGTATGTGATATTTGGTACTTATCTCAACTCTTTCTTTGATTTGATAATCCCGGTCAGCAAGGGGAAACCATTCCAAGTTCTTATGTGGGGCATTCAGGGGAGTAATATTCAATGCCACAGGGGTCTCCATTGCTTATTTCTCACTTGAAGTTGAATTTTTGCTTTTGGTTTGGCAAAACTGGCAGTGAACAGCAGATTTTTGTCAATGGGATGACTTGTAGAGATGAGAAAGAAGGTGAATTGGGCTAACAGGGAGCAACAGCTTGTCGAGACAGTGAAAGTAACCAATGCTGGGGGTGAGCGCTGCCTTTTTAGTGGACTATGTTTGCTAGTGGTTTTAAGTTGCAAAATGCGCAAGAAGCTGTGGGAATTGAGTAAATTCGAACCAGGAACCCTCTTCGGATGAACTTCGGGTTGATTTGGTAATTACAGGGGCTCAGTACGCAGGTAATTTGACCAGTTGTTTAGACTTTTTTACTGTAGAAAACTAGGAAGACCAGGTTACACAGAGAAAATGGTAAATACCTGGTGATGGTGAGGCCGAGGGTGTGGAGAATTGGTGAATTTGCAGCGACAGTAGCTCAGGAATTGAATTTTGGAGTTGGCGGAGAAATGTTGTAAAAACAGCATGCAGGGAAGCACAACACTCATCCAATAGAAATGTGAAAAAATCACGATTTTGCGCGAAAGTATGTGAAAAATGGGATTTGGCGCCTTTTTTACAAATGACATCAGCGTGACGTCACTGGTTGGGCCCGGGTACGACAGGGATGACGTGGCGATGTATGACTGGGATGACATGGAGGGATGACGCGGCGGCCATGTCGGATAGAGAGCGAAATGGCAGTTGGCGTGTCTGCTGATGTGGGCGATGACGTAAGGGCGGGAGGCCGACGGTGGTAAGCGGTATTATCGGACCGCTTTTGGTACGGGCCTGGTAATGGTCAGAGGCCGCCCGATCCACTAATATATGGGCACGCGTCCCTGGCCCTATGTCATCCTCTGAGAGATTTCGGGCGCTAACGGACGGATAGTAGAGGGGGTTCGAAATGCCCGATGACCGTCGGATGGGAGGGCCCAGATCTGACGACGGACGGGAGGACGAGCCACGAGCTCAATAGCGGTGGGACCCAACTATTAAAAAATTATTTCTTTTGATACCGCGCGCAGAAACAAAACTTTGGTTAAATGGAAAATGTGGGTTTATGGAAAATTTACACCAGTGATGAAGAAACGAGGGATTTTATCATTAAGGAGGGTATAGCGGGTGAGGGTTATTAAATTAACCAGGTGTTAATTTAATTCCCGGACATAGCCTGGAGAAATACACATGAAAGCCTAAGATTTCCTCATGCTTCCCGAACTTTGAAATATATGGCTATAATGCCCAAAAGGGGGGGTATGTACATATTTTTGGGTTTTTGTATAAAATATGATAATAGTAGGGGGAGGGGAACACTTAGGGAGTTAAATAGTAAGGTTAGAAGTCAATATGAATTGGAGATGTGAGAGGGGAACAGGGAGCTAAGTTTTTGAGGAGTAAACTTAGATTAGGAGCAGATGAGAGTAAGCAATGATTTTACACAGAAAATGTGGCTTTTTTGTGTGGTAGAAACTAACACCTTGGCTTAGTATTTCACAGAAGGTAAAGTGATGCTAGGACTTGTTGAGTGAATTCCAAGGTTTATTAGAGGGATGTTAGAAAAAGATTTCCTGGGAAAGAGGGGAAGTTAGACATGCTTCCATATTTTGTTATCAAAATGCTGAGTAACAATTCTGTTCTTGCTGATATCAATTTTCTTTGTCAAGCTCACTTATGAAAGAAATCAGGCTTCGACAACCCCTGACTACCTACCCATCTTAGTTCCTAGCGTTTTTTGTTACTTCAGGGAAGGTGCACTTAGACTTGCAAATCCTCAATTGATCTTTTCTTTTTCTTTTCAAATAATTTGCTATCTAAAACTACCCTTATCACCTCCAAGGGCCCATATTAAGAAGTTGGGCGCCTTTGTTCTCTACCTAACTACCAATCTGCCAAGCTTAAACTGTTTGGACAGATTTCTCTTTCTCTAGTCTAAAACAGGCAATTTAAAACATAACATGGCCCAGCTTGCACTGTTGGGCCATCTATCAAGATAGCAGTGGCATTTTGGTTGGCCACTTTCCTGGTCTTTCTTTGGGGTTCATTTCACTTTATTTTTTCTGACCAATTCATTTTTCTTGCCTTTTGATTATTCTTTTAAGGCATACCCTCTTTTCATTTTTTAACTCTCTGTCTCCTTCACAAAAATAGAACCTTTGTGTCACCAAAGATGAACATTTTTGGCACTTCCACTGTCAATCATGAAAAATGAAACCCTATTGGTATAGGAGGCTAACAGCTGCAGCCTGCTAGCTATGCGCTGTCCTGGGATTCCCTGCACTATCGCTCTCTCTGCCACTCCATCCGCATCTGTCTCTACCCAATCAGTCAGTTCCTGCTACTACACATCGGGGCTCCCGTAGCAAGGTCTCATCCAAGAGGTTGGGTACCTCAAGGATCCTGCCCCTCCTCCTTGGGACAATCAATCCACATCACCCCACCTCCTACCTTGAGGTATGGCTGCATGTGATCCCTCAGCCCACCTGGCTCGAAGTTTCCCGCTACTGGAGGTCTCTGCATGAGTAGATGTCTCTACTCGATCTCCTCTCAGCTTCCCTTGTTGTGGCTGCTCCACAACCTCCTGAAGTTGCTGCACCAATCGTGGCTCCTCCACAATCGTCTGAGACTTCTTATAGCTCTGCATGTTGAGAGGTAATATACGCTCCCTCTCAACCACCAAGTCTCCATTAGTTGCCTCGCTGCTCAAGGCTTCGCATGCATCTTGAACCTCAAGAGCATACAGGTTCTTGACCTGTGAACCCTCCTCATGACAATGAAAGCATCTCACCTTCGACTTTTCAACCTTCTTCCCATCATTGGAAGAACTGGATTTGGAAAGAGAAACCTTGCCCTTCCCCTTCTTCGCCTTACTCGCTAAGGCACAATTCTCCTCATCATGCATAGATGAAGAACTGTCTCCGGTGTTCCGTCTAATCTCCTCCTGCATCAAATCCGACCATAGTCGTTCCCAATTTGGCAGTTTCTCCCGTCCATTCACTGAGTCCTGGTAGCTATGCCAACTCTTAGGAAGGTCAAGGAGTCCTAGACTCACCATCCTCATCCTGACAGTCACCCCCACACTTCCCAGCTCATCCCGGCATTAGATGAACTTCGTGAGATACCTGGGCATACTGTCTCCATTCTCACACTTAATGTTTCTAAGTTTGATCTCTTGCTTTGGAATTAAATTCGAATTCCACCAGCTCAAAACTCAACTGCTTCCGATCTAGAATTCGTGAGAACAAAGTATTTCTTGCGCAGACATCGACTGTATGGGCATTCACCAGATATCTCACCTTCCAAAAGAAGGATGAATCCAGAGGCTACCTAGCCCGATTACAGACTCTGCCTGAAGAAATAGAATGTAAACACTTCCTGAATAGTAGATCAGATGATCAATCCTTGCTTGATATCCTGTAAAAATCTCTTGTACAAATCAAGCATCTCCGATACCATGTAGAAACTTTTTCTACAATTATCTAGCTCTGATACCATGTAGAAATTTTGAATAATTTAACACATATTCACAAAGATTATCCTGATCATACAATTATAAGAGGAACATGCATAATACATAACCTCCTCTACGTTGATCATCGATTTACAGAAGCAGAAACATTCACAGGCACACATAGAAGCATCAATCAAACTCATTAACACAGTATGTATCCCGGGGAAAGCATCTCGCTAAAAACCCCACACTATCTGTATATTATATTGATTGAATCATGTAACATTACAATGTACAATGCTTATCACAAGCAATCCAGTACCAGCTCCACATGTTACACACAATACAGCTTAGATTTGATCTCCAAATTTATTCCACTGCTTGCCTGCCTCCCCAGCTCAATACCTGCTCAAGAACTGATGAGAATGGCTTACCAAACTCGTATTTGACCTGCAAATAATCACTCACACTCTGTTGGACGTGAGCACAGGCTACAATTCTTGGTATTGGCCAATTCATTGGCATACTCAATCCCTCTGATTGTGCAAATCATCATGCACAGCTATAGTCACAACTGATAGCAATCTGATCCTCTAACACTTGTCCCTGTTGAACTGAACATGCACTGACATGCAACTGAGTTAACTGATGTATTCTATAGTTGCATTATGAGTTAATAACTTGTGAATTAATTAATAACTAATTCACCCAACTCATCTCTTGTCTGTTGATCAGTTAGACTAAATACAACCAATTTAACAAAGCTAAACTGAACACAACTCCATCAACTGCACCTCTAGTCCACTAAACTCAACTCACTTGAGTTCTAACTGAAGTCCTGCATGCAAATATTAGTCATCCCATTGGTAACCACGTATTTCCCTCTGGGATCTGCATGTACCACATCCGTAGTTCATCCTGAAGTGCTCCAAGAGAATAAGGCCAAGTTTATAGTCTAAATATTATTATGAGACAATAATATTTGACTTTTCTATTTTTGACAGCCAGTCTAAAAATAGACTTTGATCACTCACACTGTGATCACTCACACTGTGGTCACCCACACTGTGATCACCCACACTGTGATCACCCACACTGTGATCACCCACATTGTGATCATCCCTACTGGGATAAAAAATAGAACTTGCGCCATAATTTGCCTGTGGGACCACTTAGTAAAGGCGACTCTTTTCACTAAGCTCCATCATCTTGTTGCAATCTCAACAAGCATTTCTTGTTGCACACTTTTCAACAGGTAGTCTGTATGCATCGCACCTTGCCCATGGAGCAATTTGTATGGTCTAGTTTTGGCCAGTTTTGAGTAGTTTTTCAGGTGGAACTTCTGGGAAATGATGTAATCAATTGACCATGATCCTTTAGGGTGTGAAACAACACTTTTAGGGACTTAATGAGCCCTTAGTTTATGGACATATGAGTTTGGGGTTGCAATGCCCAAATATGTCTATAACACACAACCATCTTCAATAGTGCCCATTACAATTGAATATTCACCCACTGTCAAAGGGGAAGAATATCCCTCTAAAACCCCTATCACCTATGAAAGAGGGACTACTAGATCTTCCACATGGAAGGAAAGAGTGCAACTACAGGACTCAAAAACAGTTCTACAGGAGGCACAAATTGTTTTACAAGAGACCCTGTCAAAGCTACAGGGGGCTGAGAAGCTTGGAAAAAGGGTAGAAGGATAGCCAAAGGGGAAGGAGGAAGCTACAAAGCCACAAGAACCTGATCCCCAGCCTAGCCTTGCCTCCTATTACTACCTCCTTGAAGGAGGAAGGATAATTCCACAAACATTTGCAATTCCACTATTCTTTGAGTTGGAGAAAGAAAGAATAAGGACCCACAGGTGGATGCAAATAGCCAAATCCAAGGGAGTTGGGATAGTGACCACATGGAGAACAAGCTTCGAGACATGGGTAGGGAGTTAAGTGTTGTAAGACATAGAGAAGCAATCACAAGAACTCATCTGAAAACAGAAAATGAATTGCTAAGAAGATAGTTGCAAGAGAGGGAGACACAACTGGCATGCATGGCCAGCTCGTCTGTGGAGGCATTGAAATGTAGGACACTAGCAAAATCTTATGGATTATGGACCAAAGGCTACAGTTTTAGATAAAGACTTTAGCACAGAGAGGCACCATGCCTTTTCAAGATTACAGACAGTTTATGGACCTGTTTGACCAAAACTCATCAGAAGACAAAGCAAAAATATCAGAATTCTATTTGCATAACATGGCCCTCACAGACATGAATGTGTGGGACCCCAATGCTAGGCTAGGGGACATGAAAATAATGGCCTTGGCCTCATGGATGAAACATGAAGAGTTAAGGGCAGCAAAAATAATAAAGTTGATCAAAAGAGTAGAATGAGCCCTTAATGATTAGAGCTGAGCCATCAGATCCCATGCCACTCATCAGCACACATAACCTACTTGCAAATAATCCCCAAATTGCCCCTAAATATATCAATGATCAGGCTCAAGCCATTGCACATTTTGAGGATATGGAAAGATTACTTGGGGATGACCGTATTCATGCTTATATGAGGAGGTGGAACACCTTACCACATAGTTTTCAAATGAGGGAGTATCACTCCCCAACAAGGATGAAAGAGGCATTTAGGAGAGTGCCACTGTACAAGTGCTCAATGCAAAATCTGAAGGTCAATTAGATTGGCCTCAAATTGAGTCCCCCACTGCTGCTAGGCATGCTAGAAAGCAAAACAGAGGAAGAAGAGCAATAGCAGTGGGAAGACGTAGATAGAAAGGAAGGGTTCTATGACAAAGAAGAGGAGATCACATCAGAAGCATGGGATGTTAGGGAGGCCACCAGGGCCATCAAAGATGAGGAGATGGACTAAGTTGCTCAGAGGATGAGCAACAACTTCAGTAGAGGGGTGATGATGAGCCCCATAAAAGGTAATTATATGGGCTTATTTTGCCTCCTAACATAGTTAAATCAACCAATCTCTTAGCTTATTGCATGTTTTTTATTATATTTATGCTTATGGAGTGATTTGGGTTAGTTATGACACCATGAGGTCTAATGTCTGTTTAATGCAGATTTTTGTTGAATTTTGAAAATAAAGTCAAATATTCAATGAATAATTGGCAGTAGTAATTCGAAATGGAAAAAGTGGAGGACTTATAGGAGGGAATCCCCCTCATTTATTACTCCCCACTTCGAATTCTCCTTCATGTAGCTCAAAGTACAAACAGCCAAATAAATGCACTAGGAGGTAGCTGAGCAAGTTGAGGATAACTTATGTTTATCTCGAGTTTTGGGAGCCAAGCCTCCCTGACTTTAAGGAAACTGTTGGGAGCTTTAGTTGTATAAGTAGAAGAGGCCTAGGGCCTCACTAGGGTCAAATTTTTGTTGAATTTTTGTTGCAGCTTTGCTCTGCTCAACTTCGAGCTTACTTTTGGTGACAGTTTCATGTAATCATATTACTATTTTGATAATAAAGATGAGATCCTTTTTGAGCTAGCACTTAGTTACCTCAGAGGGCTGAAGCTCTTGGGTTAGGGCCCAATCCAAATAGCCAAGCTCTTCTTGTTTGTATTTATATGCTTTGTTTCAGTTTATCGATTAGTTGTTGTTAGATGAATTTCTTTATTGATTAAGAATAGGTTGCTTTTGGTGATTTAGAAGGTTGTTTCCATTTGTGTTTTCTATAGCAGGTTGAATAGTGATAGAAAGAAGATAAAAAAGGCCATCAATAGTGCCTTGGCCTCCTTTCCTCCCTTTGGGACCATGAACTGAGGCCAAGACCCTCTTGATGCCACAAAAACACAAATTTTCCTTCTCCATAGGATTTCTAGTGTTGCAGTTTGTTAGAAGGTTAATGCTTTACTATCGATCTCTTTCACCATGCTCATTTTTGTCTTTGCAATAAGTCTTCTTCCATGCTTTTTCTCATTATAACATTTCTTTCCATAGCTCATACTTTAGACTAGCTTGATGCAAAATTCTGTTTTGTTTATGTACTTAATTTCCTTGCTTGCTTGATCTCCTTGTTTGATTTTCAGTTATTTTGTAGCAAATCTCTTCTCACAGTAGGTCAGCCTATCAGCCATCACATTCTCTCCCTGATCCATGCCCCACGGGTTTCCCAAAGTTGACCACAAATCTGCCTTAGTTTTCTGTGTTTTTCCATAGGATTTCTTCCTCTCTCCCGATCATCTTTTCCTCTCCTTGTGATCCTTGGTGGACCCTAGGCACCCTAACACATCATCCTAGCCTTCAGCTACCCTTTCCACCGACTCTCACACCTTCAAAATCCACAAAACTGCTCTCAGCATCCTCTTGTAGACCTCATGTAGATCCCATGCATCCTCGTGTAGATTCTCTTGTAGGTTTCCTTTTGAAGACTGATTCCAGGAAAAGCCTCCAGAGAGCCACCTAAGACCTCCTAGGACCCATTCACACCATCCTACATCATCTCAAGTCCAAAAATTGCCCTTCATCGCAACCTATTCGCTGGCACATTCACGAACAAATAAATTACATGCATGACAAATTCACATAAAAATACATGAAAATCCAAAGAGATGTATTTTTCTCATTTTCTTCTAGAAATAGATTGAATAGATGTTGTTTACTTTCTACAATAGGTAATGGCATTCATTTCATGGTTTTCATAGTGCTTTCTGCAAAAGTAGGATTAGTTGGTTAAGTAGGGTTTGCTAGGTTTGATTTACATTTCATTCTTCCTTTCTGCAAGTTGAGTAGCCCCTGTAGAGTAAGCTTTCATTTCTTTCATCACATATAAAGCTTCTGCTGGAAACCATAGAAGTTGGCTTGAGCTTTTAGTGACCTTGCGCCAATTGACCAAGTGACTTCCTATAGTAAGAACTAGTACTTGTGCATATAGCATCGTCACTTCCAAGTTTGTTACAAACTACTAGGTTGATAAAAGTAAAGTAGGAATCCCCAGGAGTTGCAGCATTATCGCTGCAATATTGGTGCTCACAAGGTTTATTATGAGGGATTTGCATGAAGAACAATTAACCAAATAAGAATCTTTTATCCAATCAGTGAATCTATCTTGAGGATCAAGAGAATTAACTTGAAAAAGTTGAAAATCCTTCAAGAGTAAGCTTACATCAAGTGAAACAATACTAAGGAAAAAATTACACAAGAATATTCTAGCCTGACCTAGTTCAGAGATCTCATCAGGATTGCGAAAACTTGACATTAGCATCAGTGGGGGATGAAGTGCCTCAACTCATGATGAGCTCCTAAACTTTCAAATGTTGAATGAATAAACTTTGAGGGTATGGTGTGATCAACATTTGTGTGAAGACAACTATCATGAATTATTTTAGCAAGGTTGTTATGAATCAAATGGAAACTATTGGGATCATCAGTTTCATCATGTGTCAACATCACCAAATAGATTACTTAAATTATTAAAGATGTTCAACCACATCATCTTCTTCACCATGGGGAACTTTACCACCTTATGTGGACTTTGAATTCAATTCATCAGATTGTGAGTTTAAAGAACATGGAATATATTCATGAGAAGTTATTTCATTAAACACACCTTGACACAAAGGTTAATGAGTTGGGCAAGAAATTCCTAAGAGGAAATCTTCTATGATGAGATCTCTATTCCAGGTCAAAGCTTTGCAAATCCAAATCTTCTTGTGAAAACAAGAGAGCATCCAATGTACTTTGGCACTCATGACCATGCATATTAGTGGAATCATTGGTGTCACAGTGATGGTTGTCCAAGCCTTCATCTCGGTTAAGAGCTTCGATTTCATCCAACTGATTACCAAGATCAAAAGTTACTTGATCAACCAAGAATGTAGAAACATCATCTTGACATAGAGGAATTAAAAAAGAGAAGTGAGAATAAAAGTGTCCTCATCCTTTTGCACCTCTATCTGTGAAATATGGCCACCTTGTACCTGATTACCATGTGAACCAACAAATTGAAAATAAATAGTATTTGGAGAAATTACCGGTGAAGTAGATTGATTAAACAAATCAATTTACAAAGGGTCGTGATGTGTAAATGATAGAGGATGAAAGGTATCCCTCAAGGAAGCAATACTTTCAATCAGATGAGATTCAAGATTTGAATTATGCGTATCAACTTTAGCATAATGATGAAGTCTAGTTCTTTGGTCTTCCCCTTTGTCGAGGCATGAGTGAAATCTTTGGTTTATGAGGAAGTCATAGTATGAAATAACCTATTGAGGCTAGCTCATAGACTAAAGTGAGAATGCTAAGACAAAAAGAAATACTTTCGAGGGAATTAGGAAGTTAGTAAGGATGTGTCACGTGGCAAAAATGAATTGGGCGATACTTGGAGGGAGGGTCTTTTGAATTTAAAACAGGCCGAAGTAGTCAGCACACGCGGGAGGCGAGATTAGGGTTTCGTGGATTCAAAGGATTTTGGTGGGGATTTGGCTCCTAACCATGCAGAACCAGTGAATTTAGCCTGATCCTGGGATTTAGCCACTGAAAATTGGGGTTTGACCGTCGAAACACACGTGTTTCTCAAAGAGTGTAAGGGTTTGACCATAAGTTCCAAAACCTAGAATTTTCACAAGAAGAATGACTTTAAAGGTTGGATTTGCAGCAAGACACCAAATGGCGGTTTGAATTTTCCAATCTACACATAAAATTTGTGGAATTGAACAGGTAGTTAAACAGGTGTGGGAGTGGCACTGTGGAGTAAGTTGTGCAGAGTGACGAAAAAATAGGCCCCTCGGCCTTTTATATAAAAAATAAATTGACTTGGACATGCATTAGGGCTTGATTCGCTGGAGTTTGGGTGATGTGATGCTGACATCAGCAGGACGTGGGGCTGGGGCTGGCTACACGTGAAGCTGACTTGGATGGTGACTAGGCCTGGTTGGGGTGATGCGGCAAACGATTGAACGATAATGCAAAGCAAATGTGGCATTGGAGGTGATGTATAGGCGACAAACATGGATATATTGGGGGCATGTGGAGGGCCTAAGAGAGCGACATGTGGCTCCTCAGCATTGCTCTGTCACTATTATTAACGCAGAGGCCCCCGAGTTGTCGGTTGGCTGGGTGCTCCCACTGTCCGATCTGGTTGGCATGCAACTTCACCATCGCAAATGTCGACCACCCAACTAACTCTGACACCTTCACACTCTTCAACAAAAGGCCCTTTCCACAGTGCTACTAATTCATTCCTTTGAAACAGAGTGGCTCGAGCTATCACCTGTTTTTGTGCCCCTGACCTAATTTTGCAAAGGGGTGTCAGATCTTGGCAGCAACATATATTTCAAATTTGAATACTATATCCATTGTAATGGAATTAGGGTTGATGAGTGGTAGTTGTGCTAGCTGCAACACAATTGTCTTGAATAGATTTTTGGTAAATCGCATCCTCTCCAACTGTGAGGGATCCTCTATAGTATAGCAACTCTCAAGACTCTCCAACTCCACAATACACACAATGAACCGTTTGATAATGACCAATTAAAAAAGAAATTATTCAGGGTAGTTCTTTGGTATTTGCTGATAACTTTTTAGAGAAGTTGTAAGATCATTAGTTCAAATTACCTGCTAAAAATAACTAAGAAGATAATGGTTATTGCTAATGAACTATACATTAGGTAGATCTAAAAATAGAAATATTCAGACTTTACAAAATATTGCAGAGTTAAAACAATTATGCAGGTTTGTTAATGTCCATGGCCACGCTGGGACTAATAAACTGAAGCATATACCCACAACATATTGTAAGGGAAAGAGTTACAAGTTCGTCCATGACGACTGCGCTTCAAATAGAATTACCACGATGCCCTCGATTCAAATACTTGGAAAATGATGAAGACATAATAATCCCTAATAAGGTGCCCACGTCAGAAAATAAACAATCATAATTGACACGAGGGTTCTCTGTGTTACCGCGATATATATATATATATATATATATATATGTCCCACAGTCAGGATCTCCCCAGTGCGGATCTCCACCATCAAGTGCAAGAACAGGACTAGACTCACTTTATCAACTTTTAATAATTTAAAACGTCGAGTTTTCAATTCTGTTCTTAATCTTATGCATCTCTGCAGTGTACTGACATGACTATTCAGTAAATAAAAAACATTACAAAAAGGTTTGTAAGCTGAGATTCCAGCGGTAAGCACGCACCCAAATGAATAATCTTTTCCACAAATATTTCTAGTGGGTGTTACTTTTAAAGAAATAGTGTAAGCTGTATAAAGTATCCATTAGTGGCACGCCTATCTATATATACTTTAAGGTTGTGGCACAGCAGTTTTCTCAACTAAAAACCCTAAAAATAAAGATAGTCTATTCTGTCACAAATAGCTTAATGTACACCGTTCGATCGTTGGTTGATTCATGCTTTTCACTTTCGATTTCACTCCCCTCGACCCTCCTGACTCAATGGGAAGCCATCAATTCGTGAAACTATTTTTTATTCAGAGTTCTTCCAGTAGTAGTACACTCCGTATTAATGATAAGAGAAACGATTCCAGGATATGTTCTGCACTATTGAATTTTTTATGCCCACAAAATAAAGTGGCCTATATTCTACTGTCTCCAGTGGAATATGTGATAAGTACTTCCAGTGTGATAAGTACCTCCTGTGTGATCAGGCGGATTCGAACTCATTGCCGGATCTCTGATCAGATAATGAAATGGATGACTGTAGCTGAAGCAAGAGGTAAGAAGTAATTCCATCGTTTTGTGACATATTTCCAGAACAAATTTGCTTAAATTTTTTAGCCAAAATAGCTGCGTAGGTTAACTGATCTACACTGCTTAATTTTCTGCATGCCGTGATATCAATAATTTATTTATGTTTCAATTAGGTTTTAACCGTTGAGTTTTATCTTCCAGATCTATTACAATGATATTTCATGATTTATATTTCCAATCAACTAACTTGGTTTAACATTTCTGAGCAATTTTAATATGAGAAATTGTCCTGATCTTCCAGATCGAATAAAGAGATTATGTTGTTATTGATCAGTCTACACGACCGAATCTAGGTTAAATTAGAACAACATAGATAGTATGGCAGCAGATCTCTTAGATGGGGCAGGTGAGGCAATCTTCTGCATGGAAAAGAGAAAACTATTAGCAGAACCAGCTCCAACCAAAGGAACACCGCGTCCAAGAATATTAGCAGTTCTAGAAGAAGGGGAAAGATATGAAATAAATGTTGGGGAAAATCCATTTCCTTATACGAGGACGAAGAAAATGAAGTAGTTTCAAGACTCAAGAGTCCCTCCAATATCACTTCTGAGATTTCTTATGAAATTCCATAACATATAACATATATCTATGTTGCAGTGAAGTTGTTAATCTGCCATAGTCCATATTTTGTGGGACGTATGGTTAGATATTTCTTTGCAAGTAGTATGATCACTTTCTGGAATTATCAGAGAAAAACTTTTATGTCTATTCGGTTTATTCAAAACTTTTTCATTAAAACCTTAAATGATAGGGGCGTTGTTTAAACGATTTTAGGCTAATTCAGATTAAAATCCAAGTTTACCTCTGGTATATATCTATATTGGCTGTTAATTTATATAGTATTGGTTTTTGTTCTGTATATTTACATGAGCTGGAAGTTCAGCTCCACCAAAATTAATACACTATATTACCCAAGTTAACTTGTAAAATTGGGTATAGTCCACTGCTGCAGCTGTATTGAGAGCATGAAAACTACTACGGTTACGGTTCGATTTTTATTGTTATCATTATAATTATTTCTTTTTCAAATTAATATTGAAATTTTGATTATATATATATATACACATGTCATTGTTTAAACTACCGAAACTTTTGCATATGCTTTAAAAAATAATGAAAAACAAAAATCTTAATGGAAAACAAAATTTGAAATATAAAAGAAACTAATTTATATTAATGGGAAAGTAATAAAAACATGTTATATCAATTCAACTAAAATATTTTGCACATAATCCCTAACCTCAAATTCGAAACAATAAAAGCATATAATAAATAAAGAATATAGACTCCTCACTCTCTATATATGCTTTTTAACGAATACAATAAACTTATACTTTAACGTGGTTTAAAATGCATCAAGGTTGACATTATGAAATTACCAAATCCCAAGCTTTCTGCTTCTCCCAGGCCAGCAAAAATAATATTTTTTTTATTACATAGACATTCTTATATACATTCTTCTAAAAGGGCTTGGCTAAATGTACTTGCAAATATACAATTAAAAATCATGTATTCTAAACCAGTGTATTATGTAAAAATACAAATTGTACTCTTTATCAGTCTTAGAATATGTTTTTCAAAGACTTGAGAACCAAGGCTATGTTATTCCTTTTTCAAATAAGTCTTAGAATATGTTTTCGAAAACTTCATAACAAGGGCTATGTTCTTAATAAATGGGTTTATTTTCTTAAAAAGGCCGTGCTTCTTTGAAAGATTCCCTAGTTTTTTTTTTTTTTTTTTAATACATGACTAAATTATTTGTGATTTTTTTTCATTTGTTTTAAAAAATTTCAATTAGAAAATATATTAATATTTTTTTTTATCTTATTTCTTCTTATTATTCAATTAACAAAAAATTCAGAATCACTCCAAACTTATAAATTGAAAATATTTTTTTCTTATAAATTTTTTACTTTATTGTTTGTTCTCAATCATATCATATATTTAAATGTAATAAATATATTTCAATTGGAGGATGACATTTTCTGTAAATGTTTCATGACTTTCTTCAAAAGCATCATGAAAGAAGGGTCAAGTCATCGTTGGATCTATCAAAGTTTTTGATTACTTAACATATGTCAATTTAGAAACACTTCTATAAACAACTATGAGTTGGTAATAGATTTGTATGTAAAGTTTTTCTTTATATATGAATGCTATATTGTTCCTTGATATTCAAATAGCTTAAGTATCACAATCAATGGTACCATGTGATGTTTCTTTATAACATCTCTTAAAGTGTGTTGTAAATGACTCTCCTTCCCATTTTCCTTTAACTTCAGAACATGAATGCCTCTACTTGTACTTCTCTTACAAATGGGATTGAACTAGTAAATGATTTATGGTCTCCTATAGAATCTTAAACATTACACATCTCCTTGGTACCTACTATTACCACTTCTAGCAAATTTTCTACTTACAATTTTCATAGGTAAAACTAACTAAATAAAAGTATCATTTTCAAAAGAACATTAAGCTTCCTTGTGGATTTTCACCACCATTTATTATAATTGTCTATGTCATCTTTTACCTTCACTATATACCCTACCTTTGTTGTATAATTTGTAGTTTCCTTCTTTCTTAGATGAGATAACTTTGTCCTCCTCGTCAATATTTTTGCCCCACTTTGTTTTAAAAGATGCTAGAATTTAATCTATACTTCTACATTATCTCTTTGGAATTTCAGTTCTAATGCATATTTCCACTCTTGGTTCCAAATAGTGTTGGAGTGTAGGTGTATTGTACTTAGAGGGGTACCTAAGGAGGTTAATATAGAGTTCTAGAGGAGGAATCCAAAGGGTATAATTGATATAATGTGACCATAATCATGGAATATGCTCATTTGGTAGTTGATGACTAATAAATAGGCTCACTATATAGTTAGTGAGTATAATATGATAATATACCATAGATTGCATATCCATACTTAAACTCATGAGAATATACATAATATAATGTTCATATGGAAGATAATATGCGGTAACTAGGGAGGTAACTAAAGGTAGGGGATAGTTAACGCAATGCTTTCATGTCACGGAATAGGACAAATTGGCAATTGATGGGTAATTAATAGGTCTTATAACTATTTCTAGATAATAGTATAATGGTAAAGGATAGATGGCATAGATTCCAACGTATACTCATGTGTTTGTGTAAGCTCATATGTGTCCATGAGTATCATATGTCTAATTTTGAGGATTCTAGTATACAAACACTTTTTGTGGAAGACTCCTTCCATAAGGAGTAATTGATGACATTGCCCTAACTTAAGGGTTTTCTCTACATTATTGTGTTGTTAATTATGTGGAAGAATTTTAGTTATATGAAGTAAAGGGCTATATTTTAACTCATATTTATCAAGTTTCATTAAATTAGGTTATCTACATTTATAAAATGATGGATTCCCATATTATTATGAGAATTCTTTTAATAGTTCTAAAAACCTTAATTTATTTTACCCACCTACACATGGGTCCTACCCAATCTTTGCTTTGTTTTGTTTCCTTATTTTCTAAGACATCAATGTTCCCACTAAATAACCTTACCATATCCTTCCATAGAGTTAATACTCCACCATGGAAATTCACCTCCTTTCTAATTCAATCATCAACAAATTTTGTTGCATCATCTTTACCTACATGTCCTCATAATGTATAATGTTACATAGACTATTTCGTTTTTTAGACTTGAACCTCCATCCTCTCTAATATTTTCCAAATTCATATATATATATATATATATATATATATATATATATATATATATATATATATATATATATATTCTAACATTTCCCTTTGAATGTAAACTATAAAAAACTAATACAATGTGATCCATAAAATGTAGTGGACCATACATCACAATAGATTTGAGAAAAATAAATTGAAAACTATATTATGAAGGTGAATGTCCTTTATATTTCATCTTTTTCATTTATGCATGAAATATATAAAATATAAAAAATGTAGAAAAATAATATAAATCGCACACCACCCACATTGAACACAAGGATATTCTTAGGGAAACCCTAAAAAGAGAAAACCTAACTCGAAGATGAGGTTTCTATACTCCCTTTCGTCTAGAACAAAACCAATCAAATTACAAAGTAGAAGCTATGGTCTATGGATTCATATTGGCCTTGTGGCCCAATAGACCACTACATAACACTAAATCTCTCTAGTATGCACTCATAATTGTTCTACTCTACGATGGAATAAAGATAATTAAACAGAATGGAACACATTTTTCTCCTAGTGACCTAACTATAACATATCTCGATAGTCAACATGGGGTTCTATTTGACTCTTTCTACTCTCAACTAACATTAAAAGTTTGACCCTTGTAAATTATTATTGATATTCCTCACATGGAAAACCCCTTTGCCATGATTAATAGGGGATTATCTGGCATCCACTCATGCCATGGTTGTCAAACATGGTAGGTGAACTTCCGAGAGGAATACATTTTTCATAAGAAATTCCATTAATGTGATTCTTGCAGTATTAGAAAGGTTTCAAGGTGTAGAATTACATAATGGGGTCCTACTCTGAAGAGGAATGTTTATCCCAAAGAAGCATAATTTTAGTCCTTAAGAGGGCCTTGGAAGGTTTCATATCCCAATTCTCCAAAGTGGATCCCCAAAGTGATTCCTATAGTTTATTTACATTGAAAGCATCTAGAAAGATGAAAAATTATATAATGATCTAACCTAGATCATACCCTCCCCTTTTTCGAGGATTTTGGTCCCCAAATACTTTATTAAATAAGGTGAGGAAACATTTCCTCTACCTTCTCTCCATTTCTCTACATTTCCTGTACCTCCACACTTTTCCTATCTAAACTCCTAGCTATTGGATCATCACATTATGCAATATTAGTCAGCAAGGATGCATTCCTTATCTCTTGAAAAATGTGCACTACACCATCCTAAGGAAAACCTCCTTCACAAACACATTGTGCAATTTTGAAGCATAGTTTCTCAAATATTTACTACTAACACTTTCCCATTGTTCCCAAAGCTAACTTCTTCCTACTGCCATTGCACATTGCATATTTCTAGTGGATAATGAAGCCTTTCCTTGATCACTATTGAATATAGCTATGAAATTCACTAAGCTTATCCCTCAATCACTATGCATTTCAAAGTTATAGTGGCTAGTCTTACCACTCCTCATGAGTCAAACCCCTCATTGGGGAATTCCTTTCCTCTTCTTGCCTCCTACTATTCATTGAGTAGTTCAAGTGGACAATGGGCTCATCCCTCAGTTTCTGTGAAGCTCAAGTATGTAATCCTTTCCTCCTCTTCCATGAGCACTATGCATTATGCAGTCATATTCAGTAGTCACTCCACCCTTGTGTCTTGAACTTGGCCACTACTCATAAGCTCTGTCAATCCCCTCCTACATTGCTAATGCACAGTTCGAGTCAGTAATGAGGCATCACTAGAGCCTTGCAATAAAGAATTGTGAAATACCTTCTCTCCCTCTCTCTCTCGATAAGCTTCAACCATCAATCCTCTAGTCATTGTCTTCAGTACTTCAAACACATGTGTGTATCTTCCTCTTTCCTTAGCACAATGCATATTTCTAGTACACAGTCTCTCACCTCTTAGATTTTGTAACTACTTAATGCTCCCAAGGAAGCCTCTCCACTTCATCCCTTACATAGACCCGTTACAATCAACACTTTCCTTGAGAAAGAAAAGGTAGAATACGTGGTTTTTAGACTGATATTGGCTTATCATGAGTGGATTTCATTTGCAGGTGTTATCATATATATATGGCAAGGTCATGCTCAAGGGATACTATCAAGGAGAGGTTACAAGAAGTAACTTGTGAAGAAGAAGTAAAAGGAGGAACCATCATGAAGGACATGAAGGAATCTTGGACAATGCAAAAGAGATGGCAGCACATGTTGACTTGGAAGGTTCCAACACTTATCTGGACCCTTTGGAGGGTGAATATGAAGTACAAGAAAAGAACCATCATGAAGAATTCAAAGGCATAGCATCAAGGAGAATATCTTAGCATTGATGAAATATAGTCTTGTGTGACCATCACCAAGTTATGGCTTCTCAAAGTGTCATCACAAAAGTCATATGTGTCAATGTATTTTGCCACAGCATTTGGAAAATGTAACTATGTACTTTAAAAAATAAGAAAATGTTAAATGTGTGGAAGCCCAAGGGTCCCACACCGAATATGAAAAGTCACTAGAAAGTTATAATGTCATGTAGAAGGTCAAAGGTCACATAGGAATTCAAAAAATCATAGTAGAAGCTCAAGAGTCATGATGGAGGTTAAGAGCCGCATGGGAGGTGGAGAGTCACATCATTCTCATAAATACAACCTGATAACTCAAGAGAGGGACTATGGACTTTTCACCTTGGCTTCTCTGGCTTGGCATAGGAGAGAAGATATTTCTTTGGAGGAGCAAGCAGTGACCTAATGTTCCACTATTAGGGCTGGTGTATCATTGTAATCATGTATCTTGGGACTTTCACTTAATATGTGAATATCTTAGATCCATCAGACTTTCATGCATATGTCTTGAATGACTTTTAGACTATTCTTTCATTGTTTTTTGTGCAAGTTTATGTTTACACATATTTATGAAAATGAATTATATCATTGGAATTAGTATGCATCATGTTGAATGTATGTTGTTACTTTCTTTTATGATGATTTTTATCTTGTGAACTAATTTGCAGGTTAATTAATGATTCTTTCCATGCTCTGATGCATCTCTTTTAGGATAGTACTATTACTTTTCTTATAGAGGCTCACTCCTCGTTTCCATTGGTGAAATCCCCTTATATACATTGCAAGTGTACAGCTCACATTGTCAACCTACTTACTTGTTTGAAAGATTGAGTACATAATATCTTATGTTGATAATTTCATTCAAGGAAAATCCCTATGAATAATGGTGGTTGGGCCCATTATCCGGATGCATATCGTACTCCAAATGGTGTGAGGTCTAATTTAAACTCCATGCTAGGGAGAACCCCTTTGTTGTCAGATTTCCAACACCATCAACAAGTGGCAATAGAAGGAGGACCAAATGAAAAATTGAGCCCATTGAGTTTGTTTGAATCTCTTATCTTGAATGGATCATTCCAAAATTATAATCCTAGGATGTTTCTCTAATAGTGAAAATATTAGACTCTTCATGGAACTTGTTTGCAACTTGTCTTAGTTGAAGTTTGATGGCGAGGGTGGAATGTCCATAACCAAGCATAAATATCAATTTCTTAAGTTTTTTGGTATTAAAGAAGTGAATTCTGACGACATTTATTGTAAATTATTCACCCTAACTCTTGAACATTGAGTTAATTTGTGGTGTCATACCTTACGAATTGCTTCTATTCATTCATTTGAATAACTCTTCAAGGAGCTTCATCAAGCATTTCCCATGTATGATTATTGAGATTTTTTATAAAAGGGTTAATCAACTTAGAATGAATCTTGATGAATCAATAGAGGATTTTTTAGAAAAAATTCTTCACTTATGTTATCATCTTCCCAAAGAATATTTGGATTGGGATTACTTCAAGGAAACATTTCAGTTCTTAGTCCAAACCTCCTTGAAAGATTATGAATTTGAAACTTGGGTTTATTGTGCTCTCCCAACTTTTCTTAATCATGAGACACCTTTAATATCAAAGGAGGAACTTACTCCTCCTTTTGTCCCTTGTCCTCCTCCCTTTTCATTGGCTAATAAGGTAGTGTTCAGTGCTATTGTTGACGGTGCAGAATCTAAAATTCAAATTGTGGATCCACTCATCCCAACTTCATTTTCTTCTCATGGTTAACTTAATTTTCTTCTCTTGGTCAACACTTGATATAGGACAACTCGGGATGTTGTCATCAATACAAGAAACCTAAAGTGAAGATTGGTCCCTTGATTCCCCAAGATAAAATTAATGTACATAACCAAAATCGTAAATCTGATATCATTAAAAGTGTTATTTCTTTAAAATACACCTGTCATCGTCAATTTCATACATCTCATGGCTCTTTTTATAAGGATTCACTTAATCATTTCGCTCCACTAGCAATTTCTTCAAATACTCATGATTCCCCCATGATTCTGAATTTTGTTGGTCCATGTTTTGATCAGGTAGGTAGAGGAGTAGAAGGGTGAAGATACTTTTGATCTCTCTTCCCTATTTCAAATTCCTCTGTGTCATGATGGTGTTCCTTCATTCTTGGTCAATCTAGAATCTTGTGATTTTGTTAATCTATCAAAATAAATTATGTTTAATCAATCCAAAGCCTTGGGAAATCATTGTTTTGATGGCAATGACTCAATTGATATATATGGTAATGATTTCCCAAGTACATTGTCCCGTCTCTCGATTTCTCAATAATATCCTCTTATAGAGACTTCTTCTTCAATTCACTATCCCTTGTATCCTACCACTTGCAATGAATTAACTTGTGATGAAAATGTGCCATGCTTTTCGAAGTCAAAATCTGATGAGAAGAATTTTCAATTGACACAAGGTGATAATACCACACATATTGAGGAAGAAAATAGTGAAATCATTAAGCATCTATCTCATGCCTTGCTATTTATAGTTTTGCATCACAATAATTCTTTAGTTTAGGTTGCTCATGATATTTCTCTAATATTTATATCCATAGACACACAATTAAAAGAACCTTATGACTTAAAAAAATATGTTTCTTGAGGTTGAAAAATATGATCAAACCAATGATGTAGATGACTTCCATCTGAATAATAGTGATCTTGTTAAAATAATTGGTAGTAGCTATCCAATTACAATTCATGATATGGCTCAACTCTCAAAACATAATTATTCAACATTTAGAAGTTTTGGGGCTTGTCAAAGATTCGAGGTATTTCAATTTTCGTTGATGGTTATGTAAGTTTCTTGCAATCCTCATCAGAAACATGAAAAATGCCATATATGGATTTTATTGCATCATTCATTCATCCACATTGTTACACTGAAAATGAACTCATTCTTGAAATATTTTCATTGTTTCTAAGTCAATTTTTCTAACTTTCAAAATCTAGTTTGTGATCGGATAGAGAATTTTGTTTCAGTTGATTCATCTTCATGTAAACCTATTATATCAAACTCAAGGTTGGAATTTATATATTTTATGGGTGCACAGAGCCATGAAGTTGGCCGTTTTAATTATCATGAAAAATATTATCATCAACCGAAGATTCATATCTGTCAAATGGTTCTATAACTAATAAACTCCTCGACTTTCTTATAAATATTATGATGTTAATCATTTCCGTTCTAGAGAAATATATCCTCTAGAGAGTTAGTGAATTCTTGAGTTATTTGGTGAATCAAATTCCTCATTTTGAAGAACTAATTTTCCAAACTAACATACATGTTGATCCCTTTTATCGTGACTACTTTCATATATTTTTTATAATAGCATTCATTTTTAATTCCTTTGATATGTGTTTTGTGAGTTTAGTCTTTAATAATATAAATGTAATGATTTTTTGAATTTGTCACATTACAAAAATTATTCTATTATCCAAAGCATTTGTATAACTGCTCAGATTAATTTATCCCTATTCTCCAACAATAGAGAATCTTATGCTTTAACTGATTCATCTGATCATAATACTAGGACTAACAATTGTCATTCAAATAATAATTTTCCCACTAGCATATATCATGATATTTTTTTTTACATCAATTGATATTATTGAACCCATCGATCTTTATGATTTATTGTTTCATTATTCAGACATTTTTCAAGAAATTGATGCAATTCATCCTTTATTGATGGTTATGTTAGGTCCTCATTATCTTAACAAGGTTTCTGAATGGGATCAAGTTATATTTTCATTGTAATTCTTCCCATGATTCGAATGTGTTGATTGAAAGTTCATTCTCTCAAGAGTTTCAAGGCTTTCAAAAGGATTGTTTTGAATTGCGTTATTGAATCTATGATTGGCTAGAAACATCTTACTTAGGAAGCGTTGGCATAAATAATATGTTTCGATCTTTCTTGATGTTTGCTAAGAATGAGAAAATGGATGAAGGTACATTCAAGATAATCTTTCAAGGTTTGTATGATTGTTGTTATAATTGAAAAGGTAAGGTTGCGGACTTGTGAAAATTAGTTATTATGGCACTTATTTCTGCCAGTAAGTAAGACCTTCTATTTCTTATACAATTTATCCACGATCATGTCTTTATTTTTGTACACTATTTTATATTGGTTCTAATTTCTCATATACTTTTTCTTGCAAGTGGGAGTCATTTCTATGGTTTCATTGGAAATTTCACTTCTGATCAGTAAGGTTAGGAGAAGTTCTAGTTGCATTTTAGCTTTTCTTTTCCATTGCATTGACCCTCCATTTTGCTTCTCATCTAGTCTTTGCATTTGTTTTGTTCTCTTGCTCTCTTTTTTGAATGTCGTTCTTACATTTTCTCTGTTCTTTTTATTTATCTTTCTTGTTTTTAATTTCTTTTCTTTCGTGTTTTGTTTAACAATACCATGCATGGAAGCTACTCTTTTCTGGCTTAAGACAATAATGTGGTGAAGCTTGGAAAGGGAAATTGTGATGAAAAATAGTTCTTGGCTAATCTTTGATTCCCTTCTTTGCTTAGGTTTGATATCATTAAGATTAGTGATTTTTGAATGAAAATACGATTCATTCAAATGGAAATCTATAACATGAACCACAATGCCTGTATCTATTTAGGATCATCATTCATTGACTTGGTCTTATAATTAAATGGTGTTGTTGCATGTTGATCGATTCAAGTAACGAAGGGAAAGGATAAAATTAAATTTGAGCATATTAATTTTAGAGGTATATAATAGTCTCTAAAGGAATAACCTGTCTTTCTTTCAATAATTTGGGGTGCCTCTTCCACCTTGGAAATATAAATGATGAGAAAATGCCAATGAACATATTGAAAATAAAATAAATGGAAAAAGAAGAGAAAGGCTTCCTTAGTAGAGAGGTAAAGTAAGAAACTTTGTTGGGCTATTGAAGAAGCTCATTGGTAGTGAAACAATGGTTGTATTTCGATAGTGACTTTGATATGGTATTGAATAGGCTTACTAGAAGTAGAGAAACACCAGAGATGGAGTTAAAACTCTGATCATATTAAACTCACAAATATATACTATCCTTCTAGATAGAAACAATTATGATATGGTAAGATTTGTAATTGTGTTTAGCTAAGAAAGGGAATAGGAGACACTATATTAATAACCAAGATAAATGGGGAAGTTGAGGTGGTCTACACAGTGAATCAATACTTTGTGAGAGACTAATATTTTTTTCATAAAACTAGACCTAAATAGATAATATGGAGTTCGTCTAATGTGTCGCCAAGTGTTGTCACTGTGACAAACACCCTCCAAAAATTTTCCTACACTTGAATTTTGGAGCCTCATTGCGATCCTATGATCTATCACCTCAACTTTTTCATTTTCACTTTGTGATTGGGTGATGCATTTCAAAGTCCTTAAGTTTTCTTTTGAGATCCTAACTTTTGACGCCATTTTGTTACACATTCCTATCTTTTAATACATCTATATGTGTATCCTTTCCTAGCAAGCCTAGCAGTCCATGTCTATCCTTTGAAGATAGGCATTGCACAATCTTGGAAGATAGTGCTTGTGCAATCCTTGGTAATAGTTCTTGTGCAGTCGTTAGTGGTAGAAAATGTGCAACCCTAAATCATTGAGTAGTCCCTAATGATAGTGATTTTGTAGTTGATAGGGACAATCACATTGCAATTCATGTCGATAATCAATGCACAACTTTAGTTGATATTCCCCTCACTCTTAGTTTCAAATGTACCATCATCTGGTTGAGTTTCTCAACTATTTCTTTTGCATATTTTTTGTTTCATTAGGGTCGCTTTAACTTTTGTGACCATCATTTTTTCTTGCATTCACTTTCGCAAGTGTGAATTTTGATCTCTTTAGCTTTCACATGTGTCATTTTAATTTTTTAATCATTTTCAAGTGTTGTTTTCACTTATTCTTATTCACACAAGTTTCGCTTTTGATTCTTTTCACTCCTACACGTGTTTCTCTTTGGCGCAACACTAGAGGTAGTTCTAGTACACTCTTTCACATTAGTTAATCTTATATATCATAAGAATATGAACTAGACACTTTACCACAACTTAGCATAGTTTCTTGTTATAATCGACAATTGTGTCGTAACTTGTATTCTAAGTGTCAAAAAGCTACATTTCAACTCTCAACCTTAGAAATAAGTGTCACTTTGTTGTCATTTCAAGGTATGCATGTGGATTTTCAGTATTGTGCATTCTCTTCAATTGTGTTTGATGGTATACATGTGTTTGTATCTATTTGGGAACTTGTGTGTATCATGTTTTCTCTCTTCTTCCATTTATCCCACATTTAGCCATTTTTGGGCTTACCCTTATTCTCACACTTTGCCTCTTTAAACTCCTAGCTACTAGGTCATTGCATTGAAAAACTTAATCATTAAAGATGCATTCCTTATCTCTTACAAATTCACACCATTCCATCCTAAGGACAACATCCTTCACAAACAAACTACGAAATCATGAGGCATAGTTTTTCAAGTATTTACTATTCACACTTGCCCATTGTGCAGAAAGAAGATTGATGCCTACTTTCATTGAACATTATGCAATTCTAGTGGATAGTAGACCTCTTGCTAGTCACTACTGATGCGAAGTATGTGATTCACTCATCCTATCCCTTAATCACTATACATTACGCAGTTACAGTAGCTAGTCTTACCACTCCTGCTGACTGGAACCCCTCAGTGTGCAATTTATTTCCTTGTATTGCCCCTAACAATGCATTACATAGTTGTAGTGGATATTGGGATCATCCCTGAGTCCATATGAAGATAAATTTCATGATCCTTTCCTCCTCTTCCCTAAGCACTACACATTGTGCAGTCACAGTCAGTAGTCACTCCACCCTTGTGTCCTAAACTTTTACATTGTGCATAATCTTTGGCAATCCCTTCCTACTTTGTGCAATGAACAATTATAGTTAGTAATAAGGAATCCCTAGACCCTTGCAATAAATAACCGTGCAATACCTTTTCTCTCTCTCTCTCTCTTGGGCAACCTCAACCCTCAAGCCTCTAGTCACTGCCTTCGGTACTTCACACACATGCTTGTCTCTTCCTCTTTCCCTAGCATAGTGTGTATTTTTAGTAGAAATTCTCTCACTTCTTAACTAATTATCCCTTGCACATACCCATCACAGTTAGCACTTTCCATGAGCATGAAAATATAGAATAAGTTCTTTCTGGACTGATGTTGGCTTGTCATTAGTGGAATTCATTTGTAGGTGTTATCATATCAACATAGCAAGGTGATCCTCAAGGAAGGTTATCAAGGAGAAGTTACAAAAGGTCACTTCTGAAGAAGAAAAATGAGGAACCATCATGAAGGACATGAAGGAACCTTGGACCCTAATGGAGAGATAGAAATGCATGTTGGATTAGAAGGTTAAAACACTTATCTATACCATTTGGAGGTTAAGGAAAAAATATAATAAAAAAACCATCGTGAGGAATTCGAAGTCATAGCAGCAAGGAGAAGAGCTTCGCGTTGATGAAATGAAGTCTTATGTCACCATTTCCAAGTTATGGCTTCTCAAAGTGCCACCACAAAATTCATATATGTCAATGTATTTTTCCACATCATTCGTGGAATGAATCTATGTAATTTCAAAAATAGGAAATTGTAAAATGTGTGGGATACCAAGGGTCCAACATTGAATGTGAAAAGTCGCTAGAAAATTCTAAAGTTACTTTGAAGCTCAAGCGTCACATAGAAATTTGAAAATTCATAATATAAGCTCAAGAGCCATGAGGGAGGTAAAGAGTCACATAGGAGGTGAAGATTCACCTCATCTTTTATAAATACAACCTCATAGCTCAAGAAAGGGACTTTATACTTTTTCACCTTGGCTTCTCTAGCTTGGAATAGGAGAGAAGACCTTTCTTTGGAGGAGCAAGTGGTGACTTAATCTTTCACTATTGGGGCTTGTGCTAAATCAGTGTAATAGTGTATCTTGGGACTTTTACTTAATATATGAAGCTACTAGAGCCATCACAATTCCATGCATATATTATGAATTATTGTAAGCCTATTCTTCAATTGTTTGCAATATATTTTTATGTTTGCACATACTAATAAAAGTGAACTTTTTCATTGACTTTAGTATGCATATTGTTGAATGTGCATTGTTATTTTCTTTTATGATTGTTATTATCTTCCGAGCTACTTTGCAGGTTAACTAATGATTCTTTACATGCTCTTGTGTGTCTCTTTTAGGATAGCACTATTGATTTTATTTTAGAGGATCACTTCTTGTTTTTCTTTTTGTGAAAAAAAATTATATTCATTGTAATTGTATGCCTCACATTGTCAACTTAATTTCTTGTTTCAAAGTTTGAGTTCATAATCTCTTATGTTGATAATTCCATCCAAGGAAAATCCCTATGAATAATGGTGTTCGAGCCTATTATATTGATGTGGCTCCGACTCCAAGAAATGTGAGGTCTAATTGGGACTTCATACCGAGGACACTTCCTTTGTTGGCATATTTCCAACTGATCTGAATTGGATCCTAAAACACTCTCTAAGTTTTCATGAACTCTATAAAAGTCACGCCAAAGTTTGAAACTCTTACAAAGAATAAGCTTATTAGAAAAATCCTCGAAACAGTTGTAATTTGTGAACAACATGGAGCAACGAGGACCCTCAGTCAAGTGCACGACTATTGGTCCATGGTAACACTCGCTGTCATGAATTGGAAAAATGGGAGGTCGTTTTGAGAAATGGGGATGGTTTCTGATATGTTATTAGCAATAAGTCACTAATCACATATCACCAAGAAAACCCCTCCGAGAAGGAAAATCTCCGAGTGACTTGGCCCCGAAAAGTTATAAAAACATAACTAATATCGTGCTGATTTCGTCAGAGGCGAGGTCCCACAAAACTAGCAAGATATTGGAAGGGCTTCGAGGCGGTAAGTGGTTTCAACCAAGTCCCGACCAATGCCACACATCGATTGACATGCATCCAGTGGAAGAGAGAGAAAACCGCTCACATCGAATGGGTAAAACATTGTGTTACTTACCTACCCAATATGAACAATGACCATAGGATTTGGAGGCTCTAGATCGACAACGAAGATGCAATCCGATGGATGACTGGATTCAACGAGGTAAACAGGCAGAGTTGTATAAGATTTGAAGTCTGATGTGGATGATGCGTTGGCAGAGGATCATGTTTGTGGACATTCTTTGAGTTAACGGTAAAAACGGTCATTTCAAAGACGTCCAAGGGAAATGACACTCAATTCGTTATGAAACAGGTGGCCACCTCCCTATGAGGCGTTATACAATGATGATGACACAGAACAGAGGAATTCAAACAGACAGAGGTAGGGGAGCTGGAAAGCAAGGAAGCAAAAACGAACAATCAGAAAGCAGATTGGCTTTAAAGCCACAGACTGACAGAGAAAGAAAGAAGCGAGTTAGCGAGAGTTAGCTAGATGGAGAAAGTTGAGAGCAGAGAGAAGAAGTTGAGCTAACCTACAGAAGCAAAGGCAACATCGATCCAGATAGAGACAAAGAGAGTCAGAGAGTCTGTGTGCTCCAGAGAAGGTTTGAGAGGTTCAAGAGAACTCCCCTGTATATGTCTGTCAAGTATGAGTCTCAGATTGGGCTCATACTACTATGACCAATAGAGGTCAAGTTTCAGTAAGGAGAGTTTGTGTACTCCAGAGACTTGGGGATCCAAGTACAATCTTACTGATTTATATCTGCTGGGTGAGACTCAAATTGAGCTCACTATTGTAAAAACTCTGCTTTGAAAACACAATAGAGAGGCCACCACTAAAGGCTAGACTGGGAGATGTATCCCATGAGTATTGGGTGAACTCCTTATTAAACTTGTTATGTTTACATGTTTGCCTATTATGCTTTTCTCTAACTGCTTTAGTGCCTATGTATTTCACAATCTTATCAATCCGTTGCATAAAGTAACACAGGAACATCCATGCACATGAGTTTGTAATACCTTTATTGTTTATCTTCGATCAATTTTAGATCAAGTGGTATCAAAGCTCTAGGTTACTAAGGTTAGACAAGCTTATGCTGGATTCATTTGTCGAATGATAACTAGATCAAAGCTTAAATTAGGAGAAGGAGAGTTGGTCGAAGTTAACCTAGAAATTGGAAGAGTCTATCCTAAGAGGAAAATGTCAGAAGAAAATACCTTGGAATCAGACTCCCAGTTCATGGACAGTTTCATGACCATGAGACCCATGGTTGAATAAATGTATAGGGAATTTAAGAAAGGTAGAGAAGAAGATTCAGTAAACTCCAACCAAGATAAAGTAGTAGAAGAATCCCTCCTCCATGACCATTCTAAAGGAAAAGGGAAAGAAGAACCTCTTCTAGTTGCCCACTCAGAAGGCAAAGGAAAGGAAGAGAAGCCCTCTCCACCATCTCCCCCATCATCACCTTCATCATCATCTTCTTCACACAAAGAAAGCCTTGAAAAGAAAAAGAAGAAATCTTCTTTGATTAAATTAGATGTGAAGTTTTATTTGCCAATTTATGACGGAGAATTGAATGCAGAAAAGTTAGATAACTGTATTAGACAAATTGATGTATATTGCAGAGTGCAGAACATCGATTCAGAAAGGAGAAAGATTCAACTGGCTAGCCTACACTTTAGAGGCACTGCCCTGGTATGGTGGGAAGGCAGGACACAAGCTAATTTGAAGAAACATGGTAAAATTCTTTCTACCTAGAATGAATTAGTTTCTATAATTAAAAAACAATTCTATCCACTAGCTTATATGCAGCAAGCTATCATGTGTTGGCAAACTTTTCGCCAACTGAAAGGGCAAAGTGTACAAAATTACACCTAAGAATTTAGGAAAAGAGATTTGATTCTAGGCATTTCTTTAGACTAACCTAAAAATTTGTTGAAGTATATAGGTGGTATACATAGTTATTTAAGACATACCATTCTCATGTTTAATCCCACTAGCATAGATGAGGTATTTGTTCAGGCTACACATCTAGAGGCTAGAGGCAAGAATGTGAACCCAGAAGTTGGGGGATCATCAAAACCCACTATAAGAAAAAGAAAGGAAAAGAGAAAACAGAAATGGAAAGAGAGGAAGACAAATGCTGTACAAAAGACCAAGCCGTCATGCACTCAATGCAAGAAGGATGGACATGATGATAAACACTGCTGGATTTTTCATCCAGAGCTGAGACCCAAGAAGTTCGATGGAAAAAAGAAGAAGACTGCTACAGCTATTCAAAAGGAATTGGGCTCAGACTTGAGAGGTGAAACAACAATCGCAACCATAGGTATAAAAGGTAAAAATTCTGAAGCATCTACTATTAATTCTACTCAATCTACTGATAATGAAGAAAATGAGAGGAAAAGACATGAGCTCTTTCATATTCGAGTTATTTCCAGCCATCAAAAGATTGATACTTTGTTTCATAGTGGCTCACAAGTAAATTTAATTTCTGAAGAAATTGTAAATATGTTGGGATTACTAACCATACCTCACAAGAAGTCATATCCATTAGGTTGGTTATGTGATAAAGAAAAGCTACAAGTGACTAGACAATGCAAACTTAAGTTTTCTTTTGGGTCAACATTTGTAGATGAGGTTGTGTTAGATATAGTTCCTTTGGATATATGTGGATTTGTTTTAGGAAGTCCTTACTTGTATGACAGGAAAGCTATTTTCTATAGAGCTGAAAACAAGTATAAACTCGTTAAATATGGAATCGAATATATTGTAAGAGCTCATAAACTCAAAAATAATTATACTCTCATAAAATTAGGGTTCATAAGACCTAGCACATCACCTTGTGGGTCTCTAATTGTCTTAGTGAGAAGGAATATGGCTCATAGAGAATGTTCATTGATTACTAAGCATTGAATAAGATAACGATAAAAAATCGTTATCCCCTTCCTCGCATAGATGATCTATTAGATCAGTTAAAAGAAGTTGTTTACTTTTCCAAGTTGGACTTGCATAGTGGCTACCATCAGGTCAGAGTTGCAGAGAAAGATGCATGGAAGACTCCTTTCAAAACAAAGCAGGGAGTGTATGAGTGGTTGGTTATGCCTTTTGGCTTAAATAATGCTCCTGCTACTTTCATGAGAGTAATGAATGATGTACTCAGACCTTTTATTGATGATTTTGTCATTGTATATTTAAATGACATTCTTATATTTAGTAAAACATGGGAAGAACATTTAAAGCATGTCAAGAAGACTCTAGATGTTTTGAAAATAGAGAATCTCTATGTTAAGATCTCAAAATGTGAATTTGGCAAAACATCTTTGAATTATTTGGGTCATATTGTAGGGGTGGTGAATTGAAGATAGATCCCTCTAAGGTTGCAGTCATTGTAAACTGGCCTAAACCCAAATCTGCTACAGAAGTTAGAAGCTTCTTAGGAGCAACACAATATTGGAGAAAGTTTATTGCTATGTTTTCCTTGATTGCAGCTCCCTTACATGCTTTGACAGGATTGAACAAGATGTTTTAGTGGGGAGGCAAATAGCAGAAAGTCTTCGACACCTTAAAAGAAAAGATTAGTACAGCACTAGTACTAACACTGCCCGATCTTCAAAGACCATTTGAGATTGAAATGGATGCCAGTGACTATGCCATGGGAGCAGTGTTGATGCAGCACGATAAACCCATATGTTATCATTCTGAGACATTTAATTCTATAGTACTTAATTATCCCACATATGATAAGGAATTGTATGCATTAGTACAAAGTGTGAAAAAGTGGAAACAAGACCTGATGGGCAAAGAGACAGTTATACATACTAATCATCAGCCACTTCAATATTTACACTCACAAACTAAGTTGCGGAAATCAAGACACTATAGGTGGATGGGTTTTCTACAATAGTTTCATCTTGTCATCAGATATGAAAAGTGCATACATAATAAAGTTGCAAATATATTGTCCAGACCAATCATAAATGCATCTACTATACTTAAGCAGAATTCAATATTGCATGAAAGCTACATTGAAAAATATGCTCAAGATATAGATTTTAAAGATGTATACGGAACTTTAAGTCATGGTAAATAAGTAGAAGAATTGGATTATCATGTTAAGGACCAACTCTTGTATCATTTGGGAAAGTTATACATTCCTCAAATAGAAAGAGAAAAGATAATTCGAGAAGTGCACACTTCTCTAATATCAAGTCATTTTGGTGTAAATAAAATAGTTCCACAACTACAAAGATTTTGTTATTGGCCAAAAATGAATGAGACAGTTTCTAGATATGTAAGAGGGTGTACTATGCGTGCTAAAAGCAAGCCCAATAATAGAATACTAGGCTTATACACTCCATTACCAGTTCCTTCTCAACCTTGGGAAAGTATTTCCATGGACTTTGTTGGGGGACTGCCTAAATCTAGAAAAGGTCATGACTATTTATATGTTATTATGGATAGGTTTAGCAAAATGTGTATTTTAATACCTTGTAACAAATAGATTATAGTTGAAAAAACTACAAAGTTGTTCTTTCAACATGTATGGGTTCATTTTGGATTACCCACTTCCATTATATCTGATTGGGATACCCGATTTGTTGGTAAGTTTTGGTCGAGTCTGTGGGAATTTATGGACAGTAGGCTGAAGAAGAGCACAACTTTTCATCTGCAAACAGATGGACAAACAGACGTTGTCAATAGGAAAATGATCTAGTTGCTCAGAAGCTATTGCAGCAAGCATCCCAAGCTTTAGGATGAACATCTGTGTTATGTGCAGCATGCTTACAACCAAGCTAAACATTCTTCTACGCAGAGATCTCATTTTGAGACCTGTTTTAGTTTCATACCAAGGTCTACCTTGGATTTTATCTTTGGTAAAGACATAGCAATTGATGGACATAGTGATGTGGACAAGGAAACCAAGTTCATTGAACAAATCCAAGAGATTCACCAAGCAGTACAGGAATAGTTCGAAAAGAGCCAAGCCAAGTACAAGGAAAGGCATGATAAGAATTAGACTAAGCATAGTTTCTAAGTTGGTATCAAGTCTGGTTGTATATCAGCAAAGACAGAATGCAAGGTGAAGGTAAGAAGCTAAAGCCGATAAGGTATGGACCTTACAATATACTTGAGAAAATCGGTGAGAATGCTTTTCGCCTTGATTTACCAGCTTACGTGCACATCTACTCAGTTGTCAACACAGATAGCTTGAGACTATTTGAACCTTCATTCATTAAAGATCCCGAAGAGAAGAGTCAATTTCCTTCTATTGATGATCTATTGCCTAAATATCTTAATGAATTGTAGGGAGGTGAGAACCACGTGTAGAGGGGATGTTGAGTACCTTAGGATTGGGCTCAAAGGTTCAAAACCAAGAAGTGCAAAATGGATAGAAATTGGGCAAGCAAGGAATCTATATCCTCACTTGATTGATGCTTAAAAACCAACTTTTGGTGGTCCAAAATATTTTTCAGTGGGAAGGCCATGATCCGAATTGGATCCTAAAACACTTTCTAAGTTTTCATGAACTCTATAAAATTCATGCCAAAGTTTTAAAGTCTTACAAAGAATGACCTCATCAGAAAAACCCTCGAAATAATTATAATCTGTGAACAACACAGAGCAATGAGGACCCTTGGTCAAGCACACAGACCGTTGGCCCATGGTAACACGCTCTGTCATGAATTGGAAAAATGGGAGGTCCTTTTGAGAAATGGGGGTGGTTTTTGATATGCGATTAGCAACAAGTCGCTAATCGCATATCGTCGGGCAAACCCCTAAGAGAAGGAAAAGCCCTGAATAACCCGGACCCAAAAAGTTATAAAAACATAACGGATATCGTGCCGATTCTGTTAGAGGCGGGGTCCCACCAAACTGGTAGGATATTGGAAGGGTTTTGAGGTGGTAAGTGGTTTCAACCAAGTCCTGCCTCATGCCACACATCGATTGACACGCGTCCAGCAGAAGAGAGAGAAAACTGCTCACATTGGATGGGTAAATGTCGTGTTACTTACATGCCCGATATGAATAATGAACATAGGATCTAGAGGCTCTAGATCGATAGCGGAGATGCAGTCCAATGGATGACCAGATTCAATGGGGTAAACATGCAGAGTTGTATAAGATTTGAAGTCTGACATGGACGATGCATTGGCAAAGGATCATGTTCACGGGCATTCTTGGAGTTAACGGTAAAAATGATATTTCAAAGACTTCCAAGAGAACTGATACCTAGTTCATTATGAAATAGGTGGCCACCTCCCTATCAGGTGTTATACAGTGATGATGACGCAGAACAGAGGAATTCAAACAGATAGAGGCAGGGGAACTGGAAAGTCAGGAAGTGGAAATGAACAGTCGGAACGCAGATTGGATTTAAAGCCATAGACTGACAGAGAAAGCAAGAAGCGAGTTATTGAGAGTTAGCTAGATACAGAAAACTAAGAGCAGAGAGAAGAAGCTGAGTTGACCTATGGAAGAAAATGCAGCATCGAGCCAGACAGAGACAGAGAGAGTCAGAGAGTCTGTGTGCTCCAGAGAAGGCTTGAGAGGTTCAAGCGAACTCCTCTGTATATGCCTATCAAGTATGAATCTTAGGTTGGGCTCATACTACTCTGACCAATAGAGGTTGAGTTTTAGTAAGGAGATTTTGTGTACTCCAGAGACTTGGGGGATCCAAGTATAGTCTTATTGATTTATATCTGTTGGGTGAAACTAAAATTGAGCTCACTATTATAAAAAATATGCTTTGAAAACATAATATAGAGGCCATCACTAAAGGCTGGACCAGGAGACATAGTCCAGGAGTATTGGGTGAATTCCTTATTAAAAATTTTATGTTTACATGTTTGCCTGTTATATTTTTCTCTAACTGCTTTAGTGCCTATGTATTTCGCAATCTTATCGATCCATTGCATAAAGTAACATAGGCACATCCATGCACATGAGTCTGTAATACCTTTATTGTTTATCTTTGATCAATTACAGATGACCAACACTGTTAACATGATCAAAGTTCCAAAGTTATATTTTTTTTATGTTGGTGGCCTTCAAAAAATATCAACCAACTTATTTGTGCTACCCAAATTATACTTTATGAACACATTAAATTTTTGTGGGAGCCCCATATAATTGTAGTATTTGGTCTAGTTGTAGCTTACTTTTCATCTACAAGTACTGTAGTAGTTGGTGATCTATGTGAATGTTGACATCATTTCCCATTCAATAATGTTTCCCCTTCTTACATTTGGTTCCATATCATACAACTCATTGTGTTAGGTAACATAGTTAACAACTACCCTATAAAATACTTCAGAGTGGTAGTATAAATACCTTCCTTGCTTCTTCAGGATAGATCCCATGGCATATTCACATGAATCTATCTCCAATTTGAATGGATATTGTAACTTAGTTAATGTGAGAAATGGTGCTTGGATGATTTTCTTTTTGAAAATTTTCAAAGGATTTATGCTAACGCTTCCTCCACTAAAATGCCTTTCCACTCACTATTATGCCATGCATTAGCACATATACTACTAAAAACGAGTATATGAATTTTCTTGGGTATTATTCTACCTGAATCCAAATCTTGAATTCAAAGGCATTTGTAACAACTAATGAAATCATGAAGGCCTCCATCTTTGTCAGATCTATCTTGAGCTCCCCTCCATAAGTCAAATATCATAAATAGATCAAATATTGATATGGAAATTTACATTTCTTGAGATATGCTAGTATTTGGTGCATCTTTAAAGTATATAGCACCTACATCAAGAGTGAGATGTGCTAATCCTAAGTAGCTGTTATGGGAATATTACACCCTAGGGTCTAGGTTGAGAACCCGAACAGATCGAAGGGAATACACCAACAAGAAGCAAGCAAACAAGAAATCCTAATTCTTAAACTACTAAAGTGGGATGAAGAGATAGTACCTGTAGGTCCTATGTTTGAGGATGTTCTCGTAGGGTCCAAACCCTCTACTTCCTCCAATTATTTAAAACCTACAACTCATTCAAGAAAATCATATATATTAGCAGTATTTTAAAGCATGTTCAAGATATGAATCTTAGATCATATAAACATATAGATATAAAACAAGAAATCTTACATAGTTAGATCATAACCTGAGTTAAATCATAAAGATCATAACATCAAGAACATGACAAAGCTTCTTTATTGATGACTGCAAAGAATGTGGAAGAATACAACCTAATTCGACCACAGCTCCAAGTGAAACCTTCCTCTAGATTCATCCATCCCAAGCCTCAACAATCATCTTTCAAATGCATACACATAGATGCCATATACAGGAGATAGACATATCTATGAGGAAATAAGGGTTTCCTATATCTAGGAGTGCAGGAGGCACAGGTAAATCAGACTTGATCAGAGACCAATTGGATATAATATCAATATCCTATCATTCTATCCTCTTAGGTCTTCCCCATGAGGTGTATTTATATCACCTCAAAAAAAAATTTAGTTGGGATACAGTTACGCCACGGGCTCCTGTAGGTGGTCTTCCAGTGTAACCCATAAACCCTGCCCTTAAAATAGGGATTATATATATATATATATATATATATATATATATATATACATGGGTTTGGTATCGTTGGACCCACGTGTGAACGCACTTTTCGAACGGAAGAGTCATGTACAAAATTTAAAATAATGTTTTTAGTAAATGGACCAAGTCTGAAGGGAAGCGTTGCCCAAGGCCATGACTTAGAGCATAAAATCTACCATGGTGGTAAATGGTGTTATAACAGATTCCCCCTAATATATGAGGTCAGAAGGGGTACATGATGGCCAAAATGTATTAAGTGTATTGAAAGAATCATGTGAGGACTTGGGAGGAGATCACTAGACTCCAGCCTGCAAAATGAGTGTAAGAGATCAGAAAGAAAGATCATGTCTGAGGTGGGCATACCCATGCTAGGAGATAGTAAAGCATGTTTGCATATCAAGTTTAGAGTGGATCTAATATATATACAAGTACAAAGGAAACTTAGAAATACATAGTGGATCATCTAATCATAGCCACAAAAGTACATATCAAGGCCATGTCACAATATCACATATAAAATAACTGATCAATGATGTTGAAGGAGGTATATGATAACTGATTTCACATAACTGATCCTCAAAGTACCAAGTCGAAAAGTGGAATAATGGTATTGCATGCAACTCAGGTGCCAACATATAAAATGTTTCTATGATGAACTGTAACATATAAGGTGGATGGTGTCACTAGAAGCAAATTGGAGGAACTAACAAGTGAACCAAAAAATGTTGATGCACACTGAGGTCATCACTCACTACCATGGTACATTTCTGAACAATGGTAATAAATGAGCTAAATTTGACCATGTGAGATATCGTTTGATTACTGGTCATTGATGTATACCATTAACAGACGTGTGAAAACTCACTGATAATGATGATGAGAGTCAGGGTACCCCAATACAATCTAACAAGTGTGAATAAATGAGTTGAAGTTGAAAACTTGAGAGTATCTATCAATCAGGAGACATTGATGTATTCTCACTCTCGATAGCAAAGGAGTCTTCCACTAATTATTTCAAACCCTAATGTACTGAAAAATGACTCTAGATCTTATTCCCATAGCAATGAGATGGATGTTGGCATTATGATGCATGTGTTGTACTTGATGGCAACCCTCTCATAGAAGAATATCTCACTTATGTATAACTGGATGAATCTTCAGAAGAGATATCAGATGTGACTGATGGAAGATGGCTCAAAGGAATCAGATGATAGTTCTAAGTGTGACAAGTTAGCTTTGCCATCAAGTCCAAAGGGGGAGATTGTTGGCATTATGAGACAAGTGTTGTCCTTGATGGCAAACCACACTGATGAGAAATCATAGTGCAGAAGGACAGCAGCAAGGAATTGATGATCAGACTATAAGAAGAAGAGAAAGTTCATACACGCAGGTTCGTTAAGCCCAAGTCGCGTGTACACGCAGGTTGGCTTCATTAAAAGCGCGTGTATGTGGAAAACTCATTTTGGTCCATGGCAGTTAGTCCTTGGAAGTTGTGCCTATGGTTTTGAACCTTGGTGTCTCGACGGACGTGTTGATCCCCAGTTTTAAAGTTGATGGTATTGGATTTCTATGGTTGTGGCCCTTGGTATTGAACAAGGCCTAAGGCTATATAAGGAGAAGGAAATCATTAGGCAAGAGCATCTGAAATGTCTTGAATATCTGATGAAGCATTAGATCCAGTATGCAGGGTTATGGGTTGATGATGCATTGCTTGATCTGAGCTAAGGAGAGATCTCACCGGTTGATGGAGAACTAGATCTAAGGAGAGATCGGGATCAAATGGTTTGAAATGAACTATCTTTATGATGCTTATTCTAGATCTACATACTGACGCATGTATTGTTCTATAAGTACTATGAGTATGACTGATGTCTGGTACAGCTGCAAGTTATGAGAAATTATTTTTAGATCTGTACGCGGGTTGGCTTTGATAAAAGCGCGTATACACGCGGGTTTGATTCATCGAAGTAGCGTATACATTGTAAATCTTAATATTTGAAGTTGCAGATGGATCTGATGGTTATTACAGAGTTCTGTGTCTGCTCTGTGTTCTGGTGACTGTTGTTAACAGGGTTTCAGTGATTCAGAGTTTGATGATTGTTTTGAGCTTCAATGATAGTTATGGGTCCAGTATGAAAATTGGATGAAAAGTGGCCTTACAGATTATGTGTTGTGCTTCAGTGTATCCAGTCTGAAAATTGATGAAACGTGGTACCTGGAGGTGAGAAGATTGTAGGCAAGCACCTACGTACTAGTATCTAAGCTGGTACAAAAGCTAAAGGAGATCTTTGGAGTATTGTAGCAGGTAGCAGCCTGCGTACTAGTAAATGGATCGGCTAGTACAAGAGCAAAGGGGGTTGTAGCTCCCGTACTGGTATAAGACTGCACCAGTACAAATATTGTAAAAGAATTTTCTTATTAAGAAGAAGATTGAGATGACTTGCAGCAGGTGGTTTTCACCCACATTGGGTTTCCACCTTATACCTTTGTGTTCATGTGTGTGGCTCTTGTGTGATGTTCTGTTCTGTTATTCTGCACCTGTTTACTGTTAATATGCTTAATAATGATCTGATGCATTTACTGAAGATTAAGCTAACTGAATTATAAGATCTCTGGATATACGCGAGTTTCATTAGACACAGTAGCGTGTACACGCGGGTTCACTTAATTGAAGTAGCGTATATGTTTCTGAGTATGAAATTTAAAAGTTTGATTGATCTGATAATACTGATTCACCCCCCCTCTCAGTATTATTTCCAACAATTGGTATCAGAGCAGGTCCTTTGGTAGAAGCTTGATCGCTTGAAGGAGATCCGTGGAACAATGGGAAAGAAGCTTAAGAAGAAAGCTCATAAGAAGAAGAAGACATCTCAGAAGGACTATGACAGTGGGAGAGTCGATTGGGGATTAGGTATAAGAAGCTCTTCAGATTCAGAATCATTATCAGGTATGAATGTGTTATCCTCTGATGTTCCTGCTATATTTCCTTGTGAAAGTGACGGAAGTGATAGTGAAACTACTGAACATGCTTTTATGGGTGAGCAAGAAAAGTATCAAATAGAGGCATTATTTAGAAGGCTTACAGACAAAGTTAAAGATCAACAAGATCTATTGAACAAAAGGGAATGTGCTTTCAAAGAAGAAGTTACCAAACTAAAGGCCCAACTAGAAGAAGGAAACAAGGTAAGAAAGCTACTCAAGGACAAGGAAGACCAATGTCAAAAATTGCAGCATGAAGTGACATCATTAAGAAAAGAAGTCAACGAAAGAAGCACAACCATCAAGAAACTCAAAGATAGATCCAGCTACTATGAAAATCTTGAAGCTACAATCCCCTCACTAAAAGGAGATCTTGAAGAATCAAAGAAGCAGAATACAGATCTACTCCAAGCTATTGCAAAACAAGAAAACGAAGTCACCAGCTTAAAATCTCAACTAGAATGTGCCTTCCGAGTTCGTGAAATGCAGCAGGATCTGAATGAAGAACAAGAAAAGGAGATTCTCAAATTAAGGCATCAGTTGGAAGAAGGAAGGAAAGATGGAGAAGACATGAAGAAGCAATGTCTAGAAAAGGAGGAACAACTTCAAGTTGAGGTAAATATCTTGAAAGGGAAATTAGAAGAAAAGGATAAACTTTTGAGATTTCAAGATAGTACTAAAGCCTTGGATGATATTCTTAGTAGTCAAAGGTCTCCTGCTATCAAGACTGGTCTTGGTTTTCATGAATCTGTTGAAGGTGAATCTAGTTCACAAGGTGAGGCAAGGAACTCTAAAGAGAAATCTAAAATGATCAACAAGGAGATGAAAGGTCAACCCCATCAACAATCAAGGAAAGAGACTCCTCAAAGAAAATCTTTTACTCCTCCTATGAATAATGTTGAATGTTATGTATGTCATAATCTTGGACATGTTGCAGCTAGATGTAGAAGAAGAAGGGTTCAAGACCATCATGCAGAAAGATCATCACACTCAAGGTACTTTCATGGATATTGCTTTGCTTGCAATATGTTTGGTCACAAAGCTGCTGATTGCTACAGGAGGAATATGAAACATGTAAGATGTTATGCATGTAACAAGCTTGGACATATAGCAAAGGAATGCATGAACAAAGGATGGACATCACACCAAAAGGAGAAAACCTCATCACACTTGAAGATATGGAGGAAGAAGGAAGTACAGTCAGCACAATGTACTGAGACACAGCACAGCACAGACATATCAAACTCAGGGGGAGCTGAAAGTGTAAAACTTCAGCGTTCTGAATCTCATACGCAAGTTCCTTAAAGGGAAGTCGCGTATATATGCGAGTTAGACACTGCAAAGTCGCGTATATGTCAGTCTGAGGAAAAGCAGTGGGAACAGGATCAAAAAAAGGATCTGATATGATTCAGTCTGTTATTTGCTCTATTGGTTACAGTCTGCTGAGGATGTGTGGAAATGTTTTGTTACTTGTATGATGTCTAGAAGTGTTTTTGATCCTAACTTGAGGATGATGATGTTTTGATGCTTATTGCTGATATATGCATGATCAGATCTAACAGATGGCACTGGTTGAGGGGGAGCATATGCCTTTAGTAATTCATTGTTGGCATTATGGTTTATAATCCTTGGTGATGATTCTTATATGGCTAAATGATATATCTTGCTATGATGTGGTTGTGAGTTGTCTATGATAAACTCTCATATGATTCTTGAAGTTACATAGAAGATGTTCAGATCAGATTTATGGTTGATCCTTTGATGATGCATGTATGGTGCTTACATGGTGATCTTCATAAAAACAAGGAAAAGTACAAAGCTTGAATACACATCTTCCTCACTTGATGATGAGTCACTTATATACTGTTGTTGTCATGTGCATAAAGATCATACAGTTATGATGCAGGCACTCATGTGGATAAGGATTGTTGCTGTTGATGATATCAAGAAGTTTTGTCAAATGAGCTTGAGCTCAAGATACATAGTGCTGACACATGGATGACTACTCAAAGTCACTTTGTTGGAGACATGATGATGAATTCGTATCTATATGATGATAGGTTTATATATGCAGATGTTCCCAAGTAATGATACTTGGATCATGTAGAGCTTGATGAAATGGCTATGGTGGTTTCGCACATGATACAATGTGAATGACTCTGAATTCTGTTCAAAGGGATGAATTGATGCAGACATACCTTGTTATAGGTTGATGACCTATTCTCTACAGGACATTTACAGGTTGCTGATATGGAAATTTGTGTACGCGTGTTGTTTGAAGGATATCTGCGTGCATACGCCGTTTTACAAGGGGATAGTCGCGTATATGGTATACGCGTGTTGTGTAAGGGATATCTGCGTATATACGCTTGTTTATGTGTATACAGACGCGTATATGGAGTTTTGAAGAAAATCAGCAGGGACAGATGTTGGTTGCAGAAAGTCTGATATAGGTCTGACAGAGATCATCTGGCACAGGTTCAGGGGGAGCAGATAATCTTCCAATGATGCATTGTTGGCATTATCTTAAAGCTTTTGGTTCTAGTTCACATTTGGTGTTGATTTCAGGTGGAACAAAGTCAAAATCAGAGGGAGAACAAAAGGATCTCTTGGTTGCTGATCTGAATGATGATTGACAAGATGCTGGCGATTATTGGTGACTTTCATAAGTCTTGGTCTAGTTCTTTCGTTTCTATGTCATATATCTCTTTTGTGGTATCTCTTTCATGGTGTCAAGGTCATGTAACGGCCTATTTTGGTTTCCCCACTATGCCTGGGATGATTGATGCAATGTGTTTGGTTGTCAGATGTAAATTTTTGATGTATCCCCACTTGGTTGGGTGGATGAGTCATTTTTTTGTTTATCCTCACTTAGTTGAGAGATGGATGTATGTATGAGTCCTAAGTGATAGGAAGGTCTTTTATGATGTATAGAGTCATGTTCTTCTTGAAGAACATCTTTTGTAGACCTTTCTTACAGTCAGGGAGAGCATGATCAGCACACTTCAGCAAGAACAGAGATTCAGCATGTACTCAGAGGGAGCATGGACAGATTGGTACACCTTGGCATATACAAAGGGGGAGACTATTCAGAGATTTCAGCAGGTACTCAGGGGGAGTATGGACAGTGGAATGATTCAGCGAAGGAAGAGAATATCTTGGTCCACCCTTTGCCCTTGATGTCAAAGGGGGAGAGTGATTTGGTGTTGTTGCCATCAAGTCCAAAGGGGGAGATTGTTGGCATTATGATGCATGTGTTGTACTTGATGGCAACCCTCTCATAGAAGAATATCTCACTTATGTATAACTGGATGAATCTTCAGAAGAGATATCAGATGTGACTGATGGAAGATGGCTCAAAGGAATCAGATGATAGTTCTAAGTGTGACAAGTTAGCTTTGCCATCAAGTCCAAAGGGGGAGATTGTTGGCATTATGAGACAAGTGTTGTCCTTGATGGCAAACCACACTGATGAGAAATCATAGTGCAGAAGGACAGCAGCAAGGAATTGATGATCAGACTATAAGAAGAAGAGAAAGTTCATACACGCAGGTTCGTTAAGCCCAAGTCGCGTGTACACGCAGGTTGGCTTCATTAAAAGCGCGTGTATGTGGAAAACTCATTTTGGTCCATGGCAGTTAGTCCTTGGAAGTTGTGCCTATGGTTTTGAACCTTGGTGTCTCGACGGACGTGTTGATCCCCAGTTTTAAAGTTGATGGTATTGGATTTCTATGGTTGTGGCCCTTGGTATTGAACAAGGCCTAAGGCTATATAAGGAGAAGGAAATCATTAGGCAAGAGCATCTGAAATGTCTTGAATATCTGATGAAGCATTAGATCCAGTATGCAGGGTTATGGGTTGATGATGCATTGCTTGATCTGAGCTAAGGAGAGATCTCACCGGTTGATGGAGAACTAGATCTAAGGAGAGATCGGGATCAAATGGTTTGAAATGAACTATCTTTATGATGCTTATTCTAGATCTACATACTGACGCATGTATTGTTCTATAAGTACTATGAGTATGACTGATGTCTGGTACAGCTGCAAGTTATGAGAAATTATTTTTAGATCTGTACGTGGGTTGGCTTTGATAAAAGCGCGTATACACGCGGGTTTGATTCATCGAAGTAGCGTATACATTGTAAATCTTAATATTTGAAGTTGCAGATGGATCTGATGGTTATTACAGAGTTCTGTGTCTGCTCTGTGTTCTGGTGACTGTTGTTAATAGGGTTTCAGTGATTCAGAGTTTGATGATTGTTTTGAGCTTCAATGATAGTTATGGGTCCAGTATGAAAATTGGATGAAAAGTGGCCTTACAGATTATGTGTTGTGCTTCAGTGTATCCAGTCTGAAAATTGATGAAACGTGGTACCTGGAGGTGAGAAGATTGTAGGCAAGCACCTACGTGCTAGTATCTAAGCTGGTACAAAAGCTAAAGGAGATCTTTGGAGTATTGTAGCAGGTAGCAGCCTGCGTACTAGTAAATGGATCGGCTAGTACAAGAGCAAAGGGGGTTGTAGCTCCCGTACTGGTATAAGACTGCACCAGTACAAATATTGTAAAAGAATTTTCTTATTAAGAAGAAGATTGAGATGACTTGCAGCAGGTGGTTTTCACCCACATTGGGTTTCCACCTTATACCTTTGTGTTCATGTGTGTGGCTCTTGTGTGATGTTCTGTTCTGTTATTCTGCACCTGTTTACTATTAATATGCTTAATAATGATCTGATGCATTTACTGAAGATTAAGCTAACTGAATTATAAGATCTCTGGATATACGTGAGTTTCATTAGACACAGTAGCGTGTACACGCGGGTTCACTTAATTGAAGTAGCGTATATGTTTCTGAGTATGAAATTTAAAAGTTTGATTGATCTGATAATACTGATTCACCCCCCCCTCTCAGTATTATTTCCAACAATGGAGTCGATGGGAAAAGATCTGCTGAAAGGAAGGCATTAAGGCATCCCACATCAATCCAACACGAATGTAACCCGCGGGCCAATAATTTGGAAGGAATCAGATGAATAAAGATGAAGTAACATGTTTTAGCTGCTGCAACAACCCCTCCAAAAATCCTGAAATCCTTAAACTTTTTGGAGCCCCTGTATCGTGCGGAACCTCTTACACCGTTCAGATCTGCTCAAGATTTTTCCAATCCAGAAGAACCCCATAAAACACTAATTTTCCCATTTATGTATAGCTAGGTCACTAGATCCTGTCTAGGTAAGTTACACGCAGATTCAAAGTAAGAATAAGTCTAAATCTTGCTACTATTGTGACTGTTGCAACCCGTGCGACCCACAAGTCACATAGGTTGCAAGGTCTCATAGGTCTCGCTTACCCCTCGATCTGACCATATGACCCTTGCGACCTCACGACCTATAGGTCGCAAGGTCACATAGGTATGACTTGCCCATCAATGCGACCATGTGACCCTTATGACCTCAAAGCTACTAGGTTGCAAGGTTTCACTTTAGAACCATTCGACCTTCGCACGGGCGACCACATCTATAAATAGGTAGGTCACCCCATTCATTGTAATGGCTCCTTTGGTCGCACGGAAGATGCAGAGGGTTTGCGACTTGGGCGGACATGCAATTTTATCTAGGTGGGTGACTTTCCACCTTCCCAACAATTATGATTTTTTACCAAGTGTCATTCCCTACCTACCCGACCTTCTGCATCCCATTCCTAAGGGGTTTTATCCCCTTTTCTTATTTTTTTTACCTCAAACTCAGAAGAGAAGTTTCCCTGGCCCCGTTCATTCTTCCTTCACCAAACCATGGCCATTCTTTGACCCTAACCTTCCCAGTTTTCACCAGTAAGCCTTAACCACCTTGCGAGGAAGAATCCCAGACCTCCTAAAGCCTCAGATCGTTTTCCTTGGCCCTCCCAAAACCTAGATCACACTGCTTAAGTCTGTGATACCCATTTTCCTACGACTTCTCTTCCACCACAACCTTGCGACCTGTGACTTTGCAACCCAAGCAACCTGTGACCTTGCAACCCATGACCTTGTGACCCCAATGACTTGCAACCTTGCAACCTATGACTTTGCAACCTATATAAAAAGTTGCTCAATCACACTTTTGGCTTTACGACCTTGTGATCGGTCTCCTTATGCGACTTGCCTATCAACTTCTGAAATTCCTTGTATTTTCGTAGTTTTTCTTGATTTTTCATGTCGTCTCTCTCATCGTGGGATTGTATTTTCGACATGCCAGATGACATGGACCTCAAGTTCATATCCATCTCCTCCTTCGAAGAAGAGATGGCTCCCCCAACCACTAAGGCTACTTGCAGAGGCTCAGGGAGCAGTTCATGGGAGATCTACCAGGATGAGGAGCCATCCATCTTCGGGGACACATCCTACAACATCAATAAAACCATGAAACTCTCCTCGTACAACATCTACAAAGAGTTTTTTAAGACAAACATACTGGAAAGCCAAGAGGATTTCTCGATATACATAAATGTCAAGAGATCAAAGTTACACAAGATAACATCACACCCCCTGGTCTTCCCATGCATAGAAACTTTGAATGGATCTTGAAAAATATAGATACAGATTCATGGATGATCAGGGATAATGTTGGAGCATCCATAACTGCAATCTTCCCTGTAGATGACGCTGCCTACTACAGAATGCTAGAGAGACAAGAGGTTTTCAATACTAGGTGGCCCTCTGAGTTTATGATCCTAGTTAAAGACATCCTAAAGGAATGGTGGTAGGACCCGTCAAAGTTCTAGGCCAGAATGGATTAGGCATACATGACAAAGGGGTTTCATAGGGTATATCAATTAATTATCGTGATGATTTGCCACTTGTATGGTAAGGCAGACACTGACGTATTCTATGGAACTTAGGTTCCTCTCATGTACGTCGTCACCACCCGAGGAACTATTTTTAATTGTGCGAACATTCTCACGTCATCGTTGGAAACAAAGATAGTTGCAACCAAGTGCCAATAGCCAGAACAACCTCCGTAATTCTATATGGATTCATACCTCCTAGATGTTGTTTGCATGAGATGCTAATTTGAGCACTAGAGCTTTAACAGGGATTCAACAGTGGCCGACCCCGTGGACCACCACTACAAGGTTTTCTGGGACACGGCTTATAGGGGTATGATAGATGTGATTTATGAATGTTTTATCACCTCGTTGTACCAACTTCTATTTAGGGAAGAACCACCATGCTTGTCAAAGAGGGCTATGGAGACTGTGGTCACAGTAGCACATTGGTTTCCCATTCATGAAAGAACATTCATAATAGTGTTCGATACCCATAAGGCCACCGATGCCCTACCTATGTTAATCATAGACAAAATGCTCTTGCAAGAAGTCTTCTACCAAATGACACAAGGATTTTCAAAGGTATTGAACAAAGGAAAAAAGAAACCACGAACTGCCTTCACTCTCACAATTAGAGCATATGTGGTGGAGAATTTTAAACAAGTAGAGGCAAAGGTCGAGGCATTGAAGGGGAGCCATCTTGTGAGCCTCAACTACCAGACATATGATCCCATGAAAGTCATGGCCACCCACTGTAAAATAGCAAAGTTTAGCTGGTCATATTCTCAGACAAAATAGGATCATGAGAATGGGCTAAAAAATTGGTATAACACTACGAGGGAACTTAGTCCAAGTGAGACTCAAGCCAACGATGAGGATCTCCTCGAGGATTCCTAGGAAGATGTTAGCCTTAAATAAAAAGCTTCCACCATCAAGAAAAAAGAACACAAAGAACCGAAAGGCATTGGTGAATCCAAGAAGCAAAAAGGGAAAGAGGTTGAAGACGTCTTAAGTGACCATGAAGAGGAAGACATTAATGAAATGCTGGAACAAAGGAATGCCACCTTGGAAAGGAAAAAGCAAGAGCTTAAGAGGAAAAGGGAGCAAGAGATCAAATAATCTCAATATTCCAGCAACCAAGGCCAGCTCAAGAAGAGGAGGTGACAGGAAGAGCGAGAAAAGGAGAGAAAGCTACAAGAAAAGTAGCAGGAAGAAAGAAGGGCGTAGGAAGAAGAAGAGAAGAGAAAATAAGAGGAATAAAGAAGGGTGCAGGAAGAAGCCAAGAAGCGAAAATAGGAGGAGGAGCGCAAGGCTAGAGAAGAAGAGGAGAAAAGGAGATTAGAGCAAGAGCTGAAAAATATGGAAAGTGAGCTAAAGAGGCAACAAGGACTCGCAGATTAAGAAAAGAGGCAATAGGAGGAAGAGCTAAGGAGGAACAAATAAAAGGAAACTGGCGAAAGTGAACAAGGAGAAACTAGAAAAACAACCAATCTAGGTACAGGGAAAAGTGAGCTACCCCCATGTTGTGGCCACCAACAACCCCCCTCTTTGTTTGGTATTAGCAATAACACCAAGCAAATGGGGACCCTTCACAAAAATCCAAAAAACATTTTATGAAAATTTTTGTATTCAACTCCCTAAAACTGCATCGCATCGCGAGAAGAGAATGAAACATTTTCTTATGAGCATAATAAACTGCGAAGAAGCGACGCGAAATTCATCGCATCACATACATTATGAAGCGCTCTTAAAAGAAAAATCTTAAGAAATCTCCGACGGCCGATATGCGACGTCGCATATCGCAACATCGCGTAAGTAGCACACAATGATTGAATGACTAAGTGCGATCTGCGATCTGCGATGAATGCGATTTGCGATAAATGCGATCATAAATTTCTGCGATGACACATCTTGACGACGCGATCCGCGATGCTGCGATGCGAGTCGCAGAAATCACCCATCGCAAATTTTCCTCGGCGCAGTGTTCAAGGAAAGTTGTCCGTAAACCAAAATTGGGCATGCGCCTTAAAAGAAATTAATGAATGTATGCCAAATTATTCAAGAAGGACAGTTTTGTGTTTTTTGAAGAGTCAATTCATTATGGGCGTCATGATTATGCATTCATAAGAGCTTAAAGCTTTCATGTCAATCTTTATTATCATTACTCTTTTCCTTTGCGTAAATTGTAAGACAGTAAATAACATGAAGCAATGTGCAGGAAACATCTAAGGAAAAGGGGAAAGCGTCAATGCTCGGAGAACAGAGAAGAGATCCCTTCATAAACGGATGCCGCATGCAACAGGACCACAGATTCCAGAGTATCTCTCAACAGTTACTGATGTCAATAGGCCATCCAAAACTCAGAGTCAAAGGCGCACAAAAGCAGCATGTTTACAAAAGATCCTGAAGCTTATGGGTAAAGCAAAAAGAAAAAAGGCACTAAAGAAGGAAAACACACCAAAAAAACCTGGAACAAAGAACGGAGGAAGTTTTCGATGCAGAAAATTGTTCAGAGAGCAAAGTCCCTAACTTATTCAGTCATTTGCAAGGCCGGAAACCGAAATAGCAAAAGCAGAATCAGTTGAGAAGAATTTGGGTTATTACCAAGTATACACGTAGTGAATACACACAGCCAGAGGAAGATTCTTGAAAATATCTTCTAGTTTACCAGAAAGTGGTGCCAGCGCTTGTTATTTCTATTCTCATAGCTCAAACGAAAGCAGAAGGTGACCAGCCGACTCTTCCCAGGAGAATGTTGCATGCTTGCAACACTAAGGAGCAAATACAGAAATGGTTAGGAATTAGATTCAATTTTTAGAAATAGTTTTGCTTTAGCAGAAGGGCTATCATTTAAAACCGTATCCTAAATTTATGTAATTAAGTTAATTAGTTAGCAGTATTTAAACCCTTCTCAGGCATTAGGAGAAGGGTCCAGAAATTTGTCAAAAAACTTGTCCTCAGAACATGCACTTTTGCACCCTCGGAGGGGGTTTTGATGAATGGATGGATCAAGGTTTATTAATGTTTTCATTTGATATCTACTACTCATGTTGCACTTTTGTACTCTTAGTAGATGTTAGAGCAAGGAGAGATAAATCATTGTTGCTTGAAGCTTATGAGTGGAACCAGTCATAAATGGTACTTTTATCTCTTGACTGTCTCTGTTTATATTCTTAAAGTGATATACATTTTTTAGTTGTTTATATGTTACTGCATGAATGTATGAGTTACCATTTGGCACTTTTGTACGGTGGAGTCATTTATTTATGTTTGATATATAAATAACTTATTATGCGATATGTTGTTCACAACTGTTTTGCCTAACTTTTTATGCAAACTGGTTTATCTTAATTGATTTCTATTCTTATGATAGCTGAATGATCTTTATTACCAGTTATTGTTTGAAATCTTTTTAGATCGCATAATAGAAGAAATTCACCCCCGGTTAGCATAGATTAGATGTGTTGTTTCTCATTACATTACAATAGCATAGAGTTAGTTTAGAAGTTTGAATTAAATTAGCTTTAAGTACTCTTAGATCAGCATCATCCAACTCTACACACACACACACCCTTAAATTTGGGAAACTAGTGCCATTATCCCCAGTCGGACCCACTATACCAAACGGATAAGGAGCTGCCAACCAAGGTCCGGACCGGGTGCATATCCCCCTTGTTGTCGACCCGATTTTCGGGGCTTCAACATATTTGGCGCTAGAAGGAGGGCCCGAACTATGAATGGCACCTAAATCAAAATCTAAATACCATTCTGAGAGTAAATCGCCCTCATCAACTCCCCCGACTTCCCAGTACGTTTAAATCCAGAGTCAAAAGTCGCTTGAGCATTATCCACTGCTACATACCTTTATATTTCAGACCAATCTACCATTGAACCCCCTGAAGTTCAAACGCTGATTCGCAAACTCCAGGGATTCTCTATTTCTACACAGAGGTCTGATAAATCTCAAAGCAGCATGACTTCGCAGTACAATCCTTCTCATCCCCTGACCAGATTAAAGAGTGAGAAATTTGGCATTCAGCCAACTGAATTCCCTCTCCCCACCAGGAAAAGAGCAAGGAAGACACCACCAGAGTCTGACAGTGAGACTCTTTCATCTACATTGTCCATTTCAACTCCCTCACCGCGAGGTCAGCCACCCACATCTTCATTCCAAACCACTCATCCATCTTCAACAACCCCTCTTCTTCAATCATCTAAGATCATAATATCTTCATCTTCCCAGCCTCAGGGAACATCCTCTGCACTTTCATTTACTAGCAGCTCAACAATGGCCCAGTCTCCATGGAACAATCCTAGGGCAGTTTTAATGCCTCCACCCCTGAGCCAAATACCAGCCCATCCTGAGAAATGGCTACCCAAATTCAATCCAGAAGCAGGCATGCTAGCTGAAGAGCACATTAATAATTTCATGCTTTCTGTCAATCTCAACGGAGTTACCAACGAGGATGCTGTTGTCCGGCTTTTTCCCTATACAATGCAAGGAACAGCAGGGTCATGGTACTTTTCATTACCTTCCGGGTCTATCAAAAGTTGGGACATTTTTCAAAGTCAATTCCTTACCAAGTTTGGTGATGACAGATCAACAGCAACGTTAATCAATGACCTATCCAATCTTAAAGCCGAGGCTAGAGAACCCATCAAAGATTTCAATTTATGGTTCAATAAAATCCTCAACAAAATTCCCACTGCTTCCCAACCCAGCGAAGAAGTACGATGCGAATGGTATATTACGGCCTTACCATCAAACTTAGCAATCTTCGTGGATAGGGCAAATAAAACAACCTTAGTTGAAAACCTGACAGAGGCGATAGCAGTAGAGAAACGCGTAGTAGCCCTGGAAAAGAGATCTGTGATAGAGGAACGCAAATCTAAAAAAGTCACCTTCAAGGAAGACTCCAAGAAGAAACAAACGAAAGACCCTTTCAATTTGGAAGGATTGCAAAAATTATTAAAGACCATGTCCAATGAGATGATTGACATAAAAACACAAGTGGCAGAAACTTCTTCAAGAAAGCCCTACAGAGCTTTTAAAAGAGGCCCTTCAATGGATGTGAAACCACCCAACGCTATCTCAAATGTCGAATTCGAAGAAGAGGAAGAAGAAGAGAGTACCACTGAAGGGCAGACCGATGACGAAGAAGTTGTGGAACTACAAGGAATGTGGGACTTCATCCTTCCACAAGAAGAAGATCAAGAAGCATTTCCGGTTAGCACACAAAGAAAAAATCAACTTGATCCTCCCCAAACTGCCCCTAAGCAGAAGGGCACAGGCCCTGCAGCAAAAGATAAAGTCGCAACAAAGAAAACAACCGCTAAAGCTACTCAATCTAGCCCAGTCCAACCAGATCAAACACCTCCATCAAGAACACTGATAGTGTCGGATGAAATGGAACACAATATTATTGATGACGTGAAAAATACTAGGGCTAATATCACTCTTTATGAATTGAGCAAATTGAAACATCAACAGAAGATAATGATGAAAGAATTACATGTCGTGCCTACTACATCTTTGCCTATAGTTGTAGCTTCCCACAATATGGGAAGACCTCCAACCAACACGATCAATAAGATTGATCCAAATGACATTGCCTTGATTGGAGGAAGATCAAGGTCTCACACTCCCCCTTTTCTTCTCACTTATGAAATTTTCAATAAAAATGTGCACAATTGTTTGGTAGATTCTGGTGCTTCAACGAATATTTTACCCAGATCAATATGTGCCAAGTTGAATGTTCAACCACAAAAATCCGCAGTGCGCATAGTTCAGCTTGATCGATCTCAAGTCAAAGTGATTGGTGAACTTAATCAAGTGACTATAAGATTGTCGTCTAACCTGAAGGTATGTCAGGTTATTGACATTCTAGTAGCTGATATCCCAGAATTCTATGGCTTGATTCTTAGCAGGGATTGGTCCGAAAAACTCCATGGATACTTCTCAACCGACTGGTCGCACATGTGGTTACCCTACAATGGTAGACCAAATCAAATAAAGGTTGAACGAGAGTTACACCAGAAGTACATAGTGACGGAATTGGAGGGAGAAAATGAAGCAATAGCATATAACAACAGTATCATAGGCAATTACTCGGTAGATTCTTTCCTCGGCAATTTCAATGCTCATACATCACCTTACTTAGAAAATTCAGTTTTGTCCCAAGTCGAAAATTTTTCCCAAACTGATAATTCGAAGTGTGTTAATTTTGTAGACAAACCTGTAAATACATCTTTGTTTTGGAAATTATATTTTGATGGCTCTAAATCTAACGAAGGAGCAAGAGCAGGATGCATTCTGATTAGTCCAGAAGGAAATAAGACCATGCTTACGTGCAGACTTGAATTCGATTGCACAAACAATACAGCGGAATATGAAGCCTTGGTGCAAGGCCTATACAAAGCAATCGGACTGAACGTCAAGTATATTCAAGTTTTCGGAGACTCTAAGATTGTCGTCAAACAGGTACGTAACACCATACATTGCCTATCAGGTCATTTGAAACACTATCAATCTTTAGTACAAGATCTGATTGAGCATTTCATAGCATTCAATATTTCGTCAATCCCAAGACTCCAAAATGCGAGCGCAGACCTTTTAGCTAACGTAGCCTCTAGACTTATTCTCTCCGAAGATTTTAGTCTAGATATATTCTCAATAGAATTAATCTTTAGACCATCCATCCCTGACAACATTACAAATTGGAGAGTATTCAATGACGATCTTGATATTGTAAATTTCCTCACTTCTGAAGGATCCTACTCCAATCAGATAATTGACGAAGACCATCACGATCGACAAATACAACAAGATAGCACTGATAATGCTATACCTAAATCGGTGGTTAAGTTGGAAGACTTATACGATTTGAAAAGTCGGTTTAAAAGGTCTACCAATTCTAAGCTCTACAGTCCAACTCTAAACTACGAATTAGTAAACCTAGGAACCGATGATAAACCACAAAACGTTAATCTAGGCCACGACCTAGCCCCTGAAGAAAAACTAGCGTACGTTCGTCTTTTGAGACAATACAAAAATGTTTTTGCCTAGAATTACGATGAGCTGAAGACATACGACACTTCTATCATTCAACATACTATCCCTATGATTGACAACGAAAAACCTGTCCAACAGAATCTTATAAAAATCCACCCCAATTTAGAAAATCAGATAAAAACTGAGCTAAAAAAGTTATTAAGAGTCAGAATAATTTTCCCCGTCAGACATTCCAAATGGGTCTCCAATATGGTACCCGTTAGAAAGAAAAACGGAGATATTAGAATCTGCATCGATTTTCGGAATCTCAACAAAGCCTGTCAAAAAGACAATTTTCCCCTCCCACCTATGGAGCAGATATTACAGGCAGTAGCAGGCTCAGAACTAATGTCTTTCTTGGATGGATTTTCAGGATACAATAAAATGCTAGTACATCCCAATGATCAGTTAAAAACCACATTCCGAACTAAATGGGGCACATACGCATATCAGAAGATGCCATTTGGTTTGATCAATGCCGGCGCTACATTTCAGAGAGCCATGGACATCGCATTCAAGGGTTTAGGCAATAAATCTGTAGTAATTTATTTGGATGATATAACAGTGTACTCCAAGAAGCGAAGCGACCATCTCAAAGACTTGAAACAAATATTTCAACGATGTTTAAGGTATGGGATTTCACTTAACCCAAAGAAATCTTTTTTCGCATTAAGTGAAGGAAAACTTCTAGGATTCATAGTGTCAAAATCTGGTATTCACATTGAGCTTGACAGAATCAAAGAAATTTCTGAAATATCCCTACCTCATAACAAAAAAGCCATGCAATCTTTCCTTGGTCAAATCAATTTTGTGAAGAGATTTGTCCCAGATTTTTCACAAATTGTTTCTCCTTTGCAAACCATGATTAAAAAGAATTAAAATTTTAAATGGGGTCAAGATGAACATGATGCATTCAACCTGATCAAACAAGCTATCATTAATGCTCCATCTTTAGCAACCCCGAATTTTTCAGAATCGTTTATCTTATACACATTTGCCTCAGAGAAATCATATGCCGTGATTCTAACTCAAGCAAATCAAGAGAAAGCGGAAGCTCCAATCGCATTTTTTAGCTCGAATTTACAAGGTGTTGAACTCAACTATTCAGACGTGGAGAAACAAGCATATGTTGCTTTCAAAGCGGTCAAATATTTCAGACCTTTCTTACTTAAAACCCATACTAAGGTCATAGTACCGTTTCCAGCGGTAAGAAATCTTCTAATACAAAAGGATGTGGGTGAAAAAAGAGCAAATTGGATCACCGCTTTACAAGAATACGACCTTGAGATCAAACCAGCAAGCATTGTGAGAGGTCAAGGCTTCTGCAAAATGTTGGCTGGAGCATCGCAAATTCTTGAAAATTCATCTGAAGAGGTACAAATGTATGAGGTAAGCCTAAACGATGCAGAATCATTATATGCTGACACGATTTATTATCTTAAGAATGAGTATGCTTCATCACACCTGGATCACACCAAGAAAAGAGCTCTGATATTGAAAGCTAAACAATATCAGCTCATAAATGATGTTCTGTTTAAAAGGAATTACGATTCTATTCTTCTTAGGTGTCTTGAATAAACTGAAGCCGAAAAGGTTTTGCAGGAACTCCACGATGGACCAGCAGGCGGACACTATGCTGGAGATGCTACTGCACATAAAATTTTACGTGCAGGATATTATTGGCCCACGCTGTTCAAAGACTCACACAGTTACGTGAGGAAATGCCAAGTCTGCCAAACTATTGCAGGGAGACAAAAGAAACCGTCCATGCCACTACATCCGGTAAACATCGAGCAACCATTCAGTCAGTGGGGCTTGGACATAATAGGTGAGATCGTTCCTCACTCTTCTAAGCAGCATAGATACATCCTCACGGCAACAGATTATTTTACTAAATGGGTAGAAGCAGTTCCTCTCAAGACAGCCAATTCTGAAAACATCATTGAATTCATAGATCAATTTATAATCACTAGGTTTGGATTGCCAACGGCTTTAATGTTTGATAATGCCTCATACGGTTCTGGAAATGCAATGACTGAGTTTGCACTTAAAAGAGGGTTCAAACTGAAATATTCAGCCAACTACTATCCGCAAGGTAATGGATTGGCTGAGCCAAAAAATAAAAACCTAATCAGGATTATTAAAGAACAGTTGACCAGAACCAAAAGAATTGGCACAAAACTTTGGTAAATGCTTTATGGGCAGATAGAATAACGAAGGAAGCCTCAATCGACACTTCTCCCTTTAATTTAGTTTATGGGAAAGAAGTGGTTCTTCCAACTCACTTAGTCATCCCCTCTTTGTCTTTAGTACAATACATCGATGAAGTATCTACTTCATCCTTACAATTAAGACAAATGGAAATAATTAAGTTAGAAGAACGACGAGAACAATCTAAGAAAACCCATGCTCATCACCAAGCGCTAATAAAATCCTCTTTTGACTCAAGCATAATGACCAGAAATTTTTTTCAGATGGGAGATTTAGTTTTGAAATGGGATAAGGCTCATGAAGAAAATGGCAAACATACAAAATTTCAGAAGATGTGGCTTGGTCCTTTTCAAATTGTAGAAGTCATAGGGCCATCAACGTTTGTGTTGCAGGATTTAGCAGGTAGAAGGGATTCTTTGCCTGTTAATGGACAGATCCTTAAAATATATTTTCCATAGAAGATTATTCTTCTATTTTGTAGGATAGTTTTAGTTTTTTCTTTTCTTTCTTATAAACAAAACAAGTTGTAGATGGTTACTACAGGGGTTCACGAAAAAAGACACCAATTCTCTATCAGGTTTTTATTTTTCTCGCTTGTACAAATAGTAAAATTTTTCGAAAAATCTGATCTTTATTATTGACAGATAGAGTTAACTTTAGCCTAGATATGATACTAGTTTCAGCTTCAAAAAATTTGATGAAAGCAACCTTTGGCAAAAAATTGTTTTATATCAGCACAATGAAAGGTATCAATAATAAAATAAAGATTCTCTGTAAAACTACTGTTTTCAAACTCTATTATTGTCGTCCAGAGCTTTCTTAAGCAAAAACAATGACTTCCTCCCTGCTAAAGGAAATCGCAGCATTCAGAGGAACAATCCGAGATAACACTATATCTCAAAGAATAAGAGGTCTCATCACGAGCCAGCTTATCATGATCACGGATATTATAACTTGCTGACTTTGCCAATACTGTCCACCAAAACAGGGCAACGACTCAAGATTGTTGCAATCAAAAGACAAGGGGTCTCATCACGAGCCAGCTTGTTCAGCAAAAGTGTAAATCAAGTGAATGACTGTGTCATAATTTGGCCACCAAACCAAGACATTGTTCTTTAGAGAATTAAAAAAGGAAAAAGTGTCAAAATGGGTTTTTCTCTGAAAAAGTTGTAAATAGCCTTAAGCAGGATAAAGGATCATTGCTGGGTAACAGGTAACCCTGTCGAGGCTACGGACGCCTGCTGGCAGCAGAGGCTCTACCTACGACAAATGAGCATATTTTAAAAGCCAACACACAGAGAAGATCTTATTTTATCTTTAAAAGACCAAGTAATGGTTGATGTAAATACAAGGACTAAGCCTGAGGAAGCAAACAATTGGAATAGAAAAAGGTTGAAACAAAATATCATTGATAGGATAAGGCATAATGTACTCTATCTGTCCATAACAAAATTTAGACTTATGAAAATTTTTCTTCTTTGGAAGTTAAAATTCAATAGAAAGGTAGAGATAAATGGTTCTTCCCAGTGAATCGCCATTGTTGTGGCCACCAAAAACCCCCCTCTTTGTTTGGTATTAGCAATAACACCAAGCAAATGGGGACCCTTCACAAAAATCCAAAAAACATTTTATGAAAATTTTTGTATTCAACTCCCTAAAACTGCATCGCATCGCGAGAAGAGAATGAAATGTTTTCTTATGAGCATAATAAACTGCGAAGAAGCGACGCAAAATTCATCGCATCGCATACATTATGAAGCGCTCTTAAAAGAAAAATCTTATGAAATCTCCGACGGCCGAAATTCGACGTCGCATATCGCAGCATCGCGTAAGTAGCACACAATGATTAAATGACTAAGCACGTCTACGATCTGCGATTTGCGATTTGCGATCTGCAATGAATGCGATTTGCGATAAACGCGATCATAAATTTCTGTGATGACACATCTTGACGACGCGATCCGCGATGCTGCGATGTGAGTCGCACAAATCAATCATCGCAAATTATCCTCGGCGCAGTATTCAAGGAAAGCTGTCCGTAAACCAAAATTGGGCACGCGCCTTAAAAGAAATTAATGAATGTACGCCAAATTATTCAAGAAGGACAGTTTTGTGTTTTTTGAAGAGTCAGTTCGTTATGGGCGTCATGATTATGCATTCATAAGAGCTTAAAGCTTTCATGTCAATCTTTATTATCATTACTCTCTTCCTTTGCGTAAACTGTAAAACAGGAAATAACATGAAGCAATGTGTAGGAAACATCTAAGGAAAAGGGGAAAGCGTCAATGCTCAGAGAACAGAGAAGAGATCCCTTCATAAACGGATGCTGCATGCAACAGGACCACAGATTCCAGAGTATCACTCAACAGATGCTGATGTCAATAGGCCATCCAAAACTCAGAGTCAAAGGCGCACAAAAGCAGCATGTTTACAAAAGATCCTGAAGCTTATGGGTAAAGCAAAAATAAAAAAGGCGCTAAAGAAGGAAAACGCACCAGAAAAGCCCGGAACAAAGAACGGAGGTAGTTTTCGATGCAGAAAATTGTTCAGAGAGAAAAGTCCCTAACTTATTCAGTCATTTGCAAGGCCGGAAACCGAAATAGCAAAAGCAGAATCAGTTGAGAAGAATTTGGGTTATTACCAAGTATACACGTAGTGAATACACCCAGCGAGAGGAAGATTCTCGAAAATATCTTCTAGTTTACCAGAAAGTGGTGCCAGCGCTTGTTATTTCTATTCTCATAGCTCAAACGAAAGTAGAAGGTGACCAGCCGACTCTTCCCATGCGAATGTTGCATGCTTGTAACATTAAGGAGCAAATACAGAAATGGTTAGGAATTAGATTCAATTTTTAGAAATAGTTTTGCTTTAGCAGAAGGGCGGTCATTTAAAACCGTATCCTAAATTTATGTAATTAAGTTAATTAGTTAGCAGTATTTAAACCCTTCTTAGGCATTAGGAGAAGGGTCCAGAAATTTGTCAAAAAACTTGTCCTCAGAACATGCACTTTTGCACCCTCGGAGGGGGTTTTGATGAATGGATGGATCAAGGTTTATTAATGTTTGCATTTGATATCTGCTACTGATGTTGCACTTCTGTACTCTTAGTAGATGTTAGAGCAAGGAGAGATAAATCATTGTTGCTTGAAGCTTATGAGTGGAACCAGTCATAAATGGTACTTTTATCTCTTGACCGTCTCTGTTTATATTTAAAGTGATATAAAGTTTTTAGTTGTTTATATGTTACTACATGAATGTATGAGTTACCTTTTGGCACTTTTGTACGGTGGAGTCATTTATTTATGTTTGATATATGAATAAATTATTATGCGATATGTTGTTCACAACTGTTTTGCCTAACTTTTTATGCAAAGTGGTATATCTTAATTGATTTCTATTCTTATGATAGCTGAATGATCTTTATTACCAGTTATTGTTTGAAATCTTTTTAGATCGCATAATAGAAGAAATTCACCCCGGGTTAGCGTAGATTAGATGTGTTGTTTCTCATTAGATTAATATAGCATAGAGTTAGTTTAGAAGTTTGAATTAAATTAGCTTTAAGTACTCTTAGATCAGCATCATCCAACTCTACACACACACACACCCTTAAATTTGGGAAACTGGTCCCATTATCCCCAGTCGGACCCGTTATACCAAATGGATAAGGAGCTGCCAACCAAGGTCCGGACCAGTTGGGTATCCCCCTTGTTGTCGACCCGATTTTCGGGGCTTCAACACCCCATTGGACATGCCTCCTTCTACTCCCCTCACTAGCAGACACCTCCTCTTGTAGGAACTGAGTTTCTCAGAAGGACAAGACGAGGAGGTCCTAGATCTCACAAGGCTCACTTTTGATGAAGTTAGCCTCCAGATTATACAATAAAGGAAAAAATATTGTTCCAAGAATCTATTTATCCTTTATCAGTCAACATGACCAAGGAGATTGTGCCCAACATCCCGAAGATGATCACCACGACCGAGACAACTTTTGTCGGAACCACAGAACACAATGTGGCCCAGATGAAAAAGCAGATCACATACCTTCAAAACATGCTTTATGTGTCTTAACTAAGGGCCACCCCAATAAAGCAAGAGAGAAAGAAGGTAGAGGAAGAGAATGCGACACTATGTTTAGTTCACTTGAGTGCAGCAAAATGTCAGGCAACAATCAAAGCAAAAACTGAGACCCTTGGGGAGGCCATGGAGATGGTCTATGAAGAGATGTCCAAATTGCACCACACAGGTGCCCCAATCATGGAAATCCAGGCCCACACAAAAGAAAGAGTCACAATTCTAAAGGAGGTTATGATTTCTCTAGATAAGGTACATGAATGGTTCGTCAAGTACCAAGGAGCACCAATGATGGTCCCTAAGAAATATTGGATCACCATGTAGAACATCAAGTTTCAATCACACAAAAAGATTGAATCTAAAGACAAATTGACAAAAGATGTGGAAAGGTATTACCTTCCTACAGGGATCTTTTCAGCGGCTTAGAATCTATGATCCAGCTTCATGGGGTCCCTTCTATAGGAGAAGTCGGGGAAGTAAGGAGGCAGGATCAGATCTTAAAGGAAGTATAGGAATTTTTGGATACATATAAACAAGCAGCCTGTGAAGAGGACATTCCAATCAAAAAAGAGAATATCACACATTATGTGGTAGAACCAGTGAGGATTTACACAAAACTGGTAACCCTGAATAACTAGGTGCATGCCAAATGTACCACCCTCATCTCAGACGCACTCGAGTGCCTACATAAACATGACGAAGATCATCCATAGATCACTCCCATCACAGTAGAATACAACCTATGGCACAATTGTGGAGTTTTAAATATGCTTTTCTGTAGAGAGACTTTGCTTTGTTATTGATACTTTCCTTGACTGAAGTAAATGAAATATTTATTTCTAAAGCTAAGTTTCATTAAAGGTCATATAATTTTGGTAGAGAATAGGTAGTTTTGAAGCAATATAACTTAACTATATATTTCATATGTGAAGATTTCTTTCATAACAATCTTTACTTACACAGGCGAAAATTCAAAATCAAAAAGTGACTATCCTTTGTAAAGCCAAAAGTAAATGTTTTTCAACGCATATTATTCTTTCTAAAAAAAATAAACTAAAGGCAATAATATACGGTGAACAAAAGAGATCATCTTCTATGGAAAGTATTTCTTTAAAATCTTTCCATTAATAGGTAGAGATTCTCTCTTACCTTATAAAACTTGTAATAGAAAAGTTGATGGGCCTATTTGTTCCATAATCTGAAATGGGGCAAGTCACATTTGTTGGAACTTGCTATGCTTACCTTTCTCTTTGTTGGATTTATCCCATTTCAATAGTAGGTCTCTGAGTTGAAAATATTTTGAACTTACAGAATTTGAATCAGAGGAGGCTTTGACTAACTACTGATGATGTGCATATGTGATCGTGGCCTTTTCTCATTCCTCTTCAAGCTTAAGGATTTGTAATTGTCTAACTTACATAGATGAGGAAGGAGTTTCTTCAATGAATTGAACTAAGGCTAAAGAGGGAATATATACATTTGTTGGTAAGATGGCTTCTTTCCCATATACCAAATTAAAAGGACAAGTGCCAATGGAGGCTTTCTGAGTTATTCGATCTACCCATAGAGAAAACATTAAAGACATGTGCCAGTTCTTCTGGCTTTGGTTAACAGTTCATTTAGTAATCCTAATGAGATTCTTGTTTGTGGATTCAGCTAACCCATTTCCTTGCGAATAATAATTACCATAGTAATTAATCTTAAAACCTCTTTTAAGATAAAACTCTCTCACAGCATTGCCTGGAAAATAAGATGCATTATCAGACATCAAGGTAGATGGCAGGCCAAATATGGTAATGATAAATAGATTTATGAATTCAATAATGTTTTCAGAATTGGCTACCTTGAGGGCAATTTCTTCCACCTATTTGGTGAAATAATCAGTGGCTATAAGGATATTGTTGGAAATAATACTGAGAGCGGGGGGGTGAATTAGTATTAGCAAATCAATAATCTTTTCATTTCCATTATCAGATTCATATACACTACTTCAGTTAAGGAAACACGCATGTATACGCAACTGTGTTTAATGCAACTAGCGTATATCCAATAAACTTATGGTTAAGTTAATTGATCTTTAATGAGTTCATCAGAACATTATTAACCATATAAACAGTAAACAGGTGCAGTAAAATAGAACATATCATCACACATAAGAAGCACACATGAACACCATGATATAAGGTGCAAACCTAATGTGGGTGAAAACCACCTGCTCCAATTCATCTCTATCTTCCTTTTAATAAGAAACTTCTTTTTACAATATTTCTGTACTGGTGCAGTGTTATACCAGTACGCAGGCTTCTACCTACAGAAGGCTACAACCTTCTCTCATTCTCCAGCTTCTCATGGAAGGGACAACCCCTTTAGCTCTTGTACTAGCTGATGTACTAGTAAGTAGGTGCTGACCTACAGAAGGCTACAATCTTCTCTTTTCTTCCAAGGACCACGTTTCATAAATTTTCAGATTGGATCCATTAATACAAAGTAATCACTACTGCAATATAACCATCAACTCTGAATCACACAAAAACTAAATCACTGAAACCCTGACATCAAACCATAGTTGCCAGAACATAGGGCAGAGCTCAGAACTCTGCAACAACCACTAGAACCAACAACAACCTCAAATATCAAATCTCACAATGTATACGCTACTTGACTGTGTCTAACCAGTGTGTATACGCACTTTTACCAGAGGGAACGCACGTACAGATCTGAAAATAATTACTTATACCTTCACTACAATTTCCAACTTTAGATATACCCAGAACATAAGATATAAAGGATCAGACATGAGTCAGTGTTCAGATCTATTCATGATCATACCATATAATTAAAATGCATTTTAGTCTTCATGATCCCAATCCATCAACCTTCATCAATTGCATAGGTGCCTCTTGGTTTAGATCTAGAAAATCATCACAAACCCATAACCAGCATACTAGATCTCACACTTGATCAGATATTCATCACTTGCACACTTGCCCCTCCTAGACTAATGATCTTCTCCTTATATAGGTTTAGTCCTCTCTCAATACCATGGTCAAAAACCACGTAGAACCAATACCTTGGACCCAATACCTGGGGTCAACACTTCGGACCAAATACCATGGACCAATACCAAAATACATGGACCAAATACCGTGGACCAAAACTTAGATTCCCAACATGTATGCGCCTTTCCTTTTGTAAACATGTGTGTGTGCATATATGCTACTTGGTATATGGTGAACACGCATGTATATGCTTCATTGTCACATCACACCTGCGTATACCTCTCTAATCATTAATTCTTTTCTATTTACTAGTTGTAATATGATCTGTCATCTGAGTGAGCTGCCATGAAGGACAACACCTGTATCATACATGTATCATAATGCCAACAATCTCCTGCTTTGGACTTGATGGCAACAACCACACCAAGTCACTCTCCCCTTTGACATCAAGGGCAAAGGGTGGAACAAGATACTCTCTCCCTTGATATACATTTTGTTGTCCATACTACCCTTGAGTACATGTTGAATTCTCTGATGGAGCTCGCCCTTTGTATATGCTAAGATGTATCAATCTGTCCATGATCCCCCTGAGCACTTGATGAGTCTAAACAAGACTATGATAGTCATCAGCAACTATCATACACCATATGCTCTGTACTATAAGCATTTATCATCATCATCAGCAACCTGTAACCTACAATAACCTGCAATATCATTCTCTTGACCAACCAACAGTAAGTAGTAAGATGTATCATTTAGCCACATAAGCATTATCACCAAAGTCTTCTAACCATAATGCCAACAATTATTAGAGGCATATGCTCACCCTAAACTTGTACATACCATGACTAAACCATATCAGACTTCCTTTCCTGAGTTTGCCCTGCTGCTTTTTCTACAGAGCTCCATATACACGACTCTGCAGCCACTAACTTGCGTATATACGTGGCTTATCTTCATAATATCCGCGTATGCAAGTCTATACTTTCAGTTTCCCCTATGTTTGTTATGTCAGCTAACTGAGTTATGCCACATCTTTATGTCTCTAATTCTATCTTCTTCAATATCTAGAATTGTGATGATGTATGATCCTTTTGCTAGTTCATATTTTGCTCCTGCATTCCCTTGCTTTATGTCCAAACTTGTTACATGCATAACATATTACATGTTTCATGTTCCTTCTATTGCAATCAATTGCTTTGTGACCAAACATATTACAAGCAAAACAATATCCCTTAAAGTACCTGGAACATGATGATCTTTCTGTGTGACGATATTGAACCATTCTTCTTCTACATCTGGCTGCAACATGTCCAAGATTATGACATTCATAACATTCAACATTACTCATAAAAGGAAATAACCTACTATCATTTCCATAGTTAGGAGGAAAAGATCTTCTTTGAAGAAATTCTTTCCTTGGTTGTTGCTAGGGTTGACCACTTATGTGGATCATTTCAGATTTTGCATTAGAATTCCTTTCCTCACCCTGTGGGCTAGATTCATGTTCGACAATTTCATAAAAACCAACACCAATTTTGATAGCAAGGGATCTTTGACTACTAAGAATATCATCCAAAATCTTAGTACTGTCTTGAAATCATAATAGTTTATCCTTTTCTTCTAATTTACCTCTTAATATATTTACCTCAACTTGATGTTGTTCTTCCTTTTCCAGATATTGCTTCTTTGTGTTTTCTTCAACTTAGCTTCCTTCTTCCACTTGTTGCATTAATTCGAGCACTTCATGTTCTTGTTCTTCAAGAGCTTCTTAATTCTGCTTCTTTGATTCTTTAAGGTATTCTTTTAGAGAGAGAATCTTAGATTCAAGTCTTTGAATTGTTATGCTCTGATCTTTTACTACATCCTACAGTTGCTCCCTTACTCTGGTTACTGTCTCCAGCTATTCTTTTAATCTGGTAACTTCTTCTCTTTCTACGTCCCTATTTTCATATGCCATGAGAAGTCTAATGTCTTCATCACTATTGGATGAGTCATTACTTTTATCACGAGTATAATATTTTCTATTACCTTCTTTATACATAATTTCCTTTATTATGAGGGCATCTAGCAGTGTAGTGACTAACTTTACTACAAGAAAAGCATTTGAAAGGTAGCTTACCTTTGAACCTTCCAGATCCCCGTTCAACATTCTTGAAATAAATTTCCTCATATTATTCTTCTGAAATGTATCCTGATTCACTAAATTTTTCTTTTCCATTTGTTGATACTTTAAATGTGGCTCCTCTCATATCTGATGGTCCTTCTTTTCTCATCTCAAAAGTAGTTAAGATTTCGTGAAGCTACGTCATAGTGATTTTCTACAGATCCTCCTTTTCTTCTATGGCAGACACTTTGGATTCAAATTTTGCAAACAAGTATCTCGAAAAATTTTCAACTAAGACAACTTCCTTAATTTCTTCACCTAGATTCCTCATACAATTGACAATCTCATCTACACGTAGGAAGTAATTAGTTATGATTTTATTACTGTGCATCTTAAGAGTTTCATACTGTATTCTGAGAGTTTGAATCTTAGCACGTTTTACCTGATCATCTCCTTCGCAGCTTAGAATGATTTTATCCCATATTTCTTTGGCTGATTTGAACTGCATGACCTTGACAAAGTCTGATTGTGACAAACTTCCCAATAAGATAGTAACAGCTTTGGCATTGAGTTCATATTGCTTTCTACCTGCCGTATCTGTAGGAGTTGTTGATGGACATGTATATCCTCCTTCCACGATTCCCCAAACATCTGTTCCAAGCGATTGTAGATATGTTGTGGTTATTATCTTCCAGTAGACAAAATTTCTCCCATCGAATATTGGTGGTCTGATGGATCCCTCTCTTTCATGATTATTCATCCTGATGGATCTTCCTTCAAGCGATCAAGCTTATTCTGAAGGACCTGCTCTGATAACAATTGTTGGAAATAATACTAGGTGGGGGGGAGGGGGGTGAATCAGTATTAGCAAATCAATAATCTTTTCATTTCCATTATCAAATTCATATACGCTACTTCAGTTAAGGCAACACGCGTGTATACGCAACTATGTTTAATGCAACTAGCGTATATCCAGTAAACTTATGGTTTAGTTAGTTGATCTTTAATTAGTGCATCAGAACATTATTAAACATATAAACATTAAATAGGTGTAGTAAAACACAACAGATCATCACACATAAGAAGCACACATGAACACCATGATATAGGGTGGAAACCCAATGTGGGTGAAAACCACCTGCTACAATTTGTCTCTATCTTCCTTTTAATAAGAAACTTATGTTTACAATATTTCTATACTGGTGCAGTCTTATACCAGTACGCAGGCTTCTACCAGTAGAAGGATACAACCTACTCTCATTCTCCAGCTTCTCCTGGAAGGGAGCTAAAACCACCTTAGCTCTTCTACTAGTTTATGTACTAGTATGTAGGTGCTGACCTACAGAAGGCTACAATCTTCTCTTTTCTTCTAGGGACCATGTTTCATAAATTTTCAAACTGGATCCATTAATAAAAAATAATCACTATTGCAATACAACCATCTACTTTGAATCACACAACAACTAAATCACTGAAACCCTGTCATCAAACCACAGTTACCAGAACACAAAGCAGAGCCCAGAACTCTGCAACAACCACTAGAACCAACAGCAACCTCAAATATTAAATCTCATAATATATACGCTACTTGATTATGTATAACCAGCATGTATACACACTTTTACCAGATGGAACCCACGTATAGATATGAAAATAATTACTTATACCTTCACTACAATTTTCAACTTCAGATATACCTAGAACATAAGATGTAAAGGATAAGACATGCATCAGTATTTAGATCTATTCATGATCATACCATATAATGATAATGCATTTTAGTCTTCATGATCCTGGTCCATCAACCTTCATCAACCGCATAGGTACCTCCTTGGTTCAGATCTAGCAAAGCATCACAAACCCATAACCAACATACTAGATCTCACACTTCATTAAATATTCATCACTTGCACACTTGCCCCTCTTGGCCTAATGATATTCTCCTTATATAGGTTTAGGCCTCTCTCAATACCATGGTCCAAAACCACATAGAACCAACACTTGGGGTCAACACTTTGCACCAAATACCATGGACCAATACCAAAATACCATGGACCAAATACCATAGACCAAAACTTAGATTCCCAACATGTACACGCCTTTCCTTTTGTAAACATGCTTGTGTACGTATACGTGACTGGGTATATGGTGAACACGCGTGTATATGCTTCTTTGTCACATCACACCTGCGTATACCTCTCTGATCATTAATTCTTTGCTATTTACTAGTTGTACTATGATATATCATCTGAGTGAGTTGCCATCAAGGACAACACCTGTATCATACCTGTATAATAATGCCAACAGATATATCTATGCTGCTTAGAAGAATGAGGAACGATCTCAACTATTATGTCCAATCCCCATTGCTTGAATGGTTGGTCAATGTTGACTGGTTATAATGGTAAAGTGGGTTTCCTCTGACTTCCAGTAGTTGTCTGACAAGTTTTACATTTCATTACATAATTGTGTGCATCTTTGAATAATGTTGGCCAATAATAGCCAACATACAACATTTTATGTACTGTAATATCTCCTCCAAAGTGACCACCAGCTGGTCCATCATGAAGTTCCTGCAACACCTTCTCTGCCTCAGAGTTTTCAAGACATCTAAGTAAAACAAAATCATAATTTATTCTAAACAACACATCATTGACAAGTTGATATTGTCGAGCTTTTAATCTCAAGGCCCTTTTCTTTGTGTAATTTAATTGTGTTGGGGCATATCCATTTCTTAAGTAAAATATTATATTAGCATATCTTAATCCAGTGTCATTAAGGCTTACCTCATAGACTTGTACATCATCACTTGAATGTTGTAATGCTGATAGATTTGATGCTCCTGCCAACATCCTAAAAAACCTTGACCTTTTACAATTTTTGCTGGTCTGATTTTGATATCATATTCTTACAGAGCTATAACCTAATTCTCTCTTTTCTCACCTACATCCCTTTGTATTAATAGATTTCTCATTGCTGAGAATGGTACTATTACTTTGGTGTGTGTTTTGAGGAGAAAAGATCTGATGTTTTTTATTGATTTGAAAATAGCAAAGGCTTGCTTTTCAACATTTGAGTAATTCAATTCAAATCCCTGCAAATTGGAGCTAAACAAAGAGATTGGGGCTTCAGTGTTTTCTTGATTTACTTGTGTCAATATGGTTGCATATGATTTCTTGGAAGCAAAAGTATATAAAATGAAATGATTTAAAAAATTCGGCATTGCTAAAGATGGGGCGTTTATGATTGCTTGTTTTATCAAGTTAAAAGCTTCATGTTCTAAGTGTCCCCATTTAAATAGAGAACTTTTCTTTATCATGCATTGAAGAGGTAAAACAATTCTTGAGAAGTTAGGGAAAAATCTTTTAACAAAATTTATCTAACCTAGGTAAGATTGCATTGATTTTTTGTTATGCGGTAAAGGTATTTCAAAGATTTCTCTAACTCTGTCAAGGTCAAAATACTTAACAAAAAAAAATACTTCTTGAGATTAATAGAAATCCCATACCTTTAGAAACATTCAAATATTTGCTTTAAATCCCTTAGACAATTACTGTGCTTTCTGGAATATACAATTATATCATGTAAGTGGATTACTATTGATTTGTTTACTAAACCTTTGAAGGCTATGTCCATGGCTCTCTGGAAAGTGGCATTGACATTAATTAGTCCAAATGGCATCTTCTGATAAGCATAAGCACCCCATTTTGTCCTGAGTGTAGTTTTCAGTTGGTCATCTAGATGTTCTAAGATCTGATTATAACCTGAGAATCCATGTAGGAAAGACTTTAGTTCTAAGCCTAAAACTGATTGCAATATCTGTTCCATAGGGGGCAATGGTAAATTGTCCTTTTGGTAAGATTTATTGAGGTTGCAGAAGTCTATACATATCTGAATATCGCCATTCTTTTTCCTGAATGAGACAATATTGGAGACCCACCACGAATGTCTGACACGAAAAATAATCTTGGCTATCAGTAGTTTATTCAATTCAGATTTAATCTGACTTTCTAAATTAGGAAATTGTCCTTTTGGTAAGATTTATTGAGGTTGCAGAAGTCTATACATATTCGAATATCGACATTCTTTTTCCTGAATGAGACAAGATTGGAGACCCACCAAGAATGTTTGATAGGAAAAATAATCTTGGCTATCAATAGTTTATTCAATTCAGATTTAATCTGACTTTCTAAATTAGGATGTATCTTCCTTAATTTCTACTGAATAGCTCTTTCATCAGATGTCATGGGAATAGTATGTTTAATAATAGAGGTGTTATATGTCTTAAGATCTTCATAGTTCCATCTGAAGACATTCTTGTACCTCTTCAACGAACATATAAAGGCTGATTTTTCGTCTGACGTAAGTTCGAGGCCTAGATTAATATTTTGAGGCTTTAGGTCAGTCCCAAGATTAATCAATTCAAACCTCGGAGTTGAACTTTGAAGTTTTGAATTGGTGGATTGTTTAAATATGTCTTTGAGTTCATATAAATCTTCCAACTTAACTACATAATTTGGTATAGCATTATTGACTGTTTCTTGTTTAAGTTGGTTATCATTCTGGTCTTCATCAACTATCTAGTCATCATAAGAGCCTTCTAAAGTCGGGAATCTTATGTTATCTGGATTGTTATTAAAGACTCTCCAGTTGGTGATATTATCAGGAATAGAAGGCCTAAAAATTAATTCAATGGAAAATCGATTAGGGCTATAATCCTCTGGTGGAATAAGCTTGGAAGCGGCATTAGCTAGAAGATCGGCACTAGACTTTTGGAGTCTAGGAATAGGTGAAATATTAAACATTGTAAAGTGAAAGGTCAGGTCTTGGACTAACGACTGATAGTGTTTCAAAAATCTTGACAAACAGTGTATAGTATTTCTCACCTATTTTATTACAATTTCTGAATCTCCAAATACTTGTAGGTGTTTGATATTAAGGCCAATTTCCTTATACAAACCTTGAACTAGTGTTTCATATTCAACAGTGTTGTTTGTGCAATCAAATTCAAGTCTTCATGCTAACATAGTGTTTTCCCCCTCTGGGCTAACTAATATTCATCCTACTCCTGCTCCATCATTGGATTTAGATCCATAAAAAAAACAAAAAAAAAAATTCCAAAATAAAGATCTAACTACAGGTTTATCTACAAAGTTTACACATTTAGAAGTGTCTATTTGGGAAGAAATTTTGACTTGAGATACAATAGAGTTTTCTAAGAAAGGTGAAGTGTGAGCATTGAAATTCCCTAGAAATGATTCTACTGAGTAGTTTCCGATGATATTGTTACTATATGTGACTGGTTCATTTTCTCCTTCTGGCTGTGTTACTATGTACTTTTGATGTTTCTCGTGATAAACGCTTATTTGATTTGGATTGCCATTATAGGGAAGCCACATGTGAGACCGGTCAGTTGTAAAATAACCATGAAGTTTTTCTGACCAGTCTCTACTAAGGATTAAGCCATAGAACTCAGGAATATCAACTACAACTATGTCAATGACTTGAAAAACTTTAGGATTTGATGAAAGTCTGATGGTTACTTGGTTAAATTCCCCAACAACTTTGACTTGAGATCGATATAACTGTATTATACATACACCAAATTTCTTAGGCTGAAAATTCAACTTCACACAAACTGTTCTAGGTAGGATGTTAGATGAAGCTCCTGAATCAACTAAACAATTGTGTAAATTTTTCTTAAAGACTTCAAAACTAAGGAGAAATGGAGGAGTATGAGATTTAGATCTTCCTCCAATTAGAGCAATGTCATTTGGATCAATCATGTTTAAAGAGGTGCTAGGGGTCTTCCCATTTCTTGGGTGGCTTGTGAGATCATGGCAACGAGAAGCGGTGCAATAGGTACTGATTTGAGTTCTCTAAGGAGTAGCTTCTACTGATGCTTCAATTTTCTAATCTCATGAAAGGTGATGTTTTCCCTAGTTTTCTTCATAGCATCAACAATATTATATTCCATTTCATCAGAAACTATCAGAGTTTTAGTTGAAGGTGAAGATTCCAATTGAGTAGGAGTAGTTTGAATGGATTTTGGTGAAGATTTCTTACCTGTTGTTTCATCCCTAGGAGGTGGCATTGAAGCCTTCTAATTTGAATTTGTTTGTGACAAATCAATAGGGTTTTTACTTCAGGTAGTGACAGGAAATGATTCTTGAGTTTCCTCACTGGGAAGGAAAAAATCCCACATTCCTTGTAACTCTGCCACTTATTCATTATTCATTTGTTCTTCGTTTGTTGAAACTTCATCCTCCTCACCATCTAATTCAACATTTTATATAGCATTTGGAGCTTTAGGATCAGCAGGGGAATTCCTTTTAAATGGTCTAAAATATTTCTTAGAGGAAGTCTCTTCTACTTGTTTTTTGATATCAACCATTTCGTTAGACATGGTCTTGAGAACTTTTTGTAACCCTTCAAGATCAAAAGGATCTTTTGGTGGTTTCTTCTTGGAGTCATCCCTAAATTCACTTTCTTAGATTTTTATTCTTCTATTGCATTTTTCTTTTCCACAGCTAGAATGCTTTTTCCACAGCTATTGCCTCTTTCATATTTTTTTCTAAAGTTGGTTTGGCAGCGATATCAACGAAGATATTTGTGTTTGAAGGTAGAGCAGAAATATACCACTCATTTTGGACCTCATCGCTGGTCTTAGAGGCCTTTGGTATCTTATTCAATAATTTATTGAAGCGAGAGTTGAAGTCCTTTATGGGTTCTTTCGATTCGACTTTCAAATTGGAGAGATCATTGATTAGTGTAACTGTGGATCTATCATCCTCAAATTTAATTAAAAATTTCTCTTGGAAAGCATCCCAACTATTAATAGAACCTAATGGTAATGTAAAGTACCAAGATCCTACTACTCCCTGTAAAGTATATGGAAATAATCTTACAACTAAGTCTTCTTCCACTACTTCATTCAAGTTAATGGACAACATGAAATTGTTTATATGTTCCTCAGCTAGTAGGCCATTATCAAGATTGAATTTGGGTAACCATTTCTCTGGATGAGCTAGAAATTGATGTAAAGGACCAGCCATCCTAACAGCTCCTAGGTTTGTCCATGGCCTTGGAGGATTCTATGACATTCCAGGTATGTGAGTAGGATAAGGTGTAGTAGTGGTTGAAGGTGATTGGGTAGAGGAAGATGTAGTTCATGTATCTGTGTCAATCACGATCTGGAGTGGCAAGGTGGATGATTGATCTTGTGATGGTATAGACATAATGAATGAAGATGAAGAATGTGTTGATGAAAGATCCTCGTTGTGGGATTCAGATGGTTTTCTTAGCTTTCTTACGGCTTGGCAGAGGGAATTTGAATAGAGGGATTCCAAGCTTTTCAATTTATGCTCTAATTAACCATTGAAATGGGCTAAACTGATAGGTAACACTATCTTAGGATACCTTAGATTATTCTTGAGATAACGTAATCCCCTGTAATTTATGAATCAAAGATTGGACTTCAGGGGCTTTGGTAGAAGAATGATCTGGTTTTTTGGGATTTCAACAGTGGGTTCTATAAGTTTCTTTGGAACTTCTCACTTAGGATTAGGGGATTTGGAATGATTTCGAGAATTTAGAGGTGATGGTGAGGGAGTTTTACTCTTAGAATGGCTGTTGATTTGGATTTACTTGCCATTCCCAATCAAGCCCTCCTTCTAGTGCCACAATGTTGAAGCCTCGAAAATCATTGCTTCAACATGGGTGAAAACCACCTGGTCTGGACCTTGGTTGGCAGCGCCTTTTCCATTTGGAGTAGTGGCTCTGACTGGGGATAATGGGACCAATTTCCCAATCTATTTTATGATTGTGCTGATGTGGTGATATGTGATACGTTGGAGTAATGTTTAAGCTAAAAGTAATATAATCTAAAATAATAATCACATGGATTTTATCCTAATTTAAACACTATATAATTATGACTATACCCGAGAATAAATTGAAGTATGTGATCTACAATAATGTCCAAAAGAAATTGGTAATAACAATCATTCAATTGTAATGAGAAATGAAATCATTTAGCAATAATCGTTTCGTATAAAACATTAGCCGAAATGATTATGAAAGATATATTGCATAAGAAATTATTCATGTATTCAGCATAAAATATAGGCCATCATCATACAGAAGTGCAATAATGCTAACCAAGATTCAAACTTTCATACATAAACAACCTGAAGAGGAATTATTGCTTAATACATAAGAAAAGAGAATTACGACATAAAAGTACCATTAATAATATGTCCTACTCATGTGCTTCAGTAATATTGATATACTTTCAATCCATCCAACACCATCTAAGAGTACAAAAGTGAAATTTTAGTAGAAGATGCCAGATAAGACATAAATAAATAATGTTCCATTAATTTCACCAGAACTTTCTCAAAGGGACAGAAGTGCATGTTTTGAAGATTGTTTCTGATAAAATTTATGGATCCCTCTCTAAATGCATGAGAGGCGTTTAAATACTAAACTATAAAACTAAAAATAGATTATTACAAAAATAGTTGAGGAGGTTTAAATGACCTTCCTCAAATTTTGCAAAATAAAACCAAAATAGAAATGAGCATGGTGACTAACTATTCTGCATTTGATCCTCTAGATTGAAAATGTTTTCCATGGGCTTGCGTTGTGTCGGTTGGCCGATTTCAGCTTTCAATTGTCCAATGAATATGGCATCAGTCAGTGCTGGCACAATTTTCTTCGTAGAAGTGGTTAGGCATCATAGGGTCTGTTAACACCCAGGTTGTTCCCTTTGACTCTTGAGGGAATACGGCCGGGGTAACCACTAACCAAGCTTTAGGTTATAGGTTCTAGCCAACCTGTAATCAGAGAGGGCTCTCTCTTTTATTTTTTTCTTCTTGAGGATCTTAGGCTAGTTATGAGGTATGGGTTTTGATTTAAATTTTGGTTGAATGATGTCTTTCAGTGGCTTAAGATGAGGTTTTCAGACAGTTTCAGTCCATTGGGCAATGGAATATGTGATTATGGGTTGTTTGAGGTGTTGGGTAAGATTGCTTGGAACTGCAGGGCCTTTAGATATGTCATGAAACAAACTTAAGGTTGTGGTGATGAAATATGATTAGCCAGTGAAAGGAAATTAAGAGTTTTTCACTAAGATGATGACGTGAGAAAGAGACATATCACCCAGGAGCAGATTTGAATTCCTGAATAATAGTCTCTGTGAAAAGTTTTAGTCTGAAGGTGCAACAATTAAGAATTACACTTTCATAACTATAACTGGAGGAAAGCATTCATAACAACATAGATTGAATTCAGGGTATTCAATGAATAAATCCTGAAAATATTCTTTTTCTATGCTATTAAACTGCGAAACATAGAACATGAACGGATTATGAGAAAATGAAATACATAACAAGAAGGTTAAAGAAACTTATTGTGTCATGAAATATGCAGGAATCCTGTAGCAGTCAGCAAACACACCACAACGCATCAGACAACACAGAACTTTGGAAATTCCATTAGCTCCCTGTATTAAACTCTGAAATTTACAACATAGGCTCTTTTGAAGAGAAAATCAACAACCCCTGCAAGCTTATGCGAGGGGAAATATATACAATCGATTTTACAAAATATCTGAATCACTGAGTCACTTGATAAATAAATGCGTTCACCAACTTTCAGAATGGCAGCTATGAAAGTTATTTCTCTCTTAAATTTATAATGAATACCCTTTACTTCTGTCAGAAATCTTTTTACCTTTGGAGGCCACTGAGTTGGTTGAGCGCTCTTCATTAATTCTGAGTGATATGTTTTGATGGCACTGTCGTGCTGTAGCTTTCTCGGCCCTGTCATCTGTACTTGTCACTGTTGCTTTCGTGGCCGAATTACTTTGCTGAGTTGGCTCATTCCAGTCTTTTTTAGTCATAGTGAATGTGTCAACTATCTGAACCTGCTGCTTTGTATTTTGATGTCAAAATTTGATGAAGACCTGTGTGTTTACAGTAATAATTGTATCATGCTGGTCCACCATTCCTGTGTAGGCAACTGATGCCTCAAAATTGTGCCTAATGTTTCATCTGCCTCTGTATATTTGAAGTAATTTGGAGGTACTTCAAACAAATGCTTGATTTCATTCATAATAAAAAACAAATTTTCTACTTTCTCATAGAGGCTCTGCCCAGACGCAGGCCCTGCTTCCTCTGGGATACTTGATCCTGCAGTGATTTGATTGGCGGCAAATGTGTTTACCCTTTTAGCATAATTTTCATGTGATAGTAGCCTTCCTGCGCTGTTCAGTAAGCTGGGAAGGCCTCTGCTATGCAATGCTGTAAATTTAACTGTGAACTTATTTACTTCTGTTTGCATCTCCTGGCACCTTCTATCCAATGTCTGCACCAGATTTCTCAAAGTTAGGACCCTCTTTATCATCAGGATGGTGTCAGTTCTATTGGTGATCCCTATCGCTACCAGCTGAGGGCCTGTGCGGTTATTAAGGACATTTATCATTCTGTTGGCTATCTCAGGCATATTGCCTAGAGATGCCCTTGCTCTTTGGCTTTCCTTGTGTGCTCTGCTTATGAGCTACATGTGCTCATGAATGGTATCTATGTACTGCCATTAATCTGTTATTGATTGGCCAATATTGGCCCATAGGACTTTCTTGATCTCGGCCACTATTTTCTCAAGGGTGAGTTCTTTCTCTAGCTCTTTTATCTTCTCCTTAAGAGCTTTCACCTCTCTTGCCTTTTCAGCTACACTTTGCTTTGATTTGTCATATTTCTCATTGAGTGTGGCCAATTTCTCCTTGGCTTCATTCAGCTCTACCATCTGTGCCTCTAGAACCTGAATTTCTTTCATCATCTTCTGCATGTCAAGGCTTTGAGCCTGTTCTGATGTCGTTGCTGGTGCTGTTGTTGATGGGCCTGTTTCAACTGTCTGCCCTGTGGGAGGAGTGATAGTTTGAGGGGGCTCCTTAAGGTTTATCACTGGTTGAGGGGGCTGAGATTTTTGGACTTCCCCTTTTTGCTTTAATGCCTCTTGAAGTGCAGCCTCTATCTCTACCAGCTTTCCTTCTGTTTGTACCAGTTGCTTATGTAGTGTTAGCAGCATGGCTGCTACATCATGGTCTTTTCTCTGTTGAGCAACCTCTTCCGTTTGAGGGTGAAGGGTTGCTGGGATCTTTATCATTTTTCTCAAAGCTGCAATGTCTGATTCTCTTATCTTTATCAGTGCTTGTATAGCTTTGGGATCCTTTGGGTCATGCCCAAGCTCTATAATGATGTCTTCCAAAGACCTGATTCTGTTGTCTTTGGCCTGAGAGGATGCTTTCTCCAACTCAAGTTGAGCAGTTGTATTGTGCAGACTGTTTTGCAACTTATGTGCCAGGAAGGTCTTGTCTGCAAGTGTTGAATAGACCATCTCACCCGTTTGCTTGTGAAGCTCTATCTGGTCCATAGGGTGGATGTCTTTGGCAAGAACCTCCAGGTTGGTCCTTATATAATCTGCAGCTGACTATGGCTGCAGCATGGTAGGCATGAAATGACTCATGGTCATTTTCCCCTCTGTTATGTCATATGCTGACATAAGCCTCTGCTGGTTTGTAGGGGCCATTTTAAGCAAGTGATTATAGAGTTGGAGCCTGACTGGCTCATTTCTCTTTTTGATGTCGATAAACTGCTGCTTTATGCCTGAGTCAGCTCTCCTTTGCTGACTTGAGGAGCTGACCTCTCCTCCAAGGGTTCGTTCTTGTTCCTGCTGAAAGGAACTGGCAGATGTCTCCATGCCCAAGGATTGCCCAATAGGCACCTCCTCATCAGAAAGAGGATTTAGTCTCTGCCTTTTCTCCCCTTGATTTGTGGATGTGGTGAGGGGAGTTTCCTGTTCTCTATCCCTCTTCCTACTTCGTTCTTCGTTGAGTGGAGTTTGGAGCACCGAGGTCTCCACTATTATTTCTTGCCTTGGGGGCACATTTTGTTGAGCCTGCTGCTCTGTAGAAATTAGGGCCTCAGCTGTTTCTTCTTGCTGCTTCGGCTGCTCTTTTTGCTGTTCTGCTGTAGGGGGTGGCTGTTCCTGCTCCATCTCCTTTTCTTTACCCTTGCTGGCTGCCTGATGAGTAGTTTTAGCTGCTTGCTGGTGGGCTGTAGAGGATGAGGCAGCTGCTCCAAGTTGCCTTTGATAAGAAGAGGAAACCTGCCCACAAGTTTCCAAGTCAGCTTCTTTCTCAAGATTCTTAGCTTCTCTTTGTAGTATTTCCTCTCCAGGACTTGCTTCCTCTAAAGTGCCCTCTTTCCATCCTAACAGATTAGCATATTTTTCAATGTGAGGCAGCCTTATATGATCATAACTAGCCAATTTATGCTTGACCCTTCTAAGACTAATGAAATGATTGGGGTCATAGGGTGACCAGAGGAAACTGGTTTTCAATTGGAGGCCCTCTAGGATCTTGTCTGCTTCTTTCCATCCTTCTTCTCTTTTATTATAAAGGAATGGGCCTAGCTGGTTTCTGATTTTGAGCTGTACTTTCTTGTTTTTGCTGTGGAAATGGACCATGTCTGCATTTCCAAATTGCCTGAAATATTCTAAGGCAAAGAGTCTCATAGGGACATATCTTGGCAGTCTATATGGGGCCAATTCACAGCCATATATTCTGATTACTATATGGTTTTGGTAAAAGTACCAATCCCCAATGCTGTAGGCCTTTGAGAGCTGGAGAATCCTTTGCATATCATCTATCAACCTTGGAGGAGGGGTACCCAATAGCAAGGACATAGCTGGATGGATAAAGAGGTCTATGAACTCACAGTAGCTGTATGGTGAATAAGATGTGTGGTGAAAGACTGAAGTCGAAAATACCACCGACCTTGGGTTTACCTGAGCATCAAACTTCTTGAGAGGAATAGGGAAGCCATCAGGTTGATAAAACAGGAACAAGTGATAGATGTATGAAGTGTATCTAAACACCTTTTCCCTCTCTAGATTTATCAATTGCTCATGAATCTTATTGGAAATGTATGCAGCATAGTCATAGTGCACAGCAGGAGGCATTCCAGGGGAGAAGATAGACATCATTGCCAGAATGGTTTCATCAGCATCCTCAGCTGATCTGTAACCCAGGACATAACTGATCAAATCTACAAGCAACTTGCCCAACTCATTGAAATATACATTTCCTATAGGAGGGGTTCTCACAGTTTCAGAGCCTGATTCAATCAATAGTTGATTAATCTTTAAAATCTGGGCACTAGACAACTTGCCTCCTTTCTTTAGCAAGTCCTTCATGCAAAGAGGAGTCAATGGCATTGTAGAGTGGAAGTTCAGCATTTGATTTATAGCCTCAGGGGTGACATGGAACAAGACTGCACCTGAGGTATTGAGGACAGCTCTTTGACATGGGTCATAGTTGGCACTGCATCTGTGAATTAAATCTGGAAGGACATTGACTTGAGGGAGGTTATAAATGGGCAAATTGGAGTCCCAAATCCCTAGAATATCAGTCCCACTGAGGTGTTGGGCCTTCAGCTCATTGAGTACATGGATATTATATTTAGTGCGCATTGAGAGTGTTTCTGTCATCTGGTAATCTCTATCACCTAGGGCCTGCCATTCCAACTCTCTGTGTGGGGCATTAAGAGGTGCAACATTCAGTGCAACTGGGGTCTCCATGCTTCACTAACACTTGGAAATGGATTTGAGCTTGATTTTGTAGGCACAGCAACATAGGGCAGTGAATTTTGCAAGAGCAGGGTGATTTGTGGAGGAAAACAGGTGAATTATGGCGAAAATAAGTCACAATGCCCCTGAAAGAGGTTCAATGAGCAGACATTTGAGATTCCCAGGTGGTTTTCCTGGTGAATTAGTGCAGCAAAGGTTTCAAGTTCATGAATGCGCGAACTGACTGTAAATTTATGGAAACTCGACTCAATGTGAACTTCTGCAGGTGAATTTCGACCTTATAACTGAAGATAAATGCTGGTCACCGGGGAATTATTGGAGGTTACAGTGTTTTCACTCTTTTTACGCTTGCTTTGGTGAATTGTGCACAAAACCAGGTGTGGAGGGGAAATTGGAGAAATACCTGGTGGATTTTGGCAACGGTGACAAATGCAGGTAGATTGAGGGTGCCCACGGTCTTCAAGTCGATTTCTGCAGGTTGGTGGCGGAATGGTCGTAATTTACATGCAGAGAGCAGAAATAGTTCTTTTTGGAAAAAGTGATAAACGACGCAAATTTTGGTGAAAATATGGACTTTTTGGGCTATTGGCGCCTTTTTTGGATGACGTCAGCGTGACGTCATCGGGTGGGGTCGGGTACGGAAGGGTGACGTGGCGGCCTGTGAGTGATCCACGGGGACTGATGAGGTGGCGGACAGGTCGGAGCGATGGCAGGCCGGGCGCTGATGTGGGCAGACGGTATACGGAGGGCGGTAAGCGGTTCTATCGGACCGCTTATGGTACGGGGGAAGTATTGGCAGGCGGTCTCCCGATACGACCTGGGAGCGACGCGTGGCACAGGCCTGACGTCATGGTCTGACACTTTTCGGGAGGTAACGTCCGGACCTCGGGGGCGGCCCGATATCAATATGGGCCGTCGGATGGGAAAGCCCAGATCCGACGGTCGACGGGTCAATAAAATAAAAGGACGATACGGCAGCGGGGCGGGGAATAATTTATTATATTTTTTGAAATATGCGCCCGGGCGGGACTTTGGAAACCCAAGAAAATATGGGTTTTTTCCAATGTTTTTTGTTTCCAATGCGCTTTAATCAAAAACTTTGGGTTAAGGGATAAAGTGGGTTTATTGGTGTTTTTTGCAAATAGCGCGGGTTAGACATAATAGTTCAAAGGGGTTGTAAAGGGAAAACGGGTAGGGCCTAGGTTATTAAACCAACGTGGGGTTAGTTTAATCCCTGATTTTGAACAAAACATCTTGAACCAGACTTAGATTCTGCATGGTTGTCCCATATTTGGACATATGGCTATAATGCCAAAGGGGAGGGATATATACATATTTCTAGGGTTTTATACACAATAGTGTTATAGTAATAGGGAGGGGGAAGCACAGGGAGTTAAGTATAGATAGAGTCAGTAGTTAGTTTTGGAGGGGAATGTGAATGGGAGGTGATAGATACTAAGTTTTTTAGGAAATAAACTTAGTTAGGGAGTAGATCAAAATGAAAATAATTTTACACAAGAAATGTGGCTCTTTATAAAACAAGAATCAGCAAAAGAGTTTGAATGCTCTCATGAACAGAGGTAGTATTGGGATGTTAGCAAGGAATATGACTGGGGATGATTGGGAAGTTAGACATGCATCATTTTGCTGCAACAACGCTGCTGAATAGGAAGATCTGCACTGACACTATGTTTTTCCCTTGCTTAGGCCAGTGAAATGTCATAAATCATGCTTCTGCAACCCCATCTACCTACCCATTCTATTGCCTAGCATTTTTTTGTTACTTCAAGGAGGGTGCACTTAGACTTGCAAACCCTTATATGCCTTTTCTTTTCCTTTGGCTTTTTCTTTTGATTTTCTATCTAAGGCTACCCTTATTACTTCCAAGGCCCCAGATTAAACAGTTGGGAACCTTCATTCTCTACCTAACTACTTTATCTGCCAAGATTGAACAGTTTGGACAAATTTCTTTCTCTAATCTACAACAAGAAATTGAAACATGGCATGACCCAACTTAGACTATTGGATCACCCATTTAGAAGTAGGACAACATCAACCAACTGCAAATAGGTGTTTTCCACAAGAATATGAGATCTTTGCATCACCAAAGTAGATCATATTGGCACTTCCCCTGCCAATCATGAAAAATGAAACCTATTGATATAGGTAGCTAACAGTGGCTCCACTTGGGGATGGTTTTTCTGCTTGAAAGACCAAGAACAGCAGGTCAGAATGCCTTCCCTTTTGACTTCTTCTCAAAACTTGCAAACTTTCTCTTTGGACTTCAACACTAGAACCTGTGACCATTGTGGAACTTTATAGAAATGAAAGCCTTTTCCTGTTTATTTACAAGACTTCTTGAATTGAACTATTTATAGGCTAAAAGATAATAGTATATCCAACTAATTATGTACAGGGGAAAAACCATGCTATATACATGCAAAGTAATCAAAGTAGTGCTTTAGCATCCGGCCATTTATAGGGCCCTCTTCAGTTTCAGTGCCATCCAAATTTTCAAGAAATAAGTGTTATTTCTTTGTACTGCTTGAATAACAAAAGGCCCCCTCCAAAGGGAGTCAAATTTGCCATGCTTACCCTTATGTTCTCTTCTTGAATCCCATTTAAGCACTTTATCACCTACAAATAAATCTTCAGCTTTGGTTCTTCTATCAAAGGCTTTCTTCAGTTTCTCTTGTAGGATTTGAACTCTATTATACACTTGATCTCTGGTTTGCTGCAAACATATAACATGGCTTATTCTTCTTTGAATGTCATTTGGTTCAGCTTGACTTTCCTGAAGCAGCTTCATGACAGGGACCCCTAATGATGAAGGGAATTTGGCTTCCATTCCATAAACCAATTCATATGGGCTGACCCCAATAGATCTCTTGGTTGATAGCCTGTCTGCCCACAAAGCATTTACAAGCTTCTTGTGCCAATTCTTCTTATTCTCTTCTAGTATCTTCTTAATGATGTTGATAAGACTTTTGTTAGATGATTCAACTAACCCATTCCCTTCAGGATAGTATGCAGTGGAATGTCCCAAAGTAATGTGGAATTTGTGGCAAAAGTTCACCATTTTATTGGATCTGAAAGCAGCAGCATTGTCTGTTATAATCTTGTCAGGACAACCAAATCTAGAAAGGATATTAGTCTCAAGGAACTGAATGATAGTTTTGCTTGTCTACATGGAACAGCCTCAATCCATTTAGTAAAGTAATCTGTGGCTGTTAGAATCCATCTATGTTGGCCTGAGGATGAAGGATGAATTTCCCCAATGAAGTCCAAGCCCCATTGCTGAAAGGGCCTTTCTGTTGCAATAGGCTTTAGGGGAAGTGGTAGCAACTTTCTTTTTCCCTCAAACACCTGACACTTGTGACATGAAGTGGTAAATTTTTTGACATCAGAGAACAGAGTGGGCCAATAGTAACCTGCCCTTAGTATCTTATCCACAGTGGACTTCCAGTACAAATGTCCACCACAATCTCCTGCATGGAATTCTCTCATAACATTGTTAGTTTCATCCATATTCAAACAGCTCAGCAGTATACCTTCATGATTTTTCCATAGTAAATTACCATTTATAACACAAAATCTTGAAGCCTTCATTTTTAAAAATCTAGATTTGGTTCTGGACAATCCTGGGGGAGCACACAGGTTTTGCAATATATAACAGATATCAGAATACCACAGGGATTGTTCAAAGGCTACATTGATCTTTGGAGTCGCCAGCTCCGATTCATTGTCCAGTTGGTTAATGTCCAAGGCTTGAAAGTTTGTTTCAGACATTAATTTAGCCAAACCTTGCCCTTTTATCAGTTTTGTAGGTTTTATTTCTATGTCAAATTCTAAAATACTAGCAATCCATTTTCCTCTTCTGCCCTCTAAGTTTTCTTGAGTTAGTATGTCTTTCACAATTGGATTTGGTACATAAGCAATAACATGGGAATATAGGATGTAAATCCTAAAGTCTTTGATGGCTTTGACCAAAGCATAAGCTTGCTTTTCCATGATCTGATATTTCAAAGGTGCATCTCTAAGGGCTCTACTAAAGAAAGCAATGGGTTTTTCATTCCCTTGATCATCTTTCTGTAATAAGACAGCAGCAATGGTATGCTGGGAGGCAAAAGAGAAAATGATAAACTCTTTGTCAAATTGAGGATTTGTTAAGACTGGGGTTTGGGTAAGGGTCAATTTAATACCTTCAAAAGCTTGATTTGCTTCTACTGTCCACTTTACTTTTGAATCCTTCTTTAGCATGTTGTTTAATAATCTGATCAGTTCTGCTAAGTTTGGGATAAATCTCCTTAAAAAGTTGATCTTTCCCAAGAAGGCTTGTAGTTCTTTAATGTTTCTTGGGTGGGGCATTTGCAAGATGGCCTGTATTCTGTCTGGGTCAATTCTAATGCCATCCTTTGAAATGATATGACCTAATAGCTTACCTTCTTCCAAGCCAAATAGAGACTTCTTGGGATTTAAGGAAATTCCATATTTCCTACATGTTATGAATATTTGTCTCAAATGTTTTAAGTGTTCTTGGTCAGATTTTGAGAAAGGTGTGAGGTCATCTAAGTAAATAACAAGGAACTCATGAATCTCTTTGGAAAAAGCAATATCCATTGCTCTCTGAAATGTAGCTCCTGCATTTTTCAACCCAAAAGGCATTTTAACATATTTGAAAGTTCCCCATGGAGTTGTGAAAGCTGTTTTATCTTGATCATCAGGGTGAACTAGGATCTGATTAAAGCCTGAGAATCCATCAAGTAATGAGATTCTTGAAGCCCCCACCACTCTTTGGAGAATGTGATCCATTTTTGGTAAGGGATAATTGTCTTTAATAGATACTTGATTCAAATTCCTTAGGTCGACACAAAGCCTAATCTCCCCAGTTTTCTTTCTTGTGGGGACTAAGTTTGAAATCCAGTCTGAAAACCTGATTGGTGCTATGATACCAACTTTAAACATTTTTTGTACCTCTTTCTCAATTGAAGGGAGCAACATAGGATTGATTCTTCTCAATTTTTGCTTGAATGGCTTTTGATTGGGCTTGAGAGGGATTGTGTGCTGAATAACAGAGGTTTCATAGGATTTCAAATCCTCATAACTCCATGCAAACACATCTTGGAACTCTTTAAAGAGATCAATGTATTTAGGCTTTTGGTCAGGAGGTAAAGAGGCAGACAATTTTATTATCTTGGGTTTTTCACTAGTTCAAATGTTGCATTCTTCAATGGCAGCATTAAGGGGTTGCATTTTTGGTTTGCTAGGAACGTCATTTGAGTCAAAAATGTCTTCCAATGGAGTTAGGCCTGTTGGTAGAAAGTTATCCTTTAGCTCTATGATTTCAGCCTCTGTAGCAGCTACTTCATCAAAATGCAATTGTTCAAGTTGCTGTATTTTTTCCTTGTCAAAGTTCGTTGGGCAGAGTATTTGATTTGTTGTTTTAGGTGATATTGTTGTTTGGTCCTTTTCACTCAATGGTTGTGTGTCTTTCACAGTGTCAACATCAATGTTCAAGCTTGAAAATTCATGTTGCAAGGTTAGGAAGCTGTTTATTTGTGTGTCATCCTCAAACACTTGCCAATCTTTGACATTGTCTGGGACAGAAGGTCTGTGTTTTATCTCAGCTGTAAAGCAGTGATTGGGTTCAAAAGGCAATTTGCATGTACTGGCAAATGTAGCTAAACTGTGGGCATGAAGGTTATGAGTCCTAGGTATTTTGGTTATTTGAAATTCTGTGAAAGCTTTGAGTATTTCAATAGTAGCAGCCCTGTATGATCTTAGTCTTTTGTCATTGGTGACAAAGTTGCCTTTTACTTGTTGAATAATAAGGTCTGAATCTCCCATGATTGAAAGTTTTGTGGCCTGTAAGGATTTTACCAGTTTGAGGCCTAACAGAAGAGCCTCATATTCTGCCATATTATTAGTACATCTGAAATTAAGCCTATAGGCTCTACCTTCTACATGATTGCTTTGTTTGTTATGAATCCACACTCCAGCTCCTGCCCCTAATTTGTTGACTGATCCATCAAACTCAAGAAACCACAAGATCCCTTGATTTAGGGGAGTTTCAACATTTTCTCTATGACTTGGGATTATAAGTTGGAGCTCTTGTCTTTCACCTGGTTTGCCTTCTAGAACAGTTTCATCATTTGATTGTACCACCTTGATTTCTTGGGGACTGGATTCCTCACTCATATGCAGATCTTGTTCAAGTATGATAGATTTGTTATCACTTATTGGACTTATATCGTCATTGAACAGAATAAAGGAATCCATATCTGAATGGACTGCATAAATGGGGAAATTTTGAGGTTTTTCTTCACTGCTGACCATGTATTTCATGAGTGACTCTCTGTATAACCTCTTGGGTTGCCCAAAGACAGAGATAGTGGCATATGACATATCCAATTGCAGGGAACCTTGGAGTTTAGCTCCCCATGATCTTGATAACAACATTCCATATTTGGGTGGGATATCAGCAACTACCACATCCATTAAGATTGTTTTATTAGGGTACTGGACTAGGGACACACATAGGTCTTTTATCAAGCCTAAACACTTAACTTGGCTGGAATCAAATGAGAATAGGTCCTTATATGGTCTTGTAATGTCTAGATTCAACCTCTCCATGACTGATTTAGGCATAAGGTTATGTGAAGCACCTGAATCAAATATTGCATTGTGTAATATCTTATCATGAACATGCAGGCTTACATAAAAAGGTAGGATTCCAGTGACTGTTGTCTTTCCATCAACCTCTGGGCCAAAAAGCAGTTCTGGGGTGTCATCCAATACATTGACATCATCTTTATGGTGGGTCAGTTGAAGGGACTTCTTGATTTGTTGTTTGTAAATGTCATGCTTGGCTAGCTCTGAAAGAGGAATGGCTATCTTCAATTTTCCAATTTCAGCTTCTAAGTCAAAAGGTTTTTCAGATTGGATCTTAGTATCCTGTTTAACAACCTTTTCTTTGTTAATTAAGTTTTCTTCATGACTCTCACTCTGATCTTGAAGTTTGTCTTTTCTGTTTACCTTTTGCAAAGTGTTTCTTGGATTATGCTGTGAAGGAGGTGAAGCCCTTGGTTCTTGTTTTGAAGAAAATGGTTCTGTCACCTCTTCAACTATTACTTCGTTGGTAATTGAATCAGTTTTTCTAGTAGGTTCAGTGACAATAGCTTTCCTAGGCTGTAGGCTATCCTTTGTTTTCTCAGGCTGTGGCACATTTACAATTCTACTTCTCAATTTGTATTGTTTATGAACTTCAAAAACAGCTGTGTCATAACCTTGTTTAAAGTCAAATGACTCACCTGACTTGGTTTGAAATTGCTTGATGTCTTCATCTTCATGATCCTCTTGACTTAGAAAAACTTGTTGGTCATTGTTGAGGCCCATCAAATTGATGTGCGTGTCATCTATCTGCTCATTTGAAGTGGATGTTTCAACATAGTTTTCTTGGAATGGAGGTCTAATTTCTGGTTCAAGGTTTGTTTTTCCAACATTAGTATTTTGATTTCTTCTAAAATTGGGATTCCTGATAGGATTATTCGGTGGTGCTTCCCATGATGACTTCCTCTCAACTGATTCTACTCTGTCACCTAACCTATGCATACCAGTGATTATTGCATCCAATTTCTGATCCCACCCTGAAGGCTCTTCTTTGAAGGTAGTCTTTCTTTCAGTTCTGGTCCTATTTCTCCTAGCTATCAAGTTGGCTTCTACACTTGCTGCTATGTCTTGCATTTCAGCTAGAGTTCGAGGAGCTCTTTCTCTTAATTGGTATGCCATATCTGAATCAAACCCATTAGGAAAAGTGTATAAAGCTAGGTCAGGTGGGGGTCTAAGATTTTGGGGAATAGCATTGTAGACATTGTTAAAACGAGCACAATAGTCCAGGACAGTTTCTTGGGGACCACTTTTGATAGTATTGTATTCAGATAAAATGTGAAGTGGATCATTTTTCTTCTCCCATTTGTTAATAAAGGTTTGATACAGGGCTTCAGGGTCACCTATGGAATTTACTAGGAGTCCTCTAAACCATGTTCTTACATCACCTATTAGGCTTTGCACAAAAATTTTCATCCTAACCCCATCATCATCTATCTCATAATTTTCAAAGTAGTCCTGCATTTTCTTAGTATGTTGAAGGGCTGGATAAGAGCCAGTACCATCAAAATATGAAATCTTGCTTTGGTACTCTTGGGGCATAGGCCCTGGATTGGAAGGTAACTGCAGTGGAGCATATCTATTAGCCATGTTTGGTGGAACAATAGGGATAACAGGAATGAATGTGACAAGTGGAGGAAAGGGGAGGAGAGGGGTATGTGTATTTGATGGAGTGGCTGAAAGGCTACCTTGTGAAGTGAATGAAGAACTAGGAGGTTGTGGTACAGTGGTGTGAGGATGTGGAGAAACCTTAGCAGGGGTTGGAATGTTAGTTTGAAGACCTGCTTCAGAACATGAATCTGAAAGAGTCCCTTCTGATTTGTGTCTCTTGAGGATTCTTGAAATCAAGTTTGGATTTTGAAATTCAGGTGATGGATCAGGGTCTGGATTTGACCTAGTGTCGCGGGTTTTCTTCTTAGGAGCCAGTTTCTGTGATTTTCTTTAGGAGAGTTTTCTCGGAGATAGTGATATTTGAGAAGGACTGATCAGGCATAGCACATCTGTATGGAGCTTACGACTGAATAAAGATGTTGTTCCCTTTGACTCCTGAGGGAATACAGCCGGGGTAACCACTAACCAAGCTTTGGGTTACAGGTTCTAGCCAACCTGTAATCAGAGAGGGCTCTCTCTTTTATTTTTTTCTTCTTGAGGATCTTAGGCTAGTTATGAGGTATGGGTTTTGATTTAAATTTTTGTTGAATGATGTAATTCAGTGGCTTAAGATGAGGTTTTCAGACAGTTTCAGTCCATTGGGCAATGGAGTCTGTGATTATGGGTTGTTTGAGGTGTTGGGTAAGATTGCTTGGAACTGCAGGGCCTTTAGATATGTCATAAAACAAACTTAAGGTTGTGGTGATGAAATATGATTAGCCAGTGAAAGGCAATTAAGAGTTTTTCACTAAGCTGATGACGTGAGAAAGAGACATATCACCCAGGAGAAGATTTGAATTCCTGAATAATAGTCTGTGTGAAAAGTTTTAGTCTGAAGGTGCAGCAATTAAGAATTACACTTTCATAACTATAACTGGAGGAAAACATTCATAACAACATAGATTGAGTTCAGGGTATTCAATGAATAAATCCTGAAACTATTCTTTTTCTATGCTATTAAACTGTGAAACATAGAACATGAACGGATTATGAGAAAATGAAATACATAACAAGAAGGTTAAAGAAACTTATTGTTTCATGAAATATGCAGGAATCCTGTAGCAGTCAGCAAACACACCACAACGCATCAGACAACACAGAACATTGGAAATTCCATTAGCTCCCTGTATTAAACTCTGAAATTTACAACATAGGCTCTTTTGAAGAGAAAATCAACAACCCCTGCAAGCTTATGCGAGGGGAAATATATACAATCGGTTTTACAAAATATCTGAATCACTGAGTCACTTGATAAATAAATGCGTTCACCAACTTTCAGAATGGCAGCTATGAAAGTTATTGCTGTCTTAAATTTATAATGAATACCCTTTACTTCTGTCAGAAATCTTTTGACCTTTGGAGGCCACTGAGTCGGTTGAGCGCTCTTCATTAATTCTGAGTGATATGTTTTGATGGCACTGTCGTGCTGTAGCTTTCTCGGCCCTGTCATCTGTACTTGTCACTGTTGCTTTCGTGGCCGAATTACTTTGCTGAGTTGGCTCATCCCAGTCTTTTTCAGTCATAGTGAATGTGTCAACTATCTGAACCTGCTGCTCTGTATTTTGATGTCAAAATTTGATGAAGACCTGTGTGTTTACAGTAATAACTGTATCATGCTGGTCCACCATTCCTGTGTAGGCAACTGATGCCTCAAAATTGTGCCTAATGTTTCATCTGCCTCTGTATATTTGAAGTAATTTGGAGGTACTTCAAACAAATGCTTGATTTCATTCATAATAAAAAACAAATTTTCTACTTTCTCATAGAGGCTCTGCCCAAACGTAGGCCCTGCTTCCTCTGGGATACTTGATCCTGCAGTGATTTGATTGGCGGCAAATGTGTTTACCCTTTTAGCATAATTTTCATGTGATAGTAGCCTTCCTGTGTTGTTTAGTAAGCTGGGAAGGCCTCTGCTATGCAATGCTGTAAATTTAACTGTGAACTTATTTACTTCTGTTTGCATCTCCTGGCACCTTCTATCCAATGTCTGCACCAGATTTCTCAAAGTTAGGACCCTCTTTATCATCAGGATGGTGTCAGTTCTATTGGTGATCCCTATTGCTGCCAGCTGAGGGCCTGTGCAGTTATTAAGGACATTTATCATTCTGTTGGCTATCTCAGGCATATTGCCTAGAGATGCCCTTGCTCTTTGGCTTTCCTTGTGTGCTCTGCTTATGAGCTCCATGTGCTCATGAATGGTCTCTATGTACTGCCATTGATCTGTTATTGATTGGCCAATATTGGCCCATAGGACTTTCTTGATCTCGGCCACTATTTTCTCAAGGGTGAGTTCTTTCTCTAGCTCTTTTATCTTCTCCTTAAGAGCTTTCACCTCTCTTACCTTTTCAGCTACACTTTGCTTTGATTTGTCATATTTCTCATTGAGTGTGGCCAATTTCTCCTTGGCTTCATTCAGCTCTGCCATCTGTGCCTCTAGAACCTGAATTTCTTTCATCATCTTCTGCATGTCAAGGCTTTGAGCCTGTTCTGATGTCGTTGCTGGTGCTGTTGTTGATGGGCCTGTTTCAACTGTCTGCCCTGTGGGAGGAGTGATAGTTTGAGGGGGCTCCTCAAGGTTTATCACTGGTTGAGGGGGCTGAGATTTTTGGACTTCCCCTTTCTGCTTTAATGCCTCCTGAAGTGCAGCCTCTGTCTCTACCAGCTTTCCTTCTGTTTGTACCAGTTGCTTATGTAGTGTTAGCAGCATGGCTGCTACATCATGGTCTTTTCTCTGTTGAGAAACCTCTTCCGTTTGAGGGTGAAGGGTTGCTGGGATCTTTATCATTTTTCTCAAAGCTGCAATGTCTGAATCTCTTATCTTTAGCAGCGCCTGTATAGCTTTGGGATCCTTTGGGTCATGCCCAAGCTCTATAATGATGTCTTCCAAAGACCTGATCCTGTTGTCTTTGGCCTGAGAGGATGCTTTCTCCAACTCAAGTTGAGCAGTTGTATTGTGCAGACTGTTTTTCAACTTATGTGCCAGGAAGGTCTTCTCTGCAAGTGTTGAATAGACCATCTCACCCGTTTGCTTGTGAAGCTCTATTGGGTCCATAGGGTGGATGTCTTTGGCAAGAACCTCCAGGTTGGTTCTTATATAATCTGCAACTGACTGTGGCTGCAGCATGGTAGGCATGAAATGACTCATGGTCATTTTCCCCTCCGTTATGTCATATGCTGACCTAAGCCTCTGCTGGTTTGTAGGGGCCATTTTAAGCAGGTGATTATAGAGTTGGAGCCTAACTGGCTCATTTCTCTTTTTGATGTCGATAAACTGCTGCTTTATGCCTGATTCAGCTCTCCTTTGCTGACTTGAGGAGCTGACCTCTCCTCCAAGGGTTCGTTCTTGTTCCTGCTGAAAGGAACTGGCAGATGCCTCCATGCCCAAGGATGGCCCAATAGGCACCTCCTCATCAGAAAGAGGATTTAGTCTCTGCCTTTTCTCCCCTTGATTTGTGGATGTGGTGAGGGGAGTTTCCTGTTCTCTATCCCTCTTCCTGCTTCGTTCTTCGTTGAGTGGAGTTTGGAGCACCGAGGTCTCCACTATTGTTTCTTGCCTTGGGGGCACATTTTGTTGAGCCTGCTGCTCTATAGAAATTAGGGCCTCAGTTGTTTCTTCTTGCTGCTTCGGCTGCTCTTTTTGCTATTCTGTTGTAGGGGGTGGCTGTTCCTGCTCCATCTCCTTTTCTTTACCCTTTCTGGCTGCCTGATGAGTAGTTTTAGCTGCTTGCTAGTGGGCTGTAGAGGATGAGGTAGCTGCTCCAAGTTGCCTTTGATAAGAAGAGGAAACCTGCCCACAAGTTTCCAAGTCAGCTTCTTTCTCAAGATTTTTAGCTTCTCTTTGTAGTATTTCCTCTCCATGACTTGCTTCCTCTAAAGTTCCCTCTTTCCATCCTAACAGATAAGCATATTTTTCAATGTGAGGCAGCCTTATATGATCATAACTAGCCAATTTATGCTTGACCCTTCTAAGACTAATGAAATGATTGGGGTCATAGGGTGACCAGAGGAAAATGGTTTTCAATTGGAGGCCCTCTAGGATCTTGTCTGCTTCTTTCCATCCTTCTTCTCTTTTATTATAAAGGAATGGGCCTAGCTGGTTTCTGATTTTGAGCTGTACTTTCTTGTTTTTACTGTGGAAATGGACCATGTCTGCATTTCCAAATTGCCTGAAATATTCTAAGGCAAAGAGTCTCATAGGGACATATCTTGGCAGTCTATATGGGGCCAATTCACAGCCATATATTTTGATTACTGTATGGTTTTGGTAAAAGTACCAATCCCCAATGTTGTAGGCCTTTGAGAGCTGGAGAATCCTTTGCATCTCATCTATCAATCTTGGAGGAGGGGTACCCAATAGCAAGGACATAGCTGGATGGATAAAGAGGTCTATGAACTCACAGTAGCTGTATGGTGAATAAGATGTGTGGTGAAAGACTGAAGTCCAAAATACCACCGACCTTGGGTTTCCCTGAGCATCAAACTTCTTGAGAGGAATAGGGAAGCCATCAGGTTGATAAAACAAGAACAAGTGATAGACGTATGAAGTGTATCTAAACACCTTTTCCCTCTCTAGATTCATCAATTGCTCATGAATCTTATTGGCAATGTATGCATCATAGTCATAGTGCACAGCAGGAGGCATTCCAGGGGAGAAGATAGACATCATTGCCATAATGGTTTCATCAGCATCCTCAGCTGATCTGTAACCCATGACATAACTGATCAAATCTACAAGCAACTTGCCCAACTCATTGAAATATACATTTCCTATAGGAGGGGTTCTCACAGTTTCAGAGCCTGATTCAATGAATAGCTGATTAATCTTTAAAATTTGGGCACTAGACAGCTTGCCTCCTTTCTTTAGCAAGTCCTTCATGGAAAGAGGAGTCAATGGCTTTGTTGAGTGAAAGTTCAGCATTTGATTTATAGCCTCAGGGGTGACATGGAACAAGACTGCACCTGAGGTATTGAGGACAACTCTTTGACATGGGTCATAGTTGGCACTGCATCTGTGAATTAAATCTGGAAGGACATTGACTTGAGGGAGGTTATAAATGGGCAAATTGGAGTCCCAAATCCCTAGAATATCAGTCCCACTGAGGTGCTGGGCCTTCAGTTCATTGAGTACATGGATATTATATTTAGTGCGCATTGAGAGTGTTTCTGTCAACTGGTAATCTCTATCACCTAGGGCCTGCCATTCCAACTCTCTGCGTGGGGCATTAAGAGGTGCAACATTCAGTGCAACTGGGGTCTCCATGCTTCACTAACACTTGGAAATGGATTTGATCTTGATTTTGTAGGCACAACAACACAGGGCAGTGAATTTTGCAAGAGCAGGGCGATTTGCGGAGGAAAACAGGTGAATTATGGCGAAAATAAGTCACAATGCCCCTGAAAGAGGTTCAATGAGCAGACATTTGAGATTCACAGGTGGTTTTCCCGGTGAATTAGTGCAGCAAAGGTTTCAAGTTCACGAATGCGTGAATTGACTGTAAATTTATGGAAACTCAACTCAATGTGAACTTCTGTAGGTGAATTTCGACCTTATAACTGAAGATAAATGCTGGTCACCGGGGAATTATTGGAGGTTACAGTGTTTTTCACTCTTTTTACGCTTGCTTTGGTGAATTGTGCACAAAACCAGGTGCGGAGGGGAAATTGGAGAAATACCTGGTGGATTTTGGCAATGGTGACAAATGCAGGTAGATTGAGGGCGCCCACGGTCTTCAAGTCGATTTCTGCAGGTTGGTGGCAGAATGGTCGTAATTTACATGCAGAGAGCAGAAATAGTTCTTTTTGGCAAAAGTGATAAACGACGCAAATTTTGGTGAAAATATGGACTTTTTGGGCTATTGGCACCTTTTTTGGATGACGTCAGCGTGACGTCATCGGGTGGGGTCGGGTACGGAAGGGTGACGTGGCGGCCTGTGAGTGATCCACGGGACTGATGAGGTGGCGGACAGGTCGGAGTGATGACAGGCCGGGCGTTGATGTGGGCAGACGGTATACGAAGGGCGGTAAGCGGTTCTATCGGACCGCTTATGGTACGGGGGCAGTATTGGCAGTCAGTCTCCCGATACGACCTGGGAGCGACGCGTGGCACAGGCCTGACGTCATGGTCTGAAACTTTTCGGGAGGTAACGTCCGGACCTCGGGGGCGGTCCGATATCAATATGGGCCGTCGGATGGGAAAGCCCAGATCCGACGGTCGATGGGTCAATAAAATAAAAGGACGATATGGCAGCGGGGCGGGGAATAATTTATTATATTTTTTGAAATATGCGCGAAAATATGGGTTTTTTCCAATGTTTTTTGTTTCCAATGCACTTTAATCAAAAACTTTGGGTTAAGGGATAAAGTGGGTTTATTGGTGTTGTTTGCAAATAGCGCGGGTTAGACATAATAGTTCAAAGGGGTTGTAAAGGGAAAACGGGTAGGGCCTAGGTTATTAAACCAACGTGGTGTTAGTTTAATCCCTGATTTTGAACAAAACATCTTGAACCAGACTTAGATTCTGCATGGTTTTCCCATATTTGGACATATGGCTATAATGCCAAAGGGGAGGGATATATACATATTTCTGGGGTTTTATACACAATAGTGTTATAGTAATAGGGAGGGGGAAGCACAGGGAGTTAAGTATAGATAGAGTTAGTAGTTAGTTTTGGAGGGGAATGTGAATGGGAGGTGATAGATACTAAGTTTTTTAGGAAATAAACTTTGTTAGGGAGTAGATCAAAATGAAAAGAATTTTACACAAGAAATGTGGCTCTTTATAAAACAAGAATCAGCAAAAGAGTTTGACTGCTCTCATGAACAGAGGTAGTATTGGGATGTTAGCAAGGAATATGATTGGGGATGATTGGGAAGTTAGACATGCATCATTTTGCTGCTACAACACTGCTGAATAGGAAGATCTGCACTGACACCATGTTTTTCCTTTGCTTAGGCCAGTGAAATGTCATAAATCATGCTTCTGCAACCCCATCTACCTACCCATTCTATTGCCTAGCATTTTTTTGTTACTTCAAGGAGGGTGCACTTAGACTTGCAAACCCTCATATGCCTTTTCTTTTCCTTTGGCTTTTTCTTTTGATTTTCTATCTAAGGCTACCCTTATTACTTCCAAGGCCCCAGATTAAACAGTTGGGAACCTTCATTCTCTACCTAACTACTTTATCTGCCAAGATTGAACAGTTTGGAACGATTTCTTTCTCTAATCTACAACAAGAAATTGAAACATGGCATGACCCAGCTTAGACTGTTGGGTCACCCATTCAGAAGTAGGACAACATCAACCAACTGTAAATAGGTGTTTTCCACAAGAATATGAGATCTTTGCATCACCAAAGTAGATCATATTGGCACTTCCCCTGCCAATCATGAAAAATGAAACCTATTGATATAGGTAGCTAACAGGGTCATCCACTAGCTGTGAGGTTTCACTAAATGTCACCAATATGCTTCCCAGTTTAACCTGGTCGTTTGCATAATTGCTTCTTCTTTTTCTTCTATTGCTTGTCTCCATTGTAGTTCAAGTTGTTTTACATTAGGAAGAAAACCTGGAATGGATTCGACCACAAGGTTAGCACCATGTAAATTTTCATTAAAATTTTTGATAATAGTATTTGTTGTTGTTGCCACATATGTTGTTGCCTTTTCTGCCTCTCTAAGCTGAGAATCACAATTTGAAAATAATATTTCTTTATGTGACTCCTCCAGTTTAGGCAAGTCATCTTTCCTCCCATCTTCTAAATTCTGCCAAGTGATGAAATCAGAGACTTTTCTCAAGATTTCATCATATTCAAGTTTCATTTTCATGACTTTAGTTGTCAATTTGTTGCTTGTTTTACAATAAGAATTCCATTGTGAAATCTTCTGGCATAATAGTTCTTTTTTTTTGCATCAGCTGAGAGTTAAGGCCAAGAGCTTCAGTAACAAACTGATCAATTTTTGGATCATCTTTATGTAGATCAATTATTCCTTTTATTTACGCTTCCTTCTCTACTAAGCTAGTTTAATGTTTTATTTTCATCTACTCGAACTCTTGTTGTAGCTTAGCTAACTGTATCTCTACTTACTAGTCAGATTTTTCTTGATGTAGTTATTGTTCAATCGACAGAATTTTATCTTCCTTTTCTTTAAGAAACATTTGCACCTCTTTTTGTCATTGGTCACTGTAGCATAGGCACCTACAAACTATGACAATCTAGTAAGGTTGGTAGACGGGTCAATTGCTGAGTCTTTCCAGACAATATCCATCGGTTCATTATCAGGGGTAGTAACAGTTGTAGAATCCAACTTCCTTTTATTCCTTTGTCTCTTCACAATTTCTTTGTGTTGTGGGCTATAAAACACATTTAGAGGTAGAATCTCCTCAATTCTCAAAACTATTTAAGAGGTGGGAGTAGAAGGGATGTCCTCTACCTCTTGAGTATTTACAGTCTTCTCTGTTGTAATTTCATGAGTTGTTTTCTGTTGTGGAGTTTGAAACTCTGTCATTTGTTACTATGTATTGATCCTTTTATTAAATTTGTCCCATTCTTGCTCTAAATTGATCACTAGGGGTTTTATTGGTTGTGTGGAGTTGGAATGGATCTCCTCCTATTTACTAGCTAGAGTTTGCTCAGCTTAATTTCTATAGATTGGGTTGTATCTTTTTCTGACTCCCTACTTCTGTTTTTCCCATTTTGTGATGAATTCTCTGATTCCCTGGTAGATTTCTCTTGGGATTCTTCTCCAGAATCAGTTTTAGAATTTCCTTTGGAATCTCTTTCTAGACTTACACTAGGAGTAGGCTCTGTTATTGATTCAATCAATAATTGTTCCAATGGGACCTTTGTTAACCTCCTTTCTCTGTACTCGTAAAAGGTTTCAAGATCTTCATGGTAAAAAAGTAATTGTGCCATATGCTTCACCTCTGTGAAGGTGTTTTTTTGCAAAAAGATGTCATCAAATGCATCTTACTCTTTACTAAATACTTTTATTTTCACCATGGTGGTAAAGTCTTTGATAGTGCCGAATGGGTCATATCGCCTTTCAGGGAATTTAGGTAATTGCAGTATTCTCTACTTCTTTAAATTCATGGCCAAGGTCATGTAATGCAAATGCTCCACACTGTAAAGGTAATGTAGGTCAAATGGCCTTTTTTGCTTCCTTTAATGTTTTGTTCATCCCACCCTCACTAGTTATTTGATAGGCTATCCCTCTACCCATAAATTTGTCTAGAACATAGTATGGGAGGACAAGGGGGGAGGTAATGTTGTCAAATACCCTAATATACGTAAATGTATCCTCCCCAAACCATCTGGCCACTGTGAGTATATCTACCTCGACTTCTTTGGAAAACCTGGAGGTATCTCAATTATAAAGCCTTTTGTGGATAGGGAGCATAACTCCATGAAATTTTTTGAAAAAATGTGGTTGAAAGTGGTATCCCCACATGTATTTATGGTATGTGCGAATGGGAAGTGGATTTTGGATAGTCAACTTCCATCCCATGATAGGAAATTTTGAACCAAAACAAATTGCATCCATTACATAGGCACTCATAAAAAATGGATGCTAAACCCTCAAAGCAACACTTATTTTCCTTCTATACTCCATTATTATTTTTACTAAATTATCCGACAAAATATGTGCCCAATTCATTATAGTTGTGTTTATGGCTGCAGCTATTAATGGCAGCCATTTTGGGGAGAATTTACTACTATCGAGTTTTCCAAATAGTCTACATAGCATGGCCACTGCAAAACTATGAGGGGGAAAAATAGATGCAGTGGATTACATACCGTTCTTGTCTTTCTTGATTTTGTCCTCATTATTTGACTAGGTCCAGGTGTAGTCTATTGGATCCTCATTTTCTTTGGAACTTCTCGATGAAATGCTTGTTGTAGATGACTTGTGGCTCTAGTAGGTGGTACATGAGCCGCATGTTATCTGGTGTAAAAAATCCCATAAACTCTTGGCTTCTCGTCTTGAATTCTCTGTTTGAGATGTCGGATTCATCAATAATCCATTTAACCATGTCTTTATAAGGGATTATTTTCGAACACGCAACTATGTGATGAAAAAATGAGCATGTTGTCTCAAACATGGAGGCATCTGAGGAATCATATCTATCAACTATAAGCTTTGTTTCTAGAATCCTTGGTTGCTCTTCCTCCAGTATATTATACATGGCCTTCCACATAGAGGTTCCTCCCTCTCTACTACATGTAGTAACTGTAAATAGAGGAGTCATTTATGGCTTCTCAGAGACGACTGCCTTGCCTTTATTCGTCATAGCTCCCAACAATTTTCTCTCTAGATTTTCCCTGAAAGTGAAGAATAACAACTATCGGATACACAAAGATGACAATGAATGTGAAATGAAATAATGCGGATAACTTACAAAGGTCATAAAAGGAGTTTTATTCAAACTCACGTACGAAGATATTATATCACATTAAATGGCTTTTCACACATAAATGCATTTAACTTTTACCAAATGCCCACTAATTCTTCATTATCCCTTAGCTTTAATGCTCATAAATGTCTGCATCGTAAATCGTGAAGAAAGCTTCTAGGGTGGTGAGCCTTTGAATTGCGATAATGACGATTTTGCAATTTGCAAAGCAATATCGTAGATCGCAATATCGCATTATACCTTTTCGCTTTTCTTACCCTCCCTTGCATTTTTGTGATATGCGAGATGCGAGCCACTAATTTATTGTCTCAAAACATAGCTACATGTTAGGTTTTTCTATGTAAATACCCTTTTTAATAAGCGGTGGACCTAAACATTTGTTCGTAATGTATTGAAAGAGTGGGTCCAGGTCTTGATTTCATTTCACAATATCAATCAATGATAAGTTTGCGGTGTTCTTTTGAATACTCGAAATGTGATGCGATAAAGATTACGATGACATCACAATTTCGCATTTCACTTGTTTTGAGATAACCTTTTAAGGTAGGCTCTTCATAAATAGCGATATGCGATGTGAGACTTGGGTTTGAAGAGAAAAGCTTTAGGACCTAGTTTATGTCAAAAATATGATAGTTTCGAGGTATAAAGCATAGAGTCCTCTTTTAATGATTTTTTACTAGATTTGGTGGGTTAGCAAGGTTTTTTGATGATTCTTAATCATGCGATATGTGGGAAGGAAAGAATTTAGTAGTTCTTTTAAAAAGGGAGTTTGATTGATATATTGTTTTATTCCAAAAATAAAAGAAATGCCTAAATGCTAAGTTTATTTTTGGTGGGATTTTTTTAAAGGGTCCCCATTTATTAATGTAATATTAACTACTACTATTAATAAATGGGTGGTTGTTGAATAGCATAAGAGTGCCTTATAATAAAATCCTTGAGTTTATTCTATTTGACTTGCTTGCAATTCCTTTGATGTTGGACAATCGTCTATAACATGATTTTATGTACATAGTTCACAAACATGTATATTATCCAAAGGACATTCTCGTAAAAGATGTCTTTTCCTACACTTATGACAAAATATTGACATTGTTTGTTCTTCTTCTTCTTGTTTCTTCTTTTCTTTTAATACATCAACTTGTGTTCCTAAGGTACTCAAAAGATCTGTTTTGAAGTTTTCTAACAAAATCCCTATTTCTACTCTTGTCACTCCTCCTGATGCAGATTTAGAAGCTCTAGAAGTTACATCTATTTTCACTTTTTGGATCTACCTCTAGATTACATTGACATAGTTCCGCTATTATATCAAATGGTATGTATGAAATATATCCTTTACCCATAACATCGAAAGTATCAAGATACTCATATCTTATTCCTTAAGAAAACTTGTTCTAATGGTATCAGGATTTAGAGAGTGTTGTTTGAATTTTTGCAAGTTGTAAATGAATCATTCTAAATATTCCCCCAAACTCTCATCTTCTTGTTAAGACATTCTAAAAATATCTTCTTTTGAATCTCTAGGCCTACAATGGGCTTGATATTTCATAAGAAAAATTTTCTTCATTTCATCCCAAGAATTAATAGAGTGTTCTCGTAATCCCATAAACCATTTTAATGCAACTGCTTTAAGAGTAGTACGAAAAAGATGAATCTTATGTGTATCATTGGTGTAACCATAAGTTCTACATAAGATATCAAATTCGAACATGAATGAATCAGGATCTTCGGTAGAAATTCCATAGAAATTTGGTAAAACTAAAGATGGAATATTCTTCATTTTTACTTTTTCTCCTATAATTTCACTAGTATCAACAATTGGAAATCCAAAAGTAGATTTTTCATCAATTCCCTCATCATGTCTTCTTGTATGATCCTATTCTCTTTTCCTTTCTTCTTCTCTTCTTGTCTCTTCTTCTGTTCTTCTTTGCCATTCTTTTTGTTGGTTTTAATATTGTAACCTTTGTTCTGCAATGAGGATGGAAGATCCTTGCCCTTCTTCTGCCATATCTTTTTGAGTAGTTTCAACTATTTCAATAGCAATTTGAGATTCAACTTGTTCTATTTTTTGAATATAGGTTGATCTATTTGTTCAAGAATAGGGTGACCAATTTTCTTTCTTGTTTCTCTTTGCTTTCCTATGGAAGGTATTTTTGTTTGTTTTTTTCTTCTTTTCACTTCATAAGCTAACAAAGTTTGTCTTTCAACAAGAGTTAACCTTTGTCCTGAACATTGTTTTTCTTCTAACTCTTCCAATGTTGGTTTTCTAGCAATTGGTGTAGTTAATTCCAATGGAGACATACCTACTTCTACCAATGGTTTAGTAGTTGGGGGTCTTGTTTTATGTATCTACCCTTTTCATCTCTATATCTAGGCATAAATGACCATAATGAAAAATCCTATCTATATTTTTTTATGTTTTTGTTTTTGTTTTTTTTTTTCCAAATAATATTCCTAATTAGTTATATCCAAAATATGCTTCCCCAGAAACAACGCCAAAAATGTCAGCCCAATTTATTGTGTAAATTAAGACATGTATTTTACTATCAATCTAGGTTCATAATCTTAGAAGAAAACCACAATTTATGGATTTTTGGATAAGAACTAATATAGAAAGCAATTATGAGAACAGAAGTGCATATTAAAAATATAAATAATTCTACATAACTAATAATGGAAATACATATTATAAATATAAATCAATCTTCACAACTTAAGAAAAAATATCTAAGTCTATTCCATAAAAGCATACATTATTGGTCAATGAAATTAGCCTATTTTAGAAAAACAAGGAAGCAGCTCTTTCAAGGAGACGTAGTTTTCCTTCCTCAAAAATTCTATAATGACATTACCAATATCTAAGTGAGCATAAAAGAATGTAATGAAAGCATAAGAACTTAATCTAAGAAATCTTGAAATAAGTGACTCTTGTTCATTCTTAGTCCTAGCTCACGGAGAAGAGGATCTTTCTTAAGAGACCTGGTTGTCCTTCCACACTGAAGCTAATCAATAAAAGGAAGTAGTATTCACTTAACACATTCCATAAAATAAATTCACACTATAGATATTTACAAATATTTATAGTAAATAAATATAATAAACATGGAGAATTAGACTAGCATATGCACAAATATGAATCATACAACAAAGTGTACTTAGCTTGGTATGGGGGCTCAGCAACCTTGCTGGTACACTACTAAAATACTCAGCTACAACAACTCATTCACTCCAAAAAACAAAGAAATCATGAAACAAAATCTTTTTCTTCAATTATCTCAAAATAATAAGTTTTTCTACATACCTAACTATGAATGCCTCTCTTTAAATAGGAAAAATGATAACCATATAAGCTAAAAAGTATGAAAAAACCATCATTAATGTTATCCCACTTCATCAGGTTGAAGCCATCCATTAGCTGCAAGAAATCTGGAAACATTCCAAAAATTCCTAAAACTTCCCCTTTTTAATAGGGATTTTTTGGTGACAGGTTAAGTTTGACCAACGTTGACCGTGCTTGTATTTGCTCATTTTGACCAAGAAAATAGTTTTTCATCCATCCATGGTTCCTAAGCTTTCCAAATATGTATTCATCTTGAGCCTAGGTGTCCTACATATATCACTTTAATGAAGCTATTATGGGAATTTCTAGTTCTATCCAAAAATACTCTTAAAACCTAATTTTTGCAAAAATATATAAAAATTGAAAAACATAATTTATTTACCTGAATATGCATAATAAGGATAAAATAAGTCATATATGGATGATGTAAGGTGGAATATGGTGGAAATTAAGTGGATTTTTTAATAAGAAAAATTGACCAAAATCGAGGGACAACAGTTATATTCTACCCTTTGGGCATACTAAATGTCGGTGAGAACTACTACAACTTCACGTGATTTCAGCTTACCTATGGCCTAGAAAAATTTCCTCCTGTCAAGTGTCAAATTCCCTCACTCAAAACTCCTCCCAGACACTACTGCCGAAGAAGAGTGTTTGTTGTCACTAAATTAGTTGAATGAGACTCGTTCAGATTCCGTACTAGCTCTAGAAGCACATAAATGATGAGCCAAAGCCCAATACAGAAAACATGTCAAGCCTTGATCTTACCAAGAGGGTGACCTCGTCTTACTTTACGATCAGAAGCATGATCTCTTTGGGGTAGGAAAACTTCAACCATTTTGGGTCGGTCCATATGTCATTACTAAGGTTCTTTCTAGAGGAGCACATGAACTTTAGGACTATGATGGAATCCTTCTCGCAAAGCCCCATAATGGGCTCTATCCAAAAAATTATTTTGCCTCGTGTTTTATTGACCATCTGCTTTGTAATATATATATATATATATATATATATATATATATATATATATATATATATATATATATATATATATATATAAGTTTTTCTTCTTTTGGTGTGTCTCACTATTTTTGGATTTCAAATGGATATTTGTCTCATACACATCTCTCTTTGTACAAATGTATTCATCACCCTTACCATACATCAGATATGCGGATGGTTCTAGTCGTCACACACATCACATTGCATCAACTGCTTGGGTTCTTTATACACCTGAGTCAAAATTACTTAGTTCCGAGGGGGGGAGGTTTTCTTTGTTATGCCACCAACAATATTGTTGAGTACATGCCCATTATCGAACTCCTTACTGAAGCTACATCTCATGAGATCTCCAATCTGGTGGTCACATTAGACTCTCAACTTGTTTTTATGCACTTGACTAATCATTATCACATTCGTAATCCAATCTTGTTACGTTACCTTTTAAGGGTGTGACTTTCAGAATGTCAATTCGAGATTATTACTTATGAACACATTCCTAGAGAATCTAATGCATTAGCAGATTCATTGGAAAATTATGTATTGGATTGGAATCTATCACATTCTTTATAGTTACATGCATGAGTGTAAAATTTTCATCATAAAATTTTACAAAAAACACAAAACACATACACCATGAAAATCCCCAAAAAAGTATATGTATATATATAGATTTTTTCCAGTCTATTTACATAAAAAAATTCCCAAAACTTGGGTGTTTTAATACAAAAATGACTATCTTAAGCCTTTCTATGACACCCGATGGCCATAATATACTCATGCTAATCCTGCTTCTCATGGTAACAGATCACTTCTCTAGCTAACCTCCTTATGTTATTTTTTCTTAGCGAGACATTTTTCTTTGCTATGATTGTTGCATTTCATCATTAATATATTAAGTTCACCCCATATCATCATTACATTATTGAGTGATGGGGCCAGCCCACACTAACTTTTGGTTGATTAATGGTTGATTGTAAATGATTTTTGCGGTGGTTGCTTGACATTCAATGTCTGTGTACCCGGCTCGGTCCCTCTTTGTGACACCTGCCCTGTCTCGGGGTTGACAAACCCTAATCCCTTAACGCATGTTTATTCCGCCACTTCGCGCCTGTGTGGCCATTTTACACTTTGCTGTTGTTATTGGTCTCGGCTCCGCCTCTGGTTACTCCACCTGTGGATGAATCCTGTTGGATTCCTGCTGGTTTCTTATGGTGTAACAATGCTATTTCACTCCGTCAATTCGTTGCCATGGCTATTGATGTATTTGCTTCAGGGTTTCTTGGTAAGTTATGGTTGTTCTTTGTGCATTCAACTGGTTCTTTCGACTGTGTGAGCGATTTTTGGTTCTGTGCTGGCTCAAGCTGTTTGTTATGGTCGTTTTGTTAACCTTGTGGTGAATGCTGGTGATGAATGGCTACGGTTTCTGCTCAGCTGTCGAATACTCTGTTGGAATGCTTCCCAACTCGGTTTCTCTCCGGCGCTCGGCTGTATAGAACAGGTAAGGACTTGTTTCGTGCTTTATGTCTTCTCCCACAGTTTATGCTGGAACTAACGTTCCGCAGCTCCTTTGTTTTCAGGGTTAGTGCTTGTCTCTGTTGGCCTGGGTCTCGGCTCCCTCCAGGTAAGGCTTCTCTGTCACTCTTATGCACAGTTTTTATTGTTCACTTGTGGTTTCGTGGTAAAACCCTCTCGTACAGGGTTGTTTCCCGTCTTCAAAACCCTGACCCTTCGCTTTGTCTGGTGTTGGCAGGTGTGGCCGGTTCCCGTGGTTTCACAAGGGTTACGATCACGCCTTTCTTCGGGTAGCTCTGTCTCTGCTTTACTTCCTCGCAATGGCTCTTGGTTACATTTACTTGTTTGCTATTTGTTCACTGTATCTTTGTCGCGTCTGTATGTATGTCGGGTTATCTCCAACCCGTGACTGTGGCTTGGGGTTTACTGTGAGCCCCTGTTGGCTCGGTTCATCGAACCCTCGTTGCACAGTTGGATAGATATTGTTTTATACAGGCATACAATGTAATAATTTTGTGGCATATGAACTCAATTTGTAAATGGTTTGGTTGCTTACCGGTTTCGACCGTAGTCTGTTTTCGTTCCACTGTGTTGGGTGTGCCTTTCGTCTGGTGCTCCCTCTTGTCTTAGCTAGTCAACGGACTCTTGGAATTGTAATAACTCTGTTGTTTTGATTTACCTGAAATGAATGGAAATTACAGTGGTATGCATATACATTGTATTACAGAGGACTTGAATCATATAGCGGTATATTTAATTTGTGCACAGTATTTTGATGAAGGAAAAAAAAATATATTGCTCTTATTCACTTTTCATATTCTGCTGCTGAACTGAACCCCTCTGGGTTGTTTTGTTTTCCCTTTTGTACAATAGGTTCTGCAGTTAGATAACTGCTTGGTAGTTACTACATTACAGTTGCTTGCAGTTAACAGTAACCTACGTGACTTGACTGTTGGTTAGTTTATCTGTTTTCTCTGTTCCACAAGGGGTGACTGTTTACATAGATTATGGACTCTTAACTAACTCCTAACAATTCTAATTTAGGACCTGTTACTACAGTCCTTTAACAACTCTAGTTAAGACTTGTAACTACAATTAAAACAGAACAGAATAACTGGAAATTTAAGCTAATAGAACCAAGTGCTGTAGTTGACCTTGAGAGAACAAAATAAAATAAACAAAAAACATAAGCAAATTTGACAGACTTGCTGTCCAGTTGTCGAAATGTTCATCCTTCCCAATCTTCCTCAAAAACTTTCTCTGTCCTTTCTCGGTCTGCGCCCTGTCGACCAGATGCTCCTGCATCAGGCTGCCGGGGTAAAAGAGAGTTCTCATGGCTCCGTTCCATGAGTTCCTCCACCGAGTAGCCCGCCTTTCGAATCTGTATCTCGTCGAGCCAGGAGCTGTCCTCCATTGGACGGTCCTTCCACTTAACGAGATAACGCAGATACTCCTTTCTGCGTGTCTTCTTGGCCACCTGTGTGCTGATGATTCCTTCTATTTCATGGGTCTTGACCGACGGTAACTGTTTTTTCCAAAGACTGTCCTCGAACTGGGTGTCCCGTTGTGGTTGTACCATTCTTTCATTCTCTGCCTGGGCATGATATGGAAACAGGTCTGCCACGTTGAATATGGGCGATATACCTATATCAGGTGGCAGCTATATTTCATACGCATTTGCTGAGAATTTGCGCAGAATTTTGCATGGGCCGATTTTTTTGAATTTTAGTTTGTTATACGTACCTTTAGGAAACCGTTCCCGGCGCAAATGTGCAAGGACTTCGTCCCCAATCTCAAAATTTACCTCTCGCCGCCTTGTGTCTGCATGTTGCTTATATTTCTGCGTGCTGTCCTGTAATCTTGACTTGACTTTTTCATGCAACTCACTCATCGCTTCTGCAAAATCTTCTCCGTCTGCACTTCTCCTTTCTAGATGTCCCAAATCTCGTAATTCATGTACTCCTCGTGGATGCATACCATACAAGATTTGAAATGGGCTAAGACCGGTGCTCCTATTAGGTGAATTGTTATAAGCGAATTCTGCCTGGGCAAGAGCTCGATCCCACAATCACGATTTTTCTCCCGTCAAGCTCTGTAACAAGTTGCCCAAACTCCTGTTCACCACCTCTGTTTGTCCGTCAGTCTGCGGATGATACAAAGAACTGAAATTTAATTGTGTGCCCAACTTTTTCCACAGGGTGCGCCAAAAATGTCCTGTAAATTTCACATCCCTGTCTGAAACTATAGTTTTTGGTAAGCCATGTAATCGAACCACTTCCGTAAAGAAAAGATGTGCTACGTTCGTGGCATCGCTTGTCTTCCGGCAAGGAATGAAATGAGCCATCTTTGAGAACCTATCCACCACCACCATCACTGAATCATACCCCCGCTGCGTTCTAGGCAATCCTAGGACAAAGTCAATGCTGACTGAATCCCATGGCCTGCTTGGAACAGGTAGGGGTGTGTACAGCCCCGTGTTCTGGCTGTGTCCTTTCGCCAGTTGGCAGATTTTACACCTGGTTACATACCTCTGTACATCCCGGCTCATCCTTGGCCAGTAATAAAAATGCCCGAGCTGCTCCAATGTCTTATCGATGCCAAAATGTCCCGCTAGTCCGCCACTGTGTTTCTCCCTCACCAGATTTTCCCTCATCGAACAATCTGGAACACATAGCTGTCCTCCTCGAAACAATAATCCTTCCTGTAAATTGAAATCTAGCCATGGGCTTGTATTCCTCAATACGGGATTCTGGCATGCTTCAAAAGCTTCTTTGAAATCCGCGTCCATCTGGTACAAGTCTTTCAAATACTCAAATCCCATCACCTGTATGCCACTTTCTTGTAAGAGCAGGGCTCTTCTGCTTAAAGCGTCCGCCACTTTGTTGGCTTGCCCACTGATGTGCTTCAACACAAAAGTGAAACTTTGCAGGTACTCCACCCACTTGGCATGTTTATGGTTCAGTTTGTGCTGCTGTGTTATATACTGTAACGCAGAATTATCAGAGAACAAAATGAACTCACTCCCTAGTAAATAGTGCCTCCAATGCTTCAAGGCTTGAACCACTGCATAGAATTCTTTGTCATATGATGAGTATTTCTGCCGACTTTCATTTAGTTTCTCACTAAAGAACGCCACTGGTCTGTCCTCTTGACTGAGTATAGTGCCAATAGCTGTCCCACTTGCATCACACCGAACCTGAAAAGGTTTGCTGAAATCGGGCAGTCTCAAGATTGGCCTTTCTGTTATTTTACGCTTCAGAAGTTGGAAGCTGTTTTCTGCCGCCTTAGTCCAGCAAAAAGGTTGGCTAGCCTTTTTGATGGTCTCTAGCATGGGCGCGCAGATTTCACTAAAATTCCTGATGAACTTCCGATAAAAACTTGCTAAACCGTGAAAGCTACATACCTCGAATAAACTCTTAGGTGACGGCCAACTCATGATCGCTTCAATCTTCTCCGGGTCCATCTTTAACTCATTCTCTGCCACTACAAATCCCAGATAAATCAACTCCTTCTGCAAGAAAGTGCATTTTTTTAAATTTATCAGCAGTTTGTTCTGCTGCAGCTTCTCGAATACCCTTCGAATATGCTGAAGGTGTTCTCTTTTTGTCCTGCTAAAAATTAAAATGTCATCCAAATAGACTATCACGAACTTTCCAATAAACTCCTTTAACATCTCGTTCATTAATCTCATAAAAGTACTTGGAGCATTACTCAATCCAAATGGCATGACCAGCCATTCGTACAGTCCTTCGTTGGTCTTGAAGGCTGTCTTCCACTCATCTCCCTCTCTAATCCTGATCTGATGGTACCCACTTTTCAGATCTATCTTTGTAAAATATGCTGCCCCACTAAGACAGTCCATCATGTCATCCATTCTAGGCAAGGGAAACCTGTAACGAATGGTGATCTTGTTTATAGCCCGTGAATCTGTGCACATCTGCCACTCTCCACCTTTCTTGGGTGCAAGGACTGTAGGTACCGCACAGGGGCTTAAACTCTCTCTGATCAGTCCCTTATCTAACAATTCCTGCACTTGTTTTCGTACTTCTTCATTGTCCTTTGGACTCATTCTGTATGCTGCCTTGTTTGGCAAGCTTGCTCCTGGTACGAAATCAATATGGTGGCTGATGCTCCTCTTGGGAGGCAACTTATCAGGTAATTCATCAGCTGCAATAGCTGGAAATTCTTCTAACAGCTCTTGTACTTCTTTAGGCAATTCTGATTTCTCCAAGTTCAGTAATACTGGCTTCATCCTCCTCACCACTGCAAAATTAATCTCATTTTCTTCAATCTGCTTTATGAACTGTTTTCCTCCAAGTAATAGCGCCTTTGTTCCGCTTGATTCTGCTGAATCTTCCTCCTTGATGGGTACAAGTGTGTGTTTGACCCCATCCTTCGTAAACTTATAACAATTTGTTTTCCCATCGTGTGTCACCTTCCTGTCATACTGCCATGGTCTTCCGAGAAGTATGTGGCACACGTCCATTGGCATAATATCGCAGACCACTGTGTCGTGGTACTTGCCTATGTGAAAATCTACTTCACATTTTTCATCAACCAACAGTTGGTGGCCTTTCTGCAGCCACGACACCTTGTAAGGTGTGGGGTGTTTCCGCCGCTTCAACCCCAGTTTTTTCACCATCTCTGTGGCAACCAATTTATCTGTACTCCCGCTGTCTATTATCACCTTACAACACTTTTCATGCGATTTGCAGACTGTCCGGAATAGTGCCTTCCGCTGTGTTGTTTCAGCCACTTCCTTGGTTGGCTTTAATAACACTTTGTTCAAAACCAAAGCTTCCCCTGTCTCCGCCATATCTTCCACCTCCCGGGGTTGTGCTTCAGCTTCTTCAGGCTGTGCCATCAGGGTTCCCCTCTGACCGGCCTATTCAACTTCTGGACACTCAAAGGCTCTGTGCCCCCATTTGTGGCACCTGTAGCACTGGACATTAGTCCCTCTTCCGCGGCCATTCCCTCGTCCTCTCTGGTATGACCGACCTCCTCTAGTGCTATCTCCTTTTTCTGCTGTCCCTAAAGTTTTTGAACTGCTGCCTTCTTTGCTGTTCGCAGCACTCTTTCCTCTACCATAGGATTGTCCCCGTCCTCTGCTATTTCCTCTCCCTCTTCTGTTGTTCTGTTTTCTGTTAATCTTTTCCTCAGCCTTTACAGCGCTCTGAAAGGCTTCTTCAATATTCCGGGGAGAAAGAATACTGATTTCATCTAATATTTCCATCCTCAATCCATTTACGTACCTTGCTGTCTTTTCTGGGCTATCATCAGTATAACCAGCACGTAAATTTACTCTGTAAAATTCTTCTGTGTACTCCCTAACTGTCATTCCTCTTTGCTTTAAACTCTGCACTCACCGATATAATTCCACCTGGTAATCTTTTGGTAAAAATCTGCCTTTCAATTTCGCTATCATCCTGGACCATTGTCGTATCGGCGACTTGTTCATCCTCTTTCTGTCCGCTTGGACACTGTCCCACCATAGTAGCGCGTGTCCCTTCAACTTAGTGGCAGCGAACTTAACCCTTTTATCCTCACTGACTTCTTCATTTTCAAAATATTTGTCAAGTTCGCTTATCTAGTCCAATAGGACTTCCGCGGACAGATTGCCATCATAATTTGAGATTTCTGTCTTTGGCTTGCTGCTGGCCAATAAAACCTGTCGCAGCAACCTCAATTCTAGAGCTTCCTCATCAGACCCTTCTGCAACAGTCATCACTTCCTCTTCACTGGTATCTCCCAGTTCTGGGTCTCTTCGTCTACCCGCTTCCACTGCTTCCAAGCGAGCTGTAAGAACTCTAATTTGTTCCCTCAATCCTTCATCTGCTCCTCTACGTGCACCTCTCCCACGTCCTCGTCTTGGCACTTGCCCTTCTGCCATCTTCTTCTATATATATATATATATATATAAAAACTGCTCTGATACCAATTGATGGGGCCAGCCCACGTGGTCCCACGCTTAACTTAACCTACGTGGATTCACACTAACTTTTGGTTGATTAATGGTTGATTGTAAATGATTTTTGCGGTGGTTGCTTGACATTCAATGTCTGTGTACCCGGCTCGGTCCCTCTTTGTGACACCTGCCCTGTCTCGGGGTTGACAAACCCTAATCCCTTAACGCATGTTTATTCCGCCACTTCGCGCCTGTGTGGCCATTTTACACTTTGCTGTTGTTATTGGTCTCGGCTCCGCCTCTGGTTACTCCGCCTATGGATGAATCCTGTTGGATTCTTGCTGGTTTCTTATGGTGTAACAATGCTATTTCACTCCGTCAATTCGTTGCCGTGGCTATTGATGTATTTGCTTCAGGGTTTCTTGGTAAGTTATGGTTGTTCTCTGTGCATTCAACTGGTTCTTTCGACTGTGTGAGCGATTTTTGGTTCTGTGCTGGCTCAAGCTGTTTGTTATGGTCGTTTTGTTAACCTTGTGGTGAATGCTGGTGATGAATGGCTACGGTTTCTGCTCAGCTGTCGAATACTCTGTTGGAATGCTTCCCAACTCGGTTTCTCTCCGGCGCTCGGCTGTATAGAACAGGTAAGGACTTGTTTCGTGCTTTATGTCTTCTCCCACAGTTTATGCTGGAACTAACGTTCCGCAGCTCCTTTGTTTTCAGGGTTAGCGCTTGTCTCCGTTGGCCTGGGTCTAGGCTCCCTCCAGGTAAGGCTTCTCTGTCACTCTTATGCACAGTTTTTATAGTTCACTTGTGGTTTCGTGGTAAAACCCTCTCGTACAGGGTTGTTTCCCGTCTTCAAAACCCTGACCCTTCTCTTTGTCTGGTGTTGGCAGGTGTGGCCGGTTCCCGTGGTTTCACAAGGGTTACGATCACACCTTTCTTCGGGTAGCTCTGTCTCTGCTTTACTTCCTCGCAATGGCTCTTGGTTACATTTACTTGTTTGCTGTTTGTTCACTGTATCTTTGTCGCGTCTGTATGTATGTCGGGTTATCTCCAACCCGTGACCGTGGCTTGGGGTTTACTGTGAGCCCCTGTTGGCTCGGTTCATCGAACCCTCGTTGCACAGTTGGATAGATATTGTTTTATACAGGCATACAATGTAATAATTTTGTGGCATATGAACTCAAGTTGTAAATGGTTTGGTTGCTTACCGGTTTCGACCGTAGTCTGTTTTCGTTCCACTGTGTTGGGTGTGCCTTTCGTCTGGTGCTCCCTCTTGTCTTAGCTAGTCAATGGACTCTTGGAATTGTAATAACTCTGTTGTTTTGATTTACCTGAAATGAATGGAAATTACAGTGGTATGCATATACATTGTATTACAGAGGACTTGAATCATATAGCGGTATATTTAATTTGTGCACAGTATTTTGATGAAGGAAAAAAAAATATATTGCTCTTATTCACTTTTCATATTCTGCTGCTGAACTGAACCCCTCTGGGTTGTTTTGTTTTCCCTTTTGTACAATAGGTTCTGCAGTTAGATAACTGCTTGGTAGTTACTACATTACAGTTGCTTGCAGTTAATAGTAACCTACGTGACTTGACTGTTGTTTAGTTTATCTGTTTTCTCTGTTCCACAAGGGGTGACTGTTTACATAGATTATGGACACTTAACTAACTCCTAACAATTCTAATTTAGGACCTGTTACTACAGTCCTTTAACAACCCTAGTTAAGACTTGTAACTACAATTAAAACAGAACAGAATAACTGGAAATTTAAGCTAATAGAACCAAGTGCTATAGTTGACCTTGAGAGAACAAAATAAAATAGACAAAAAACATAAGCAAATTTGACAGACTTGCTGTCCAGTTGTCGAAATGTTCATCCTTCCCAATCTTCCTCAGAAACTTTCTCTGTCCCTTCTCGGTCTGCGCCCTGTCGACCAGATGCTCCTGCATCATTGAGATATGCACCATTATACCTCAACATATGCAATTACATAGAAAGAAACAACATCAACAACATCATCAATCCAGCGAAACATAAAAGGAATAGTAGAAGAAAGCATGCACACATATAGAGACACCAAGATTGGTTTGATGCTAGGGAAAAAACCACTATGGAGAAAACCCTTGCAATTCTTCTTCTTCTTATATCGTCATCGAATGATGCAACAAAGGAGAGTACAATGATCCGTAACTTTATTTATGTAGAAAAACAATAATGATATCTATAAAATCGATCTAATCATGCTAGGAATCAGAATCCTCATACTGATGGTTGTAATGTGCTATCAAAAACTGATGTCCACTGATGTATACTGTTGTCATTGGGCTGAACACTGCTGAGAACTACTGTCAATGTGCCAAACACTGTTGAGAACTATTGTCACTGTCAATGAGCCAAATACATATGTTTGCAGTGGAAACTAACAAATTAGATATATAGATTTACATAGCTATATAATAGTAGAGAGAAACTTAGATATACCAGATCACTGAAGTCAACTAAATCTAGAATATCAAATCTTAGATCTAAACTCTGGTCTCCCTCATCATGACTATGTGTGTGTGACCAAAACTGCTTGGTTTCTCTCTCGAACACTATATGTGGGTGACTGTGACTGCAGAGTCACTATCAGGAGGTATCTATGTGTGTGATTCTGGCACTGAACTGCAAACAATCTATTATGAAACTAGCTCACAAAAAGATAGAAAAGATAGATCAACACCTTATAAATTCGCCTCTTCAAGGGGGAAACCTCCTTTATATTACACAAATGAACAATTCTTGGATGATACATATAAAAATACATCCTTTCTATATATAGGAGTCTAAGGGGTCATAATATAATCAGAGACAATATAACAATAATAATGTAAGAGCAGAATAATAACAATAGTGGGCTTCTATGGGGCACAATAAAAACAATATGAGGACTACATGGGCACAACAATATAATAAGGGGGTTGCACTAATAACAATAAGGGGTTACACTAGTAGCATAGGGACCTAACAAACCCAAAGTCGCTCCCTAGCCACACTATGCAAGTGACCGACTAACCAAAGTAGCACTCTTTTTGAGTTTTATGAGCGACCGAGATGACAAGGGCACTTCCAGGGCTACCTGGTGTGAGCGACCGGGGTCGAGAACCTTATGATCTTCCAATGAACCTAGATTTGCTCGCATAAACCTTTGTGCCTACATCCAAGGGTCTATAGTCGCTCTCATAGGCTTATGTGCCAGCAACCAGGGACTAGAATGCCATGTTCTATGCTAGTGACCGAGATCTAGAAGACCCTAACCGAGAGCCAATCTTTCTCCGGTTATTTCATACCCTTGAGCGAACTCCTTTCGTTGAACGTGTGCAAATCAAGACAGAAGAGAAGAGAAGATGTATTCAAATGATCTTGAGGTCTCTTCTATTTATAGGATTTTAAGAGGGGTCACCTGGGGTCATGAGGGCGTCATTGACAAATCAATATTATATCACGTGCATTCATATTGGGGCATTAAAAATGGAAAAATCAAAAAATAATATATTGGGGTTATAATGAGGGCCTAAAGGGTTTTAATATACCATACAATAATATATATAACATAAGGTATTTTTTATACATTTTTTTGGCCAAGTAGAGGGAAAAATACACCAAGCTTAGGGAAAAAATCAGGCTACACATCACAGGAAAGGGAAAGAGTTATTTTGGAGTCGAGCCTCTGCAACCCACCTGCAACCCTAAGCCTTTCTACTCATTTGAACCCTAGTAGGACTTTAGCCTTCGTGCCTCTGCTCTTCAAAGGCCAGCCAACCATTTGAGTGAGCACACTTCCACCCCCTCACTTAACAGATAGTTAGCCAACATAGAAAGGTATGCCCCGTAATGTTTTCTATTTTATGGAGAAAGAGGTTGCATGTATAGGTAGGAATTATGAATTGCCTTATTTTATATTCTTCCTCTTTGTACAAATGCCTGCGACTAAATGGAATGCAAGCAAGTTGGAAAAAAGCCAAGCCAGCACCATCCTTAGGTCAAGCATCCACTAAGCAAGCTATGTCAATTGAACGAGGATAGTTTTCTTGGTAAGATTCTTGTAAAGTAGCCTCTAACTCTGTCTTCTCTACTCTAGAACTATCTTATAGGAATTATGACTTAAGAGTCTTAGGTGGTATGCGAGGCCAACTATGTTGGCATTCATGATGCTCTACTCAGTGGAAATTACTAGGGTCCCGCTCGGAGGTCGAGAAAATTTGCAAGAAGCTCCACCACAGTAATCCAGAAGTTGCAAAAGGTGGGCGACATTGTGGTGGAAATTCTAAACCTAAATACCCCTGGGAAATATTGGCAATTCGTCAAACAACCTCTTTGGGGATGTTTTATGAGTAAGTCTTGGCAATTCCTTAGACAACCTCTCTGGGGATGTTTTATGAGTAAGTCTCTACAGACTCCATTCTCATCATGTGGGACTCTCTCACCATGATGAACTTGATACTATCGAGGGGAAGTGTTCTCTTGAGGTCCATCATATTTCACCAATGATGGCTACAGTTTGCTTTGTTAGTCCATTAGCAAGGTCGCACAAAAGTTCAATTGACTGTTTAGAAGATCAATAGGTGTGGAGGACAAGGGACTTCACTTAGCCGGCATATTAGATTTTCACCTACTTGTGTTTAATGCAGCGTCCCTAGCCAAAATTTTGAATCTCCTTCATAGGTTACACTTCTCATTAATTCAGCCCCTGTTCTTATTGCTTAGTCATGCAGAAGAGGAGACCCAAAGAGGACTAAGAACCATTTGAGGACCTATTTCTAGTTAACTAGTGGATGTCTCAAGCATTCAAAAACCATAAATCTTGCATCACACACTCTTAATTCACAATTTACAATTGCATTTGACCAAGTGAACTTGCAAATACTGTGCATAAATATGAATATTGCAAGAATCATTGGATTAGAGCTTCCCCAATCTAGGTTCCTTAGTGGAATTAGACAACTATAACCTTGAAAAAGAAGATTCATGTAGCTTGAGGTAATAGAGAAATGGAAGAATGTGTTTCTGAGGAAGTCTATAATTCTACCATAAACTGCTGGAGTTTGTCTCAAGGAAGCATTCTTCCATGAAAAGTCACATTGGTGTGGAACATAGAGGCTTGGTTTTTCTGAAGGGTGAAAATTTAGGCCCTGGAAGTCTAATTCAAGGGGTCTTCTATGATCCTTTAAAAAGATTCATGGATTAGAATGAATCTTAGTCTTTGTTGATGACTTGCTTAAGGCTAGATTGCCTCAGCAAATTCATGACTTTTTGTTGTAGATTGGAAGCATTGTCTGCCCAAAATGTATGTAGTTGTGAATGATTCTTCGAATATCGTTGTTGGTCTTCCTACAAAGATATGCCAACCTTTTGGTCACCTGGATAAGTTCTATTGTCTTACATGCAAGTTCAAAGCAGGCCCATATAATCACCATTGAACATCTGATGGTTCTCGTCTGGCAGCTCGATTTGGCGAAAAGGATTGGAGGTGAGAGGAGATTTCTTTGGATCTGTAACCAGAAGAAATTGCATCAGTGAGTTTAATTGGAGGAGGAAGGATATGATTTTTTAATACTAGGTGATTTAAATCATATCATTCGAAATTATGCATCATGAGGATAGTTAATACTGGCGTTTTGTTTCAGTTTTCTTGACAAATTATACTTACTATGAATATTTTTTTATTTTTGATTGGGAGTAACATTGTCCTTCTTCGAATTGTGTAGATAACGTGGAGCCATTGGCTTGAACTTAATGCAGGGTAGTTATTATTTACAAATATAAATTTATAGTTCAATTATTCAATAATACAACGTGAAGTGCCTCTTTCTCTTGTTTGATGGTTGATTTTTGTGGATTCAATAATGTTTAAGTCCAAGTTGTCCAATTCTGTTTGCCCAAATGGGCATTTTTGTGGTCATGGTTCAATCTTAATGGTTGTTTGTCTATTTTAAGTAGTTAACTATTAATACATATCTCTTATAGATTTATTTTATTTGTCTGGTTTGTTTGTGCATATCCAGTTTATTCATTGATGTGTCCCTATTGATGAATTATTTTGGATGTCCTTTGATTGTCAATTAATATGATTTTAGACATTAGTATGCACTGCTTATTTTCTCCATGAAGAAATAGAAAATGACATGACTTTTCCTTAACACTCACAGGGACTGTGTGAAGTGGCAGTTGTGCTCCTTTAGCATGGTCACTATAAAAAACTTGTCATGCACAGTCTAGTAGAGCTGGTTTCTATTGTAACTCTATAAATAGATGAAAACATTGTTGTTGATGGTTCATGGATGCAGTCCATGGGATGGAATCTCCTGGTAATCTATATTCAATCCCTTCATAGTGACAATTCCATGAAATATAAGAGTTGGTTAGATATTTGAGTGGTCTTCTATTACTTTCTGTGACTAAAGATGCTTCTCTGGTCTTTTGTTACTTTATGTGACTAGAGATATTTTTCTTATAAGTTGTTAGTACTTTTGATGTACATTAATATTAACAATAATATTTAATATGATGAATGTATCGGTTGTTTGGAACTTCAGGGGAAATTTGTTTTAGAGATTTCAGAAAAGCATCTAGATTCCATACTTATTACTGACATAGAGTTTCAGATTACTGCTAAGACTACTGGATTTATTAAAAACCAGCGAGTTATCTACCAAAAGGTTGCAATCTATGGGCTCAGATTTTTTTCTGTCCATCATCTTGAGTGTAGCATTTAAAGACCAAAAGTTCAAGTGTAAAGTTGAAAAAGTGACAGTATGCACTTCTTATTTTCTCCGTGAAGAAATAGAAAATGGCATGAATTTACCTAGGGAATGTGTGAAGTGGCAACTGTGCTCCTTTAGCGTGGTCAGTAAAAAACTTGTCTATGCACCGTCTAGTAGAGCTGGTTACTATTGTAACTCTAGTTAGATGAAAACATTGTTGTTGGTGGTTCATGGATGTAGTCCATTGGATGGAATCTGCTGGTATTCTATATTCAATCCCTTCATAGTGACAAGTCCATGAAATATAAGAGTTGGTTAGATGTTTGAGTGGTATTCTGTTACTTTTTGTGACTAAAGATGCTTCTCTAGTCTTCTGTTACTTTCTGTGACTAGAGGTGTTTTTCTTATAAGTTTTTAGTATTTTTGATGTACATTAATATTAACAATAATATTTAATATGATGAATGTATGGGTTGTTTGAACTTTGGGGGAAATTTGTTTTAAAGATTTCGGAAAAACATATAGATTCCATACTTATTACAAACATAGAGTTTCAGATTACCATTAAGACTATTCGATTTATTAAAAACCGGTGAGTCATCTACCAAAAGGTTGCAATTTATGGGCTCATATTTTCGTTCTCCATGATCTTGAGTGTAGCAATTAAAGACCCAAATTTTAAGTGTAAAGCTGAAAAGGTGATAGTGCTTGTGAGGGAGTTTGAAGCCTGTGCATTTATTTTAAAAATTGACTTTCAATTTATATATAGTTATTTATTTCTTTTGTATATACTTAAAACTGATTTTCTTTTTTTATGTTGCTATGCCGTTCTCTAATTCCAGTAGTGAAAAACATACTATATTTATAATCAGAATTATAATAGTTTTCCATCCCGGTGTTGATGCTTTCTTGCATTTTGATGAAAATATGTCTTATCAAAGTTTGCTTACATTCCAAGATTCCTATTTATATGTGAGTTTTTCATGACTTCCTTTTGGGAAGATTGAAACTAACAAGCATCCAAAAAAATTGCAAAAGTACATACAATTTGTATAGTATTTATGTTGATCCTCTATTTATAACCACACGTCAAACAAATTACGTAATTAAAATTTAGAATGCCATGTCTCTCTTTGGGCTATGGCTGTTTTATTTTTCCTTTTGAATTATGAATGTGATTATTTTGGAATGGCTATTTTCACCGTAAGTGCATGCTCATGCTAAAGTAACAACAGAGAAATTCATCATACTACCAGAAAGAATGGAAAGGAAATCTGAAATATGAGACAATTTATTGTGTCTTAATTAGATTATAAAGTTTACTCTAACCAAGAAAAAAAAATTTGTGAACAAAAGGAAACAAAGTATACCAAATATTTGTTTTAAGATGAGAAATTCATTATGGGGAAATGAAATTTTATTGAAAAAATATTGTGTATACTTTGGATTCCATCCAAGATATAATAAATATAATAATTCATCGGACCACCAAAAGGATCAGAAGAAATCAAAAGTATGACTGAAAATATGAAACAATTTATTTGGTGTCTTGATTAAATCATGAAGTTTATTTTGGCTAAGAAAAAATATTTGTGAATAAGACAACACAAAATAGGCCAAATATATGTTTTGAGATGGGAAATTCATTTCAAGGGAAATGCTATTTTATCGAACAAAATATATTGTGTGTACTTAGAGTTCAATCCAATATAAGTAAATATCAGAAAATGTTGAGCAAGGAGTCAGCCATGTTATTTTCATGTCATGAATATTTGGTGGCTGGGTATATTCTTCAGGATGATAATCTTGATAATCATAAATTATGTTACATTTTCAATAGTACACAGTTTGATACAATTGATGTGAAATAATTTTTGATCTTGATTAAAAGTTTTGTATAAATGCATAATTACCATAATTAATGCCACTGTCTTGACTCTTGTCCTATATCGTTCTTTTCAGCCAGTCTTTATGTTCTTGCTAACTTTGATGGTTCCCATTTCATTACTCGTACATGCCAATTTGAAATATAAAACAATTTCATGTAGCGTTTCATTTTTGTTTTAATTAATTCAATTCTCTTCGATCTATAGAGCTTGAATGCAAATAACCAAGATCTCACATCTCATTTTTGAATTATGCTACCATGAAAATAGAATTTAGAGTAGTCATTTCAAGCCTGTTTTCTACATGTAATTTTGAAAAAAAAATCAACTTCTTCAATCCATAGAGCTTGAATGTGACAATCATGATCTCACATCTCATTCTTGAATTATAATATATAAAAATAGGAGTAGAGAAATATAGACCATGTTTGATACTTTATTTTATCATTCCAATCATAAGACTTCACATTTACACTAACAAATGAAGTGCTTTCAGGTTGGACTGTTTTTAAGAGAGTAATCTAACCGTTTCTATGCAGTTACCATCAAAGTCATAGAAGCACTATTATTTTTAAGCATCCTGTCAAAACATGGATTTTCAAAATCTTTAACAAACAAGCTCAATAAAATTGATGTTTTTCGACTTTCAATTGGACAGTGTAAGAATTGAAAACCTTAAACATGGCTCTCAAACAATTAGAAATATTAAATATATGTCAAACATGGCTGATTTCAGGACATATATTTAATATCTCTAATTGTTTAAATAATCCATATTTGGAATTCTTATCTTTGCTCATGTTTATGGTATGTTCCATTTTCTTCAATTGATGCTCAACAAATTAAGATTCAATTTGGTTGTACCAACTCCCTTTGTTTTCATGAAAAGGCTTCTAAAGGCTACTAAGGCTGATAAACAGGTATTCTACTTTGGTTGAAATATTAATGAATATTGAAATGGCATTAAGCCTCAATTATGTTATGATATTCATTGTATTTTCGATGTGTTGCATGAGAGGCATCATGCACTATTTTGTTCTAACCGTAAGCTTCCATAAATGGGATCTTTATAAATTTAATGCTCTTTTGGGTTTGTTTCCATGGATCAGCTTGAGACTCTGGCATTCTATCTTCTTGAACTATGTCTGGTTGAGTATGAAGCATTGAAATGGAAACCGTCTATGCTGGCAGCCTCAACTATATACATGGCACAACACATCCTGCAAAGGACAACAAAGGATGCCAGCTTGAACAAGAATGCTTCAGAAACACGGACACTATAGAGAATCAGAACTCAAGTAAATATTGAATACCCATTGTCTTTTACATCCTAGTATTTCCTACTTGATTTTATTCAAGTACAGGGTCTGTAATAGTTTATGGTGTATGCAAACACGCTAGAATTACATGCTTTCTTTTTATGCAAAAAGTTTATGAATTTCTTGTCATTTGTTTTTTATATGATTTGATTCTCTCGTATATGAAAGAGGGTTTGAACGTTTGTTTTTCTTTGTGCGGGGAATGTGCTAATATGATTGCTTTAGAAAATATATTTGACATTTTCTTTGTACTATAGGTGTTTTGATAAGTGAAAAGGTAAAGGAATCACTAGTCAAAACACCAAAGTGAATCGAAGAAAAAACCAAAGAAATCCAAAAAATCTCAAAAGATGCAGAGAAATAAGAATCACAAGTAGAAGCTAGTAAGAAAGAGGAAATGCATGATATCCATCATGGGGAAGATATGGCTGAAACATGGAAAGATGCTGATGACAAAAAGGAAGAAGAAGGGAAGGGAGAAGATGATCGTGATAAGAAGAAGGAAGCAGAAGAAGAGAGTGATGATAAAAGGAAAATATAAAGCAAAGAAAAAGTTACATGGGTCCAAAATTGAAGAAATAAATAAAATGGATGAGAAGGCAGAAGAGATGGCAGCACATGGGGCAAAGGTGCCATAAAGAAAGATCCAGTGCTAGAGAATGAAGAGAAAAGCACAGGGATTTGGAGAGTAAGGGAGAGCCTCAGGAACCCAAGCAAGATTAAATTGATGTAACAAAGGAGAATGGTTTTGATGATATAGGTACACTAGAGCCTAGGTCAAACATGGAGAGCTAGTGAAGGAAGTGCATGATCTGAGGGAAAAAATACTTGAAGGTCAAGCAGGACAAAGGAAAGACGAGATTGGTTCACTTTCCAACCACACTGCAGTAAAACAAACCCCTGAGCCCACACTTAAAGCATCCAGCTGAACTTCTATGGTTTAAATTTGTGCATTGTTGGATGTTAGCTTCTTAATTTACACATTATTCATGGGACTTTTGCCCCAGGTTTAGAGTTTGAAGAGAGGAGGAAAACTCTATGAGTGTTTCATGATAAATTAATTTTATCCTACATATCATAGTGAAAATGGAACCCTGATTTTGTAGTGACTTTTGCTACACTTGCATAGTCACGGATTAGTTGCCATGGTTTTGGTTCTTTGACTTTCATTTCTTATCAATTTACTTTTGTAAATTTAACTTATCTAGTTCTTTTTATAAATGTTCACTATAGTTTTTAGCTTCTTACATATGGTTGTATTAGTCTTTTCTTTATAATGTAACAAATTATCCATGAATTTTTATGTAGCTATATTTTGTTCTCAATATATTCAATTTATTAATAGTATGGAAAATGGTTAGGTTTAGATGCTTTGTAGTTCTTATTTCTTTTTATGCATTCCTTGAAGCAAGGAGATGCAAAATGTTATTTCTCAGAGTCCATTATATCTGTAGCTTTGAAAGCCTAGAGGTGTTTGGGTGTACCCCCAATATTCTAATTTTCTTGTTCAAGATTTTGTTGATTTTATCTTTTTAACCTAGACGAGGTCTCTAACTTGTTGCATCTCATGAAGCTTGAGAACTAAACAGAGCAGGATTCACGAGAAAATCTCAAATGTAACACTAATGTAGAATCTGTTTGGGGTGAGTCTTTCTGGGAATTTTGTGTTGCTAATACCTTCTTGATTATGGTTCATTTGTCTTTCTTATTCTACAAAGACATGCTTCATTATATTTGTTCTAGTATGAGTTTTAAGTTGTTGGATCATGTTCTTTATTTTAATGAGATAGATGATTTAGAGGCATTTTATTGGGAACCCTTAAAGCATCTTAAAATTTTTGAATAAACAATTCCTACATTTTTAATACCTATTTTACTGTTGGAGTGGGTCCTAAAGCTATTTTTTTGTGGTTAACCTTGAATTCTTTTGATTTAGTGGTGCATGATTTTTTGATTTGAAATCTGGAGCTACAGATTTTATGCCTCAAAACTCTTCTCCCTTAGAATTTCGGAATCTATTTCCTTGTGACTTATTATACTATTTCAAATTGGTACAAAATTGCGATAGACTCAATGTTTCTCCCATTGACAAATATGTATAATTTGATGAAAACTATGTTTCCCCTTACCTCCAAATTCTCTGTCATGTTTTGTCAAGTTCTTCAATTCATTCATTTGGATTTTTCTATCCTTCCTGTAAATTCATTCATAAGGTTTCCATCCTCATCCCAAATCTCAATGACTTCACATCCATGTACATACTGGAGCCTAAACCTTTCTAGGACACTTAATTTTGATGCTTCTTAACCACTAAGCGGCTCTAAAAAAAAGGACATGCAGATAAAAAAAGAGAACAACATTGTTGTGGGGAAAAGTATCCGATGCGGATGACCCTATCCCTACTCTAAAGGTGACAGTCTTTAGCAACAACTGAAAGTAAAGCTTTGATGTTTTCCTTTATGAAAGTACAGAGAGAGGTAAGAAATGATCAACCAACCTGGTATCCTTCGCTTAGTCGATCTTGATCCTCTCTCTTTGTCTCTTGTTCCCAGCTACTTGCTCTCTTTGCCGGTCCAGCTACACACAAGCCCTGCACAAAACAAGAGAGGAAACTACAAGATACATGTACTCATAACTGATGCATGGATTAGAGTGAATGAAATATACATGTAAATACAATACATCAATGCAATACAAGTATATAGGAGAACATGCAAAACTTTATTGATAGAAGTAACAGGGTTCTGAGAAGGTTACAACCAATGATGGCTCCAATCCAGCAGCACCTCCCCAGCAGCAAGAACTCTCCTCTTCACCTCTAGTAAAACAATCACCCAATAGCTCTAACTGTAATCCAACAGCACCTCCTTGCTTTACACAAAATTCCAGCCTCCTTAGACCTCATAGAAGAGCTCTATATATAGGAGAGAAGAAGAGAGGATGAGTCAGCTTGAGGCTGGCATAGAGCTGACTAGTGTCCTCTCCCTCTTCAGTTAATCTTCAGTTCTTGAGTCCACTTGGAGATCCTTGGTTACACATGGTGATCAAGTACCTCTTACTCATCACAAGGCGAATCTGATGAACCAAGTGTCAGTTTGGAAGCTTCCTGGGCAGTTGACACCTTGCAGGATGACTGTGCCACTTGGCCAATCTCGCCCAGCGCAGGTAGCCTTCATTACTTTTGACTTCCAGTGCAGGTACAGAGTGGGACAGTTGCATTACAGCGCAGAAGCTCAGTGGAGCAGCTGACATGATCCAAAATAAGCCTGTTTTGAAGTGTTTTCAGGTGGAGAACTGATTGGAAGTGCTGTTGTTTGATGACCTTGTTCTTTTAGGGGTAAGAACAACATGTTTAGGGACTGAGGATCCCTGTGATTATTGACATTTCATGCTCCATGATGCGAGGCACAAAAATGTCTATAACAAACATGTTCCTTGACCCCATCCCATTTATACCTTATCTCTGATGTGTATCTTGAAACACTGTATGTAACCTCTATAGTAACAACAAATGGTTTCACCTCTCCAATGTTTGGTTGCATTACTTCGATGATTTTGAACTCCTTGATTGTAACAACCATCCTAGACCATCCTCGAAATTGAGTTTCTCCCTCACTATCAATATATGCTACTAGTTGAACCAACACATATTAGATATCTTCTTAATTTCCTATGTCGATTCCAAGGAAAAAGGATTGAAATTCCTTAGGAGGTAGTCATGGAGAGTTAGAAATTGTAGACTAATTTTTGGAAAAGTGTTCGCTATGTGGGGCTTGACCCAGGTTTAGCAGTGAGCTTAGACAAGCAAATCCCAATACTACTGGCCCTTCCGGAAATAGTCTGTGGTGCGTGGACTGAGGTCTCACCCGAGGTAGTATGGGAGGGTGCTGGAACCAAGTTTCCTCACCCTAGGGATGTCTTGATGAAGTCTGGGAAGTTCGCAAACCGATCCTGTGCACTTGCACTACTCCGCACAGCCATATGTCCTTCATGACTTGTGCAACTGCTTCCACATAGCTCTATAAAGGGCGCAAATAGGTGTTGTCTAGATCCTTTATCCTTATTGTGCTTTTATTATAGATCTTAACTTAATTATGTGGGCCCAATATTTTCATTAATCATTCAACATTTATAACTAGTGCGCACAGTCATAAATTGTAAAGAGATGTATAAATATCATAGAAGCAACAAACACATAGTATTCCAGAATCAACTTATCTTTTATTAATCCTCTGTTCAAGTACAATCCCAACTTCGCCCTGCAGACTCAGCTGCAAGGGTCCGCGCACATAGCTGCGAACTCTACCAGGACTCTGAACACATAGCTACAGAGCCTCTTCCTACTACTACAACCCAAGACTTGGACTTACAGACTTAGAGCTAATTCATCATCCAAAAACCCATATGACTTTTCAAAGCTAAGACTGACATTTACACTTAGAGCCTTGCTCTATTTATACAATCCCATGGTCCGCGGACCATGGGTAGGTAGACACATTCTATATTAAATTACATTATTTTAGGGTGGACAACCCTAGACTCTCATGCTCTGCACCCGCATTTTACGGGGTCTTTACATTACATTGACAAAAACTCGGTCCTTAAGCCCCAAAACTTGCTATGGGCGGATCTGTTGCCCAACAAGCCCCCAACACAATCATTGTGACTCGTCCCGAGTCACTCGGCTGGTGTGGTGATCTTCGCGCGGAGTCTATCCAACAACTTCTACTTTTCGCTTACATCTGCAGCACATTCTTCCGCTATCCGTTGTACCAATTGTGCGCATATCTCCAATGCATCATTATCGGGTACAATTCCTTGCCTGAGTGCATATATGACCTGCATCTATGCCAGCTTACCCTCGATCTTGGCAGTGACCGTGAATGCTTCCTCAAGCCAAGGCTAGATGCGTGCTTTAAGCACTGCTTCTTTCGGACGCACGGCATCCACTTGTTCCTTTAGAGCTTGGGCCTCCCTCATCTTGGCCAGTCGCTGAGTAAGGGTGCCCATTTGCGTGGCCCCCCAGACATTGTCATAGGCCTGCAGTAGCTCCCGTGCTTCTATCTTTAAAGGCTGTAACATTGGGTCTTCCTGTAGTGAAGTGAGGATGAAGAGTGACTGATCTAACAAGCTGATGCAATCTTGTATGGTGCGCTCTATTTCTTCTAACCCTGATTGAATGGCACATTGGCATTGCTCTCTGACTTCTAGGGGTGTAGAGGGCTGCGTCCTCAATCGAAGTTCCATGATATGCAGGTTGAGGTCCAATTGGATCCTCGTTGCTTCCTCCTTTGCCTCGCAAAATCCACTGGCCAATTTGTGGATCCGCATAGCTACTAATAAGTCTATTGGAATCTCTAGCTTGGGGACGTGGTGACATGCTTCCTCGACGATTTGTTCCGAATGCTGAGTCTGCACTACCACTTCATCACGTTGGAGGTTCAGTTGCTCAATGTTGAATCATTGTTCACTGATCATCTGTAGTGTGTGTCCTTCTCTAGCGCAGAGCTCTGTCATCACTCCATCCTGCAGCTAGTATTATATCTCTCGCGTAAGGGTAGCCAAGTTTAGGCCAAGTCCCTTGAGCTGGCCTACCATGGCTCGGTCCTCTGTGTTGTCCGCTATCAGTGCTCCTTCTGGCATCGTGACTGTATTAGCCATTTTGGCCCACAACAGCTACTTTGTTGCTAATATACCCATAGCCCTATAGACAGCTACAATTCCTTACTGTGGGGGCCACACCTGAAGTTCCTAGAGTTGCACCTTGAGCGTCCCCAACACATTCTGCTGCTCCATCATTGCTTCCTAGAGCGCCTCCCTGGTGACCTAGCGAACTGTGTCGCAGATGTTGTATAGGTCACCCTCGGCCAGTGTAATAGGTTCCCCATCTAGTTTGGAAGCCTTGGTCTTTTATCTGGGCCCTGCCCATTCCATACTGTGCAGCTGCTTTAGCTATTTTGATTATGTGTGTGGGTCTGCAGCTACTGCCGTGTCATCTTTCCCTTGTCCTGTGGTCAAGTTCGAGCCTCTTCCTTCCTGTGTTGTGATTCCCTCAAATGTTGGTGGTGCTACTACCTTTTCCATGGTGGCCTTCGCTGCCTCAGAGGAAGCCCGTACTTCTTCAACTCGCTGCTCATTCTGCTTCTGTTGTGCTAGCATCTTGGTGACATCCTTCTGTCTTTGAATCGCCATCTCATTGTGCACTGCCAGATCTGGTGCACACCATTCCAATGGCCATGAGTTGAGCACCACGAAAAAAATGTCATCAATTGCGATGAAGGGGAGTGTGGTCTGTTTCTGCTTCAGATCCTTCTATGCCTTGATATACCCATTATGCATATTTGTTTTATAGTCTACAAAGCTCTGTAGACTATCGCATACCGTGGAGGATAGGTGTAGTTGTTGGTTGATCTAAATCTATATGCTCACCTCCATGGGTATCCAGAAGATCTTGATCTTGCGGATGTGTGCAGCATGCCTTATCGCCCAGAGCGAGGTGTATTTTGCTGCCTCTGGCAAGTCCTGGTCAAGGGGAGGAAACTGACTATCCTCAGGAAATTCTCTTGCAACCAACAGGATGGATAAGAGCAATCGCACATAGTGGAAGGTCTTACCCTATTCCTGGGCCTCCCTGCAGTTCGTCAAGAACTCTTCACAAAGGAACTACACCCAGTTGAACCATACTCCTTCTGCGCATTGCTTGGCCAGTGCGATGATTGTTGCTGGTACCTCATTGCCATGACATTTTCTCATCACTTTTCCTGCCAGCAACTGGGTAGTGACTCGGACCCCTTTGTCTTGAATGCTAGTAATAATGTAACCCCTCTACTTTTTCTGCAACTTATATATCTTTTTCATTGCCTCTGTAATTTCCAAGTCTCCACTTGTGCCGGCTATTTCCGCAAGGTCCCTTCCTGTATAGGGAAGCTGAAAAATCCTATGAATAAGCTCCACCGTGATGGTAATGGGCTCCTCCAGCCACAAGTACCCATCATGCACCAGACAAAGAAGTTGCCTGATGAAAAATATAGTGATTGGTGCCCGATGAAAGTGTGGCACCCATAGGAGGTGGAGTAGCTCAGCCTCCTCCACCCTGCACAACCATTTCCGTGGTTGCATCACTTTAACTGCCCCCTCCTTGCTTTGTTTCATCAGTTGGCTAGTTTCCAAATGAGGGAACTTTTCACTATCCATGAGGTCCCAGTCTTCAAACTTCATCGTGGATACACAGCCCATAGCCAAACCTTCAAACAGAATTCCCTCGGGGAGGAACAAGATTTTGAGTGTGCTATTAACGACATCCAAATCTTTAGGTAATTTTACCCTCCCTTTCCACGGAGGGACATACTTGGGCAGCTTTGCTGCGGCGCGTACCGGCTGGATGTCTTCCCCCATTTCTACCTCTGGTTCAGTCTTTTCTAAAAATGCCTAGAAATCCTCCTCCTCATCATTGCTCTCAATATTAACCATTTTTCCCTTCTCTTCCATAGACAGCTTACCAAATCATGGGTTTCGCGGAGACATACGGACCGGTCCTACTCCCTGTGGGTCCTTTTTAGTCCTTAGCGTTCGGGGCGATTTTGGAATTTCTGGTGCATCCCCCATTAGTGACATCGGGCTCGATGTGTCTTCCTTAGCGATTGACATCGCTCTACTCAAAAGGTCCTATGTCTCTTTCGGTAATGCTTCAAACACTGAACTTGATTTCAAAGCCTCTAAAGTTGTAAAGTCCATATGAAATAACTAAATTCTCAAGTTTCCAAGGGTTGTTCGGTGGATGACCATCTAGGATTTACAGGCCTACCGGAATTCAAATTTGACCATTCCCCCTCCTTTGGCTCATTAATGCCATATTGGTGGTAGATCGTTTCAAATCAAATTCTAACACTGTGTCTTAATTCCTCATCGCCTGCTCCCTGTTGTCTTAAATGGGATATCTTATCATGAACAATGACCCCAACGGACACTTCCCAGTCTACCTGCGTGAGAGCGTGGCCTCCCATGCGCAGGCATGACCTTTGTGACAGACTGACCTTGCACGCAGTCCTCCTATCGCGCCGCTTCCATATAGATTCTTTCATAGTCCCGCGCTCTCTTCTAACTGCTTTGAGCACTGAGACTGTGCTTTGTACGATTAGTCAGGTTGTTACTCCACTAGCACGAGGCTTCCCTACACCTTCCAGCCTAGTCTGCGGGTACCCCGCAATTACCCTGATGTCAATCAGTGCTTCACGTTCTTCTTTACACACTGCACTCCCCCGATTCCTTTGTTTAGTGAGGTGTAGCCAAAGCCATGGTAGAAAAACCACAAATCATTCCAATGCAGTAGTGTGGCTGCCTACCTTTTGTTCTGTCGAGCTTAGTTTCTTGATGCGGCTTGCTTTTGTAATTTTGGATTCGAATCTGCTGATTTCTTCATCCAATATCCTTCTTTTCTTCCTTAGCTGAACTCGATCTTCTTCAAGTTTGTGAATTTTCAAGTTTCCTTGCCGAATGGCTCCTTGAATCTTCATATGTTTGACCCCACACGACAGCATAATTCCTTTGTCATGGTACTTATGACTTGTTCCAATTATGTGAGGATCCCTTCCTCCCAAACCTATGGCCTCAACTCTGCTCGTCATCTTTAGGATCATTTTTGTGCTCAGATTCTTGTACATGGCCGTAGAGGCCTGTTGAACCGCTGGTACGTGTTGGTCCCAATCAGTCCGTCTGGCCTGGTAAACCTTATTCAAGATCCCACATACCCTCTTGAATGCTTCTATGTGGAATTTTTGCCGTGTGCGGTGCTTTTATTGCTGTCGCAGCTGGTTCCAAGTGTTGATCCTTAGCCTTGGATGTGCTTGCACAACACACGTCTGCACCCATCGACACAGGTGGATGCACAAGCTACTTCATCCTGGCTACCTAGTTCTCATTCGATGCTGGGGACATCCAAACAATAAGCACATCCATCTTCTACATTCGCGCTAATTTCCAATAGTCTTGTGATGGGTACTCCACCATTGTGCAGGTGTTGCGTGCAACACTCATTCCAGCGGATCATACCACTATTTTTCTAAGACTACGCTTTCAAATTTGTCCAAGAATTCATCCACCGATGTTACTTCATCATATGTTAGCAGTTCCCTTGCTTCTATCATCACACACTGCAACGATCTATTCATCATGTTGCAATTTAGCATTGTTACTTCATGCAACCAGTTCTACCAGCGTTCTACTTCTTCAGCTGAATCTAAAGTATAGGAACTATCACGTTCCCACGAGATTCTCCCATCTCGAGTCGAGTTCACCTGATCCTAGTCTCGCGCCATTATCTGGTAAATGAAATCTAGCTCATCGTCACTGTCATCGTCACACACGGGTTCAGTGTGGCATGCTCCTTCTGCTGGATCTAGCGGAACTACTACACGTAGGGACTTTTTCTCGAATATCATCTTCCACTTCTTCAGGTTGATGACGGCATTCATATAAGTGGCCCAGTCTATTCCTAGAAACACGGGATAAGGATTGTTTCCATCAACATTCTCTATTACTTCAAAGTCCGTCTGTGTGGCCTCACCTTCGGTATCCACTGTTACTCCTTGCAACCTTCCCATGGGCACGATCTTCTGTTGGTTCACCATTCATAATTGAGTAGGGGACCATTTTAACATGGGCCTAACCATGCATTCCAATGTCTTGTTTGGTAACACATTCGCATCTGAACCCAGGTCTAGTATTGCCAGATCCATTTCATAGTTGCCAATCTGCACCGTCAATCTCATTTCCTCCTGGTGCGCAATGCATGCTTTCATAATTTCTAGACTATGCACGGCTCCCTAGGCCCTGCGCGCCTGGTGATTAACTCCTATAGTCCCTTGACTGCATTATTGTCGCGCAGTAGCTTCATGCATGTCTCTAAAAAGGTAGTAGGCATAGAAGGATCCATTCCTGGCTCTGGTTGATCCTTACTACCTGAAGTAGAGGCCTCTGCAAATCTCTTCTTAGCTTCCATAAATGTCTCCTTTGCGCGTTCTACGTCAAATTTAGGTTCCTTTGTAGGAGCCTTGTGAACCCATGTATCTTCCTCAGGCTACTTCCCCTTATCTTCCCATGTGGTCGTGCCACTTCTAAGCATCATGTTCACGTTGGGGTCCTTGTTGTGGGGTTCATATTTCATCATTTGGATATTCTAAGTCGAAGGGGACTGGAGTACCCCTTTCTCGTGCATGTGTGTTATCAATGTATGACAATCTATAATTTCATGATCAAACTGATCACAATATGAACAAAACATTCTCGTTGGATTAGTACAATCATGGGCGTAGTGTCTTGGTCCTCTGCAAGTGTAGCAAATCAGTTGTCTGTGGCCCCTTCCTGGCCCCATTCCTCCTTGTCTTCGACCTCGGCCCTAAAAGCCAATGTGCTCCATCCCCATAGCTAGGTCGAGGCCTTGCGTTTCTGTCTATATTATATAGGCTGGGGTCCACTCCATCATTAACTCATAGCTGCTGGTGGGCTCCAGTATTGTAGCAATAATGCTACAACTCCTGGACCTTCATATCTCTAATTTTATCAACCCGGTAGTTCGTACAAACTTGGAAGCGACGGTGCTGTATGCACAAGTACTAGCTCTTGTCGCAGTTGTCACTTGGTCAGCTGGCACAAGTCCGCTAGGGCTCAAGCCAACTTCTATATGTTCTCAGAAGAAGCTTTATGAGTGATGGATGAAAGCTAACTCAAAGGAGGCTAATCTATTTGCAGAAAGAAACTGAAAGCCAACAAAGCATGAAAGCCCTAGTAAACCCTAATTTGACTAGCTAGGCCCTTACAATGCAAAACTGTGAATGAAACTTCTACCAATGATGCCATTACTTGCAGTGAGCTGAAATACATGCATCTAAGCTACTTGCATCTGAAAAGACATGTTTTTGTATTTTTTCATTAAGTGGTTGGATTTATTGTGATGATGCTTTTGATTAGGGTTTGACTGTGCAGGAGCGGTTCGAATGGAAGGAAAGCATGGGAAAGGTCAGGATGGCTAGGAGAGGCCCTAGAGGATCTCTAGCATCAGTCCACAGAAGTCTACCATGTTCGGATGCTCAACAACCGAGTTTGCAGGCTTCTACAGGAAGTCTGCAGGGGATCCTACAAGAAACTCAGGGGTTCTACAGGAAGTCTGTGAAATTCTACAGGATGTTCGACCGTGGGAGTTTTGGGAGATGGTGAAGTGATGGAGTGGTATGGGAGGATAGGTGAGATGGAGATGGAACTGGTGATGGCTCAGGAGCAGAGAAGTCAGATGGAGAAAGAGTGCATGCAGTGGGTTGATGGCTGGAAGGATGGGATCAACGAAAGGTTAAGTAAATGGAGCTACGTGAGTAATGGAAGAGCTGGAAGGTAAACGAGCTGAACAGAGGTCGGTTGAGTGGCTTTAGGTGTGGTTGGCAAGAAGAGGAAGGTAATGGAATGGTGTGGAGCAGTGTAGATGAAACAAATTGTCTTTGAATGTCACCAAAAACGAGAACTCTTTAACCTACGTTAACTATGCTATTTTGAACCAATGAACAGAAGTGCAATTTGGGAAAGAAACTCGTGCATGGAAGTGGAATGAAGAAGTAATGATCAAGACCAAAGTGCATGGATGGATCCATGACTAAAGTAACTGTTGCAGCTTGCATGGACGTGAAAAGAACTGCGTTTGGTTTTGGTGGTTGGTTCAGACTACACCCCAATCCCTAACAGAGATGGCAGTGAGGTCCTTTCAACCTTTTTCTGGAGCTCCAATGAATTATAACTATCCTATTCTAACCTAAGCAACTGGAAGAAAATTCACCATAAACTAATCCTATTCGATCTCATAAAAACTAAATCAGCAGACTGTAAATTCGAATTGCATGTCAAAGTAAAGAAACAAAGTGCTGGAACGAAAGGCAAATAAAATTACAACACAGAGGAGGTCTATTGCTCTCAGGTTGGGCCCTAACCTGAGAGCTATAGCTCCCTTAGAAACTCAGAATGAGATCAAAATCTGCCTGCCTTTATTCATAACCAAAAATCTGATGTCATGCCAAAACTGGCTTACAAAAAGAACCAACACCGAGCTGTAGCTCGTACTTTGAAATTACAATAGTAATGCAAAAGTTCAAAAAGCTTCTATCAAAGGCTATGGCCTCAGTATTTATGCAAAATGATAATCCAACAGGTTTCCTTGATTTGTGGAGCTCGGCTGTCCAACTGAAGGTTAAACTGCTGATCCTGTAGAACAGTTGTAACTGCTGTTCCTGTAGAACGGTTGGCTACCTCTAAGCTCGGTGGGGAGATTGGTTGGAGCTCGGAGCTATGGTGGAAATCACGAGGAAGGTCCCCAAGACTGTGGACATCCTCTCCTAAAAACCAACAGTGCCACCTTACTGTCTCCTTTTTCGTGGTCTTTGCTCCCTTTTAATGCAAAAAACCTGAAATCATCATGTATTAGTCACGTAGATAGAATGCCTACCCTTCTTCCTACAAACAACACGAATAAACCAAGAAATGAATGCATAAGCAATAAAAGATGAATGGTTTGAGCAAAGCAAGTAGGCCAAATGAGCCCAAATTGTACCAAAAATTGGGGCTCATCATCACCCCCCAGCTAAACTATTTGCTCATCCTTGAGCAACTTTGCTTTGGCTCCTCGTCTTTGGCCGAGAACTAGAGCCCGGAGCATGCTCTTCCTTTCCTGTTTTTGGTGGCCCTGCCTTTTCTGCCCCTGGTGGTGACGAGGGTGGCGCTTCTTCCCCCTTTTCCATTTCCTTGAGCCGGGCTTCGGAAGGCGATTGGCCTATTTTTCGTTTCCAGGAAGTTATTTTTGGGCTTCCCCTCTCGGGGGTGGCTGATGTTTTAGAGGGGGTTCTTGCACTGGGTGAAGTAGGGACATCCCCTAAAATGGTTTGGCTGCTGGGTGGAGGCTGCGGCTTGCCCGTGTTTATCCTCGTACTTCTCCTGGCTTCAGATGGTAGAGGGGTCTCCCTCTCTCTCTTCTCCTTCGACTTTGGAGGTGTACTGAGGGCGGCCAGCGCAGCTGCTGTCTCCTTTTCGAGAATACCAACCTTCTCTCTCTTGCATTTTTCTTTCTCAGAGCTCCTTGTAGAGGGCCCCTTCTTTTCAGATTTCGGGCTTCCTGTAGAAGACCCTGCTTTGCCCACTTCCGGGCCTTCTGTAGAAGATCCTTTCTTTACCAATTTTGGGCTTCCTGTAGAAGACCCGGTTTTAGCCACTCTCGGGCTTCCTGTAGAAGCCCCTGCTTTGGTAATTTTCGGGCTTCCTGTAGAAGACCCTTTCTCTGTCTTCAGGCTTCCTGTAGAAGCCTGTTTCTCAATGATTTTCGGGCTTCCTGTAGAAGCCCTTGTCTCTGTTTTCGGGCTTCCTGTAGAAGCCTGTTTCTGCTTTCCTGTAGACACGGGTGTCACCACCTTTTCTTGCTTAGCCGCATGGGTTTTTCTCTTTGCTTTGGTTGCAGGTGCTGATGAGGTACTTGGGCTGACGTGGACTACCTCAGCTTTGTCCATTCTGCTCTTCAACCTCTTCTCTCTTGCTGACAAGATGGGTGTGCCACCTTTTTCTTTGTCATCCTTTTCTTCATGCTTCTTCTTTTGTTCCTTCTTCTGCACTGTGGTCGGGGTCTTCTGGCCTTTTTCTCTCTTTCCCTCAGCCACTGCTTCTTGTTCCTCACTGCTGGAAGAACCCATTTCTTCAATCAACATTTTAATGTCTCCATCTCTTGTCAAATTCCGGAAGGATTCCATGAGAGGGGAATCTTATATGAATGCAGCGCATCCTCCACAAGAAGCTTGATCAACCCATGGTGGGCTATCTGATCTGGTATGCCCTCTTTTAGCTTTGTGGCACACTCCATTAGAGACTGCAATAGGAAATAAGGGATGCTCAGTTTTTGTTCTACAGGAAGATCAATCCGGTGCCTTAATTCAGTGAGAAACCGAAAGTGATATGCATACACGATGCTAAAGCGGCCCTCACAAGTTATATATTTCATGATTTGCAAGCTGACTTCATTCCATGGTGGCAGCAAGCTGGTTCTTCGCACCCCATTTTTGTCCTCTGAGAATTCCTCCTCAGGTGGAAAGAATTCCTTCTTGGCCTGCTGGCTCAACTTTCTTTCTTCCTTATCCCATGGAAAACCCATAGGAAGTTCTGTAATCCGACTGATATACTGTGGGGTGAGCTTGAGGCTTAGGCCCCTGAAGGTTACTGTAGCCAGTGTTTTGGATTTCGGCCTTAAAGCTTGCAGAAATTCTTCAGCCACTTCATCATCGTAACCCTGCAATTTATCACAAAAAGATATCCATTGAACCCGTGTGAAGAGTTCTACCACCTCCTGGTTTTCCCTTAACTTGGTTGAATCAGTGGGTTCCCATCTAATAAACCCACCCGGCATGATGAACATGGTTGTTTTAACTAAAGGTGGCAAATGCGAAAGAGATTTGGTCTATTGAGACAGAGCGTGCACATAATCCACAAAATTCAACACAGTCTAATTACACTGACATCCTGTAGAACGACAGTATAGGCACAGCAAACAACAATTTCACCGATATCTTTATGACCAGGCTGTGGACGATGATCCTGCCACCTTTGAAAACCAATTGCATGAAGAGTTTCAGGGTTACCTTTTTCTGCCACCCTTTTTTTTACATGGGGAACCCGCCTTCCTGTAGAACTGCGTCCCTGTAGAGACTGCGTTCCTGTAGAAACTGTGTTCCTGTAGGAGCAGTGCGCAAATTTCGGGGAGGACTGTAGTTGGCCTGCGCTCGAGGTGTGCTTCACCGGCGTTCTGGTAGCCAAAAGCTTGGCGTATCAAAGTGCAGAAGAGATCAGAATAGCCACTCGAGTTTGAAGTGGTGGTTGATAAATGCATGCGCACAATCTAGCCGATTAGATTTTGAATCGGCGCAATCCGTGGCGCGGGGGGTGAGCTGTCCCCGCCGGACCATTGGGCGACGTCATCCATCATTCGCCTGCGTATTCACTTGCTGCCGCATCCATTCCCACAGATCTGCCGCCGCCTCTTTCTGTTAAACTCATTGCTTTCGACAGGAGTGTTCTCACGTGCGTGCTGCTCATTCTCTTTGTCGTGGCCGCCACCCAAACATCCAACTATACCATAACTAGCCGACATGGCCAGTCGACTGGCCATACGGCCGCTCAACCATTCACTTTTACGCTGTGCAAACAATTCAAAGTAAAATTCATGTGATTTGATGGAAGGAAGGGTCGAGACACTTACCTGCGTGGCTGCACACGATTTTTTCCAGTTTTTGGACGATGGTGAGTGGATCTACCTGCTGCATGCGAACTTACACAGACCCGGAGGCTCATGGTTACAGGCTGCCGACGATGGAGTGGATGCTTTGGTTGCATGCGCCTGCGTTTCATTGCAGATGGCGGTGCTATGAATGGTATCCACTCTAGCAGGTTCAACTGTTACAGGATTCCCGCGGGGTGTCTCGTAACAGTTCTTCCTCCTTGGGTGCATGCTGCACGACAGAGGATCTGGCCTTTCGATCACGCTCCTGGAGCTTCTGATGCCTGTGGTATGAGATCTCAGCACTTGTTTATCTTTGAAAATGGCTTTTCCCGCGAGAACTCATCGATCTGCTTTGCTGGTGCAGGGAACTTGGTTGCATGTCGACAAGGATGGTGGAGCAAGGTAACAACAATGCGCAAGGGTGCCAACAGAGGCTTGCATGCGTCCAAACCAATCCTTAGTCGCTAGATCTCCTTTTAAAATGAATTCTGGGCCGTCCCAAACTTCTACAGGAAGTTTCCTGTAGAACATAGAGCTTCCTGTAGAAAGTTCGGGCTTCCTGTAGAAAGACTGCATCTTCCTGTAGAAGATTCAAACCATGATAAAATTGCACATACCTTGAAAAAACATGGGTATCCTTGGAGGAGGTGCTGGTGAGGTCCCTTGACAGCATGATAAGGACCCTTGGCCTTGAGTTGAGAGGCTTCCTCTCCTCCATAGAACATCTGCAACCTGCATGCAATTTTACCATATTTTGCTTATTGTTTTTTTCTTTTTTCCTCTTTTTTCTCTTTTTTTTTTGAAAGATAACAGGGGCGCCTCAAAGAGGTTTTCACCCGTGCCATCTGCCCTGAGCGCCTCAGAGAGGTTTTCACTCAAGGATTTTTTTCAAACCTTTTCCTTTTTTTGAAAGACAATAGGGGCGCCTCAATGAGGTTTTCACCCCTACCACCTGCCTTGGGCGCCTCAGAGAGGTTTTCACCCAAGGATCTTTATTATATTTATTTATTTTTTTTAAATCCTTCAGGGTATGCCCAAAGCAGAGGCAGAACCCTTCTCTATGACCAATACAGATTTCTCCATAGTTTTGATGAACTCTTGTCTTGAGAGAGGTCTCCTGTAGATCTTCAATCGATGCCCATTGACAAGCATGGGAATGGCTTCCTCATCAATGGTTCGAATAAGGACAGATCCATTGTCATGGCATTTTTCCACTGCATATGGTCCTAGCTATCTGGTTCTCAGCTTCCCCTTGAAATCTTTGTATCTGGAGTCATACAACAAAGCCCAATCTCCCAGCTGAAATTTCTTGTCATGGAGATGTTGCTCATGCCACACCTTTCTCTGAAGTTGAACCACTTCTGAGTGAAGGAGGGCCTGCATTCGGTGCTCATCCAATCCATTCAGCTGCAATAACCTTTCTTGCTGTGCATGGCTGAGATCTAGGTCCAGCTGAGCTGCCATCCTCAAAGTGTTGTATTCAAACTCAATGGACAGCAAAGCTTTCTTCCCATAGACCAGCTCATAAGGTGTGAAGCCGGTGGTGGTCTTCCAAGTGGTGTTGTAAGCCCATGTGGCTTCAACCAGGCGATCTGCCCAGTCCTTTCTGCTGCTGCTCACCACCTTAGTCAAGATCCCTTCTAATGCTCTATTGGTGACTTCCACCTGCCCATTTGCTTGAGGGTGATAGGGGGTGGAAGTCCTATGCTTGATCTTGTGATGAGCTAGTAGATCTTCAACCAGGTTGGATGTGAACTGGCTCCCTTGATCGGTGACCAGCTCTCTTGGATAGCCAAACTTATAGAAGATGTTCTCTCTTAAGAACTCGGCCACCTTTTCTTCTGTTGCTGCTTTGATTGCTTTAGTCTCTGCCCACTTTGTCAAATAGTTAGTACACACAATGATGTAAGACCTTTGCCTCGAAGGAGGGTTGATTGGGCCCACAAAGTCCATGCCCCACTTCTCAAATGGCTCAAGAGTCACTTGAGGTTGGAGAGGCATCTCATCCCTTTGGGTCAGTTTCCCCATTCTTTGGCATTGGTCACACTGACTGACATATCTTCTGACATCTTGATGAAGTGTGGGCCAATAGTAGCCTTCCTGCAGGATTTTGAAGGCAGTTCTCTTTGCTGCAAAATGTCCTCCACAAGGCCCATCATGACAAGTGAGGAGGATATCAAAGACTTCCTCCCCCCTTACACAACGCCTTAAGATCTGATCGGGGCCAAGCTTGAACAGATTGCCCCCGATCCAAGTAAATGAGGCACTTTTTCTGATGATTCTGCTCTTCTCTCTGGAAGATAGGTGCGGAGGGAACTGTGCTGAAACAAGGTAGTTTGCTATATCAGCAAACCATGGAGAGAGTACTGAAATAGCAAACAGATGTTCATCGGGCATCTGGTCATCCACTGTTCCATCCTCATCTGCAGACAAATCCAATCTAGATAAAAAGTCAGCAACAACATTTTCTCTACCTAGTTTGTCAACAATGGTCAAATCAAACTGCTGCAATAAAAGTAACCATCTAATAATACGAGCATTCACATCTGGTTTATTCATTAAATATCTAATTGCAGCATGGTCTGTATGTACAAAGGTCTGGTAACCAGTAATATAATGTCGGAACTTGTTCAGTGCATGGACCACAACCAAGACTTCTTTCTCGGTTACAGTGTAATTCAGCTCAGCTTTGGACAAGTTTTTGCTAACAAAGTAGATGGCATATGGAATTTTTTGCTCAACCTGTCCTAAAGCTGCACCTATGGCTTTGTTCGAGGCATCAGTGTGGATGTGGAAAGGTAGGGCCCAGTTTGGACCTCTCAGGATTGGGGCTGACACCAACTTGTCCTTCAATTCATTTAAAGCCCTCTGACAATCGTCAGTCCATTTAAACTCCACATCTTTTGCCAACAGGCCAAACAATGGCGAGGCTAGCTTGCTGAAATCTTTAATGAATCTCCGGTAGTATCCTGCTAATCCCAAGAAACTCCGGACATCCCTTACCTTTTGAGGAGGTGGAACCCTCTTGATGAGAGCAATTTTGTTAGGATCCACCTGCAACCCTTGGCAAGAAATGGTATGGCCTAGCACGGTCCCTTCAGTCATTAGGAATTCACATTTTTCAGGACTGAGGGACAAGTTCATCTCGATGCATTTGGTTAGGACTTTTCCCAGATTGGACAATGCTTCCTGGAAGTTGGCCCCATAAGGAGTAAAGTCATCCATATAGATTTCCACTGCATCATGGACCAGCTCCGAGAAGATGCTTAAGACAGCTCTCTGGAAGGTAGCAGGAGCATTGCATAGCCCAAAGGGAAGAAATCAGTAGGCAAAGGTACCCCAAGGACAAGTGAAGGTGGTCTTATCTTGGTCTTCCAGGCTGATTTGGATTTGGTTGTACCCGCTAAACCCATCCAGGAAAGAGAAGAACTTCTTTCCTGCCAGTCCATCCAACACTTGATCTATGAAAGGTAGAGGGAAATGGTCTTTCTTGGTAGCTTTGTTCAGTTCTCGATAGTCCACACAGATTCTCCATTTCCCATTTTTCTTGGGAACCAACACCAGAGGGGACACCCATTCACTATCTGAGATGGGGTAGATGAATCTGCATCCAACAGTTTTTGCAATTCTTCTTTGACAATGTCCTTAAGAGCTGGATTCATTCTCCTATGGGGTTGCCTAACCAGTTTACAATCCTCTTTGATGTATATATGATGGGTACAGACCGAAGGATGGACTCCTTTCATTTCCTTATAGCTCCAAGCAAAAGCATCTAGGTGGTTGGCCAACAGACTACACAACTCCTTTTCCTGGGAAGGAGATAGGGAGAAGCTGATCTTCAATGCTTTCTCAGGGCCGAACTCCACATTCTTGACTCTAGGAGTAACAGGGTTGGTTGTACAAAGATCCACTAAGGTGCTAGCTTGGGCATCCTCCACCAATTTCTCTAAGGGTAGTGCACTGGAAGGTGGATTCTGGATCAAGGTCTCGATCAAGTCATCCTCGGTTGGGGGGTCTCTTCTAGTGGTATCTAAGGTGCACAGAGGTGCTGAGTACACCTCGTCTTCCTCTCCTTCTTCCAACCAGAGTGGTAAGTCATGCTCTAAGGAGGGTTGGGCAGGAGGGTATAGGACTAGCTGCTTGGACATGGGACCATTTTTGATGGTCATGTTTCCTGCACGACAACTTATGTAAGAATCTGCAGTAGCTAACCAAGGCCTTCCCAAAATGAGAGGATATCCAGTAAGCTTTGCCTTTGGTTGCAGAACCAGGAAATCTGCAGGATATTCCCAAGAGTCGATAGAGACCAAGACATCCTCCACAATCCCTTCGGGAGTCACAGTGGAGCGATCTGCTAATTGCAGCACTGTCGAGGTCTTCCTCAAGGAACCCTGAAGATTGAGTTTGAGCATGGTATCCCTGGTCATCACATTAATGGCAGCCCCCATATCAATCAAGGTGTGAGGTATGATGGTGCCATTGATGTGGACATCTACTACAGGACTTCCAGGATCTAGGTACTTTGGGTAGATGACTTGTCCTAGCATCAGGTCAGACAGTTGTCCTATGACATTAATGGTTGAAGCATCTTTCTTCCACCTGCCTGGGTGTTTGAAGCACTTTTCATTAACCAGTTTGTTGTATATTGGCACATCCTTGATGGCTTGGAGAAGTGGTATTTTTACACACAACTGCTTGAGCTCACCCAGAAGCTCATCCTCCTCTGGGTTGGGTTGTGTGGTGGCTGTTAGCCTCTCAGGAAAGGGTGGAATAGCCTTTGGTTCACTTTCATGTTCATCTTCCTCATCCTCTAGGGGAGGAGGTTGGTGATCTGGTAGAGTCTTTCCAGATCGAAGATTGATCTCCTGGATCTCCACAGCATAGGTAGGGCATGAGGTTTCCCCAGTGTATACCTGTTGGGCCTGTCTATTGTTGGGGTTCGGGTTTGGTTGAGCAGGCATTTGAGGTTGCCTTGGAGGAGCAGGAGGTAATGGCTGAGGTTGAACTGGTGGTGGAGGCAAGATGGCGGGAGGAGTGTTGCACTGGGGCCTCCACCCCGATTGTGGTGCATTCCATTGAGGCTGTGGCTGGGCCTGTGAATGATATGAATGAGAAGTAGGTTGAGTGGGGTACTGAGGTGGATAAGACCATGGAGGAGGCATGGACCATGAAGGATGAGCAGGGGGACCCCAGGAAGGCATAGGAGTCGATTGGTTGGGGCTGTAATAAGCTTGAGGTGCCCCTTGCATTCCCTGCTGATAAGGTCTAGATCCTTGTGGCCTCCTTTGGTTGAGGTAATAGAGAGGTTCAGTGGGAGCTTCTGTCCCTTGGTACATGGCTTTAAACCCAGGTAAGGTTGGACACTGATTTGTGGGATGGTCCTCCTCACAAACGAAACATACTTCAACCGAATGCAATGGGCATTCGTTCTTAGGGTGTCTCCTTGTGCACCTAGGGCAGAAGACAGCCAAGGCTCTCTCAGCTTCTTCTTTCTTCTGCTGGATTCTGAATGTGTCCAGCTGCATGGCAATGGTCTGTCTCACCTCACTCTTGAGATCTTCTAATTGATTTGCAAGCTCATGTTTGGAGAAGGGAACACTAGTTGAGAGGAGGTTTCCCCTACCTCGTTTCCTAGCTGCCCTGGAGTGGTTTCTAAACACAGTCTTGATGTCCTCATAAGGCAGTTGGTAAATGTCCCCCCCAGCTAACATGTGAAGGGTATCTAAGAGGTCTTCAGGGACTCCTCGGAGCAGGACCAACTTGAGGGATTCAGGGTCAAGTGTGCACCTGGCCCGCTTATAGCTTAGTTGGAACCTCTCCTCATAATCCTCTAAGGACTCATCATTTCCCATGGTCATCCGAAAGATTTCTCCCTTGGTTTCCTTGGACCTACAATAATCCCTATACTTGGTATTGAAAGCTTGCTGCATCTGAGCCCAAGTGGTGATACTATTCCCAGGTAATCCCATGAACCAGCGCAATGCTGCATCTTTAAGAGTTGAAGGGAAGAGTTTCAGCTTTTGCTCATCTTCAGTATAGTCATAGGTTCTACAAAGGACAACAAACTCAAACAGGAAGGTATCAGGATCTTCAGTAGTCAGTCCATGGAAGTGAGGTAAGGCGGAGGGGCTAATGTTCTTCATTTTCATTTCTCCATTAGTCTCTCGGATGGGGAAGGCACCTTCTATTCTCTCATCTTCTCTTCTATTGTCAGCCATAGCTTCAGATGGAGTGGTCTCTAACTCTTCTTCTACTATAGGATCTTTGTATATCTCTGGATGTTCACCTATAGGTTCTTCTGGGTCACTGTCACCAAAGAAGAGAGAAGCGTGACTCAGTGATGTGGTGGGGGTGTTTGGTAGGAATTTTCCTGATTTATCTCGGTTCCTACGAGGCATGAAATGGAAAAGGCTTTCTTTTTTATTGTTTTTGCTTTTTCTTTTGTACCTGCAAAACTGAAACAGATTGATCTACAGCTAACTAGAAAGATGCAGAATTAAACTGAAAGCAGGAAAGAACTAATCTACTTTGCTCAAATGAAATTGCAAGAATGGAAATGCTAGTCTACGCTCAGAAAGGAAATGCTAATCTATGAAAGCAGGAAATGCTAATCTATGAAAGCAGGAAATGTCTATGCTACTTTTGCGGAATGGAAATGAAATAAACTACTTAGCAGAAGGCAAGAGTAAGAAAATAGAAGAAAAGCAACAATTACTAATACTCTGACGCTTCCCCGGCAACGGCGCCAAAAAGATGGTGGGCTCCAGTATTGTAGCAATAATGCTACAACTCCTGGAGCTTCCTATCTCTAATTTTATCAACCCGGTAGTTCGTACAAACTTGGAAGCGACGGTGTTGTATGCACAAGTACTAGCTCTTGTCGCAGCTGTCACTTGGTCAGCTGGCACAAGTCCGCTAGGGCTCAAGCCAACTTCTATATGTTCTCAGAAGAAGCTTTATGAGTGATGGACGAAAGCTAACTCAAAGGAGGCTAATCTATTTGCAGAAAGAAACTGAAAGCCAACAAAGCATGAAAACCCTAGTAAACCCTAATTTGACTAGCTAGGCCCTTACAATGCAAAACTGTGAATGAAACTTCTACCAATGATGCCATTACTTGCAGTGAGCTGAAATACATGCATCTAAGCTACTTGCATCTGAAAAGACATGTTTTTGTATTTTTTCATTAAGTGGTTGGATTTATTGTGATGATGCTTTTGATTAGGGTTTGACTGTGCAGGAGCGGTTCGAATGGAAGGAAAGCATGGGAAAGGTCAGGATGGCTAGGAGAGGCCCTAGAGGATCTCTAGCATCAGTCCACAGAAGTCTACCACGTTCGGATGCTCAACAACCGAGTTTGCAGGCTTCTACAGGAAGTCTGCAGGGGATCCTACAGGAAACTCAGGGGTTCTACAGGAAGTCTGTGAAATTCTACAGGATGTTCGACCGTGGGAGTTTTGGGAGATGGTGAAGTGATGGAGTGGTATGGGAGGATAGGTGAGATGGAGATGGAACTGGTGATGGCTCAGGAGCAGAGAAGTCAGATGGAGAAAGAGTGCATGCAGTGGGTTGATGGCTGGAAGGATGGGATCAACGAAAGGTTAAGTAAATGGAGCTACGTGAGTAATGGAAGAGCTGGAAGGTAAACGAGCTGAACAGAGGTCGGTTGAGTGGCTTTAGGTGTGGTTGGCAAGAAGAGGAAGGTAATGGAATGGTGTGGAGCAGTGTAGATGAAACAAATTGTCTTTGAATGTCACCAAAAACAAGAACTCTTTAACCTATGTTAACTATGCTATTTTGAACCAATGAACAGCAGTGAAATTTGGGAAAGCAACTCGTGCATGGAAGTGGAATGAAGAAGTAATGATCAAGACCAAAGTGCATGGATGGATCCACGACTAAAGTAACTGTTGCAGCTTGCATGGACGTGAAAAGAACTGCGTTTGGTTTTGGTGGTTGGTTCAGACTACACCCCAATCCCTAACAGAGATGGCAGTGAGGTCCTTTCAACCTTTTTCTGGAGCTCCAATGAATTATAACTATCCTATTCTAACCTAAGCAACTGGAAGCAAATTCACCATAAACTAATCCTATTCGATCTCATAAAAACTAAATCAGCAGACTGTAAATTCGAATTGCATGTCAAAGTAAAGAAACAAAGTGCTGGAACGAAAGGCAAATAACATTAAAACACAGAGGAGGTCTATTGCTCTCAGGTTGGGCCCTAACCTGAGAGCTATAGCTCCCTTAGAAACTCAGAATGAGATCAAAATCTGCCTGCCTTTATTCATAGCCAAAAATCTGATGTCATGCCAAAACTGGCTTACAAAAAGAACCAACACCGAGCTGTAGCTCGTACTTCGAAATTACAATAGTAATGCAAAAGTTCAAAAAGCTTCTATCAAAGGTTACGGCCTCAGTATTTATGCAAAATGATAATCCAACAGGTTTCCTTGATTTGTGGAGCTCGGCTGTCCAACTGAAGGTTAAATTGCTGATCCTGTAGAACAGTTGTAACTGCTGTTCCTGTAGAACGGTTGGCTGCCTCTAAGCTCGGTGGGGAGATTGGTTGGAGCTCGGAGCTATGGTGAGAATCACGAGGAAGGTCCCCAAGACTGTGGACATACTCTCCTAAAAACCAGCAGTGCCACCTTACTGTCTCCTTGTCTCCTTTTCGTGGTCTTTGCTCCCTTTTAATGCGAAAAACCTGAAATCATCATGTATTAGTCACATAGATAGAATGCCTACCCTTCTTCCTACAAACAACATGAATAAACCAAGAAATGAATGCATAAGCAATAAAAGATGAATGGTTTGAGCAAAGCAAGTAGGCCAAATGAGCCCAAATTGTACCAAAAATTGGGGCTCATCAGCTGCGACAAGTATGCTCATCGTGGCCCACCGATCTACAAAAAATACAAAATAGTTGTTGGGGAGTCTATGTATACTTATGCAACAAATGAAAGTTATCTGTCATGCGCTTTCCCCCTATCTGGTAGATCACACACCATAGCGCGGGTGCCGCACTTGGTCCTGCCTATGCCTCTGGTCTCAACGACATTTGTCCCCCTGCTGCCAAGTAGTTGGCGAATACTAGACAATGATCCTTGTCGTGGCCCTGACCTGTGCATTTTATAGACCATACTTCATCGCACACCTCTAGTCATGGTGCCCTATTTTGCTTTAGGCTCTGCATTTCCAGGCAGAGATTCTGTAGCTACCAGTGGATTTGTTGAACTCCCAGACCCAAATCTTGTATCGGGGTCTCATGCAACCTAATCACCATTTCCAACGCTTCAGCCTAGGTTGAAATCTTCTATTGTGACAGTGTCGTCCTCAGGTGTAGTGTCAAGGATGCTACAAACTATGCGCAGTGTTGCGCATCTGTGAGTGTCATATTGGCCTCGTGTATCGTACTCTTTAGTCACTGATCCAGATCCCTAGGGGTATCACCCTAGAGCATTCAGATCCCTTAAAACTCAATGATTTACTATGTTTCAGACTTCAGTTGGCTAAATTCTTTGTTCAATGCATTCTAGATCTCTATTACTCTTGCATTTGGGTGATCATTGGAATGCTTAATATACCATGTCAACGCGCGATACTATAGTGCACTCACCAATGTGGGCTTCTTAATGTTGTTGTCTATGACCCCTTGTGCTTCCCACATTGCTCTTAACATGAACCAGAACTGATCTGGATCCTCATTTCCTACTCTTCTGAATATGGGTAGCTTGATTGTGCTTGCCATGCTGAATTATGGTGTTGGTGGAGGTGGGGTGGGTGAAGATGTAGGTGAAGGAGGTGAAACAGGTGGTGGTGTAAGTGGAGGCAGTAAATGTGGAATGTGCTGCCTTATCAAACTGACCTCACTTCTCGGAGAGACTCGAGTGAGCTCTTCCTCGCTTTCTCATGAAGGTGAAATCAAGGGACTGTTTCCTAATTCCCCGCTACCTTTGTAGATTCTTCCGCTCTACGTTGTTCCAAACATTAATGTATTCTCATCACCCGTTTTTCACATAACAGCATATTAATCCAAGTATTCAGGGATTTAATCTACCTACCTCATGGTCCCTTGAGAAAAATTCGCTCTGCTTCAATGTAGCTCACGATTGTGTCTATCACAAACTCAGTGATCAATCCCCATATTATTCGGTCGTGCCAATGGTCCACAACTCATGCGATCTTATCTTATGATGTCTCTAGTCTGTGCACTAATTCTGGAGTCCACACTATCAGTTGATCGAGCTTACACCTTCCCTGGCTGTCGGCTAACCTTGCGATCCACTCATACAATTCAGAAGGGAAGGAAGTGAAGAAGATCTCATGGATTTCCGTATATAGTAGTGATCCAACCACCTCTTCTCAGATATCTATGGAGTTCTATTTTCCTGTGTCATGAACTTGTGAAGCTTCTTGTCCAACCACTCTTCATTTTCCTCCTTTGTAGGTGTTATAGACATTTTTTTGCCTTACAGCATTGAGCATGAAATGTCCATAATCCAAGGGATCCAAAGTCCCTAAAAGAGTTGTTCCTGCCCCTAAAGGAACAAGGTCAACCAATGACAACTTCTCCCAGAAGTTCTCCACCAAAAACCACTCAGAAACAGTCAATTCAGGATCAATTCAGAAGCTCTTCTAGCTGCCTGTGTTGCAATGCACCCCAGTACACTAGCTAGGTGCGTTGCAACGCACCTAAAAGCACTACCAGGGTGCGCTGAGTGAGAAATGCCAAATGGCAATGTCATTCCGCAAGGTGTACAGACACTGGAAGCTTCCGGAATCTTCCTCAATGACACTTGCCTCAATGAATTCGACTAGTGATGAGTAAGAGGCTCTCAACCTCCAAGTGGAAGCAAGAACTGACAGAGAGAAGCCACAAGTCAAAACATAAGCTGACTCATCCTCTCTGCTTACATCTATATATGGATCTCTCACCCAGAGGTCCAAGAGGCTGGAATTTTGTACTTTGCAAAGAATTGCTATTGGTTTGAGATCGAGATTAGTACATTGGGTGATTTATGCTTTTTTGGAGGAGAGGAAGGGATTCCTTTGCTGGGAGGTAGATGCTGGATCAGGACTCACTTGGTTGTATCTCCTCTTGGACTTTCTTATCATATCAATAAAACTATTTGAGTTTCTCCTATGTGCTTGTATATCAATGATGCTTTGTTATATTTGTACATTTAGTTTATATCTGATCCTAAACTAGTTATGAATGTAAATCTATGTCTTTTGTGTAGTTTTCCTCTCTTGTGATCTTGCAGGAACTTGGTGTAAGCTGGACCAGTGAAGGAGCAAGCAGTGGGAAGCGAACAAAGCAAAGAGCGATTGGATCGACAAACTAGCGGAAGACACTGGTTAGTTGCATCCTCCTTCTCCATTTACATTTCATAAAGAAGAATATGAAGATAGTTTTCCTTTTTTGTTGCTAAGGAACTATCACACCTTAGAGTGGGATAGGGGCATTCCGAATTGGATACTTTTCCCAACAACAGTAGGGTTCCAATGGCACGACATTAGACATCCCTTAGGTAGATCCCAGTCCCAGCAATGGAACCATTTGTTGGATACGTGGGGCCTGACGTAGGTTCAACAATGAGTTTAGCCAAGTAAATCCCGGTACTACCGGCCCTTGTGGTAATAGTCCGCGATGTGTGGACTGAGGTCTCACCCGAGGTAGTATGGGAGGGTGCTGGAACCAGGTTTCCACACCCTAGGGATGTCTTGATGAAGTCTGGGAAGCTCACGAACCAATCTTGCGTGCTTGCGCTGCTCCACGCAGTTGCCTGTCCTTCGCGACATGTGCAACTGCTTCTGTGTAGCTTTGTAAAGGGCACGAAGAGGTGTTGTCTAGATCCTTTATCCTTACTATGCTCTTATTATAGATCTTAACTTAATTATGTGGGCCCAATATTCTCATTAATCATTCAACCTTTATAACCAATGCGTGGAATCCTAAACGGTAAAGAGACACATAAATATCACAGAAGCAAAAAATACATAGTATTCTAGAATCAACTTATCCTTTATTAATCCTCTGTTCAAGTACAATCCCAACTCTTCCCTGGGCACTCAGCTGTAGGGGTCCGCGCACACAGCTGCAAACTCTACTAGGCCTCTGCGGACACAGCTGTAGAGCCTCTTCCTACTACTACAACCCAAGACTTGGACTTACAGACTCAAAGATAATTCATCGTCTAAAAACCCATATGACTTTTCAAAGCTAAGACTTACTTTTACACTTAGAGCCTCACCCTATTTAGTAGGCCAACACATTCTATATTAAATTACATTATTTTAGGGCGGACAACCCTAGACTCTCGTGCTCCATGCCTGCATTTTGCAAGGTCTTTACATTACATTAACTAAAACTTGGGCTTTAAGCCCCAAAACCTTCTTTGGGGGGATCTGCTACCCAAGAAAGAGCCAAGCATCCTTCACCAGTGTAACTAATGTTGGGTATAACACTTTCATCCCACATGACTTGTTCATTTCGATTAAGAGGGAAATAATTTATCGCTTCCTTCTGAGACTGTCATTTCAAAAAAGTATAAACCATGACCTCGGTAAGGAAATCCATTATTTAACACATGGATCAGTGTTCTGAAGAAATTTAAGCTTATTATAGATAACATCCTTAAGTTATTCTGCAAACAAAACAAAGAGCCTCTGTTATAGACATATTTGGGCACTGCAACCCCAATCACATATGTCCATAAACCAAGGGTTTCTAAATGCCTAAAAGTGTTTTTTCATACCCTAATGGAACAAGGTCAGCTGATTACATCATCTCCCAGAAGTTTTCCATGAAAAACTACTCAGAACTGGTCAAAACTAGACCATACAGACGGCTCCATGCATAGGATGCAATGCATATCACCTATTACAGTCAAGGGGTGTGATGCATACTGGAAAGCCCTTTTGTAGGGTGTGATGAGAGAGAGAAGAAAAATGGCAGAAGCAGTTTGCTAGGTGGAAACCCAGAGAATCTTCTAGAAACTACTCATATGACACTTTCCTCTCTGAATTTACCCAGGGATGAGTAAGAGAACTGAAATCTCCAAGTGGAACCAAGAACTATCGGTGAAATGATACTAATCAAAATCCCAGAAGCTGACTCACTCTCCTGTAAACATCTATATATGGATCCCTCATCCAAGAGATCCAAAGGCTGGAATTTTGTAATTTTGCAAGGAAGTGTTGTTGGTTTCTGTTTGAAGACATTTTTGGGTGATCTTGCATTGTATGAGGTGAAGAGGGCTTTCATGCTGAGAGGATGATGCTGGATTAGACAGCCTAGTTGTAATCCTCTCTTCTACTACTTCTATCAATAAAGCTATTTGAGTTTTCTTCGATATGCTTGTATATCTCTAAATCTCGTATTTGTATATGCATTTGTATGGTTAATGTAAATCTGATCCTACATTATTTATGGTTATAGTTCTCTATGCTTTGATGGTATTTTTCTGCCTTGACTCTACAGGTGTTCTTTGAAGTGGGACAGGTGAGAAAAGGGTTGTGAAAGCTCTATCAAGTTAGAGAGGAAACAAGCGAGGAGACTAGCGAAAGACTAAGGTTGGTACTCTCTGCTTCTCTCTCATCTATCTCTCATAAAGGAAAACACAAGTGACTTTAGTTTGTTTGTTTCTAAGATAGCTACCCGTCTTAGTGGGACTAGCAGCTCTGAATGGACACTAGTTTTTCCGATAACAAAATGGCGACTCCACTAGGGAGTGAATAGTTTGTTTGTTTTGCTACAATTGTTTGCTTTATAAACCACAGACGGAGCCTGAAGTTAAGCCAGCTAGCCTTCGAACTTCTTTTGCTATGCAACTGCAAACTAGATCAACGCTACTTCAGTTAATCTCCGGGTTGGTTTATGAACTGAACATCTAGCTTGCAAACATCCTAAGTGCCCTGGTGGTAGCTCAAATAACCTCATTATATCAGCCCCTATACTTTGTGTTTATTGACAATCATTAGCTCAGCCTAAGTCCTTGAACTTAGCTGCAAACTGTGAGTGAAAATCAAGCTCAGTCTCATCCCTGGTCCATCGCACTATCTCTTCTTGGAAACTTAGATGCATCGCACCTCCCATGTGTTGTAGGTGAGATGCATCCCTATTTCCCTATGTTACAGATGCGATGATTGAATGACTGTTTTTTCCTCCAGATTTTGGTTTTTCCTTCATTGTCTTTAGCTTTATTCAGTAGTTTTGCTGTCTATGATCAGTATATCTCTATTGAAACCTTCTTCCTTTGCATTATTCAGCCTCCATCAGAAGGAATTGTGAATGTTTTTTTTATGTATTTTTCATCATTTACAATTCTCTTTTGCAAATAGTAGCTTAATCAAACTGTCGCCCTTTGATTTGAAAGTGTCTCAAGTGTCGTTTTCAGTCAAGGAAAAGAGTGTTACAAAGCATTCCTATTTTAGATAGTCAATTACACTTTTGCTGTTGTATTTGATTTGAATCATTAGTATTTAAAGTGTCGAAAGAAATTTTAAATTCAAAATCGCAAAGTGTCGTCTTGACCTTACTTTCATTTTTTTTGAAAAGAAAATTGTTAGTACTGTCGCTTTGAAATAAAATAGTTCAAATCTATACTTAGTTTTCTTTTTGTCATTCTCACATTAAGGAGACTGAAAAACAATACATGCATGTGCATTTGCATTAAGACTACATGTTGAAGTTGATTTAGGAAAAGTCCATCTAGTGTGTGCTCTCTACTCTATGTTGAAAGAATTTCATTTCTCTTTCCTTAGTAGCTAGGATTTTCATTGCAAAAAAGAAAGTAAACAACTGTTTATCATCTTAGATTGCATATTTAGGAATTGTATATCTACATCACATAGTGAACCTTAAAGGTAAAATTCTTAAGAAAGATCAACTGTAAAATAAACTTCAATGAACATAAAAATGCTTTGAAACTTAATGCACAACATTTAGAAGTCTAGGCTAGAGACGTATTCCAGCATTGTAAAGCCTGGTAACTATCGCTTTCATCATAGGTTGGGTGATTCCTCCTCTTTGAGACAACAAGTGCCAATACAGACTTGTGCTCCCACTTACCATCGAGTATATATTGGGAGACCACAATAGGCTACATCCTTTATCCTTAGGAAGTCGTGTCTACCGCCCTATCGATCACAATGCACTGAACACAACATTCGAGAAGATTGACTGCCGTATCGTAAAAAGTATTCTGCAGTTTTGCGATTGATTTGGTAACCCCCTTTGTCTAGATTTCCAGAGTAGTCACTTTCATTCCTTTTCAGACTCCCTAAAAGAAAAGGTCCATATGAGCAGTTGTCACTTCAAGCTCATTAAAAATTGAAGGTGACTAGAGTCATCTTTAGCTTTTACTCGACTCTTAAAACTTGAAAAAGCAAGTTTTGTCAAAGCGTCATAAAATTTATTTTAATCGGAATAACATCACTATTCCCTCGTTGGTCTTAGGTTGAGAAAATAGATTCTACCAATCAAGTATTTCCCCTTGGGGGAATTCCTAGTCCCTTTTCCTCTTGGGGGGATGTTGGTGCTCCGCACATGGCTACATTCTCCCTTCTAGGACTCACAATTGGCCTACCAGTATGGCTTTTCTCGACCTCTGTCATTCAAAACACTGCAATTCCTTAGAAATCCAATTAGCAACCAAATGAAGTTGCTCCCCTACCTTCTACTTTGTTTTTTTCTCCCTCCCCTTCTTCCTCTTCGCTTGGTGAGGCTAGTAGCGCTAAAAACCAAGTAACTGAGAAGAAGAATAAAAGGAAGGAGAAGAAGAAGAAGAATCCAACAGCCAAAGGGGAAAACTATACATCATTTGGTGAAAATCCACACACTGCACCTTCCAAACATAAATCTCCATCTGTCATTTGCAAAGGAGATCACTATCATCAAGATTGTCCCTTCATCCCACGGATCTTGAGGGACTGGTCTCCCCACTTGCACAATCCTATGTCTTCAACTGCTGACGATCATGTTGAGAGCACACCGTCAACTAGTGAAAATGAAGTTAATGGACAAAAAGGAAGATCCAAATTTCCTTGTAGAATGTGTGAAGGCGATCATGCACTCCATCGTTGTCCCTTCCTAGATGAAGCTAAGAGAGTCTTGGATAACCGTCCTGCTTCACCGCAGCGACTTCCTCCCGGATACAAGAAACTCTTGCCGAGTCCATCGCTAGTTGAAAATCTGACTGACACACCTTTTTTGTCAGTCGAAGCAACTATCATTGAAGATAAACCCTTTGAGTCCACACCAGACCAAAGTCAACAGGTCAATATGGTAGTCGACCCAATCTTGTCTTCAGAGGGTCCACCTTCAGATTATATTGTCACCAAGGAGAATGAGAACAACACCGTTCAAATTCTCTTCGTAAACACAGACTCTGATGAACATGGGGGAAATCTACCCATTCCTTTACCACAGGAAGGAAGTTTGTCAGAGATGTATCTGGCCATTTATTTGGTCCCACCTCCAAGCAATCTAGTCATTTCCTTCGATTGAAATCTACTAGGCAGACCCCGCCTACCATCTAATGTACCATTCCAAATCATAGTACAAGCTTACAGAATGATCGTGGTTGGTACTATCATAGATGAATGGGCTTCTATGAGTATCATTTCCTCATTTTCTTGGAAAGCACTAGGTTTTCCATCGCTTCTGCCTGAGATTCGAAATCTGACAGGCTTCAACAAAGGAACCAGTCAACTGTTAGGGATCCTTCCCAATTTTCCTATAGATTTGAGAAGGAAAACCGTTCATCTAAATGTGATGGTAGTCCAAGGACCTCTAGATTACAATCTACTCCTTGGGCTTGACTACATTTATAGATTGGGAGCTATTGTTTCCTCACTCTTCCGAGTGATGTGTTTTCCACATGAAGGTAGAGTGGTCCACCTAGTTGACCAGCTTTCATTCCTTGGTTCAAACAAAACTATTAGTCAAATGCCATCCCTAACTGGTATTTTTGCACAAGGAATGTCTAATCAATCTCCAGTTTGTCCACCTGATGATCATGAGTGATTCAATGATTGTGACTAAAACCTAGGAGGCATGCACCCTGGTCTGCTTCGGTAGGAAAACCCCAGATATAAGGTAGGTTTCTGCATAGGAATATGACTAGTTTGATACCCCTGTCCATTTAGGAAAATGGATTCGGATTGGAAAAGGATTCCCTCATCAAACATTATGTGATTGGAAGCTCCCACCATTCACCTTTGTCTATTTCGATGGACATTGCCAAGGAAGCATTTTGTCTATGACACAGATGGAACAATTTTTCGAATGCAAGAACTTCCATATGGTACCCTGGAAAATCTACTTTATACTTGGGGGCATGCAAACCTTTTTGCATGCAAGTGAAAAACAACCATTTATTTTCTTATTTTGTAGGCTCTTAACCCTTTAAATTCGTAGGTTGGTCATTCCTAGCTTGCATTACAAAAGGCTCAGGAGCAAAGTTGTGCATGGGGAAAGATCCCTAAAAAATGAACCTACTGATGAGACATCCTTATTATACGACTGGCATGAGCAGTTTTACACGAAGTTCAAGCTCGTTAAAAAATAAACCCGGCAATGAGAAAGTGTTCCCATAGAGTTCAAGCTCATTAAAAAATGAACCCCACCTTCGGTAAATAACCATTGCGATTGCATAATTATTAGCTTTTGAACCTTGGTCATGTTCTTACCATCACCTCCACTCTTTTTTAGATGATCATACCCATCCATTTGATTTTTTACCATTTTTAGGAACAGCTGCGACGAGTGATTCTATTAGCCACCTTCTTTACACTGTCGTGACTGAAAAGTTCCAAACCTTACCTGGAACTAGTTGCTATCCAAAAACATCACTCGTTCCTCAAAAAACGAGTCTCCTTTAAGCTCTTTTCATCTGACTCGTAAAATATGAAAAGATTGCTGAGAAATTGGCCTCTCCAGCTCGTTAAAGTGATCAGAAGTTCCATCCCTCCTCTAGATTTTAATCTTTTTGGACCTGAGGGATTATTACACAAAAAGATCGAGCGCTTGACTTGTTCGGCTCGTTAAAACTATTGAAAAGTCATCCCTTTCATATTATTTTACACTTTTTCGGACTTAAGGGATTACATTACTAAAAAGGACCATTGGAGTTCCCTTTACGTCTCTTTTTAGACTCTCTAAAATTGAAAAGGATCAAGTTATCTTTGTCGTTAAACTCGTTAAAACAATAGCGATAAACTTTTCCATGTAGATAAGAGCGAGTTTCATTGTCGCTAGGCTCATTAAAACATAGCAACAGGTTTTCTCGAAGGGAAAATTATAAAACAAGCATATGTTATCCTCCTCAAGCTTGACAAAAATAAATAGGTACTAGTCAGCAACGGCTAGGGAAAAAGGGAAGAAAAATTGAATAGCTTCATTGGTAGCAGGTCGCTCTTGAACATGACACTTTCACTCCGTCACCATGATTGAGTCGGGTTGGATTATTCTATTCACCAGTCACATCACCATTGGTCCACCATCCCATCCACTTTTGGGGTTAACGCTACCAATCCATTTCAGTGTCGCCGATATGTTCAAGAGAAGTCGCTTAGAGAATTCACCAACCTAGCTAACGTCTCATCCGCTGCAATACCTTCACTCTCCATTTTTCATGACTGCCACCCTAAACCTTGTATCATCAGATCATTTTCACCTCCACAAAATAATTTTCTCCGTTCCGTGTCGTAGATGTGGGATTCATTAAGGCCCTCCTACAATGGGTCACTTCTTGTCGACATCAGCTCATTATCCAAGAAGTTGACTTACGGACAAGCATTTCAGTACTTTGAAGCTTGCATACCTCAATGGCTAGTTTCTCACTTCTAGTGACAGGTTTACATCAATGGCCTTCGACCGAAATATTTTACGTTGCGTTCGACATCAACTCATGTATTCACACCACGTGAATTGTACTGCAGTACCTTGACGGTTATTATCATTATGAGTGATTCCTCTCGCGCCTGTTAACAACTTACATCATTGGCTGGTAATCAGGTGATGTCTTTCCATGTTTGACATCAGAACATCTTTTCACATTGATCGACTTGTACTTCGGGCGAAGATTGAATGAGTTTGAGGACCCTAGATCTAGTTTCATCCATTTGGGCTGCGATATATTTAGGAAAGTGAAGACATCAAATGTACAGTTGCACAGATAATCATCCAAACTAAAGGATGATGGCTCTACCAGAATCATCAGTCTTCCACACAAACAATTTTCTGTGTTATGTACATGAATATGAATTTATAAAGTTGAGCATGGGAATGCTCGCCACAACTAGATCATGAAAATATTGTGAAGATAACATATTGTATTATATCTTACTATAGGTCACCTTCCAGTTCGAAAAACCTCGGATCCTCATTATAAAGAATTTCACCTAACATCAAAAGATTTACGACCTCATGCTTTAGGAGGCAACTGTTATAGACATATTTGGGCACTGAAACCCCAATCACATATGTCCATAAACCAAGGGCTTCTAAACCCCTAAAAGTGTTGTTTCATACCCTAAAGGAACAAGGTCAACTGATTACATCATCTCCCACAAGTTCTCCGTGAAAAACTACTCAGAACTAGTCAAAACTGGACCATACAGACTGCTCCATGCATAAGGTGTGATGCATCTCACCTATTACACACGGGGGGTGCGATGCATATTGGAAAGCCCTTCTGTAGGGTGCGATGAGTGAGAGTAGACAAATGGCAGAAGCAGTTTGCTAGGTGGAAACCCAAAGAATCTTCTAGAAATTGCTCATATGACACTTGCCTCTCTGAATTCGCCCAGGGATGAGTAAGAGATTTGAAATCTCCAAGTGGAACCAAGAACTATCAGTGAAATGACACTAATCAAAATCCCAAAATTTGACTCACTCTCCTATAAAAATCTATATATGGATCCCTCATCCAAGAGATCCAAAGGCTAGAATTTTGTAATTTGCAAGGAAGTGTTGTTGGTTTCACTTTGAAGACATTATTAGGTGATCTTGCTTTGTATGAGGTGAATAGGTCTTTCATGCTGGTAGGATGATGCTGGATCAGACAACCTCGTTGTAATCCTCTCTTCTACTACTTCTATCAATAAGCTATTTGAGTTTTCCTCCATATGCTTGTATATCTTTGAATCTCGTATTTGTATATGCATTTGTATGGTTAATGTACATCTGATCCTACATTATTTATGGTTATATATCTCTATACTTTGATGGTATTTTTCTACCTTGACTCTACAGGTGTTCTTTGAAGCAGGACAGGTGAGAAAGGAGTGGTGAAAGCTCTATCAAGGGAGAGAGGAAACGAGCAAGGAGACTAGCGAAAGACTGAGGTTGGTACTCTCTACTTCTCTCTCATCTATCTCTCATAAAGGAAAACACAAGTGACTTTAGTTTGTTTGTTTCTAAGATAGCTACCCATCTTAGTGGGACTAGCAGCTCTGAATGGACACTAGTTTTCCCGATAACAGCCTCTTACAAATATCATTACGTTTTTCAATGGAGCCCACATTAGCCAATGAAAGTGTCATAGGGCTTACACTATAGACTAAGCTCAGATCTCTTAAGGAATTCAATTCATAGGACTTGAACTCTATGGCTGCTTAAGAAAATCTTCACTCCAACGGATACTTCCTTAAAGCTAGTTTTTGGACCAAGGTTAGTAAGATGGAATATTGATACAAACAGGCTTGTCTCTTTAGGGTTTCCACTCTCTTTCTTGTTCAAAGAATGTAGAAAATGTATTATGGCTAGTCACCTATGGCTTAAGAATATAGCAAGAGGTCCATGCTTATTCTCCCATGCTCTATGGGTTTATTTTATAGTTACGACAAAATTAAATTAGAGTTGTCAGAATCTATTAACTCAGAATTATGTTTTCAACTTCTATTTGAATTAGAGGCAACTAAGTTGGACTAAATCCTGTGTTTTATAGGCAACTAAGTTAGACTAGAGTTGATAAAAAACTTTTTAGGGTGGAATTTTGTTTCCAACTTCTGTTTTTATTAGATACAACAAAGTTTGATCAAATGTTGCATATTTTTGTTGTCTCAGAGTAAGTTGCACTAAAATAAAATTATGTGCCTTCTCTTCAACTGATTCTACCATAGCTATTTATTGCAATTCATTGTGACATATTGGTAAAATGAACATTATTCTGGTAAAGAAGTTGTGTTTTTGAAATCGATAGCTGCTATGAAATTATATTTGGACATGTTAGTAGTTTAACAGTTTCATGTGGTAAAATCAAGGACAACTGGTTTAGCTTTAAAGATTCTATAATATATGTCATGGAAGGTAATGTGAGTCCTACTGGTCCTACCCAACTTGAGTTTCCAAGGTAATAATAATTTTTCTGCACTTGTGATTTTAGAAGTGCCCAAACCTCATTGACCTTTTATAACCTCTGGTCTGTGGGTTTTCCATAGAATATTTGGGATATTTGTAATCATGGTTGTATATAGTGAAAATGGTTGTTCTATATTCTAATATTGACACTCAGAAGACAATATTAATTGAAGTGATATACAACAATATTAACTGAAGTGTTTATATAAACCACTGGCTTAATCCCTTGGGAAAGAATAGTGAAAGTATTATTTTCAATTTCTGGCAAAGATTTTCTCCTCTCATTTCATCCTTGAACATTTAAGCCTATCTTGCGAGAACCTCTGTTCAGATAATCGTTATATAAAATCTTGGAAGTTTGATCCCATGCTTCTCAACTAATTTTTGAATTTGAAAGTCCCATATCATGCTTTTCAACTAATTTTGGTATTATATATGTTTTTTGTGGCAAAATTGTGTACATGGATTTTCTCTGGCAGATCGTTTTTGTAAATTTGATCTTGCATAGGTCGCTTTGTTATAGGGCGATAAGGCTCTTGGTTCTTAGTGTTCAAGACATTACTTTAATATTGCTTAACCTAAATTTTCAAGTGATTCTCTGATTATAGAAATTCTAGGGTAATTCTTATTTGAAGGAAGTGATATTAGTTCTTAAGATTGTTTCCAAGGTCATTTCTATTTCCTATATGACGTTACTTCCAATGTAGTCACTCATTATGTAAAAGAGACCTTAAGGAGAAATCCACTATATCTAGCTTGAGTGGGCCTAATGGTTAAGAGGATGTGTTTCCTCCTAAGAGGTCACAGGTTCAAAACTAGAGGGGGTAGAGTATGTATGCCTTCATTGACTTAGCGGTCAAATCATTGTGTGGAGGTGGGTCCCTTGTCCCACAAGTAAGGGGGTCTCATACACCAATGTGGTGTCTGGCTTGGTTGTGACCTTAAAATTGGATAATTAAAATATCCTCTAGAAATTTTAGAATTGTATTTCAAAGGTATGAGAGTGCAAGGAAGCCTTGTCTTTAGTGAGGTGCATGATAAGGTAATGCTTTCCTTCAACATGTAGAAAATCTTGTAGACGTTTGGAGGTTTATTTTGGAATACACCATTGTTTTGAGCTAGCCAAATGGAGCAGATCATCTCTACTTCCAAAATTTTATCTTATGTTCTAGTTATAGTCCATTCATTAATTTCTCTATGTTATCTCCAATCCATTGTTGCATTTTACATAGTCTATGAGTGATAACCCATATCTCATTGGTGAGATGACAATGAATCAAAAGGTGATTTCATGCTTTTGTGTTATTCCTTTAAGAGCACATGTGTTGGGACTTGTCCATCCTCTTCTTCTAAGCATGTGTAGGTTGGGATTGCACCCTTGATTTGAGATTTGGGGCCCCAACCTTGGTTGTAGATAGTTGTCTTGCATCTAGAGGGTCTAGACTTGTGCTTGAACACCTTATTTGTTGCAAACCTATTCATAAAGATTCATCAATTGATTTTTCATCATCATATAGATCAATTTATATGTTATTTTATATACATACACATAATCAATCTTCCTAAAGCATGGTTGATCTTTGTGTGCCTTAGACCATTAAATTCCACAAACCATAGTGAGATGTGATTGAGTGTGGGTTAAGTAATTGCATTGTGGGAGAACTAATATGCATTTACAATGTATATCAAAAGAAGAAAGGTGCATTGTAGAATGCATGTGGGGTCATAAGAGAGGCATCATGTCACTATACCAGGGATATGAAAATAAAAGGGTATAAAAAAATGTGAATAAAAAATGGATACATACAATATTTAGTGAAAATAGGGGTTTTATAAATTGGGAAGGTGTATTGGATTTATATTGGCAGGGGGTTAAATAATGTGATTTTTAGAGGTATTTTCCAATATGCAGTCAAATTAAGGGAATTGTTTAGTATGTCAGTCAGTGAAGCCCCCGTGCTTGGGGTTAAGACTGACCCAAGCAATTACTCATGTGGTTAGGGCTGACCCATTCCATAATATATGTATGAATAAAATAATTCATAACGCAACCTCCGCTTCACCAAATTGGGTGATCTTTAGGTTGATTTTGGTCCTCTATAAAATAGGAATCTAATGAAATAATTATATTGGTCATTTGCGATGTCCAAGGTGGAATTTTATTGTAGTTTCAAAATTTAACAAGAGGAACCAAAAACCGCTCTGGCACACCCACTGTGTTCTGCTGCATGTGGATAGGTATTCTCTCATCGGAAGAGGCGACACACCCATGCTCAAATATTCGAGGTTATTACAACATCGCATAGACTCTGTGTGTCATCTCCCTCTTTGGCGATTGTCGCGGACTCTATTGTTGCTCCAACCCCAGGTAGCTGATCACCTCACCTAGCATGGCAAAGGATATCTGTAGGGTGAACTAGCACCACATATGTGTTAAGAAAATGCTTCATGTCAAATTTGTTCACCCATAAATATAAAAAATGCATAAACTTCAAAAGACAAAAAAATATTTTTAGTTTTGATCTATCCTCTTACCTAGTGGCACCCACTGAGTTCCAGGTGAAAATATCAGTTCCGAATCCCCCGTATAGTTCATGTTAGAATACAGATAATCCTGAATCATGGGGATCTAGCCTATGACTCACTGAAAGAAGTCATCATCAAATAAATTTCTAATATGTCCCCCTCCTGTGTGAGGAGCTAGGGCTTCCCATCGATCCTATCTAGGCTCCCTAGGACTAGCTATCCCAAGACTCACTCAAGGTCTCATCATGAGAACTCTCTCTAGTATGAAGGATATGATCAAAGTTGCATACCAAAACTCTCTTTGGGCTCAGGTGTTACAGTCTATCAGCTCTTGTTTCACCTGATGGAGGACTCCCTCACACGAGTTGAACACTTGCGGCTGTAAGCAATCCAATGCCAGTAGCACCTGTGATTTTGTAGCCACATGTTGACTCTTAGCCCTTGTCAAGCACGTGATCATCCATAGAATAAACCTCAATGGTATTGATGATACCCACACTATTGGAATTCTGTTGCTCACTAACCCACTGCATTTGGTGCAATATATTTGGATCAACTCCACAATGGTCCTCATATCTACTCTCCCTCCTATCAAGTTTACTCATGCACCTCCATATGATAAACCAGTGAGGAAGTATATATGGTCTCACTTGATTGAGAGGTCATGGCCCCAAATCGTGAATCCCACCATTGCATAATCCAACTCAAGAGATCCACTTGACTTTTCATTAGGTCAATTTTGGCATACTTTAGCAGCCCACATCGTCTCAAAGACTCCAAACATGTGGGATCATTTAAAATTTGTATTTCTTCATCGTCATGTAATAATTCTCTCCAAAGACTCATCTTATAAGCCTAATGCCTACATCACACAACCCTTCAATCAGTTTCTAGTTGGAATAAAACGCTACGAAATCAAGAAACTCAAACTCTTCTTGTGTTTGGTCAACTAACACAACCCTCCTTTACTCACAGAGCATGCTAATGTCCTTCCCCTTCATGTAATTAACATTTAATGTAGCCCATGACCTAGGTGACCATGTTACTCAGCCAAGCTACCTAGGTCTTTCTGAAAACTACTAAATTTACCAGCTATTGGGCATGGAATCCCCCCATGACATGTTTTGGGGCTCAAACCCCAATTTTTGAGTACTATTGTTGTAATGACTATGTGAATTGTGCGTGCGGAGCGTGAAATGTATGTTGAGTCATAGGGTTGTCCACCCTAAGTTTTGTAATGTAATGTTGGCCTGCCCATGTTTCACAGACCATGGGATTGTATAAATAGAGCGAGGCTCTAAGTTGTAAAGATAATAACAGATACATAGAGGAATGAATGGAGTCTAGAAGATAGCGAGCATTGAGTAAAGGTCTATGTAGTAGTAGGAAGAGGCTTTTTAGTTGAGTGCGAAGAGGCCTAGTAGAGTCTACAGCTAAGTGCGCGGACCCCTGCAGCTGAGTGCACAGGGTAGAGTCGGGTCTGTAACCAGGGAAAGAGATAATAAAGAGAAGTTTGATTCCAAATCTTGTGTATCTATTTTGAGTTATTATATGGTTGATATCTTTTGCAATTATATTATTTTATTTATCACTCACACTGGTATGAATGGTGAACATTGTTAAGTATAACTAAACACATTCAGAAAAGTTGAGTGATCAACTAATATTGGGTTAATAGTAAGGAATTGGAAAATAACATGGATTGTGCCTTGAGCAAAGCTGCGCAAAGGCAGCATCGCAGGCTGCGAGGTACTGATAGATGTGCGTAGTGATGTGCGCGCAGGATAAATCTGCGAACTACTGAAAATCATCAGACATCTCTAGGGTGCGGAAACCTGGTTCTAGCACCCTCCCATACTACTTCGAGTGAGACCTCGGTCTGTGCTCTACGGACTGTTGCTGAAAGGGCCAGTAGTACTGGGATTTGTTTGGATAAATCACCTCTGAAACTGGATCATGCCCCTATAAGCCAACAAATTGTTTCGTTGCCAGGACCAGGATCTGCATAAGGGATGTGTGATGTCATGTCACTGGAATCCAAACAAGAAAGAAATTGAAGGGCGGTTAGACAAGAAGATTCACGAGTTTGTGGCCCAGGAAAACATGAATCCACGAGTATCTAAGGAACAGTGGTTGGAGTGCTACTTATATATGGAAATCCATAAAATTTTCTTTGCATCCTTTCCTTCTAAGCTATTTCAGTGGATCACAAAGCTAGCAGACAGTCAGGGAAGGTGTAGGATTGAAAAGCCCATCATGTGGACCTCGAAATCAGTGTGCATACTAGAAGCATCGGGATATAATATCGCGCAAGTTGTGGACGATTGGCTCAATCAAATTATAGGAGAATGTATCACTCAGTATGACTGTCAACTATAGTGAGGTGGAACGACGCTTCCTCAGAGGACCACGAGGTAAGTATATTAAATCTTTGAACACTTGGATTAAGATGCTATTGTGTAAAGAGTAGGTTATGCAAATAAATTAATGTTTGGGACTACGCGAGGTGGGAAGAACTACAAAAACGAAAATAGTGAATAATTAGAAACTAGTCCCTTAATTTCACCCTCGCGGGAAAGCAAGGAAGAGCTCACAAAAGTTTCTCCGAGAAGCGCGGTCAGTCTGATAAGGCAGTGAATCCCGTGCTTACCACCTTGTTATAGACATTTTTGTGCCTTACAGCATGAAGCATGAAATGTCCATAATCTAAGGGATCCAAAGTCCCTAAACATGTTGTTCCTACCCCTAGAGGAACAAGGCCAGCAAACCACAGCACTGAATAACAGTTCTCCACCTGAAAACACTCAAAAATAAGGCAATTCTGGATCATGTCAACTGCTCCACTGAGCATCTGCGCTGAATGTCAACTGATCCACTGTCTACCTGCATTGAATGTCAACTGCAAAGAAGGCTACCTGCGCTGGGCGAGTTTGGACATGTGGCACAGTCATTCCTCAAGGTGTCAATGCCTAGGAAGCTTCCAAAATGACACTTGGATCAGGGAATTCAACTGGTGATGAGTAAGAGGGTCTAGATCTCCAAGTGGAAGCAAGAACCTCCAAGTGGACTCAAGAACTGAAGAATAACTGAAGTGAGAGAGGACACTAGTCAGCTTCATGCCAGCCTCAAGTTGACTCATCCTTTCTCCAAAACTCCTATATATAGATCTCTCTCATGAGGTCTAGGGAGGCTGGAATCTTGTGAATGTAAAGAATTGTTGTTGGTTTGAGTTTAGAACTATTGGGTGATTTGCTTTGAAGGAGGTGAAGAGGAGATTTATTTCTGCTGGGAAGGTGATGCTGGATTGGGCCTCTTATGGTTGTATCACTTCCTGAACTTTACTTCTTCCATTAATAAAGCATTTGAGGTTCTTCTATATGCATGTGTCTCAATGATGTATTGTTATACTTGTGTATTTGATTTATTCTAATCCTTGAATCAATTATGAATGTATGCTTCTTGTAGTTTCCCTCTCTTGCTATTTTGCAGGATCTTGGTGTAGCTGGGCTAGTGAAAGAGCAAGGAGCTGAGAGCAAGCAGCAAGGAGAGAAGATTGGATCAACCATTAGCGAAAGACATCGGTTAGTGGATCTCTTTCTCCCCTATTTTACTTTCATAAAGAAGAAATCTTAGACAGCTTTGCTTTGATTGTTGCTGAGGTACTATCACCCTTAGAGTGGGATAGGGTCATTCCGTATTGGATACTTTTCCCAACAACAAATTGGCGACTCCGCTGGGGATCATATCTTGTTGGTTGTTTGTGTTTTTGCTATTCATTTCCTAAACACAGGGAGTACCGAATCGAACTGCGTTTGAATCTTTCAAATGCAAAGTAGAGGGCAGCTACTCTAGCTCAGTTTCTGGGCATGTTTATGATTTGAAGAGCTGATCCACAAGGACTCTGAACAGCTCTTAGTGATAGCTTTTCATCCTCCTTCTCATCCTTTAGTGTGTACTAGATTGATAGCTTTGATTTGGCCAAAAATTGTTGATTTTTGAGCAATCTGTAACCCGGAACCTGAGGGAAACGAAAGTTTCTCTCTTCATTGCAGGCACTGTGAAGGCAGTCTGCATTTCATCGCAGGTCCCAAAGGGGCTACCTGCACTGAATGTCAAACTGACAGTGTTCTACCTGCGCTGAACCAGTTAGGCCTTGTGCAACTGGGGTTCCTTGCTTTTTGTTGCCCTGTTTTCAGCCTTGTTTTTGCAGCCTGTTATCAGTCAATGTACCTATCTGAAACCACCTTTCTTTGCCACTATTCCGCCTTGGTTGTATAAAGAAGCTGTATTTGTTCTTTGTGTATTTCTTATATCATTTGCAGTTTCCCATAACGAAAGTGAACTAGTCTTGCTGTGACCTCTTAGATCTAGACCTATGATAGGTGTCGTTTTGATCTTTAGAGTTAGCTTGTTTGTTGTTCATAGCTGAATGAGCTTTTGCTTTCGTCATATGGTTTGAATTTATGTATTTCTAGTATTGAAACAAGTAAATCTTAAGGTGTCTTTTGATTTTGGACAAAAGCTTGTTTACTTTCGCTTGAAATTAAATTCAAAAGTTATACAATAGCTTTCTTTTTGTAGTACATCAACATTAAGAAAGAGAAAAGAAATACCTGCATTGTGCATTTTGCATTTGATAAGTTTGCATGTTGATTTAGGAAAAAGTGCATTAGTGTGTGCTCTATGATCTGTGTGAAAAGATGATGTCTTTCTTTTCCCTCAATAGTTAAGATTTTCAAAGTTGAAAGATTGAAAAGCTTGCTTATCATCTTAGACTGCATTTAGGAGTTGTAGCATACATCTCGTGGTGATCCATAAAGGCAAACTACTAAACAAGATCAACCTAAAATGAATTGAATTTACATAACAACGCATTGAAACATAATGCAAACACATAGAGGTCTAAGCTAGAGACGTGTTCCGGCGTCGTTAAACGTGATATCTTAGCGTTGAGTGGTTGGGTGATTCCTCCATGGTGAAGCGATAAGTATCAATACGGACTTGTGCTCCCATGTACCATCGCGTATATATTGGGAGACCCCTATAGGAACAAAGCATTTATCCATAGGAAGCTGTGTCGGCCGCCCTACTGATCGCAATGCAGTGAACACAGCATTCACGAAGATTGACCACCCGTACCGTAAAACGTATTCTGTGGTTTTGCGAAAATTTTGGCACACCCTCTGCCTAGAACTCCAGAGTAGTTTCTTTTGGCCTTTTTCAAACTCTATAACTGAAAAAGTCCATCTGAGCATTTGTCACTTCGGGCTCGTTAAAACATCGAAGGAGACTAGAGTCATCTTTAGCTTTTTCTCGACTCTTAAAAAGTGAAAAAGCAAGTTGTGTCTAAAGCGTCGTTATAAAATTTATTTTAAACGGAACATAATCACCTCCTATTCCCGTGTTGATCTGTAGGTTGAGAACATGGAACGCCCCAACCAAGGAATTCCCCATGATGGTAATCCTAGTCCTTTCTCCTCTTGGGGAGAAGTTGGTGCGCCCCACATGGCCACATTGTCGCTTCCAGGACTGACAATTGGCCTGCCAATTTGGCTATTCTCAACCAATGTAGTTCAGAACACCATGGTTCCTGAACAGTCGAGTCAACAGTTAGATCAGTCTAGAGTTGCCCACCAGCCTTCTACTTCCTATAACTCTTCCTCCAATCCTTCATCTTCGCAAGGTAGAGCCGGCAAAAGCCAAGCTCCCATGGAGAAGAAGGAGAAGAAGGAGAGAAGAAGAAGAAGGAGCCTAAGGCGACTAGGGGCAAGCAAAAGACATCTGACAAAAATCCACACACAGCACAGACCGAGCCTAAATTGCCATGTGTCATATGTAGAGGAGACCACTTCCATAGAGATTGTCCCTGTATTCCCTGGATACTAAGGGACTCGTCCCCTCATTTGCACAATTCGGGAGCATCAACCTCTGATAGCCATGTTGAATGCTTACCGTCAACCAGCGAAAGTGAAGGTTCAAGACAAAGAGGGGGAGCAAGATCCCCCTGCAGACTGTGTGAAGGCAATCACATCATCCACCATTGTCCCTTCTTAGATGAAGCGAAGAGAGTTTTGGAAGATCGTCCGGTTTCACCGTTGAGACTTCCTCCTGGATACAAAAAACTCGTACCAAGTCCTTCGTTGGTTGAGAATACAGCTGGCCCGCTCAAGTGGTCAGCTGAAGCGTCAGTCATTGAAAATGAACCTACTGAATCCAGACCGGACGAAAGTCCAAAGGTCGATACGGCAGTTGACCCGGTTCTCCCTTCAGAAGTTTCATCTTCAAATGACACCGTCACTGAAGATTCATCTTCAAATGACACCCTCACTGAAGAGAATAAGGATGACACCATCTAGATTATTTTCATCAACACAGACTCTGACGAGCATCAGGGCAATGTGCCCATTCCTTTATTGCAGGAAGGAACATCGTCAGGGTCATATCCGGCCGTGTATTCGGTCCCACCACCATGCAACTTGGTTGTGTCCTTTGATTGGAACCAACTAGGCAGACCCCGGTTGCCAGCCAGTATACCATTCAGAATCATGGTCCAAATATATAGAATGGTAATGGCTGGAACTATCATTGATGAAGGGGCATCTGTGAGTATCCTTTCCTCTATTGCTTGGAAAGCACTGGGTTCCCCGACGCTTTTGCCTGAGATAAGAAATCTCTCGGGTTTCGATAAAGGAACCAGTCGACCATTAGGGATCCTCCCCAATGTGCCTATTACATTGAAAGGGAAGTCCGTTCAAATGAACATGATGGTCGTTCAAGGACCCTTGGATTATAACCTACTCCTTGGACGAGACTATATATATTGCATGGGAGCAATAGTCTCCTCACTCTTTAGAGTAATGTGTTTTCCACATGAAGGAAGAATGGTCAAGCTCGTAGACCAACTTTCATTTCCGGGATCACGCATCGCAAATAGTCACATACCAACCCTGAATGGTCTATTCAATCAAGAAATGTCTCCACCCCCAGTCCTCCTTCCCGATGAGTGCGAGTGATTCGGAAAGATGGGACTGGAACCCAGGGGGCATGCATCCTGGTCTGCTTCGGGCAGAGAAAACCTTGGGTATAAGATAGAATTTCCGCGAGAGAATATGACTAGTCCGTACCCCGTCCGTGGATGGAAGAGGGGTTGTTCTGGAAAAGGATTCTTTTGTCAAAGTTATGTGTTTGACGGAACAGGGTCATTCACCGTTGTCTATTTAGGTAGACATCGCCGAAGAAGTGTTCAGTTTGAAAGATTAACAGAACAATCTTTGGGTAGCCTGAAAGAGGTAAGCCTCACCCTTTAAAACAAATGTTTTGACGGATAAGTAGGGGCAACCTTGAAATTGTATTTTATACTTGGGGGCATGCAACCTTTTGGAGTGCAAGCAAGGGACGACCATTTATTTTTTAAATTTTTAGGTCCTCCCTTTAAACCTGTAGGTCTAACCCTTTAAACTCGTAGGATTAGCCGTTTCCGAACTTGCATAAAGAAAGGAGAAGGAGCATAGCTTCGTGAGATAAAGCTCCTTAAAAAATAGAGATCTCACAGGGGACATTTCTTATCTTATGACTGGTATATCGAGCAGTTTTACCGCGGAATTTATGCTCGTTAAAAAATAGAAAAGAGAAGATCTGAGCAGTTTTAGCACATAGTTCATGCTCGTTAAAAAATAAACATAAGATTGAGTAGTGTTTTGGCACATTCGATCTCTTTAAAAAATGAACCCAGTACCGGTAAATAACCATTTGAGACCGTAAATTCATCAGCCATAAAAAGCCTTAGTCGTGTTTGCACCTGCCACCTCCACTTTCATTTGGCCAATCGTCCACCCCCATATGATTGTTTACCCATTTTGAGGAACAGCTGTGAAGAGTGATTTCACCTAGCCATCCTTGTGACACTGCCGTGATTGGAAAATTCCAACCTGTACCTGGAATCTGCTGCTATCCCTGTTTATCACTCGTTCCTCAAAAGACGAGTCTTCTTTGAGCTCTTTTCAACTGACTCGTAAAATATGAAAAGTTTGCCGAGTTTTTGCCTTCCAGCTCGTTAAAAGACCGGAAGAGCTATCCCTCCTCTAGATTTTAATCTTTTTGGACCTGAGGGATTATTGCACAAAAAGGTCGAGCGCTTGTTTTATTCGGCTCGTTAAAGTTATCAAAAACTCATCCCTTTCGTATTGTTTTATACTTTTTCGGACTTAAGGGATTAGATGACGAAAAAGGAATTGTGGAGTTGACTTTATGTACTTTTTCAGACTCTCTAAAAATGAAAAGGACCGAGTTTTCCTTGTCGTTAGACTCGTTAAAATGATTCAATAGCGACAAACTTGTCTTTAGACGAGAACGAGTTTCCCTATCGCTAGGCTCGTTAAAACATAGCGATGGGCTTGCCCGAAGGGCAGGTTATAGAACAAGCATATGTTATCCTCCTCAAGCTTGACAAAAATAAAGAGGTACTGGTCAGAAATGACTGGGGAAAAATTGGGAGAACCTCAAAGCTTTAATGGTAGCAAGTCGCTCTTGAACATGACACTTTTCCTCCATACCACATCGGGTTGGGTTATTTCATTCACCGGTCTCATCACCATGGTCTCGCCAAACCATCCACATTTGGGGTAATGCTACCGATCCATCGCATCAGTGTCGTTATATGTTCAAGAGATGTTGTTCAGAAAGAGTCAACCGTGTCCCATCCACTACCATACATCATCTTTCATCCTTTCATGACCGCCACCCTGAATCATATTTCACAGATTGTTTTCACCTCCATTAAAATCATTAGCTCCGTTCCGTGTCACTGATGTGGGATTCATTAAGGCCCTCCTTTGACAGATCGCTCCTTGTCGACATCAGCTCATTATCCAAGGAGTTGATCTAGGAACACCCCCCTCAGTACTTTGGAACTTGCATGCCTCAATGGCAAGTTTCTCACTTTCGGCGACAGGTACACATCAATGACCTTCGACCAGAAGATTTTGCGTGGTGTTCGACGCCATGTCCTTTATTCACACCACGTGAATTGTACTGCAGTACCTTGAGGATCATTATCATTATCGGTGATTCCTCTCGCGCTTGTTAACGGTTTACATCATTGGCCAGTAATCAAGCGATCTCTTTCCATGTTCGACTTCAGCGCAATTCTCACATGGATTGACTTGTACTTAGAGTGAAGATCGAACGAGTTTGAAGACCCCGGATCTAGTTTCATCCATCCGGGCTGCGATATATATTCAGGAAATAAAGACATTGACATGTGCAGCAGATGATCATCCTACTCAAAGGATGATAATTTCAGCAGAGAATTATCAGTCTACCATCAGACGATCGTCTGTTCTATGTACAGAAAAATGTATTTATAAAGCTGAGCATGGGAATGCCCGCCTCAGCTAGATCATGAAAGCAGTATGAAAAATAATGTATTGTATTGTATCTTATTACAGGTCACCTCTCAGCGATTGAATGAACTTCGGATCCTCCTAATAAAGCATTTCACCCGATAAACGACCTCATACTTTAGGGGGCAACTGTTATAGACATTTTTGTGCCTTACAGCATGAAGCATGAAATGTCCATAATCTAAGGGATCCAAAGTCCCTAAACATGTTGTTCCTACCCCTAGAGGAACAAGGCCAGCAAACCACAGCACTGAATAACAGTTCTCCACCTGAAAACACTCAAAAACAAGGCAATTCTGGATCATGTCAACTGCTCCACTGAGCATCTGCGCTGAATGTCAACTGCTCCACTGTCTACCTGCGTTGAATGTCAACTACAAAGAAGGCTACCTGCGCTGGGCGAGTTTGGACATGTGGTACAGTCATTCCTCAAGGTGTCAATGCCCAGGAAGCTTCCAAAATGACACTTGGATCAGGGAATTCGACTGGTGATGAGTAAGAGGGTCTAGATCTCCAAGTGGAAGCAAGAACCTCCAAGTGGACTCAAGAACTGAAGAATAACTGAAGTGAGAGAGGACACTAGTCAGCTTCATGCCAGCCTCAAGTTGACTCATCCTTTCTCCAAAACTCCTATATATAGATCTCTCTCATGAGGTCTAGGGAGGCTGGAATCTTGTGAATGTAAAGAATTGCTGTTGGTTTGAGTTTAGAACTATTGGGTGATTTGCTTTGAAGGAGGTGAAGAGGAGATTTCTTTCTGCTAGGAAGGTGATGCTGGATTGGGCCTCTTATGGTTGTATCACTTCCTGAACTTGTTACACTAAAAAATGTCACCATGACCACTTACAGTTAGTATGGCTCAAATCAACAGTCATGCTACCCTCTTAGGCAAGTCTTATGCCTCTGCTATCCATCTCAAACTCAAAGAAGAGAGAAAGTCTTGTCAAAAATATGTTTATCTCTGGGGTCGCAGGTTCTCTCTAGCCTTACCTGCGGGGACGCTGACCATGTTCACAAAAGGTGCGTCCTTGGACGCTCTGTATGTTAAGGGACAGGTGCGTCCTTCTGTAAAAGGCAAAATGCGCGAGTTTCATCTTAAAAAAGTTACTTGTGGTTACTTCTAGAACTTTCTAGAGGTCGGTTTGATGAATTGGATGCGCCTCCAGTTGGTTCATGTATCTCTATTAAAGGGGAACTTATCCCATCAATAAGGGAGCTATCCCACCCAAAGAGGGGGATTATCCCATTGATGGTGGACCTGAATAACCTCTTTACAACACTATAAATAAAGACATTGAGCCAGAGGGAGGGGAGGTTGGAGCTATACATTTTCTTTGGGTAAATGCTGCAGAAATTAGGACTCCCATTTAGAACCTTGTGAGGAGAGATTGTCTTTGCTTGATTCTACTTGGAAGTGGGTGAGCTTTGTCAAAGTAGAGGAAAACCCTTGATGGACCCTGGGAGGAACTTGCACAACACCAAGGCCAGGTTGTAAGAGTTTCTTTGTTTCGTTATTAATACAAACTGGTTTATTTTTCTCAATAGCTTGTGTTAATGAGTTATTTCATGTGTTCCTTGGTCTGCATGTTGAATATATGTTTTATTATATGAAATGCAAGTGCTTGGTAATTGTTTGATTGTTTGTGGTTGCAGGAATTGATGTGAAGGAGGAGCTCATCTGGATCGGCAAGGACGGACTACAACAACAACGTTTTGGAATAAGGTAAGCCTAAACACTTGTAGTTTTCATGTTTTAAAAGGTATATTTAGAGAAAGATCACTCCATTTTGTCTTGTTTGTCGCTAGAGAGTTTAGACTCCTAGGGAGGTCAGTTGTGTCTGCACAAACGACTTTTTCCGCCACGACAAATTGGCGACTCCGCTGGGGACTCCATTAATGTGAAAGTCTTTTCCTTTGTGTGAACTTTGCTCTGAGAAAATCATTTTTATTTTCTGGTTTTTGACTGTGAGAATTAGTATTTGGGTGGCTTAGCTTTAGATTTAGTTAGATTTGGTTTTTCTTAACTTTTCCAGAAGGACGCACCCTCTGAGTACTGCACAGTGCGTCTTTGGACGCGCTGTTGCCGTTTGCACAGAGCGGGCCCGCGCCTGTTCTAACGGGTTGCCTGCGTCTTCCTGTAAAAATTTAGGAAAACTCCATTTTTGCTTTAATTGCTTTTAGATTTTGGTTTTTCTTAGTGTTTTCTGCCCAGATCCTTTAGTACCCTGTCAAAAATTTTCACCTGAACTTGTTTCATTAGCATTCCTGCTTTTAGCTTTCATCAATTGGGTGTTTTGAGTCTCTTTTTTGAGAAATTCTTAATTTGATTTCCTTTGGTCATTACTTGGAGGTTTCTCTCAGTCTTTTCACAATTTTGCATCTTTTTGCTTTTGTTTTTGCAAAAAAATTTCCCCCTCATTCGCCGGGGGGGGCTAAATTGTGTATGAGTGTTAATCGCCTTTGAGTGTTTTTATGTTTTGATCTTTGGAACTCTCACCCAATTTTCTCGACTTGCACTTGATTGGTTCTTAGATTACATTAGAATCATCTTGTGTTTGAGAATTCTCTTGCATAGATCACATTTGCATAATTAGAGTTCTCAGTTTCAGAATATGAATGAAAAATGTGCATAGATTACATTTGCATACTTTTCATGTGAATTGTGCATAGATTACAATTGCATAGTTTACATTCTGAAAAATCAATCGTAGATTTAGATCAGCTTTCTTTGATTTGAATTTACACAAAAATAAAAATAAAAATTGGTTTGGAATTGATTTGCATTAGTTTTTCTTGATGAAATTAGTGCATTAGAGAATTTGTTAAATTTTCTCTTAATGATCAATTTTTTGCATTGTTGGAAGTGAATGGAAACTCTCTCCTTACTCTAGTTAGGATTCATCGAATTGAAAGGATTGCATTATCATATTTGATTGCATTCAGTTGAGTCGGGTCATAACACCATTGGTTTCATCTCCATTTACCCATTTGAGTAATAACAACCTTAATAACACAGCGCTTAATTAAAATTCATCTAGTAATTTTTACATTTCTAGGGCTCTGAAACACCAACATAGCTTAGGCTAGGGTCTTGGAGTAGGTGAGTACTTAACTCTCCAAGACTACAAAACCAAACAGATAGTTTATCTTGAGTAGAATAAATCCAATTGTTTCAATTGCACTCTGGGAAAGCTCCTCTTAAAGGAGAAGCACGAGCTCGTGTCTGAACCAGTGAGGGGATCATTCCCCCCTCGTTGGGAACGACGCCAGACAGTACGTATTACAAACGGTAAACCTCAGATTAACCATTGTCGAGGAGCCAGGGGTCACTTATCGGTAAACCTTGGATTGTTGTCAAGGAGCCGGTAAGGGGATTGAGCTTGCTACTCTGCCCTTGCGTGCTGTCGGAGTTTAGACTGTTCCCCCAGGTGTGTTTGTTACTGTTGGTGACCTTAGTGACCATAATCTTTAGGGTTCTACCGAGGTGACGGTGGAGGGAAGGTCCCACTGTACCTGGAGCAGACGTCGGTTATACTCACTTGGATTTTCCGGGGGGTTCACTTCACTTCGAGACGGTTAAAGTGGAGGAACTTGTGCCGGTCTATTCATTAAGCAGGTTGCCGGGGTAACTGTTCCACCCACCACTTCTGTACTGAATTCGGCGATGTTGGGCTTCATCACCAACTAGTGTTTTCGGTCCGGAAGGCTACTGTTTGTGTATGGTTTGACTCCTAGATTTGATAGCGCGTGTTAATTTGTTTGTTTTTACTTTTAGAGACCATAGGTGTGAATTGTGAATTTTAGTTGTTAAGTGTGAATTGTGAATTGTTAATTTTAGTTTTAAATTGTTAATAAAATTCACTGAAGTTGAATATAATGGCAAATGTTCCGGAATTTATCAACCTAGGAACCCCTCCTAATGAGAATCCTAGTACTTTTCCTTACTTTGGAAATGTTGGTCCTCCTTATATGGCTACTTTGTCATTACCTGGATTTACAATAGGTTTACCGATATGGTTATTTTCAACTTCGTTGGCCCAAAATACTCCAATTGTTCCATCTCAACCGGATGCTTCACCTCAACAGAGTTCACCATCTCAACATCACCAACTTTCTGTTGACCCTTTACCTTCTTCGCCTAATTTTTCTTCCTCCATTTCTTCCTCTTCGCCTGGTAAAAGCCTTGATGCTAGTAACCAGGAGGCTAAGAAGAAGAAGAAAGGGAAGAAGAAGAAGAAGAAGAAGAAGCAAGATAAGAAAGAAGTCAACCAACCAACCATGGCTGTAAGTGTTAGTTGTGTTGAGGAAAATTCCGACATGCATCGTAAACCCAAATACCCTTTCAGGCTTTGTAAGGGTGACCACTTCCTTGTCAATTGTCCTGGTATACCAAAGGTGTTGGAAGTATGGTCAGAAAAATCTCATCAACTTACTGTTGATCCATCAACCAGTGATAGTCAGGTTCCTGGGAAAAAAGGTAAAGTTAGGTTTCCTTGTAAGTTATGCAAAGGGAGTCATCAAACTCACATTTGCCCTCACATGGATGAAGCCTCAACATTATTGGAAAACCTTACTGTTCCACAGCAAGAATTTCCAACTAGTTACCGTAAACTTTCTCCCAACCTACCGTCAACTGACGGAGTGATTGATTCAAATTCAAATACAGTCGGTCACACTCTCCCATTGGAGAGTGAAACTCATGTCACTCAGGTTGATGATCCATTAGTTGATCAAGTGGTCGATTCAATTTCACATTCGGTCGATCCCACTTTCCATTTAGAGAGTGAACTTCATACCACTCAGGTTCTTCTTGTTACATCAGATTCTTCTATGCCAGGGGGCATTTCACCTGTTTCTACAGAACCCCCTCCAAGTACTGAGGTCTTTTCCTTTGATTGGAATAGACTGACAGAACCTCGTCTTCCTTCCTCCATCCCTTTCCAAATCATTGTCAAGGCGGGTGGTAGGGACATACATCGTACTCAGGTAGATGAAGGTGCTTCTGTTAGTATTTTATCCTCAACTGTTTGGAAAGCTTTGGGTTCCCCTCAGCTTGCGCCTATTACGCAGAATCTGAAAGCTTTTAACAGAACAATTAGTGAACCTTTAGGGATCCTTCCTAAGTTTTCTATTACCTTGGAAGGTAAAACTGTTTGTGTTGATCTTATGGTAGTTCGAGGTCCCTTGGATTTCAATTTACTCCTTGGGCGAGACTATGTTTATGCAATGAAAGTTGTCGTATCGACACTCTTTCGCGTGATGTCTTTCCCTCACAATGGCAGTATTGTGACTGTAGACCAGCTTTCGTTCCCTAGTCTTTTTTCAACTACCAATAATATGACACCCCTAAATGTTCCTGATTCTAAAGTGGTATCTACCCTGCCACGGGTTAATTATGTGGCAACCGGTCCCATGATTTCAGTTACCGATGTAAGTGAGCCTCTCACTGTTTGCTCATCTTCCTTTGATTTAGCTCCGGTAATTGACATGGAAAACTCTATGGGATTATATGAACACGATGTTCTTATCCCTTTTGAGTCTCTTGACATGTGTTCCTTTCCGAGAACTACTCTTCCTTCTGATGAAGACCTCTTGGAAGCCATGATCAAGGTGTGTCCATTGACATGTCTTTCTACCAGTTGGAAGCCATGATCAATGTGGGCGAGGATAGTTTTTTCTTGTATCAACCTCGTTAAAAAATGAAACAAGGAGAGTGAGGAAAGTTCCTTTTACTGTGTCAACCTCGTTAAAAAATGAATCAGTGAGTTCGAGGACAGTTCCTTTTCCTGTGCCAACCTCGTTAAAAAATGAAACAGGCTAGTATGAGGATAGTTCTTTTACTGAGTCAACCTCATTAAAAAAAGAATCAGCTAGATTTTAGGCTATATAGATTGTAGAAAGTAGGATTTCGAGGACAGTTCCTGTTACTGAGTCAACCTCGTTAAAAAAAGAATCAGGTATGAGGATAGTTCTTTTCTTGTGTCAACCTCCGTAAAAATGAAACAACTCCCTTTTCAAGTTAAATATTGAAAGTAAACCTTCATTTCATCCAGCCGGTTGAATGCAATGAAGCCTGGGGGGCATGTACCTCGCTTTGCATCATTATGTTGGGGGCATGCGAAATTTTTGAGCACAGTTCCTTGTCTTGTGTCAAGCTCGTTAAAAAATGAAACAAGGGTAGGTTACGTAGGTAGATTGTAGAGTGTAGTCATGAGCATAGTTCCTTGTCTTGTGTCAAGCTCATTAAAAAATGAATCAAGGATTGTAGAGCATAGTTCCTTGTCTTGTGTCAAGCTCATTAAAAAATGAATCAAGGATTTTAGAGCATAGTTCCTTGTCTTGTGTCAAGCTCGTTAAAAAAATGAATCAAGGTTTTTAGAGTAAAGTTTTTTGTTAAGTAGATTGTAGAAAGTAGTTATGAGCATAGTTCCTTGTCTTGTGTCAAGCTCACTAAAAAATGAAACAACTCCCACGAGTCTTTCCAAGATCTTGAAAGTAAAGCTTCATTCCATCCACCTCATTGAATGCAATGAAGCTTGGGGGGCATGTACCTCGTTTTGCGTCATTATGCTGGGGGCATGTGAACTTATAACAAGCATAGTTTTTCGTTTCAAGCTTGCGTAAACATGAAACAGAATCCGAGCATAGTTCTTTTCCTGTGTCAAGCTCGTTAAAAAATGAAACAAATCCTCCTCTACTTGAGTCGAGAGATTGACTAGATCTCATAAATGTTAAGTATTTAGGTTAGTTATTTCAGTTTTTTGCATAATTTTCTCATAGTTTTAGGTCGAGTCTTTCAAATGATCTCGTAACATGAACCTTCATTCCATCCATCTTGTACTTAGTTGAATGAAATGAAGATGGGGGGCATGTGCTCTAGCAGTTACGCTTAGGGGGCATCAAGCACAGTTTTCTCTCTGTTTCAAGCTTGTGTAAAAATGAAACTACTTTGAAGCATAGTTTTTATCTGTTTCAAGCTTTTGTAAAAATGAAACCTATCTCGAGTCAATTTTGGTTATTTTCAAGACTCGTTAAACTCATGAAAATCCCGAGATTATTTTGCTATCTTTCATTCTCATAAAACAAATGAAAATGCCGAGTTCTTTCTATCTTTTCCTGCTCGTAAATTAAATTGAAAGTCGGCCATATGAGTACATTTTTATCCTTTTTCGAACTCGTTAAAACTTACGAAAAAGTGAAACCTTGGAGTTCTCTTTTAAGCCCTTTTCTGACTCCTAAAACATGAAAAGATTGCCGAGCGTTTCTTTTACACTCGTTAAAACGGAATTAAAAGACGGTCCCCTTTTAGCTCTTTTCTGACCGCAAAATCAGGAAAAGATTGCCGGGTTTTTGTCGTTTCAAACTCGATAAGGAAATAAAACGACGTGTCCTTGATCGCTTTTTACTTTTCAGGTCGACGACACTATTATGAAAGTACTCCTTGGTCGCAAGATCAAGCGGTTCCCCCAGGTATTATTTTATATTTTTTCGGGCTTGAGGGACACAAATATACGAAAAAGTTCAACGTGGAGTCTCCTTTTGTTTTTTCAGACTCTCTAAAATTGAAAAACGCCGAGTTTCTCCTATACTGGACTCGTTAAACTTTTACAGTAGAGGACCTGTTCAATTACAAACAGGAACGAGCCACTCCTTCCTAGGGTTCGAATTTAAACTAGGTTGGACTCGTCCGAAGGATGAGCTTACAATCAAGCATATGTTATCCTCCTCAAGCTTGTTAAAAATAAAGAGGTACTTGCCAGAAATGGTGGGGGAAAAGAGAGAAGAATGAACCTGTTTGTCACCTTTTGTCTTAAAAGAAACTTTATTACCACTCTTGAACACGACACTTTTCATTCACCTGGGTTGGGAAATCTTTTACCTCACAGTTGACCAAACCACTTTGAAAGTCTTTAACCGGGTTCCGGGGATTAACTTTGAGTTATTCGTCACCAAGCCATCTGTTGTGTCGTTATGTGTTCAAGAGGTCTGCAAGAAAAACTTTCATCTGCAAAATACTTGTCATCCATTTGACCATCCCTGAGTTAGTCCTTACAGCAACATTTCTTCAACTTGAACAATGATTTCGTGTTGCAGGCTTGCCTGCAATGAGTCGCTTTCTATCGACACCGACACATTATCTAGAAAGATGACTTAGGAATCGACAGTACCTTGAAGTCTGCATGCATCAATGGCAGGTTTCTCGCCTTTGACGACAGTTTACATCATTGACTTTCGATCAAAGGATTCCGTGAAGTGTTCGACATCAGAACATCTATTCACATTTCACGGGTTGTGCTTGGTACTTTGAGAACCATTGACATTACTGGTGGTCTCTCTCATGCTTGTTAACAGTTCACATCATTGACTGGTAATCAAGTGGTTTCTAACATGTTCGACATCGAATCATTTAATCACATGCTTAGAATCGTACCAATTCGGGAAGTAGAAGTGAAGACCCTGGATCTAGTTTCTACCATCCAGGCTTCGAGGAGTTTTGTATTCATTGTCTATGTAGACTAATCATAAACAGATGGCTGCGTCCATACTATGTCTACAAAAGTCTATAAAAAATGATGTACTGCAAGATCATTCCTGTATCAGAATAGTTAGTCCATTAGTTAAAGTTTTGAATCTGAGTATGGGAATGCCTACCTCAGTGATGATATAATCTTATACATGTATTTTGTGTTGAAAATTGCAGGTTCCAACCAGGCCATCCACAAGACAATCCTTGAAATGATAAAGCGCTTCACCCTTCCTAGAATTACAAAACCCTAAATCTATTCCAGGCTTCGCACTTTAGGGGGCAATCTGTTACACTAAAAAATGTCACCATGACCACTTACAGTTAGTATGGCTCAAATCAACAGTCATGCTACCCTCTTAGGCAAGTCTTATGCCTCTGCTATCCATCTCAAACTCAAAGAAGAGAGAAAGTCTTGTCAAAAATATGTTTATCTCTGGGGTCGCAGGTTCTCTCTAGCCTTACCTGCGGGGACGCTGACCATGTTCACAAAAGGTGCGTCCTTGGACGCTCTGTATGTTAAGGGACAGGTGCGTCCTTCTGTAAAAGGAAAAATGCGCGAGTTTCATCTTAAAAAAGTTACTTGTGGTTACTTCTAGAACTTTCTAGAGGTCGGTTTGATGAATTGGATGCGCCTCCAGTTGGTTCATGTATCTCTATTAAAGGGGAACTTATCCCATCAATAAGGGAGCTATCCCACCCAAAGAGGGGGATTATCCCATTGATGGTGGACCTGAATAACCTCTTTACAGCACTATAAATAAAGACATTGAGCCAGAGGGAGGGGAGGTTGGAGCTATACATTTTCTTTGGGTAAATGCTGCAGAAATTAGGACTCCCATTTAGAACCTTGTGAGGAGAGATTGTATTTGCTTGATTCTACTTGGAAGTGGGTGAGCTTTGTCAAAGTAGAGGAAAACCCTTGATGGACCCTGGGAGGAACTTGCACAACACCAAGGCCAGGTTGTAAGAGTTTCTTTGTTTCGTTATTAATACAAACTGGTTTATTTTTCTCAATAGCTTGTGTTAATGAGTTATTTCATGTGTTCCTTGGTCTGCATGTTGAATATATGTTTTATTATATGAAATGCAAGTGCTTGGTAATTGTTTGATTGTTTGTGGTTGCAGGAATTGATGTGAAGGAGGAGCTCATCTGGATCGGCAAGGACGGACTACAACAACAACGTTTTGGAATAAGGTAAGCCTAAACACTTGTAGTTTTCATGTTTTAAAAGGTATATTTAGAGAAAGATCACTCCATTTTGTCTTGTTTGTCGCTAGAGAGTTTAGACTCCTAGGGAGGTCAGTTGTGTCCGCACAAACGACTTTTTCCGCCACGATAGAACTTTACTTCTTCCATTAATAAAGCATTTGAGGTTCTTCTATATGCATGTGTCTCAATGATGTATTGTTATACTTGTGTATTTGATTTATTCTAATCCTTGAATCAATTATGAATGTATGCTTCTTGTAGTTTCCCTCTCTTGCTATTTTGCAGGATCTTGGTGTAGCTGGGCCAGTGAAAGAGCAAGGAGCTGAGAGCAAGCAGCAAGGAGAGAAGATTGGATCAACCATTAGCGAAAGACATCGGTTAGTGGATCTCTTTCTCCCCTATTTTACTTTCATAAAGAAGAAATCTTAGACAGCTTTGCTTTGATTGTTGCTGAGGTACTATCACCCTTAGAGTGGGATAGGGCCATTCCGTATTGGATACTTTTCCCAACAACACACCTCCACCTACACCACCACACATCTCAACCTCTTTACCTCCATCTCCACCCACCCCACCTCCGCCACCAACATAGTTTAGTATGGCGAGTGCGATCAAACTGCCAGTATTTAGAGGAGTAGGGAATGAAGATCTAGACCAATTCTGGTTCATGGTAAGGGTGGTATGGGAAGCACAAAAAGTCATGGACGACAATATAAAGAAGGCTATGCTGGTAAGTGCGTTGCAGGATCGCGCATTAACATGGTACATTAAGCATTCTAATGACCATCCAAATGTAGGAATCGCAGAAATCCTGGCCGCTCTGAACAGGGAATTTAGCAAGCCAAAGTTGGAGACACAATCAATTATCAAGTTTAAGTAGATTGCAATGCTCCCGGGCAAGACCCCTTGGGATCTATATCAGAGGCTGAAGAGTATGATTCGTGAAGCCAACAAGAATTTGACGGATGGACAACACTGCACCTAGTTTGTAGCATCACTAACACCACATTTAAGGACGGTGTTGTCACAACAAAATCTTTCCACCCAGGCCAAAGATTTGGAGATGGAAATGAGATTGCATGAGACCCCTATACAAGATCCTAGTCTGGGAGTCTAAAAAATCCATGCGCAACTACAAAATTTGTGTCTGGAAATGTAGAATTTGAAATAGGACAGGACACCTCGGCAAGAGGCGAGTGAGGAGGTATAGTGCATAAAATGCAAAGACCAGGGGCATGAAAAGGACCACCATCCAGTTTTCATGAATTACTTGGCGAGGGGAGGGCTGATGCTGTTGAGACCTGAGGCACAACTAGGACCAGGCATGGCGCCTACACTATGGTGCGCGATATTTCAGATAGGAAGAAAATACACTACGAATAATTGTCATCTATTGCAGAAGTATATGCAGACGTCCCAATAATTTTTTTGTAATTTCTGCAAGTTAGTAGGCCATGACGAACACACCTGCAGAAGATATGAACTGATGATGGATCGAACTCCTTCCTACAGGGTGCGTATCGAAACACGAGCCCTCGATGCAAATGTAGGAATGGCATGCGCTAGATTGCAGGGGCATAGATGAGGTCAAGGTGGAATGGGACTAGGAAGGGTTTGCAGACAACTAATTTGCTACAATTGCAGAGGGCCCAGAAACTATGCCCGTGATTGTACGAATCCGACCAAAACATCATGTTTGTATTGTACTCAGTTTGATCATGAGGTAGAAGACTACCCTACCTTGATAGTGAGGCTGCGTGAAAAATGAGTACTCCAGCCTGCCCTGACTTAGAATTTGCAAATGATGAGGTCTAAGCCATGCGAGGAAGACCCAAATGTAAACATAGTGCTCAAAAGAGGTATCACCGTCAGAGATGATAAAGGTAGGCAGCTAGAAGACAGTGCGTGGGTTCGCAAGGCTCCTACAAAGGAACCTGAATTTGATTTGGAGTGCATGAAGGAGATGTTCATGGAAGCTAAGAAGAGCTTCATGGAGGCCTCCACTTCAGGTAGTAAGGATCAACTAGAACCAGGGATGGATCCTTTAATGCTCACTACCTTTTTGGAGACATGCATGAAACTGATATGTGACAGAAAGGTTGTAAAAGGACTAGAGGAACTTATCACTAGGTGCACAGGGTCAGGAGAACTGTGTGTGGTTCGGAAACATGGAAAGCATGCATTGTGCATAGGAAGGGAAATGAGATTGACTGCAAAAATTGGAGAGTATGAAATGGATCAGGTAATTCTCGATCTCGGATCAGACACAAATTTAGTGTCAAAAAAAACATGGGAACGCATGGGCAGATCCACACTACAATGGTATCCTATTCAATTACGAATGGTGAACCAATAGAAGATCTTACCCATGGGAAGATTGAAAGGATTAATGGTGGATATTGAAGGTGTGAGTGTGTTGGCGGATTTCGAAGTGATAGAGATTGTCGATGATAGAAATCCCTATTCTGCACTACTGGGCATAGACTGGGCCACTGATATGAATAGAGTCATAAATCTGAAGAAGCGCAAAATGATCTTTGAGAAAAAGTCACTATGCATAGTAGTATCTCTAGATACAGCCGAAGCAGCGTGATACACTGCACCAGTATGCAACAATGATAGTGATGACGATCTCAATTGAATATACAAGATAACTGCGTGAGAATGGGATTGGGTGAATCCAATAGTAGATGGTAAGATTTCGTGGGAGCACAAAATCTCCTACACTTCAGATTCGGACAACGAAATAGAGCGATGGCAGAATCAGCTGCACGAAGTAACAATTCTTAATTGCAACATGATGGTTAGATCACTGCGCTGCATGACAATAGAGGTAAGGGATCTACCTATGTATGATGGGTTGACAGCGGTGGATGAATTCCTGAACAAATTTGAAAGCACAATACCAGAATAGTAGCAGTTCGATGCTTTGAAATGGGCATTGCGCGTGATGCCGCAAGGTGGTGGGTTACACAACAAAAAAGTTTTGAGGACTGGCGTAGATGTAAGAGGATGATGCACCTACAATTTGGAAAGCCCCAGCTAAGGATGAGAGCCGGTTATGAGGGCAAAACAACTTGTGCACCCACCTTTCTTGATGAGTATAGACATATGACATGCAGCCTGCACAAGCGCACACCACTCCCAAAATAGAGAATCAAAAAACAACACATCAACATGAAAGGTGAAGCGTGCCAAGGATTATTCACGGAGAAGCATTCGACAGGGTGTGCAAAGTGCTAAACAAGGTTCAACAGGTGAGATGCACTGACTGGGACTTGTGTGTATCAGTGATTCGAAGGGCCTATAGGACCATGTGCAAAACCCTTACTGTGAAAACAATTCCAAGGTTGCGGAATGAAGTAGGGACCATAATCTCTAAGGAGCATGCAAATATGAATCCACACGTAATAACATCTGTAGGTGTGACAATGCACGAAGCTCAGGACAAAGAAATCACACAACTACGTGAAGCAGAACACATAAGACTTCAAGAAGCCATTCGGCAATGGAACCTTAGACTTTGCAAACTTGAAAAGGACCGAGTATGACTAAGGAAGAAAAGAATTTTGATGGATAAAGATGTCAAAAGGCTGGAAAATGAGATCAAGCGAGCATGTCTTGTCGATAAACCAAGGATAGCAAGGCAAGGTGTGGATGATCATACTAATAAATTAGAAGACTATCGCTGAGAATTAATTAGTCTGCTGCCATGGCTAAGACCGCACATCACCAAACAAAGTAACCAGGGGAGCGCAATACATAGAGTAGAGCATGCGGTGCTGACTGCCATGAGGACAATTGAGGATTTTCCGTGGACTATACTGGAGAGCAAGATGGAGCCTTGCACAGGAGGTGTGACCACTTGACTAGCTGTTGGAAGAATAACCTTAGTGCTCCAGGCAGCTGAAAGAGAGTGCGGGACCATAAATTATTCTGCCTACCAGCTGTGCGATCTGACAGGTGCACGCAGGAACAACCTGTCACAAGGTTCGCACCCACACAGGGGGGGATGTGCTTCCGCATGGGTAGACTGTGAAGTGACTATTGGTGTCACTGTTCATGACGGGATGTCCGATTTAAGGCCAAATGGAGTAGGTGGCGGGCATTTAAAATAGGAGTTATGGGAAAGATTTTGGGAAATTTGCCGCCAAGTAAACATTGATGGCCCAGAATTGGGGGAAATGGTTGAATTTGAATTCAAAATGCACTATAAAACCCCAAGGGCTGGCCCGTAGACAACACTTGGTCAATTGATATCTGAGTGGTTAAACATAGCACAATGTGTTGAGAGCCAAGCGATAATATAGCCTTTAAGTTCAAGAAAAACCACATACAACGCATAAATGATGACGACCACTAAGGATGGGTTGGTCATTGAAGAAGGAACCATTGGTGAGGTCGCAGAGATCCACAATGTTCCTGAAGGCATGGGGCTATGCCATAAATCCCTAAATTACCCCAGACGCCGAGACCAAAGAAAGATAAGTAGGCAATGTGACCAGTACGCATGTCCCCAAGGAATTCGCGGCACAAGTTATCAATGGAAGAAAAAGGAAAGGCAATCACCATTGAAACAGATGAAGAGGAAGAGGAGTTGTGGGCTCTGATTGCCACAATAGAGGAAGAAGAATATGTGGAGGAAGACATCCAACCAATGCGCTCCGCAGGGAAATTGCCCAAGTATGTCTCTCCGCGGAAAGGGAAAGCCAAAGTACCTGTTAGTGTTAGTGTCTTCACACTGCCATCAGTGATCAAAATCTACTCTTTTGCATTTCATGGTAGGAGTCCCATACTGATTAGTTTGCATTCCATTAGGCCATGGATTCACTAATGGTAGGGTACTTCAAATTTCCCTCATGATCTGTACTTGCTGATCCTCTTCCATATATTTCAGTCATGGCTCATGTTCACTCTGCAGTTTATTTCATTAGGTCTTACGGTTTAGTCTCATTAGGTTTTAGGGTTCCATCATGGTCAAATTTAGTGATTATATGCTAATAATGATTAACAAGGACATAAGGAGGCCAATAATGATTAGCAAAGATATAATTTATCATTTTGAAGGTCGAAGGTAGTTCTCACCTCAAAACTTGTTTTTATCTTCATTTCTTATGTAATTTTATGCTTCCATATGTAATATTGGTTCCTAGCTACTCCTAATCATCTAGTGATGTTTCCAAGCACCTGCCACTACAAAAAATCAAGTCATCATGAGCACCAATTCACCTGCAAAGCAAAAGAGAAACAAGCACTAAAACCCTAAATTCCTCCCCCACTGAGCTAGGGTTGGATATGGGATCAGGGATATATAAGTAGATGAGGCATAAGGGATATCAGAAGGTATGAGGCCATTTCATATCATCAAACATCAGGTCTCCATCATTTGTCGAGAAGTGATTCCAAGGAACAAGCCATTCACCACACATAAGGGACGGTTTTTCTTCAAACCGTGTTTTTGAGAAAGAAAAGATGAATTTGACAAACTTGAGAGAGGTTTTTTTCCATAATTCACCCATGAAGAAAAACCTCTTTCATTTTTTACACAAGTTTCATGGTCTGGGAGAAATGTCGAAAACATCATTTTCCTCAGGAGGGTTAATGCACCTCTGGAGTGACCTTGGTAAAATCAAATTTTCTCCTAGATGGAATGACCAAATGACTTTCTTGATGTGTCAAATGATAAGTAGACAAAAGTCGATTTCCAATGAGCTATCATGAGCTCAATTTGGAGTTGAGGAAGACCTTCAAAAGTTGACTGCAATGGCACTATGCATTTTTCCAGCCTCATTTTGCACATTTTGACTAGTCTTGGGAGATGGGACTTTTGATAGGGAAAATGAACTCCAAATTGAAAAATTCAAGATGTTATGGAAAGTAGACTCAACATGATTTCTAACGAGATATCTCTGACCTAATGTGGACATAGGGACGGCCTCCAAAAGTTTCCTGCAAAAGGCGCTGCACTTCTGGAAAGTGGCACTACGCTCCTAGCCTAGCGCTACACTCCTAGAGTTTATGCCCAGTGTTAAATTACACGGGCACTATGCCTCCAGGCCGGCACTGCACTCCTATAGGTGGCGCTGCCATTTGACCAACAAAGCCTAAAAAGCACTTCATGCCACAAAAATCCATCAAATTTCCTTCAATCTTCCCTTTTGGCAAATGAGTATCATCACGTCTCTTGTTTTTTAGGGTGTTCATGTCAAGATTTTCTTGGTTTTTCATCTTTGAAATTAAAACTCTAATTTCTATGGTAAACCCTAGTTTTCCTAACACTCATTTCATAAGCTAAAACCCTCATCCCCACTATTTCTATCCTATCCTATCATTTACTTTTCACTCCCCAAACCCCCTCACTCATACATTTCTACCCACACTTTCATTTACACCCATTCCTCCAAACCATTACCCATAGCACCATACCCATCATGGAGTAGAAAGCATCGATTTAGAAAATCAAAATGAAAATTCAGCTCAAAACATGCTTATGAGGGAAAAGGATTCACATATTCAAAGGTTGATGGAAAAACTAGCAAGAGCTAAATATATCATCACATATTTAGAATAGGAGAACAAACATTTGAATGATAAACAGGGCCTCATGGAGCTTGAAATTCTGAAATTGAAGAACCAAAGTGACAAAAAGGCTCATGTCACTTTGACTCCCATTGAGCAAGAAATTGAAAAAGTTCAGGAAACTTGGCTTGAGAGGGTCAGCTTGCATCTTGAAGGATTAATTGAGAATGCCAAGAGGGGCAAGAAAATGCTCCAGCACATGGCATATCACTACATGACCCGCAACAAATTCTGTAACATGAGGATTAGAAAATTGAAGGCAAGGATAAGGAGAGATTTGGAGGGCAAGAAAGAAGAAAGATAGATTGAGAATGTTGGCTAAGGCCTCCCTAGTCCATCAAAGTAGTTGATGGTGGTATCCCATGCCAAATTTGGGCAAATTTTGAAGAGCTTTTGCATTTTTGCAATTTTGAAATTTTTAGCACATGAAATTTGCTTGGTGGTGCCACACTTTTTCCTAGGGAATCAGATGGAGAAAAGGTTATCATTTTTGGATTCATCATGATGAGGAGATACACCTGGAAAGTTTTAGAAGTTTTGGAGCATATCTGGTCCACCAAAAGGTCCAAAAACTACTAAAAAATGACCTTTCTGCCTCTTTTTGGACACACAGAGGTAGTCTTGGGAGATTCAAGTTTGGAGGGGGACAAATGACCTCCAAATTCAAAAATTCCAAGTGTCCCAGAAACTAGACTTTAAAACCTTTCCAATGAGCTATCATGGGCTCAATTTGGATAAGGGGAAGACCTCCAAAAGTAGGTGGAAAGTGGTGCTGCACTTTTGACGAGTTTGACCAGAAAATCAAAATTTCGCCTGTTTTGACTATAAATTTGTTTTCTCTCCTCATGGATGATTTCACTGATATAATTGATGACATGGAATGTAAATGTAATGGTAAAATATTATTATATGGTAGATTCATTAGTTAGAGGTGGTTTTGAGGTAAATGAATCAGTTTCCCCTTTTTTAGAGGCAAGTTGTTTGACTGTCTATATTCCAGTTCTCTGTTTGGAAATGGTTGAAACAACCCCTTTTCTCATGGATTCGACCCCTAAAGGTGAGGATGAGTAGGTTAGATGTCTATATTATGTGTTTTCTTGGTCATTTGGTGGGGTTGGATACTCTTGGATGCTTTGAACTATATTTTACGTCATTGTAAGCAATTTGGCAAAGAAATTAATAGGAGTTGCAACTATTTTTATGGGATACTTGTGGTATGGTGTTTTTGCATAGTTTCTTCTTTTGTTATTAGTTGTTTACATATTTTATGTATGCCATCATCTACTTCAGTGCTTCTAACTGAATGATATCAATATAGATATGTAGAATTCATTGTTTATAGTGCTCTACCTTGGGAAACCATTCAGTATTCTATGTTTTCTACTGTTTGTGAAGGATACATTATCTATACATGCCCTCCTCATCTCCTCACAATTCTTAGACATCTCACCTCACTCAATTTAAAGTGTAAAATTATATACCTACCTTGCCCCATAGAACACCCTGTATTCTGACCTAATTTCCCAGACCCAAATTGCCTAGCTCCATTTGATCCAACAAAAAACCAACAAAATCAATCAAAACCCTTGAGCTACTATACCTAGCATAAAATCTTGTTCATGAACCAATAATCATGACTGAGATTCATAAGGAGAGAGCCCTCTCGTGACCTAGTAGGGCTAGCTATTAGGTTAAGCTTGGTTTGTGGTTACCCTAGAATTGCCTTCCTTCGGCCTGAGGTCAATCTAGGCGCTAACATAGTGGTGATCATAGTGAGGAACGTAGTTTTATGTTCCTCAGCAAAATGTATCAAGTTTAGATCTAATTGTTGGTGGTGGAAAATGTTCAAACACTGGAAGGCTAAAATCATTCACCTGGCGACTCTAGTGTCGAAAAATCCCAAGTTTCAGAATTTTTATGGCAACTCTACTCTTCAAGAACCAGTAGCCTGAAGAATTTCTTGGTGAATTCATTGTTATCAAAAATGAATTTGTTTGCTCGAAGGTATGCTCCCATGAGCCGAGATCACATTCCAGGTTTCGAAAATAAAATTCCTAAGGTAGATTGGCAAAGGAATTTTCCTATGTTTAAAGATGATGATAGGAATGATGCTTCTTTACATCTTGTTAGATTTCACATGCATATTCGCAAGTTGAAGTTTTATTTTCCTGAAGACTGCTTGATGAAGATATTCATGCCCACTCTGGAAGGTGAAGCCCGATCTTGGTGTGAATTTTTTCCACATGCTTGTATTTACTGTTTAAAATATTTTCATACCATGTTCTTTGAAAGGTATAAAGAATCTTATCCATCCGTAAATTTAGTTCAGAACTGTTGCAAACATGTTTATAGTTTTATTGAAAATCTTGAGAAAATTTATGAAGATGATGACTTCATGGACGATGAGATCATGGAAATCTCGTATGAAAATCCATTTCATCAGCATAAAGAGAGCTTAGAGGATACTTGTCAAGATGCTCAGGAAAATTTGCAGTAGGTTCAAGATCTTAGTACAATTGAAAATGATGGAAGACAAGTTCTTATTTCATATCTAATCATAGCAGAAGATGGTACACAAGAAAATCAAGTTCCAATTTCAGATTGTGATAAAGTCAAGTTGGCTATTCCAGATCTAGATTCAGATCGTGATGATGAAGAAATCATTGAAGTTTTCTTTGATTTTTCCCTTCAACAAAAGTCTCAAAAATCCAGTCACTTCGTTACACAAGATCATAATCAACATACAGTAGCTTCTTCTTTTCTTGAAGAGGAAGGAATTTTGCATCTTAATAGTCAACATGAATCACATGAAATGAATCAACAGTTTGAGGAAAATTTGTATACTCCTTTGCTTGAAAATAATGAAGATATTCAACAACCTTGAGAATCTTTAGGAGGCAAAGAAGAAAATTGTTGTTTTAGCAAAAGAAAACAAAAAGTACTCTCTCCTCTATCTGAAGATGAGATAGATCAACTCCTGAAAGGTCATGTTACAGCCAAAGCTAATGTAGGTTTGTAGTGTTCACATAGTCAAGAAGGTGTTAGTGAAACGTCTTCCGCTTTTGAAAATGATGACAGTGTTGAAATTAGATTTATAGATCAACAAACATATATTGTTTTCTTTCATGAAGATGATAGGGTTGTCATGTTTGATAATCTTGAAGAATGTTTTTTGTTTAAGAATGACTTGGACTATGAAATCAAGGAATATGAGCATGAGAGAGATAATATGCTAGAAATCGAGTCAGAATTTCTCATGCTCAAGGAATTTACAGCCAACACTCATATAGCAGAGGCTTATACTTCTCTATTCCTTCCTATCAATTAGCAACCAACTGTTCTTTTAGATCATAATGAAGGGAGTACTTGTATTTTTTCTGCTGGATCTCAAGACAAGCTAGTGCTTTAGGATTTTCAAGATCCCTTCGACATTCTTTTGCAAGAATTAGAGAAGATGAATGTTTCCTGGTTCATTAGCATAAGCCTTGGTTTCAATTGTTATTGTGAGTTGCCTACATGTACATCGTTCTACCTGCTTGGGGAAAGTGAGAGCAGAATTTCAATAAGTAGTCATCTACTGGATTGGTTACACTAGAAGGCCCACTTCACATGATTGTACATATTTCATCAGTATGCAGGTGGTTGTCATCATGATTTGAAGCCCTCAAATCTTGATGGCTTGCTTCCATTAAAAATCTTTGTAAGTACTTGTTTTAGTTAAGTAAGCCTTGAGTCATTTTTTCAGTCATTTTCAAGATAGTTTCAGAGTTAGTTTGTGTCGTCAAGTCATCAGTTTTCAGTCATGCATTCCAGTTTGAGATTTTTTACTCCATTCCCAATGGATAAGGCTACTAGGTCTACGGTGTTCTTAGCACCTCCAAGAAGCTATCATCCCCATTGGAGCCAATGTTAGTGTCAATGTATTCACACTGCCATTACTGATCAAAATCTTCTCTTTTGAATTTCATAGTAGGAGTCCCATATTGATGAGTTTGCATTCCATTAGGTCATGGATTCACTAATGGTAGGGTACTTCAATTTTCCCTCGTGATATGTACTTGTTGATCCTCTTCCATCTATTTCATTCATGGCTCATGTTCACTTTGCAATTTATTTCATTAGGTCTTATGGTTTGGTCTCATTAGGTTTTAGGGTTCCATCATTGTCAAATTCAGTGATTATATGCTAATAATGATCAACAATGACATGATGAGGCAAATAATGATTAGCAAAGCCATAGTTTATCATTTTGAAAGCCGAAGGTAGTTTTCACCTCAAAACTTGTTTTTGTCTTCATTTCTTATGTAATTTTATGCTTCCATATGTAATATTGGTTCCCAGCTACTCCTAAGCATCTAATGATGTTTCCAAGCACCTACCACTGCAAAAAATCAAGTCATCATGAGCACCAATTGACTTGCAAAAGCAAAAGAAAAACACGCACTAAAACCCTAAATTCCTCTCTCACTGAGCTAGGGTTTGCTATGGGATCAGAGATATCTGAGAAGAGGAGGCATAAGGGATATCAAAAGGTATGAGGCCATTTCATATCATCAAACATCAGGTCTCCATCATTTGTTGACAAGTCATTCCAAGGAAAAAGCCATTCACCACACATAAGGGATCGTTTTTCTTAAAACTATGTTTCTGAGCAAGAAAAGATGAATTTGACAAATGTGAGAGACGTTTTCGTCCATCATTTACCCAAGAAGAGAAACCTCTTTCAGGTTTTACACAGGTTTCATGGTTTAGGAGAAATGTCTAAAACATCATTCGCCTCAGGAGGGTTAATGCACCTCTAGAGTGACCTTGGTAAAATCATTTTTTCTCCTAGATAGAATGACCAAATGACTTACATGATGAGTTAGCTGATAAATAGACACAAATATCTTTCCAATGAGCTATCATGAGCTCAATTTGGAGTTGAGGACGATCTTCAAAAGTTGACTGCAATAGCACTATTCATTTTGGCAGCCTCATTCTGCACATTTTGACCAGTCTTGGGAGATTGGACGTTTGATAGGGAAAATGAACTCCAAACTGAAAAATTCAAGATGTTATGGAAAGTAGACTTGACATGCTTTCTAATGAGCTATCCCATGCCCAACGTGAACATCGAGAAGGCCTCCAAAAGTTCCCTGCAAAAGGCGCTGTGCTTCTGGAAAGTGGCGTTGTGCTTATGAAAGTGGCATTGTGCTCCTAGCCTAGCACTGCGCTCCTAGAGTTTCTACCCAATGTTAAATTACACGGGCACTGTGCTTCTAGGTCGGCACTACTCTCCTGTAGGTAGCACTGCACATTGACCAACAAAGCCTAAAAAACACTTCACGCCACCAAAATTCATCAAATTTCCTTCAATTTTCCCTTTTGACAAGTAAGTATCATCATGTCTCCTATTGTTTAGGGTGTTCATGTCAAGATTTTCTTGGTTTTTCATATTTGAAATTAAAACCCTAATTTCTATGGTAAACCCTAGTTTTCCTACCACTCATTTCATAAGCTAAAACCCTCATCCCCACTATTGCTATCCTATCCTATCATTTACTTGTCACTCCCCAAACCCCATCACTCATACATTTTTGCCCACACTTTCATTTAAACCCATTCCTCCAAACCATTACCCATAGCACCATACCCATCATGGAGTAGAGATCATTGATTTAGAAAATCAAAATGAAACTTTAGCTCAAAACATGCTTATGAGGGAAAAGGATGCACATATTCAAAGGTTGATGGACAAACTAGCAAGAGGTAAATATATAATCACACATTTAGAACAGGAGAACAAACAATTGAATGATAAACAGGGCCTCATGGATATTGAAATTCTAAAACTGAAGAAGCAAAGTGACAAAGAGTCTCATGTCATTTTGACTCCCATTGAGCAAGAAATTGAACAAGATCAGGAAACTTGGACTGAGACGGTCAACATGAATCTTGAAGGATTAATTGAGAAGGCCAATAGGGACAAGAAAATTCTTTGGCACATGCCATATCACTACATGACCCACAACAAAATCTGTAACATGAGGATTAGAAAATTGAAGGCAAGGCTAAGGAGAGCTTTGGAGGGAAAAAAGAAGAAATATAGATGGAGAATGCTGAATGAAGCCTCCCTAGTCCATCAAAGCAGTTAATGGTGGTGTCCCATGCCAAATTTGGGAAAATTTTGAATTTTTTTTGCATTTTTGCAATTTTGAAAATTTTAACACAGGAAATTTGCCCAGCGCTGCGCTTTTTCCTGGGGAATCATATGGAGAAAAAGTTGGCATTTTTGGATTCATCATGATGAGGACATACAGCCTGGAAACTTTCAGAAGTTTTGGAGTAGATCTGGTCCACCAAAAGGTCCAAAAACTACTAAAAAACGACCTCTCTACCTCTTTTTGGACACACAGAAGCAGTCTTGGAAGATTCAAGTTTGGAGGGGGTAATTGACCTCAAAATTCAAAAATTCTAAGTGTTCCAGGAACTAGAATTGAAGACCTTTTGAATGCACTATCATGGACTCAATTTGGCTAAGCGGAAGACCTCCAAAAGCAGGTGGAAAGCGGCATTGCGCTTTTGACCAGTGGCGCTACGCTTTTGATGAGTTTGCCAGAAAATCAAAATTTCACCTGTTTTGACTGTAAATTTGTTTTCTCTCCTCATGGATGATTTCACTAATGTTATTGATGACATGGCATGTAAATGTAATATTAAAATAGTGTTATAGGGTATTTTCATTAGTTAGAGGTGGTTTTGAGGTAAATGAATCAGTTTCCCCTTTTTTAGAGGCATGTTGTTTGACTACCTATATTCCAGGTCTCTATTTTGAAATGGTTGAAACAACCCCTCTTCCCATGGATTTAACCCTTGAAGGTTAGGATGAGTAGGTTAGATGTCTATATTATGTGTTTTCTTTGTCATTTGGTGGGGTTTCATACTCTTGGATGCTCTGAAATTAATAGGAGTTGCAGTTATTTTTATAGGATACCTGTGGTATGGTGTTTTTGCATTGTTTCTTCTTTTGTTATCAGTTGTTTACATGTTCTATGTATTCCATCATCTACTTCACTACTTCTAACTGAATGATATCAAGATATATAGGTAGAATTCATTGTTTACAGTGCTCTACCTTGGGAAACCATTCAGTATTCTATGTTTTCTGTTGTTTGATAATGATACATGATCTATACATGCCCTCCTTAGCTCCTCACCAGTCTTAGAATTCTCACCTCACTCAATTTCAAGTGTAAAAGTCTATACCTACCTTTCCCCATAGAACACCCTGTATTCTGACCTAATTTCCCAGACCCAAATTGCCTAGCTCCATCTGATCCAGCAAAAACCAAAAAAAATCAATAAAAACCCTTGAGCTACTATATCTAACATAAAATATTGTTCATGATCCAGTCATCCTGACTGAGATTCATAAGGATAAAGCCCTCTCCCAACCTGGTAGGGCTAGCTACCAGGTTAAGCTTTGATTGTGGTTACCCTAGAATTTCCTTCCTTCAACCAGAGGTCAATCTAGGCTCTAATAGTACCAAAGGATCTGGATGTAATGAAGAGTGCACTCCAGACCTCACTCCTCCCCGATAGAATTACCTTTGAGGGTCTACTCCAATGCCGCATGCCCACCCTGAAATTTGAAGACTAGGACCTCATGGATAGCGAGAAGTTCTCGCACTTAGATATGGCGAGCCTAATGAAATAGAATATAGAGGGGCTGTTGATAACATTAGAGCCACGAAAATGGTTGTGCGATGTGGAAAAGGCTAGGTTGCTTCGTCTACTATGGATACCACATTTTCACTGCGTTCCCATCACCATTTTCATCATTAGGTAGCTGCTTTGCCTAGTGCATGATGGGTACTTATGGCTAGAGGAGCCTATTTCCATCACGGTAGATCTCATCCACAGAATCTCTCAAATGGAAAGGACCCTACGACGATAGCAGGGAAAAGCAGTGACTTGGCTCTCGCAGAGGCCATGAAGAAAAAATATAAGCTCGAGAAGAAAAAGAGGGGTTACGATATCACCCGTATCAAGGATAAAGGGGTGCACATATCCACCCATCTCCTGGCTAGTAAAGTAATGAGAAAATGCCGCAGTGATGAAGTACCAGTGCCATTGCGTTGGCCAAACAATTGGGCCGAGTTCCTTAGTGAAGAATTTTTTCTCAACTGTCAGGAGGCCCAGGAATAGGGTAAGATCTTCCACTACACGTGGTTGCTCTTATCCATCTTGTTGGTAGCAAGAGAACTACCAGAGGATAGCCAGTTCCCAAGCATCGACAAAGACTCACCAAAGGCCGCGAAGTACGTTTCGCTCTAAGCCACCAGGGATGCGAAACGGATTCACGATACTAAGATTTTATAGGTGCTCATGGAGGCAAGCATCTGAATGTGCATTAATAGGAGGTTGCACTTCTCACCCATAGTGCACAATAGTCTGCAGAGTTTTGCAGATTTCAAGGTGGACATGCACAATATCTACATCAGGGCGCAAAAAGATCCAGCGTAGCAGTGGACAAAGCTCCCATTCATAGCCACTGATGACATGATATTTATGGTATTAGAGACATTGCCTCCCGAGTGGCGCACCTTGGATTTCGCGGAGTTGGAGAAAATAGCAGCACAGAAAAGGAAGGATGATGCCAAGTTGTGCATCACCCAACTAGCCTAGAGAAGGCGGAATGAAAAAGTGGTATCCGAGGTCAAGGCAGTCCGCGAAGTGGCACAGGTAGCTACAAAGCAGAAGAAGGCCACCAAAGCAACAATAATAACGTAGACAACAGAAGCTGCAACAGTGCAGGCAGAAGAGGGCTAAGCAATTTCTGCAGGATAGGGGGCAAAGGAAATAGACCTTGTAGAAGAGAGCACAGACCCAGGAAGCACCTCGGCCCTACTCAAATGGCCGCACATCGTAGAAATATCGGGTCTAAGAAAAAAGGTCAAGGCCTCAAAGCTAGCCATTGACCCGATCACTTTAACTGAAGGTGATCTCTATGACATTAGTGAGACAGTTCGCGATCTCACCGCTGAAGCGCTCCAAGAGTTTGTGACAGAGCAACAGACTATGTTAGGGGCCCTAAGGGCACAGCTGGAGGAACTACAGGTGTGGACCCTACAGGAAGGTACCTTGTCCACCTACGTCGCAGCAGGCATGTCAGCAGCAGAACAAATGCTACACGCGAGGATGGCCAATACAATTGTGTTACCGGAAGGAGCACTAGTAGTAGCAAATGAGACCAACAGAGTTGCTATTAATAGGATCAAAGGACTTGGCCTCAATTTGGCTACCCTTCCATGAGAAACATTATACCAACTGCAAGATGGCATAACAATAGAACTCTGTGCCAGGGAGGGCCACGCAATCCAGGTTCTAAGCGAGCAAAAGATAAACATCGAACAGCTCAGATTGCATCATGATGAATTGGTATCATAGAATCAACGATTGGAGCAGGTGGTAGATGACGCTTGCAAATGCATCCCAGAGTTGTCCATCGTAGCAGATCTACCAGTAGAGGAGGATCCACAGGTTGGCAACCAGAGTCCACGAAGCCAAAGTAGAAACAACAAAGGTTCAATTGGATTGAATCTTCAAATCACTGAGTTGCGGTTGAAGGTACAACCTTCCACTCCTCCGAAAGTCAGAGAACAGCGCACTAGTGCTATCAAAATAGGGTTGGAATAAATTGGATGTGTAGTGCAAGACTGTACCAGCATGCTAGAACAAGCACTTGAGGTCCTCACATCTTTGTAGGAGGACCCCAACATCCAATACCTAGATACCGAGGCGTGAGAACTCCAGCAGCAATATGACATTGTCCAAGGAATGTACAGATATTCGTCCTCACTCAACGACTTGCAAAGATGTAGCAAGCTAAGGCACTGAAAGAGTAGGTGGACGCAGTGAGACATAAGGAGGTAGTTCTCAAAGTGCACATTCAACCATGGATTTACAAGGCCTTCACCATCACAGCAGATATCGAAGGCAAGCTCAAACATATATAGGGGATGTATGCATTGAGGCAGGGATGCACTCCTGACACAGAGGCTTTGGAAGAGAGAATGAAGCAGGTTCAACAAACCACGGAACAGTGCACTGCGAACCTCCGAGCAACACGGGACTAGCTGGAGGGACTTTGTACCAAGATTGTTGCACTGATAGAGTGACTTGAGGGTGAGTCACGATTTTTGTGTTGGAGGCCTATTGGGCATGGAATCCCCCCACAACATGTTTTGGGGCTCAAACCCCAAGTTTTGAGTACTATTGTTGTAAAGACTATGCGAATTACGGGCGCAGAGCATGAATTGTATGTTGAGTCATAGGGTTGTTTACCCTAAGTTTTGTAATGTAATGTCGGCCTACCCATGTTCTACAGACCATGGGATTTTATAAATAGAATGAGGCTCTAAGTTGTAAAGATAATAAGAGATACATAGAGAAACAAATGGAGTCTAGAAGATAGTGAGCATTGAGTACAGGTCTAAGTGCTTTGGGTCGCAGTAGTAGGAAGAGGCTCTGTAGCTTAGTGCGCAAAGGCCTAGTAGAGTCTATAGCTGAGTTTGTAGGGTAGAGTCGAGTCTGTAACCAAGGAAAGAGATAATAAAGAGAAGTTTGATTCCAAATCTTGTGTATTTGTTTTGAGTTATTATATGGTTGATATATTTTTTCAATTATACTGTTTTATTTATTGCACACACTCGTATGAATGGTGAACACTGTTAAGTATAACTAAACACATGCAGATAAGCTGAGTGATCAAATAATAGTGGGTTAATAGTACGAAATTAGGTAATAACATGGATCGTGCCTTGAGCAGGGCTGTGCGAAGGCAACATTGTAGGCTGCAAGGTACTGATAGATGCGCATAGTGACGTGTGTGCAAGGAGAATCTGTGTACCACTGAAAATCATCAGACATATATAGGGTGTGGAAAATTGGTTCTAGCACCCTCCCATACTACTTCGGGTGAGACCTCAGTCCGCACTCCATGGACTATTGCCGAGAGGGCCAGTAGTACTTGGATTTGTTTGGCTAAATCACCTCTGAACCTGGGTTAGGCCCTTGCAAGCCAACACTAGCCAAAAACATAAATTAAGGATTGAAATGCAGGATAAGGATCAAACCTCTTACTTGGAACTGAAGGAACATTTAATGGTCACGTAGATTGATCACAATTTCTTGATAAATTTCTTCTCCTTTTTCTCTCTAGAGCACTCTCACAAACTTCAAATAGTGAAAATGAGGGTCTAACACCCTTATTATAGTTACTCTGGAGGTATGACTCACTTTAGATAGTCTTTGAAATTGCATCTATTCATTCATATCTTTTTGATAGCATGCACCATCTCGCTATTCTATCAAATTTTACTTATTTTCTATTGATCTCTTAGTGTTTTTATGCAGAGTTGACTGAATTTGACACTGGATGAGCACATTCATTTTTGGTAATTTTTCTCACTCTTGAATTGAAAAACCCTTGAGTCACCTTCTTCGGACTCATAAAAATCCTATGAAGAAGATATGAGAACATTATTTTTTGGGACTTTTTCTCTCTCTTGAACTGAAAAACCCTCGAGTTACCTTCTTCAGGCTCATAAAACTCATACGAAGAAGATTTGAGGAATTATTTTTATCTCTTTTTCTCACTCTCTAAACTGAATAAAAGACATACAGAGTTTTCTTCATCTAACCCATTAAAATTTTATGATGATATATCGAATTTTCCTCGATCTAAATCGTTAAAATTTCATGAAGAATACTGAGATTACATTGTCTCCTCTTACTCGTAATGAAATAAGGTAGAAGTCTATTGAGCATAGTTTTCTCACTTTATCCGGACTCAATGGACTAACTTACAGAAAAGGAAATGTGTCGATTATACTATTAACCCTTTATCGCACCTTGTCATAAACCATGACAAAGCTACCCCTTGGAGTTGTCTTTACGATCGTTTTAGACTCTCTAAATATGAAAATACAACCAATTTTACCTTTATGGACTTTTTTAAACATAATCATATGGGGAAAATTTGGACAAAGCAGTGACTCAATATCTATATTCTGAAGGATATTTTGGCAACAATACTCTTGTCACTCGCTTTAACATGGCAACCCCTGAGAAATCCTCTTTTTCAACATCTCGGTGAACCCTACCATCCTATTAGTTCATCCTTGATACCTTGATGTTCCTCCATCCCTGTATCCTAGCACTCTTTGGTGTTCATGAGTCTAAGCTTCCTAGTAATCTTAATGTCTTGCCTTCTATTATTCAAGGGATTCATCTATTCTCTACTTCCTTTATCGACCATACCATCATATGCCTACAATTTCCCTCCATCTGTTTGCCCGGTTTCTCTAAATATATCTCCAAAAAAACCATTCTTGCCCCATTTTGTGTCAACTGATGTAGGAAAACTTATTTCCTACATTTGGCAGATCCCTTCCTATCGACTTCAACATCATATCTAGGAGGAATATACAGAAACATACTAGTACCCTGGAACTTGAAGTCCTTGGTGGCATTTTACCTTATGTTTGATTAGGCATTTTCACTATTAGCTTCTAGTTGAACGATTGCACTAGTGTTCGACGACAACAAACTTTTCACACTCACAGGATTGTACTAGACATTCGCACGTCTATTAACAATTTTCATCATTGACTATTAATCAAATAATTTATCACATGTTCAACTTCAACTACTTAATTCACATGGGAAGAAATTTGTCGTTCAAAGAGGCATCGACCAAGACCTTGGGTAGAGGCTTACATCACTCAGCCTTGTTTCTTCTCCCAAGCTCCATATATTGTTTTCGGATATAGCTCTTCAGATTGATCATATTATGACACAACTTCCACATTGTGCCTATTGGTGGACATGACAATAATACATCTTCTGAGAATCACTCTGATACAGCTACTGAGCATGGGAATTCCTGACTTAGGACATGTTTACATATTTTTCACATATGTTGTTGTTTTCAGGTCTCCTATAGTTATGAAGCTCCAATCTTCTATCTCTCCCTTTAGTTTATATAAAGTATTTTGGCCATCATCTTTGTCTTTGACCTCACACTTTAAGGGGCATATTTTACACACAAAATTACCTCCTCATCATCTCAAAGGAGAAGGATACTGTGACTTGAATAAAAACACTAAGTTGTAGGCCCATTTTCTAGGGTAACGCACCCCAGAAATAGATAGAGGGTGTTATAATGGTGCCCATGACTCAACAAGGAAGTATTAGTCCCTAGGTTAACACTCTCTTCTTCCTAAGGCAAAGTGTTACTCTATATTTGTGGGATTCTAGAGGTCAAAGTGTGAGTTGATTGACTGACACTCCTCTTTTCACTAAAATGTCAAATCAAAAAGCAATAAACATTTGTCTTAGTCCTAAATAAGGACATTTCTAATCCTAACAAATCTAAAAGGGAAGGGAAAGAGAAATAAAGTGAGGTAACATCCAGTATTTTTCCTCATTGTAACTCATGGAGAAATTGGAAAGGAAAGAGCCTCTCCTTATCTATAAATCATAGGCTTGGCCATTGTAACAAAGATCGAAATATTAAGATAAATATTGTTATGTTGTCGAAGAGTTGAGAGGGAGAGGGAAAGGATCCAAGGATCTAAGGGAAGACTTGACTCAACAACCATGGTTGTAATCATCCTTCTCTCCTCAAATAATATAGGTTTTCTCATGTTCTATCTACTTGATTATGTTGAGACTCCTTTTTTTTATATGTTGATGTGAATTTGAGATTGATAGTCTTATTAGATGCATGTTAATTTTATATTCTTTTGTATGTTAATGTTTTTAATCATCAAGGTTTATATATTGTGAAGGTTACTTCTCATCTTGTCTATATGTAGGTTTAGTTCTAGGAGTGGGTAGAGCAGTTCTCCCTTTGTCACACTAAGATCTCTAACCAAACTACACTAGAGATTGAGAGGTAACTCTTTTACTTTGTCAATTCTAGATTAACATGGATATGTGCATGTGTCTTTTTGAAGTTGCAGGTCATCTAATTCCATCTGCCTTGGGTTCTGAGAGACTCGAGATGGTTTTTCTGTCCACAGCCACTCATGCATTAATCCCTACAACAATTAACCACTCAAAAATCACACACCCTAGAAGAAGTTAAAATTCTAGGAGAATTGAAAATTGTGTGTTAAGACTCCCCTCCCATAGGAAATAAAATATGTTCCTATATACAAAAAAATCATCAAAGAATAATTTATTAGAAGGCAAGGAAGGAGAAATAGAGATTCCCCTACTATAATTTTCATATAACAACTAGCTAATCTTAAGCTTGGAAAGGTCATCACCCCGAAGTATTTAGATCCTAGAAGCCTAGTAGTAGATGTTCACATAATTGACATTTTATTTCCAAAGACTCTCATTGAATTTGGACCTGCAATAAGTGTCATGACCAATGAGACTATGGTTAAGCTCAATATCCAATCATCCCTAAGGAAAACCACAACCGTGTTACAACTTGGTGATATATCCATGGTAGCACCTAAAGACATCATTGAAGATTTCATTTTATACATAAATTCTTGGTAATATGCCATATATTTCCTTGCTCTTAAGCCCAATACCCAGTTTAAATGATACCACATTATTTTAGGAAGTCTTTGGTTGGCCACTTCTGATGCCTACATCAACAATAGGGATGGAAATCTAACAATCACAAATGGGAATTCTAAAAAATATCTTGTTTTATATCCCCTTACTCAACCTATAATTGAGCACGATTTTCCTATTTGGGTAGAATGATATGAAGAATAATATATTTATATATCACCACTCTACCCTATTTGTACACTAGAAACCACCATTAGTAGCAAGCAATTAGATGAAGACAATATGATTGACAAATTTCTGCAAAATAATTATCCTACCATGCATATTAATGGATTAAAAGAAGAATATAACGCATATTTCGTTAAATTTGGAAGTAAATAGTGGATATAGAATTTCAAAATAACAAAAAAATAAATTCTAGTGATTTCCTTGTAATAAATTTTTCCCAATTTTAATGAAATATGTGTTATATCCAAGATAACGCGGCTGATCTCAAGAGATTTTATGGGTATATCTAATCATTTTTTCTTCTGACCCAATGTAAAAATAATAGAAATCAACCCCTCCAACACTCTCAAAATCAACCTCTTTCTTTCAACTGATCAAGAGGATAAATTCCTCACTATTTTGAAGTAGAATATAGATTCCTTTGGATGGGATTACAAATAAATTAAGGGAGTACATCCCTCTATATGTATTCACCATATATACATCAAAGAGGACCAAAAACCTATTTTCCAGCCTTATAGGTGAGTCAATCTTGCACTAAAAGACATTGCAAAAGCATAATTGCATAAATTATTAGGTGCAGGACTCATCTATCCAATTTTGGATAGTGAAATGATGTCTCCCTTATTTATTCCCTAAGAAGAATGGAAAATGGAGAGTCTTCATTAATTACACAGAACTCAATCAAGCCACCAAAAACTTCCATTTTCCCTTACCCTTTATTGACCAGTTTTTGGATATTCTTGGAGATAAAATGTTCTTTTCATTTTTGGATGGATTCAACAGGTATAGTCAGATATAGATCAGCCCTGAATATCACAATAAAACCACTTTAACATTCCCATGGGGAACCTTTTCCTTGAGGGTTTTTCCATTTGGTTTGTGTAATGCCCTTGCTACCTTCCAAAGTGTTGTATTGAGTATTTTCTTTGATATTTATGTGATTCATTACAGATCTATATGGATAATTTTACACCTTGTGAAGATGATTTCCAAGAATATCTCTCCACCTTGTAGTGTTTTGAAAATGTGTATAGACATTAATCTATCCTTAAGCCTTAAAAAGTTCTGAATTTTTATGAGTGAAGGAATAGTTCCAAGGAAATTTCTCTCTACAAAAGGAATTTAGGTAGATCATAATAAAATAACCATTGTTAGAAAGGTCTTTGTTCCTAAAAAATAGAAGGATGTTAGGATTATTTTAGGTCTTGTTGGGTATTATAGAAGATTCATCAAGGATTTTAGAAAAACAGCTTCACCTTTATTTTCTTTGCTAACAAAAGCTTCAAAATTATGTTGTGACATATCTATGTCAAAGGGAATTTGAGGAGATTAAAGAGAATTGGACAACTTCACTAATCCTTATAGGTATAAATTGGACTTTACCCCTCCATATCTGCACAGATGCATGAGCTAACATGGTTGGGGAAGCACTGGAAAAACTTGAAGGTAAATTACCTTATACCATTATTTCATTAGCAAGAATTTATCTAAGGCTTGACATAACTACACCATTACCAAAAAAGAATTGCTAATTATTGTACATTATTTGAACAAATTTAGACACTACATCACTCACTGTTAGTCCTTTGTACATACTGATCACACACCATTTAAGTATTTTAATAATAAACTTGGTGCAAATGCTCGCATAATTAGGTGGTTACCGCTGCTACGACAATTTGATTTAATTGTTATCAACAAACTTGGAAAAAAGAGTGATGTTGCATATTTTATTTCAAGGCTAACTTTGTATGAAGAAAATGAAGAGATAGTGTATGATTAGTTTCCTAATAAGAATCATTTTTCCATATCACTCTTATCTCCATCATTTGTTCACATGGTTAAATTTTTAGTTGCTAGCTAATTCCCCCCTCATTTATCTTCAAAGGAGAAAACAATATTGTCAAGAAAGGTGCCCCTTGTACTTGCATTGGGAATAAGCTCTTCAGGTTGGGACCTGGTCAAATCCTAAGAAGGTGTGCGAGGGAAGAAAATTTTTATGACAACCTCTCATCTTGTCATGATGGACCCTATGGGGGGCATTTTACTTCAAAGAGGACAGCATTCAAAATCATGCAAGTAGAAAACTAATAGCCTACCCTTCTTAAAGATGCTTAGAGATATACAACACAATGTAATGAATGCTAAAGGATAGGGAAAGCTAGTAAGAGGGATGAAATTCATTTACAATATTAGGTGAATTTTGATCCATTTGAAAAATGGGGCATGGATTTCATAGGTCCCATCGATCCTCCATCTAGATATAAGAAGTACATAATTGGGTGTATCGACTATTTGACTAAGTGGGATGAGGTAAAAGTGGTGAAGAAAGCAATGAAGAAAAAGGTAGTTGAATTATTGAGGTTAATAGATTTTACAAATTTCATTTCCCATGAGAATTGGTGAAAAAACAAGTCTCTTAATTTACTTCCAATCTAATAGAGGGGATGAGGCAGCATCATATCTATAACACTGAATCTGACCCATATCACCCTAAAGCATATGCGAAAGTGGAGGTGACTATTAGGTCATTTTTAAAGAAATCTAACTAACGTAGTCAATAGTGGTAGAAAATAGTGGGAAAAAATACTTGTCGAAGCCATCTGGGCCTACAACACCACCTAGAATACCACTTTTCAGTTTACCCCCATGAGATGGTATATAGAAAGAAGTCCCTCTAATCTATTGAATTTTAGTATAACACATTGAGAATGGCAACACATCTCAACATGGATCTCACCAAATAACAAGAAGGAAGGTTGCAAAAATTAAATACACTTGATGAGTGAGAAATGCATCCCTACTTCACACTAATGTAGTTCAACTGGAGAGAAAGGTCTATCATCATAATCATATCAAGACTAGAGTATTCAAATAGGGTGATTGGGAACTTGTATGGCTCTAGGTACAAGGATTTTAAATTGAAAATCATGGCCATATGGTTTGGGCCTTCTCTACTTGAGAAATGTCATGATAATGGTCTAGTGTAGATCAAAACAACATATGAAGAGAAGATTTCACTTATGGTGAATGCTTACTGACCAAAATTCTACTAGAAACCTCTTTTAAGGGTTGAGTTTACTGATTCAATAAGCAAATAATTGAATGTGATTGAGAGCACCAGAGATCACAATCCATTCATCCTATAATCTACATTGAAAAGAGAGAAAAATAAAAAAATATTAAAGAAAAAGAAATAAAAAAGAGAAAAGAGAAAAAAACCCTCAAGTGAAAACCTCCTTTCAGGAACTTGAGGCAGGCTCATTTGTTGAAAACCTCTCTCGGGTAGCTTGTGGGCCTGAGAAGAAAAAAACAAGGCAATAAAGGTCCCTAGGTGAAACCTCCTTTGAGGAACCTAAGGTAGACCTATCAGCTAAAAACCTCCATGAGGTAGCTAGTGGACATCAAAAAGAAAAAGGAAAAAGTAAAGAAAAATGAAAAATAAGGGAAAATAATAAAAATAAAAATTGTTTTTCTTACTTTGATGCATGTGCAAGTATCACATAAAGGAATTCAACAAGGCATACAAGCCATCGTATGCATTTTTCTCCAAGAATAAATGCATTCATCTTCATAAGAATAAGAAATCATTCCTACAACACTTTCATCCATTACCCAACACCCACAACATCATTTAATCTCCTTTCCATTTGTTTTTTACCACATTCCCGAATTTATATAGGAAAAATCTTGTACTACTACAAGATGTCATAGCATTCATAAAAAGAAAAAGGTCAAAGGTTGTCTTTAATTGAAATCAAGGGAAAATCATTTAAGGCTTCCTAACACTCATCCACTCCATTAGCATGTCTCATGTCTCATTTTTTACTTAAATTCCCATTGTTTTTATTTACAATAGCTCAACATCCTCACTTTTTCCCTCTCAATCACTAGCAATAACATTTTTGACACCACCACTAGCCCATTTGAATTATCAAAAATTTTGGTGTCTATAAAAGATGAAATGATGAGTCTGGGGAGCTTTTGTGACTACTACAGGAAACTACATATTCTTGTAGCATCCTTCAAAAACCTTGCAGGCCCAAGTCTCCAACATTTTTTAAGAAAGTCATTGTATGTCACAGGTTTCAAAATCCTCAAAATTACCTCCAAGATAAGTAAAACCACCCTGAGCAGTTACATGATGGCATGTATGTTTCTATAGGGTCTCTTATCCACCAACAATAATAGAAAAAGCATTAGACGCCACAGCATGATCATCAAAGTCACCAACATTAGCCTTAAAATCCACAAACAATAGCATCTACATCATTTGCAAAAGAATTAAAGGGAAGGCACCATGAATGCATCTCTCAAATCTCATCCTTTGAACATATCCTAAGCTTGAGGAAACGTTAAAAGTGTAAGAGGAAGAGCACTTTACTTCCAAACTTAGTCATCATGAGGTCTCTATCAAATCTAGTAGAAGACTTCACCTTTTCCTCAATAACCCCACATGTGTGGAAGAGAACGAGATAAAAGATCAAGACTTGAAAAAGTGGGTCGTTATCATTAGAGGATGTGGATTATGAATGGGTTGGAGGGGACCATCTCAGCACTATGTGTTGAGTCCCCTCACACCAACCTAAACAAAGGTCACTTAAATCAAAGCATAACGAGTTTTTATTTCATGCATTGTTTTCAAAAAATCCAAACTAGGACCCACCATCACTACAAAAGCTTAACATAGCTTCCAGACTCCCCAAATTGTCTATTGCATGAACCTATATGCATCTCTACATGAGACACAATTTACTTCAAGGTATAGATTTCTATAGGAGGTCGCATTTTTCACTAGAATGATCACAAAAGCCTAAAATGACTTTAAAGGCAAGGGGATATTCAGAAGAAACATATGTCAAAATTCTCCATCACTAACATTTAGCAAAAGTGCTCTAATTATTTTAGTTGTCCCAGATAATTGTCTATATTATAGTGTGAATTCAGCAAGTGAAGCATTTGGGTTGTCTGATTGTTTTTAAGAAAAATAATTTGATAAATGTTGATCAATTTTAATGGGGTGATTAGTTGAAAATTTTCCTTTCTTATCCTTGAAAAATTGTACATCTCTCTACTACAAGATTCCCTGCTTCCATAGGAAACCTTAACTCCAATAGCAGCATAGGATTAGTTCTCCATTACACAAAATTTTCCTCCTCAATTTTATGAAAAACTATGTCAAATCATTGCAGGAGGTATTAATAGAAGAGAACCAACATACACCTCCAAGATTCATTAAAACCATAAAGTTTGAGACATCTTGGAAAATTGCAATTGGTTGGGATTCTTTGAAACTTTTTCAACCTTTCAAAGAACCCTAACCAATTGCAATTTTCCAATCACCCTCATTCCATATTCCAAGAATGAATGTGGGATATCGAGACATAAACAACCAGGGCTTCCTGGAGATTAAACCACCTTCACCCTTAGGGTACCACAATCTTGCCAAAACTAGTGAAGCAATCAAAAAGCCCGAAACAAGCTTGGATGCCTCAGATTTTATACACCAATACCTTAAGGAATTTTCTTATCTCCAGCCACCCAACAGGGCTTCTCGTATAGTAAATCACCTCCACCCCCAAGCATTGGGAATTTTCCTGAGATTGCCTCACCTAGTTCGAAAACCTTTTGATAATCCAAAGCTTAACCAAGACAAGAATCCCCTCACACCATGGCTATCCTATAAATGGAAAATCTAGGTTGAAACCATTACCAAACAAGGAAAACCCCATGCTAACGAAAAAAAATGAACCAAATAAACAAATGTATGTACCACACATTCACACCTTAGCTATGAAATCACACATGTAACCTATTACCTGCAAAGTCCTCTTGTTGAAGTTACTTGATCCAAGCTTCCTTTCTTGTCCTTTATTTTCCTTGTATTTCCTTTGCCTTCATTTTCTTGCTTGCTTTCTTTCTCCTATTGGTGCTATTCTCTCTATGAAGCTGATTCCAAAGCCAAACTAACAAAAAGTTGTGAATTGATCCTCATAATTGTTTTTATTGTTAAGGCCTCTATTTTCTTCATTTTCCTATACTTTTCCTTCAATTTTCTTCTCATGCAAACATGTGACCATTCATATCCCTTTTTTCCTACTTTCCTTTATTTTCATACATAAACTCTCAATTAATATCTCTTTTTCTTTTTCAATGCATTTTCCAATTTCTGCGGCCATAATAAACTAAAAGTGACACCCACTAGGATTTTTTTCCCAACATTTAGCATGGAATACATGTCCCATGACCTTGGTCTTATTTTGCCTTTATTATCCTTTATTACATGAAATTTTAACCCAGGCTTGTCACAAATTCATTCCCCTTAGGGGAACACATTCCCTAGGTTTTGATGACACCTAAGACCATCAAATTATTAAAAACAAAACATACTGCCCATGGAGCTTTATAACCCAACTCATTGTAGTATTTACAATGCTATACTGCTGAAATCATGACAATCATACCATTTACTAGAGATTTATATCATAACCCATTATGATATTTATAATAACAATCACATATACTTATTCTCATTTACTTCAACCAAAAAATAATCACACTATTCATGGAGCTTTATATATCTATCTCGATATATTATTCATAATAATATACACATATATATGTATGCACATTTTCTCTAACCAACAAATAAAAGGATATGATGCTCGCATCAGTTAATAAGGAAATCTAGAGGCTCACACCTCCACCGTCAAAAGTAGTACCAGGATAATATGATCATTGTGCTACCTATTCTCTCAGTGAATATTTACTGACTGATTATTCCATGGTACACTCCCAATATGCATCTGATTCAATCTAGCAATGCTAATGACAAAATAAAATACATCCCCCGACCTTCCCTTCTCTGCCACACATTCTCTTAGGAAATTTGGTCACCCCCTTCCATGTAGTCAGTCACCTTCCAAGTTCCCCAACATCCCCTTCCAAGGCAATCCATCCCTTAGCAAGGTTTCCTTGCATTAGAGGGTCCAAATTTCAAGGCACATCCCTTCCTCAAAACCATCATAGCTATCATAGCATGCTCATGGAAATAAATGGGCACTATTGGGTACCAATGTCCCATAATGGCCCTACTCCTGAAGTACTTTACCAAGATACTGCAGCCTATTCCAATTCTTTTTTCCTTTGCTTCTAACATTCTCTGGCAGTCAATTCCAACCACCCAAATTGGGTATTTCACTTCTTTCTTGTACCCAACTGATAATTTCCATTAGAATAAAAAGAAATTGAAATAAATTTAATTCATACCTCATTGGTGGCCCATCAATAAGGTACACTTGCAATTCTATTTACATCCTATCACAACAAGTCAAACTAGCTCATTGATTAAATCGTCATGTATAAAAATATCACATCTAGTTAGCTAAAAACAAAACCATCATAAATCATACTCATACACCAAATTACCTCTACCTCAACCATCAATATCATCAACAAGGGAATCCAAAGACTAAACCACCTTAACCCCTAATATAAACAACAAGGGCCTAGATAGTCCCATACCTGCCTATCCCATCACATTGTACAACACATACACATGCACATACACATACACAGTGTATAACACAACACATACACCTACACTTGGTGTACAACACGACACATACACATACACCTAACATACAACCCGACACAACACATACAACTACACCCGATGTATAACATAATTAATACATATATGTACACACCATACAATACAATGAAGACACATGTTGTGACACAATGACTACACAATAGCTATAATACAGAACCACATATATACAACATAACATGTACGAAATTTACACAATACCACATGTACACAACACCACATGTACATTGCACCACTTGCACAATGTGTACACATCACAACATATACACAACACCATCGACACGATATGTACACAACACCACATGCACACAGTGCCACATGTAAAACATGTACACAACACCACATGCACACAACACCACATGTGTAACATGCACACAACATGTAACACCCTCCTCCCACATCTACCCAAGCAACTAGCCAGCCAGGGTAACACATGCGACAAGAGGCCAGTATGATATGATTTGACCTCCTAAATCACGTTAAGGAAGTGGAACCGATGGAAACACACCATACAAACCTTCATAATCAACATTAGGAACCCTAGGAACCAACCCAACCATTTTTCCAAATTTCCCTTGGGTCCCATTGATGTTTTGGACCACTTGACCCCTAGACACTCCCACGCTATAGGCTTGCCAACATCCAGGAAGCTTTGGGCACTCTCATGACAATGCATGCTAGCATCCAAGGACTATTTTTCTCAGTGTTGTGCCAATTTCCCCAAGATTTGAGCTACTTTTTCAGGCCCATAGCCCAGTGTTGGGATAGGGTCCCTAGGGTCAATTTTGGATAGTTTAATCAATTTTTGAATAAAATTTTGTAAAGAATGTAAAGTCTTTGTGAAATGTGGAAGAAAAGTGTGCAGCTAAGTATGAGTCAAAGGGGCTTTATCCCCTTTTATGGGTAAGTGATAGGTCAGTTTTGAGACTCACTGATAGGCTGCAGACCATGGTATTGTATTAGGAAGTCTATAAATATTTGAGTCATGGTGAGTCTACAGACATATATTTTGAATAAGAACAAGTGAAAAGGCAAGTGTTAAGGCAAGAAAGCTCTGTTTCCTGTACTTAGGAAAAATGGGAAGGCTCTTGTAGCTGAGGGCACAAAGATCTTGGGAAGTTTGTAGCGGAGTGCATGTACTCTTGTAGCTGGGTGCGCAGGGTGGAAGAGTCTATAATTTTAATGCTGAATCTAATAAAAGACTTATTTTGGACTAAGTATCTTGCATTTGTGCCTTGTTCTTGCTTCTATTTAAGTTTATGTATTATTTCTTAAAGATTTGTTTTCTATGGAATAAAGTGTATCTTTGGTGCGAATATATTAAATCTTTAATATATATGCATAAGATAAGTAATGAACTGGTTTTGTAAAGACATTAGATAGATATGGTAATATAATTAGTTACAATGGGTAGATCTATGCGAAGGCAGATCTAGGGTTATTATTTACTATGTGAAAAGTCTACTTCTTTTAGGTTTTAAAAACTTGATCGTAGACCTTTGCGAAGGTCTAGAAGCCATTTGTATAGAGTTTCAATAGTGAACCATAGGAAAACACCAATCTGTACGAAGGTAGATCTAAGCTACAAGGGATTTAGATTACTTATCACATGATCTTTGGATGCAGAAACCTAGTTCTAGCATCCCCCAATACAACTTCGAGTGAGATTGTAGCTTGTACTATGTAGGTTGTTGCTGAAAGGGCCAGAAATTAGGGTTTTGTTAATTAGTGAGAATAACTCTGAACTTGGGTCAGTCCCCCTTAAGCTAACACCGAGGTCACTACCTAGAATTGAATGATACCTTTAGAACAGTGAGATAAAAAGGAAATGATAATAAAAACGAAACTACTTGAATAAGACCTTTACTTGACCCCTACTAGCCATGACATGAATTTTGTCAAACATATCATGAATATGTAATCTATAGGAGTAAGTAACAGATTTGAGCATAGGGGTCTCATACTTAGCTGAGAATCGCTAAGAGACATTGATGCCTTAACACATTAGCTTCCATTTCATCCATTAGGTCATAGATACATTTTTCACTCATTTACAAGTAAAAACATGATTATATCCATACATATAAACCATATATAATAGTCATATAAATACAAGGAGAAATAACCTCATATTGATGATGAAAAGTCCAAACCCGAGATGGGACTCCCACATTCCACCTAATTGTAGAATGGTTGAGCCAAATATCTCTTCATCCATTCACCCATGTGCCATATTCCAAGCATGAATGTGGGATATCATAAAACACATCAATATAAAACCATCCATGTCTTCTAGAGTCCACCCACCTTAACCCATAAAATAGTGATTCAACCTAACATTTGAACATCACAAACCATCATCAGATTAGTCTCTATCCAAGCCTTCCATGGCTTCTAGAGCATTTGTTCGATCCAAGGCTTTTAAGACTAGTAGTTCAACCCGTAGATGTCATCGGGCTTCCAGAGTGTTTGTTCAACCAAGGCTTATAGGATAAGTAACTCAACCCACCAAGGGATTTCATTGAACCAAGGCTTCTAGGACTAGTAACTCAACCTAAGATGTTACGGGGCTTCTAGAGCGTTTGTCCAACTAGGGCTTTAAGGAACTAATAACTCAACCCAAGCTAAGGAAACATGAGAACTAAGCAAAACAAAAAAGGAAACAAACCCACAACACCATGGCTATCCAGGAAATAACAAGCCTAGGCAATCCATTGTCAATCTAGGAAATCCTCCATGCTAGTAATAGATCATGACCAATAATCCACATGTATACTCAATGCATGCCAAAACTAATGAGGAAAACATACATGCAAATTAGTACCTACAAGAAAAATCCATTATAGCTATTGATCCCGATGTCCTCTTATGCTTTCCCACTCTTCCTTTTCCTTCTTGGTCCAAAAATACAAGTATACCACACCCTCCAAGAGTTCTCCAAGAAAACACTAAGTATCCAAGAGTATGAGAGAGAGATAATATTGAGAGAGCTCCAAAAATGACCTAACAAAAGGTTACCAACTGATCCTCATAAGCTTTTTTATGAATGAGGCCTCTATTTTCTTCATTTTCCATTATTATCCTTCAATTTCATCCTCACATGCAACCTGTGAACTTTCACCTCCTTTTTCTCCTAATTTCCATTATTTTCATAAATAAATGTGCCAAAAATGCCATTTTTCCTTTCCAAAGCCTTAGCCATTAATAAGAAAATGAACACCCACACTAGCATGTCTTTCCCAACATTCAACTTGGAGTAAGTGTCCCATCAACTATGGTTATTATTTTGCCTTTATTATTTTTATTACATGGAATTTTCACCAAGGCTATTAGAAAACCCTCCCCCTTGGGGGAACACCGTCCTTGATGTTCAACAACACCTATATCCACAAGACTATTGTAAGTATAAAATACTGCTGATGGAGCTTTATAACTTAGCTCGTTGCAATATTTACAATTATCAACCTATTGAAAAACAAACCAACATAAAGAAAACCACCATAACATCATAATGACATGGCACCCATACCACTTATTGGAGCTTTATAACATAGCTCATGGTAGTATTTACATCCATATACGTATGTACATATACAACATATCACCAAAACATGTACCAAAACATATACCAAGACATATACTAAAACATCATACCAAAATTGTTTTTCCTGAACCAACAAACAAGTAAGGCTACATATCCAACATCTGATCTGCCATCTCCCATGTAGCTTCATTGGGCCCAAAGTACTTCCATTGCACTTTAACTTGCTCTATTTCTCAAATTCTGGAGCATGAGTACCTTTTTATCTAATATACACTCAGGCTCTAGCTAGAATTCTCCATCTGGATCCACCTTCAATACAAACTAGTCAATCACATGATTAACATCTTTAACATACTTATTAGGCAATGACACTTGGAAAAAGTCATGGAATTTCACTGTCGGAGGCAGTGCAAGTCAATAGGCTACTAGCCAAATCCTCTCAATGATACGTAAGGGTCCAAAAAACCATGGTGCTAGGTTGGCACATGATCCAATTCGTAAGGAGCTCTTCTTTGGTTTGATGTGAAAGTACACCTATTCCTTAACCTGGAACTCGAAAAACTATTCTGATCTGCATTGCTTTTATTCTTGTCATGTGATGCCTTTATATTCTTCTTTATAACCTACATTTTTTGTTTTGTGTCCACCAACATGTCCGATCCAATCAACACCCTATTAACTAGATCACTCCAACTGCTAGGAGTATTGAAACTCCATCCATACAATGCCTCAAATGGACTCATCTTCAAAGATTCCTGATACCCATTGTTGTAAGTGAACTCTACTAGTGGAAGATACTCTTCCCATGTTCATTGTCAATGCATTACATACATCCTCAACATGTCCTCCAATATCTGGTTGACCCTCTCCTCCTGTCCATCATTCTGTAGATGATAATCTATAATGATGTCCAAATTTGTGCCCAAACCCACAAACAACTCCTTCCAAAACTTGGAAGTGAACTTTGCATCCCTTTCTGACATAATTTTCTTCGAATGACCATGCAATCTGGCCACATCTCTTATGAAAACCTATGCTACTTCACTAGCTGAGAATGTAGACTTCACTTGAACGAAGTGTGCAACCTTTGTCAACATGTCCACAATAACCATGATGGAATCATGTTGTCTCACTATCTTTGGAAAACATGTGATGAATTCCATGGAAAATGACCTCCAATTTCCATTCAAGAATCACAATCAGTTGTCGCAGTCCACTTGGATTCTTACACTCTTCCTTCACATGCTGAGAATCGAAACACCTAGCCACAAACTCTGTTACATACCTCTTCAAGTTCGACCAATAATAAAATCTCTTCACTGCAGTCAATGTCTTCTCATAACCTCGATGACTAGAATATGGTTTCACATGAAACTACCCCAAGATCACCTTCTTGAGCTCATTGCTATTAGGCACATATATCTTGTCTCTGAATCTAACCAATCCATTTGTTGTAAGAAAACAATCCACATCCTGTGCACCTGCACCTGTACCTGCACTTGTACTACTACCTGTACCTATACTACTACATGTACCTATACCTATATCTATAAATGTACTACTACCTATACATGTAGTTGTACTACTATCTAAACATGTACCTGTACCACCACATGTACATGTACCTATACTCTGCTGCAACTTGTGCACAATCTCCATATACCTAACATCTTGTTGACCTCCCTGCAAAATCCTATCATGTAATTCTATCCCATAGGAGCTCTTATATGCTAAGTGATTTACCTGTATTCACCTACTAAGGGAATCTACCACCTTGTTCTCTTTACCTTTGATATACCTAATCTCAAAATCGAACTCATTGATCATAGCCAAGTAGTGAGCCTACCTACCATTCAAATTCAATTGGTCAAATAGATACTGCGAACCACTATGATCACTCATCAACACAAATCTCTTGCCTAGAAGATAGTGCATCCACATATTCAATGCATGTAGATCGCTACCAACTCAAGATCATGTATGAGGTAGTTCTGGTTATGCTCATTTAGTTTTCGTAACTGAGAGCATACCACCTTGCCATCATGCATAAGGACTCCACCAAGTCCTTTCTTGCAAGCACCTGTGCATACTACAAACTCTTTGTCCAGATGTGCAATCTTTAACATTAGTTCATGTGTCAAAAATTGCTTAAGCTGCTCAAAACTAGCCTCACAGTCCTCTATCCATTTGAACTTCTTACCCTTTCTCTGTAATGATGTAATAACATAAGAAATTGTGAGAATTTCTTGATGAACCTCCTGTAATAACTTGCCAACCCCATGAAAGATCTCACCTCATCTATATTCCTGGGAGTTACCCACTCCATGATTGTCCTTATCTTTTCTAGATCTACTGTAATTCCCTCCTTGGAGACAAAATGCCCCAGGTAATGTACCTCAATATAAAAGAAACTACACTTGTTGAGCTTAGTGACGAGCCTAGGTATTGCAGCAAGAGTGTTGCAACTCCCAGGGCTACCAGCGTTACTTATCAACACGGGGTTCATACAAACTTGGAGATGATTGTGCTATATGTGCAAGTAGGAGTGAAGGTATTGCTTGTTGTCACTGCTCATCTGGAAAGAGACCAAAAGGGTTGCAAGCCAGACTTCTATAGGGTCAGAAGAAGCTTGATTTTGATGGAAGGAGAGAAAACCTAGTCTAGGGGAGAGCTAATCTACTACATAAATGAAGAAAACAACATGCAACCCCAAATCACACCAAACCCTAGCTAACCAATTACACAACTATGCTAAGCAGAATCAAGAATTAACACTATCCTACTGCTACTCTCTAAGTTGCAGAAGTAAAAAAAAAACATCAAAGCTAGGCTAAGGGTTGAACAATGGAAACTAGGCTAGGACTGTGTCTAAGTAGAAGAAGGGTCGGAAATAAAAATGGTGAAAAGGGGACGTGAAGGGGAAATATCATAGGAGGATCATTAGATCAGGTGGGGGAAAGGAAAATGAATGGACAAGATCAGACAGTAGGAGGGTACGTAGGCAAATGGGTGGACATGGTGGCCTAATAGGATGGACGACTAGGATTAGATCGTGTGGGAAGTCGGTGGATGAATGACGGAGAACGCAGGTAAAGAAAATGTGCAAAAATGGTATCGGGTGAAGTGACAGCCGTCAGATCTGATAGAGAAGATCAATGGTGGAGGTTAGAGCACGAAAAGAAAACATGCGGAAAGGACGAGCGGCTTTGGAGGGTGATATTTTAGTACTTCAGATTTCGTTGTTTGTACTTTCAGCTGATGGAGGGATATTCGAATGGATGGGCAGTAAATGAGGAGGATTTACCTCTTGTAATTCCTCTTCGTTGTCTCATCCAAGTTTTTACCAAGGTCCTTTACCATAGTTCCTTGCTTTTACCTTTTATCCCTACATTTCCTTTGCTTTTATCCTTTATTCCTGCATTACATACACATTAGACCGCAAAGAAAAATATCGAACTCTAACACATCTCATAAGCAAAATATAACCAAAAGTATGCAATAGGTTGTGAGAATAGTTGGTTTGACTAAGCTAGGAGGTGAATTAAGGCTAATTAAGTCCCATATAATTACGCAATGATGAGATTCATCATCACCCCCTACTAAAAGTGTTGCTCATCCTCTGAGAAAATTAGTGGCTCTGGTAGCCTCTCTGGTATCTCATTATTTTGTTGTGGTCTTTCCTTCTTGTTTGTAGTAATCTACTTTCCTTTCTCCTTCTCCCCACTGATATTCTTTGATATTCAATCTATGTGGCAGTGTGTTATATATTTTAGCAGGCATGTATATTATCATTTCTTCAGCAACCTAAACAGATCCTCATAATGTGTACTTGCATTCCCTTAGACAACAAGATATCTATGAGTTAGATGAGGATTACATGCAATTAGATGCTAATTAGGGCCATGGGGTTTGATTGTTTAGCTACTTCTCTATCCCTGAGGCCACTTAGCTCTTTTTTTTCTTGTTTCACTTTCTTTTTTCAATTCCTTCTTTCTCTACTATTTCAGCATCATGTTTCTTTGTGCTCTCCTTCATCATGTTCCTCTGTATTAGTTTCTTCTATATCCATATCCTCCCCATATATCTATGTATCTGTTGTTTCTTTTTTCCCCCTCCTTACTGACAGAAGGACTAACACCATAGATTAAGGTTTTGATGTCATCCTCTGCTAGTAAGTAATTGAAGACTGTCCATGTTTTAGGGATCCTGAGCTTTTGGAGGGCATAGACTTTTTAGAGGAAAATGGCCACCTTTTTACTCACAAAACAACTACCTCTTAACCTTTACAACTTTTGATCAAATGATGCATATGAGTGAGTTAGTAGGATACTTACCTATGGCCTTAATGCCACGCTGCAAGTGTCAAAGATGAGAGGTGTTGTTGATGGTCATTTTTCTTCCTCCTATGTTGTCTGCTGATGATGTCTGTGACTGTAGATTAGATTTTGTTGCATGTACAGAGGGAGTGTGAGTGTGTGTGAAGCCATGGATGATGGTAATGGATGAGGTGATGTTGTGGAAAACATAATCTTTGTTGAAAATAATACTGAGAGGGGGGGGGGGTGAATCAGTATTATCAAATTCTTTTCAAAATATCTTCCAGATTTATACTTTAATTTATTCTTCAAATATTGATCATTAGTTTGTATGTCAGTACCATATAATAATGAGCAAGAACAATAAAAATAGATAATCACACCAAGGAACACCAGATATAAGGTGGAAGCCCAATGTGGGTAAAAACCACCTGCTGCAATATGTCTCTATCTTCTTTCAATTAGAAACTTCTTTTACAATGATTTTGTACAGAGAGCTACAACCCTCTCTCGTTTTCCAGTCTCTCCTAGAAGGGAGCTACAACCCCCTACTTATTTTCTTCCAAGGACCACTTTTCATAAATTTTCAAACTGGATCCATGAACATCAAATAATCATCAAGTACATGTGAATCACCCAATCAACTTTTTCAATCAACCAATGAATCAACCAAGAACTTCTCAGAATGTAGTAACCAGATCAGCAATACCAGTAATCTAAACCCAGAACTCTTCAGCAATAGATAAAAGACAGCCAACAAATGTTTCGAGAAAGGTCCGCAACTTCACCAATAGAAGCCTGTGAATATCCGCAGCTCTTCTGTGTCTAAACTGCATAGATCTGCACCTGGTCCTTCTTCTGCTTTGCGTACCTCCGCACCTACTCCTTTTGCTGCCCTGCGTACCTCTGCTCAGATCCACACCTGCACTGTCTGCCTGACAGCATACCTCCACACTTGGTCCTTCTGTTCCCCTACGTACCTCCGCACTGTGCCTTCTTCTACGTTGTGTACCTCGTACCTGTGCCTTTTGATGCGCTGCGGATCCCCGTACCTGCGCCTTCTCTGCCCTACAGACTGCCGCACCTGCACTGTGGATCGCCTGCGGACCTCTGAATAGAGCCAAATTAACAGTCCTCCAATGTGCCACAGACAGTCAGATCCACAGATCTAATCATGCGCCCGAGAGATCACGACCTATCAATAGATTCGCCTTAAAATTCACCTTGATTTAGATCTAGCTTTCAAAACCGATCACCCAAAATTTCAGATCTTAAGATATTCAATTTTCACAACTCTCTAGCCAAGTGATCTCCTTTCCTTTTTATAGGCAAGCCCTTATTCACACCATGGGACAAAACCATCCAAAACCAATGCAAGGGATCCAAACCGGGGTTCAATACTTTAGATCCTATACCATGGACCAAAACCATAGGATCATGATCAATGGGCTAAATACCAAGGGCCAAACATAAGAAACCCCATGTGTGCCCGCTTCTCTGCATTGGAGTGAGTGAACTGGGGTCCGCACCTTCTGAACGGAGAACCTATGGGTATGTCTGCACTTCTTGGTCGGCGTACCTGCGGGTATCTCATTTTCTATGATTTTGAGAGCCTGAACAAATATCTGCCATGTGAGTGAGTTGCCATCAAGTACAACACCTGTGCCATAGAGCTAAACCTGAATCATAATGCCAAAAATCTCCCCCTTTGGACTTGATGGCAACCCCAAGATCCTCAAAGTCATTCTCCCCCTTTGACATCAAGGGCAAAGGGCGGACCAAGATATTCTCTTCCTTTGCTGTCCATACTCCCCCTAAGTGCCTGCTGAAATTTGTGAATGAGCTCCCCCTGACTATAGACCAGATCTGCAAAAGAGAAATTCTTCAAGAAGAACCATAATCTACCATACACCATACATGATCTTGACAAAAGAGATAGAGACATATTAGCAGCAATATTCAGATCAACATCCATGTTCTCCTTCTGTACTTTCTCCTCCAATATCTTCTACCATAATGCCAAGAATGCATTATTAGAAGAATATATGCTCCCCCTGACCCTGTGCCATTCGATATTCGACCAATCCATAACCCAAAAAATGTACGCATATATCCAATATGAAACTCGCGTACAACCAACAATCTCTGAAACAGATGAGATTCAAAAACAAGATGATGCATCAACTACCCCCAGCTTTTGCCTGAGGTATTCAAATGTTTCCCTGGGAAGTGGTTTGGTGAGAATATCAGCAACTTGTTCCTTAGAAGGAACATACTCCAATTTGACCTTTTGTTCCAACACTTGTTCCCGGAGAAAGTGATACTTGACCGGTATGTGCTTGGTTTTTGAATGCATGACTAGGTTCTTCGAAATGCTGATTGCACTTGTATTATCACAAAAGATGGAGATAGGTGGTGTACAAGTGATTTGAAAATCCTGCAAGGTTTGCATCATCCAAAGGAGTTGAGTGCAGCAAGATGCAGCAGCCACATATTCTGCTTCAGCTGTAGATAAAGCAATCAAACTCTGTTTCTTGATGAACGAAGATACTAATCTGGAACCCATAAAGAATGCACCACCACTTGTGCTCTTTCTATCATCCACGTTTCCAGCCCAATCTGCATCTGTATAAGCATGAAGAGTGAGATCTATATTTCTAGGATACCATAAGACATAGTTTTGAGTTCCTTGAAGGTACTTGAAAATTCTCTTCACTGCCTGAAGATGAGTTTCCTTTGGGTTTGCCTGAAATATTCCAACTATTCCCACTGCATGCATAATGTCTGGTCGAGTACCTGTCAAATAAATTAGACTTCCACTCATAGATCTATAGGTTGGTAGATGCACTACTGCTGATTCATCATTTGCACTGAGGCTGCATCCTGTAACCATGGGAGTACATACTGGTTTTGCATCTTCCATGCCATATTTCTTCAAGATTTGCTTGAGATACTTGGTTTGAGACAAAAGGATACCGTCTTCATTTTGCTGGATTTGTAAACCAAGAAAGTATGACAATTCTCCAAGAAAAGACATTTCGAATTCTTTCTGCATCACCAAGGCAAAGCTTTGACTCATAACTTCTTCATCGCTGCCAAAGATAATATCATCTACATACAAAACAAGTATTAGCAATTTGTCATTTTCAATTTTTATATGAAGATTGCTATCTGCTGATCCTTTTGAAAAACCTTGTTGATGAAGGTATTTTTCCAAACGGTAGTACCAAGTCCTTGGAGCCTGTTTGAGACCATAGAGAGCCTTTTTCAGTCTGCATACAAGATTTGGATCATTCCCAAGAATGAAACCATCTGGCTGCTCAATGTATACTTCTTCTTCTAAGTCTCCATTCTGAAAGGCTGACTTCATGTCCATTTGAAATACTTCGAACTTCTGAAAGCTTGAGAGAGCAAGGAACATTCGGATGGCCTCAAGTCTTGCAACAGGAGCAAAAGTTTCTTTAAAGTCTATTCCTTCTTGTTGAGCATACCGTTTACAAACAAGTTTGGCCTTGTTTCTAATTACTTTCCCATTTTCATTCAACTTATTTTTGAAGACCCATTTTGTCCCTATGAAATTCTTATCTTTTGGTCTAGGAACCAACTCCCAAGTATTGTTCCTTTCGATCTGCTCAAGTTCTTCATCCATTTCCTTGACCTAGCATTCATCTTTGCATGCCTCTCTTACATTTTGTTGTTCAGTGGAGGAGAGTAATTCCAAATAGCTTGAAGCTTCTGCAATTGTTCTTCTTGTTTGTATGCCTGCCTCCTTTTGCCCCAAGATTTGAGATTCTGGATGATTTTTTTGAACATACCTGGATGGAGTCTTCTCTTCTATCCTTGTCTATTCCTTTGGTGCCTCTTGAGGTTCTTCTTCATCCTTAGTCTGATTTGGAGGGTAGTCTTCATCCTCTTTGATATTTTCATGATTTACTTGCCTAGGAATGTTTCCTTTTTCATCAACCACCACATCAATGCTGTCAACACTTCTTCCAAGTCTTTTATTGTAACACTTATATGCTTTGCTGTGAGGAGAATAACCAAGGAGAATGCCTTCATCTGCTCTAGGTTCAAGTTTTCCAACCTGTTCATCATTATTCTTAATATAGCATTTGCTTCCAAAAATTTTGAAATACTTTACCAAAGGAGTCTCACCATACCATATCTCATGAGGAGTTTGAGTGTTGTTCACTCGAACATTTGTTTTGTTGAGAATAACAACCACAGCAAATGCAGCTTCACTCCAGAAGGTTGCGGGAGTTCCAGACTCATCAAGCATAGCCCGAGCCATTTGTTGAATCGTTCTGTTCATCATTTCCACCACTCCATTTTGCTGAGGAGTCCTAGCTGTAGAGAATTCTCTTCTCATTCCACGTTCTTCATAAAAATCGAAAAATTCATTTGAGGTAAACTTGTTGTGGGGAAAAATGCCTATGCAGGACGATCCTATCCACCTAAGGTGTGATAGTGCCTTAGCAACAAATAGAGACAACTATTTTGGTTTCTTCCTTTATGAAATGTGAAAGAAGAGAGATCAATAGAGTTACCGGTGTCTTCCGTTTGTCCCTTGATCCTGTCTCTCTTCTCTTTGGGAGTTCACAACTACTTGCCTTCTCACTTGCCCAGATTCTACAGGTTCATGCAAGATCACAAGAGAACAACTACTTGCCTTCTTGCTTGTCCAGCTTCAACGGGTTCTTGTAAGATCACAAGAGAACAACTACTTGCGACAAGAGAACAACTACTTGCGACAAGAGAACACTACACAAAGACAGATATTCACATTCATAACTAGTTTAGGATTAGAAATAAACTAAACATACTAATGCATTCATACATCAAAAATACATCAGCATATAGGAGAAACCAAGATAGCTTTATTGATGAATAACAAGGTTCAGGAAGAGATACAACCCAGAGGGCTCCAATCCAGCATCTCCTTCCCAGCAAATGGAATTCCTATCTTCACCCCCTTCAAAGCATTAAGCACCCAATGATTCCAATCTCAAACCAACAGCAATTCTTTGCAATAACAAAATTCCAGCCTCTAGATCTCATGGAGGAGAGATCCATATATAGATGATTGGAGAAAGGATGAGTCAGCTTGAGATCTAACTAGTGTCCTCTCCCTTTGTCAGTTCTTGATTCCACTTGGAGGTTCTTGCTTCCACTTGGAGATTTTGAACCTCTTACTCATCACCAGTCGAATTCCCTGAGGCAAGTGTCATTTTGGAAGCTTCCTGGGTTCTGACACCTTGAGAAATGAACTTGCCACATGTCTAATCTTGCTCAGCGCAGGTAGCCAGTGTTGCTTTTGACATTCAGTGTAGGTAGCCAGTGTTGGCTTTGACATTCAGCGCAAACAGCTAGTGGAGCCACTGAAATGATCCTGAATTGACTTGTTTTTGAGCAGTTTCTGGTGGAGAACTTCTGTGAATTGCTGTGGTTTGTTAGCCTTGTTCCTCTAGGTGTAGGAACAACATGTTTAGGGACTTTGGATCCCTTAGATTATGGACATTTCATGCTCAATGCTCTAAGGCACAAAAATGTCTATAACAATTGCCCCCTAAAGTATGAGGTCGTTTATCGGGTGAAATGCTTTATCATGGGGATCCGAAGTTCATCCAATGCTGGGAGGAGACCTGTAATAAGATACAATACAATACATTATTTTTTCATACTGCTTTCATGATCTAGCTGAGGCAGGCATTCCCATGCTCAGCTTTTTAAATTCATTTTTCTGTACATAGAACAGACAATCGTCTGATGGTAGACTGATAATTTTGATGAAATTATCATCCTTTGAGTAGGATGATTATCTGCTGCAATGATGTACATGTCAATGTATTTATCATTCCTGAATATATATCACAACCCGGATGGATGAAACTAGATCCGGGGTCTTCAAACTCGTTCGATCTTCACTCTAGGTACAAGTCGATCCATGTGAGAAATGTTCTGAAGTCGAACATGGAAAGACATCGCCTGATTACCGGTCAATGATGTAAACCGTTAACAAGCGCGAGAGGAATCACCAATAATGATAATGACCCTCAAGGTACTACAGTACAATTCACTTGGTGTGAATAAAGGACTTGGCGTCGAACACCACGCAAAATCTTTCGGTCGAAGGTCATTGATGTATACCTGTCGCCGGAAGTGAGAAACTTGCCATTGAGGCATGCAAGCTTCAAAGTACTGAAGGGGTTGTTCCTAGATCAACTTCTTGGATAATGAGCTGATGTCGACAAGAAGCGACCCGTCAAAGGAGGGCCTTAATGAATCCCACATCAGTGACACGGAACGGAGCTAATGATTTTAATGGAGGTGAAAACAATTTGTGACATATGATTCAGGGTGGCGGTCATGAAAGGATGAAGGATAATGTATGGCAGTGGATGGGACACGGTTGACTTTTCTGAACGACTTCTCTTGAACATATGGCGACACTGATGCGATGGATTGGTAGCATTACCCCAAATATGGATGGTATGGCGAGACCATGGATGTGACCGGTGAATGAAACAACCCAACCCGATTGTGGTACGGAGGAAAAGTGTCATGTTCAAGAGCGACTTGCTACCATCAAAGTTTTCTTGAGTTTCTCCCAATTTTTCCCCAGTCATTGCTGACCAGTACCTCTTTATTTTTGTCAAGCTTGAGGAGGATAACATATGCTTGTTCTATAACCTGCCCTTCGGGCAAGCCCATCGCTATGTTTTAACGAGCCTAGCGATAGTGAAACTCGTTCTCGTCTAAAGACAAGTTTGTCGCTATTTAATGATTTTAACGAGTCTAACGACAAGGATAACTCGGTCCTTTTCATTTTTAGAGAGTCTAAAAAGGTACATAAAGTTAACTCCAAAAGTCCTTTTTCGTCATCTAATCCCTTAAGTCTGAAAAAGTATAAAACAATACAGAAGGGATGAGTTTTCGATAGTTTTAACGAGCCGAATAAAACAAGCGCTTGATCTTTTTGTGCAATAATCCCTCAGGTCCAAAAATATTAAAATCTAGAGGAGGGATAGCACTTCATGTCCCTTTAATGAGCTAGAAGGCCAAGGACTCAGCAATCTTTTCATATTTTACGAGTCAGATGAAAAGAGCTTAAAGAAGACTCGTCTTTTGAGGAACGAGTGATGAAACAAGTTAGCAGTTGATTCCAGGTACAGGTTGGAATTTTCCAATCACGGCAGTGTCACAAGGATGGCTAGGTGAAATCACTCTTTGCAGTTGTTCCTCAAAATGGGTAAACAATCATATGGAGGTGAACGATCGGCCAAATGAAAAGTGGAGGTGACGGTGCAAACACGACCAAGGCTTTAATGGCTGATGATATTACATTCACAGTGGTTATTTACCGGGATAGTTCATTTTTTAACGAGCTTAAACGTGGGTGGAAACATTTGCTCGATCTTATGTTTATTTTTTAACGAGCATGAACTATGTGCTAAAACTGCTCGGATCTTGCGTTTATTTTTTAACGAGCATGAACTGTGTGCTAAAACTACTCGATTACCCAGTCATATGATAAGAATGTCTCAGTGAAGATGCTATTTTTTATGGAGCTTCATCTCACGAAGCTTTGCTCCGGATCCTTTCGTTATGCAAGCTTGGAAACGACTAATCCTACGAGTTTAAAGGGTTAGACCTACAGGTTTAAAGGGAAGGACCTAAAAATTTTAAAAAATAAATAGCTGCCCCTTGCTTGCACTCCAAAAGGTTTGCATGCCCTAAGGCATAAAATATGATTTCAAGGTTACCCTTACTTTTTCCGCCAAAACATTTGCTTAAGCAGGAAAGGCCTACCTCTTTCAGGCTACCCAAAGATTGTCTCGTTAATCTTTCAAACAAAACACTTCTCCGGCGATATCTACCGAAATAGACAAAGGTGAATGACCTTAGTTCCAAACACGTAACTTTGACAAAAGAATCTTATCCTAGAATAACCCCTCTCCAGCAAGGGCGGGGTACAGACTAGTCATATTCTCCCGCAGAAACCTACTCTATACCCAAAGTTTTCCTGCCGAAGCAGACCAGGATGCATGCCCCCTGGGTTCCAGTCATATCCTCCCGGATTACTCGCGCTCATTAGGAAGACGAGCCGTGGGTTGAGAAATTTCTTGCGTGAAAATACCATTTAGGGATGGTATATGACTATTTGCAATGCGTGATCCAGGAAATGAAAGTTGGTCCACGAGCTTGACCACTCTTCCTTCATGCGGAAAACACATTACTCTAAAGAGTGAGGACACGATGGCTCCCATGCAATATATATAGTCTCGTCCAAGGAGTAGGTTATAATCCAAGGGTCCTTGAACGACCATCACGTTCATTTGAACGGTCTTCCCTTTCAATGTTATGGGCACATTGGGGAGGATCCCTAAAGGTCGACTGGTTCCTTTATCAAAGCCTGATAGATTTCTCATTTCAGGCAAAAGCGTTGGCAAACCAAGCGCTTTACAAGCAATAGAGGAAAGGATACTCACAGATGCCCCCTCATCAATGATAGTGCCAGCCATTACCATTCTGTATATTTGGACGATAATTCTGAATGGTATGCTTGCTGGCAACGGGGGTTTTCATAGTTGGTTCCAGTCGAACGAGACAACTAGGTTGCTTGGTGGTGGGACCGAATAGACGGTCAGGTATGACCCTGACGAAGTTCCTTCCTGCGATAAAGGAATGGGCAAATTTCCCCCTTGTTCGTCGGAGTCTGTGTTGATGAAGAGAATTTGGACGGTGTCGTCTTTATTCTCCTCTGTGATGGTATCATTCGAAGATAGAGCCTCTAAAGGCAAAACCGGGTCAACTGCCACCTCAACCTTTTGACTTTCATCAGGCATGGATCCACACGGTTCATATTCAATGATAGGTGCTTCGGCTGACCACCTGGGCGGGCCAGCCAGGTTCTCAACTAGTGAAGGACTTGGCAGGAGTTTTTGATATCCAGGAGGAAGTTGCGGCCGTAAAATCGGGCGATCTTCCAAAACGCTTTTAGCCTCGTCTAAGAAGGGACAATGGTGGATGGCATGGTCGCCTTCACGCAGTTTACAGGGAAATCTAGCTTTACCTCTCTGTCCTGGGACTTCACTTTCACTAGTCGACGGTGAGCAGTCAACATGGCTATCAGAGGTTGATGCTACCGAATTGTGCAAACGGGGAGACCAGTCCCTTAGTATCCGAGGGATGCAGGGACAATCTCTGTGGAAATGGTCTCCCTTGCATATGACACATGGAGATTTAGGCCTGGTCAGTGCTGTGTGTGGATTTTTGTCAGACGACCCTTGTTTGCCCCCAGTCACTTTAGGTTCCTTCTTCTTCTTCTCTTTCTTCTTCTTTTCCTTCTTCTCCTTAGGAACTTGGTTTTTTGCTCTACCAGTTCTGTCAAACGAAGATGAAGGAAGAGAGGAAGAGTTAGATGATGTTGAAGGCTGGTTGGCAACTCTGGTCTGGTCTAACTGTTGACTCAACTGTTCAGGAATAGTGGTGTTCTGAATGACATTGGTTGAAAAGAGCCAGACCGGCAGGCCAATTGTCAGTCCTGGAAGCGACAATGTGGCCATATGGGGCGCACCAACATCTCCCCAAGAGGAGAAGGGACTAGAATTTCCACCAAGGGGAATTCCTTGGTTGGTGTGCTCCATTTTTTCAACCTAAAGATCAACGCAGGAATAAAGGGTGATTGTTCCATTTAAAATAAATTTTAACGACGCTTAGACACAACTTGCTTTTTCAGTTTTAAAGAGTCGAGAAAAAGCTAAAGATGACTCTAGTCTCCTTCGATGTTTTAACGAGCCCGAAGTGACAAATGCTCGGATGGACTTTTTTCGTTATAGAGTCTGAAAAAGACCAAAAGGAACTGCTCTGGGGTTCTAGGCAGAGGGTGTGCCAAAATTTTCGCAAAACCGCAGAATACTTTTTAGGGTACGGGCGGTCGATCTTCCTGAATGCTGTGTTCAGTAGGGCGGCCGACACGGCTTCCTATGGATAAAGTTTTTATGCCTATAGGGGTCTCCCAACATAGACGCGATGGTACGTGGGAGCACAATCTGTACTGGCGCTATCGTCCCTCAGGAGGAATCACCCACCATCAACGAGATCGACAGTCACCAGGCTTAACGACGCCGGAACATGTCTCTAGCCTAGACCTCTATGTTGTGCGTTGTGTTGCAAAGCGTTGTTAAGTTCATTCAATTTATTTTAAGTTGATCTTTTTAGAAGTTTGCCTTTCAAGGTTCACCACGAGATGTATGATACAATTCCTAAATGCAGTCTAAAGATGATAAGCAAGCTTTATATCTTTTCAACTTTGAAAATCCTAGCTACTAAGGGAAATGAAAGACACCATCTTTTCTCAAAGAGCAATCAGCACACTCTAATGCACTTTTCCTAAATCAAACATGCAAACTTATCAAAATGCAAATGCACAATGCAGGTGTTTGTTTTCCGCTTTCTTAGTATTGATGCCTACAAAGAAAGCTTTTTGTACAACTTTGAATTTGCTTTTAAATGACAAATACAAACAAGTTTACTTTTTCGAAATCAGAGAGGGTAGAAGAGATTACAACACTTAATGATTTTTGAAATGAATACTTGTTTCGACATTTAAAAGAGACAAACTCAAACCAAATGCAAAAGTAAATGTGTAATCAATCTGCAAACAGCCAATGAACTCTCTTCTAAGATCACAATCAACAGATCTGAATCAAGGGCTACAGGATGACTATTTCACTCATGTAAAGGAAAACTGTAAATGACGCCACAAACACATAAAAACACTCACAGTCTTTTTGTACAAAAGGAGGCGGAATCTAAGCAGAGAAAAGGAGTTATCAGACTGGTACCTATGTTGGTTACAGGCTGCAAAAATCAGAGATCAAAACAAGGAAAAACAGAGCAGAGAACCCCAGCTGCACAAGGGCAAACTGGTTCAGCGCAACCTCAACACAGGGGTTTTGAAATTCAACGCAGGTAGCCTTCACAGGACCTGCGTTGAAATGCAGAATCCCTTCACTGGGTCTGCGCTGAAGGAGAAACTCTCGTTTCTCACAGGTTCTGGGTCACAGATTGCTATTTAATCAACTGTTTCAGGACAAATAAAAGCAACAAGCAAGGTGTAATGAAAGGGATGCTTTGAGGGGGTACTAATTTCTATCACAAAGGATCATCAAATCATTTGTGAGTCCATTGTTCAGATCATAGACAAGTCCAGTGATTGGATCAAAGCAGCAACTGTCTACTTTGCATCCGGGAATAGCAGATGCAGTTCGATTGTTGCTGTCAAGTCTATGAAGCAAAAAATGATAGAAACACAAATAAAATGACTAAACAATAGTCCCCAGCGGAGTCGCCAATTTGTTGTGGGGAAAAATGCCTATGCAGGACGATCCTATCCACCTAAGGTGTGACAGTGCCTTAGCAACAAACAGAGACATCTATTTTGGTTTCTTCCTTTATGAAATGTGAAAGAAGAGAGATCAATAGACTTACCAGTGTCTTCCGTTTGTCCCTCGATCCGGTCTCTCTTCTCTTTGGGAGTTCACAGCTACTTGCCTTCTCACTCGCCCAGATTCTACAGGTTCATGCAAGATCACAAGAGAACAGCTACTCGCCTTCTTGCTTGTCTAGCTTCAACGGGTTCCTGTAAGATCACAAGAGAACAGCTACTTGCGACAAGATAACAGCTACTTGCGACAACAGAAGAACACTACACAAAGACAGATATTCACATTCATAACTAGTTTAGGATTAGAAATAAACTAAACATACTAATGCATTCATACATCAAAAATACATCAGCATATAGGGGAAACCAAGATAGCTTTACTGATGAATAACAAGGTTCAGGAAGAGATACAACCCAGAGGGCTCCAATCTAGCATCTCCTTCCCAGCAAATGGAATTCCTATCTTCATCCCCTTCAAAGCATTAAGCACCCAATGATTCCAATCTCAAACCAACATCAATTCTTTGCAATAACAAAATTCCAGCCTCTAGATCTCATGGAGGAGAGATCCATATATAGATGATTGGAGAGAGGATGAGTCAGCTTGAGATCTGACTAGTGTCCTCTCCCTCTGTCAGTTCTTGATTCCACTTGGAGGTTCTTGCTTCCACTTGGAGATTTGGAACCTCTTACTCATCACCAGTCGAATTCCCTGAGGCAAGTGTCATTTTGGAAGCTTCTTGGGTTCTAACACCTTGAGAAATGAACTTGCCACATGTCCAATCTTGCTCAGCGCAGGTAGCCAGTGTTGCCTTTGACATTCAGCGCAGGTAGCCAGTGTTGCCTTTGACATTCAGCGCAAACAGCTAGTGGAGCCACTAAAATGATCATGAATTGACTTGTTTTTGAGCAGTTTCTGGTGTAGAACTTCTGTGAATTGCTGTGGTTTGTTAGCCTTGTTCCTCTAGGGGTACGAACAACATGATTAGGGACTTTGGATCCCTTAGATTATGGACATTTCATGCTCAATGCTCTAAGGCACAAAAATGTCTATAACAGTTGCCCCCTAAAGTATGAGGCCGTTTATCGGGTGAAATGCTTTATCAGGGGGATCCGAAGTTCATCCAATGCTGGGAGGAGACCTGTAATAAGATACAATACAATACATTATTTTTTCATACTGCTTTCATGATCTAGCTGAGGCGGGCATTCCCATGCTCAGCTTTATAAATTCATTTTTCTCTACATAGAACAGACAATCGTCTGATGGTAGACTGATAATTTTGATGAAATTATCATCCTTTGAGTAGGATGATTATCTGTTGCAATGATGTACATGTCAATGTCTTTATCTTTCCTGAATATATATCGCAGCCCGGATGGATGAAACTAGATCCGGGGTCTTCAAACTCGTTCGATCTTCACTCTAAGTACAAGTCGATCCATGTGAGAAATGTTCTGAAGTCGAACATGGAAAGACATCGCCTGATTACCGGTCAATGATGTAAACCGTTAACAAGCGCAAGAGGAATCACCGATAATGATAATGACCCTCAAGGTACTGCAGTACAATTCACGTGGTGTGAATAAAGGACTTGGCGTCGAACACCACGCAAAATCTTTCGGTCGAAGGTCATTGATGTATACCTGTTGCTGGAAGTGAGAAACTTGCCATTGAGGCATGCAAGCTTCAAAGTACTGAAGGGGTTGTTCCTAGATCAACTTCTTGGATAATGAGCTGATGTCGACAAGAAGCGACCCGTCAAAGGAGGGCCTTAATGAATCCCACATCAGTGACACGGAACGGAGCTAATGATTTTAATGGAGGTAAAAACAATTTGTGACATATGATTCAGGGTGGCGGTCATGAAAGGATGAAGGATAATGTATGGCAATGGATGGGACATGGTTGACTTTTCTGAACGACTTCTCTTGAACATATGGCGACACTGATGCGATGGATTGGTAGCATTACCCCAAATATGGATGGTATGGCGAGACCATGGATGTGACCGGTGAATGAAACAACCCAACCCGATTGTGGTACGGAGGAAAAGTGTCATGTTCAAGAGCGACTTGCTACCATCAAAGTTTTCTTGAGTTTCTCCCAATTTTTCCCCAGTCATTGCTCACCAGTACCTCTTTATTTTTGTCAAGCTTGAGGAGGATAACATATGCTTGTTCTATAACCTACCCTTCGGGCAAGCCCATCGCTATGTTTTAACGAGCCTAGCGATAGTGAAACTCGTTCTCGTCTAAAGACAAGTTTGTCGCTATTTAATGATTTTAACGAGTCTAACGACAAGGATAACTCGGTCCTTTTCATTTTTAGAGAGTCTGAAAAGGTACATAAAGTTAACTCCAAAAGTCCTTTTTCGTCATCTAATCCCTTAAGTCTGAAAAAGTATAAAACAATACAGAAGGGATGAGTTTTCGATAGTTTTAACGAGCCGAATAAAACAAGCGCTCGATCTTTTTGTGCAATAATCCCTCAGGTCCAAAAATATTAAAATCTAGAGGAGGGATAGCACTTCTTGTCCCTTTAACGAGCTAGAAGGCCAAGGACTCGGCAATCTTTTCATATTTTACGAGTCAGATGAAAAGAGCTTAAAGAAGACTCGTCTTTTGAGGAACGAGTGATGAAACAGGTTAGCAGCTGATTCTAGGTACAGGTTGGAATTTTCCAATCACGACAGTGTCACAAGGATGGCTAGGTGAAATCACTCTTCGCAGTTGTTCCTCAAAATGGGTAAACAATCATATGGAGGTGAATGATCGGCCAAATGAAAAGTGGAGGTGACGGTGCAAACACGACCAAGGCTTTAATGGCTGATGATATTACATTCACAGTGGTTATTTACCGGGATAGTTCATTTTTAATGAGCTTAAACGCGGGTGGAAACATTTGCTCGATCTTATGTTTATTTTTTAACGAGCATGAACTATGTGCTAAAACTGCTCGGATCTTGCGTTTATTTTTTAACGAGCATGAACTGTGTGCTAAAACTGCTCGATTACCCAGTCATATGATAAGAATGTCTTAGTGAAGATGCTATTTTTTATGGAGCTTCATCTCACGAAGCTTTGCTCCGGATCCTTTCGTTATGCAAGCTTGGAAACGACTAATCCTACGAGTTTAAAGGGTTAGACCTACAGGTTTAAAGGGAAGGACCTAAAAATTTAAAAAAATAAATAGCCGCCCCTTGCTTGCACTCCAAAAGGTTTGCATGCCCCAAGGCATAAAATATGATTTCAAGGTTACCTTTACTTTGTCCACCAAAACATTTGTTTAAGCAGGAAAGGCCTACCTCTTTCAGGCTACCCAAAGATTGTCTCGTTAATCTTTCAAACAAAACACTTCTCCGGCGATATCTACCGAAATAGACAAAGGTGAATGACCTTAGTGCCAAACACGTAACTTTGATAAAAGAATATTATCCTAGAATAACCCCTCTCCAGCAAGGGCGGGGTACAGACTAGTCATATTCTCCCGCAGAAACCTACTCTATACCCAAAGTTTTCCTGCCGAAGCAGACCAGGACGCATGCCCCCTGGGTTCCAGTCATATCCTCCCGGATTACTCGCGCTCATTAGGAAGACGGGCCGTGGGTTGAGACATTTCTTGCATGAAAAGACCATTTAGGGATGGTATATGACTATTTGCAATGCATGATCTGGGAAATGAAAGTTGGTCCACGAGCTTGACCACTCTTCCTTCATGCGGAAAACACATTACTCTAAAGAGTGAGGAGACGATGGCTCCCATGCAATATATATATAGTCTCATCCAAGGAGTAGGTTATAATCCAAGGGTCCTTGAACGACCATCACGTTCATTTGAACGGTCTTCCCTTTCAATGTTATGGGCACATTGGGGAGGATCCCTAAAGGTCGACTGGTTCCTTTATCAAAGCCTGATAGATTTCTCATTTCAGGCAAAAGCGCTGGTGAACCAAGCGCTTTCCAAGCAATAGAGGAAAGGATACTCACAGATGCCCCCTCATCAATGATAGTGCCAGCCATTACCATTCTGTATATTTGGACGATAATTCTGAATGGTATGCTTGCTGGCAACCGGGGTCTGCCTAGTTGGTTCCAGTCGAACGAGACAACTAGGTTGCTTGGTGGTGGGACCGAATAGACAGCCGGGTATGACCCTGACGAAGTTCCTTCCTGCGATAAAGGAATGGGCAAATTTCCCCCTTGTTCGTCGGAGTCTGTGTTGATGAAGAGAATTTGGACGGTGTCGTCTTTATTCTCCTCTGTGATGGTATCATTCGAAGATAGAGCCTCTGAAGGCAAAATCGGGTCAACTGCCGCCTCAACCTTTTGACTTTCGTCAGGCATGGATCTAGACGGTTCATCTTCAATGATAGGTGCTTCGGCTGACCACCTGGGCGGGCCAGCCGGGTTCTCAACTAGTGAAGGACTTGGCAGGAGTTTTTGATATCCAGGAGGAAGTTGCGCCCGTAAAATCGGGCGATCTTCCAAAACTCTTTTAGCCTCGTCTAAGAAGGGAAAACGGTGGATGGCATGGTCACCTTCACACAGTTTACAGGGAAATCTAGCTTTCCCTCTCTATCCTGGGACTTCACTTTCACTAGTCGATGGTGAGTAGTCAACATGGCTATCAGAGGTTGATGCTACAGAATTGTGCAAACGGGGAGACCAGTCCCTTAGTATCCGAGGGATGCAGGGACAATCTCTATGGAAATGGTCTCCCTTGCATATGACACATGGCGATTTAGGCCTGGTCAGTGCTGTGTGTGGATTTTTGTCAGACGACCCTTGTTTTCCCCCAGTCGCTTTTGGCTCCTTCTTCTTCTTCTCTTTCTTCTTCTTTTCCTTCTTCTCCTTAGGAACTTGGTTTTTTGTTCTACCAGTTTCGTCAAGCGAAGACGAAGGAAGAGAGGAAGAGTTAGATGATGTTGAAGGCTGGTTGGCAAGTCTAGTCTAGTCTAACTGTTGACTCGACTGTTCAGGAATAGTGGTGTTCTGAACGACATTGGTTGTAAAGAGCTAGACCGGCAGGCCAATTGTCAGTCCTGGAAGCGACAATGTGGCCATATGGGGTGCACCAACATCTCTCCAAGAGGAGAAGGGACTAGGATTTCCACCAAGGGGAATTCCTTGGTTGGTGTGCTCCATTTTTTCAACCTAAAGATCAACGCAAGAATAAAAGGGTGATTGTTCCGTTTAAAATAAATTTTAACGACGCTTAGACACAACTTGCTTTTTCAGTTTTAAAGAGTCGAGAAAAAGCTAAAGGTGACTCTAGTCTCCTTCGATGTTTTAACGAGCCTGAAGTGACAAATGCTCGGATGGAATTTTTCCGTTATAGAGTTTGAAAAAGACCAAAAGGAACTGCTCTGGAGTTCTAGGCAGAGGGTGTGCCATACTTTTTGCAAAACCGTAGAATACTTTTTAGGGTACGGGCGGTCGATCTTCCTGAATGCTGTGTTCAGTGCATTGCGATCAGTAGGGCGGCCGACACGGCTTCCTATGGATAAATGTTTTATGCATATAGGGGTCTCCCAATATATACGCGATGGTACGTGGGAGCACAATCCGTACTGGTGCTATCGTCCCTCAGGAGGAATCACCCACCATCAACGAGATCGACAGTCACCAGGCTTCACGACGCCGGAACATGTCTCTAGCCTAGACCTCTATGTTGTGCGTTATGTTGCAAAGCGTTGTTAAGTTCATTCAATTTATTTTAAGTTGATCTTTTTAGAAGTTTGCCTTTCAAGGTTCACCATGAGATGTATGATACAATTCCTAAATGCAGTCTAAAGATGATAAGCAAGCTTTATATCTTTTCAACTTTGAAAATCCTAGCTACTAAGGGAAAAGAAAGACACCATCTTTTCTCAAAGAGCAATCAACACACTCTAATGCACTTTTCCTAAATCAAACATGCAAACTTATCAAAATGCAAATGCACAATGCAGGTGTTTGTTTTCTGCTTTCTTAGTATTGATGCCTACAAAGAAAGCTTTTTGTCCAACTTTGAATTTGCTTTTAAATGACAAATACAAACAAGTTTACTTTTTCGAAATCAGACAGGGTAGAAGAGATTACAACACTTAACGATTTTCGAAATGAATACTTGTTTCGACACTTAAAAGAGACAAACTCAAACAAAATGCAAAAGTAAATGTGTAATCAATCTGCAAACAGCCAATGAACTCTCTTCTAAGATCACAATCAACAGATCTGAATCAAGGGCTACAGGATGACTATTTCACTCATGCAAAGGAAAACTGTAAATGATGCCACAAACACATAAAAACACTCACAGTCTTTTTGTACAAAAGGAGGCGGAATCTAAGCAGAGAAAAGGAGTTATCAGACTGGTACCTATGCTGGTTACAGGCTGCAAAAATCAGAGATCAAAACAAGGCAAAACAGAGCAGAGAACCCCAGCTGCACAAGGGCAAACTGGTTCAGCGCAACCTCAACACAGGGGTTTTGACATTCAGCACAGGTAGCCTTCACGGGACCTGCGTTTAAATGCAGAATCCCTTCACTGGGTCTGCGCTGAAGGAGAAACTCTCGTTTCTCACAGGTTCTGGGTCACAGATTGCTATTTAATCAACTGTTTCAGGCCAAATAAAAGCAACAAGCAAGGTGTAATCAAAGGGATGCTTTGAGGGGGTACTAAGATTTATCAAAAAGGATCATCAAATCATTTGTGAGTCCATTATTCAGATCATAGGCAAGTCCAGTGATTGGATCAAAGCAGCAACTGTCTACTTTGCATCGGGGAATAGCAGATGCAGTTCGATTGTTGCTGTCAAGTCTATGAAGCAAACAATGATAGAAACACAAATAAAATGACTAAACAATAGTCCCCAGCGGAGTCACCAATTTGTTGTGGGGAAAAATGCCTATGCAGGACGATCCTATCCACCTAAGGTGTGACAGTGCCTTAGCAACAAACAGAGACAGCTATTTTGGTTTCTTCCTTTATGAAATGTGAAAGAAGAGAGATCAATAGACTTACCGGTGTCTTCCGTTTGTCCCTCGATCCGGTCTCTCTTCTCTTTGGGAGTTCATAGCTACTTGCCTTCTCACTCGCCCAGCTTCTACAGGTTCATGCAAGATCACAAGAGAACAACTATTGGTCTTCTTGCTTGTCCAGCTTCAACGGGTTCCTGTAAGATCACAAGAGAACAGCTACTTGCGACAAGAGAAGAACACTACACAAAGACAGATATTCACATTCATAACTAGTTTAGGATTAGAAATAAACTAAACATACTAATGCATTCATACATCAAAAATACATCAGCATATAGGAGAAACCAAGATAGCTTTATTGATGAATAACAAGGTTCAGGAAGAGATACAACCCAGAGGGCTCCAATCCAGCATCTCCTTCCCAGCAAATGGAATTCCTATCTTCACCCCCTTCAAATCATTAAGCACCCAATGATTCCAATCTCAAACCAACAACAATTCTTTGCAATAACAAAATTCCAGCCTCTAGATCTCATGGAGGATAGATCCATATATAGATGATTGGAGAGAGGATGAGTCAGCTTGAGATCTAACTAGTGTCCTCTCCCTCTGTCAATTCTTGATTCCACTTGGAGGTTCTTGCTTCCACTTGGAGATTTGGAACCTCTTACTCATCACCAGTCGAATTCCCTGAGGCAAGTGTCATTTTGGAAGCTTCCTGGGTTCTGACACCTTGAGAAATGAAATTGCCACATGTCCAATCTCACTCAGCGCAGGTAGCCAGTGTTGCCTTTGACATTCAGCGCAGGTAGCCAGTGTTGGCTTTGACATTCAGCGCAAACAGCTAGTGGAGCCACTGAAATGATCCTGAATTGACTTGTTTTTGAGCAGTTTCTAGTGGAGAACTTCTGTGAATTGCTGTGGTTTGTTAGCCTTGTTCCTCTAGGGGTAGGAACAACATGTTTAGGGACTTTGGATCCCTTAGATTATGGACATTTCATGCTCAATGCTGTAAGGCACAAAAATGTCTATAAAAAACTCCCCACCTCTGTCAGACCTGAGGCACTTAATTTTGTGATCTGATTCGTTTTTAGCCAAGGTTTTGAAAGATTTGAATTTTTAGAATGCTTCGTCCTTGTGTTTCATAAGTCCTAACCAAACCATCCTGGAGAAGTCGTCAATGAATAATATAAAGTATTCTTCTCCTCGAGGTGACCTTGTCCTAAATGGAGCACATACATCTATATGGACTAGTTCAAGAGGCCTGATGGCTGATCCTTCCTTCTTAGGGAAGTTAGTTCTAGTTTGCTTACCAAACTGACATGATTTGCATATGGTTTTGTCTGGAATTTTTATATCTGGAAGACCACGAACTGCCTGGTACTTGCATGCTTTCCTTATTTGTGAAAAGCTTAGATGCCCCAACCTCCAGTGCCATAACCAGTGTTCATCATCCTTGCTCAAATAGCATTTTTGTTGTCCTTCTTCAAATATGTATAAGCTATTTGGAGTTCTTCTGCCTTTGATCACTGTTTTTCCTGTATCAAGATCATGAACACTACATCCATTTGATCGAAATATTACCTCGGTTCCTTGATCGCACATCTGACTGACACTTAGAAGATTATGCTTCAAGCCATCAACATACAAAACATTTCCAGCTTTGACCTTTTCTTTGAACTGAGCAGTGCCTCTTCCTTTTATGACTGCAGGGGTATCATTTCCAAAAGAAACTTTCTTTCCCTTTTCTAAAACACTATATGAGTCAAGTTTTTATTTATCACCTGTCATATGTTTCGAACATCCACTGTCGATGTACCATTGATTTTCCTGTCCTTCTGCTTAAAAGGCTATCTCACATCTTTCTGGTTGTGGTTCCTTTATTCTCCATGTTCTGGTACTTGAGGCTTGTTCCTTTGTCTGCCAAAACCTGCTCCTGCATTCAGAATCTTCATGACCAAATTTATTACAAATGGAACATTCAATTTCATTTTCAAGGGCCGAAAAGTTGTTATAGGTCCTTTTCGTGATCCTATTCATACTTATTTATTTTTTAGCTTCTCTAGTCATGATTGTTTTATAGGCAACCCATTGAGCTACTTTGTGGCCAAAGTTATGGCAAGAGAAACATTGACCATTGAAGAAACTTCTGTGATTATCAAATCTACCTGCCAAATGATTGTAGTTTCTATTGTCATGCATTCTTGAGGCAAATTGAGAAGATTTAACTTGTGGCTGGTTGTAGCTTTTGTTCATCCTTAAGGTGGATTGCCCCTGATTTACCTGGTAGTCCTTGTTTATTCTTGATGTAATTCGTTCCTATTTTACCTGGTGATCTCCATTGGGCTTTTTCTCATCCCTCCTTGCTGCATTGAGATAACTCTTTGAGGTGGATGCTAGAGATGCTTCTCCATTATACCCCAGACCTGTCTTGATTAGTGGAGAACGTTGTACATTGATAATCTCATCCATAGTTTCAGATCCTTTAACAAATTTAAGATTAAGAGCCTTTGTTTTTTGAATTTCTTTTCTAAGGCCAACAATTTAACATTCTAACTTCTCAAGAAATTTTTCTTTTTCATCAAGTTCGAATTGCAGAGTATCAATGATCACATTCTTTTCTTATAAACATGTTTTGAGTCTAGAAATCTCTTCATAAAATCCATCCACATATATATCATCCATGGAATCATCATCTTCAAAAGCCATTAAAAGTTTATAGTTATTACCTCGTTCATCTTCATCACTATTTGAAAGGCCATCACTATCTTCATGAGAATAGTAACTTTTCTTAGTTACATTCTGTTTCTTGTTCCATCTAACAGGTTCCTTCCCTTTCTCAGTTTTATCCTTATGAGGACATTTGGCAGCATAGTGACTGACTCTCCCACAAGCAAAACATTTGAAAGGTAACTTACGTCTGAATCTTCCAGTACCTTGTTGAAGGTTTTTGACAAAATTTGATTCTTCTTCCTCTTCTGACGCATGTCCTAACTCATAGTAGTCTCCTTTTCCTGAAGCCTTGAAAGCTGCTTCTCTCCTGTCTGATGGTCCTCCCTTCCTCATTTCATAAGCAGTTAGAATCCCGTGTAGCTGTGACATGGTAAGGTTTCGTAGATTCTCCTTTTCTTCTATTGCAGAAACTTTAGATTCAAACCTAGGGGACAAATATCTTAGAACCTTTTCAACCACAATAGCCTCTTTTATTTCTTCACCCAAATTTTTCATACAATTAACAATCTCATCTACACGAAGGAAATAGTTAGCCACACTTTCATCATTGTGCATTTTGAGATTTTCATACTGAATCTTGAGGGTTTGAAGTTTTGCTCGTTTTACCTGTTCATCTCCTTCATAGCTCAAAACAATCTTGTCCCATATTTCTTTTGTGGATTTATACTGCATTACCTTGATAAATTCTGATTGAGATAGGCATCCTAATAGAGTACTGACTGCTTTTGTATTTGTTTCATATTTCTTCTTCTCAGCTAGATCTGTAGGAGTTGTTGAAGGAAAAGTGTACCCTGTATCTATGATATCCCAGACTTCTGTACCAAGTGATTGAAGATAGGCAGTAACTCTTACCTTCCAATATACGAAGTCTGTCCCATCAAAAATCGGTGGCCTGATAGATGCTTCTCTCTTGTAGTTTCTCATGATGATGGATCTTCCTCCAAGCGATCAAGCTTCTTCAGAAGGACCTGCTCTGAAACCAATTGTTGAAAATAATACTGAGAGGGGGGGTGAATCAGTATTATCAAATTCTTTTCAATATATCTTCCAGATTTATACTTTAAGTTATTCTTCAGATATTGATCATTAGTTTGTATGTCAGTACCTTATAATAATGAGCAAGAATAGGAAAAACAGATAATGACACCAAGGAACACCAGATATAAGGTGGAAACTCAATGTGGGTGAAAACCAGCTGCTGCAATATGTCTCTATCTTCTTTCAATTAGAAACTTCTTTTACATTGATTTTGTACTGGTGCAGTCCTTTACCAGTACGCAGGCTGCAACTTGCAAAGAGCTACAACCCTCTCTCATTTTCCAGTGTCTCCTGGAAGGGAGCTACAACCCCCTACTTCTTTTCTTCCAAGGACCACTTTTCATAAATTTTCAAACTGGATCCATGAACATCAAATAATCATCAAGTACATGTGAATCACCCAATCAAATTTTTCAATCAACCAATGAACCAACCAATAAATTCTCAGAATGTAGTAACTAGATCAGCAATACCAGTAATCTAAACCTAGAACACTTCAGCAATAGATAAAATATAGCCAACAAATGTTTCAAGAAAGGTCCGCAACTTTACCAATAGAAGCCTGCAAATATCCACAGCTCTTCTGTGTCTAAACTGTGCAAATCCACACCTAGTCCTTCTTCTACTCTGCATACCTCCGCACCTACTCCTTCTGTTGCCCTGCCTGCCTCTGCTCAAATCCGCACCTGCACTGTCTACCTGACAGCGTACCTCCACACCTGGTCCTTCTGTTCCCCTATGTACCTCCGCACTGTGCCTTCTTTTGTGCTACGTACCTCACACCTGCACCTTCTGCTTTGCTGCTGATCCGCGCACCTACACCTTCTCTGCATTGCGGACCCCCGCACCTACACTGTGGATCGCCTGCAGACCTCTGAATAGAGCCAAATTAACAGTCCTCCAATGTACCATAGACAGTCAGATCCACAGATCTGATCATGCGCCCGAGAGATCACGACCTATCAATAGATTCACCTTAAAATTCACCTTGATTTATATCTAGCTTTCAAAACCGATCACCCAAAATTTCAGATCTTAAGATATTCAATTTTCACAACTCTCTAGCCAAGTGATCTCCTTTCCTTTTTATAGGCAATCCCTTATTCACACCATGAGACAAAACCATCCAAAACCAATACAAGGGATCCAAACCGGGGTTCAATACTTTAGATCCTATACCATGGACCAAAACCATAGGATCATGATCGATGGGCTAAATACCAAGGTCCAAACATAAGAAACCCCACGTGTGCGCGCTTCTCTGCATTGGAGTGAGTGAACTGGGTTCCGCACCTTCTGAACGGAGAACCTGCGAGTATGTCCGCACTTCTTGGTCAGTGTACCTGTAGGTCTGTAGCTTCTCTTAGGATCACCTGTGGGTATCTCATTTTCTATGATTTTGAGAGCCTGAGCAAATATCTGCCAGGTGAGTGAGTTTCCATCAAGTACATCACCTGTGCCATAGCACTAAACCTGAATCATAATGCCAACAATCTTTTCTTGAATTGAAGTAGTGAAGTGAAAAAAATAATGGAATTTATGGAGGGATGCATGGTAAGGAGTGGGGGAGATGAACATATGTGAGGCAGGGCCCCCTTTGGATCTTCTCTCTTCTCCTTTATTGTCTTTATCATCCTCCTGCAAACAACAATTATGTTTCTTTCTATTTTTCTTTTATTATTATATTTGTTTTTGAAAAACACCTAGGCTGCCTCAGAGTGGTTTTCATTATAGGTATCTACCCTGGGCACCTCAAGGAAGGTTTTCACCCATAGATATTCTTTTTCTTTCCTTTTTTCTCATCCTTGGACCACCTTATGGAGGTTTTCAACCCAACGATGGCACTCAGGTGCCTCATGGAGGTTTTCACTGGAATCCTTATTCTTTTTTTTCTTCTTCTTTTCTTAGTGACCTAATGAGGGAGGAGATGACACTTGCTCCACCATCATCACTGTCTTATTGATGTTTTCAGTAAACTCTTGTTTAGATGAAGGCCTCTTGTACATTTTCAATATGTGTCCATTAACTAGTAATGGAATGGATTCTTCATCTATAGTTCTAATCTTCACTGAACCATTGTCATGGCATCGTTCCACCACATATGGTCTAAGCCATCTTGGTCTTAGCTTTCCCTTAAAGTTTTTGTATCTTGAATCATATAATAAGACCCAATCTCCCTCTTGAAATAACTTCTCCTTCATATGCTTGTCACGCCATATCTTCCTCTAAAGCTAAACTCCCTTTGTATGGAGGAGGGCTTGCATTCTAAATTCATCTAGGCCATTCAAATGGAACAACCTTTCATTTTGTGCATGACTGAGATCTAAATCTAGTTGGGATGCCATCCTCAATGTGTTATATTCAAATTCAATCGACAACAAAGCCTTTTTCCCATATACCATCTCATAGGGTGTGAATCTAGTGGTGGTCTTCCATGTTGTATTATAGGCCCAGGTGGCCTCAACTAGTCTCTCGGCCCAGTACTTTCTACTGTTGTTCAATACCTTGGTTAGGATGTTCTCCATTGCTCTGTTGGTCACCTCCACTTACCCATTAGCTTGTGGATGATAAGGAGTGGAAGTCCTATGTTTGAAATTATGATTCTTGAGCAGTTATTCGATCATGCTGGAGGTGAACTTGCTGCCTTGGTCTATGACTAGTTCTCTAGGGTACCCAAATTTGTAGAATATGTTCTCCCTTAGGAACTCAACCACCTTTTCTTTCGTTGTTGTCTTGATTGATTTGGTTTCTACCCACTTAGTCAGATAATCAGTGAACACAACAATGTATTGTTTTTGCTTTGAAGGAGGGTTGATAGGTCCAATGAAATCAATGCCCCACTTGTCAAATGGCTCGAAAGTCACTTGAGGCTACAGGGGAATTTCGTCCCTTGGAGTTGGCTTTCCCATCCTCTGGTACCGATCACGCTAAATAACATACTTCTTCACATCCTGATGAAGAGTAGGCCAATAATAGCCTACTTGTAGCACTTTGAATGATGTCCCTTTTGCTGCAAAGTGACCTCCACAAGGCCCATCATGACATGTCAGAAGGACGTCAAAGAGTTCCTCTTCCCTTACGCATCTTCTCAAGATTTGATCTGGGTCAAGTTTGAACAGATTGCCCCCAATCTAGGTGAAGGGGGCACTTTTCCTGATTATCTTACTCTTCTCTCTGGAGGGCAAGTTTGGTGGGAACTGTGCTGACACCAGATAGTTTTCTATATCAAAAAACCATGGGGAGAGAACTGAAATAGAAAACAAATGCTCATCTGGGAACTGATCATCCACCAATCCTTCTTCACCTGTAGGCAAATTCATTCTAGATAGAAAGTCAACAACAACATTTTATTTACCATGCTTATCAACAATAGTTAAATCAAACTTCTACAATAAAAGTAACCATCTGATGATTCTAGCATTTACATCTTGTTTGTTCATTAAATATTTAATTGCAGCATGATCAATATGCACAAATGTTTAATAGCCTATAATGTAATGCCTAAACTTGTTTAATGAATGCACAATAGCCAAGAGTTATTTTTCTATCACGGTATAGTTTAGTTCAACCTTTGATAGGTTTTTACAGGTAAAGTAGATGGCATAAGGCAATTTCTCTTCTACCTATCCTAAGGCTGCTCCTATGGCTCTATGTGAGGCATCAACATGAATGTGAAAAGGGAGGGCCCAGTTTGGGCCTCTAAGGATTGGTGCAGTGGTTACCTTATCCTTTAAAACATCCAAGGCCTCTTGACAGCACTTTGACCATATAAATTTAGAATCTTGGCCAATAATCTAGAAAAAGGAGAGGCTAGCTTGTTGAAGTCATTTATGAAGCTTCTGTAATATCCAACTAGCCCTAAGAAACTCCTAACATCTCTCTGCTTTTTTGGAGGAGGGACCCTTTGAATGATTGCTACTTTTTTTGGGTCCACTTGCAATATTTGTTGAGATATTGAGTGACCCATCATAGTCCCTTCAATCATTAAGAATTCACATTTTTCTGGACTGAGGGACAGGTTCATCTCAATGCATTTGCATAATGCTTTGCCTAAGCTAGTCAGGGCCTCTTGGAAATCATAGCCATAAGGTGTAAAATCATCCATGTAGATCTCCACGGCATCATGAACTAATTCAACAAAAATACTTAGGACTGCTCTCTTGAAAGTGGCAGGAGCATTGCACAGGCCGAAAGGAAGGACTCTATAGGGAAAAGTACCCCATGGACAGGTGAAAGTGGTCTTATCCTGGTCTTCTAGGAAGGTTTGGATTTGGTTGTACCCATTGAATCCATGTAGGAAAGAAAAGAACTTCTACCCTGCCAGGTCATCTAGAACTTGGTCAATGAAGGGTAGGGGAAAGTGATCCTTCTTTGTGACCTTGTTCAATCCCCTATAATCGACACAAATCATCCACTTCCCATTTTTCTTGGGCACTAACAATAAAGGAGAGACCCACTCACTGTTAGAGATAGGGTAGATGAACCCTGCATCTAACAGTTTCTGCAGTTATTCTTTGACTATGTCTTTGAGGGTTGGATTCATTCTCCTTTGTGGTTGCTTGACTGGCTTGCAACCTTCCTTGATGTATATGTGGTGAGTACACACTGAAGGTTTTAATCCATTCATTTCTTTGTAGTTCCAAGCAAATGCTTCTAGTTTCTCCCTCAACAAGTCACATAGTTGTTCTTCCTTTCAAGTAGAGAGAGATGGATTAATCTTCAAGGTTTTCTCTGGCCCAAATTCTATGGTTTTGACTTGGATTGGGTTGGAATCGGCCAAGCATAAGTCAGTTTGATGACTACTTAGTGTTTCTTTTACTTCTTCGTCTAGGGGTAATGAACTAGGAGTTGGACTTTGGAGCAGGTGTTCAATTAAATCATCCTCACCTTGCTGTCCTCCTCCTATGATGGCTTCCAAAGTATAAAGTTCTATAGAATAAAGCTCATCTTCTTCCTCCTCCTCCAACCATAAAGGTAAGTCATGTTCTAGGGAGGGTTGAGCAGGAGGGTATAGGACTAACTATTTGGACATATGCCCATTCTTGATGGTCATATTCCCAGCTATACAGCTAATGTAGTCATCAGCTGTGGCAAACCATGGCCTCCCTAGGATGAGAGGGTAACCGGCTAGCTTAGCCTTAGGCTGGAGAACTAGGAAATCTGCTAGATATTCCTAGGAATCAGTGGATACCATCAAATCCTCCACAATTCCCTTAGGGGTGGCTGTGGAACAGTCTGCAAGTTGCAGCACTGTTGTGGTCATTCTCAATGACCCTTGGAGGTTAAGCTTGAGCATGGTGTCCTTTTTCATCACGTTAATGGCAGCCCCAAGATCAATCAGAGTGTGTGGGACAATGGTGCCATTGATGTGGACATCGACTACAGGGGTTCAAGGGTCTAAGTATTTTGGACATATTTCCTACCCCAGTGTTAAGTCAGATAACTACCGAATGACATTAATGATAGGGGCATCCCTTTTTCTTCTTCCTGGATGCTAAAAGCACTTCTAAATCAATTTATTGTAAATAGGCACATCTTTGATTGCTTGGAGAAGGGGAATCCTCACACATAGGTTTTCCAATTCTCCTAGAAGTTCAATTTATTTTGGGGTAGGCTAGTGTGGTTGGGCTAATATTTCAGGAAATGGTGGATTTTCTTTAAGGTTGCTTTCCTCTCTTTTTTCCTCAACCTCCTTATGTGGAGAGGGAGGTTGGTTATCTGGGAGAAAGTTGGGCATGATGCCTCTCCATATTATGTTTGTTGGGCTTGCCTATTGTTTGGGTTTGGATTTGGCTAGGCAGGCATCTGGGGTGGCCTAGGTGGAGCAGAGTGCAAGAGTTGCGGTTGGGTAGGTGATGGAGGCAATAGAGCTAGAACATTGTTGAATTAGGGCCTCCACCCCTTGGGTGGGGTATTTCACTGAAGTTGTGGCTGATTGTAAGGTTGAAATGACTATTTGGATGGCTGGGAATGATATTGAAATGCATAGGACCAAGGAGGGGGTGTAGAGCAAGAACTATTGACAAGGGATCCCTAAGAAGGTGTAGTTGTGTTTTGGTTGGGTCTATAATATGCATGGGATGATCCTTCCATACCCTACTAGTATGGTCTAAGCCCAGGAGGTCTCCTTTGGTTAATGTAGCAAAGCTTCTCAGTGACCCCTTCAGCTCCTTGGTATACAACTTTGAGTCCAGGCAAGGAGGGGCACTTGTCTGTGGAGTGGTTTTCTTCACAGCTTGAGAAAATGTTAATGTAGTTTAATGGGCATTCATTCCTAGCATGCCTTCTGGTGCACCTAGGACAAAATACGGCCAAGGCTCTCTCTTCTTACTCTTTCTTCCTTCTAATATTCATGGTATCCAATTGTAAGGCAAGGGTTTGCAACATATCAGTCCTCCAACATATTTCCAATTTCACCCTTGATGGATGAGTTGGAGGACGATGTACTGGCCATAGGTTGACTACTTCTACCCTTGTTTATTGTTGTCCTAAAATGGTTTCTAAAGATATTCTTGATGTCCTCATAGGGTAGTTGGTAGATATCTCCTCCTGATAACATATGTAAGGTGTCTTGAATATCCTCCCTTACTCCTCTATGCAAGACCAGCTTCAGTGACTCAGGGTCAAGTGTGCACCTAACCCTTTTGCAACTAAGCTAGAATCTCTCTTTGTAGTCTTCTAGGGATTCATCATGGCCTATGGTCATCCTAAAAATTTCATCTTTAGTGTCCTTTGACCTACAGTAATCCCTATATTTGTTGTTAAAGGCCTATTGCATCTGAGCCCAAGTTGTTATGCTATCTCCAGGTAAACCCATGAACCAGCGCAATGCTGCCTCCTTGAGGGTAGATGGAAATAGTTTCAACTTCTGCTCATCATCTGTGTAGTCATAGGTTCGACAGACAACAACAAACTCAAATAGGAAAGTGTGAGGGTCCTCTATGGTCAAACCATGGAAATGAGGTAGAGAAGAGGGGCTTATGTTCTTCATTTTAGTGTCCCCATTGGTTTCCCTAATGGAGAAGGCACTCATAATTCTCCCTATATCTCCTCTGTCATTTAAGTGTTTAGCCATTGGTTCAGTAGGAATGGGTTCTTCCTCTTCTTCTTCCCCTATAGGTTTTTCAAATATGTCAATTTTCTCAACCAAAGGGGCTTCCAATTCACCATCAATGTGTTGGGCATACCTACCTATGGTTTTTGGTCCATGGTTTTGGATGTAATGGTTTTTGATCCATGGCATTGGATGCTTCGGCATGTATAAATATGTATTGTAACATTGAAAGGAATATAATGAAAAATCAATATGGTAGTTCTGGTTTTGGGATCTAGGGGAAAATCTCTGTGTATATGTGTTTTATGTGTTATGCTCTCGCATTGTTTATTTTCTATGTTTTAGAATTCGTATGCAGGTAACTTCTGTAGGGGTTAAAACATACATTTGGTATCAGAGCTATTTTGGCTTTAAGGGGATGCCTTTGTTGCTGAGTGGTTTTTCTCGGGCCTATGGTAGGCGCTGTTCAGTGGGAGATCTGTGGGACCGATTTTGGTGGTGAAAGAAGATGGTGAGTAGTGGAAAGATAGAGATCGATAAATTAATGGTCATATTTTTGAGTTATGGAGACTCAAGATGAAGGATATATTTGTGGATAAATATTGGTGGATTGTGGTAGATCTAGGTACTAAAGCAACGAGAGTGTCCGATGAAGAATGGAAGAAGTTGGATTGGAAGGCAAAGAGCACAATAAGATTGTGTGTCTCAAATTCAGTATTGTTGAATGTATTAGGGGAAGCTATGAAGAAGGTTTTGTGGGACAAGTTAGGGACTTTGTACCAATCTAAGTCTCTGTTGAATAAACTATTCCTATGGAAAAAGCTATATAACCTAAGGATGAAAGATGGAGACTCGGTGACAGAGCATCTGAACACATTTAACACTATGGTAAGTTAGTTATTATCTGTTGATATTAAAATTTTAGATGAATATAAGTGCAATAGTTTGTTGTGTTCTCTACCAGATTCAAGGGATAGTCTGGTCATTGCAATAGGTAGCAATGCAACTTCCTTGCAGTTTGATGAAATAGTCTCATCCTTGCTGATGGAGGAGATGAGATGGAAAAATATGGAGAGCCAGAATGGTGATGCCTTGTCTATACGAGGATGGTCCCAGAACAGAAACAAAAATAAGACATCGAGTGGGAGATCTAAATCTCTAGGAAAACCTGTAAAGGTGGTGTGCTAGAAATGTGGAAATGAAGGGCACTACAAAATAGATTGTAAATCTAAAGCTCCTAACAAAGGAAAGGGATCTGATGATGCTCCTTCTGCAGAGGTGAAAACCACCTCAGATGAAGGTGGAATGTGTACTTGGATTCTTCAAGTACACATGTAGATCATGAGGCATGGTTGATTGACTCAGGTGCATCCTTTCACTTCACTCCCCTTAGAGAGTGGTTCTGCGAGTATGAGAAATATGATGGTGGTGATGTCTTCTTGGTGGATGACAGGAAGGCTAGAATAATTGGTCACGGAAAAGTAAAGTTGAAGTTGCAAGGTGGAAGGGTTAGAACACTTCCGAGTGTTCTACATATTCCTGCATTAGCCAGAAATTTGATTTTTGTAAGCAAGCTGGATGATGCAAGTGTAAAAACAGTGTTCGAGAAGGATACCTGCAAGATGGTTTGGGGGGCACTGGTATTGATGCGAGGAGTTTGAATTGGAACTCTATACTAGCTGCAAGGTAGCACTATTGTTGATGGGTGCAACAGTTCCGTGTTCCTAAAGATGGAGTAGAAAATCTAGTGGTCTCTGGAGATAAGACCATGTTGTGGCATCAAAGGCTTAGACATATTGGAGAGGAGGGCCTTCGAATACTTCATGGTAAAGGTATGGTAGAAGGTATGAATAATAGCTCTCTGGATTTTGACTTATTTGAAAATTGTGCATATGGGAAGCAGAATCGGGTGAGTTTCCTCTTCGGTGGTAAGAGGGTGAAATAGATATTAGAGCTTGTGCACAGTGATGTGTTTGGACCTGTGAAGGTTCCATCAATAGGTAAGCCTATGTACTATGTATCATTTATAGATGACTTCTCAAGGAATACATGGATATATTTCCTTAAGAAGAAATCTAAAGTCTTTGACAGGTTTAAAGAATTTAAAGCTATGGTGGAAAACCAGACAGAGAGGAAGATAAAGGTGCTGAGGAAATATAACGGTGGAGAGTTTTGCAACAAGGAATTTGAAGAATTCTGTAAGAAGTGTGGTATAGCATGGTAGAAGCCTACTCCATGTACACCTTAGAAAAATGGAGTTGCAAAAAGAATGAACAAGACATTGATGGAAAGGGCAAACATGCTTAGTGGTGCTAGGTTAGGATAGGAATTCTGGGCAGAGGCAATGGAGACAGCATGTTGCTTGGTCAACAGATCACCTTCATCAGCATTGGAGGATAAGACTCCACAAGAGGTATGGATTGGTAAGAAACCCTCTCTTTCACATATGAGGATATTTGGATGTGATGCATATGTACATGTTCCAAAGGAGAAACGAACCAAATTGGATAGTAAATCTAAAAAGTGGATCTTTATTGGGTATAAGGGTTATAAGTTTTGGAACCCAGTAACAAGGAAGGTTGTGTACAACCAATGTCTTAATTGTTTCAACTTTATTTTGTTGGAAAACCAAACATTCCACCACAAAATTTTGAATATCCGATTTAAGTCCATCCCAAAAAAATTCCTTCTTAGCCCTGTGGTAAGTTTTTAAAAATCCTGAGTGCCCTTCTAAGGGAGAAGTGTGCAATTCCATAAGAATCTTTTGTTTTAGTTGGCAATTCTTACAGAGGTATAAGATATCTTTGTACCATAAAGAATCCTTTTTCCAGCTAAATGTATTAAACATATAGGAATCTTGTTGTAACTTTAGAATAAGTTCCCACACTTTTTCCTCATTCTTCCATTCCTCCTTTGCTTCGTTTATCCAATCTAGTTAGATAATAGAAATGGCGCACAACAATGCTTCCACATCCTCATCCTTTCTTGTGAGTGCATCTGCCACCACATTTTTCTTCCCTTTTTTGTAGATGATTTCAAAGTCATAACCCAACATCTTTGTGACCCACTTTTGTTGCTCTTCAAAGGATAATCTTTGTTCTAAAAAGTATTTAAGGCTATCATGATCCGTTTTTACCTTGAAGTGTCTTCCCATTAGGTAGGGTCGTCGTTTCTTAAGTGCATGGAGTATTGCCAACATTTCATTCTCATAAATAGCTTTGTGTAAAAAATTTCCCTTCATTGGATGACTTTCAAAAGAAATTGGTCTTTCATCTTGTATTAAAACAACATCAATTCCATTTCCTAAAGCATCATATTCCGCAATAAAGGTTTTTGTGAAGTCAAGTGTAGCTAAGACCAGTGCTTGGCACATTACCTCTTTAAGATGTTTGAAGGCATTTGTTGCTTTTGGAGTCCATGAAAATGCATCTTTATTCAATAATTTTGTTAGAGGTGTTGTTATTCTCCCATAATTATTAACAAATTGTGATAATACCCTGTCAACCCGAGAAATCCTTGCAGATGCTTTATGGATGTGGGGATTTTCCATTCTTTAATGGCTCTAATTTTGTTAGGGTCTACCTTAATTCCTTCATGAGATACAATATGACTCAGATATTCCACCTCTTGTACTCCAAAGAAACGTTTGGATCTTTTTTCATATATTTGTTTCTCGTCCAATAGTTGTAGCACCCTGTCAACATGTTCAACATGATCCTTCCAAGACTTGCTATAGATTAGTATATCATCAAAAAATACTAACACAAATTTTCTATAGAATGGTTTGAAAAGTGAATTCATCAAACCTTGAAATGTTGAAGGTGCATTGGTAAGGCCAAAAGGCATGACCAAAAATTCGTAATGACCATCATGAGTTCTAAATGCTATTTTCAGAATGTCTTAAGTCTTCATTTTGATTTGATGATATCCTGAACGAAGATCCAACTTGGTGAAGTAAATTGATCCATGCAATTCATCTAGTAATTCATTAATGACGGGAATGGGAAACTTATCTTTAATAGTGAGCTTGTTGAGCTCCCTATAATCCAGACACATGCGCCATGATTTGGAGCAGAGAAAGACCTTTGACTCGGTTGAATTATACCAACCTCTAGCATTTCTGCAACCATACATTCAATTTCACTCTTTTGGGCGTAGGGATATCTGTACGACCTGATGTTTGGAGGAACACTTCTTGGAATCAGATGAATATCATGATCATGATCACAAATAGGTGGGAGACCTTTCGGAGTCTCAAATACCTTGGAATGATTGTCCAAGACTTTTTGGAGATTTGGAGAAATAGGTGATTCCTATGTGGAAACATCCAGCGAACATAATTGTGCAATTACACCCCTTTGTTCCTTTTTTAGAAGCTTTGTCATACCGTTAGAGCTGATTATATTTCCCGGTTTCCCTACAATACCCCTTAATTCAACTTCCTTTCCTTCCACAGAAAATTTCATGAAAAGTTCTTAAAAATTAAAAGCTATTGTACCCAAGGATTGTAGCCATTGGAATCCTAGTACAACATCAGCACCTCCCATTGGAATGGAAAGCATTGGGCTAGTCAATACATATTCTCCCATCGATAGCTTGATATTATGGCACTTTCCAGAGCAATTTATTGTTCCTCCATTTACAACCATCACTTGAAACTCTGGTGTTGGATATAAGAAGCAATTCAACTCTTTTGCTACCTTACAATGAATAAAATTGTGGGTACTTCCTGAATCAATCAACACTATTACCTTTTTCTTCTTGATTTGTCCTTCTATCTTGATGGTTTGAGGAGTGGTAATTCCTGCCAATGCATTACAAGATATGGTCAGATTCATTTCTTCTTTATCTAGGCTTTGTTCCTGGAGTATATCCTCCTCTTTTGACCTTTCTTGCTCCTTTTCTTCTTCCTCTTCGCAATCTATGTAGAATAATTTCTTCTCAACACACTTATGACCTTTAGTGTATTTGCTATCACAACTATAACAAAGCCCTTTTGCTCTTTTTTCTTCCAATTGTTGTGGTGTCAACCTTATAGGTTGTGGAAGACTAGGAGCAACAACACTTCCATATTTATAGTTGTGAGTGGTATGCTTCTTGGTTGCCATAATTTTGCTTTCCATTTTTCTTGCTAACCTAAATGCCTTCTCTAATGAATTAGGTTCCCAAAGGTGAACATCATGTTGGATATTATCCTTTAAAGTCCCTATGAACACATCAATCCTATGCTCCTCTGGAATATTTTTTACCCTTATGTTCAATTTTTGGAACTCCTCAATGTGCTCCATTATTGAACCCTTTTGTTTGAGACTTATCAATTGGCTAAAAAAAGTGTTGCTTTTTGTATCCTCATAATGTGCTGTCAATTCTTTCGTAAAAATTGCCCAAGTGATAATTTGTTTACGAGAGCAAAGCCATTGATACCATACAAACTGATTTGGTTCCAAATATAAATTTGCAATACGTACCTTTTGTGTGTTCTGCACATTATTGAGATTGAAAAATTGCTCCATCTATAATATCCATGTTGCGGGATCCTTGCCATCAAACTTCCTCATATCAATTTTTGGAATATGGTGGGTCTTTGATCCCACATTAGAGTCTAAGAAATCATGATTAACATTTCTTTTGTTCGCATCATGAGTTTCCTTTACTTCTTTTCACCATTAGTAAGTATTTCTTGTAGAAAATTTGTCAAATCTGTCTTCAAATATGCCATGTTTGTCTTCAAATATGTCTTCAAATCTATCTGCAAATCGTCCATCTTAGCTTCCATGCTCTTTGTCTTAGATTCCATGCCATTTATCTTTGCTTCTATTAGCTTTTGTGAGAGTGACATTTGTTGCACTTGTTCTTGTAATTTTGATATATCATGTAGCATTTCTTCCTCTTCTTCATGAGTCATGCTAGAGCTTTCAGGTTGCTTACTAGGTGTTTGCATTTTCTTTCCGTGGGGCATTAGTTACCGATAGTAATGCTCTATTATGCCCTTTGAATTCCTTCAAAATAAATTTTCAAACCAATCTTAAGCAAAAAATTTAAAAGAATCTACACACCTTTTTTCACTTTGTAGGAGCTCGATATTGCCTCTGATGTATCTCTGTACTTTTGGATCATCCAGTTTTGAAATTGCGACCTACAGTAGCCCTCTATTTTCCCTTTCCAATGCCACCAGTCTAATCCAAATTGGATTCTCCAAGGAAGAGTTATGCAAAATCTCCCACAATGACCTGATTATAGACTAGTTCAGTAGAGAAAACTTGTACGACGTGCCACGAGTCACTATTTCGACCTTTGGCTCTAAAAAATATATACAGGAAACAACAGTCCATCCTCTTTCTGTACCTTCTTACGAAAATTAAATATGAAGCTCAGAGAGAAAGTTATGACGATTTTTCCCAGGTCACCTGTTTGGAATGTAATTAAAGAGTCTACAAAAAGACCAACTTCCTCAGATCATATCTCTGCAAATATAGCGCGAAAAGATCTAAAATTCGGACCCGAGGTTCAGCATGATTTCTTATCAAATTTGTTTTTTTTAGCTTCTGAAACCTCACAGAAAAAAATTTATAGCGAAAATGCCACGATGACCTATTTGGAGCAGCGAAACCCTAGAATCCAAAGCTCTGATACCAAATGTTATGAAACCAGCTCATGAAAAGATAGAAAAGATAGATCAACGCCTTAGAATTCAGCCTCTTCGAGGGGGAAACCTCATTTACATTACATAAATGAATAATTCTTGGATGATTCAAATGAAAAAACCTCCTTTCTATATATAGGAGTCTAAGGAGTGACAATATGACCCAGCCGACCTAACAATAATAATATAAAGCCACAAAAATAACAATAGAGGGATTCTATGGGGCACAGTAATAACAATATGGGGATAATAGGGGCACAACAATATTAATAAGTGATGCAACTACAATAGTAATGGGGTAATCACTAGTATTATAGGGACCCAATAGAATCAAACTCTATAGCAGAGGAGGAATCAGAAGATGAAGAGCCACAAAATTCAGGTGTGAGAAGATCAATTTGAGAAAGAAGGGAGCCAGAAAGGTATAGTCCATCTACTTTATGTTCAAAGTTTGATTTATTTATTACTGATGATGATCCTAGAAATGTGAACGAAGCAGTAGATTCAGAGGATGGAAAACTCTAGAAAGAGGCCATGGTTGATGAAATGGCATCTTTGCACAAAATTGAGGCTTGGGATCTAGTGGAGTTGCCGGTTGAAAGGAAACCCATTGGCAACAAATGGGTGTTCAAGAAGAAGAAAAATGCAGAAGGAAAGATGGAGAAATACAAAGCTCGATTGATAGAAAAAGGTTATTCCCGAGTGTCGGGAATTTATTTTGGTGATATTTTTTCTCCTATTACCCATAGAAAATTTTAGGGGCGAATGTTCGCCCTTTGGGGGAATTAAGGGGTTTAAAATTTTTAGTGGGAAAATACTTTGTATCATAGTACATTTTTACAAATCACCTAAAATAGCCCACCTTATTTTAAGGGAGAGGGTAAAAAAGGTAAATTTAACCCTTGAAATTAGGAGTTACAACCTTCCATTCGGCCATTTTCAAGAATAGGTTTTATTTAAGTGAATCCATTCACCCATTTTCAAGAATAGGTTTTATTTAAGTGAATCCTATGGGCCAAAGGCCCAAATACCATATTTATAAAAGAGGTACGGTAAATTAATAAAATATAAATAAATGAGAGGTATGGTAAATAAATAAAACATTTTTTATATTTAGTCCATAAGTCACCTTATATACATGCAATGGTGTAAACAAATAAAAATATAAGTAAAGTGGAGGTATGGTAAATAAATAAAACGTCTTTTTATATTTACTCAAAAGGTATGGTAAATAAATAAAAATATAAATAAACTAGACGCATGGTAAATAAATAAAACCTCTTTTTATATTTAGTCCATAACCCTCGTTCTATTTATGAAGGCTCAAGAAAGAGGTTTTATTTAAGTGAATCCTATGGACCAAATACCATATTTGTAAAAGAGGTATGGTAAATTAATAAAAATATAAATAAACGAGAGGTATGGTAAACAAATAAAATATCTTTTTTATATTTACTCCATAAGTCACCTTATATTTACGAACACTTAAAAAATGTGTTATATTTAGGTGAAACCTATGGGAAAAATACTATGGGACAAATACCATGGACTAGATTGTTATTAATACCATGCAAAAAAACATTATTAACCCTAATATTAGTATTAATAAAAATAAAAATGGCACATGGTATTGACCCATGGTATTCACCAAAATGGCACATGGCATTGACCCATGGTATTCACCTGGAATGTAGCCTATTTAAATGAGGGAATTAAACTAGCATAGATCCATCTTTACTCTAGATCTACTAACCCAGAGAGGTATCAAGTATGGTGATATGCAAACTAGCATAGAGTGAAAAAATATTTGATCCGATCAAGAGTAAAAATGGATGTTGTAATTTAATGTATGTTAAACATTTTAGCTTGGTTAAAATAAAAATCAACTATTAATTTTATTAATTTTTATAAATTACTAATAGTAATTTTTAAGCTCCACGTTTATGATAACCCATGGTATTGACCCATGGTAATACCATGGTATTCATGTGAGCATAGACTATTTAAAGGGGAAATTCTATCATCTTAGATCCATCTTAATCCTGGGTCTACCAAGTGCTCAGAGGGATAAATAGATTTCATCCCCCTAAGAGTGTTAGATGTGGAGTTAAGATGGATATAGGTTGGTTTTTATGATAATGAAGATATTAAATAGACTTAGAAAATTATATTATAAAAACATCTTAAGGTGAATGGTTAAAGCATAGACATTGGACAAGTATATTTGTATACTTCTGTTTTAAACTGAAACAAATCCAGGGCTAAAAGGAATGGATTGATTGCACTAGTCATCCTTCTATAACTTTCCAACATATGCTGGAGTAAACAGATTGTAATTTGGGTAATTTTTCTAATTGCAAACAAGAACATACTTGTGTATTGGTAGGGTGGTTACGAGGTCCCTAGAAGTGATGAATTTGAATTTTTCTTGGTTTTATATATAGTATTAGGTTTTTTCTCATGCTTTCTGTGAATGGCACGGGTGAATTTTATCTTACACCCACTAGGTTATCGATATGTAATTTCGGTAATTTTGATTTCAAAAGATATTTTAAAGAAATGCAATGATTTCATTTGTGTATTCAATAGTAAAATATTCGCCATGCCTGGTGAGAGATTCGCCAAAAAATTATATATACATATCATATTATTGATAAAATCGCCTTCCATTTTTCCTATATACCATGGAGATTCGCCCATTTATTATACATGTAAATTTAGGGGGGTTCTTAAAATTTTCCCTGCTATTACCAAGGTAGCTTCTATTAGATTGTTTTTATCTATTGCTGTTGCTTTTGATTTTGAGGTAGAATAAATGGATGCGAAGACAACATTTCTTCATGGAGATCTAGAAGAGGAGATCTACATGAAGAAACTTGAAGGCTTTGCAGTGAAGGATAAGAAAGAATTGGTATGCAAGTTAAAGAAGTCTTTGTATGGGTTAAAACAGTCACCAAGGATGTGGTATTAGAAATTTGATACATTTATACGGGGACTTGGCTTCACCAGAAACAAAGTAGATCATTATGTGTATTTTAAATTAATTTTTGACCATGTTATTTATCTAGTCTTGTGTGTGGATGATATGTAGCTGGTTGGAAATGACAAATAAATTATCCAGGATTTGAAGACCCAATTGTCCTCCAAATTCAACATGAAAGATCTTGGTGATGCAAACTATATTTTGGGCATGGAAATTAAAAGAGATCGAGCAAAGAGGAAGCTTTTGTTAAACCAAATGAAGTATGTTGGGATAATACTACAGAGGTTTAATATGCAGGATAGTAAACCAGTGAAGGTTCCTATTCCTATAGGTGTAAAGTTATCTACTGAACAATGTCCCAAGACATAAGAAAAGGAAGAGGATATGTCCTGTGTTCCATATGCAAGCGCGGTCAGTAGCCTAATGTATGCAATGGTATGTACTAGACCAGACATTGCACATGCAGTGGGAGTATTGTGCAGGTTAATGTCAAAACCAAGGAAGGAGAATTAGACATCAGTGAAGCAGGTTTTCATGTATTTGTGTGGCACTAGTGATTATGGTTTGTGCTACCAAGGAAGACCAGGATTGGACAGAGTTTTGGATATCCATGGCTTTGTTGATGCAGACTGGGCTGGAGATTTGGATCAGAGAAGATCTACAAGTGGGTATGTGTTTAACCTGTTTGGAGGTGTAGTCAGTTGGATGAGTGAAAAACAATCTGTAGTGGAACTATCAACTACAGAGGAAAAATACATGGTAGCCACTCCTGCAAGCAAGGAAGTAGTTTGGTTGCAGAGATTTTGTTCAAGTATGGGGTTAGTAGAGGGAGCTATAAGGATAAACTGTGACAGCCAAAGTGCAATTTCTTGGCAAAGAACCTTGCTTATCATTCAAAGACAAAGCACATTGATGTTTAGTATCACTTTATGAGGGATATGATAGAAGGAAAAAAGGTGTTGCTGGTAAAGGTGGACACTTTGAAGAATACTGTAGATGCATTGACAAAATCTGTGAGCTCTGAGAAGTTCTCCTAGTGTAGAGAAAAAATGGGCGTTTTAGGGCTGGAAAAATGACTAAGATCTCTTTTGGCCCCTTATGGAAAGAAAACAACAAGTGGGAGAATGTTGGGTTTTGTTATATTCTTTCCACGACAAACCCACGTAGTGAACTGGAGGGTTTGACGGGGGTGAGTAGCCCCCCTCTACAGGGTCCGGGGTAGCACCCCGGGAAAATTGTTTTTGGACCCTCTATTAGGTTGGGCAAACCTACCTATGGTTTTTAGTCCATGGTTTTTGACGCGATGGTTTTCGGTCCATGGTATTGGATGCTTCGGCATGTATAAATATGTATTGTAACATTGAAAGGAATATATTGAAAAATCAAGTTGGTAGTCCCAGTTTTGGGATCTAGGGGAAATCTCTATGTATATGTGCTTTTTGTGTTTTGCTCTCGCATTGTTTATTTTCTATGTTTTAGAATTCGTATGTAGGTAATTTTTGTACGAGGTTAAAACCTACATAGTGAAGAAGAAAGGAGGTTGACTGTTGGATGAGGTGGGGGTGTTTGAAAAGAATTTTCCTGATAGTATCCCTAATCCTACGAGGCATGAAAGGAATTTTTTTTGGGTTTTTGTGAGATTTTTCTTGAAAGTTGGGAAGTAATTACAGAAAGGAAATTGATGATTAAATGAAAGATAACTAGCATAATGAAAACTACTTGCAGAATGAAATTGTTGAACTGAATGAAAACCACTAACAAAAGAAAATTACTTGCTGAATGAAAGACTACTGACAAAAAGAGAACTACTTACTGAATTGAAATTCTATTTGCAGGAAAGGAAACTAGATTAACTTTTTGAATGGAAAGGAAAGTAGATAAATGACAAAATGAAAGAAAGAAACTAGATTACTTTTGCAGAAATAAACCAATGGAAGAAAGTTGGAAAACTAGAAAATAGAGCAAAACAATTGTTCACATCCTACTCTAATACCTTCTTGGCAACAACGCCAAAAAGTGATGAGCCTTGGTATTGCAGCAAGAATGCTGCAACTCCCAGGGCTACCACCTTCGCTTATCAACCCGAGGTTCATACAAACTTGGAGGTGACTGTGCTATATACACAAGTAGGAGTGAAGGTACTGCATGTTGTCACTTCTCATCTGGTAAGAGACCCTAGGGGTTCGAAATCAGACTTCTATAGGGTCATAAGAAGCTTGATTTTGATGGAAGGAGAGAAAACCTAGTCTTGGGGAGAGCTAATCTACTACAAAAATGGAGAAAACAACATGCAACCATAAATCACACCAAACCCTAGCTAACCAATTACACAACTATGCTAATCAGAATTAGGAACTAACACTATCCTACTGCTACTATTTAAGTTTTAGACACAGAAAAAACATCAAAACTAGGCTAAGGGTTGAACAATGGAAACTAGGCTAGGATTGTGTCTAAGCGGAAGAAGGGTCGGAAATCAAAATGGTGAAAATGGGACATGAAGGGGAAAAATCACATGAGGACTATTAGATCAGGTGGGGGAAAGACAAACGAATGAACGGGATCAGATAGTAGGAGGGTATGTAGGTAAATGGGAAGACATGGTGGCCTAACAAGATGGACGGTTAGGATTAGATCACGCAGGCAGAAGAAAATCTACAAAAATGGTATCAGGTGAAGCGCTAGCCATCAGATCTAACAGGGTAGATCAACGATGGAGGTTGGAGCATGAAAAGAAAATGTGTGGAAAGGACAAGCGGGTTTGGAGGGTGGTAAGCGGAATATCATGCACCCTCAAAGCCGTAAATGGTTTTGGGGAATTTCATGCAATTAGTCTCCTCAGTCGATACGTAGCATAGGGAAACTACCCATATCATGTGCCCTTAGCTCGATAACGGTCAGAAGGAAATCCACGCGATATGGCGCGAGGGCCGTCAAATCTGGCAAGGCAGATCTATGGTGGAGATGTGAATGAGCAGGTTGGTGAGTGAGTGTGCGAAAACCATCGGATCTGACAAGGTAGATCGATGGTATGGATTTAAAAGGCAGAAAGTCAAATGTGTTGAATTTCAACAATGATTGGACGATTTGGCTTGTGAAAGGTGTTCAATCGTTAAAAACCATTTGAACGTGGATGAACAGTTACTGTTGAACTTTTGATGCTGTAGGAGAATGAACGAGGAATGTGAGTGAGGGCGTTTGATAGGGAGAGAGAGAACAAGTTGAGGTTCATTAAGGGGGCATAGCACTTATGAAATAACTCGGTGACTGGGTTAAACAACAAACCCTCTGTAAAAATCAAAACCCTATGTTTTTTGGGTTGCTGTAGGGTTTCTTCCTCACACCATAGTCCGAGGGAGGAGGTGCGGCTGAGACACCTGTGAAAACCCTTGTTGACCTTTTTCTTTGGCAACCTACTGCTTAGATGAAAGCATGAAGGGAACAAACTTAAACACAATTACTCTATTCTACCCTGCTGTAATGAAACTGAAACCACTCAGTAAATGAACATGAAATCCATGAATCTATGTTGAACCACTATAATGAACGTGTATTTAATTCCTTAAATGAATAATCACACCATGCATCTATGCTACTACTCTAATGGAAATTAACTTCTTAAGTTAATGAGCAGAAAGCATGAATCTACACTACTGCTGTAGTGAGGATGCATTTGATTAAGAAAATGAACAGAAAGCGGGAACCTATGATAAGATAACAGTACAAGAAAGAGGAGCTTTTCCTTTTGGGGTTGGGCCCTAACCCACGAGCTTTAGCCCTCTAAGTTAACTCAATGTTGGCTCAAGTTAGAACTCATCGTCATTATAAATAAATAAAAAATTGTATTACTTCAAAACTGTTACAAGTCTGTAATTGGACGAAAAGTCTGAATGCTAGCTAACTGACTGACTGACTAATGGTTAACTGCCTAAAAAAACTGATGTCCTAAGCCTCTCTATTTATACATCTGAAGTCTCAATGACTTCCCTCAAAATTAGGTAGGTACAACTCCCAACTTAATAGTAACTTGTCCTTTCACTTTCACTAGCTCGATTGTCTTTTAGTAGGGAGGCTACATGTACTTCCACTTTCTTGGTTCTCTTTTAGTACTTTAGATTTGGATGTTTGTACTTTTAGCTGATGGAGGGATATTTGAATGGATGGGCAGTAAATGAGGAGGATTTACCTCCTGTAATTTCTCTCCCTTGTCTCATCCAAGTTTTTACAAAGGTCTTTTACCATAATCCTTGATTTCACCTTTTATCCCTACATTTCCTTTGCTTTTATCCTTTATTCCTACATTACATGCACATTATACCACAAAACAAACTATCCAACTCTAACTCATCTCATAAGAAAAATATAATCAAAAGTATGCAATAGGTTGTGAGAATAGTTGGTTTGGCTAAGCTAGGAGGTGAATTAAGGCTAATTAAGGACCATATAATTACTCAATGATGAGACTCATCACTTAGCATACAACTAATGCTCTCTCAACAACCTCAACACTACTGCTAAATGATCGACATGCTCTTCCTCATTTTTCAAATATACCAATATGTCATCAATGAACAAAATAAAATAATTATCTAAATATGGATCAAACACTCTTTTAATCAAGCACATAAATGTAGCTGGAGCATTAGTGAAACTGAATGAAACTACAACAAACTCATAATGCCCATATGTGGTCCAGAAAGTTTTCCTGTAAATGTCCTCCTCTTTGATGCATACCTAACAATATCTAGATCTCAGATCAATCTTCAAGAACACTATTTCTCCCTTCAACTGATTAAGCAAGTCATAAATCCTCATTAATGGATACCTGTTCTTGATGGCCACTTTGTTCAACTTCCGGTAGTAAATGCATAATATGAGAAAACCATCTTTCTTCTTTACAAACAATGCCAGTGCACCCCATGGTGGTACACTTTCCCTAATGTATGCCTTGTCCAACATTTCCTAAACTATAGCTTCAACTATACCAAATCAGGGGTGCTCATCTTGTAACATGCCTTTGATGTTGGAGTTGCCCCTGGCACTAACTCAATAGAAAAGTCTACTTCTTTGTGAGGTGGAAACTCTATAATGTCCTTAAGAAATACATCTTAGAACTACTATAGAATTGGGAACATCCTCAAAATGTTTGCATCCTCAACTTCATTACTTTTTTCACTAGAAATGTGCATTGCGAATAACATACACCCTTTCCTACGACTGTACTTTTCCTGCATAGTTGTTATGATCCTAGATAATGTGGATTTTTTCTTTCCCTGTAAGACTCTGGGTTCCCCATTGTCATTCAAGCACTCAATAGGTTTGTCATAAAAATCCACCTTGGTTTTATGAAGGTACAAATAATACATGCCCAAAAACATATTGTATGATCCCAACAATAATACATTCAAATATGCTACATTAGGAATACCAATCAAATCAAATGCAAAAGATCTTACCCAATTGATTTGATTAAGAATATTAGTTTTGTTGTGCTAAGATCCTCCTCAGATTATAAATAAAATGTTATTCACGTGCTTAAGCATTCATGAATTTTGCAAGTGAAAAATGAGTTTTTATGTTAATTTTATGAGAAATTTAACATAAAATAGAAACTAAACAGTAGCATATAAATGTATAGAACATCACCAAAAACACATCACAATAGGAACATGATGAAGGAGTTCACCCCTCCTAGGCTATGTCTCAATAATCTAGCTTCCAATGGCTTAGGCCTTTCTATTATGCTAAAATGTGTAAAAATATCTGTTTACAATGCTCATATGCTTCTAAAACTTGCTCCAATGGCTCCAAAATATCTAAAAATGGCTACCTAGCATCTTTCTACACCCAATTTGGTTGAAAACTAGAGAAGTTATGACCTCTTCTAGTTTTCCCACTATTCACTCGACAAATTTCCCAAAATCTGGCAACTAACCCTAATTTTCACTCGGATTTCCACTAACAGGCCACCAAATCCACCAGAAACTAGGAAGCTTTGTCGAGCGAATATATTGGTTACGAAGGCCATAAGTCCGAAAATTTAGGTCAGATGGGGGGGCCATGTGCCCAAGGGTTGATCCCTGATGTCGACCCTCCCTCTCTAGCAGTTAACAAAATTGTTTGAACTCATTTACATGGAAATTTTAATGTTACGGTTAGGTTGGTAGTTAGCTGGTCTAACCGCTTAACCCAAAATGTGTCAATTCATAAACTTTAAGTTTATGCTGGTAGGTATATATGCTAATAACTATGGTTTGGTATAATAGTAAGGAACTGTGCTATGAGCCCAAAGGTCACATGTTCAAACCCTATCGGCCCCTCTGACCCTCACTCATAATTTTAATAGGCCCTCAAGAGGACACGTGGTGGTCTCTGGATAGGCCCTGTGTCACCTACTGATTGGCCAGGCCAATACCTTGCAACCAATAAAAATCTGCCAAATCGACGTGTATGGTGATAACACTTGTCATCTCCTCATTCTCCGAAGGAGATCTGTTGACCAGTCAACCCATCAACTCAACCTACTTAGTCAGTGCCACATCAACAATATGTACTACTGACGAGGTTTCCCAATTTACAAAATTTACCTGTTTGAGAAAATGAACAGAATGTGTTTATAATAGCATGCAATGTCTATTTGAAATGAAACATGTTCACTGGATTCAAGACAATGAGTACTATGCAGTAAATTAGGTTCCGCACCATTATGACGACTTTGTTTTTTTAGAACAATTGTGAGCACCTGATCATTCCTCCCCACTAGAAGATTTTGGACCTCAAAATATCATCTTCAGTTGTTCAGTAGGTGAGGGTACAATTCCCTCACCTGCCCAATTTCAATCCATTTGGCCTTTGAAGGATTTGTTCCCTTGAGACCCACTCGAAGATGGTTGACACTTCCTCTTTTTGATGTCCTTGTTCATTTGTCAAGTATAATGCCTTGCTGAAGCTCATCAAGGAATTATGGAGAAAATTATTCAATAGAGGGAATTTGAAAATTCTCTCCTTAATCTTCAACCAAAGGAGGCTCATACAACCTTAAGTTATCAACATTGACAACAAAGTAAATTTACATGTATGAAGGAAAATCTAACTCGAAGGCATTGTTACCAATCTTTTCCAAAATTATGAATTGACCATATCTAATTGGTTTTAGGTTCTTACCTTTTCCTTGGAGCCTCTCTTTGCTAATGTGAAGCCAAACTTCATCACCAACTTGGAACTTCTGATCTACATGATTCTTTTCATGCCTTGCTTTGTACTTGCCTTAGCTCTTTTCAAGTTTTTCTTGAACTCTTTGGTGTACCAATTGGATTTTTTCAATGAACCTTTTTGCTTTTCCTATATCACTATGACCATCAATACAAATTTTTTTCCCAAAAATCAAATCCAAAGGAGATTTAGGCAAGTATCCAAAACATGCCTCATATGGTGATGTTTGAGTTGAAGAGTGCTTGGCCCGGTTGTAAGCATGTTGAATATAGTGAAAGTGTTCAGCCCACAACTTAGTATGCTTGCTGCAATACCCATGAAGAAGATATATCACTGTCCTATTCACCACCTCTGTTTAACAATCTTTTTGGGGATGAAAAGTTGTAATATTTTTCAATTTAGTGTCCATGAATCCCCACAAGCTAGACCAAAAATTCCCAAGAAAGAGAGAACCTTGATCACTAACAAGGGATGTGGGAAATCCAATATTCACCCATACATTCTAAAAGAATAATTGAGCAGTCTATTCAACTGTAACTTGCCTTTTATATGGCATCAAAATACACATTTTTCTCAACCTGTCCACATCTACATACAAATAATCATGACCTCCTTTTGACAATAGAAGACCTCCTACAAAATCCATAGAAGCACTCTCCCACAGTTGTGAAGGATCCAGAAGTGGTGTGTACAATCCTAACTTCCTATTGCTAGGATTATTGACTGCACATAATGAACACCTTTAATAAAATGTGACAAACAAGCATACGAGAGCAATAACAATAGCATTTTAGATGTGCCACCATATTACTTACACTGAAATGACTAGCAATAAGAGAACTATGTGCCTCTCTTATGATGTTGACTCTTTCTCCCTATGGAATAAAAAGTTTGCCAAGATGGTACAACAATTTATCATGCAAATGATAATCCAATTCCTCTTCATGGTTACCTAGACTCAAGCTTGCATAAACATCTTGAAAGTCATTGTCTAATGCATATTGCTCATTATAAATTTCATGCAAAATAGAATTATGCTTGAGTAAAGTAGCTACACTAATAGTAGGCCTAGAAAGCATATCAACAACTTTATTGTAGATACCTTTCTTATACCTGATTACCAAGTGGAATTGTTAAAGAAAACCCATCCATCGGAAATGCCTTGATTGTTGCAACTTTGATTGAGATTGCATGTAGGATAGTTAATCACTGCACCAATGAAAGTTTTCGAATGAAAATAGATAGGCTTACCATGTTGCATGAGGACTGCACCCATGGTGTAGTCACTAGCATCAATTTGAATCTCAAATGAATGTCTCAAGTCTGGAAGTGCAAGTATTGGAGTTGAACTGATCTTTTCCTTCAATGCATCAAAGGCATTTTGTTGTTTTCCTCCCCACTGGAAAACCTTTTTCATACTTTTCAATGCATGGAAAGGAGCTGCGATATAAGAAAAGCTAGCAATGAATTTTCTCCAATATTTTGATGCTCCCAAAAACTTCTTACCTCAGTAATTGTTTTGGGCCTTAGCCAATTCAAAATGACATCAACCTTGGAGGGATATTTTTTCAACTCACCTCCTCCAAAAATATGACCGAAGTAAACTAAAGAAGCTTTTCCAAATTCACACTTTGACATCTTGAGATACAACTATTATTTGTTTAAGACATCAAGTTCTTTTCTTAGATGCATGCCATTTTCATTACGATATTTACTGAAAATTAAGATTTCAACTAAGTAGACTATAACAAACTCATCAAGAAATGGCCTCAACACATCATTCGTCACACACATGAATGTAGAAGGAGCATTACATAAACCAAACAGCATAACTAATCATTCCAACAAACCTTGTTTTGTTTTGAATGTTGTGTTCCAAATATCTCCTTCATCAATTCTAATTTGATGGTAGTCACTCCTTAAGTCCAACTTAGTAAAATAATTTTCATCTTTCAATTGATCAAGTAAATAATCTATACTAGGCAGTAGGTAACATTTCTTTACCATAATTTTTTTCAATGCATGAAGGTCCACACACATGTGCCATGTTCCATTCTTCTTTGGCACCAAGATAATAGGTGAATTACATGGCAAGGTAGATGGCTTGATGATCCCTTTATCCAACAATTCTTGAATTTTATTTTTAATTTTTGTGCTTTCTGTCACTAACATCTTGTACATGCCAATGTTAGGAAGAGGGAAATCCTACTGTAACAGTATCTCATGTTGGATTCCTCTCTTGGGAGGTAAACCTTTTGGTTCCTGAAACATATCACCATATTTTTTAACTACATCAACCAATTCGGATTTCAATTTTGAATCACGACCTTTAAAAGCTTCATTATCAATATCGTTCTTGGGGTTGATCATTAGAAGCGCAAAATTATTTCTTGAATTCACTAGTCTTTTCATCTGCCCCACATTAACAAGTGAAATATTTAGTTTCTTGCTATGAGCTCTCACAATATATTCTATATCTTTGAAAAAATGGTATTTTTTTCATGTATGTGGAAGATAGATTTTCTTTCATAGAGGTACGGGTTGCCCAAAACTATGCCACATATGTCTAATGGTACAACATCCAGCTCCACTTCATCTATGAAATTTACAGTAATGGCAAATTTGATTTTACACTTTCTAGTAACCTATAATTGTGCATTGTGACACACCCATCCAAGTGGATATGGTTTATGATGTGGAATGGTTTCCAAGTTTAAACTTTTGACAATGTTTTAAGAGATAAGATTGGCTTGAGAGAAACTCTCAAAAAGTTTATCAATTTTTCTATGTTTTGAGATCACCCTTATGTGAAAAGTTATATCATGCTCTTTTCATTTGGAGTTTCATTGCGTGAATTTGAAGTACTAGTGATAGAAATGGATTCTTTTCCTTTTCTACCCATGGTTGTAATTTTAGTTTCATCACTCGAATCAGATACCAAATCCTGTTGAGTGGCTGCAATTGTCTTTTGCTTTCCCCTGTTTTTAAATTTCTTTGGTTTCATTTCGGGATGAAGCTTCCAACAATGAGCTTCATCATGACCCTCTTTGGAACAATGTTTGCATGCTAATTTCTCTCCTTCCTTCTTCATATATGCATTTTTCTTTCCCTTCGCTTTGAAACCCTTTTCTTTTCCTTACCCTTAAATGGCTTTTTACTACCTTCTTCTGGAGTGTTTTTCCCTCTTGCATCAAGATGAGTGGATTGCACACACACATCATCTAGAATATTGGGATTAAACCCTAAGATAGTATGCCTAAGGTGACTGTGTAAACCCCCTACGTACTTCAGCAACGTGTCTTGTGATTGCAAATCTACACCAAACATTGGAGATGATTTGTTGAATTCTTGGGTGTAATCTTGCACATTTTTACCTTTAAGTTGTCTAAAGTTATGCCAATTCATGATAGGTTTCTGCATATAACATAGAGGGTAGAATTGTCTTTTAATTGTAGCAATGAAATCAAACCAAGAAATTGAGATCTTACCATGTTTTTTTTATCTCCTCTTGTGTCTTTGATTTGGACCATACTAGTGTTGCACCCTCCATTCTCAAGGAATCTAACTAAATCTTTATGTCATCCTCTTGAAGGTTTTTAATTCTGTAATAACCTCCAACTAACAAATCCAATTATCAATCTTCTCTACATTCACTTCACCATTATACATGGGTAGCTCATATTTAACATCAAGTTTTAGTAAGGGTGATTTACCAGTTCCCTTTGAGGTATGTTGATGAGTATGCATAAGCATTGTGTTAGCAGAAGAGGGTGAAGATGCATGTGAAGAAGAAGATGAAGAAGATGGTAGAGAGGGTGGAGGTTTACCTCCATTTCCATTACCTCCTCCTGAAGAACCTTCTCCTTTCGAGGGTTTGGATCTTTTCACCCTACAACCTATTATTCCTCTCTTCATAGAGGACCTTCACCATCTTTGTCATATCAAAGAAAGGCTTCATGAGGACCTTCTCATATTCTATCATGTTTGTAGGTTCCCCTTCATGAGACATGCTCACTGGAGTCTCAACTACAACTTGAGGATGAACTAGTGTTGGAGATTATGGTAACCTTGCTCTCCTTCCCCTTGGCCCAACTTTAGGGCCTCGAACCGGCTTCCCTTCTCCTCTTTTGAGTTTTAACCTTGTAAGCATGAACTAAACTTGCAAACAGCTAGATCCTTCTTCCACAAAGAAAACGTAGTGTTATGATACCAAAATGATATGATTAGGAATATTATTTTTGTTGTGGTAAGATCCTCCTCATATTATAAATAAAATTTTATTCATGTGCTTAACGATTCATGAGTTTTGCAAGTGAAAAAAGGGTTTTCATGTTAATTTTATGAGCAATTTAACATAAAATATAAATTGAACAACAAGATATATATGTACAAAACATCACAAAAAACACATCACAATAGGAACATGATCAAGGAGTTCACCCCTCTTGGGCTACATCTCCTTGGTCCAGCTTTCAACGGCTTAGGCTTCTCTATTATGCACAAATGTGTAAAAAGGTGTGTTTACAATGCTGAAATACTTCTAAAACCTACTCCAATGAGTCTATAATTTCAAAAATGGATACCTAGCCTCTTTCTATAGCCAGTTTGGTCGAAAAATGGAGAATTTATTACCTCTTATATTTTTTTCTCTATTCGCTCCACAAATTTCCCAAAATCCAACAACTAACCCTTAGTTCCATCTGAATTTCCGCTAATGGGGCACCAAATCCACCGGAAACTAGGTGGATCCATTGAGTGGATATATTGGCCACTGAGGCCCTAAGTCCGAACATTTAGGTCACGTGGGGTTGTCATGTGCCCAAGGGCTGATCCGTAATGCTTGCCCTCCACCTTCGATAGTTAACACAACTGTCTGTGCACATTCACATGGCAATTTTAATGTTGCAGTTAGGCTGGTGGTTAATTGGCCTAACGCTTAACCCAAAATGCACCGATTCATAAACTTTAAGTTTATTTGATTAGATATATATGTTAATAACCACAGTTTGTTATAACGGTCAGGTACTATGTTATGAGCCCATAGGTCACATGTTCGAACCTTTCCGGTCCCTCCAGATCTCACCCATAATTTTAATAGGCCCTTAGGAGGGCACATGGTGGTCTCTGACTAGACAACGTGTCACCTCCTGATTGGCTGAGAAAATACCCTGCAACCAATCAAAAACATCCAAATTGACCTGTAAGGTGATGACACTTGTCGTCTCCTCATTCACCAAAGGGTATTCGTTGGCCAGTCAACTTGCCAACTTAGGCCGCACAGTTAGTGTCGTGTTAGCAGTAATGGTGAAATCACTTCTTTGTACCTATAGCCAACTGCACTAACCAAGATTCTCCATGCAATTCCTTACTCAAACGACACTTATCCACCAAGTCAATACTAACATATCTATAATTCAATCTAGGGTCGATCAAATTAGAAATAACTTGATCACAAAGCTTACTGTCTATCTCAATGATAGATGCATGATGTTCTTCCTGTTTGTTATCCAATGTTGCATAGATATGAGAAATACTCTGACCAACATACCCAACAGTATGTGCATCCTGTGTACTATATATTTGAGTCCTACCACCTCATACAGTGGGCAATCTCTCCTGCAATGATCCCCTCCACAAGTCCAACACCACAAGTAATCATTATTCTACTCCTCATATCGATGTCCTTGTCCTCTATCCAATACATTGAACTTATTAAATGGCACAAAATTATCTTTATTACATGTACTCAAAGGCCTTGCTCGCTTCTTGTCCTATTTTCCTTTGTTTCTTGCATTACCTTTTGAGTCTGGCTTAGTCTCAGATCTGTGCTTTGACTACTCATAGCAATGCCTTAGCTTTCAGATGGTCTCCTCCAATGATTTAGACTCATTAAACTCAATATTTTCTTTGAATGCAACTGGTAATCCACTAATGAACCTCTGAATCTTGGCCTTCTCCTCTATGAGATAAGGCACATACCTTAGTAGCTCTAAGAACCTGCTAGTTTATTCCTCATCTGTCATTGATCCCATCTTTAGCTCATAGAATTATTTTGCATTTTTATCAATGTATCCATATAATAGTTACTTCTTCTTGAATAACTGCTCAAACTCACTCCAAGTCAAGTCTTCCTCATGAATGCATCTCATATTTTTTACATCTTCCCACCAAATGTTTTCTTTACCTTTGAGACTAAATGTAGCTACTCTATCTTTCGTGTTCTCTGAATAGTCATGCAACTTGAAGAAATTCCTCATGCCAAGCAACCATGCCACCACGTCATATGCTTTCTTCATCTCTCCATCAAAATTAGGTGGATTTTCCCTCTTAAACTCATCCGGTAAGTATCGCCTATCACTCCTCTTGGAAGGATGATAACGATGATGATCATAGTGCATATCTGTGTTATAACTAGAATAATACCTATGTCTATCCCCTCTCCTATATGGAGTGTCTGACAATATTCCATCTATAATTGTTTCATCTATATCTGACCTATGACCACCATGTGAACTACAACCATATGCCCCATTAGTTCTTTCCTCCTGCTTATAGCTGATTTGAAGTGGTCCCCGTCACTGCAAATCTGACAAACTCTGAAGTATCACTACTTTTACCTCTACTTATTTCACATGTGCCTGTATGATTCAGTCATTATTTTCCTTACAACTCCTTATTTCTTCCTTTAAGCTTCTCAATCTATCTACCAAATCGGAAGAATTCCCACCACCATACTACTCATCTGATTCATAGGGAGAGTACTTGCAGTCTACTATCTTGCTAGCCATTTGATATTTATTCTTCAAAGGTATATCATTTCAGCTAAACCAAATCACAATAAACCAACGTACCTTACTATAACTCGGGGAGGATACTTTATTTGAAGGATCAAAAAATTAGCATGATACATGTATAACATAATCCTAACAGTGTATGGAAACATAATACTTAAGCATATAGCCATGCAACCATCATTCTAGCTAGGGTCTAGTCATCAACACATGACCTTATCAACAATGCATACTGCGACCTCATGCATGATAACAACCATTACATCACTTTACACTTGACCACATGCATAAGCAACGCATAATCAACCACACTCGTGCATAAACACATATAATAAAGCATAAACAAACAATACATTTAAACAAGCCTACAATAATGATACATGTAATCAAGCATACAAGAATGCAACCAAGCATAACATAGTTACCTATCAAACTGGAACTATTACCTCAAAACGGATACTCTAGCACAAAAGCCCCAAAAAAACATGAAAAAACAACCCAAAAACGAAAATTGTGTATGCCAGAACGATGCTTTTTTTTAGGGTAAATTTTCAACTTTTCTTTAAATGGAAGTAAAAAACCATTTTTCTTTTTGCAAAATGGATGGAAAAAACACCCTCAAAAATTAAGTGTTGATGCTAGAACAAAAAAAATCGGGTTACAATTTTGACACTTTTTTGCAATGGAATCAAAGATAAAATATCAGGGCTTTGAAAAACTATAAAATTCCAACAACTCTCGGACATGATGTTAAAGATAAAATATCATGTCTCAAATCCTTATAATTCCAACAATTTCCAACCATGTTGTTAAAGATAAAACATCTTGACTCTAGATAACCCTAGAATTGTAATTGTTTTCAACCATAGCATTAACAATAACATATCATGACTTAGAAAAACATTAAAATCTTGACAAATTTTCAACCATGAAATTAAAACCAAAGATTATGACTACAAAAAAATCTTCAGTTTTCAAAATATTTCAAGCATGACATTATGGAAAAATTTTATGTCTAAAAAAGCTTTAAAAATGAACACTTGAATGAAAGAGTTATTATACCAAGAGTAATTTATTTTTTAAATGTTAAATATGTAGTGATTTTAAAATCTTAGCTTAAGATAACTTGATACATTGAAACAAAAATTTAAAAATCAACCATCAAATTAACACGCAATGTAGGTGAACTCAACCCATTGTAATGAAAACTTAAATGCCAACCATGAAATTGACACATTGTGGGGGTAGATTCAATTCATTATAACAAAAATTTTAAGATCAACTATCAAATTTCACATAATGGGATCAGGTTGCTAGATGAGCATCGACATGGACGCTGCATAAAAAAAATAAACAAATATACAAAGAAACAAAAATGAAAAATACAAAAGAAAACAAAAATTCAAATGTTGAAAAAAAAACAATTAAAAATACACAAAAAATAATACAAAAGAAAACAAAAATTCAAATATTGATAAACAAACAATAAAAAAGACCACAAAAAATAATACAAAAGAAAAGAAAAGAAAATTTCAAATATTGAAAAAAATAAAAACGATAAAAAAGCACAAAAATAATATGAAACAAAACAAAAATTCAAATATTGAAAAAAAAAAACATAAAAAACAATACAAAAGAAGAAAAAAAAAATTGCTAAAAAAAATTAAAAACACAAAAAATAATACAAAAGAAAACAAAAATTCAAATATTGAAAATAATAATAATAATAATAATAAAAGCACAATTTTTTTTAAAAATAATAACAAGTAATAAAGCATAAAAATAAAAAATAAAAACATGACAAAAATATCAAATATAAAAAAGACATATGTGGATCTTGTAAATAGCTCCTTTAAAAAATACCATATAAATCTCCTCTCTCATAATTCTCCTACTTGGAACACATGAGAAAATAAAATCTACAAAATGTAAAATGAAATTAAAATTAGCTTGTAAAATATATATATATATATATATATATATATATATATATATATATATAGATATAATTTAAGAAAAAAAATAAAAATAAAAACCACAATTTTTGAAGTTAAAAAAATTATAAAATTATAAAATTAAAATTAAAAATAAGCAATTAAAAAAAAAGAACAAAACAAAAAAATTTAAAAAATTGATAATTAAATTTGTTTATTTTTTAAATAAAAAATTAAATTAAAAACAAAACAAAAAAACCCACAGCGGGGCCGATTCTCGAAATCGACCGTGCCACCCCTGGGCGAGTTGGGCCATGCAGTGGACAGGGAGGTAGTTGATTTTAATTTCCTCCTCACCCACGTCGTGGCCCAACCCACCGAGGGGTGGTACGGTTGTTCCCGGAATTGTCCCTGCCACCCTTGGGTTTCAATTTCTTAAATTTTTAAAATTTAATTCTTTATTTTAATTTTTAATATTTTTTTAATATTTTTTTTAATTTTTTAATTTAAATTTTTTAAATTTTTTTTCAAATTTTTAATTAAATGTATTTTTATTATTATTTTTTTTATTATGTGGTTTTATTTTATTTTATCTTAACTTAGAAAAAATTGTTATATATGTTTTGGTTTTTTTTTGGTTAATTTTAAATATTTTTTCTTTAAATTATATGTTTTCTTGAAATATTTTCTTTTCATTTTATTTATTTTTTGAAATTTCTTATTTATTTATTTTTTACAAGTTATTTTTTGTTTTTTTACATTTTTATGGGTTTTTTTTGAGGTTTTTTTGGTCATGTTTTTTATTTATTTTTTATGTTTTATTACCAACATGAAACTCACGTACATTTAAAAAAAATATCCACACTTAATACATTAGAAAAATTAAAAGTGTAAAAAATAAGCCCTCTAAACAAAAATGGTTGATATTGGATCAACACTTTTCAAAATCAAGATGAAAATCACTAACATTTAAAAAACATGTTCATACTTGATACATAAAAAAAATTAAAGTGTCAAAAATAAGCCCTCTAAAAAAATGTTTTGATGTTACGTCAACACTTTTCAATGTCGACATGAAAATCACTAACATTTAAAAAAAGGTGTTCATACTTGGTACATAAGAAAATTTAAAGTAACAAAAATATGCTTACAAAAAAAAGTGTATTTTGAATCACCACTTTTCAAAATCAGGTGATTTTTTGCTACCTCAAAAAAATGGGTACTAGGTAATTTTCTCATTTGATTGATAACTATGTCACATACAAAAATGATACATGTAAGTGAAACATAACAACATGTAACTAGTCATATATTCATGATGATGCACTACACAATAACAACATCAAGTTCCACATGGCGACTTCACTACAACCATGATCAACACCATGCAAATTCAACAAGAACATGGTCTCACAATACAATACACACACACACAACTGACATGCATGCATGACCAACCCCTGACCCATCCATTCTGAGGGGTGAGCGATGCTTTGATACTACTTTGTAACACCCGCCTCCAACATTTAGCTAGTCGGGGTAAACATGCAACAAGAGGCCACTATTATATTATTTGACCTCCTAAATCATGTTAAGGAAGTGGAACTACTGGAAAAACACTATACAGACCTTCAACATCACCATTAGGACCCTCAAGAACCAACACAACCTTTATACCAACTAGCCCCTGGGTCCAAATAACATTTTAGATGACCTGACCCTCGAACGCTCCCATGGTATAGGTCTTCTAGCATCCAAGAGGCTCTAGATGATCTCATGACAAGGCATGCAAGCATACAAAGACTATTTTTCTCAATGTTGTGCCAGTGTCCCATAGATTTGAGCCCCTTTTTCAGGCCCAGAGCCATGGGGGCTTCACTGGGGGAGCAATACCATAGCACGTGCATTCATATTGGGGGATATATATTCAGGAGAAAATGAAATAATATATTGAGCATGTAATAGGGGGTAAAGGGTTTTTATATTGGCAAGTAAAAAAATGGAGCTCAAAGTTAATGAAAAAATATAAAGGGGTATAAAAAATGTTAATGAAAAAATTGATACTTACAATATCTATTGAAATTAGGGGTTTTTTCAATTGGGAAGGTGTATTGGGTTCATATTGGTAGGGGGTTAAATAATGTGACATTTAAAGGTATTTTCCAATATGTAGTCAAATTAAGGGTATTGTTTAGTATACCATAAACGCACGTGTTATTTTTGAAGTTTATTTAGTGAATTCCTCGTGCTCAGAGCTTAGGGCACTTCCCAAAATTGAATGACACCTTCATAAAAGTAAGATAACAAGAAAATGACAGTACAAATGCAATTACTTGAATAAGACTGTGACTGGCCATGATAGGCATTTCGTCAAACATATCACGAATATGTAATCTACAGGTGCAAATAACATATCTTAGCATAGGGGTTTCATACTTAGTTGAGAATCCCTAAGAGACATTGATGCCTCAACACATTAGCTATCATTTCATCTGTTAGGTCATAGATAGATTGTTCATTCATTTACGAGTAAAAACATGATGAGAGGCATGCATAGCTACTGTCATAAAACACATACATAACCAGCATAATAGTAGTAGAAATAATAGTGAAATCAAAGCCATATGATCCTCATATAAACCAGTATAATACTCATAAAAATACAAGGAAAAATAACCTCATATTGATGATGCAAAATCCAAACTTGGGATGGGACTTCCACGTTCCACCCAACTGTAGAATGGATAAGCCAAATCTCTCTTCATCCATTCACCCCCGTGCCATATTCCAAGCATGAATGTGGGATCTCATAGAACACATCAACCTAAAACCATCCAAGGCTTCCATAGGCCATCCACCTCAACCCATCAAACAATGATTCCACCTCATGGTCAGACATCACAAACCATCATCAAGTTAGTCTCTATCCAAGTCTTCTAGAGCTTCCAAAGAGTTTGTTCCAACCAAGGCTTCCAAAACTAGTAACTCAACCCACATCTACCACTGGCTTCTAGAAGTAGTAACTCAACCCACAGCTACCACTGGCTTCCAGAGCGTTTTTCCAAGTAGGACTTCCAAGACTAGTAACTCAACCCCCCAAGGGATTCCAGAGCATTTGTCCAACCAAGGCTTCCAAGACTAGTAACTTAACCCAATTTGTTAAAAGGCTTCCAGAGCACTTATTCAATCAAGGCTTCCAGAAAATAATAACTCAACCCAAGATAAGGAAACATGAGAACCAACCAAAACAAACAAGGCAATAAACCCACAACACCATGACAATTTAAGAAATGGCAAGGCTAGGCAAATCACTCTCAATATAGGAAATTCTCCATGCTAGTGACATATCATGACCAATAATCCACGTGCATATGCCATGCAAGCCAAAACTAGTGAGGAAAACATGCATGCAACACAATACCTGCAAGAAATATATGTTGTACTTGTTGATCACAATGTCCTCTTGTTCTTTCTTGTTCTTCCTTTGCCTTCTTGCTCCAAAAATCCATGTGTGCTACACCCTCCAAGAGTGCTCCAAGAAAACTCTAAGTATCCAAGAGTATGAGAGAGATCCAAAACTGAATTGACAAAATGTTACCAACTAATCCTCAGAATCATTTTATGAATGAGGCCTCTATTTTCTTCATTTTCCATTATTTTCCTTCAATTTCCTCCTCACATGCAACCTGTGATCTTTTAGCTCCATTTTCTCCTACTTTCCATTATTTTCACAAATAAATGTGCCAAAAATGCCATTTTTCCTTTCCAAAGCCTTAGCCATTTCCTTAGCCATTAATAACTAAATGAGCACCACACTAGGATGTCTTTCCCAACATTCAGCTTGGAATAAGTGTCCCATCAACCGTTATTATTATTATTATTATTTTGACTTTATTATTTTTATTACAGGGAATTTTCACTAGCATTGTTACACAACACTACATGTACACAACACCACCTACACAACATGTACATCATACCACATGTACACAACACCACATGTACAACATCTACACAACACCACATGTACAACATTCACACATCACCACATGTATATAGCACCACATATACAACATGCATACAACACCACAGGTACAACATGTATACAACACCACATGTACACAGTAGTAGCAGTGCACATCCAATGACCACACTGTCTCGACTAAGTAATATTTCTTATAATGTCTTTCCACAATACATGTTTGTCCCAACATATCGCAGATCACACTACTTTCATTCCTTTGATGTATCCTTCAGCATTACTTGCCATAGCATAAACATAGGCATATTATAAACACATAATATCAATTCATATGCATGTGATATTGAACTCATATATCTTCCAGGGCTACTCTTCCCTCTGGATTCCTCATAAATTAGGAATTTCTTCATGTCATTCACCTATATAAGAAATCATTACTCCACAAGCATGATCCCTAGTGATTCTGTCAAACACTGACATACATACATTTATAGATATAAACATTAGCATAAATCAATCATGATCCTTAATGACCCTATTAGACAATGGAATATGTACATACATATATACATATATGGATATCAACATAATCATAATCACAACACAATTACTAGATATCATAAGGTCAGGGTTGAGAGAACTCCCTTTATTCATGCGAAACATGCACAATTTTGAGAACAACAGTTCCCAACATAGCCAAGGCATGTGATGGCTCAGATAAATTTAGTTTACATTTCCTGTTACCTTTCTCATGACTAACTTGGCACTGTCCATTTATCCCAATGGACCCAACCAATCCAACTAGCTATCTTATTCTTGCCTACAACTACCCTTTACTCATACACCAGGCTTCATCTAGGTCTTACATTACCTATTGGGTTTCATTAAGCTCTCCTTGAGCACCATTAAATTTCCTCTTTCCCCAACCAATTCTTGAGGCCCCTAAAAAATGAAAGGCAAGAATAAAGAACAAACAAGAAGAAACCCATGGAAAACAAATAGTTGTACGACAACACAAACGAGGTGGCATGGCCATGCACTAGACATAAAAAAAATGGTAAATCAAGTGCAAAAAAATCATAAAGCACCGAAAGAACAAAACCTTCAACATACACTATGACTTAATCCCCATGGGTTCCTAATGCTTCCAAGGGAGAGCTAAATCTGAGCCTTCTTCAATATTTCATCGCAACCTCTTTTGCCATGCAATAAAGAAGAAGAAAATAACACCACAAAGAAAGTGGCATGGCTATGCACTAGACATAAAAAAAAAATTGTAAATCAAGTGTCGAAAATCATAAAGCACTGAAAGAACAAAACTTTCAACATACACTATGAATTAATCTCCATGGGTTCCTAATGCTTCCAAGGGAGAGGTCAACCTAAGACTTCTTCAATATTTCATCGCAACCTCTTTTTCCATGCAGTCCCATACGTCATATTTCCATAAACACACAACTTTCAGTGCATAAATAAACATAACAATATGCAAGTTACCTTACCTTGTTGTACCCAGCTGACCTATAACTAAACATGTATATTTATCATCTCTCAAAGGATTTTGATTCCTTGATGAGTCCATCCATAACTAAAACCAGTTTTTATACCTATCAAATACATGTTCATGAATCTAACACATATCCACATAATGTTAGACAAAATGAAGGTTAAGAATACTTCACATATACATGTAAACCACTCATTCATTTGGAATTGTAGTTTCCAAACATAGCCAAATAAATTATCACCCAAATCATTTCTTTTACCTTTTTACCTTGTAATAATTGAGTCTTATTATGTGCTATGATATCACCCAACTGTTAGTTATATAAAAAAATCAACTATTACCTTGTCATGCTAATACCAAACATGTTTATGTGCCACTATTAACATATGTCAGTCACATGTCCCAAAGATCAAGACATCATGTCTATTAATTTGAAATCATCATTTACCAAGACTAATAGTCATGTCATAATCAAAATTCAACTCACATTCATTAATCATAATACTACAACTAGCACCCACTTGCACTCAAGTTCATCTCAATTGTCTCAACGCATATTGTGTTAGTACAACTGTCTTAAAACATGATCATTCCTTCACGCAGTCTTATAGAAACATACTCATATCATGCAAATAACTAAACATGCAAACAACGTGTAAGCATACCATGTTAGATAAACCAAATAGACAAAATAATCAAACACATACCTCAATGTATCTCAGTGTTATAGACATATTTGGGCACTTCAACCCCAGTCACATATGTCAATAAGCCAAGGGTATTTAACCCCTAAAAGTGTTGTTTCATACCCTAAAGGATCATGGTCAATTGATTACATCATTCCCCAGAAGTTCCACTTGAAAAACCACTCAGAACTGGTCAAAACTGGACCATATTGACTGCTCCATGGTCAAGGTGTGATGCATACTGGCTGCTACACTAGCCAGGTGCGATGCATAATGAAGAGGACTTCTGTAGGGTGAGATGAGTGAGAATGGACAAATGGTAGAGACAGTTTGCTAAGTGGAAACTCATGGAATCTTCTAGAAACTTCTCCCATGACACTTGCCTCTCTGAATTCGCCCAGGGATGAGTAAGAGATCAATGAAATCTCCAAGTGGAACCAAGAAATATCAGTGGAATGACACTAATCAAAAACCCAGAGCTGACTCACACCCTTGCAAGACATCTATAAATGGATCCCTCATCTGAGAGATCTAGAGGCTGGAAGTTTGTAATTTGTAAGGAAGTGCTGTTGGTTTATCTTTGAGAAGAGACATTGTATTGTTGGGTGATCTTGCTTTTCATGAGGTGAAGAGGGCTTTGATGCTGGGAGGATGATGCTGGATCAGACAGCTGGGTTGTAATCCTCTCTTAATAAAGTTCTTTGAGTTTTCCTCCATATAATTGTGTATTTGTGAATCTTGTTATTTGTGAATGTGATTGTATGGTCAATGTATTTTTGATTCTGCATTGTTTATGATATTATAGATCGAGATGCTTTGATGGTGTTTTGTTACTTTGACTCTACAGGTATTCTCTAAAGTAGGACAAGTAGGAGAGGAGGTGAAAACTCTATCAAGGGAGAGAGAAATCAAGCAAGGAGCTAAGCAGAAGATCCAGGTTGGTCCCCTTTACTTCTCTCTTATCTATCGTACATAAAGGAAATCGCAAATTGCTTTGATTTTTTGTTTCTAAGATAGCTATCCGTCTTAGTGGGACTAGTAGATTGAAAAGACACTATTTTTCCTGGAAACAAAATGGTGACTCTGCTGGTGAATGAATAGTTTGTTTGTTTGTTATTGTTGTTTGCTTTATAAACTGTAGACGGAACTTGAAGTTACTGAGAAAGCCTTCGAACTACTCTTGCTATGCAATTGTAAAGTAGATGAATGTTGCTTCAGTCAATATTCGGGTTGGTTTATGAACTAACCATCTAACTTACAAGCATTCTAAGTGCCCTTGTGGTAGCTAAATAACCTCCTAAGATCATACCCCTATACTTTGTTCTTTATTGTTCGTAATAGCTCAGCCTAAATCCCTGAACTCAGCTGCAAATTTGACCAAAAACCCAACTCAGTTTCGCTCCCTGGCCCATCACACTGTCTGTAAGTGGAAATCAATATGCATCACACCTCCTGTGTGTAACAAGTGAGATTCATCCCTGTTTCTCTGAAGCACAGGTGCGATGACTGTGTGATCTTATTTCTCTCTTTGAAATTTGGTTTTTTGTCCTTGTTTTCAGCTCTGTTTGATTGTGTTGCTGCTTATGATCAATATCTCATTGCTGAAGTCTCCTTCCTTTACGTAATTCAGCTTCCATTGATTAGGATTAGTAAATGTTTTTATGTACTTGTCCATCATTTACAATACTTCATCAAAAAGTAGCTTAAATCGAACTATCATTTTGACGCAAAAAGATGTCATAACTATCATTTTGAGTCAAAAAGAAAAGTGTCGTAAAGTCTTCCTCCTCTAGATAGTCAATTGTACTTTTTGTAATGTATTTGATTTGGATTGTTAATATTTGAAGTGTTGAAAGCAATTTTCTTTTCGAAAACGAAGGGTGTTGTTTAGTCTTCTTTTCATTTTGAAAAGAAATTGTCAAAATATTACTTTGAAGAAAACAATTCAGATCTATACTTAGTTTTCCTTTTTGGCATTCTCACATTAAGGAAACGAAAAAAAATACATGCATTCGCATTTGCATTTAGACTGTGTGTGAAAATGATTTAGGAAAAGTGCATTTAGTGTGTGCTCTTTGTTGAAAGAATCGTAATCTTCTTTCCTTAGTAGCTAGGATTTTCATTGTTAAAAGAAAAAAAACGACTGTTTATCATTTTAGATTGCATATTTAGGAATTGTACATCTACATCATGTGGTGAACCTTGAAAGACAAACTTCTAAACAAGATCAACTCTAAAATAAATCTCAATGAACATAAAAACACTTTGGAACCTAACGCAACACATCTAGAAGTCTAGGCTAGAGACGTGTTCCGGCGTCGTAAAACCTGGTAACTATCATTTTCATCAAAGGTTGGGTGATTCCTCCTCTTTGATACGACAAGTGCTAGTACGGACTTGTGCGCCCTGTACCATTAAGTAGATATTGGGAGACCATAATAGGCTGATATCCTTTATCCATATGAAGCCGTGTCTGCCGCCCTATCAATCGCAATGCACTGAACACAGCATTCAGGAATATTGATTACCGTACATAAGTCCTTGGTAATTTCTCTTTAATTTATCACCAAGGTGTATTTTTCAGTTTTGTGATTAGTTTGGTAATCTCTCTATCTACATTTCCAGAGTAGTCACTTTCGTTCCTTTTCGACTCCTTAAAAGAAAAGGTCCATCTGAGCACTTGTCACTTCAGGCTCATTAAAAATCGAAGGCAACTAGAGTCATCTTTAGCTTTTTCTCAACTATTAAAAATTGAAAAAGAAAAGTTGTGTCAAAGCGTCATTAAAATTCATTTAAATCGAAATAACATCCCTTTTCCTTCATTGATCTTAGGTTGAGATAATGGAGTCCACCAATCAAGGAACCCCTCATGGGGGGAATCCTAGTCCTTTCTCTTCTTGGGGAGATATTCGTGCTCTGTATATGGCTACATTTTCCCTCCTAGGAATCACAATTGGCCTGCCAGTATGGCTATTCTCAACCTTTGTTGTTCAAAATACCGTGATTTCTCAGCAATCGAATCAGCAACCAAATGATACCAAAGTTGTCCCTTCACCTTCTACTTCGCTTGTTTCTCCCTCCCCTTCTTCCTCTTCGCTTGGTGAAACTAGTGATACTAAAAGCCAAGTCGTAGAGAAGAAGAAGAAAGGGGAGGAAAAGAAGAACAAGAATTCAATTAAGCAAGGGGGAAACCATGCATCATTCGGTGAAAATATACACACTGAACTTTCCAAGCACAAATATCCATGCATAATTTGCAAGGGAGACCACCTTCATCAAGATTGTCCTTGCATTCCACGGATCTTGAGAGAATGGTCTCCCCATTCACACCATCCAGTGTCATCAACCTCTGGCAATCAGGTTGACAACACACCATCAACTAGTGAAAATGAAGTCAATGGACAGAAAGGAAAGGTCAGATTTCCATGTAGGTTATGTGAAAGTAATCATGCTCTTCATCATTGTCCTTTTTTGGACGAAGCCAAAAGTGTCTTGGATAACTATCTTGCTTCACTGCAACGACTTCCACCTGGATACAAGAAACTCTCACCAAGTCCGTTGCTAGTTGAAAACCCGACTGGCATAACTCAATTGTCGGTCGAAACACCTATCATTGAAAGTGAACCTTCTGAGTCCATACTGGACCAAAGTCAACAGGTCGAGATGGCAGTCAACCCAGTCTTGCCTTCAGAAGGTCCACCTTCAGATGATCCAATTTCCAAATAAAATAAGAACGACACTGTTCAAATTCTTTTTGTCAATGCAGAGTCTGATGAACTTGGGGGAAATCCACCCATTCCTTTACAACAAGAGGAAAGCCCACTAGTTCATGAGGTTCATCCAGCCATTTATCCGGTACCTCCTTCAAGCAATCTAGTCGTTTCATTTGATTGGAATCAACTAGCAAGACCCCGCCTTCCATCTAATGTACCATTCTGGATCATAGTACATGTTTACAAAATTATCTTGTCTCGCACTATCATAGATGAAGGGGCTTCAATGAGTATCCTTTCCTCAACTTCTTGGAAATAACTTGGTTCACCATCGCTTCTGCCTGAGACACAAAATTTGTCAGGCTTTAACAAAGGAACCAATCGACCGTTATGGATCCTTCTAAAGTTGTCGATAACTTTGAAAAGGAAAACCGTTCACTTGAACGTGATGGTAGTCCAATGGCCATTAGATTACAATCTACTCCTTGGGCATGACTATTTTTATATCATGGAAGCTATTGTTTCCACACTCTTTCGAGTGATGTGCTTCCCACATGAAGGCCAAATGGTCCAGCTTATTGACCAGCTTTCATTTCCTGGTTCAAACATAGCTAAAAGTCAAACATCACCCCTAAATGGTCTCTTTGCATCAAGAGTGTCTCTTCAACCTTCATTTCATCCACCTAATTACCGCGAGTATTCCGGTGAATGTAACAAAGCTTAGGGGGTGTGGACTCTGGTCTGTTTTGGCAGGCAAACCCAGCTGAAAATATAGGTTTCTTGATAGGTTATGTGATTGGAATCTGACACCATTCACGGTTGTCTATTTCGATGGACAAAGCCAAGGAAGTGCTTTTTGTCTAACTGCTGACAGAAATAATCCTGCCTGTTATCACTCAGTTTGTTCCCTAGGAAAGCTCTAATGGGGGAATATGGCTGAGGTAACCACTAACCAATCTTTTAGCTGTAGATTCTAGCCAATCTCCAACCAGAGAGGGCTCTCTTTGGTTGCAGATTGGCTAGAATCTGCAGCTAAAATATTGGTTAGTGGTTACCTCGGCCGTATTCCCCCATTAGAGCTTTCCTGGGGAACAACCTGAGTGATAACATCATTGGATACTCCACTGGGGATCTGAATGATTGTTTATAACTGCTGCCTATCTCCTAAAGCTACAGATGGAGCCTAAAGTTAGCTAGGTAGCCTTTGAAACTGTTTTTGCTGTGCATTTACAGGAGTAGATAAAAGCTGCTTCAATCAATCTCCATTATATGTTTAGGCTTTAAACAGTTGTCCCAAAGATTTGATCAGTCTCCTTGTTTCAACATATTCAAAGGAAAGCCCAAAGCCTCCTATATTTCAAAGAAATTTTTCTGCAAAATATGGTCAAAGACTGTGATCTTTAAACATTTCCAGAAAATACCCAAACAACAAATTTAGAAGCTGGCTCCAAAGAAGAAAACTCATTATACCAGGTCAAATCCTGATCCATATCCTCCAGCTATTTTTGAAAATCCTAACTTGATCTCTAAGACCCTTAGGAAACAAGAAAAACTAGAAAAATCTGCTGATTTAGACCTTGATATACTTCAGCAAAACCCTAATAAATCTGAGCTCACCCCTGGGAGAGCAGCAGTCCTTTCTACAGCCTCTCCTAGTTCCTCATCCACACCTCAAAGTATCCTCTCCACTCCCCCATCCACTGCACATATTTCCACTACTGTCCCTGTTGTTCCAGCTGTCTTATTTCTTCCTATTGTCCCATTTATCCCTATAAATATGGCAAACCGTTATGCTCCTCTATAGTTACTTGCAAATCCTGGGGCTATGCCTCAGGATTATCAGAGCAAAATCACATATTTTGATGGTACTGGCTCCTATACAGCCCAACAACACACTAAGAAAATGCAAGATTATTTTGAGAATTATGAAATTGATGATGATGATGTGAGAATGAAGATCTTTGTCCAAAGTCTAACTGGTGATGTAAGGATTTGGTTTAGAGCACTTGCTGTAAAATTTATAGCCGATTCAGAAGCTCTTTATCAATCTTTTTTAAACAGATGGGAAAAGAAGAAAGACCCTTTAGACATTTTAACAAAATATGACAATTTGAAAAGAGGCCCACAAGAAACCGTCCAAGACTATTGTGCTAGGTTCAACAATGGCTATAATGCTATTCCTCAGAACCTTAGACCTCCACCTGATTTGGCCTTCATCAAATTCCCTGATGGATCTGATTCTGACATGGCATATCAACTGAGGGAAAGAGCCCCTCCAAGCTTAGCAGACATGCAGAATATAGTTGTTAGTGTGGAGGCAAATCTGATTGCTAAATGAAATCGGGGGAGGGCTGAAAGAGGAACAACTTTCAAAGAAGAGCCTTCAACATTTGAACAAAAACTAGATGTAATAATCAAAGGTATGGATAGACTTGGAGATAGGGTGGAAACTATTGAAAGGAAATCATCTTGGGAAGGTCAACCAAGTAACACTGCAAGAAACCGAAACATCAGAAAAAATCAAAATCCAAATGTTGGAAGGGCTGGCCCTGACCAGAACATCAGACCTCCATTTCAAGAGAACTATGCCAAAGCCTCAACACCTAGTGAACCAACAGAGGACACTCAAATCAATCTGATGGGGTTAAACAGTGAGCAACAAATCTTCCTAACCCAAGATGACTAAGAAGCTCATAATTTCAATCAATTTCAAACCAAATTCGGAGAGTCATTTGATTTCAGAGAAGGGTATGATGCAGCGGTCTATGAGGTTCATAAACAATACAAATTAAGAAGAAGAACCATAGATGTGCCTGAACCTACCAAGCTGAAGGATACCAAGCAGCCAAAGAAAACAAAGGATAAAGTTGTCCTAACAGAATTCCCTATTAAAACAGACTTCGACCCAAAGGAAGCCACTGTTGAGGAAATATCAGATTTACAACCCTCAAAAAACCAGCCATACACACCCTCTCCTCCAAAAGAAAATGTAAACTGCCCTCCTGAAAATAGTTTCAAAACAGATTTAGTTCAAAACAACACCCATAATGAAGAGAAGGTCACTGAAAATACAACAGAAAAGGAAAGGTTTGCTATCCATAACATAAGAATTCAAGTGGAAAAACCTTTTAATCTAGAAATTGAAATAGGAAAACTAAAAATAGCTATTCCTTTGTCTGAATTGGCTAAACATGAAGTGTATAGGGAACAAATCAACAGGTCACTCCAAATACCAGAGAATAGGGATGCAGTCAATGTTTTAGATGACCAACCAGATTTGAGTTTTGGTCCTGAAGTCAATGGTAAAACATTAGATGGAGGAGTTCCTCCATTCTATGTGAGCTTAAACATTCATGACAAGGTGCTGCATAATGCAATGTTTGATTCAGGAGCTTCCCATAACCTAATGCCTAAATCTGTGATGGAAAGACTAGACCTAGATATCACAAGGCCATACAAAGACTTGTTCTCATTTGATTCCAGCCAGGTTAGGTGTCTAGGCCTAATTAAAGACCTTTGTGTATCTTTGGTCCAATATCGAGCCAAAACAATCTTGATGGATGTGGTGGTAGCTGATATTCCACCTAAGTATGGCATGCTTCTATCCAGATCTTGGCATGCAAAACTCCAAGGGTCTTTGCAACTAGACATGTCCTATGCCACTATCTCAGTCTTTGGGCAGCCAAAGATATTGTACCGGGAAACATTGATGAAATATGTGGTTAGTAGTTAAGAGAAACCCCAAAACTTCCCCATCTATTCTATGCATTCCGATATGGATTCATCCATTTTATACAATGCTGAGATGTTTCTCAAAACTGATGTCAAACTCCTAGAAACAACACAAATAGAAAGCATAAATGAACGATCTAGTGCCCAAGATCAAAAAAATCTTGATGTGACTGATGCAACAAATGAACATGACATAGCATATGAGTTTTCAAATCCAAAGTTTCCCACTGAATAAGGTTCCAAGACTCTCAAGGCTAGTCATAACCAACAAATCTTATGGTACTTATAATTTGATGGGTCAGTGAACAAATTAGGAGCAGGGGCAGGGGTTTGGATGCACAACATGCAAAATGACCATGCTGAAGGTCATGCATATAGGCTAAATTTCAGATGTACAAACAATATGGTTGAGTATGAGGCTTTTTTACTGGGTCTCAAACTGATCAAAAGTCTTGGGGCAGCTAGGATTTCAATTCTAGGGGACTCAGATTTGATTATCCAACAGATGAAGGGAAATTTTGTTACAAATGATCTTAGGTTGAGAGCTTACAGAGGGGCAACCATTAAAATACTTAGCACCTTCTCAGAATCTTAGCTCACCAAAATTCCAAGAAAGCACAATTTACATGCACATAGTTTGGCCATTGTCGCCAATGATGTTATCACTCAGGTTGTTCCCCAGGAAAGCTCTAATGGGGAAATACGGCCGAGGTAACCACTAACCAATATTTTAGCTGCAGATTCTAGCCAATCTGCAGCTAAAATATTGGTTAGTGGTTACCTCGGCCGTATTCCCCCATTAGTGCTTTCCTGGGGAACAACCTGAGTGATAACACTGCTTAACCGTAGTGCCTTCCATATGGTTACCTGGAGACTCTCATTTTCTCGATACCTGGGGGCATGCAAAACTTTTTTTTGCAAGCAAAAAATGACCAATTTCATTTCTTAGCTTTTAGCATTTTTAGCTTTTTAGTTCAACTTCTTAGGTTAGGTGACTGGTCTAATCCACCATTCACCTCTGTCTTCATCGCGCGGATGAAGTAAAGGAAAGTGTTCTGTCTAGATGAAAGACAGAACTATCCTACCTAACCTTAGTAGTTCCTTAGCTTTAGTGTAGTTAGCTTTGTAGTTTGGTCATTTCTAGCTTACATAAAAAGGCAATGAGCACATGTTATCGTAGAGTTCAAGCTCAATAAAAAATAAACCTACCATTGAGAGACATCTTTAAATGACTGGTATGAGCAATGTTTCCACAAGGTTCAAGCTTGTTAAAAAATAAACCCACCCATGAGCATAATTTCTCCCAGTTCAAGCTCATTAAAAAATGAATCCACCATTGGTAAATAACCTTTGTGATTTCCCTACTATCAACCTTTTGAACCTTGGTTGTGTTCCTATCGTCACCTCCATTCTTTTGGCCGATCATACACTTCCACTTGATTGTTTACCCTTTTGAGAAACAGTTGTGACGAGTGGTCCTGTTAGCGACCCTCTTCACACTACTATGTTTTGAGAAGTTCCAAGCTTACCTGGAACCAGTTGCTATCCAAAACACCACTCGTTCCTCAAAAAATAAGTCTCTTTTAAACTCTTTTTAGACTCGTTAAATATAAAAATATTTTCGAGCTATTGGCCTTTCTAGCTCGATAAAATAAAAGGAAGTGCCATCCCTCCTACAAATTTTAATCTTTTTGAACCTGAGGGATTATTAAACAAAAAGATCGAGTGCTTGTCTTTTTCGGCTCGCTAAAGCGATCGAAAAATCATCCCTTTCGTATTATCTTATACTTTTTCGGACTTAATGGATTATGATATGAAAAAGGACTGCTAGAGTTTCCTTTTCGTCCTTTTCCAAACTCTCTAAACATGAAAAGGATCAAGTTATATTTGTCGTTAAACTCGTTAAAACAATAGTGACAAACTTGTCCATACGAACAAGAATGAGTTTCATTATCGCTAGGCTCACTAAAACATAGCGACAGGTTTTCCTGAAGGGAAAATTATAGAACAAGCATATGTTATCCTCCTCAAGCTTGACAAAAAATAAAGAGGTACTAGTCAGAAATGACTAGGGAAAGAGGGAAGAAAAATTGAAGAATTTTATTGGTAGCAGGTCGCTCTTGAACATGACACTTTCACTCCATCACCATGATTGAGTCAGATTGGGTTATTCCGTTCACCGGTCATATCACCATTGGTACTCCGTACCATCCATATTTTGGGGTTAACACTACCAATCCATCTCAGTGTCGCCAACATGTTCAAGAGAAGTCATTCAGAGAATTTACCATCCAGCTAATGCCTCATCCACTGCAATACCTTCACCCTTCATTTTTCTTGACTGCCATTCCTGAACCTTGTATCATCAGATCGTTTTCACCTCCAGAAAAATCAATTGCTTCGTTTTGTAGGTTTTAACCGCATATATAAATTACCTACATATGAATTCTAAAACACAGAAAATAAACAATGCAAGATCATAACACATAAAACACATATACACAGAGATTTTCCCCTGGATCCCAAAACTAGGACTACCAGCTTGATTTTTCATTATTTTCCTTTCAATGTTACAATACATATTTATACAGGCCGAAGCATCCAATACCATGGACCGAAAACCATCGCGTCCAATACCATGGACCAAAAACCATTACATCCAATACCATGGACCGAAAACCATCGTGTCCAAAAAACGTGTGAAAATCATGCACAAAACCATAGGCGGGTCTGCCCAACCAAACATAGGATCGAAAACCAAAATTTTCCGGGGCGCTGCCCCAGACCCGATAAAGTGGGGTTATGGGTGCCCTTCAAACCCCCTGTTAACTACGTGGAAAGAATATAACACAACCCAACATTCTCCCACTTGTTGTTTTCTTTCCACAGGGGGCCACAAGAGAGCTTAGTCATTTTCCCAGCCCTGAAATGCCCATTGTCTCTCTACACCAAGAGAACTTCTCAAAGCTCACAGATTTTGTCAATGCATCTACAGTATTCTTCAAAGTGTCCACCTTTACAAGCAACACCTTTTTGTCTTCTATCATATCCCTCACAAAGTGATACTGAACATCAATGTGCTTTGTCTTTGAATGATATGCAGGATTCTTTTCCAAGAAAATTGCACTTTGGCTGTCACAGTCTATCCTTATAGCTTCCTATACTAACCCCATACTTGAACACAATCTCTGCAACCAAACTGCTTCCTTGCTTGCATGAGTGGCTGCCATGTATTCTACCTCTGCAGTTGATAGTGCCACTACAAATTGTTTCTTACTCATCCAACTAACTGCACCTCCAAATATGTTAAACACATACCCACTTGTAGATCTTCTCTGATCCAGATCTCTAGCCCAGTCTGCATCAACAAAGCCATGAATATCCAACACTCTGTCGAATCTTGGTCTTCCTTGGTAGCACAGACCATAATCACTAGTGCCACTCAAATACCTGAAAACTCTCTTCATGTTGTCCAATGCTCCTTTCCTGGTTTTGACATAAACCTGCTCAATACTCCCACTACATGTGCGATGTTTGATCTAGTACAGACCATTGCATACATCAGGCTATCGACTACACTTGCATATGGAACACGGGACATGTCCTCTTCCTCTTCTTGTGTCTTGGGACATTGTTCAACAGATAACCTCACACCTACAGGAATAGGAACCTTCACCGGTTTACTATCCTGCATATTAAACCTCTACGGTATTATCACGACATACTTCCTCTAGTTTAACCAGACCTTCCTTTTTGCCCTATCTCTTTTAATTTCCATGCCCAAAATATAGTTTGCAGCACCAAGATCTTTCATGTTGAATTTTTAGGACAATTGGGTCTTCAAATCCTGGATAATTTCTTTGTCATTTCCAACTAGCAACATATCATCCACATACAAGAATAGATAAATAACACGGTCACCAATTAATTTAAAATACACATAGTGATCTGCTTTGCTTCTGGTGAAGCCAAGTCCACATATAAATGTATCAAATTTTTGATATCACATCCTTGGTTTCTGTTTTAACCCATATAGAGACTTCTTTAACTTACATACCAGTTCTTTCTTATCCTTCACCACAAAGCCTTCAGGTTGCTTCATGTAGACCTACTCTTCTAGATCCCCGTGAAGAAATGTTGTCTTTACATTTGATGAGCCCCGAATTGGATAACTTATTGGGCTCACTTTGCCTAATTGTCCTTGATCAATCCACCATTTTTCATAGATTATGCATGTTTTTTGAGTATGTTTATGTTATTTTAACGAATAAGGGTGGTCACTCTACCAAGGAGACTAAGGACAAATTTTGGAGCAAAACCAAGAAAATATGGGCCAGGTGATAGCCAAGCTTGAGGTGAGGATTCATAGGGAGTGTTGTTGGGAAAAGTATCCAATTCGGAATGCCCCTATCCCACTCTAAGAGGTGATAGTGCCTTAGCAACAAATGAGGTAAACTAATTGAGTGTTCTTCTTTATGAAATGTAAATGAGGAAGAAGGATCTAACTAACCTGTGTCTTTCGCTAGTTTGTCGATCCAAATCACTCCTCTCTTCAGCAGCTCCCAGCTTCCTGCTCCTTCACCGGCCCAGCTTCACCAAATTCCTGCAAGATCACAAGAGAGAGAAACTACACGAAGATATAGATATACATTCATAAAAAGCTCAAGATCAGATTAAGCTAAACATGTAAGCATAACAAAACATCATTGGTACACAGCATGTAGGAGAAACTCAAATAGTTTATTGATAGAATAAGAAAGTCCAAGAGGAGATACAACCAAGCGAGTTCTGATCCAGCATCTACCTCCCAGCAAAGGAATCCCTTTCTCTCCTCCAACAAAGCATAAATCACCCAATGTACTAATCTCAATCTCAAACCAACAACAATTCTTTGCAAAGTACAAAATTCCAGCCTCCTGAACCTCTGGGTGAGAGATCCATATATAGATGTGAGCAGAGAGGATGAGTCAGCTCATGTTTTGACTTGTGGCTTCTCTCTGTCAGTTCTTGCTTCCACTTGGACGTTGAGAACCTCTTACTCATCACTAGTCGAATTCATTGAGGCAAGTGTCATTCGAGAAGATTCTGGAAGCTTCCAGGGTCTTTCCACCTTCTTGAATGAACTTGCCATTTGTCATTTCCCGCTCAGCGCACCCTGGTAGTGCTTCTACCTGCGTTGCAGTGCACCTAGCCAGTACAATCTCTGCATTTCAGCACAGCCAGCTAGTGGAGCCTCTGAATTGATCCTGAATTGACTGTTTCTGAGTGGTTTTTGGTGGAGAACTTCTGGGAGAAGCTGTCATTGGTTGACCTTGTTCCTTTAGGAGTTGTAACAACATCATTAGGGACTTTGGATCCCTTGAATTATGGACATTTCATGCTTATAGCTGTAAGGCACAAAAATGTCTATAACAGTTGCCCCCTAAAGTATGAGGCCGTTTATCGGGTGAAATGCTTTATTAGGAGGATCCGAAGTTCTTCCAATGCTGGGAGGAGACCTGTAATAAGATACAATACAATACATTATTTTTCATACTGCTTTCATGATCTAGCTGAGGCGGGCATTCCCATGCTCAGCTTTATAAATTCATTTTTCTGTACATAGAACAGACAATCGTCTGATGGTAGACTGATGATTTTGATGAAATCATCATCCTTTTGGTAGGATGATTATCTGCTGTAATACTGTACATGTCAATGTCTTTATTTTTCCTGAATATATATCACAGCCCGGATGGATGAAACTAGACCCGGGGTCTTCAAACTCGTTCGATCTTCACTCTAAGTACAAGTCGATCCATGTGAGAAATGTTCTGAAGTCGAACATGGAAGGACATCGCTTGATTACTGGTCAATGAGGTAAACCGTTAACAAGCGCGAGAGGAATCACCAATAATGATAATGACCCTCAAGGTACTACAGTACAATTCACGTGGTGTGAATAAAGGACTTGGCATCGAACACCACGCAAAATCTTTCGGTCGAAGGTCCTTGATGTATACCCGTCGCCGGAAGTGAGAAACTTGCCATTGAGGCATGCAAGCTTCAAAGTACTGAAGAGGTTGTTCCTAGATCAACTTCTTGGATAATGAGTTGATGTCGACAAGAAGTGATCCATCAAAGGAGGGCCTTAATGTATCCCACATCAGTGACACGAAACAGAGCAAATGATTTTGATGGAGGTGAAAACGATCTGATGATATATGGTTCAGGGTGGCGGTCATGAAAGAATGAAGGATAATGTATGGTAGTGGATGGAACACGGTTGACTTCTCTGGATGACTTCTCTTGAACATATCGGCGACACTTGTGTGATGGATTGGTAGCATTTACCCCAAAGGTGGATGGTATGGTGAGACCATGGCGATGTGACCGTAAATGAAACAACCCAACCCGACTCAGGCACGGAGTGGAAGTGTCATGTTCAAGAGCGACTTGCTACCAATAAAGTTCTTTGAGTTTCTTCCCAATTTTTCCCCAGTCATTGCTGACCAGTACCTCTTTATTTTTGTCAAGCTTAGGAGGATAACATGTGCTTGTTCTATAATTTGCCCTTCGGGCAAACCCATCGCTATGTTTTAACGAGCCTAGCGATAGTGAAACTCGTTCTCGTCTAAAGACAAGTTTGTCGCTATTTGATGCTTTTAACGAGTCTAACGACAAGGATAACTCCGTCCTTTTCATTTTTAGAGAGTCTGAAAAGGTACGTAAAGTCAACTCCGAAAGTCCGTTTTCGTCATCTAATCCCTTAAGTCCGAAAAAGTATAAAACAATACAGAAGGGATGAGTTTTCGATAGTTTTAACGAGCCAAACAAAACAAGCACTCGATCTTTTTGTGCAATAATCCCTCAGGTCCAAAAAGATTAAAATCTAGAGGAAGGATAGCACTTCCGATCGCTTTAACGAGATGGAAGGCCAAAACTCGGCAATATTTTCATATTTTACGAGTCAGATGAAAAGAGCTTAAAGAAGACGCGTCTTTTGAGGAACGAGTGATGAAACGGGTTAGCAGCTGATTCCAGGTAAGAGTTGGAATTTTCCAATCACGGCAGTGTCACAAGGATGGCTAGTGAAATCACTCTTCGCAGCTGTTCCTCAAAATGGGTAAACAATCATATGGAGGTGAACGATCGGCCAATGGAAAAGTGGAGGTGACGGTGCAAACACGACCAAGGCTTTAATGGCTGATAATGTTACATTCACGGTGGTTATTTACCGGAAGATAGTTTATTTTTTAACGAGCTTGAACTATGTGCTAAAACTGCTCGATAATCAAGTCATATGATAGGAATGTCTCATGTAAGATGCCATTTTTTATGGAGCTTGCGCCTTACCAAAGCTATGCCCCGCATCCTTTCGTTATGCAAGTTTGGAAACGACTAATCCTACGAGTTTAAAGGGTTAGAGGTCCTAAAAATTTAAAAAATAAATAGTCGCCCCTTGCTTGCACTCCAAAAGGTTTGCATGCCCCCATGTATAAAGTACGATTTCAAGGTTACCCCTCAATTTGCAGATAAAACATTTGTTCTACCAGGAAAGGCCTACCTCTTTCAGGTCACCCAAAGATTGTTCCATTAATCTTTCAAACAAAACACTTCTTCGGCAATGTCTACCGAAATAGACAAAGGTGAGAGACTCCGTCTGTCAACTCACATAACTTTGACAAAAGAATCTTATTCTAGAATAACCCTCTTCCAAGACGGACGGGGTACAGACTAGTCATATTCTCCCGCGGAAACCTACCCTATACCCAAAGTTTTCCTACCGAAGCAGACCAGGACGCATGCCCCCTGGGTTCCAGTCATATCCTTCCGAATTACTCACGCTCATCGGGAGGATGGACCGTGGGTTGAGACATTTCTTGCGTGAAGAGACCATTTAGGGATGGTATATGACTATTTGCGATGCATGATCCGGGAAATGAAAGCTGGTCCACGAGCTTCACCACTCTTCCTTCGTGCGGAAAACACATTACTCTAAAGAGTGAGGAGATGATGGCTCCCATGCAATATATATAGTCTCATCCAAGAAGTAGGTTATAATCCAAGGGTCCTTGAACGACCATCACGTTCATTTGAACGGTCTTCCCTTTCAATGTGATAGGCACATTGGGGAGGATCCCTAAAGGTCGACTGGTTCCTTTATCAAAGCCTGTCAGAATTCTCATTTCAGGCAAAAGCGCTGGCGAACCAAGTGCTTTCCAAGCAATAGAGGAAAGGATACTCACAGATGCCCCCTCATCAATGATGGTGCTAGCCATGACCATTCTGTATATTTGGATGATAATTCTGAATGGTATGCTTGCTGGCAAACGGGGTCTGCCTAGTTGGTTCCAGTCGAAGGAGACAACTAGGTTGCTTGGTGGTGGGACCGAGTAAACGGCTGGGTATCGCTCTGACGAACTTCCTTCCTGTGATAAAGGAATGGGGGAAGTGCCCCCATGCTCATCGGAGTCTGTGTTGATGAAGAGAATTTGGATGGTGTCATATTTATCCTCTTCAGTGACTGTATCATTCGAAGATAAATCCTCTGAAGGCAAGACCGGGTCAACTGCCGCCTCGAACTTTTGACTTTCGTCAGGTATGGATTCAGCTGGTTCATCTTCAATGACCGGCGCTTCAGCTGACCACTTGAGTGGGCCAGCTAGATTTTCAACTAACAAGGGACTCGGCAAGAGTTTTTTATATCCAGGAGGAAGTCGTAACGGTGAAACCGGATGATCATCCAAAACTCTTTTCGCTTCGTCTAAGAAGGGACAACAGTGGATGGCGTGGTTGCCTTCGCACAGTTTACAGGGAGATCTAGCTCTCCCTTTTTGTCCAAGGACTTCACTCTCGCTAGTTGACGGTATGCATTCAACATGGCTATCAGAGGTTGATGCTACCGGATTGTGCAAACGGGGAGACCAGTCCCTTAGTATCCGAGGGATGCAGGGACAATCTCTGTGGAAGTGGTCTCCCTTGCATATGACACATGGCGATTTAGGCCTAGTCAGTGCTGTGTGTGGATTTTTGTCAGACGACACTTGTTTGCCCCCAGTCGCTTTTGGCTCCTTCTTCTTCTTCTCTTTCTTCTTCTTTTCCTTCTTCTCCTTAGGAACTTGGTTTTTTGTTTTACCAGTTCCGTCAAGCGAAGAGGAAGGAGGAGAGGAAGAATTAGAGGAAGTAGAAGGCTGGTGGGCAACTCTGGACTAGTCTAACTGTTGATTCGACTGTTCAGGAATAGTGGTGTTCTGAACGACATTGGTTGAGAAGAGCTAGACCGGCAAGCCAATTGTCAGTCCTGGAAGCGACAATGTGGCCATATGGGGCGCACCAACATCTCCCCAAGAGGAGAAGGGACTAGGATTTCCACCAAGGGGAATTCCTTGGTTGGTGGGTTCCATTTTCTCAACTTAAAGATCAACACAGGAAAAAGGGGTGATTGTTCCGTTTAAAATAAATTTTAACGACGCTTTAGACACAACTTGCTTTTTCAATTTTAAAGAGTCGAGAAAAAGCTAAAGATGACTCTAGTCTCCTTCGATGTTTTAACGAGCCCGAAGTGACAAATGCTCGGATGGACTTTTTCCGTTATAGAGTCTGAAAAAGGCCAAAAGGAACTGCTCTGGAGTTCTAGGTAGAGGGTGTGCCAAACTTTTCGCAAAACCACAGAATACTTTTTAAGGTACGGGCGGTCAATCTTCTTGAATGCTGTCTTCAGTGCATTGCGATCAGTAGGACGGCCGACACGGCTTCCTAAGGATAAAGGTTTTATGCCTATAGGGGTCTCCCAATATATACTCGACGGTACGTGGGAGCACAATCCGTACTGGCGCTATCGTCCCTCAAGCGGAATCACCCAACCATCAGCGAGATCGACAGTCACCAGGTTTTACGACGCCGGAACATGTCTCTAGCCTAGACCTCTATGTTGTGCGTTAAGTTACAAAGCGTTGTTAAGTTCATTCAATTTATTTTAGGTTGATCTTTCTTAGAAGTTTGCCTTTTTGGATCACCACGAGATGTATGATACAATTCCTAAATGCAGTCTAAAGATGATAAGCAAGCTTTTATATCTTTTCAACAATGAAAATCCTAGCTACAAGGGGAAAAGGAAGATACAAACTTTTCTCAAAGAGCATAGAGCACACTGTAATGCACTTTTCCCTAAATCAAAGCATGCAAACTATCAAAATGAAAATGCACAAATGCATGTATTTGTTTTCGCTTCCTTAATATTGATGCCTAAAAAGAAAGCTGTTGTACAAATTTGAATTCGATTTCAAGTGAAAACATAAACAAGTTCCTTTTTCAAAATCAAAAAGACGATTACGACACCTTATGATTTACTTGTTTCGACACTAGAAATGCATAAATCCAAACCAAACGACAAAAGTAAAAGCTCAATCAACTGTGAACAACAAACAAACTCACTCCTAAGATCAAAACAACACTTACGACAGGTCTAGATCTAAGGGCGACAGCATGACTAGTTTACTTTTGTAATGGGAAACTGCAAATGATGTAACAAATACACAAAGAAAAAATACAGTTTCTTTATACAACTGAGGTGAAATTGAGGCAAATAAAAGGGGTTTTAGATAGGTACACTGACTGATAACAGGCTGCAAAAAACAGAGATGAAACTGAGCAAAAGGAATCAGGGAACCACAGCTGCACAAGGCAAAGACTGATCAGCGCACTCCCAGCACAGAGGTTTTGACATTCAGCACAGGTAGCCTTCACGGGACCTGCGTTGAAATGCAGAACCACTTCACAGAGTCTGCGCTGAAGCAGAAACGAGAGTTGTTTCTGGGTTTTGGGTTACGGTTTGCAGTTAAATCAACAGTTTTTGGCCGGATCAAAGCTATCAATTAGGTACAATTAGGAGGATGATTTAAAGGAGGACTAAGATCTATCACAAAGGGCTGTTAGAGCACTTGTGGATCAGTTTGTTCAGATCATAAAAACAGGCCCAGTGAGTGGACTAGAGTGGCAGATCTCTACTTTGCACTTGAAAATGGCAAATGCATTTCGATTCGGAACTCCTGAGTTTATGAGAAGAACAACAATAGAAACACAAATAAACTAACAAGATACTCTCCCCAGCGGAGTCGCCAATTTGTTGTTGGGAAAAGTATCCAATTCGGAATGCCCCTATCCCACTCTAAGAGGTGATAGTGCCTTAGCAACAAACGAGGTAAACTAATTGAGTGTTCTTCTTTATGAAATGTAAATGAGGAAGAAGGATCTAACTAACCTGTGTCTTTCGCTAGTTTGTCGATCCAAATCACTCCTCTCTTTAGCAGCTACCAGCTTCCTGCTCCTTCACCGGCCCAGCTTCACCGAATTCCTGCAAGATCACAAGAGAGAGAAACTACACGAAGATATAGATATACATTCATAAAAAGCTCAAGATCAGATTAAGCTAAACATGTAAGCATAACAAAACATCATTGGTACACAGCATGTAGGAGAAACTCAAATAGTTTATTGATAGAATAAGAAAGTCCAAGAGGAGATACAACCAAGCGAGTTCCGATCCATCATCTACCTCCCAGAAAAGGAATCCATTTCTCTCCTCCAACAAAGCATAAATCACCCAATGTACTAATCTCAATCTCAAACCAACAGCAATTCTCTGCAAAGTACAAAATTCCAGCCTCCTGAACCTCTGGGTGAGAGATCCATATATAGATGTGAGCAGAGAGGATGAGTCAGCTCATGTTTTGACTTGTGGCTTCTCTCTGTCAGTTCTTGCTTCCACTTGGAGGTTGAGAACCTCTTACTCATCACTAGTCGAATTCATTGAGGCAAGTGTCATTGGAGAAGATTCTGGAAGCTTCCAGGGTCTTTCCACCTCGTTGAATGAACTTGCCATTTGTCATTTCCCACTCAGCGCACCCTGGTAGTGCTTCTACCTGCGTTGCAGTGCACCTAGCTAGTGTAATCTCTGCATTTCAGCGCAGACAGCTAGTGGAGCCTCTGAATTGATCCTGAATTGACTGTTTCTGAGTGGTTTTTAGTGGAGAACTTCTGGGAGAAGCTGTCATTGGTTGACCTTGTTCCTTTAGGAGTTGTAAAAACATCATTAGGGACTTTGGATCCCTTGAATTATGGACATTTCATGCTTATAGCTGTAAGGCACAAAAATGTCTATAACAGTTGCCCCCTAAAGTATGAGGCCGTTTATCGGGTGAAATGCTTTATTAGGAGGATCCGAAGTTCTTCCAATGCTGGGAGGAGACCTGTAATAAGATACAATACAATAAATTATTTTCCATACTGCTCTCATGATCTAGCTGAGGCGGGCATTCCCATGCTCAGCTTTATAAATTCATTTTTCTGTACATAGAACAGACAATCGTCTGATGGTAGACTGATGATTTTGATGAAATCATCATCCTTTTGGTAGGATGAATATCTGCTGTATTGCTGTACATGTCAATGTCTTTATTTTTCCTGAATATATATCACAGCCCGGATGGATGAAACTAGACCAAGGGGTCTTCAAACTCGTTCGATCTTCACTCTAAGTACAAGTCGATCCATGTGAGAAATGTTCTGAAGTCGAACATGGAAGGACATCGCTTGATTACCGGTCAATGAGGTAAACCGTTAACAAGCGCGAGAGGAATCACCAATAATGATAATGACCCTCAAGGTACTACAGTACAATTCACGTGGTGTGAATAAAGGACTTGGCGTCGAACACCACGCAAAATTTTGCGGTCGAAGGTCCTTGATTTATACCCGTCGCTGGAAGTGAGAAACTTGCCATTGAGGCATGCAAGCTTCAAAGTACTGAAGAGGTTGTTCCTAGATCAACTTCTTGGATAATGAGTTGATGTCGACAAGAAGCGATCCGTCAAAGGAGGGCCTTAATGTATCCCACATCAGTGACACGGAACGGAGCAAATGATTTTGATGGAGGTGAAAACGATCTGATGATATATGGTTCAGGGTGGCGGTCATGAAAGAATGAAGGATAATGTATGGTAGTGGATGGAACACGGTTGACTTCTCTGGATGACTTCTCTTGAACATATCGGCGACACTATGTGATGGATTGGTAGCATTTACCCCAAAGGTGGATGGTATGGCGAGACCATGGCGATGTGGCCGGTGAATGAAACAACCCAACCCGACTCAGGCACGGAGTGGAAGTGTCATGTTCAAGAGCGACTTGCTACCAATAAAGTTCTTTGAGTTTCTTCCCAATTTTTCCCCAGTCATTGTTGACCAGTACCTCTTTATTTTTGTCAAGCTTGAGGAGGATAACATGTGCTTGTTCTATAATTTGCCCTTCGGGCAAACCCATCGCTATGTTTTAACGAGCCTAGCGATAGTGAAACTCGTTCTCGTCTAAAGACAAGTTTGTCGCTATTTGATGCTTTTAACGAGTCTAACGACAAGGATAACTCCGTCCTTTTCATTTTTAGAGAGTCCGAAAAGGTACGTAAAGTCAACTCCGAAAGTCCTTTTTCGTGATCTAATCACTTAAGTCCGAAAAAGTATAAAACAATACAGAAGGGATGAGTTTTCGATAGTTTTAACGAGCCAAACAAAACAAGCACTCGATCTTTTTGTGCAATAATCCCTCAGGTCCAAAAAGATTAAAATCTAGAGGAAGGATAGCACTTCCGATCGCTTTAACGAGCTGGAAGGCCAAAACTCGGCAATCTTTTCATGTTTTACGAGTCAGATGAAAAGAGCTTAAAGAAGACGCGTCTTTTGAGGAACGAGTGATGAAACGGGTTAGCAGCTGATTCCAGGTAAGAGTTGGAATTTTCCAATCACGGCAGTGTCACAAGGATGGCTAGTGAAATCACTCTTCGCAGCTGTTCCTCAAAATGGGTAAACAATCATATGGAGGTGAACGATCGGCCAATGGAAAAGTGGAGGTGACGGTTCAAACACGACCAAGGCTTTAATGGCTGATAATGTTACATTCACGGTGGTTATTTACCGGAAGATAGTTTATTTTTTAATGAGCTTGAAATATGTGCTAAAACTGCTCAATAATCCAGTCATATGATAAGAATGTCTCATGTAAGATGCCATTTTTTATGGAGCTTGCGCCTTACCAAAGCTATGCCCCGCATCCTTTCGTTATGCAAGTTCGGAAACGACTAATCCTACGAGTTTAAAGGGTTAGAGGTCCTAAAAATTTAAAAAATAAATAGTCGCCCCTTGCTTGCACTCCAAAAGGTTTGCATGCCCCCATGTATAAAGTACGATTTCAAGGTTACCCCTCAATTTGCAGATAAAACATTTGTTCTACCAGGAAAGGCCTACCTCTTTCAGGTCACCCAAAGATTGTTCCATTAATCTTTCAAACAAAACACTTCTTCGGCAATGTCTACCGAAATAGACAAAGGTGAGAGACTTCGTCTGTCAACTCACATAACTTTGACAAAAGAATCTTATTCTAGAATAACCCCTCTTCCAAGACGGACGGGGTACACACTAGTCATATTCTCCCGCGGAAACCTACCCTATACCCAAATTTTTCCTACCGAAGCAGACCAGGACGCATGCCCCCTGGGTTCCAGTCATATCCTTCCGAATTACTCGCGCTCATCGGGAGGATGGACCGTGGGTTGAGACATTTCTTGCGTGAAGAGACCATTTAGGGATGGTATATGACTATTTGCGATGCGTGATCCGGGAAATGAAAGCTGGTCCACGAGCTTCACCACTCTTCCTTCGTGCGGAAAACACATTACTCTAAAGAGTGAGGAGATGATGGCTCCCATGCAATATATATAGTCTCATCCAAGGAGTAGGTTATAATCCAAGGGTCCTTGAATGACCATCACGTTCATTTGAACGGTCTTCCCTTTCAATGTGATAGGCACATTGGGGAGGATCCCTAAAGGTCGACTGGTTCCTTTATCAAAGCCTGTCAGATTTCTCATTTCAGGCAAAAGCGCTGGCGAACCAAGCGCTTTCCAAGCAATAGAGGAAAGGATACTCACAGATGCCCCCTCATCAATGATGGTGCCAGCCATGACCATTCTGTATATTTGGATGATAATTCTGAATGGTATGCTTGCTGGCAAACGGGGTCTGCCTAGTTGGTTCCAGTCGAAGGAGACAACTAGGTTGCTTGGTGGTGGGACCGAGTAAACGGCTGGGTATCGCTCTGACGAACTTCCTTCCTGCGATAAAGGAATGGGGGAAGTGCCCCCGTGCTCATCGGAGTCTGTGTTGATGAAGAGAATTTGGATGGTGTCATATTTATCCTCTTCAGTGACTGTATCATTCGAAGATAAATCCTCTGAAGGCAAGACCGGGTCAACTGCCACCTCGAACTTTTGACTTTCGTCAGGTATGGATTCAGCTGGTTCATCTTCAATGACCGGCGCTTCAGCTGACCACTTGAGCGGGCCAGCTGGATTTTCAACTAACAAGGGACTCGGCAAGAGTTTTTTATATCCAGGAGGAAGTCGTAACGGTGAAACCGGATGATCATCCAAAACTCTTTTCGCTTCGTCTAAGAAGGGACAATGGTGGATGGCGTGGTTGCCTTCGCACAGTCTACAGGGAGATCTAGCTCTCCCTTTTTGTCCAAGGACTTCACTCTCGCTAGTTGACGGTATGCATTCAACATGGCTATCAGAGGTTGATGCTACCGGATTGTGCAAACGGGGAGACCAGTCCCTTAGTATCCGAGGGATGCAGGGACAATCTCTGTGGAAGTGGTCTCCCTTGCATATGACACATGGCGATTTAGGCCTAGTCAGTGCTGTGTGTGGATTTTTGTCAGACGACACTTGTTTCCCCCAGTCGCTTTTGGCTCCTTCTTCTTCTTCTCTTTCTTCTTCTTTTCCTTCTTCTCCTTAGGAACTTGGTTTTTTGTTTTACCAGTTCCGTCAAGCGAAGAGGAAGCAGGAGAGGAAGAATTAGAGGAAGTAGAAGGCTGGTGGGCAACTCTGGACTGGTCTAACTGTTGATTCGATTGTTCAGGAATAGTGGTGTTCTGAACGACATTGGTTGAGAAGAGCCAGACCGGCAAGCCAATTGTCAGTCCTGGAAGCGACAATGTGGCCATATGGGGCGCACCAACATCTCCCCAAGAGGAGAAGGGACTAGGATTTCCACCAAGGGGAATTCCTTGGTTGGTGGGTTCCATTTTCTCAACTTAAAGATCAACACAGGAAAAAGGGGTGATTGTTCCGTTTAAAATAAATTTTAACGACGCTTTAGACACAACTTGCTTTTTCAATTTTAAAGAGTCGAGAAAAAGCTAAAGATGACTCTAGTCTCCTTCGATGTTTTAACGAGCCTGAAGTGACAAATGCTCGGATGGACTTTTTCCGTTATAGAGTCTGAAAAAGGCCAAAAGGAACTGCTCTGGAGTTCTAGGTAGAGGGTGTGCCAAACTTTTCGCAAAACCACAGAATACTTTTTAAGGTACGGGCGGTCAATCTTCTTGAATGCTGTCTTCAGTGCATTGCGATCAGTAGGACGGCCGACACGGCTTCCTAAGGATAAAGGTTTTATGCCTATAGGAGTCTCCCAATATATACTCGACGGTATGTGGGAGCACAATCCGTACTGGCGCTATCGTCCCTCAGGAGGAATCACCCAACCATCAGCGAGATCGACAGTCACCAGGTTTTACGACGCCGGAACATGTCTCTAGCCTAGACCTCTATGTTGTGCGTTAAGTTACAAAGCGTTGTTAAGTTCATTCAATTTATTTTAGGTTGATCTTTCTTAGAAGTTTGCCTTTTTGGATCACCACGAGATGTATGATACAATTCCTAAATGCAGTCTAAAGATGATAAGCAAGCTTTTATATCTTTTCAACAATGAAAATCCTAGCTACAAGGGGAAAAGGAAGATACAAACTTTTCTCAAAGAGCATAGAGCACACTGTAATGCACTTTTCCCTAAATCAAAGCATGCAAACTATCAAAATGCAAATGCACAAATGCATGTATTTGTTTTCGCTTCCTTAATATTGATGCCTAAAAAGAAAGTTGTTGTACAAATTTGAATTCGATTTCAAGTGAAAACATAAACAAGTTCCTTTTTCAAAATCAAAAAGACGATTACGACACCTTATGATTTACTTGTTTCGACACTAGAAATGCATAAATCCAAACCAAACAACAAAAGTAAAAGCTCAATCAACTGTGAACAGCAAACAAACTCACTCCTAAGATCAAAACGACACTTACGACAGGTCTAGATCTAAGGGCGACAGCATGACTAGTTTACTTTTGTAATGGGAAACTGCAAATGATGTAACAAATACACAAAGAACAAATACAGTTTCTTTATACAACTTAGGTGGAATTGAGGCAAAAAAAAGGGGTTTTAGATAGGTACACTGACTGATAACAGGCTGCAAAAAACAGAGATGAAACTGAGCAAAAGGAATCAGGGAACCACAGCTGCACAAGGCAAAGACTGATCAGCGCACTCCCAACACAGAGGTTTTGACATTCAGCGCAGGTAGCCTTCACGGGACCTACGTTGAAATGCAGAACCTCTTCACAGAGTCTGCGCTGAAGCAGAAACGAGAGTTGTTTCTGGGTTCTGGGTTACGGTTTGCAGTTAAATCAACAGTTTTTGGCCGGATCAAAGCTATCAATTAGGTACAATTAGGAGGATGATTTAAAGGAGGACTAAGATCTATCACAAAGGGCTGTTAGAGCACTTGTGGATCAGTTTGTTCAGATCATAAAAACAGGCCCAGTGAGTGGACTAGAGTGGAAGATCTCTACTTTGCACTTGAAAATGGCAAATGCATTTCGATTTGGCACTCCTGAGTTTATGAGAAGAACAACAATAGAAACACAAATAAACTAACAAGATACTCTCCCCAGCGGAGTCGCCAATTTGTTGTTGGGAAAAGTATCCAATTCGGAATGCCCCTATCCCACTCTAAGAGGTGATAGTGCCTTAGCAACAAACGAGGTAAACTAATTGAGTGTTCTTCTTTATGAAATGTAAATGAGGAAGAAGGATCTAACTAACCTGTGTCTTTCGCTAGTTTTTCGATCCAAATCACTCCTCTCTTTAGCAGCTCCCAGCTTCCTGCTCCTTCACCGGCCCAGCTTCACCGAATTCCTGCAAGATCACAAGAGAGAGAAACTACACGAAGATATAGATATACATTCATAAAAAGATCAAGATCAGATTAAGCTAAACATGTAAGCATAACAAAACATCATTGGTACACAGCATGTAGGAGAAACTCAAATAGTTTATTGATAGAATAAGAAAGTCCAAGAGGAGATACAACCAAGCGAGTTCCGATCCAGCATCTACCTCCCAGAAAAGGAATCCATTTATCTCCTCCAACAAAGCATAAATCACCCAATGTACTAATCTCAATCTCAATCCAACAGCAATTCTCTGCAAAGTACAAAATTCCAGCCTCCTGAACCTCTGGGTGAGAGATCCATATATAGATGTGAGCAGAGAGGATGAGTCAGCTCATGTTTTGACTTGTGGCTTCTCTCTGTCAGTTCTTGCTTCCACTTGGAGGTTGAGAACCTCTTACTCATCACTAGTCGAATTCATTGAGGCAAGTGTCATTGGAGAAGACTCTGGAAGCTTCCAGGGTCTTTCCACCTCATTGAATGAACTTGCCATTTGTCATTTCCCGCTCAGCGCACCCTGGTAGTGCTTCTACCTGCGTTGCAGTGCACCTAGCCAGTGTAATCTCTGCATTTCAGCGTAGACAGCTAGTGGAGCCTCTGAATTGATCCTGAATTGACTGTTTCTGAGTGGTTTTTGGTGGAGAACTTCTGGGAGAAGCTGTCATTGGTTGACCTTGTTCCTTTAGGAGTTGTAACAACATCATTAGGGACTTTGGATCCCTTGAATTATGGACATTTCATGCTTATAGTTGTAAGGCACAAAAATGTCTATAACAGGGAGGTTGTCTCTGGCATTAAATGGCCCTTCCTCGAAATCTCCACCCTCAACTCCGAGCTCAACAGGCCACCAAAACGATTCCTAAAGGCAGCCGAGCAGCTTTGGGAAGAGTGACTATTTACAAGCAATTTGAACAGCCAAGTCCCTTGAATTAAGGAGGGCTGCTAGGGCCCTCGTAATGTATAAATACGAAGGTCTTAGCCTTCGTAGTTTACTTTTGGAACTGTTGGGCTTTGCACTATAGTGCTGTCATTTTCTCAGCTCGTTTTCTTGTAGCTACTGCTGTATAACTTTCTTGTGATGATTATTTTTGAGTAATGAAAAGCAACTTTACTTGGCATCAGTTCTTAGTTCTTTATAGGAGCCTATAGCTCTTGGGGTTGGGCCCAACCTAAGTTCCAAGGCCTCCTTATGTACTGTTATTTGTTTTTTATGTATTTGCAAAATAATTTCTGTTAAGTAGATTAAAATCTTGCTGATTAACTAGGTCACTGTTGATGATTAGAAATATTTTTGATGTTCAGATTGAGTTGATAGGTTATTAACAGGGAAAAGCTTCAGAAAAGGGCCATCAAGCACCTCTGATTTCACCTCTCCCTCAGTGGGATCAGGAGCTGGGATCAAGGTAACCTTGCTCCCAACAAAACACAGACTTTGCTTCGCCATGCAATCATTAGTGTTTGATTTTATTTGCAGAAGTTGGTTACATGTTCAGATTCTTGATTGCTTCCTTCCATAGTTAGCATACATGGTTTCATTGCAATTAAAACTTCTGTTCATTCTCTTTACTATTAGCTAGATCAGATTAGGTCAACGTAACTAGGTCTCTGACTTTACAAGTCTTCATTGGTTCAGTGGGAAAAACAACTTGCAGAGCACCTGTACCACTTCTCTATCTACCCATACTCCATCAATCCCATCTGCTCCATCCCCTAACTTGGATTCTTGCCTCACGTTTGCCACACTTGCTCACATAACCCTAATTTTTGTGCAACATTGCTTCATTCCTCCTTGAACAAATCCAGCCATCTTTAGCTTTCCTCAACTCCATCCACCAAGTCCTGGACCTCCTCACACCCCTGTCCTATCTCCATCCTCACTCCTTCACCTTTCTCTCTCCATCCATCCTCCAAAATCCCATTTCTGAACAACCTGTAGAAAATTATAGACATCCTGTAGAAATTCCAGAACATTCTGTAGAACCCCTCCAGACTTCTTGTATAGGCTCACGAATGAGGTTTCTTGATAGCCAAACTCTGTGAAACTCTTTGGAAGGGTGTTAGGGACCCCTTAGGCCCTCTCTGAACCTTCCCAACATCCTCCAAGCATTTCCTCTTGCCAATCCACCTCTGCACAGTTAAATTGCATGCATGATAATTCTGGCAACTTAGTCAAAAATACAAAAAGATGTTTTTTTTAGATGTTACTGGAGAAGTAGCTTAGACACATGTATTTTACCTTCATAGAAGTCAATGGCATCTCTTTCAGTAGCTTGCATCCTCTTTCTTGCATCAGCAGCGCTAGCTGGTAAAATTAGGGTTTGCTAGGGTTTACGTTTCTTTTCAGTGTTCCAGTTTCTTTCAGCAAGTAGAACAATCTTCTTTGAGTTAGCTTTCATCCATCAGTTAAAAAGATTCTTCTCAGAGCTCATAGAAGTTGGCTTAAGCTCCTAGCGGATTTGTGCAAGCTGACCAAGTGACAGTTGTGGCAAGAGTTAGTACTTGTGCATATAGCACTGTCGCTTCCAAGTTTGTTACGAACCACCGGGTTGATAAAAGTAAAGTAGGGAGTCCCAGGAGTTGCAGCATTATTGCTGCAATACTAGAGCCCACCATTCTTTTTGGCGCTGTTTACAAGGAAGCGTCAATGTATTTGTGATTGCTGCTTTTCTTCTATTTTTTCTACTCCAAACTTTTGCTAAGCAGTTTATTTCAGTTCCCCGGATGCGGGTGTCATCGAGATGAACAATGGCGAGCCACATGCCGGGCATGGGCTGCCACGTGAAAGAGCTTGGGCCTTTAATGCCTTAAGCCGCCAAAACTTCAATACCGGAGAGGCCTCAGGGCATCCTTAATGGAGCCACTGGCAGGGATGGCAAACCTGCAACAGGCATTCAATGCAGGTCATTTCAATGGTAATGTTATTCGGCTTAAGTATGAGGATGGGAGGGAGAAGGGAGCTCAACGCGTTGAGAGGAATTCACAGAGCGTTGAGTGTCTATGCCGTGAGCTGGTGGTTGAGAGTTGGGCCGAGGTTCGCTTCATACCTGCGTTTCTTGGACTATGTCTGCGCTTATTTGAGTATTGTTCAATCCCGAATTGGGGACCGCAAGCTGTGGGGAGGGCTCGGAACCACTGCCGGACCACCTCTGCTCAGGAACAAAAGAAGGTGCTGGTGGTTATCATGGTGTGTGAAAGGATGCCTTGTCGTAGAGGCCCAGGGCCTGGAGAACCCTCTCGTCCCCCAGCAGTGGACGTGCATCATCATTGTTGCTGTTGTTACTGTTATAGAAGGATGGGTGCCACCCCTATCCCGGCCTGTCAAGTTATGGAAGTTGGTAGCTCTAGTGGAGGGGAGCCCAAGCTCCCAGCATTTGGCTCAGTCATCTTCACACTGGGAAGCTCTGGGGATAATCCAGGAATTAATGCACACATCTCTGTGCTTTTCACCAAAATCCCAGAGGAGAACGAAGAAGAGTCGTCACTGGTCCTGGCTGAGGATAGCACAGCGAGCAGCAAGGGGAAGCTCCCAATGGGGGAGCCGTCAATTGCAGCGGAAAGCTCAGTGAGCGGCAAAGGGAAACTCCCAGTGGGGGAGCTGGCTATTGAGGAGGGCAATTCTGGGAGAGAGCATTCTCATCCCCCCTCCCATCTTCAAGCTCCCGAGCAGCTAGACCCTGGGCAAAATCCTATGGCTATGGAAGAAGAGCCAGGGGAATAGCTCTCCGCGGCGCTCTTTTGCTTTTGCCTCCTTCTCTCAGCTCGGGTTCCAGGGTATGGACAATTTCAATTTTTTGTTCTAGATGGTGGTCTATGTTTTTCTTGTTGCTAAGTCCTACATGCGGTCTCCACCGTCGCAGTGGGGATGGAGTCTTCTGTTGGGCACAAGCTTTATATCGTTGCTTGGTTTTTGTATGTTTAAGGTCATGCTTTCAATTTCTACATTCTGTTTGGGTTACATGTCTTTTTGTAAGTGCCCCTGCGTGGGTCGTTATGGTGCTATTCTGGAAACTCTCAGCGTCTTGAATTTTGATCTTTCTGAAAATATTGCCCTGCGAGGCAAAAATAAAAGTCTGATAATGCCACCCATGGTGCCACAGTTGGCCCTGGGCAGCCAGCTTCTTTGGATGTAAAGTTTTTCTATACATATTAATATAATAGTAGTTAGTATTGCCGAGAAAAAAAAAAGTAGTTTATTTCAGTTCCATTCTGCAAAAGTAAATTAGACATTTCTTGCTTTCATAGATTAGCCTTTCAATTCCGCAATTTCAATTCTACAAGCATAGACTAGAATTTCAATTCTGCAAGCGTAGAATAGCATTTCAATTCTACAAGTGTAGTCTAGCATTTCATTCCTGCAATTTGATTTCAGCAAAATAGATTAGTCCTTTCCTGCTTTCATTTCAATTCCGCATTTTCATTTTTGCAAAATAGATTTTAGTTAGTTGCAATTCCATCTGTTTCAGTTTTGCAAGTACAAGCAGAAAAAGGAAAAAGCAACCAAAAATCTTTTCATGCCTCGTAGGAACAGAGATAATAACAGAAAATTCCTACCCAACACCCCCACCACTTCACTAAGTCACCCTTCACTCTTCTATGGTGGCAGTGACCCAGAAGAACCTATAGGTGAACCTCCTGAGATATACGAAGATCCTATAACATAATAAGAGTAAGAAAACATTCCTTTTGAGACCATGGCTGAAAACAGAAATGGTAGAGATGATGATAGAATAGAAGGTACCTTCCCCATCTGAGAGACCAACGGGGACATGAAGATGAAGAACATAAGTCCCTCAGCCTTACCTCATTTCCATGGATTGACAACTGAAGACCCTGATACCTTCCTGTTTGAGTTTGTTGTCCTTTTTCGAACTTATGACTATGCAGAAGACGAGCAAAAGTTGAAACTATTTCCCTCTACCCTCAAGGATGCAACATTACGCTGGTTCATGGGGTTACCTGGAAACAATATCACCACTTGGGCTCAGATGCAGCAAACCTTTAACATCAAATACCGGGATTACTGTAGGTCAAAGGAAACAAAGGGAGAAATCTTTCGGATGTCCATGCGAAATGATGAGTCTTTAGAAGACTATGAGGAAAGGTTCCAACTCAGCTATAAACGGGCCAGGTGCACACTTGACCCTGAATCTCTAAAGTTGGTTCTGCTCTGAGGAGTCCCTGAAGACCTTCTGGATACCCTTCACATGCTAGTTGGAGGAGACATCTACCAACTACCTTATTAGGACATAAAGACTGTGTTTAGAAACCACTCTAGGGAAGCCCAGAAAAGGGGTAAGGGGAATCCACTTTCAGCTAGTACTACCTTCTCCAAGCATGAGTCTGTTAATCAGATGGAAGACCTCAAAAATGAGATGAGACAGACCGTTGCCATGCAACTTGATACTTTCCAAATCCAACAAAAGAAAAAGGAAGCTGAGAGGGCTTTGGCCATTTTTTGTCCTAAATGTACGAGGAAGCACCATAAGAACGAGTGTCCATTGCACTCAGTAGAGGTATGTTTCGTTTGTGAGGAAAACCACCCCACAAACCAATGCCCAATCTTGCCCGGATTTAAAGCCATGTACCAAGGGACTGAGGCAACCACTAAACCTCTCTACTTCCTCAACCAAAGGAGGCCGCATGGGCCCAGACCTTACCAGTAGGGGATGAAAGGGACATCCCAAGATTATTATAGCCCCAACCAATCTACTCACATACCTTTTTGGGGTCCCCCTGCTCATCCTTCCTGGTCCGCACCTCCTCCATGGTCTTATCCACCTCAATACCATACTCAACCCACTGCGCATTCATTTCACTCACATGTCCAGCCACAACCTCAGTGGAATGCACCTCAACCGCGGTGGAGACCCCAATACAACTCTCCTCCCGCCATTCTACCTCCATCACTGGCTCAGCCACAAGCATTACCTCCTGCTCCTCTAAGACAACCCGAGATGTTTGCTCAACCGAACCCGAACCCCAACAACCGACAGGCCCAGCAGGTATACACTAGCGAGACAACATGCCCTACCTATGTTGTGGAGATCCAGGAGATCAACCTACGATCTGGAAAGACCCTTCCAGATCGCCAACCTCCTCCCCCAGAGGACGAGGAAGAGAAATAGGAAAGTGAACCCAAAGCCATTCCACCCTTTCTTGGGCGACTAACAGTAACCACACAACCAAACCCAGAGGAGATTGAACTTCTGGGAGAACTTAAACAGTTGTGTGTGAAAATACCACTTCTCCAGGCCATAAAAGATGTACCGATATACAACAAATTGATTAAGGAGAAGTGTTTTAGGCACCCAGGCAGGCAAAAGAGAGATGCCCGACTATCAATGTCATAAGACAACTGTCCGATCTAATGTTGGGGCAAGTAATCTATCCAAAGTATTTGGACCCTAGGAGTCCTGTAGTTGATGTCCACATCAATGGCACCATAATCCCCCATACCTTGATTGATCTAGGGGCTGCCATTAATGTGATGACTAGGGACACCATGCTAAAACTCAACCTTCAGAGTTCCTTAAGGAAGACCTCGACAGTCCTACAGTTGGCATATCGCTCCACCGTGACTCCCGAAGGGATTGTGGAAGATGTCTTGGTCTTTGTTGACTCTTGGGAGTAACCTGTGAACTTCTTGGTCCTTCAGCCAAAGGAAAAGCTCACTGGATACCCCCTGATTTTGGGAAGGCCTTGGTTAGCCACTGCGGATGCTTACATCAGTTGTCGAGCTGGAAGCATGACCATCAAGAATGGGCCTATGCCCAATCAGCTAGTCCTATACCCTCCTGCCCAACCTCTGCTAGAACATGACTTACTACTCTAGTTGGAAGAGGGAGATGAGGATGAGGTCTACTCTGCACCATTGTGCACAGTAGAAACCACTAAGGGAGGCCCTCAAACCGAGGATGATTTGATTGAGACTTTGATTCAAAATCCACCTCCCAGTGCACTGTACTTTGAGGAATTGGTGGAAGACACCCAAGTCAACACTTTAGTGGACCTCTATGTGACTGATCAGACCTCTCCTAGAGTTAAGAATGTGGAGTTTGGCCCCGAAAGGACTTTAAAGATCAACTCCTCCCTATCTCCTTCCCAAGAGAAGGAGCTGTGTCGCTTACTGAACAATCACCTGGATGCTTTCGCTTGGAGTTATAAGGAGATGAAAGGAGTCCACCCTTCGGTGTGTACCCATCACATTTACATTAAAGAAGATTGTAAACCAATCAGGCAGCCTCAGAGGATAATGAATCCAGCCCTTAAAGACATTGTCAAAGAAGAATTGCAAAAATTGTTGGATGCAAGATTCATCTACCCTATCTCCGATAGTGAGTGGGTCTCACCTCTAGTGCTTGTGCCCAAGAACTTAACAAAGCCACCAAGAAAGACCATTTCCCTTTGCCTTTCATAGATCAAGTGTTGGATGGACTGGTAGGGAAGAAGTTCTTCTCTTTCCTAGATGGTTTCAGTGGGTATAACCCGATCCAAATAAGCTCGGAGGACCAAGATAAAACCACCTTCACTTGTCCATGGGGTGCCTTTGCCTACCGAGTCCTTCCCTTTGGGCTATGCAACGCTCCTGCCACTTTCCAGAGAATAGTATTGAGCATATTTTCTAATTTGGTCCATGATTCGGTGAAATCTATATGGCTGACTTTACTCCTTATGGGTCCAACTTCCAAGAGGCATTGACTAATCTGGGAAAAGTTCTAACCAAGTGCATTGAGATGAACCTGTCCCTCAATGTCGAAAAATTTTAATTCTTGATGACTGAAGGGACCGTGCTAGGTCATACCATTTCTCAGCAAGGATTACAGGTGGATCCTAATAAGATTTCTATCATCCAAAAGGTCCCAACTCCTCAAAAGGTAAGAGATGTTCGGAGTTTCCTAGGCTTAGCAGGATATTATCGAAGATTCATTAAATATTTCAGTAAGCTAGCCTCGCCATTGTTTGGCCTCTTAAGGAAAGATGTTGAGTTCAAATGGACTGACAACTGTCAGGGGGCTCTGGAGGAGTTGAAAGATAAGCTGGTGTCCGCCGCGATCTTGAGAGGTCCAAACTGGGCCCTACCTTTCCACATCCACATTGATGCCTTGAACAAAGCCATAGGGGCAGCCTTAGGACAAGTTGAGGAGAAACTGCCATATGCCATATACTTTGTCAGCAAAAACCTGTCCAAGGCAGAAATGAACTATACTATAACCGAGAAAGAGTTCCTGGCTGTAGTCCATTCCCTAAACAAGTTCAGACACTACATCACTAGTTATCAAACATTTGTACACACTGATCATGCTGCGATTAGATATTTAATGAATAAGCCTAATGTAAATGCTCGTATCATTAGATGGTTACTTTTGTTGCAGCAATTTGATTTGACTATTTCCGACAAGCCAGGTAAGGAAAATGTTGTTGCTGACTTCTTGTCTAGATTGGATTTGCCTGCAGGTGAAGAAGGAATAGCGGATGACCAGATGCCATATGAACATCTGTTTTCTATCTCAGTACTCTCTCCATGGTTTGCTAATATAGCAAATTACTTGGTCTCAGCACAGTTCCCTCCGCATCTATCCTCAAAGGAGAAGAGCAAAATTGTAAGGAATAGCGCCCTATTCACTTGGATCGGGGGAAACCTATTTAAACTTGGCCTAGATGAAACCTTGAGGCATTGTATTAGGGAGGAGGAAGTCTTTGACATCCTTCTAACCTGTCATGATGGGCCTTGTGGAGGCCACTTTGCAGCAAAAAGGACTACCTTCAAAATTCTACAGGCAGGCTACTATTGGCCTACTCTTCATCAATATGTCTGAAGATACATCAGCCAGTGTGACTGATGTCAAAGGATGGGGAAACCGACTCCAAGGGATGAAATTCCTCTCCAACCTCAAGTGACCTTCGAGCCATTTGAGAAGTGGGGCATGGATTTTGTGGGTCCTATGAACCCTCCTTCAAAGAAAAGGTCTTACATCGTTGTGTGCACCAACTATCTAACAAAGTGGGCAGAAACAAAGGCAATCAAAGCAGTGACAGAAGAAAAGGTGGCTGAGTTTTTAAGGGAAAACATCTTCTAGAATTTTGGCTACCCAAGAGAGTTAGTCACCAATCAAGGAAGCCAGTTCACCTCCAATCTGATTGAAGACTTGCTCGCTCATCACAAGATCAAGCACAAGACTTCCACCCCATATCATCCTCAAGCAAATGGGCAGGTGGAAGTCACTAATAGAGCATTGGAAGGGATTTTGACTAAGGTGGTGAGCAACAGCAGAAAGGATTGGGTAGATTTCCTGGTTGAGGCCACCTGGGCCTACAACACCACTTGGAAGACTACAACAGGTTTCACACCTTATGAGCTGGTCTACGGGAAGAAAGCTTTGCTATCCATAGAGTTCGAGTACAATACATTGAGGGTGGCAGCTCAGTTGGACTTAGATCTCATCCATGCTCAACGTGAAATATTACTATAGCTGAATGGATTAGATGAACAGTGAATGCAGGCCCTCCTCTACTCAGAAGTGGTTCAACTCCAGAGGAAGATATGGCATGACCGGCACCTTAATGAAAAGCAGTTCCAGCCGGGAGATTGGGCACTGCTGTATGACTCAAGATACAAGGATTTCAATGGGAAGCTGGGGACAAGATGGTTAGGACCATATATAGTGGAGAAATGCAATGATAATGGTTTAGTCCTTATCAGGACCATTGATGAAGAAGCCATCCCCATGCTTGTCAATGGGCATCGATTGAAAATCTACAGGAAACCCCTTTCAAGGCAGGAGTTCATTGAAACTTTGGAAAAATCAGTGTTGGTAGTGGAGTAGGGTTCTATTCTGCCCACACCTTGATCATCAAAAAAAAAAAGGAATAAAAATAGGATCCTTGGGTGAAAACCTCTCTAAGGTGCCCAGGGCAAACAACGAGGGTGAAAACCTCATGGAGGCAGCCCAGCTGTCTCTCAGAAAATAAAGAAATGGAATAACAAAGATCCTTGGGTGAAAACCTCTCTGAGTCGCCCAGGGTAGATACTGGGGGTGGAAACGTCATGGAGGCACCCTTGTTGTCTCTCTCTCTCTCTCAAAAAAAAAAAGGGAAAAAAGAGAAAAATAAAAAGAAACAGTTCTAATCTCTGGAATTATTACAGGTTGCAGGGAATACAGTGCAGATAAAGAAGGTCACGCAAAATGAGGACAGGGGTCTGTACTAGGCTACAAGACATCCTTACAGACACTCCCTCCATAGCTACTCACTTTTTCCAGGATTTGAACACATTCGGGTCAAGATTCAACCTCCTACAGGAAGTTTTGAGCTTTCTACAGGCAGTTTTGGGGCTTTCTACAGGAAGTTCTGCATTTCTACAGGAAACATCCTGCAGAGCCTCTGGGCAGGCCAAATTCGATTTTGGAAAGGGATTTAAAGCTTGAAGTCTATTGATTAGGCCTACAGCCACCCCTCTCTTCCATCCATCACTGGTTTCATCTCTTTCCACTGCCATTGCAACAATCTGGTTATGTATTCCTGCACAGTCATACAAAGAGTCCTGTTTTCCTCAGATTGATTTTTTTTTTCACAAGTGACAAATCAAGCACACAAAGTCTCACACACTCTACCTGTCAAAGCTCCATCAGGACCCTTCATCCGCGAATATAACCTTGCTCCTTTCAGCATGCATCCTAGGAGGAGAAGCAGCTACAGGATGTCCTACAGGAATCCTGTAGCAATTGATCCATCTGGAGCACATACTCCGGAGTCATTAGCAGCTAAAATCGACACAGGGGACATGTAAAGATAAACTATGCTTGGACGTGAACACCTCCTCGACAGCTGAAATCAGATAGAGTCGTGCATACAGTGTTTACAACCAGACGATCAGGTCCCAAAGCCATGCATATAGCATCAACCAATGAAAGAAGGAGTCCAGTACCTGTGCACAAAGCAGCAGTGAGAAAAGCCATCGTTCCATGTCTCGAAGCCTGCAGAACACATCCACGGCCAAACAGGTAAGTGTCTAACCTTATTCGTCAAATTGTATAGACTATACTTTGAAAACTGCATGTCTGTGAAATGGTGTGGATTGAACGAATTCAGTGGCCAGTCAATTGGCCACCCATAATCAGTCGAATGGCCTCATGGGATCCGAACGAGCTTGGTTACGCCAAAGAGACATGCAACTGACATGTGGGAAGTGTCCATTCGGGGAGAATCGGCGGGATTGATAGGGTGGCAGCGGTTAATGGTAGAGGGAAGGTAACGGCGGTCAGAGACACGTAGAGGAATGATGGTCGTGACGTTGGCTAATGGATCAGCCTGGCCACCTCACCCCCTCACCATGAATTGCACCATAATTCAAACATGATCGACCGAAGAACTCACGATTAACCGTTGTCATTTACATTTGCAACCGTTCTCAGCGAAGTACGCGTCCTCCTCCTCTGCAGTCTGTTAGCCCGAGCTTCTCGGCCTATTTCAAAATCCTCCCATGTCCCAGGATCATTCAGAAGCGTCGTGACATCCTCCAGAAGTTGGAAAAGCTTTCTACATGAAGGAGCTCTATAGGAAACCTAGCATAGCCTCTTGGAGCAGAGAAACCTAGACTTTCTGCGTTGAAATTGGAGTTTCGAAGAGAGGTAGGCTCGAAAACACCATTCCCATGCATAATATTTTGAAAGGTGGTGAATTAAACTGTCTGGAGTAGGAGAATTAGAAGCAAGTCTACCTATGGGTCAAGAATAGTAGTTTTCCTGTGTGATACACAGAATTTTTAAGTTGGTTCTGCGTCAAATTCTCCTTCACAGTTCCTGTTAAGAAATTCCTGTTATAGAAACGATAAACCACTGTGAGGGTTAACCTGTGCATGAAGAATGTGAATTTTACATGGTTATATGTATGATGGGGGGTGAAAATTGAGCTCTATGTGCTATCTGGGAAAACCCAAAGTCTTCCTTCTGTACATGGACAGTCGAGTTTTTTAAAAAAAACCAGGGAATTGGTGCAAGGTTGAAACATAAACACCTGGGGGATACTGTCTTCAAAGTTCAGGGGAGGAAACCACAAATAGAATTCCCCTTTCTGATCAGAGCACAAGCCAAAAAAGAGCACTCTCACTATGCTAGGAGGGTTTATTAGAAAGGAACCCTCGAATTCCAAGAAATTGCGAGAAACTCCCGAGGTGGTCGACCTATTCACCCGTGCCAATTGGATGACCTTCTATGACATAATTCAAGGTCATGACGATGAGGTAACAGAAGAATTCTTAATGTCCCTGCAGCCTAAATCAAAGACACTAGCCACTGTGAATTTTAGAGGGTTGACCCTAAAGCTTACCCCACAACTCATTAGTTGGGTTACTGATCTGCCATTAGGGATACCCCGGAGCAAAGAGGAGAGGGCATTGGGCCAAAAAGCCATGAAAGAATTCTTCCTATTAGAGGAACAGTTTTTATAAGATAAGAATGGGGTCCGGAGAGCCAGTCTACACCCTTTTTGGAGCGAGGTCAGCCTTCAGATCATGAAATACATTACCTATGAGGGGTGGTTTAGTATTGTTTACGGTTATCACTTCCGGTTGCTAAGTGAACTCAGACATAGGATGGATTTACGCCCAGAAAAAAAGTTAAGCATCCCCTATTTCCTCCTACAATCATTAATTGAGTGTGGCACAAAACTAAAGGAAGGGACACCGGATCAGCTGGCCCATCATGGGCTTATCAAGCTTCTAGTGGAAGATGCCCTCCATACCTACATTGTCCCTCTCTCCTGGGAGATTTTCTGCAATATGTCCAAGGATGATGATATTCGAATTCTGACCGAGGAACTCACTTCATCCAGTAGTGAGGAAAGGGAGCACATTGAGGCAAAAGAGAAAGCCAAGGGTAAGGAAACCTAGGACAGACCACCACAGAAATAACAAGAAGAGAGACGAGGGAAAGGCCAAGCTGCTGACCCTAGAACTATGGGTGGAATAAAGGCACAAACACCAAGGAAGAAACGATTGCAAATCATGGCAGAGAGGATTGAAAAAGTCCAAGCAAGTGAGGACACAACCAAGGCAACCATAGAAAAATTAAAAGGGAAGGCACCGCAAGCCAAGAAGACCAAAACAGTGAAGACAGTTTCTATAGGAAGCTACCAAACCGTTTCTACAGGAAGCCAGAAAACCGTTTCTACAGGAAGCCAGAAAACAGTCAGCACAGGACTTTCTACAGGAAGGCTGGAAACAGTGCAACAGAAGGAAAAATCACCTGAGATTTTAGCCAGGGAGGCAGCAGCTATGCTAGCTACCCTGAGCACATCTCCAAAGCAAAGAGGGAAGCGAAAGAGGGAGCCTTCCATGTATTTTAAGGCAAGAATGAGCATGAGGATAAAGACTGGCCGACCCCAGCCACCGTCAAAAGAGCCAATCATGATTTTAGATACCCCAACTACACAAAAGGAGAGGTCTCCCACAAAGGCATCGATCACCTATGAACAAGGAAGCCCGAAGACATCCACCTGGAGAGAAAGAATGAAAATGTTGGACACAAAGGCCTCTCTACAGGACGCTGAGACTGTTCTACAGGAAACATTGGCTAGGCTAAAGGAGACCGAAGAAATGGAAGGAGAGGTAGCTAAATCACCACAGGAGGAAGAAAAGGTGGAGAACATTATGGAACCTAGCCCCCAGCCCAGCTTGGGCTCCTACTATAACTTCTTAGAGGCTGGAAAGATCATTCCCCAAAAATTCACAGTGCCACCTTTCCTTGCACTAGAAGAAGAGAGAGTGAGGACCCACACTTGGATGAAGATCGCTAAGTCCAAGGGTGTGGCAGATATAGGTCCTCTGGAGGAACAACTCAAAGAGTCAAGAAGGGAATTGGCTATGGTACGACATGTGGAGAGTAGCCAGCGGGCCAAGCTATAGGAAGAAAATAAGCTGCTTAACAGCATCTACAGTTACAAAGACAGAAGAAGGAAGACAGGTCTCACATCTTGGGAGAACAACAACAACAGGAGGAGCCCACAACAGACAAAGAAACCCCTGATGAACAACAGAGAAGGGAAAGGATGCAGGCTGAAATTGAGATATTGAATAGAGAGCTACAGGAGAAGGAATTGCAAGCAGGCCAAGAGATATAGTCTCTAAAACAGCAGGTACAAGAAAAGGAGGCCCAACTGGCCTGCATGGCCAGCTGGGCAATAGAAGCTCTGCAATGTAGGCAGCCTACCAAATCATATGCCCTATACCTTAAGGATCAGTGGTTACAGTTTCAGATCAACACCTTGGCCCAAAGGGGCATCACCCCATTCCAAAATTATCATCAATTTTTAGCTCTATGTGATAGTAGTTCATCAGAGGACAGGGCCAAATTATCAGAGTTTTACTTGCACAACTTAGCCCTTCCAAACATGAATGCATGGGATCCCAACACTGTGATAGGAGATGTCCAACTTATGGCCATGGCCTCTTGGATGAATCATGAGGAAAAGAGAGTAGTAGAGGTCCGCGGTATCATAGGTAGAGAACTCATTAAGCCACTAATGATCAGAGCAGAGCCGGATGACCCCTCAGCAGTGATAAGCACCCACTAGCACTTGGCCAACATCCCTCATGATTTACCGGAATACATTGAGCAACAGGCTCAAGCTATTGCCCACTTTGAGGACATGGAGAGACTGTTGGGAGAAAACTACCTGCATGCCTACAGAAGGCAGTGGAACACACTGCCTCACAGCTTGAAGATAATGGAAGACCACTCTCCCACCAGGATGAGGGAGGCCTTGGCAAGGGTACCTTTCTACAAACAGTTGATGCAAAATCTACAGGGCAATTAGATTGCCCTAAAATTCAGCCCTCCTTTACTGTTGGGATTGCTAGAAGGAGTTAAGGAAGAGGAGGAAGATATACAGTGGGAGGAAGTGGAAAGGAAAGCAGGATTCCACGACCAGGAAGAAGATATCGCCACAGAGGCCTGGGACGTGAGGGAGGCGGTCAAAGCTATAAAGGATGATGAGCTGGACTAGTTGCTCAGAGGATGAGCAACCCATTTAGCAGGGGGGTGATGATGAGCCCCGAATTGGGTAACTTATTGGGCTCATTTTGCCTAATTGTCCTTGATCAATCCACCATTTTTCATAGATTATTCATGTTTTTTGAGTATGTTTATGTTATTTGAACGAATAAGGGTGGTCACTCTACCAAGGAGACTAATACGTGGTTATTTCAAGTTTTTTGGACAAATTTTGGAGCAAAACCAAGAAATTATGGGCCAGGTGATAGCCAAGCTTGAGGTGAGGATTCGTAGGGAGGTTGTCTCTGGCATTAAATGGCCCTTCCTCGAAATCTCCACCCTCAACTCCGAGCTCAACAGGCCACCAAAACGAATCCTAAAGGCAGCCGAGCAGCTTTGGGAAGAGTGGCTGTTTACTGGCAGTTTGAATAGACGAGTCCCTTGAATTAAGGAGGGCTGCTAGGCCCCTCATAGTGTATAAATAGGAAGGCCTCAGCCTTTGTAGTTTACTTTTGGAAGTGTTGGGCTTTGCACTATAGTGTTGTCATTTTCTCAGCTCGTTTTCTTGTAGCTACTGCTGTATAACTTTCTTGTGATGATTATTTTTTAGCAATGAAAAGCAGCTTTACTTGGCATCAGTTCTGAGTTCTTTATAGGAGCCTGTAGCTCTTGGGGTTGGGCCCAACCCAAGTGCCAAGGCCTCCTTATGTACTATTATTTGTTTTTTATGTCTTTGCAAAATAATTTCTGTTAAGTAGATTAAAATCTTGCTGATTAACTAGGTCACTGTTGATGATTAGAAAGATTTTTGATGTTAAGATTGAGTTGATAAGTTATTAACAGGGACAAGCTTCAGAAAAGGGCCATCAAGTACCTCTGATTTCACCTCTCCCTCAGTGGGCTCATGAGTTGGGATCAAGGTGACCTTGCTGCCAACAAAAACACTGACTTTTCTTCACCATGCAATCATTAGTGTTTAATTTTTATTTGCAGAAGTTGGTTACATGTTCAGATTCTTGATTGCTTCGTTGCATAGTTAGCATACATGGTTTCATTGCAATTAAAACTTCTATTCATTCTCTTTACTGTTAGCTAGATCAGATTAGGCCAACGTAACTAGGTCACTGATTTTACTAGTCTTCATTGGTTTAGTGGGAAAAACAACTTGCAGAGCACCTGTACCACTTCTCTATCTACCGATACTCCATCAATCCCATCTGCTCCATCCCCTAACTCAGATTCTTGCCTCACATTTGCCACACTTGCTCACATAACCCTAATTTTTGTGCAACATTGCTTCATTCCTCCTTGAACAAATCCAGCCATCTTCATCTTTCCTCAACTCCATCCACCAAGTCCTAGACCTCCTCACACCCCTGTCCTATCTCCATCCTCACTCCTTCACCATTCTCTCTCCATCCATCCTCAAAAATCCCATTTCTGAACAACCTGTAGAAAATTACAGACATCCTGTAGAAATTCCAAAACATCCTGTAGAACCCCTACAGACTTCCTGTATAGGCTCACGAATGTGGTTTCTTGATAGCCAAACTCTGTGAAACTCTCTAGAAGGGTGTTAAGGACCCCTTAGGCCCTCTCTAAACCTTCTTGACCTCCTCCAAGAATTTCCTCTCACCAATCCACCTCTGCACAGTCAAAAATAGTTAAATTGCATGCATGATAATTCTGGCAACTTAGTCAAAAATACAAGAAGATGTTTTTTTTAGATGTCTTAATAGAAGTACCTTAGACACATGTATTTTAACTTCCTAAAAGTCAATGGCATCTCTTTCAGTAGCTTGCATCCTCTTTCTTGCATCAGTAGGGCTAGCTAGTAAAATTGGGGTTTGCTAGGGTTTACGTTTCCTTTCAGCATTCAAGTTTCTTTCTGCAAGTAGAACAACCTTCTTTGAGTTAGCTTTTGTCCATCAATTAAAAAGCTTCTTCTAAGAGCTCATAGAATTTGGCTTAAGCTCCTAGCAGATTTGTGCCAGCTGACCAAGTGACAGCTATGGCAAGAGCTAGTACTTGTGCATACAGCACCGTCGCTTCCAAGTTTGTTACGAGCCACTGGGTTGATAAAAGTAAAGAAGGGAGTCCCAGGAGTTGCAGCATTATTGCTGCAATACTGGAGCCCACCAACATCCATCTATTCTACCTCAAAATCAAAAGCAACAGTAATAGATAAAACTAATCTAATAGAAGTTACCTTGGCAACAGGAGAAAAAATATCACCAAAATCAATTCCCAGCACCTGGGAATAACCTTTTGCTACCAATTGAGCTTTATATTTCTCCACTTTTCCTTTTGCATTTGTCTTCTTTTTGAACACCCATTTGCTACCAATGGGTTTCTTTCTAGCCAGCAACTACACCAGATCCGAAGCCTCATTTTTGTGCAAATATGCCATTTAATCAACCATGGCCTCTTTCCAGAGTTTTCCATCCTCTGAATCTACTACTTCCTTCACAGTTCTAAGATCATCATCAGTAATAGATAAAGCAAAATTTGAACAGAAAGCTGATGGAATATACCTTCCAAGCTGCCTTCTTTCTCAAACTGATCTTCTCATAGCCGGAGTTTGTGGCTCTTCATATTCTGATTCCTCCTTTGCTGTAGAGTCAGATTCTTCCTCCTTCAGCTCAAACTCTATCTTCGCAGGTTCCTTTCATTTGACTTCATGTTTAACAACATCTTTCACCTCTCTAAACACACATCTCGGCTGTACACAACCTTCCGTGTGACTGGGTTCCAAAGCGTATAACCCTTTAAACCGTCCTTATACCCAATAAAGATGCACTTTTCATATTTACTATCCAACTTGGTTCATTTCTCCTTTGGAACATGTACATATGCATCACATCCAAATACCCTCAGATGTGAAAGAGAGGGTTTCTTACCAGTCCATACCTCTTGTGGAGTCTTATCTTCTAACGCTGATGAAGGTGACCTGCTGACCAGGTAACATGCAGTATCCACCGCCTCTGCCCAGAATTCCTGTCCTAACCCGACACCACTGAGCATGCTTCTTGCCCTTTCCATCAACGTCTTATTCATTCTTTTTGCAACTCCATTTTGCTGAGGTGTATATGGAGTAGTCTTCTACCATGCTATACCACACTTCTTACAGAATTCTTAAAAATCCATACTACAAAACTCTCCACTATTATCTGTCCTCAGCACCTTTATCTTCTTCTCTGTTTGGTTTTCTACCAGAGCCTTAAATTCTTTAAACCTGTCAAAGACTTCAAATTTCTTCTTAAGGAAATATATCCATGTATTCATTGAGAAGTCATCTATAATGATACATACCATACAGACTTACCCAGTGATGGAACCTTCATAGGTCCAAACACATCACTGTGCACAAGTTCTAATATATGTTTCACCCTCTTACCACCAGAGGGGAAACTCACTCGATTCTTCTTCCTGTATACATAATTTTCACAAAAATCAAAATCCAGAGAGCTATTACTCATACCTTCTACCATACCTTTACCATGAAGTATTCGAAGGCCCTTCTCTCCAATATTTCCAAGCCTTTGATGCCACATCATGGTCTCTTCTCCAAAGACCACTAGATTTTCTATTCCTCTTTCAGGAACCATAGAACTATTGCACCCATCAACAATAGTGCTATCTTGCAGCTTGTACAGAGTTCTAATCCGAACTCCCCACATCAATACCAGTGCTCCCTGAACCATCTTGCAGGTATCCTTCTCAAACACTATTTTTACACCTGCATCATCTAGCTTACTTACAGAAATCAAATTTTTGGCTAATGCAGGAATATGCAGAACACCCAGAAGTTTTCTAACCTTCCACCTTGTAGCTTCAATTTTACTTTTCCACGACCAATGATTCTAGCCTTCCTGTCATCCCCCAAGAAGACATTGCCACCATCATATTTCTCATACTCATAGAACCACTCTATATTGAGAGTGAAGTGAAAGGATGCACCTGAGTCAATCAACCATGCCTCATGATCTACATGTGTATTTGAAGAAGCCAAGTACACATCCCCACCTTCATCTGAGGTGGTTTTCGCCTCTACAGAAGGAGCCTAATCAGATCCCTTTCCTTTGTCAGGAGCTTTATATTTACATTCCCTTTTGAAGTAGCCTTCCTTTCCCCATTTCTAGCACACCACCTTCACATGTTTTCCTCTCCCTCTAAATTTAAATCTCCCACTCGATGAATTATTTTTGTTTCTATTCTGGGACTGTCCTTGTACAGACAAGGCATCACCATTTTGGCTTTCCATATTTTTCTGTCTCATCTACTCTATCAACAAGGCTGAGACTATTTCATCAAACTGAAAGGCAGTTGCATTGCTACCTATTGCAATAACTAGACTATCCAACGAATCTGGTAGAGAACACAACAAACTGATGCACATATCTTCATTGCAAATTTTAATATCAATAGATGCTAACTGACTTACCACAGTATTAAATGCATTCAGATGCTCTGTCACCAAGTCTCCATCTTTCATCCTCAGGTTATACAGCTTTTTCCGCAGGAACAATTTATTCACCAGAGACTTAGATTGGTAAAAAGTCCCTAACTTGTCCCACAAAGCCTTCATCGTAGCTTCCCCTGATACATTTAGCAATACTGAATCTGAGACACATAGTCGTATTGTGCTCTTTGCCTTCTGATCCAACTTCTTCCATTCTTCATCGGACACTCCTGTTGGTTTAGTACCCGGATCTACCACGATTCACTGGTCTTTATCCATAAACAGATCCTCCATCTTGAGTTTCCACAACTCAAAACTCTGACCATTAAATTTCTCGATCTCTATATTTCCACTACTCGCCATCTTCTTTCACCACCAGAATCGATCTTGCAGATCTTCCACTGAACAGGGTCTACCACAGGCCCAAGTGAAATCCCTTAGCAACAAAGGTGTCCCCTTAGAGCCAAAACTGCTCTGATACCAAATGTATGTTTTAACCCCGTATAGAAATTACCTACATACGAATTCTAAAAAACAGAAAATAAACAATGCGATATCATAACACATAAAACACATATGCATAGAGATTTTCCCCTAGATCGAAAAACCGAGACTACTAGCTTAATTTTTCATTATTTTCCTTTCAATGTTACAATACATATTTATACATGCCGAAGCATCCAATACCATGGACCGAAAACCATCATGTCCAAAAAACATGTGCGAAAATCATGCACAAAACCATAGGTGGGTCTGCCCAACCTAACATAGGGTCCAAAACCAAAATTTCCGGGTGCCCTTCAAACCCCATAAAGTGGGGTTACAGGTTCCCTTCAAACCCCCTGTTAACTACGTGGAAAGAATATAACACAACCCAACACGTTTCATATTGTAGATGTGGGATACATCAAGGCCCTCCTACGATGGGTCACTTCTTGTCGACATCAACTCATTATCCCAGAAGTTGACTTAGAAACAACCCTTTCAGTACTTTGAAGCTTGCATGCCTCAATGGCAAGTTTGTCACTTCCAGCAATAGGTTTACATCAATGGCCTTCGACCAAAAGATTTTGCGTGGTGTTCGACAACGGCTCATATATTCACACCATGTGAATTGTACTGTAGTACCTTGAGGGTCATTATCATTATCAGTGACTCCTCTCGCACTTGTTAACAACTTACATTATTGGCTGGTAATCAGGAAATGTATTTCCATGTTCGACTTCAGAACATCTTTTCACATGGATCGACTTGTACATCGAGCGAAGATTGAATGAGTTTGAATACCCTAGACCTAGTTTCGTCCATCTGGGCTGTGATATATTCCAGAAAATAAAGACATCAATTGTACACAAAAACTACTCAGATAATCATCTAAGCGAAGGGATGATGACTCTACATATAAAGAATCAACGACTTGCAACAACAAACAATTATCTGTCCTATGTACATGAAAATGAATTTATAAAGCTAACGACGGGAATGCCCACCTCAGCTAGATCATGAAAATAATATGATGATGTATTATATCTTATACAGGTCACCTTCTAGTTTGAATACCTCGAATCCTCATGATAAAGAATTTCACCTGACATCAAAAAATTTACGACCTCATGCTTTAGGGGGCAACTATTATGGACATATTTGGGCACTTCAACCCCAATCACATATGTCAATAAGACAAGGTCTCTTTAACCCCTAAAAGTGTTGTTTCATACCCTAAAGGATCATGGTCAACTGATTACATCATTTCCCAGAAGTTCCACCTGAAAGACCACTCAGAACTGGCCAAAACTGGACCATACTGACTGCTCCATGGTCAAGGTACAATGCATACTAGCTACTACACTAGCTAGGTATGATGCATACTGAAGAGGCCTTCTGTAGGGTGTGACGAGTGAGAATGGAAAAATGGCAGAGACAGTTTGCTAAGTGGAAACTCATGGAATCTTCTAGAAACTTCTCTCATGACACTTGCCTTTGTGAATTCACCCAGGGATGAGTAAGAGATCAATGAAATCTCCAGGTGGAACCAAGAACTATCAGTGGAATGACACTAATCAAAAACACAGAGCTAACTCACACCCTTTCAAGACATCTATAAATGGATCCCTCATCTGAGAGATCTAGAGGCTGGAAGTTTGTAATTTGTAAGGAAGTGTTGTTGGTTTAACTTTGAGAAGAGACATTGTATTGTTGGGTGATCTTGCTCTTCATGAGGTGAAGAGGGCTTTGATGCTGGGAGGATGATGCTGGATCAGACAGGTGGGTTGTAATCCTCTCTTAATAAAGTTCTTTGAGTTTTCCTCCATATAATCATGTATTTGTGAATCTTGTTATTTGTGAATGTTATTGTATGGTCAATGTATTTCTAATTTTGCATTGTTTATGATATTATAGATCGAGATGATTTGATGGTGTTTTATTACTTTGACTCTACAGGTATTCTCTAAAGCAGGACAAGTAGGAGAGGAGTTGCAAACTCTATCAAGGGATAGAGAAATCAAGCAAGGAGCCAAGCAGAATATCCAGGTTGGTCCCCTTTGCTTCTCTCTTATCTATCATACATAAAGGAAATCACAAATTGCTTTTATTGTTTGTTTCTAAGATAGCTACCCATCTTAGTGGGACTAGCAGATTGAAAAGACACTAGTTTTCTCAGAAACACTCAGGGGAGGCTATCACATCTACATAAGTCAATCCATATTAGTACGACACAATATCACAAGTATATCAACTCATACCTGAATATCATAACCATAACCATCTGCACAGGCCAATCCAAATTAGCATGATACATAATAACATCAAGTTATTATCTACAATGACCATAATCATTAAGAATATGACCACAATGCATATAACAACAAATTACTATCATTCATGACTAATCAACACATGTGCACATGACTGCATTGATTAACTAGCATCTATCATGCATGTAACCACAAAAACAATAGAAAAAACATGTACATAATCATAATGCTTATAAAAACCATTAACTAACATACCTACATGCCAAGCATACAAACATATATGATGATCTTCTCTTACCTCGAGGTCCAGTGCTGCAACCTCGCTCTAATAATCTACATCTCCTAATCCATCTCATCCAAAATATTAACATTGTTACATACTGATAACATCATGATGAAAAAAACTGCATAAGCACCATCGTGATGCATGTCTAACCTACTATGTATGCATAACCATAATCATGACAATTCATGCATAAGAACATGCATCTAGCCCGTTGAGTCCAAGTGTTTGCACATGGAATATTTGATATCAATTTGTAATGACAACACCCCACATTTATCCATTTTTAGAAGCCTTCTGAGTAAAGTGAAGCGAAGTGCCACTATGACATGACCTAACCTCCTAGCTATAGTTAAGGAAGTGGGACCTACAACTTAGGATTACCAATGAAAACCTGACATAATACAAGGCTTATAAGACACTCAGTGGACAAAGAATCACCACAAGAGACAAACCCTGAGTTGTATTTCTTTTTTAGTGACATGAGCCCACAACTGCATGCACAAGCCTGCAAGGGTGTGGTTATGACCATCCAACTGCATGAACAAGCCTGTAAGAGTATGGTTATCACCCAAAATCCTTAGTTCAAAGAGTACAGTCCTTATATCGAAGCCATAATTCAAAGCCAACCTTCAAACGACTACCCAAAACTTCCTAAGACTTTCTAGACTTATAAATGACTTAAGGACAATTTTATTCGTAAAAAACTTCAACAAGGACTTGACCTAACCACGAGAGTCATTTCGTCCAACATATGGTGAACATATAAACTTCATATCATGAATGCATATATGATCATAGGAGTTTGAAACTTATCTAAGAATCACCAAGAAGGTATAATTCCCTCTCACAATAGTTGCAATAACACTTGTTATCCCATGCATTCATTAACCAAGAAATTCTTATCAAATTCCAAGCAAGTCGTAGCTATATCACGTTACAAATCCATGCTTATAAACAAAATACAACCATATCATTAACCATAACATAAAAACCATCAAATCATCATAATAAAAAGTACAAGTTCTCATAGATTACAATAGAAAAATAACTCTTATTGACTTATGTAAAAGCCAACCAAGTAGGGGACTTCCACGGACCACCCGACTAAATATTTGGTTCAACCAATCACCCTCGTTCCATATTCTAAGCATGAATATGGGATTTGATGACATAAACAAGTAAGGCTTCTTGGATATTAAACCACCTCCACCCTTATGCTATTGTGATCTCATCAAAACCGGACAAGAAATCACAAAGCCCAAAACAAGCTTGGATGCCTCAGAGTTTCTTCACCAATACCTTGAGGAATTTTCTTGTCTACGTTGACCCATCAGGGGCTTCTTGGAGATTAAACCACCTCCACCCCAAAACCTTCGGAATTTTCCTGAGACCATCTCACACGGTTCCAAAACCATTTGGAAATCTAGATCTCAACCAGCACAAGAATCCCATCACACCATGGTTATCCAGGAAATGGCAAGGCAAGTTTGAAACAACTATCAAACCAGGAAAACCCATGATAATGAAAAGAAATGAACCAAATAAAAAAATGCATGTACCATGCTATCACACCTTAGCTAGGAAATCACACATGGATCCTGTTACTTTCAAAATCCTCTTGTTCAAGTTACTTGATCCAACCTTCCTTGCTTGTCCTTTACTTTCCTTGTATTTACATTTCCTTCCTTTGCTTTCTTCATTCCTTTTTGTCTTGTTGTTATTATCTCTCTAAAGCGGATTCCAAAGCCAAACTGACAAAATCCTATGAACTCATCCTCATAAGTCTTTTTATTATTGAGGCCTCCATTTTATTCATTTCCCTCTACTTTTCCTTCAATTTCCTTCTCATGCAAACATGTGACCTTTCATCTCCCTTTTCTCTTGTTTTCCTTTATTTTCACAAGTAAAATGCCAATTAATGCCTCTTTTCCTTTGCCAATTCCTTTTCCAATTTCCTTAGCCATATAAACTAAAAGTCATACCCACTAGGATGTCTTTCCCAACTTTCATCTTGGAATACATGTCTCGTGACCTTGGTCTTATTTTTCCTTTATTATCCTTTATTACATGAAATTTTAACCCAGGGTTGTTACACATTCCCCAGGACTAGGAGGATTTCAAAGTATATATTTATATCAAATGGTGTTGACTTCATAAATTATTTGCGCACCCGCCAATATTCCAATGTGCAAAGAACATTGAATAGATACTACAGAACATTGATGTAGACCCTTGAGTTATAAGGAGGCACACAGGTGAAGCTTTCACTTTTTTTACTGCTATTGATATTACTCCCTACTATAAGCTACCATAGCGAGAAAAATCATTCAACACTAGGTGCTTGTCATGTTTCAAGATATCAACCAAAGACATTATAAAGTCTTGGAAGAAAGAGCCCTCTAAGTTCAAAGTCAAGGCAGACCAAGTGTATAGAACAGAGGACTTAAGAAATGTTTATTAGTTCATGACGACAATGATTAATAAATTGTATGGAAGGCCATATATTCACACTTTTCTAGGAACATGGGTCTCTATCATGTACATGGTAGCCACCAAAGGAACTATTTTCAACTGGGCAAGCATCCTGGCATTAGATCTGAATTCAAATATACAAGCAATGGAGAACCTTGAGAAAGGTCAACCATCAAATTTTTATATGGCATTATACCTCCTAGATGTAGTATGTTCTAGATGATAGTTTGAGGATGGAGTCACAATTGGAGCCTAGATATAACTAAGCCTATACACGTTCACTATAAAATATTTTGGGATCCAAGTTACAAAGATGTGCATGAAACCACTTTTGAATCATTCATTACACCTTTATACCACATGCTCTTTGGATAAGATGCCCCTTTCATGTCTAAGAGTGCTAAATAAACTATTACCAAGGTGTAGATTGGTTTCCCATTAGAAAGGCCACCTTCATCAAAGTATTCAGCTCCTATAAATCTTCACATGCTCTTCCTACAATAGCAATGGACAAAATGTTCTTACAGTAGGTATACTATTACTTAACTATAGGGTTATCCAAGATATTAGTCAAAAGTACGAAAAAATACATGGCCTATTTTCTCTCTAACCATTGGTGCATATACCCTGGAGAACTTCAAGGAAGCTGAAACAAAGGTTGAAGAGATGAAAGGTTTTTACTTCATAGATTTGAGCCGTGGAAGGTATGACCCAAAGGGAGTTGAAGCAACACATTGCAAGAAGGTATGTGTCAATTGGTCCTATGTTCATGGTACGAATATTCATGAAAAAAAAATGTATAAATTGGTATAATGCCACTAGGTAAATAAGACCAATAAAACAAAAGGAAAAGGACTATGAACAAGAAAATGATTCTCAAGAGAGTATAAGCTTGGAATATAGAGTCACCTTTTTGAAAAAAATAAAGGGCAAAGAAAACATATGGAAAAAAAAAATAAGCATAAGGAATCCATCAAGAAGACCCATTGGATGAGCAAGAGGAAACTGAATATGAAGATATCTTGGAAGAAAGGAATATAGAAATTTCTAGGAAGAGACAAGAGATCAGGAGGAAAAGGGAAGAATATCTTAAACAATCATAGGAGGTAGATAATCAACAGGATGAGGAACTTCAACACCAGTAAGAAGAGGAGGAAAGAAGGAAGAAGCTACAAAAAGAGTGAATTAAGAAAGAGGAAGAAGAGTAGAAGGCATAAGAAGCTGAACAAAATAAAAGGCAAGAAAAAGAAGAAATAAGGAAGAAAAAATAAGAAGAGGAGCTAAAGATAAAGTAGGAATAAGAGAAAGAACTAAAGAAATGACAAGAAGAAGAGGAAAAAGAAAAGAAATGAATTGAAAAAGAAAAAAAGATAAAAGCCAAAGAAGTTAAGAAGAGGTTGGAGGAGGAGGAAATCAAGAGTAAATGGGAAGTGCTTAACAAGAAATTTGAACTACATCACCATAATGAGAAATAGGGTCAAGGGTACAAGATGAAGACTGATTTATCTCCATTTGAAATTCCTCCTTCCACCCCAATTACTGGCAGACATCTTCCACTCAAAGAGTTGGGAATCCCATAAGAAGAAGAATAAGAAGTATTGTATATCACCATGTTGACCTTCGATCAAATCTAGTGTAAGATTATGCAGGAGAGAAGAAAATTATATGCAAAGAATCCTTCCAATCCTTTATTCGTGACCATAGAAAAGGACATTGTTATAGACAATAGAATGAACCTTGAAATGATCACTTCATCTTAAATGAATTTTGAAACTACAACAATGTTAAATGTGATCAGTTTAAATAGATAGGTTGCTAAACTACAAGCCATGTTGCATGCTTTTGAACAAAGAGGTACCTAGGCAGAACAAGATAACTAGGTTTTGTTCCTTGTCCATTTGACCTGGAAAGAGTTGCAGGGTTCCATTATAGAAGGAGTAGCAACACTGGAAGATGTTATGGCCTTGGTATATCAAGAGATGAGGAAGCTACATAATATTGTAGCACCATTCCTAATCATACATGTTGAAACTAAAGAGAAGAAAACTATCCTCAAGCAAGTCACCACAATTATCATTAACATGTGTGACTAGGCTGCCAAATATCCATATGCATCAAGAAATATCCCCACAAAGTATTGGATAATTTCTCAAAATGATAAGGTACAAATTTGCATTAAGATCTAATCATGAGATAAACTGGGGAAGGACGTGGATAGGGTACTGGCCTCATATAAGGATCTGTTGAGTGGACTAGAATCTATGATGCTAGTACACAAAGTACCTTCTTTTAGATTAGTTGGTGAAACAAGTTGTGAAGAATAATTTCTCCAAGAAATTCAAGCATTTCTCAACCCCTTCAAATAGGCTACTACAATTGAAAACTTGCAACTTAGAAAGGAAACAATTACCCAGTATGTGGTGGAAATGGTAAGACTATATACCAACTTGGTAACCTTGTCTAATATTGTTTAGGTGAAGAAGAATAATCTATTTCCATATGCTCTAGAGTGCCTTCACAGATACAGGGAAAAGATTCAGGAGGTGATTAGCATACTAACATAATACAAGCTTTGGCACTTTTATCTTGTACAAGAAATGCATCAAAATGTTCCAAAGTTATCTATTGTTAGATTATTCGAGTATAACCATATCTTTCATGTAGCATGTGCATAGTAGAATAGAGACTAGAGTATATTAGAGTCTCATGGTAATGTGAAAGGTTATGAGGTATCTCAAGAGTCACAGGTAGACTAAAAGTCACCCCTCGTTCTATAAATATGTCTTCATGACACATTGTATAGGAATTTTAGATTTGGACTTATCTTTTGTGCATAGTGTTTGAGGAGTAAGAGATATTTTAGTGAATTTGAGAAGTAATTTGTTTTCCACTTATGGATTTTATAGATATATTATGTGATGGTGCCATGGATATTCTCAACTTAATGATTTAAATTTCCTTGAACTTCATTGATGTTAGCATTGCATCATTGTATGACTGTATGCTTACTTGTGCTTATGTATGGTTATTAATCACAAACTTATTCATGGTTGATAAACAGATCTTTATATATGTCTCTAGACTTGATTTGAAGCTTTTCTAACATTTCTTTTCTTAATGTTTATTCTTTGGAGTTATGTTGTTTCTATTCACGACATTTGTTATGTTAGTTTTCCATAGGTAACTCACTTGTATTTTTTGAAGTTTCATTTGTTTACTCTCTAGTTGACATCTTTTTCATTTGAACCAAAAACTTAATCAATGAGATGGCAGTCGAGCCACATACCAGATAGGAATTTGAAACCAAATGGTGTAGATTCTGATTGGGATACTGCATTGGAGATATCCCATGATAGCTATTGGTAGTATATTCTAGCTTGTCAACATATTTGGAACTAGAAGGAAGGCCTTTACCAAAATGGTCAGAACTAATACCCATCCTCATCCTAAAACCTCCCAGCAAGCTAGTAACCAACATCCCCCTATTCTTCCCTTTCCTCCTTATCATCCCTCTCAAGGTCCCCCTTTCGGTGGCCTTCCCGTAGTCGATTCTTAACCTCCTCCTTTGGAATATGCTCCTATCGATGAAGAACCACCTCTTTATGAAGTCACATACAAACAATTGAGAGCCTTGCACCATATTACTCGATAATATGCTAAATCTCTCAAATGTATCCCTGCCACAAGATTGCTTCCTAATCCATGATCAGGTAAGCCTCACCATACCCTTAAAGATGTCCCAGTAAGTTTGGTACCTCATTTTATTAGCATGAATTTGGATGATTATGAGGATGTTGTTGAGAGACTCTCAATCCAAGGTTTGGATTACCCCCCTAATTCTAAAGGGGAGGGACCTAGAGGATACAATTTAGAAGGTTCCAACCAACAATGTGAAGAGGATGTTGAGGGAGTTCATAGACCATAGGTTGAAGGAAATGTTAGGAATTAAATAAACTTACATAATCAAGAATAGCCCCAAAATGAGAGGAATCTTAGACTTGGGTCGATGAATTTGAGGAACCTTAGAAATATGAGGAACTTTAGAAATATGGGAAACCTTAGGGTGCTTACAAGGAATGAAGGAGAACCCTCACACAATAGTGAAGGCTGTAGGTCTGGGTTTGGAAGCAATGAAGAAGACAATGTTAACAGAGCGGTCAACCATCCAACTAGAGCTAACTGAAGAGAACCCTTGGCCTGGATGGCTTAGCCCCCTTCGGATATCACAGATCGACTTCATGATATGCCATGAAAACCTAGAGAAAATCTCCCAAAATATGACCCCAAGAAAGGGACCATGGTTGAAGACCATATCAGATATATTTACCTAGCTTTGCAAATGATGAGACTACAACATGATGATGTTGCTTGAAGGACTTTCCCTCACACCCTTGAGAATAAAGCATCCATATGGTATCACTATTTTCATGTATATTCTATACATATTTGGATGAGTTTTGAAAGACTTTCCTTGAAAAGTTTGTTAAAGACAAGACCACATCTATGCTTCTTACTGAGTTAAGTTCTTTGAATATGGTTAAGAAGGAAAAAGTTAAATACTTCAAACAATGATTCACCACTATCTTAAATAAGTTTCTAACTAATGTGGCTCTTGATGATTCCATTACATTTAATTATTATACTAAGACCTTAACACATGACATTTCAATGTTTATGAAGAGAGAAGCTAAGGTAACCCTAGTAAAAAAATTTGTATAGGCACTTGCGTTTGAAAAGAATTTTCTCTCCATAGAAGTGCTTGATCCCAACACATGCGAAGATTCAAATACATATGGTAAGAAAAATCAAGCATCATCTAGGAAATCCCATCACAAACATTCTTTTGATTTCAAAGCTTTATCCAAATCTTTGAAGAAATTGACCAATGAAGTTTCTGAGCTGAAAAGGAAGACCAATGGGAGTTCATTAGGAAACAAGTCTCACAAACCTTTCTTTAAAAATCATAATAATCAACCTATAAAGTCAGTTCACAACTCTAATGAAAATTTCAATGTAGAAGAGCTTGGTATGGAGTATTACTGCACCTTTCACCAAGCTACCCATTTAGAAAAGATGTGTCCATAATGGATACATAATATGAATTATGTGGTTAGCAAGGTGCTTCAAGATCAGACGATTGGTGATGAATATGAGGAAACTAAGGATGTTCAAGAGGAAACCATTCCTCCTGATGGTAATTCTAGTTCTTCTGTGTTAGCATTCAAATTCATTTGAGGAGGTGAGATTCAATCCATCCAAGAAGACCCTCATGTGGAAGACACTCCCTCCCCTAAAATATGGAAGACATATAACCTAAGGAGTAAAGGGTTGGCAATAGAACCCACACTAGATGAAGAGAATAATGTGTTGCTAGGAAGTATTTTTCCCCCGAACAACCTGACCCCACCTTCAACCTTATCTCCCAAAAATTCATCCAATCAAACATCAAAGAGCACTTCAAAAAGCAGTAAAGGGAACTTCAATCCTCTTGAAATTTTGGCTAAGTATTCACAACCCGCCCCTACTCCTCAATCAACTAAAGAAGAGAGTTTGTCTTTGGATATGGGGTATAACATTATTGAAGACATGAATAAGGCATGAGTCGATATTTCTCGTTATAAACTTGCTAAGACAGACAACTAGCAGGAGTTAATTGTCAAAACCTTTACTTCCATGTATCCTACCAGTAAGTGTTCTTCCTCCTCAAAAGATACCTCTTCTGGTTATTCCAACACTTCAATTAATCTACAATCCATCATCAATGTTGCTAATGCAAATTCTAGGGGCTCAACTCCATAATTTCTCTTAACTTTCAATATCTTTAGCTACAATGTACACAATTGCCTTGTCGATTCTAGCACATCTGCCAATTTTTTTCCCTTGTTAGTTTGTAAGAAATTGAACATCCAACTAGAAAATATAGATGCTAAGATCATTCAATTAGATAGGTCTCAAGTCCCTGCCATGGGAGAGTTGAACAATGTGATAATCAGGTTATCTTTAGACTCTAGAGTGCATAAATGCATAAACATAGTGGTTATTAATATAGCCAAAGCCTATGTGTTATTGCTAAGTAGTGATTGGTCAAGAAAACTATAGGGATATTTTGCAACTGATTGGTCACACCTATGGCTTCCTTACAAAGGAAAAAGTAATCAAATATAAGTTAATAAAAAGCCTTGCATGAAGAATACGGTTACTGAGTTGGAATCATGTAATGAATTGATCATATTCACTTAAGAAGAGTTGGGAATGTGTTTCCTAATGATGGACATTGGGTTTTATCAAGCTTTTCAATCACCCATTCCACTAGACATGTAGCTAGAACTCCTTCCTTATCACCTAGATGCTGGTAATGAATCCTATACTATAGTTGTAAATAGCTTCATCATAGATCATAATTAAAATGAAATTTAGACTTTATATTATGACAGGTCTAAGACTTAGGAAGGAGCCAGTGCTAGCTGCATTCTTATAGACCCCAAAAAAACAAAATTTTAAGTTCTTTTAGGTTAGAATTTAATTGCACTAAAAACATTGCAAAGTATGAGGCACTGATCTTGTACTGAAGAAGGTTATCAATCTCAAAGTTGAATGTTTAAAGGTGAGTGGTGATTCTAAAATTATCCTAAGGCAAGTACGAAATATTTTTCATTGTTAATCACGACATATGAAGAACTATAAACATGCAGTATGGCACCTAATTTCTTCTTTTAAGGATTTCAATATTAAATCTATTCCTACAATTAATAATGTTTCCATTGATACTTTAGCTAATGTCGCAACTAGCTTTACAACTTTAAGGGATGGATTTTCTATTGAGATTATTTATAAGCTTGTTGTCCTAGATAATGTAACTAAATTTTGTGTTTTTAATGATGATCAACATATAATAGACTTCATGGAAAACATAGATGTATTCAAAGACATGGAAATAGATAAAGAGGAAAGTGATAGAACCTTATAAGAAGAGGCTGATGCACACAAGGGAATCCCTATGCCCAAAGATGTTATTACGTTGGAAAAGTGATTTGATTTGTAGAACTAGTTTCAGGGACCCCTGCACTCTAAGACTCAAAGTTCCACACTGTCTCATGACCAAACCAATCTTGGGGAAAAATTTGATCCGAAGTTCATCCATCTTGGTACATGTTGTAACCCTGCAGAATGAAAAGTTTTTTTTTTTGTTATTCAAAAGTTACCGAGACGTTTTCACCTAAACATATGAGGACCTCAAAACATATGACACCTGCATCATTTAGCATGTGATACCAATAAAGGACAAGATTAGACCTTTTCAACAAAATTTAAGGAAATTCCACCAAACTTTAGAACCTATTATCCAAAAGGAGTTGAATTTTTTTTAGACGTAGGGATCATTTTCAAAGTAAGAGATTAAGCTTGGGTCTCTAATCTATTTCTTGTATAAAAAAATCTGGTGAGATCTAGTTATAGGTAAATTTATGGAATCTGAATGAGGCTTCAGATAAATATAACTACCATGTTCACTCTATGGAGCAATTTTTTCAAATAGTCTCTAGATCTAGAATGATTTCTTTACTCGATGGTTTCTCTAGATATAATTAGGTTTTGGTAGTCGAACCAGATCGACTAAAGATGACTTTCAGAACTAAGCGGGGAACATTCTCCTTTAGATGCATGCCCTTTGGCCTCATTAATACTAGAGCCACATTCCAAAGGGAAATGGTTATTGTTTTTAGAGGGCTTAATAGTCAAAATATGGTAGTATATTTAGATGATGTGATAGTGTTTTCCAAGAGGAGATAGGATCACATCCACCATATAAAGAAAATGTTTGAACATTGCAGAAAATACAAGATGTCACTTAATTCCAAGAAGAGTATATTCATAGTTTCTGAAGGTAACCTTCTTGGCCATATAATAACTAAAAGCGATATCACCATTTATCCAAAATGTGTGAAGGCTATTACGCAAATCTTACTTCCTAACAATAATAAGACTATGTAGTCTTTCCTAGGTAAGATCAAGTTTCTTTGTAAGTTCATTTCTAAATTTTCTCAGATAGTGAAACCATTCTAAAACATGATAAAGAAGGATGCAAGATTCTAATGGAACCAAGAAAAGAAGTCAAATTTTCACCGTATCAAGAAATACATTACTGAAGCCCCTTGTCTTTGCAAACCTGATTTCAAGAATGATTTTATTTTGTATACCTTTGCTTTAAATTCGTCATTAGTAGCTATGCTAACATAGAAGGATAAAAAAGGTTGTTGGAGAGGTAAATCCCCTCTATGGATAGAGGCGATCCCTACTAGCCCAGAATGGGTCTAGCAACAATCAATCAATGCTACTGTGCAAGTTCCTAATTGCAAATAAAAAGAGAGGCAATGAACACCTACTTGGATTCCAATGCTATTGTTTGATGAAGAGATGCCACTCTCGCTCCTTCGCTCTGGCCGGTCACGATCCTCCACGATCTCTGTGAATAGATACCTGCACACACGAAGAGAAAGACAAACACGAGCGTGAAATCTAATAAAAGCAATTATACATCAGTCAGAAAGGATGTAATTCACATTAACCATTACAAAGACAAATGAGAATGGAACCATAACAGTAGTCATCTATTATTAATCAATAACAGAGAAAGGTACAACCAAAGTTCTGACGCTGAGTCCTTCTCTAGAGGGTCCAGCCAGCAAGTCTCTTAAGCATTCACCCTTGGAGGTAGATTCTCCCAAAACAAAGCTCTCTCTCACACAAGCAATACTCACAACCTTCCTTAAGCTTCCTCTAGCAAATCCACACTTGTCACACCAACTACCTACTAGCAGCAGCAGTCTAAGCACTATGACTTCCACACTATCCAAAAACTAGCTGCTCATGGCAAAATAAGAGAAGGGGTCTCCATGAATGATGGGAGGATAAGATTATCTTCAAGGAAGGTGATTTCAAATGACGAACAGACATGCCATAGAAGGGAGGGCGATACCCACAAGGCCAACAACCAAGTCTGGAGTTATCTGGAAGGCTGGCTGTTGGAACAAATTCGCCTAAACTGGATCAGCGCGGGTATATAACTGAACTGTAGCGTTGACAGCGCATCATAATAACGGAGCAGGTTGTGTCAGCGTGGCTCAATACTTTCATAGGATGCGCTGGCTCATGAAATTCGACCAGCGCAGAAAACCTGTGTGCTTCCGCGCTGGCAGCGCATCAGTTACATTATCAACCGCCAGTCAGCGCGGTTATTTCAATGCGCTGATGAAACAAACTTTGGCAAAGTGGGTCATTTGGCCAGTTTAGAGAGCATGAGCATGGTGCATTTGATTTCATGACACAGTAGGGAGACTGACAAGGAGACAGTGACAAATTACTGCGTAACAGATGCCCCCTAAAGCATGAAGCCCGAGAGAGTGGGAGGGGTGAAATGCTTTACAAAACTACTGAACTGGAACACCACCAGGAAGGACCTGCATGTATGTACAACTGATATCTCGATTACATGTAGTCTAGGCATGGGCGCAGCCATCCAAAAGACATGCGAAGAAGGTCTGTGGTATGGACGCAGCCACCCAGTTGAAGAGACCATGATGATAAAAAGGTATGGTCGCAGCCATCCCAAAGACTCAGGTATGGGCGCAGCCATCCATCAATGAGTCATGTAATAATAATCCACAAAATCGCAGCCTGGTTCGTAACAGACAAAAACCAGGGTCTTGCGCTCCATCCCAACCCGAACAAAGTACAAGTCCAAGCATGTGAATACATGAGCTAAAGTCGAACATGCATGAACATCGTCTGATTACCAGCTAATAATGAAAACTTTTAACATATGCGAGAGGTACCACCAATAATGACAATGGTCCTCAAGGTACTTATAGGTACAATCCGCGGCGTGTGAATCAATGAGCCGGTGTCGAACACCCGCAGAATCATCCGATCGGAGGCCAATGATGAAAACCTCACGTCGAACACGAAGAACCTGCCATTGAGGCATGCAGGCTCTAAGGCACTTGAAGGGAGTCTCTAGGTCACTTTCCTGGATAATGAGCTGAAGTCGACGGGAAGTAACCTTGATCGAAGGTGGGCCATGATGTTTCCCACATCATCGACACGAGACAGGATAAAATATTTTATGCGAGACATCAGAGGGAGGTGGTAAGCTTGCAGAGGCCAACTTCTCTTGAACATATCGGCGGCACGATAGTGGATCTGGCAGTATCTGACATCAAATGAGCAGAGGTCATGGTGACAAGGCAATGAGCAGATGAGAGGTCAAATAGGATAACTCGAACCCACAGAGGCTAGTGTGAAACAAGATGAGAAATCCCCACCCAGACACGAATGCAGACGAGTGCCATGTTCAAGAGCGACATACTGCCGACACGACCATTATTACAGTTTCATATTCCCCACCATTTCTGGCAGGTACCCCGGTTATTTTTGGATGACAAGCTTGACGAGGATAGCATATGCTTGGAAAGCGTCATTTGGACGATATTCGATGTCATTAAGTTTTAACGAGCCTAACAAAGGAAAAACTCTACGTCTTTTCCTGTTTAGAGAGTCTGAAAAGACAGCGGAAAAGGAAACTCCAGGGGGGTCCTTTTTCGTAAAGTTGTGTCTCTCGAGCCCGAAAAAGTATAAAACAATGCTCGAAAGAACTGCCCGACTAGTATGATCGAGGAGTACTTTTCGTGAATAGTGACTTCGACCCGAAAAAGTAAAAAAGCGGTCGGAAGTACGTCGTTTTGGGGCCAATAACGAGTGCGAAACGACAAACACCCGGCGATCTTTTTTAAGTTAAACGGTCGAAAAAAGAGCTTTAAAAGCGACCGCCTCTCGTTCCATTTAACGAGTCGAGAGGGAACCCGGCCATCTTTTCTTACTTTATGTCGGAAAAGAGCGTGAAGACGATGTTTTTTGGGACCAAGTGTTCATAGAATCGTTGTGACCACGCCGGTTGCTAGAACCTGCACAAGAACACCACCCGCGTAAACCTGTTCGACATGTTAAAAACATAGTAAAACATGCATAAAAGCATAATATAGTGACATTAGTGCTAAATCCATGGTAAAAACATGACAAAAACCCACATTTATAAAAAACCATAGTCAATTACAACTTTTTACTATAAATAGGGGGGTAAAAGTCATTTTTTACCATTGTTACCATTTTGAGTTGTGAAGAACGTTGTGGATCTGCAAGGTCGACGGAGCAATTTCCAGCCCGTGCGGACACCATTCATCTAGCAGCTTGTTCCAGGTAGGTTCTCCTCCCCCTGCGCTTTAATTTGAGTCTTTTTGAGAGCAATTCCATGGTGGGAAGTGGCCCTTTGGGCAAATTTTTTGAGCGTTGATGCGCTCTCGGTCAGCGCGGATATCCTCATCGGTTCCGCGCTGATCGATTTATTTTACACACACCACCGCCCGGGTCAGCGCGGAAAACACATGTGCTTCCGCGCTGACCCAGGAAGAAAAACACTGGGGCGCCATTATCAACGCGACTGTTTTAAAAACAGCCGCGCTGACGCCATGAAATTTGATTTTTGAAAACTTGAACGTGCAAACTTCAATGGTTAGGGTCTTAATATTTTTCTATGGTCTTGCAGGACATAATAGCCTTTGTTTGGCAAGAGAGAGCTCACGATGACGAGGATATAGCCGCTTATGCCATTGCGGAATGCCGAAATGCAATGCAGGCATGCGAGTTCTTAAAATTCTTCCTCACTCCGCACCTGAGGGCGCAACCTGATCTTCTCGAGCTCTTAATCAGAGCTTGGAACCCAGTTGACGGAAAATTCACAATCCATGGCCGGGACATTGAGTTTGACTCCACGGATATCTATTTTTTGACTGGATTGTCACGCTGGGGCCAGATGCCCATCCTGGAGGGGCAACGGCCCAGCGGTGAGACCCTTGACCATCTCATGGCTCGAGTGTGCCCACGGGCTGTTAAAACACGTAGTGGGAAGGTTGGTATTCCAATGGTGGATGACATTGTTCTTCGCACCATACTCTTCATGGTGACACGGGCAGCGGGCTCTTTGGCCAATCATGAGGCCTCAAAGACCCATCTACTACTGGCTCTCGAGTGCTTACAGCCCAACATTTTTAACTGGGCAGCAGCAGTGACGACCAACATGAAGAGGCAACTGAGCAACTGTCGACGCGGAGAGTCGAAGCAGTTTGCTTATGGGTCGCTCTTACTTCCACTCATGCTGGAGTAGGTGCCGGCCCTACAGCTACAAAACATGGTCGTGGATCCACCCAGAGGTCCCCGGGAGATGAGGGCCAGTCGGTGGGGCTGTGTCATGCCGCGTGGAGGTGGCGGCCGCCCAGTGGCTTGGGGAGTGTATTTTCGAGAGTGGCTGGATTGGCAGGTCATTTTGTAGAGGACTGGCCATATGCCGATATGGACTTTCGCGGCGATCCCGACATGCCACTGCCCGCGGGAGAGCATTGGGATGATGGAGGTATGACACTTGATCTATTTTTAATATTTTTTAATATTTTTGATTTTTCATGTACATGTCTTAATAAATGTCATGGTGTGCAGATGTGGGACCCGTGAGACCCATTGGTCTAGCCCCAGAGGCACAGAGAGAGGGGCAAGGTGCTGGAGTCCTGGCCCTGGCTCCTCCAGGAGTTGACACGACGGAGACCATAGCTCGCAACCTCGAGGGTTTACTGGTGGGGGTGCCAGATTACCAGGGGGTCGAGGAGGTCCCCATAGCTTCTCAGATCCACACAGTGGGGGTGGAACCCAGGATGCACCGCCTTTTGAGGCAGGTGGCACGGGCAGCTGTATGCTATAGAGAGCATAACCCAGCTCAGTAGTCATCTAGGTTTTATTTCCACTGATGTTTTGAGAGACATATGTCTCAGATGTACTGAGGACACCGGCTTTACTTTTGGACATATACACTTATTTTTGAGCGCCTTAGTGCGCCACACGATATATATATATACCGATTTTGGATGGATCTTTTACATATGATGATGTCTTATATGCTATGCAAATGTCTAATACAAATGTGATCTAATTGTATCAGTTGCACAACATGCGATCCACATATTTTCATTTTTTATGCAAGCTTAAAAGCACACATGCAAACTATGCTTGGAAAATAAATTATTTACACATGCTTATTCTATGGCCTTATTATGTTTTCTATGTTTTCTTGTATGATGTTTACCTATTACGCAAATGTCTGTCCAACACATGGTTTGCCAATGCATCAGTTAACGTATTTAATCGTCTCGGAATGTGTTGATATGTGATGTAATTAAAATTCCTTTCTAACAATCTCACACGTAAATACAACCTTAGAATGCATTGGTCTCTGACGGAATATCGCCCGTTGAGTTGATGGACGACAAGTTGAGAGTCCAGGTTTACCACCAATGCACAAATGCCAAGATCAACTGCTTCGGCTAGTAATTCAATTACAGCACTGTATTCGGCAACATTGTTGGTGGTACGGCCCAAGCACACGCCTTGAAGATCTAGCAACTCTCCGTGAGGATCGTAGATCGCCCACGCCGCAGAAGACAAATTGCAAGTACTACGGCAGGCACCATCGGCGAAACCAACATAAGGTGTACTAGACATCTGCACAAGAAGCAGAAAACAAAATAAGAGGCAAACACGCCTTCACACCAAAGCAAAACAAGAAATCATGCACACATAACACACTTGCTAAGAACACACGTATGTACAAACTAGGTGCACGAAATCATGCATAGTATTTTTTCAAATAGAGCCCGTTGCGGGGCTTGTCGAGAGGATTTCCTTCGTAGTCGATCAGCTCATATGCCCCCTTTTGCAAAACTCTCTTCACGATATAGGGGCCTAGCCACATGGATTCGAGTTTACCTGCCCCCAGCTTATCCTTAGCTTGATCATAGAGCAGTACTAGATCTCCCTCAACAAAGGAACGAGGTTGAATAGTATTGTCGAAGTGAGCCTTAACCCTCTTCTTTTGTGCTTCAATAGCTAGAGAAGCTAAGCGACGAGTCTCGTCTAGCCGTTCTAAATAAAGAAGCCGTTCCTCCACCGGAGTGGTGTTGGGAAGCAACTCGACAGCTAACTTTAACGAAGGAATCTCACACTCAACAGGAAGGGTGGCCTCCAGTCCATAAACAAGCTGAAAAGGAGTGAAACCGGTGGCGTCCTTCACAGAGGTCCGATAGGCCCACAATGCAGGGAACATCATCAGATGCTAGTTAGACTTGTGCGTATTCACAGTACGTTGGAGCATTGTGATCAAAACTTTGTTCACAGCTTCAACTTGGCCGTTGGATTGAGGGTAATACGGCGTCGAGCTATCTTGACGCAAGCCTAGCTGGGTCGTTAGTTTCGTCATCATGTGATTACGGAAATGTTTTCTGTGATCTGTGACGATAGCCTGGGGGACTCCGAACCGAGTAATGACATGATTAAACAAAAACTGCGCTGATGTGTAACCGTCTTCGTTCAATGTAGGCATCGCTTCGACCCATTTGGTGAAATAATCCACGACAACGATGATATACCCATGCCCCCCGGCCAAACGAGGGTTACAGGACGTATAATCAATGCCCCATTTGGAAAATGGACCTACGGTAACAACAGGGTGCAGTGGTGCAGGAGGTGCACGCATCTTCCAGTGGTAGACCTGACATTCATGACATGCACGGACAGCAAGGATGCAATCCTTGAAGATAGAAGGCCATAAATAACCAGCACGGAGGATTTTCTGGGCGGTGACATATCCGGACATGTGTCCGCCGCAAGCACCGGAGTGGCAATCATTCAATACCCGCTCAGCCTCCTCGAGAGTCAAACATCAGCGGAGAACAGAATCAACGCCGAGGCGGTACAGGGTATCGCCAATAATGCGATAGGGTTGTGATTGGTGACTAATTCTTCGTCGAACGTCTTTCGATACATTAGGCGGAAGGAAGACATCTGCAAATATACTATGATGTCCCCATACCAAGGGTCGAGGGTGCTGATTAGAATCAATGTTTCATTCGGGATATGCTCTTCCGAACGAGATGGTACAGAAGGGGATGGAAAAGAACAGAGAAATTCTGCAAAGACCAGAGATTTCTTAGACTTGGCAGTAGTAAATTCCAAGTCAAACTCTTGTAGGATGACAATCCATTTCGAGTACTTGCCCCCCAGCAGCTGACGCGATAAGATGTAGGTCATTGGGTTGCAGTCGGAAATCACGGTCGTAGTGCGCAACAGGATATAGTGCCGGAATCGTTGGACGGCGCAGACAGCTGCCAATGCCAACTTCTCGACATAAGCGTAGCGAGTTTCCGTATCCAAGAGATTGCGACTAAGGTAATAGATAACGTGTTCATTGCCATCATCATCATCCTGCACGAGAACCATGCCGATGGTGGTGTCAGCGGCGGCTAGATAGAGAATATAATCACGGTGGTAGTTCGGAGGTCTTAAGAGTGCGGCCGAGACAAGGAGGTCCTTGAGTCGCTTGAAAGACTCCTGGGCGATAGCATCCCAACGAAAGGGTGTGTCTCGCTTTAATAACCGTGTGAAACCCTTAGCCACCTCGGCATAATTCAGAATGAATCGTCTAAGGAAATTCTCTTTGCCCTGCAAGCTCTGCAATTGCTGCAAAGAGGCAGGGGGAGGAAGATTCAAAATGGCCTCAACTTTGAGGGGATCCAGACGGATGCCTTCTCGGGAGACGATGAACCCGAGCAGTCAGCCTGATTCTACGCAGAAGACACACTTATGAGGATTAAGCCTAATGCGGTAGTGTCGACAGCGGAGAAAAATCTCACGAAGATGAGAGGGGTGGTCCTGGCGCTTAGCTGAATGAGCCGGGAGGTCATCCAGATAAGGTTGTACAATGTGACGAATGTCGTGAAAGGCATAAGACATTGCACATTGAAATGTAGCGCCGACATTCTTTAGACCGAAAGGAAGCTTCTTATAGGCGAAGGTGCCCCAAGGACAAATAAAATTCGTCTTATGCTGGTCCGTGGGTGCAATGTTGATCTGGTTATAGCCAGAGAAACCGTCCATAAACGAGTAAATTTCACTTCCTGCGCACTCATCAATAAGCTGATCGATGAAGGGCGTAGGGAAGTTATCTTTCGGACAGGCACGATTGATATCACAATAGTCAACACAGACCCGGATAGTGCCCTGCTTTTTATTCACAGGGACTATATTAGACACCCAATCCGTAAGGGGAATGGGGTAAATGAAACCAGCTTTAAGAAGCTTTTCGACTTCAGCCTTGATGGCTGCAGCCTTTCGGGGGTGCACCGGGCGTAAGCGCTGACAAGCAGGCTTAGCACCTGGGTATGTAGGTATTTTGTGCACCACTATACTAGGATCGATGCTGGCATTTCCTCATAGGACCATGCGAAGACATCACGAAATTCGCGAAATAGAGTAGTGTAGAGTTGAACTTCCTCTGGAGTGCAAGTGACTCCGATATGAATGTGCTCGACAATCCTTGGTTTGACAGAGATGTTGATTGGTTGGGTTTGCGTGATATTTCCCATATTGCCCTCTGAAGACACTTGATAAATCTAAATGGGTTTTTGGAGGGGCGGAGATGGGACACACGAAGCAAACCGCTCGAGACATACGGTCATTTCCGGATGGGGAGGGAGAAATGAAGAGCGGTGGTGGTGATCTGACCAAGGGGGCTCTTCGAGAGACATTGTCTCTATGATGGCTTCGTCGGAAGGAAATATTTCCTTCAATGGATCCGAAGTAGCCTCAGCTCCTAGCCAAGGGAAATGATCATATGAATCGGGAACACTGCTCGGGGGAGCAGGTTCATCAGGGGGAGCCGATGCAGCAACAATCTCGATGTAGTTGAGTTCGGCAGGACTCAACGGCATCATATCACCCCAAGAGTCTTCCTGATTAGCAGGAGGAAGAACCCATGGATCAGAGCATACAGAGATCATATTAATAGGGGCGAGATTCGGAGGTGGGAGGGGAAAGACTCCCATTAAAGTGGGATCTTTGAAAAGTCCGACACCCACGCTCTCGAGTGACTTAGAGGTATGCTCCACGAATGGCACATTAACTTTAGAAGAAGAGGCGAAGAAGGAGAGCTGATCCACTGTGACAATCTTCCCCTAGTGAGGGAAACGAATGACACGGAACAGGGAGGAAGCCACGGCTTGCATGGCGTATGTCCAGCTCCGTCCGAGGAGGAGGTTGTAGGTAAGATTGGCGTCAACAACTTCGACCTCTACTTCTACGGTCTTCCCTTCCAAAGAGATGGGCAAGCGTTGGAGGACACCGTAAGGACGGGATTCTCTTCCATCGAAAGCTTCTAACGTCGTAGGAGACTGACTCAAAGTAGGGGAACCAATCGCCTTCCAGCAAGCAACGGACATGATGTAGGTTGAGGCACCTTCATCAATAACCATTCGATGAATCGTTCTGCTATTGATGATGACCTGTATAAGGAAAGCGACTTGGTCAGGCAGTCTCCGTGTGAAACCCTCGAGATCAAAAGAAATCAAATCTGAATCTGCCGGGTCGATGCCACCAATAGCTGATAGCAAGGACTTCCTCTGGGAGGGGCAGCTCTGGAGGACTTCTAGAGTGGACATAGCAGACGGAGCCTGAGCTAAGTCCTCAACAATGCTATAGTGCTCGGCAGCACGAGCATTAGGGTTGTAAGATGACTTCCTGAGTACACCTTTTGGAGGGGGTCGGGGGATCGTCTCAGTGCTGGGCCTTTCGATGTGGAGAGGACCAGAACTAGACGGAGGAGCGCTGGAGGGAACCTCCGGCTCTTTCCCAGCACAAGATGGATAGTCTTTCGCTCGAGTTGAAACATGGATGGGAATCGTTCCAGCCATGAACACTTGAGAACCGAACGAGGAAGAGGGTTGAGACGGGTCTGCCACCATTTGAGTCTGCTGGGAAGGGAAAGGCTCTTTAAGCACGGCAGGAGTCCCAGGAGCACCTTTCAATAACCGACTAACTTCGGACCGCCTTGGGCAGTCCTTAGTGTAGTGATCCTCATCACAGATGAGACAAGGATACTTAGGTTTTCGTTTAGCTCCTTCCTCGGGTGGAGGCTTAGGGGCATCCTGCTTGGGCTGTCCAGATTTATCTTTAGCTTTCCCTTTCTTTTTCCCTTTTGAGGATTTATCCGCCGCGGTGGACTGAATGGCATTTACCTCGGAGGTACTTCCAGGATTAGATTGGCCCTGAGGAGCATTTCCATTAGAAGCGTTCTATTTTTGCTTCCCAAGGTTCGCGGCTGATTTCTTCGATGACGAATTAACAGAGCCAATGACTCCATCAACAGATGGTTTGGGCAGAGCCTTGGGCTGTCCACGCCTTGGGGCGTCTGGCAAATAATCATATAGAGTACCCGACTGAGAGTATACTAAGTCCAAGTACTGAGCTCGCGTGATTGCTTGCTCTTCAGTTACACAAGCTCCCATGGCTATGTCTCGCACAATCGCAGGGACAAAGGAAGTTGTGAACCAATCGGTCAGGAGTTGATCAGGAATCCAGAATTTGATCAAGCGACGATGGCTTCTCCACTCATGTATATGATCAGATATATGGGTCACCGTGTCCTGTTTGAGAGACGTGAGGAGATGTGTCCCTGTCTCGTACCGAATGGGTAACTAAAAATGAGTTAAGAACGCCATAGCCAGCGAGTTGAAATCTTGAAACGTGCCGCGATTCAGCTCAATGTACCACTTAGCGGCTGAGCCGGTGAGAGTTCTTTGAAAGAGGCGGAGCTGGATAGAATCATCAAGCCATGAGTTCGATGAACACCAGAGGTGATAGGTCATAACATGGGCTTGAGGATCTTCACCAGCTTTGCCATCAAATTTTGGACAATCACCGGGCATTTTAGTCGGAACTGGTGGCCAATACGGATTATGTAGAATGGGATCATTCGTCAACTTGGACACATCCGGAAGTTCCAATGTCGCTAAGAATGGCAACTGAGGGTTAAAGGACATTTGTGGTTGTGGATTCGAGGCAGTACTAGGGTTCCAACCAGGTGGTGGTTGCCCCCATGGACTCTGTCCAGATGGACCTGGCCCAAAAGGGCCTGACCCATAGGGACCTTGCCGTAGGGGTTCTGCCCATACGGATTTTGTCCATATGTGGACAGTTGTCCCTGGGTCTGCCCCCCAACACCCCATGTATTAGCAACTTGACCCGCAGGTTCAGCATACTGATAGTTTTGGTAAGACGTGACCTGCATCTGTTGATAATTTTGATAAGGGGTAAACTGAGTTTGCCCCTGGGGTTGCTGGTAGCCATACATTTGCTGGGCTCCATACTGAGCCTGATAAGAAGGCTGCGATTGGTAGGAAGTTTGGGGTTGTGGCCCGCCTTGCATTTGATAACCCATTTGAGTTTGAGGCCTAGAATAATGTCCTTGAACTGGCTGGGCTTGGATCATCTGGCCAGAAGGTTGGCCTGGTTGAATTTGGGATGGACCTGTTTGCCCATAAGGACGTACTTGCTGGGTGCCAGGCTGTCCTTGAGCAACCAAGGGCTGTCCTTGCGGAACAGATGGCCAAGTAGGCTGGATGGCTGGTTGACCTTGCGGTTGGCCGGCCTGTCCAGATGGATGACTAGGGCGAACAGTGGGTTGGCCTTGCTGCACAGAGGGCTGGCCCGTTTGTCCGGAGGGTTGTACCGGCTGAGCAGTGGGTTGGCCCTGCTGTACGTAGGGTTGCCCCCCTTGCCCAGAAGGTTGCATGGACTGAGCAGTGGGTTGGCCCTGTTGTACGTAGGGTTCCCCCCTTGCCCAGAAAGATGACTGGACTGAGCAGTGGGTTGGCCCTGCTACACGTAGGGTTGTCCCCCTTGCCTCGAACGATACCCCTGTTGGACTGCTGGTTGACCTTGAGGGATATAATTTTGCCCAGTTTGTCCGGCGGGAAAACCCTGTTGGAGACCAGGTTGGCGTTGTTGGATATAAGGCTGTCCTGGTTGTCCATACGGGTAACCTTGCTGGGTACCAGGTTGCCCCGAATAACCAGAAGGTTGACTCTGATAGGAAAAATATGGACCACCAATGGCCAAAGGTTGTCCCGGATAAGGTTTTCCTTGTGGGCCCCCAGATTGTCCTAGGTAAGACTGGCCATAAAGTGGTTGCCCTTGGGGGGCTTGCACATAAGGTGGCTGGCCTAGATTAGGTGGTCCTTGATGCTGTCCAGGAATTGCCTGGCCCCCATGAAAAGAATGAGTACCAGTGTCATAAGTAATAGATAATGGTACCGAGACTTCAACAAAATGCTGAAGAGGCGCGGATTGAGCGAACTTGAGGTACTGACCGATAGAATCATAATAAAAGAGTGGACCTTGGTAATTCGGGTCCACAATGGGTTGCCCATGGGCATCATACAGCCCCCCTCCTGGAACAGGACCAGAAGAGGGTTGAGCACTTTGTGCAGGGTCGATGACTCTAGACGAAAGTCCCAGCTGGCCATTACTCACTTGACCGTGAGAGGGACCAGCCCCAGGGTTCGTAGATGAAGATGCTGTCACAACACTGACGACTGGAGTTGAGTATGCTACACAAATAGTTGGAATCGTGGGAACTGAGGTAACAGGCGTATTAGGGGGTTGTGAAAGAAAAGGCTCCATGGTGGCAATGATGCTAGGATCCCATATGGTCGTAGAAGGCATTCTGGCAGCTATTCTATCCCTCATCGACTGATATCGTGGGGGGAGTGGAGAAGTAGACGGAATGGGAGATTCAATATTTGACACCACGGGTGTCTCACCTGTGCTGGGGGATGTCTCATCCATGTGGGAAGTGGACATCGGAGACGACATACCGGGAGGGGTAACAGGAATATCGTCCTCGTCAGGCTCCCAGATAGGATTCCAATCTTCTTTGTAATCCTCGTCGCCCGGGGCACGTACGTTGATAGGCTGGATACTCTAGATAACCGAAAGAGTATCGCTTACAACTGGTACCTCAGGAGCAACGGAAGATGGAGAACCTTGATCACTCGGACCGGGAGTTGACGGGTCAGCCAGGATGACAAACCCCACACAAAAACCTAAAGGAAACTAATGATAAAGACCCTACTCAAACTAACGCACACAAGAACTAACCAGGTAATGTTATCGTGGCCGAATAAATTTTTTAAGACACAGGAACCAAACTTGGCCTTTTCATGTTTCAAGAGTCGAGAAAAGGACGAAAAGATGACTCTAGTCTCCTTCGAATGTTTAATGAGCACGAAGTGACAAGACGCTCACTGGCACCTTTTCTTTTAGGGAGTCTGAAAAGGATCAAAAGTGACTGCTCTGGATATTCTAGGCAAAGGGTTTACCGAGCAATCCGTAAAACTGCTTATACACCTTGGCAATCGTATGAGAACCAAGGACTTTCCGTACTGCAGTCAATCTTCCCGAATGCTGTGTTCAATGCGTTACGGTTCGCAGGGCGGCAGACTCGGCTTCTTATGGATCAAGGATAAAAGCCTAGTGGGGTCTCCCTATATACGCGACGGTACGTGGGAGCACAGTCCGTGTTAGACCACTATCGAGTCACAGAAGGAGGAATCACCCAACCGTAATGTGAAACAACAGTGACTATGTTTAAAGACGCCGGAACACGTCTCTAACCTAGACCTCTATATGTTTGCGTTAAGTTCCAATGCGTTTTTAGGTTTATTCAGTTTATTTTATGGTTGATCTTGAATTAAGTTTCGGTTTCAGGCCTTATCGTGTGATCTCTCACAATTACCTAGATGCAAACTACATGCCAAAGAACACCATTTCGTTCGATGAATTCTAATTATGAGAGGGTTAAGAGTTTTCAATCAAACAAAACGAACTCAAGCAATCAAACAATCTAATGCAGCTAATGACAAAGAAATGAAATTTTTCTTTTGAGAACACAAATCAATGAAATGCTTCTTCTTTTCATTAACTATTGAATGCAAAAGACATTAGTTTGATTTCTTTTCCAATGGCACTGTGCACTTTAAAATGAATTTTGAGAGACAGCAACACCGAGTAAAAGAAGTAAAATCACTCAATGACAAACACAACAAGCGTGAAAAGAGCTGATTGAACCCCAACAACTGTGATCTGTGTCTGGGTAGTGAAACAATCCGAGGATCTGTTCAACGACAATCACCTCAAACAAACAAGCAAAGAAAGCAAAAAAGGAAGGTTTCCGCAAAAGCAAAGGCAAGCAGCAACGAAACTTTGTGAACGAGTGATAAAACAAGGTCAATCGAGTGAAAGCGGGATGATGGCACTAGGTCACGGGACACAAAAATGAAATTCGTCCGACAAGACTTCGCAAGCAAGTGTTTTTACAATTCAAACAATAAATATCAAGTCATAAACCAAGTAGAAAGAGCTGGAGATAGTCAAACCAACAGGCTCAGGAGGCAAAATTGAAACAAATTCAATTTTACAGGATCAGCGCAGGTAATGCTCAGCAACAATGCGCTGACAAGAGGTCACGCGTAGCAACAAAGCGCTGTCAGCGCGGAAGAACACGACTTAAGCGCGCTGGTTCGATTTCAGAACTGTCGCGACTGTTTTACGTACAAGCGCGATGACAACGGGGTCAAAGAGACAGCTATGCGCTGTCAGCGCGACTGTTTTGATATAAACCGCGCTGAGTCTAAAAAAGAGGCAGGATCAAGCCAAAAACTCCCAAACCAAGGCCAGAACTCTTTAAACAATTTATACACCTCCCAGACTGAACCAGGAAGTCTAAAAGCAGAGGACTAATCCCCAATTTTGAAAAGAGAGTAACAATCAAACTCAAACACAAAAATGAACAAAAAGAGACAAAGGCCAGCTCCCCAGTGGAGTCGCCAAAATTGTTGGAGAGGTAAATCCCATCTACGGATAGAGGTGATCCCTACTAGCCCAGAATGGGTCTAGCAACAATCAATCAATGCTACTGTGCAAGTTCCTAATTGCAAATAAAAAGAGAGGCAATGAACACCTACTTGGATTCCAACGCTATTATTTGATGAAGAGATGCCACTCTCGCTCCTTCGCTCTAGCCGGTCACGATCCTCCATGATCTTCGTAAATAGATACCTGCACACACGAAGAGAAAGACAAACACGAGAGTGAAATCTAATAAAAGCAATTATACATCAGTCAGAAAGGATGTAATTCACATTAACCATTACAAAGACAAATGAGAATGGAACCATAACAGTAGTCATCTATTATTAATCAATAACAGAGAAAGGTACAACCAAAGTTCTGACGCTGAGTCCTTCTCTAGAGGGTCCAGCCAGCAAGTCTCTTAAGCATTCACCCTTGGAGGTAGATTCTACCAAAACAAAGCTCTCTCTCACACAAGCAATACTCACAACCTTCCTTAAGCTTCCTCTAGCAAATCCACACTTGTCACACCAACTACCTACTAGCAGCAGCAATCTAAGCACTATGAATTCCACACTATCCAAAAACTAGCTGCTCATGGCAAAATAGGAGAAGGGGTCTCCATGAATGATGGGAGGATAAGCTTATCTTCAAGGATGGTGGTTTCAAATGACGAATAGACATGCCATAGAAGGGAGGGCGATACCCACAAGGCCAACAATCAAGTCTGGAGTTATCTGGAAGGCTAGCTGTTGGAACAAATTCGCCTAAACTGGATCAGCGCGGGTATATAACTGGACTGTAGTGCTGACAATGCATCATAATAACGGAGTAGGCTGTGTCAGCGCGGCTCAATACTTTCATAGGATGCGCTGGCTCATGAAATTCGACCAGCGCGGAAAACCCGTGTGCTTCCGCGCTGGCAGCGCATCAGTTACATTATCAACCGCCAGTCAGTGCGGTTATTTCAATAATAGTCGCGCTGATGAAACAAACTTTGGTAAAGTGGGTCATTTGGCCAGTTTAGAGAGCATGAGCATGGTGCATTTGATTTCATGACACAGTAGGGAGACTGACAGGGAGACAGTGACAAATTACTGCATAACAAAGGTGACAAGCGTCCCATATATTTCATAAGTAAAGATCTACAAGGTTCAGAGCTTAACTATCCTAACATGGAAAAATAAGAATATGTTGTTAACAAAGTTGTCAAATATTTTTGACATCCTAAAGAATCATGTGGCAATGTTTGTACCTCACCTAGTTGTAAGGTCATTGTTTGTCTAATAAGAATTTGTTGAAAGAAGAGCTAACTAGATGACATGCCTCCAAGAATATAACTTGGATTCCAAGCCTGGTCACAGAGTCAAAGGATATAGCTATGTAAACTGATCATTGAAGCCTCCATTCAACTAGATGCAGAAATGGAAATGTGGGATCAAGAAATTGAAATATACCAGAATTATTTCTTTCTAGCACATGATTATTCATCATCTTGGTATACTGGCCTAAATCAGTATTGAGGACAGGGAATTTTGTCTCCTACCTTGTCCATGAAGTAGAAAATAGATGTAAAGCTTAAGGCTTCATCTTATCAGCTAGTTCAAGGTAATTTATTTCATAAGAACCATAATGGCATATTTCTAAAATGTTTAGAACCTGACGAAGACAAAAGGGTGTTGAAGCAACTACATGATGAGTCAGTAGGTGGGCATTATGTTGATGATACTACAACACATAAAATCATGAGAGTTAGTTTCTATTGGCCTACTATTGTAGCTGCTACAACATCATTCAAAGTTTTGGTTTACACTCAATTTCAGAGCCTTCCTTGTTCTTACACATTGTTGTCACAAACACCGAAACTCATTTCATGTACTTTCTTGAAGTGTTTTGCTCCCCTTTGAAAGTTGGGTAAACTATCATATTTTCGCATGATTGGCTATTACACAATGTGTAGAAGCTTGTTCTAATGGTTTCAAGGGTCTATATTTGTGTATATGAGTTTTTCTGACTATGTAAACATCTGTCACACTCATTCCCAAAGTTTTAAGTGTTATCGCACAAGTGTTGTTATGGTCGTACAAAGTGTACCTTTAATGTCACAATTGTTGTAAATTTGTTGCAAAGTTGTCCCATTGAGGGAAATATGTTGTTAACGTTCTCTGGATGATCTATAATGTTCTGTCGTCAAATTATTTTAAGTGTGTGATGACAATCAAGTCATATCACTATCCACACCAGCTTCTTTGGCCCCACACTTAGCGAAATTTCAAAAATTTCCTGCCAGCCTAGCCTCATCCAATCCTCTAGAATTATGCATTTCGCAACCTCAGTTCTCAAGAATAGAACTATACATTTAAGAAATTTAGTGCTCAAGCCCAAAACTATGCATTTCTCAACTTCAGTACTTAAGCCCAAAACTACGCATTTCACAACATCAGTTCTCAAGCTCTGGCCTTGACCTCCAAAATTATACAATTGTTTCTCCCAGCCTAGCCCTAACTATGCACTGTGAAATCACAAGCCACAAGATCATTCCTTGTGATTCTAAAATGCATAGTTTCACAATATCCTAGTCTCCATTCTCTCTATAACTATGCAATGTGTTCACTCAATGTCCATCCCCTTAGCTTGCCTCAGTAGCTCCCAAAATTGCACAGTTTTCTCCCTCAGCCCAGTTTGGAATGTGCACTATGTAGTCTCAAGGCTCACACCCCATCCATGAGCTCTTGAGATGCATAATTTTTTAGTCACTTGGGCTCATCTTTCCTCCAAAATTGTGCAATAGGCTAATCGAGTGCCTGTCCCCTAAGCCTGTCATCCTTAGCTCCCAAACTGTATAGCTTTCTTCCTCATCCAAGCCTAACCTACACATTACCTAGTCTTAAGGCTCAAGTTGCACTCTTGTCTATTTTAACTATGTAACTATACAATCATTGAGCCCTATGTCTCGACCTATCACCTAGTTCTGCCTCACTGAATGGATCAGAATGCACCATCTTAGACTAGGGGGTTTTTGGACTTACTTCATATCATCATAAGTGAATTGTAGATATAGGTACCTTACCATTCTATGGAAAGATGATGAAGAAAGAGATGAATGAGGGAAACATGCTGAAAGACACTCTTGTAGCTGTACATGAAAGTTGATAAATCAGAAGAAAACAAAGGGACATCAATTTGCGATCACAACTCAAGACTTAAGATCATTCAATATTACTTATCACTAAGTCATACAAATGTGAAAATAAAAGAATTATCAAGAAAACACTCAACAAACAATTGTAGTAGTGGCTTGACATTGCCACATCATTAAGAAATCCATGTTAGCAGTGTCATGCCATGTCATGCCAAGAGTTGTCATATCCCACACCACCATTTTGGATCATGTAAATGGTATTAAAAATGTTGTAAATTTGAATTCCAAATGACACACATGGAATAGAAAGAGTCATGTAAGTTGAAAATTCATATGAATTCAAAAATTCATGAGGGTAGTATTCAAAGAGTCACAAGGAAGGAGAAGTATCACCCCTTTGGTTATATACACTCCCTCATTGTATGAACAAAGGAATTTTTCACCTTAGCTCCTCTTGCATGGCATTAGAGAGATAAGTTAGTTCTTTTGATGAGAAAGGAGTGGCTCTAATGCTCCAGTATTGGAGGTAGTGGTGTTCATTGTATACATGTGTCTTGGAACTTGAACTTAATATGAGAAGCCTTATGGGCCACCATGTTCTTCATGCATCGATTATGGATATTTGTAAGACTATTATGTGAATGTTTGTAATTAATGTTTGCTTCCATATATGCTAAAGTAGTTGAACTATTTCAATTATTTTGGTGCTTATCATATTGAGAATGTGTTGTAATTTCTATTATCGTCATCACATCCTCGTTCACTATTCCACTAGATATTAGACAGATCTTTCTCATTGTCTTGGTTTCAATGACCGTCACATCTTTGTGGACTATTCTACTTGATGTTTTATGGACCCTTATTATTCATGTGTGTCTCTACTACGGTGGTACTACTACCTCTCTCTTAGAGGCTCACTTTTCTTCGTAGTGAAATAAATTTAACACACATATGATAGAACACTCACTCGACACACCACCCTTGCTTTTTGAAGGCACCATGCATTCTACTCTCTAGATGACAGTTAGAGCCAAGGAAAATCTATAAGAATACATGGAAATAGGGCTGATATTGTGGATGGGGAACCTACTCCATATGGTGTGAGGTCTAATTGGGACTTCACATCGGGGACACCCCTTTGTTTATGGATTTATAGGGCCGTCAATATTGGTGCTAGAAGGAGGGCTAAATGACAAGTTTAGCCTATTGAATTTGGTTTGAATCTCTTCTCTAAAATGGCTTATACTCAAATCTTACTCCTGGGTGTTTCTCTAATTTTTCCCTTTATCAATTTTTAATCACCAATGAGCCTCTCTATCACTTTCCCCAGTTAAAGTTTGATGGTTAGGATGGAACATCCATAACCGAGAACATTTCTAATTTTCTTAAATTTTTTTAATCTTACGAAATCAAAGATGAAGAGTTTGCTTGTGTGCTTTTCTTCCTCACCCTTGAAGTCATGTTAATTGATGGTGCCATACCTTGTCATCTACTTCCATCCATTCCCTTCATAATTTCCTCGGGGAGCTTTAGCAAGCCTTTGATACGTATAATTACCGAGATGTTTGTAAAAGAATTAATCTCTTAAGAATGAAGCCTAATGCATCAGTTAAGGAGTTTTCTCACTGATTCCTTCACCTTTGTTGCGAAATTTCTAAAGAAGACATGAATCTAGATATCTTGAAACAAGAGTTTGCGCGCTTGGTTCTTATCTCTTTACATGGTGAATGATGAGCCTCATCATTGGCTAATTATATGGGCCTTAATTCACCTCCTAGCTTAGTCAAACCAACTATTCTCACAACTTATTACATACTTTTGATTATATTTTGTTTATGAGATGAGTTAGAGTTGGATATTTTGCTTTATGATCTAATGTGCATTTAACACAGGATTAAAGAATAAAACCAAGGAATTTTGGCAAATGCCTTGGTAAAAACTCGAATGGGGCAAGGGAGATGAATTATAGGAGGAAAATTATCCTCATTTACTACCCCTCCATTCGAATATTCCTCCATCAGCTCGGAGTGCAAACAACCAAATCATGAGGACTAGAAGGCAGCCGAGCAAGTGAAAGTTAAGGCACTAGTTTATCTCGAGTTTGGGAGCCGAGCCTCAATAATTTTAAGGAAGTCATTGGACAATTCATACGTATAAGTAGAGAGGCCTAGGACCTCAGTAGGATTGAGAATTTTGATTGTAAAACTCTATTTTATTTTCGAAGCTGCAAGAATTTTGACAGTTTTTGATGTAATCCATTGTTTTGATAATAACAATGAGTTTTATTTTGATCCAACACTGAGTTAACTCGGAGGGTTGAAGCTCTTGGGTTAGGGCCCAACCCTAGCTGCTAAGGGTCCTCTTGATTTTACATGTATTATAGCATAGATTCATGGTTTAATTGTTCATTTTCTTAAGTAGTTGCATTTCCATTACAATAGTGTAGTGTAGATTAGTTGTGTTTTAGTTTGCTTCCATTTGTGCCTGCTTTCAATTAGCAGGTTAGCCAGGATTTCTTGCATGAAGTTTTTTGTCTTGATTCAGTATGAGGTTCATTTCATTGTTGTCTTTTTCCGTCACTCTTTTCTCATATGCTCATTTCCATTGGCACGAAATGCTTAAGTGGAAGCTAATAAAACACATCTTGATCAGATTATACCCCTATATTTCCTTACCGTCTGATCCACAACAAACCTGACCAATCACCATCTGATTCATTTCAACGCTTAACTTTATGCACTCCAGATCTCCGCCGTCAATCTGTCAAGCTTGATCCAATGGATTTCGTGAATTCTTCCACCTAATTTATGCACTCCAAATCTCCACCATTGATCTATAGTGCCCTCTATCCAATGGCTATCACTTCACCCGATTGCCAACTAGCTTGGACGATCTCCACTGTTGATCAATCCCGCATGATCCAATGGCTATTGCACAATCTCACATGAATTATTGCATGATCGATACCCAACCTAGAGCACGCGAGAAAAGTGGTTTTCTCGTGCTACGTGTCACTCACTTAGGATAATCGTGTGAAACTTAGAAATATAGCTTATAGCTCTTAGGGCGTGCGAGATACCGCTTACCACCTATATTCATTTTAACATTTGACTTTCAGCGCTCCGAATCTCCAACATCGATCTTCCTCACTTGATCCAATGGCTAGTGCGTCACCTGATCGCCAACTATCTTGGTTGAGCTCCATTGTTGATCAATCTTGCACGATCCAATGGTTATCGTGCAACCTCGCGTGAATTCCTACATGGCCGATATCCGATTGAGAGCATGCGAGAAAAGTGGTTTTCTCGTGCTACGTGTCACTCACTTAAGCTAATCATGCAAAATTTAGGAATTCTACTTACAGCTTTGAGGGCACACGAGAAATTGCTTACCACCTATGAAGACTACTCCATCATTCCACACATTTTTTCCTTCTGCCGCCACGTGAATTAATTCGATCAATCCATCTATTCACTTAATCACCACAATAAGATCTTCGCTGCTCATCTTCCATTAATCCTTCTCATCCATCTATTACCTTAATTTCCTGTGATAAGATCTCTACCATTCATCTTTCGTTAATATTGTCTGTCCCTTTATTCACTTAATCCCCTGCTATAATATCTCCACCATTCAACTCCTGTTAGTCCTGTTCATCCATCTATTCACATAATTGCCTGTGATAAGATCTCCGCCACTCATCTTGCATTTTTACTATTTTCTAATCCATCCAATGGTTCCTATGCACTACTGCTTCATTACGTCTCCCTCTCATTGATTTGAATCTTTGCTTGCTCATCTTCTTAACTCCTTGCATGCTTGATTTTACCAAAAACACCAAAAATGTGAAAACAGATTTAGTTTAGTTTCCTTTCTTACACATTAGTTTCGTTTGATTCTCTTTACATCTATAACTTAGATAGCAGCATTAGTTTAGTGTTGATTTAGTAATTCTTCTTAGCATAGCTGTTTAAATGGTTAATTAGGATATGGTGTGATTTAGCATTATATGTTGTTTTCTTCATTACTGTAGTAGAGTACCTCTCTCAGAATAGATTTTCTCTTCTTCCATCAAAGAATCAAGCTTCTTTTGACTCTATAGAAGTCTACCTTGGAACCCCTCGAGTCTCTCGCCAGATGAACGAGTGGCAATAGGCAGGATCTTCACCTCTACTTGTGCATATAGCAATGTCACCTCCAAGTTTGTACGAACCCTGGGTTGATAAGTAAAGCTCGTATGCTAGGATTTGTAGCATCCTTGCTGCAATACTTGTGCTCATCAGTTTTTGGCGTCGTTGCCAGGGAGGTGTCTGAGTAGAATGTGAGTACTGCTTTCTTTTCTTCTATTTCTAGTCTGCTTTTTTTTCTTCTATTTCTAGTCTCCAATTTTCTGCCATTAGTTTATTTCTACAAAAGTAATATAGTAGCTTCCTTCCTTTCAGTTTTCATTATCTACTTTCCTTTCCATTCAACAAGTAGTTTTTTATGACAGTAGTTTTCATTCACTGAGAAATTTCATTTCTGCAAAGTACTTTCCATATTTAAAAATTCTTATAAAATCCAACCCAAAAACATTTCCTTTCATGCTTGATATGAATAGGGACAATTTAGGGAAATTCTTTCCAAATACCCCCACTGCATCCAACAGCCAACCTTCTCTCTTCTTCGATGGCTGTGAACTGGAGGAACCTTTAGGTGAGCAACCTGACATATTTGAAGAACCTATAGGGGAAGAACAAGAAGAGAAACCCATTGCTACTAAACAATAGCTGAAAACTAAAATTACAGAGGGAATAGAGAGAGAGTTGAGGGTGCCTTCCCCATCAGGGAAACCAATGGGAACACTAAGATGAAGAATATAAGCCCCTCTGCACTACCTCATTTCCATGGCCTAACCACAAAGGACCTTGACACTTTCCTATTTGAGTTTTTTTTTATATGTCGAACCTGTGAGTATACAGATGATGAGAAAAATTTAAAACTATTTCCATCTACCCTCAAGGATGTAGAATTATGTTGGTTCATGGGTTTACCTGGAGATAGCATCACAACTTGGGCTCAGATGCAGCAGGCTTTTAACAACAAATGTAGGGACTACCTTAGGTCAAAGGATACTAAAGAAGAGATTTTTAGGATGACCATGGGCTCGGATGAATCTTTAGAAGACTACAAAGAAAGATTCTAGCTCAGTTACAAAAGGGCCAGTTGCACACTTAACCCCGATTCGCTAAAGCTGGTCCTGCTTAGAGGAGTAAGGGAAGATCTTCTGGATACCTTACACTTGTTAGCAGGAGGAGATATATACCAATTACCCTATGAGGATATCAAGACTGTCTTTAGAAACCATTCTAGGGCAACCACAAAAAAGGGTAGGAGTAGTCAGCCTATGGCCAGTACATCATCTTCCAACTCATCCATCAAAGGTGAAATTGGAAATATTCTGGAAGATTTCAAAAGTGAGATGCTGCAAACCCATGCCTTGCAATTGGACACCATGAACATTAAAAGGAAGCAAGATGAAGAAGAGATAGCATTGGCCATATTTTTTCCTAGATGCACCAGGAGGCATCATAGGAATGAATTTCCATTGAATTGCATTGAGATTTGCTCGGTCTGTGAAGAAAACCACTCCACAGACAAGTGCCCTTGTTTACCCAGACTCAAAGCTGTATATCAAGGAGTTGAAGGGGTCACTGAGCAGCCATGTTACATCAACCAAATGAGACCTCTTGGGCCTAGATCATACTATTAGGGTATGCAAGGGTCATCCCATGCATATTACAACCCCATCCAAACCACAACCATACCTTCTTGGGGACCCCCTGCTCATCCTTCCTAGTCTACACCCCCTCCTTGGTCCTATGCATCTCAGCATCATTCCCATCGAGCCAACTAGTCATTTCAACCTTATGTTCCACCAAAACATCAGTGGAATATCCCACACCAAGGGTGGAGGCTCCAATACAACAATGCTCCAACTCTATTGCCTCCACCACCTACCCAACCAGCACTTCTACACTTTACTCCTCCCAAGCAACCCCAGATGCCCACCCAGCCAAATCCGAATCCGAACAATAGGCGGGCTCAACAAGTATACAATGGAGAGACATCATACCCAACTTATGCTATAGAAATCTAGGAGATCAACCTAAGATTTGGGAGAATTCTCCCAGATAACCAACCTTCCTCTCCACATAGGGAGGTTGAAGAAGAAAGAGAGGAAAGCAACCTTAAAGTAAATCCACCCTTTCCTAAGAGATTAGCCCAACCAGTCTAGCCTAACCTAGAATAACTTGAACTTCTGGGAGAATTGAAAAATCTATGTGTAGACATTCCCCGTCTCCAAGCAATAGAAGATGTTCCCATTTATAATAAGTTGATTAAGGAGAAGTGCTTCAAGCATCCAGGAAGAATAAAAAGGGATGCCCCTACCATTAATTTCTTTAGGCAACTATCTGACTTAATGCCGATGTAAGTAATATGTCTAAAATATTTGGACCCTGGAAGTCCTATAGTAAATGTGCACATCAATGGCACCATCATCCCACACAATCTGATCGATCTTGGGGCTGCCATTAATGTGATGACCAAGGACACCATGCTCAAGCTCAACCTCCAAGGGTCATTGACGAAGACCACAATAGTTCTGCAACTTGTAGACCATTCCACAATCACCCCTAAGGGAATTGTGGAGGATGTGATGGTCTTCATTGACTCTTGGGAGTACCCTGCAGAGTTCCTAGTTCTCTAACCTAAGGTTAAGCTTACCAGTTACCCTCTCATCCTTGGGAGGCCATGGTTGACCACAGCTGATGCTTATATTAGCTACAAAGCTCAAAATATGACCATCAAAAATGGGCATAAGTCCAAGCATTTAGTCCTATACCCTCCAGCACAACCTTCTTTAGAGAATGATCTACCATTATGGTTGGAGGAGGAGGAAGAAGATGAGGCTTTTCAGCCCAACTTTATGCTTTGGAAGCAACCATAGGAGGAGGACAGCAAGATGAGGATGACTTAATTGAACACCTGCTCCAAAGTCCAATTCCTAGTTCGTTACCATTAGAAGAAGAAGTAAGGGAAACCCAGAAAAATCATCCAACTGAATTATGCTTGGCCAATTCCAACCCACTCCATGTCAAAACCATATAATTTGGCCCAAAGAAAACTTTGAAAATTAATCCATATCTTTCTACTCTCGAAGAGGAAAAGCTATGCAACATGTTGAGAGAAAATCTAGAAGCATTTGCTTAGAGTTACAAGGAAATGAAGGGAGTACACCCCTCAGTGTGTACTCACCACATATACATCAAAGAAGGTTGCAAGCCAGTCTAGCAGCCACAAAGGAGGATGAATGCAACTCTTAAAGATATAGTCAAAGAAGAACTGCAAAAACTGCTAGATGCAGGAATCATTTACCCTATCTCTGACAGTGAGTGGGTCTCTCCTTTAGTGTTATTTCCTAAGAAAAATGGTAAGTGGAGGATTTGTGTCCATTACAGGGAGTTGAACAAAGCCACAAAGAAGGATCATTTTCCCCTACGCTTCATTGACTAAGTGCTATATGGTCTGGCAAGGAAGAAGTTTTTTTCTTTCCTAGATGGATTCATTCGGTACAACCAAATCCAAATTTTCCTAGAAGACCAGGATAAGACCACATTTACCTGTACTTGGGATACATTTTCCTATAGGATCCTTCCTTTTAGCCTATGCAATGCTCCTGCCACTTTCCAGAGAGCAATATTGAATATTTTTGTTGAACTAGTACATGATGCGGTGGAAATTTATATGGATGATTTTACATCTTATGGCTGTGATTTTCAAGAAGCCTTGACTAACCTAGGAAAAGTATTGCACAAATGCATTGAAATTAACCTGTCTCTTAGTTTAGAAAAATGTGAATTCTTAATGACTGAAGGGACCATGCTAGGTCATTCAATATCTCAACAAGGATTGCAGGTGGACCCAAACAAAATAGCACTCATCCAAAGGGTCCCAACTCCTCAACAGCAGAGGGATGTCAGGAGTTTCTTGGGATTAGTTGGATACTACCAAAGGTTATTAAAGGACTTCACCAAGTTGGTCTCTCCTTTATTTGGGTCATTGGCCAAAGATTCAAAGTTTATGTGGTAAAAAAGTTGCCAAGATGCCTTAGACATTTTAAAGGGTAAGTTAACCATTGCACCAATTCTTCGAGGCCCAAACTGGGCCCTCCATTTTCATATTGTGTTGATGCCTCACACAAAGCCATAAGAGTAGCCTTAGGTCAGGTAGAGGAGAAATTGCCCTATGCCATCTATTTTTTCAATAAGAACCTGTCAAAGGGTGAGCTAAATTATATTGTGACCAATAAGGAACTCCTGGCTATTGTGCATTCATTAAACAAATTTAGGCATTACATTACAGGACACGAAACATTTGTGCATACTGATCATGCTGCAATCAAATATTTAATGAACGAACCAGATGTGAATGCTAGAATTATAATATGGTTACTTTTATTACAGCAGTTTGATCTAACTATTGTTGATAAGCCTATTAAGGAAAATGTTGTTGTAGACTTTTGTATATAGGATGAATCTGCCTGTAGGTGAAGAAGGAATGTTGGATGTCTAGTTACTAGATGACCATTTGTTTTCTATTTTAGTTATCTCCCCATGGTTTGCTGATATAGAAAACCATTGGGTATCAACAGAGTTCCCACCAAACATTCCCTACAAAGAAAAGGGAAATATAGTCAGGAAAAGTGCCCCCTTCACCTGGATTGGGGGAAATCTTTTCAAACCTGGCCCAGATCAAATATTGAGAAGGTGTGTAAGGCAAGAGGAAGTTTTTGACATCCTTCTGACCTGTCATGATGGGCCTTGTGGAGCTCACTTTGCAGCAAAGAGAGCAACATTAAAAGTGTTACAAGTGGGCTATTATTGGCCCACACTTCATGAGGATGTGAAAAAGTACATTAGCCAGTGTGATCGGTGCTAGAGGATGGGAAAGGCTACTCCAAGAGATAAAATGCCCCTACAACCTCAAGTGACTTTTGATCCATTTGACAAGTGGGGCATGGACTTCATTGGGCCTATCAACCCTCCTTCAAAGAAGAAATGGTACATTATTGTGTGCAATGATTATTTGACTAAGTGGGCTGAAACCAAGGTGATTAAGGCAGCAACAGAAGAGAAGGTGGCTGAGCTCCTAAGGGAGAATGTATTCTACAAATTTGGATACCCTAGAGAGCTATTCACAGACCAAGGCAACCAATTTACCTCCAACATGATTGAAGAACTACTTAGCCATCACAAAATCAAGCATAGGACCTCCACTCCTTATCATCCACAAGCTAATGGGCAAGTGGAGGTGACCAACGGGGCACTGGAGAGCATCTTAACCAAGGTAGTGAGTAGCAGTAGGAAGGATTGGGCAAAGAGACTAGTTGAGGCCACCTGGGCCTATAATACAACATGGAAGACCACCACTGGATTTACACCCTATGAGTTGGTCTATGGGAAAAAGGCTTTGTTGTCCATTGAGTTTGAATATAACACATTGAGGATGGCAACCTAACTAGACTTGGATCTCAGTCACGCACAGAAAGAAAGATTGTTCTAATTGAATGGCTTGGATGAATTCAAAATGTAGGCACTCCTACATACAAAGATAGTTTAGCTTCAGAGGAAGATCTGGCATGACAAACATATTAAGGAGAAGCAATTTCAAGAGGGCGATTGAGCATTGTTATATGGTTCTAGGTATAAAGGCTTCAAGGGCAAGCTAAGGAAAAGATGGTTCATACCTTATGTGGTGGAAAGATGCCATGATAATGGTTCAGTGAAATCAGAATTATAGATGAAGAAGCCATTCCATTGCTTGTTAATGGACACCAATTGAAAATGTACAAGAGGCCTTTATCAAAGCAAGAGTTCATTGACAATATCAATAAAACAATGATGATGGTGGAGCAAGTTCCATCTCCTCCCTCATCAGGTCACTGAAAAAAAGAAAAAAGAAAAAAAAAGAATAAGGACTGTTGGGTTTTGTTATATTCTTTCCACATAGTTAACATAGGGTTTGAACGGCACCCGTAACCCCACTTTATGGGGTCCAGGGTAGCGCCCCAGAAATTTTTGTTTTGGACCCTATGTTAGGTTGGGCGGACCCACCTATGGTTTTGTGCATGATTTTTGCACATGTTTTTTGGACGCGACGGTTTTCGGTCCATGGTATTGGACGTGATGGTTTTCAGTCCATGGTATTGGATGCGATGGTTTTTAGTCCATGGTATTGGATGCTTAAGAATGTATAAATATATATTGTAACATTGAAAGGAACATAATGAAAAATCAAGCTAGTAGTCCTGGTTTTGGGATCCAGGGGAAAATCTCTGTGTATACGTGTTTTATGTTTATGATCTTGCATTGTTTATTTTCTGTGTTTTAGAATTCGTATGCAGGTAATTTCTATACGGGCTTAAAACCTACATTTGGTATCAAAGCTATTTTGGCTTCAAGGGGACGCCTTTGTTGCTGAGGGGTTTCACTCGGGCCTGCGGTAGACCCTCTTCAGTGGGAGATCTATGAGATCGATTCTGGTGGTGAAAGAAGATGGTGAGCAGTGGAAATATAGAGATTGAGAAATTTAATGGTCAGAGTTTTGAGTTGTGGAAACTAAAGATGGAGGATCTATTGGTGGATAAAGACCAGTGGATCACAGTGGATCCAGGTACTAAACCAATGGGAGTGTCTGATGAAGAATGGAAGAAGTTGGATCGGAAGGCAAAGAGCACAATACAATTGTGTGTCTCAGATTCAGTATTCCTGAATGTATCAGGGGAAGCTACGACGAAGGCTTTGTGGGACAAGTTAGGGACTTTGTACCAATCTAAGTCTCTGGTGAATAAACTGTTCCTGCAGAAAAAACTATATAACCTGAGGATGACAGATGGAGACTCCATGACAGATCATATGAATGCATTTAATACTGTGGTAAGTTAGTTAGCATTTGTTGATATTAAAATTTCAGATGAAGATAAATGCATCAGTTTGTTGTGTTCTCTACCAAATTCATGGGATAGTCTGGTTATTGCAATAGGTAGCAATGAAAATGCCTTTCATTTTGATGAAATAGTCTCATCCTTGCTGACGGAGGAGATGAGACGGAAAAATATGGAGAGCCAAAATGGTGATGCCTTGTCTGTATGAGGGCGGACTCAGAATAGAAACAAAAATAAGTCATCGAGTGGGAGATCTAAATCTAAAGGGATATCTAAATCTCCAGGAAAACCTGTGAAGGTGGTGTGCTGGAAATGTGGAAAGGAAGGGCACTACAAAAGGGACTCTAAATCTAAAGCTCCTAACAAATCAAAGGTATCTAATGAGGCTTCTTCTGTAGAGGCGAAAACCACCTCATATGAAGGTGGGGATGTGTACTTGGCTTCTTCAATTACACATGTAGATCATGAGGCATGGTTGATTGACTCAAGTGCATCCTTTCACTTCACTCCCCATAGAGAGTGGTTCTGCGAGAATTAGAAATATGATGGTGGAGATGTCTTCTTGGGGGATGACAGGAAGGCTATAATCGTTGGTCATGGAAAAGTAAAGTTGAAGTTGCAAGGTGGAAGGATTAGAATGCTTCCAGGTGTTCTACATATTCTTGCATTAGCCAGAAGTCTAATTTATGTTAGCAAGATGGATGATGCAGGTGTAAAAACAATGTTCGAGAAGGATACCTGCAGGATGGTTTGGGGAGCATTGGTATCAATGTGGGCAGTTCAGATTGGAACACTGTACAACCTACAAGGTAGCACTATTATTGATGGGTGCAATAGTTCTGTGGTTCCTGAAAGTGGAGCAGAAAATATAGTGGTCTCTAGAGAGAAGACCATGTTGTGGCATCAAAGGCTTGGACATATTGGCGAAAAGGGCCTTCGAATACTTCATGGTAAAGGTATGGTAGAAGGTATGAGTAATAGATCTCTGGATTTTGATTTCTGTGAAAATTGTGTATATGGGAAGCAGAATCGAGTGAGTTTCCCCTCTGGTAGTAAGAGAGTGAAACAAATATTAGAACTTGTGCACAGTGAAGTGTTTGGACCTGTGAAGGTTCCATCACTAGGTAAGTCTGTGTACTATGTATCATTTATAGATGACTTTTCTAAGAATACATGGATATATTTCCTTAAGAAGAAATCTGAATTCTTTTACAAGTTTAAAGAATTTAAGGCTCTGGTGGAAAACTAGACAGAGAAGAAGATAAAGGTGTTGAGGACAGATAACAGTGGAGTGTTTTGCAGTAAGGAATTTGAAGAATTCTGTAAGAAGTGTGTTATAGCATGACAAAAGACTACTCCATATACACCTCAGGAAAATGGAGTTGCAAAAAGAATGAATAAGACGTTGATGGAAAGGGCAAAAAACATGCTCAGTGGTGCCGGGTTAGGACAGGAATTCTGGGCAGAGGCAGTGGATACTACATGTTACCTGATCAACAAGTCACCTTCATCAGTGTTGGAAGATAAGACTCCACAAGAGGTATGGACTGGTAAGAAACCCTCTCTTTCACATTTGAGTGTATTTGGATGTGATGCATATGTACATGTTCCAAAGGAGAAACGAACCGAGTTGGATAGTAAATATGAAAAGTGCATCTTTATTAGGTATAAGGATGGTTTAAAGGGTTATAAGCTTTAGAACCCAGTCACATGAAAGGTTTTGTACAACCGATATGTGGTGTTCAAAGAGGTGAAAGATGTTATTAAACATGAAATCCAACCAAAGGAACCTGAGAAGATATAGTTTGAGCTAAAGGAGGAAGAATCAAACTCTACAGTAGAGGAGGAATCAGAAGATGAAGAGCCACAAACTCCAGCTTTGAGAAGATTAGTTCGAGAAAGAAGGAAACTTGAAAGGTATAGTCCATCTACTTTCTGTTCAAATTTTTCTTCATCTATTACTGACGATGATCCCAAAACTGTGAAGGAAGCAGTAGATTCAGAGGATGGAAAACTCTGGAAAGAGGCCATGGTTGATGAAATGGCATCTTTGCACAAAAATGAGGCTTAGGATCTGGTGGAGTTTCCGACTAGAAGGAAACCCATTTGGCAGCAAATGGGTGTTCAAAAATAAAACAAATGCATAAGGAAAAGTGGAGAAATACAAAGCTCTGTTGGTACCAAAAGGATATTCCCAGGTGTCGGGAATTAATTTTGGTGATATTTTTTCTCCTGTTGCCAAGGTAACTTCTATTAGATTACTTTTATCTGTTGTTTTTTCTTTTGATTTTGAGGTAGAACAGATGGATGTGAAGACAACATTTCTTCACAGGGATCTAGAAGAGGAAATCTACATGAAGCAAAATGAAGGCTTTGCAGTGAAGGGTAAGAATGAACTAGTATGTAAGTTAAAGAAGTCTTTGTATGGGTTAAAACAGTCACCAAGGATGTGGTATCAAAAATTTGATACATTTATACAGGGACTTGGCTTCACCAGAAGCAAAGCAGATCACTGTGTGTATTTTAAATTAATTGGTGACTGTGTTATTTATCTGGTCTTGTATGTGGATGATATGTTGCTGGTTGGAAATGACGAAGAAATTATCCAGGATTTGAATGCCCAATTGTCCTCCAAATTTGACATGAAAGATCTTGGTGTTGCAAACTATATTTTGGGCATGGAAATTAAAAGAGATCAGGCAAAGAGGAAGCTTTGGTTAAACCAGAGGAAGCATGTCGAGAAAATACTGCAGAGGTTTAATATGCAGGATAGTAAATCGGTGAAGGTTCCTATTCCTGTAGGTGTGAGGTTATCTGCTGAATAATGTCCCAAGACACAATAAGAGGAAGAGAACATGTCCCGTGTTCCATATGCAAGTGCAATTGGTAGCTTGATGTTTTCAATGGTCTATACTAGACCAGACATTGGACATGCAGTGGGATTATTGAGCAGGTTTATGTCAAAACCAGGAAAGGAGCATTGGATAGTAGTGAAGCGGGTTTTCAGGTATTGGCATGGCACTAGTGATTATGGTCTGTGCTACCAAGGAAGACTAGGATTGGACAGAGTGTTGGATATTCATGGGTTTGTTGATGCAGACTCGGCTGGAGATCTGGATCAGAGCAGATCTACAAGTGGACATGTGTTTAACCTATTTGGAGGTGCAGTCAGTTGGATGAGTAAGAAACAATCTGTCATGGCACTATCAACTACAGAGGCAGAATACATGGCAGCCACTCATGCAAGCAAGGAAGTAGTTTGGTTGTAGAGATTGTGTTCGAGTATGGGGTTAGTACAGGAAGCTATAAGGATAGACTGTGACAGCCAAAGTGCAATTTTCTTGGCAAAGAACCTTACATATCATTCAAAGACAAAGCACATTGATGTTCAATATCACTTTCTGAGGGATATGATAGAAGACAAAAAGGTATTGCTTCTAAAGGTGGACACTTTGAAGAATACTGTAGATGCATTGAAAAAATCTATGAGCTCTGAGAAGTTCTCTTGGTGTAGAGAGACAATGGGCATTTCAGGGCTAGGAAAATGACTAAGGTCTCTTGTGTCCCCCTGTGGAAAGAAAAAAACAAGTGGGAGAATGTTGAGTTGTGTTATATTCTTTCCACATAGTTAACAGGGGGTTTGAAGGGCACCCGTAACCCCACTTTATGGGGTCTGGGGCAGTGCCCAGAAAATTTTGGTTTTGGACCCTATGTTATGTTGGGCGGACCCACCTATGGTTTTGTGCATGATTTTCACACATGTTTTTTGGATGCGATGGTTTTCGGTCCATGGTATTGGACATGATGGTTTTCAGTCCATGGTATTGGATGCTTCAACATGTATAAATATGTATTGTAACATTGAAAGTAACATAATGAAAAATCAAGCTGGTAGTCCTGGTTTTTGGATCCAGGGGAAAATATCTATGTATATGCGTTTTATGTGTTATGATCTCGCATTGTTTATTTTTTGTGTTTTAGAATTCATATGCAGGTAATTTCTGGACATGCTTTAAACCTACAAGGACTCAGGTGAAAAGCTCCATGAGGTGCCTAAGTCCCATATTTGTGTTGAAAACCTTGTGAGGCAGCCCAAGGATGAGAAAAAAAATAGAAAGAAGAATAAGAAGATCCCTAGGTGAAAACCTTCCTTGAGGTGGCTAGGGCAAATGTCTAGGGTGAAAACCTCTCTGAGGTAGCCTAGGTGTTTTTCAAAAAAAAACACAGAAAAAGGACATAATTGTTATTTACAGGTGGGTGAGGAAGACATTCAAGGAGCAAAGGGAAGATCCAAAGGGAACCCTGCCTCACATATATTCATCTCCTCCACTCCTTACCATGCATCTCTCCATCAATTCCATTGCTTTTTTCCACTTCATTGCTTCTATTTAGGCGAAGACTATGTTTTTTAGAGGATCCCCTGTATTCCTACAGGATCCCCCAAAAACCTACAGGAAGCAATCCGAGGGTGAATGGTAGGTTGGTTAGGTCCTGTAGCAGCCTATCCCATAGAGTATCAAACATCAGCTACAGGTCTTGACTAGGATGATCTAGGATCTCTAGACAGTAGATAGGAGAGGAAGAAGAATTACCATGCAGCAAATAAACAACACAACAACTCTAATCTTCGAAAATTGCAGCATGTCATCAAGACCATGGGTAAGTATCCCGCTCACTCACTCATATGCATCATTTGATCAAAAGTTGTAAGAGTCGCGAGGTAGTTGGTTTATAAGTGAAAATGTGGATAGCTAACTTGGCCACCTTCATTTAGTCATAACATACAAAGCTGGATGTCCTCTCACACATGGCTGCAGTCAACGCAAAGACAGAGGAGGAGTAGGACAATAAGTGGTTAACTACGGATCTACGAGGTGGGAGCTGATTACGAGGAACCTCACCCCGAAAATCCATAAAGGGAAACAAAACATCATTTTCATGCATTCGTGCATTCCACCTCCTTGAAACTCCCTCACACAAGTCGCTCTCATAACTTTGGCACCCACCAGAAGCAAGGATCCATTGTTCTGCAACAGAATTTATACAAGATCATGCACAAGAATTCCTACAGGAATAGTCTATAGGAGCAGTATACAAGATACATAGAGGCAGTCTACAAGATAGGCAGTGAGGGGTTCAAGAGGGAATATCATGAGAATTGTCCACTGCCACCATTATAAAGAGGTAGGATTTGAAAATCCATCCCAATTTATAAGCAAATGAACTAGAAAATCTCTAAAATCTAGTGGATATAACAACTTTGGGAGGTGAATTACATGCACAAGAAACTCTGTTTTCTCCTGAATTTAAAATTCTTGTGTCAAACCTCTCATTTCCTCCTCAAGCCTGACAAGCAAGATGAAAGGAGTGTTTAATAGGAGAGAACCCACAAATACTGTGAGGATACAAAAACACCCCCAAGTGCTTGAAATCTTTATAAGACACCAATGGATGGGGTTTTTCGGAAAATTCAGAGGGTACGATGATGAGGTGGCTCAAGAATTTTCTCATTCCCTCACTCCACACAACATAATCCATGCCACTGTCATAGTTAGAGGGCTCATTATAGATCTCACCCCTGAGCTCATTAATAGGGTCACCACACTTCCCTTAGGAATTCAATGGAGAAAAGAATAAAAAGCAAACAATCAGGTGGCAAAAAGGAAATTCTTTTTAGAAGGTGAAGAACCCATAGATGAAAAAAATGGAGTGAGGGACAATCTGCCATACCCATGGAGTGAGGTAGGTTACCAACTCATCAAATATATCTCATTTGAGGGTAGATACAGTGTTGTCTATCGATACCATTTTAGAGTGCCTGAAGAATTAAGATTTGGGGCAGAAACACCAGTTCACCAAAGACTCAGCATACCCTATTTCTTGATGCAATCACTCATAGACTCTAGAAAAAAAATAAAGGAAGGGAATTCCCAAAAATTGCTCACAATAGGTTGATGATCCTCATTGAGGATTCCCTCCAAAACCTAAGGATCCCCATAACATGGTCAGCCTTAAGAGACTTACCAGCAGAGGATGACATCAAAACCCTCACCTATGATGTTAGTCCTTCTGTCAGTGAGGAGGAGGCAAAACAAAAAGAAGAAGATATAGAGCTTGATGGGGATGAGATAGATGAAGAAGAAACTAATGCAGAGGAACATGATGAAAGAGAAGAGAAGGAGGATGATGCTGAAATAAAGGAGGAAACAAAGGAAGAAACTGATGGAGATGAGAAATAATAGCAAGATAAAGAAGATAAGAAAAACAAAGAGCTAAGTGGCTTAAGGTATAGAGAAGCAATAATGAGAGATCAACTTGAGAGGGAAAATGCATGGCTGAGAGGACAGCTGCAGGAAAGGGAAAACCAACTAGCATGTATGGCAAACCTCTCCTTCGAGGCCATCCAGTGTAGGATGCCAGCTAAATCATATGCTCTTTACCTCAAAGAACAATGGCTTTAATTTCATATTAAAACACGAGAACAAAGGGGAACTATGCCATTTCAGGACTACAGGCAATTTATTGATCTTTGTGATAAAAGTACACTAGAGGATAGGGCCAAAATGGTTGAGTTTTACTTGCACAAAATGGCCCTCACAGACATGAATGTTTGGGATCCTAATGCCAAGCTAGGAGATCTACAATAAATGGCTTTGGCATCATGGATGAACCATGAGGAGTCAAGGGCTGTAGAGATGAAAATAATATTGGCCAGAGAGTAGAATGAACCTCTTTTCATAAGAGCTGAACAATCAAATCCCAAGACCCTAATCAACACCCATAATCTAATTGCAAATGATCCTCAGCTGGCACCTAGATATCTTGCTGCCCAAGAGCAAGAAATTTCACTTTTTGAGGATATGTTTACACTGCTAGGAGATGATATCATACATGCTTGCTTCATGAGATGGAACACACTACCACACAGCTTGAAGATCAGAGAATATCACTCCCCTCAAAGGTTGAGAGAGGCACTCGACATGACACCTATGTATAAGTAATCAATGCAAAGGTTGAAGGTCAATTGGATAGGCCTAAAACTCAATCCACCACTACTCTTAGGGATGCTAGAAGGGAGAAAAGAAAAGGAGGAAAAGAGGTAGTGTGAAGAAGTAGAAAGGAAAGTAGGCTTCTATGGACAAGAATAAGAGACCACCGCAGAAGCATGGGATGTCAGAGAGGCTACCAAAACCATGAAAGACATGGACATTAACTAAGTTGCTCAGAGGATGAGCAACACTTTTAGTAGCAAGTGATGATGAGCCTCATCATTGGGTGATTATATGGGTCTTAATTCACCTCCTAGCTTAGTCAAACCAACTATTCTCACAACTTATTGCATACTTTTGATTATATTTTGTTTATGAGATGAGTTAAAGTTGGGTATTTTCTTTTGTGATATAATGTGCATTTAATGCAGGATTAAAGGATAAAAGTAAGGAATTTTGGTAAAGACCTTGGTAAAAACTTGAATGGGGCAAGGGAGACAAATTATAGGAGGTAAATCGTCCTCATTTACTACCTGTCCATTCAAATATTCCTCCATCATCTCGGAGTGTTGGGTGTGGAGCCTGATTATATTATGTATTCAAAGGTCTCAGCCAGATGTATACCCCAGGAAGATTTTACACCCCTCCATACAGGGGGGTGCGGGGGGGACTTGTCCCCCATGTGGGGGTTTGGGGGGGCCAATCCCCCCACAACTGGGGGGTCCACGGGCCAGCGGGGGTTCCGGGGAAGTGCCCTCGAAGCTAAAAATAGATGTAAAATTGCATTGTAAAAGTCTAGTAATTTCTAGTCAATCTCGGCCATTCATTAGGCGGATGATCTGACGGTAGAAGTTATGTTTAATTTAGGGTTTTTTGCCCTAGAAGGCAACCCATCACTATATATGATGGAATGTGTTGCGTCTATGTATATCTGTATTTTGAGTGAGGAAGAGAGAGGAGATTGAGAGCAAAGAGGGTGTTACAGCGGATCTGATGTAGGTTGTATCTCTTTAGTTTGTTGGATAATATAATAAAAGAAGGACTGGCTATTTCTCCATGGATGTAGCCCAAAATGGGCAAACCATGTATATCTGTGTCTCTCTTGTTTTATGCATTTTTTGTGTTTATATTTCTGCAATATTTTATGTGTTCCATTGCTCCGTAATATATAATTTTCTAACATGGAGTGCAAACAGGCAAATCATGAGCACTAGAAGGCAGTCGAGAAAGTGAAATTCAAAGCACCAGTTTATCTCGAGTTTGGGAGCCGAGCCTCCATAATTTTAAGGAAGTCATTGGAGACTTAGGTCGTATAAGTAGAGAGGCCTAGGACCTTAATAGGATTTGGACTTTTGATTGTAAAACTCTATTTTATTTTTGAAGTTGCAAGACTTGTGACAGTTTTTGATGTAATCCATTGTTTTGATAATAATAATGAGTTTTGTTTTGAGCCAGCACTGGGTTAACTCGAAGGGCTGAAGCTCTTAGGTTAGGGCCCAACCCTAGTAGCTAAGGCTCCTCTTTATTCTATATGTATGCTAGCATAGATTCATGGTTTAATCATTCATTTTCTTAAGTAGATGCATTTCCATTATAGTAGTGTAGCGTAGATTAGTTGTGTTTTAGTTTGCTTCCATTTGCGCCTTCTTTCAATTAGCAGGTTAGCCAGGAGTTCTTGCATGAAGTCTTTTGTCTTGATTCAGTACGAGATTCATTTCATTGTCGTATTTTTCCATCACTTTTTTCTTATATGCTCATTTCCTTTAGCACGAAATTCTTAAGAAGAAGCTAATAAAACATGTCTTAATCAGATTATACCTGTAGATTTCCTTACTATACAATCCATAACAAGCTGACCAATCACCATCTAATTCATTTCAATACTTAACTTTATGCACTCCAGATCTCCACCATCGATCTATCAAGCATGATCCAATGGCTATCATGAATTCTTCCACCTACTTTATGTGCTCCAAATCTCCACCATTGATCTGTCGCGCCGTTGATCCAATGGCTATCATGTCACCCGATCACCAACTAGCTTGGCCCATCTCCACCATTGATCAATATTGCATGATCCAATAGCTATCACGCAATCTCACATGAATTATTGCACGACCAATACCCAACTGAGAGAACATGACAAAAGTTTTTTTCTTGTGCTATGTGTCACTCACTTAGGCTAATCGTGTGAAATTTAGAAATAAAACTTACAACTCTTAGGGTGCGAGATACCAGTTACCACCTATATTCATTTTAACATTTGAATTTCGGCACTCCGAATCTCCATCGTCGATCTGCCTCGCTTGATCCAATGGCTAGTGTTGGCATTATGATGCATGTGTTGTACTTGATGGCAACCCACTCATAAAGAACATCTCAATTATATATAATCAGATATCAGATGTGAAAGAATTCATGACAGTGCAAAGGAATCAAATGATAGTCCTTAGTATGACAAGTTAGCTTTGCCATCAAGTCCAAAGGGGGAGATTGTTGGCATTATGAGACAAGTGTTATCCTTGATGGCAACTCATACAGGTGACAGATCATAGTGCATCAGGCCTGTAGCAAATATTGATGATCAACCTCTCAGAATGGAAGAAAATAAGAGGTTCACAGGTACACCATTCAAAAGGTGCGGACCCGCAGGCATGCCGACTAAGAAGTGCGGACATACCCGCAGGTTCTCCGTTCAAAAGGTGGGGACCCCAGTTCACTCACTCCAATGCAGAGCACGCACACGTGGGATTTCTTATGTTTGAACCTTGGTATTTAGCCTGATGTTCATGATCCTATGGTTTTGGCCAATGGTATAAGATCTAAATTATTGAACCCCGGTTTGGATCCCTTGTATTGGTTTTGATGGTTTTGTCCCATGGTGTGAACAAGGGCTTGCCTATAAAAAGGAAAGGAGATCACTTGGCCAGTCACCTTTTTGAATATTGAATATCTGATAAAGTGCTAGATCTGGAATATGGTGATTGGGTCATGGTGCAGATCTAGATCTGAATAAAGAAGGAACCTGAGCTTTATAAGGCGGATCTACTGATGGGTAGAGATCTCTCGGGCGCATGATCAGATCTGTGGATCTGACTGTCTGTGGCACATTGGAGGACTGTTAATTTGGATCTATTCAAAGGTCCGCAGGCGATCCATGGCGAAGGTGCGGAGGTACGCAAGCAAGCATAAGGCACTGGTGTGAAGTACGCATAGTAGCAGAAAACACAGTGCAGAGGTACGCAGAATAATAGAAGGACCAGTGCGTGGGTACGCTATCAGGTAGACAGTGCAGGTGTGGATCTAAGGTTAGGTACGTAGTGCAGTGGAAGGAGTAGATACGGATGTACGCAGATGATTAGTGGTGAAGTTACGGACCCTGCTTGAAATTTGTTTTAACTGCCTTCGACTATTCTACAGGGTTCTGGGTGCATAATTGATGTCTGGTTACTGATAACAGCATGATTATGGTTAGATTCAGTATTGATGGTTGAATGGATCAAGTTCTTAATGATTTATCTTTATGTGATCTGATGGACTAGATCTAGTTGATAACTCACTTAGTATCCTTGTATATGTATTGATCTGGTGATTGATTGATTTTAACGGGTCCAGTATGAAAATTGGATGAAACGGGCCTTCCAGATTATGTGTTGTGCTTCAGGAGTATCCAGTATGAAAATGTATGAAATGTGGTACCCGGAGGAGAGAAGATTGTAGGTTGGCGCTACGTACTAGTATCTTAGCTAGTACGAGAGCAAAAGGGGTTGTAGCTCCCTTCCAGAAGAGACTGGAGAACGAGAGAGAGGGTTGTAGATCTCTGCATGTAGAAGCCTGCATACTGATATAAGACTGCACCAGTATAGAAATATTGTAAAAGGATTTTCTTATTAAGAAGAAGAATGAAATGACTTGCAGCAGGTGGTTTTCTCCCACATTGGGTTTCCACCTTATATCATGGTGTTCATGTGTGTGGCTTATGTGTGATGATCTGTTCTATTTTACTACACTTATTTACTGTTAATATGGTTGATAATGTTCTAATGCACTCATTAAGGATCAACTAACTGAATCATAAGAAGTTGTGGAAGTAGCATATATGAATTTGAATATGGAAATGAAAAAGTTTTATTGATGTAATAATACTAATTCACCCCCCCCTCTCAGTATTATTTCCAACAATTGGTATCAGAGCGGGTCCTTTGGTAGAAGCTTGATCGCTTGAAGGAGATCCATGGAACAATGGGAAAGAAGCTTAAGAAGAAAGCTCATAAGTAGAAGAAGACATCTCAGAAGAACTATGACAGTGGGAGAATCGATTGGGGATTAGGTGTAAGAAGCTCTTCAGACTCGGAATGAGATTCAGAATCATTTCAGAATGAAGATGAACTATCAAGTATGAATTTTCTATCCTCTGGTTTCCATCCATGTGAAGATGATGAAAGTGATAGTGAAGCAACTGAATTTTCTCTTATGGGTGAGCAAGAAAGATATCAAATAGAGGAAGAATTTAAAAGCTTGACAGAAAAAATCAGAGATCAAGAAGATGTACTAAACATAAAGAGTGGTGCCATCAAGGAAGTTGTTACCAGACTAAAGGCTCAACGTGAGGAAGGTAATAAGGTAACGAAGATATTCAAGGAAAAATATCAAAAGTTGCAGGATGAAGTGACATCATTAAGAAATGAAGTCAATAAGAGAGACACAATCATCAAGGAACTCAGAGATAGATCCAGTTATTATGAAAGTCTTGAATCTACGACCCTCTCGCTAAAGGAAGATCTTGAAGAAACAAAGAAGCAGAATAAAGATCTACTCCAAGCTATTGAAAAATAGGAAAACGAAGTTATCAGCTTAAAATCTCAGCGGGAATGTGCCTTTAGAATTTGTCAAATGCAGTAGGACGTGAATGAAGAACAAGAAAAGGAGATTCTCAAACTAAGGCAACAAGAAAGAAACGCTGAAGAAAACATGAAGAAGCAGTATCTTGAAAAGGAAGAACAACTTTAGGTTGAGGTAAATATCTTGAAAGGTAAATTAGAAGAAAGGGATAAGCTTTTATGATTTCAAGATAGTACTAAAGTCTTGGTTGATATTCTTAATAGTCAAAGGTCTCCTGCTATAAAAACTGGTCTTGGTTTTCATGAATCTATTGAAGGTGAATCTAGTTCACAAAGTAAGACAAGGGACTCTACTGCAAAATCTGAAATGTTCAATAAGGACATGAAAGGTCAATCTCATCATCAACCAAGGAAAGAAATTCTTCAAAGAAAATCTTTTACTCCTCCTATGAATAATGTTGAATGTTATGTATGTCATAATCTTGGACATGTTGCAGCCAGATGTAGAAGAAGAAGGGTTCAAGAGCATCATGCAGAAAGATCATCACATTCAAGGTACTTTAATGGATATTGCTTTGCTTACAATATGTTTGGTCACAGAGCTGTTGATTGCTACAGAAGAAATATGAGACATGTAAGATGTTACACATGTAACAAGCTTGGACATATAGCTAAGGAAAGCAGGAACAAAGTATGGGAACCATACAAAAAGGAGAAAACATCATCATCGCACTTGAAGATGTGGAAGAAGAAAGAAGTACAGTCAGAAAGAGGCGGCACAACACAACATACAGACATAATAGAATCAGAGGGAGCTGGAAGTGAAGAACTTCAGTGTCCTAAATCACATACGCAATTTTCTTAAAGAGAAGTCACGTATATACGCGAGTTGGTTATGGCATAGTCGCGTATATATTTGTTTGAGGAAAGGTAAATATGATTCGGTTTATTATTTGCGCTGTTTCATAATGATTACAATTTGCTGATGATGTGTGGAAATGACTTGATGGTTAGAAGTGTTTTGTTTCTAACTTGATAATGATGATGTCTTGATACTTCTTACTGATATGCAACCAAGATGGCACAGGTTTAGGGGGAGCATATGCTTTTAATGCATTGTTGGCATTATGGTTAATAGTCCTTGGTGATAATGCTTATATGGATAAATGATTCATCTTACTATGATATGGTTATGAGTTGTTCAGGTGATTCTTGGGGTTACATCAGATTTGTGGTTGATTCTCTAATGGTGCTTACATGGTGATCTTCATAAGGATAAGGAGAAGTACATAGCTTGAATTCACATCTTCTTTACTTGATGATGAGTCACTCATATGTTTTTATCGTCATATATTACAGTTATGATGCAGTATTCTTATTGTTCTTGGCACATATATGGATGAGGATTGTTGGCTGATGATTATTCAAAGTTGCATTATTGGGAACATGATGATGATGATTTCTTACCTATATGATGATAGGTTGTTTCGTACATATGTTGATTGATGCAGACATTCCCAATTGATGATACTTGTTCATGCAGATCTGGATGGTTATGGTGTTTCTCACATATGATAGTATGTGAATGATTCTATATATACAAAATTTTGTTCAAAAGGATGAGTTGATACGGACATACCTTGATGATTCATGCACTAATACAAGTTGCTGGTCTAGTTGCTGTTGACAGATGCTATGGAGCAGATCAAACAGTGTTGTTGTTGATGCTTATCATGATCTTATTTAGGTGTTTGGTCTCTGTTATAAATGTCATGTATATCACTCGATGTAAAGATCATATCAAGACTCATGATGTAATAGTGTGTCTCTATTTATTGTATTCATTTGATGAGATCTCTTCAGGTCATGTAACGGCCTATGTTGGTTTCCCCACTATGCCTGGGATGAATGATGTTATTCTCTTATGTTATCATATGTAAAATTTTGGTATATCACCATTGTGATGGGAGATAGATGTATGTATGAATCTTTGGTGATAGGTAGGTAACTCATGAAGTATAGAGCCATGTTCTTCTTGTAGAACATCCTTTGTAGACCTTGCCATATTTCAGCAGAGCATAGATCTCAGCATGTTTTGAAGGAACATGGACAGATTGGTGCACCATGGCATATACAAAGGGGGAGCTCATTCAGAGTTTTCAGCAGGTATTCAAGGGGAGTATGGACAGCAAAATGTATATCAAGGAAAGAACATATCGTGGTCTGCCCTTTTCCCTTGATGTCAAAGAGGGAGAGTGGTTTGGTGTTGTTTCCATCAAGTCCAAAGGGGGAGATTGTTGGCATTATGATGCATGTGTTGTACTTGATGGCAACCCACTCATAAAGAACATCTCAATTATATATAATCAGATATCAGATGTGATAGAATTCATGATAGTGTAAAGGAATCAAATGACAGTCCTTAGTATGACAAGTTAGATTTTCCATCAAGTCCAAGGGTGGAGATTGTTGGCATTATGAGACAAGTGTTGTCCTTGATGGCAACTCATACAGGTGACAGATCATAGTGCATCAGGCCTGTAGCAAAAATTGATGATCAGCCTCTCAGAATGGAAGAAAATAAGAGGTTCGCAGGTACACCATTTAAAAGGTGCGGACCCGCAGGCACGCCGACAAAGAAGCGCGACATACCTGCACGTTCTCCGTTCAGAAGGTGTGGACCCCAGTTCACTCACTCCAATGCAGAGAAGCGCGCACACGTCGGATTTCTTATGTTTGGCCCTTGGTATTTAGCTTGATGTTCATGATCCTATGGTTTTGGCCTATGGTATAAGATCTAAATTATTGAACCCCGGTTTGGATCCCTTGTATTGTTTTTTGATGGTTTTGTCCCATGGTGTGAACAACGGCTTGCCTATAAAAAGGAAAGGAGATCACTTGGCTAGTCACATTTTTGAATATTGAATATCTGATAAAGTGCTAGATCTGGAATATGGTGATTGGGTCATGATGCAGATCTAGATCTGAATAAAGAAGGAACTTGAGCTTTATAAGGTGGATCTACTGATGGGTTGAGATCTCTCGGGCGCATGATCAGATATGTGGATCTGACTGTCTGTGGCACATTGGAGGACTGTTAATCTGGATCTATTCAAAGGTCCGCAGGCGATCCATGGCGAAGGTGCAGAGGTATGCAGCACAGAAGAAGCTGCAGTGCGGAGGTACGCAGGCAAGCATAAGGCACTGGTGCAAAGTACGCAGAGAAGCAGAAAACACAGTGCAGAGGTATGCAGAATAATAGAAGGACTAGTGCGTGGGTACGCTGTCAGGTAGACAGTGCAGGTGCGGATCTGAGGCTAGTTACGCAGCGCAGTGGAAGGAGTAGATGCGGATGTACGCAGATGATTAGTGGTGAAGTTGGGGACCCTGCTTGAAATTTGTTTTAACTGCCTTTGACTATTCTGCAGGGTTTTGGGTGCATAATTGATATCTGATTACTGATAACAGCATGATTATGGTTAGCTTCAGTATTGATGGTTGAGTGGATCAAGTTCTTAATTATTTATCTTTATGTGATCTGATGGACTAGATCTGGTTGATAACTCACTTATTATCCTTGTATATGTATTGATCTGGTGATTGATTGATTTTAATGGGCCCAGTATGAAAATTGGATGAAACATGGCCTTTCAGATTATGTGTTGTGCTTCAGGAGTATCTAGTATTAAAATGTATGAAATGTGGTACCCGGAGCAGAGAAGATTGTAGGCCAGTGCCTACGTACTAGTATCTTAACTAGTACAAGAGCAAAGGGGGTTGTAGCTCCCTTCTAGAAGAGACTGGAGAACGAGAGAGAGGGTTGTAGCTCTCTGCAGGTAGAAGCCTGCATACTGGTATAGGACTGCTCCAGTACAAAAATATTGTAAAAGGATTTTCTTATTAAGAAGAAGATTGAAATGACTTGCAGGAGGTGGTTTTCTCCCACATTGGGTTTCCACCTTATATCATGGTGTTCATGTGTGTGGCTTATGTGTGATGACATGTTCTATTTTACTACACCTGTTTACTATTAATATGGTTGATAATGTTCAAATGCACTCATTAAGGATCAAATAACTGAATCATAAGAAGTTGTGGAAGTAGCATATATGAATCTGAATATGGAAATGAAAAAGTTTTATTGATGTAATAATACTGATTCACCCCCCCTCTCAGTATTATTTCCAACAGCTAGCACATCACCTGATCGCCAACTAGCTTGACTGATCTCCACTGTTGATCAATCCTGTATGATCCAATGGCTATCACACAATCTTGCGTGAATTATTGCATGACCAATATCCAATCGAGAGCACACGAAAAAAGTGGTTTTCTCATGCTATGTGTCACTCACTTAGGCTAATTGTGCAAAATTTAGGAATTCCACTTACATCTTTGACAGCATGCGAGAAACTACTTACCACCTATGAAGACCGCTCCATCATTCCACAGGTTTTTTTCCTTCTGTCGCCATGTGACTTGTTATCACTCAGGTTGTTCCTTGGCTCCTTAAGGGATACGGCCGAGGTAACCACAAACCAATCTTTGGGCTGCAGGTCCTAGCCTACCTTCAGTCAAGGAGGGCTCTCTCTTTAAAATTTAACATTTTTTTGGGTTGATTTTAGGATAGTTATGGTGTACATGGGTTTTGTTTTGATTTTGGTGGGAAGGATGATGTTTTCAAGTAGAGTTGGGATGCATAGAGTGAGAAGTTCAAACCATTGGGCATGGAGTCATGGATTAGGGCTTGCTGTTGCATTTTCTTGGTCACAAGAGGAATACGGAGTAGGATAGCTACACATAGAAAAATATCAGGCTGGAATAAAGATGGGATGAAGGTCAGAAATGAAAGGCAACTAAGAATCTTTCATTAGCTAATAGAGAGGGAAGGTGGATGAAAGTTTGTCTAGGAGCAGTCAAGAATTCCTAAATAACAGTCATATGTGAAAGAAACAGGGTAAACATGATCATTTAAGTATGCATATTCATAACCATTTCTGAAGAAAACATATAGAAATAACCGGAACTGAGCATAGGGTGTAGTCAAGCAAAACCTAAGCTATTCTTCTTTCTTGCTATTTAGATGGTAACACAATGGTGCATAAACATATGTAAACTGTAAACAGAGATAGGAAAACACTTATTGAGCTATGTAGTAGCACAGGAATTCCACAGTCACTCTTTGGCCATTAAATAACACAACAGTCAATTCTTCATCCAAAGCATTCTAGCAGTCTTTGATTACAGAGCTTCTCAAAAATACAGCGCAAGTCCAGAATGAGGATTATCAACCAACCAACCCCAAATACGTTCTATGGGGAGGTATATATACAAAAACAAGATACAAAATATCTAGGTGATTACTCTTCAAGCAATAAATTATATCACCAACTCTTGTCAGGGAGTAAATGAAGCATTAAACACTGCAGTTAATGTTGGCTTGCTAGCTGTCTATTTTGTCAGAAAACTTTTGACTTTCTGGGCTGAATAAGTCGGCTGCCTGTTGCGCATTTAATTTGCGTTTTTGGGCCTGCTGCTGTTACGCTGCCTCTTGCTATCTGGGTATTCATCCTGTGTGCTCGACTTCTTATCATTTGATGAGCTATGGTTATCATTTCAATCTTGCTTTATGCAGATTTACCTTTGCCAAGTGTATCATGCCATCTGTATATGCTGAACTGTAGCTTGATCAAAAAAGAATTAATAAACAAAATCACCTGAGCAATCTCTCTATCATCCTGTTCCACCAATCCTATGTAGGTAGTTGATGCCTTTGTATCTTTATCAGTGTTTCCTCAGCTTCTATGCATCTATGGAAAGTGGGCTGGAATTTGAACAGGTGGTTTATCTCATGTGCAATGTAGAATAGATTTTCCAATTTATCAAAGACACTCTGTCCTGATGGAGGCCCTGTATCTTCTGAAGTACTTGAGGAAGTTGTCATTTGGTTGGCAGCAAAATTATTCACTCTGTTGGCATAAAGGTCATGTGACAATAGTCTTCCAGCACTGGTTAATAAACTTGGTATCCCTCTGCTATGTAATGTCATGATCTTTGTCTGGAACTCATCCACCTCGATTTGCATTTCTTGGCATTTTCTGTCCAATGCCTACACAAAATTCCTAAGGGTTAACACCTTTTTTGTTAGAAAAATAGTTTCAGTCCTGTTACTGATTCCTAATGCTGCCAGCTGCCCTTTGGTGTGAGTATTCAAAAATTGGATCATTCTATTTGCCTGCTCGGGCATATTCCTTAAAGATGCTCTAGCCTTTTGGTTTTCGAACTGGGCCAAGTTTATCAAATCCATTTGCTCATGAATGGTTTCAATGGATTGCCATTGGTCTGTAATGGATTGGCCAATTTCGGCCCACAAAATTTTCTTCATATCTGCTAGAGTCCTATCAAAAGTGAGTTCTTTCTCCAGCTCCTTTATTCTTCTTTCCAAGGCTTTGACTTCTCTTGTCTTCTCAGCTACATCCTACTTTGATTTGTCATATTTTCCCTCAATTGTAGCCAGCCTTTCCTTGGTTTCTCTTAATTCTGTCATTTGCAATTCCAGAGCTTCTATTTCCTTCATCATATTATCCATTTTCAAGCTGGTGCCTTGCTCTGTAGGCGCTGAAGTAGTGGCTGAAATTGGTACTGAACTTGAATTGCCTGCTTCTAATGGTGTAACAGTGGGAGGGACTGTTGTGGTGGCTGTGGGAGAAGCAGCTGTAAGAATCTGAGCTGTTTGAATTGGCTGAGGGGCCAACTCTCCCTGTCTTCCCTGTAATGATGCCTCTAAGGCACTCTCTATCTCTATCAACCTTTTATGTAAGGTTGTAAGCAAAGCTACCACATCATGCTTCTCTTTTTGTTGTGCCAGTTCTGTAGCTTGAGGATGCAATGTGGGTGACAGTCTGATTTGTCTTCTTAGGGCAGCTATGTCTTCATCCTTCTTTTTAATCAAAGCTTGCACACCCTTGGGATCAGAGGGATCATGTCCTAGCTCTATGATAATCTTCTCCGAGGATTTGATTCTATTGTCCTTGGCCTGTGACGAAGCTTTCTCCAACTCAAGTTGGGCAGCAGTGTTGTGCAAAGAGTTTTGCAATTTGTGGGCTAACAATGTCTTATCTACTAGAGTAGCATATACCATCTCCCCAGTCTGCTTGTGTAATTCAATCTAGTCCATCGAATGGATATCCTTGGCGAACACTTCTAGATTGGTTCTAATGTAATCAGCAGCTGATTAGGGTTGCTGAGTTGTGGGTCTGAAGTGACCGAGGGTCATTCTTCCTTCCTCGATGTCATAGGCTGCCATTAGCCTTTGTTGATTGGTAGGGGCCATCCTTATTAGCTGGTTGTACAGCTGTAGTCTTACTGGCTCATTCCTGGATTTGATATCAGTGAATGCTTTTTTGATATTAGAGGGTTGTTTTGCCATGTTGCCTTGTGGACGTTACCTCCACCCCCTGCTATCTCTCTTGCTCCTGCTGAAAAGAGCTGGTCGATGTCTCCATGCCTGTGGGAATTTGATGTTCTGTGGGCCCCTCTCACATTTCTTCCTCCGAAAAAGGATTTAACCTTTGTCTCTTTTCTCATTGCTGATCTGTAGATGTCCCTGGATGGGTCTCTTCCTGCCTATCTCTCTTCTTCGCTCTTTCCTCATTTAGAGGTGTCTGCAATACTGGAATTTCTGTCACATTTGTTTGTGTAGAAGGGTCTTGCCCTTGGCTTTGTTCATCTGTAGAAACTGGTTTATCTGCCATTGTTTCTTGTTATCCCAAATCGTGCACTTATTCATCTCAATGTTGCACCTCTTTTCCTTTATCTGTTGTTGCATGTGAGGTACTTTCTTGGGCAGGTTGCTGGTGGGCTGTGGCGGAAGAGGTGCTTCTTCGATGTACCGAGGAGCTGTAAAAAACACCTGTTCACAAGATTCCAAGTCAACAGATTTTTCCAGATTCTTGATTGCTTTTTCTGTTATTTCTTCTTCAGTGAATTCTTCAACTAGAGTTCCCTTTACCCACTCTTGTTGATTAGCAAATTTCTCAATTTGAGGGATAGTGCAGTGTTCATATGCTGCAAGCCTGTATTTGATTCTTCTAAGGCTTATAAAGTGATTGGGGTCATATGGTGCCCAATAAAAGCTTGTTTTTAGCTTGAGTTTCTCCCCTAGAATCTGGTCAGCATCCTTCCATGCTTCTTCCCTCTTATTGAAAATAAAGGGACCCAATTCATTTTTGATTTTTAGCTGCGCCTTTTTGCTTTTGCCAAAGAAATGCACCATATCTACATTACCAAATTGCCGAAAGTATTATAAGGCAAATAGTCTCATGGGGACATATTTGGGTAGTCGGTAGGGGGCTAATTCACAGCCATAGACCCTAATTATGGTGTGGTTTTGGTAGAAATACCAGTCACCGATGCTGTAGCTTTTGGAAAGCTGTAGAATCTTCTACATCTCATCAGTGAGTCTGGAGGGAGGATCTATTGACAACAAGCAGGTAGCTAGATGGATAAACAGGTCAATGAACTCACAGTATGTGTATGGGGAGTAATTAATATGATGGAATACTGATGACCAAAATATGACTAACCTCCTCTCCCCTCTTGCATCCAACTTTTTGAGGACAACTGGGAAACTCTCAGACTGATAATACAGCAACAAATGATAGATGTATGAGGTGTATTTGAATACCCTTTCCCTTTCTAGGCTCATGAATTGCTCATTAATCTTATCAGCAATGTAGGTGCATAATCATAATGGACAACAGGGGGCTGTCATGGAGTGAAGATAGACATCAAGGAAAAGCTAGTACTGTCTACAATCTCACTTGTTCTGAATCCCAGGATGTAGGAGATCATATCTATGATCATTTTTCCCTCCTCAGTAAATGCAACATGGAGATAAGGAATTGTAAATATGGAGTAACAATATGGGGGCATAAACAACATAGCAATTCGGTCAATCTCTGCAGGAGGCAATTTTGATGCTTGATCTATCAGATTCTTCAGGGAAAGGGGGACCAATGGCTGAGTTGTTTTGAATTGCAACATCTCATTGATAGACTGAGGAGTAATGTAGAAGAGGACTGTACCAGCGGGGCTCATCACTGCCCTATGAACGGGATCATAATTAGAACAACAATGATGGATGAGGTCAGGAAAAACATTCACTGAGGGCAAATAGTACATGGGCATGTTGGAATCCCATATTCTTAATGGATCAGTCCTGTCTCTGAACTTATTCCTTATCTCACAAAAGGCTTGAATATGAGGTTTCACTCCTTCCATATCATCAATTTGATAATCTCTATCTGCCAGTGGAAGCTATTCTGGTTGTCTATGGGGTGCATTTAATGGAGCAACGTTAAGGGCAACTGGGGCCTCCATGTTTCGACAAAGATTGTAGTTGGATTAGGCCTATATTTGAGCAGAAAACAGAGTTCTAATAATGGTCTTTTGGGTAAGGAACTCACAGTTTCAAGTTCTGTGCAGAGCTGTTTTTGAGGAGTAAAACTTAATAAAATGAAGACTGTGCAAGGCTCTGCAATTGGTACACTGGAAAGGGGAAAAATAAAGGGCTTTAGCAACCTGTTCTTAGTGATTCTGCGGGTAAACCGGAGCTGCAATTTGAGCTGGCAGTGGCAATTTTATCAGGGGGGGAAAGATGCCAGGTTTTGGCTGCAAATGAAGTTACGTGGGGCAGAGAGGAGAAGGTTGCAGGTGCCAATATGTTTCAATGCGGATTTACAGGTGTATTTGGCTAATTTTGAAGAGAAATCATGAAAAATAGGGTTACTGGTGCTTTTCGGGTAAATACCTGCTCACTTGGAGAAACGTTGTGGTGAATAGCTGCGAGTGGCGGCCGAACAGATGGATTGCAAGTCGAATAAGCCTTGGTAACTGTCGAGAACTTTGAATGCGCACTGGTCATAAGTGGCATGCAAAAGTTTGCAACATTCGTTTTCATAAAAAAGAAATGAAAACGATGTTTTTTACCCCTTTTAACACAAATTTGGGCTTTTGCGGCATTTTGGCGCTTTCTTGATATGACGTCAGCATGGCGTCATCGGTGGGTCCCGGGTACGGTAGGGTGACGTGGCAGTTGACTGGGCCGACGACGTGGCACATGACACGGGGCGGTAGTGGATTGAAGCAAGTGTGATGTAAGAGGCGACGTGGCACTGACGTCGGCGGCGGAGAGACAGAAGGCAGTTTGTGGTTTTATCGGACTGCCTTCTGTATGGGAGTGGTATTCGTCAGAGGGACTCTTATACAATAAAGGGTGAACACCTGTCTTCTATACGACGACAAAACCGCTACGCTATCGGAGGCTAACCATCGATCGTCGGGGCGGCTCCGAAATTGGTGAGAGCCATCGGATGGGGAGGGCCCGATCCAACGATGGATGGAACTACAAGCTGCAGGTACGATAACCTGTGGGGCCCGCTAAGTATTTAAATCATTTGTTTATATGGCGGGCTTCAAAACTTTAGGTTTGTGGGTTTTGCAGGTTATTTGTGCCGGAAGTGTTTAATGTTTAAATAAACATTTGAACACCCAATATTAACAAAGAGCGCAAAAAGGGTAGAACATTAAGGTTTAAGGGTAAAGGGGAGTGGTTATTAATTTAACCAGAGGTTAAATTAACTCTGGGTTAGGACGTGGAAGGGTTAATAGTAGTCCCGGATGGACTATTATTCCCCTAAACTATATTCATATGGCTATATTGTCATAGGGTGGGATATTTAATACATTTTTTGGGATTTTATATAGTTTTGTGCAATAGGGGATAAGGAAATGATCTAGGGAGATAGATAATAGGATTAGAAGTTAAAATGATTTTGCGAAATGAAAATGTAAGGGGAATGATGCAAAGCTTATGATTTGAAACTTAGACATGTGATTTGAATGGGATATGGAGAAATGAGTTTACACAAGAAATGTGGCTTCTTTTCATTGAAGAAAGTCAAAGCTTGACTTAGTATTTTTACAAAAATGAAGTGATAACAGGACTGGTTGGGCAGATCCCAAGGTCCTTTAGGGGTTTTAGTGAGAAACTTTTGAAGGGGAGGTATGAAAGGGAGTTAGAAATGCTTCCATCATTTTTCCATCAAACCACTGCTTTGGAATTTCTTTCATTGATGAGACAAGCTATAACTGACAATACATCAGGTGATCAAAACCTTGCTTTCTGCAACCTCAAACTACCTACCCAACCTAATACACCTAACATTTTTTCTTCCTTTTGAATGGGTGCACTTAGACTTGCAGACCTTGATTATCCTCTTTTCTTTTGACTACCCTCCTATCTAAATCTACCCTTATCTCTTCCAAGGGCCCAGATTAAGCAATTGGGCTCCTTAATTTCTCTACCTGGCTACTTATCTGTCAAGCTTGAACTGTTTGGACAGATATTCATTCTCTAGTCTAGAACAAGCAATTTAAACCATGGCATGGTCCAGATTGAACTGTTGGGCCATCCATCAAACTAGCAGTGGCATTTGAACTAGCCACTTTCTTGGTCTTCCTTTGGGGTCCATTTTTATCATTTTTTCTGACCAATTTACTCTTTTTGCCCTTTGATAATTCTTTTAGGGCATACCCTCTTCACATTTTTTAACTTTTCACTAATGCCTTTTTTTACAAAATATGGAACCTTTGCAGCATGAAAAGATGAACATATTTGGCACTTCCACTGTCAATCATGAAAAATGAAACCTATTGGTATAGGAACCTAACAGTGGCTCCACTTGGGGATGACTTTTCCAGATGAAAAGTCAAGAACAGCAGGTTAGATTTCCTTGTTTATAATTCTTGCTACTGTTTGCACCTTCCTTCTCTTAGAGACCATTGATCTGAATTCTTATAACCTATGTGAAGTACCCTTTGAGTTGCTCTGCTTGTGAAATTACAGCTCTATATTTGTTGGTTTCTCTGAGTATTCATCATCATCTTCATAGTTACCAAGTCTTGCTCTTGATTCCGAATGATAGACTCAAAACAGATATCAAAAACAGTTCAGTTCCCTGTTTTTCTTCAAAATTTGCTGCCTTTAGTTCCTTATCTAACCGTTGTAAATAAGAATGCTGGAATTACAGATATTTATGTACAATATATAGTGGTGTTATGCTGATTACATGGAATCAAAGTAGTGCTTGAGCATTCGCCCATTGACTGGGCCTTCTTCAGTATTTGAGCCATCCAAACTCTTCAGAAAATATGTGTTATTACCTTGCACAACATGAATGACATAAGGTCCTTTCCACAAAAAATCAAATTTGCCATGTTTCCCTTTTTCTTCTCTCCTAGAATCCCATCTCAACACTTTGTTTCCTATGAAGAAATCTTCAGCCTTGGTTCTTTTGTCAAACATCTTTTTCAGCTTCTCTTGCAGTACTTGGGTTCTATGATACACTTCCTCTCTTGTTTGCTGCAAGTGAATGGTCTGATTGATCCTTCTTTGAATATCATTAGGCTCTGCTTGTATTTCTTGCAGCAACTTGATTACAGGGATTCCCACAGATGAAGGGAATCTTGCCTCCATTCCATAAACTAGTTCATATGGACTTGTACCAATGGATCTTTTAGTGGTCAATCTGTCTGCCCACAGTGCATTTACCAGCTTCTTGTGCCAATTATTTTTATTCTCCTCCAAGACCTTTTTGATGATGTTGATGAGGCTTTTGTTGGAGGACTCATCTAGGCCATTGCCTTGAGGTTAATAGGTTGTGGAATGGCCTAAGATAATATGGTACTTATGGCAAAAGTTGATCATTCTTTTGGATTTGAAAGCAGCAGCATTGTCTGTAATGATCTTTTCTGGATAGCCAAACCTTGACAAGATGTCGGTTTCTAAAAATTGCATAATGATTGAGTCCTTGGCCTGCCTACATGGGATGGCTTCTATCCATTTGGTAAAGTAGTCTGTGGCAGTCAAAATCCACCTATGTTGGCCGGAGGATGAAGGGTGAATTTCACAAATGAAGTCCAAACCCCATTGCTGAAATGGTCTTTCAGTTGAAATAGGTTTAAGTGGTAAAGATAACAGCTTTCTCTTGCCTTCAAAAATCTGGCACTTATGACAAGATATTACAAATTTTTTCACGTCAGCGAACAATTAGGGCCAATAAAATCTAGCCCTTAGGATTTTATCAGCTATTGATTTCCAGTATAAGTGTCCCCCATAGTCACCTGCATGAAATTCCTTGAGGACATCGTCAGTTTCATCCAATGTTAGGCAATTAAGTAAATTTCCTTCATGATTTCTCCAAAACAAAGAACTGTCTATAATACAAAACTTTGATGCTTTCATTTTCAAGAATCTCTTTTTGGTTCTAGACAACCGTGGAGGACCTTGCAGGTTTAACAATACAAAACATATGTCAGCATACCACGGGGATTGTAAAAAGGCTTGGTTGATCTATGTAGTCGCCATCTCCTCTTCGTTGTCCAATTCATTGATGTCAAGGGCTTGGAAATTGGTTTCAGCCATCAGTTTTGCTAGCCCTTGTCCTTTTATCAGTTTTGTAGGCTTGATTTCAATGTCATATTCTAAGATATTGGCAATCCATTTGCCCCTTTTGCCTTCAATTCCTTCTTGGGTTAAAATGTCTTTAACCACAACATTTGGGACATAGGCAATCACATGAGAGTATAGAATGTAGATTCTGAAATCTTTGATGGCCTTTACCAGGGCATATGCTTGCTTTTCCATAATCTGATATTTTAAGGGAGCATCCCTAACAGCTTTGCTAAAGAAGGCAATGGGTTTCTCACACCCTTGGTCATCTTTTTGTAATAGGACAACAACAATTGTGTGCTCAGATGCAAAGGAGAAAATGATGAAATCTCTATCAAACCTAGGACTTGTGAGGATTGGTGTATTTGTTAAAGCTCTTTTGATGTCCTCAAAGGCTTGCTTGGCTTCCATAGTCCATTTTACCTTAGAATAATTTTTCAGCATATTGTTTAATAATCTTATGAGCTCGGCCAGATTAAGAATGAATCTTCCCCAAAAGTTAATCTTCCCTAAAAAACCTTGTAGTTCTTTGATGTTTCTTGGATGAGGCACTTGAAGGATAGCTTGAATTCTATCCGGGTCGATCCTAATGCCATCTTTTTAGATTATATGACCTAGGAGCTTGCCTTCCTCTAGGCCAAACAATGATTTCTTTGGATTCAAAGATATGCCATATTTCCTACAAATTAGAAACACTTGCCTTAAATGTTCTAACTGTTCTTGGTCTGATTTTGAAAAAGAAGTGAGATCATCAAGGTAGACTACTACGAAATCATGGATTTCTTTGGCAAAAGTTATGTCCATTTCTCTCTGAAAAGTGGCCCCTGCATTTTTAAGCCCAAAAGGCATTTTGACATATTTAAAGGTTCCCCAAGGAGTTGTAAACGTAGTTTTGTCTTGGTCATCCGGGTGTACTAAATCTGATTGAATCCCAAGAACCCATCTAACAGTGAAATCCTAGAGGCTCCCAATACCCTTTGTAGGATATGATCCATTTTTAGTAAGGGGTAATGGTCTTTGAGAGAGACTTTGTTCAAGTTTCTTAGGTCAACACACAGTCTGATTTCTCCGGTCTTCTTCCTAGTAGGCACTAGATTTGATATCCACTCTGAGAACCTTGTTGGAGCAATGATCCCAGCTTCGTACATACGTCTAACTTCTTTTTCAATCAGGGGAAGGAGGATGGGATTCACTCTCCTAAGCTTTTGTTTAAAAGGTTTTTGATTCTCTTTCAAAGGTATAGTGTGTTGGATGACTGAGGTATCATAGGACTTGAGGTCCTCATAACCCCAAGCAAAGACATCTTGGAACTCTTTGAACAAGTCAATGTATTTCAACTTTTGATCAGCGGGTAATGCCTTGGATATTTTTACCATTTTAGGATTTTCTATGGTTCCAATGTTACAGTCTTCAATCTCAGCATTCAGTGGTTGCATTTTTGGTTTCCTTGAGATATCATTTGAATCAAACAATTCCTCCAAAGGAGTCAAGCCTATGGGCAGAAAATTGTTTTTTAGATCGATTACTTCAGCTTCTGCTTCAGCTATTTCATCATTCTCATTTTGTTTCAGCTCGTGTACATTGTTGTGATCAAAAGTAGTTGGATGCAACATCCGATTTGTTGTTTCAGCCGATATGTTTTGTTCAATTTTGTGCTTTTGTTCTTGGTCGTCCACAGTGCTTGTATCAATGTTCATGTTGGAGAATTCCTCTTTCAAAGTGAGGAGGTTATTTATCTGTGTATCATTTTCAAATATTTGCCAATCTTTGACATTATCAGGGACAACAAGCCTATGTTTGATTTCAGCAGTGAAGTTGTGGTTTGGTTCAAAAGGTAGCTTACATGTGTTGGCAAAGGTTGCCAAGCTATGTGCATGTAGATTGAGCGTTCTGGAAATTTTAATTAACTGAGATTCTGAGAAGGTGTCGAGTATTTGAATGGCTTGACCTCTATAAGCCCTCAACCTAAGATCATTTGTGACAAAATTTCCCTTCATCTGCTATATGATCAGATCTGAATCCCCTAAAATTGAGACTTTGGTTGCACCTAGGTTTTTTATGAGTTTGAGACCTAACAAGAGGGCTTCATAGTTAGCCATATTGTTTGTGCATCTGAAGTTTAACCTATATGCATGACCTTCAGCCTGGTCATTTTGCATGTTGTGAATCCAAACCCCTGCCCCTGCTCCTAATTTGTTTACAGATCCATCAAACTCTAAATACCATAAGGTTTCATGATCAAGGTTTGCATTGAGAGTTTTAGAACATTGCACCATGGGCAGATTGGGTTCTTGTAAGTCATTTGATGTATCATTCTCCTTTGTTGTATCAATCATATCAACAATTTTTTGATTTTTAGGAGCAGGTTGTTCATTCAAACCCTCTGCCTGCGCTGCTACTAGTAATCTGGCATCGGTTTTGGTACACATATCAGCATTATATAAGATGAATGAGTCCATATCAAAATGTATTGAGTAGATGGGGAAGTTTTGGGGCTTTTCTTGACTACTCACCACGTATTTCATTAGTGTTTCTAGGTATAATCTCTTTGGTTGCCCAAAGACTGAAATAGTGGCATAGGACATGTCTAGTTGCAAGGATCCTTGGAGCTTGGGCCCCCATGATCTGGATAAAAGCATGCCATATTTGGATGGAATATCAGCTACCACCACATCCATTAGAATATTTTTGGTTGGGTATTGGACCAGGGAAACACACAAATCTTTAATTAGGCCTAAACACCTGACTTGGCTTGAATCAAATGAGAACAAATTTTTGTATGGTCTTGTGATATCTAGGTCTAGTTTTTCCATCACAGATTTGGGCATTAAGTTGTGTGAAGCTCCTGAATCAAACATTGCATTATGTAACACCTTGTCGTGAATGTTTAAGCTGACATAGAAAGGTGGAACTCCTCCAGTTGTTGTCTTTCCGTTAACCTCAAGACCAAATAGTAATTCAGGTTGATCATCTAGAACATTCACAACATCCCTATTGTCTGATATTTGGAGTGACCTATTGATTTGCTGTCTACACACTTCATGTTTGGCCAGTTCAGAAAGAGGAACAACTATCTTTAGCTTAATTATTTCTGTTTCCAAGTTGAAGGGTTTCTCTATCTGAGTCTTTGTATTATGGGTAGCAGATTTTTCCTTTTCAACTGAATTTTCAGTGACCTTTTCTTCATCATGGGTATGATTTTGAGTTGAATCTGTTTTGAATTTATTTTCAGGAATGATGTTTGAACTTACTTTTGAGGGGAGGGATGAGGATGGCCGATTTTTAGAGGGTTGTTCGTCTGATATATCCTCCACAGTAACTTCTCTTGGGTGTTGGTCTGTTTTATCAGAGGATTCTGGGAGAACATCTTTGTCTTTTGCTTTCTTTGGTTGTTTAGCATCCTTTGGTTTGCTTGTTTCTGGCACATCTATGGTTCTGCTCCTTAATTTGTACTGTTTATGTACCTCATAAACTGCTGCATCATAGCCTTCTCTAAAATCAAATTATTCTCCTGATTTGGTTTGAAATTGGTTGCAATTATGGGCCTCTTGATCCTCTTGTGTTAAAAAGACTTGGTGTTCACCATCCAAACCCATTAAATTGATGTGAGGGTCCTCTGTTGGTTCACTAGATGTTGAGGCCTCGGCATAATTTTCTTGAAAAGGAGGTTTGATGTTCTGATTAGGACCAGCCCTTCCAACATTTGGATTTTGATTCTTTCTAAAGTTTGGGTTTCTAGCAGCACTTGGTTGACCTTCCCATGATGATTTTCTCTCGATGGTTTCCACTCTATCCCTAAGTTTGTCCATAACTTTGATGATTGCATCCAATTTTTGTTCAAATGCCAAAGGTTCTTATTTAAAAGTAGTTCTTCTCTCAACTCTTGCCCAGTTTCTTTTAGCAATAAGGTTTGCCTCTACACTAACAGCTATGTTTTGCATGTCTGCTAAGGTTTGCGGGACTCTTTCCCTCAGTTGATATGCCATATCAGAATCAAATCCATCAGGGAATTTGATTAAGGCTAAGTCAGGTGTAGGTCTAAGGTTTTGAGGGATGGCATTGTAAACATTGTTGAATCTTGCACAGTAATCTAGGACAGTTTCTTGTGGTCCTCTTTTTATTGTGTCATACTCAAATAGAATGTGTAGTGCATCTTTCTTCTTTTCCCATCTATTGAGAAATTATTGGTAAAGAGCATCCGGGTTGGCTATGGAATTTGCAGCGAGTGCTCTAAACCAAGTTCTTACTTCACCTGTTAGACTTTGGACAAAGATTTTCATTCTCACACCATCATCGTCTATCTCATAATTCTCAAAGTAATCTTGCATTTTCTTTGTATGCTGTAGGGTAGTATATGTACTAGTACCATCAAAATAAGTGATCTTACTTTGGTAATCCTGAGGCATAGCCCCTGGATTTGCAGGGAGCTGCAAAGGGGCATATCTATTTTCCATATTGACAGTGATCAATGGGACAACAGGAAGGAATGGAACAACTGGGACAGCAGGGACAGCAATGGAAATTTGTGCAGTGGATGGAGGTGTGGGGAATGTGCTTTGAGAGGTGGATGAGGAAGAAGGAGAATAAGGAGCAGTGTGAGGATGAACTAAAGGTTTAATAGGGGTCAGAATATAGTTTTGTTGAACTGTTACGAGGCTTGAATCAACAAACTATTCTTGTTCCTCTTGCTTCCTAAGGATCTTTGGGATTAATTTAGGATTGTCAAAAACAGCTACAGGATCTGGGTCAGGGTTTGACCTGGTATAACGAGCTTTCCTCTTTGGAGCCAGCTTCCGAATTTGTTTTTGGTATTTTTGTAAGAAATTTTTGGAATTTAGCAAGGAAGTAATCAAATTTTTGGGACAGCTATCTGTAGCGTAAAACTAGCATGAAGATTGACTGAAGCAGCCTTTATTTACTCCTATAGATGCAAAGCAAGAATAGTTTCATAGGCTTCCTGGCTGACATTCAGGCTTCATCTGTAGCTTTAAGGAATAGATGGCAATTGAAACAATTCATTTGTCCCCAGCGGAGTCGCCAATGATGTTATCACTCAGGTTGTCCCTTGGCTCCTTAAGGGATATGGCCGAGGTAACCACAAACCAATCTTTGGGTTGCAGGTCCTAGCTTACCTGCAGTCAGGGAGGGCTCTCTCTTTAAAATTTAACTTTGTTTTGGGTTGATTTTAGGCTAGTTATGGTGTACATGGGTTTTGTTTTGATTTTGGTGGGAAGGATGATGTTTTCAAGTAGAGTTGGGATGCATAGAGTGAGAAGTTCAAACCATTGGGCATGGAGTCATGGATTAGGGCTTGCTATTGTGTTTTATTGGTCACAAGAGGAATACAGAGCAGGATAGCTACACATAGAACAATATCAGGCTGGAATAAAGATGGGATGAAGGTCAGAAATGAAAGACAACTAAGAATCTTTCATTAGCTAACAGAGAGGGAAGGTGGATGAAAGTTTTTCTAGGAGCAGTCAAGAATTCCTAAATAACAGTCATATGTGAAAGAAACAGGGTAAACATGATCATTTAAGCATGCATATTCATAACCATTTCTGAAGAAAACATATAGAAATAATCGGAACTGAGCATAGGGTGCAGTCAAGCAAAACCTAAGCTATTCTTCTTTCTTTCTATTTAGATGGTAACACAATGGTGCATAAACATATGTAAACTATAAACAGAGATAGGAAAACACTTATTGAGCCGTGTAGTAGCACAGGAATTCCAGAGTCACTCTTTGGCCATTAAATAACACAACAGTCAATTCTTCATCCAAAGCATTCTAGCTGTCTTTGATTACAACGCTTCTCAAGAATACAACGCAAGTCCAGAATGAGGATTATCAACCAACCAACCCCAAATACGTTCTATGGGGAGGTATATATACAAAAACAAGATACAAAATATCTAGGTGATGACTCTTTAAGCAATAAATTATATCACCAACTCTTTTCAAGGAGTAAATGAAGCATTAAACACTGTAGTTAATGTTGGCTTTCTAGTTGTCTATTTTGTCATAAAACTTTTGACTTTTTGGGCTGAATAAGTCGGTTGCCTGTTGCGCATTTAATTTGCGTTTTTGGGCCTACTGCTGGTACGCTGCCTGTTGCTGCCTGGGTCTTCATCCTGTGTGCTCGGCTTCTTAGCATTTGATGAGCCGTGGTTATCATTTCAATCTTGCTTTATGCGGATTTACCTTTGCCAAGTGTATCGTGCCATCTGTATATGCTGAACTGTAGCTTGATAAAAAAAAACTAATAAACAAAATCACCTGAGCAATCTCTCTGCCATCCCGTTCCACCAATCTTCTGTAGGTAGCTGATGCCTTTGTATCTTTATCAGTGTTTCCTCAGCTTCTGTGCATCTATGGAAAGTGGGCTGGAATTCGAACAGGTGGTTTATCTCATGTGCAATGTAGAATAGATTTTCCAATTTATCAAAGACACTCTGTCCTGATGGAGGCCCTGTATCTTCTGAAGTACTTGAGGAAGCTGTGATTTGGTTGGCAGCAAAATTATTCACTCTGTTGGCATAAAGGTCATGTGACAATAGTCTTCCAGCACTGGTTAATAAACTTGGTAGCCCTCTGCTATGTAATGCCATGATCTTTGTCTGGAACTCATCCACCTCTGTTTGCATTTCTTGGCATTTTCTGTCCAATGCCTACACAAAATTCCTAAGGGTTAACACCTTTTTTATTAGCAAAATAGTTTCAGTCCTGTTACTGATTCCTAATGCTGCCAGCTGCCCTTTGGTGCGAGTATTCAAAAATTGGATCATTCTATTTGCTTGCTCGGGCATATTTCTTAAAGATGCTCTAGCCTTTTGGTTTTCAAACTGAGCCAAGTTTATCAAATCCATTTGCTCATGAATGGTTTCAATGGATTGCCATTGGTCTGTAATGGATTGGCCAATTTTGGCCCACAAAATTTTCTTGATATCTGCTAGAGTCCTATCAAAAGTGAGTTCTTTCTCCAGCTCCTTTATTCTTCTTTCCAAGGCTTTGACTTCTCTTGTCTTCTCAGCTACATCCTGCTTTGATTTGTCATATTTTCCCTCAATTGTAGCCAGCTTTCCTTGGTTTCTCTCAATTCTGTCATTTGCAATTCCAGAGCTTCTATTTCCTTCATCATATTGTCCATTTTCAAGCTGGTGCCTTGCTCTGTAGGTGCTGAAGTAGTGGCTGAAATTGGTACTGAACTTGAAGTGCCTGCTTCTAATGGTGTAACAGTGGGTGGGACTGTTGTGGGAGGAGCAGCTGTAAGAATCTGAGCTGTTTGAATTGGCTGAGGGGCCAACTCTCCCTGTCTTCCCTGTAATGATGCCTCTAAGGCACTCTCTGTCTCTATCAACCTTTTATGTAAGGTTGTAAGCAAAGCTACCACATCCTGCTTCTCTTTTTGTTGTGCCAGTTCTGTAGCTTGAGGATGCAATGTGGGTGACAGTCTGATTTGTCTTCTTAGGGCAGCTATGTCTTCATCCTTCTTTTTAATCAAAGCTTGCACACCCTTGGGATTAGAGGGATCATGTCCCAGCTCTATGATAATCTCCTCCAAGGACTTGATTCTATTGTCCTTGGCCTGTGACGAAGCTTTCTCCAACTCAAGTTGGGCAGCAGTGTTGTGCAAAGAGTTTTGCAATTTGTGGGCTAACAATGTCTTATCTGCTAGAGTAGCATATACCATCTCCCCAGTCTGCTTGTGCAATTCAATCTGGTCCATCGGATGGATATCCTTGGCAAGCACTTCCAGATTGGTTCTAATGTAATCAACAGCTGATTGGGGTTGACGAGTTGTGGGTCTGAAGTGACCGAGGGTCATTCTTCCTTCCTAGATGTCATAGGCTGCCATTAGCCTTTGCTGATTGGTAGGGGCCATCCTTATTAGATGGTTGTACAACTGTAGTCTTACTGGCTCATTCTGGCTTTGATATCAGTGAATGCTTTTTTGATATCAGAGGGTTGTTTGCCATGTTGCCTTGTGGATGTTACTTCCACTCCCTACTGTCTCTCTTGCTCCTACTGAAAAAAGTTGGTTGATGTCCCCATGCCTGTGGGAATTTGCTGTTCTGTGGGCCCCTATGGCATTTATTCCTCTGAAAAAGGATTTAACCTTTGTCTCTTTTCTCATTGCTGATCTGTAGATGTCCCTGGACGGGTCTCTTCCTGCCTATCTCTCTTCTTCGCTCTTTCCTCATTTAGAGGTGTCTGCAGTACTGGAATTTCTGTCACATTTGTTTGTGTAGAAGGGTCTTGCCCTTGGCTTTGTTCATCTGTAGAAACTGGCTGATCTGCCATTGTTTCTTGCTGTCCCAAATCGTGCACTTGTTCTTCTAAATGTTGCACCTCTTTTCCTTTATCTATTGTTGCAGGTGAGGTACTTTCTTGGGCAGGTTGCTGGTGGTCCGTGGCGGAAGAGGTGCCTTCTATGATGTACCGAGGAGCTGTATAAAACACCCGTTCTCAAGATTCCAAGTCAATAGATTTTTCCAGATTCTTGATTGCTTTTTCTGTTATTTCTTCTTCAATGAATTTTTCAACTAGAGTGCCCTTTACCCACTCTTGTTGATTAGCAAATTGCTCAATTTGAGGGATAGTGCAGTGTTCATATGCTGCAAGCCTGTATTTGATTCTTCTAAGGCTTATAAAGTGATTGGGGTCATATGGTGCCAAATAAAAGCTTTTTTTTAGCTTGAGTTTCTCCCCTAGAATCTGGTCAGCATCCTTCCATGCTTCTTCCCTCTTATTGAAAATAAAGGGACCCAATTGATTTTTGATTTTTAGCTACGCCTTTTTTCTTTTGCCAAAGAAATGCACCATATATGCATTACCAAATTGCCAAAAGTATTCTAAGGCAAATAGTCTCATGGGGACATATTTGGGCAGTCAATAGGGGGCTAATTCACAGCCATAGACTGTGATTATGGTGTGGTTTTGGTAGAAATACCAGTCACCGATGCTGTAGCTTTTGGAAAGATATAGAATCTTCTGCATCTCATCAGTGACTCTGGAGGGAGGATCTATTGACAACAAGCAGGTAGCTGGATGGATAAACAGGTCAATGAACTCACAGTATGTGTATGGGGAGTAATTAATATGATGGAATACTGATGACCAAAATATGACTGACCTCCTCTCCCCTCTTGCATCCAACTTTTTGAGGACAACTGGGAAACTCTTAGACTGATAATACAGCAGCAAACGATAGATGTATGAGGTGTATTTGAATACCCTTTCCTTTTCTAGGCTCATGAATTTCTCATGAATCTTATCAGTAATGTAGGTGGCATAATCATACTAGACAGCAGGGGGTTGTCCTGGAGTGAAGATAGACATCAAGGCAAAGCTAGTACTGTCTACAATATCACTTGTTATGAATCTCAGGATGTAGGAGATCATATCTATGATCATTTTTCCCTCCTCAGTAAATGCAACATGGAGATAAGGAATTGTAAATCTGGAGTAACAATCTGGGGGCATAAACAACTTAGCAATTCGGTCAATCTCTGCAGGGAGCAATTTTGATGCTTGATCTATCAGATTCTTCAAGGAAAGGGGCACCAATGGCTGAGTTGGTTTGAATTGCAACATCTCATTGATAGACTGAGGAGTAATGTAGAAGAGGACTTTACCAGCAGGGCTCATCACTGCCCTATGAACATGATCATAATTAGAACAGCAGTGATGGATGAGGTCAGGAAAAACATTCACTGAGGGCAAATAGTACATGGGCATGTTGGACTCTCATATTCTTAATGGATCAGTCTTGTCTCTGAACTTATTCCTTATCTCACAAAAGGCTTGAAGATGAGGTTTCACTCCTTCCATATCATCAATTTGATAATCTCTATCTGCCAGTGGAAGCCATTCTAGTTGTCTATGGGGTGCATTTAATGGAGCAACATTAAGGGCAACTAGGGACTCCATGTTTTGACAAAGGTTGCAGTTGGATTAGGCCTATATTTGAGCAGAAAACAGAGTTCTGATAATGGTCTTCTGCGCAAGGAAATCACAGTTTCAAGTTCTGTGCAGAGTTGTTTTTGAGGAGTAAAACTTAATAAAATGAAGACTGCGCAAGGCTCTGCAATTGGTACACTCGAAAGGGGAAAAATAAAGGGCTTTAGCAACCTGTTCTTAGTGATTCCACGGGTAAACTGGAGCTGCAATTTGAGCTGGCGGTGGCAGTTTTATTAGGGGGGGGAAGATGCCAGATTTTGGCTTCAAATGAAGTTACGTGGGGCAGAGAGGAGAAGGTTGCAGGTGCCAATATGTTTCAATGCGGATTTACAGGTGTATTTGGCTAATTTTGCAGAGAAATCATGAAAAACAGGGTTACTGGTGCTTTTCGGGTAAATACCAGTTCACTTGGAGAAACGCTGTGGTGAATAGCTGTGAGCGAAGGCCGAACAGATGGACTGCAAGTCGAATAGGCCTTGGTGACTGTCGGGCACGTTGAATGCGCACTGGTCGTAAGTGGCATGCAAAAGTTTGCAACGTTCGTTTGCATAAAAAACAAATGAAAACGACATTTTTTACCCCTTTTAACACAAATTTGGGCTTTTGCGGCATTTTGGCGCTTTTTTGATATGACGTCAGCATGGCATCATCGGCGGGTCCAGGGTACGGTAGGGTGATGTGGCAGTTGACTGGGCCGTCGACGTGGCACATGACACGTGGCGACAGTGGGTTGAAGTAAGAGTGACATAAGAGGCGACGTGGCGCTCACGTCGGGGGCGGAGAGACAAAAGGCGGTTTGTGGTTTTATCGGACCGCCTTCTGTACGGGAGTGGTATTCATCAGAGGGGCTCCGATACAATAAAGGACGGACACCTGTCTTCTGTACGATGGAAAAACCGCTAGGCTATCGGAGGCTAACCATCGATCGTCGGGGCGGCTTCGAAATTGGTGAGAGCCGTCGGACGGGGAGGGCCCGATCCGATGGTGGACGGAACTGCGAGCTGTGGGTATGATAACCTGCGGGGCCCACCGAGTATTTAAATCATTTGTTTATATGGCGGGGTTCAAAACTTTAGGTTTGTGGGTTTTGCAGGTTATTTGCGCCAGAAGTGTTTAATGTTTAAATAAACATTTGAACACCCAATATTAACAAAGAGCGCAAAAAGCGTAGAACATTAAGGTTTAAGGGTAAAGGGGAGTGGTTATTAATTTAACCAAAGGTTAAATTAACTCTGGGTTAGGACATGGAAGGGTTAATAGTAGTCCTGGATGGACTAGTATCCCCTAAACTATATCCATATGGCTATACTGTCATAGGGTGGGATATTTAATACATTTTTTTTTATTTTATATAGTTTTGTACAACAGGGGATAAGGAAATGATCTAGGGAGCTAGATAATAGGATTAGAAGTTAATATGATTTTGCGAAATGAAAATGTAAGGGGAATGATGCCAAGTTTATGATTTGAAACTTAGACATGTGATTTGAATGGGATATGGAGAAATGATTTTACACAAGAAATGTGGCTTCTTTTCATTGAAGAAAGTCAAAGCTTGACTTAGTATTTTTACAAAAATGAAGTGATAACAGGACTGGTTGGGCAGATCCCAAGGTCCTTCAGGGGTGTTAGTGAGAAACTTTTGAAGGTGGGGTATGAAAGGGAGTTAGACATGCTTCCATCATTCTGCCATCAAACCACTGCTTTGGCATTTCTTTCATTGATGAGACAAGCTATAACTGACAATACATCAGGTGATCAAAACCTTGCTTTCTGCAACCTCAAACTACCTACCCAGCCTAATACACCTAACATTTTTTCTTCCTTTTGAATGGGTGCACTTATACTTGCAGACCCTGATTATCCTCTTTTATTTTGACTGCCCTCCTATCTAAATCTACCCTTATCTCTTCCAAGGGCCCAGATTAAGCAATTGCGCTCCTTAATTTCTCTACCTAGCTACTGATTTGTCAAGCTTGAACTGTTTGGACATATATTCATTCTCTAGTCTAGAACAAGCAATTTAAACCATGGCATGGTCCAGATTGAACTGTTGGGCCATCCATCAAACTAGCAGTGGCATTTGAACTAGCCACTTTCCTGGTCTTCCTATGGGGTTCATTTTTATCATTTTTTCTGACCAATTTACTCTTTTTTCCCCTTTGATAATTCTTTTAGGCCATACCCTCTTCACATTTTTTAACTTTTCACTAATGCCTTTTTTTACAAAATATGGAACCTTTGCAGCATGAAAAGATGAACATATTTGGCACTTCCACTGTCAATCATGAAAAATGAAACCTATTGGTATAGGAACCTAACATGACTTATTGCGATCCATCCATCTATTCACTTAATCCCCACGATAAGATCTTCGTTGCTCATCTTCCATTAATCCTGCTCATCCATTTATTTCCTTAATCTCCTGCGATAAGATCTTTGCCATTCATCTTCTTTTAATCCTGTTCATCCCTCTATTCACTTAATCCCCTGCAATAATATCTACACCATTCATCTCTCATTAGTCCTCTTCATCCATCTATTCATGTAATCTCATGCGATAAGATATTTGTCGTTCATCTTCTTCTTTTAATGTTCATTGATCGATCCAATGGTTCCTATACATTGATGCTTCATTACATCTCCCTTTCAGTGATTTCAATCTTCACTTGCTCTTCCACTTAACTCCTTGCATGCTTGATTTTACCAAAAAAACCAAAAATGCAAAAACATATTTAGTTTAGTTTCCTTGATTACACATTAGTTTGGTTTGATACTCTTTACTTCTATAACTTATATAGCAGCATTAGGTTAGTGTTGATTTAACAATTCTGCTTAGCATATCTATTTAAATGGTTGATTCGTATATGGTGTGATTTAGCATTACATGTTGTTTTCTTCATTACTACAGTAGATTAGCTCTCTTAGAATAGATTTTCTCTTCTTCCATCAAAGAATCAAGCTTCTTTTGACTCTATAGAAGTCTGGCTTGGAACCCTTGGGGTCTCTCGCCAAATGAACAAGTGACAATAGGCAGGACCTTCACCTCTACTTGTGCATATAGAACTGTCACCTCCAAGTTTGTACGAACCCCAGGTTGATAACTAAAGCTGGTAGCACAGGAGTTGCATCATCCTTGCCGCAATATTGGCGCTCATCAGTGAACCTGAACCACCTAATTTTCCTAATTCGCCAACTATTGTGAATCATGAGACACCTAAAATTTTGGACGAGGAATTTACTACTCCTTTTTCTTATTTGTCCTCCTCATTTTCGAGTTCTGATGAAGATGCCTCTGTGTGATGGTAATAAAGTTGAAAAATATTCAAATTTAATTCCTAATCCATCTTGTCATTCTTCTTCCATTTCTCATGACTCAGATTCAATGGAGGAAATCCTATAATGGCTCATGAAGCCCATGGGGAAGACTAACTTCCCCATTCTGAAACATGATGTTATCATTCTTAACTCTAGCTCTAATATGATTTAGATTTCTATGATCCTCTACCATCTACATGCCATGATTCTTTGTATTGTGATCTTCCCACTAAATCTACTCCACCGGCTAGACTTTCACGCTCTCTTGATTTTCATGTTTCTAGTTCAAATTGTGATCAGGTATAAGGTAGTCAATTTACACGGGCGGAAGAGAAAGAAGGTGACAATGATTTCAATATTTCATATATTTTTAAAAATCATCCATGTGAAGATGATGTGTTTCCATTCTTGGATGATTTTCAATCTACTAATATTGGTAGTGAACCAAACGTAATTAATTATTTCAATTAATCCATAGCCTTGGGAAACAATAATGATAATTATGATGACTCTATTGATGTATGTGATCATGAATGCCTAGTCATATTAGCTGATCTTTTGGTTTCTCATGAAGATTTTACTTTAGATCCAATATCTGATTCAGTCAAAGAAGATGTGCTTATTGAAACTTGTTGTTCATGTCACTATCCCTTTTTTTCTACCATTCTGATGCGTGTACTTGTGACAGAGATACTCCATGCTATTTAATTTCTTCATCCAATGAGTTATCTTCTCATTTGACATAATATAGTGAGATTATCCATGATGCAAATGAAAACAATTGAATAAATGAGTACTCTTTCCACCCCTCATCATCTGTTCTCTTGCATGAAGACAACTATTCAAATCATCTTGCTCATGAAATTTCCCCGATTCATTCATCTTCAAATTTGCGATCATAATAACCTTTTAACTTTAGTATTCTGGTTGTTGAAGTTGAAAAATGTAGTGAAATCAATGAGAGAGATGGCTAGCATCGAGTGACAAGGAGATTTATTGAAACCGATGGTAGCAGTAGTCTTCAAACCATGCATGATTAGGTTCAATATTTGTTGGCTTATGGGGGCCTGACCCAGGTTTCGAGTTGTTTGCACCAAACAACAAAACCCTAGCTGCTGGCACTTTCAGTAAAAACCTGCATAGCGCAAGTTGTAGTCTCACCCGAAGCAGTATTGGGGGATGCTAGAACCAGGCTTCTACATCTAGGGACATGTGATAAGTGGTTCTTATCTCTTATAGCTCAGATTTGCCTTCATGTAGATCGGTAGTCTTCTATGGTCTGATACAATAACTCAAATAAAATGGCTTCTAGACCTTTGGGAAGGTGTACGATCAATATTTCCACACCCTAAACATGAAAATTATCCACATTTGCGCATTAATCAATAAACCTAGATCTACCTTTGCATAGATCTATCCAATTCATTAGAAATCATAACATAAATAACCCGCATCTTTGAAAAGATAGTTAATTACTTAAGTGATGCACAAATAAGATAGGTTCAGTAGTGTTGCGTAACATTTATTCATTATTCCATAGAAAACATTTTATAAAGTGACAGATCATAACATAAACATACTCAACTATAATGCTCAGGTTGCAAGATAAATCTTCGAAATCAGTCTTTAGTCATCTTCAACCTTCAGATTACAGATCCTTTTACCCTATGCACTTAGTTGCAAGGCTCTGCGCACTCACCTGAGGACTTACCAAGGCATCCTGCACACTCAACTATATGAGCCTTCCCCTTTCGCCTAAGTATAGGAATTAGAGCCTTCCTACCTTAGCACTCGCCCAAAACAATCTCTATCTTGACTTGCTTTCTCTTCTCTACCATTAGTTACCTCTTCTAGACTTCCTACGACTAAAATATATAGCATTTCTTCAATAAAATACCATGGTCCACGGACCACTAGTGATTCTCAAGGCCAACCTATTTACTTATCCAAACAAGGGTCTAGGAACCCTTTGATTCCTATCTACATGCGCGTTGTGCATCCACATTTTGCGGAGGCTTTACATATTTTACAAAATTTAGGTTAACTAACCCCAAAACTGACTCTAGGAACCCTATATGAATAGGCCCCCAACACAAATAGCATGACTTGCCCTCAAGTCACTTAGTTGGCACCTCGATCATGCTACAAAGACCACCTAGACTGACCTGTAATACTGCAACTTCAACAATGCTCTACATCGTGGCCTGCTGCACTTCTTCTACTAACTTCTCCATTGTCGTGCCTTCCAGTGCTAGGCACATCATCCTTTGTGTCTGTTGTATCACCTTCAGCTTTTCCTGGAGTGACAAAGTAAGTTGGTAGGCTTCCCCTAGCCATAGCTGTAATCTGAATGTTATAAGGGCCTCTTTTTGCTATAATTCTTCCATCTATGCTTGCAGCTTCTTGCTCTCCTATAACTTTGCAAGGCATTGTTGACGCCAAAGTGCGCGCAGTCACTCATACCTCATCATACTTACGCTGTGTCTCCCTGACATTTTTTTTCAGCCTCTTCAAGTTTGTATCGTCCTACAAGTTTGTACACAACTCCATTTCCTGGTCAAACTTCATGGCATAGTCTATAACTATGGCATTCAATGTGTTCATATTTTCCTTGAACATTTCTCTGCGTTGTTGCCGAACCCCTGGCAGAGTCGTTGGATGCAACTTCAACTGCAACTCTGATATCTTCATTTGCAAATTAAAATTAACCCTGTCAATCTCGTCCTTTGATGCACTTACATCAAAAACTAATTTCCTTGCTTTTGCTGTAGTAGTGGCATCCTGGGGGATGTTCAATTCTAGCATTATCTTGCAGGCCTGCTATATCGATGTCTCTGGGCTCTGAATTTGTGTCTACAACTCCCCCTTTTCCTTAATTGCCTGATTTTTCTCCATCAACATCTGCTAATTATTGACTTTGAAATCACTTATGACTATGAGTGCTTGCTGCTCCCTAATCCTTAGTTTTTCTGAAACCCCCCTAATGCATCAAATGGAGGATCTGAAGTGATAGCACAACCAAATTGATGCCCATGTCCTTCAGAATACCTAGCATAGTGTGATCCTCATCCGACTCTGTGTGAATGTGCCCATTTGGTAAAGGTATGACTCTAAGGTCCAAAGTCCATTCCAGTTCTTCTACTATCCTGCTCCCTTGCGACAAGCTCACTTACACCCCACTCACTTGCTTGATGCTCGCCTAAATCCTGCCAATCTAGATATGTAGCTCACACATATCCTTTTGGATGCTCCTAGCATCTCCATATATTGTTGTGATAGCTCCATGGTCGTGTCTCTAACCTCGTCACTGATCTCATCGAGATCCCCTTCTATCAAGACCATCATGTTGACGCATGTCTGCTTATGAGACTTATGCTTTTTCTGTTTCCCAAGGGTCTGCTCCTACCCATGCCTCTTCAAGGTGAAGGGAGTGCTCTCCTCCTCTACATCACCTGCTTCTTACCCTGAATGTTCCTTCTCATCTGTGTGCTGTGAAGCCGACCCTTTGACTTCCTCTGTGTCTGGGCGTTCTTTCTCATTCTGGTATTTTCCAGTGGGCTCTTTCTTAGCCCATTCCCCACGATCTCCTCCACATCTATCTCAGACACCAAATAGGGAAAATTGTGCCATATTTGCTTTGGGTCCTTTCACATCTTGATTCAAACATTGTGGAAATCGACCTTGAACTCGTCATAGGCTGTCAATTTCTCGAACAAGGTTGGGGACAACCTTGGCCTCTCACTGATAACCATTCGAAGGTCCATCTCCATTAGGATATAGAAAATTTTTTACTCCTTAATCCTTTCCTGATCCTTTGTTGCCAGAACGAAGCGAACCTCACTTCCTTGGGTAAATATTCCAGCTGCGGGGGAAACTGACTGTCCTCCAACAATCTCCAAGCTACTAAAACAATAGACTGTAACAACCACGCATAGTGGAAGCACTTGCTCTCTAGTTGAGCTTCGCGGCAGTTCACAAGGAACTCCTTACATAGATACTTCACCCAGTTTTATTGAACTCCTTTCACACACTGAGTAGCTAGTGATACCACCGACGTCGGAACTTCGCCCATGTGAAATTTCCTCGTGATTTTCCCTACAAGAATATGGGCCGTGAACTGCACCACCTAGCCCTAAATAGAGTGGATGGAATATCTGCACAACTTCTTAATGAGTCCATATTCTGCCTTCATCTTATCTGCTAGCTCTTTCTCTCCACTTTTCCCTCCAAACTCCTTGGCAAGGTCCACCCTTTCTAGGGCAGCTTTGTGATCTGATGAATTAACATGTCTGTAATTGGGATGGGCTCCCCAAGCCGTAGACACCCATCATGCACTAGTGCGATGAGTTGGCACACACACACTGTGTTGATAGTCGATCTATGAAAATGTGGCATGCAAAGCATGTGCAGCAACCCTGCCTACTCAACACCTCTGACCCACATAATGAGTTCCAAACACATAACCCCCATCTCCTCATAGTAAATTTTTGTCATATACTTGTTGATCACCAAATGTGGGAACCTGTCAAGCTCCGCAAGGTCCTAATCCTTCATTTTGAGCATAGGAATGCATGGTAATGTTGTGCCTTGAAATTCCACCTGTTCAGGCAAAAGGGGTGTCGGAACTGTGAATTTCTCGGAATCTGGGTCTTTGGTAACCTTGGTTCTTCTCTTCCATGGAGGGATATACATGGGGAGATGTGAGATAGGCTTGACCTCTTCTATATACAATTCCTATACACCTTGGCATTCTTACTCCTCCAAATCAACCACTTTCTTGGGTTGTTTATCTTTCTTCTCCTTTTTTCGTACCTTCGGGTTCTTCCTCGGTGACTATCTCACTGGCATCAACTTCTTCTATTTTTCTTTGGTGGCATATTTCTTTGGTCTAGGCAACCTCGGCGCTATAGGCACAGGGGCTGTAGCATGCATACTTGAGGTCTCAGGGCCCGATGCGTCAGAAAAAACAACTTTGGAAATTATGGCTTTTGTGGGGTTGGTAGCAGTCATTCATTCTATGAATAGCTCTCAGTCTTCTGTGGAAAAATTTTCGAATGAGGGGCATGTCACGTACCCCTCCCAGAATTGACAACTCACAAGCCTCAAAAGAAAAGCACCCAGGAAACTCTCAGAATGCAAATTGTTCTTTGGTGGACCAGCAAGCTCAATTTATAAAAGGTTTTGAATTCAAATCCGACTGTTCCCCCCAAATTCTGATCATAAATGAATTTTTGGAAGTATATCTCCAAAGATATTTTCCATAAATAGTGCCTACCTACTCCTCCTAGGTAATTTTTGGCCATCAAATCATGAATAGTAACCCCAACGGCTACTTCTAGACCCATGTGTGTGGCACCATCCTCCATGGCACAACTCATCCAATGCAACTTCAATTGTTGCACTCCTGTCATTTGTCACGCAACTTCCCTAACATGTTCTTCACTTAGTCAGGCAATGTAGTTTATAGTCCTGCAATCTCTTGCAGCTGCCTAGATTACTAGGACTGTCCTCCTTCCATATAGTCATTACACAAGGGCAGGATCCCCTGTGTGTAGCTTCAACCTACTTTCATTCACTTTTCTTTGGAATGGTTCACCATTCAGCTTCATGAGATGAACTGCGCCACCATCCATGATCTCCTTAATAACGTATGGCCCCAGCAAGTGCATTTGAAACTTTCCTAGAAATTTCGTGAACTTGTTTTCATACAACAACACTTAATCATCCACTTTGAACATGCGTAACTTAATATGTCGATCATGCCACTCCTTCTCGCACTCCTTTTGCACTTGCTGGTGAAATCCTACAAGGAGGCAGTCTTCTTCTAACTCCATGATCTACGCGAGCCATTCTTCCAATATCTTGCGATCCTCCATTTCTGTCAATGCTGCAATTTGTAAACTTGGGACAATATATTCCATAGGCATTACTGCTTCAATCCCATAGACCAGTCTAAATGGTGTTTGGCCTGTCAACTTCATGCAGGTTGTCGTATAAGCCCATAAAACAATAGGTTTGAACATGTCCCAGTCATTCCTTTCTGCATTGCAGACCTTCATCAATGCATGCCCCAAAATCTTGTTAAAAGCTTGTTCGATTCCATTCACCTGTGGGTGAAGGGTGTGATCTTCTGATGATACACCTGAAATTCTTCAAGCATCATGCTGATCATTTCATTCAAAAAATGTGTACCCCTATCACTCATCAATATCTTAGGGCATCCAAACCTCGTTAAGAGATATTCAAACATAAACTTCACAGTAGTGGCCATTGTACAATCCTTCGCTAGTTGCACTTCCGCCCACCTGGTTAATACTCAGTTCCAGTAATGATATACTACACGCCCGTCTTCTTTCTTGGTGGTTGTATTGGACCTATAAAGTCAATGGCCTATTTTTCAAATACCTGCAATGAGACTTGAGGATTTAAAGGCAATTTGTCCCTTCGCAAAGGCTTCCCTATCTGCTGGCAAGCATCGCATGGCTTGCAATATGCCTTAGAATCCTTGTGTAATTTCAGCCACCATAATCTAGCATGAAAAATCTTCTATGTTGTCGCTTTCTCTGCATAGTTACCTCCTGCAACTCCTCCATGGGCTTCATCTAGGATACTAGTGTGTTCAAACTGCGAAACATACCTTTGTAGTATCTCATCCATTCCCATCTTATACAAATGAACCACGATCATTAAAAAATCCACAACGTGAACTACTAACTCCTTTTGTTGAGTTGAATAACCTTCCGGCATTGTTCACTTTGTTAAAAATTGAATGATATCAACAAAATGATCATTGGCGACACGCACTACAAAGAGCTGTGCATTGGGCAGTCCTTCCTCCAAACTAGTTGGTTCTTCACCTGTTTCATTCCGTGATAGATGGTCTGGATCTGTATTCATTCTTCCAGGCTTCACAATCACTTCAGTGTCATACTCCTAGAACAATAGTAACCATCGGCATATATTTCCCCCCCAAAATAGGCTTATTGGCCAGGTTCTTCAGCACAGAGTGATCTGTATACATTTTAAAGTGTCCACCCAACAAATAATGCTTAAACTTCTGTAGCGCGTAGACCATCGCCAGCCCTTTGCGCTCTATAGTAGAGTAATTATTCTCAACTTTGGATAAATTTCTCCTCACGAAAGCTGTCGGATGATCAATCTCTCCCTCACCTTCTTGTGTTAATACTACTCCTAGCAAAATGCAAGAGGCATCAACATGAACATGGAACTCCTTCTAGTCTATAAATACCAAAATAGTCGTTGTCAACATTTTCTCCTTCAATACATCTAAACTGCGCTAATAGTCTTCATCCCAGCAAAACATCACATCTTTCTTCAAAAATTTCTCCATCGGCATGGTTATCTGAGCATATGCCTTGATAAACTTTCTATAATACCCAGTGTGTCCCAATGTCATGTGTAGTTGTTTCACATTTCTAGGAGCTTCCAAATTCACAATTACAACAATCTTCATGTGTCCTGCATAAATACCTGCAAACATATGACATGGCCAAGACAAATCGTAAAGGGAACACAAAATATACACTTCTTCAGGTTCAATGCTATCTGATACCTTCAACATGTATCTAACATGAGGTGCAGACTCGTAACATGGTGCTTCACCAACATAAAGATAGTCCAATCATCAAAATACACCTAGATAAACTTATGAATGAACTCTTTGAATGCCGCGATCAATACCCGGGAAAAGATTGCAGGTGTGTTCTTCAATAGAAATGGCATAACAGTATATTGGAACTGTTGGCTTAGTGAGGCCTGATCCAGGTTCAGAAGTGATTTAGCCAAGAAAATCCTCGTACTATTGGCCCTTTCAGCAACATTCCGTGGAGCGTGGACTAAGGTCTCACCCGAAGTAGTATGGGATGGTGCTAGAACTAGGTTTCTGCACCCTGGGGATGTCTGATATGAGGTGATTGGTATGCGGTCCAACCCTTGCAACTATTGTGCTACACGCACTAGCGGGTACCCCACGCCCTGTGATACAGTCTTCGCATAGTTCTATATGCAGCGCAACCCATGTTATTTACCCAAGTCTTCCTTAATTAGGCTCTGTTTAGCTGATTACATAGATTCTTTCCATATATAAGCATCCATGCAAGTATTACCAACTGTGCAGTAAATAAACCGAGTAAAAGTAATGCATAACATCAAAAGACAGATTCAAGACCAGATGCATAGAATAAACTTCTCTTTATTAACTCTCAATCCCAAGTACAGACCTGACTCTACCCTACGCACTCAGTTGTAGGGGTCCACGCAATTAGCTTCTGACTCTACTAGGCCTCTGCACACTCAGTTGCAGAGCCTCTTCCTACTACTATGGCCTAGTACCCTTCAGATTTCACTCTTAACCTTGAACCATGCCTTCACTATTCAATCATTCCTTCATTACTTAGCTATATTTACACTTAGAGCCTCACTCTATTTATATAATCCCATGGTCCGCGGACCACGGGTAGGCCAACACAACATTACATTAATTTACAATATTTTAAGGCGAACAACCCTATGACTCATCCTAGACTTCAAGCTCGTGCTCGCAATTCATGGAGTATTATAATATACTTGACCAAAACTTGGGCTTTGAGCCCCAAAACATGTTGCGGGGGATCCTATGCCCAATAGGCCCCCAACATAATCATTGTGACTCATCTCGAGCCACTCTGTTGGTGCAGAGATCTTGGCACAGAGCCCCTCCAACTGTGCCTGTGCTGCATGAAGGTCTGTAGTGCACTGTTATATTGTTTGCTGGATCTGCTCTGCTCTTTCAGTTGACTTCTCATTGTCAGGGGAAAATCCCTGTCTTAAAGCATGCATCGCTTTCATGTGTGCGAGCTTTCCTTCGATGTCAGAAGTGATGAGGAATGCCTCATCAATCCAAGGCTAGACGTGCACTTCAAGTACCACCTCTTTCTATCATGTGACATCAACCTGTTCCTTTAATGCCCTTTCCTGTTGTAGCTTCGCCAGCCGCTGGGTTAGGGAAACTTCCTGTACCATTCCATGCATACAGTCATACTGCACTTGAAGCTCCTGTGCCTCTATTTCTAGTCCGTGTATGGTGGGGTCCTCTTGTAAAGAAGTTAGGACCATGAAGGACTCTTACAACATAGTAGTATAGGTCTGCACTATCTGTCCTATTTCCTCTAGCCCTTTTTCGATAATTCCAGCACAATGTTCCCTAACATTTAGGGGTGTGGATGACTGCGCCTTTAATCGCAGTTTGACAAGCTAAAGGTTGAGGTCCATGTGTATCCTTTTTGCTTCCTCCTTTGCCTTATGGAATCCACTGGCCAATCTGTGAATTCACTCTCCTAATGGTAGATCTGCTGGGACAACCAATTTTAGGATAGTTCTATAAGAATCGTCCACTACCTGTGCCAATCCTTGATTTTGCGCAACGAGTTCATCACGCCGCCGACCAAGTTGTTCCATATTAATCTTCTGTTCACTCAATACCTGTAGCGTATGACCTTCTCTGGCACAGAGCTCGGATATGACCCCATCCTGTAACTGGTATAGGGTTTGTCGCGGAAGGGTAGCCAAGTTTACACTCAACCCCTTAATCCTTCCCACCACAGCTTGGTCAACTTCGTTTGCTATTGCTAATGCACCCTTGGGGAACACGAAAGTGTTGGGCATGCCAGAACACAGCATTTGTTCCATCTCTGATGTACCTGTTGTGACATATAGGGCCATCGTTCCTTTTTGAGGGGGCTACACCTTTAGTTCCTGTAACTGTGTTCATAGCACCCCCAACATAGTGTTCTACTCCATCATCACTTCTTAGAGCACGTCCTTAGTGAGATCGTGAACTGTCTTGCCAATGTCAAATAGATCACCTTCTCTAAGCATGATTGGGTCAATGGATGTCTTAAATGCCTTTGTCTTTTTTCTAGGTACCGGTTTCTCAGGGGCATGCAACCATTTCAATTGTTGCGAGGTAGTTTCTAGATCTACGCATTCTCCATCCAGGTCGATGTCCTTAACCTCCTACCCTGCAGACATTTCATGGCCCCCCTCTGCCTCTTTTATGGGCGTTATTGTTGTTTCTGCCATCTGCGTCGCTGCTACTACATCAGTCGTCTTCTACTGTCTGGCTACTTCTTGTTCCCGGTGCCTCTCTTCAGCCAGCTACGTGATGTGCAGCATGGTGTCCTTATTCATTTGTTAGGCTGCGACCTTCTCCATTCTTGCCAAGTTTAGGGTGCACCACTCTGGAGGCCATGATTCCAATGCTGTGAAGATGGCATCATCAGTAGCAATAAATGGAAGCTTTCTCCATTCCTTCGCTGGATCCTTCTGCACCCAGACATGAATGTTGTGCATGTTTGCTTTAAACCCTGCAAAGCTCTACAGGGTGGCATACACTGTGAGAGAAAATCGTGGTCTTTTATTGATCCACATCTGGATGCTCTCCTCCATTAGCACCCAAAAAACCTTGACCACATGGATCGGCTTGGCATCCTTCATGGCCCAGAGTGAAGCATACTTTGTGGCGTCAGGAAGGTCTTGGTCGATAGGTAGGAACTGGCTATCTGCCAGTAGTTCACCTGCTACTAGCACAATGGATAAGAGCAACCACACGTAGTGGAAGGTCTTACCCTACTCTTGGGCCTCCTTGCAGTTTATCAAAAATTCCTCACAGAGGAACTTAGCCCAGTTGAACTAGACACCCTCTGCGCACTTCTCGGCGAGCACAACCGTAGGTGTTGGTACTCCATCAGCACGAAACATCCGCATTAATTTATCGGCCAGGAGCTGGGTGGCTACGCGCACACCTTTATCCTTGATGCTCTCAATTGCATAGCCACACTTATTCTTTTGTGGCTTGTATTTGGTTTTCATCATTTCCATGAGAGCCAAATCGCTGATTTTACTAGCTATTTCTGCTTGGTCCCTTTCCTTACAGGGAAGCTGAGAAATCTTATGAATCAGTTCCGTCATGATGGGAATAGGCTCCTCCAGCCATAGATACCCATCATGCACCAGGCACAACAACTTCCTGATGACGAAAATGGTGACGGGCGCATGGTGAAAGTGGGGTATCCATCATAGATGAAGTAACTCACCCTTCTCCACACTCCGCAGCCATTTTCACAGCTCCAACGTGATCATTAGCCCCTCCAACTTTTGTTTCATCAAGCTCTTCATCGTCAGGTGCGAGAACTTCTCACTGTCTGCAAGGTCCCAATCTTTGAACTTCAGGGTAGGCACTTGGCCGAGGGGCATTCCTTCAAAAGTAATGTCGTCGAGGAGGAGCAAGGTCTGGAGGACACTATTTGCGGCCTCCAGGTCTTTGGCCACCCTAACTTTCCCTTTCCACGGAGGGGCATATGTGGGTAACCTTGTTGTAGAAGGAATTTGTGGGACATCCTCCTCCTCATCGTCTTGCGCCTCTATGTGATCAATTAGAGCCTATAAGTCTTCCTCCTATTCCTTTGATTCAATGGTGACGGCTTTGCCTCTTTCATCCATTAGCAATTTGTTGAATCGTGGGTTTCTTGGGGATACGCAGATTGGTTCCATAGTTTGCTTATCTTTCTTCGGCCACGGTGTCCATGACAATTTTGGAACTTTTGGCACAACTACCACATCTTTGGGCTCCTCATGGACCATATGGGGCTCCGCGGGCTCACTAGCGACATCTTCAGTGAATCGCACTCTTGGTTTAGTAGTAGTCATTGTGTTTACACGGGATATGTTCTGTCAAGTACTCAAAAGTGGTAAGAGTGCTCGACGCTCAATGCTTTGTAACTACTCAATTCTCAAACAACCAACTGTTGTCTCGTGGTCAGCCCTAGGGGTTTTATAACATCTTTTGAATTTGAATTCAACCATTCCCCTCACTTTTGAGTCATTAATGCCTTCTTGGTGGCAGATCGTCCCAAATCTAGCTCTTAATTCATGTCTTAATTGCCCACCGCCCACTCCTCTTTGTCTTAAATTGGACATCTTTTCATGAACAGTGACACCAATGGTCACTTCCCAGCCTACCTGCATGGCATCATAGCCTCCTTTGCATGGGCGTGACACCTATGACATGCTGATCCTGCGTGCAACCTCCTTAATGCGTAGCTCCCTCATAGACTCTTTTATAGTCCCATGCTATCTTTCAACTACTTGGAGCGCTGAGACTAGGCTCCCTATGGCTAGTTAGGTGGTTGCACCACCTGTGCGAGACTTCAATTCACCTTCCAGCCTAGTTCATGAGCACTCCTCAATTCCCCTCATGACAGTGAGTGCCACACATTCTTCCTGATGCGGTGTGCTCGCCTGGTTACTTTGTTTGGTACAGTGTGGTCGCAGCCATGGTAGCAGAGTCACAAATTCTCGATGACAATCCTCTAATGTCGTAGCATTGCTATTCATATCTTGTCTTGTCATTATTAGTTTATCGACGAGACATGCTTGCATGATTTCATTTTCCAATTTTTTGATTTCCACGTTCATTAACATGCTTTTCTTCCTCAGTCGTACTCGATCTTCTTTGAGTTCGTGAAGTTTAAGGTTCCCTCACCAAATGGCTTCCTAAATCTACATATGTTTTCCCTTGCATAGCTGCATAATTCCTTCATCCTGGTCCTCACGTACTATCCCAACTATGGGAACTATTGTATGAGGATTCCCTTCCTCCAACATTATGGTCTTGACTCTACTCCTCAGCTTCAAAATCATCTCTGTGCTAAGGTTTTTACACATGGTTCTATAGGCCCATCAAACCGCTGGCACACGCAGGTCCCAATCAGTTTGTTTCATTTGGTGAACCCTGTTCAAGACTCCGCATACCTTACTGAATGCTTACACATGGAACATTTGTGGTGCGTGTCACCTTTTCTGTTGTCGTGTCCTATTTCGATTTCGATTCTGAGTTTGGGGTGTGCTTGTGTGTGTTGCACTGCACATGTCTCTAACCATCGAGATAGGTGGGCGCGCAAGTTGCTCCATCCTTGCTGACTGACTCTTGTTTGAATCTTGGGGCTTCCAAACCGTAGGGGAACCATCCTTTTACATCCACGCCAGTCCTCAAAATTTCCTTGATGTGTACCCCACCATCGTGTGGGTGTTACGCGCAGTGCCCACTTCAATGCATTGAACCGCTGCTATTCCGGTATTGCACTTTCAAATTTGCCTAGGAATTCATCCACCACCATTAATCCATCATATGTCAGTAGCTCTCTTGCCTCTATTGTCACACAGTGCAATGATCTAACCATCATGTTGCAATTCAACGTCGTCGCTTCGTGCAACCGATTCTGCTATTTCCCTACTTCTTCATCTGAATCCGAAGTGCAGGAGCTTTCATGCTCCCACAAGATCCTCCCATCTTTTGTTAGATTCACCTAATCCTGGTCTCATGCAATTATCTGGTAAATACAATCAATATCATCATCGTGCACTGGTTCAGTGTAGCGTGCTCCTTCGGCTGGGTCCAGTGGGACCACTTCATGTAATGAATTTTTCTCGAAGATCATTTTGCGCTTCTTCAGGTTGATGACTCCATTCATATCGGTGGCCCAGTCTATTCTTAATAGCGTGGGATAGGGATTGCTGTCATCAACAATCTCTATTACTTCAACATCCACCTGCATGCTCGCACCTTCAATATCAATTGTTACCCCTTGCAACATTCACAGGGGCAAAAGTTTTTGTTGGTTCGACATTCGTAATTGGATAGGGGACCATTGTAACATAGGCCTGCCCATTCATTCCCATGTTTACCTCGGTAATACATTCGTGTCCAAACCCAGATCTAGGATTACCTGATCCATTTCATACTCACCAATTTGTGCAGTCAACCTCATTTCCCTTCTAGTGCGCAATGCATGCTTCCCTAATTTTTGGACTACGTGCAGTTCTCCTAACCCTGCGTGCCTGGTGATTAGTTCCTGTAGTCCTCTAACTGCCTTGTTGTCACACAGCAGTTTCATGCATGTCTCCAGAAAGGTAGTGGGCATTGAAGGATCCATTCTTGGCTCTGGTTTCTGCTTACTTCCTGAAGTAGAGGCCTCTGTGAATCTCTTCTTAGCTTCCATGAATGTCTCCTTGGTGCATTCTAAGTCAAACTCGAGTTCCTTTGCAGGAGCCTTGCAAACCCACATACTTTCTTCTGGCTACTTCCCCGTATCCTCTCCCATGATCGCACTGCTTCTGAGCATCATGTATACATTCGGGTCCTCTTCGCACGGCTCAGACCTCATCATTTGTATATTCTGAGTTGGGGGAGGCTAGAATACCCCTTTCTTGTGCATCCTTGTGATCAACATAGGGCAGTCCATTGTTTCATGATCTAACTGAGCACAATATGAACAGGATATCCTTGTCAGGTTGGTACAATCACGGGCTTAGTGCCCTAATCCTCCGCAATTATAACAAATCAATTGTCCGTGGTCCATTCCTGGTCCCATTCCACCGCGTCCTCGACCTCGCCCCTAAAATCTAGCATGTGCCATCCCCGCATCTGGGTCAAGAGCTTGCATTTTGGTCTACATCCTATAGGCAAGGTTTCGTTCCATCATTAGCTTGTAACTGTGGCAAGTGCACTCATCGTGACCTACCGACCTACAAAAATTACAAAACAATCGTTGGGGTGTTTGTGTATACTTCTGCAACAAATGAAAATTATCCATCATGTGTTTCCCTCCTATCTGATAGATCGTGCACCATAAAGTTGGTGCCGCACTCATCCATGCTTGTGCTTCCAGTCTCAATGACATTGGCCCTCCTCCTGCCAAGTAGTTTGTGAACACTAGACAGTAATCCTTGTCATGGCCCCGGACCTTGCATTTTATGCACCATATTTCCTCGCACGCCTCTGGCCGTGGTGCCCTATCCTGCTCCAAACCTTGCATTTCTAAACATAGATTCTGTAGTTGCGCATGGATTTGTTGAACTCCCAACCCAAGGTCTTTTATTAGGGTCTCATGTAATCTCATTGCCATTTCCAATGCTTCAGCCTGGGCAGAAAGTTTTTGCTATGATAACACCATCCTCAAGTGCGGTGTCGAAGATGCTACAAACCATGCGCAATGTTGTCCATCTGTCAACGTCATATTGGCTTCGCATATCATACTCTTCAGCCATTGATCCAGATCCCAAGGGGTCTCGCCCATTGATTCTGATCCCAGGTGGTCCCCAGAGCCCATGTGATCTTATCTTTTGATGCTTCTAGTATGCGCACTAATTTTAGAGTCCACACTATCAGTTTGTTGAGCCTATACCTTCCCTAGATGTCGGCTAACTTCGCGATCCACTCATATAAATCAGAAAAAAAAAATCTCATGGATTTCCATATACACGTAGCATTCCAACTACTTTTCCATACATACTTGTGGAGTTCTATTTTCCTGTGTCGCGAACTCATTAATCTTCCTGTCCAACCACTCTTCAATTTCCTTCTTTGCTGGGTTCCAGTGGCACAATATCAGACATCCCTTATGCAGATCCTGGTCTCGACAATGGAACCATTTGTTGGCTTAATGGGGCCTGACTCAGGTTCAGAAGTGATTTAGCCAAGAAAATATCGGTACTATTGGCCCTTCCGGTAACAGTCTACGGAGCGCGGACTGAGGTCTCACCCGAAGTAGTATGGGAAGGTGCTAGAACTAGGTTTCCACACCCTGGGGATGTCTGATATGAGGTGATTGGTACATGGTCCAACCCTCACAACTACTACACTACACGCACCAACAGGCACCTTGTGCCCCATGATACAGTCTTCGCACAGTTCTAGCCACAGCGCAACCCATTTTATTTACCCAAGTCTTCCTTAATTAGGCTCTTTTTAGCTGATTACTTAGATTCTTTCCATATATAAGAGTTCATACCAGTATTACCAATTGCACGCAGTAAATAAATAGAGTAAAAGTAATGCATAACATCAAAATACGGATTCAAGACCAGGTGCATAGAATAAACTTCTCTTTATTAACTTTCAATCCCAAGTACAGACCTGACTCCACCTTGCGCACTCAGCTGCAGGGATCCGCGCACTTAGTTGTGGACTCTACTAGGCCTCTGCGCACTTAGATGCAGGGATCCGCGCACTCAACTGTGGACTCTACTAGGCCTCTGCACACTCAACTGCAGAGCGTCTTCCTACTACTATGACCCAGTACCCTTCAGATTTCACTCTTAACCTTGAACCATGCCTTCGCTATTCTATCATTCCTTCATTACTTAGCTATCTTTACACTTAGAGCCTTGCTCTATATATATATAATCCCATGCTTAGTGGACCATGGGTAGGCTGATGTAACTTTACATTAATTTACAATATTTTAGGGTGGACAACCCTATGACTCATCCTAGACCTTGTGCTCTGCACCTGCAATTCGTGGAGGTGTACAATATACTTGACCAAAACTTGGGCTTTGAGCCCCATAACATGCTACGAGGGATCCCACAACCATTAGGAAGCAACCCTACTCAGTCATGAAGGTTTGTTTTCTTCAATATTTCAGCGTGATCTTTATTTGATGATATCCCAAAAAGCCATGAATAAAGGAATATGCCTCCTTTCCACCAACATTCTCTTATACTTCGTCAGTAAACAACATTGGAAAGGGATCATGTATGTAGGCATCATTTAGCTTCCTCATATCTACACATATGTGGATTTCATTTTTTTGTTTCTTTTCCTGGACCACCATTTGGCTTACCCAATCTGATTCTTCTACCGGCTCAATAATACCGACCTCTAGCATCTTATCCAGCTTTTGGCACACCTTCTCCTTATATTTTGGATTCAGCTGATAAGGCCTCTGCTTAAGAGGCTTCACATCAAGCTTCAAAGTGATCTTCATAACACATAAATCTCCGATGATTCCTTTCAAATCTGAAAACCTTGTTGGGAATAAATCCTGGTACTCATGCAACAACTTAGCTTTGTTATCAACTATATCTTCATCCCAGTAGTCTCCTATCTTCATGAACTTAGGTTCTTCTTCAGATCCAATGTTTGCTTGTTGATTTTTCAAAGGCTCTGATATATCCAGGTTCGCCACCTTCGGTCTTTAGACTTCACATTTTCCTTTTGTTTTTGGAATGGTAATATTCCACGGATCATCCTCTTCTTCTTTAACAGTTACATTATAACATTCTAGCACATGGCACAACTGTGTACTCCAATCTAGCTGAGTCCATTCTATTGGTTCCTTTGGTGTTCTGAATATAGTGCTTTTATCTCTTGTAGCACTTCATCAATGCTCTCAAAACCATCCTCAAAATGAAAGTTAATAGAAAACTCTGCCTTAAAATTTACCAATCAGTTGTGCCATGGAGAATCTCCATTTCCAGATACCAGTTTAGTGGGATGGTATCTAACATATGAGAGAAAATATGCACCCATTCGGGTTATGGTTGTGTTCCCATGCTTTAGTCAATCATGGCAAATGATCATGCGGATCATCCTTCTCATTGTATTTTTCTTTCATCCTAGTATTGGTATATCCAAACCTTAACTTCATCATTCTCATATATTCTTTCCATCCAGCAAAGTTCTCCTTGTGCATACCCCACCAACGAGCAGGCATAGCATGCAATGCCAATTCCAGTGCCTAGAATTCATTCTCTTCCGATACTTCCCTTTCAAATTCATCAAAAAACAGTTCCACATTACTCAAACAATCATAATGTGGAAGGTTTCTTACCTTAGTTGAGACACACCTCAGTGATTTGGTCATCATATTGTAGTGGAGCATGGATACTTCATGTAATCAATTCTACCAGTGTTCAAGATCCTCATCCAAATCTGAGGCGCAAGGGCTATCTCTATCACACGTAATTCATCCATCAGTTATGGGGTTGATCCAATATTCATCTCGCATTATTATCTTATATATATGATCAAAATCATCATCACTTTCTACGTAGTCACAAACAGGTTCAGTATAACGTGCTCCTTTTGTAGGGTCTAGTGGCACCACAAC